>JAFJYI010000027.1:0-2583572 GCA_019022655.1 Acacia acuminata
CATCATGTAGGCCTTCATTAGTATAACTCATTCCTTTGAAATCCATTAGACCTTCATAAGTATAACTCATAACCTTGCGTAACTGCTAGACCATTACTAGCTCATAAGTCATAACCCTTCATAATTCTCGTTAGGACCTCTATTTAAACTCATCTATTCATTGTTATTCTTACTATTTTTCTTTATCTACCTCCTTCTCTCCTTGATCATGCTAAATTCCCAATGAGCTCCTCCTTCGCTTCTTCATGAAATGGAGGCTATGTTGCAGATGTTACAAGCCTTAACAACCCACACAAGGCATCTCACATCATACACCAACAAGCCGAACAAGAAGTTGAACCACATACTTTATCACAATAATGTTGAATATGACTTGGTTAGACCCTTCATCTCCTCATCCTCGATGAGGAGGATGAGGAAGAGGAAGAGGACAATGAAGAGGAGGATGAGGACGATGAACAAGGTGCGATGACTAGAACATCATCATTATTTTTAAAAAGATTAAAAATGTAGTTAACAAAAAAACTTAACAATTGACAGTCATTAATTAAGAACCGTAAATTATTCTTGCATGCCCTCATCCTCATCACTCCGGGAGGAAAGAGATGAAGTTAACAACAACAAAAAAGCTTAATAATTCATAGTTATTGATTAAGAACCACAAAATATTCTTACCAATATATTTAATAGTTCTAACATAATAAATGTTAAGTTAATAATAAAGTTATAAAAAAAACTTAATAATTTATGTGTTATTAATTAAAAGCTCGTAAAGTACTTAGCGGTTCTAACTTAATAAACATTAATTAAAGCTTTTGAAACATCTTCTCTTCCCCGTCCGGGACACGGGGTGCCTCCTCGTCATCCGATGATCATCGTGAAAACACAAAAGTACCCTTTCATTGCATCTTGGTCAACTTCCCTACGTGTGCAATGGTGGTTTTTTCACATCGCTCCAAATGTCTATTACCGTATTTAAACTCCACACTTTCATTTGTTTTTCCTAACGCTTTCTTCATCATCCTTCTCTTTATTCTCTATCTCAATCACCAAGATCAAACGTAGTCACGTAAGACGTGCTATAAAACTCTAGCATCATCCTCCATCGCCTGCCTCCTTCTCCTCTTCCTTAACCTCCAACTACTCGTCCTCTTCCCCAACATCTGCCTCCTTCTCCTCCTCATCAACCTCCATCTCCTACTTGTCCTCCCCAACATCCGCCTCTACCACCTTGCCAACGCCACCGCCTCTACATCTTATGCTTCCTCAACTAAAGGCAACGTTGCGACATGCACAACAAACCACCATACCGCGAGGAGTATGAATATGAAGGTCAATCTCATACTTAATGAGTATGGGATTGGCCACGATCCTAACAATGATCCTGGTCAATCCTATAGTGACGAGTAGCCCGGGTGATCTCATCAATTCATCAAGCTACTCGCTATTGTTCCGTTTTATCATTTTTTTTCCTTCTTAAATAGGAGTATTTTGTAAAAAGAACTAATATATCCATCATTTCTTTCAAAAACTGTCATGACATAAAATAAACACCGATTCTATTAAACAACAAGTTACCATTTATAAAATATAATGATCTATAAATATAAAGGACATGACAACTCAATAAACCATGAAGCCGCCTCTATATAAATGTCCAAAAACTAAACTCCACTTCTCCACTTCCATTTCAAATTCTTATAGCCAACTTGCAGTTCTTGTTCTTCTTCACTAAACTTATGGACAAATGCAAGAGAACCTCTCGCCTCATCATCTCGGGAAAAACTAAAAGATGAACTCCCTCCACCAACAAGTATTGAAGGGCTTTCACATGAGAGCAAGGGTGTATATAGACCAATACTTGAAGAAACTTACCACTCTCGTTCACTCTTTGAATGAGAAGGTGGAGAAGTTACTGGAGAATGAAGAATGCGATGATGCATCATATTATTAAAACCTCTCCATAACTTGTTATTATTATTATTATTATTTTGTATACTTTGTCTTTGTGCTTTTTTTTTTTTTTTTTTAATATTGTGTTTGTAAAATGGTGGTTGCATAATCAACTACCAATTGTTTTTTTAAAAATGAAATACATAACGGTTATTAAGTAAAACATGTTAGTTATTAGAATAACCAAGTGAAAAAAGTGAAATAGATCATGGTTATTAACAAAGAACCATGATAAATGTAAATAAATAAATAAAGTTCTTCATACGAACCGTGATGTAAAGTCTTAACTACGATACCCAAAAAAAACCCTATCATTTCTCTTCTTTTTTAAATGTCCGAAACAAAATATAGTTGACATTTAGTTTGTTCAAATAAAGCCCACCAACATCATAACCCTACGAATCCTGTTGTCTTTTCCAGCCATTGGGAGTCATTTTCAGCCGAATCCTACCATAAAAAGCCTACATCCGACTTCTCAACTCCATTGCATGAGCTGTTTTCGTTCACAAGCTCTAGCTCGGTATAGTTATGATTTCCCTAATCCATTTTGCATTACCCTTCTTGCATTCCCTTCTAACAACTCCTCTCTTGTTTCTGCGGTGTTCAACCTAGCCAATTAAGTCACTTTTTGTGAAGTCACGATGTGATAAAGCATCCAAGGTAACATTAAATCATGGTTATCAAACCTAGAATGGCCTTTGAACAAGTCAAGGCAATGGGTCAAGGGTCAATGGATCAGCCCAGGGTCAACTTGGTGCTACATCGATAGGGAATAAAAAATAAAAAATTATTTAAATTCTCATCTAAATACCTTGAATCACTAATAAAATAACCATATACTTATCCAATGTTATTTACAATTTATTTAATATATTGACATCTAATATTAATCGACCATATTATGATACTATAATCAATAATCATAAATATTGTTCCTAACAAATTATCAAAATAGATAGATGATACCAAAGTATTTATACCTACAATCCTTTAATCATTAAACTAAGAGTCATTAACACAAACATTATCATCTTTGACTAATATTGCCATATACCCCATAAAAAATATAAAACAATTTTTTTTTCAAAAAAAGGTCATCTAGTCAACCTTTCAACCCACCCCAGTTACTAGGGTCACCTCTCTGTTACACGAAAATTTAGTTTAAGGACCTGCCAAGACCGATTTCATGGCTTGGTCTCTAGTTTCTAAAGAACCGGCCAGCCTCGGGTTCAGGTGTTTGATAACCATGCATTAAATTGCTTTTGTGAAGTTATATTTTTTTTTTGGAACACCTAGTATTGCTATGATTGAAAGTTCCTTAAATTGATTTTATGAAGTTATGTTCTTTTAGAAACCCTAGTATTACTTTAATCGAAGGTTCCTTTCTTTTTTTATAGGAAGTTGTCAACATATTGCTTTGTGTAATATCCTGAATTTTGGGCTTAGAGACTTAAGGATAAGCCTATATCGCAAACGACTAGACGATTTAGGAAGTGTGATATTAAAATTTGGAAATGTTATATGAGATTAATTAAAAATGAAACATAGATATCCTATGAGTATTATGATTTTTGAAATAATGAAGAAGGGAAAGGAGAATAATGAATTATTTAAGTAATAAGTCAAGAAGCTTGTTTGAAAAGTTAGCTTGTGAAGGAAGCTATGAAGAAGAAAGTCAAAAAGCTTATGGAAGAAGCTATGTGAGAGGAAATAAATGAAAGGGCAATTTAGTCAATTGCTATGAGAGATACATAAGTATGTGTTTATGTCATAAAGATGAGTCATAGGCTTCTTAAATAAGCCTCAAATTCGTGCAAAGCAAAGGGCAGGGAGAAAAGTCAACAAAACTTGCAAAATAAGCCAAGTTAAAAGAAATTTTTGGAAGGGCACTTTGGTCATTTGAGTTGGGGGATTTTTAAGTGCCTTCTTGACATATTTTAAGACATTTTGCACTCCATTTTGTATAAGTATTTTGACCAAGAGCTCAAGGGCCATAAAAATTAAAGTGTAAGTGCAGAAGGACACAAAACACTTATAAGGGGTTAATCAGTTGGTAAAAATGCTATTTAGCTATTTCCTAAGGTATGAGACAATTAGCTAAGTAAAAATGTGCTAAAATAGATTGTTAGTTTCTATGTGTTTTGATGATAACGATAATTGTAAACACAAGTTGAAGTTTGTCTTTGTAAGTTGAAAAACTTAATGTCAAAGACAAACTCGAGTTTTGGTTAGAAAACTCGAGTTTGGACTTGGAGAGTAGCTCAATTTTAATGAACTAAGAAAACTTCGCCATTACCGTAGGAAAACTCGAGTTTATGACATACGCAGAGCACTCTAAGTTTTTTTTTCCACATTGAGACAAACTCGAGCTTAGTTTTTCAAACTCGAGTTTGCATCATACAGAGACTCACCAATATTTTCTAAAGTAAACAAAACTCCAGTTTGCAATAGTAAACTCAAGTTTTGGACATACAGAGAACCTCCAATGTTTAAGCTTAAGAAAATTCCAGTTTTGATATGAAAACTCCAGTTTGCACTTGACCAAGAGTTTTCTGAGTTTTCCAAAGATTTGAGAAAACTCGAGTTTGTACTTGACAGAGAGCTTTCAAGTTTTACCCACTTTGAGAAAACTCCGCTTTAGTTTTCACTTGGCATGGATTTTTGAAAGGTCTTCAATTTTTAAAGAAAACTTGAGTTTAGGCCAAGCCAAGAGCTTTGCTCATTTTAGTGTTTTTGGAAACTCCAGTTTACATTGAAAACTCCAGTTTTGAGCTTTTGGACTTAAACATGTTTTCACTATAAAAAGCCCAAAACTCGAGTTTGTCATTAATTAACTCAAGTTTTGCTCTATGATTCAAAATGTGCTTTTAAACTCAAAACACGACATTCTTCTCTGGATTTGGAAACTCGAGTTAGAATTTGGAAACTCGAGTTTGTCTTCGAGCATAGTTACAAACTCAATTTGGATAAACAAACTCGAGTTTGTGTCGTTGGTTTTTGAAAACCAAATTGCTCGAATTTGTGAAATCTTCTCGTTTGATTTTAATACTTTTATCATCACTCATTACTATTTCCAGCTATGTTTAATCAGTTTGCTAATGAGTTTGGATAGTTTAGAGAACTTTAAATGAAGATTTAAGAAAAAGCAAAAAGTGATGTTAGCACATTAAATGCAAAGTTCGAAAACTTGCATCCTTTTGGACAATCATTCTACACACGTTGCAAAGGGATTAATGTTTCCTTTCCACATCTAGTAGCTGTCATTCAACGGATTAAAAGTCAAGAAGTCAACCATAAACATCTGTGCAACAGGATTAACCAAAGAGTAGAGAGAAGAAGACCAAAGCTTAACCTAAACCTTGCTTAATGAAAGCAATGGTCATATTGAAGATTACAATGGTCATTTAATGCTCTCTTCATATAAATAGAGCTACATTCAATTCTTCTCAATAACCAATCTGCTGAAAACAAAAATCATTCAAGTTTCTAACTACTCTTTGAGTTTTCTTGTGTGAAGTATCTTTTGATACATTTAATACTTTAGTGTTTATTCTTATCCACTCTTAGAAAGAGTTCATTTATTGTAAATCATTTCATTGTAAGAATCACAAGTCGTGAGACTTGAAGATTGGGATATTGATTGCAACTTGTAAGGGGGAGTAAGTTCTAGTGAGAGAATTACTCTAGAGTTACGAGTGTGTAATCAATTGAGATAGTGAAATCCCTGCAGTGTCCGGGGACGGATAGGTTAAGAAGTTAGACCGAACCAATATAAATTCCTCAGTGTCTTGCTTTCCTTTCTCATACTCGCTTAGCTCTATTTTAGTGTTCAAAAACAAAGTAATTAGAAAAGAATTTTAAAATCCACAATTCACCCCCTCTTGGTGATTAGCTCCACTTTCATAGATATGCACATGACATTACCTGGACTGATGAGGGTTCCCTACGTTTTTTAGGAAATAAGAAGGGAAGAGTATTCAAGAAGCTTGTCACATGAATAAGTCAAGAAGCTTACATAGGAAGATAATCAAGAAGCTTGCTCAAGAAGATTGATTCATAATGAAGACAAGAGACTTGCTTCGAGAAGTCAACTTTTAATTTGAAAATAAAAACCTAAGTATATGCTTACATCATCAAATGGTCATATGTTGACATAATGTGTATGTGTCCAAGAGCATTCAAAAATGTATAAAACTCATTAAATAAGGGCTAAATTCATGCAGCCCCTAAAGGAGAAGAAAAGACAAGCATATTTTGCACATGATGATACAAAAAGTCAACAGAATGAATCCTAGGAAGCCAAGTGGCATAAGGGGATTTAAATTGACTTTGTGGGGGAACATTTAAAGACCTTATTGTTGGAAATTATGCCTTAGAGGCAAGTCATTGTTCTCCATTTAGTTATCATTTCATTCGCATGTTTATAGTGATAACTGTATCCTTGGATATATCTTATAGATTATCCTAAATGTCTTCGATTGGTCATCTACGCTAGGAGCGAAGATGAAATAAGACCAATATGACTTTGATGAGATATGGAGATACGAATCAAATTCATAAGCACTTGTAAGAGTACAAGGTCTTTGGACCGACCCATTATAAAAGTCGCATCGATTTAGTCATACGCTTATCTCATGTATAACCGCGTCATAACTCCCTTTGACCCGAGATCATCATGGATTCCTACATGATGAGTTGTCTTTGACCTAGTCAAAAGTCACTTTTGACCGGGTGATGATAAAGGATGGGATCGGATCGAGTGGTTTTCATGCAAAGGAATGTGAATAGTCAAGATGGAATTTGTCCCTCACATTTGTGAGAGATAATTTTGGCCCCTCGACGAGTGAGTCATGAGAAATGTATGGCCATACTACGATGGAAAGGAGTTTCCATTTCAATTATTAGACTACTCGAGAATCGAGAAAGTAATGGTCAAGAACAGGAAGTTGACATTATCCATGCCTCATCCTTGACCAAATTATCGGTGACAAAAGGGACGTGACATGGTTGTACGCTAGGTAGTATCATATCATCGATCCCTATATGAATTGGGTAGTCGCAATGTCTTGCTAGAGGCCGCTTGTGACTTATGGGCTGGTACAGTATTGGACACTATTGCTTGTGTTGGGCTAGTACACAAGAATAGCTCAACACGAGCAATAGTGTCTAAATTCATTGAATCTTAGATGTGTCTAAGATTTAATGAATACCGTATTTAATCTAGGATGAATATATATATATATATATATATATATTAAATTCAAAAAATAATAATGATATTATTTATAGATAATAATAATATTATATATAGTATTTAATTTATTTGATAAATTAAATAACTATAATAAATTGAGATATTGTATCTCGATTTAATTTTCGAATAAAGATATAGTATCTCGATTTAATTTAATTGAGATATAGTATCTCAGATTTAATTAAATAGAAAGATATCATATCTTTGATTTAATTTATAAAGGTAAATTAAATCTGTAGGCTCATACTTCGGATTAAATAAATATATTTGATTAGGTCTGTTGGAAAAATTTAATTAATGTATTATTTTGATTCAGATTCGAATTTCAAGATTAATTGGATTAATTTTGAATATTTTAATATGGCTCATTAGGGTTTTAGAAACTCTTTAAATAGATATTGATCTAGTTGTATTGAGATAATGATTAATTAGAGAAGCCGCAAGAAACCCTAGAGAGAAAAGGAGAGACGCGAGAATACTTAAGGCGCTAGCTCCCGCCGTCCGTGTTTCAAGGCTATTCGTGGATACCAGAGAGAGGGAGGGATTCGCAGAGTTCGCTCCGTTAATCGAGTAGGTAGCCCACCAGATAGAATTAAACGAGACGCTCACCAACTCGTATAGGTATGGTTTCTAACGAACCTTGATCTAAATGTCGTTGATGGATCCTCCAAAGGGATTCGTAAGTTTTTTTTTATTCCACTGCGTGTATGGATCTCAACACTTATCCCATGTCATTATGCAGCTGAAATTCCTTCTCCCATAAGCCTCAATTTCATCCAAATAAGAAACAAGAAAGAAAAAGCATGATGCAAGTGTGAAAACACAAGGAAAGAAGTCAAAAATTGAGGACTTATAAACCAATAAGAAGAAGCCAAGATGGGGACCTAATTTTGTACTAAAAGGACACATAATCAAGCTCAAAATGGTGCCCTAGAATCAGCCAAAAAACGTGCAGCCATGAAGAACTAAGAAAAAGTCCAAGTTTGGACATGAAAATCCATGAAATGTGAAGAAAATAGAAGGGTAAAATGGTAAATGGCAAAATGGATAATTTGACAACTCATCATTTAATGACTTCCTCTCTTCTTTTCCCATGCCAAAATTCGAAATACATAGAGGCAAGAGAAGCATAAAGCAAGTCAAAATTATAATAGAAGCATGACTTATGGAAGAAGCAAGAAGCAAATGGCTTGTGAGAGAAGCCAAAGACTAAAGAGAGGTGTATTGAACAAGCCATATGGAAATATTGTAAGGACTCGTTATCCTCATTTTTGGCTGCCCAAATCATGTACCAAGAGAGAGGAGAGAGTGAAGAAAAACTTATACACTAGGAAGAAGAAGAAGCATACAACTTGGAAGGTTATGGTAAGGAGGTTCAAGATTTTGCTAAAATAGCCTTCTATCTTCTTCCATCTTCATGAATAACTTCAAAACCCTTATGAACAATTCTTGTTTGCTGTTGTTGGAGCCTAGGCCAAACCCACAAGTGAAGTAAGTCACTAACCTAGCTTGTTTGTGACTTTGTGTCTTGAATTTTGATAATGGTTGATTAAGGAAAATGATGTTTTCATAAGGGGAGGTTCTGCCCTAATCACTAAAATGAAGCATCAAGTAATTAAAGTTAAGATAATAATAGTGTTAAAGAAAGACTAAGCCAAGAAAAGAATAGATATGAAGCTAACAAAAATTATTGTTGTTGCTCATGAGTTGTGATTTTCGTCCAGCAAGGTGTGCATGAAGTTATGATGTGTTTTTGGTATTTTTGATGATGCCAAAGTGTCTAGGATGAAATTTTGTATGGGAATGATTAAAGAACATGATTTTGGAACTTGAAAATTATTATAAGGGATTTGAGAATCTGCCAGTTTTAACAATTTTCTGGGCAATCACGCTTAAAGAATGATTTTAAAATAGTAAATGATCTCCAATGGTCATGAACTTTCACAGGCATAAATTAGACATCTCAACCTTTAATTCAGTATATAATTTGTAATTTTTTGAGATGTCTACTAAGAGAAATGAATTTTTGACCAAAGAGTGAAATTTTAACACAAGTAAAATCGTACAAATTTTTCTGGTCTCTAGAAATATTTTAATAAAAACTAGACATGTAAAGGGTTAAGTGGCCACTGGAATCACATTAATTGAATTTTTCTAGTATTAATTATGAATTTTTGTAGTTGAGGCTTGATTTCTAGAAATTGCTAGGTTATGGTTGAATTTCATGAAATTAAGAGGAGAGTTTGCATTAGCGAATGAAATGGAATGTATTTGCTTTGTTTAGGGCAAGTGCATATCCAGAGAACATTTGGGCATCGGGGAAAATTTTATTAATTGTTGATCTTTGTTAGGTAATAACTGTTTACATATATAGTCTATGTGGCTTTTATTTGTTTGTTGTGCCATGATTGTGGAACATGTCTCGTAAGTGGGACATGCGTTTGGGCTATAGGGCCAAGTAGACTGTGTGTCCTTGGGTTGTTACTGAGCCAGTGAGGCATTCAGTGTAGTTTGGGTTTAAGGCTCGGCTACTGTTGTTTTTCTAGTGCTATGGAACCAGGGGCTTATGTCAATTTGTCGGCGATATTGAGTGTACTAAATGTGTGTGATATGTATTGTCATTGTTGATATTGTGATTTTTCTAATTATGGTTGCATGCATGCATTGCATACATATTGTAAATGAGTTTAATAGTTACTCTAGGATTCAATTTTGGATCCCAGATTATCCTAATGATACATATGGTTCTCGCTTGAGTGATTAGGAGATAGGAGGTAGGGCATGGAGTTGCATGGTGAAGAAATAGGGAATGCCCTATAGACTTATTATATATTATATTTTGGGATATTTGTATATTTTATTTTCCGCCCGCTTTATTTTGGATGACTATCGCTAACCCTAGGGGATTATATTTTGATTCCTTGTCTTTACTTTTACTAGTATTACCTATTGTCCAAACCGATAAAATGCTCCAATGCATAATACTCTGATGCATGCTATTAAGAGATAATTAAATAAAATAAGGTAATAACAAAAGAGAATCCCTGTATCCGTCACCCGAGAGGGCGAAGCCGGTAGAAGTGTAACACTTTGATGAAGGTTCATACTCTATTGATCTTTTTTGAGGTCTTCGGAGATATAGATCCCTAAGCAAATACATCTTCTTTTTTGGAAGTATCCATATCTCTGGAAGTATTTTCAAAAGATCAATAGAGATGTGATGAATAAACTAGTTCAATTGTACCGAGAGTCATACATGAACACATGAATACTTGCAGCATCAATTTGTGAAGTCACGATGTGATAAAACATTCAATGTGGTATATTAAATTGCTTTTGTGGAGCTATGTTTTTTGGAAAATCCATTATTGCTCTTATCTAAGGTTCCTCTCCTGTTCTTACATTGAGTAGGTAGCACCAAATTAAAAAATCCAAAATTCAACATTGGGAGCAGTCATTGACTTTTCAATGTGAGAGTTTTTGAGCTACTTGGTCTAGACTTTATCTAAGAGAGTAGTACTTCCTGTAACATCCCAATTTTCTAAAGTGTTTTCAAAATAGTTTGATCGAGTAGAGCATCGCAATAATTTAAAAAGAGCGAGTATCGATAAACCTTCACCTCGGTGTGTATGGTTGCTATTACGGTGGTACAATTATCCGAATATTTAATAATATGGTGATACAATAATCCATAACAGTCTTCTCCGCCCGTGTCCTCACGCGTGCCGTTTACCCTTGTCCTCTGGTCCGGTTCCTGGGACCCGAAACTATAGTGAGGGCCGAGGTTCAATTACCATTGAACCTCAAGTAACGATTAACCTCATGCTTATGTAACAGTTATGTATGACAGATATTCATGACATTACAGCAATAAACAACATAAAAACTCATAACAGATTTGTGGGATAACTGCATACACCACCGCATATGTCCGTCATCCGTAGTCCGGACTATTCACCAGTGCCACGATGGCCTATCGTGTCCTCAGAGCTAGGAAAACTCAACGGTATTATCAAAACCATAACCCGTGTATAGCTGAATGTGTATGAAAAAATTTAAGATGGAGTCTTAATCTATGAATACATCTATTACATATAAAGGTACAATAAGCATCAGAGTTAGTGTTAAGATCGTCCGTACCTTCGTTGACGATTTGGGTACGTTCGTTGATCGGACTGTGGTCATGCTTATCCTATAATGGTAATATCACATTTATTAATTCACAAATAATATCCTAGTAGATATCTTAGTCACTAATGACCATTTTACTCTTGGTGGAATTATTTTTCAACTTATTTCCCTTAATTTTTGGAAAAAACGCTGGTACAGCATTTTTGGGCAGATTTTCGTCTAACTTTGAAAAATCATAATTAATTCTAGAAAAATCAAAACGAGGATCCATAAAATTTCTTGGAATCATTAGGATGTCTATTTTTAAGTAAAATTACTCACCTTTTCCCAGATCACACGAGTCACTCCCAGTTTTAAATTTTTGAGCCTCTGCCCAGAATTTTTCCAGAAATTTGTAGCCCAACTTTGAGAATTTTTATCTCACTGTAAAGAAATCATTTCAACATGTTCTTGATATATTTGAAAATCCCTATATGTCTAATTTAACCATGAATTTTCCCAGAATTTGGTGACTATGTTTTCAATATGAAATTTTGGCATGTTCATCACTGATTCCAGAATTTTCAAAATCGATGAAATCTCGCCAAAACTTCGTTACCTTGATGTTTCTCTTCAAAAATTTTGCTAAATAACTTCGCTCATCATTTTTTTGAAATAAAGCTAATTTTGACCATAAAAACATGTAAATAAAACTATTCTAGGATATTTAAGATCTAAGCTACTTCTATCTAAGAATTTAAGAACTAAAACTTAAAGAACTTACTTGCAAATGCTAGACTCCTTCAAGAAGCTCCTCACTCTCCCTCTTTTCTCTCTATATTCAGATGCTATGTTTTCTCTTGCTTGTGAAGGTGTGAGGAATAATGAAGCCTAAGTCCTCCTATTTATACTAAAGGTCATGGCACTCTTGGCTCCAAGAGTGCATTGGTGGCTTCTCCCACTTCATGCATTCTCAAGCAAGCCTTGGTGTCTCAATTGGCTCCATGTGTGAAAAGCTCTTGGCTTCAAGAGTGCATTGGTGGCCTTTCCACCATCAAGCATTCTTCAAGCATGCATTGGTGGCCTCTCCACCTTCATGCATTTCCCAACTTGGTGCTTTAATTTCCTAGTTACTCTAAGTATAGTTGTAACTAGATGACTTTGGTGGTTGGTTAGCAATTAAGCAAAAATGCTCTTAGGATTTAGTTGGTAGTTTAATCAAATTCCCTCATTAGTCTTATGATTCTTGAATATTATGGCTTAATTAGAAGCATTTAATTACCCTTTTATCATTTTAGAATTTTTTGTATTTGTTTGGTAACAATTAATTCATCCTAAGCCAAATTTGTGTTCTTGTCTTGGATTATTGCTTATATTTAATCTAGGATTAAAATCCCTTAATTGTCTTTGATAATACTTAATTGAGGAATTAATTGACTTATGGACTTATCATGAGGATTAGTGTTTATTTAGGAAAATTTTACTTCACTTTAATTGGCTTGAGATTTTTGCTTATGGAATGGAATACTTGATTCACATTGAGCCAACAAGGCTATTTCCTTTATTTACTACATTCACATTGAGCCAACAAGGCTATTTCATTTATTTACTACATACACACAAACACTCACACTAAAAAAACGTGGCATCCCCCTCCCCATGAAATCTTGTGTTGTTTTTCATTCATCTCACACAATACACAACTTAGCTTCCATTTTCATAGGTTATCTCATGGATTTAGGCTTTAATTCATATAATTAAATTAGACCCCTTTGGATTTAGCTTTATTAAATCTTGACTCTCCATTTGTGTAGAAAAATCATACTTACTATTGTAGATTTTTATCTTAAATCACATGTGCTCTTATCTCATACTATTGTTTAATCCATTGCTTAATTATCCATGAATTTCGACCCTTATAGAAACTTAGGGAGGATTAAATAAATCTTTGGCTAATTATTTCCAACAAGGTGTTTTAAATATTATTAGACTTATTTGATTGGTTACAGTATTAATTATGCTTTTAACATATGCCACTAAATTAATTATGAATGTTAATGAAAATAATTCAATTAATGTAGATTGAATTATTCACTAATTGTTGGCAATTTTATCTAATTAGTTTAATTATTTTCTCACCACTTTTGGGTTTACTTTGGTCATTTATGCATCATGCATTAATTTAATAATCATAGGGCAACTTAGGGTCCCTAATATAATATTGGATTTTTGCCCCCTTTAATTTCCAAGGAAAATAATCAAATAAATTACTAAAATTAGAGACAACATACTTTCCTATTTTAAATAGGTATTAATTTGTCAAAATATAATATTCAAGAGGAATATGAATTTTGGGGTATTACACTTTCCACATCGAGTAGCCATGCAATATGGGATGAATCAAGATTTTCTAGGCTATGTGGGCCCGAATCAATCGCACTATTGAACTATATATCTCATAAAGTAAGTGTTTATCACCTATACATTGTGTCTCATCAGCAATTAAACTAGCAAAACAAAGATTGGGTGAAAAAAACACAAATATGCATATATAAGTTAACCTTGAGTAGTTTTGAAGGGTTTACATACGCGTGCGGCCTTTCCAATACAAATATTCATACTTATTCCCCATCCATTATTTTCCAGGTTAAATCTTGTGAAGAGACACAATTAATAGGTATAAAGTTACATTATCACTTATATAGGTCAACAGTTGCCATTGATTCTCCCCACAAAGCCTGAAATTATCTATCCCATATTTAATAGAAACTCGATATGAGAGGCGTTGTTCTATTACATTCTAGTCCAACTAGCTTAGAAACTCTCACTTGAAAAGTCTCACAACCATGTACGTATCACAATTATTAACAACTATCATGTACTATGAAAGTTCACGGTTTTTTATTTGGGAACCATTATTTATGTACTAAATATATAATGGTTGCCTACGTGAGACCGTTATTTAGTTTTCTTAATTTTCATGGTTCTTACAAAAAAAACCATTATTTATGTTATTGAATAAATTACGGTTGTCAAAATGAGACCGCTATGTTTCATGTAAGCTTATCATACAGTTGTTCAAGTGTGCCCGTTAATTATTATCATAGCAATGCGTATATCATGGTCTTACTAAGACTCAATACATATTAGAACCATTATTATTGCAATTAGGACCATCAATCCTAAACCCCTTAATCAATACTCCCTTTCCAATCTCAAATATAAGAGCTAATTGAAAGATTTACTTTAATCTTAAATATAAAATATCAGTTTATTTTATCTCTTAAACTTATTATTTCCCAAACTATCAGATTATATTGCACATGTTAAAGGAGGGGTTCATCAATAGGGTAGTTTCAATGCAAATGATTAACAAGGATATCTTAGAAAAACCAATTAACATAGATTCTTTTACATATAACTAACTTAACTTATTTCCTTGATATTTGTAAAGTAGTTGTCTAACTTTTACATTTAGGAAGAAAGGAAGTAGTTTCTTCTTCTATATATCAAACCATCAAATATCCAAAGCTATATTGGACTCTGATGTAATGATGTAATATATATATATATATATATATATTACTTATAATCATAAAATATCCCATCTATTAAGACCAATTCCTGTTGGTAAATAAATTCTATCTATTTAAATGCCATTATCAGTATAATCTAATTAACTTTCATACCAGCACAGAATTCAAATAAATCATAATAGATAATTCATGGATAACAAATTGTGATAATTAATAAATAATTACAGGATTTTTTTTTTCTTTTTCGGCCTCAGTCAATTTCAGCCACGTACATTGCTCCAACTTAAAAGTCAAAATCTACATTATATCTCCTACGTACATACATACACCAGATTAAATCAACCAACCAAAAATTATACAAAATATAAAAAGAAATTGAGGTGTTGGGAAGGTGCCCATTTTATGTAATATAATATCTTCAATTTCTGGCCACGATAGAGTCTTAATTTATAGGATTATTAATTAGTGCGTCCCCCACATATGAGGGGAAAATTAAAAAAGCTGCAATATCTGCCAAATTAAAGCCAAAAGGCATGCATAATGAATCAAATCTGTTGTTGAAAAAAAGGCGAAAAAATCAAATAAAATATCTATATGGGCAATCAATCATGTAGCTGTTTCTCACTTTCAAAGGTAAAGAAAAGCCAAGAAAAGAAAATGAGAGAAACTTTTTTTTTTCTGGGAAATTAAATTATGTCCATATATATATATATTATCAAGTGGTTAATTAAATCATCAAGTGGGATTGCTTTATTGTTATAGCTATACATTAGATTCATTCATTCTTCCCAGCAAGCAAGCAAACAGACAAACAAATCAATTCAAGAATACGTCTCAATCAGTTAATTAAGGATCGTTCTGGAATTCCCGTACGTTGCTTCTTCTTCCACATAAAGTAGAAGCAAAAGATCATCTTTGCAAAATCCATTACGAAATGTTTGTTTGTGATCTTCTCCATTAAACTCTATACGCGGAGAAACCTCAGTTTGTTTTTTTCCCCGCAACTGAAGAAAGCTTTATGTGTGATGAGAAATATGTAAGAAACTGAAAAAAAAGAGAGAGAAAAAAATTGCTGAAAAGTCTCACATTGTGAAATTTATTGCCCAATGATATCTGAAAGTTGTATAAAATCCAAGCGTGACTTTTCTTTCATCTGTCTGCAATATATGCAAAGCAAAATATATTTACACATAGTTAAAAATATATTACACACAGTTGAAGAAGAGTTGTACCTGTTAAATATGAGTTACACTCGCTTAAGAACTTGTGTCTTTATGTACTTTTTGTCAATAAATTTTGTAATGGATGATTTTTCAGAAAGTTTTTATAGATAAAATATATTAATCTATGTCTATCAACGTGAATGTAAGCTAATGAATCGTCTTTACTTTCTTAGCATGATTTTTTTTCTTGTAGGTTGGCTGAAATTGCATATTTTGCACGTTTTTATAAATTTGGTTCTTTGAATCCTTTCTGTTATATAGGGAACAAACTTAAGGCAATAGAAAACAATAGTTTTAAGTTTTTGGGTCATCTTTATCTTCTGAAACACTTCAATTAAAATGTCCCAACCTCAATTCAAACAAACCCGTAAGAAAATTACATATCTACACCAAACTCTTTTATATATGTATTTTTATTCCAACCCGATGTTAGTATATACCGTGCTTCTTGCATGTTTTTGTTTTCTTTAGTATTATATATATATGTTTTTTCACACATCATGTATACAAAGATTGAAAAATAAATTACACTATAAATCACTTATGAATAGTGCGACTTATATTTCGATAAAGAAACATATATTCTTCCAAAATAAACAATGTTATCTCAAGTATGATTGAGTTGTACAACATATTTTTGTTGGTGAGATTACTTATTGCTCCCTTAAAATTTCTAGAAGAAAGCTAATTTCTGGAACTCGATTGGTTAGTTTTTCTGGTTGCTTTGTACTTGTATTAAACCTTTTTTTAACACCCATGTCTTTTTGACTGGAACTTGAGAAGATATCTCATCCCATTTCTCTCGATCAATGTCGAACGTTAATTATCAATTAATTTTTTGCCAAAAAAGTTATCAATTAAAATATAATGACTATATTATTATTTTTTTTTTTTTTTAAAAAAAGGATAAAGATAAAGTATGATAAGTTGGATACAAAGGAGCTAGCTAGGCTTATTTTATAACTTTCACGTACTCGAACTTTTTCATTTACATGTCCTTCCTTGAGAAAGTGTCATGCTGCTTTTTGATAGCAACAGTAACTTTGACCCGCTGGGCATTTGCGTCTGATTTCAGAAGCAGATTATAAAGATAATTATAAATTTTTAATTAAGGTCCTATCATTATAAGTGCATAGTAGGTACTTCTTAGGTCTTGGATATAGGACAAAATTTACAGTGTAAATTGTATACAAACTTTGTTCTATATTTAAAACCGGAGGTAGTAATATATATACATATACACACAACATTATAATAATTAATCATATAATTCATATAAATTATTATCATAATTTGATAACGCAGTGAGAAGAGGTTAAATTCTAGGGTAAAGGTGCAAAAATGCACATGTTTTTTGTCCTCGGGAGCGCCCAACATCAAGTGCTTTTTTTTAGGTTCAAAAATACATATGTGGTTATAAAAAAGATACAAAAGTTACAAAGACCGTTAGAAGAAGATAACATCAGTTAATTTTAATTTGAAAGTACCAAAATACCCCTAACTCAAAAAGGGGAAAAAAAAATTAGCCCCATCCCCTCTCCCACTCAAACAACTCCATTCATCCTATTCACCTCCGCATTCATCCTCAACCAAGATCAAGAAGAAATTAATGACACCCAATTGCCACCAGCAGCAAGAATACAATGTATTAAAAAAAACACCCACCCTCTCTTCTAAATACTCAAGTCACTAAAACATTCTGTGAGAACTTGAGTTCAAGTAAACAACCCGAATTCATGGTAAACAAACAAAAATCTTTAAACCTCTAAAATTGATGGCTTATCGAATATAATAAGCAAACCCACTTTGATTTGATCAAGAAAAACAAAAACCCAATTAGAAAGGAAGCTCTAAAACTTGGGTGGGTATGATATTGAAGGGATTGAACTCAAGAAGTACAAATCAATCTCAGCAGAAGATGTGAAAAAATGTGGAGGAAGAATCAAATCAAACTCAGAACAAGGCTAACAAGTCACAAAGTGAAGGCAAAAATCAGGGTGAAGAACACAAAACATAAATCAACCAGCAAAGATTTCAACAAAGCAAAAATTGCAAATAAAAAATAAGTCAAGCAAACCAACGGTGGTAATGCCAACAATGTGTGTTGTTGATGAGGAGAGATCGAACTGGTGCCATGAACTCAGAGTGAGCAAGTTGTACGGTGTGATGGCTGAGCAATTGTGATGATGAACAATCCAAAGAGAGATGAAGAAGAAGAGGAAACCATGGCCGCCGTCACCGTTGCTCACCTAGATCTAGGGGCCACTGTGGAAAGGGATGAATAAGGGAAACCATGGTCGCCATCGCTGGAGGAGGCCGCCGTTGCCATTACTCACCTGGATCTGGGGGCCACCATGGAAGAGGAAGAAAAAGGGGAAACACATCGGATCAAAGGAATCAGAGATCGAAAAATGAAGAAGCAGAGGTTGAGGGTGATTTTAGAGGGCATTTTAGTATTTTCAAAATTAGAGTGTGGGCCCCACCATCAAAATTAACACCGTCAGTCAAGATTGTAACAGTATTGTGACTTTTGCACCTTTTTTTATAACCACATGTGCATTTTTGCACCTTAAAAAGCACTTGGTGTTGAACGCTCGTACATGTATATTTCTGCATCTTTACCCTAAATTCTATAGGGAGTACATATCTACTATTTCAACTTTAATTTATTTAACTAGAAATTATCTTTCAAAGTGATCGTACGATAAATCATGGTTTGTTAGCCTTTATGTATTAAATTATTTTTTTTTTCCATTTTATTAAGCATGAAATTTTTTTTTTTTTTTACCTGAATTTTCTCATGAAATTTGAAGCTTAATTTTCGTACAAATATCATCCATAAGAAGTCACTATTTAGTGTGGTGCGAATTTGATGTATGTCATTAATTAAAATTTTCAGTTATAATTATTATGATAAATTTAATAAAACTAGCATAATATGATTAATGTAGTAGAGTTGCACCACTTGAAAGTGCTAGTGGTACTAAAGGGAGATATTTTTTTTTTTTTTTTGGATGTTGTACACTTGTGCATTGAATTCTAAAGCGTGTAGGTCAAAAGGTAATTGATCTCTGTGTCGATTAATTAAGCACTAACGCAAGTATTTATTTGTTAATCATTTAATGAAGACCCATTTGCATACTATATGTTCTCCAATATTCCTCTTTTTATCTATTGAATAAAACTAAGAATGTCTACTACTCTACTGCATTTAATAATCAACGTTGGTCCAATTAGTAAAGAGTGAGACTCATATCTTACATTAAATATGTGAGTATGATCAAATCTTTGTCATTATTGTGATGACACAATTGGTAGATAATCTATGTAATTCCTTTTGTAAACGTGTTTTAGCCTTAAGGCATGCCTCATAGTGAGCTCCTAAGATCCAATATACTTCACATAACTTGTTTTATCAAAAAAAGGGGAAAAACTTAGGATTCCTTCATGCATGGTTTCTTTTTTAAACAGTCATGTTTGTCCAATCAATAAGGATGTGACTCAAATCTTACAATAAGGATGCGAGTATGATCAAATCTTGTTATTATTGTGATGACATAGTTGTTAGATAATCTGTAATTACTTTTGTAAACGTGTTTTAGCCTTAAGGCATGCCTCATCATGAGCTCCTAATATCCAATATAATTCACATAACTTGTTTTATCAAACAAGCTAAGGGGGGGGAAAACTTGGGATTCCTTCATTCATGGTTTCTTTTTTGAAGTCTTTGTCAATCCCTTAACTAACGTTATTTGTCATTATGTTTAGGATTTAACTTGATATGACTTCCGATATTGATTATTTCATTTATTTAATTATAATAGAATACTTTGTATTTTATTAGAAAAATGCCATTTTTCATGTATATAAACTTTTAATTGGAATGAATAGAATTGTACAATTCATTGTATTCCTTGTATCATCTTCTCTTTCTTTACTCTAAATACTGTTTTCATTCATAAATATTTCGTGTGTGTGCGCCTGCGCTCATAGCAAAAAGATTGATCTTAATAATCTGTCAGCATCTTCCAAAGTATAATTAGGGATATGCTCATAGCAATATGTTGGTGACGTTTGTTCAGTTTGACCAATCTATGTAAATCTGTACTCACACACACACACACTCATATATCAACACACATAGCAAGTTCATGTTAGAGACAATGATAGGTTTCAAAGTTTGACCCTTTGTCCCTTTTCAAATTGACCCCTTTAATTAGATTGTGATCTTAACCTCCTTTTAATTAAGTATGTAATTAATCTTGTGTAAAGCAATTCCATATTGCCTACAATTTGTATTTTAAATGAAAGTGGATTTTGGAAAAGGTAGGGAAAAAAAAGGCACCAACTTTTTTTAGGGACAAAGACATGTAGGCTTGTTTTGGGCAAGACAACACCTCAATGGCCTTTCATTTACTTATGGGTTTATCAAAAAAGTATTTTTAAGAAAACAATTTATTTTAGTAAAATAAACTAAATTTACATTTCATATTTATACACAATCATACAGAAGGGAACATGTATTCTTTATTATACCACAGATCACTCTTTTACAATTTTTTTTTTTTTTTTTTTTTTTAAAAAAAAAAGAGAGATGAGAGAGTGAAGAATGTGGCTTAGGCTAAAAACGACAATAGTATAACACACTGCTCAACTTACCAAAAGAGACTTGAAGTTTGGGAGCACTTTTTTTAAAATTATTTTTATGTTTTATGAGACAACTTTCCTCTCATATTTATCTCATAAGATGAAAAATCAATTATCCACAACTTATATTACATGTTTAGAATATAGTTACAAGTGTAAGTATTTTAGCTTTAATAATTCAAAAAAAAAAAAAAATAGAAGTTTTTGTAGCATAAATTTTCTAATTTTTTTTTTATTTTTGGCATAAAGTTGCTAATTAAGGGTTTTGTTTTTTTTTTTTTTTTTTTTTTTTTTTTTGCTACAGATGCGGGGAGGGGGGAATCGAACCATCGACCGGGGGGAGATATTAAACATCTCAAATACCACTGCCAGTGCCACTGCACTGCAAGGAACCGTGGTTAAGGGTTTTGTTTTGTTTTGATAAAAAGTCGCTAATTTTTTTTTTATACAGTAAAAAGTCGCTAATTAAGTTGAATGGAAGCTCATGTAAAGTTTAGCCCAAAAAGCCCATGTAAACAATAACGGGGCGAAACTGGCCAATACATAAAGCTGGAAGGCTGACATGAGTACTGTACAGTCAACTCGTTACCCAAAAAAGAATAAAGGTGGAAGGCCGATTGAACCCAATTCAAAATACAGAACCCAATTGAACTGGACTTGTCATAAATATCATTGGGCTTTCTTGGCCCAAGAAAGGCTTGGGAAACATACAAGAAATGCATTTGCAAGTTTGGCAGAGTGTTTAGCAAAAAAAAAAAGTTTGGCAGAGTGGCTTGAGCCTATGTTTATTGATGAAAGGTGTTTTCTTATGAACTAGTCAATTTCATGATATAAAACTCCTCGTCCTTGGTTCAACTGGCGAAGGGGTCGAACTTCTTCATATAAAGATAAGGGATTCGATCCGGAGTTACAAGATTATTTGGAGAATGATCTTGGGGTCTATGAAGCGGTGGTACCTATCTTTTGTGGATTGGCTCCAAGCGCTTGCTTTGATCACAAGGTAACCCAAACCTTTCCTAAAATTTTTTATAGCAAAAAAAATTCATTATATAAAAGAGATTAGTACATAATCATAGACACACCCCACCCACCAACTTACTATAAAGTTCATATGACAACAACTACAAATATTAGAAGCAGAGTTGGTAATACAGGTTGCGCTCATGGGCCCAACCCATGGTTTAGCCCATCTTATTATTTTTTTAGTAATTTATGAAATTCTAAAACCAAATTAAAATGTGACTCACTTGGAACTCAAAGTTTAGATTTGGAGGGAACATATGGTTGCCATGGGTACATATAAGAATAGTGAGTTCATTATATATTAGTCTATTTGGATGATATATTGATTATAAATAAAAATACAAGTTGGGTCTGGGGAGCATCTTCAAAAAAAAAAATGAATTTATATGTTATATTTGAATTTGATGTTTTATTATCATTTCGTGTTTTTTAATATATTCTTATATATGGTCTAGTTTTGTGAAAAAAAAAAAAAAAAAAAAAAAGCAAAAAAGATATTTGATTATATTGTTTTTTGAAAAAAATATGAAAAAGGAAATAAGGGTTGGTGGACTAACTCGCAACTCACCCATTATAGGTTGAATTAGCTAAATCCTAATATGTTTTAATGTTGGTACTTTCAGCCCGACCAATCGGGTTGACAATCCACAGGGAGCTGGCCCATTTGAGAAGTACCTTCAACGACTAACAAAATAAAATGACAATTTAAAACCTCTAACACTTACCCCTTGTTCTTGGGTTCAACTGGTAAAGGAGTCGGATTTTCTCACCTAAAGGGAGCGGGTTCGATCTTAGAGTTGGTCAAGACACTGGGGAGGCATCCTAGGGGTCTATGAAGCAGTGGAAACGCTGGGAAGAGGTGGAGGCATGTGTACTCTCTTACCTAAGTATACTATGGATGGGCCCAAGCGCCTCGCTTCGATCAGTCAGGTGAGCCCAACCCTTTCCTAAAATTTTTATATAAAAAAAAAACCTCTAATAGTTTGAGAAACCAAAGAATAAGTATCAAAAAAAGAAACCAAAGAATACAATACAAACAATTCCTAGCCACAGTTTGAGTAAGAAAAGGATACAACAAACAACCCCTAGCCACATGAGTGTAACCATGGCATGCAACCAAAGTGAAGAAGTATGTCGAAGGCACCACCTCCAAAGAGGGCAAAAACCAGCATCACCCAAACACATTCGGCTAGAATGAAATGGAGCACCGCAACTATAATGGAAGTACTCCAAAGATGACCCATGCAAATCTAGAAGATGACTGCGACATCCTTTTAATTCCCATACCATTGGCTTAATGGGACTACCCTTGCCAACTAAACTCACCATCATACCACAGGAACTAAACAAACAAGCTACTGGTGTAACATGCAACCCCTTGAAAGTGGAGGAGAAAAATAAACTTGCAATGAGCTAGGCTTTCAAACAATCGATGTTGGGGATTGAGATTGGTTAAAAACCCCAAATTTGGTTTCTCAACTTAAGTAGAGCTGGTAAAACAAGTCGGACCCTTCACAAGTCAGAGCCTAAAAAGGCTAAAATTAATTTGAGATGAATGTAAATACAAATGCATTATAATACAAACTAATAAATAATTATGATATTTATAGTCTTATTTTATAGTATTTCAATTATTTAATTATCCACAGATTTTACTTGCACTGTATATAAATATATATAATTTACCCAAATGATAAATCAATAATGAATTGTCCCAAAAATTGGTTCAATAAGCATCACTTAAAGAAGCTGGAATTTTTAGGAGCAGTATAGATTTACCTTGTGGGATAGAGTGAGTGGCCTAGATCAATCTATACAAAGGTAAATACTATCACTATTAATTTGTCTTACTAAACTAATTTTTGGGACAATTCATTTCTCGTTTTTCGTATCATTTGCTTAGATCATAGGTACATGCTTCATCCGGGTTTTACTTACGACCTTTTAGTCCCTTTGACTAGTTTAGCTTCACAAACTCGCGCCTTGAGTTCAACATCTCAAAGATCTCCCTATCGACTCCAAGTTCAATCTTTTCAAGGCATGACGTGTGTTCTTCTTTGACTGATTTAATAGTCAAATTTAATATTGAGGGACAGAAGAGTAAAATTGCTACATTTTGTAAACTTCCAAGGTAAAATTGCTCCTCAGCGAAAACTTTTGGGAGAAAAATGATATTTAACTCTATTTGATTGATGAGGTGGCATACCACATGTCACATTAGTTAAATTTAACCGTCAAAATTAATGGAGGGGCAAAATTGCTACATTTTATTAACTTCCGTGGCAATTTTACTCCAAAAAAAACTTTCATTCACCCAATGATCCTCAGTCAAAACTTTCAGGGCAAAAAAGATACTTATCTATTATAATATAGACATACATATATTGTTGGATATAGAGAAAATAAGAACTTCTGAAATTCTATTATTGATCTTTGAATAAACAAGAGTATATATGAGCATTTATATAAGCAAACCTTAAAACTAATCAAATAAAAAATAAATCAAAATATATTTCCTCCTGGTCCTAAATATAAGATAGAGTTAACTTTTTTTGGAAAGATTTATAAAGCTAAATAAGTTACTTAATCATATTATATATTATGTATCATTATATTATATATCGGTTTATAAGTAAGACAAAATAGTTTGGAGAAAAAATGACAAATATAGATATTTTAAAGTAATTCAATTGGTTTCTGTATCCCCAAAAAAAAAAAAAAAAAAAAAAGGCTTCCTTAATCTCTCCAAAAAAAATCATTTTCTTCTTATATTTAGAATCGGAGGGAGTAATATATAATAAAATCATAATTAGCATAAATAATCTGAAATATCTTTGAAACATCATTCAACATATATATAATATTTAATAGGTAAGCTTAGAACTAGCAAAAACCACCAGCCCGATCATGCATTATATTCTATTTTTGCAGGAATTATATTTGCGGAACCGTGAGCGATATGATAAAAGATGCTTCTCAAGCAATCTCATTTGTATGCAACAATATTGTAGAATATGGAGGTGACCCTAACAAGTTAAGATTCAATCTCTGAACTCCAAGTTTATATTCTTTCTTTGATGAGATCACTGATGATGATTCCATGTTTTTGTTCTGCTAAGGATTTTCCTTATGGGGGAGTCAGAAGGTGCACATATCTCTGCTTGTGCTCTCGTGGAGCAGGCAATTAAAGAGGCTGGTCAAAGAGAGAGTATCACTTGAAGCTTCTCCCAGATCGAGACTTATTTTGGTTTATCTGGAGGGTATAATAAGAACTTGCATAAGCCTCTCTTTTCCACCTTTTCTTATGCTTCCCAATACTATCTATACCTTTTTGAGAGAATTGCATAAACAGGTACAATTTGGTCAACCTGGTTGATTGCTTCGACAGTAGAGATTTTCATCGTGGTCACTTTCTAAGGTACACACTGAATATTTCGTCCGGTCTTTTTTATAAGAGTTCAAAATTTGAATTGTTTTTATCCTTTTTATAAGAGCCAACAAGAGTTGTCTTAGCATTTATTGAGTTTTTTTTTTTTTCTAGGTTGGTGATACTTATATTTACTCGATTTCTCTCACTTACTTACCATCAAAAACAAGTTTATTTACGACATATTTATTATTTTTAACTAATTTTAATCGTTTTCTTAAATCGTGTAATTCATTTATTGGACTCTTATAAATAGGACTGAGTATTAGATAAGTACACTCACTGACAAACCTTTGAAGATAAGGGGGGGCCATCCCCCCCCCCCAAAAAACCAAAAAAAAATTAATATAAACAACACGCCACCTATTAATTAACCTAATTTTTACTGCCGCTCTCCCATCTCAGCATGCGTGAGAGACGTCCAGCTGGTCCAGGTCTTTGATCGCTCAGAGGGAGGGACGGAGTGGAGGGTCTCGTCATGTCGTATTGTTGTGGCTTCTGTGGTTTAGATTAGACCTGCTCGGCAAACTTTGCCCATGGTTGATCGGAAAACATAGGAAAGAGGAGAACCACGGGAGAATAACGGGCAACCAAAATTAGGCCAAGTCATTTGAGTTTGAGGTATAAAATGACAGCAGTTCGCACAATTACAATCAGCCCCTCCCTTTGCATCAAAATCCCATCCACAACCAATAAACAATAAAAGTCAAGGAAGAATGTTTAATGTTTAAGTGAAGAGTATTACTTTAACTGAAAGGTAATTTTTAATTGTTTTATTTAGTATAATGTTTTATTAATTTTGTATTATAAATTACATTGTTAAATTTTAATATTTTGATATATTATATAACAGCAATCTTCAAATTTCATGATATCTTCTAATTTTGTAATTGATATGACATCCATAATGTAGAGGCAGTATGTTATCTTATACATTAAAATTGTTAAAATACTTTCATTATAAATATGAATATTTTAAAAATATAATCATAAAAAAATTTAATAGTTAATAAATATATATTCCCCCCCCCCACCCCAAAAAAAAAAAATTCCAAGTTCCGTCCCGAGTACACTGTTCTCTTGTTTTTATTGTGCTATACTTTGAAACAAACTCTTGGATTTATCCTACGGGATAATGGAAGGGGAGAAATCCCGAGGCGGTTTTCTCGGATCAAGGATTCAAGATCCAAACGTTGCGAGTGCTGCTTCTCTTCTACCTCCTATAGTTCTTTTTTATGGTACTGGGGATTATTCCATACCATCAGATGCCACGTTTTGATCTCTTTTTGAACAAGTTTTTAATTATAAGTCACTTTTAGAAGAATTCTTTAATCCACAATATAAATTATTTGGAAAGTAATTAATACTTATTTGTCAATTTGGCCCTTATAATTAATGCTTAAATGTGACTCTTTATATTTTTCTTTGTCCTTCAAAGTCTCATTTAATAAGGGCAAAGCCGGAAAAAAAAAATTCAATTTAAGATAGATTTAATGACTTATATCGTGGATCCTTATTTGATAATAAGAGATATTCTTGCATGAACCAAGTGCACCACGTCATATGTGCACTACTCAATAAAATCATATCACATCAATCTCATTAAATCATACGTGTTTAATCTCTCTTCTCTTTCTTCATTTATGTCATTTAAAAATGTCTCTTCAATCTTCCCTCTCTCTCATGTAGGATTTAATGAAATCGACGTGGTGTGATTTTATTGAATAGTACACAGATTATGTGCAACATCCAGTTCATGTAAGAATTTATCTGATGAAAAAGACGACAAGGAATTTTTAGGATCCACATGGCCTTGAAATTCAGCAAGAGTGTGTTTAAAGGACTGGCCCTTTTTCAATTCAAAGTTCATAGAGTGAATAACTGAGTTTTATCCTCCAAATTGAGGGTTGTTAGAGGGTTTTCCCGGTTTTCTTCTGTTTTGCTTTGTCTTTCTAATGGTGGACTATTGACATCTTCCTTTGTACAGTACACATCCTTTGCTGAAACTCTTAAAAGACTTGGAGTCAATGCTGAAGCAGTTTTATATGAAGGAAAAACTCATACCGACTTGTTTCTTAATGTAAGAGACTACACTCCACACAGCTTTCTTTCTAGCATGCCTTGCCAATACTGTGCCTTTTGACTGACAGCTATAGTTTATGAATTGGGCCATAAAGAACTTGATCTTGATTTTTACCTCTTCATTTCTTATTTTAAAGCTTCTACCAAAATTTGATGTTTAGTTGAATCTTCTTTTAAGCCTCCCAAGATACCTCATTTTGGGGAGGATGATTTGATGTTTAATATTTGTTTGGGTAGCCACTAATGTGAACTGTCGTGCATATATATATATATATATATATATGGCTTTCAGGATCCAATGAGAGGGGGTAAAGATGCTGTGTATATGGCTTTACTGAAGCATATCCATGCTGATGATGCAAAGGCACTTGCAGAAGATGAAGCAGCTCCTCCAAGGAGACGCCTTGTCCCGGAATTCATGAATTTTTAAATGTATTTAATTAAACATGAATGTTTGTTTAAAAATTACTTAAATGTTTTCTAAATTTAGTAAAAATATCAAATAGACCATCAATGTTAAGTTAAAAGATAAATTAGATATTTGGTATAATCAGGGGTAAATTAGTGAACAAGATTTATTCTAATATGGTTTTTAATTAAAAAATATATATTGTTAGAATCTTTTTAATTAGAATATTCTTTAATGGTGGCAATGGTTTATTTGGATTAAAATCAAAATATATGCTTTCAAAATAGATTGAAGATTTGTGTAATTAAGCCAAAACGGAAGGGTGAATAGAGTAGAACAATATTATGGAATTCATTACTGATGTTTGTTCTACATCACTACCCTTTCTTGCCCTTTGTTGTTGCGCAGTGCTGCTTTTTCCCAGGCTTCGTCCAAGGTCTGATTTCAGTGACCAATGGCATCTTTCTCAAGCATATATGTCCACTTTCTGACTTGAAAGCATCAAAATTACTTATCAATGCACTTTGTGATAGTATTAGTTTGTTTCTTGTGTTTTGTAGTTGGATTTTACTATTTCTTCTCCAGACATGTACGCAGAGGCATAGTCTATGGAGATAAAGCACGGAATAAGTAGGATTTATTATTTATTTAAGAATTCCTAGACAGGGTGTAATTTCATTGGTTTTGTATTAATATATTATTTTCTTTTGCAGGCTTGACTTGTATATACCCAAAATAATTATGGTCGTCCAAAGCCAGTTCTTGTCTTTGTGACTGGTGGAGCCTGGATTATTGGGTATGTGATGTGTTGTGCGTTCTCTTGCATTAAAATCACCGGCCACTACCTTTTGAAGAAACTTGTGTTGTAGATGCATGCACTGCTTGCACAGTTCTTGACTTTTGAACCGCTTACGTTTGTGCAGTCACAGAGCATGGGGACCTCTTTTAGGCCAACAATAATGTCAGAAAGAAACATCATGGTGGCAAGCATAGATTACAGGTGATATTTCTTGTTGGCTGATCAATGCGATGTGGCTTAAATAAAAATTAATTGCCAAAGGTGCTGAGATTGAGATCTCGCATGCATAAGATTGAGGATTATAATATAGACATACATATATTGTTGAATATAGAGAAAACGATCCTTGAATTAACAAGACTACAAAACTATATGATCCTTTATATAGGCAAATCTAGAAACTAATTAAAATAATTAAGATATAACCTTAAGATATAGTGTCCATATCTAATCCTAAAACATATATAATAAATAATAAAATAATAATTAATCTAAATAATCTGAAATTTCTTGTCTTTGAAACATCATTCAACATATATAATATTTAATTGGCAAGCATAAAACTAGCAAAAACCACCAGCCGTCATGCACTATATTCTATTTTTGCAGGAATTATCCTTGTGGAACCGTGAGCCATATGATCAAAGATGCTTCTCAAGCAATCTCATTTGTTTGCAACAATATTGCAGAATATGGAGGTGACCCTAACAAGTTAAGATTCAATCTCTGAACTCCAAGTTTATGTTCTTTCTCTGATGAGATCACTGATGATGATGATTTCATGTTTTTGTTCTGCTAAGGATTTTCCTTATGGGGGAGTCAGAAGGTGCACATATCTCTGATTGTGCTCTCGTGGAGCAGGCAATTAAAGAGGCTGGTCAAAGAGAGAGTATCACTTGAATCCTCTCCAAGATCGAGACTTATTTTGGTTTATCTGGAGGGTATAATAAGAACTTGCACAAACCTCTCTTTTCCACCTTTTCTTATGCTTACCAATACTATCTATACCTTTTTGAGAGAATTGCATAAACAGGTACAATTTGATTAACCTGGTTGATTAGTTCGACAGTAGAGATTCTCATCGTCGTCTCTTTCTAAGGTACACACTGAATATTCTATCTAGTCCTTTTTATAAAGTTCAAAATTTAAATTGTCTTTATCCTTTTTATAAAAGCCAACAAAACTTGTCTTAACATTTATTGAGTTTTTTTAGATTGATGATACTTATATTTACACGACTTTTCTCTCTTACTTACCTCCATAAATAAGGGTATATTAGGAAAACAAGTTTATTTACGACATAATTATTATTTTTAACTAATTTTAACCGTTCTCTTAAATCGTGTAATTCAGTTATTAGTTATTAGGCTCTTATACATATAGGACCCAGTATTAGATAAGTGCATGTTCTCTTGTTTTCATTGTGCTATACTTTGAAATAAACTCTTGGATTTGTCCTACAGGATAATGGAAGGGGAGAAATCCCTGAGGCGGTTTTCTCCGAAATTAAGGATTCAAGATCCAAACCTTGCGAGTGCTGCTTCTCTTCTACCTCCTATAGTTCTTTTTTTATGGTACTGGGGATTATTCCATACCATCGATGCCATATGGTACTGGGGATTATTCCATACCATCGATCATATGCCTGGTTTTGATCTCTTCTTGAACAAGGTGTTTATTATAAGTCACTTGTAGAAGAATTCTTTAATCCACAATAGAAGTTATTTGGAAAGTAATTAATTCTTATTTGTCAATTTGGCCCTTATAATTAATGCTTAAATGTGACTATATTTTTCTTTGTCCTTCAAAGTCTCATTTAATATGGGCCAAGCTGGAAAAAAAATTTCAATTTACGATAGATTTAATGTACTGTGGATCTATTTATTTGATAATAAGAGATATTCTTGCATGAACCAAGTGCACCATGTCATATGTGCACTACTCAATAAAATCATACCACATCAATCTCATTAAATCATACGTATTTAATTTCTCTTCTCTTTCTTCATTTATGTCATTTGAAAATGTCTCTTCAATATCCCCTCTCTCTCATGTAGGATTTAATGAAATCGACGTGGTGTGATTTTATTCCACGTCGATTTCATTGAATAGTACACAGATTACAGATTATGTGGTACATCCGGTTCATGTAAGAATTTATCTGATAAAAAAGATGACAAGGAATTTTTAGGATTTGCATGGCCTTGAAATTCAGCAAGAGGGTGTTTAAAGGACTGGCCCTTGTTCAATTCAAAGTTCATAGAGTGAACAACTGAGTTTTATCCTCCAAATTGAGGGTTACTGGAGGGTTTTCCCGGTTTTCTTCTGTTTTGCTTTGTCTTTCTAATGGTGGACTATTGACATCTTCCTTTGTACAGTACATCCTTTGCTGAAACTCTTAAAAGACTTGGAGTCAATGCTGAAGCAGTTTTATATGAAGGAAAAACTCATACCGACTTGTTTCTTAATGTAAGAGACTACACTCCACACAGCTTTCTTTCTAGCATGCCTTGCCAATACTGTGCCTTTTGACTGACAGCTATAGTTTATGAATTGGGCCATAAAGAACTTGATCTTGACTTTTACCTCTTCATGTCTTATTTTAAAGCTTTTACCAAAATTTGATGTTTAGTTGAATCTTCTTTTAAGCCTCCCAAGATACCTTATTTTGGGGAGGATGATTTGATGTTTAATATTTGTTTGGGTAGCCACTAATGTGAACTGTCGTGCATATATATATATATATATATATATATGGCTTTCAGGATCCAATGAGAGGGGGTAAAGATGCTGTGTATAGGGCTTTACTGAAGCATATCCATGCTGATGATGCAAAGGCACTTGCAGAAGATGAAGCAGCTCCTCCAAGGAGACGCCTTGTCCCGGAATTCATGATCAAATTGGCTCATAAAGTTAGTCCTTTCTAAAATCACAATTCTAATTGGTAAATTTGTTTTTATGCCTATAACATCATTTATTGTGGCACTCTCTTCTCAGGTCTTATAGTCAATAACTCCATTCTTGTTTTTTATGCCAGAATATTTTATACCCCTATGAATTTTGTCCAAAAAAATACCCTTATGAATCAAATTTTGTGCTCAAATTTTTGTTTACAATATGACTGATCTTGGCCCGAAAGCACGGAATTATAGTTGATTCTGCCAATTAAATATCAATTAATAAAAAAAATTTGATTGACGTGTGTCATTTGCGAGCCATAACCTATAATATATGGGAGAATTTGGAATATATTGTTAGAGTTAATAACTTGATGACGATTTTTTATGTTTGACCAATTGAATTGAAAGGCGATGGGAAAGGAATGATTGACTTGGAGAGAACACTTCAGCATGATTATATGTCTACTTCTAAGTAAATTTTAATTTGGCTAAAGCATAAATTTGCTCCTTTAAGTTTTCATTAAAGGGTAAAGGTGTAAAAATACACATGTGCTTTACCCTCAAAAATGTCTAACACCACATGCTTTTTTTTTTTTTTTGCAGAAATGCACATGAACTTTCTCAAATGGAGCAAAAATGCACATCTCCGTTAAAATGACTTAACTCTACTATTTTTTCAGTGGGCACCACGTTATTAAAACAAATAAAATTGCCTAACTTTTTAAATTTACTTTATTGCCCACTTCTCTATCAGTCCCCTCATCACGATCAATACGCCTAGGATTTTATTCCTCTGTGCTTATTAACTCTACGATTCTAATAATTTGATCTGTGCGTTTTGCTTTTGGTTTTCCCCTTTATTTTGTATTGGTTGATAGAGATTATCTTTTCTTTCATTGGTTATTGTATAATTTCTCGATTATGCAATCCGGTTGTTGGAAAAACTTAATGGTTAATTAGATATGCACACTATCATGTATTGAAAAGCGAAATTCATAAAAACAAAAATATAATAGTTGTAATTATTAACCATAATTTATTTAGTGACAAAAAAGACTATTCTTACTAAACAACTGTCATGTTACACTTATAAAAGATTTGTCTTTCAACATTATATTAGCAAGAAACAAAAATATAACAATTAACCGTAAAGTATGAATGACAAAAACAATGTTTCACAAGTAACAACCATCATGTAACAACTCTATTGGTAAAAAAAAAAAGTAACTCTTCGTAACCTCGATAATTTGGTTCAACACCTAATACCAGTTCTCCTAAGTAAAAATATTTGAGAGTAAAGTACATTTTAATTAACCCGACATATTCATTTTGTTTCTTATTACTCTCCTTCATCATCTTCATCCTTCTCTCCTTCATCATGTTCATAGGTCGAGAGCTCTTTCGATTCACCATCCTCCTCCTCCTCAAAATTAAAACTTTTTTGTATTAAAAAAAAAAAAAAAAAAAAACTTCTTTGGGATGAATAGAATAGTACAATTCATAGTATTCCTTGTATCATATTCTCTTTCTTTACTAAGCCTGTTTGGCTAAACCCCATTGCATGCCTGCAATGATGCAATGGTAATCATGATTGCATTACTAAGAGAAGAGTGATTGGTTAATCTTAGCATGGTAATAGAGTTTATCATGGTAATGATGATTACCAAAAAATTGTTAATCCTCATTTTCACCCCATTACATGGTTAAATAAGTCTAATTTACCCTTTAGTTTCATTTGTTTTTATTTCACTTGTCTCATTTCATCAACCACATCATGCCACCCCCAGCGCTGCCACCTCCATTGTTGCCGCCGCCGCCACCGCCACCTTGACAACTACTGCCACCGCTACTACCTCTTCCTCCTCCTCCACCACTTCGTAGCCGCCACCCCCGCAACCTCCTTCTCCGCTGCCGCCATCATACTACTTTCTCCTCCACCATCACCGTCACCACCATTACTATTGATCCACCAACACAACCATCGCCATCGAACAATCTTAGCGAGATAACGTGATGATTATGATGAAACAAAGCAAGATGACTCTTTATTTCTACAAATATTATATTAAGGGTAAAATAGATTTTCTGTGATATATTAATTTTAAATAATTGCTAAAAAAATAACTCAAGTGCACCTTGCTTAAAAATCAAACCAAACAACAGTAGTATAATTAATATTACATTGCATTACAATTGCAACGCACTTTGCATTACACTTCGGGGTGTAATGGGATCAAATCAAATGGGCCCTAAATATTATTTCATTCATAAATATTTCATATATATGTATATGAATATATATTACCAATAATGATTTCCTATTGATAATGGTTTCTTTATCATATCATTTGAATTGTCAATATATGAGAAAGATTGATTTTAATAAGCTGTCAGCATCTTCCAAAATCTAATTAGGGATATGATCATAGCAATATGTGCATCTTCCAAAATTTAATTAGGGATATGATCATAGCAATATGTTGGTGACGTTTGTTCAATTTGACCAACACACACATATATAACACCTGCCAAGTTCATGTTAGAGACAATAATAGGTTTCAAAGTTTGACCCTTTATCCTTTTCAAATTGACCCTTTGGTTTGATTGTTTTCTTATCGTCTTTTAAGTATGTAAATAATTTTGTGTGTGTAGCTTGTAGCGCCTAAAATTTGAAAAATATGAAGCCGCCATCAAAATTTTTAAAATAAGGATAATTTTGAAAACCTTTTTAAAAAAATGAAAACTAGATAACGTTGAGGAATTGATTGTGCGTGGGGAAAGTGTTAAACACCCCACAACCCGTTCATAAGAACAATTACCCTAAGTCCATTATTAAAAAATGAATATGGCTTATAATTACCCAAAGAAAAAGAAAAAAATTAAGAAAATATCTAAAAAAAATAAGAAATTAATAAAGGAGAAAAAAATTTACTTACAAAGTCGGACTTGACCTAGGAATATATAAGACTTAGGGCCTATAAGTACCATTTAAAAGGATCAAAGTCAATGTAGTTGGGGGGCAGAAATGCATGTCACTTTGTTGATTTTTTTTATAGAAAAATATTATTTAATTTATTTGAGAAAAATATTTTTGTTTAGTTTGTATTTTTTATTTTAAAAAATGATTTCTTTATTCTCTTATTTGAAAAAATACTTTGGATTAAACTTCCTGCAAAGGTTCCATCAACCTCACACGGAAGAATACACATTTTTATGCCTACGGAAGTTTCAAAAACCTCACACGGCATAAAAATATTTTGAAATCTTATATCTCATTTTATTCTTTTTTGAAAAGAGCCGTTTTATTTTATTTATAAAAACTGGTCCAAGTTATTCTCCTTTCATCTTAACAACATATTCGCATGCACGTCAAAAATATCACACATTATAAATTCCATTCTTCTCTAGAAAAAGGAATCTTCATGTTGATTTAAATTGTTACACACAAAGTTAAACCAAAAGATAAATATATAGAAGAGCTCTTCCAACGAACAAAGACAAAATAGAGTCAATAACCACATTCACAACTTAACATAGTGGTCTAAGGAGACAATAGCAAGCACACATACCTCTTGCTATCGTATATGCTGTTGGGAGACATCAAAGAACCAAGAGGTTGCTGTGTCATATATATGGATCAGATGCCAAACACCATTAAACAAAGAAGAAGAAGAAGAAGAAGAGAGGATACACGTGGCAACATCATGAGTGGCAAAACAAACTTAAGGAACGAAATAAAAGCTTTCATTCTGATCATACCCAACATTTTAGGATAAGAAAAAAAGCCATATCTATTTATATGATTTTTCACAAGCTGAGACAAAACTCTTCTCATAGACTTGCCTTATAAATCGTAAAAGCTAATCCAACACACATTAAAACCCATGGAGAAACTCATACCTTTCAAAGTGCTTATGCGTGCCTTAATGGGAGGTGAGAAAACAAAAAACAAAAATAACGGTCAACTATAAGAGAGAATCATGATATAAATGAAACCAAAGCATCACAAACAATCAACTCAAAAAGGAATGAACAAGCGAGATCGTATGAAGATATTTCCACTATTTGGATCAATGTGCCTCCATCTCTAAGTGGAGATGTTCTTTGGCTTAATTAAGAATCTCCATCTCTCATTTGAACAGAGTAAGAGCAAGATGGTCTCTTAGGTGAACTACCCTTCTCATGAAAATTATGTTTGAGAGGTGAAAGTAGAAATAGAATTGTCTCTCTACCTTGCCTCTTTTCTTCAAGAAGTCTTGTCTCTTTTTACTCCCAAATTTCTTGTCTTTGCCTCTCCCAATTTTTTATGTGTCTCGCTCTCTCTTATACTCCACTTTAAATAGGCATTTTCTAGGGTTTTGCCTCATTAATGCATTTTTTTTAATTTTCATTTTTTTTTATTCTTTTGATTTTCTTCTTTTAATAATGATTGCTAATTTGTACCACAGTCATCATCAATAAAATGTTTTTTTAAATTTTCATTTCTTTATTATTTTTTTAATTTTTCTTTTAATGAATGATAATGCCAATTTGATCCACAATGATATTTTTTTCATTTTGTGTCTTTTTATATTTTCCCCTTTAATGATGATGGTCAATTTGGACCACAATCATCATCATCAAAGTTTTCGGATGTTCACAATCATCTCTCGTTTGAAATGGAAGTCCATGTAAAGTTTAGCTCAAAAGCCCATGTAAAGAATAACGGGCCTAACTGGCCCATAGATAAAGCTGGAAGGCTGACATGAGTCACTGTATAGTCAACTCATTACACAAAAGTGAATAAAGGTTGTAGGCCCAATTCTCCTCCACTTAGCCCAATTCAAAATCCAGAACCCAATTGAACTGGACTTGTCATAAATATCATTGGGCTTCTTTGACCCAAGAAAGGCTTGGGAAACATTAAAAAAAGGCATTTGCAAGCTTTGCAGAGGGGCTTGAGCCTGTTTCATAATGAAAGGTGTTTTTCCTATGAACCACTCATTTCATTTTATAAAAAAGATTAGTACCTAATCATAGACACACCCCACATAAAAACTTACCATAAAGTTCATATAATAATGACTACAAATATTAGAAGTAGAGCCCGTAATACGAGTTGAGATTGTGGGCCCAACCCACGAACCTGTGGTCTAGCCCGTATTTATTTTTTAAAATAGTTTCTGAAATTCTAAGACCAAATTAAAATGTGACTCAGTTTAGATTTAGAGAGAACATATGGCTGCCATGGGTACATATAATATTAGTGAGTTCATTATATATTATTCTATTCGAATGATATATTTGTTAGAATATGATATATTATCATATATGTATTTTCTGTAATTCTTGTATTCATTGGATTCCTTTTGTATTCACCCTTCATACGTGTCACTAGCTATATGGTTCTGTTATGATTGGCAGCTGGTAGGATTATTCTAGAATCGTATATTGCTCTGTATTATTCTTCCATAAATAGAAAGATGGCCAGGAGATTATTACTGCGCCTTATTCACTATTCCTCTCTGATTTATCACTGTTTCTAACTTGGTATCAGAGCAATATCCATCACCATGTCTAGCGCTTCCGAAAGCACTCCGTCCGGTGCTACGACCACAAATTCCAGCACCCTTTCCAATAGCCGCTCATATACACTGTTCAGTTCGTCTAGCCAAACCACCGCGATCAAGCTGGATAGCACAAATTTCCTCGTCTGGGAGTCGATCGTTCTCCCGCTCATCGAAGGTAACTGCCTCGATGGTCATATTGACGGCTCGCTTTCTGCTCCGGCTAAGCTCATCTCTGGTCCAACAGGACGCCTCGTCAATCCTGCCTACCAAGAGTGGTTCTCTGTTGATCGTCTCTTGGTTCGGTGGCTGAGGAACACCATGACCCTGGACATCGGAGCTCAGCTCCTCCACTGCACGACGGCGGTGGATCTCTGGAGTGGCGCGAGAGAATTAACTTGCGCATCGACGAAGGCCCGTGTCATGGTCATAAAAAACGAACTCCATAATACCAGAAAGAACGCCCTCAAAATGGACAAATATCTCAGCAAGATGAAGACCCTGTCAAATGAACTTGCTCTTGCCGGCTCTCCTGTCGCCGGCGATGACCTCATTCTTCATACCCTTAACGGGCTCGACAATGACTACAATGCCATTGTGGTCAAACTCATGGACCAGCCGAAGCTCTCCTGGATTGAAGTCCAAGATCACATGCTTGCCTATGAATCTCGCATCAACCATATCACCAACTTTGCAACTCTCAGCATTCAACCCACGGCCAATGTAGCTCAGCGCACCGAGCACAGTAATTCAGGCTCCACTCGAGGTAACAGAAATAACTCCTCTAGTTTTCATAACCAACGATACCCAAGGAACAGAGGGGGGCCGAAACCATAGTGGTCACCGTGGCGGTCGTCCTTTCTGTGTTAACTGCCAACGTCCTGGCCATACCTTGGCTACATGCTATTACCGCAATGACAACGCTGGGTACAGTCACTTTGCTCCTCCCTCTCCTAATTATTTTGCTAATGCTTACACAGTTTCAGATCCATCGTGGTACATGGACAGTGGGGCGAACTACCATGTGACACCTAATCCTAACTATCTAGATGATACTACTCCCGCTGGTAAGTCGCACCTCACTACTTGTACTGGAGCACAAAGCCCCATTCTAAGTATTAGCACCACTACTTTACCTAGTAAACGAGCTAATCTCATCCTTCGTGATGTTTTATATGTGCCTTCGGCCACTAAGAACCTTTTGAGTGTCAACAGATTGATCCAAGATAACTCTGTCTCTGTAAATTTTACTGATAAGGGCTGTGATGTGAAGGATTCCACGACAGGCCAACTACTTCTCCAAGGCCTCCCAAAGGAAGGAATGTACCAGTTGAAGGTTAACATGCTGAATAGGACACCTGCGGCACTGATAGCTATGCATGATGAGTCTCGGGCTACATTTCTTAAATGGCACCATGTATTAGGCCATCCCAGTACTAGGGTCTTGAAACAAATTTTAACAACTTGTAACAAAAGAGTTTCGAATACCATTGATGCTTATGTATGCGAAGCTTGTCAGTTAGGAAAATCTAAGTTTCTACCATTTTCAGTCTCTGTTTCTCAGTCAGTTGTTCCACTTGAGTTAATTCATACAAACCTTTGGGGTCCTTCTCCCACTCCTTCTGTTGGTGGTCACTATTACTATATCTTGTTCATCGATTATTTCAGTGTGATAATGGCGACGAATATAAACCCATTATCTCCATGGCACAAGAATCCGGCATCCACACTCGACTTACCTGTCCCTATACCTCGGCCCAGAATGGCCGGGCGGAATGAAAACATCGGCACGTGGTTGAGATGGGGCTGACTCTATTAGCACACTCCGGCATGCCTCTTAAGTATTGGGTAGATGCTTTCCAGTAGTTAGTCTTCTTGATCAATCGTTTGCCGACCTTTTGGTTGTGCTTGTTTTCCCTGTCTCAAGCCTTACAACAGGCATAAGTTTCAGTTTCACAGCGAGCAATGTGTCTGCCTCGTCCCTGCATCACAACAGAAAGGCCACAAATGCCTAAGCAAGAGTAGTAAAGTTTTCGTTTCTCATCACGTCGTTTTTTATGCGACTGTTTTTCCTTTCAGGACAGCTTTCATGGGATGCACGGAGGCCTCTGGCAAGGATGATAATGTCACAGGCGTTCCTCTCATAATTGAGGTTGATCACCATCGTGATAATATGGATAGCCACGGTGCTATATGCCGTGTTGGAACTGAAGTTCTGACAACTACACCTGAGTCACCATCAGTAGTAGCTCCAGGATCCCCAATAGCTTCGTCGAATCCAGACAATGAGTCTAGTGGTACACACTCCAGTCCAATGTCTGCCGCTAGTCCAAAGTCAACTTCTGGGTGAACCAGGCCCACAAATATGCATCATATGCGAACCAGGGCCAAAGATGGCATCTCTAGGCCCAAATATCCTTATGTTGGGCTCTCTCAAGCTACTGTAAAAGCCAGCTCCGAACCCACCAGTGCAAAGAATGCCTTATCGTCTCAGGTCTGGTGCACATCAATGCCAGATGAGTTCCAAGCGTTGCTATGAAATCACACCTGGGAATTGGTTCCCTTTGTGAATCAGAAGCTTATCGACAATAGATGGGTCTTCAAGACCAAGCTTCGACCTGACGGATCCATCCTCAAGCACAAGGCCAAACTCGTCGCCAAGGGATTCTAGCAAATAATCGGCGTCGACTTTAGCGAGACATTTAGTCCGGTCATCAAATCCACTACCATTCGCGTGATTCTATCAATCTTTGTCACCTTCATTTCGGGAAATCGATGCTCGACTTGAACAATGCTTTCTTAAATGGTTTTTTGTGAGAAGAAGTGTTTATGTCGCAACCCGAAGGCTTCGTTGATCCACGGCAACCCACACATGTCTGTAAGTTAGTCAAGGCTATATATGGTTTGCGGCAAGCTCCGAGAGCCTGGTTCGATCGGCTTCGGCTCAGCCTAGTTAGTTGGGGTTTTCAGAGCTTGCGCAGTGATACTTCTCTCTTCATGCTTCAGACTAGAAAATTGACTGTTTTTATACTCATTTACGTGGATGATATCTTAGTGACTGGGAACAATTCTGTTTTTGTTGAGAAATTCGTTCAGAAATTGAATCAAGTATTTTCCCTGAAGGATTTGGGTCCGTTGTATTACTTCTTAGGATTGGAAGTACATAGAGACAAGTCTGGAATTTATTTGAACCAAACAAAGTATGTAGTTGACTTGTTAGAAAAATTTGGTTTGAGTGACTGTGCGCCAGTTCCTACTCCTATGGTTACTGGCCGAATGATCTCTTCTACTGATGGTGAATTAATGCCTAATCCGACAGATTACAAGAAAGCCGTAGGTTCCCTACAGTATCTAACCACTACACGCCCGGATATTTCTTTTGCAGTGAACAAACTTAGCCAATTTTTATCGCAACCCAGAACCACACACTTTCAGGCAGTGAAGCGAGTTTTTAGCTACCTCAAGGGCACTTTTAATTTGGGTCTCGTGTCTCAAGCCTTTTAGTGATCCCCAGCTTGTAGCTTACACAGATGCCGATTGGGCCTGCGACTTGGATGATAGGAGGTCAATAGCAGGCATGTGTGTTTTCTTAGGGAATAATCTCGTTTCTTGGTCTTCAAGAAAACAAAAGGTAGTCTCAAGATCAGGCACAGAGTCAGAATATAGGTCTCTTTCTGATGGGTCAGCTGAAGTCAAGTGGTTAATTACCATGTTATCTGAGACAGGTTTGTTTGTCAAGTCTCCATCTGTTATGTGGTGTGATACTCAGAGTGCAAAATCCTTGGAGGCAAACCCGGTACAACATGCTAGAAGTAAGCATATAGAAGTGGATGTTCATTTTATCAGAGATTTGGTTGCTTCTGGTGTGATTGTTAACTCTTAGAAATTGACAACATTCCAGCACACTTTCTCTATCTTTTTACCTATTTTTGGTTCAAAATGTGCATAGAAATGAAGTTATAGAGGAAAATGTGCATATCAAAGTATAAGGCAAAAATCAAAAAAATTCTTGTTATTATAGAGTTTATGATTCAATTGAGAATTGATAATTGCTTCCTCTTTTGTAGGAAGATGGAGACAAGTTTTGAAGCTGTAAGAACCAAGAAACAAGGAAAGAAATAAAGGAGGTGAAGCAAAGTGCAAAGTTAGAAGAACTCGTACAACTAGCCGCGCCCGTCGTGAAAAAGCGAGAAAATACAATGCGCGTTTTACATTTCAGAAACAGAAAAACCCTATTTAAACTAAAGGGAAGGGCCGAAAAACACACTCTTGACCTAAGGAAACAAGTGGGTACACAAGGGAAGAGCTTGGGAGAGAGATCTGGACAATTTTGGAGGCTTGGGTGCTCAACCTAAGAGAGATTTTGGGGATTTCACCTTGGTTCTTCCTCTTTTCTTCTCTTTTCTTCCTAGTTTCTTCATGTATTCAGTTTCTTTGCTTAAACTCTCTGTGTATTTGAACATGAGTAGCTAAACCTTTCATTCTAGGGTTCTTTTGACCCTTTGTATGGATTAATACTTGGAGTTTCCTCTCTTTTGGTAGATAAATATACACATGTGTTGATTTCAACCTTAGCTTAATGCTTCTAAGTGATTGGCCTCCATTTAGATGATTTATTCACATAGGTTTTGACTCGAGAGAGCTAATCTAGGTGTAGAACTTTATTGAAATCATGCTTGTCTTGGAGTTTACTTGATAAATGGATGGTTTGTTGGTAAAATAGAGATATATTTACTAACCTTGCATTGTCACATTAGGGTTGTTGCTTAAATATTGATTCTTACTAATTGTAGCGAGAGATTGTGCATTTTAGTAAGAAGTGAAACTTGATTTTGACTTGAGAGAGCGTTTCAAGTGTTTTTAAACCCTATACTAACACATGTATGTATTGAAATGCTACTAGAGAGGAAGTTAACCAAGTTTTATGAAATACAAAAGGGGAAGAAGAATCCTAGACTCCATTATCCTTGAAGTCAAAAGTCATTTGTCTTTATCAATTTTTAGTTTTAGAAATAGTCTTTAAAAATTCTCTTTCCAAATCAAAACTTTGTTTTAGCTCAACTTGATGAAATTTACTAAGCCTCTTACTTGACCAATTTGTTAAACAAATCCCGTGGGAACGATACTTTACTTTTCACTTTTTTACTTGCGAAACTCGTACACTTGCGAGGCGAACAAGTTTTTGGCGCCTTTAGTTAGGTTTACAATTTTAATTTCTCTTTTTCCTTTATTGGTTTTTTGTTTTTAGTTTGATACTCGCTCTTGCTTGTTTCTCGTGTAGGTACCATCTCAGTATATGCAAAACTTGCATCCGGAAGGATTGGTAGTGGTACTCGACGAAGTACCTCTCATTGATGAAGTGCCTCTCATTGAAGAAGAGACTGAATCTACATCTGAAACCATGGCAGACGATGAATATGATAGAGCTACCATCAATGACTTTGCTAGTCGGAATATGCAAGGTCCTCAATCTTGCATTCAGATGCCCAAAATGCAAGCACGTACCTTTGAGATCAAGCCAGTTATGATAACAATGCTTCAAATGCATGGGATGTTCCATGGTCTTTACAATGAAGATGCCAACAAGCACTTGATGTACTTCTTGGAAGTGTGTGATTCTTTCAAGCAAAATGGAGTTCCCCAAGATGTTCTGAAGCTACGGCTATTCCCTCTTTCTCTACAAGGCAGGCCTAGAGACTGGTTCAACAATCTTCCAAAAGGATCTATCCATTCTTGGGCCAATCTTGAAGCTAAGTTAGAGCTCGATTCTTTTCTGATGACAAATCTGTGGAAGCTAGGGATGAATTTCTAAGCTTTAAACAATATCCAGATGAGCATCTTTACACTGCTTGGGAGAGATACAAGATGTTAATGAAGCAATGCCCTAATCATGGGGTGGACAAATGGGTTGCAGTTCAAATTTTTTGTACTCAACTTAATCCTCAATCTAAAGCAATGGTTGATTCTATGACCAATGGAGGATACCGGAATGTTCCTGTAAATGAAGTGATTCGATTGTTGGATTAGTTGTTTGCAAACAATTCTCAAGGAAATGAAAGGAGGACTAACCAAACAATGCCTAATGCAAAAGAATACTCTTCCTCACAAATTGCAACTCTCTTATCCGCTTTGAATAAGCGTTTTGATGTGCTAGAGTCTCAAATGCAAAAGAGCACTTCTCAAGGTGTGCATTCTGTTCATGCCACCCCAATTGTATGTGATTAATGCCATGATGTCCATATGCCTGACTATTGTCCTCTTTACATGGCCGCTGAATCTATCAACTACATGGGCAAGTTTCAACATCCTCAAGGCAACCCCTATTCACAAACCTACAATAGTGCTTGGAGAACTCATCCCAATTTTTCTTGGAGTCAAGATAACAGTTTGAATCAAGCACATGGGTCTACATCTAGTACTAAGCCTATTCCCCCACCTGGTTTTCAAATGCAATCAAGGCAGTTTCCTATTAAGGAAGAGGAATCTAAAACGAACAAGATGCTAGCCCAAATCTTGTCTGAAATAGAATCTTCAAGGGTTGAAACTAAGGCTACTTTTTCTCTCCATAAAACTGCTATTAAAAATCTTGAAGTGCAAATGGGGCAATTAGCATCACAAGTAAATGTTATGTCAAGAAGCAATCTTCCTAGTGATACCATTCCTAATCCAAGACGGATTGGAAAAGAGGAATGCAATGTCATTAACTTGAGAGGTGGCAAATTGCTACCGGATGTGCCTAGCTCAAGTTCTCCTCAACCAAAGCAAGATGATCAAGTAATTGTTGATGTTGATGAAGAAAGTGCAATGGAAGAAGATGTCACTAAGAAGAGAAAGCAAATTGAAGAAAATTTGCAAGATGTTGGCAAACAAAAGTAGGTTGAGCAAGAGATGAATGATGAGAAAAAGAGAAAGCCAACCGCTTCTACTTTTATGCCACCACTACCTTTTCCTCAAATATTCAAGAAGAAAGAGGAAGATGCTCAGTTCAAAAAGTTTGAGAACATGTTCAAACAACTCCATGTGAACATTCCTTTTGCTGAAGCTTTAGAGAACATGCCTCAATATGCTAAGTTCCTTAAAGATGTTTTGTCTAAGAAGCGGCGATTCAATGAATTTGAGACTGTGGCATTGTCCGAAGAGTGTAGTGCGGTCATTCAAAGGAAGTTACCTGCTAAGCTTAAAGATCCGGGAAGTTTCTACATCCCTTGCAACATTGGGACAAACTTTAATGGTAAAGCTCTTTGTGATTTGGGTGCAAGTATTAACTTGATGCCTCTAGCTGTTTTCAACCAATTGGGCTTGGGAGAGCCAAGACCTACTACGGTAACTCTTCTCTTGGCCGATTGAAGCATTTCTAAACCTAGAGGAATTATTGAGGATGTCCTAGTTAAAGTTGACAAGTTTATCTTCCCTACGAATTTTGTAATGCTTGATTGTGAAGTTGATTGGAAAATTCCTCTAATCCTTGGGTATCTATTCTTAGCCACTGCAAGGACTCTCATTGATGTAGAGAAGGGTGAGGTCACTTTGAGGGTAAATGATGAGCAAGTGATATTCAACATGCAAAAGGGCTTGAAATTTTATGATGATTCTGCTCAATGTTCTTTTGTAGATATATTAGATGAAGTTATTCCTCAAGAATCATATGCTTCCATGATCAAAGACCCTTTAGAGGCATTCTTGATTGATAAGAAGAGCTTTGAAGAGTTTGATGAAGATGTTGTTGAAGAGCTCTTTCGATTTGAACCATTTCCTCATTCTAGACCGAGGACTTTTGAACCACTTAAGGTGTCTGATGCCTTAAATACTCCATTTAAGCCTCCTATTGGAGTTCCTCCGGTTCTAAAGTTGAAGTCATTACCTTCTCATCTCAAGTATGCTTATTTTGGGAAAGCACGCCACTTGCCGATGGAATTGGAGCATGGAGCTTGTTGGGCTATCAAAAAGCTAAATTTTGATCCCCAAGCTATGGGGAAGAAGAGGCTACTTCAACTCAACGAGGTAGATGAATTTCGCCTAAATGCCTATGAGAATGCAAGGATATACAAGGAGAAGACCAAGCAGGATCATGACAACAAAATTATACCCAAGAATTTTGAACCTGGTCAAAGGGTCCTCCTTTATAATGCCAAGTTGAGGTTATTTCTGGGAAAGCTAAAATCTTGATGGTCCGGTCCATTCACTGTGGTTCAAGCATCTAAATTTGGTGATGTGCAGCTGGAAAATGAGAAAAGTGAAAGATTTAAGGCTAATGGACAACGATTGAGCATTATTGGGGTGGAGATGTAGATAGGCTTGTGTCCACTATCTACTTAGTTAATGAGGAGTGACCATCATGAAGAGTCAAGCTAAAGACTATAAACTAAGTGCTTCTTGGGAGGCAACCTAAGCTCTAAACCAAATCTTTTCATTTTGTGTGTGTATGTTTTTATTTTTTCTTTAGTAGGTTTATGTTTGATCTTTTTGTTTTGTAGGTAGAAAAGGTACCCAACTTAGATATGGACTTTTGTAGCTGGGAGGAATATCAATAAAGGAGGAAGAACTCATGAGTGCCAAGGGGAATACTTTTGAGGGAAGTTCACTTGACTCTAAGCTCATATATATATGATTCTGGGGTGAAATTGTGATGACTAGTCAATTTTGAGTAATATTGTGGCTATTGTGATTATTTGGTTGATTCTCTATGTGAAATCCACTTGTGACCATTACTTGAGTGCTCAAATTTGATGTGTTGTGGTATTCCCTATGAATATGTGTATATGTATGCCTTATGGTCTTGGATGGTTTAAAATGCTTGATCTTGAGTAATGTGGTTGATAATGATTGGTATAAAGCTTATTGGGTAATTCTTGTGGTATTTGGGAATGTTGCTTGTGTTTTGCAATTCTGCTGTTCGGTTTTGTTTTTTACAGCAACACTTTCCACGGAAAGTCCACAACTGGCTGTGGAAAGTGGCTCAAAGTTGCTCTCTGTGTTCACTTTCCGCGGAAAGTTCACAACTGGCTGTGGAAAGTGGCTCAAAGTTTCTCTCTGTGTTCACTTTCCGCGGAAAGTGCTGTAACCGGGGCGTAGTAAGTGCTCGCTAAAAAAATTAAAAAAAATAATAATCTTTTTTTCCCCTCACTTTGCCCATCATTATTTCACATAATTCCCGTTTTACCCAAATAAATTTAACCCCAATCAAAACCACATTCATCCCAAATTCAAAACCCTAATCTCAAAATGGAATTTCCCAATGTCCATCAAACCCTAATTCCATCAATTGATCCCTTCTCTCTTACTCTCCAAATCTCAACCCTCGGATCCCCACATCCCAAAGCCCTAATCTGAAAGCATCGTTCTCACCTCCAAGACTCTCACATGAGCTAAATCAGGTGCATGTGCTACTTTTCTACCTTCCAATGAGGACATTGTCAATTTTAAGTTTGGGGTGTGAGAGTTTGCTACAATTTTGACGAGTGTACGGTGACAATTTTGAATAGTCTCTGAAAAAAAATTGTTGGAATGTTTCAAATTCCTCATGCTTAAATTTTTGTTTGTGAAGTATGTTAAAAATGAACTGAAATTCTAGGTATTTGTCAAAATTGCTTGAATGATCCGATGATAGAAATTACTACTCAATACTTTATGTTTGATATGAAATTTTGTTTAATGTGCATTGATGGATGTATTGTAGTGATAAATCATGTTATTCAGGAATTTTTGAGCTAAGAAAGCACTATGGGAGTTAACTTTATTCTGGATGTTCTTCTCGAAAGGCTTTGTGGCAAATTAGGCTATATGTCTTTTGTTTTAAACTGCTGATTTCAAAATAATCTTTGGACTTCTTCAAAGCTTTTGGTTTATTTCATAAGATTTAAAGAAAGGATTAGGGCACTTCATAAAATGTGATTGAGCCTTTCAAGCCTACCTAATTGATTCTATTCCCTTTTGAACCCTTATTTTGAGCCTTATTGAAAAACCAATTATAGATTCTTTTTAAAAGACCTAACATCTACCTACCTTTGCCAATGTGAAAAACCATGATTCCTTTGCTTTGAGATAGATGATAATTTATTGGGGTTGTGGAATATAGTGATGAGTAATGTGTCAAATCATTAGAAAAGAATGTAGAAAGTAAAAGGGTTCATAATGTACGGAAATCAAGCCAAAAAAAAATGTGTATATGAAAAAAAAACAGAGAAATCCAAGAAGGCTTGATATGGAAAAGATCAATTTGGTTTAAGTTTGGGGGAGTATGTTTAATGAGAAAAGGAAGAAACCCCTTGAGTGGTTATCATCTATCTTGAGGTATTTGTTAATTATCCTTTACCTTTTCTTTTGAGAACCTTAACCCCGACCCAATTACAAGCTGAAAAGTCCTTTTGATTTTTAAGTCAAGTGAAGTGAATTAGAAGAAAAGAGGAAGAAATTAGAGAATGACAGAATTGATTGTTTGAATTTAGTTATATGACTTGAATTGTTACTTTTAACTTTAGCAGGTGCAAAAGGAGTACATGTCAACTCCATTCACACACTCACATTTGGAAATTCTTGAAAAGCATGTTTTAAATCTATGAAGTGTTCATTTGTGCATATTCAGTTGATTTCCTGTTTTATATAACTCTTTGAGCAGTAGATGAGGATAAATTTATTCATGCATCAATGACAAATCGAAGAAATTTTAGCGAAGATACATGTTTTTGCTTGAGGACAAGCAAATATTTAAGTTGGGGGTGTGTTAACTCTTAGAAATTGACAACATTCCAAAGACATTTTCTCTCTCTTTTTACCTATTTTTGGTTCAAAATGTGCATAGAAATGAAGTTATAGAGGAAAATGTGCATATCAAAGTATAAGGCAAAAATCAAAAAAATTCTTGTTATTATAGAGTTTATGATTCAATTGAGAATTGATAATTACTTCCTCTTTTGTAGGAAGATGGAGACAAGTTTTGAAGCTCTATAAGAACCAAGAAACAAGGAAAGAAATAAAGGAGGTGAAGCATTGCAAAGTTAGAAGAACACGTATTAACCGTCGCAAAGCAAGTAGTGGTCAGCGGAAAGTCGACAACTAGCCGCGACGATCGTGAAAAAGTGCGAAAGAAAGTACAATTGCGTTTTACATTTCAGAAAAGAAAAACCCTATTTAACCTAAAGGGAAGGGCCGAAAAACACACTCTTGACCTAAGGAAACAAGTGGGCACACAAGGGAAGAGCTTGGGAAAGAGATGTGGACAATTTTGGAGGCTTGGGTGCTCAACCTAAGAGAGATTTTGGGGATTTCACCTTGGTTCTTCCTCTTTTCTTTTCTTTTCTTCCTAGTTTCTTCATGTATTCAGTTTCTTTGCTTAGACTCTCTTTGTATTTGAACATGAGTAGCTAAATCTTTCATTCTAGGGTTCTTTTAACCCTTTGTATGGATTAATACTTGGAGTTTCCTCTCTTTTGGTAGATAAATATACACATGTGTTGATTTCAACCTTGGTTTAATGCTTCTAAGTGATTGGCCTCCATTTAGATGATTTATTCACATAGGTTTTGACTCGAGAGAGCTAATCTAGGTGTAGAACTTTATTGAAATCATGCTTGTCTTGGAGTTTACTTGATAAATGGATGGTTTGTTGGTAAAATAGAGATATATTTACTAACCTTGCATTGTCACATTAGGGTTGTTGCTTAAATATTGATTCTTACTAATTGTAGCAAGAGATTGTGCATTTTAGTAAGAAGAGAAACTTGATTTTGACTTGAGAGAGCGTTTCAAGTGTTTTTAAACCCTATACTAACACATGTATGTATTGAAATGCTACTAGAGAGGAAGTTACCCAAGTTTTATGAAATACAAAAGGGGAAGAAGAATCCTAGGCTCCATTATCCTGAAGTCAAAAGTCATTTGTCTTTATCAATTTTTAGCTTTAGAAATAGTCTTTAAAAATTCTCTTTCCAAATCAAAACTTTGTTTTAGCTCAACTTGATGAAATTTACTAAGCCTCTTACTTGACCAATTTGTTAAACAAATCCTCGTGGGAAAGATACTTTACTTTTCACTTTTTTACTTGCGAAACTCGTACACTTGCGAGGCGAACAATGATTGACATCGATACATTCCTTCATCCTTGCAACTAGAGGACCGCCTCACTAAACCTTTGTCTGAGTCTCATTTTGAATTCTTTAGGGACAAACTCGATCATTAGTCACACCTCTCGTTTGAGGGGGAATGTTAGAATATGATATATTATCATATATGTATTTTCTATAATTCTTGTATTCATTGGATTCCTTTTGTATTTGCCCTTCATACGTGTCACCACATTTGTATGGTTGTTATGATTGGCAGTTGGTAGGATTATTCTTGAATTGCATATTGCTCGTATTATTCTTCTATAAATAGAAAGATGGCCAGGAGATTATTCTTCGCGCCTTATTCACTATTACTCTCGATTTATCACTTTGTTTCTAACTATATTGATTGTATGTAAAAATAAATGTTGGGTCCTGGGGAACATCTTCAAAATATGTAACAATCTAAATTAGGGAAAAAAATGATTAGTGAATTTATATATTCTATTTGAATTTAATATTTTATTATCACTTTATGTTTTTTAATGTATTTTAATGATTTACTTTTGTGAGAGAGAAAAGATAGTTTAATATATATATATATATATATATATATATTAAAAAAACTAATTACCAATGTCATAGATCAAGGGCAATCATAGGTTTCCTTGAGTTGGAAGTGACATGATATGAGTAAGCAACGTCCGTCCAATGAATTCTTATCATGTAGGATCTATTTCGTAACAGGGATTTTGATTGAAGAGGAGAGGGGGGAAAATTGAGTTAAATTTAAAACAACTGAAAAAGTTAGGTTATAAAATTTTAATGAAGATTAAACATATGATAAAAGAGTAACATAAACAAATTAAAAACTTTTAACTTCACTTTTCTAATTTTTTTAAAATTCTCCTTAAAAAATTCGCTCCCATTAGGACAATTTTCGGACTGTTTCAAATAGCGGTGGTAGAAGTGACTTTTCTTTCTAATGGACTTTTCCCCGATGTGCTTTTTTTTTTGTTAGACTTTTCCTTATATGATTTGTGTTTGGGAGGTAGTAAAAATGACTTCAAACCTTGAAGCTTGGAGGAGTGGCTTCACAAACCAAAAAAAAAAAAAAGTGGCTTCAAACTTTGAAGTCCATCACATAGTGAAGCTTTGTCAAACACCTAAAAAACAAGTTTTCACATCGATTGATTCTTTTCAACTTCCAATAAACTTTTTCAACCACGATACCATCCTAGTAAAATCTTCATCATGTCAAGAATAGGTCTTGGGGAAAAAACACTACAGTAGTAAATTTGTGTACGACTCTATTCAATTTCACATGATGACAAGATAGATTGTGAATAGCCGCCATCTACTATAAGATTTATCAAGTTGGGTATCACTTGCATTTTTTTAAGATTGCCCCCATATATTCTTTTTTTTTCTCAAGATGTAATTCATGATTTAAAATAAGAGTGAATTTAGATTTTTTTTTTTTTTTTTTTAGTTTCAAACAAATTTATATGGCTTAACAAACGTTTTCTTGATCCTAATGAGACGGTTTGAGATGACTATTACCTGTAAAAATGTTAAATAAATGGATGAGACAAAAGCCTTAGCAACTAATAATCCATCTCATCTGGCATACGAGTAAGTGTTCGTGAGGTGTCAAATGAGATATTTATAAAATTATAGAATTATTAAAAATGTCATGTGGCTATATATATATATATATATATATTTTCACAATATCATAATCTCATTCTCATATTTATCACATGAATGCACAAAAATCACTATACAAGAATTTTCTCTCTCTTCTCCATTATTTCCTCCTTGCTTTATTTTCTCAGACATGCCAGACTAGTACTCACTCATATGACTGGTAGTTCAACTCAATAAACTTACCGATCAAGTGATATGTGTAATACCCTAATTTTCATAACTCTTATAAACATAGTATTTTGGAAAATAATTACCAAAATACAAAGGTGAATATGTGTCTCAAAGAAATATAATCTATTGATTATATTTTTGTTCAAATTTCACTTTGGAATTATTTAACCAATGGTTAATTTTGAGACTACATTTAAGGGCTATTTAATATGAGATAAATAGCACATAAAATAGTAATTAATTTATAATCAAAGGAAATAAAGAAAGGGTTATAAAGACACTTAATTAAATTAATTAGAACACATTAGCAAATGCTAGTTGACAATTAAATTTGTATAATAAAGTGCTAATAACTATGATTAGCAAACAAACCAATTGTACAATAGATGAAAGACATTTAAGCATTGGATTAAGAGTTAATTAAACTTTGTTAATCAACTTTGAAAAGTCAACAATAGCAACTAGCCAATGAGAAATGGAGAAAATAAGCTTAATCCTCTTGTAAAGTGATTGGCCAATGAGAAATCAAGAAAATGAGCTAAATCCTCATGAAATTAAATGGACCAATAAGAGACTTGAACCATAGATTAATGGTGAGGATTGAAATTAAACAAACACAAATAAATCCAATGGTCCTATAATCACCAAATTAAGCTAAATCTTTGTGAAAATGGATAGACCAATAGGAGGTCTAAGTCATTAGTTATTAGACAAATAGGATACACACATCTTTGAGCTAATGAAGAAGAGGGGGGCGGTTCATGTAGCTTGATGAAGAAGGAGAGTGATTGTTTAATATATAATAAACACACATGGGATAATTAAGGGGACAAATTAAAGTGGAAGAAGATAATGTACTTGGGATAATTAGCACATGGGTTCATTAATTGAAAATGGAAGAGGATAAGAGAGAGAGAGAGAGAGAGAGAGAGAGAGAGAGAGAGAGAGAGAGGGTGGATGGAGGAGATTTAAACTTCTTCATTAAGTTTAGATCCAATGGTTAGGATTAAAGAAGAGGTTATGGGTGATTAACATTGTTGCCCTTAAGCTTTTCCTATAAATAGGTACCTTGAGCTTCTTCATTCTTCACACCAAACTCAAACCAAATAGGTGAGTTTAAGAGAAGAGTGAAGCAAGAAGGAAGAAGGAGTAGCAAGGTTCTTCAAGAGGTAAGGTTCTCTAGTTCTTAAGTTCTAGTCTTTAGGTTTTAGAGTTCTTAGTATAAATGTTTGTTTGATCTAGAAAATTAGAGAATAAATTCCTACTCTTGTTTTTAGGCCTCATTGCATTGAAAGATGCCTGACGAGGTAAAAACATAGTAGGGAATGAGTTTTGAAATCAATTGATCAATGTTGTGAAAATTGTAGGATTTTTGGTATTTAAACTTTGTGCAGCCAGCGAAATGCATGCTATTATTTTATGTATAAGATGAAGCCCATAAATCATGAAATTTTACATGAATAAAGTAGATATGTAGGGCTTTCCAAGTATATAAAATATGTAACGTTTTGATCTCTGGTCAAGGAGATATGAATTTTTGAAGTTAAGCTATTTTTCCGGACGAAAATCGGGCAACGTTGAGAAAAGATAAACTGGAATGATCCATGATGTTCTAGGTTCTTGGAATATTTTTACTTGAAAATAGACATGTTAAGGATCATGAGGAATTTTACGGAACCTCAAAAAAATTTAGAATTAATTATGATTTTTCAAAGTTCGAAAAATCTACCCGAGAAAATCCAAGATCTTGCGTTTTTAAGAAAATGTAAGGGCAAAATTGTAATAACAAATCCACCAAGGGTAGAGAGGTAAATAGAGGTTGAAATATCTCTTAGGACATTATTCTAAGTGATATGGTGATATGTTAGGATATCCGGGAAGTCCGGGGTCGGATTCAAAGGTCGGACATATTACTAACCACGCAGAAGGAAGGTACGTTCGTGTACAGTAACTTTAACTCTCATATGTCTTGTATGGCTTTGATATGATTGGTTGATTCATAATTGATTGTTTTCCAAACTGTGAATATCTGTATATATATCTTGTTTATACTTTTCATATGAGATTAAGCTGTTCACGAGTACCGATGGGTATTGGACCTCAGAAAAATTTTCTAATCTCATAAATCAACACCAATTCATATTTTATATATATAATATCACTAGTCATTTCTCAATAAAAATAAGTCTCACATTACAATTTCATCAACAATATTGTTTCATAGTTTAATTTGTATCATATACCAATAGCAAATTTATAGTTCTAGAGAGTTAAAAATCACTCTCAAACATATCATACAAGCATACATAACAAGAGGAAAGTAGTTATCTCTGATCAAAGTAAAGTATTATCACAATACTCCCAATCCAAGAGCTCAAACACACGTTGTAATCAATTTACAACAATCAGTTCACTACACATTAATAACTCGAGTTATTAAAACAATTAACCTAATTCTATAAATTTAAAGTTTTGAATTAATTATTGAAAAATTTCAATTTTACACTAAAATCCCAATTATCTATAATTCAAATATTTTTCTTAACCCAAATAACTCATTTAAATCATTGATTATCATCAATTTTATTCAATTACATAAAATCCCTAATTTAAAGTTTAGGGGATAAAATAACTAAATTATAAATCTTCACTTTAATTAAAAAAATCCAAACCGATTAAAATTTTAAAAATACCCCCAATAGTTCAAATGAACCATTTAGCCTAAATTTAATCAGTTAAAAATGTCCAATATAGAATTATTTATTGGCTGATCTATAGAAAATTCATTATAAAATCTTATACCAACTAAATAACAAAAATAAACCAATTATGATAAACTATTAATCATCCTCTACATTCCTATAGTTTGATATGTACAAGGAAAAATCATAAAAATATTGAGTTGTATAAGTTTTTTTTTAATCAAAATTTATATGGAGATATGATCAAATTTGATAACCAATCGTGAAACAGTAGGGAAGGTTAATTTCATATTTCAAATTTTATATTTTAAATTTTGAGTAAATACCCTTTTGGTCCCCCGACAAAAGACATGACCTCATTTTAGTCCCTTACAAAAAAATCGACCCTTATTCGTTCTTTTTAAGGGACTAAAAATGACATTTGGAAATTTGTGAGGACCAAAATGTCAACCAATTAACCTTTATTCGTCCTTTTTATGGACTAAAAAAGACATTTTTTTTAAGGAACCAAAATGGGGATCGTGTTTTTTGTGAGGAACCAAAAAGGGTATTTACTCTTAATTTTTTGTCATTGAAAATAATTACAATTTTAAAGATGAGTAAATACCATTTTCGTCCCCTGACAAAAAACATGGACCCCATTTTGGTCCCTTACAAAAAAAAATCGACCCTTATTCGTCCTTTTTAAGGGTCTAAAAATGACCTTTTGGAAATTTGTGAGGGATCAAAATGTCAACCAATCGACCCTTATTCGTCCTTTTATGGACTAAAAATGACATTTTTTTTTGTAAGGGACCAAAATGGGGATCGGGTTTTTTGTCAAGGACTAAAAAGGGTATTTACTCTTTAAAGATCTTTATTAATAAATTTTTTTCCCATTGGTCTTTCTCCTTACTTCTTTTTTGAATTTTGTATAAGTCCATTTCTTTTTTAATTAGTCTGAATATAAATTAAATAGTTTGATACATAAAGAAATGATTCATTTGATATTAAAAAGTTGGCAAAAATATTGATATAAAAATTAAAAACATCTGACATTTTTCCGTGCTAATATTTAACTTTTCAAATAAGAATTTATATTAAATTTACACACAATTCGAAATGAAATGTGGTAGTGTTATCATATCTATTTATGTTTTAGATTAATATAGGTATATATCATCACATTTATTACCTCTTCTTTTTTTCCAATATCACATTTATCATCTCAAATCTCCACCTTATTGTAGAGCGGTTTGGGACTCCTCTTCTTCCCTTCTCATCCTCATCCTTTTTTATAACTTTTAGATCAATGCTTGTTTAGTTTAAATTTGATCTTTTATAAAATTATTATTAAAATGATAAATTATAAAAAGAACAATAATCAATTAAATACAAATTACTAAATTTTGATATTATTATTCAATATTACAATAAAAAAATTAAAAATAATATTTTGCATAAAACTAAACCTAGACCATTTAAATATTAATCTTATGAGTAAAAAAAGAGGAGAATAGAAGAGGATGAAAAAGGAAGGTGAGGGCTCCAACTGGTTTGTCGTTTGTCGAGTTGGTTGCGGTTGAGGGTTAACATCGAAACAGGGGAAAGACAAAAGCAAGGTCAAGTATATTTGTGCATTTATTTATTATTTATTTGCTTTGTATAAAGCCCACTTCTTTTTTTATTCTAAATATAAATATACGTTAAATAATTTAATAAACATAAAAAGGTTATGATGTATCCACTAGCATACTGAAGTATTTTTTAGGTGTATCAAGTGCCTATGCACCTAAAGTATTATTCAAAGACGTCCATCCCCCTAAAGTGTTTTTTTATTCAATCTTCCATTAACAATTTAAATAAGTTAGGAAATTGGATACACATGAAAAATACTCTAGGAAGTTGTATGCGCACAAAATAGTCTATATTATTGGATGCACCTCAAAAAGTTAGGTGCACCACAAATTACTTTAAAGCATTAGATGCATCGAAAAAAATACTTTAAGCTGCTATATGCATGTTAACCCTAAAAGAAATTACTTATTTAATATTTAAAAGCTGGAAAAATATTTAAATTAAAAATTAAAAATTTCAAACCTTTTTTATTGGAAAAAGTTTATGTTTAATTTATATACAATTTAAAATGAACTATGGTATTAATATTAGGGAAAAATGCAACGAGGTCTTAATTAACAAACTTAATAGTAACTAGGTCCCTTAAAATCATTAAATTGCAGTGAAATTCTAAGGGATCGGGCTATTATTAATTTCAAACATGAAAGTAAGACAAATTTAGAGTAACTAATGGCAAATTACACATCAAGAAGTGACTACAAAAACTATTAATTCAAAAGGCAAATACAACTTATACATGCGGCTCCTCTCTTGGTGGTTGTGTGTTGTCATCTACATTATCTCCTACATACGTATGACCATTTTCTCCATTGAATTTAATAAATATGTTACTCCTCCATTATATACAAGGTCTATAAAGGTTGTTGCATCTGAGCAAAAAAAAAAAAATATATATATATATATATATATATAAAGGTTGTTGCATCAAAGGCCGCGTGAGTTTCATGAAAATTTTGTTACCTTCTTTTCTAACAATTGATGCCACATTTGTTCCCAACTCCTTATACCTAGTATCTTTCCTTATAGTTTTTGTTATAACACTACCCCCCACATATTGTAACTCATATTTTCCTCTATTTAGAAATTGTCCCGTATATGCAAGACATATAATATATGCTTTCCAGATGTACTCATCATCTTTTCTGCCACCATGCAGAATAAAGTTGTTATTAGCAACCACATGAGTAACATTAACAATGTTTGAAAATTATATTGACGACAAGTTTCAAAATCACATAAAGGGACCACAAGCCTACTAGCCTAGTGGTATGCCTACTCCCCATAGTTGGGGGAGGTCGTGGGTTGAATCCCGTCCTTTGTATTCTAGGACATTACGCTAATATAAGAAAAGCTTTTAAGACATGACGAAAATCGCCCTCTAATGCGGGATCTGAAACTGATCTCGATATAGGCGGTCTTAAAAGTTTGTTATTTTTAAAACTGGATGCGCGACCGGTCTAATAAACATATTTTTAGACTGGATTTTTAAAATTTGAGGTTTTAAAAGTCGATTTTTTTTGAGGCCGACTTTTAAAATATGATGTCATAAAAATAAAACTTTAGAGACCGGACTTTTTAAACATCTGGTCTTAAAAATATCTTAGTTCAAACTTTTTAAACATTCAGCCCTTAAAGTAAATTGGAAAAAAAAAACTCCCCGTTACCAGCAAAGCCACAACCACCATGTCAACCGCCTTGATGCGTCTGAAATCGATGCAAGAGAAAGGGGTTCATCGTTGTCTTCGAGAGAAACTTGGGGTTCTAATTTGATTGGTACCTCTATAATTTCTACTAAGAGAATTCATTGATCCCTTGAGTTGAGAGTATGCAGCTTTTGTGGGTTCTGGCACCGAACCGAGAGGCATTGATTCCACAAAGCCCGTCGTGTTAATAAGTATCCTCTCCAGCTCTTTTTTTTTTAACTAAAAGCAAACCAGACATTAACTACGTCTTCTTAGTATCCAGTATCCTCTGAAGCTCTGTATCAGCATGCGACATCAACTGAATGCCTGGAAGGGATGACAAACTCGCTTTAGCCAGATGATCTGCGGCCACATTCTCCCAGCGACTGATACGCTCAACCCCCACAATCCAAGTGCGGTCAACCATGCTCTTAATTTTCGTAACTAACCGGCTGTCCTCATGTGCGTCGTTTACAGGGCTTCTTATAAGCTCCACCACGTCTGCAGAATCTGTCTCAAGGATACCGTGCCTGAACCCAATATCCCAAGCGATTTTGAGGCCGTGGAGGTATCCCCACAGTTCTGCTGATAAACTATCCCCCGTCTCCCCTCTGAACCTAAATGCCATAAGGAGGTTGCTGTGCTCGTCACGCAGCAGGCCCCCACTCGCTATGCAAGGAACGAGTGGCGAATGGGCCCCATCGTGTTAATCTTGACTTGGCTCGCTCGAGGTGGTCGCCAACGTTTCCTGTGGCTCGGTTGTAGAGTCTTCTTACCGCATTTGTACGAGAATCTAGTCCTGGCATTAGTTATACTACGCATTATGGCCATAACGCTAGCTCGCAGGGACGTATTTGAAATCGTCTTCCCCTCAAAAATAAAGGTGTTACGTCTCCTCCACAGCCACCAAAGATACGACAAACCGCCATTCGCCATTCATGCATGCTTGTCCTTCCCACGGTGGCAAACATTCCAACGAAGCCATTGATCGACCGATAGGGAGTTGAACTTGCGCCATAGATGCGAAGGGACTAACTGTTTCCAAAGATCCAAGGTACCTGGGCAATCTCGCAACACGTGTTGTACCGTCTCGGCCTCCAAGGTACAGACTGGGCAGCGATCATCCGTGGTTAGGCCATGTTTCCTTCTAGACACGTTCGTAAGAAGTCGCTTGTGCATAGCAAGCTAGAGGAACAGTTTACATCTCTCCGGGATCTATAGTTTCCACACCGCCCCATATCGAATCCGGTACAGCCACATCATTATTAAGGGCTTCATAGGCTGATTTTACCGTGAAGGTGCCATTTTTTGTCCACTTCCAGCGAAGTTGCCCATTTGGTAGAACCTCAACACCCTCCTGCACCTTATTCCACGAGCGCTTGATCCCTCTCCACAAATTCGACCCTGGCTTCCTCAGATCAACATTTGGGATAATGTCCGAACCACAATTGTATTTGTTCCGTAAAACTTTAACCCATAGATCCTCCTTCTTTGTTGATAAGCCCCACCCCAGTGGTCGGCGGTGGTGGTGGGGCCCACCGGCGGGGGGTATTTTAGTTTTTTTTTTTAATATTTAAAACTAAAGGCAAAAGTGTAATTTCACCTAAAACTAAGAGCAAAAGGGTAATTTCACCCGAGTTACTGTTCACTTCCATCCAAGTTAACATTGACCGTTTGGTCAACTAACGGCCGTGGTCTTTTGGCTACTAAAACGCAACTACACGTGTGTATTTTTGGTCGGAAAAAAAGCTCGTGGTCTTTGGACGCTTTCGAGGAAAAACACATGTGTAAAATTGCTCCTTTACCCATTTTACTTTCACACGTTTGAAATTAATAGTACTTAGGTTCCTTAAAATTTCACTACAATTTAATGATTTGAAGGGATATTAAGTCTGTTAATTGAAAGCTGGATACAATTTTCTAATAATATTATCGCTGTCTTACCGTATTTATTTATGCACATAACATTTATTATCTCGAACTGACTCACGAAAGTCGCAAGATCTAGTATGTTTTGTCCATGTGTCCTTCAATAAAAAAATTACGTAAGTATTACCCATAGCCTCACATTTATTTATTATCTGGTACGAGTATTATTTCCATTTGTTTCGTACAATGTTGATAAACTAATTAATAAATAGAAAAGGCGAGGAAAAAGACAAAAGAGCCAACTGCCAACCATACAACCGGTTCCAACAAGTCCGCGCAAAACCCAATTGGAACATCGCAGTTGGCAAAATCCCAATGGTCCCTCGCCTACCATTCACAAGAAAAGTCTTTCATATTTGATCTTTCGAAACACGAAGGCAAACAAGCAAGCACGTTCTTCTCGTTCTCTTTCCCCTTTCAGATCTTCTTCTTCCTTCTTCCAGGTTTTTCAATTTCAATACCGTTTCCATCCTTTTCTTTTGGCCGTTGAGCTTGATTGGTTTTCCTCTTTCCTCTGTTTTTGACCCTTCTTCCACTTTCTTCCACTCACACTAGAAGAAATGTAATGTTTTCTGTTTGAATCCCCAAATCCCCAACACACGCAGCTCAGATTTGCTGCTAATTTTCCTCATCTCTTATAGTTTTGGACGGATTAAGTGAAGAAAATGCCGTCTCAGATCCTGCCCATCACGAATCGACCTTCGTATCCTTCGTCTGCTTCCGCTGCTAGTCTGTTAATTAAGCCCGCGGATGATGATGATCCATCTGCGAGTCTCCTTGTTTCTTCGCGGTTTGATGAAGACGGTGTTGCAACCATTAAGCCACTTCTCTCGCGCTCTTCCAGTTGTTCTTCTAATTCCAGTAATTCGAAGGGTAATAATGGAAACTTCCACCAAAAACGACGCCGTCGTACCGCTAGTGAGAACTCCTTGTCGTCTGCCTCCAGCGGCAGTAGTCGCCGATCTACGTTGGGCGAGGAAGTTTGCCATGCTGCTTCGGAGACGTATTTAATCACTCGCTTGGGTTTGAAGTTGTTACGATATCTTGGGTACCATTTTCTTCTCTTGTTTTCCTTAGTTCCTTTATGGACATTGGGTTCATTGGCATTGTATCCAGTTCATCTATAGTTTTAGTGTTGTTGTCAGGGATGCCATTAGTAATTCGTACAGTACATGCCACTGATATGAAAAATCTTGATTTTTACCTGATAAACATCTGGTTCATTGGTTTCTTATTGTGAGTTTATATACTCAGTTATCCATAGTGTTCACTGGTAATGCATGTGGAGATCTTTTATGTGTAATCGATGAGCAGAATTTTCGATCCTATGGTCCTTGTTTGCGATAGCTGAGGAAAAAAAAAGGGACGGTTCAGGGCAGAAAAAGCAGGATCAGATTGTCAGTTAGTGTCTGAAGTATTTATAGTATTATACGTGCAGGGTTCTTATCTCTTTTTAGTAGCTTGTTCGGTTTATAAGTTTTAAATTCTGTTGATAATGGCTTACCTTTGCAGTTCAATTGACCAAATTTGGGCATAAACTGTTTTTTTTAACGGTGATAGACCGTTGGTTGAACTCTAAGATACTCTTGCCTAACCCAAGAGGAAAGCAGTTGAAGAAACCGATTAAGACTCAAATTGATGGATTTAGATATTTGCTTTGAAACTTTGGCCAAGTAAAAAAAAAATGAATCGAAAAAGATTCTATAAACGTTTATAATAGTCATTTTCCTTTAGTCATAATATTTTAAATTACTTTCCATATTCTATATATGCATAGTTGGCTTGGCCAATATTAGGAAGTTAAACGTTGGGAAAGGTAGCACATGATGAGAACATAGCTGTAGCTGCTGTGCCTAATAATATAAACCATATGTAACTGCTCAAAGATACAGCTTACAACATTATGGAATTCATTACTGGTGACTAAAAATGTAATTCTCTATCTACTGATGTTTGTTCTGCATGGCTATCTTCTCATACTTGAGTTTTACTTGTTTTCTGATCAATTTATTTCGTTTCAGGGTAGGCTATAGATGGATCACCAGATTTCTTGCCCTTGGTTGTTATTCAATGCTTCTTTTCCCAGGCTTTGTCCAAAGTATGATTTCAGGGATCAATGGCATCTTTCTCATGCATATATGTCCACTTTCGAATGCATCAAAATTGTTCATCAATGCACTTTGTGATAGTATTAGTTTGTTTCTTCTGTTTTGTAGTTGGATTTTACTATTTTTTCTCCGGAAATGTACGCAGAAGCGTAGTCTATGGAGATAAACCACGTAATAGGTAGGATTTATTTATGTTTCACCTCTGCATTTAAAAAATTTCTAGACAAGGTGTAATTTCATTGGTTTTGTATTAATAATTTGTTTTCTTTTGCAGACTTGACTTGTATATGCCCAAAAATAATGATGGCCCAAAGCCAGTTGTTGCCTTTGTTACTGGTGGAGCTTGGATTATTGGGTATGTGAGGTGGTGTTGTATATTTGTTGGGTTAAATTTGCAATTTAATGAAAATTCGTGTTAGAAGACAATGATGTTATTTTCTGATACAGAAAGTATTTCCTTTACTCACTGTCAGATGCTTGCGTGGGGTTGTGTAATCATATTTTTTTCTTGTTAAGATAACATCTCTCGTGCCAAAGGTTTGCTTTGGGGTTGTGGAATGGAATTTGATAAGATGCTTAAATGATAATAAGAGAAATAAAAGAAGAGAACCTCTAATAAGGAAAAGAGAGAAATATGAATCCTATTTAATGCTCGCTGCATCTTGATGGTAATGAGAACGTTTTCGTGGAGTGATAAGCAGCAGAAGTTGGTCCCAACACTGGCACATTTAACATGACAATAGAAAACCTGTACAAATTCATGGTACTGTAAACTTGGTTACCTCTTGGCCTGTGCCAATCAGATTGGACTGATTTAAAGAAACTTGTGGTGTAGACGGATAAATGCATGCACTGCTTGCTCAGTTCTTACAAGTTTTGAAGCACTTACGTTTTTGCAGGTACAAAGCATGGGGATCTCTTTTAGGCCAACAATTGTCAGAGAGGGATATCATTGTGGCATGCATAGATTACAGGTGATGTTGCTTATCCTTCATAAATGCAACATTGCTTCTTGTTAGTTGATCAATGCAATCTGGCTTAAATATCCTATCTCCGGTGACAGTATAGACACACAATAATAGTTAAGCATGAAACTAGCAAAAGTCGTACTTTCACGGGAAAAAGTCATAAGTTGCAAAAATCACAAGCCCTCAGGCATATTCTAATGCATTCTAATCTTGCAACTGTTTTCTCATGGATCTACTTTTGCAGAAATTTTCCTCAGGGAACCATTAGTGATATGATAGAAGATGCTTCTCAAGGTATCTCATTTGTATGCAACAATATTGCAGAATACGGAGGTGACCCTAACAAGTTGAGATTCAATCACTGAACTCCAAATTTATATTCATTATGGGCTCCCTTTTATTCTTTCTCTGAGATTTGATGTGTTCTTTATGATCACTGATGATTCCGTGTTTTTGTTTTGCTAAGGATTTTCCTAATGGGGCAGTCAGCAGGTGCACATATCGCTGCTTGTGCTCTCGTGGAGCAGGCAATTAAAGAGGCTGGTGAAGGAGAGAGTATCAGTTGGAGCCTCTCCCAGATCAAGGCTTATTTTGGTTTATCTGGAGGGTAAAAACTGCATAAAGCTTCTTTCAACCTTGACTTTGACTTTTCTTACGCTTACCAATACTATTCCTTTTGACAGAATTGCATATGAATAAATTTGGAGTTGCATTTGCATCCTTAATTTGAGGTGGTAACCTGAAAGTCAGAACTTGAAAGAAAGAAAGAAAGAAATGTTTATAGTGAAGTAAATATATGATGAATTTCTGCCATAACTGTTAATGCCGTTCCTTCCCGTTAGGCTATAATAATTGCTTCTCAATGTTGCTGCCGTTTTGTTTAGTTGATAACATAATAGTGTTTTGCATCTGCATAGATGCTTATCATTTCAAAGCTTGGCGTGTATTTTTAATTTGCTGTTTTCCTTGTTATCAAAACAGGTACAATTTGCTTAACTTAGTAGATTACTTCCACAGTAGAGGTCTTTATCGTCGTATCTTTCTAAGGTACACACTGAATAAATTTTAACATGGTCAAAATATTAGATAAGTACACTGTTCTCTTGTTTTCATTGTGCTATACTTTGAAACTCTTGCATTTTTCCTGCAGCATAATGGAAGGGGAAGAATCCCTGAGGCAGTTTTCTCCGGAATTAAGGATTCAAGATCCAAACGTTGCAAATGCTGCTTCTCTCCTACCCCCTATAGTTCTTTTTCACGGTACTGGGGATTATTCCATACCATCAAGTGCCAGGTTTGGACTCTCTTCTTGAACGAGTTCTTAATTATTTGATCACAATGACGACAAAGAATATAGCGTTGGCCCTTGAGGTTTTGCATGGATTGGCCCTTGTTCAATTCAAAGTTGAGTTAATAACTGAGTTATATCTTCCAAATTTGAGGATTACTGGAGGGTTTTCCCAGTTTTTCTTCTTTTCCCCCTATTTCCATTGTAATACACCCTCCGGTCGATAATAAGAAGTCTTCTAGAAGGAAACTTCGGTCCAAAATATAAGAAGTTGACAGGGTAATTAATGATTGTTTTCCACTTTTATCCCTTGCATTTGAGAGAAGGAGGTGACAAATATTAAATACATATTTGAAAATCACTTTTTTTTTTCCATAATGGTAAAATAGGTAAATTTTATCAATTTAAGACGCATTAAAAGAATTAACTAGCATTCATTATTTCATATGAATTAGTCAACAACATCTTGTATGTTGGACCGGAGGGAGTATTAGTTGGAACACCTGGGTTCCCATTGAAGTGTACCTCTTTTGCTTTGTCTTTTTAATGGTGGACTATTGACATCTTCCTTTGTACAGTACATCCTTTGCTGAAACTCTTAAAAAACTTGGAGTTAACGCTGAAGCAATTTTATATGAAGGAAAAACTCATACCGATTTGTTTCTTCAGGTAATGGACTACACACTACACAGCTTTCTTTCTAGCATGCCTTGCCAATTCTGTGCCTTTTGATTGACATTTGACAGGCGATAGCTGAGTCATTTATATTCAAACCTTGGTTTCAAATTAGTGTTTGTTCGTTGACAATGTTTATGATACCTTGAAACTTTTGGAATTATGACATAGTGAATGGTATCTTCCTTTGCCAAGATTTAGCTTCATACTATTTTGAACCTGGACCATAACCACATTATTGTTAACCTAAAGATGTGTTTGATTAGCAATATAGCTTATGAATTTATTAAAGATAAAGCACTTGATCTTGATTTTGACCTCTTCATTTCTTATTTTAAAGCTTGTACCAAAATTATCTTGAGCAATTCAGCTTATTAGTAGTCAGTGAAATTTCTTCTAGTCTCAATGACCTGTGATGTTCATAGATACCTTATTTCACCCAATCTTGTGAGATTTCACATTCCTTATTGGCATCATTCTGGAATCATTTGAGATGTGACGGAGGAAAGTGAATCTCACAAGCCAATTTGATACAAGAAAATAATAAAAACTTGCTTTGATATAGTGACCGTGTCGTTGAGAACCACCATTCAGGACGTTTTTCGTGAGCCTTTATTGGTTTGTTATACAATTACAAACGGTATAGGGAAAATATAATTTTTGGTCCTGGGACTTTTCCTCATCGATTCAGTCCTTAAAAGCACCTGAGTCTCTATAATTTCTTAATTTGAATTGAAACAACTCAGTCTCAACTCCCAAGTGTTTTTGACTTGTGTAGAATTAGAGAGAGAAAGGAGAAATATAATCTGAATTGCTTGTCTATTCATGTACATAGTATAGGGTATTTATACACAAGAGAGGGAATAAGAGAGTTAATGAGACATAATGACTCATTATGTAGATTGATTCCCTAATTACTATAATCCCTGATTGTCTCTATAATATCTTTCCTAATATAATATATTTCCTAAAATATATATTTCCCCTACATCTTGTTCTTTCATAGCCTCCTTAGAATCTATTACTGTCCCTACTAATCTCCACCAAGCCTTAGCCCATCCTGGTTGGTGTCTTTGCTATGAAAGAAGAAATGATGGCCCTTGATAAGGTCGGTACTGGACTCTCGTTGATTTACCTCTTGAAAAGAAGGCTATCGGATGTAAGTGGGTGTTCACGGTCAAAACAAAAGCCGATGGCACCTTGGAACGGTTGAAAGCTCGATCGGTTGCCAAGGGCTATGCTCGACCTATGGTGTTGATTACTCGGAAACCTTCTCTCCCGTGGCAAAATTGTCCCTGTTCGTCTCTTCATCTCTATGGCTGCCAATTATGGTTGGGACCTTCATCATTTGGATGTTAAGAATGCCTTCTTAAATGGTGATCTTCTTGAGGAAGTTTACATGGAGCAACCACCTGGTTTTGTTGCTCAGGGGGAGCATGGGAAGGTATGCCACCTTCAACGGTCTTTATATGGCTTGAAGCAGAATCCTCGTGCTTGGTTTAACGAGGTTTAGCTCGTGGTTAAGAAATTTGGTCCGAGTCGAGTAAGTGCGACCATTCAGTGTTTTATCAAGACACGATTTGGGATGATTTTGTTGGTGGTATATGTTGATGATATTGTTGTTACGGGTAGCAATGCTTTGGGAATCTCATCACTTAAGGCCTTTCTCAATTCTCATTTCCAAACAAAGGATTTGGGTCCTTTGAAGTACTTTCTTGGGATAGAAGTTATGAGAAGTAAGAAAGGCATCCTTTTGACACAGAGGAAGTATGTTCTTGATCCGTTAAAAGAAACTCGGGAAACTCGGGAAAGACCGAGTAGCGTTCCCATGATTCCTAATCCCTTCTTGGACATGGATGACCGCATACCGTTTGATGAGCTACCCGAGGATGTACGAAAGAAAGTTGATCCGAAAAGATCAAGCCATTTGCCTATCCCGAGAGATATCGTAGGCTAGTTGGGAAATTGAACTATCTTACGGTAACCCGCCCGATGTGACCTTTCCGTTAGTGTGCTTAGTCAATTCATGACCGCACCAACCGTTGCTCTGGGAAGCTTTGGAACATGTCTTATATTATTTGAAGGGCTCACCAGGTCGTGGTATTCTCTATACGAATCATGGCCACAACAAGATTGAATGTTTCGTGATGCAGATCATGCGGTCAAAGGCTACCCGGAAGATCCACCACGGGATATTGTATGTTTGTTGGTGGAAATTTAGTATCGTGGAAGAGTAAGAAGCAAGATGTGGTTTCTAAGTCGAGTGCGAAGTGAGTATAGAGCCATGTCTCAATCTACACAAGAGATTGTGTGGCTTCACCAGTTAATGAAGGAGGTTGGTCTTGCCACGTCGTTGCCTGCGAAGTTGTGGTGTGATAATAAAGTTGCTCTACACATAGCCTCCAACTCCGTGTTTCATGAACGTACGAAACACATTGAGATTGATTGTCACTTTGTACGCGATAAGATCAAGGAGAACTTTGTTTCCACCGGGCATGTGCGATCTAGTGACCAATTGGGTGACCTTCTAACGAAAGCTTTAAGTGGGACTCGGGTTGAATATCTTTGTAACAAGTTGGGCTTGATTAATATCTATGCTCCAACTTGAGGGGGAGTGTTAGGAAATATATTATATTAGGAAAGATATTATAGAGACAATCAGGAATTATAGTAATTAGGGAATCAATCTACATAATGAGTCATAATGTCTCATTAACTCTCTTATTCCCTCTCTTGTGTATAAATACCCTATACTATGTACATGAATAGACAAGCAATTCAGATTATATTTCTCCTTTCTCTCTCTAATTCTACAACTTGAAACTACTCAATTCCTATAGTTTCTTGTGTTGGAATCTGCTAAGCTAGAAGAGAGAAACAGAGATAATTTCATTGACAGAAAATGGCAATTGGTTAGTACAACACATATATTCTCTCTGCATAGACACGTCATAACTATATTTTCTCTCTTCTAACCGTTTGTAGATGCATTACTGTCACATTTATTTACTAAAAAGCCCTTACTCAAGTATTGGGATATATCAGAATCAATCCCTATAATTCTTTCACCCAATAAACTACAAGGACTACGTGTTCTGAATCAAATTTCAAGGATTGAATCGGTAATTGAGAGAAAGTCCAAGGACCAAAAGTTATATCTTCCCTAGTTATTATATACTCCTTCCAACCCTAAACATAAAATCTAGTCGACTTTTTTGGGGTGATTGAGAAAGCTAAACAAGTTAAAATTAATCATATTATATGTTGCATGTAATTATATTATATATCAGTTTATAAGTCAAGCAAATTCTATATAGTAGTTTAATTAGCTTTTGTAATCTCTTCAAAAAAAGTTAACTGGGTCTTCTATTTTGGACAAGAGGTAGTATTCTCAAAGAACTTGTCCAATTGAGGCAACTGAAGCAAACTGGTATATTTTGGTTAGAGGATAATTTGTTGTTTAAATTTGTTTGAGTAGCCGCTTATTTGAATTGCGCATATGTATATGTATATATATATATATATATATATGGTTTTCAGGATCCAATGAGAGGGGGTGAAGATGACCTGTTTAGTGATGTAGTGGGGTATATCCATGGTGAGGATGCAGAGGCTCGTGCCAGAGATGCAGCAGCTCCTCCGAGGAGACGCCTCGTCCCGGAATTCATGATCCAATTGGCTCGTAAAGTTAGTCCTTTCTAAAATCACCATTCTTATAGTTGCTATGTTAAATTTGTTTTTGTACATATATAACATCATTTATTGTAGGCCTCTCTCTCCCTCTATTTACACATAGGTCTTAGCACACACTGTTCTCGAGTCTTATAGTCAATAACTCCATTCTTCTTGTATTTGATGCCATAACATTTTAACACCTGGTAAGAATCAAATTTTGTGCTCTAAGGTACAACTGATCTTGGTGCAACTTGAGTGGAGTGCGTTGAGTTAATACATCGAAGAATTAGTAAATTTATTTAAGGTGAGTTTGCCGAGGTTTTGATCGTAGAAGAGAAATGGGTGTAATAGAAAAAAAAATCTAAATGGTGTATTCTTTTTTTTTTTCTTTTTTGGCATATAAAATGTGTAATTTCAGTTTTCAGAAAAAACAGCAATCAGTCAGTACCAAACAAAAGCCAAAATATAAATTACATTTTCTTGGGATCCACTCGAAAACACAAGAGCTAACCCTATATTTAGATGGAGAGATAGGGGGAAGTATTAGATTTCCTTATTCATTACTAAAATTGTCAGCGTTTTAAAACGATGGCACACTTGCAATAAATAATCATATGTTGCCGGAAAAGTAGATAGGGGGGCAATTTAAGAATATGTTTTGTAAAAAAAAAAAAAAAAAAAATTGACAAATTAATAACAGTACATGATGTTAAAAAAATTACTAAGATTGTACCTCTTCAATCTTTATAAGAACAGGTAAAAAAGCAAAATCTTTAGTACAAGACATTTTTTTTAACTATAATTTTTCTTTAAAAAATTAGTATGTGCCTTGGTAAGCTATTGCCTCACCACCTAGCTAATAAGAGGCGTGAGCCCCTCCTCGGGCGGATTCCTCTTTTTCTTCCTCGGCCTATGGGGTATTAGCATTATTTAAATGTTAAAAAGTTGTTGCTATTTTTTAAGATTACCCTTTAAAATTAACGTATCTTGATATTTTCATTTTTTTCGCTAACTGATTTTAATTTTCTTAATAATCTCTATGTCCGACATAATAAGAAAATTTATGAAAAATAAGAATTTAATGTTTTTAATAAAGTGTTTTATATTTAAAATAATCATATGGTTATAAATGTAAGGCATAGTTTGAGAGCATACGTTAGTCATAAATCTAAGACAATTTTCCTTTTCATTTCTTATTTTTATTATTTTTGTTCAAACTAATTTACCTAAGAAATAAACTGATATACTACCTTCCGTCGTTAACCATCTATTAGTTTGTAGTCAACTACAAACTAAATCTAATAATACATTTAGTCTTTAATATATGACTTATTTGAGGAGTTGATATTGATCTTAAATATAATACATATTTCTATATTTATCAATATTTTTCTCGTTTACCTCAATTAATGCTCCCTCAACAATAATAAAAAAGGAGGCGAGAATAAGGGAATCAAGGAAGATGATTCGGGTGTTTTAAAACAAACATATCATATCAATTAATTTAATTAAGAAATATAGTACTAAATAGATCTTATACTCCCTCCGATCTTTGATATAAGTCATATTTTAAAAGCTGATTTTAGTCCTAAATATAATATATAGTTTGCATATTTATCAATCTTTTCCTAATTTATTTTTATCATTTCTCCGTCAATAATACTCAATGAGAAGAGGGAAGAAGATAATTAAGGAAGTATGATGTTTTAGAAAATACATGTAATATTAACCAACTTAACTAACTTCTTTAATCTATTCAAATTAGTTAAATATATCTTATATAAATGTAATACCCCGATTATTATTACATGATTTATTTCTTTGAAATTCTTATAATTGTATATTTAAAATTATTTTTGTGACTTGTTATATGATTGTTATTAACATGTGAATTTTATTTCGGTTTCGAGGACTAAACTTATTTTAAGGAGTGTAGAATGTAATACCCAGATTTTTATTAAATAACCCATTTATTTTATTTTATATAGCCTTGGAGGGCCAAATACTCCTAGTCCTAATTGCTTTAGGAATTTCCAGCTTATTCACATCATTAATTGATTGATTGAAATTAATATACCCTATTAATGACATTAAATTAACATAATGATTGATTGATTGGATTTAATCTATATATATATATATATATCCTATTAATGACATTAATTGATTGATTGAATTTAATATACCCTATTAATGGCATTAAATTTACATAATGATTGATTGATTGAATTTAATATACCCTATTAATGAGTTGGCAATAGTAAAGAGCCCAGCCCATAGCTAACCTTAATTTTAAGTTATAAATAGAAGTCTAGCCTAACCCTGAACATTCCTATTCTCTTCTACTATTCTCTTCTACTATTTCCTCTATTCTTTCTCTATTCTTCTAAGAGACTAGTAAAACGGAGACAAGGTAATCCTAATCCCCAGAACAATAGGAGTCAATTGTTGCATGTCGATCTCGATCTTTGTGAAAAACCCTTAAATGTGTCGCATTTGTATATGTATATATATGTTTTCCTTTTCGGTTAGCGTGAATTACTTTATGAAAGCAAAGCGTCTCACCTCCTTGTATACATATATTTCTCCTTCTTGATTTACATTTAACTTTCTTTCAAAACCCTTTATCATTGAATATACATGTACACTTTGGGTGCCTCGGTTTTCGTGATTGAAACTTATATATATCATTCGTTAATATATATAATACATGTACATCTTTTGTCTTGTGTGCTTCAGCTTTTGTATGTATGTATATATGCATGTGTGTGTGTCTATATATATATATGTCCTTTTTAATTTATCCAATCTATGTTAAAATATTTAACATATATACATGTTCTCTTTTAAATGGTTTTGCCTAAGTTTCTATAATGGACAAATAGCAGTGTGTGTTGTGTATATATATATTCAGTTTGATTAGTAAATTTGAGAAATCCATTTTGTATGTGATTGTTATATATGAAATATATTATATGTAATCCTAATTCCCATGAGTCCTAGGCTAATTTTATATGAATCTTGATATGTAATTATGATCCTAAATATATCATATGTGAAATATATTATATGTAATCCTAATCCCCATGAGTTTTAGGTTAGTTTTATATAAATTTTGATAGGGTTGTTATATATGATAATATAATATACTATATTATGCTAGTTGTGCTTGATGCTACATTAATTGATATTTCTTTTTTTATTCTTTCTTCATATAATATCTCCTCATAATAAAATAGGATATGAATAGATTATATGTAAAATATCATTTTATCCTATATTTGATTAAGTAATAGGATTATTTATAAATTAATTAAATTATTTGAAAACTTTATTGGGTTTTAGCCCTAGAAAATAATAGGATTAATTATATAATTATATATGAGTATTATTGGAAACTTTATTGGGTTTTAATTCCTAGAAAATAATCGTATTAATTATTATCTTGATGGTGTTAGATAACAGATTATAGTATAAATTTTACTATTGATAAAATTGTGGAAAATCGATTATGTGCGATAAGTGTACGATATGAGTCTTATTGAATAATTGAGGAATATGTGATCTTGATCTTTGTATAACTTATGATAGTTGAATTTGAACTTTACTCATATAGATATTTGAATTATAATAATGAATATGAGTTGGATCTGATATCGAATATATGAATTATTATACTCTTGAAGAGTTTGGAAAGATATGATGCCCTTGAACAACAGATATATGCAATAAAGGAATTTTTAAAATAAGATAATTGTGACAAGATTGATTTGTTTTCTGATTGTGTGTGATTGTAATGAATTAATAGTGGGAGGATAGCTTGGGATGGTACCTCCCAAGAGATGAACACAACTTTTGGGCTTTATGCCACCGATGTGAAAAGATAGTATCCAGTTCTTCTCAAAGTGGTGTTTGGCGGGGTTTTAGGGACACTATTAGCAACTTTGGGAAGAGGTGTGCACATTAGGAAAATATGTTTTATGGCCAATTTGATTGATTGTGACTGGCAGGGTCTCCCGGGTCACAGGGTAGATTGGCAGGGTTTCCCGGATCAACCATGGTTCTCTTCCCACTAAACTATATAGATCGGCAAGGTTTCCGGTTCGAATAAATTTAAAATGATAATGAGTGATATTTGATCCGATGTGAATACATAGACATGATGAATATTGAAATTGATATTTGATTCAATTACTGTGTGATTATATATATTTGATTTGATTAATATATTTGAGCCATTTAAATTGTGTTTTTATTAGGATTACCAGCTTTTGCTGATGTTTGTGTTCTAGGTCGACGATCCTTTGGGAGCAGATTTTGATGAAACAGGTTTCAAAGTTGGGGTACATTAGGGCTAGCGGTGAGAAGTGAGGAAGAATAATGAGCAAATCTAGCTAATTTCTTTTATGATTTGAATAAAACATTTTTACTTAAGTTTGGATTTACTTATTGTAATAAGGTAGCCTTGCACTTGTCCCGTCTAAAGATGCGTAACACTTCCCAAATTTGGTCATTTTGAATTTTAGTAATCTTTTATGAAAATTATTGCAGTTTTATGTTATTATAATTGTTAGAAATTTGGGGGTGTTATAATAAAAGTATAAGTGGAATATTAAATACAGAAGGAATATTATGTACATAGTACCCCATAATATAATATTGCACATAAATATTGTAGAGAGATCATTTGACACACACATATATAAAATATAATATAATTAAATAATTTATTTAAGATCCTAGATATAACCGAATTAAATAAATACGCCTAAAAAAAAGAATAACATGTAATGAAATTATTTTGAAATGTTTTTAAAATAATGTCAATAGGTAGGAAGTAGGCACCTATCCGCATTAGGCCCCCCACCCTCAGACGGTCCGACAACACCCCCTCTCCCTGCGTCGTGTCGTCTTGCAACCGCAAACCACCTGTTCCGATTCCGACAAATCGCACTATATAACGTTGATTTCTTCATAAATGGGCGTGACCACTGTCTCGAGCACAGAAGTGATCCAGGAAGGTAGATCTGATTGAAAAAGCCATTCTTGAATCAATAATAGATTAATAGACAGCTTGTTTCAAAAGGGGCTAGCCTGATTTGGCTTGTTTATTGCCAGTCCGGTCTGTTTGATCGTGCTATCCACGAGTTTTGCAGCTCAGCCAGTTTGCATATGCATCTGAAGCATTATGAAACCGTGATCCTTAATTAGCTCATTTTTCTTAACTGTATAGTCAACAACAAATTCTAATTCCGTTATATAAAATATGTAATTTTTCAATTTCAGGTTGAATTCTATTTTCTACCCCCTGTTTGCTCGCCAGATTCAATTCTGATACTGGACGGGGTGACCGATTAATTCAGCCTTCAGAGTTTATTTCTTTTACGAAACCCATTCAAATTGGAACTCATATAACCATAAAGCCATAAATATGGCTGGGTTGGAGGAATTAAGGAAAAAACTCGCACCTTTATTTGATGCTGAGAAGGGCTTTTCGACAGGTTCAACCTTGGACCCTAATGATTCGTACACAGTAAGTCTCTTTCCACCTCTATGTGCTATATATATGTGTGTGCTCTATATATATATATATACACACATGCCATTAAGGAGCATATCATGGCAATTTATACAACTTCTAATATTGTATAATGAATCAGTTACAAAATTATACTGAGTTTTTTCGCTTGTTAATTGATGAATTAGTTATCAGATGGTGGAACTGTTAACTTGTTGAGCAGATCATATGGGGTGTACAATATCAACGAACTTGGGCTGCAAAAGTGCACATCTCGATCTATAGATGAAACTGATCAAAGTGAAAAAACTTATAGATGTGCTTCCCATGAGATGAGAATATTTGGAGCAATTGGTAGTGGTGCCAGTAGTATTGTGCAGAGAGCCATACATATGCCAACACATAGAATCATAGCGTTGAAGAAAATAAATATCTTTGAGAAGGTATTCTTGGGGCACTTTCCTATACTTCCCTATATTGTTTTTACAACATTTAAGATATCTATATGCATCAGAGAGTTTGTCCAGGAAATTTTCATTAAAGACCATCGAAGAGCATTTACCTTAATTTTTTGCTGGATATATTTTCTGTCTGTCTAAACACAATCTTTTGTTATTTAATGGAAGAAAGAATAAAGTGTAATACAATCATGGACAGTTATTGTTCTGAAGTTGCACATAAATAAGCATTTTAGTATGACTATTGTTTATGTTCCTTTCCCCCAAAATGCAAATTCAATATATAGGGATAAGTAATCCCTTGTTGTCCAATGATTGTGTTTCTTCATGTCAATTAGGAGAAAAGGCAGCAACTTCTTACTGAAATAAGGACATTATGTGAAGCACCTTGTTACCAAGGTCTTGTTGAATTCCATGGGGCATTCTACACTCCAGACTCTGGACAGATAAGCATAGCTTTGGAATACATGGATGGAGGATCACTAGCAGATATCTTAGCAATGCATGGAAAATTACCTGAGCATATTCTTTCAGCCATGTTTCAGAAGCTCCTACATGTAAGAAAAAATGTGTATGTTTTCATTTCAAACTTTTTTAATATGGAATATAAAATACCAACTAATGTGATATTTTGTCGTTTATCTTCTGGAAGGGGTTAAGCTATCTGCATGGAGTTAGACATTTAGTCCACAGAGACATAAAGCCAGCCAATTTACTCGTAAATCTCAAGGGGGAACCAAAAATTACTGATTTTGGTATCAGTGCTGGCCTAGAGAATTCAGTGGCAATGGTTTGTATAGATGTTACGTCATTCTTAGTTTCTGTTGTTTTATTGCTTCCTTGAAATTTATTAGCAAAAAAGTTAGCTTTCGTGGAGTTCACATTCATTTATACATGGATGCAATTTTGCAGTGTGCTACTTTTGTTGGAACTGTTACATACATGTCACCTGAGAGAATTCGAAACGATAGCTATTCTTTTCCTGCTGATATATGGAGCCTTGGTCTTGCCCTCCTTGAGTGTGGAACTGGAGAATTCCCATATACAGCTACTGAAGGTCCTGTAAATCTTATGTTGCAGGTGATTGTCAATACTTATTGTTCTTAATTTTTTCCTCTTTTGTTTGAACCATTGTGCATGCTGTCTCAGTATTGCTTATAATAAAGAATAGTTTGGCTTAAGTTTTGCCTGTAACTTGCATAAGGACTTTTCCTATCTGAAGCATGAAGCCTCAATTACAGAGGAGAGAAGAGGATATTTAATTTGGTCTAGCAACAATGGCATAAGCTTCTAATAAATGAAAATTAACTCACATGAAGAATTTGATCTAGAGCTATTTAACTATGCATAACTCTACATTATCTCAATCGACGTGAATTTGATCTCTGCACTTGATATTCCCGTGGCAGTTCACTGGCAGGCAACTCTTTCTTCCCAGGCATCATATGGTTATCTATCTGTTAAGTTTTGACTAATGACTATTTGAAGATAGCCCTAACCTTGCTAATAGTGTATTATTTAGTGTTAAAGACATGACCCTTATTTGATGGTGTAACTATTTTTTTTCCTAGTGAACCAAAAAAAAAAAAAAAAAAAAAAAAACATATTAATATGCAAACAAGAAGTTTCCTTATGAATCACTGATGATTAATCACTAAGAAATAGGGATTTGATTAAAAATTCATTGTTCACAATATTATACTGACTTTTATCACTTGTTTACCTGTAAAGGCCCTAATTTAATGGGATTACCAACTTTTAAAACTGAATTCGATCAATGTAGAGAAAAATATATTCTCAATTGCTTAATTGATCATGTGCAAAAGAGGGTCTATATATATATACGAGAGGAGCCTTAGCATTTATGGCTCTTAATGATAATTTTCAATCCCTGATTTCTGGTGATACTAATTGATTACACAATAATTACAATATATTTCCTAACACTACCCGTTAAATTGGACCATAAATGTTAATCAAGCCCAACTTGTTATAAAGATAGTTAACGTAAGTCCCATTTAAGGCCTTAGAAGATTGCCCAATTGGTCGCTAGACTGGACATGCTCTGTAGAAATAAAGTTCTCCTTGATCTTATTGTGTACAAAGTGACAACCGATCTCAATGTGTTTCGTACATTCATGAAACACAGAATTGGAGGTCAAGTGTAGAGCAGCTTTTTTATCACACCACAGCTTCGCGGGCACCGACATGGCAAAACTAACCTTCTTCATTAACCGGTGAATCCATACAATTTCTTGCACCGATTGAGCCATGGCTCTGTAGTCAGCTTGCACACTTGATTGAGAAACCACATCTTGCTTCTTGATTCTCCAGGACACCAAATTTCCTCCCACAAAAACGCAATATCTTGTGGTGGATCTCCTGGTAGCCTTTGACCTCGCATGATCTATATCACAAAAGCATTTGATCTCAGTGTGGCCATGATTCATATAAAGTATACCACGACCAGGTGAACCCTTCAAATAATATAAGACATGCTCCAAGCTTCCCACTGAGTGACGGTCAGTGACTGGCCGGATTTGGCTTAGCACACTAATTGGAAAGGTCTATATACACACACACATGAGAGGAGCCTTAGCATTTATTGCTCTTAACGATAATTTCCAATCCTTGATTTCTAGTGATCCTAATTGATTACACAATAATTACAATATATTTCCTAACAATCAATAACTATCAATTTCATTCAAGTGATATGCACACGCGCTTTTCCTGTGGTTTGCTAATAATTATAGTTTCTTTGTGGCAGATTCTTGAAGATCCATCACCATCACCATCAAAACATAAGTTTTCACCTGAATTCAACTCCTTTGTTGGTGCTTGCTTACAGAAGGATCCAGATGCCAGGCCGACAGCAGATCAGGTGAGAAAAATGAAGATGCCTTATTCTGTTGTAATCAGTGTTTGGTGTCTATGGCTTGGGATTCCATGATCATTCATGTTCTTGCCTGGTAGAAAGTGTAACACATCTTAGTACATGTCTATTCTTATTGGTGCATGCAACTTATCATGTTAATCCTGTCATAAAGAACTACATTAAATACAGTCATGATGGTCAGAACTTGATCAATTAGTGCTTCAACTGCAGTTGCTTCAGCACCCCTTTATCACCAAGTATGAGGATGCCGACATAGATTTAGCAGGATTTGTACGAAGTGTCTTTGATCCAACGCAACGAATGAAGGACTTGGCTGATGTAAGTAGCTGCCATTTTTTTTCCTGTGATATTGAAGCTTGTGTCTGCTTATTTTCTTGAGTTATTTGCAAGATCGAACAAATACAAGTAATTACAGGTCCTTGGGGGCTGACGCATTTACTGTGCACTTCAAATCAATCGGTTTCTTTCAAATAAACTATTATGATGCTTTTTATGACTATGGAGGCCGAATTTTTTGCTTCAAAATTTGTTATTAACTATGAGTGTCTTACCTTTTTGCCCCTTTCCAGATGTTCACGATTCATTATTACTTACTACTTGATGGGCCCGATGATCTCTGGCATCATACTAGGAGCTTATACAATGAAGCTTCAACTTTCAGGTATGGACTACATGAGATGTCTTGATTATGTTTAAAGGGGAAAAAGGGGCAAAAACAAGAATCTTCTGTAACAAGCACTTCTTTAGATATGACAATAATTGAATTAAATCTCCCCCACAAAATTTACTTGAAATGAAAAACAGAAAGAATACTTAGTGGTTAATACAGCAGATATGCTTGAAACTCATGCCCTGTTGCGGAAGGATGACATGCTTAATCTTGCTTAGTTAGGATCTGGTCAAAGATCCAATGAATAATCATTAGTTAATATAAAGTATTAAAATTTATAAGAAGTTGCATTACTTATAAGTTATGACCAATAACTCACCTCAAACTTTATGCAATGCATGAAAAACATGTCTAGTTAGTTATATATATATATATATATAGTACTTCATGTTCTTAATATAAGACTGAGTTGACTAATTTAGAGAGATTAAGGAAGTTAAATAAATTATTTCAAGGTATTTAGTTATATTTACTCCCTCCGTTCCTTTTTATAAGATGTTAGGGGATGTTTGAAAAGTTTCTTGTAAATTTTACCCTCACTTAATTACAAAAATTACTCGCGCCTTATAAGATCTTGTTAGGGGATGTTTGAAAAGTTTCTTGTAAATTTTACCCTCACTTAATTACAAAAATTACTCGCTCCTTATAAGATACTGTTAGGGGATGTTTGAAAAGTTTCTTGTAAATTTTACCCTCACTTAATTACAAAAATTACTCATGCCACTTTTGCATTTAATTCTCATGTTTGACTAAATAACTCAATATAACATATTCTCTCTCTTCCACATAAACAAGGGCATTTTTGGAAAACAAATTTCATTTTATACATATTTATTGCACCTAACTACTTTTAACTACCTCATCGAACAACTCATTTCAATTATTAATATCTTGTAAAAAGGAATGGAGGGATTGTCATTTTTCTTCAAACTAATTTGTTGGAATGGAGGGATTGTCATTTTTCTTCAAACTAATTTGTTTGACTTATAAATTGATATATAATCTAATAATACACGTAAATAGTTCAGAGATTATGTAACATATGTCATGAATAATTATTTTAGTTTCCTTAATCTCCTCAAATTAGTCGATTTGGTCTTATATTAAGAACGGATTATCTTCTATGTATTGCAGTTTCTCTGGGAAGCAATATGTTGGTCCAAGCAATATTTTTGCAAAACTGTCAAGTATCCGAAGCACATTAGTCGGTGACTGGCCGGCTGAAAAGCTGGTGCATGTCGTCGAAAAGCTTCAATGCCGTGCCTACGGTGAGGATGGAGTTGCAATTAGGGTATCAGGATCCTTTATTATTGGTAATCAGTTCCTGATATGTGGAGATGGCATACAAGTAGAGGGCTTGCCAAGCTTTAAGGATCTTGGAATTGATGTTTCCAGTAGGCGAATGGGCACATTTCATGAACAGTTCATAATAGAACCCACCAATTTCATTGGATGTTACTGCATATCTAACCAAGAGTTGTACATAAACCAATAGTGGTCTATTTAACACTGGAAATACTTCTCTAATTCAAAGTTCACATGATTTCCAGATCAAATTTTCAAATTTTTATGTATTAATCTGTATTGATCGATCTGCCTACATGGTTTGTGTTAGTGGCTTTTGTTGTGTAGTTATCTGTGAACTCGCTTGAATTTTGTATATAATTGTCTGAATTATTATAAGAACTGCTTGGTTCTTGTTATGAGAACCTCTCTAATTTGTCTCAAGCATTCATTATTATTTTCTCTCTTAATGCTTTTTGTTGCTTTGACTTTCTCCTCCGACTATGCTAATTAAGTGGAGAGAGACTAAGGTAGGAAAAGTATGGTTTAATGAACTTTAGGGATAATACTAGAAACGTGTTAAAATCTTAGACAAATTTATGAACATTTTATTCTAACAAGGTATAAGAATAATTTTTATTTATTTGCGACATTTCACAAAATTTAAAAATGGTTGAAAAAATTCCTCCACTTGTAGTATCTCCAAGTTTATTATTTATTTTTTCTTGTTTTACTCCCAAGACAACTTGATATTTTGGCACAGAAACTAATCAGTCAAAGGGATACAATTAAGAGATACATATTTCATAAAACAATTGAATGAAATTAACACTTTTGAACGTGGCATCTAATTGAAATGACAAAAAAAAAAAGTTTTTTTTAAAAAAACTAAAAACACCATACCCTCTCATCTCTTCTAAAATTGAAGCCCTCTCTAAGATTATTTTAGTCAGAGAGGCTGCCTCATCCTCAAAGCTAAATAAGCCAAAATTCTGTAACCAGCAAACATAACAGCCAAAGCAGCCACATCACCCCACAAATTGCCAATATCCAAACACTTAATGGCAGGAAAATCCACAACCCTACAATAATGCAACCCTCCTTGGCCACACTCATAAACTTGGTCTTTAGAATACTGAACTCCCACCAAAAGCTCATAGCAATAGTGACTAAAAGACAAGTACTTAAGCCAAGCTATAAAAGGAGGCATCTTTTGAATGTAGTAGCCACCAGCCAACAAAAACACAAGCATGGTCACAGAAGCCAAAGTTGTGGCTTGCTTCACATCCATTAGCATGGCCCCAAGGGCAAGTCCTATGCCTTGGGACACAAGGACATTGAAGAGAGTGATTAAGAGGGTTAAGAAGAATGAGAGGATTGAAGGCTTAAGGCCTCCCATCCAATATGTGATGGTTAGGAAGATAGTGGGAAGGACTAGTTCCATTGGCAAGTCTCCAATCATTCTTGCTATGTAGTAAGAGGAGAGATGGTACATTCCAGAGGATCTCTCTTTTGATAGCATTGGTCTCTCTAATGGGAATGTTAATATTGCATTGAATAGAGGGAAGAATCCCCAGAAGATTGAGAAGAAGAAGAGCAGTCCCACCTGTCATGTGTGTAAAATAACATTGTTACAAGTTATCATAGGAGAAATGCTGCATTGATCTTTATAAATGGTTAAGTACATTTAGCATCCTAAATTATTTTTTCAGGCACTCAGTATCTTAAAATAGTTTTTGGTGCATTTGGCATTCTAATGTATTTTTCCAGTGGCACGTAGTATCTTAAAGTGTTTTCTAGTGTATCCAACATTCTAAAGTAATTTTTTTGTGTATATTCGATACTATAAAGATTTTTTTTTTTTTTTTTTTTTTTCAGTAGTGCTTAATTATCATCCTAAATTTAGGGTTTTCATTGCTACTAAGAAAATACTTTAAGGATAAATTGTACCGCAAATTACTTTAAGATACTAAATACTACTAGAAAAATACTTTATAATGGTGAATGCACTAAAAATTACTTTAAGATACTGAGTATTACTAAAAATAAAAAAATTTGAGAGTGTTATAATACCTGATCTTGTATGTTTGAGGGATCAGAATGCCACCAGAGAAGTCCAGAGAGAAAAGAGACAGAGAGGACTTGGAAAATCCTCAAGGCTGAATAAGATTCATGCCTCCTTTCTTTTAAACCTCTCTTTAGAAGCACCCTGAACTGCTCCCACCAGCTTGTGTTCCATTGATTCTCTGAACCTTCAAAACCAATATCATGTAAATATGTTTACTGCATAATCTATCTTCAGTACTGCTATATATATATATATATATATATATATATATAACATATATTGAATGTTAAAAATATATTTTATCCGCCTAGACAAAGAAAGTAAGGATTTTAACTTACTTCTTGAAGTTACTGAAGTGAGAGCAGCTAGGTCTCTATTACTTTGCTGAATCTCCTGTTTGAGAGAGGGATATAAGATCTTCTTGAAGGATGAAACTAGGGACTGTTTAACTGAAGCTTGATCCTCATGCTGGTCTAATCCTCCTTGTAAATCAGCTTGATCATCCTGTTTAACATCAGCTACTATGCCTGCATTTTCATACAATGGCAACAATTAGAATTCTTCATGCTCTTATTTTATCCTAAGGAGATTTTGACCCGAAGTTAGCTCTCATTCATTTAATATAGCACTCAAGTTCTGAACTTTTGCCGCTCGGGTCCCAAATATAATTCACTTCTAACTAATAAAAATAGTTAAAAAAACATTAATTTTATTATAAAATTCAGCTTATTTTCAATATTACTTTTATTAACTACACTAAACTTTAATATTATACTAATTTCTATTCTCTCTCTTACTACCCTTATTAAACATAGGCTATTAAAAAAATATTTAATACTCCTAAAACTATCAAATGTATTGTAAAAAGGACCTAAAGTATGTTTTATAAGACATCCTAAAATAGGGAACGATGTAGTATATAATAAACATATTAGAAAAAAATGCAATTTAATTAACAAGAATATATAATGAATTTATGCATGAAAAAGCCCATCTAAACTTTGTTATGATTTGAGGGAGAAATGGAAGCAATAAAAGACTAAAGAAACTCCTAGCTAATTCCAAACTTTAGGTGGTAATCATGTGAAAAAAGACCTTTTAAGAAAAAGCTTGACATTTATTACATATTTTTTTCCCCTCTTGTATATATGTGCAAAATTAAAGGAACTCACATGTCAAAGGAAATAGACCAAAGAGGGGATTTTTTTTTTTTTTTTTTTTTTTTTTTTGTGTGATATCAATTCACTGCTTGTGTTGACCCATTAGCTGTTAACACCTTGAAAATAAGTTCATGGCTATAATAGAGAAAATCCAAGTCCTTTTTTCCACCTCCATTATTAATTTTGAAAATGATTCCTCACCTAATTTTCACCAAGTGTACCACAATCCTAATTTCATGCTTCGTGCTTGTGGTTCTATTTTCATATTTCTGAAGGTGACATCAACAAAATCTTCAAAATTTTCTTTCATCATGTAAATTTCTTTTTTTTTTTAAAAAAAAAATATTTTATTATTAAAAAAATATTTTTTTCTTAAAAAAATAACAATATTACAATTTAATTCTTCAATATCTACCTTCTATAAAATTCTATCAGTTTCTTACAATTATTTCTATGCAAACTTGCAACATGTATACCAAAAACTTAATAATTATATATTAGTAAATTATTATGTTTTCCTCTTAAAAAATATTTAAATTACCAAGGTTCTCTTCTCTACTATGAAATTCGACTATAGGTGAAATCCGGTAATTTAACCAAGAAAAATGATTAAATGACAAAAGACATTCTTTCTATTTAAAGATATACACAAAAAAACCAAAAAATCACTTAAAGTTTAAATATAATCAAAATAATTTTTATTAAAATTTATAAAAACATGTGTTTCTCAAAATTTTATTTCAATATGTTGTTTAATTAGCTTGTAACAACAAAACAGAAAATAGATATGATAATCATAAAATTTGAATATCACTTTTGAGAAAAAAAATGGTGTACATTAAAATCTTCAAGTTTAAAATTTGAATTAGATAAAAATATTTTTTCAAAGAAAAACGAAGTTTGAACTTAATTAAGATCTTTTTCCACTAACTCGATTCAATTATGACCAAAAATCATTTAAATTAAATATGCAAGTGGCGACAAACTTGGGGTCAAATCATTTACCATTAGCCAAGTCAAGCAGAAAATCTGCCGGGTTCAGAAAGTTGAAAGCGGGCACAAAGCCAATGGATCCAAGATACTCCATGACCCGACCTGCTTTCCCGCTGTAAATCGGGTATCCGTCCGACAGCACAACCACCTTGTCAAACATCCTATACAACCGGCTCGAAGGCTGATGAATCGTCGTCACCACCGTCCGGCCACCACGCGCCAGCTCCCTGAGCATCACAACAATACGTTGGGCCGTCGTCGAGTCCAGGCCCGACGTCGGCTCGTCCAGCAATAACAGACACGGGTTCACCAGCATCTCCTGCCCAATACTGACCCGCTTCCGTTCTCCTCCCGAAATGCCCCGAACCAAGCTGGTTCCACCGCCGATGGGGCTGTTACGGCACCTTGATAAGCCGAGCTCCGCCATGACGGTCTCGGCCTGCTCCATTTTCTCCTTTCGGGTAAGACTCTTGGGAAGTCTTAACAAAGCAGCAAAAGTGAGTGTCTCAAGGACGGTGAGGTGAGGATAAAGAACATCGTCCTGTGTGACAAATCCAGTTTTTCGCTTCATGGAGCTTGAGAAGGGTTGGCCATTGTATGTCACCGAGCCGGTGACTTTCCCAGTGAGCCGGCCAGCAAGCGCCGTGAGCATCGTAGTCTTGCCGCTCCCAGACGGGCCCAGCATTGCCATGAGCTCGCCGGGCCGGACAATCCCCGTCACGCCGTTAAGTATCGTCCTCTTCACCTTCGGCTTCTGAGAAGAAACACAATCACAAGCTTTCTTCTTGCTTTCGATTGTTACACTGTAAGAGAAGTCTTCAAACTGCATACACACACACACACGACATACCAATAAACATATTCCAACGTTAGAAAAATCAATTAATCAGAGATTAAACATAATTCAGATATGTTTTTTCGTTAATCAGATATTTATGCGTACTTTGAGGGTAACGGGACGCAAGGATTTGTGTAGAGCTGAGAATCTCGGTGTTGTTGGGTGGTCATCATGGACGGAAATGGAGGTGTCCATGCCGGATTCTCCGCCGTGGCTGGCTGAACCAGGTGGCTCGGCATGGACTGAACCGTTCTCCGGCCGGTTCACGACGGTCGGAATTTGCATGTTGGGCGTCACAGTTGCAACTGTGGCAGTTTCTTGCTCATGAGGGGGCATCATCTCAGAGAAAACTAACAACGATTCCGATTATATATATGTATAGACGATGATCAATGATTGAGTCTTCTCAATTATGTATGATAATACGAAGAAGAAGAAGATGATGATGAAGATGAAGATGAAGAAGAATAAGAAGTTGAGAAAATCACATGAGAGAGGGATGGAGAGTAATATGTAAAGTGAGAAGGAAAGCACGAGAAGTAGGCGAAGGTGATGAGAGTGATAAGAACAACATAAATATGTAATTATATATATAGTTTTAACCTGCAACACAACCACCTCCAATCATGTCTTTTTGTTTAATTTGGGTAGCTAAAATTATTTTCTGCATTTGGACGAACTCAATCTAAAAATTGTATGCTTAAATTGTTAAAGCCCTTTTATTGGTACTAGTGTCTTGTTTTTTGTTATAAAATTAAAATTTAGGTGAGTTGGATCCAATTCTACAGCTCATAAGGATCAGGGTATTGCTTTGTCTCTAAGTTCAAATAGTACTAAAAATAAATATATACATACAATATCATCTACCAATTAGGAACTCACATCAGCAACAATATTTGAACTCACAATGTTATAGATTATTAGCCAATCTTTTATTATATGGATCAACCTTTGTTGACTACAGGAAATTTAGGTACTTTGGTTTGCTGTTTGTGAGCTCTATAATTGTTATCAACAGTCTCTTCCCCTATCTTAACCTTAATTTATTTTTCTTAGTATATATAATTGAGTTATACAAACTGTGCTTCAATTATGACTAAATACAGAAATGTCTTAATACATAGTAATATAATATTATTTGAATGTTTAATTAGTTAGTTAATTAATTAACATGATCCCATCATTATCAACCATATATATATATATATATAGTTGGGTTACTGTGTTTGATGGCATCTGATCATATACATGAACAGTTAGGGTGTTGTGGCTATGTTGGTGTTCAAAGGGTGATGTATGAGAATGGCATTTAACTCTGCCACATGTAAATTGGAGATTTGAGAGATTCTTGTCGTTTGCGGTACACATGAAAAGGATCGACGATTTTAAAGCTTCATATATAAAAAATAAATGAATAAATAATGGCAATAATAATAATAATCAAAGCACCTTGGGGACCCTATATATCAGATCTCATGTTTATATCCACCTGTCCTCAAAGTATGTGTCTCCCAAATATTTTATTATTTATATTTATATTTCCCACTCTACCCTACGCGTCTATGTAATTTTTTTTTTTTTTTTTTTTTTTTTTTTTATGCTCTATGTATTATTATTGGCGTATCTTTTTACCATACATTCACAGGCTTTTTATTTCATGGCATATGCCTCATCCATTTCTAGATTTTTCTTTCCTAGCTAGTACTTCGTATCTCATAATTAAGATTATCAAATTTGTGGGTTTAAGTAAATTTGTGATAATGACGTAAACTTATATCATGAATTTGAATCATAGACTCATAAAAGTTTATTTGCATTATTAAATAAGTATTAATAGTGTATAATAAACAATTAAAATATAAAAAAATGACAACAATTTAATTTAAATATATTTTAAATCTAAATAATTAAAATTAAATCCATCAATATTCAAAATTTACCATATTTAACAAATAAATTTTTATAAAACTCACATATAAAGCCGCCGAATCTAATCAAATAAAAAAAGTTAATACAATTTTAAGGGTTAGTTAACACAGTTTCATAAGTTTGAAACGTAAAAACGGTAAATTTAGTGTATAAACTCGTAAGTTTTACCGAATTTATAACGATCATCACGAGTTTACCAATAACTCGACTTCGATTTGGTAAATTAAAAACGTAAAAACGGTAAACTCGGAGAATCAACTCGTGAGTTTCACAACAATGCTCATAACAACACCCTTACGTCCTAATCATAGGAGCTAGTTAATGAATTTGTTTTGATTATATATATATATATATATATATATATATAGGGTAAAGGATTTTTTTCGATCATTTGGAGATAGAGTTATCTCCAATGACCCTAAAACTAGATCGTTTTGAATTAATGAATGGTGTTTTTGTAATTTTAGGTGAATTAATGAAGGGTGCAAAATTACGAAAACACCCTTCATTAATTCACCTAAATTTACAAATAAACCTAATTCATTAATTACAACTAAACCCTTCAAATTCAAAATGATGTAGTTTTAAGGTCACTTTGGAGATAACTCTATCTCCAGTGACGGAGAAATACTTTTCCATATATATATATATATATATAAGCTTATCAAACGGAGTCTTCTATTAATTTGGATAATGATTGATATTTAAACAGAGTATTTTTAAAAAATCAATATATATTTATTACAAATAACTTATTTAACCAATTTTTTTTAATACATAAATTAGTTATTTAGAATCAATCATATGGAGTAATTCTTTTTTCTTTTAATTAGTCTTTTATTGCGATAATGGATCTCTTTGTAGGACTACATTATCATGTTTGAAAATGAAATCTGAAAATTAGGAGGGAAATGCTTAAGGTTTGGCCATTGGCAAATTAAAATTATCCGTAATTAATTTTTTTTTATTTTTCCATTATGAGGACAACATGTACTTACATATATATTATGCATCCAATATTGATTTAATTTTTTTTTCCCATATTATTAAGTATAACTATTCAATAAAAAGTAGTCAAGTGTGAATATAATAATACATATAATTACCTAAATTGTTGGGGAAAAAATAGTTACCCAAATTAAATTAACTTCAAATTACAAATTTGAATCAGATTAATTCTTATAAGAGGCATGCATGTTCTGATTGTTTCGTTGTTAACAACAAAAAAGTAATTATGTTTGCTTTGATAAGAGAATTCAAACTCAACAAACACGGTTTGTCTCCTTCTTCTTCCTTTTTTTTTTTTTCATATCCTTTTTTGTAACTTTTTCTTTACAAATCGGAATGAAAGTGAGATGAAAGCTCATTACATATATAGGAGTCATTTTTATGAATTTATTATTTGTAGATATCTCCGCATTTTCCATTCCCTTTTTCGTATTCTTTTTCCTTATATTTTAGCCACGTGAAGCTAACTCAAGTAATAAATGTATAAATATGAAGTTGGCTGTAATTAATTAGAAGTTCAACATTTAAACCCTCATTATACATTTTTTTTAAAAAGGCACAAATAAATATCTTGGTTATCGAGAGAAAAATTATAGTCCAAACAAAAAATAAATATATTTCTAACCATGTAGTGCTTTAGAAAAATAAGTCAATAATCAATGCAGGAGAAGTTTGGAAAAAGTATAGCATTCGATTGAAAATTTTGTTGGCAGCAAGGTCTAGGGAAAATCCCAGTTCTAAGGTGTTAAGAAAGTGTCAAAAAAGTCCTATAAAAAATTCTAACGTCTAAAAGATTCAAAAGAATTATTAAAACTCACAAATGAAATTGTTAATCATCTATCAAAAAAGTTGTTAATGAGATTTTTTTTTTATATATCAAAATTTTCTGTGAGACTTTTTTGATATTTTTTTATCCATTCAAACCGTAAAGGGATTTTCCCTATTATCTATATTAGGATACTAGTATACAAACTTCGTAGCTACTGATATTTTTTGTGCATAAAAATTTATCAGATTCTTCTTATCAATAAAATTTGTAATTAGAGATCCCCCCCCTTCTCTCTCAATATATACCATCTCATAACTAACTCTAATTTATTAGATTATCTGAAATAGGGCACCCAAACACATAAAAATTCATTTATATATCTAGTTAATAGAGAATCGGGAGGGGATCCTCTCCTTATTTTGTATTTTATTTTTTCATTTTCTCTCATCAGTCTTATCTAGATCATTGATTAGGAAAATAAAAGAAAAGTTAAAGTAGTATTATATTGATTAGACGGATATTATTTAATGATTATAAGGGATAATTGAAAAAAATGATAAGAGAAACTCAACCTAAAAAATCAACAAATAATCTCTAAAAAGAAAAATCTCCAAGATAAGCCATCCATTAAATTCTCTCGCTATTTGGTGCTAATATTTTTTTTTTAATTTTTTAAAAAAGAGAAATTATTTTTTATTTTAAAATTTAAGAGAGTATCTGACTTTTATTTTTCCACGGTGGGTTTAAAAGGGGGAAAAAAGTGGAGGAAAATAAAGTAGGGTTAGGCTAAGAAGGACTTTATAGGTGTCAAGTAGGGATTCATCTGAGGGATAGTGATGGAGATCGTGGCTCAGATTTTGGTTCCACTTTCCCATCAAAAAGCTTTTGGGGTTTGCACAAGCCAGTCCCTATCATTCAAAGTTGTATTCTTTCTTTAAGTGGGTGATTAGACAACAATAAAATATATGTTTTTTGTTTGAAAAAAAAAAATTACCAAAATAATTGGGGAAAAAAGGCAGAAGCTTTTTTTTTCCCCTTTAAAACCATGATTTAGGTTAAGTTACTCAAATACTGTCAATTCCTGTAGAATGATAATTTTGACTGAAAGCTATGGTTTTTCCAAAAGCTATTTTGTCATGTTTTCAGAAACTATTTTCTAAAAGTTAATACAAACACACTCAACTCTCTTTAGGCTGTTGGATCCCGTTTCATATGTATTTTTCTTCCCTATTTAAGATCAATTACGTTTTTCATGAAGTGTAAAAAATATTTAGGAAAAATCACGGTAAGTTCCAATAGATAAATGTAACCACTAAAAATATTCTCTTTTATCATTTCTTAAATTAGGACTTATCATCGCATGCTATTTTTTTTTTGGGACCTTATAGTGATTTTTCAAAGAATTTATCGTCTTTATACTTTTTTTCAAAAAAATTCCTTAATTCATTCTATAATTATTGAAAACTAAAGATAATCACCAATAAGTATTTATCTCAGTGAAAAAGGGTTTTCACATTCATGTCTGTATAAATAACGAGAACATGCATATGACAAAGAACTACCCCTATTTAAAACCTAATAATTCAACTAATAAATTGTTGGCTGATATGGAAAACGGCCTCACCTAGTGGAAAGAAGAACATAAGTTCAAATATCGGGAATTGCACATGTTGAAGAGAGGTAACCGTGGTCCAAATAATTTTTTATTTTTTTGGTTTGGACTCACATTAGTTAAAGTCTAATGTAACTCTATTGTTTGCCTTGAAAAGATCATAAATAAAGAGATAAGTATCCTTATAAATGGTGCACGTTTTTTTATTGGCTAGATGTTAAAGACTAAATGCACAGTCAATGAAATTATAAACAGGGTATAGTTAAAAAATAATAATTAATAATCTAATGAGTTTTTAAAATAAAACATTTTTTTTAAAAAAAAAAAAAAACTTGTATTTAAATGAGGGAGCATAGATGATTAGATGAATGTGTAAGATCAAATAAAAAACCTATAAAAATTAATACTTAATTTATTCTTTTCCTGAAATTGATATTTTGTTTATATTAATACATTTTTTATTTTAAGAACTCGATAAAATCTATAACAAGTCACACATACTCAAATTTTTTTAAAAAATTTAACATATCACTCATCATGAAACTCTCACAATACAATATTAGCAAGAAGAAGTCTTAAACATATGTATTTATCAAATATAATATTTGTCCTTAATACTAATTGGCTATGTGTGTGATTATTTTATGATATTTATAAGAATCATGGAATTTTTCGCCAAATATTGGAAATAATGAACTTGGAAGGAGTACGAATTAAGATTATATATATAAGTTGATCAACACGCGTCTATATTCTTACTATTCCCAATATTCTCCATCTTATAATGATATATAGTTGATCATGAATTGAAGTAGACATGCTTACTTTTTAAGTTGATTTGAAATTATTATTTATATTCTATACTCTCAACCGTACCTTATATTCCATTATTTATTATATAAGTGTGTATTCAAATATCATATCTCCTTGTGTCACGTGTCCATTATCTGTGGTATATACTCGTTAGGGGTGTTCATCATGCTTGTGTCCTGTCCGCCCGCGCCTCACTCATTGAAAAATCGCCTAACCCAACCCAAATTTGACCCAAAGAAGAGCAGCCCAAAGCGGGCGAGGGCACAAATTTGGGCATTTTTGCGGGCGGGCATCGGGTATGGTATGTCGCCTGCCCCATTTGGCCCCGCAAAGTAATTATCATATTTTTTTTAGTAGAATAAAAAATTATTATATATATATATATATATTAAAGATGGTATTATATATTTTTTACAAATTATATATAACTTATAATAAAAAAATATCCTCATTTCTTCTTCTCTTCCCTTTTCTCAACTCGGACGCCCTAGCCGTTCTCTCCTCTCTCGTTCTCCATTCTCCTCTAGCTCGATGATCTGCCTGAGCCTGACTACCTCTCTACTGTCTAGTGCTTGATAATCGGTCACATATAAATAATGTAATAATATGATTTCATTGTTGCTTTCTTACAGGATTATGTATCTCATTTGAATTTTCCAATATTGTTTATTAGGTATGACTGAAGCTGTTTTTTTTCACATAGGGTGTGATAGGGTATCGCCACTTGGGCATATAAGGGTAGCCCTGCCCAGCCCATTATTGCCCTGCCCAAAAATGTTAGGGCTTCTATCGGACGGTAGGAACCTTTGGGCCGCATTTTTGCCTTTGATCTGGGTGATCTTTCGAGAAAGGGTTTCGCCCACTTGACCCTACCCATGAACACCCCTAATACTCGTATTTTTATGATCCAAACGTGTGAAATGATAGTAATTTACTTAGCTTCTACTTTGTGGTTAGAAAAAAAGAGAGGATTATGTATTTTGATGGGTGTCAATACAAAATAAATAATCCAATATATAGTTATATATATACCGTGAATCTTGTTTTATTTTCAGCAATATATTATTTGAATCTTATTGGATACTTAAATTATACAATAAAAAAGTTTGATTATAATTTTTTGGTATATATATTCATTTAGAATGGAGTTTAAGTCACCATGTATATATCTTTAGAAAAAAATTAAGAAAAAATGATAGAAAAATATCACTTGAACCAATCGAGTTGACAACAATAATAATAAGATTAAAAAGAACAGTAAAGCAATTAATAGCTCATTTTATTGAAAAATAACCTATTTGGGATTTTAAGATTCGAGTGATATTTTATTAGAATTTTCTTTAAAAATTAGGTAAGTAAACTCCAAAGACTATTTTAAGTAGAACATGAGCTCCATATCTGGATAGAATTTGAGATGAGTCAAAGTTAATTTATAATTTATAAATAATATAATATCTTATTATTAAAATTTAGGAAAAAGCACATATGCATTGGGTTCTCTAAATGCGTACATGTACAGTTTCAGTTTGATCCGTTAACTTTAAAAAGTGTGTTTTTAGTTCTTAAACTCTAATACCATTTAACTTAAATGATTTTTTTTTTAATAACAATCAATGTTATTTTGAATTTATTTTTAATAATTTTAGCATTTGAATTTTTTTCAACATTTAAAAAAATCAATAGCAAGCTTTTTTTTTTTTTTAATTAACAGAGTTAGAGTTTAAAGGCTAAAAATATACTTTATAAAGTGAAGAGATAAAAAAAAATAGAACCTTTCGTGAAATTAAAGGAAGAATTAAATTTTAGCAGTGATATAACCTATTAAAAATTATTTATCCACTATTTTGATTTTTTTTTTCTAATTGTAATTATGTAAGTATTCTCAAGAAATCACACGTATTAACTAGTATCATATATATATATTCTAACACAATCGAAGGGAAAAACAATGCTAACGCAAACATGCAATTTTGATGGAATCTAATATATTAGTGTGATAATGTACATCTAATCATCACGTCCATAAATAATTATCCAGTTTGTGCTGAATATAAATATTGATTTATAATTGAATTAATAAAACAAAAGTATATTGCAGTAATTTGATTTCAAAGATGACAGTAATTAATAAATTGTAAATTGAACCTTTACAAATTATTATCCAACAATCATTCAATCAAAAAAAAAATGCATTACCTAATTATCTAATTAACTAATTAGATAAAAGTCAAAAGATGTTCAACGCATGAAAGGCCCACCACACCTTTGGATTCTCTAATAATAATAATAATTAAAAATCTAACTACGTACGTCTAAAAGAGAGAGAGAGAGAGAGAGAGATAAGCATACGTTAATTTAGATTATCTAAACTTAAGCACTTTAATAAAGTATAGAATATTAAAGATAAAAATAAAATACATAGTTAATGAAAAAATGAGAGAATCTCACGTACGATATATATATATACACACACATTTATTTTATCATTATTGGTCACATACTTTAGGAAAAAAAATTAACATGTTAAAATATATAAATTTCAACTTTTATTCTCTTTTTTATTTTGTGTGTTAAAGAAGAGGGCAAACTTTTATGGTATTATTATTCTTCTGTATGAAAATTAAGCACGAGTGGATTGGCGACAAGTGTTGGAGCACTTGTGAATTGTCGGAAACTTTCTAAGACTTCCACCATGAAAAAGAATAAAAATTTAGCAACTCTGACACGTTGGTTCACAATGTGACAGCGTTTCATTTCAAATCTTTCTTCTCCAACTTTTTAAAAATGCTTTTTTTTTTTAAATAAAAAAAAATAGTATATTCGCAAGCTCAATTCATATTTCCATTGACTTCTATTTTTCAATTAATTAATTAAGGACAATATGTCTCATTAAGAACCAATACAATAAATTATTTCAGGGACAAAACTATGACAGACAAATAAAAGGATCCTAAAATATAATAAGATAAAGTCCATAAATAATAAAAACCAAGACAAAACAAAAAATTAATGTTAACTTGGGCAAAGGTTGTGTGGTGTTTATTTTGGAATATGTTTACTTCATGGTTCATGTATTTCACTTTTCTTTATTTCAATTTTCTTAACAGCAGATTAAAAAAAAAAAAATCCCCTTGATGGACTTTCCTTCAAAATATTATAGGTCATTCTTAAAGAATAAAAAATCCATTTAAAACTAAATTTGTTGGTGATTTGACAAATAACAGCGTTCTTCCAATTGTTTTATATCTATACTCTATCCCTCTGTTTCACTTGGTTTGTCTTTTAAGGTTACTGTATACAAATTACGAAAATACAATAAATATATAAAAATATGACATACATTAGTAAGTTTTCCCTTGATTCAGTTGCGTTTGAATAGTTAACATGATAAGAATGTTTCACTGTGTTACATATATTAATCAATTATTGGATTAAATGAGAGTAAAATTGAAAAAGCATCACTGGATATTATTTTGAAATTCTAAAAAGACTTACAACATGCAGCAAAAAGTTTGTCCTAAAAAACTAATATATATAATAAAACAGAAGGAGTATAACATATTGATATTTCTTAAGTTTTTTTATAAGTCTTTGGGCATCTCGTAATGATATTGATTTCTAATTAATGCTATAGAAACTAATTTGTCATAGAGTACTTTATTTCTATGATTTTTTAAATTAATTATTTGCACATAACAATTTGATGAGCTTTGAATTTTTGTAGACGTCATTTTCTTCAAAAAGAATGGCTGGGAAAGAAATCGAAAAAAAGGAAGATTTGGTCTCTCTTTTTAATTAAGAGTACTATATATGGTGTAAAAGTAGTATATATGAAGCTTATCTGTAAAAGCCTAAAATATTTTTGGAATGATTTCATTGCAAGGATAAGTAATAATATAGTTCCACATATATCATAAAGTGTCACCAATATCTCAAATACTATTTATTTGACTATTACTTTATTATACTTTTGGAGTACAAGAAATTTTAAGCTGAGCAGCAACTGTATTTGAATAATTTGCTGTTGTTTAAAGGTATTTTCAAGTCACTTTAAACCAAAGATTGATCTCTTTAAAGACTTAAAGAATAAAAAGGTTTTTGTCTGTCCCAATAAATATGTTTTTTTAGAATGTGAACTTGTATTCTACTCTTTTCCTGAGGAGGTGAGAGAGCTTACTACCTATTGTGAGTGTATTCAAATAATTATATGTTAAAACTTGCTAATTATACAGTTAATTATAAAAACCTTAATCACACTAAAATAAATATTATTTCACGTTATTTCTTAAGATGATCGATAGAAATAAGATGGCTTTATTGTCAACTACAATTTGGTACATAACCACTATATAATGACGATAATAACAAGTCTTATCTTATAGTTTATCTTAATATAATGAAAGAAGAAAAGCAATTAGACCAAAAGATTATCACATAACAAAGTGACATGATTTTCCCCCTCTTTTACGATTACGTTATCGAGTAAATTTCCCATAATTTTAATTTTATAACTCTTTTGGACAAATTAAAGCAACTTTCGTTTTGGTAAAGCCGTAAAGCCAGACAACTTTAGAAAAATTATATAGTTATATTAGCTTAATTTTAATTATATCTCAAATTGCATTAATCACTTTTATTGATAAAAATAAACCCCACTGATCGACCTATTGAATTCGTCACAATTTTATTAAGCTCTTTCTCGTCAAATTAAATAATGTTAGCTGTATTTAATTATTTTTCTTTATATAAAGCACCCGTTTTATTCTCTAATTTCAGATAATTAAGCTTCCGAACAAGACGCACATATAGATGTATAAATCAGAAAGGCAGTACAGTTAAGAGAAAAATTATAAAAATGCTGAACATAATTTGAATTTTGAAAGAAGTTTTTATTTTCTTAGAAACATATTTTTGGGTGGGAAACGTTGAAAGAAGAAGTGACAGACGTACACGGAAGCAAAGTTATGCATGTGAGGAGCACCAACAAAAAGACATGCACGACCAGAAGCACATAAATTAAAGAGCCTTTACCAAACCCTCCAACAATTTTAATTGCTTCTTACTTACTATGGTCACTTTTATAATACACATTATAGTATACTTTCTCTTTTATACGATATATGGTCTACTTTCTTTCTATAAGAAATCTTTAATCTACAATACAAGTCACATGAAGATTTATTAATTACTTCCTCTGATCCTTAATACATGAGATATTTACTTAGTTTTATTAGATTAAGGAAGTTAATTAAGTTGACTAATATAACATGTACTTTCTAAAACACTTTAATCATCTTTCTTAATTTCTCAATTCTCTCTTCTCCTAATTGATTACGGTTAAAGGAGTATCTATATAAGTAAATTAAGAAAACATTGATAAATATGAAAACTATGTATATTAAAAAAACAAAGATGTCTTATATAGTTATATATGATAAGTACTAGATCTAGGGAGTAATAAATTATCTTAATTTCTTCATTATCACTCACTTTGGTATAAGAAACAACTGAGAGCAATTTTTTGAGCCTACACACTCACACATATGTGTGTGTGTGTGTGTTCTTTAAGCTGCATTTGTTGAAATTGTTTTACCTTTTTCGTTAAGTTAGTATGATTAACTCAAACATATTTATTGATCTTTATTTAACCTTACACATTAATAAGTGTGTTTTGGTTATTTGTTTGTTATAAAAAAAAAAATTAGGAGGAAGTAATATCTTAGACTAGGTTATTTTTGGGTCTTCTTATAAATTATTGGTAAGTTCGTTGAAGCTTCCTTCCTTCTTTAATATATTCTCTCTATGTATGTAAACATAATGGCCACAGCATTCTTTCCTTTCAATATGAACTATAATTGCAACTCTGGATCTTTCAGCATATTCCCGGCCTATAACTATCATTAGTTCGTAATTTTCCTTTTTTTTACCAAGGTAATTATCTTATTTTAATTTTATAGCAAAATAAGAAATTGGACCATTTTATTATTGATGTTTGAAAATGAGTATATTTTTCTTAACTTAATTATAAAAAGAACCTTCACATTATATAATTTTGACATAAAAATATGTATATAAGTGAATATACACACACACAATAACAAAAATAATTTTTTGGCATACAAATGAAAGAGATTAAGATATACCTTCATTTCTACTTTCATAACTTACTAATTATTTATTTGTGGGCATAATTATATATTGTACTCCATGTTTTACCTTTTTCTTTCTTTGTTATTTCAACTATTTCCTTTTCTTTTTCCTTCTTTCTCCATTCTCTTTTTCCTTTTCTTTCTGTCAAAATGGGCAAACAATATTGACATAAATTAAAGCACCAAGGAGTACACCTGTACACGTACACTCCGATATGTTATAAACAACTATTCCTGTGCTCCTAATTATAATAGCATATTTATAGTGCAATTTTGCCTATAAAAATGTTCATATAATTAGGATCGGAGGTAGTAACATTATTAAACTTAAATTTCAGCTTATAAAAAAGTACAATTTTAATAAGTATTGATATATATAGCTTATATTTTGTTTTAATACATAATTTAAATTTGTCGAATTTTGAATAACTCTTGTACTGATCCATCGCATGCATGACATATTAAACATTTGCATTTCTATTTATATAATATTTATATTACATTTGTGTGTGCGTGTGTGTGGATATTAAATAATAATCTAATGTGAATTAAGCTAAGATTAACACACAAAAATAACTAAATTTAGGCCTTTGTATTTTTTTTAATATGGATTTAGGTCCTTGTATTGCTAGTATCCATGGTTTCTTACATATTTAGTTTTGTATTGTATACATAGGGATATCAATATTGGTCAAAGATATAGATTTCATTTATTATTGCTTTATTATTTAAGTGGTTGGTAACAACAAATGGTGGTGGTAGGCTAATATCTGCATTGGCTTTCACATATATAATATATTTATGTCAATTCATGATTCTACAATCTTTGGTGATCCTACACACACATACATTATTGGCCTTTTTCTATAATTTAATATTTTAATCGTACATATATGCTCCTCCCATTCATATATTTAAAATGAAATGCAAAAAAAGGGAAAAAGAATTATTAAATAACTTTTTTAAAAAATTTTAATTTAATTCGACTCGAACATTCTCCTATTAATTGTTTAATTAACTATCTCATGCATATTATTTTTATTCCCCATAAATTAATGGTTGACAAAGAATACAATTATTAAAAAAAAAAAAAAACAATTACTGTATTTGCCAACAGAATAAAAACTACAAAGTGACTGTTGTTGTGAGGAGAAAAAAAAGGACTATTCCAATTTCTTTTCCATATTTTTTATAGACTAATTTGAGGGTTCTTAATTTGCATTCACATATACTCGAATACGAAACCCTTTATTCATCTGGTTTTATTCCTCCCACTCGAATAAGTAATTTGACACAATTTTCTCTCGTTTATTTTGCATTTCTTCTCTTAAAAAAACAGTAGCCCTTTTTCATTGGTGTGTACATGAATTTCTTTGGGATGTTTTAATTAGGAAAGTCCATTGCATCAACAAAAAGTCATCTCAACAATTTCTCATTTCATCTTAACTCTGTGTGTGTGTGTGTACATATATCTCTGATCGCTCTCGTTTCACCACACGATTGCTTTATCTAGCAGCTTCCTGAATTCTTGCTTCCTGTCTCCACGAGGTGTGCTCTTCCCTTGTCCTTCTGCTATCCTGCCTTGTCCTTTTTTTGTTCCACAACCACATTTCTAGATATGTAATAATACTACATATGCTTCGTAATATAAGAGCTACACAACTAATTTGAGTAGATTAATGAAGTTCATTATGTTAGTTATTTGTAAAAAAATATAGATGTTAGTTTTTTAAAATACTATATTTCATCATTATTACTTAGATAGAAACTCTTCAATGTGTATAATCAATAAGGATACTTTGAGAAAAAAACTTATAAATTCAGAGACAAAAGGGATTAAGACCTTATAGTTGGAATCAAATCCAATCATCAACAAACTCTTATATTAAAAAATGGATGTAGTAATAATTTTAATTACAAAAGCAACCCCTAGTTAATACTACCTCCGGACCTAAATATGAGACACAATTAAATTTTTTGGAGAGATTAATAAAGCTAAATAAGTTATTTAATCATATCATATGTTGTGTATTATTATATTATATATCAGTTTATAAATTATACAAATTAGTTTAGAGAAAATTGATGAGTATAAATACTTTAAAACAACTTATTTAGCTTCTTTAATTTCTAAAAAAAATAAAAATCAACTGGGTCTTATATTTATTAAGACCAGAAGGAGCATATATAATATCTTGATTTTATTATATTATGTATCCCAATTACACATTTAAGTTTACTTAATTAGATAGAGCACAAGGTAATAGCATGTTGGGGAGACTAACATACAGAGGTCCCCTAGCTAGAGGAGAACTTGCACAAACTCAAACCGCAAACAATTCCAACTCCTAGTAGCCAAAAGATCTTCTTGATAAACGTTAAAATAAATTGATAAATTATGCAGCAACTCTATAGTTTTATACATTAATTGTGTAGAATACTTATAAAGTGATATAGAGAAGCGTTTAGTCTAACTAAACCTAACATAATATCTACTATAATCAATGAGTATTCAAAATTCAAATAAAAAAGCAACATAACAGAATAATCTAATAATCCGAATAATAATAATAAATATGATAATTAACCAACATCTAATTAGGGTTAGGGTTTCATCCATCATGGACCGAATAGGGTCCAACTTCCAACAGATGCCAACCCAAATTGGCTCTTCAATCCAATATCTAGTATTATTTGATTAAATTCGAGCATTGTCAGACCTAATTTCAGATAATTGTCCTAATCAAAGATGTGTTATATACATTTATAACATTGACCTAAGCTTGAGATCTTGTGCTTAAGCAACAACAATCCTTTTTTCTGCACATTCTTAGAGTGTATATGGGTAACCCTTAAACCGTAGTTTCAAAAGCCGTTTTTCACAAGTTAAAACAAAAATCATCTCACGTACTTATCTCGTAAATCGTAAAAATTATTCTACAAATTTTTGTTGTCATACAAATAATAGTTTTAATTACCCATCATTATAAAAACAACCCCATAATTAATAATATCAATTAATTCCCTTGCGTTTCCAAGTTACATCTTATCACTAAAAAACTACTCTGATCTCTTCAATCCTATTTGTAAAACACTTTCATCTAAATACTACAGATTAAGAAATGTGGTTAAATATTTATCAAGAGTCTTGATTAGATAGAGCACTAATAGCTAGTTGGGAAGATTAACAAGGTCCACTAAAATCTAGAGCATATATAAATTGCCCAAACTTGAACAATAAACATTTCTATGTGCTCCTCAACTAACTCCTAGGCTCCAATAAAATAAAAAAAAAAAAAATTGTTTGGGAAGGGACATTGCCAACCCCATTGGCTCTTTAAAATAGATACTTCCACACGCATCTTTTCAAATGCTCCTTTTCCCTCAAACACGACAAGAGCTATATGTCACCACGTAGAATTGGATTTGCACATGTATCAATACTTTAAGACCAAACATTGGTATCAGTAACTATCAAATACCACAACAATAGTATATAACAACAAATCTTATACCACTAGGTGGTGTCAACTACATACATGGATTGTATGGTACAATTGTACGCTATCAACAACCAAATCTCTTAAAAAATTGTTAACCAATAAGTTGCACTCAATAGCTTCATTGAAATTTTCCGTCTTCTTTTACCCCTTTTTACAAGATTTCATACTATTTGATCTACAATTCTTAAATGGTTTTCTATCATTTTCTTTTTAATAAACGTCACTCCCGCTCTATATCATATATAATATAATTAAATACCTTATTGAGATGCTTACAGACATAATAATAATCAAGTTTATTATATGGCATGAACGTACGTCCCAGGTGGTTTTGCTTTTACTTTGGCTCAGACAAAAGGAGCTAGGTGTGACTGAAAGTGGTGATAAGAGCACAAAAGACCTGGATAAGTTTTTGCTACGTGTGTCCTTAAGCTCCCACTGATCTTGGGACACACGAAAGGAAGAAGACAATGTGTATCAGACTTATATGAACTTGTCCACTAGCTAGTCCTTTTTTTAAGTATTCCACTCACATATCCTCATAAGTAAACGATAGAGAAAAACCCTAAAATGCTTCAACAACTTTGTGATGACTTATAGTCTCTGTGTTACACTAAAGTGAAGCACCCACTGGCTATTGTGTCAAGTTGAGTACGTGTCTTTTGGTATTGTGTTCCAGTGAAACCGTCCCCTTAATAATGTCACTTTCTCATGTAGCTATATACAAAACTAGCTGCTGATATAACAATCCCTTTAATTCCTTTTTTTATCTCCTTGTTCATTGTGATCATGTACGTACACCATACGTGGCAACTTCTTCTCCATTGTAGTTGCCTCTTTTTTTGGCGTGTAATTTGTCGGCAAAAGTTTCATTAATCTTTATCGAGCTAGCTAGCATCCAGTCATCTGAATCATCATCGACATCATCAAAGATATCTTATATGTCGATACTAAATTCAAACTGAGAGAGAATATGTGGATAGATACTAGTTAGGAAAATATTTTCAGCGTAGAGATATTGTTAGGGTTCTTGTTGGTCTCCCAGGAAAAAGTTTGGAAAATTTAGATTGATAGATCAAGTAAGTTTTAATTCAGTATGTAATAAAGAAGATGGAGCTGAAGTATTGTACGTATATTTAAGGATCTTGATTAATTAACCAAGGTACCTAATCTAGTAATGGACTAGTTAGACTATAAAGTGGGCAAACTAAATTTGAATTCCACCTTGTTCATAAAAACCCATGGGCAGAGGCATCTTAATTGCAAAGCATCAATTCAAATTAGTTGATTGTTCAGATACTTGATAATAGGATCTAGGAAAAACACTAAACATTGGGTGGCCTAAATGGTTAAAAAGAAAGAGGATTTTGATGAATGATGTTATTTATATATGGCAATTCTGAATGAATTTGAGTTATTTGAAGTATATGCATTCATTAGTAGTTTGAATGTAAATTATTATTATTATTATACATGATATGTTTTCAAAGACTAATCAAGAGTTGAATTTTTTGAGTATCATTTCGGCTAGCAAAGCTCAAAGTAGAAAAAAAAAATATCAATATTAGAATATGCTTGATTAGAAATCCACTATAATGAGTGGAGACTTTTTTTTTGGGTCAAAATAATGAGTGGAGACTTCAGTGCTAAAGGAAAGGGCTTGCTTCTAACCCCATTTATTTGACTATAGTTTAGAAACGACAGTCAAGTAACTACAATTTTTCAAAATAAAAAAGACACTTGATGGTTTTCAGTTTAATCGTAAAATATTTTATCCCACACACACGTTTCACAGTCTTTATTAATCGTTAAATATATAACGCCTTCTCATATTTCCGGCTTGACTTATAACATGCTTTTATGTTTAACCGACAAGTATAAAGCGTCATATAAGTCAAAATTTGTATTAATGCATCAAGAAATTGAGAAGATGCCATATCTAATTTAGTGCATAGCCTTCCATGTAGTCACACATTCGAAGTAATGGCCATAAACTCATATTCTATTCCCTTAAACATTGAAATAAATATTAAAAGTAACTTAAACATTGAAATAAATATTAAAAGAAACATTGATTATTCATAACCTTGTCACAGATGATGCGATTAACGTTAGTTGAATCCATGACCAAATTAAATTAACATCATGTTCCTTATAAGAGTCAGTAATAAATTGTTCTGATTCCGAAGTTGGATCGATCCCTCAGGTGACTTAAAACAAAGTTAGGAAAGAGACTTGCTTTGTCTGAAGTCACTTTAGAGAATCCAAACTAGCTAATTGACTTTATGTACAAAGTTAAGGGATTTAAATTTGAATTGTGAGGCATGATCATGAATTTCACTTCTAATCTCATATAATGCATGACATCTTACTTATCACCACCAAACCCTAATTACATGCTTAGTTGACTACATCCATCAACTCAATATAGTTTTAACTCGGTGGTAACTTAGTCTCAACACTTTGACTCAATACCAATCAATCCCTATAGTTTTGACTTAATTGTAACTCAGTTTCTAAATTTTCAGTTACTGCAACTTAGTCTCTATAATTTTAACTATTTTATAATTTAGTCCCTATGTTTTAGAAAAATAAAATTGTATATTTAATAAATGTACTAAATTATAAAGCTTAAAACTATATGGAACAACCAAGTTGCAATGAATTGAATTAAAGTTCAAGGACTGAGTTACAACAGAGTAAAACTATAAGGACTAAGTTGCACACAAGTCAATGTGTTGAGACTGAGTTACAACAAGTTAAAACTATTAGGACCAAAAGATTAATTTTCCCATTTTATAATAGTTAAGTGTACGGTGTATGAAGGTAAATATTACATATGAAATGAGTAGTACTGAATATAACGGACAGAGAATACGACTCAAGATAATAACTGGGAACCATTGTAACATACTATATATATTTGGCGCATGATAAAAATGAGTTTTGCCTACTACATATATTGATATGAAAATTAACTAAATTAACTTGACCTTTGTTTGAGAAAATCAACTCATGCAGCCGCGTACACACACACACACAAAGTTTATTTAGTTTAATGTTGTTTGGTGTTGACACGTGGAGGACTTAGGTGAGGATGATTATGAGCCTAATTCAAATAATAACGTTGGTGATATATGACAAGGACCATCCAACTTTCCACTCCTTAATCACTGACGCATATATATGCTCACATACAAATTAATAGAACACACATGAGTTTTCAACTATGGAACAGTTATATTTAATTAATATAGCACTACCAATAGTGTGGTTTGACCTATTTTTTTAAGTAAGCTTAATAGTGCTAAATTTTGTAGGGTTGGCCATAGTTCACTACGATATATACTGAATCATAAAGGGATAATAATATCACTAAATTTCTTCATTCTTCCAATCTAAAATTGCCACACAAACTCCTAGCTATATTATGCATCTCCACTTTCAGTTGTTTAGGTTATATTTTCTTTTGGTATCAAGTCATATGAAAAAAGTAGGAGAAAAACATTGATTGGCTGGCTGGCTAGGACTTGGTTTCATGAATTTATTATTTAATTTATTATAAAGCATATTAGCTTTCCATATTGTTGGCTTCCATTTTTCTTATTAATTTAAGTATGGGCTGGCTATAATAATACTGACATTTTGCTTACAAAGTAAAAAGAGAGAAGCAGCAAATAAAGCCGCACAATTATTAGCTATTATAGAAAAATAATTTATTAGTGTAATAATTAGGAAAGTGATTAATTGTGAAAGTGGGGTATGAAAAGAAAACAGTTTGATCAGTTGCTTATGTGGAAAAATGAGAATCTCGAAAGTTGGATGCATCTTTTTTTGGTCCCCTACTTTGACTTATTTTATCATGTTCCGGTGCTAATTAGGGTTATTACTGGTGAAGTTTATTCTAATAATGCCATCCACAATAGCTAATTTTATCATATTCTGATGCCAATTATGGCTATTGGTGAAAGTTTATTCTTAACACGAGGCCCAAAATAAATCTCATTATTTTTTAATCTGTGAATAATGTGACTTTTCAACATTTTTATATATTTTCATTTTTTGTATTCTCATGCTTTGACTATCCTATCAAGTTTTTAATGGCATCAATCCATGGGAAAAATTAATAGACCCATATAGAACACTCGCGTTTTTATATAGATCGATCCTTGAACATTTATATAGAAAGTAATAGAAAATTACAATATTTATTAATCATAAACAGTAACACTAGGGGCCTTATAACCCAACTAACACTAAGAGCCTCCCTTAGAGCTTTCTTAGACATATGGTTATGAGTTTGAATCCTTAGTTAAAGATACATCTAAACTATAGATATATCTAGTTCATGTATATAATAATATTCTTTTTGTGTGATTAAACACCAAAGAGCCTTAGATAATTGATATTTTTATTCCATGATATATAGTACATAAATACAACTAGAGCCATTATTATTATTTTTTTTTCAATCTTTACATTTTAATTCTTTGGGTACAAGCATTAATTAGGTATGTATATACTGACAAGAAGTTGTTTTAAGTTATAGTTGAATTAAAATGGGACAGCATAAGCATATATGAATCGCTTACAATTCCTTTCATATTAGGTGAACAATTAATAATAAAGCTAGGATGAAGATCAAAAAGAAAGGAGCGACTTATCAAAACGTAACAGAAAGTTATTTGTCGCATTAAAGCTAGTGGGAAAAAAAATGCAGACGGAGAAAGTGGACACATACACAGAGACATGTGTCTGGTCCAGACATTAGACGATGATTGTCATTTTGTAGCAACTTGCGTTACGGTTAGTACTTTGGATTTTAAAGCATGTGTATTTGCTTGAGAAAGAGAGGAATATTTGACAAGATTCTTACCAGATTCCATTATCTTCTTCTTCTTCTTCTTCATCATCCTCAAATAGCAATATATCCCCTTCTGCAAAATTCCCAAACCTAGATCCATTATTTATTTATTTTTATGTCAAAAGCCCCAATGCGGCTACAATAATATATAACTGTCGTTTCTTGTGTGTTTTGCAAGGGAAGTATAAGGGAAGACAGTACAATAAAATCATGGAAAAACTAACACTAGCCCAAGGCTCTACGAGAGCCAATGATAATACTTACGGTTATTGAATAATCATCCACTTCTAAATATATGAGTTGGTAGAGGAATTTGCTTTGATCCCAAGTCTAAAACCCAAATCTACTTTGTCTCTCAAATTTTTAATTTGTTCCCCAAATTATCATTATTAACTATACTTATTAAGGAGATTTCTATATCAAAGGTTAGTTCTCATTGCAAATGATTAATTAAAGGGGTATTTAAGAAAATCAATACTCATTTATTATAAATCACTAGCTTAACTAATTTTCTTAATATTTACCACTTTAGTCCTTATTATAACTAGGTTTATTTAACTAATTGTCACATACAAAAAAAAAAAAAAAAAAAAGATAGTTAAGTTATTAAATTGATAAAATTTTCTAGAATTTACATTCATTAAAGTTTTCTCTGTCTACATTTATAAATCATCATCACCTCACTATCTATTCTCTTTCTCTCATTCTAACCAGAACTGAATAAGGGTAAAATTGAAGAACAATCATAAATAGCCTTATAAGAGAACTTATATTTAGGACCCAAAAAAAATTCTTCTATGAGTAGACTTATAATAAGGACTACAATAGTATTCTAATTTTTTGAAGTTGCAACTTAATAATATAGGTTTAGTTATACATATACATACACATGTACATATATCCCATATAATACCTTACTTTGCATCAAGTTTTCAGTACGCGTTGGTCGCTTGGTGTTTTGTCCAAACTTCAAAAAATGCAAAACATGTCTATACTAATTAATGGACGTATATCCCCCCACTTTGGTCTGTTTGAATCTGCAGGTTTGATAAAATCAATTGTTATTTGTATATAAGAAAGAACATATATGATATCATTCAACACATCAATGATTATTAAATATATGGGATAAATCGATGATGTATACAAAAATTGAACCCTTATAATGGGTTAGGTCATCATCATCATCATTGATCTTAGCTTTGTCTAGACTCGATTGGTGCACCAAGTTCGTGGTGGTGACTTCATGCTTTCAAGACAAATATCCAAAGCTCCACTTTCTTTTCAGATTCGTGGTGGTGGTGACTTCATAAGAGTACACATTATATGCTTATACTTATATGTTTATTATGTGCTTATACTTCTAATTAGAGGTATAAGCATATTTTTTTAATTTTTTTATATATTGTATTTATTTATATTTAAATTATATGCTGATTTATGAGATTTTTTTGTACCTAGTATCTCAAATCAATTAATTTCTAGTTCTTCATTTTGTCACGTTTTTGAAATGTTTTTTTGCACTTAGTATCTCAAATTAATTAATTTCAGTTACGCATTTATGCGTAACACCAGTCTTATGGAAATTAATTAATTTGAGATACTAGGTGCAAAAAAAAATCTCGAAAGAAAGCATATAATTTAAATCTAAATAAATACAATATAAAAAAATATAAAAATATATGGAGGTATAAGTACATAATAAGCATATAATGTGAACTCGACTTCATGAATGTTTTCCAATTTTATCCTTATTTTATTCTTGTTCAAAATAGAAAAAGAGAAGAGAGGTGTTAGAATGAATTGTAAATGTGTAAATGTAGAGAGAGAGAATTTTTAAATAAGGGAAAATTTGAAAAAATTTATCAATTTAATACACATTTAATGACGTAACTGTCATTCATTGGCATATAAGAATTAGTTAAAATGGACTTTCTTTAATTAGTTAAATTAGTTATTTGTAAAAAAAATGTTTTGATTTTCTTTAAATACCTTTTTTAGTCATTTGTAATGAAAGTGCCTATTATTAATAAAAACTTCCTTTAATCAATCTTTATAATTTAAAAAATTATAAAGGGTTAATATAATATTCGGTTTCTCAAATTTGCCCAAAATTTAGTTTTGATCCTTTAAGTTTCAAACCATAGATTTTGGTTCCTCAAGTTTTAATTTTCAAAAAGTATTTGTCCCCATAATACAATAATAAAGACTTGAATCATTTTGACCCTACAAGGATCAAATTCTATCGTTTGAAACTTGAGGGACCAAAACCAAAATGAAGATAAACTTGAGGAACAAATATAATATTAACCCAATTATAAATTTAAAAAATAGAGTTAATTGAGATCTTACATTTAATGGAAAAGTAAACCCTGACTGCAGCTCACTTTATCACAACTAGCTAGTGGTGCAAGTCAGAGGCTATGATTATAAGATTAAAAGCTAAGTCCGCGTATACAATAAAAAGTCGAGCTTTCACATACTTTATAAGCAATTAATTATGAAGCTTTCTCATTATTTAAGATTTCATTATTATTATTGAAATAATTATGAAGGAATTGAAAGAGATGTGCATGCTAGTAGTGGTGGGAATAGGCCAGGCCCCTATCGACGCCTACAATATGGCCTATTTAGGGCTGGTCAGCCCGACTGTTTGTTAAAAAGGAAGGCTAAGGCCTATTTAAAGGCCTATATGTGTAAATAGGTCAGGTCTATTTTGTTAAGGCGACTGTAAGCCTTCAGTCGGCTTTGTTTATGATTAAATAAATATATTTATATTTATATCATATAATAACAAAATATGTATTTTTTCATTATCATATTTATATAGATTTTGATAGATTCAAAGCGTATGAAGCCTACTTATGGCCTACAATATCAGGCCTTTTTAAAGACCTACATTGTAAGTAGGCCTTTAAAAATGCTTGAGCCCTGAGCCTAAAAAAAAGGTGCATTCGAGCTCGGGCCCAGCTCGTGCCTTTTAACTCTATTACGGTGCTCGCCTATTTAGCCAAAGTCGATCTATTTGGCCTATTTCCATCCCTACATGCTAGAGAATAAAGATGGCACTGCAGTGTTGCACCAAAGTGCGGGCATGCATATGCCAAAATGGATCCATTTTCAGCCATATCAATTGTCTTCTTAATTAAACTAGAATTATTTAGACTTATAAAATATAAATCAGTACTCATAATAATAACAATGATGCAAGTTGATTTAATTGTATCACCAAACTGACCCAAGGAATTGTCATCTCATCATATTTAGACTGATGAAATATATGAATGTGATATGTTTTCTCTCTAGTTCTTTCTCCAATCAAATCTGAATCAAATAATAATGTATGTTATACCTAAGATAATCTTAGATTCATTACGCAAAGGATTCACATTTTGCTGGAAGTTGGGTGAAGATTTTGAATTCTTTGCCGGAGACAATGGGCCATTTGGTTTGATAATGTAAGCAACTTGTGTGAGATTCTTATCACGTCTCATAATGTTTTCTTATCATGTCTGTCTCATAATTTTTTTAAAAACAAGTTTGCTTAGTTACCAACTGGCCTATGAAAATATAGTCACTCATCTCTCTAGCTTAACCTAATTATAATAATGTTAATTCCTCTCTCTATATTCGGACCACGTGTATAGGATTCCTCTTGTGTCCCAAAGCCATTGTGCCATGAGAGTCTCATATCGAGAAGATTATACTGAAGCAAAGGCCTATAGGCTCTTCAACTCCAACAACTAATTTTCAGAATATGGCTAGTGGTTGTTGGAATATCATCAAATAAAACCGCAAATTTCACTTCAATGGTGGGTTCCCTTCGAGAAGTGAATGTCTTTACTAATTTTCTTCTCCACTTAATGTCTTTATCATTAGATTTTCAATTGTTGAGATTTAATACTATCATAGGTCCTTAATATAAGACACAATTGACTTTTTTAAATAGATTAAGAAAGCTAAATAAATTACTCTAAAGTATTTATATTTATCTTTTTTATGTCAAACTAATTTACCTAATTTATCAACTTATATATGTAATCAAATGATACACGACATATGTGATAATTAACTAACTTATTTGACTTCTTTAATATCTCCAAAAAGAAAAAAGTCAACTAAGTTTTATATTAAAGACCAGAGATAGTAATATTTTTACAGAATAAATCACATCCATTAAAATTTGATCTAACGCAAGAGTCACATTAAATAAAGAGAGAGGTTAATGGAGACATTCCTCTCTGAGTCCTTCTGAGATTTGTAAAGCAAAAGTAGCGTTAGAAAACGGAGGTTTGATGACAGTTGTGTTATTTGGGACAATAATGTTGAGAGGCTGAAAATCATACATATGTGTGGTTTTAGGGACCAAAGTATCAACTTGGTTAATTATATGCATCATGGTCTCAAAAGAGAATAGAAATTTCACGTGATACTCTGTCATATTAGATATGACTTTTGTAGCTAATATCTTTAGACAAGTTAAATACCTCTTGGAACAAGTTGAATTTTCTTCTGAAAAATTGATGAACTTTAATTTGGGACTGGAAGAATGGAAACGAACCATTGGACTTAATTAGGATCAGGAGGCAACAGGTTTAATCTAACAAGATATCTAGTTTAAATTTAGGAGAGAAACTCTATGAGTTTAATCTAATAATCCTCTGGTTATAATGTAATTTACACTTTAAACTAAGTTCTATGTTGGAGATAGTATTGTTTTTTTATTACGTACGTAAATGAAGTTTGTAAATGATAAAAGTAGTGCTGTTTAAAGTGGTGAACATTATTGCTGTTATTGCATCACGCATTTCTAATTTATATGATTTAATGCCCCCACTCCCTCACTAATGCCCTGCCCTTAGTAACGTCTCCCTTTTTAAAATGTTTTTTTTTATTATTAATCATTAAGCTATATATAAAATAAGTAACATTTTGATATCTTACTGATATGACATAGTGCAGTTTTTAAATTTTATACTATTTTTTAAATAATAAATCAAAGTTGTGTATCTCGAGTAATTTTTTTCCTAATTATAAGCAACGATTTACTTTTATTTAAAACATTTATTACAATTTTTCACTTATATATACCCTTATTAAAAAGGAGATAAACATTCTCTTATTAAAAAAATGAACTACTTTACTCAATTTCTTTAAGATATTATGGTAAAAAATTTATTTTTATATATGGGGAAATTTTCTATCCACCTACATATATATCTTAAACTTCTAACTGTACTAACCTACTTTTTGATATTGAGATTGTTCATAAATATAATGGAAGGAATATTAGGAACTAAAAATTAATATGAATCGTAACTCTAATTTCCTGTTAACAATTTATCTCTGAGTTAGGAATTTAACTGTCTTAATCAAATTACAGGTGTACGTCACGATAATTAAATGCTTTCCTGGATAAGCCATTATTATTCCAAAGTCTGAAGGGAACAAATTCTAGAAAACCCATTCCAATATAAATAATAAAAGACGTCAATTTAGGTCTCTATGTCTCTCTAAATATTATTCGTTTCTGTACATATAAAATCCAAATATGACACCATGGCCAATCTTTTATAGCATATAATATCCGAGTTAGGTTTCTTCATTCATACCAGAAAAAGTAAGAATAAAAATAGTTTCCAGTGGTGAAATTAGTCCCCAAGAATCTTTACAAAGAAGATGTAACCGATGACAATGCAAGAGAAAATAAAATATATAAAATAAAGAAAGAAATAAAAACGAAGTGACTTAAACCTATACTGAGAAAAATGACTTGAAACAGAAAGGTCGTAGAAAAGTTATGATATTTACTGAGTCCATGGATGCTTTGACGCTTATTGACAAGGATCATTTTGGGAAACCACCTGGCTAGCTGTCAATATTCTTGACAATGTAAGAAAAGGAAAAATTCTTATCTATGATCATGTCTTTAGAAATTTCACATCCATAAGTTTATAAAAGAGAACTTATCTCAAAACACACTAGAAACTATTAGATGAGAGAGCATCTTCGACGTATAATTAATCATACTTCTCTCTTATAAGACGTTCCGATGTGGAATTCGTAATACGTAACCACAATGAATTCTCTCGATAAAAGTATCAATGTTACAATTACAAATTTAAAGAGAGAACTTGAAAAGACTAATTTATCATATCAGAAAACACAACTTCTCAACGTGAAACTCATAACACTTGTATTCGATATCGTTATCACGTTGACACGGACTAAATTTGTTGTCGGTCACAACTCACAGTAAACTCAATCAAATTGCAGAAAAATCCTTTGAATAAAGAGAGACATGTGTAAAATAAAATAAAAAGTAAAAAACTTGAAAAGAAGTGGGATCAGGAGAAATTAAAGCAGAGTGACGAGTCAGTGCTAAGGTGGCAAAAGAATAAAAGAGGTTGGCACATATTTACTTAGATTGAAGAATAGGCTGGACAGCACTATATGTGTATATGACAGACAACAGAGACAAAGACGGATTCAGATTCAGATGCTGGGGTTTGCACTGCCACGAGGTAGAAAGAAGGAACAATGAGTTGGGTTTCTCTCATCATCATTTTTTTTATTATCCTTTATAATCTCTAAATTATGTCCGTCCAATCAATTTGAAAGGTCACAACCCTACTTTGACTTTTCTCTTCTCTTCACAATCAACGGTCCAAATTGACTCATAAAGGATAATGAGAAAAAAAAGATCATAAGAGGATCTGCTTCTAAAAACAACAAGTTTCCATCAATAATGGCTTTCTGTCCTTGCTTGATTTAACCTCACTATCATAATTCCTTGCCTGCTACATGCAGCCATATACTCTTTCATTCTTTAATATAATACATATTTATCTATTTTGATTAGATTAAGAAAATTAGTTTAGTTAGCTAATATGACATGTATTTTTTAAAAAACACTATAGTTATCCACCTTAATTCCTCATTTTCTCTCATCTTTAATTATAGTTAAGGGAGCATCAATGGGAGTACATTAAGAAAACATTGACAAATATGAAAATTATGTCTTATATTTATGACCAAGATCAACTATTCAAGTATATATTATATCAAGAACCGGATGTGTGTGTTGGTATATCTCTATCTCTAACTACTTCAATGAACAACACTTGGTGGGTGATATATAAACTTCTTGGACTCAATCAAATAGAGATATAACATTGATGATTTAGATTCCATTTCTGTGTGGGAACAATAAAAAATGCTTATTCTTTTTTCTAGGTTTACACAATGATGAGTCCCGTATACTTTAATGGCAGTGGTAGACCTAAGACCTCGATGTGTTTTTTATATGGAGAATAATATGGAGAAGAAGAAAAAGTATAACATGTGGATCATCAATATATCATTAATACGTAATATGAGTCAATATAGCATCAATATTTTACCTAAGGTACTTAGTCTAGTGGTGAACTATTAAAAAGATAGGGAGGACGTATTGAATTCGATTTCCACCTTGTTAAATAAAAGACTCTTGAAGAGAGGTAAACTGATCACAAATCCTTAATCCTGATTAGATTTTTTTTTTTTTGGATAAAAAGAGAGGCCTCAGCGTTTATATATTAATGTAAATTAAAAGAGAATCAAGTCCCATACAATTATTCATAAGCATTGTCCTGAGTTTTCTAGAGGAACATTGAATATAGAGGATTGTGATAAACCCTCCTTAGCTAGTGCATCAGCCAGCACATTCCTAGTCCGAGGGATATACTGCACCTTCACCTCCCAATCCCTAAGCAACATACTTCTAATCTGCAGAAATAGGCTACTGCTGTTAGGAATCCTGATTAGTTAGTTATTCAGGATCCAAAGAAAAGGATCAAATACCGGGTGGCCCAAAAGGTCATTAAAAAACCAAGAAGAGAAAAAGGTGTTTACTCCATAAAGTACCTGTAATGAACCTGGCAACCTGCTTAAGTAACATTAACGTGGGCTTGGATTATCATGAGAACACTAATGGGCCAATTATTTTGGGCAAAAGCGAAGATATAGGGATAGAGAAAATGTTAACAAGAGTGTGGATGAATTCGATGACTATGCAGTTTCTAATTCTCATATGCAACTTCATTTATTCCTCCTTCAATTTTGTGGCTGCCCATTCCGTTATATTTTCTAGTTTCCTATTTCCTTAGCTCTAGCTTTTCTTTTATCCTATTCTGAGACTGTCAGGTATATATGTTTGTATTCTAGGGTTAAACTTTTGAAAATTATTACATTAGTGCTTTCATTGTTAAGTTAACATCACAGAAAGGGCATTTCAAGAAGGATTCTAACCTATAAGAGGTTGAATTAAATGTTGTGGGGTTTAGCTTGATTGAAACATATTTTTATAAGTTTTTTAATGATTAATTTAGGATTTCTAATGTATTTTCTAACACATTATTGTATGATTAAACACTAAATTGAGTCAGTTACATTTGTATTGAATTAAATATAATTATAGGTAAAATGGTCATAATTTATTAAATTATTCATACAAATGACTTCTTGGACTTTTGATGCAACCTTATGCTTAATCTTGCATTATAGGTGTTTTAGAGGGGGAATTAGAGGATTTGGAAAAATGTCAATTTGGGTCTGAATTACAATGGTAGAAATTACAGAAAAACCCTAGAATCTCTGAAAATAGCAAATATGTGAAAAAGAAGGGCCATATGAAATTACATAATAGTAAAAGCATAAGTTTTTAAAATTATATAAATAACCCATAAAAATTTAACTTTTTTTCATTGTAGTCACTCCAGAAACTTTTTGAATCTTCTCACTTTAGTCCCTGGTCAAAACGATCAGATTTTGACCGTGTGTGCTTCTTCCTCCTCGCGAAGACAGATCTTGAAAAAAAAAAAAAAAAAAAAAAAAAAAAAAAAAAAAAAAAAAAAAAAAAAAAAAAAAACAGAGAGAGAGAGAGAGAGAGAGAGAGAGAGAGGGGTGGCGCCGCGAGTAAGAGACTGATCTGAACCTTCAACCTCATTCCTCTCATCACTTCCACCTTCACTCCACCAACACCATCGGTCCTCTTCACCATTTTCCTCTATTTTTCAGTTTAAAAGAAAAACAAGAAGCTCGATATTGACCAAATATAGATAATGGCAGATTAGTTAGATGAGTCCTGCCACGTGTCTTTAGAACTTCAGCACTGTTATGACGTGTCATGCGAGCTGTCAGTTAGTTATGCATTCTGTTAGACTCCTCGCATCTCATCCTATCAGATCCGTCCTGTTAGCTCCTGCTCTTCTATATAATGTAGATCATGAACCATTATCAATTGAATTGAATAAACTCTGAAATATATTTCATATTCAGAAAAATACTTTGAATAGAGAATTAGACATGTGTAAAAAAAATAAAAAGTAAAAAACTTGAAAAGAAGTAGGATCAGGAGAAATTAAAGCAGAGTGATGAGTCAGTGCTAAGGTGGCAAGAGAATAAAAGATGTTGGCACATATTTACTTAGATTGAAGAATAGGCTGGCCAGCACTATATGTGTAAATGACAGGCAACAGAGACAAAGGCAGATTCAGAGTCTGGGGTTTGCACTGCCATGACCTAGAAAGAAGGAATAATGGGATAGGTTTTTTTTATCATCATTTTCTCATCATCCTTTATAATATCTAAATCATACTCATTCAATCAATTTAAAAAGTCGCAATACTATTTTAACTTTTCTTTCCTCTTCTAATCAACAGTACAGATCGACTTATAAGGGATAATGAAAAGCAAGAAAAAGAAAAAAGAAAAGAAAGATCATGAGAGTATGTGCTTCCAAAACGAATAAATTTCCATCAATAATGACTTCCTATCCTTACTTGATTTAACCTCACTATCATAATTCCTAGCCTGCTACATGCAGCCATATACTCCTTCATTACTTAATATATACATATTTACCTATTTTGATTATATTAAGGAAATTAGTTTAGTTAGTTAATATGATATTCATTTTTTAAAACATCAAAAACATCTCCCTTAATTCCCTTCTTCTATCTACTCTTTGATTATGATTGAGGGAGCATCACTAGGGACATTAGAAAAATATTGACAAATATAAATTATATTTATGATCAAGATCAACTCTTCAAATATACATTATATTAAGAACTAAAGGAATAATATGTGTGTGTGTTGGTATATCTCTATCTCTAACTACTTCAATGAACAACACTTGGTGGGTGATCTATAAACTTCTTGGACTCAATCAAATAGAGATATAACGTTGATGATTTAGATTCCATTTCTGTGTGGGAGCAATAAAACATGCTAATTCTTTTTCCTAGGTTTACAAAGATGAATCCCGTATACTTTCATGGCAGTGGTAGACCTAATTAAGACCTCGATGTGGCTTTTATATGGAGAATAATACGGAGAAGAAGAAAAAGTATAACATATGAGTCGTCAATATATCATTAATACGTAATACGAGTCAATACAGCATAAATATTTTACCTAAGGCTACTTAGTCAAGTGTTGAACCATTAAAAAGATATGGTGGGCAAATTAGATTCGATTTCCACCTTGTTAAACGAAAAGATATTTGGAGAGAGGCATCCTAATCACAAAGTCTCAATCTCAATTAGTTAGTTATCCAGACATCTAATGATAGGATTCAGAAAAAGTATTACATACCGGGTGGCCCAAAAGGTCATTAAAAAAACAAGAAGAGAATGGTGTTTACTCCATAAAGTACCTGTAATGACTAATAAACCTGGCAACCTTATTTAATATTAACGTGGGCTTGGATTATCATGAGAACACTAATGGGCCAGTTACTTTGGGCAAAAGTGAAGATATAGGGATAGAGAAAATGTTAACAAGAGTTATATCTATATCAAAAAAAACAGGAGTTATATCAACAACAAAAAAATATATGTTAACAAGAGTGTGGGTGAAATCGGTGACTATGGAGTTTCTAATTCTCATATGCAACTTCATTTATTCCTTCTTCAATTTTGTGGCTGCCCATTCCGTTATATTTTGTTGTGTCCTTTTTCCTTAGTTCTAGCCTTTCTTTTATCTTATTCTGAGACTGTCAAGTATATATGTTTGTATTCTAGGGTTAAACTTTTGAAAATCTATTACATTAGTGCTTTCATTGTTAAGTTTTTTTTTTTTTTTTTTTTTTTGATATTAAAAAGTTTTGGAGGGGTTCGACATCGTCCCCACCAAGGCCGGCAAGACGGCCCCGGCTCTATGAGCACTTATCGGGGACTTACGAGATCGCCTACCAAAGGAGTCCCAGTGACGGCAGAGGAGATCGAACTCATGACCATTTAGGCCTAATCCTGGATCCCTTACTATCTATGCCAACTCACATTGACGCTTTCATTGTTAAGTTAATATCACTGAAAGAGCATTTCAACAAGGATTTTTGCCTATAAGAGGTTGAATTTAATGTTGTGGGGTGCAGCTTGATTGAAGCATATTTTTATAAGCTTTTTCATGATTAATTTAGGATTTCTAATGTATTTTCTAGGACATTATTGCATGATGAAGCACTAAATTGAGCTAGATACATTTATATTGAATTAAATATAATTAGGGAAAAATAGTCATAATTTGTTAAATTATTCATATAGATGACTTATTGGACTTTTGATATTACCCTGTTCTTAATCTTGCATTTTAGGTGTTTTGGAAGAAAAATGGAGAATTTGGAAAAATATCAATTTGGGTCTGAATTACAATGGTAGAAATTACAGAAAGGCCCTAGAATCTCTGAAAATTTCAAATATGTGAAAAAGAAGGGCCATATAAAATTACATAGTAGTACTGCATAATGTTTTAAAATTATATAAATACCCCATAAAATTTAAATTATTTGATTTTAGTCCCTCCAAAAACTTTTTAAATCTTCTCACTTTAGTCCCTAGTCAAAACGATTAGATTTTGACGGAGATGGCTTTCCTCCTTTACCACTAGAGCTAGGAATGGCCGGCCCTCCAGGGCCTAAGATAAGGAAAACATCTATTTTTCAAAGCCCGCCCGATAGTACCGGGCGATGACCCACCCTACAAGGCCGGAAATTACTATTCCAAATTTTAACTATTTTTTTTGGGTTTTTTTTTCAAAGAAATATAATTAGTAAATTGCAACCATTAAAATTCTAATCTATCAAATAAATATTATCAACATTAATATTTAAACAATACAAATCATCTAACAAATAAACACATTCATTAATTCGTAATAAAAAACAAACCATTGTCCACAATTGCCTCACATAAAACGTAAGAAGCATTAAACTAAGCAACATTAAATAACTCACATAAAATATAAAAGCATACCATTATCATTGGCAATTGTCACCTTCTTCATCACTATCATCAATTTCATAGATATTTGATGGGCTTCACTTTGAGCGAAAGGTTGTGCTTCACTCTTTCACTAATTTTTTTTAAAAAAATGAAAATGCTTACTGAGAACAAGGCCTAACGGGCCCGATTAAGCCCAAGGCCCGGGCCGGCCCGCAGGCCAATTTCAAATTTCAGCATATTTTTCAAGCCCGAGCCCTACAGGTCGGGGCCTAAACGGCCGCCCGACGGGCACCGATTTTTCGGCTCTATTTACCACTAATATCCATTGCCCTCCAATACCCCGGGACGCCGCCGTTTTGAAGCATAAGGCAACGCCAACTGGTGCCTCTTTTCTTTTTCTTTTTTTGGTTGAAAAAAAATATTTCAGATGCTGATTGGTACTAAAAAGATACTTTATGATATTGAATGGTACTAAAAAAATACTTCATCATTTTGAAAAAATATTTTGGGATCTTAAAAAAATATCTTACAATATATTTTTAATACCAATAAGTACCCTGAAATATTTTTTCAAGATCCTAAAATAATTTTTCAACATCATGAAATATTTTTTCAGTCAATAAGTATTTTAAAATATTTTTTCAAGATCATGAGATATTTTTTTAATGCGAGTTAGTATTATGAAGTATCTTTTTAGTACCATTTAGCATCCTGAAATATTTTTTCGAGATACCAAAATAATTTTTCAATATGATGAAATATTTTTTCGGTACCAATCATTATCATAAAGTATCTTTTTAATATAAATCAGCATCTGAAATATTTTTTTCAAAAAAAAAAAAAAAAAAAAAAAAAAAAGAGGCGCCAGCTTGCTCTGTGCTTCAAAACCACGATGCTCCAGGACATAGGACGGCAGCGGATAATAGTGGTAAAGGAGGAAAGCCATCTCCGATTTTGACCGTGTGCGCTTCCTCCTCCTCGTGAAGACAGATCACAGGTCTGGAAAAAGAGAGATGGGTGGCGCCGCAAGTGAGAGACTGATCTGAACCTTCAACCTCATTCCTCCTATCACTTCCATCATCATCCACCTTCACTCCACCAACACCATCGGTCCTCTTCACCATTTTCCTCTATTTTTCAGTTTAAAGAAAAACCAGAAGCTACACACAGAACCGATAGCACAGTGGCCGTGGGAAAACGAGGAGAAGGAGAAAGGGCTTGAGCAGAGGGCTTGAGATCGACACAGCGGAGCTTGAGAAAGAGAGTTCGACCTTCGTCGAAGCTTTCCCTCTCTCACCACCCTAGGTTTCAGATCGCCGAGCTTCTGCTTCTTCATCTTGCAACAGAGATCGCGCCGTGGAGCCATGGACACCTTCGATCCTTCCTCGCTCATCTTCGGTCTTCCTCTCTCCACCGTGATTCTCCCTTGACACCAACACCACGGACCTTCTTCTTCCTTCAGAAGATTGAGCGCCGTGAACACTCAGAGAGAAAAGTTCAACACCGTCATTCTCCTTTGAGATTATATTAATTAGCATTTTATTTGTCTATTTAATGTAGTTGGTTTAGCATTCAAAATTAAGAAAACTCATGGTACATTATTCCAATTTCAATTACACGTTAAGTTATTTCAAATAATATCTCAAAAGAAAGTAGTTAGTTATATTTGTAGGAGCTAATTGAGAATATTTGATTAAAGTGTTATTTTGAGGGTTTTTTTTTTTTTTCCCTCCTTGATACCAAATGAATTTTTAACTCCCATGACCTTTCTAAGTAAGGATAACAATTTTCTCCATCACCAAAAGTATCCATCATTCATATTTTTACTCTCAATTTAAACATTTCTTCATTATTTTTTAAAAAATAACAAAAAGCATGAATTTTAGTTGAGAAAATTAATTTCAAAACCTCATTTCTAACCATGTTTTTAGCACTCCATTCAATCTAGGAAATTCAAGATAAAAGACTACTATATTACATTTTAAATCGTGATAAAATTTGTGATTTAACCCCCAAAATGACTAATTTTATGTCAAATCAAAGCTATGAGGGACACTAGCTATCAAATGGACATGCATGATGTTATAAGTCACGCTTGGAAAAGCCTCACTATTAAAGTGGAATTTACAAATTCAAGATGCTATGCAACATGATAGTCTTTTGATATATACTCTCCTTTCAACTTATCTTCATAATAGGACCATTTGATTTGTGGAATATTTGTATGGAGATGGCATTTAGTATTTGTATGATAACAATAAATTATTGGTTGAGCCGGTAATATGACAGGTTGGGCCAGTACCCACAAACTTATAAAAATTTGGTGTTTTGGATTGTGAGAAAATTGACCCATTTTTTTTTTTTTTATATGAAAAATTGACCCATTTTGATGCAGATATTTTTTGCTTGAAGCCACATGATCCAAAACTTTGAAGAGCTAGCCCGCCAACCCATGTGCTAGCCTGATTAATTTAACTTTTTTTTTAATTTCTTGAATGTTAATCATGGATTTGACATTTATGTTTAGTTTGTAATGTTTTGAATTTGACCATGTAACTTGTGTTGTATGTTTAATTTGTAGTAGTTGAAATTTTGAATTTGATGTGTTATGTTCACTTAATATTTATAATGTATTTTTATAATTTAGGTTTGTGAAAAAAGATAGAGAAAAAAATTTCAAAATCTCAAATTAGTGATTTCCTATTAAAATGAATTGTCAATTAATATACTCTTATAATTAATATCTATACTCTTATAAGTAACAAAAGTAATATAAGATTTTAAAGTTCTAGTAGTATTTTCTTGTCTTTTTCTCAAAAAAGATATTTCGTTATGTTAGGTAAATAGCCTAATAGATAATTAGTTAAATATCATTATATTTATATAAAAAAATATGAAAAGGAACTATTAAAAAAAATTTAAATAAAACCCACCAACCCACGATGATGATCCAGGTTGGCTAAATTCCAACCCGTAAGCATGCAAGTCTTTTTTTAGCCTGACAGGTCCGATTCAACGACAAGCCGATAACTTGTTGTTTAGCCCAAATTACTTGCTCAAGTAAGTGGCCTCACCTCCTTAAGAAAGAAAACACAAGATCAAATTTCAAGAAGTGCACTTACTGAGAAAAACAAGATCCCTTTACATTCGAAGTCTTGAAAAGGAAAACCTTTAATCAAATACAAAAAAACAATATAATACATATACACAGAGATATATATATATATATATATATACATAGTGTTAATTTATTTTAAATTTATAAAATAAATTAAAAAGATATTATATATTTTATAACGAATATGCGATGGAAAATTTTTAAATGCTGACTAATTCTATCCATCAGTTTCTCACGCCATTAAAATTTGGGAAGGAATCAAATTTACTCTAGAGAATGAAATAATTAATCAATCACTATATGTAGAATATTGGAATAAACAGTGAACAATATTCATTTTATTTGGGCATTTTTATATTGAATATATATTAGTTGATTACATGATTAAATGAGTTAAAATAAAAATGTGCCTGGAAAAAAAAATTAAAACGTGCATTTATTGAGGGAAGGGACATTGTAATTTAAAAGATAATTTTGCCTGGAAAATAACATATGTTGGCTTGCTTGCAGATCAATTGATTGAATCATTTCTATGTGAAATATGAAATATCTTGCAAGAGCCGCAACTTCCTTAGGAAAATAGGAATAATTATCCCCTGAAAAATGAAATTGAAGATATATATATATATATTAACTGAATAATTTTATTGATATTTTCTAACTAGCTTGTTGGTTGACACTTTTTTTTTTTTTTTATACTTTTAAAAGACTTGGTTTATATTTACGCGTTTTTTTTGTCCACCATAGTTTTTTGATTTACACATTTTAGGAAAGAGGTTAGGCTCACCCACGATTCAAGGACGGAGGACAAAATCACTTTAATTTTTTGTCCAACCTAGTGTAGTGCACAGCCTCTCACAATTTGAAATCCAATACTATTAAACCCAAACCAAACCCATATATATGAACATGTAGGGTGTTACCCCAAGAAGATAGGGATGACTAAATCTCATATTCCTTCCAAAAAATAAATAAATAATCTAAATCTCATATAAATAACCCCACTTTTTACAAATTACATATAGTTAAAACATTAATAACAAGACTTTCTAATTATTCATTTTTTATTGAAAATAATCTTGAGATTTTATGAAAAATAATTAATTTTAACTAACTTAATACTCCCTCTATTATGTAACCCTCTTTTTACCACCTCATTGAGCTAAAGAAGGACAGTTAACTTTGTCTTAGATTAAAAAAAGAGGGAAAATGCATTTAAGGTCTTTTTTACAGAAAAATCCCAAAAAGGCCCCAAGATTCTCGAAAATCCCAAAGGCTTCGAAAATCCCAAAAAAGGCCTAAGGGCCTTTTTGGGATTTTCGAATCTAAGTGAGTTGTTAACGGGGCTAATATAATTGTTAACCGAGGCCTGATATTGTTGTTAATGTGACTGATTTAGTTGTTAAAATATTGTTGTTAATGCGACCGATTTAGTTGTCAACGAGTATTGATTTTTTTGTTAATGTGGCTGATTTAGTTGTTAAAGTTTAATATATTTATACCAAAAAAGGTCCTTGGTCATTTTTTGAGATTTTTTCTGTAAAAAGGGCCCTTAAATGCATTTTCCCTAAAGGGGGTAAAATTTACCCCTATTAAAGAATGTGGATTAAAAATAATAAATACTAGACGCCACATTTAAATATTAATTATAGAGGCAAAATTAATAGATGAGCATGAATTATTTTTTAAGTAACTTATTTTATGTATCAATTTTTTTTTCTAAAAAGTGATTTATATTCCTTTGACCCTATTTATAAGTCACTTATGAAATGTTTATATGACACTAAGAAAAACATTAATTTCCATTGACTCGATCTTAAAATTTAATAAATCTTAAATTTTAACTCCTATTTAATAAACAACCTAGCCCAATAATACAAAGTATATACAATATGAAATGAAGCATAAATTTATATATTCATATAAAAAATTTAATAATTTGATTAATAAATAGGAAAAAAATTCTCTACCTTATCAATAAGATCTTAAGAGTATTTTTAGACTAGAAGGAGTAGTTAATTAGAACTTATAAAGTGAATTGGAGGAAAAATTACATTAAAAATTTTTACGTTGGACTTAGGTGACATAAGAGGTAGGGAGAAATAGCATCACAACATTGGTTAATCTTAATTATTACAAGTTTGACAAAACACCAAGGTTATGGATTTAATCGAATCGGTCGGGGTATTAGGTTAAGGGTTAGTGGGTCAGACCGGAGTCAGTTTGGAGTCAACCCGGGCTAAATCGATGAGGTATAAAAAATTGGAAAATAATTAATTTCTCATCACATCAACCTAAATTTCATATACTATATATCATTTCAATACTTTATATCAGTAGTAAAATAATCATATACTTCAATACTTGTGACATATTCAAATATACTTGTGACATATTTAGATATTCAAATTAGAATACTAGAACCGGGTTGACCCTTGTAACCCGGCCGGTTTACACCGGTTTCACCGGTTTAACACGCGGGTTCGGTCCGGACCGGCCGGTTTCACAAACCATGCAAAACACCGAATGGTGGTTTTAAAAGTTTTTTTTTATTTAAAAAGTTTTTTTTTTAAATTGAAATAAAACTTATTTTACATGTTTATCTTGTATATCATAAAAACTATTCTTTTTTAAAAGTGTTTGAGTAATTCTAAAACCGTAAGTTTAAAAATATTTTTTATAAGTCAAAATAAAATTCCTCTCACATACTTACATCATAAATTTAAAAAAATTATTTTAAACTTAATTCAAACACAGAGACAGACAGTACAATTTTAAATTGAAGTTGACAGAAGGTAATAAGCTGGATTGAATCTTCCTGAAGAGCCTAGGGATCATACAGATAATTGACACTAAAATCTAAGGATAAGTAGATATAATAATAAAATAAGTAGTAAAAAAATAAAATAAATAGTAAAATACAGAGGACAAGCCACCCTAGGAGTGAGATGCTAGGATCTGGATGAGTAGTGTATTGGCTCAATGCTCAAAAAAGCTATGGACTTTGGCGACACTTTGCTTTTCTTCTGACTGAGCTGTTCACCACAACCACCACAAAAATAAATAAATAAATAAACAAATAAATAAAAGAATAAAAAGAAAAAATGTTGGGTTTGAGTTTGGTTTTGATGTTTGGCAGGTTTGTTAAAATTGAATTGTTTTCTTAAACAATGGTAGCTGCATCCCATTCCTCCTACACTTCGTAGTTTGTTCATTGTCATCAAGCATTCCTACATTTCCTATTACAACATTAACTGCTCATTACTTATTTATTTTTTTTTTATGTAATTCATCATTTAATATATGAATATCCCCTAACTAATATAATGAATGACTATAATATTAGTTAAATTAATTATTTCAAAAAATAATGTGCTGGTTTTTCAAAAAGTTTTCATTATAATTATTTACATGGAAAATTATTCTCTTGATGAAAAAATCTGTTATTATATATAACCGTGAATAAGGTAAAAGGAATTGAAGTGTTTTATTTAGGTTCAAAACAAATATATTAACTAACTCTTACATTTAAAATTTAAGGGAGTATTAAAAAAATAATAAAAAAATTAGGGGAAATTAAGAAAAGTTCCCCATTAAAAATTCTATTTGTGAGAAGGAAATAATAATTTTTTATATGCAGAAAGTATTAATAATCTGAAAATTTTATAATATACATAAAGTATTGATATTTTGATTTATGTCCTCGTGGATAAAATTTACTAAGAGAGCTTTTTTCCAAATTTTTCCAAAACTATTTACAATCTAAAATATTTGGCATTAATAAAATTACTTGTTAATTAAACTTGTAATAAAACATAATTTCTTTATACTCTCTCGATTCTAAATATAAGATAAAATTTATTTTTTAAAGAGATTAAAGAAGCTAATTAAATCAATTTAAAGTATTTATATTTATCATTTTGTTCTTCAAAGTATTTTACTTAACTTATAAACTGATATATAATTTAATAATACAAACATATAATATGATTAAATAACTTATTTTATTTCCTTAATTTCTAAAAAAAAAAATCAACTCAATATTATATTTAACACCAAAAGAGTAAATGCTAGAAATTAAAGATGGAAGATAGTATAACAACATAACTAAAAAGAAGTGACTGGGGGGTATGATTTGGTGTGTTCTTCACTCCTTCCACACTCACTGTTCTCAATGCTAATCTCTCCCACTTTTCTCGCCTGTCACATTTAGTTCAGTCTCTGCAGAATTCAGCTCAGCTTAAAAAGTGAACATTACTTAAATTCCCATACTCCAGTCCTGATCCTATTTATTAATATAAGCCAAAGATAAAAGAAACTTTTTAATATTATTTATAAATCACGTTATTAAATTTATCATTTAAAGAATAGTTTTACCTTTCATTTACTTTGTTCTCTTAACGTACTTGTCCTTGTCCTTTTTAAAATGAATATTCTTTTCTATAAAGGTCAATTTTAATATAAAGAACACATGTTATTTATCTAAAATCTTAACGCAGTTTTCCTATTTTTTACATATATTAAATATATATAATTCATATTATCTCTCTATAATAAATTTTTACTCATTATCTCTCATATACACTTTTTCTAAATAAGAGTTTAATTAAAAGAAATGTTACATAAATTGCACATTTATTGCTTTTAAGTTTTAACTTTTAATTATTAAAGGCACCAACTAATAAGTTTATTTGTTTTTTTTATAAGGCACTTGTTTATTCCCAAGGAGGATTATTTTTTTCTTCATATATGCCCATAATTAATAAAGCTAGTGGGTGAGAGCAATAATTAATATAATGTTAGAGTTTAATGCAATTAATTAGGGTAATATTGAAAAGACAACTCTATTGATTTTAATTGTTTTTATTGGTTTGTGAGATTAATTGATTGGTATCTTATTATAAGAACCAAATAGAGTAATATTTTGAACCTTGTATTTTTTATAGTTGCTCTTTATACAGAGGACTGGAGGAAATTTATGTACATTAAATATGAATAAAATTATAAAGTTGTTAAATTTAAATTGTGGATTAGTGAATTTGAACATTCTTCTTGTTCTATGCGAATCATGGGAACTAATTTCACTACTCATCACAATGATAAACACTGAGAGCTTTCACAATGATAAGACCTATATAGTTCGGATAAAAAAAATGACAGTTAACAAATTATTTTTGAAACGAAAAGTTAAAAATTATCAATCTTAGCCCTCCAAATTAAATCACAGTCGAAATTAAAGCACAATGGTGCACCATGCTAAACAACTCTCAATACTTGCCATCACGAGGAGTAACTTTGTAAATATAGGAGAGGAGTATCACATTACTATCAAATCAATGAAATTGTAGGTTTTGAGTTGAGCGACAAATTGCTGTTGAATTTCCTTGAGCCCTCCAAATGTGCTGCGATTGTACAGTGAAGTGGTTGAGTCTGCTCATCTCCCATCTGTCTGTCCTTCACCCTCTCATCCCCTGACATTCTCACTCCTTCCCTTCTCTCTCTCTCTCTATATCCATCTATCAAATCTGGAGACACACACACACACATATATATATATAACCACTCCTTCCCAACATCATTTCATTCACCACCTTCATAGTCAAATACACACATTCCCACAAGATGAGCATAATCACCGCCAAATCCCCTCATGACTCCTCCTTCTCCTTCTCCCGAAGATACTTCCATTGGAAAAACAACGCCGACGACGACGACGACGATGAAATCTTAAGCAAAACCACTGCCTCCGCTACCTCACATTCCACAAACAAGCTCCCAAAGAAAACCCACTACTCCGTTTCCAAGCTCAAGTCGGCTCTTGCTTTCACTTTCTTCTCCAAGACCCGCCCGACCCGACCCGTGATCGGCACCATCTTCGGCCGCCGCCGTGGTCATGTTCGTTTTGCGTTACAGCCCGACCCAAAGTCAAACCCCTGCTTTCTGATCGAGTTGGCCACGCCCACCAGCGTGTTGATCCGAGAGATGGCTTCTGGGTTGGTCCGAATCGCATTGGAATGCGAGAGGAACACGGCGGCGGCGGAGAAGACGGTGGAACTGCTGGAGGAGCCTCGCTGGAGAGCGTACTGTAATGGAAGGAAATGCGGGTACGCGAATAATAAGAGGGAATGTGGGGATGAGGGGTGGAAGGTTCTGAAGGCAGTGGAGGCGATAACGATGGGCGCCGGAGTGTTGCCGGCGTCGGCGGGGGGCAGTGGGAAGGGGAATGAGGCAGGTGGGTCCGAATCCGATGGAGAGGTCATGTATATGAGAGCCAAGTTCGAGAGGGTGGTGGGGTCCACAGACTCGGAAGCCTTCTATATGATGAATCCCGATCACCGGAATAATAATAATAACAATGCAGCAGGCCCTGAGCTGAGCATTTATCTTCTCAGGGTTTAACTAATTAATGAATTCAATTTAGGTTCCCTGTTCCGAGCGAGAGGAAATGTAGAAGATGATATATGAACGATTATGAGTTTTCATTTTTGTTTGTAGTATTAAACTGAAGACTCTATGACTCTGGCTTTTGGCTAAATTGGATGTGCAGTTATAAACTATTTGATCGCATTCAAACTTAGATTCTCGTTTGAGGCTGTCACTTTCTCTCATCAAAGATTATGCATAACCGTGTTGAGAGCAAGATAATGGAACCAAGAGGCAAGAGCCGCTAAGAGGCTAAAGCACGAGTCTCTAAAGCATCTTTTTTATATTTGTTTTAAATGTAAAACATGTTTTTTATATTTGTGTTTTCTTTTTTAATTTACTCTTTTTAACATTCCCTCAACAATAAGAATGAGGGAATTAAGAAAAATATTTAGGGTGTCTTATAAAATATATATATATATATATATATATATATAGTAAGTATCAATTTTACTTGGAAGTACACGGCGAATAACAATTTTGCTCTGGAAGTTTTTTTTTTAGCAATGTTGTCCCAGAAGTCTAAAAACGTAAAGAATGTTATCCTACGTTAACAAAGACTAACGGTCAAATGTTAGTAAACCGGGTGATGTGGATTGTCTACATGACATCTTTGTCACTTTTTTAAATAGTAATTTTGTTAGAAAGTACATGACCAAGAGATATTTTTCCGTGGAAGTTTTTTTTTTTTTAAATGCGGTCAACTAACATTTGACCATTAGGTTATTAATGAGGGGGCAACATTACTCCAAAAAAAATTTCATAGCAAAATTGCTCCTGATCGTGTACTTCCGAAGCAAAATACTACTTAACCCTAAGATATAAGTGCTATTTACTAACTTTAGTAATTATAACTGCGTAGTTTAAGGGAAGAGATTTGTTTTTGCTTGAATAATTTTTTTTCCAAATTTACCTTCAATTAAATTATATATTTTTAAAATATTATTTATTAAGGATTGAGGGAAAAAAAAATTAAACAGGAGTATTTTTTATTTAAACATGAGTACTCCCTTTTGGTCCGGATATTTGATATATTTCATAGTATAGTATATTTTCTCTAAAGCATTAATTTTTTTTTGGAAAATTCCATTTATATATCACATGAACTTGCAAAACCTTAAATGTCTGTTAAACTTGTTAAAAGACTTAAAGGTATCAAGAAGCAAATTGGGATTTTCAAAGGATGAATTTACCCTTTTGCCTTCAATTTTTAAATAATTTTTTTTTTTTTTTTTAAAAAAAATGACCTCGCCGGAGGATAGAGGCCGACGTTGCAACCGCCACGCCAACAACCAAGGCTCTGGCCATCAGTGGCTTGAGATCCGACGAGGATTTTTTTTTTGGTGGGGTTAAATCTTTTTATAAAAAAAAAAAAGATTCAATGAAAGTGAGAAGGTGAGGTTCGAACCCACCCACCTTCATGGGATCCAAGTAGCCCAACCTCTCGGGCCACTTGATTTCTTTGATATATATACATTAATAAATATATATATTCTTCTTAACATTTTTTTTATCAAGAAACACACACTTTTGTAAATATCATTACCGAACTTGTAAATACTATTAACGAATTGGTAATTCCTATTACAAGATTTGTTATAACTAACCCTTATTTATTGTTTTATGAGAGACATATTTGAAAAACTTGACGAAAGCACTGGTAATTACAATTATGGAACTTGTAAATATCATTAACGAATTCGTAATTGCTATTACAAGATTTGTTATAATTGACTCTCATTTGTAGTTTGTTTCATGAGAGATACTTATGAAAAACCTAACGAAAGTATTGATAATTACTATTAAAGAACTTGTAAATACAATTAATAAATTGGTAATTCTCATTATAAGATTTATTATAAATCATTTACTTTTTGTTATAATAAATTTGGTAATGATTTAATTCTTTCATTCCTTCTCCTCCTTGATTATTGTAGAAAGAGGATAATTAGGTTATCCGCTTATCTAAGATGCATAATAAGGGATTCATTAGTCAATTAATTTATGTTAAATATTATTTTAAGAAAAATCATCCTTAGAATTTTTTTAGAAATCTTACTGGTGGTATTTCAAAATTAAAAGGAGATATTTGTTATTGAATTCAAAACAAAATAGAATGGGAGTGAGATTATTCAATCCTAAAAAAATGTTAATAAAGCAAGGTATCACTCACTTTAAGTGTGAGAGATTAGACAAGTCTTTCTTACATTGCACTAAATTTGAAATCAGCTGCACTTGTTGAACTTTGAGAAAGAATAATATTGAACTTTGAGAAAAAAAATTATAAATTTAAGATACATGGTGCATTAAGGTCTTACACATAAGACCAAAGTAAATCCACTCTACTAATTCTTATTTAGGACTAGATGGAATATAATTTAATAGAGAAGAATTTTAATTATTTATAAAAACACTCAAGCTTTTTGTTATGAATCACTATAAGATCCCAAAAAAGGAATATAATCATAAAAAAATCTTAATAACAAGTTAATAACATGGAAGCATTATCATTTTTTGCATTGAAAATTGTCATTGCATATTACTCCCTTGTTGTGGGATTTTTAATGGTTACATTTATTTGTAGCTCAAACCTCCTTAGACCTGTATCTCAGCTGAACTCGTCCATTATTTGTGTCAGAAAATGCTTCATCAACTTTCCTTCAAGCTCTCATCATCATTCCTCCATCACATGGCAGGAAATATTAGCTCTTTTATATAACTTTTCTTTGTCATTAATACAAGTAATTTTTTATTAGACCTTCTCATAATATTTTGATAATTATGTTTTCTTCTTTATGTTTTGGAACTTTGTAACACATTTATATAATTAATACCCCCTCTGATAACATATTTTATTTGGGGAGTTGATCTTTGTCCTAAATGTAAGACATAATTTTTATGTTTATCAATTTTTTTCCTAATTTACCTCTCTTGATGCTCTTTCTACAATAATCAAGGAGGAGAAAGAATGAGGGAATTCAATCATTACCAAATTCGTTATAACAAAAAGTAAATGATTTATAACAAATTTTGTAATGGGAATTATAAATTCATTAATGGTATTTATAAGTTCCGTAATAGTAATTTTAAGTCTTTTCGTAGTTTCGTCAAGTTTTTTGAAGTGTCTCTCATGAAACAACAAGTAAGGGTCAATTATAACAAATCTTGTAATAAGAATTACCAATTCGTTAATGGTATTTACAAGTTCCGTAATGGTAATTACCGGTGCTTTCGTCGGGTTTTTCACAAGTGTCTCTCATAAAACAATAAATAAAGATCAATTATAACAAATCTTGTAATAGGATTACTAATTCGTTAATTGTATTTATAAATTTAGTAATGATATTTACAAAAGTGTGTGTTTCTTGATAGAAAAATAAAGAAGAATATATATATATTTTTTTATGCATATATATATTAAAAACTAACTAAGTGGTCCAGGTGGTTAGGCCACTTGGACCCAATGAAGGTAGAGTGGGTTTAAACCACACCTTCTCACTTTCATTTAATCTTTTTGTTTTTTTGTTTTTTTAAAAAAGATTCAACCCCACCAAAAAAACAATACCCTCACTGGATCTCAAGCTGCCAGGAGCCAGAGCCCAGGCTTCTGGCAATTGCAGGCCGTCCAGCAGTTAGCCACGGTGGCCCTCCGGCGAGGGTCTTTTTTTATTTATTTAAAACCGAGGGTAAAAAGGGTAAATTCACCGAAATTGTAAATCCCAATTTGGTCCTTAATACCTTTAAGTCTTTAACAAGTTTAACGGACATTTGAGGGTTTTGCAATTTTATGTGGTATTTAAATGGAATCTTCCCTAATTTTTTCTACTTAGAGGGTAATTTTTATATTTTATTAAAAATAACTAACTCTTACTATATATATATATATATATATATGAGAAAATATCATTAAAATATAAAAATCCCAAATTAGTCTTTGGAATTTTATAATGTTTTGAAAAAGACATCATTGCCCTTCACTTAATTTTGAATACCACCCAAGCACCTCTCACTAGCAGCTGTAGCCAGAGCTCCAATGCATGTGGCTAGTTGCTAGGGGTGTTCATGCATGTGGCAGACAGACGAGACCCTTGCTCGATGCCCTGCCCAAAAGATCATTGGGCTGTAAAATGAAGTTCGGTGCTCGGCTCTACTCGATAGAAGCCCTAAATTTTTTGGACAGGGCAATAATGGGCTGGGCAAGGCGGCCCTTAGCTGCCCAAGTGACGATACCCTGCCACACCCTATGTGGAAAAAAAACAGTTTCAGTCATACCTAATAAACAATATTGCAAAATTTAAATGAAATACATAATTCTACACTTCAAAATATTCAAATATAAGTCTACAACTTAAGTTTTGAAATTAAAAAGACAATCATATTTCTTAAGTTATATATAATTTTGTAAAAAATATATAGTACCATCCTATAAAAAAAATAATAATATATAATAATTTTTTTATTTTATTAAAAAATAAAAAATATGATAACTGGGGCGAGTCAAATGGGCGGGCGGCATACCATGCACGATGCCTAGCCCCGCCCACAAAAATGCCTTGACCCAATTTGGGCTGCATTTTTTTCTTAGATTGGGCGGGCGATTTTTCGGTGGGTATAATTTGTGACAAAGGTGCTGAATATCATGAACACTCCTACTAGTTGCCAGCTCTTACAGGGTTAGCTGATCAGAACTCCTTCTGGGTGCTTAATTAATAAATTTCTCAATTTTTATTTCACAATTAATAATAATTTCAAATGATTATAATAATAATAATAATTCCCATTTGTTTGTGTTAGACACTTAGACCTCTTCAAAACTACAAATTAGTGTTGTTTACCAAAAAATATTATCAAAATTAGTTCGGTGTGTGGGAAAATTGCTATCGGAGGAATTTTCCACCTTTGTGACTTCTGAAAGTTATTTGGTGTTCTAAAAAAAGTGTAATTTTAGAGAAAATAAAAAATATGATGTTAAAAGTCAGACGTTTAGTTTGAATTACGCAAGTTGATTTCTCAAATTTTTTTTTTTTTTTTTTTTTTTTTTTTTTTTAAAAAGAGTTTTTTTGTAAGGAATTTCTTGGGGCCAATGTTTGTTAAGACTCTTTAAAAAAAAGTTGTAAATTTCAACAAGTCTGTTGCAACCATTAAGAAAAAAAAAAAAAAAAAAAAAAAAAAAAAACCTATTGCAATCATTCCAGGCTAGCCCAAATCAAAAGTAAGCTTGATTTAACTCTTAAAGCCCATCCACATCTTTTTTCCTTTTGTGTGTTCGAAAATTAATATAATTTTCTGTAAAATTAGCCTAATAATTTCTTAAAATAACCCTAATTATTTAAATAAATAATATTTTAATATTAATAGATAAATTAATAAAATTCAAAACTGAAAAATATTTAACACAATTTATATCTATGAAAATGGCAGCTATTATAAAATATGAAGAGTTTTTCTGTAAGAAATATATAAACAAAATTTGAAAAATGAATTAGGATAAGGAAAACATCATGTATAAATTTTAGGTTCCAGAACCTTTTTTTTTTAAAAAAAAAAAAAATCCTTATATTTACAATTGGTGGTAGTAAAATTTATTTCAAGTAGCATTCAAGAAGATTTGTAGTTTACTCTAGAAATCTCTACCAGCTGCCAATTTGTCATATATGTCACAAGTCATATATACTTCCTCGAGTTGTTTAGCTAATTTGTTTGTCTCACGATATATACACGTGTGTATGTATATATTTTGATATGACTATCTGATTTGATAAGTTTAGAGTATTAGCGGGTCTAATTAAGACCAGCTCTGTATTTTTTACATTCAATAATACACACACTAATTAGTGAAATTTAAAATTCGGGTGATTGAACAAATAATCTAAATATTTTTTAATTAATTGAACAAACTACTTATTTAAATATTTCATTTATTACATGTTAATTAATGTTGTTAAGTTTATGGATAAATTACCATTAAATGTTGGTCCTAATGAAAGTGGTTTTGGCCACTTAGCAAGCACAAATCTAGAGTCGAAGTCTGTATGAATGCAAAAAGCATCTTTGAGAGAGTTACCACTTAAACATGAACATGCTTGAATTTAACTTAGTCAAATAATTATATAATAAAAATTTTATGCATAAACTAAAAGAATTACTCATTTAACCAAATAACTCAGAACAATGATTCAAGACATACCTAAAATCATAAAGTTCGTTTAGCATTTAGGGCAAAATGAATGTGGCTCGAACAAAACACAACCATTTACTACTAACATCCATGCTAATTTCACTAAAAATTGGTTTTTTTTTTTTTTTTTTTTTTTTTTTTAAAAAAAGATGTTTAAATATTTTTTGTAAGGAAAAAAAAAGTCACCAAATGAGGACATATACATAGGTTGTTGAAAACGTGGGATCAAAATTAGATTATCAAGCATGGACAGGTGAAGCTAATGTTCATGAGCATGGTGCATATGCCATTAAAAGTCAACATTACATTTTGACAAATAACTTCAACTTGAATAAAATGGTCCATGCATGGCCTTCCATTTCCATTTTTGGCAATTCCAAATTCTCCTTTTCATTTTTAGTACTAATTAATGAATTTCTCAAATTCATATTACACCCTGAGTAATCCAGATAAAACTATGCCAGACCACAAAAATATGAATCCCCATAGATGTCAATTTTATTTTCATATAATATTAAGTCTCAAATTTGAGATATTAATTGGTTATAAGTGTTAACAACAATTTTATCTTTTTGGTTTTCATAATGTATATAAATTGGAACAAAAAAAAATTTATTATTGCTTAATATAAGAACCATTTTCTTGTAGTTCTAAATATAGACAAAGTTTTTCGCATGTAAATTGTACCACAAACTTTGTCCTATATTTAGGACATGAGATAATACTTAACTAAACTAATACTACTTCTCCGATACCAAATGTGGGACCTAGTTGGTACAAACTAGGTTCTACATTTAGTACCAATGGTAGTATAAGTATAGAACAAGATAAGTTACTAATTAATTAAAATAAACGAGAATTGATTTCTCATTTTTGTTTTTATTACTAATGAATTTCTCCAACTCATAGTAGACCCTGATCAATCCTGATAAAAACCTGGCAGACCATATAAATACGAATTTCCATAGGTGTTAATTTTATTTTCATATAGTATAAGTCTCAAATTTGAGATATTGATTGATTGTAAGTGTTAAGTGAACAATGTTCTCTTTTTGGTCTTCATTATGTACATATATTGAAAAAAATAAATTCATTGTTCCTTAATATAATAACTACTTAACTAATATTCTAGTTCTAGATGAAGAACTTAGTTTGTAATGTAAATTACACTATAAACTACATCATGTATTTAATACCAGAGGTAGTATAAATAAACCATGGAGAAAGATATATTACTTAATTAAAATAAATGTGACATGATTTTCCTAAAGTATCCCTAATAATATTAAATTATATATCTCTTTGTAATTAAAATAAATTAGTTTGGAAAAAATAATAAATGTTAGGGATAAAATGAATTTTTTTTTTTTTTTTTTTTTTTTGCTCGGGGAGGGATAAAATGAATTAAGGTCCTATATTTATGATAAGACCAATCCCTTAAGTAGACTCTTATATTTAGGATGGCTGGAGTAGTAAACAAAGCAAACTTATTTTATTGATTGTATTCTTGCTAATCTATAACTTATGATTTATATTTTACGACTTGTCTTGTCTTATTAATTTAAATAAATAATTTTTTAATTCATTATAAAAAATTATTTTTATCATGTTTTTATATTTTTTAAAAATCAATTAAAATAAGATTGAAATTTGAACAATCTAAACAATAGTACTCCCTTCATTCTTTAATGTAGGAACTAACTGGGAGCGGCTCAGTCCTCTTCCCCCTCCCCCTCCCGTTCTCTTCCGTCTGCTTCTCTAAATTGCGTCGTTTTTTATGCAAACGAGTGTAGCATGCCTCTTTTTTTTTCCTGTTTTCTTTTAAGGGTACTGGTGGATATTAAAAAGTTACTTCAAGATACTAATCGGTGTTTAAAAAAACACTTTATGATATTGAAAAATTAATTGAGTATTATTTGTCGGTAAAAATATATTTCGGGATGCGACAGATACTGAAAAAATATTTTAAGGTACTGACTAGTTATTTTTTCAACATCCTAAAATAATTTTTCAAGATCATAAAGTATTTTTTTTGTGCCAGTCAGTATCCTTAAGTATATTTTTAGTACCAGTCAGTACCCTGAATTATTTTTTTAAGATCATTAAATAATTTTTCAAGACCATGAAGTATTTTCTTAGTATCAATCAGTATCCTCAAGTATATTTTTAGAACCAACCAGTACCTTGAATTATTTTTTTCAAGATTGTCAAATAATTTTTTATGATCATGAAGTGTTTTTTTTGTAGGTTAGTATCACGAAGTAACTTTTTAATGCCCCTAGTACCCATAAAAAAAAAAAAAAAAAAAAAAAAAAGAGGCATGTTGCACTTGTTTTGCGTAAAAAACGACATAGTTTAGAGAAGAGAACGGGAGGGGGAAGAGGACTGAAGCCACTCCAGAACTAAGCTGGGGTTGATTTTGATTCTAATTGTAGGACGTATTTCTTATATTTGTCAATATTTTCTTTATTTATCTTTATTGATGTTTCCTCGACAATAATCAATTAAAAGAGAGATATGAGAAGTTAAGAAAGATTTTAAGATATTTTAGAAAAATCATGTTATGTTAACTAAATTAATTTACATCCTTAATATAACTAAATTAAGTAAATAGGTCTTACATTAAGGATCATAGGGATATATATTACTTCACTAAAAAAAGTATTCTAAAATACTCAAATTGAAAAATCTTGTAAATCAAAAGATTTCAGACTTGTGCACATTAACTTCTAGCTGGCTGGGAATATCTTAATTTTTTTCTTGGTTATTAATTTAACCAGGAACTACAAAGAACATTATTCTAATGAGTCCCTTGCTTTAGGGGCATTTAGGTTCATTGACATTTACATACAATTCCAAGCCATAATTGTCCCACAAGAAATTCAACTTGTATCCTCAATTCTTCTGGGCCCTACATCAATATCTCAACCATCCCCATAGCCTCTCTTCCATTGGACCAAATCTTTTTTACCAAATCCGAAATATTACTCATGATTTCTCAATCAAACATAACACCCAGAGAAAAAAGAAGCTCAGGGTGATAAATAATATATAAATCAGTTATGATTGATAATTAATAGTGAAGTTTCATTGTGTTCAATCCGGATTATTTCTGAATAATGAAGAAACAAAAGGAATGTACCCAGATTGTTTTTTTTGTTAAAGAGAAACAGAGTTTAAGAGAGATCATTTAGTTAATGATCTTGTAGATGAAAGCTCTCTTGTGAGTTCTCATGCCTTTGTATGCCCCTCTGGTCAGGCAAAAAAAAAAAAAAAAAAAAAAAAGAAAGAAAGAAACAAAGAAAGAAAGGAAAGAAACCATTTGATTTGATCAATCACAATCACAGTATCCAAAAGGAGGAAAATTCAGAAACATGAACAAAGGAGGATTGACGAGAAAGAAACCATTCAGATTGGTTGATGATCATCACCACCACCATCACAATAACAATAAGCCTTACACTGAGAAAACAAGATAAATTCACATTACTGGCTCAACCATGATCTCTGTACAGTAGTATTCTAATTCAGAATAGCAGAACCAAAATCTCACATAGTCCCATTCCAGAATCTGAACTTGATCTTTTTAAGATTCAAGTCCCCAAAACCTTTCATCCATTCCCTACGTCAATACAAAGAAGAAAACAGAGAGAGAGGAGAGAGAGAGAGAGAGAAACAGAGCAAGCAACAAGAAAACCCAGGAAAATTGATTCAATTCTGAGGTCCAGAATCAACCTTAGAATTGTGCCTCTTCGATGGACCAGATGGTGGAATCGGAAACCCTTTTGGGAAGAAATTGAATGCCAAACCTCGATATACAAATCCGTGCATTTTCGTTTCATTGATATTTCTCTTGAGAATCTCTGTCCCTTCCCTTAACCTCATAGTCGCAGAGCAAGAATCAGCCAGAAGAAACAGAGCCAGGAGAATCAGAGACAGGAATGCCTTATAAGAATGAGAAGTAGCCATTAATTATTGAAGACGATCAAGTTTTTGAGAGAGAGTGTGTAAGTTTCACTGAGAAAGAAATGAGCTGATTTATAAGTGAAAAAACAGAGAGAGAATAAGTGAGAATCACGCCAAGTTGGGATTTTTTTCAATGTCAACGGTGGAGAAAGTTTAATACCTGGAATTAGAATTGGTAATACACAAAGATTTTCTTACTTGGGTGTGAGGAATTTTTTGTTTCTGGGTCAAAAAAAAGGAGGGATTTTGCAGAAAAAAAATGAGGGGAAAGAAAGAAAAAAGCAGAGGAATGAGGAACTTGGGTGAATGTTTGAGGAGGAAGAAGAAGAAGAGTGCGTGGAAAACAACGAGGATTCAACAAGGATAGTAGTCACTGTCGTTACATGTGGAATATGCTTCCTCAATATTAATGTTTTGTCAAATTTATTATGCGTTTAAGTGGAATATGGAATGTTTCTTCACACCTTCCACAAGCATTTATGTGATAATTTAATTAAACTAGTATCAAACATTTATCTTTTTCTGTTTTCCCCTCAAATGTTAGAAGTTAGATTTAGATGATAATTAAATTTAATTCCATTCTTCATCTTATTATAAGTTCAATGTGGAAAAAAAATTGGTTTTAAACGTAAGTCCACTTGTAAGATTATTAATGATTATTTAGTGTAAATGTAAAGATAGAGAAATTTTAATAAGTGTAAAATTGAAAATTTTATCAATTTATAAAGTATTTTATAATTTAACTGTTACTCCCTCTTATTCTTTTTATAATAACCTGAAATTTGAATTGCATTGATTCTTTTTATATTATCTCATTTAAAGTTATCTAAACATTTAATATGTTTATATCATTTTTTATTTCGTTTCCTCTTCTCCTTTTTTTCATAATATATTTTTCATATTTTTTCTCATTATTACTTTATTTCCCTTTCTTAATCGTCCATTGTAAATATGGGCATGCTTAAAAGTATTCATTTTTTGATATATTTATCACTTTGAACTAATTTTAGCTATTTTTTAAATCGCATAATTTAGTAGTTAGGCTTTTTTTTTAAAAAAAAAAAGGATCAAAGTATTTTTTTAATATGTGAGAAATAGTTAAAATAAACTTGTCCTAATTATAAGATCGAATTAATTTTTTATGAAGAAATTGAGTTGGATAAGTTACTTAATTTTTTTATATGTTATGTATCATTAGATTATATATTGGTTTATTAGTTAAACCAATTAGTTTTAAGAAAAAATAAAAATAAAAATACTGTAAAATAATTTAATTAGTTTTCTTTAAAATAAACTTATAATTAAGACCGGAGGGAGTAATAAATATAGAGCATCTCTTACCTCACATTCTTAACATATTGCACTAAATAACCAACTAACTTAAGTAGGTTCAATTACAAAAAATGAAAAAAGAAAAAAAAAAGAAAAAGAAAAAAAGACAACTCATACTCTACAACCATGAGTTCGGATCCCGCTAGTCAAATGATAATATTGTTATCGTGGCTCTATAGAGTTCACTTATTTTAGTTGATTTTGTGTTGTATACAAGCACTCTAATCCAACTTATTTCAAAATATATATATATATATATATATACACATAATCGAAAATTTGGAGGAAAGGATACATTCATGCAAGTCCCAAATAAAAAAATTAATTACTCATACCACTTATAAATACATAAGTTTAACATGTAAACAAAAATAAGGAAATAATAAATAATTTCCTTATTTGCAACATGTTTGTAGTCCTCTTAGATAAAGATAAAAAAAAAACTTTCCATGCGAAAGAAGCTGCTTAATTATTAGGGAAAAAAAAAGATAAGAAAATATCACTTAAACTTCAAAATCACAAATAAGCCTTGGTGCCTATAAAAATATAGGTATTAACTACAATAGTATAACAATTGACTACTCATTTTAGCAGAAAATCACTTATTTGAGGTATTGAAGTTTTTAAGTAGTATTTTCTCACCTTTTTTCTGATTATTATATGATAGAAATTACAATAAACTGCTAGAGATAATTAATGTATTGGTTTTACTTTTATTCTAAACTAATATGAAAAATGAGTTTCAAGTAAATGTGGTCCCGTGGAGGTCCACTAGCTTTTACTAATTTTGATAAAATTCTTGCATCATCAATTCATTAGAATTTTATAACTTAAAATGGTAATTTACAAACACTTAATTAAACCAAGATTATGCAAAATTTTCCTTGTGTTAAATGCAAAATTAAATGGGATCGTTTATTTGGTATATCATCTTTTTTGAAAAAGAACAAATTTTGTCACATGCAGAAATTTTGAGAGGTTTAGTACGGGAAGTATGGCATTATAGAAAATGTGTGTGCGGAATTTTAAGTGTGATTAAAATTAACTAGCGTGACAAAATTCTATTTTGCCAACATTATGAGCATGACAAAATTCAAAATATGGCCATGGGAGGTGTATTAAGTATATATTAGTGATTAATGATTGATATTTTGATGAATCAATCATATAATTTACTAGTGCTTAAAAAGTGCACATATAATATGTATATTTTTTTAAAAAATAATTAAGTATTTAGCTTTATATACTTAATATATGTATCAAGTTAGAATAAGTAGATTTTACAATAACAACAAAAAAATTTTGTCATGCAGTAAATAATATATTAAAAAAAATTAACATGTCTTGATTTAATTGAATATGACTAAATGAGCACCTTAAGTACGTAAAGCATTTAATTTTTTTTTTCCAAAAGATTTCAGTGATCAAACAATTTAGAGTAAAATACTCTAAATTTCCTTATATTTTGCCTTAGTTACACGGATCTCCATTCTATTTTGAAAACATACACTTAGATCCAAAACTTAACTTTGTTAAGGATTTTTATTTTTTATTAAAATTTATAGCAAAATAAATTTTATTTACTAATTTACCCTTACCATTACTAATTCCTTGATTTTGGCTAAAATCATTTAATTAATTTAAGAGTTTTTTTTTTTTTTATTTTTATTAATTTATTTTTTAATTTTGAAATAGTTCTCTGTTAATTTTTTTTTCATATTGAGATAAAGATTAAATTAAAAAATTTTGAGGATTTTTTTTTAAAAAAAAAAATTCTAAAACATTTAGTAGCTGTTGAAAAACAGCTACAAAGTTAAATTAAAATTAAGATAAATATTAGTAGCGGTTTACAAATCATTACAAACTTTTGGCGCCACAATTAAAAATTTTGGAAATTAATTTGCAGTGATTAATCAACTGCTATAAATATTGGCACCAAATTTTTTAATTTTCATTTATTGTCATACCCAAATTTTGGCTAAAATTTTGATGTCAACATTTGTAGCAATTTAAAGTTTCAAAAACTTATAATCCCCAATATTGAAATAACATTTGTAGCGGTTTCTTAACCGCTACAAAATACTTCTATAATGTGTAACGTACGAACGCACGATGTCGCAATAACACAAACCACTACAAATACAATAGCAGTTTTTGTGATTTGTATAGCGGTTTTGGACATGCAACAAGATTTTGTAGTGGTCTACCAAACCTTTAGTTCTAATCAGTAATCACTCAAGATATTTACATACTTGCTAATTATATCGGGGCTTAGCGAAAATCACAATACAACAGAAAAAGTAATAGATATTTATGGAACAAATAAAAGGGCAAATAAGTTAGAAGCAACTTTCAATTCCTTTTAGTGGGGGGAGAAACGTTCAACGCTTCTAGATTTATATACTTTCATTTTTTTCACAATCAGAATATTATTATTATTATTATTATTAATTTGCTTGGGATATCAAACCTTCACGAATAATTTCAGAAGAAATACGGGCAAAAAAAAAAAAAAAAAAAAACAGAAGAAATCTTCTGGTGCATTCAAGAGGAGAGAGAGGAAAAAAGGAGTCTCCTATATAAATGTGCGCATATTTAAGACATTTCTCTAGAGTAATTAATATTATATACCAAAAAAGAAAATCAAGGTCATAATAATATCATCATAAACTAGTATGAAATGAGTCATACGAACTAATTTAGGTTCCAAATGGTCCACGAATGGCTTCCAAAATTAAATAATTAATTTCACTTAAGTTAATAAAATGCCCATAGAATAGTGATTATCACAACAAGAGCAAATCATGAAGCTTATTTAGTAAAATCAATAAATAATTTAGGGGGAATCTTTGGGTGTGACGCTCCTATAAGAAAATAACAAAAGCATTTAAGGGTCGACATATATTTAATTTTCTGTACTTTGAAACTTATTGAGACCGATACACATGTTAATTTATTAGTAAGTGTTGGATCTTAGTATCTCAGACTAGGACCACTCTCTATATAGACGCTAATGTTATTTATGATATATATACTCAAGTTAAGGTTTCAGTTTAATTAGCAAAATACTTTTTTTGGTAGTAGTACACCCTAAATTTGACCATTAATATTGATAAATCACCTTTTTTTTCTCCCTTCAATGCATTTGCTTTGATCCAAATATATAGTCACACAGCTGGAAAGTAAAAATACACACATAAAAATAGCAAATTAAAAATTGGCTATTTGTATGGTTGTGAGTTGTGACTGTGACTTCAAGGGGTGGATTATATACGTATATTTATACATGCACGCCCTAATATATACATTTGATGTTTTGTCTTTGTATCAAGTTTCATTTTTTTAAAAAAAATTTATAAAGTGCATTTTCGATCCTTCAATCTTAATATGGTTATATCATATCCTTCAATCTTAATATGGTTATATCATATCTAATAGAAAGTGCTGACTCATCAAACTTAAATGATAATTATATAAGTAAATGTTGATGAATCATTCACAAATATATATAGTTCTTTTCATTTCGTTTTTCCCCCTTTAATTTACACAATTTAAAATATGAAAAAATTATATTAAAAAGATTAAAATGTAAGTATGTTTTGTTAGTGTTTGATTGCGCAGTTATATATTCACTAGTGCAAAAAAGGGCTTTAAAACCGTCTCATTTAGAGCGGATTATAGAGGATCCAGTCTAAAAAGTATGACCGGTGGCATAGTTTCAGTAAATATAAGGAACTTTTTGAACCGGATTATAAAAGATCCGGTGTTAAAAGTATGACCGGTGGCAATTTTGTAAATATATAGAATACTTTTAAGACCGGACTATAAAGGATCCGTCTTAAAAGTATGACCGAAAGCAATTTAGTAAATATATAGAACATTTTTAAGACGATTTATAAAGGATCCGGTCTTAAAAGTATACTTTTAAGACTGGTTGTTTCAAACAACGAGTTTTAAAAGTGTTAAGAAAAAAAGTATGATTTGGTGACAATTTCGTAAATATATAGAACATTTTTAAGACCGATTGTTCCAAAAATAGGTCTTAAAAGTACACTTTTAAGACCGGTTGTTTCAAACAATCGGTCTTAAAAGTGTAAAAAAAAATGACCGGTAGAAATTTCGTAAAAATATAAAACACTTTTAAGACCATTTGTTTCAAAAAATAGGTCTTAAAACTATACTTTTAAGACCGGTTGTTTCAAAAAAATCGGTCTTAAAAGTGTTTTAAAAAAAGTATGACCGATGGCAATTTTGTAAATATATAGAACACTTTTAAGACCGGTTGTTTAAAAAAAAAAGGTCTTAAAAGTGTTAACAAAAAAAAAGAAGCTAAATTTGCTAAACTCGTGGAGTCCAAGAGTCCGCTTGTCTTCTTAGTGATATAACTTTTACTTAGTTATAGATTCAACGAGTGTCTTAAGAGCCTCACGAATCAAATCCTCGAAGAATGTCATCCTCTTCCTCTAACCTACTCGCAATCTTCGTAAGTCATTCCAAGAACCACACAATCAAATCCTTAGCAACGTTGGCGGTGAGATGCTTCGAGGGTTTTGCGATGGCGTCGACTCCAATCCTCGCAATAAAGTGAAAGCGTACTACTTCGAGGATTACGGACGACGGCGGCTCCTTCCTCTTCGATCTATGACTCCTCCCACGCCTCCTTCACACGATCCGGCTTAAAATCAAACTCAGATCTCTTCTTGCGTAAGTCCGTTTATTCCTACCTTGACCGCTCTCGCTTAGATCTGGACTTCGATTTTGGTTGCTTGAAGTTTTGCTAGCATCGACAAGAGGAGTTTGCTCAGATTTAGTTGCTTTAAACTTGTGATTTTTTTGTAGATCTGGATTTCAATTTCACCTCGATTTTATATTGATTTAAATTTGATTTCCATAGTGAATGATTTGTTTCTTGTTATTTTTTCTTATTTCGGACTTTGTAATCATCTTTTTTGTTTTTCTTGTTGTTGTTGCTTCCAATCTTCTCTTGGTTCTTTGTCGTCGATGACGTAGGGACATTCAAAATGTTGTCGAGATCTGGTGATTTGAGACCCAATGTTTCATTTGGGTTTTGTTTTTATTATTATTCTCAAACACTTTTAAGACCGGACATTTGGGACCATATTTTTAATACTTTGCGGAATGAGACCGGTTCTAGATCCGGTCTTACGAGGTGTTTTTGTCCGGTCTTAAAAGACTTTTTTGTACTAGTGATTGCTTAAGTTTGATGAGTCAAAATATTCTGTTAGATGAAACAAACAATTTTAAAATTGAATGACTACAACTCTAAGTCTTGAAAAGGGATACCTTTGATCAAATAAAAAATACACTTTATAAATTTAAGAAACTAAAATGAAACTTGAAACAAACTTAATTAACAAACTAAATGTATATTTCAACCAATTTAGAAATATAAACTTTGATTATAAATAGGTTGCACAATAGGGGAGTGTGTTTCTTATAAATTGTAAGAGTTCAGATAAATTAGTTTCCATGAATGATCATAGTTAGAGTATGCTTCATGATTTAATTAGACATGCTTATAAAAGTGTACGTTTACAGATTATTCATCAATAAGATTTAGATCTATTAGAATATATTAGTCTATCTTTAGCATATTTGGGTCCAAGCGGATTCAATAGTATTATCATATAGAGACACGAGTTCATAATTTAAAAAAAAAAAACCTTAATTTATGATTAATACATAATTATATATATTCTCATATAACCGTATGCTTAAAAGTTACATTTATTACTATACGATCATATCTACGCTATATAAATGATGTGGGATTGAAGGAATATGTAATATCAATAATAACGCACAGAATAATGCTCTCATCTCTATAAAAAAGCTTCTCTCATTTAAGTTCCCTATTCTCTATGATGTATTTATTGTGTAATATTATTGGAAGTTCACATTTAGCTCTGTTTTCGTATGGGTACTTTAGCGAGTCAGTCGAATTATAAGTACGTCCAAAATTCTTACAAGATCTAGATCTTTATCGTGAAGTATGAGTTATATTCTTACCAATTACATCAACATTTATTATGTATGCATGTTTCAAATAAGAGATCAGGGGATTTTATGTCTCTTTAATTTAATTAATTTTATATATCATTATGTTAAATATATTCTATAATGCCTTGTATTAGTATTTTCCTTGAATGTTAATATATGTAATATATGATGCTATATATAATTTATTGATTAGCTACGAAGATGTGTCTTATGGTTTACCTGCTATTGAATAGATTCTTAGAATGAATAAAATAATATTATTTAACAATATTTTTTTAATAAAAAAATAGATAAGATTTTTTAACCAGGTGATGATTGGAAAGATGTACAAGTGTGAAAGAAAATGAAATGAAGAGGTCGATATCAAAATTGACAGATGTTGAACCCAACGGGAGTGCGTGTGTTATTTAAGAAGAAATAATTAATATGTAAGATTTTAATTCAGTGGGTCACACTTCAACGTGATATATGCATGATATTGACTCACGGATTGAACTCAAAGGATAGAAAATTACATAGGGTTACAGAAAATTAATTAATTAATTAATCAACAAATGGGAAGAGATGCTCATCGCTATAATATTAATTGACATGTAGAGTATCTTTTTAATTATTAACATTTTAAGTAGAATATTTTCAATATTTATTCATCAAAAAAGAATATTTTCAATATTTAGTACTACCTCTACGATCTAATTATAGGAACACTTTTATAGTGTAATTTTTACTATAAAAATATACCTATAATTAGAACTAGAGGTAGTAGTTTGTAATATTTCTGTCAATCTAAAATATTTTTTAACCCTTTAATAAATAAGAGTGAAATCTTGTCAAAGGAGGATTCTTGTATAAATGTTGCTTTGCTGAACTATTAATAATGATGATGTTGATGAAAACTTCTTTAAAACAACAGTTTTATTATGGGATAAATATCATTTTTGTTCTGAAAGTCACTTGATAGATAAAGTTTTTTCTTTTGAAGCAAAATTTCCACGGAAGTTAACAAAACATATTAATTTTACCCCTTTATTAATCTTGACCGTTAAGTTTAACTGAGATGCACACGTGGCACCAATGCTTGCCACCTCATCATCAAAATAAGGTTAAATATCATTTTTTCCCTGGAATTTTAGATGATGAGCAGTGTGTATTCAGAAGCTTTTTTTAAAAGTAATTTTGCCCTAAAAGTTTACAAAACGTAGCAACGCTAGCGATTTTTAGAGAGGGCAACCTAGATCAATCTATACAAAGGTAAATACTATCACCAGTAATTTGTCTTATTGAACTAATTTTTAGGATAATTCATTTCTCGTTTTGCGTTTCATTTGCTTAGATAATAAGTGATGCTTCCTCTGGGTTTTGTGACAGACCTTTCAATCCCTTTTACCAGTTCGGCTTCACAAATTCCGGCCACCTTTAGCTCAACATCTCAAGGATCTCATTCTCTGACTCTAAGTTCGACCTTTTTAAGGTAGACTTCTTCCTCTGCACCCTCGATTCCTATCTCTATGTCCTTCAGCAACTCAAAGAAGACGATATTTCTTACGTTATTCAGTCTGATCTTATTAAATTTGTTTATCCCTTTAATTCTCTCAATACTGATGATTCCTGCTTCAACAAGACGAGATTGATATATTTCCATTTTTATTTCTTTATGTTCGTCATATTGGGCTAAGTGATGCCCTCAATAGTGATGATTCCTTCAACAAGAAATTATATTGGGCTAAGTGTTGTGAATGATAAGGTAGCATGACATGTTTGTTCTTTGACTAATTTAATATTGGGGGATAAAATGGCAAAATTGCTACCTTTTATAAATTTTCGTGGCAAAATTGCTTTTTTTTTTTTTTTTTTGGATACCCATTGCTCTTTAGCGAAAACTTCCGGTGGCAAAAATAATACTTAACTCTATTTTGATTGATGAGGTGACATGACACGTGTGCACATTAGTTAAACATAACGGGGGGAAATTGTTACGTTCTGTTAACTTCCATGGCAATTTTTCTCCAAAATTTTTTTTGTCTACCCAGTGCTCTTCAGCCAAAACTTCCGGAGCAAAAATAATGCTTATCCCTTTCATTATTAAAATAAAAAATAACTTCTTCTTCTTTTTTTTTTGGTCTAAAACAATCCAGGATTCTGATCGCAATTTTTTACTTACGGACACTGATATATATATCTAACTATTATGATATTATGCTCTTTAGGCCAAAAAAATAATATGATATCATGTGCTAATTAGTGCATTTTATTTGTAATACTAAAGCTAATCCACTTTTATGCTTATCCTTTATATAGGAATATTGGATATATTCGATTACTGGCAAGAAGCATTAAGCAATTCAAATTCCTGAAGCATATATAATAAATGCTTAAAATATATACCAGAAAAAAGTGAGAATAAATTGATGGTTATTGCAAGTATTAATAAATTCTAATTCCTAATAAAGCATACGTAGCGTAAAGGAGAAAAAGAGAGTGAATATTTAAATGTCGATTGACAAAAACACATTTCTCATAAGGGCAATCTAAAAAAAAATTAATTAATATTAAATTTAACTTGGTGACGACTTATATTAAGATAATATATTTCTTCTTAAAAATGGCTTATATTAAGCATTGAGGGAACTAGGGAATATAAATTTAGAATATTAAAGGGAAAATTCTAAATAAATACTATTTGAATTTACAAAACCCCCAGAAGTCCGTCGAATTTGTAAAAAGACTGAGAAGTACCAAGGACCTATAGGGATATATAAATTCGGGTAAAATTAGTCAATTATCCTTTTGTCCTTAGTTTTAAATAAATATAAAAATAAAAATACCGGGCGCCGGCCGGACGGGCGAGGGGGTGGGGTTTTTTTTTTTTTTTTTTTTTTTTTTTTGGGAGTGGGTTGGGGTTTTTTTTTAAAAAAAAATTATATTAATTGAAGTGTTGGGGGTGGGGTTCGAACCCCCACCCCCAACAACAATGGGATCAAGTGGTCCACCAGTTAATATAATTGGTTCCTTTAATATATATATATTGGTTCCTTTAATATATATATACGTTAACAAATATATATATTCTTCTTAACATTTTTTTAATGGTATTTGCAAATCTCGAAACGAAAATTAACATTCCACAAATAAGAATTACCACTTTTTCTACAGGGCTCCCTTTTTTACTCTTTAATGCATATTTGTAAAAAAAAAAAAAAATTGCACTATTACCATTCCACAAACAAAAATTACCATTCCACAAATGAGAATTACCACTTTTTCTGCAGGGTTCCATTTTTTACTCTTTGATGCAAATTTTGTAAAACAAAAAAAAAATTGCACTATTACCATTCCACAAATGAGAATTACCACTTTTTCTACAGGATTCCCTTTTCTACCCTTTGATGCATATTTTGTAAAATAAAAAAAGAATTGCACTATTACTATTCCACAAATGAAAATTACCGTTCCACAAATTAGAATTACCATTGCACAAATGAGAATTACCACTTTTTCTATAGGGTTCCATATTTTTACTCTTTGATGCATGTTTTGTAAAACCAAAAAAATTGCCCTATTACCTTTCCACAAACGAGAATTATCATTCCACAAATGAGAATTACCATTCCACAAACGAGAATTACCACTTTTTCTACAGGGTTCCCTTTTTTACAAAACATGCATCAAATAGTAAAAAAGGGTTCCATTTTTTTACTCTTTGATGCATGTTTTGTAAAACCAAAAAAATTGCACTATTACCTTTCCACAAACGAGAATTACCATTCCACAAATGAGAATTACCATTCCACAAACGAGAATTACCACTTTTTCTACAGGGTTCCCTTTTTTACAAAACATGCATCAAATAGTAAAAAAGGGAACCCTATAGAAAAAGTAGTAATTTCATTTGTAGAATGATAATTTTTCGTTTTGAGATTTGTAAATACCATTAAAAAAAATGTTAAGAAGAATATATATATATATATATGTTAACGTATATATATATATATTAAAGGAACCAAGTGGTCCAACTGGTGGACCACTTGGTCCCATGGTGTTGGGGGTGGGGGGTTCGAACCCCACCCCCAACACTTCAATTAATATAATTTTTTTCAAAAAAAAAAAAAAAAAAAAAACCTAACCCCTCCAACAAAAAAAAACCCCACCCCCTTGCTTGCGGCCGGCGATGGTATTTTATTTTTTAAATTTATTTAAAATTAAAGAAAGAAAGGGTAATTTCACCGAATTTGCATATCCCTCATAGGTCCTTGTATTTACCGGTCTTTTTACAAATTCGACGGACTTCCGGGAATTTTACAAATTCAAATGGTATTTATTTAGAATTTCCCAATATTAAAACTGTTATCGAGTAATAAATAATTCTTCTTTCATTTTTCCTACAGCCGAGAACAAATATCTCATAGATCTAAAATATTAATCACTAATAACAACTTAAATAGCATTTATTTTTTCAATTGAGAAAATAGTGTAAAAATACACATGAAGTTTTTAAAATTGTGCAAGCTGTGACATTTTTATACCATTTTGGAAACATCATGTTTTTTTTTTTCCCACCATTTTGTTGACCTACATAATTTGCTAAAACAATCAACGTTAATTAAGTTAACATCTATGACAATTTTGAACTATTTTAAAAATTTTATGCACACTTTTACTCTGAAAAAAAAAAGTTTACGAAGTTAGATGCCTATGGTGAAATACTTCATCATTAAATTTGCACCTCAGCCACGTATTCTAATTAAGAGATTGAGAATATGGATTACTACGTAGCGTTTTCGCATATCTTAAGAAATGTGCTTTCTTATTTGAATTTTTATTCTCCTTATGTTGATGTGGCCGATTACTACATCAACAAACAGTTTGTTAGCATATAATGAGGATTTATTTTTAGTAATCATAAAAAAGTAAATAAAAATCGTTACACGTCTTACAAAAAATAATATCATTTTGTTGTTGTTGCTATATTAGGAAAGTTTTAACCCTGTCATTATCCGCAATCTCCCTCTAAAATGGATTCCAAAAATTTAATATATTAATTCCGAAGGAGAGTGTTTGTTAATTGTCAGCGTATTTATATAACACAAAATTAGTAATCAAATTACAAGTATTTACCATTTGCATAAGGAAATTTATAACTAATTAAAAAATATATTTAACACTATTTTATACACAAATAATATAAATTTATTAGCTGGACCCTTTTTTTTTTTTTACATAAGAGAATTGATAAGTTCCAATCCCTCTTCTCAACACTTAACCCAAAATGCAAGAGATTTCATTAATGTGAAAAACTCAGACATAATATAAAACTTTTTTATATATATCAAAATTTTAGGAGAGGGGTTAGGCTCACCCATACCCAAGGTAGGGTGTTTAGAGCCCACTCCACAAGGAATTCAAGACTAAGAGTACATATGCCTCCACCTTAACCTGGGTTACCGTTGCTTCGCAGACCCCTAAGATGTCTCCCCCAACGCCTTGACCAACTCCAAGATCGGAACCCCTCCGTTTTAGTGAGAGTTAGGGATGGAAATAGGCCAGTGCTAGGCCAGGCTTTGGCTAAAAAGGCCCGAGCTGTAATGGGGTTAAAAGGCACTGAGCACTGAACATAAACCCGAATGCGAGGCTTTTTTTTTTTTAGACTTAGGTCTGAGCCTTTATAAGGCTTGGTTAGGCCGAAGCCTTTTTAAAGGCCTATTTACAATGTAGGTCTTTAAAAAGACCTCATATTGCAGGCTTTGAAGGCCATAAATAGGCTTCATATACTTTGAGCCTATTAAAATCTATCTAAATATAAGAATGAAAAAATAAATATTTTGTTATTATATGATATAAATATATATATATATATATATATGTAATGGGTAAACAGGCCAGGCCTGAAGGCTTACAGGTCAGGCCTTAATAAAAAAGGCCTGGCCTATTTACACATGAAGGCCTTTAGATAGGCCTTGGCCTGGCCTTTTTAACAAACAAAGCCAGCCGATCGGCCCTAAACAAAGAGACCATGTGCCACCTAATAGAGGCCGTGCCTATTTCCACCCCTAGTGAGAGTGTCCGAACCAGTTGAACCCAAGACGAGGTGAAATAATATAAAACTGCTACTTATATACAATCCTAAATATCCCAGTCCATTGGGCCTTTTTTTTTTTAGACAACCAAGACCCATACCACAAACACATTACGGCACCTATTACACAATCCCTAAAACCTATTTCTTACAAGAATAATGTCACTATTTATATCAAAATAAATAAATAATGTCACTATTTAAAATCTGTTCAACTCTTGTGTTGATGTGAGATTAATTAGATTTGAATGAGTGTGATAGAAAATGAAATGGTGAAAATAAGAATATGTGTGGCTCACGTTGCCCACATTTTTCTTCAATGCTTCACATGTCACTGTCTTATGACTTATGCATGACTTAAAAAAAAAAAAAAAACTTAACACAATATATATAATATAATTAAAACTAATACCTTGTACTCCATTTAATTTTTGTTAAAAAAAAAAATAAACACATTTTTACGTATTATATTGAGTTTCATAAATAAATTTTTCGACTGGTGACTTATTTAGTTTTTTTGTAAAAATAAACGTATACGCATGGATATAAATTTTTAATTTTAATTATAATATTTTTATTTTAATTATTAATTACTTTGTATTTTTGTAATCGCACCCTTGGAGTTTGGCAGTTGAGGTGTCGCTGATGGGCCCTATGGGAAGGAGGTTCTCATTTGACAAGGACTTTTATTATTGGAGTTCAACATCTTTCAATTAATAATCCAATTCAATTATTTAATTAGAAAGAGAGTCATACAAATAATTAAAAACAAATTATTTTTATTAGATTTATTTATTATGGATCTTCTCCTTACTCTCCTCCAATTTTCATTTTCATAAGCAATTCAGACCATCATTATTCACTTCCTAAAAGAAAATATTAAATTAAAAATCAATGGAAGAACACACGGGTGCTTGTAGTCTCAAGATGATTAAGATCTATAACCAATGAAAAGAAAAATTATTTGTGCTTCTATTACTTATATTATATTCATGAGGATTTTTTTTGATAATTATATTCATGAGATTTGGTGGTGTGTTTCTTTAATTGATTTCTCTAGGTCTTATTATGGTTGGCCCATAAAAAAACTTAGATCGAATTATACTCCTCCGTTCTAAATATATAAATTAAATATAATCAATTCAAAGAGATTAGAAAAATTAATTAAGTTACTTATATATAAAATATATGTTGGCTTTCTTCAAGACACATTTTAATCATTCACATTGGAAGCTACTCATTTGATTAAAAAAAACCTCTCTTAATACATGCAATCAATGGTGAAGAAAAAAAAATTAAAATTTTGGAAGTAAAATAGATTTGAGGTGTTACATTTAAGATCAAAACAAATCTATTTTCCTTTTCTTACATTTTAGACCAAAAAGAGTGTTAACTAGTAGTGCCTAGTTGACCTAATGATTTGGTTGGCTGGTGGCTTAATCCAACCTTATACTTTGTTTTGTGAAGTACTGAAAGCTGGAGTAGTTAATAAACTAGTTGAGACAGTGATTTAAATGTCATTTTTCTTAAATTGGGATCAATTTTTGATCAGACTAGGGTCAAGCCGATCATAACTAAATTAATAGTTGAATAAAAAAACATTAATCTAGACATATATAGAATATTTAGATATAAATCATACATAATCCAACAAGAAAAGTTATTAAAATACAAATACAATGGATTGCTATTTTTTTAAACTTGGGACTTTTTTATTTCGAGCTCAATAAAAAAAAATAAAATTAATAAACTTAGTCAACTCGTCCAAAACTTTTAATTGAATGGGCTAAAGGATTCGTTAACTAATTCACTAGCCTAATTAGTCAACTCGAGTTGAGTTTTAATAGCAGTTGACATGGAGGATTAATAGAGAAATGATCTCAGAGTTGTATTTTGTAGTTTAAGGTGTAATAAGAAGTAAGAACCCTAATTTCCCCATGAACATTACTGATTTAACTACAAAATTCATGATTAAAAAAAAAAAAAACTTTTAAAAAAAAAAAAATCCTTTAAACGAAATATTATATTCTTAATTGTTAAATTGGATTGACACTCTAGATTGTGTATGAGAAAGGGATAGAGATGATGATAAGAAGAGATTAATGATAAAGATTGAAACATATGTTGGTGAGGCCAAGATGATGAAATTGACATGAAGCCTTACCCTCCTCACTCATCAACTACTTAGTCACTAATTCACATTTAATTCTCATCAAACTCATCAGATTTTTATATGATAGACCCGCACTGAATTGAAAACGACCAAGTGGGCTGGGCCTTACCCGCATGGGCCTTTATCACATCCTTATATCATAAAATGACACAAATCAATTTTGTGGGCGTTTTATTGGGCCCAATTGAGTTTGCTCAAGGCCCACATTCTGACCATATTTATTTTTGGGGGAAATTGATCAGTTGGTCTTGTAGTTTTGTTTTTGTTGCAACTTAATCTTTAAACTTTAACTTATGCAATTCAGTTTCTGAACTTTAACTCAGTACAGTTTAGTCATTTTTATTTTAACCGTTTAAAATGTCAATCGGTCCTTATGTTTTAGAAAATAAAATTATAAGGACAAACATTATTTTAAACCTAAGGGCTAATGTTTAAAATGGTCAAGCTATTAGTACTGAGTTGTATAAAATCAAAGTTTAGAGACTAGTTTCAACTAAGTTAAAGATATATGGACTGAAATGTGTCAAGGTGGAGTTTAAGGATTTGGTTACAATTAAGATAAAACTATAAGGACTTAATGATTAAGGGGAAAAACAAGAAACTACAACTTAAACTTTAAAATCCCAAATCATTTTTGTTCCTTACAAGAGTATAGCTATTGACTACATGAGTATAGATATTGACAACTTATTTTAAAAGGAAATAACTTATTTAGGATTTTAAAGTTAAAATAATATTTTCTTGTTTTCTTCCCAATGATTAATTAATTTATTTTTTTTAAAATTTATGTAGACTTAAATTAAAATTGTGACCTAGTCAAAGGTAAATTCCATTTGAATTTGGGAAACCCCCAGAAGTTCGTCGAATTTGTAAAAAGATTGAGAAGTACTAAAGACCTATGAGGGATATGTAAATTCGGGTGAAATTACCCTTTTATCCTTAGTTTTAAATAAATAAATAATAAAATACCCTCAAACACCCCCACCACCGCCCGGCCGCCGCTTGGCCACCACTGCCGGCCGGCCAACCCACCGGCCCACTACCCACGCCGGTGGCCGCCGGCCGGCCCCCCACCGACGGTTGGCCGTCGGGGTGGCCCTCCGATGCGGCGACGGCCAGGCGGGGTGGGGGGGTGGGGGTGTTTGAAGGTGTATTTATTATTATTATTATTTAAAAATAAGAGCAAAAAGGTAATTTCACCCGAATTTGTATATCTCATATCCCTCATAGGTCCTTAGTACTTCTCAGTCTTTTTACAAATTCGACGGACTTTTGAGGGTTTTCTAAATTCAAATGATATTTATTTGAAATTTTCCCTAAATCAAAATTGTGACCTAGCAAAGGTAACAAAGCTCACGACGTACCATGAGTTCTTTCACTCCGTTTACGAGAGATTGAGGGTTGTCATAACTCAAATGTGGATCTCAATCTTGAATCAGATTATGTAATTTTATTAATAGATCATGGTGAGACTAACCATTGAAGTTATAACGGTAATATACCACTAAGATATAAGAATAACTACGAGCTTATTTGAGTTAGTGTTAGAAAAATATATCTACATAAGTTGAGATAAAAATTCTCTCACAATGATTTTGGAGTTGGTCAAGACGCTGAGGGAAGTATCCTAGAAGTCTACGCAGCAACGATAATCTAGGCTAAGTGAAGACATGTATATTCTAAGTCCTGAATTCCTTACAGAGTGTGCTCTAAGCACCCTTGCGCTTAATTTTGTAAGTGAAAGCTAATCCTCTCCTAAAATTTATATATATATAAAAAAAAAAAAATTCTCTCAAAAACTTAGTTCCTATTAATTAAGTTGAAAAAACATCATCACCATCAACCAAAACAGACACCGCTGATCTCAATTCCCATCATCCCGGATTCCCAGTAATTGGCATAAAACAGTCTCCTATGTAAGTAATTGAAGAGAGATACATAAGTGTAATGAGTTAATGACCATGCACCAAGAAGAAGCTAAATAATAGAGAGGCCTCATACCATGTTCATATTATGGCTGCTCGTTGTCAAGGAGCTTTAAAAAGCTCTGTACCCCAACGTTTAGGCCCTACATCTACATCTATAGCCTGCACTCTATCCGCTTTCCCTCTCATTTCACTTTCTCTCCTCTCTCTTCAAAGTCATTAATATGCGTTGGAATTCTCACCAAACACAAAAACTCTCACCAATGGTTTTTTCCCTAGCTTTCCGTTTGCTCCCCACTTGTTTATCACTTCCCATGTTACAATCTGCTTTAAACTTTTTTTGAACCTCCGAGAAAACCAGAATCTATATTGTGCTTCAGGCCAAAACCCAAACAAGGAAAAAAACAAACTTCATAAATGGGATGCTTTTAAAGTCACTGGTTCATTCATGTGCATGCGATAATCTGAGAACAAAGTACTTAAAAATTTGATCTTTGAAACATAAAGTCATCATCTCATTTCAGGCTTTCAAGAAATGTTTCATTTTTAAAGATAAACACTTTAGGATCTGAATCATTGTATGTGATTTTGTTCCTAGATATTGTCGTGATGTAACATTGTACAGCTTCACAAAGCCCTTGGTACTATGTTCAGAAACCACGTTTATTTATTTCACACATCTCCCATATCACTTGTTTCTGCGAACCCATTCTATTGTTGGTGTTTTATACGACTATTCAAGTTTTTTTTTTTTTTTTTTTTTTTAATTGTGTTATCTTAGTAAACTGGTAATTACTTTCAAACTTACAGATTGAACTTAAATGTGGTTGTTTCTAAATAAGCTAATGTGCGGTTGCTGTTACCAAAAGATGATCCACCTTTTGGTTAGAAAGTGCAAAGGAAATACAAATTGGAACATTCAAAGGGTTATTCTATTTAGAAGAATTGTTCTATATGGACTATGGTTAATCCCAATAAAGGACAAAGTTTTTACAGAATCCATGAATAGACCCATCATCCATCATCAATATCTCTTCCAGAAAAAAACTGTACGATAGAAGCTTGAAAATCCCAATAAACCAATGAAATTAATGGAAGCCTAGTTCCGATCATATATAATAGTCTAATAGCCTCCATACTCATCTTCTGCCTTTCTCAGTCATTGTATTATATTATTTCAACCCACCCATAAAAGGCCACCAGTAACAGCACGTTAAAGGGTTAACTAATCTTTATATTTTAATTGAATTTTAATTTTAATTCTTCAAATTTTAAATCGTTAATTTTGATGCCTATAACTTCATATAGACTTCATCTCAAGTTAACAAATGACCCATATACTTTTGTTAAGCTTTATTTTTATTCTCTATACATAAATTCAGATCTATGAAATTATATGGATAAAAACCAACTAATTAAAATTAAAAAGATAAAAACCAAAATTTGGTCAAACTATATATCCTATATATAAGGTTCGATATTAACCCAAAGTTAAATCTCAATAATAGAAAAAGTAAGAGCACTATTAATAATAAGATGTGAAAAGTTGACCATTTTATGTATTCACAACATGGAAAAATAACAAGTTACATTATCTTTCAGCAGGATGAAACAGGAACTAAATCCGTTCACATTTTTTTCTATTTTCATATCTGGTTCAAACAATTTGACCTTGCTGATGTTGCTGGCATGGTTTAACTCCAAAAGGAACATGACTCGTTGGAGACATTACTCCAACTAGGTAGCAAAGTTTAGGGTTGTTCCAAGCCCCAAAACGCCTTCCCATTTTTCCATAGAACTCTCCAGAGAATTTAAGCTCTCCTGTCAGATCATTACCATTCAAGTACAGTGCATTGAGACAAGGAAGTGTTGCTAGTTCTGGAGAGATATTTCCTGTGAGGTTGTTGTCACTTAGACCTAAATGCCTCAGTCTCTTCAATTTTGACAGTGAATCAGGAATTTCCCCTCTTAATCCCACATTTGAGAGCTCAATAACTGCCAAGTTCTGAACTTTTTCCCAATTTAGTACCCTCATGGTTCCACCTAGTGGATTATTTGACAAGACTAATTCTTCTAATGAACACATATCTTGAAAAGATTGTGACAACCCACCTGAGAATTTGTTGTTCCTGAGGTCCATTAGGATCAAGTTCTTGAGAAAACCGATCTCTTTTGTCAGATTGCCTTCTAAGTAATTGCTGCTCAAATCAAGCTTCAACAGTGAACGTAAGCTTCCAATTGATACAGGCAAAGACCCAGATAGTGAGTTTCCACTTAGATCAAAGATCAACAACTCATTAAGGCCATAAAAAACATCTGGAATGTGCCCAGATAGTGAATTCCCTGAAAGGACTAATCTTTTTAGCTTGATGAGGTTGCCAATTTGTGGTGGGATTTCACCTGCTAGGCCATTTTCTAGGAGTATTAGTGATTGAAGATTCTTGAGTACCCCAAGAGAGGAAGGTATGCTTCCAACAAGACCCGGGTTCAATCGAAACTCAAGAGATTCTAAGCTGAAAGTCAGTTTCTCCCAGTTTCCTTTGGGGATAGAAAATGGGAACTTGTCTGGTGATTGGAAACAACTGAAGAAGGACAAGACTTTGAGGTGCCTGAGCTCAAATAAGTGTGGTCTGAATTCTAAGTTTGAGGCACAAGCAAGAGAATTGTCATGTACAGGTCCAATGTTCAAGGTAGTAACATACCAGAACCCATTTATCAGATCACATGAGACACCCTGCAGTACAATTCAGCACAGATTTTTCTTATTTAAAAAAATTGAATTGTTAAAAACTCAAACTTGATAGCTATATATATATATATATATATATGTATGTATGTATATTGGGTTATGAACATGATCACTGGACATTTCGTGAACTTGACAGATAAAACAATTTCAGTACTTCCCTGCAAAAGTAACACTATACTAAGTCAAGTCACTTCTCTATTTTGTTTTTGTTCCTTTTGCTTGCAGAAGAATCCAAAAACTGAAATCAATCAAGGACACTGGACTCTATACTTCAAGAAGAAAGAAATCCAAAATGTGTAAGGTCTTATCTTGAGCACAGTATAAGAGGGATGTATGTGTGTACCTGAATAGGAGTCCAGCCACAGGGATCAGGATAGAGATCTGAGCCATTCCACCAATTACCAACAAAGCCTTGTATGGTAGAGTAAATTGCTTCAAGCTCTTTCTTCTCCATTGGAGCCAAAGACAAATCAGCTTCTTCCACTTGTCCAAAACAAATTGAACCCACAAAGAGAAAGAACACAGCCAAAATGGTACGACCAATAACAAAAATTTTGATGCTCAACATGATGATGATGAACAGAGGAATGAGAAGAAGAAGAAGGCAATCAAGCCAAATGCCAAAAGGGGTTTCTTGTTTCCTCAGGAAGAAGAAGAAGATGCTAAATTTATGCTCAAAACAAGGTTGTGAGGGGAAAGCACAGAAAAGAAAAGGCGGAGTAAGAAATCTGACCCCTTTATCTGCCTAGTGTTTAATGGAAAAGCTAAGGAAGTATTATATAGGCAGAGAATAGAGAGTGAGAGAGAGATCAAAGGAGCACACAACAAAAAGCCCAAGAAGCTGCAAAAGCTTAGCACAGTTATTGAGGCAAAAAGTCAATATGAAATTATTATTTGTAGTAATGACTTTAAATTAGATTATCAGAGCAGTACGTAGCAATGGAGAGGGTCTGTGATATGGAAAGTGAAAGCTAGGCTGCTTGCTTTGCTTTTTTTGTATGTGTATTGTGTGTGTGTGGATACGGCTCTGCTTTGCATTGTGATTCTCTAATGCAACAAAATGGTGAAACTAGTTTAGGGCTATAGGTCAGAGAATATGAAGGCTTTGAATTGAGAATGGAGAAATGGGTTTTGGTAGTTGAAGGGAATTATGGTTGCAGAGGAAAGGTTGAAGTTGAAAGGGATTAGTTGGGAAGATGTGACGTTGAGCAGAAAGAGCGGAAAATTGGGAGGGAGGAGAGATTGTCCTGGTTCATGCAAAAGAATGCATGGAGTTGCATGGAGGACAAATAAGAAAAATAATAGTATCAAAAAACTCTTATAACTTGCCAATGACAAATGAAATAATAGTCATTAATTAGGATATTGGTTTCATTTTCCCTAAATTATTTAGGGTAAATCACAGTTTTCATTTGTCACCACTCTTTCTAAAATATATGCATATAAAGACCAGATTTTATAAATACATTTTGAAATGAAGTTGAAATATTTTAAAAATTATATATATTAGAGTATTTGTTAATGAATGTTTACTCATTGAGTGGGAAATTAATTACATTTTTTAAACTGACTTTATTCAAATCTTGATGCAATATTTTTTTCACTTCTCATAATATAATTTATAGTTCCAATTAAAGGTAAATTTTGAATCTTCTTTTATTTATTTTTATTAAACTTAATAACTTTTCCATATCTCTTTGATTTTAGTCAGGTGGTTGAAGATGCTTTGTAATACCAGTAGCGTGTCATGAGAACTTTCATATAAATGAAAGCTGGTTGTAGGTTAATCCCATCTATAACTTCATGCGCTATCGATAGTACCTGCTCATTTAATTTAAAAAAACGAGAAGATGGCTTATAAAAATGTAATAAAATACAATGTAAGTTAATAATAAATAAAAGGGTTAAAGTGCAAAAATATTCATAAGTTTTACCGTGAATCCATGACAGAATAAATGGAGAAGCTAAGGACTGGTTCTTGACGATTGTTTATGAGCATACCACCATAGGGACTCATCGGTTGCCGCCACATGATGATTCAAACTTGCATTGTTAGGCATAGCGCCATAGTTGTAGAACAATACAACTTCTCCCAGTATATGCAAATCGCTTCACAGCCAACAATAACAGCCTAATTATTGTGTCCTTTTAATGGAGATACAAGAATTTCCAGAACCAGAGAGGGGAAATTTTTAGTTGTGATTTATTATTACAAACTTAAAAGCTCTCAAGAACTCACTTCTGCGACCCTACACTCTGTGACTAGCTAGAGAAAAATATACAAGCATATGAGGGGAGAGAGGAGAGAGAGAGAGAGCGAAGGAATTGTAGAGGGAATCAGTTTCCTACTTAGCCTTTGGATGAACCAAGAGAGTTCCGCCCATGTGAATTGTCTAGATTTTTTTTTTTTTTTTAACTGGTGATTTTTAAATATAAAAATCATTTTTTTGAAAAACTATTAGTTAAAATTTTATTTTTATTTTAGATTATTTACCATTAAAATATTTTTTTAAAAAAAATACAAAATGAAATATCGACTGTTCAAATGGGTCGAGCTCCTTTGTTTATCATTTGGATGAGAGGGAAACTAATTTTATTGTAGTGAGAGTGGGTGTGTTGATCGGTTTTAAGGAGGTTGGGTGTGAAGATTTTTTTTTTTTTAAATAATCATTTAAAAACAAATAATGTGGGGCCCACAATACCAAAAGTAAGTTAATGAAAGTAATTTTTTATCCCATTTTCAAAAATTTATAGATACTTTTACACTTAAAAAAATGTATAGCGTGAGACACACGACAGGAAAAAAAAAATTTAAGGTTATTTTTGCCCTTTAGGTCTAAATTAAATGTGAATCAAATTGTGGAGGGAGTTATTTTTGAGATATTATTGAAAAGAGCTAATATAAGATAGTAGGATGCTATTAGAGCCATAAGGTTTTGGAGAGCAGCCCTATGAAGAGCAAAAAGGAAAAAGAAAGGACAGAAAGAGCACAGTGGCAATGAAAAGGAAAGCTAACTGTAAAACTATAATGCTTACTCGCTCTCTGGATTTGATTCAAACCCTTCAAGTTTTTGTACTTTCAAGGACTTGTAGGGTCTCTTCCCTTTTATTTTATTTTATTCTATTTATTTATTTGCCTAAATCACCAAATTTAGATGCCATATCATATTGTTTTGTTAATGCAGGCCTACAACAAGAAATTGTACATAAAAGAACAAAAATAGAATATACCAAAAAATTACAATATCCTTACACTCAATGGGATCATAGGTGTTAAGCATATTAAAATTAACATTCATTCAAAGGATAAAATAAAATAAGCTAATTAATATAATTATTTCCTTCACTGATTATAAATATATGAATTAAATGGGGGATTTACTTTAGTCTTGGTACTGGTTTGTTTTAACTTTTTAAAAATGCTTTTATGATTTACGAAATAAGTATGTGAGAGGAGTTTTATCTTCGTTTGTGGAAAAATATAAATATATATATATATATATATATTTTTTTTTAAAAAAAAAGAGTATTGTTTCTTGGTTTCCCAAACAAGCACTAAATTAAATGTAAAATCTCAATCAACTTTATCACTTAAATTTATAATTGTTTCCTTTAAGTTATTCCTAATGATTGTATATATAATTAAGTGTTTTCATGTTTCTAATGCAAATGATTAAAATAATACTTCACACTCTTTTTTTAAACAAATGACTAAATTAACTAATGTCATTAAAATCTATAATAAGTTCTTCAGCTTATACATTGAGGACTTGGGGAAGTAGTTTTTTCAAGGAACATGATCATCACATATGATCAAATATCTAATATTAAGGAAGTTAGTTAAGTTAGTGAATATATATGTCATCATTAATGCAAGCCTTATTTACTTAATTTGACTATATTAAGGAAGTTAGTTAAGTTAGTCAGTATAACATATTTTTTTTAAATACCCTAATCATCTTTCTTGATTATCTTCATATCTCTTTTATTTGATTATTTATTTTGCTAAGATATTTGATTGTTTTTAAGAAAACATTAATAGAAGTAAATTATAAAAATATGGATAAATATAGAAAAAATGTCTTACTTTTAGAATTAAGATCAACTCCTCACACCTCAATCAAGTTACGACACAGATGGGGCAATTTGAATAGCCATTAACGTGGTTTTGAAAGAATAAACAAATGCAATTACACATCCCAAAACGACATTGTTTTATAGATACATAGCCACATGCTGAACAAAACAGTGTGGATTGAATTGGGACAAGACATTACGGAGATGAAGAGTAAAGCGGAAGTTGGGAGGTAAGGATAGATTTGGGCCGTTTGGGATAGTTGTGGGGGAAGTGACTTTTGTTTTTTATGGACTTTTTTTAATGGACTTTTTTCTAATGGACTTTTTTCTGATGTGATTTGTGTTTTAGATAACAGTAATAGAAGTGGCTCTTGTTTGTGATGAGAACTTGTTTGATATAGCTTTTAAGAAGATAGATGAGATAGAAAATGACTGAAAAGGGCATGAATCAAATTCACACACACACATATGTGCTGTATAAAATGTAATAATTTGGGATAAAAAATTTAAAGTAAATATAATACTCCCTTGCATAAAAAAAATAAATATATATATTAATATAGCATTTATAAGTTTCTTAGCAGTATCATATTTTTTCCCACACAAATTATTTGTTAGTCTCATTGTAGATCATCTTTTATAAATACTGGTGTTTTTAAAGGTCTTGAAATCCAGATCAGCCTGTGCGAACAGGACGAAATGGAAATGGACGGGGATAGAGAGCAGGAATCGGGCGGCCGGCCGACGGGGCCAAGCCCTACGGGGTCTGGGCCCGACAGGGCTGGCCCTACAGGGCTTGGGATAAGGAAAACGTTTGTTTTTCAAAGCCCAGCCCGATAGTACCAGGGCCAGGCCGGCCCTCCAGGGCCTGGAAATTACTATTCTAAATTTTAACTATTTTTCTTCCGATTTTTTTTCGAGAAATATAATTAGTAAATTGCAACCATCAAAGTTCTAATCTATCAAATAAATATTATCAACATTAATATCTAAACAATACAAATCATCTAACAAACAAATACATTCATTAATTCGTAACAAAAAACAAACTATTGTCCACAGTTGAAGTAGAGACTTGCAAATTAATCTTTGTGAATTTTTACTTTCCCTATAGCTTTTATTAATAAATTAACCATGGAATCCAAGTATTTATTATCATATCATTCCAAGTCATATTGTTTAGTTTAAGTATAGCATGTGTGCTTTATGTAGTTTCTAACAAATATCTTCCAAGTTCCGTTTGATTTGTACATACATAGATAAAGGCCAAGTAAAAAAAAAAAAAAAAAAAATGAATCTGCTACGGTGAAACGGGCCTAACGGGCCGAAGCCCTACAAATTTTGGCCCCGCAGGGCCAAATTCAAAATTTCGGCTTATTTTTAAGCCCGAACCCTACAGGCGGGGCCTAAACGGCGGCACGACGGGACGGGCTTGGCCCGATTTCCCGGCTCTAGGCAAAGTGTCATTTTACAAAGGGGCCCCACATGTGCATTGATGGGATCAAAAGTAATGGGACTAGAAGCTAGGGGAAGTGGCTTAAAAAAAAAAAAAACCCATCAAGCTTCAAAGTTCATTAAAAGTTAAAGCAACCCAAACACCTAACAATTGTATTTTTTTCTCTTAATGGACTTATTATCCCATCTAATGAGATAATAAGTCCATTAGATAGGATAACAAGACTTAATTAACAACATGACATCTCAAATAATTATTCATTTTTTTAAAAAATTATTAAGAAAAAAAGAAAAGAAAAGCAAAGGTAGGTGAACGAAATGAAACATGTGAGACAAGCTAAGAGAAAAGAAAAGTGGCATACAAAAAGAGGACCACCCGCAGCGCAGAGGAATAGGATGGGAAACAAGTCATAATAAAGGGCACTTAGCCTTAGGCCCATAGCCCATTCTGGACCTACTTCCCCTGTATCCTTCTTTTGGTTTTATTTTGTTTTTTTAATAAAATATATATATATATATATATTTTTCAAACTAATGTGAATAGGAAAAATTGCTGAGAAGCCCCAATTTAAAGAATTTATTACTCAGAGGCACCTAAAATAATTTCAAGGACATGGTTCTTCCATTGTCACTTGCATAGATTTAATCGTGTGCAGACAAATTTAACCATGTGCAATATTTTTCCATCAGCATTAGCCAAAATAACTTACACTTTATTCAATCATGTATAAGCAAAATACTACCTCCGATCCTAATTATAGAAACTTTTTTGTAATACAATTTTATGGCCACTTGCTTAGTCACACGTGGAAGTTTCCACGTGTGCAATACATCTTCATGTACACAAAGCTTCAAGCCTTCAACTATCTAGAAAAAGGTAAAATAATGTTCATGTAGAGAAAGCTTAGCCATGCGCAATGGTTTTCCATAAACTCTAGCTAAAATCATTAAGGGCAATTTGGTGATTTAACTAATAATTCTGTTCATTGTATTGTGGATAACAAATGGGAACTCAGAATCAACAAAGAAAAAAGAACCCAGAAACTAATCACTATCTCATCTGCCAGCAAGACAAGTCTTTGAAATGTAAAAAATATTACTAATACATTCCTAAAACCACTATTTCCAAAGGAACGGATGCCATTTCTACCGTTGGATTATTGGAAGGGGTGGAAAAAAAAAAAAAAAAGCTCCTTCCATCATCAAGATGTAAAAAACTTCAATATCTTCTTTCCAATTGATACCTCACCTGGATGATCCTCCTCCTCTTCTGCTTCATCTCCTTCACCCTCTTCAAATTCATCTTCTCCTTCATCATCATATTCATCCACTTCAGTTTCTTGGATTGCGCTTCCATCCCCATCTCCATACTCGTGTGTACCGTTCACTTCTTCGCTCAACTCAACTTTGGCAGGTTTGGGTTCAGGTTCATCGCCGTTGTCACCAACTATGTCCCTTGGTTCTTCGAACTGAGCAGAGAGATACAAATACATGAATAAAAAATAGAACATGCATCTCTTAATATCAACGGCAACAAATCAATCATCAAAACAGGCTGTTGCATGTTTTTACCCTTACAACTCTATCATCTGAGAACTCTACACGGTTTGCTGTCAAAACCTGCACTCTCTGTTCGCTTTGAGCATTGCCATCAGCAACTACTGATGAAGGACCCGAGACAACTTTTGGGTTTTGTCCTTCCTTCAATTCAACACCACTAGTTTCTTGCTCAACAGTCTTTGTTCCCTTAGATGTCCGAGTTGATGGAGCTGATGGAGTTGTGGTCGGCCTGCCAACAGAAAATCAAGAAATGCGCAGTGCTAGGTAAGAAGTACTTGCTGCACGCTGACAATAAATCCAACAGAATATTCACCGCAAAGAAAACAACCATCTATAATTTAATGAACAGTTTTTCCCCTGAATGAAGCTGCCATGACTAAATTTAAGTAGCTAGCTTACGTTTTGTGGTGCCTGAGATTGTATCGCCTCCCTCCAGTAACTTCTTGTGGGGGAGGAACTATTTGCCTTTTCTTTCTGCGCCCACCAGCTGGAACACTATCAGATTGTCCTTCAGAATAAGCATCCTGTTCACTCTGCATAGTCCTAGACGTTTGTCCATACTGCCGCTTCCTTTTAGTTTTACCCACAGCTTTCTCAGTCTGAGTGGACTCTTCTACACTGTCACCTTTAGCATGATCAGTATTAAGAGACTCCATATTTGCATTATCCAGTTCCTCTGAAGCTTTTCCTAGGAACTCCTTTGCTTCTTCAACTGCTGCCTTAACAGAGCGTGTTCTGTTAATTCCAGCCTTGCTTTTCCTGCGAGGCCTGCCTTTCCCTTTCTTTGGAACTGACTGCTGAGAATCCTCTGGACCTTCTGCCAGACTATCTACGTAACTAGAATGATCTAAAGATGGATCATGTCTGTCATCCACATCTCTAATATAGTCAGCAGATTGGAGCTGCTGAATGTCCGAAGAGTGATGAGCTCCAAGGATATCTCTATCTCTAGTGCCTTCTATATTCAAAAAAGACACAGAGACCTCTGCTTTTTCTGCATTAACTTTCGGATCTGACAATGGAGATGAATCATCTATGCCAGATGCTCTAATGTCATCCCTTTTACTACTTGGAGACAAATTCAAAATCTTTGAAGCGCACTGGCGGAGCCAAGACACAGACTTTACAGATTCAGAATTTTTCATGTCAGAAGCAGCATTATTACACCCAGAATTCTTAAGAGGATTACCATCTAGCACAGGTGAAATTGGTGAATGGATAGCCACCCTCTCCTTAAACTCAGGTAGCTGAAGGTCAGATACAACCAAACCTTTAACAACTTCCCCACAGTCCTTACAGCCTCTCAGCTTCTCAACAAGAGCAAGAAAGAGATTCCTTTGAGCCATAAGGTGCTCACGCTCCTTCTTAACCTTCCTGCTCAGGTTCATAAGCATCTCAGAATCTTCATGCATTTCCCGATGGGCTGACTCCAGCTGCTGCTTATTTAACTCAACCTCATTCCTTACATTCTCGAATCTTTGCCGTTCAGACCGAACTTCTTCCCATTCTTTCCCAGTCAAATCCTTCAAGACATTAATATTTTTACGTTCCCTTTCCATTTCCTCCTGAAAAGAACCTTCTCTCTTCTGCAAATCTAGCTCCATTTCCTCTTGCTTTTTCTGCATTTCATTCTCAAGATTCCTTCTCCGGGATTCAAAATCTTGAAGCATCTGTGCATGATCATTTTTGGTCTTCTCAGAAAAAACTAGCTTATCATGCCTCATAGTATCTGCAAATGATTCCTTCTCCAGTTCAAGCTTCTCCAACTCTCTCTTGATATGATCTTGCACAGCCTGTTTCTCTCTTTTCAATCTTTCTTCTTCAGTATGTTGCAGTTTTCTTAATTTTTCTTTCTCTGCATCAATTATGCTCCGCTCTCTACTAATTTCAGCCCTTTTTTCATCCAATACTTCCCATTCTTTCTCAAACCTCTCTCTCTCTTGCTTTAAGCTTTCAGTTTCCTTCAAAATATGTTCCCCCTGCAATCTGGTATTCTCAATCTCACGTTTCAGTTCCAACTGCAACCGGGAATGCTCATCCCTCTCACCCTGAGTTATTTTTAAATCCTCTCTCTCCTTGATCAATTGCAGCTCCTGCTGAGAAATTTCAGCTCTTACCTTTTCAACCTCAACTTTCAGATTCTCCATAGCCACGATATCAGCACGTAATTGCTTCTTTTCCATCTCCAGTTCTTTCTCCTTAATTTTCATACTCTTTTCTTTCTCCTTTAGTGATTTCAACTTGGCCTCAAATTCCTTTTCCTGCTCCTTTATTCTTTCAGCCTTCTTACCCAAAGCTAACTCTTCCTTCCCAACCTTGTTTTCCCTATGGTTGACTTCAGCTTCCCTCTTCTCCAAGGATTCTACCGTGTCACTGAACTCCTCATCAAGGGACTTCCTCTTTTGTTCCATCTCCTGTTCAAACTCCCGCAACTTCAAATCCAACAAATCCTTTTGCTCCCCAAGGAGCTTCTGGATTCCCTCCTACAAGAACCACAACCACAAGTCAGCAAGCAACAAAAATTGTATAATATAGAAAAGTAATTCAACTTACAAACAACTGCACATTCAAAGAGAGAAGGTTGATACACCAGAGTTACGTGAGAAAGCAAGCTTCGCTTGCTTCTTCAATTGAATATAGAGCTATATACAATCTTCAGATACAAAGAGAGAGAGATATGGGATATAGACCTGTCCACGCATCTCTTCTAGAACACATACAGTTGTACATAAATCTAAGGCCATTCTTACTGCCATTAATGTCACACACATTCAAACTCATATCAGCACAAAACAATACACAAAAGGATATGCACAGGCCTGTATCAGTAGGATTTGCTCTAACACAGGGTACATTATATTCCAAGGGACACAATAAATCATTATACAATAATTTTCTATATTTCACTTGGTCCACATGTCCTCAACTAAGCAAAGGAAATGGATTTTTTTAGTTGAAAAAAACTCTCAAAGCAAACTACAAAAACTCTATCATTTTGACCTTAATGGCATTCAGCTAAGCAAGACTGGGAAATGATAAATGAATTTAACCCATAGATTAACTGGACAATAGGGTTAATATCACTGCTCCAATTTAAATTGTAGGCTAGAGTGTCGATTTACATCATGATGGCAAATATTAAAAGAAGCAATGGTCTTAAGCATGTCTTCTTTTTCTCTTAAAAAATGGTTACTATATGACTTGATACACAGGCGTCAAAAGATCTTGTTCAACCTCTGTTACCCCGGTAAACCACCCACTGTGCAAGACCAATCTTATAGTCCAGCAAGACCAAAATCTCTTGACATGTGCAAGAGTTTTAAGCGACAACCTAGGTATTTGCATCTCTTTCCATTTCATTCCTAGTAAAAAAATGGCTCAAGTAAAAACAACCGCTTATCTATGCAGTAACTTTGCGTGACATTCTATTGTATGCAGACTATATATCAACAACAAAAAGATGTAGACTATATGAGTAGTAGATGCCTGAACTCACTCGTTCCCTAGCACTTAGCTGATGTTCAATATCAAGTAACTTTTTTTCTTTAGCCTCAAGCATGCTCCTTAACGAATCAGCTTCCTGAAACAATACAAGCAGCAATTAAGTTATGGAAAGAACAAATAAGAAAATAGGTGGCTACATTTGAAAAAGAATGAGGAGTCAAGGAAGGAAGGAAGAAACAAACTTTCTCTTTTATTTCTAAATCTTGAGCCGCTCTACTGATCTCAGTTTCCTTCTCTTTCAATGACAAGTTGGAGGAATCAATCTTCTTTTCCAGTAATTCTAGTTCTCTCCTTTTCTGTTTCAAGTTCTTATCAATTTCATTTTCCTTCTCCTCCCTCTCACTGAGGTGTTGCCTTCCCCTGCACAGCATCTCTTCTCGTTGCTTTAAGTTCCTCTCCCACTCCTTTAAATCTTCCCTTTGCTTGTAGAAAGTTGCCTCAAATGATTCTCGACTATAATGAATGGTAAAATCTTAGTAAGTGAATTGTTTCAAATACTTCAAGAAATATAATATAATATAATATGGTCTCTCGAAATAGTAGAAATGTGAAGTGCAGGACATACTCAGTAACTACAGACAACCGCTCCTTCAAAAGTAAATTTTCACGAGTCTCAACTTCTCGCAATTTCATCTCTAACTCAGCACTTTTTCTGTTGACCTCAGCTAGCTTAGCTTCTGCATCATGCAACCTTTTATCAACAAATGAAGACTTCCCTTCAATTCCATCAACCAATGCACTCGCCTCAGTCAACTTTGCCTGGGAGGAACACTGGACTTGATTGTGCTCTTCTCGCATTGCACGTAAAGCTCTTTCAAGCTGCAGTTAATCCATTGCCACAGGATCGAAATAATAATTAATGAGAACAAACTTCTATCGATTCCTTTTTCTACTACAACCGATAGCAGCTCACAAAAGCAACATGTATAGACATCCTATCACTCTGTCGTTAAACTGGATAAGAAACTAACTAGTAAAACATGAGAAAAATGAATTTCTGTAAGAAATGAACAACCCTAACCTAGAGGAGAGAAAGTTAAAATTCCAATTCTTAATATTCAACCAATAAGAAGTAAAAGCACAGTCAATGTTGAGATTGGGAAAGCTTGGATTAAAGAATACACCAGGTGTCATTCTCAATGACCATTTAAAAAATTATTTGCCAAGTTTTTCCAATTATAAAAGTAAAGTTCCACACATCCAACCAGAAATGGAACAACCACCTCACACATTCCTGGTAACCTCCTTTACTGTAAATACCTACGCAAAGTACACCACATCTTAAAGCTAATTTACGTATTGCATAAGATGACATGCAAAAATTCAAGAACTGGCTTAAATTAGAGACGAAAGACAACATTATGGATAGGAGAAGATAAACATATTCAAGCATATACAAATTTCAGATAGTGAAATATAATTGAAGAAAGTTACAGACATCAGTCACACACTGCTTCTCCGAGTTCAATGCTTTCCTTATACTTTCCTCTCGCTTTCCAGCTTCAGATAATGCAATTAAGTGTGAGGACTGCTCTCGTTTAAAAATCTCCTGAGTTTCAACTAATTCCTGCCTCAGTTGATCAAACTTTGAACTCCATTCTTTCTTCTCTAAGAGCAGGAGGCCCATGCTGTACTGGTAGTCATAAAGCTGCATTTTTTTTTTTTTTTTTTTTTTTTTTTTTTTTTTTTTGGGGGGGGGGGGGGAGGGAATTTATCAGCAGTCAAACAAAAATAGCAAATGGTTTCCATGAGTACTTTTTTTTTTTTTTTTTTTTTTTTTTTTTTTTTTTCATATTTTGTTTTCTTCAAACACCAAAAAAGAAAGAACCCATGTTGCAGAGGTAATGCTACAAATGCAGGCGTGTGTAAGAGAATGGAACAGAATAACTTTTTCCAAAATATAGGGTACAGGTATTGCATTACATACTGATTTAATCTATGAAGTCTTGTAGCATATGATACTTCTTACAACATTTAAAAAACAGGTAATGAAACTTCTTTATATAATTCTTAATCTGATCCTTAAGTTCATTTAACTATAATAAAATTCAACTGCAATATCATATAATATTGAAGTAATTAGTTTTCATTGTAATTGTTGAGATAGTAATATTTCCTTTCCAATCTTTAAGATTGAGTTAAAAGTTGGAGACTTCGTGAGCACACTTACAGTTCCAATATGTACTGAAACCAAACTTCAGAGAAAATGACAACATATTACTACCTCCGATCCTAATTATAGGAACACTTTTGTAGTTGAATTTGCACAACAAAAGTGTTCCTCTAAGTAGGATCGGAGGGAGTACTGATTTTGGAGTACACAAATTTAGAACCCCTCGTGCTTCATGGGAAAGAACACGTGTTCAAATTATCATGATCGGGAAAAAGACATCAAGAAAACAAGCAACCATGAAATCATTTTACAATGAAGCCCCCAAAGATTTTCCTTAATTGGTCACTAAAATATATATTATTTTGCTCCATTGAAATCCATAGTCTCAGTATGTGATCATGACAAAATGTGCATGCCAAGCGATTTTTATGAGTTTAAATATCCAAGTATTTATGAAATTTAATATTACTAGAGGTGAAATTGGAAGCCAACAAAAACTTAACATCCATAGTCAAAGACTTGAGAACTAACTGCGTTCAAGTAATTCTAAAAGCATCCTGCTGATGACAATAAATAAACTCTGATTCTGTCCATCAAGCAATCAAAGATAGCCATCATGATATTTGAACTTATCAATTCTTCAGTAACGAAACTCTCTAAACAATATTCCAAAAGCACGTTTTAATTAACCCTAAAAACTGTCCAAGGCAATGAGGTAAAACATGGGCAACACCGCTTGTATACATTCTCAAGAGTATTTGTTTATAAAGAAAAGTTACGTATGACTTCATTATTATTGAAGAAGATAACCCAGCGACTACTGACAGTAAGCATCAAAGCATGTCACAAACCACCTACAAACGTTCAAAACTCGCAAACTTACCTCTTTCTCAAGTCTCGAGACCTTCTCCATGAGTGCTTCATGATCCTTCTTCCGCATCACCGCTTCGTCCAAAAATCCCGCCTCCTTAAATTTCTTCCAGTCCTCAATATTCCCCATAGAGTCAAACCCCACCACCACCTTCTCCTGATTCTCACTCAAAGAACCCAATGGCGGTGGTGGGTCGTCAGCAAAAGCGACGGCCTTGCCTTTTTCCGAATTCAAGAGGTTCGAACTCGCCCCAAACCCACTTCTCTGGGGTGTGAAAGACGCTGTAGTAGACCGCCCCTTTCTCTGTGGCGTAAACATTAGTGGGGGTCAACAATCGCCGGTGAAAGATTCCAGAAGCCCTAGATATTCCGTCGCGGAGCCACCGGAGGCCAAAGCTGGGCAAACAATCAGCGGTTGAAAATAAAATTCCGATCTTTCCGTTTCATTTTTAATTCAGAAGCCACTTATTTGGGAGCACCGAACTCATCTTGAACCTCCAAGTTCGAAGAAAATGAGAGGACAGGCACGGTTTTTCCAATTTGGAGTTCGAGATGGTCTAAGTTCAAAACTGAACGCTGGAAAAAAAAAAAATATATGACGAAAAACTTAATAATTGGTTTTTTTTTTTTTTTTTTCCAGCCAAATTCGTTTTCGTTTGTTCGGAAATGGAATTTTTTTTTAAAAAAAAGAAAATCCCTTTAAGGTGGATCAAACAAAATTGCAAACAAGTTTCGAAGAAAATTTTCCTCTTAAAAAGGTTCTAAGGGACTCTATGCTGATTAATTAAGAAGATGAAATTACAATGTTGCCCCAAGGGATCAAAAAGGAAAGCTCCTTGGCACACTGTGCTTCTGATTATTAATGATAAACAATACCTCCTTTTTGGTCGGCTGAAGTCTTTGTCCCTCTTCATCATTATCTTTCTCTTCTAAGGCCAACCTCCATGGATGACCTCCGCACACAAGTGACACTCTTACACCCACAAACCTCCTTTGACGGCGAACTCCACCGCACCACCGTTGCTCCTCCACTACTGAACCGCTCGCTTCTCCATGACATTCTTTCTGCATTTCTCCTCACCATCCTCTTTGATTGTGTGTTTCTCAAATTAATGTGCAGTTTCCATTAACAGATTCCAATATTCATTATTAGATACCATTGACATTTCATCAATCTCACTTATTGTTCTTTTCTAATAAACTGTAGTTGAAAAACAAAAAGAATAAATTTAAGGGGCAATACAAATATTCGATGCTTTAAGGGTTTAATACTCATCTTGCAGATTTCAAGTGTATTGGGCACACTTACCAATTAGAAGGAGTTGTCAATACCTAATTGAATGAGTTGTCAAAATCTAAAGATGGAGTTGTTAATATCTAAAGAAGGAGTTTTCAAAACCTAGAGGAAGAGTTGTCAATACCCAAAGAAGGTGTTGTCAAAACCTAACAAAAGGAGTTGTCAAAACCTAAAAAAAGAGTCGTCAAAACCCAACAGAATAAGTTGTCAAAACTTAGAGAAGGAGTTGTCAAAACTGAGAGATGGAATTGTCAAAACCCAACAGAAGGAGTTGTCAAAACCCAACAGAAGGAGTTGTCAATAACCAAAGAATGAGTTGTCAAAACCCTAGAAATGAGGTTGTTAAAACGTGCAGATGGAGTTGTCAAAATTCTTAAAATAAGAAGAGTTGTCAAAGCTCTGGAGATGAACTTGTTAAAAGGTGTAGATGGAGTTGTCAAAAAGCTCGAGATGGAGTTGTTAAGAAATGAGGTTGTTAAAACGTGCAGATGGAGTTGTCAAAATTCTTAAAATAAGATTGTTAAAATGTTCAGATTGAGTTGTCAAAGCTCTGGAGATGAACTTGTTAAAAGGTATAGATGGAGTTGTCAAAAACCTGCAGATGGAGTTGTCAAAACGCGCAGAAGGAATTGTCAAAACTTGGAAATGGAGTTGTTAAAATATTGTGATGGAGTTGTTAAAAACTTGGACATAGACATGTTAATTTTTGGACATTAATTTGGCAAAAGCAATCCATGGAGTTGTCAAAAACCTGGACTGGACATCGACATCACACCATTTTGTATACATATAATCATATCACACCATTTTTCCTACACTAGTCAATCACATGTGTTACAAAATGCGATAATCACCAACATATATATTCATTTTGGTAAACTCAATTTAATAGACAACAATCGAGTCTGAACAACTTTATTAACAATTGAAATCTTGTGAATACAGTAATATCATTAAGTTTATTAACAATTAAGTTACATAATACATATGTCTATTTCTTCATCTCTCTTTCTTCCTAGTTACAATCAATTATTGGACAAGGGACATGCTGCAGAAATCCACCCAAAAGCTCCAAAAATAAGTAGTTCCATCTGCACAAAGGTCCTCTGAGGGAACTCTAGACATGTAACTAATTGCAAAGGGACATTTTTATTTTCATCTGCATGAATACACTGCTCCAAGCATCCTTCCTCACCAGGTCTAGCCCCTTAGATTAACTCTGGTTTAACTTTGACTCACTTCCCCGACCAGTTCAATGGTCAATCCGGGTTTAATAACCTTGAAATTAACATAATTTTAATTGTAATTATGATAGATTCATTAAGATACAAGACTTGTCTAAGACTTACGGGGAAAATTTGCACATTATCAAAAATGACATAATGATATGTGGACTTCCAGTTTAACATATTTAGTTAATTAATGGTCAAAATTAATTGAGATGATGGTCAAAGCTAAATTACTCCCATTTTAACACTTCTGGGGCAAATTTGCCCTTTCACCCTAGAAACCCCCCAGTAACCATTTAAATAAAAAGAAATGGTTACTTCAACAAAAAAGAGTTTATGAGAAGGCAAAATTTTGATGAGAAAAAAAAAGTTTATGATATATTTATTTGTATCGAAAAAAGTTATATCCCTTTGTTATAATATATTTATCTAATTTGTTAGATTAAGGAAGTTAGTCTTGGTTTGAGAAGCATTAAAAAATGTTTTTTGAAAAACTTTTTTGCAAACCGAGATAAAACTCCTCTCACATAATTAGAGCCTGTTTGGATTACCTTTTGAAAAAAAAAGGTGATAAAATTAAAGTGATTATGAAGAATAGATTCTAAGCAAAATAGATTTTGAGAAGAAAATGATTTTGATAAAACGAGAGTATTTGAATAATTATTATGAGAATCACTTTTTTTTCATGTCCAAATTACTAAACAAAAAAAGACATTAGATAATGTAATAATTGCATATAAAATTCCATTTCAAAGATATTTAACATCAAATTTCATAATAAAATAACAAAATTTAAATAAATTTAACTACAAAATTAAAAATTATAACATTACTCAATTTTAATAACGATAAAATAGCTTAAAAATATATGTATTAATAAATTGTAGATGCTTAAATCATTCTCAAATGTGACTAAATTAAATTCCCCACCGTGACGATGGATTTGTGCTTTCTATACACATATTGGAGACGCCTCTCAGGGAAAAAGTTATCTCCTCCTATTTCTGCTGCATGCATGTGCCATAGTTTTCATCTTCATGTAAGCAAATTTTGATCTTAAAGATGTACCATCATCAGCTGGGATAAAACTAAACCATCTAATCATGCATGTTCACAAGAATCAAGAAAGTCTTTTGAACAAAGGCAAGGCAATATATAAAACTCAAGCAGAAAAAGAGAACAGATAAAATGGGAGAATACGGAAGGAAAGAGAAAGAAGAAAGATAAAAGTGGAAAGTGGAAAGTGGAAAGTGGAAAGTGGAAAGTTTTTGCCTTTTCAAGACTGATTTGGTATTAAAAAGTGTTTTCCTCATTTTACCAACTGCTTGGCTCCTCTTTTATGAAACCATGGTTTGTGAACCCTTATATTTTTTAAAATATTCTAATCATTTTTTGTATTCCCTCAATAGCCCTCTCTTTTATTATTGTTGAGGGAACGTCAATAAATGTAAATTAAGAAAATATTAACAAATACCACTTTGGCCCTATTTATAAGTCCATTTTGACCAAAAAATTTGGTCTTATTTATAAATCCGTTTTGACCAAATAAATGAGATTGTGACAATTTTACCTATATTAATTATACTCATAAAGATAGAGAGAGAGAAGAAAGAGTTGAAAAATATCTATTCATAAATGAGGGTAAAGTAGGAAATTTGCTCCTAATCATTGAGATATCTATCTCTCCTTGGTAGGTGAAATTTAATTACAAGAGACTTATAAATAGAACCAAAGTAGTAGTAAAACATGTCTTATCTTACCAACGTGGGTTGGCTCAAGTGGTAAGCGGCTTGTGTCGCTTAAGCAATGTCTCGGGTTCGAGCCTTGTGAATGCAAAAAACCCCCGCTGGGAGACTCTCCTACCAAAGCTAGGCGGGAGACACGGGTCGGATCCGGATTAGTCGGGGGAAGCTCCGGTGAACCGGATGGACAAAAAAAACATGTCTTATATTTAAGACAAAAAAAAAAAAAAAAAAGTATGTTTTATCCCTTGGTCAAAATGCAAACGCTTTTGGGGTGAAAAGTGAAAACACAAAGCTCGAGTCTCTATTTCAATTCTTTGATCTCAGTGAGTTGTTTTTTTAATTGGAGCGATTCTCTATTCTAGAAATTAGGTGTGACTTGAGAGTTTTTTTTATTTGTTTATTTTAAATCCACCCCTATCATATCGGCCCGCCGAGATACACGCCCCATTAATGACACGTCCCATTAATGGCACATCCCGGATATCCGCCCCATTAATGACACCCATTAATGGCACATCCCGAATATCCGCCCCATTAATGACACGTCCCATTAATGGGGTATCATCTAATATCCGCCCCATTAATGGCCCACCATTAATGACGTGCCCGGATATCGCACTGACACCTCTATAAATACGAGAAGGCAAGTAACAAGGTGCACACATTCTAACCTAGACTATTTACATACAGTCTCACCGTGCACACACACCACCCCTTTGTCGTGTACGGTGATCCTACGCTCTCCCGGTTATCTCCTCCATAGATATCCCCACCGGCCTATCCATCCAAGATCAACCTACCAGCCCTCGGCTGGACATCTGTGTTCTATATCAGAACATTGGCGCCGACCGTGGGGAACCTTAAATTTCTATCCCCGTGACCACTAATGGCTAACACCAGAAGCCACAGGCAAAGCCAGCGATCGGACCGGCCGAACGAGGAAAGTATTGTACCTCCAAATCAACCTCAGGCCGGACCGAGTCGACCGCAGGCTCACGATCAACCCCCCGAGGAAAGACTCCAGAGGGACACGTTACCGACACGGAGAGCACCTCTCCTTCCCTCGACGAGTCTTTGCACGAGGGGCCGCCAAGAGTCCAGGCCCAGACGGTCCCGGCTCCGGACGCTCAGGTACTAGACACCGACGTCCGCATCCTAAGGAGAACCCAAGAGTCGATGATTCAAAGGTTCAAAAACAAGGAAAAGCTAGACCACCTCCAAAGGCAAGAGGATTTTCATGCTCTGGAATTGATGATAGAGGAAAAACTTGAAAACCTCTTTCAACGCGGAACCCAGAGAAGCCCTCGTAAGGGGAAGGAGGTTGTACGCCTGGATAGCAATAGTCCGCGTACCAGCCCGGAATCGAATCGACGCCCCCATGACAGGAATGAGGGGGACGCCAGAAAGGAGCGAGAACGCCAACCGACCCCCAGGAGGAACAAGGAGGGACCTTTGCGGATTCGGGATGGGGAAGACCGAGGCCGAGCAGACTGCCATGATGGCAATAAGGACCAGGAAAACCGAGACCGTGATCAGGACTCAGACGAGCCACGCGAGGCGATCACAACGCCCCGGACACGAGGATCCCCTCGGCAGTATAGGATGAAATACTTGGCCGGAGCAGGTGGGACCCCATTCTCTCGAGCAACAGCCACGGCCCCCTACCCGAAGAATTTCGACCTAGCCGATCTCCCCAAGTATGATGGGACCCAGGATCCACGTCATCACCTAGAGATATTTGAAAAGTTGATGTGGGTAAGATCAATAGAGGGTCTGGTCATCTTAAGACTCTTCTCGGCCACGTTAACCGGGCCGGCCCACAAATGGTTGAGTTCATTACCCAACAATTCCATTCGTAACTTTGAAGACCTCGGTCGTAAGTTTGAATTGCACTTTGCCACCAAAGAAGAAACAACCAAAATCTCAATTCACGTTGAGTAAAGTAAAGCAAAAGAAGGGCGAAACGTTGCGAAGTATATCGGATCGGTTCGGAGATACGGCAATACAGGTACGATCATTATCCGAAGAGGTCCATGTACATTGCCTCGTCAACGGACTGGACCCAACGACACGCCTGGCCAGACATCTGTGTAAGAATCGAGTATATTCATTGACGGAATTCTATACCGAAGCAAAGAAGTACCTAGACGTCGAACAAATGGAAATTGCCAATGCGAGATGAGCCCGAGAAGGCGAGGAATTCATCGCCCGAAAGAAGGGATCGCGGACAAGCACAAGGCGGAACCCGCAGACGCGCGGAGAGAGCCGACCCGACCAGAGAGAACGGACAATAAGGGGAGGTACGGCAACTACACCCCCTTGAATGTCCCGCGTTCGCAGCTGTGGAAGGAGGTGGCCCAGACCGAGATGAAGAGGGTGACCAAGCCGAGGCCTCTCAGAAACCGGTCCAATACAGACCGGGGAAAGTTCTGCACTTTCCACGACTGCTCCGGTCATACCACCGACGAATGTTATGAACTCAGAGATGCTATTGAAAAGTTTGTAAGAGAAGGGAAACTGCGCCAATACGTCATTAAAACTCAAGGGAAAACTAGCAGGCGGAATAGTAGCCGCCGAAGCAGGAGTCCGGCCACGAACGCTCCGGAACCTGAGAAGAAACGGAGAACCGGCCCTCCCGAGGGTTACCCAGATGCTGATCTCCAATGCAATGGGATTAGTGGCGGTTTCGGAGGAGGTGGAGATACTATAAGTCAGCGCAAGAAGTACCTGCGGGAGGTGTTGACGGTAAAAGAAGTACCGAAGTTTAAGGGCACGTCATCGAAACCGAAACCACCCCCGTTGGTCTTCACGGACGAGGAGCTCAAGGAGGTTATTCCAGGCCACCAGGACGGATTGGTCATCACCGGGATCGTCGTGAACTGCCGTGTCAAACGGATATTCGTCGACGCGGGAAGTTCGGCCGACATCATAAGCTGGGATGCATACCAGAGGATGCACCTCGATGTTGAAGACCTAAAGCCATGCAAATCTACCCTAATCGGGTTTAATGGAGAGCGTTCCTTCCCAAAAGGATATATCGACCTCGATTAACCTTGGGAACCAAGGAAGCCTTCAAGTCAGAACGGGTAAGGTTCGTAGTGGCCGACTTCCGCTCTCCTTACAACATTATACTGGGCCGACCCACTATACACAATTGGGACATGCTGGCGTCCACTAAGCACCAGAAATTGAAAATGATCAATGATGAGAATCAGGTGGTTGAAGTGTCCGGAGACCAGAAAGCGTCACGGCAATGTTACTTCGAGACTCTCCGTGTTGAGGAAGAAGGACCGTCGTCCCCGCCGCGGCTCCGAACCAACGAGGTGATGACCGATGTCAGAAATGAGGGGCGGCCCCGGCAATCGGTTAACATGGTAGAGCTGGACCTCCGTGAACCAGAAAACCCACGCCCGAGCCGGAAGGGGAGTTGGAGGAATTAATCCTCGGGACGGATCCCTCCAAGACAACTAAAATCGGCAGGGACATGGACGCGGATATAAAAGCAAGACTGACCAAATTCTTAAGACAAAACCAGGACGTCTTCGCCTGGACGTCGGCCGAAATACCAGGGATCGACCCACACTTCTGTTGTCACAAGCTAGCCATATGGCCGGGGTCGAAACCAGTGGCCCAGAAGAGGAGGAATATCTCAGACGACAGGCAGAAAGCCCTTGAGAGTCACATTGAAGAGCTCCTTGCTGCCGGATTCATCAGAGAAGTACAATACACGACTTGGCTCTCGAACGTGGTCATGGTCTTAAAACCAACCGGTAAATGGAGGGTCTGCACGGACTACACCAATCTGAATAAAGCATGTCCTAAAGACTCCTATCCTATGCCCAAGATTGATTGATCGGCTAGTGGATAACTCGGCCGGGTACCGGTTGCTTTCCTTTATGGATGCCTACTCCGGCTACAATCGATTGCCATGCACCCCGAGGATCAAGAAAAACCGCCTTCATGACGGACAAGGCAAACTATTGCTACAACGTCATGCCATTCGGATTGAAGAATGCCGGAGCTACATACCAACGAATGATGAATCGTGTCTTTGAGGATCAAATCGGACGTAATGTGGAGGTCTATATAGACGACATGATCGTGAAGTCAAAACAACCGGAGGAGGAGCATATCCGGGACCTAGAGAGAAACGTTTGACAAATTAAGACGATACCGAATCGGGTTGAACCCGGCCAAATGTGCATTCGGGGTGCAAATGTGCATTCGGGGTGGGAAATTCTTGGGTTTTATGCCGACCAACCGAGGGATTGAGGCCAATCCGGACAAATGCAAGGCCGTGCTAGATATGCAAGTCCCCAACTCCAAGAAGGAAGTGCAGCAATTAACAGGTCGCTTGGCGGCCCTGACAAGATTCTTACCGAGGTCCGCCGAGAAAGCTTTACCTTTCTTTAAATTATTGAAGAAAGAAACCCAGGGAGGATGGAATACGGATTGTGAGACGGCCTTTGAAGAAATTAAGAGATGCTTGGCAACCCCTCCGGTACTAACGAAGCCGGAGCAAGGGGAGACCTTGTTCTTGTACCTCTCGGTGGGAGATGAAGCGGTAAGCGCCGCCTTGGTAAGAGAAACCGAGGCCGGACAGACACCCATCTACTTTGTGAGCAAGGCGTTACAAAACGCTGAGCTCAGATATCAGAAGCTGGAAAAAATGGCATTCGCATTACTAACAACGGCAAGGCGGCTTCGCCCATACTTCCAGGGACATCGGATTGTAGTCCGGACCAGTCAGCCAATCCGGCAGATTTTGCACAAACCAGATTTGGCAGGGCGAATGACAAGCTGGGCGATTGAATTGTCCGAATTCGACATCACTTTTGAGGCCCGGCAGGCGATCAAATCACAGGCATTGGCGGACTTCATCAGGGAATTGACTCCGGTTATGGCTAACGAGGAATTTTGGAGGGTATTTGTTGACGGATCTTCCAATCCAAAAGGCAGTGGAGCAGGAGTCATTGTTGAAAGCCCCGAGGGAGTCGCTACTGAGCATTCCCTCCAGTTGGAGTTCCCGACCTCCAACAATCAAGCCGAGTACGAGGCCCTCTTAGCCGGATTGTCTCAAGCTAAAGAAAGCGGAGCCAGGCGGGTTAAGGTGTTCACCGACTCACAACTCGTCGCCGCACAGATCGATGGTAGCTATCAAGCAAAAGGCCCCTTGTTGGCCAAGTACTTAAACAGAGCAAAAAAGGTAATGACGGAATTCGAAGAGGTAATTGTCTCTCATATCCCGAGAGAAGAGAATGCCCGGGCCGACATCCTCTCCAAACTCGCAAGTACCAAAGGTCCGGGGAGTCATAGAACGGTCATCCAACAGAATTTGGCCGAACCCACATGCATCATGACTATCTCGTCCGCCTCGGACTGGAGAAAACCAATTGAAGATTACCTGGAAAGGGGGATCATCCCAACAGAGTCCACGGAAGCAAAGAAGCTGATGAGAGAAGCCGCCATCTACACTATGGTCGATGATCGCTATACGACAGAAAGGAATACACGCCCGATGATGCGATGCCTCGGTGAGTCCGAAGCAAGGTATGTACTGACCGAAATACATGAGGGATGCAACGGCCAACACATGGGCGGCAAGGCTCTGGCAAGGAAGGCATTACGCGCCGGCTATTATTGGCCCACCATGAAGCATGACGCCATGGAAGCCGCCAAGCGGTGTGACAGTTGCCAGAAACACGCCGGGATCTTATGGCCGCCGCCTACGGAGTTAAAAGGGATGCCGGCCCCCTGGCCCTTCTATAAATGGGGAATGGATATTCTGGGACCATTTAAACCGGCACCTGGACAGCTCAAATGGCTCATTGTCACCGTAGACTACTTCACCAAATGGATCGAAGCGGAGGCATTAACTACGATCACGTCGTCCAGGATTATGAGGTTCGTTCGTCACAATATCTTTGCTCGATTCGGGATACCTGCTGAAGTCGTCACTGACAATGGAACCCAGTTCACGGACCATAGATTCCAGGCCTTAATGTCCAACCTGGACATCCAACAACACTTCTCCTCCGTCGAACATCCTAGTCTAATGGCCGGCCGAGTCAGCCAATAAGATCATTCTTGACGGGTTGAAGAAACGCATGTTAAAGGCCGACTCTAGTTGGACCGAACAACTCCACAGTGTTCTATGGGGCTACAGGACGAGTGTGCAGTCCTCGACCCAGGAAACCCCATTCCGGCTGACATATGGATGCGAAGCAATGATTCCGGTGGAAATCGGGCAGCCATCATGGAGGAAGATCAGAGCCGGACAGGAAGGACCGGCGTCAAATGACGACGCCTTAAAGACAGACCTGGACCTAATAGACGAGATCCGAGTCACAGCTCATTGCCGGAACTTGCCGCAAGCGTTACTCGCGGCAAAATATAATCGTAAGGTTCGACCACGATCCTTCAACCGGGGTAACTTGGTACTTCGGCGGGCCGACATAGGTAATAAGAATTCCCGAGACGGAAAACCGGCAAAGCAAATTGGGAAGGACCATATCGTGTTAAAGAAAAGCTCGATCTTTGGGGCATATGTTCTCGAAACCTTGGCAAGGAAGCCGGTTAGAAGGACATGGAATGCCGATAAGCTAAAGATCTATTACAAGGCCTAGGCCAAGGCTCCCGCTCGGTCATTTCTTACTTTCTCTTATGTTTTTTCCAATTACTTTCCAAATGTTCTTTGCTTTGCAGTTGAATAATTTATGACCATTTGTACGCTCTTTAGAGCTGCTTTATTTAATGAAGGAATCACTCAAGGAAAGGCGTCAATGTGCACAATTATTTGCTTAAGCATGAAGCCGAGGCCACTAAGCCCGGCAAAAACCCGACTCCGAGGTACTTATACCCGGTCAAAAACATAAAAACATCTAGATGTATGACACCGGCCGTTGTACTCCGACGTGCATTGGTAAGAGCTCGGCGAAAATGCCATACGTGGCCTTCACGAAATTGACGCGTCAACGCTCGCCCGATTTAAGAAAGCAGGTTGTCATTCCGACCCTGATCAAGTCAAAATGTCAGATTTGAGGTAATAGACACCTTGGTCGACATGTGACGGCCTCGCCCTTAATTCGGTTCCTATCACATTTCCGGCTAGTCAAGCGGAATGAGGCAATGCGGTTAAGTTAACACCCCCGAGGTTAAGACGTACACCTCGTCCCACACTCCCACACCTCGAGTGTTGGTCGAGTAAACGACTCGTATCCGATAGTAAAGATCAAGAAATTTCAAATATGGAATTTAAGAAAAATGGCAGAAGGGCGAATAAATAAATTCATCCATAAGTCATACAAACGTCACGGCACAAAAGCCGGAAAATCTACAAAGTAAAGGGGCACAGACGCCCACCAAAACCGAAGTTAAACTCAACTAGAGGGACCGGCCTCACGAGAACCCTTGGTCGCCTCACTCTCCGCATCCGACTCTCCTCCTCCCGATCGGGACACGTTGGCGGAAGGGGATTGATATGGAACTAACACTCCATCTTCGACAAAGGCGCGAAAGTCGTAGCCGTCCAAGTTGAGCTCCGTCTTCGAATTCAAAAGCCGGATCTCGCTCCAGGGCATTCTCAAAGCAATCGGCGGCGCTTGCTTTAAAAGCTCGTCGGACTCCAAGCGCGCTCGCGCGATACAGCAAGGGCCTCCTCGGCAGCTTTAACCTTAGCAAACAACGTATCACGCTGTTTCTGAAGGGTTCTCACCGCTTCCATGCTCTCGCCCAACGCCTTTTGGGCCCGGACACACTCAGAGGCTGACTTCTCCGCCCCTTCTCGCGCCTGTTGCAGATCTTGTTCCATCTTCACAAACGCGGCCTTGGAAGCATCCCGTTCAAGCCGGGCGGCGTCCCGCTCCTCCTCCATAAGGTGCAGCTTGGCCTCAGCATCGGCCAAAGCCTTTTTTGTGGACGCCGCCTCCTCCAGAGCCTTTCGCTGGGCCTCAACCTCTCCCCGAGACGCTTTCAGTCGTCTATTCTCTGCATCTGCCAGGGTGTACTTCTCCCTCACAATCACGTAGGCTTGCAGCAAGCCAATAGATTTACACAGGTACCGTTCCGCTGCAAGCACCTCCTCAGCGCTAGGCGGGGACAAGGCCCGGCTCTCCATAAATTCCGGGGGGGGGAGGAACGCGACGTCCAGCTCATCGGTCACCCCCTTGTCCCATATGAAACTGCGAGGAAGCAAGGAAGAAGGACGTAAGGGCCCGGTTGAAGGAGGAGGAGGAGGCGAAGTTGGCAAAGGCACCGGCAGAACCGATGCCGAAGGAGAGCGGCCGCGACCTCCTCCGTAGGTAGTTTCACCGGCCGAGACAAAGAACCTTTCCCTTTAGAGGTATCGAAACAACCGCTGGGGTGATCCGGAGGGTACGGATGGAGCCGACTTGTCGCGTCTCGAAACCTTAGCCTTCTTCGTCACAACAGGAGGCATTAGCCTCGGGCACGTAGTTTTATCGTGGACGGCCCGTTTCTCGAGACCGACCACTCGGAGATGCCGCGGCCGGATTCACTTTCTTCAAGTAACCGGGAAGGGCCTTCATGTCTTGAGTTGAAAAAGACAGTAAAGGGAAATCAGAATAAACACAAAGTATGCCAACAATATACAAAACATGACCAAAAGAATAAGGAACATGGCAAATAAGGGACTCCTACAAGTAGAGGGGATTGGCCTAGATCCCTCCCCGGATATGAAAAAGGCCGCACTGGATGCCATACTTCTCCACGTAGGCGTCCAACCTTGGGACGTGAGGGGCCATCTCGGGTAGGAGATCATCTTGCGAGATCTGGAAGGACGAGGGGGTGGCTTTGTGGTGACTCTCCATCCAATATAAAGGGAAACGCCACACTACGTCGGCAGCCTCGACCCCCTTCAAAAACCAAGTCGGCTTACCAGGCACGGCGACAACCTTGAAAAACGCGTTCTTAAACCGCTTAAATGAATCGGAGAAGGGCTTCATGAGCTTCCGGTCGGGATTAACGCGGAGAGACACCAGCCCTTTTAACTTGTCACCTTCCTTAGGAGAGCCAGGGGTAAAGGGGCCGAAGTAGTAGAAGAAAAGATTGGTCGAGCAGGGAATTGGAACCGGGTAGGAGCGACACAGTTGTTCGAACGCTACAAGATAAGCCCACCCGTTCGGATGAAGTTGAGACGGGGCGAGTCTCAGGTGCATCAGGGCAAGCATTTGGAAATGGGTGAAAGGGAAGTAGACACCAACCCGAGTAAGATAATCCCAGTAAAAATGAAAGAAATTGGGACGCCTACTTCCCGTTCAAAGACAAACAAGCTCGTCGGCCTCCGGCGGCGTAGACGCACCCTCCATGGCGGGTAGATCCAACGGGCAATGTCCGTATCCGACATAATGGACCGGGTCTTCAAGACCTCGTGGGACACCCAGGATACCTACGACACAGGGCCTCGGGTGGACTAGAAGAGTCCGATGCCTCAGCCTCGGCCTTTTTCTTTGAAGGCAGAGATTTCGGAGCCATTAACCTATATGCAACATAAAATGAAATTAGCAGAGTTGGAAATACCTGGTAAAACAATGTTAGAAGGCAAAACAGATGGCGGACTCGGACGAAAGGGCACGCCAGAAGAGGGGCCCGAAGGACGCCGATGCCGGCAAGAACCAAGAACCGAGGTAGCTCTGGAGTCTTCGCCGCGCGCAATGTGGAATGAACCCTCGGCCAAGCAGTCCCAGCAGGGGCCGAGATAATCATCAGGATAAGGGTCCAAGCTCGCAGAGGGTGGACCCTCACAAAAGTTGAGCGGTTGGGCCAACAAGGCAGGAGACCGAGAGCCGGCAAAAGAGCCAACCCCGGCCCGAAAAGGTGATAAGGAAGGAACGTTGTATGCCGGAACTCGGACCGAGGAAGGCGACAGAACTCTAGCAGGTATGGGTTGGGGCCCGATTCGTCCGGAAGAACCATTCCCACCTCGAAGTAAAGGCGCTGACCTTTCTGCTTCCGGAAGCTCAGTTCCAAGAACCCAATAAGAAGCTCTCGGGTAACGAGTACGAAGAAACTCCTCTTCCTCGGGGTGAGCGTTGATCTGGGTCTAAGGAAATGCCTATTTCTATCCATCAGAAAAGGAACTAGAACCTAAGAACTACAGGCTTTACGTCAAAAGAGAGGAGCGTATAGGTCAAAGGCAACAAAACCCAGAAACTGATCTTAAAGGGATACTCAGAAAACCAGAGGAATGGGAAAAGTAGATAAGAGACCAGAGGATATCTAAACGGTACGAAATATGCCGTAAAAGAGTAAAGAGAAGGACGGAAAATACCTGCGTGAGTACGAAGAAGGTGACTTGAACAAACGAAATGGAGAACAATGGAGTTTTTACGGAAGAAACTCGGAGCAAGTTCACAACAAAATGGTAGGCGGGAAATAATGAAAAACGCAAACACGAAGCAAATACTTCATATAAGAAGAAGGAGAGGGAACGCCGGGGGCAGTTCGGTCTTTGAACACGGACACGATGGGAAATGCACAGCCTGACGTAAGAGCATTAAATGTGCACGCAAATCGGCACTCGGAGGGGCGCGACGGCCAGCACCCTTTCCAATCAGGACATGCCAGGTGTAAAGCCGCAATGATGGCGCCTACGGAAAGAAGACCAAACGACTTACCCACGAGCAGGGGACTAACCACGTAAATCCGAGGTCGCCCAGTACGCCCCGGTCAGGCATGACCCAGGGCACCACACAGAACATCATCATAAGGATAAGCCGCGGCACAAGAAGCCGGGTTGGCTGAAGCACAGGCCCCGGTCACAAACCGGACCAGGAGAATCATACACCTCGGCCGCCCAGAAGCCTGAACAGCCGAGCTGGGGGGCAACTGTTACGGACCGGCCCAAAAGCCCCCAAGTCCATAGCATGGCCCAAGCAGAGCCAGGAGGCGTAATCCGCTAATCATAGCAGGAGATCCGGAAATCCTGGTTAGGTAGAATCCACCCCTATCATATCAGCCTGCCGAGATACACGCCCCATTAATAACACGTCCCATTAATGGCACACGGATATCCGCCCCATTAATGACACGTCCCATTAATGGCACATCCCGATATCCGCCCCATTAATGACACGTCCCATTAATGGGGTATCATCTAATATCCGCCCCATTAATGGCCCACCATTAATGACGTGCCCGGATATCGCACGTACACCTCTATAAATATAGAAGGCGGGTAACAAGGTGCACACATTCTAACCTAGACTATTTACATACAGTCTCACCGTGCACACACACCACCCCTTTGTCGTGTACGGTGATCCTACGCTCTCCCGGTTATCTCCTCCATAGATATCCGTGCCACCTATCCATCCAAGATCAACCTACCATTCTCTACTGACATCTCGTGTTCTATAATTAATATATATAATTACAATACAATTACAATTATTAATATTGAATTATTTATCTACAACCATTGTTGTCAAACTTGTAAGTTAATTCTCCGAGTTTACCGCTTTTTTAGGTTTCTAGCTTACTAAATCGAAGTCAACTCATTGGTAAATTTGTAATCGTTGTAAACTCGATTAAACTTACGAGTTTATACAATCGAGTTCATATTTTTACATTTCAAACTTATAAAATCGTGTCAACTCACCCTTAAACTTGTGTTAATTTTTTTATTTGATTATACTCAACAACTTTATATGTGAGTTTTATAGAAATTTCTTTGTTAAATATTGTAAACTTTATATATTGATGGATTTAATTTTAACTATTTGGATTTAAAATATATTTAAATCAAATTGTTGTCATTTTTTATATTTTAATTTTTTATTATACACTATCAATACTTATTATTTTTTTTTTGATTCTGACTATCAATACTTATTTATTAGTGAAAATAAACCCCTACAAATTTATGATTTATGTTCACGGTAAGAATTTACATCATTATTATTAGTTTAATTTTTGGAATGGCATGAGCCATTAGCCCATTACTGTCCACGTTGCTGAAGTGGCCTCTCTTAATTGCTTTTTGGTTCATTCAGATAATACTTGAGGTAAAAACTTCCCGTATATATTAAACCTTCAGGGGAAAAACAGATTCAACTTGTTTGCACTTTGCCCCCAAAACCCAAACCCTAAATGGTTGTGTGTTAGTCTGCCATTGATAAGCTTTTGATTGGCGTAGATTATGGCTTCAGAAAACGCTTCTCGATCAACCTCCGCGGCCGATTCCTATATTGGCAGCTTGATTAGCTTGACCTCTAAGAGTGAGATCAGATATGAAGGGATTCTGTACAATATCAATACCGAGGAGTCCAGTATCGGACTCAGGAATGGTACTGCTTTGTTTTCAGCTCAGTAATTTCATCTGGCTTTTTTATGGTTTCCACTAAATTGGGGTTCATTCTATTTTAGATCTTTTAGCTCGGTCGTTCATTATGACTGAAGATTTGTACATCATCATCACCATAATTATTTCGTCCTTTTTGAACTGGGTTATTTCAAAGGGCTGCGAATTACAGTGTTGTAGGAGGTGGCTTGAATTTCTTATTGTTTGTTGTCTGCTATGGAGAAAGGACAAAGGCCGAAGGGTTTAGTGACAGTAAGGCTGGACGTAGCAGGGTGGGCATATGTACCATGAACGCGATTAATCTCGTAGCTTGTGACTTTTTGCTGTACTGCTTATCAATGTTTTGAAACTATTGGAAAGCTTTGTCGTATATCTGTCGGGGTCAAAGGCTTTTGAATTGTGCTTTTTTCAGCATGACATATGATTTCTCCCTGGTTATTAACGACAAGTTTTCTTCAAGTTCATTTGTTCTCTCCCTTGTTGGAATGGAAAGAATCACAATTATTAAAAACTGAATAGTGTGGAAGATAATTGTAATCGTTTTCATTTGTTTGGATAATTTATCACTGGGAAAAAATATGAACTTGCAAGTTAAAATCAGAGAACAGACAGAATGGGATGGTGAGGGGAAACTCTTGTATAGAATTTGACTAATTTTGGTTGTTGATAGAACACCATGGCGTCATATGATCCATATAGCCAACCTCATCTAGTGGGATAAGACTGCTTGTTGGTGAACTATTTTTAGCTGGTTCTGGTTAATTTTATTGTGGTTGAAGATTTCTTTCTTTCTTCTTGTTGCTTGCTTTTCTTTTTTCAGGAAGAATTGGATGTTCTTATTTCATCGAAAATATCAAATTTTTCCATATCCCTCTTATTGTGTTTATTTTGGAGGGAACAAGTTAAGAAATAAATGCTTCCAAGGCTTTGTTTCCTTATTTAAGTACAATGCATCAAAATGAGGGCTGATTCCTTCCGTTATTCACCCATGCATTGTCGTTACTGACTTACGTGGCCTGTGGAGCAATGTCTGAATGTTGCACCCATAAGACTTGCAGTGTTGCTAATAATAATATTAAATGCTTCAGTGTGGCATGTGGCGTGCTTCACAACTCCCCATAAATTTATGGCCAGAATATTTTTTCAAGTTTGTAATTTTCTGATTTCTCTTTTTTCCCTCTATGATTTCACAGCGTTCCAATACTTCATTTTGTTCATCTTCAAATTTTTTCTATATTTCATGACTTCATCTAGAAAGGGCTTCACTTTTTCTCAATCTCTAGGTCTAGCACACTCCATTTAGGTTAGCTACCGTCAATTATGTTGGATATAAACCTTTTTTTCATTTTCCTGAACTTTTAATCATCAAGCTTGGCACTTTTACGACTAGAACTTTTGATTTGCATTATTATTGTTATTTTGTAATATATTTCGATGTGGCAATTTTCTGTGCATTATATGCCTTACCTCCAGGAACCCCCTTTGCAACATTGCCCAACATGCCATTGACTGCCATGTGCCATTTTATTCCCTTATGTTCCATCCTTCTTGATAAGTAGTTAGTAGTAAATAAACTGCTTGTAAATAATAAAATCTGGATTATGTTCCAGATTTAATATTATTTAATACAAATCAAATCTCTCAATGTTACCAAATTTGCGGCGACAGTCGTCCTCCTCAAGTATAAATTATTTTCTTCCCTTTTTGTCCTCTTGTAGCAATGTACCATTAGGGTCAAGCAGTTTTTATTTCCTTGTTTTCCTTCCAATTTTGGAGTGTTACATGTGAGTCAATGCTAGCTTCATCCATGTATATTTACATTTGTCTTCCTCCCTTTGTTTCAAGCGAATATTCTAAAACAACAAGAGCAACAAGCCTTATCCCACATCAAGTGAATATTCTATGATCGATAAAATAATCCATGAGAATTTTCAAGCGGTGACAATATTTTTTGTACTACTACTAATAGAATGGCGGTTTCACTATATCTTGTTTGAAAACTGGAGGGAAGTAGACTTGACTCTACAAATAAGGCCCAAAGCCTAGGATTTAACCTAATTACTTAGTGATTAAGCCCAAAGTAGTCAATCCTATATAGCGGCTGGCCAAAAAAATGCTATAGCGCATTGTGGGATGACCGCTACACCGAAGATACACACATAAATACTCAAAAATAAACATGTACTCAAAATTTAAGACATATTCATCATTAAACAATCAATCATCCAACTCTCTAAAAGTCATAAACAAAACTTTAACATATAACAAAAAATTCATAATTAAATTAGTCTTTAAAGGCCATAATTAAAATTCATCTTGCAGAAGTTTGTGGTTGCTGTTGGAATAGCATTTTTACTGTGGCAGAATATTGAGTTCTACAGTAAAAATAGACCTCAGAATGCCCGACATGCTATTTCAGAATTAGAACACCCGACAATTGAGTTATTTCACTGAGAACTCAATCACGGATGGACTGCGCCTCTCTCGCCCTCTGGGAATTGGGATCTGGTCTTCGGAAGAATTTTTTTTCTGTCGACCTAAGTTGTCTTCTAAACTCAATCAATCGGGTCGGTTGCATTTTGGGTCTCTCGTGTCTAGGTGGGCCGTAAATGGTTGTATAATAAATAAATAATTAAAAAAAAAAAGAAGTAATGACGCGACGCGGGTGCTACAACGCGCGATTGGCCGCGTCGTCACTCGCGATACGGACGCGAGGTACAAACGCTCCGCAAAGGAGCTTCTATGGCGTCCACTTACTGTTCCGCACTGCACCGGCGCGATAGCGCGCTATCGACTACTCTGATTAAGCCTAGTGTCTCGATCAAGATTTTCCTACCCCGAGAGGGAAAGGTCCTTCCCTTTTTGGTCAGTTGTGGGCGAGGAGGGATTCGAACCCTCGACACCGTGGTTTATAGCCATGTGCTTTAATCCTGTGAGCTACAAGCCCCACTCCGTCTCCACTAGATCTATTCCTCGGAGTACCCTAAAGAAGGGGAACCTTTCCTCTCCCTAGCCATTTCGGCTTAAGAAGATGTGAAAGCGCCTCTCTTTCTATAAGAACGGTGCATTCCGAGGTGTGAAGTAGGAGAGAAGGGATTTCATAATTGGGGTTTTGAATAAGACGACCTTCTCATTTTTCATTCTTATTCCTTTCTCATATTGAAAAAGGAATAAGAAGGAGAGGTGTTAAGCTTTTTATCATCTTGGCGCCGAGCTATTACTGTTGCCACCCAGATTTAATGCAATTCTATTATTATTTTATTGTGATTTTAGGGTAGATAGAGGGGATGTGATTAGATCATATTTAATTGTGTTTATTCCCCTAATCTTCCCTATGTATGGAATTGACTCGGTGAATAAAAATCAGAGTTTCTATCGCTCAAAATTTATGGTATCTGAGCTAGGTTTCAATCCTGGGACTTGTGGGTTACGTTTTTAGGCAAACAAATGGTGGACGTAACGACAAAGTCCCTAAATCCCTAAATCAAGAAATCAAGAGAAGTTTGAAGGATTTATATACAAGTTGGGAATGATAACATATATTCACAAGCTTGAAGGGAAGTGTAGGAAAGTGGGCCGACTCTACAACTAAGGCTCAAAGCCTAGGATTTAACCGAATTACTTAGTGATTAAACTTAGTGCTCTATAACACCAACACCGTTGTCATCCTATTGTTATTGTATCTTGATTTTAGGAAAGATAGAGGGATGTGATTAGATCATATGTAATTGTGTTTATTCCCCTAGTCTTCCCTATATATGTAATTGACTCCCTCTGATTATAAATCAGAGTTTCTACTGCTCAAAATTACAAAAACCTTGTTTAGATGCCCTAGGGAGGGTTTGGACTGACACTAGTGCAGAAAGTATTTTAGCCTTTTCTTGTGTACTAGAAATTGTTCTAGAATTTATTGTTATTCTACCAAAGAAAAGGTAATAGTAAGAATCCTTTTGTAGTAGTGGTGCGAATCTTTACAGCATTTATGAGATGTAAGTTTTGATATTTTCCTTTTGCAGTCCTTGTACAGATGCCTTGGGGAGGGTTTGGTGATTGGTCTGACCCTAGAGCAGAAGACTTGTAGTAAATATGTGCCCCCCCCCAACACACACACACACACACAAAAAAAAGAAAGAAAAAGAAAAAAAGGAACACATACACACACGCCCAATTTGTCTTTTCTTGCTTACGTATTTATGTGAGATTTTTATTTAGGTGGACTGGCACTGTTTCTCAAATTTGCAATATGTGCATGATTCTCTTCTGCTTTGAATTCTAATAACTTGTTTCGGATAATTATTTGCTGTCAGGTTCCTTAATATGCTTTTGTTTGTTGTAATTAGCATGTGGTAACGATGCTTTTTTTATTTTTATTTTTTATGGGGCAGTGAGATCTTTTGGAACTGAAGGAAGAAAAAAGGATGGGCCACAAATTCCTCCTGTTGACAAGGTTTATGAGTATATATTGTTCCGTGGGAGTGACATCAAGGTATAATTTGTGGAATTGTGGATCATAGCCAAGCACCTTTTTTCCGTAGTTGTAATTTTAAGCTCCGAGTGGGTTGTCCTGATCTTGTTGAATACTTAAAAATCTATCTTGGGAAAATAGATTTGTTTCCTTTGAATAACTTGGTCCCAGTTTTGTGTTCAAATCATAACCACACTGGGTCTTTTTGTTTTTAGTCTCCAGTATTCATTTTTGTCATCACTGTCGTGTGTTGAAGGTTTAATTGATTAAGATAATTACAAGAAAACATTCAGTATCATATATGTATTGGAGAAAGAAACATTAGAAGGCTGATCCAGATTTCCTTTTGCCTTGTAATTTTCATATGATGCAGCCTTTTAATGTCTTGTCAGTGTGTATTTATGAATTAGATCGGTTGAAATATCGGCTGTGCTATCTTTTTGTGCAGGATTTACAGGTTAAATCCTCTCCCTCTCCACCTATCCAGCCTTCTCCACCAATAAACAATGATCCAGCTATTATCCAGGTTGATTAGAGATTTTTTACATGCACGATGTGCCAATTTAAGTTGATTGCCTTCAAATAATTTTTATCACCTTCAAAAGTGTATGGAATTGCCTTGCAGTCTCAATATCCCCGTCCTGCTACTACATCTACAAGCTTTCCTTCAGCTGCAAGTGGGTCTTTGACCGATCTTAGTTCTCATAACCCACAACTTGGACTGCCTGGGTCAAATTTCCAAGGGCCACTGCCTTTGTATCAACCTGATGGGAACATAGCGTCATGGGGTCCTTCGCCACCGGCCCCAAGTGCAAATGGTGGCGGGCTTGCTATGCCAATGTATTGGCAAGGATATTATGGTGCACCAAATGGGATTCCTCATTTACACCAGCAATCTTTACTTCGACCACCACCTGGTTTATCGTTGCCTTCATCTATGCAGCAGCCAATGCAGTATCCTAACTTCCTTACCGCAAATATGCCAGAACTCCAACCATCGTTACTACCTGCCAGTTCTAGTTCTCCTAGTGTAACATCTACTTCCTTACCGCCATTCAATCTTCCATCAACTTTGCCTCCTGCACCTTCTGCTTCATTTGCTTCAGAAACATTGCCAGCATCAGTACCAAACAAAGCACCAACTGTACTGCTTCCAGCAACCACATTAGCTGCTAACTTACCATCACTGGCTCCTATGGCCACATCCAGTGCAGATATAAATGCTATAGTGCCATCAATCTCCAACAAATCCAATGCAGTTTCTTCAAGTTTGCCATATCAAACTGCATCTCAATTTGCACCTGCAGTTGTTGGGTTGCCAAATACCACCCGTACAGAAACACCTGTCCCTTTGGTAACTCCAGGTCAATTGTTGCAGAGTGGGCCAACATTAGTTTCTTCATCTCAACCCGCACAAACACCCCATAAGGATGTTGAAGTGGTTCAGGTGTCATCAGCAGCATCTCAAGAGCTGTATGTGCCAGTTTCTGCTGAAACAAAACCCCCAATACTGCCACTGCCAACAACTTCACGGGCCAGTCACAGGGTATTTTTTTCTCTCTATGCATGGACATCACATAAACACATTCATAGAGTGGTTTTGCATGTCCTTGTATGTTTGTATATTATGATAGGAATTCTTGTAACTTGGGTATATTTTCATCATCTGTGGCTGCTTATGCTCTGAGCTAGTGATTGTTCAGATCATGAATTTGTGTAAGTTCTGCTCTGTGTTTTCAAATGATTTAAAGTCTAAAGTCTGTTCAGGTGTGATGGTTGGTGGTAGTAAATGCCCTATTTGGCATACTTAATAATTGAGGAACCTCTGTTTTTGGTTTTATGTGCTTGAAATTAACTTATCCCTATCTCATTCTTGCATGTATTACGAGATTCTCTTCTGAGATTTTTTATCACATCGGATTAGATTTTCTTTCTGTCATTTCATCAATCTCCTTTCTGATGTTTTTTATATCTGGTTGCACTCTAGCCAAGTGGAGCTCCCATTCAGACACATCATGGTTATGGTTACAGAGGAGGACGTGGAAGAGGAAGAGCCATGGGGGTACTGCTCTGTTTCCTATTTCTTTTGAGATTAAGTAGGGGTTTCTGACATAATTATTTGTTTCAAACCTGAAAACTAGTTGGAAGATTTGGAATATTTAAGATTTGGGCCATAACAGAACTTGAAAATTCCCTTTTTGGTTAATAGGTTTGACTGTTTCGCTTAAGAATCTATAATCTATCTAAATCTTGGAAAACGCTGCTCTGACTTTGAAGTCTTTGCTGCTGAGGTTGAAGTGCATAAGATATACGATTTTTATGCTTGTTGATGCTGAGGCAGAACACTTTAGGCGGAGCATTAAAAATGTTTGATGGATCTTCAAATTTTCGGAGATGATGTCTGATTAGGTAAATCTATGACAATAGTGTTAAAGCTAAAAGTTTGAATTTTTGCAGGGTTCACGTCCAGTCACAGGATTCACTGAAGATTTTGATTTCATGGCAATGAATGAGAAATTTAACAAGGATGAAGTATGGGGTCATCTTGGTAAAAGCAACAAGTCTCACTCAAAAGAAAAGGATGGTGAGGAGGATGTCAGCGATGAAGATGGCATCCATGATGAAGACTATGGTGATGTACCAAAAATTGAGGTCAAGGTACGAATTTTTCAACTTGTGTGCAATTTGAGGTTCAGTTATTCAGTATCAATAATTACATTTTTGTCATTGCAAAGCTCTTGATCCTGTTGTTTGTGGTTTCTGCAGCCTGTTTATCAGAAGGATGATTTCTTTGACTCACTCTCAAGCAGTGTGCTTGATCACAATTCGCAAAACGGAAGAAGGACAAGATATCACGAACAAAACAAGATTGATACTGAGGTAATTTCTTTGTTGGTTTTGCTCTGATTCTTTTCATGAGGGATTTTTTTTTTTTTTGGGGTGGGGGACTAATGTTCAAATGCATTTTTACTGATTTGTGGTGCAGACATTTGGTGATTTTGTGAGGTACCGTGGTGGTCGAGGAGGGCGTGGCCCTTGGCGTGGAGGTGGTGGGGGTCGTTACCGAGGTGGTTATTATGGAAGGGGTTATGGCTATATGGGAAGGGGAAGAGGACGTGGCATGCCGAGTCGCCCTTAGTTGGCAGTTAAGATTCAAGTTTAAACCATCATAAGGAATGTGAGCCAAGCCCCTGGCTAAAATATTCTCAAGTCACTATTTGTATTTTCTCTGTTATAGTTTGTCTTCGCTACAAAGGTGACATTTTGCCATTTTGTTATGATAGCTTCTCCTGTTGTCCATAGCCGAATGCACCTGGCTTTTGTGGTAGGGTACCGCTACAGCATCTTATTTTAGCTTATTTAGAAGGTGAAGTTTAGAGAGTAAGCCTTGACACAACGAAAAGATTACTGTATCTCGAGGTCATAGATTCAAATCTGGGAAACAACATCTATCTTCGACTGTGGGGGTAAGGTTACTTACATCTATTCTTTCTTAGACCGCATCTAGTGAGAGCTTTGTGTAATAGGCTGTTGTTTTTTATTTTTATTTTTGGAAGTTTAGAGTCTAGATCAGTTTGATTTTCGTCTTTAAAGAATCTAGTTGTCTTGGACCAAAAAAAAAAAAAAAAAAAAAAGGAGTCCAGTTGTCTATTTCAGATATGCTCATTTTCATACTCTGCTCTTGTAAATGACATTGGCAGTTTAATTCTTAGTGTCATATTTGTAGATTGGGGCATATTATCAATTTGTAATTCTGTGGAGTATTTGATATGTTAGTTTTTGAAAGCCACTTTTAATTGTTCTATACGCATAGAAGGACCTTTTGTTTATGTTTTTATTGCAAATTAGTGATATAATGTTTCAAAATTTACAAGTTATTTTAAGGTTAATTGCATTTTCTTGCCAAAAGGTTGGTTTGATCACGTTTAATTTTAAACATTACAATACCAAACATAAGCATTAAATAATATATCTTGCCTAAGATTATTCTCTTTTCGATAAATTGCCTAATATTATTCTATAGGCCATGTTACCAAACATTCGAGAATTTAAAGTTTAATCAAACTTCGTTTATTAAACCTTGTATGCAATACGATAGCCTCCAAAAATACCATCTATAATGTAAATCTATTACTTGGAGGAACCAGCATTCCTAGGATCTGGGAAATTTTCTCTATGGAACATTATAGGTAAAGCAAAATTTTAAGTCCAACTTGGCAAGAAAGGGAGGGTTGGAGATAAGTAGAATTTATATATTTTGAAGACCCATTTTTTTAATTCAATTAATTAATTGTTAAAATACTTACAATCACAATATTGCCCATCCTTTATATTTTCATTCCAAACCAAGTTTAGTGGGTGTTCGGATTAGTTTATTTTAAGTGATTTGAGTATTATACGGTAGACTGTAAAAGAGCTTTTCAATGGCGTCCAAAACATCAAAACTTTTGTATGAAAAATGGCAACATGCAAAGATGCTAATAATATTTAATAAAACCAAAAGCATGTGACAGTTCTACATGTACTTCTACTTGCAAGTGGCAACTAGGACTCTTCTGGGAGGAAGAGAAGGTCTTCTTCCATGGAGGAGAGCCAAGTTATCAAAGAAGAGAACGTCTCCTTTTGCCATTTGAACTGTATGCTTTCTTCTTCAATGATCTCTTCACCACTTTCTCTGCAATCTCACTCCCATCCGCCATCGTCGCTGAGCTATGCTCCTTGCCGTACATCCCCACCACCGTGTTAAACCATATTCTTCTTCCTTTCCTTCCTTCGAACACCTTCAATTCGTTAATGGCCTCGGCCCTATTATCGTCTTCACTCCTCCGTTGGACAACCACTCTAACTCCATCCCCAATGCTCTCGCTCTGCACAAAGTTTCCAAAAATTCATGTTCAAAGTTCCTTATGTGTGTATGGATATTTTCCACGCACACGTATCTTCTGTTGCCATATGGGTTAGTGATCAAGTAGAGTTCGTTATTAGTGATTTCTCATTCCTTCAATGCAAGTCTTAATCCATTAACTAACAAACCAGTTTTATAATACAACTGATAAACTCTTCTAAAGGTGATTTGCCCTAAATCTAAGAGGTGAGAATCTTTGTTAACTTCCTTCGGATCGGGTTTCTCTCATTATTCTTTTCTCATTATCCTTTATAATTTTTAAATCATGTCCGTTCAATCAATCTGAAAAGTACAATATTATTTTGACTTTTCACTCCTCTTTCCAATCAATAGTTTATATGGACTCTTGAAGTATAATGAGAAAAAGAGATCATGATGTGTGTCCCTTCCTTCTATAGTGGACACCCCACATCCTACACCCTCAATCATAACAAGGACCCTCTTTATATAAAATTCTAAAATGGCTAACAAACTAATTGTGATTAACTAAATAGATCACATATCCCAATCAGCAAGGTTCTATTCTATATAAAGGTTATATCTCTTTGGTGTGAGTAACACAAACTGGGCACGGTGGGTCTGCCCCTAAAAAAATCCCCCTTCCCAATTTTTTTTTTTTTTAATATTTCTTTTGATTATTAGATTCTACGTAAAATGAGTGACATTTTGATATCTTACAGTAAAAAATGAGATTATATTCAATTTTTATTTATTTATAATTTTTAAAGATTTAAAACTCTTAATGAAAAAGTGAACTACCTCATTTTTTATTTTTCATGTTTTCAATTGATTTAATACTAGTCATTGTATTATTGAAGTACTTCATCCGATCCTAAATATAGAAGCTAGAGAGAGTTTACCTTAATCCTAAATATAAGCGTATTTTAGCCCACTTAGTGTATTAAATTTATTTTTTTTTTTCAAAGCAATCTCCTATCAAAGGGTACTTCTAATCCACATGATCAAACATGATAACGTAGGGATTAACTAAATTTCTTAATATTTATAAATTATAGTTATCTAGATAATATAATATATATAATAATGAAGTGTTAGATGTAAAGGAAGGTAGAGACGTACCTGATCTCAGCGAGTTTGGGATCAGAAGTGGCAAAAGCATCATCCCAGCCACGACCTCTCATGGAGGAAGTGTCATTCTTACTGAGAGCAGTGAAAGAGTAAGAGAGAGACTTTTTCTCCATCTCCTCCACCATCCTCTCTGTCACTCTCAAGGCACAAACAAATGGCGTCTCTCCTCCTTCCGGCGGCGCTACCTCACAGAACAGTATCACTTTCTTCGGATATTCCTTCATCTGCAACCTCACGTACACACCATTAATGCTTAAAGGGAGAACCCAATCTCAAGAGAAAGAAATAGGAGAGAGATGCATACTAGAACCATTTCATGTATTTTCTAAAATATTTTAATTATCTTTCTTAATTCCTTCATTTCTTCCGCTTCTTGATTATTGTAAGTGGTAAATTAAGAAAAGATTCATAAACATAAAAGATATTCTTATATTTAAGAACAAGACTGAGTTCCCAAATATATTTTTTAATTAAGGACCAGAGAGAGTATTAAACATAGAGTGAATCTTTTGAAAAAATCATTTGGTAAGAGACATATGCAGTAAACGTAGTATCAAATATTGAATGATTCATCTTTGAGAGGCTGCGGACATTTATCTTGTTGTATCACTCAACCATTTCTCTTTGAAAGGGTACGAGATATAAGGGGGGAAAATTGATTAATTAAAACATTTAGTAAATGTACCTTTTTTAATATATATTCAATTATATTCGAGAATATCTTGCTTGTAAGTAAACATTTAGTAAACGTAGTATCATTCTTGTTCATTTTCGTCATTGCGAGTGTGATCTTTTATTTATTTGTTTGTTTGTTTATTTGTGGCAGATAGTGAAAGTATCTTTAGTTCAAGTGGGGACTTTGGATGCCTTTTGAATTGCTAAATGTCACATAAGCTACAAACCATTAAGTATTGACAAAAACTGAGGGACAAGCCTAGAAAAAAAAAAAGCATATATAATCAATAATTATTTTCCTCATTTTCATTAAAAAAAGCATATATAAGCCCACAAAAGGTTGGTTTGATCATGTTTAATTTTAAACATTACAATACTAAACATAAGCATTAAATAATATATCTTGCCTAATATTATTTTATGTGCCATGTTACCAAACATTCGAGAATTTAAAGTTTAATCAAACTTCGTTTGTTAAACCTTATATGCAATACCATAGCCTCCAAAAATACCATCTAAAATGTAAACCTATTATTTGGAGGAACCAGCATTTCTAGGATCTGGGAAATTTTCTCTATGGAACATAATAGGTGAAGCAAGATTTTAAGTCCAACTTGGCAAGAAAGGGAGGGTTGGAGATAAGTAGAATTTATATATTTTAAGATCCCCCCCTTTTTTTTAAATTCAATTAAGTAATTGTTAAAATACTTACAAGGTTACAATCACAATATTGCCCATCCTTTATATTTTCATTCCAAACCAAGTTTAGTGGGTGTTTGGATTAGTTTATTTTAAGTGATTTGAGTTTTATACGGTACATTGTAAAAGAGCTTTTTATTTTAATATACTATTAACCAGCTACTATGTAAGCAAGAATTACCATTCAATGGCGTCCAAAACATTAAAACTTTTGTATGCAAAATGGCAACATGCAAACATGTGAATAATATTTGATAATTAAAAGCAAAGGCATGTGAGAGTTCTACTTGTACTTCTACTTGCAAGTGGCAACTAGGACTCTTCTGGGTGGAAGAGAAGGTCTTCTTCCATGGAGGAGAGCCAAGTTATCAAAGAAGAGAACGTCTCCTTTTTGCCATTTGAACTGTATGCTTTCTTCTTCAATGATCTCTTCACGACTTTCTCTGCAATCTCACTACCATCCGCCATTGTCGCGGAGCTATGCTCCTTGCCGTACATCCCCACCACCGTGTTAAACCACATTCTTCTTCCTTTCCTCCCTTCGAACACCTTCGTTAATGGCCTTGGCCCTATTATCGTCTTCACTCCTCCGTCGGACAACCACTCTAACTCCATCCCTAATGCTCTCGCTCTGCACAAAGTTTCCAAAAATTCATGTTCAAAGTTCCTTATGTGTGTATGGATATTTTCCACGTACACATGTATGATGCATCTTCTGTTGGAATATGGGTTACTGATCAAGTAGAGTTCGTTATTAGTTATTTCTCATTCCTTCAATGCAAGTCTTAAACAAATCAAATAAGAAATTCATTAACCAAAAAACAAACCAGTTTTACAATACAACTGATAAACTCTTCTAAGGGTGATTTGCCCTAAATCTAAGAGGTGAGAATCTTTGTTAACTTCCTTCTGGATCGGGTTTCTTTCCGTATCTTTTTCTTATTATTTTTAAATTATGTCCGTCCAATCAATTTAAAATGTTACAATACTATTTTGACTTTTCACTCCTCTTCCCAATCAACAATTTAGGTGGACTCTTGAAGGATAATGAGAAAAAAAAGATCATGATGTGTTTCCCTTCCTTCTATAGTAGACACTCCACATCCTACACCCTTAATCTATAACGAGGACCCTCTTTATATAAAATCCTAAAATGGCTAACAAACTAATTGTGATTAACTAAATAGATCACATATCCCCATCGGTAAGGCTCTATTCTATATAAAGGTTATATCTACTAGGTGTGAGTAGGGGTGGGCACGGGTGGTGCCGCCCTAAAATAATCCCCCTTCCTTCCCTGAATATTTTTTTAATATTTCTTTTGATTATTAGATTCTATATAAAATGAATGACATTTTGATATCTTATGGCCAAAAAATGAGATTATTTTCAATTTTTTATAATTTTTAAAGATTTAAAGCTCTTAATGAAAAAGTGAACTACCTCATTTTTTTATTTTTCATGTTTTCAATTGATTTAATACCGGTCATTGTATTATTGAAGTACTTCATCCAATCTTAAATATAGAAGTTTACTTTTTTTTCTTTGGAATATAGATAGAGAGTTTATTTTAATCCTAATTATAAAACGTATTTTAATCCACTTTGTCTATTAAATTTATAATTTTTTTTTCAAAGCAATCTCCTATCAAAGGGTACTTCTGATACACATGATCAAACATGATAATGTAGGGATTAACTAAATTTCTTAATACTTATAAATTATAGTTATCTAGATAATATAATATATATGAAGTGTTAGTTGTAAAGGAAGGTAGAGACGTACCTGATCTCAGCGAGTTTGGGATCAGAAGTGGCAAAAGCATCCTCCCAGCCACGCCCTCTCATGGAGGAAGTGTCATTCTTACTGAGAGCAGTGAAAGAGTAAGAGAAAGCCTTCTTCTCCATCTCCGCCACCGCTTCCGGAAACTCCTCCACCATCCTCTCTGTCACTCTGAAGCTCGGCACAAATGGCGTCTCTCCTCCTTCCGGCGGCGCCACCTCACAGAACAGTATCACTTTCTTCGGATATTCCTTCATCTGCAACCTCACGTACACACCATTAATGAAAAAAAGAACCCAATCTCAAGAGAAAGAAATAGGAGAGAGATGCATACCAGAACCATTTCATGGTGAAAGTAGACGAACTGAGAGAGGGGACCTTCATTAGCAGTCCAGACTCTTTTGTAGACATGGGTACGAGGAGCGGGTCCCACGTAGCGAATGTCTTCCCAACCCAAGGTCTCGATGATTTCATTGAAGTCCTCAGCGTTATTCACTTGGAAGCCTCGAACCAGAACGGCACTCTTCTTCTCTATCATCTCCTCCAACCATTCTCTGTTCTTCTTCACCGCCGTCACCAACGTTTTCATGTCGCTCTTGTTCTCCTCCGCCGCCGCCGGTTGTAACACCATAGGCATGGTTTCTCCGTCCACCACCTTCTCTCCCTCGCATTTCCCCACCTTAAAATATTCTCTCCAACAACTCTCCATATCTCTCTCTCTCTCTCTCTCTCTCTCTTATTTTTGGCTGGGTTTAGCTACCAAAGGCTCATATATATATATATATATATATATATATAAAAAAAAAAAAAAAAAAATTCAGTCAAAGTGAACAACTAATGACATCATTTAGCTATAGAATATATATATATAATATAAATTATAAATGGTGGTATTATATAGGGTTAACATTTGTTATATTTTGGGTTCACAAGATCGATTTGTCGTCTTTTGGGGGAAAAACTTGACTGCATGAGAAGTGTCAAATATAAATAATATTCTCCATTCGTATCAGTAAATTTATCTAATTTGATTAGATTAAAGAAATTAGTTTAGTTAATATGATATATATATTTTAAAACACTTTAATTATCTTCCTTAATTCTTTCATTCCCTCTATTTTTTGACTATTGTTGAGGGAACATTAAGTGGTAAATTAAGAAAAGATTGACAAAGTATAAAAAATATGTCTTATATTTAAAAACACTGACTTCTTAAATATATTTTTTAATTAAGGACTAGAGAGAGTATTAAACATATAGTGAATCTTTTGAAAAAATCATTTGGAAAGAGACATATGTAGTAAACGTAGTATCAAATATTGAATTATTCATCTTGAGAGGCGGACATGTATCGTTTTGTATCACTCAACACATTTCTCTTTGAAATGGTACGATTTATAAGGGGCAAAATTAATTAATTAAAAAATTTAATAAATGTACTTTTTCTTTAAAAAAATATATTATTCAATTATATTCGAGAATATGTTGCTTGATCATTCTTGTTCATTTGCGTCATTGCGAGTGTGATCTTTTATTTATTTATTTGTTTGTTTATTTGTGGCAGATAGTGAAAGTATCTTTAGTTTTTTTTTTTTTTGCTCAAAAAAGTATCTTTAGTTCAAGTGGGGACTTTGGATGCCTTTTGAATTGCTAAATGTCACATAATCTACAAACCATTAGGTATTGACAAAAACTGAGGGACAAGCCCAGAAAAATAGCATATATAATCAATAATTATTTTCCTCATTTTCATTAAAAAATAATTAACCTGCCTATTATCCTTGTAAATTCCATCCTAGATATAACATCATAACTATTAAAATATTCAGGTAAAAATATAACTATTAAAATATTGAACTTTTGGCGCAATTCTTTGTATTTTTACTATTAAGTTTGTTTAACTGGAAGGAGGGAAGAAAATTACCTAGATTATAGTTACGATATTATCTGATGAGTTAATTTACTAAATTTAGACGGCAATTTTTTTTTTTTTAAAGAAAATAAAACAATAACATCATTTTTTTTTTTTCATGAAAGTAAATATATCTGTATTTAATATATCTATGTTGACAGGGACCATTAAAAAATATGCAATATGACCAATCCTCATTTGTTCAATTTCGTTTTATTAGTCATTGTCACCACCTTTATGTCTTTATTTAGTTATATTAATATATGACACTTGTCAAGCTAAGGGACTGATCATCTGCCTATATGTTACTTGCTTGGACACTAATGCTCTGATTTGCTCACAGACATTGGCATGGGACAACTGCGTAATTAATTAAGCTTAAATTATTAAATTATTTTATTTTTAAATGATTAACAAAACGAAAATGGGAAAAATCAGTAAAAAAGTCCATGTTTGAAAGTTTATTGGCCATAAGTACCTGAATTTGAATACTAATGCTTTTTATGTATCAAAACTTGTACAGAGTACTATACATACCAAGTCCTTCTAGCCAATAAAATTTTTGAATAGAGATTTTTCACTGATTTCACCAACAGAAATTTGAATTTGAAGACCAAAAAAGAATAAACTCTTAGGCTGAACAATCAGAAGTCAGACCCTGTCATTTATTCCAGTCATGGAAAAACATGTGTTTTATTCAATCAGATCAAGTATCAGTGGGCTCTTATTCCTTGGCATAATCACTTAATCATCACCAAACATGAAGCATCTTCTCATGGGTGAGAAAGCAAAAGAAAGATCACTTTAGGGTTACAGTAAAGTAACTACAAGATTTCTGTCAATGAATTTGGCTCCACCAACCTTTCCTTGAATTTCTGGTGGCAGAGGAATGGCGCGTCTTTGATCACCTGCCTCCACCAATAGTTCGGACCCTCCTCTATACTGCATGCATAAAGCCTATGCAATTAGCAATTAGCAATTAGCAATTAGCAATTAGCAATTAGCAATTTAGCAGCACCACTATTTGTCACATCAACTATGTAATGAAGAGATTTACATCATGAGGAGAATCACAATATCACTATGACAACTTTGAATTCGGAGCATTTATTCTTCTGAAGGGATGTCCATAGTTCAGAAAGCAATCCTCAATTACCCACGAAGAAGCATATAAAAGCTCTTATAAATGGTTTTACTCTCCTACCATTTTTAATCACCCTCTGATACATGGGAAGTAAGGGTAATTTGGGAACTAGTAATAGGAGTAACAAGAATGGGTATTTTAGGAATTAGATGTGTACGTTTATTATTACTATTTTTTTTTTTATCAAAGTGTACGTCCATTATTATACATATGGGGATTATGCATATGAAATGTTCGGAAAGGAATCAATATTTTGGCATAGTTTTGATGTTTTCACCATGTCTCGACTGGGATCATTAAAAACTTATTTTGTGGTTTTACTCTCCTATCATTCTTTATCATCCTCTGGCAGGGTAATTTGGGAATTAGCTATAGAAGCAAAAGGAAAAATAGGAGGGGTATTTTAGAAATTAGATGTGTACCTCTAGTCCTCTACTATTATAAATAGGGGGATGGTGCGTATGAAATGTCTGGAAAAGAATCAATATATCAGCCATTGTGGTTTTATTCTTCTACCATGCATCAACTGGTATAAAAAACCTGATTTGAGGTTTTACTTTCCTATCATTCTTTATCATCCTCCTTCTACACGCAATTACCAAACTTGAAAAAAAAAAAAAAAAAACTGGCATGAAGAGAGTGGTAATAATGATCACGAAAGATTTTTAAAAATATCACATACTTGGTATAGCTTGATCTCTGATTTGTCAAAACCAGGCATGAAGAGAGTCACTAATTTTCTCTTTGAATCAAATTTAACAGGCGGCGTAGTATTGCTGCATTGGCTTGCAAATGATGTAAGAAGATGCCTAGCATCTTCGTTGACACTGTCCTGTAGAATTCTGTTCCACGCTATTGGGCTATTCCTCATAGCCATGTTTGAAATGAAAGCAGAAGGCAAGGGTGAAAAGTTTTTCTTCACTCTATCCATTGATTCTGCATTCAGCTGCTGAGAGGTGACACCAAAAGCACCAGAAACCTGTCCACCAGCTTGGATTGTACAACCCCAGTATCGTAACGCAGAACTATCAGAGGTTGGATTGTTTGGATCCATCACAAGGAAGCAACCAAATCTCTGTGGGTTTAAGAAGGCGAACGATCCTCGCTGCACATGGCATAATCAGTACCGGTGTTTGCATTAAGGTGAAAAAAGTGAATTAGATAACATTTACTCTTATGACTTACCACCAGCAGTTCATCTAGAGAGTCCCATATTTCTGCACTCATTGTCCCATCAAAATAGGATCTGTTGCCACTAATGCTCATGGCCTCGTCCACAAGTCTCAAAAGTGAAGGAGCAGCCAATCTCCCAAGGTCAGTCTTCTCAGCCAAGTGGCGCAAGTATTTCAAGTACAATCTGCAACCTCACAACGTCAAAACCAAAGGTAGTGAGCAGAGGCTGCATGTGTTTTATGTGCACACGAGGAGTGGGGTAGGTGGGATTCCAAACCTTGCTTTGCTGGTTGTGCCTATCATACGCAGGGTTTCCTCGCTGCTGATACCATCATATATTACGATATCAAATTTTTTTGGTTGGTTCTTTGGTTCTGTAATCCCCAAGAATCCAACAAGCCTCTCAAGTGAAAATGCTGAAAATATTGAGTCCATCGCAGGCAGGACACCAAGCTCTTCTCCAACAATCTAGTATGATACATAGAAAGGAGCAGAAGATGGTTCCACAGAAAAAGTTTAATAAATGAAAATTATGTTCATCAAATATAAACACATAATTTTAGTAGAAAACAAATTACATACCTACCCCTTCGAGGGTGCCTTGTGACAAATTAAGCTTGGCATCAGCTTGCTTCAAACGATTTAGAGGTTCAAGAAGCATCTGCGCTAATAAAGCAACACCAGAGTCCAAAGTCGTTAAATCCAAAAAATTAACGAGATGACATATGAAAAGGAAGGAAGAGGCACGAAAGACATACTTTAGTTGTTTTCAGCCTAACAGCTGAAAGGTTCTTGTCGCATTCCACTTGGGAATTTCCAATCTTACAGTTGAGGAGATAGTCAGCGGTGGTGTCTTGGCTCTGTGTAACTAAGCATGTATTTAATCCAGTCATTGCATAATGCTGAAAACACATGAAAACAGGAAGAGGGAGATTAACTACATTTCCTTTGCTAACACAGAAGAGTTTGAATTTCATTACAACAGCATTTTTAGTTCTGAGGTCCCCAATGGATACAGAAAGAGGAGAGCAAAAGGAAGACAATCACGGAAAACTATCTTAGATACCGTGTTCTTTCATATTTTGTATGCACTAAAAAATATCTCCCATTCATGGGTTTAAACATACTAAAGAAAGGTTATTTGGCGATGGACAGGCAGTGAGGCAATCTATACATAACAACCAGTGGATTGTCACAGCAGTGTGAAGTCCTTGGAAGCTTCAAATCCAAACTTAAAAAGCAAAATTCCAGCTTAATCGAAAATCATAAATGGTTCCGAAAGGACTCTTCCTTTTATCAAATAAATCAGAAAAAGCATCAACATTACAGCATCGCAAGTATTCCACCTTGATAATATTCCCCACAATATCGCTAACAACTGACATTTACTATGACTACGCTTAAACCCCCGATATCTATCCGCTCGTCCTCAGAATTACAGGGCATGGCATGGGCAACAAGTATAACTATAGTTCAGAAATTTCCAACAGCAGATTATTAGTTTCACTCGCCCAAAATTCACATTAGAAACTGACCAAAGGACGACTTCTGCATTCTAGGTTCGGAAACCTTCCTAAACTCAACTACATTCTCTAGTAATTCCAAGTTTCTCGATAAACTAATAGCTGCAGTAAAAGTCAATCTGAAATCGCACTAGTGTTAACTACAAATCAGAATCATTCTCAAAATTGCAGCTCAAACTCATTATAGACATAAATCGAACCTGAGCGGCAAAAACAGCAGCGGTGGTCTTGCCAGAGCCACCTTTTCCAAGAAACGTGATCAATTTTGTTGATTCTTCAGAAGAACTGGAAGTGGTGATAGGGTCCGAAGAAGCGGCCATAGCCAGAGATAAAACTCTTAGCCGCGAAGGAGGCTGGTAATGTGCAATGGGTATGGGGATTCCAAGTAGCAGCGAGCTACAGAGTGAAGAAGCCATGAATTGTGCTGCAAATTCTTACAAGTTTCCCCAATTGAAGAACGAACAAAGACGCTGCATTATCGACGGCTCCAAATTCTTACAGCCAGTTGTTGAATCATTGAAGACGCATTTTCTCTATTTTTGAACTGATTTCAATACGGCTTTACTGAGTGTTTGGTAGAAACATTTTTCGTAGGTGAACTCCTTTTATATATTTATCTTATAAATTATAAAAATTATTTTCTAAAAACTAATAATCCAAACACACATTTAAAGGGTGCTTTGATTTAAATAATTGACTGATTTTATTTTTTGCAAAAGAAAAGTTTGAATCATCAAAATTTCACCTAATTTAGCCCTTATATTTTAATTGCTATTGATTTGGTGCTTATAGTTTCAAAACATTAAAAACAATTATCCTAAATCCTAATTGATGCAAGCACCATATATTTTAAATGATAATATATTTTTTTAAAAAAAATAGGACACATAATCATTTATAATTGGAAAATTTGATATAATGAATATAAAGAATTTCATCTAAATATTATACTTTCACACATAAAAGGCAAATTCAATGTCGCATTTCCATTTGAATCCCAAAAAAAGCATCGCATTTCCAAAATATAAGAGTTTTAATAAAAGGATAAAACTTAAATCTATTTGTTTATATTTATTAGGTTCAATTTTTGAATCAAATATTGCCATATGTACAATTTTTATTATTAATAATAGGGCAATAGAATTTTGAAATTTTATTCATATGAATTTTTGTTATTAAAAAATATATGTGGTAAGATTTAATGGGGAATTGAAATAAATAAATCTAAGGAAATTAATATAATTTTTATTGGAAAAAAATAATATAAGTTTTGTCTAGATAGAAATTGGGTGCAAGAGCCAAACAATATAATCCGAGGCAGGGAACTAGATTTCAGTGAGATTTTTTTTTGCTCGAAGATTTCAGTGAGATATGGTGGATATTTTGTGCAAGTTAATATTTATTTCAAAAGTAATAGTAGTATTATATTTTAATTATATTAATTACTATAACTATAAAAGATGTTTAGGTAATATCAAAAAAGCATTTTTTGAGCTCCAAGCTATGGTTTTGTCAAAAGGCATCCAAACATCTTAAATTTTTGTATAAGCATCCCCCAAAAAAAAAACCATGGTTTTTGAGAAACCCCTCTTTAGAAGCTATACTTCAAAATCTATTCTTCAAAATTATTATTATTTTGAACTTTTTTCTAGAAATTATTCTCCAAAAGCTAATCCAAACACACTCTAAACTCTAACACTGTAGTCATAATAAATCCATTGAATCACAAACTTTCTTTTATTTGTTTTTCTTCTTCTTCTTCTTTTTTCCTGCCAACCACATTTTTGCTTCGACTTTAACCATGAAAAAGAGACAAATTCTATATTCTACATATACAAATTGCCCCAATTAGACATTTTTCTTCCCTCAGCCTTGACAACTATTTGACCGTTGTCTTGAGACAAAAGTTTTCCACAACATAGATTCAATGGCGATGGTGCTCTCCAGAAAGCGTTTGCTCAGGTTCCTTTATCTCGTGAGGAGGATGACCTCCTTCACCAAAGTTCGAAGAAAATAAAAAACAAAGATATCAATCTTAACAATGAAGAGTGGCCGAAGGTAGGAATGAAGGGTCAGGAGCATTGGTCCTCTGGTCAGTCTTTTGCTGAAAAATTGCAAGGTATCAATGAGAACGGTAAGAGTAATGGTAACGTGGTTCCCACTAGTGATATGTCCGATGACTCCTTCTCGGATAATAACCTTGTGGATTCGGATAAGGAGGATAGTGAGCCACTCTGTGATATTAGGGAAGACCCTTGCCGGAATTTTCCTACATTCAAGTTCTCTGAGAAGATGAAAAAGTGGTTATATAAGGCTTGGAATAAAGCGATTATTGTGAAGCTATTGGGGAGAAGCATTGGTTACAAATTGGTATTGTCCATAATACAGAAGCTCTGGGCGAAGAGACGTGTGTTGAACCTTATTAATATTGGTAATGGGTTTTTTGTAGTTAAATTTACAAATATAGAAGATTATCTTAATGCGTTGACTGAAGGCCCCTGGATGATTTTTGATCATTACCCCACTGTTAGACCTTGGGAACCTCAATTCCAGCCGTAGAGGGAGTCCATTAACAAAGTTGTTGTGTGGTTTTGTTTGCCCAATGTGTTCTTGGAGTATTATGATAGGGAAGCCTTAACTTGGATAGGCAACAGAATCGGGGATACGATCAAGATTGATATGAATACATTTGGGTATCTTTGAGGACACTATGCTTGTATGTTTGTCCTCATGTGGACTTAGGGAAACAAGTTGATGGCTAGGTTCTCTTTGGATGGTTCAAACTATTACTTGGAGTATGAAAGGTTGAGGAGAGAGAAAATATCGAGGGATATTGTGCGGAAGGAAGACAAAAGCAAGGAGGCGCTGAGGTTAACGTATTTGCAGGAGAATGCACAGGATGTCAACGCTGGTGATTCCTAGGGTTTGGTTGTTAGGAATGTGATGGATGTGAAGTCTAGTGGGGACCGTTTACCTTAGTCGGATTTGTTTGTTTTTGGGGCTCCTAGTGATTCGAGAGATGAAGAGAAGCTTTATAGTCTGGATGGAAAATTCTAGGCCGGGCCAAGCCCTTTAGATCCAGAGGATGATATGGATGAAGGTAGCCCAAGTGAAAGCATTAAGGGGCTGTGGTCCCAAAGTCTCAATTGCAGAGTGAGTGTTAATTGGGCCTATTTGGTCTTAAGCCCATATTATCTTGTCATCTCTTATGGGTTCTGCGATTTATTGGAATGTAGAGGGCTTTGTAATAGGTCTTTCTTTCAACAAATTAAATCTCTAATTAAGCGAGCTGATCCAAGTGTTTTACTGCTCTTGGAAACTAAATCTGAGAATGATAAACCTTTTCTATGCCTGGCAAAATTGGGATTTGAAGATTGGGAGTATGTGCCAAGTGTCAGTAGATCGGGGGTTTACTCGTGGCTTGGAGAAAGGATCGCGTTTTAGTATCGGTCCTTCTTAAAAATCGTCAATTTATCAACCTTTAATGCTTGTTCATTGGTTCCCCTCTAGTTATGCTCACAGCGATATACTCGGTATCGTCACCGAGCCTTAAACAGCTTCTCTGGTAGGAATTGAAGGGCTTAGTAAGGTCGGCATTGATCCTTGGGTCGTTGTTGGTGACTTTAATGAACTCATGGCTTCGGAGGAAAGAATTAGGGATGCGACTGTCAATATCTCTCGGATTTAGAGGTTTCAGGATAGAGTAAATGATTGTTTCCTATCCGATCTGGGTTCTATGGGTCCTAAGTTCACATGGTGAGGTCCCTTTATGGCAAATTGCCTTCATAAGGCCTTGGCAAATTCCGCTTTCCTCTCAAGCTTCTCGGATGCTAAAGTCCAAGTATTGACTCGTACCTACTTCTCATATCACAATTCTATTTCCTTGTGTTTGGGGTCTGAGAGTGAAGTTATGATTAGGAACCACCCTTTTAGATTTGAAGCCATGTGGCTTGAACATGAACATTTTAAGAGTTTCTTAGCTGATAGTTGGTTAACTGATGAGGATATAAATCTATCCCTTGGTCGTGTTAGAGACCTAGTCGGTGTATGGAATTGGGATGTCTTTGGTTTGGTTGAAAAACAAAAGCATGACATCTTGAAAAGGTTGAGAGGTATCCAATGTTCAAGGTCTTATCCTCGCTCTTTATATTTGTGCAATCTTGAATTGAAGTTAAATGAAGATTAGAGAGACTTTTGAAGCTTGAGGAGATTAAGTGATTTCAAAAGTCTAGGTCTGAATGGGTGTCTAAAGGGGATAGAAATACTAGATATTACCACTTGAAAACTAAAATGAGGAGAAGGCAAAACAAAGTTGTATCTCTAAAAACTAAAGTGAGTTTGTGGATTGAGGACAAGGATGGTTTACAGAATTTGGTTTTGAGCCACTTTTTGTTGTTGTATTGTCCTGAGGAAGAGGCTGATTTTAATATGGCAACAAGTATGCAATTCCCTCGTTTGTCTCAAGCTAATGTATTTGAGCTATATAGAAGCCCTTCGGATGATGAAATAAGGAGGGTTATGTTCTCTATGGGAAATTTCAAAGGCCCCGGGTGTCAATGGCTTTCCTCCAATCTTTTATAAGAGGTACTCGGGACAAGATTGGCCCCTTTGTTTGTGCTTTTGTTAAAACTGTTTTCAACGGTTCCTGTACATCTTTGTCGGAGGCGAATAGGACTGTTATCTTCTTGATCCTTAAGAGAGAGAATCCAAATATGGTCAATCATTTTAGACCTATTTCTTTGTAAACGACCCATTATAAGTACGTCACCAAACTGATTACCCATTGGCTGAGAAAGGTGATGGGTGATTTAATTTTGCCTTTTTAAGTGAGCTTTATCAAGGGTAGGCATATTTAGGATAATATTGTGATTGGGCAAGAAGTTGTCCATATTATGAGCAAGAATCGTAGTAGGCGAGGATTGATGGCTATGAAGATTGATCTCGAGAAAGCTTATGATAGGATTAAATGGTCCTTCCTGAAACGGACTTTCTCGGAGGTGGGTTTTGAAGATGGTTCTATTAATCTAACATGTCTTTTGTCTCTATTGTTTCTTTCAACATTATTTAGAATGATTCCCAAACTGAATTCTTTTTTTCCAAAGAGGGGACTTAGGCAAAGAGATCCAATTTCTCGCTTCTATTTGTCCTTTGCATGGATAATTTGTCTCATTTAATATATGATAAAGTGGAAGATGGTAGCTGGAGTGCCATTTCTATGACTAATACTGGGCCACAAGTGTCCCACTTACTTTTTGCGGATGATTTATTGCTCTTTGGAGTTGCTTCGGAGGCACAATCAATTTGTATGTTGCAATACCTAGATATATTTACTAAAGCATCCGAGGGAAAGGTGAAGAGAGCCAAGTCTTAAATCTTTTTCTCTCCAAGAGTGCCGTCTCTTACAAATAGGATCATCAAAGATGCAACAAGAATGGAGATCTCATGTGACATTGGTAAGCATCTTGGCTTTCCATTGACTAGAAATCATAAGAGGAAAGAGACATTTCATTATATTATTGAGAGGGTCCAATCTAAACTCTTGGCATGGAAGGCTAGCTGTCTATCCACTGCTGGGAGAATTACTTTAGCAAAATTAGTCTCAAGTACTATTCCGTTATACCTTATGCAAGTAACAATTTACCTAGTAGTATTTTCCTGGAGGTTGGGAGACTTTAGCTTAATTTTATTTAGGGACACGAAAGTTCCCATAAGCGATTTCATCCTGTGGGATGGGATTTAATCACTAGACCCAGAGATTATGGGGGTCTTGGTTTTTGGAGATTAAGATCATTAAACCATGCTTGTAGTTCTAAACTTGCATGGAAGCTTGTTGTGAGGTCTGGTGGTTTATGGGCTGATATTTTGCATAGGAGGTATATGTTTAGAGAGGATGACTCTCTGTTGAAATGGAGACCAGGGGACTCTGAAAGATATTATTGATCTGGGGATTAAATGGCAAGTCCGTAATGGACATGTGGTTAGGTTTTCTTCGGATCAATGGTCGATGAAGGGTGTGAGGATTGAGGATTTTTGCACTAGACAGTTGTCTTTGGAGGAACCCTAGTCTTTTGTCGCTGATTGGGCAAGGGATGGATATTGGGACTTAACTAGACCCGTTGATTGTGTTGACAATTCGTGATACAGAGACTTATCTCAGTCCTTCCTCCTAGAGAAGAGGCGGGGCATGATTTTGTTATATGAGGTGCTGTAGGTGATGGGAATTTCTCAATTAGAAGTGCCTATTCCTTAATTGAGAAAAAACCCACCTCACCTATGGTCGGATATTTATGAGCAAATTTGGAAATGATGTGGAGTAGAGAGAATCAAAGTTTTATGGAGGGTGGTTTTAAATAAACTACCAACTAATGAATGGAGAAGCCATTGGTCGAGCTCATCACCATTGTGTGGGTTTTGTCATGTTGAAACGGAAAATCTGATGCATATTGTTTGTGATTGTCCCTATGCCAGACAGATCTGGATGTCTCTTCTATCCCCAAGGTATGTCTTTTCTTTCTTTTCAGCAAGACTTCGTGATTGGGTAGCTATGAACCTAAAAGGGAACTTTGGTAAAGGTGTGAATGCTAACTGGTTTATTCTATTTGGGGTTGCCATTTGGTTGCTCTGGGCTGGAGAAATTCCTTTACTTTTGATCCCAATTTTGAGAAGCCTATTTGTCCTGCTTTGGTTGTCCTTAACTATTGGAGGAAATTCTCTATTTTGAAGGACTTTGATCATGGCTGTCATGGACCAAACTGTGGTACTGTTTCTAATAGAGCTTGGGAACATCCACATACAGGATTAGGGGTGAGCATGGTGCCTACTTGCCCGGTACGCCTACCTGAGCCTGATAAAAAAATTGCCCAGTTCGGCCCTGAAAAAGTTTCCCAAAAAAATTTGGGCAGTTTTAGGTTGGGCTAGTAACCGGGCAGGCCAGGCATTGGGCAGTTCGTAACTTCGTGCATTCGGCAGTTCGGCCTTTGCCTAATCGCAATTTGCCCTAGGTCCTAGCCGGTCAGTTTCATTCTCACTTCTCTATCGTCTCAGTCTCAGCGGTGATACTCTCCTCTCTCTCTCATCTCTGCCTCTCAAGTCTCAACCACTCTCTTGTTTGTCTCGTCTTTGGCTCTCAGCCACTCTGTTTCAGGTTTCTTCTTCTTCTCCCTTATGCATATTTCTTTTGCTGTTTACTGTTGCTATACTGATTCTTGCATTTGTTAAAAGTCTTACACTATCTGTTCCTATGCTTATTATAATTCCGTTGAATCATGAACCATCCTTTGTTCTAATTCAATTTTAACCATTCTTTAATTATTCAAATTCTCCATGCTCAAACCCGACAGAGGGGTATGGAAATCAACAAATACAAGTGTATTCTGAGATAGATATTGAAAATCTCACCCTGTTTCTCCCTATTTCCAGCCAAAGTTCAGAACAAACAGAAAATGACAATTCAATTGCATTAAATTCCCTATTTTCTTTTACCCAAAAAAAAAAAAAATCCCTATTTTCAAATTATCTTGCCTAAAATGTAATTAAAAGTAAAAGATGTGGATTTTACTGTCAAGAATCCATTCAGTGACCAAGGACTTCTTTATCCTATATGCAAGACTTAAAGAAGGGTATCATGGCAAAGTAACATTCTCATTAAACTCGATAACTTTAAAATGAAATCAAAACAATGAAAATCAATTAAATTCTACAAAGTTTAAGATTTATTTCAAACACAAAATAAGTCTTTAGTAAGTTGCTAATTATTATATTATAGATAGCGAAGGATGGAAAAAACCAGACACTTACGGTATGCTTCTAACAGAGCCTTGCAGCAAGATGCGGGGACTGGAGATGAAAGTAATTCCTTGAATACATACTGAAAAAGTGTGGAATCAATAAATTATATAAGACCCCTCCCTAAATATATATAAAGACATTCTTGTGTTTTTTAAATTAGTTTTCTGGTGAAAGAATTCGTCTCAACAATTATTAGCCTTCTTTTGTTTTAAATTGTGTTACTCTGCAGCTTCTAGCTTCTTATAGTGTTCTTGTTTTGTTCTTGGCTTATATAATTAGTGCAAAGGCTTTCTTAATGGTGTAGTGGGGAAACATGAATAAAAGGAATGGGTTATTGGTATGGAGGGGACTGGATTTGGCTTTATAATAATGACCCAATATTTGCTCTTATATGTATATGAACTGTGTGGTGGATTCTGAGATTGGGAAATGGGAAGCATGAAGGGTAGACAGACTTGTATTATATGTTGTGTATGTGCAGTAGATAGCAAGGGTGAAATTCTTTATTGAATAATTTAGTGAGAGAGAGGTTTTACATTATTTGGTTACTAAGTTCAAAAAAACTGATAATGAGCTTTGATTCAGACCACTTAATTTTTTTTTTTCTATGAAATTCCTGATCCACTATTGTTAATGCGTTAGCAGAAAAGTTGTTCTGGATAACTTCTATATTTTCATCTTTTTTGGGTCGGATTTCTTTATATATGTATGATAGAAATTGTTTGTATTATTGGTTGTTGATACTTCATTTATCGAATGAAAAGCATCAACTTTGAGAACTTTCAGTAGCCATACTTGAGTTTCTTTAGTCAAGTTTATATGTTAAGTGATCACTTATCAGCCTTCGGTAGACCACAATTTATGAATTGTTCGTGTAAATGCTTGATAAATAGCATTACCTCACCACTGGCTATTAATTGTTTTCTATTAATTACCTTGTGTTTATTACTTTATACATATATGCTATTTAAAATATTATTATTTTTATTATTTTAATAATTTATCATTTAATTATAAGTTTAATGGATGACCAAGCTTCTAATTCATCACCTTCCCTTGAAGGAATGTCTAAAGGTGCTTTAACCCCTATGCAAACACCAACTCCTACAGGACCTATTCAAAGATCAAGTCCTAACTGTAATGGTCCTAGTGAAAGTCCCTTGCTCTTACCCTTACCCCTAGCCTTGTTGCTCCTCCACCTACTATGCAATCTACCCTCCTCCCTCCCCTTCCTGCTCCTACCCTTACCCCTAGTGCTACTGCTCCTCCACCTGCCTCTCGATCTACTCTCCTCCCTCCCCTCCCTCTTCCTTCTCATAGTCCTACACAAATTGTGACAGAACCTGTCACACAAATAACAAAAGTTGAAGATAGGGGTACAAAGAGAAAAGAGAGAGAACCCAGGCACACATTAGAGGTGTGGGAATACTTCATCAAGTTGCCAATAGAACAATCTAATGGGGAGCACTTTGTAGCTTGTAAGCATTGCCATGCCAAATATAAAGTTGATCCAAATCGCCATGGAACAAACTCTATGTTAAGGGATATTCGAAAGTGTTAGAAGGACCCAAACAAGGCTACTAAAGATAAAAGGCAAGCTATGTTGAATCTTTTATCTGGTGGGATGAGTGGGCAAGGAAAATCTTTAGTCCCACATAAATATGATGAGAAGCAATGTAGAAGAGTTTTAGCAGAATTTATTGTATGTGCCGAGCAGCCATTTAGAATTGTGGAGAAACTTGCCTTCAAGAAATTGTTAAATGTGTTCGAACCTCGCTTTCCAATCCCTTCAAGAAGAACAATTGGAAGAGATGTGTGGCAGTTATATGTTGGAGAAGTTAAGGTATTGAAGAAATTCTTGAAGCAAAGTGCTAAACGTGTTTGTCTCACCACAGACTGCTGGACATCGAGCCAAAATTTCAACTACATGTGTTTAACAACACTTTTTATAGATGATGAATGGAAGCTACACAAGAGGATTCTAAATTTTGTTATGATTGAAAATCATAAAGGCGACACTATGGGGAAGGCCATTGAGTAATGCTTGTTGGATTGGGGGATTGAGAAGGTGTTCACCCTCACTGTGGACAACGCCTCAGCCAATGACGCATCTTTGGGATATCTAAAGAGGCGGTTGAGGAGTTGGAAGGGCTTAGTTTGTCAAGGTGATTATCTACAGTTAAGGTGTTGTGCACATGTCCTTAATCTGGTTGTCAATGAAGGTATTAGAGAAATGAAAGATAGTTTTGAAGCAATCTGAAACGCTTTAGATATGTTCGTTCTTCTCCTTCACGGTTTTTGAAATTCAAATCTTGGGCGAATCGAGAAAATAGACATAAAAGGCCTTGTTTTCCTTGATGTAAGCACTCGATGGAATTCAACATACCTGATGTTGGAAGCTGCCATGAAGTTCCAAAAAGTATTTGACCGTATGCGTGATGAAGATGCTGATTATATTTCATTCTTTAGCTCGAGCTCTAGGCATGAGCGTGACGCCTCTAGGAATTCTAGCCGTGATTCTTTCTATGGTCTAATTACTAATGATTGGGGTAATGGTCGAGTCTTCATTAAATTCTTGAAGGTATTTTATGACATTACATTGAAATTTTCAAGTTCCCTTTCTGTAACATCAAATGAATGTTTCCACCAGATTGTTCGTGTTCAGAAAATGTTGTGGAAGAATATAGTGAATAATGCTAATAACTTCTTGGGAGAGATGAGCAATAGCATGCAAGTGAAATTTGACAAGTATTGGGGTCAAGCAACTAATATGAATCCGTTGCTATTTGTGGCTGTAATTTTAGATCCTCGATACAAACTAGCCTATGTGAATCATATGTTTGATGTTCTTTACATTGACCCTGAAGTTTGCTCACTTATGATAGAAAGGGTCAAAGATTGCTTGTTTCGGTTGTTTGATAAGTACTCTGCTGGGGTTTCCATTGAATCAAGGATTGTCTCCATAAGTACAGTAGGTGTAACTTCATTACCTTCTTTTGATGATGATGATGAAGAGGATCTGGGTCATATGTGGTTAGAATCTATGAAAATCAAAACCTCGACATATCCTCAAACTGAGTTAGATGGGTATATTGCAACTAATTCAAGAGATGAAATCCCTTCTCGGTCGAGTTTGACATATTGCCTTGGTGGAAAGCTAATTTTGAAAAATATAAAATTCTCTCCCACATGGCACGAGATGTATTGGCCATGACGGTTTCTACAGTAGCTTCTGAGTCTGCATTTAGCACAGGAGGACGTGTGGTTGATCATTATAGGAGCTCTTTATCTCCTAAAATGACAGAAGCACTTATTTGTAGCCAATCTGGGCAATCTATCTCTGAAATTGTTGACAAGCTTCAAGAGTTTGATAATTTTGATGAGACAGAAAATGTCATTCAACTTGCAAGTAAAGTCTTATTTTAATGCTCAAGAATTTGTACACACACATTTCTTCATAATTTTTTTTAATGTAATTGTTCTTTCATTGTTTTTCCTAGATGCTACACTTGGAGGGGAGGATGTAACAACAAGTGGTGATTGAAGGTGAATTTCACAATTATGAGTTATAGGTAAGTTGCAACCTTTAAAATTTACAAGTAAATGTCTTCCTTTCTTCTTTACTTTGTGATATATTAAATTATAGTTGGTTTTTATTTTTTTCGGATGCTTCATTTGGGCAATTGACTTTTGGGACATTGATGCAAACCACTTGGACTTCATTTTGTTTCCTTATTTATAATAAATTATGGATATTGTTAAATTATTAAAGTATGGATATTTTATTAAGACATATGATAGTGTTTTAAGTTTCAAGACTCAAGTTGAATCTGATTTTACTTATGGCATCATTTATGTTTTGATGATAGCATTAAGTTTGGTTTTACTTATTTGTTTGATGGATCGAGTACATTTGGTCAATTTGTTTGGCTGATGGATTAGACTTCAAAGTATATTTCATAGAATTGGAATTGAAATTCCTGAATTAACTACATTTTTCATTTGAATTCTTGATTTATTTTTCAATTCTGTAATTTTTTGATTTTCTAAGCCTTCGTGCACGATCTCTAAAGCGGGCGTTACTACTTGGGCAGGGGAGGCTCGCCTTGCCTAGCCCGAATATGGTTAGGGCTTTTACCGAGCAAGGCTGAGCATCGGGCTGCAAAATGCAGCCCATTCATTCTTCAGGCTGGGCATTGGGCAAGGGTCTCGCCCTGCCCATGCCCACCCCTAGCCAGGATGGATCAAATTAAATGTGGATTGGGCTATGTCTTTAATTTCTTCAATAGCTGGTTGTGGGGGTGTTTTTTAGGATGGCCAAGGACTTTGGCTAGCTGGGTTTTCTAAGAAGCTTGGGATTTGTGATGCTTTCACGATGGAGGAATGGGCTATTTTCGAAGGGATCAAGTTGGCTTGGGATCTAGGATACAAGAAGGTCTGCTAGAATCAGATGCTAGAAATATGGTCAACTTTTTACTTAGCGGTAATCTCCAAAATGCGAGTTTCTGGTTTCCAGCATAGGTGAGTATTTGAGTAGGGATTGGTCAATCTCTATCCGATACATACCTAGAGAAAAATAACAGAATTGCAGATGCTTTGGCAAAAAAGGGTCTGAGAAAGTCGTCTATCTTAGGAGAATGCCCGGTCTACTTAAGGGCGTGGTTAAACCAAGATTATCTGGGAAGCGTTTCCTTGTTGTTTAATTTTGTTTGTAATTTTTTGTTCTATGGCTTTTTAGCCTTCTCTCACACACACACATACATAAAAAAAAATGGCCCTATGCATTGTCTGGTTATGAGGGAAATAGGTTAGCCCATCAATACCATTAGGCAGCCCATCCAGAAATTCCAACAATAAAAAGCTAGATAACACTATGAGCCCGCTTGCTTAACAAAAATCAATTTAAACTTAAAAAAAAAAAAAACAGATCGTTTATACTTTACAGGATAAAACTCCTTTTACATATTTATTTTGAATAACCACACTTTATTTATCCACTATTATTGTGTAAATAGGCTTCCATAAGTAAATGGCAATCTTATGCATTCCATGGAGTCTAAAATAAGGCATGGTTTATTTTAGACTCTGTGTAATGCAAATTCACATTAGGTGTTTTTCTCTTAGGTGCTTTTCCCTCTAATTAGAGGGATTAGAGCCTTCTTTTTTATTTTTTATATATTCTATTTATTTAGATTAGATTATATCTTTGGATCTTGAATTTTTTTTGGCACCCAATAGATCTCAAATTAATTATTTTAGGATATTGGGGTTACGAGAAAAATATTTACGAATGCGGGACTGGAAATTAATTAATTTAAGATAGTGTGCAAAAAGAATTTCAGGATCTAGCGTATAATCTAATCCAAATAAATAGAATATATAAAAAATGTCTAATCCCTCTAATTAAAAAGAAAAACACCTAAGAAACACATAAGAGAAAAGTACCTAACGCCTATTACCAATGTATGCAATGTTTGGTTAGTTTTAATTTTATTAAAGCATGGTAATTTGGACTGCATAGTTTTATGGGAATCCCTTTTCATAGGTACCCTATAAAATGGTGATTACCAAAGAAACACATGACAAGTTGATATTACATCCCGTCTTTAATATAAAATCTTGGCCGTACGTTGACTTATTTGGGGATTAAGAAAGCTAAGTATATTACTTTAAAATATTTATATTTATCATTTTCCCCTAAACTAATTTACCTATAACTTATAACATAATATAAAATCTAATGATATACATAATTATTTCAATGAGATCACATATCAAATGCTATAATTAAGTAATTTATTTAACTTATTTAATAAATTAGTCAAATTGTTCTTCATATAATGGAATGGTGGTAATATAAAATTAAATTGCATTGCATTTTCAGTGTTGAACTTATGAGCTCATCCAAACATGACGAGTGATATTTTCACTATCTTCTTCCTACTGTTCATGTAGCTTGTTTAATTTATGTGTGTGTTGATTACATGCGTTACAAGGTAGAGATAATGTGCTTGTTTGGAGTGTAGCTCAGGACTAGCAATTTTTTAAAAAAGTCCACTAACGCTGTCAACACCCATTTGGTCCGTTGGGTTGAGCGTTAAGGAAAAAGCTCCTAATGCTCAAAACGCCATGGAGCTTTTTTCAAAAATTTTATTAAAACTTTTTTTGACATGGATAAGCTCATTAACCACTTCTACCACTATCAATTCAAACACAAATCGGATAAAATTTTAAGCTTGTTAACAACTATATCTCCTACCTAACTTTTTTAAAAGTCAAATAGGATTTTAGTCACCTTTTGGATTTTTTCTGCCAACCCAAACAAGCCCAATGGTGTGCACAATACCAATAAATAATGCCCTGTGAACATTAGAAAGATGTGAAAAATGGTAAATTATTATTATTATTTTTGGGAGTTTTGTCTCTTAATATTCTCTCTCACGTAATTTTCTCTCCATCCAACTATAGGGTTAAGGAAATCTTGTTCATCTTCATGCTCAATCCAATTCCAATTATTCCATGCAGGTGTGTCATTTGTGTATTAATCACTTAACTATTCATTAAAATCCATTATCAAGATTTCCATAATGATGTATAATCATGCTTTCACTGACCACGCATCCCACACACAGCAACTTGTTTTCTTTACGCACGCGCATTTATATATTCCATTTTTTACTTTCTTTCATTTTTGTGCCTTTGGTCACATCAAATTTTGGCTAAAAACGAATGGGATTATTTCTTTGGTATAGATATTTTGCATCAAACCGTCGTTTTTTTCTTCTCTTTTTTCCCTGTTGGAAAGGAGCTAAACTAGCATTGTAACTGACCAAACCCACCACCACTCCTAGGCAAGGGGATCACTTTGCCATTAGAGTAATACATTAAGGGAAAATCCATATGGGGGCCCTTTTAACAGAAAAAAATCTCAAAAAATGCCTAAAGATTATGAAAATCTCAGAAAAGGCCATGGGGGCCTTTTCTGGTATAGTTTTATTAAAACTTTAGTTATTAACGGAGCTGATATAGTTATTAACGGAGCTGATATAGTTGTTAACGGGTAGGTCATTAACAACTATATCAGCCTTGTTAACAACTATATTAGCCACGTTAACAACTATATCAATACCTGTTAACAACTATATCAGCCCCGTTAACAACTAACGTTTTAATGAAATTATATCAAGGGCCCTTTTTTGGATTTTTTCTGTTAAAAGGGCCTTGATATGAATTTTCCCATACATTAAGTCGTCTTTCATATATGAAAAAGAAAAAGAAAAAGCGTGGCAGTAAGGTTATCAATAGAATAAATTCGCTAAAAAAAAAAATATTGGCTAGCATTTTTTTCCCATATTTTTATAATCAAATATTACATAATTTAAACAGGAGATTGAAAAATAAATTGCATAGTTTGTTATTTATGAATAAGGACAATTTTTTTTTTTTTTTTAAAAGTTGTAATTAATGTCCTACTTAATGACTTATAATAAGGATCATTATATTCATTCCTTATTGTAAGATGTATTGTATTTGTATATAGAAAAAAGAAAAAAGAAAAAAAGACATGTTTTATATAATAAGTATTGGAATAGTATACTTTATAGGTTAATGATGAGCACACATTAAGATTACACACACATATAGAGACGAGTCGCAGAAGTGGTTCGTTGACTTATGGAAAGGCTATCTTTTACTAATGGTTTTACCAATAATTAATGCACTACTTAAGCCTGCCATAATACATTCTACTTTGCTCTCATGATATTGTTGAAATTTTAACTTTAATTGTCTCCATTTTCTCTTCATATATACTTATTGGGAGGACAAGTCACTCTACAAGTAGTAAAATTTAGATATTTGAGATCAATTATACAAGATGATGGTGAAATTAATTGAGTTGTTTGTTGGGTTTTGAGCTCCTTTCTTATGTGGAGAAATGTCCAAATTTTATATATTTCTTATTTTATGTAAACTAAAAGAAAAGAGAAAAATGAAAGGAAATAAAATAGGAAAGAAGAAAAATAATGAGAGAATGAAAAAAATGAAAGTTTTCTATTAGTCTTTGTACGTGAGAGAGAATAGGCTCTCGGAATTGTCAAATTTAAAACACATATATGTGTCTCACTTATTTAAAAGAAGATGGGGCATATTGGGTTTTTTGCTAAAGAGCGCGAAGACTAGTGAGATCCATTAGAGAGGTTGGGTAGGCCGAATGACGCTAGAGAGACTTACTTATCTAAAAGAGGTAGAGAAAGACTAAAACGAACACTTAATAAGATTATAAAACGAGATCTTTTGATTAATAATCTATTAAAAAATTTGGTTTCCAATAGAGCAAAATGACATCATGCGATTTATGTAGCTGACCGCACTTAATGAGATAAAATATTGTTGTTGTTTAGTATTCCAAATTAAAAAGGTACTGCAGTTATTTTCTTTATTTCTACCTTGCTCTCTTCGCATCTACCTTTTTCCATTCTTATTTTATACTTACCCCGGTCCTAATTATAGGAGTTATTTATCAAAATTTGGAGGGATTAAGGAAGGAAATTAAATTAGTTAATTATGTGTATTTTCCTAAAATTCCCTTACTTAATGTAGGGGCTTTTCAATAAGAGGAAAAACGCTCTCTGATTGCATGTCAAGAATAAATATTGGATTTCATTTCCTCGGTTTCTGTGGATGCACCCGATTTTTTCAGAGTTCTAATTTTATTTTATTTTTTTAACATTTTTTTTAAAGTGCAAGCGTTAAATTATTTTTTTGGTCCGTAGCATGTTTTGAAAGTGATTAATTTTTTGTTGTTGCAATTTTACACCTATAATTCATTATTCTGTTTATTCCTCTTTCAATATTTGATTTGATACGGGTAAGGTTGATTTTTTTAAAAAAAAAAAAAAAAATTTGAGACAGATTCTATGAGTTAATATCTACCTTAATTTTAATATATCATCTTTTCTTTCATATAAAAAAGTATAATTTAGGAGTATATGACATTAATGAGTTGTAAACATTATTTACTTTAAAAAATATATAGGTATATTATTAAATTATTATTGAGAAAGTATAAATAGGGGTATTATGGGAAAAAATTGACAAAAGTTAAAACTTGCTCTTATAATTAGGACCAAAACCAACTCCAAAATTTACTTCTATAATTATGAACGAGGGAGTACCAAACAAGGCCCAATACAAGGTTGAAAATACTGAAATACGGACAACAAATTAATAAACTTATGAATCATGAATAAATAATATAATCAGTAATATTAATCATTAAACATAATTATTCAAAATTACTTTAAATTAATTTTAATTTGTCTTGAAATGGTTTGTATGAGTCTCATATTATTTATAATTTAGATATATCATGCATTTTATATGTTGGTTGTGTGGTCTGATATTTTTAAAAAAAATATAATTGTAATAGAATTTAAATATTGGGGTAGAATTCAAATTATGAGTTTAAATGATCGGCACATGCTACTAAAAAATAAAATGTAGTAATTTTTTTTCGATTACTGTGGGCTGATTACAAAACCTTAATCGAAGCTATTGGGCACATCCATGAGACAACCCGGACCAATCATGTCCTCATGCGGCCAGACCTTGCAATTCCTGCGGGGGAGCTTCCCAGTGGGTGATACCCCACATTCAACTTCAGCGCAAAAGTGGCTAAGAGATCCGCACAATGGTTCCCTTCTCGGTAAACATGGTTTATCGAGACCTCCAATGCCTAGCCAAAAGCCCTTGGATTCGTCGATGATATGCTACCGCCATTGACTAATTCACTGGTCTTCATTACCAGCTTCTGAGCGACCAAACAATCGACCTGTACTTTGATGTCCCTGTAGCCATGACTCCAAGCCATTTCCAGACCATCCAAGAGTGCCCATAGCTCAGCTTGAAGAGGCGAACAGATGCCTATGTTCCTACAGCATCCATGCAGCCAACGACCTTCGTGATCTCGGATCAAACATCCTGCCCCTGCTTGTAGTGTATCATCCTTCCTCGCATCATCACTGTTTAATACGACCTGCGCAGCTTGCGATTTTTCCCAGTGTATAGTGCGAGCTTGCCTTACGGGTGTGGGTGCTTGAGCGCTATTCTTGTGTATATAGGCCTGCAGATTAAACTCAACCAAGGCCCTCACCTCCCGTGCTATTGCCTCAGGTTGAAAGTGCATCTGTTGGAACACAACCTTGTTCCTTACATTCCACAATTTCCAAAGCATACCGAGACCAAAGGTAAGCGCCCATCGATTTTGATCGTCCTCCGTTAACTTCGTCTGGGCAAGGTTTCGCATAAGCCAGGTGTGAAACTCTTCCTGAAAGAAATTAGACCGCTGGTTACCTGGCAGGATGTAGCTCCATACCGCCCTAGCGAAAGAGCAAGAACGGAGAATATGGTCAACAGTCTCCACCTCATTGCCACACCTCATACAAGCATCGGAGTTAGTCATATGTCGCCTCTGTCGTACAACATTTGTCAATAAACTGTCACGGCCAGCCAACCATAAGAAAACTCTCACCCTTTGCGCTCCATTCCATTTCCAGATAGTTTCCCAGAGACGGCTCATACTATCATCCCCTGTGTCGCACAACAAATCATAAGCTGAAGCTACGGTGAAGGAGCCATCTGACGAGAAATCCCAGAAACTAGAAGCATCACCGTCAACATTCCTAGGAGCTAGGCAGGCGGCGATGCGCGCAAGAACTAAATCTGGTAGTTCCCCCATGCGACTCCGGTCCAGCCCCCTCGGTCATGACATAACGGTTCACCGGGTGTACCATCTCTTCCTGTGTCAGATCTCTAAAGGCCAAATGTCGTAGAGGGCCTACCTCAGGAACCCAATTATCCACCCAAAACCGCACACTGGAGCCATCCCCAATATCCCAGCGCATCCCTGTCTCCACTTCACTCCATAGCTGTCGCAAGTGGCGCCATAAGTATGAGGAACGTGCAGTTTTCCCTCGAACTCCAAAGACACTCGTTGACCATACTTACACCGTAGTACTTGTACCCATAGAAGGTCAGGTCTGGATTTCATTTTACAACCCAATTTCATGAGAAAAGCATCATTATGTAGTAATTTTAGTTCCTAGGTAAGGAGAGTATTTAATTTCACAAGTCGGGCTTATAAATATTGAATTTCTTAATATCGGTTAATATTAAAATAAATTCAGAAGACCTATCTTTATTTAATTTTTTTTACCTGGAACCGATAAATAATTCCCCCTACCTATAGCTGTGTATGCAAATTTTTATAAACTTTATAAATACATATAGATAAAAATGGATAGCATATTCACATACTTTTGCATATTACAAATTAACTGAACATCCTCCATTTTGCCTCACAATTAAAAATAAGAAGAAAGGGGGAATAAATAAAAATAATATTATATCTCAAATTCCATCTATTCCATATATTTTCTCATTTTGATTTTTTCTATATTTCAAGAAGATTTGAACCCTTAATTAACTTCTACACACACATACACACCTCATTTTCATCCTGCCACCTTAACTAGTCTTAAAGTGGGGGGTTTGCATAATATATGCAGGTGTTTTTATTTGTACTTAACAAATAAAATTTTTCTTACATGTTTACTTCCTGTATATAACATAAAATCATTTAAAATAAATTATGCCAAATAAACATTTACTTTCTATTTTTTGCCATGAAAGAACGAAAGTTGGACTATAGTCTAGTAATGCCACATTTCTTTCTTTGTACTACCTATAGTTTTAAATATAAGATCTAATTGAATTTATTGGAGAGATTATTAAGGAAACTAATTAAATTACTTTAAAGCATTTATATATTTTTTTCTTCAAACTATTTTGTTTGACTTATAAATTAATAATAATCTAATGATACATAGAGTATATGATATGATTAAGTAACTATTTAGTTTTCTTAATTCTCTTGAAAAAGTCAACATGATTTTATATTTATGAGGGAGTATTTTTTTTTCTTTTTTAATTAATAATAGGAGACCTATTGACTTTATTGATTTGTAGTCTTCATAGAACTTAATTAATATGCTTTTAGTTAATGGATACCAGCCATAATACAACTGGGTTTCTCTCATTATTTTCTTGTTCGTTTTTTCTCATAATCTCATATCCACCATTAGATTAAAACAATAAATGGTTCAGATTCAATTTTTTATAAAATTATTCTTATAAACATAAATAAATAAATTTAAACTCTTAAAATCTGATCTATCCTATTCATAAATACAATTTAGAAAAATAAAACAATTTTAATTTATAAAATATTAAATCTAAATCATCTCTTTCATGATATAAGGGTGGATATGAGATTATAAAAAAATAATGAGAAAGAGAACAATCAGGTATCATCTTCTGCTAATCTGCCATAATATTATCATAGTCATCCATCCAAATTTGTGCTGTGCCGTCTCAGTTTCCTCTTGTTTCTTTAACATCACTCACCAAAAATTACGTTCATGAGTATATCCTATCCAAAAAAAGAAAAGAAAGAAAACGTCAAAAACTTGTATTTCTTTCTCATGAATCTCATCAATATGTTATATTTCATGGCAGTCATAAAAACTAAATGCACTGAAACCCTCAATATATATATATACACACACACACTATTACACACACACACACACTCCCTCCAGTACAACTATAAATATCTTCTGAAAAAGAATTTGTCAATATAAGTTACTGGAATGGTAATTAACACTTTGTTTAGATGGAAAAAAAATATGCAGGAAAAGATATCAGGAGGGAAAACTTCTCAAATGTGAATTTTTTTTATTATCTTGGGAAGTTTGTTTTCTAGTATTTCCTCCCTCCTATTTTCTCCTTATTAATCAATTTCACCATTGTAATTAATGCTTACATATGGCCCTAAGTATTTCTCTCTCTATTTGCAAACAAAATTTAATATGGGTAAAGTTGATTTTTTTTTTAAAAAAAAACGATAAATTTAATAAGTTAACTGTAATTTATTGATTCTAAGTGAATTAGTTAAAGTAATTAACTTATATTATAGATATGAAAGAGTATTCCTCTTATCCTATTTTGTAAGTATGCTTTCAACATGTTTTACCCAAAGCCAAGAAAACCTTACATCTATCTTATTAATTTTGCCTTAAACTTAATAAATTTATCCGTATTTAATTTACTTTATTCTAACATAAGTACAAAGTCTACAAAATAGTAAATGAATGGTAAAATTATAAAGGGAAAATCCCTTTAATTAATCCCAAGGAACTAAAAAAAGGTCAAAAAAGCTCACAGAAAATTCTAATGTAAAAAAAGTCTTATTAATAACTCCTTCAATAGGTAATTAATAACTCTATTTATGGGTTTTAACAACTTTTTGGGACCTTTTTAACATCAAAATTTTCTGTGGGACTTTTTTGACATTTTTTTGGTCCCTTGAAACCTTAAAAGAATTTTCTCAATTATACATTCATGTGAAAATTTTAATGATGTGATTTATAAATATAAGAAATAAAAACTTCTCTCGCGGCCTTATAAAGAACTAGAGTATATCATGTGCTTGATTAATACATATATTGTCTCCGGTCCAAAATTAATCTAAGTAACCTTCAACCGGAATTGAGAAATAATAACACTTAACTCATCAAAATTTGTCATAAAATTGGAGGAAAAAACACTTTGCCTCTGTTCAACCTTGTCTCACGTCCATCCTCTTTCTTGTTGTCTAATATGTACAACTCATAAATAATGATAAAATTAGAAAATGGAAATTAATAACTTTCCTTGCAACTTATATCAAGAACCTATACTTTCGATTGGAAGGAGTAAATAATTTTTTTTTTCTTGAATTGCAGATCATATACAAATAATTTTATAATTTTAAAAATCTATGTACTTATTTCAGGTCGAAAATAAATTATATAAAACATATTGTAAAAAGGATGACATTTAAATCCTAAAATAGACAATTAACAACAGTTGTATCAGTCCTAACAAATTTGTTATCTGTGCAATGTTCATATGAAAAGAATCAAAAGGATCATTATCATTATCCAAATTCTGGCAAAAAGACAACTATCATTATCCAAAAAAGAGAGTATCCCTATCGAAATTTAAATATAAAAATGATTACATGTATATACTCCTATGAGATTTAACTTATTCGCTTTCAACTGCTATGGGAATTTATTATTCCACATATTTAAGAAGTTGTTGACTTTAAATATAAGATAAATATAGTTTTCATAATAATAATCATTTTCAAATTTACCTATATTGATGCTCCCTCAACAATAATTAAGAAGGAGAGTGAGAATTAAGGAATATGATTATAGTATTTTAGAAAAATACATGTCATATTAATTAACTAAACTAATTTTCTTAATCTATTTAAATTAGATAAATATATTTTATATTAAAGATCGGGAGTAGCTTTTGTTTTCACCATCCGGAAATTTATTAGTTGACTTATGGTTGCTAAAATATCATACACACACGGTAACTAGCTAGCTAGGTAGATAAAAATATGATTTTTATGGTCTCATAGGAATAAGCAAAAAAACCTATAAAAGAAGAAAAACAGAAATCAAGAGCACTAGGTTATAAGATTTATTTCATAATTAACTTCCACTAACCATTATTCTCCTTTTCTTCCTTTCTTCACTGCTCATCATCATCTCTCAAGCTTCCATATCGATCAATGGTGTAATGGGTTTGGACCTGTCGGGACCTTGCGCTTTTCGACACCATAACGCGGATCGATCTCTGTTCCCACCGTATCAGTCTCTGACCGGTGGTGGTGGTGGTTCTTGAGAATTGGAGAGAAGGCAAATTTGATGGCCAGAGTCTTTCTGCCTCTTCGCCTAAATATCAAAGAGTGATGATGATGATGAAGAGAGGGCAAATTGGAAACTTCTGTCATTTGTTTCCGGGTTGTGTTGAAGAAGTAGTGACTATGGAAGAGTAATAAGAGTAAGGTTAGCCATAAAAGTAGGAGAAGAATATTTAAGTGAGAGAATTTGAAAGCCATGCTGGTATTAAGGAAAAAAAAACAAGGTAAAAGGTTGGTGATAATAGAGAGAGAAAAAAGCTAGCATGCAAGGGGAATCATGTATGTATATATAGGGTTGAAGACCATTTCCCAAAGACACTTCCTTGGAAATAAAGATTGAAAAAAAATTATGAACTCAGAGAGGCACACAATATCAACTTGATTAGAGGCCCATGATTTTAGATTTTGAAATTTATATTAAGTGTAACTTTCTAAATATTATAAAATGTTGGAAATCATAATGTTTATAAGTCAACTGATTATATAAATACATAGGTGCGCACTTTAGTTAATATACCAAATATAACAAATGTAGTATAAAGTATTGGAAAATACCTTGGTGGATTAAGAACTAACCACAATGAGAGTGGGGTTGTCATCTAAATAATGAAAAACATGCACTACAAAAAAATCATTATTTTGCGACGGAAAAATTCCATTACAAAAATGGTTTGCGGTGGAAAACGCTCCGTCGCAAAAAATGGCATTGCAAACCATTTTTGCGACGGAAAAATGCCACTTTTCCGTCGCAAAAGTGAGAATTGTGACGGAAAAAATCTCTCCGTCGCAAATTCTCACTTTTGCGGTGGAAAAGTCTTTTCGTCTCAAATTGTCGGATTTGCGATGGAAAAGTTTTTCCGTCGCAAAATTCTCACTTTTTGCGATGGAAAAGTCTTTATGTTGCAAAATTCATTTTATTTTTAAAAAATAAAATTATATAATAAATTATGAAATAAAAAAGACTTGTATATCATAAACATATATTGTAACAATCATCGAGTTTTACATAGCAAAAACAAAATATAAATAATAAAATTGCAACCAAAATGAACTAAAAATAAGTCTAAACATATAAAAAAGTCTAAACAGCAGCAGTAGGGTCATCATCATCACCAGTATGGTCATCATCACTAGGAGGCGACCCCGTACCCTTATCCTTCAATAGGGACTGGAGTAGTTACCGCATCTCCTTAATGATTGCACCTTACTCTCTCACTGTCTTTTCTAACGCCTTCACCCTCGGCTCTTATCATCTCGCAAAACCAACATTGCGAAGTTAGTTTATTTTGTACTTTATTTAAATGGACGAGGGAATAAAATGTAACAATTGATAGCAAAAGTATTACGTTTACCTGAAGATACACCTCCACTATGGTTGGATGACCGCTTTGAAGACGACTTCACTGCGCGGGCAGAGACACCCATCCCAAAGACTCTCCCCTTCTTGTCAAATCTGCCTGCAGCCTGAATGAAGAGACTCTTGTTATTAGAATGAGAGGATTATGGGTGGTTCTGAATCTGCGAGTCTCTCTCCTGTGACAATTGCTGATAGTTCTCTTCCAAGCACAAAAGTACATCACAAATAGGGCATGTAAAATGAAATAAATCTGTTACTATTTGAAACAACTAATAAATCTAATTAATGTCTCACCACGAATTGTTGGGATTTGGTGTTAATCTAGCGACTCCCACTACCTTCAGTCTCCTAGGAATGGGTCCGCTCAAAGGTAGTCCAAGGAATCAATTCTGCAGGAACTTCCTCAGACTCTGCCTACACATATAAATGGTGTGAGTGCGCAGAAATGGAATTGAGGCATAAGAGTTTACTGGTGTGAGTAGGTAAATCTTTTAAGAATATCAGCATCTTGGGAAATAATTAAAATTTCAATGTTACTGGTGGTTCATCTGCATTTGATTTTTTTCCAACTAGATTTTAGACTTAATAAACATATTTGAAGCATGTTTTTGGTCAAGACTGTTTGACTCCCGATTAATACATAATAAAAACATAGTTAATAATTAATATATAAAACAATCCTATAACACAAACTTTTATTAAGAGCACTCTCTTTGTTTTTTTTTTTTCAACTTTAATTTTAATATTTTTTACCTATTTTTTTATATTGTACTTAACTCATAATTTAGTCAGTCAAATCAACTATTAAGTCAAGTTTTGATAATTGTGACCGCAACAACTCGTTCCCTCGTATCAATTTATGACCCCTCTGCATCAATTATGGCAATTGTGCGATCATTCGTTTTTTAACTTGATAATTGTTCAATGACACTGCGTTCATCAGCTTGGTTCAAACGATTTAGAGGTTCAAGAAGCAGAGTCTAAAGTCGTTAAATCCAAAAAATTAACGAGATGACATATGAAAAGGAAGGAAGAGGCACGAAAGACATACTTTAGTTGTTTTCAACCTAACAGCTCAAAGGTTCTTGTCGCATTCCACTCGGGAATTTCCAATCTTACAGTTGAGGAGATAGTCAGCGGTGGTGTCTTGGCTATGCGTAACTAAGCATGTCTTCAGTCCAGCCATTGCATAATGCTGAAAACACATCAAAACAGGAAGAGAGAGATTAACTACATTTCCTTTGCTAACACAGAAGAGTTTGAATTTCATTACAACGGCAATTTTAGTTCTGAGGTCTCCAATGGATACAGAAAGAGGAGAGCAACAGGAAGACAATCATGGAAAACTATCTTAGATACCGTGTTCTTTCATATTTTGTATGCACTAAAAAATATCTCCCATTCATGGGTTTAAACATACTAAAGAAAGGTTATTTGGCGATGGACAGGCAGTGAGGCAATCTATACATAACAACCAGTGGATTGTCACAGCAGTGTGAAGTCATTGGAAGCTTCAAATCCAAACTTAAAAAGCAAAATTCCAGCTTAATCGAAAATCATAAATGGTTCTGAAAGGACTCTTCCTTTTATCAAATAAATCAGAAAAAGCATCAACATTACAGCATTGCAAGTATTCCCCATTGATAATATTTCCCCACAATATCGCTAACAACTGACATTTTCTATGACTGCGCTTAAACCCCCGATATCTATCCGCTCGTCCTAAGAGCATTACAGGGCATGGCATGGGCAACAACAATAACTATAGTTTAGAAATTTCCAACAGCATATTATTAGTTTCACTTGCCCAAAATTCACATTAGAATCTGACCAAGGGACGACTTCTGCATTCGAGGTTCGGAAACCTTCCTAAACTCAACTACCCTTTATGTCGACTTTCCGTAGTTTGATTTAATAAAAAGGCTTCGACCAAAAAAAAAAAGATTTAATAAAAAGGCGCGTCGGTTGCAGGACAAAATTTGTAAATATTGATGGAACTTTGGACCAGTTTTAATTAGGCCCACGGTTAGCCCTATCTCATCCCAAGAAAAGTGGGGGTTATTTTGGGTTAGGGCCAAAAATAACCCCATCATATGGGAACTAAAGATGGGACTTAACGGGTTGGCCCGTGGGATCCAACCTGTTTTAACAGCTCTAATTACAGCTCAAACTCATTATACACATAAATCGAACCTGAGCGGCAAAAACAGCAGCGGTGGTCTTGCCAGAGCCACCTTTTCCAAGAAACGTGATCAATTTTGTCGATTCTTCAGATGAACTGGAAATGGTGATAGGGTCCGAAGAAGTGGCCATAGCCAGAGATGGAACTCTGAGCCGCGAAGGAGGCTGGTAATGTGCAATGGGTATGTATGGGGATTCCAAGTATCAGCGAACTACAGAGTGAAGAAGCCATGAATTGTGCGGTAAATTCTGGATTTGGCTTTGGTGCTTTGCGCCTTTTGGACACTTTGGTCCTTTTTAAAAAAAAAAAAAAAATAGGCACACACTCTTGTCCTTTTTTTAAGGTTTTTTTTTAAAAAAAAAATCTAAAAAGATTCAGGCACTTTAGGTAGTAAAAAGATAATTCATGATACTCTTGAAAAAGTCCTTTATAATCTTGAAAAAATTATTTTAACAAAAAAAATATATCGGTACAAACGGGTACTTAAAGATACTTGAATACTAAGCTGGTACTTAAAAAATTATTTTGGGATCTTTAAAAAATAATTCAGATACTGAATGCTACTAAAACTATGCTTTAGGATTTTTTTTAAGATCTTAAAATAATTTTTAAGTATCAATTAAGATTCTCAAGTATCTTTAAGTGCCGTCTGCACTCGATATATTTTTTTGAAGATGTTAAAGTAATTTTTTCAAGATTATGAAGGATTTTTTCAGTACTACTCAGCATGAATTATCTTTTTACTACCTAAAATGCCTGAATATTTTTAGATTTTTTTTTTTAAAAAAAAAAACCTTAAATAAAAGGACAAAGAGTGTGTGCCTGATTTTTTTTTTTAAAAGGACCAAAGTGTGAGGAAGGCGCTGCAGCGGACGCAGCACGCAGCGGACCAAAAGAAAGCCGAATCCGTAAATTCTTACAGCGATTGAAGAACGACAAAAAACGCTGCATAATTCTTACAGCGAGTTGTTTTGTTTTTGTTTTTTTTTTTTATACAACTTACAGTTGTTGAATCATTGAAGACGCATTTTTTCTATTTTCGGACTGATTTCAAGACGGCGTTAGTGAGCGTTTTAGTTGTTTTTTTGTTTTTTTTTTTTTTTTTAAGTGGATACAAAATTCTTTTTTGCATATTTACCATATAAATAATAAAAAAGTATTTTCTAAAAACGTCGTTTAATTTTTTTAAAAGTTTGAATCATCAAAATATCACCTAATTTAGCCCCTATATTTTAATTGCAATTGATTTGGTGCTTATAGTTTCAAAACATTAAAAACAGTTATCCTAATTGATGCAAGCACGATATATTTTTATAAACGAAAAAACTTAAATAATTTATTATGTTAAGTTTTTCCTTAACACGTGATCATTTGTGATTATAATGAATATAAAGAATTTGATATAAATATTATTCGTTCACACAAAAAAGGAAAATTCAATATCATTTCAATAAATAAAAAAATCGCATTTCCAAAATATAAGAGCTAGATAACAATATGAACCCGGCTTGTTTTAAAAAAATTATTATTATTATTATTTAAAAAAAAAAACAGATTGCCTATACTTTATAAAACAAAATTTCTCTTACATATTTATTTTGAATAATCACGCTTTATTTATACACTATTATTGTCTAAATAGGCTTCCATAAGTAAATGACAGTCTTATGCATTCCATAGAGTCTAAAATAAGGCATGATTTATTTTAGACTCGTCGGTGTAATGCATAAGATTATGGATGTTTTTGGTTTGAGGGGAAGGGATAGGAGACTAATCTTTGAGACTAATATTAGCCTCTAAGATTAGTCTTTCATCTCATTCCTTCAAACCAAACATACCATAAAAGACTTACACAAACCTATGGCCTGTTTGGTTAGTGTCATGGGAAAATGATATAATGATAAATCAAGGCTTTATTACCGGTGTAAAAATGCTATTAAAAAAAAAAAAAAAAACCTCCACAGTGGTCTCCAGTACAAACAGAAGCTGTAATTACCCTCAAAAGAATTGCACAAAATCCTCCATCGCTAAAAGTTCTTGATCAAAGACCTATCTGACGACTGGAAAAACCCAGAAAGTCCAATAAACTGAAAATTATCATACTGAAACCATGCCCATAGAAGAGATCTTTAGATGAGGTCAGAATCCAGTGGACAGTCCGAGCTTCTCGAGTCTTACCTCTTGCCCATATGCTCCAGGATACTTTAGGATTCAGGTCTCATCCAAAGGCACACAAAGCATGGTAATTTGGATTGCACAATTTTATGGGAATCCCTTTTCATAGGTACCCTATAAAATGGTGATTACCAAATAAACACATGACAGTTGATATACTATCTAGTCCCTATTATAAGATCCTGTGCAGCCGTTGACTTATATGAGGATTAAGAAAGCTAAATAAATTACTTTAAAATATTTATGTTAATCATTTCCTTCCAAACTAATTTACTTATAACTTATAACATAATATAAAATCTAAAGATATACAAAACTATTTCAATGAGATCAATAACATTTGCTATAATTAAGTAATTTATTTAGTTTTTATCTTTCCGAATCAGTCAAATAGTCCTTCGGATAAAGGACCAGTGACTGCATTGAATTTTCAGTGTTGAACTTGAGAGCTCATCCAAACATGATAAAGTGATATTGCCACTAAGGCAACTTCTTACTATTGTTCATGTATCTTATTTCATATATGTGTGTGTTGATTACATGCGCTACTTAAGGTGGGGATAATGGAGTGAATAATGCCAATAAATAATGCCTTGTTCAGAGAGCACCACTCAAATGAAGAGAACACTTATGTTTGGAACCAGTTTCGGTTTCTATTCAAAGGATAAACACTATTTTCTTGGTCCATCTAGACTATCCAAATGTAATTTGGACGGTTCATATTTGATTTTTTAAAACAAGTGATTTTTGAATAAAAATCATTTCTTAAAAAAATATTAGTTAAGAGATTATCTTTATTTTAGATTTTCTATCCATTAAAAATATTTTTTTAAGAAAAAAAGTAATTAAAAAAAAAGTCAAATATGGACGAGTCTAGATGGGATGAACAAATGGTGTCTATCCTTTGGATAGATATGAAACCAATTCCAAAGGGAAAATAATTTCCCAAAATAGTTTAAAAAAAAAAAATTACTATATTTTTAGAGTTTTTCTTCATAGTATTCTTTTTTCCATAATTTTCTCTCCATCCAAACACAAGATTAAGGAAATATTGTTCATTTTCATGCCCAATCCAATTCCAATTATTCCATGCAGGTGTGTCATTTGTGTATTAATGACTTAACTATTCATTAAATTCCATTATCAAGATTTCCATAATGATCTATAATCATGCTTTCATTGATCATGCACCACATACACAGCAACTTGTTTTCTTCACACTCGCGCATTTATATATTCCATTGTTTAATTTCTTTCATTTTTGTGCCTTTGGTCAAATCGAATTTTGGCTACAAAAAGATGGGATTTTTTCTTTGGTTTAGATATTTTGCATCACACCGTCTTTTGTTTGTTTCAGATGGGAAGGAGCTAAACTAGGACGGTGAGTGACCGGGAGAGGATACTCTGCCTATCCCTCCTCATTTTTTATTTTGGCTATCGAAATCTTGATCCAAATATGTTCAGAACAATTTTTTAAAAAGCCGCATGTAGTTTTTTAAAAAATTGCTCTGGACTTTTGGATCAAGATTTCGACGGTCATGATTTGTAGATGATGAAAGATGGGCAAAGAGCTGATAATGAGAGAATCCGAACACATGAGTGACCCAACCCACCACCACTCTTAGATAAAGTGATGACTTTGTCATTAAAGCATTTGTCTAAATTTATGTGGATAATGATTGGAGCATGCAAAAGTAACTTTTTAATCGTGATTTACGATATATGAGAAGAGTTTTATCTTAATTTATTTATGTGAATAGACTTTTTAATCGGAATAGTATACTTGATAGGTTAATGATGAGCAAACTAAGATTACACACACTTATAGAGACGAGACACGGCGAGCTACATGCATTCGCAGAAGTGATTCGTTGACTTTGTAAAAGGCTACCTTTTACTAATGGTTTTACCAATAATGCACTACTTAAGCCTGCCATTATACATTCTACATAGCTCTCATGATATTGTTGAAATTTTAACTTTAATTGTCTCCATTTTCTCTTCATATATACTTATTGAGAGGACAAGTCATCCCATATGGAAAAATTTAGATATTTGGGATCAATTATACAGTACGGTGGTAAAATTGATGGAGATGTTTTCTTGTGTTTTGAGATCCTTTCTTATGTGGACAAAATGTCCAAATTTAATCTATTTCCTATTTTATGAAAAGAAAAGAGAAAAAGGAAAAGAAATAAAATAAAATAGGAAAGAAGAAAAATTATGAGAGAATGAAAAAAAGAAAGGAAAGTTTCCTATTATTCTTTGTGATAGAGAATAGGCTCTCAGAATTGTCAAATGGTTTAAGCTGAAAAAACATACATGTGCTTTATCCCAAGGAACATCCAACACCAATTATTTTTTTAGGTGTAAAAATGCACGCGTGATTATAAATTAGGTACAAAAATACCTTGTTTGATCATTAAATTTGACTTTGAATGTCAAGTTTGAATTTGTGGCTTTTAAAAGTAAAAAAATACACATGTGATTTGGTGGTAAAAAAAGCACCCAACACTAAGATTTTTTTTTTTTTTTTTATTTAATACTTTTATTTCAGTTAAAAGAAAATTATTATTTCACTAGGTATAATTTTTGGAAGGCCAAATTTTTTATTTCCATAATTTTTTTAAAAAAATCCTTATTAAATTTTCTAAGTAATAATTAATAAATGAGTATTTATGCATTTGAAATTTGATATTATAAATAATATATTTAATTAAAAATAATTTTAATTTTTTGATCTAACAAATTGAATCAGAATTTTTTTTTTAAAAAAAAAAAAAACTTGATGTTTGACGCTCTTTTAATCAAACCACATATGTATTTTTATACTTTTAAAAGCCACAAAATCAAACTTAATGGTCAAACGGTATTTTTGCACCTAATTTGTAACCACGTGTACATTTTTGCACATAAAAAAAAAATTCGGGATAAAGCATATATATATATGCATTTTTGCACCTAACCTTTGTCAAATTTAAAGCACATGTGTGTCTCACTTTAAAACATTACTACAAAATATGGATATTACTACCCTAAAAGACGTCCTTTTTTTAAAAAAAAAATTAAGTAAAAAGTGAAGGCGGTGGCATTATCGTAATTGTTTGTTTGACTTTGAGATTTTAGACAACCCAAATATTAATTTAGGATGGCTAAATTTTTTTTGACGTCCTAAATAAATTTTAGGACCCCTAAAATGTAATATTTGGCACCATTTAGGATTTTTTTAGCGTAGAAAATTTTTTTGGCATCCTTAAATTAGTTTTGGGATGTCAAAAAAAGATTTTAGGTGTCCTTAAAAAAAATCAGGACGCCTAAAGGCTTTCTTTTAAACAAGCCTAGTCAATTCAAAAATTTGTGCATTTATGACTTGGTATGAAATACGTATGTTACCATCTTACCTTAAAATACCAACAATTTTCTAATTAACTAATAAATTATTATAATTAAAATATTTAATTAAAAGCCTTTGTGTTGTGTTGGGATGATTGAGTAATGACTTTAAAAAACACAAAAAAACAAAAGGACCAACAATAAGTTTCACCTGTGACGTGACTGTGAGTTGTAAATTGTGGAATTTGTAGGTGATTTATTTTTCTTAAACACAACCATTAATTAAATCAATAATAAAAAGATATTGAAAGCGTAATATTTTTTGAAAAAATAAAGCAAAAAATATTGTAACATGGTTAGAGTTATTTCTTCAACTTTTGTTTCTTAAAAATTGATTAATATTGTAAATTGCTTGATTTTGAGACTTTAGACAATCCAAATATTAATTTAGGACGTCTAAAAGTTTTTTTTTGATGTCCTAAATATATTTTAGGATGCCTAAAATGTAATATTTGGCACAATTTAGGATATATTTTTTTGTCAAAAGTAGATTTTAGTCGTCCTAAAATAAAAATTAGGACACCTAAATTAAAATTTTAAATGTCCTAGAATAAAAGCAGGACGCCTAAATTGAGATTTTAAATGTCCTAAAATAAAAACCAGGACGCCTAATTTTAGTTTCAATTTTCAGGTTCCCCGCGTGGCTCAACAAAAAGGTTTCAATCTTCATTTTTCATTTTCACACTGTGAACCTTCTCCTTCACTTCTCCCTCTGCACAACTCTCTACCCTCTGCCTCTCTTCTTTTTCATCTTTCACAGATCTCACTTGCTTGCCGCATTGGACACCACTCTCGTTCGTCGCGTTACCCATGGCGCTCGCTCGCCTCGTTGCCCACCGTGGTTGCTCGCCGTATCGACCATGTCGCCCGCTCTCATCGTTCATTCGCCATCCCAGATCTGCGATTTCTACTTGCCATCCTAGATCTGCAATTTCTACTCGATGTCCCAGATTTGTGATTTCTACTCGCAGTCCTAGATCTGCGATTTCTACAATGTAACTCTTCGATCTGCGATGCCTTTTTTTTTTCTTTGTTTGATTTCTAGTTATTTATTTGATTTGATTTGGTTTGAAGGAGTTGATGAAGCACTCAAACGGTTTTAGGTTTTAGATCTTCACTCTAATTTTTGGCTTGTGATTTTTGTTATAAGTGCTTGTAGATTTGATTTCCGTGTTAGGAGTTGATTTGATTTTTGGCTTGTGATATGCGATCCTTTTATTTCTTTTGATTTCTAGTTATTCTCGTTATTATTATCTGGCTTGAAAGTGTAAAAAATTGTAACACTTGCAGCTCCAAAATTGTGCGTTATTCCTTCAGTTTATCCTTGTAATTTCTAGGTTCATTCTTCCTTCTAAAGAAACTTTCATCGTCTAACGTAACCAAGCATCTTCACCTTTGATTTGGTTTTTTTTTTTTTTTTTTTATAAAAAAAAATCATATACGATGTCCTGAATGAAAATAAGGACGTCTTAAATAAGACGTCTTGATTTAATTTCAAGACGCCAAAAAGCATGAATTTTTAACTTTCCCCGTCGAGATGTTCCCCTGAAAAGTGACGTTAATTGGGTCTTGTTTAGGTCGTTTTTTATAGTAGTGAAAGAAGAGGGGGCACATTAGGTTTTTTGCCAAAGAGGGCGAAGACGATGGTGAAGCCCATTAGAGAGGCTAGGTAGGCCGAATGATGCTAGAGAGGCCTCGTTATCTAAAAAAGGTAAAGAAAGACCAAAGCGAACACTTAATGAGATTATAGAACAAGATCTTTTGGTTAATAATCTATCCAAAAATCTGGTTTTCGATAAGTACAATGACATCATGAGATCCATGTAACTAGTCCCACCTAATGAGATAAAACATAAAAATTGTTAATTGGTGCCTTATAATAAGAATGTGAGGGCCTACTTGAATAGTAATTAACTCTTTATTTAGATGGGAAGAAAATTAGGGAGGAAAAGATATCAAGAGGGAAAACTTCTAAAATGGTAATTTTTTTTTTTTACTATCTTTGGAAGTTTTGTTTCATAGTATTTCCTCCATCTTATTTTCTCCGTACTTTTCAATTTATCCAAACATAGGGTAAGGCTTATTTATCAATTTTACCATTGTACGTAATTAATAATGATCAAGTATGTCCCTGAGTATTTTTCTCTCTATTTGCTAATGAAGTTTAATATGGGTAAAATTGATCTTTTTAGAAAAATTTACAATAAATTTAATAAGTTAACTGTAATTTCTTAGTTTCAAGTGAATTGTTAAAGTAATTAACTTATATATTATAGATTTGAAAAAGTACTCCTCTTAACCCATTTGTAAGTGCGCTTTCAACATATTTTACCTAAAGCCAAGAAAACCTTAATACATCATATTAACTTATTTGCCTTAAACTTAATAACTTTCTAACTTCACCCATATTTAATGTACAATACTTTATTCTAAGAATACAAAGTCTACACAATAGTAAGTAAATAGTACAATTATCTATTAGTGTAAAAAAATTTAATGATGTGACTTATAAATATAATAAAAAAACTTTTATCCCGGCCTTATAGAAAAACTTTTATTACGGCCTTATAAAGAACAAGAGGAGTGTATATCATGTGCTTGATTAATGCACATATTGTCTCCGGAATTGAGAGATGACACTTAACGTCCAAAAAGTTAAAAAGACAATTAAACTTTCAACCGGAATTGAGAGATGACACTTAACGTACTCACAAATTTAAATCCTAAAAGAGACAATTAACCACAGTTGTATCAGCCCTAATAAATTTGTTATCTATGCAACCTCACATATTCAAAGAATCAAAAGGATCATTATCATTATCCAAATTCTGACAAAAAGAAAACTATCATTACCCAAAAAAAGAGAGGATCACTATCAGAATTTAAATATAAAAATGATTATATGTATATGCTTCTATGAAATTTAACTTGTCCTTAATATAAAACATACATATTTAAGGAGTTGCTGACCATAAATATAAGACACAATTTTTATATTTGTCAATCTTTTTCTAAATTTACTCATATTAATGGCCCCTAACAATAATCAAGGAGGAGAGTGAAGGAGAGAATTAAGGAAAAATGATTAGGGTGTTTTAGAAAATACATGTCATATTGACTAACATAAAGTAAACTAATTTTCTTAATTTATTCAAATTAGGTAAATATATTTTATATTAAAGACCGAAGTGAGTAGTTTTTTTCACCATCTTGAAATTTATTAGTTGACTTATGGTTTCTAAAATATCATCATATACACATGGTAACTAGCTAGCTAGGTATTCCTTCTAGTCTTTATTATAAGATACAAACTAACAATTCTATAAACTAATAAAAGCATTTAAAGTCATTAAATTTGTCCCAAAATTTAAGTAAATTTCAATATTATCCATATTAATTGCACCAAACTCTAATATCATATTAATTGCATCAAACTCTAACATCATATTAATTATTACTCTCACTTACTACCCTTATTAATTATGGGTATACATGAAAAAAAATATTTAATGTTCTTCAGAAACAAACAAGTGTCTTATAAAAATGACCAAATACACTTATTGATTGGTGTTTTATAATAAGGGCTAGAGAGAGTACATAAAATATAATTTTTAGGGTCTCATAGTAATAAGCAAAAAACCTATAAAAGAAGAAAAAGAGAAATCAAGAGCACTAGGTTATAAGATTTATTTCATAATTAACTTCCACCAACCATTATTCTCCTTTCCTTCCTTTCTTCACTGCTCATCATCATCTCTCAAGGCTCAAGGATGGTGTGATCGGTCTGGACCTGTTTTCGTCACCATAACGCGGATCGATCTCTGTTTCCACCGGATCAGTCTCTGACAGGTGGTGGTGGTGGTGGTTCTTGAGAATTGGGAAGAAGTCAAAGTTGATGGCCAGAGTCTTTCTTCTGCCTCTTCGCCTGAATATCAAAGAGTGATGATGATGAAGAGAGGGCGAAGTGGTGACTTCTGCGATTTGTTCATGGTTGGTATTGAAGAAGTAGTGACTATGGAAGGTTAATAAGAGTAAGGTTAGCCATAAAAGTACGAGAAGAATATTTAAGTGAGAGAATATGAAAGCCATGCTGGTATTAATAAGAAAAGAAACAAGGCAAAAGGTTGGTGATAATAGAGAGAGAAAAAGCTAGCATTTATATGGGGAATCATGTATGCATATATATAGGGTTGAAGACCATTTCCCAAAGATATTTCCTTGGAAATAAAGAAGAAAAAAAAATTATAAACTCAGAGAGGCACACAATATCAACTTGATTAGAGGCCCATGATCATATAGATTAAATAATAGTATAGATACATAGGTGCGCATTTTAGTTGATATCCGAAATATAACAAATGTAGTATAAAGTGTTGGAAAATACCTTGGTGGATTAGGATTTAGGAACAATGAGAGTGGAGTTGTTATCTAAATAACGAAAAACATGACTCAAATTAAAGGAGTTTTATCCTTATGATTTAAAAGTTACTCCATCATGCCCTTAATGTAAGATATATTTATTTAATTTAATTATATCAATAAATTTAATTAAGTTAGTTAATAGGTATGACATGTATTTTCTAACATATTCTAACCACTTTCTCTAATACTCCTTCTTTCATTCTCTTCGTTGATTATTGTTCAAGGAATATTAATAGGCTGAATTAAGAAAAGATTAACAAATATAAAAAAATGTATATTGTACTTATGACTAAAACTAACTTTTTAAAACCTTTATCCTTGGGTTTAACTAATAAAGGAGTCAGACACTCTCACCAAAAAGGAGGGGTTCGATCAAGGGCGGAGCCAGGATGGAAAACCAAGGGGGGCAAAAATTACATACTAAAATCCAGTGGAGTCAGCTTTAAAATTAGGGGGCGAAAATTACAGAATTGGACCCAAAATTTTCATAAATTATGATTTAGCCTCATAAAAATTTCAAAATTTTCAATTTAGTCCATTCATGAGACTTTTTGATAGGGACTAAACTGAAAACATTGAAATTTTTATGAGGCAAAAGAATAATTTCCAATATTTTTGGGTCCGATTGAGTAATTTTGGGGGGCGGGGCCACCCCTAGCCCCCCCCCCCCTCGATTCCCCGGGTTCGATCCCGGAGTTGGTCAAGGCTTTGGGGGAGGCATCCACAGGGGTCATGGAAGAACGGTAACCCGCTAAGGTGGAGTCATGTGTACTCTTAATCCCGAATTCCTCATGAGAATGGGCTCCAAAACGTCTTATCCTTGGACTGCGGGTGAATCGGCCAACCCTCTCCTAAAATCTGTTTATAAAAAAAAAAAAAAAAAAAAAAAACCAACTTTTAAATATGTTATATATTAAGAACAAGAGAGAGTAAATCCTTATAACTGGCCATATATGAGGCATGGGATGATATGGGTGTGAGAGAGTCAGTTTGTGATAACTCAATATTAATCCCCGCATAACTTCTCTTTGGTTCTCTTCTCTCGTCTCTTTCAGCGAATCTGTTGTTTAATCAATGAAATCCAAACACTATGATTTCATTTTGCTACCGAAATGATTTATCATATTTATAAGGGTTAATATACAGATTGGTCAATAAAGTGTTACATCCCCAGCATAAAAAGTTTTAAGTGGACTATAATTAACTACCGAAAATAATTAAACAGTGCAAAATATCACAATGCCGTTAGAATTAAAGTAACGGCCGTTTAAAGAAAAGGTTAAGTTTTGAACGTACCAATAAACAATTAAAAATAGGTAATTAGCACAATCAACAATTAAAAATATGTAACTAGCACAATGACATTAAAATCAAGCTAACAACCGTTTGGTATTAAGCTGATCTTTAATGTAGCTTGGTGGCTGAATTTTCAACACAAACAAATCAGAGAAAGCAAGCTATGGTATGAGATAGTAGAAAAGCAAAGATAAAAATTGGATGTGCTTGAAATTTTTCGATGAAAGGCTGAGAAGAATAGGGAGCAAGGCAACATTGGTAGATATTAATCGAGCCGAGGACATCAGGTTCGCTTTCAACTGCTTCGAGCACCCTCAGTATCCTTTTAGTACCATCCATTACTTTGAAATATTTTTTCAAGATCCTAAAAGAATTTTTTCTGTATCATTCAATATCCTGAATTATCTTTTTAATACCTGGTAGTATCTTGAATTTTTTTTCGAAGAGACTAGGTACTGATACAGAAAAAATTCTTCATGATCTTGAAAAATTCTTTTAGGATCTTGAAAAAATATTTCAAGGTACTAGATGGTACTAAAAGAATACTTCAAGATACTGATTGGTATTGAAAAAATAATTCATGATCTTAAAAAATTATTTTAGGATTTTGAAAAAAATATTTAAGGTGTTTACCGCTACCAAAAATATACTTTAGGATGTTTTTTCAAGATCATAAATTATTTTTTCAGTATTAGTCAGTATCCTGAAGTATCTTTTTAGTACCAGCCAGTATTTTGAAATATTTTTTCAAGATCCTAAAAGAATTTTTCAAGATCATGAAGAATTTTTTATGTATCATTCAGTATCCTGAATTATCTTTTTAATACCCCGCAGTACCTTTTTTTTTTTTTTTTTAAAGAGACCAAGTCATCTTTTTGGCACAAAACGACACCGCTTCCAGTGCAGCGGATGGCAGCGGACGCTTACTGCAAAGGAGGTAAGCCAACTCTTAGACGTTTACCTAGGCACCTAGGAGCTAGGATGTCTCTCCCAACGTCTTGACCAACTCCTCGGGATTGAATCTCCTTCCTTTAATAAGAGTTCGACCCCGACATCGTAAAACACTTTTTTTTTTTTTTTTTTTGATAAAAGGGAGGCCTTAGCCATAATATATATATATATATATATATAAAAGAATTACACAAGGGATCAAGTCCCAAACAATCACCGAGGAGTCTGATTTCAAGTGCTCCGGACAAGAATGCAAAAAGGAAGAAGTCAAAATACCCTCTTTGGCCAAAGCATCGGCCAAAGCATTCGAGGATACGCTAATATGCCGAGGGATAACTATCCAATCTCCGGAGAGTAGCCGCTTGATACGCAAAAAGACAAAGCTAGGAGAAGCAACGCTACTATTATCGACCAGATCATCAATAATAGCTTTAGAATCGATTCAATTATAATACGCCTGTAGCCTTCATCCCAAGCTATTTGGAGTCCCAGAAAGAAGGCCCACGCTTCAGCTTCATAAACTCCACATGTGCCCAGGTTTTGTGTGAAGCCCATTAGCCAATTTCCGTGAGAATTTCGAATTACCCCACCGCATCCAGCATTATTATTTCTTGGAACCATTGCCCCATCAACATTAACCTTAGTCCAATTCGCGGCGGGAGACCATTTAATCGGTGTTAAGGTGGGGGTAGGAGAGGGACCAAGCACCAGTGGATGGAATAAGACAGAAAGATTTCCAGCGCTTGAGGATTACGGATCGGGTTAATAGGCCTTTGGAAATCGATCCCGAAAATCTTGTTATTTCTCCAAGTCCAAAGAAACCAGACAGAGACACCCCAAATAAGATTCCAATGTTGCAAGCCAGCAACTCCCATATTTTCTAGCAAGTTGGTAGTAAACCACTGCTTAAGAGGTAATGAGAAAAACCTGTGAGAGTGGGACGGATGAACTAGTTGCTGCCAAACCTGCTTTGCAAAGAAGCAGTCCCTGAAAATATGAAGTTGATCTTCAGTGTCGGACATGCAATAGTTGCAGACGGGCGAGGTAGAAGACCATCTGCTTCTCCACTCTTGGGTAGGGAGTTTATTACTGTAGGAAAGCCAGAGAAACACTCGAATTCTTTCAGCACCTTTCCAAGACCAAATATGCTTAAATGTTTTGCAGAAGAGATTAGATGGGGGTTTCTCAATGGAGTAGTAAGCACTTTTGACTGAGAAGATACCATTTTGAGAGCCATTCCAAACCATAATATCATCGCCGGCTGATTCAAAGGGCGGAAGCACAGCAATAAGTCGTTGGATTGTATTGGAGTCTACAACTCCAGCAAGTCGAGAGAAGTCCCAAGCATCAGTAAAACACTTTTGAGTCTAAGTTTCTTTACGTGATAAGCTCGGGTCAACAAAACTTTTTTTGGGCCCAACCCAAAGTTTTTTAATGTGAGTAAAATGGATTGGCCTATTAAGCCCAACCCATTTTATTAGCTCTAGGATATAAGTGTGGCTCATTTGAAACTTTTCGTTAATGGTCTACCCAAAGTTAATTTAAGTAATAATTTTTATCAATATTAACATTAATAATATTTAAAAATAAAAAGGTTATCACAAATCAGTTTTGTTACTATAATAAATTGATAAAGAAGTGCAGCTCATTTTATAAAATACCCAATTTAGGATTTTGCAATTTTAAGGTTTTGTAGTTAATGTCCATTCTTTACAAGGTTAATGCTTATACATTTATTTATTTATTTTTGTTTAAACAAAAGATGAAAGCCAAGCTTCATGGAGGAAAAAATAATAAAGAAAGAAGGAAAAAGTAAATAAAGAAAGAAGCGTAGCTTCCACAAAATTACAGTATAAAAATATTTTGAACTGTATATTTGTTTTTTTCCCAAAAATATTTTCAAAATTCAAGATGACTGGGTTTAGGTTTTCTCATTATTATTTTTCTATTTTTATTTTCAAAATCTCATCTCAATGATCCGATATTAAAAATATATGGTTTGTATTTAATATTTTATAAAACTTCTAAAAATAAATAAGTAATTTCAAAACATGATCTACATCATTTATAACTACAATGTAAACAAAATTTTATAAAATCTTATAATAATAATTCTAAAAAATATTAAATTTTGGACTAATCATTCTTTTAATTTAAATATGAAGATGAGATTCAAGAAGAAAAATATAACAGAATTTGCTCCGACCTATTTTTTTGTTTGAAATATTTTAATTGATTTCTTTAGATATCTAATCTAAAATATGATGGCAATAATTGGAACACGATAAATGTCAGACAGAAACATAAGACGCGTTTCGCGGAACCAAAAGGAATCGTGGTGGCTTCGTACCGACGGTGATTTGATTCATTCCGATCTATCTTTCTGAATCTTGAGGCCTTTCTCGAACGACAGCATCTGTGAGGAATTCATTGAATTCGAAGAAAAATAAGTAAAAATGGTACGTATTTGTTTTTAGTTCGTTCCATGCGGATTAGGGTTTTGGTTTAATCTGCGTGCCTTCTTTTGCTGATTAAAGGGTTTATATTCGTAGTAGCTTTGGAATTTTAACTTATTTGATTTATTTCGGTGCGGCGATTATAGCAGTTTGAGGAAATGGAAGAACTCGTTATGAGTCTTAAGGGGGGGGGGGGGGGGGGGGCATGTGTTGGGGTGTGGGGATTCTGTGGGGTTCTTTAATTGATAATCGTTAACTGTCTTGTGAATCTTGTTATTTTGTAAATCATGTGTGCTACTGGTGGAGTTAAGCCATTATTATAGATTAAGATAACAATGGTTTTACAAAAAGCAAAAGGGATCAATAATGAAAAGGCTGGATTATGATTTATTTTCCGTTTGCAATGACATTGAATACGTAAGGAAGTTTCAGTTGAAATCTAAGTAATGAGCTCTTAAGGCTGTTCCAACTATTTTTGGACGGAATTCTTTTTAAGAGAAGCTTTGAAATTTTACCTTCTGTTTGATATGTAAGTGCAGATGATTATTTATGGATTTATGAGCATGAAAATTTCCGTTTCTATTATCAATCCCTGACAAAAGAATAGAGACGATAAAGGCTTGCTACCTGCATACTTCATTGGTATTGTTAATTGAGAGATGTTTTGTCCGTAGTATATACACTAAACTCACATTGTTTTGATTTCTACAGTCTTCACTTGCGGCTGCTAGGGCTGATAACTTTTACTACCCTCCAGAATGGGACCCAAGTCAGGTATGTTTGCATATAGGATTTGTTTTGCTTTTGTCCAGAACAGTATCATATCAGGAGGCTTACACCTGTTTTTCCTTTTCAGGGTTCTCTGAACAAGTTTCATGGTCAGCATGCCTTGAGGGAGAGAGCAAGAAAATTAGATCAGGGCATATTGATTATAAGGTAATGAATTGCAGTAACTGTATCTAGCAGCTACGATATTGCCATTCTTGCTGTCTATTATTCTTATTTACAGAGTGGTCTTAATAAATTCTCTATGCCGGAAGATGAAACAATGCAGTTGATAAACATCTTAGTCATTGATGTCTGTCCTTGATAATGGATATACTTACACTGTAGTTTCTTCTGGATAATTGAATTTCATAGTTGCATGGTTTAGAAAGGAAATTATTCTCTAAATTACAAAAGGATTTGTGAGTATATTCTAGTGATCAGTTGATTATGAATTATGATTGAAAATGGATCAATATTTTTTTAAGAGTTATTATATATTGGAACCTGTTCATCCACATTATTAAACTTCGTTGGTAATCTATGTGATTACTTTAACACTTGTTGATGCATAAATAAGATACAGAAACCGGTCCTTGAATGGTTTTTTATCCCATCAAAGCTTAATTTGGTTTTACTGGGATACGTTGTTGACTCAAATTTTCCTTAATTTTGAATTATGCTTCTTTCAGGTTTGAAATGCCTTTTAATATATGGTGTGGAGGATGCAATTCTATGATTGCAAAGGGAGTTCGATTCAATGCAGAGAAAAAGCAAGTTGGAAATTACTATTCTACGAAGGTATGTTGCATATGATAAGCATAACTCTCTCTCTCTCTCTCTCTCTCACACACACACACACACACACACTGGGCGCATCATGATCTTTTAAAGCTTCAATTATTTTTTTGCTCAACCCATTTCCTGTTTATCATTTTAAAACTACTGTTTCTTGGTTCCTTCAGATATGGAGCTTTACGATGAAGTCTGCATGCTGTAGGCATGAGATTGTCATCCAAACTGATCCAAAGAACTGTGAGTATGTCATTATCAGTGGGGCCCAGAAGAAAACGGAGGATTATGATGTGGAGGATGCAGAAACACTTGAATTTCCTGCTGATGAAGGTTTGTAATGGGAAAGAAATTATGCTTAGAGATTTTAATCTTTATTCATTACCTATACCTTGCTTTAGTTGGCTTGAAATTTATAAACATGTTGCAAGAGGGAAAGAGCGCAATTAGACTCAGGGTTCTAATGGCTTCTCTCCCTGGACTGAGATCCCAGTTCTTATAAGAAATATGAATGCTATTTAACTACTTTTATTACTTTTATTTTAAACTCTTTTACAGAGAGAGGCAAGCTTGCAGATCCATTTTATCGTCTTGAACATCAGGAAAAAGATCTGAAGAAAAAGAAGGAAGCCGAACCAGTACTTGTGCGTCTGCAGCGACTATCGGATTCCAGACATTCAGATGACTACTCTCTCAACAAGAGTCTCCGGGCCCAACTTAGAGTATGTAATCTTAGTTGTTCAGTTTTTTTCCTCTAATTTCCTTTTCCTTTCTGACCATTACAAATTTTATTTCTTATAATTATGCCATTGTTCAGTATTGACTTGTCTTGCCTTTCTCTTTGCTCAGAGTCAAAAGAAAAGAGTAGCTGAAGAGGAGACTGCTTCTCGGAAAAGAGGCCTTGGAATGAGACTGCTTCCGTCTACAGAACAAGATGCTGCCGCGGCAGCAAAAGTGAAGTTTTCTAGCAAGTTTGACAAAAATAGAAGGGACAAGCGAGCACTAATCAATGCTGAAACCATCTTTTCCGGAGCATCTGGCTCCTCCATGCCCAATAGGAGAAGAATGGAGCTAGAATCTAAAAGAAGGAAAATTTCTGCAGCCGCAGCATCTAACCTACTTGGTGGGGGTTTCAAGCCATCATCATGGTCACAGAGCACCACCTCAACAAGCAGGCGAAAGGGAGCTTCAATGAGTGTGAGACGTTAGATGTGATCGAGCTTATGAATAGATGCCGCTTGATTACGTTTTTTATGATTATTCAGTTTACATTGTAAGCATACAAGAATATGTGTAGATAGATAGCTAGTTTTCGTCTTCCCCCTGGTTGAATTGTTGCACGTGTTGCAAGAGTTCAAGAGTTTCACGGGAATGAATCTACCATTTGGTACCTTAAAATGTTGTGTGGTACCAAAAAAATTGTTTTTTTCTTTTTATCTCTTGGATTTCAGTTAAGTCCCCAACGAACGAATTAATGTGAATCTACGTATGGATACTGATTGTAACAATAACAAAGGAGAATATGACAGTGGGGTCTCAGAATTTCGGTTTAATGATAGTGAAGATTTCAAAAAATTCTCTTCAAAGATGAGCTGTAAATAACAATTAAAACAGTTGGAGACTTGGAATTCTCAACTGAAAAGATAATTAACTATTGGTCCTTGGTTTGCAACTTAGGCCTTTGTTTCCCACATAAATTTCTGTAAATGAGCCAGCTATAATTAAATAAAAAGTTTTAAAACCTTTTTATTATATATATATATATATATATATATATAAAGTTTTAAAACCTAATTACTTTAGATAAAATCGTCTTTAAAAGCCTTCTCATAGTTTTGCTCAAAAAAAAAAAAAAAAAAAAAAAAAGCCTCCCTCTTTCTAATGTTAGTGATTACCGTGGATGCGAAAGAGATTAAAGTGAATATAATACCAACAAAAAGGGATAATTATGAGTAATCCCTGAATGTTATGGTATTTTTTGGAAAGAAAAACTATCTCAACTCTTAAGTAATTTTGATCTCTCTATTTTTTTTACTTATGTGATTTAATTAAAATGTCAACTACAAAATTAAAAAAGAAAAGAAAAGTGACGTAGTACATTAGCTAATCAGCACTGGGCTACCATGCAAAGCTGCTTAAGATCAACAATTGATAACAAATCAAAAACACAACTAGAGGAAGAGAGAAATGTAAAAATGAGGAATAAGGGAAAATTCTCAGTTTTATATATTTTGAACATCCACACACCACAATATTTATAGGATAACAAACTACAAAAGTGATGACTTATATTTTTAAAGTTACAATGATTCTCTGTGGGAAACATAGGGGATGGTAGGCTTAATGGACATTTGCAAGTAAGGAAGGTGTGGAGTGGATTGTGTGGAACCTGAGGCAAAGGGGAAATAATTAATCTAATCTTTGGAGTTGCTTGCATGGTTTATGGAATCGGAATAAAACTAGATTTGAAGAAGGTTTTGTGCTACCTGAGCACTTCTGCTGCACGTAAAAGAAATACAAAGGGCAAAGGATAACAAAAGTTAGGAATGTGGAGGTATTTTGGGCTGGGAAGCTCCTGAGCAGGGCTGGATAAAGGTCAATGTAGATGGGACTTCATCTGAGACAAAGGATAGCAGGATGTGGTGGTCTGATGAGGGATAACATGGGCAGATGGATTGGTGGATTCTCAAGGAAATTGGGGTCCTGTTCAGCTGCAAGAGCTGAGATGTGGGCTGTTCTCACTGGACTAAAGCTTGCTGTCAGTAAGAATTACGCCAGCATTGTTATCGAGTGTGACTCGGCTGCTGTTGTACAGATGTTAAAGAAAATGCAGGTTGCTGAGGAAGATGGCAATCGGTTACTGATGGAGATTATTGAGGTAAGCCAGAAGGTGCAATGTATAGCTTTTAAACATGTGTACAGAGAAGGAAACCACTGTGCTGATATATTAGCCAGGAATAGTTGTAATCAGGAGGAGATGTATGTAGAGTTTGCTGACCCTCCTACAGGAATTTGTAGGCAATTGTATCTGGATGCTATGGGCACTTCGTACCCAAGATGTATTTTTGATTCAATAGTATGAATGGGCTAGATGCCCCGATTTTATACCCCAAAAAAAAAGAAAGTTACTGCGGATTCTTTCTGAAGTTAATACTCATAAATCTAAAATATTTTTGTTCTAAACAAAAGATAATAGTTAACTCCAACAACATTACAAAGAAAAAATATTTTGATTTAAATTTCTTTTTCTTTATTTTTTTAAAGTATAAATTATATTTGAAATTTTAATTTGATATCATAAATTTTAATTAATATGGATTTTCAAAATTTAAATTTATTATTTTTAATTTATTTTTCCAGATTAAATTACTCGAATCATATCAGTTTTGAATGCAAAGATTTCAATTTTACTTTTTTAAAATAAAATTCAATTAATCTGATTTTTTATTTATCTAAAATATATAATGTTTCCACGTCATATCAAGGAGGATCAAGCAATTTATTATCTGGAAGATACTAGAAACAGAAGACACTTTGGGGGACCACGGGCATTATTAGGGAACCGGTTTCTCTCCAAATTTTAAACTTTTTCTTTTTTGGAAAAAGACAAAACTCCAAAAATGATGAGGAAAACTTGGTGGGGAACCATACTTTTCGATGATGAGGGAAAATCGGTTAATGTTTTTTTTTTAAAAAAATTATTTTAATAGGTAGAGAATATAAAATAAAAGAAATATTGAACTAATATTTTTTTCAAAAAACTGATTTTTATTTAAAAATCACCAAATAAAAAAAAAAAAAAAAAAAAAAAGATATGGATGGTCTAGATAGCTCAAATTAGCTGAGTTCTCCTCGATGAGCAAGGAAATGAGCAGGGAAATCGATTCTGGGGATTGGTTTGATATGAGATAAGTAACATCTAGATTGTCCCCCTCCATTTTTTCTGGAAAATTAAACTTTTTGGTTCTGAATTTTTGATTTATTATGACTTACTCCCTTACCTTTTCACTTTTTATACCATTATTATTCTTGCTACCAGTAACTCAGTTTTGATGTGAAAAAACTTGCTTCCAATTAACTCAATTCCACGTGTCAAAAATTCTTCCAACTTAGCTCTGCCTCATCTGATTTCCCCTCCTGACCCCACCAGCATCATCGCTCAGATCATCCTCCGCCCCGCTGGCTACTTTGGTTCGCTCACCCAACTGACCACCTTGGCCCTTTTTCACAACTTTACTTTTTTAAAGATTGATTATGCCATTGTTATAGATTATTATAGGAATGGTTTACAAAAAGCGATAAGGATAATTAAAAATGCAAAGGTTCGATTATGATTTATTTTCTGTTTGCATTGGCATTGATTATGCACGGAAGTTTCAGTTGAAATCTATATATGTGGCCAGCTCTTAAATTTTACCTTGTGTTTGATATGTAAGTGCAGATGATTGTTTATGGATTTCTGTGCATGAAAATTTCCATTTCTATTATCAATCCCTGTTTAACCCTGACAAAATAATATGGACCATAAAGGCTTGCCACCTGCATAGTTGATAGATGATTTGTCAATAGTAAATACACTAATCTCACATTATTTTGATTTCTACGACAGTTTTCACTTGCAGCTGATAGAGCAGACAACTTTTAGTACCCTCCAGAATGGGACCCAAGTAATGAATGTTTGATTAGATGGCTTTGTTTTGCTTTTGTCCACAACAGAACTGTATAATATCGATCAGGAGTCTCACTCACACCTGTTTTTCCTTTTGAGGGTTCTCTGAACCTTGAGGAAGAGAGCAAGAAAATTGAAGACACTGGAAGATGATGAAATATCACCATTCTTGCTCTCTATGGTTTTCAATGCAAAGTTGTTGATGATGAACATGAATTCTGTCATTGATATAATACCATATATTTTCTGCTAGATGATTGAATTTCTTAGTTGCATGGTTTGGGAAAGGAATTATTCTCTAAATTATGAAAGACTCGAGAGTATATATATTCTACTGATTGGTTGATGATGAATTACGATTGAAAATGGATCCATATTTTTGGAGATTTTGTTATATGTTGGAATCTGCTCCACATGAATGAACTGCTTTTGCAATCTATGTGATTGCTTTAACATTTGTTGATCCTTGAATGGTCATTTTTCTCATTGGTTTTCCTGGGATCCTATGTTGACACAATTTTTCCTTAATTTTGAATTATGCTTCTTTCAGGTTTGAAATGCCTTATAATATATATATGGTGTGGACGGTGCATTTCTATGATTGCTAAGGGAATTACTATTCTACCAAGGTATGTTTGCATAAGCATCTGACAGTTTACTATGGCTTTAGTGGCAAAGTTGTGTTATTATTTTCACATTACTGCTTTAAACTTTAAAGATTGATGAAAAAATACAAGATCTTGAGTTAGAATATTTTGAAATGAAGATATGTATTTTCTATAAAGTCATGTTCATTAAATTAAGGGATTTATATATATGAAGAGTTGTATAAGAGCTATAACATTAAAAGTCACTAAGGTTATTATATATATGTCTCTTTAGTTTCTAGAGATCCATGTAAAAGGTTATGGTCAGAGATGTGGCAGCCACCACTTGATGAAAAATTGTATTGTGTTTATAAAAAACTTTATATAATATAAAGATATAACTCTTTATATGTATGTTCATGAATCAACATATCATATTCATGAATTTAACAAATCCTTATGACTTTTAATTGGAGAGGCATTGCTTCAAGCAGGCATTACTTCATAGTTTATAAATATCCAACACTATCAATCATTTTGACGCATCAAGAATCATATAACAAGAGATCAAACTCATTGTCTTTATTCTTAAAATGCGTAAAAAGATAGAGTCAAATTATTATTTTGTAAAAATCATTGTTGTTTTACTTAAATATTGAGAGTACAATCCATACTCAAAAATATGCATTGTATCCTGCAAAAAATTTGCAAGTCAATCCAACTAATGTCTCATTGAACCATTTTAAAAGTAATGTTTCTTGGTTCCTTCAGGCATGGAGCTTTAATTACCATGAAGTCTGCATGCTGTGAGCATGAGATTGTCATCCAAAGAACACTGAGTATGTCTGCGGGGCCAAGAAGAAAACTGATGCTGAGGATGCAGAAATAATTGAACTACATAGTGATGAAGTTTGCTTATTGAGATCTTAATCTTTTTTCGTTACCTATGCCTTGCTCTGGTCAGGAAAAGCTAATTACATTATTGTGAATTGTTCTGTATGTAGCCATTAATTAGCAAAAGTGAATCATTTTAATCATGGTTGATGGAAAAAAAAAATCAAATTTTATTTTGAAAACAAAAAAAAAACAAAAAACAAAATGGTCAACCAATATTTTCCTTAAAAACAAAATAAAATTTTTTGATTTTTTTTTTCAGATGAGTTATCAACTAACTAGAATTAAAATAATCTGAGTTATTATGTTTTGAAGTTTGAATGAGGTTGTACTTTTAGAGTATGTAAGTATTTATTTAAAATGAACTATGTTTTGATATCTAATGATAATAAAACGGTGACATTTTAATTTTTTTACTAATTTTTAAAGAAAAATACCCTATATTAATGCAGTTTTGATTTATTTTCTTTGAAAAATCATTGAAAAAACAAAATGTGCTATTGCATAGGGCACACAAATGAATCAACAAACATAATATTATAACAACTAATGCTAGAAATCATTCTTCGTTAACCCATAATCAAACTGGTTTAGCTATTTAAATTGAAAATTCTCATGAACACTCTACATCTTCAATTGTATGGATTTCTCAAAATATTCACAAGAAGAATACGACTTTTTAACCTAGTCTTTTTAGACACGTTACGTTATTGCAAGTTTGCAACGAGGTTTAAGAAAATATGAGTAGTAGCATTTCCATATATATATAATAAGTTTAAAACGTACTATTTTATTTTTTTTTTTTTGTGTGGGAAAAACTGTTATATATTTACAAACTTTTAGATTGTGTGCATATATACAACCAATCTAAAATATACTTCAATAAATAATTTATACAACAACAACAAAGTTTTATTTTATTAGGTGAACTTCGGCTATATAAATCACACAATAACATCGTTATACCCTATGAAAACTAAATTTTTAGATAGATTATAAATTAAATCTTTTAAAAATTAATAGAGTGTGTATAATGATGAAAAATTACGAAATATATTTAAAAAAACTTAAGAAAAAGATAAAACTTCAGAATCATAAATATCAATTTTAATTTATTATAATGCCAAATGTACATAATTTTACAATATGATATTTGTATTTTAAGTGTTTGTTGAATATCTCCTTTGGGTGCAGTTAATTCTTTGAATTTAGTGAGTTTTTGGAATTTTTTGCATTCCAAATAATAAACTTTATGAAATTAGTTCAATTTCATAGTTGTAGATCCCAAACCAGTTTTAGTCAATTTTTCTTTTCTCCTCAAGGAATTAGAAAGCTGATGTTTACATACATTATACATGATTTCATTAATGCCACTGTTTTACGGGTAGATTTGTACTCCCTACCCTATCTTTTTTATAAGAATCTAAAATTTGAATTGAGGTTAACATAATTTTTAATTCTTATAATTTATAGTCATTTTGGTTTTGATCTTTGAAATTTTAAATAAGTGATTTTGGTCTTTTAAGTTTAATCCGTTTCAAACTGTTAATCCTTGAAGTTTTAAAACGATTTGGAACTAAAGTTAACAACATTGATTAAGCTTATATGGCACTAACACCATTAAATATGCTTATGTGAATTCTGGCTGGGCAAGTTGAGTTGGAAAAATAAATTCTAAACCTATATTTTTAAAAGCTTTTAATGTAATATTTTTTCTGCAAACCTTTGGTTTCACCTCATGTTAATAGTCATTTTGGTTTTGATCTTTGAAATTTTAAATAAGTGGTTTTGGTCTTTTAAGTTTAATCCGTTTGAAACTGTTAATCCTTGAAGTTTTAAAAGGATTTGGAACTAAACTTAACAACATTGATTAAGCTTATATGGCACTAACACCATTAAATATGCTTATGTGAATTTTTGAGTTGGAAAAATAAATTCTAAACCTATATTTTTAAAAGCTTTTAATGTAATATTTTTTCTCCAAACCTTTATAAATTCTAAACTTATATTTTTGCAAACCTTTGGTTTCACCTCAGCTTGCCCAATCATCATCCACATAAGCATATTCAACAGTGTTAGTATCACATAAGTTTAATTGACAATGTTAACTTTAATTCCAAGTCTATTTAAAATTCCAAGGACTAACAGTTTGACACGGGAGAAACGTGAGGGATTAAAACCAATTGTTTTGAACTTCAAGAATCAAAACCGAAATGACTATAAACTATAAGGGCTAAAGATGGTGTTAATCATTTAAATTATCTCAGTCCTTTTTATAAGAGTTCGACAAGAGTTGTCTCAATATTTAATAAGTTTTTTTTTTTCATTTGTGCCTCTCATTAATTGTATATATTACATTTATTAAAGGGTTATTGATATTTATGTTTACTCTATTTTTCTCTCTTACTTCCCCCTTATAAATAAAGGAATGATTGCAAAAAAAAAATTATTTCAAGACAAAAAAAAATTATTTCAAGACATACTTATTTTTTAACTAATTTTTACCGCTTTTGTAAAGCGAATAATTCAATTATCGAGCTCTTATAAATAAAATTTTAGGGAATATATGTTAAATTTAGTTGGACGTATCGTTCCAAGTATGTTAAATTCACAGCAGAAAGATAGTCAAATGAAAATAGCTAGGAAATTCAGAATAAAGAGGTTTTTTTTAAAAAAATATTATTATCCGGTAATCGGCTTGAGATTCATAGCTACCCCTCTTAATATAAGTGTCTCCTTTAGGACTCAAACTCAAGATCCATAAGAATCTAATAGGGCCTTACACCGTTAAACTAATTCTATGTTGGTAACTTCAAAATACAGAGTTAATTATGTTTCTTAATGATAAAATATAAATGAATAAAGTTACAATGGCTTCTTGCATGAGAAAATTGAAAAAATTCCTAGTGACCACCATAGTAACATAGCTTATATTTCCTTCCTTTAAAAAAAAAAAATGTAAATACAGATACTGAATTGATTTTATTTTAAACCCTCTTTAACAGAGAGAGGGGCAAGCTTGCAGATCCATTTCTTTGTCCTGAACACCAGGAAAAAGATCTTAAGAAGAAGAAGGAAGCCGAGCTAGTGCTTGTGCTTCTGCAGCCACTCTATATTTTTTATTATTTTTAATGAAGTTAATTAATATGGATATACTTTTTAAAATACTATAGCCATTTTCTCAATTCTTTCTTTATTTTCATTCTTGATTATTATTAAGTGAGCCTCAATAGAGATAAATTAGAAAAAAAAAAATATACAAATATAAAAAATATATCTTATATTTAGGATATAAGATATTTCAACTTTTTAAATATATTCTATATTAATAACCGGAGAGAATATCAAACAATTTGAACGGTGATGGCTGATTATTCCAATCACCTTATTAATGTTGAATGAATGAAATGTTAAATTAATTAAGCAGAAGACATTGACAAAGAAATTAAGAACAGAGGTTACTCATCAGCCTTTAAAGGAGAAAAACTTTGGAATGATTAAGATATTAATTAATAGAATCTCAACCTTAATCTCCTCACATGTGAAACACAGCATCTAATGACAAAGATCTCAGAGCCACCACTCTTTCATTTATTTAATTATTAGTTTAGTACTTTGGTATGCACACAAAAACAAAGAAGATGTTTCTTCCATGCAAATTCAAAGTGGAGTTGCATGGAAGTATCATCCTCTTGGATTCATCTGAAATGTTTATTTTAAATTTTTCGAAAACAGTTTTTAATTTTTGTTTTGAAATTTTGTTGGAATAGTTACTCCCTTTTGAGACACGTCTTGAGTAATTTTTAGTATTCTTTCTGGTGCTTTTTATAAGAGTTTAATAATTTAATTATACAATTTAAGAAAATAGTTAAAATTGTTTTAAAATAATAAATATTTAAGAAATAAATTCTTTTTAAGTATGTCTTTATTTATAAGAGAGCAAGTAAAAAAGAGAGATATAGTAGTAATGAGAGAAAGTATAAATGACAATATAGTATATGAAAACGATACTGAGAGATAATATAATGAATTAGGAGCTAAAATGATAAAAACACATTAAATATTCAGACAATTTCAAACAAAACTTTATAAAAAGAACGGAAACAATTCAAATTTCAAACTTTTATGAAATTGAAAAAAAAAAAAAACCAGAGTATTTAATAAAAAAAATGTTTTGCAAAATGTAAGCAATATATATAAAAAGGTATCATTTGCTAATGGATAAAATATCCTAATTGGACCAACAATGCTCGAATCTCATTGAATGGTAATATATATATATATATATATAAAAAGGGAGAATTACACACAGGTCCCAAGGAAGCAGAGATATTTACATTTAGGTACTTTCAAATGACAATTACACGTAAGACCCTAGGGACTTCGTGTTATTATTTCATATGAGTAAAAGACATTTTTTGCCCATTCTCCTTCTCCTCTCTCTTTTTCATCTCTCACTTCCGAAGCTATTTACAACAACAAATGCATGTAATAACAACAAAAAATGCATATATTAACAACAACTTTTGAAAACCTGGATTTTTTTATCCCTCACTTCCGAAGCTATTTACAACAACAAAATATAATAACAATATAATATATAATAACAACAACTTTTCAAAACCTGGATTTTTTCACCTATCACTTCCGGAGGCTATTTGAAAAAATCCAGGTTTGAAAAGTTGTTGTTATTATATGCATTTTTTGTTGTTGTTACATGCATTTGTTATTGTAAATAGCCTCTGGAAGTGATAGGCGAAAAAATCCAAGTTTTGAAAAATTGTTGTTATTATATGCATTTTCTGTTGTTATTACATACATTTGTTGTTGTAAATAGCCTCTGGAAGTGAGAAATGAAAAAAATCCAGGTTTTGAAAAGTTGTTATTATTGAAAAGTTGTTATTATATGCATTTTTCGTTGTTAATATAGGAAGAAGGAGAATGGGCAATAAGGTTTTTTACTCATATGAAATAATTTGGGACTTCTGTGTAATTTTATCAGTTGAAAGAACCTAAATGTAAATATCTTTGTTATTGGGACTTGTGTGTAATTTTCCCAAAAAAAAATGGTATCATATAAGTTGCATTTTACATATGTTGGGGAAAAAGGGTTGCATTATTGTACATCATTTACAAGTAAGATATATAAATTTATATTATATTTAGATAAATATGGATAATAAATAACACTACATTATATTCGAGTATTTGTACAAAGTGTTACATATATAACGCCATTTATAAATTATACATGATATGATTCTTTATATTTTATAAAAGTATATGTATTTATAAGAGTATAAATGGATAAAATGTCTTTGGAAGAGCTACTTAATTGGACCAACAATACTCGAATCTCACCGTATGGGATATTTATATAAACAAAAAGGCATCATTGTACATCATTTACAAGTAAGATACATAAATTTCCTATTATATTTAGATAAATATGGATAATAAATAATACTACATTATATTCGAGTATTTGTACAAAGTGTTACATATAAATGCCATTTATAAAATATAAAGATATGATTCTTTATATATTTTTATAAAAGTATATGTATTTATAAGAGTGCAAATAGATCAGGAAAACAATGGGATTGGTCCACTGCGACAATCATAATTCCTGTTTTCTCCACTCACATGCTTCTCCCTCCTCCTTTCTATTAAAAAAAATTTTTTTTTTTTAACAAGATTTAGATCTCACTCTTTTCTGTTTGGTATCAGACAGAAAAATGATGAACATTACATACGAATCCCATTTTAAAAAAAAATGAAACAAATAGGCCAATTTCAAGAAAATATTCTTAAATATACATTTTACAACCTCAATTGTAACAAAATATATACATCATTTACAAACAAATCAAGAAAAGGGATCTTACAAATTCTTATAAAATATTACCTCTTGTGATTTATATAAAAGATAGATAACTAATTTATGGATATAAATTTAGGAAATTAATTTAGTTAATTATTTATAACAAATGTGTATTTAGTTCCCTAAAGCACCCCTTAATACTTTGTAATGAGATTGTCCTTGATGGAAGCCTTCTCATTTTCTTAATATATGCAACCAATATAAATACTTTGAGGAAACAATAAAAAATTCGAAAGATAGAGTAGACTGAGGTCTATACATATATGAGTTCACAATAAAAATAGTAAGGGAAAAAGACAAATAAATACCATATCAATTTGCAAAACTCTCAGAAGTCTTCCGAATTTGTATAAAGATTGAGAGGTACCAAGGACCCATGAGGGATATGTAAATTCGGGTGAAATTATCCTTTTGCTTTTATTTTTAAATAAATCAAAAAATAAAAAATACCCTCGTTGGAGGGGCCATTGGGCGGGGCCGACGACCATCGGTGAGGGTGGGGATTTTTTTTTTTTGGGGGGGGGGGGAGGGTGGTTTTTTTTTTTTTTAGAAAAAAAAAAAAAAAAAAAAAAAAAAAAAAAAAAGAATTTCATTGAAAATGTGGGGGTGGGATTCGAACCCCCAACACCCCCACACAACCAAGAACCAAGTGGCCACTTGGTTCCTTTTTATATATATATATATATATATATACACACGTTAACAAATATATATATTCTTCTTAACATTTTTTCAATGGTATTTATAATCCTGAAACGAGAATTACCATTCCAAAAATGAGAATTACCACGTTTTCTACAGGGATCCCTTTTTTACTCTTTGATGCATGTGAGTGAATTTGTAAAAAAATGCACTTTTATAAATCCCGAAATGAGAATTAACATTCCATAAACGAGAATTACCACGTTTTTCAACAGGGATCTATTTTTTACTCTTTGATGCATGTGAGTGAATTTGTAAAAAAAATACAATTTTACAAATCCTGAAATGAGAATTACCACGTTTTCTACAGAATCCCTTTTTTACTCTTTGATGCATGTGAATAAATTTGTAAAAGAATGAACTTTTACAAATCCTGAAACGAGAATTATCATTCCACAAACAAGAATTGTCATTCCATAAACGAGAGTTACCACGTTTTCTACTGAGATCCCTTTTTTACTCTTTGATGCATGTGAGTGAATTTGTAAAAAAAAAATGCACTTTTACAAATTCTCAAAACGAGAATTACCATTCCATAAACGAAAATTACCACGTTTTCTACAGGGATCCCTTTTTTACTCTTTGATGCATGTGAGTGAATTTGTAAAAAAATACACTTTTACAAATCCTGAAACGACAATTACTATTCCACAAACGAGAGTAACTTGAATTAACCGTTTTTTAAGTTGAATGATGTGAAAATTGGGAAAAAGTCCTACATGTATAAAATTTACAGAGTATTAATATTTTTTTTTTTTGGTATAAAATTCATCAAGTCCTTTTATCAATAAAATTTTTAATTGTGAAAAGCATATTTTAAACTTTTTTGTGTGCTAAGAATAACTTGAATTAATCTATTAAATATATTAGAACTTTTTTGCCAATAAAAATTATTTAAAAAAATTCACGGTATATAAAAAATTTCATGGGGAAAATTTAAATATAATTTTTATTTTCCCGGCTTAAATATAATATATTTACGAATTACAGCTGGACATATGACCTGGCACGCTATGATTGGTTGAATTATAACCTATAGCGCCAAACTATTTGCATTAAGCAAGGCCCACGACAGGCAACGATACTCTTGTCCCTCACAAACCAACAAGCCCCATAAAAGGCAAAACCAGTCAATTGCTACAGTCAAATGGTCAAACCATACCAGCTGTACTCCTAATCGTATAAAACTAATCCAAACAATACAATTAATCCGTATTCATATACGTATAGTATACGGCATTCCCAACCCCAAAACGCGTTCTTCTGTCCCTCCCATTCTCACTCTCCCTCCCATTCTCAGTCTGCCTCCAACAATGGCGTTTCCCTCCTCCCTCACTCTCTGTATCTTCTTCTTCGCCATCTTCCATTTCTGCAACTCTCTTAGCACCTCACAAGATTACCTCAAGCTTCCTCTTCTCCACAAGAACTCTTTCTCCTCCCCAGCTCAACTTCTCTCCTCTGACAGCCACCGCCTTTCCGTCCTGTTCTCTGCCCTCCACGGCGGTCATCGACGCAGCGTCAAGTCTCCCCTCATCTCCGGCGCCTCCACCGGCTCCGGACAGTACTTCGTAAGTCTCCGAATCGGATCCCCGCCGCAGAGCCTCCTCCTCGTCGCCGATACCGGAAGCGATCTTGTTTGGGTGAAATGCTCCGCCTGCAGAAACTGCTCCGACCACCGTCCGGGATCGGCGTTCCTTACTCGTCATTCTTCCACATTCTCGCCTCACCATTGCTACGACCCGGCCTGCCGGCTTGTTCCCAGCCTGAAACCCGGCTTTCCTTGCAACCATACTGTATTACGCAGCCCGTGTCGATATGAGTACTCTTACGGTGACGGGTCGACGACGAGCGGTTTCTTCTCGAAGGAGACGGCGATGTTGACCACCAGCTCCGGCAGAGAAGCGAAGCTCCGAGATCTTGCGTTTGGGTGCGGTTTTCGGGCTTCCGGCCCGAGTGTTAGTGGTGCAAGCTTCAATGGAGCTCAAGGGGTTATGGGTTTGGGAAGAGGCTCTATCTCCTTCGCTTCACAATTAGGGCATCGGTTCGGGAACAAGTTCTCTTACTGTCTACTGGACTACACCATATCACCGCCTCCGACTAGCTACCTCACCATCGGCGGTGGCGATCAAAACGGTGCCGTTTCGAAATCTTCTGGAATGAGCTACACACCATTACTGACCAATCCCCTGTCTCCTTCGTTTTACTACATTGGCATTAAGAGTGTCTCCGTTAACGGCGCGAAGTTACCGATCAACCCTTCCGTTTGGTCCATCGACGAACTCGGCAACGGTGGGACTGTCATCGACTCAGGCACGACCTTAAGCTTCCTGGCCGAGCCTGCTTACCGCCATGTTTTAGCGGCGTTCCGACAGAAGCTCAAGCTTCCGATAGTAGCGATGGAGCCGAAGTTGAGCTTCGATCTCTGCGTGAACGTCTCCGGCGTGCGGAGGCCGAGGTTGCCGAAGCTGAGCTTCAGGCTAGAGGGGAAGTCGGTGCTGTCGCCGCCGCCGAGGAACTACTTCCTGGAGGTGGTGGATCGGGTCATGTGCTTGGCAATGCAACCCGTAAAAACCGGATCCGGGTTTTCTGTGATAGGGAATCTAATGCAACAAGGATTCTTGTTGGATTTCGATAAGGACAGATCGCGACTGGGATTCTCGCGCCGTGGCTGTGCGTCGCCTTGATGTGATGATGTCTCAAACCGGGGTCGATTTCAATTTCACGGGTCAACCCGCTTTCTAATTTGTTTTTTCCCCTGCAAATGAAATAATTTCCGCTATCGCTTCATATATTCTTATTTTTGAACACTTTTGGTATATCTTGCATTATTGTGAGTGTGAAGATCTGAGTTTTTTTTTTTTTGGGTTTTTTTTCTCTCTTTTGAATGATTGTTCCGATTTATTTTTTTGGTAATTTTAATTTGCAGCTAAAAAGATAAAGGGGTTGGGACAGTGTTAATGTCAGTGCAGATGATGTTTCATAAATGGATGATCAAATGACTGCACGAAAATTGATTATGTGGCTGCCTTTAAGTACAACGTACCATGGAACAATTTAACAATAGCTTATAGTATATTAGCATGTTGCACATAACGGCTCTTTCACAAAGTTTTTTGAATGAAAAACAAGTATTCGTGTAACTTCAAAATTCCATTTCATTACCCATATTTTATAATAATTAAATAATTTCTTAAAATGTATCTCATGAGATTTATATATTATCTTGAAGCGAAAAAGGATTTATAATTTTATAGTCTTCGTTCGGTTTTTTTATAAGGAACATTCCTATAATATGAATGGTTTTTAATATAAGGAATAAATTATATTTGTTTGAAATATAAAACTAATCTTTACATTTTTATCCTTATTAAATATGTATTTTTTTTTTGGACAAAGGATATTTATATTAATACTTCAAAAGATTACAAACCAATGACAAAGAAGGGAAATAACAAGAAGATAAACGACTTAAAAAAAAAAAAAAGACAGGTCTAAAAATACAAACAAATAGAATACACCCAAACAAAGCAAATTACAAACAATCCTCATTCAATGATTGATTGGGGGAAGAAGTATCATGAGGAACGATATCCGCCTTCTGGGAATCTAAAGCTAGAAGAGATAGCAAAGACGGTGCTAGTTGTAAGACCCGCTCAATCGGGCACACCCCTTTATAAGCATCTGCTGCAATTAAGTCAGCGGCACGGTTAACCCATCTAAGGGTAAATGACAGAGAAAACCCAACCTTGGTCACCAAAAAGCGAATAATATCGAAGATAATGCTCCTACTCCTCCACTCAATCATATCCGGAGATTTGACATCAACACATTCAAGAAGGGAAAGACAATCTGTTTCAAAGACCACATTATCATGACTGAGATCAACAACTAGCATCAGAGCCCTCTTTAGAGCTAAAGCTTCAGTCATAAAAGCATAGATGGATTTCACCTTATCCATAAAACCTCATTTAAAATCACCAAAATGATCCATTCAGATAACTCCAATAGTTGCTCCAGTCTTATTAGCCGAAAAGGCCCCCATCACAGTTATATTTAAGCTTGCCAACACATGGAGGGGACCAGGCAGCAACATGAGTAGGAACAACTCTTTGGCCCTTCGGGTTTCTATGCCTTTTGTCGTAATTCACCCAGAAGTCAAAATTGTTTTTCCTCACACATTCAATGACATCAATAGTATGTATTACTCATTATCTCTCTACCATAAATTTCCACTTATACGCTCTTTCTAAACCATGTATAATTTAAAAGAAAGCTATATAAGTTACAAATTTATTACTTTTAACTATTATTTTGAACCACGTAATTTTGATAGTTGTTCTTCATAAAAAGGACCGGATGGAGTATATTTTTACTTGTTCAATGTTTTATTTTCAAATAATTAATTTGTTTTTAAAATAAATATACTAATTTTAAAAAAAAAAATTGGGCTTTGTATTCTTGTTTTAGCTATACATGATATATTTTAAAAAATAAAATATAAAATAGGATGTGCAATTTCTCAGGTTGACTTCCATGATAATTGGACTTTTAATTTTTCATTTTGTAAAAATCATTATAAGATTATAAGAAAATAATGTAATTACCAAAAATCTAAATAATAAGTGAGTATATAGACTGTTATAATTTCTTACACTAAAATTTATTTGACACTTTTTTCCACTAAGCACAATCATGGTTAAGTTCTTTTTTCAATTTATATTATTAAATATGTTGGTGAACATTGCATAAAATTGACAAGGAATGAAAGTATTGGGTGCATAAATAATTGGAGCATAATATTCGAGGAGTATCTAATGTGATAAGGGAAGCATCATCCTCTTGTCCCATCAATGCTCTACTTAGCTCTAAATCCAAAACCTAAGGAACCAAAAGTTTTTTTTTTTTTTTTTTTTTTTTTTTTCAAGAAAAAGAAAAATACAAAACAAATTAATCTATTTATAGTTGAGAGATTTTCCTTCCATATTCTGCAGCCTAACCCAACTTCAAAAATAATGGTTTAGTACATATATAGTGTAAACTCGATTATAATTTTTCTTCGATACAACTCAATTTTTATAATTTTGGCTCGATTAAAAATCAACCTAGACACAACTTAATTTTTATAATTTTAAATTGTTAATATATTTATTCCTAAATTTTAGAAAATAAAATTGTAAAGATAAATTATTTCTTGAAACTTAGGCCTAATGTTCTAATTGTTAAACTAAAATAAAAGGAATTGAGTTGCGCTTAGAGATTAGGGGTTGAATTTCAACTGCGATTAAAGTTGTTAAACTCAAAAGTTTAAATAAACTCATGATAATAAGTAAACTCATATCGTGAACTCAATCATAAACTCGTAAGAGTTTATTTTTATCATTAAATAGATAATTAGTAGTGTATAATTAAATAATTAAAATATAAAAAATAACAACAAATTGATTTAAATATTTTAAAATCCAAATAATTAAAATTTAATCCATCAACATTAATAATTTATCATAATTAATAAAGAAATTTCTATAAAATGTACATTTAAATTCGTTGAGCAAGATGATCAAATCAAAAAAGTTAACATGAGTTTAAGGATGAGCAAACATGATTTTTAAGCTCGAAACGTAAAGATGGTAAACTTGGTACTTCCTCTGGTCCTAATTATAGGAACACTTTTGTAGTGCAATTACAAAAGTGTTCTTATAATTAGGACTAGAGGTAGTATATAAACTCATGAATTTAATTGAGTTTATAACGATTACGAGTTTATTAATAATTCAACTCGATTTTATAAATTATAAATATAAAAATATTAAACTTGGAGAGTCAATTTGTGACTTTAACAACAATGACTGTAAGTAAAAATTATAAGGGGTTAGCTGCATTAAATTAAAGGTTAGAAATTGAGTTAGATTAAAAACCAAATGTTTAATTTGAGAAGGAGGGGAAGGAGCAAGTTTCTAGTAATGGTGATGATCTTTTGAGTTGTAAACATTAAATTAAGAGCCGAAAAGAGGGAAGGTGTCATTATATTATATAATTTGATTCACGAGATTGGCAAGTGACATATATATATTAGAAAACGATTGCTGCTTCCCAACAAGTACCTACAAATAATGCAAAACAAATTAATTGAACCTGCTTTAATTTCTTTCTCTCGTGTGTGTTTTCATTCACATGCACATACACCCAAATTCTCAACTCTCTGATTATTTCTCAGTCGTGCGTCCACATTAATTAATTCGAATCCAAATCAGAAACCCATCCAGGTTAGCCAATTTGGCAATAATAATGACATGAAAAACTAGTTAATTGATAATAATGTATTAAATGTCCTTCGTATTTATTACTATTATTATTCAGTATTTCAGTAAAGAATATAGCAAAGGTTGGAGCATGCATCTGGATTTAAATGTAGATATTTAATTGCAAATTATTCATGAGTAAGAGAAATCCTTTACTTCCTCATGTTGGAAATAAAACTTATGCCTTGATTGAATATGAACTGAATCTTGATGATGGATCAAAACCATTATTGTTAAACTCATAAATTGATTCTTTGAGTTTGACGTTTTTATATTTTTAACTTATAAAATCGAGTTGAGTTATTAGTAAACTTGTTATCGTTGTAAATTTGGTTAAACTCACAAGTTTATATGCTGAGTTTACCATTTTTACGTTTCCAACTTACAAAATCATATTAACTTCTTCAATTTGATGATGTTCAACGGCTTTAAATATATATTTTATAAAAATTTCTTTGTTAGATATGATAAATTATAAATGTTTATGGATTTAATTTCAATTATTTGAATTTAAAAAATATTTAAATCAAATTGTTGTTATTTTTTATATTTTAATTATTTAATTATATACTATTAATATCTATTTAATGGTAAAAGTAAACTTCTACGAGTTTACAATTCGAGTTCATGATACGAGTTTACCTCACTATCAAGAGTTTACTTAAATTCATACGTTTAACAACTTTGATCAAAACAACTACTCCATACCAGCACTCCTTGTAGTGCAATGGTATTGGGATATGTATCCCCCTTAAGTCTTTAGTTCGAACCTTGATCAAAACAACTACTCCATTTGATCCTAAATATAAGATAAAGTTGACTTTTTTGGAAAGCTCAAGGAATCTAATTAAATTACTTTAGTATTTATTTGTATTTGTATTTTATCTTCAAATTAATTAGTTTGATTAATAAAGTAATATATAATTCAATGATACACAACATATGATATAATTAAGTAACTTATTTATTATTATTTTTTTGCTCTATCTCTCCCAAAAAGTCAACTATATCTTATAATTAGAAGTGAAGGGAGTATTTTTCATGGGGTTAAAACTCAACTAGGGTTGGCTAATCAAACCAATAAGTCCATCCTCAAACGGATTCACTCAAATTAATTATATATATTGCATTGATTAAAAGGATTATGATACTTGTATTTACTATAATTTTCTCTTTTGAATGTCCTTCATAAATAAAGATACACTTTCAAAAAAAATTATTTTAAACACATTTATTATTTTTAATGAATTTCAACCACTTTATTAAATTGTATGATTCAGTTATCAGGTTTTTATATATGGCATTGGGTACATTATTTTAAGTATAATTGGGTTGATTTCTGTTCAATTACAATTGGACCATTGACCAACCACAATCTTAATCGATTTAATGATTTAATTTGTCTCCTATTAGTACCTTAATTTTTTTCACCCTAATATAAAGTCCATCTTCCTTTTCTTTCCCTAAATTTTGTTTTTGTTTAGTAGAATAGTGCATCTTCCCTTAGTACATGTGGGGACAGTAGAGGGATGAAATGATAAGAGAAAGGTGGGGCCTTTAATGGAATATATGTAAAAGTGGGGTGTCTGGTTGCAATACTTTAAAAATGGAAGGAGCCCTCATAAATGGAATCAGAGACAGAGAGAGGATGGTGTACTGTAGTTGCAGATCATACAGCTGTCGAGATGGAACCATAAGCTTCTGCTTCACATGCTCTCTCTCCCTCTCCACAACTAGGGCTGTCTCTGACCTTTCTGCTTCCCTTTTTTTTAAATACCCTGGAAATAAAAACAAGGATTAAGAGGCATTTTTGCCTCTTAAAGTTTCAATTTCAATCGAAGAGCAATTTTATTGTAAAATTTTTTAAGAGATACTTTCACTTCGGAAGTTTTTAAAGTAGAGTAATTTTGTTCTGATCGTCTTTCCAATTAATTTTGACCGTTTGTTGATAAATAAGTTGTGCTTTAACAATCCACATGTTATTCAAGTAATTTTTATTAAAGTTCAAATCTTTCTCAAAAGTTTTAAATTTAATTTTGAAAAAAGATGAAGTAAGATGACAATGGACTTTCCACATAAATTTTCATATTAACAAAAATGGCGTGGATGACATATGAACTATTAGCTTAACACATTTGATCAAATAATAGTCAAAATTAATTAAGATAACATCAAAGAAAAGTTACTCTTCATTAAAAACTTTGACGGGATTTTCAACGCTACATTCACCTCAATCATGTATTAATGTAAGCTACTAAGACACATCGTAGTGTTTTTTGTTTTTAATATAAGACATATCCACTTAATTTGATTAGATTAAGAAAGTTAATTAAGTTAGTTAATATGACATGTATTTTTTAAAACTCTGTCAATCTCCTTAATCCTTAATTCCTTCATTCTCTTATTTGATTAAGGTTAAATTGGGAAAAAAATTGATTAATATAAAAAATATATCTTAGATTTAAGATTAACATCAACTACCCAAACATATATTGTATTAAAGACAAAATCCTACCATGAAATCTATAGTAAATTCAGCAATTAAAAAAAATGCAATTAGCTAAAGCTAAAATGACGTCATTTTAGTGTTCAATGAAAGAAAAAATAATGTCAATCTATTTGACTAGTCAAGTTGACCGGATTCTAATATTCCTCCGATTTTTAATATAAGATATATTCAGAAAGTTTATTATGGTCCTAGATATCAAAAATAATTTTTATATTTGTTAATATTTTTCTAATTTACTCTTATTGATGCCTCATTAATCATAATCAAAGAAGAAAAGGAATGGAATAATCACGGAAGATAGCTAGAATGTTTTGGAAAATAAATGTTATATTAACTAATTTAACTAGTTTTTTTTTTTAAAATATAATTTAATAAATATAGATAAATTAAAGATGAGAGCGAATACTATTCATACTACGAGTCTGGGATTTCAATCCTCATTGACTTAATTTACTTTTTGTGATTTGGACTCATGAACAAAGTCGGGCTTTCTGTTAACCCAACAAGAGTTTTTGTTTTTGAATTCGTTGCATTGATCGGACTTCAATCACAGTACAAAGTTGATCCGTTCTACTGCTCCAAAATTATTTTAGGCCCATATAGGTCCAATTTTGTTTAAGCCCATGTCCTACATTAAAGGCCCAAATAAAGTCTCAATTGACCCTTCTTTGCTTGTTCCTTCATATTTTTCTCTTCGCTTTTTAGTTTTTCCCACCCTTATTTTGCTTAATCAAGCATCATCTTAATTATCTTCCAAACAAAAAGCAAAAATATGGTTTTACCATGAACATCATTTTCTTTGTGTTTTATTTTTTTAGTTAAAATCTCACTCACTTTATAGTTGAAAAATGAGCCATACTATTTATGGTTGAAAAGAATTTTTATTATTAAACAAGTCCTAATTATTTTTGCAACAAAAATATAATTTACTTGCGTTTAAGAAGAGAAATTTGTGAAGATAAGATAAGAAGAATAGATATTTTATTAGTACTTGCCGTATTGAAAGAGACAAATTGAGTGGGAGAAAAAAGTTGGATAGTGGCCAAATTGTATTGCCCACTTTAATAATTAATAACCCAATATTCATTCCCTTTGAGGTGAATTGTAACTTCAAAGTGCATTATGGTTTTTTTCTATTTTCTCCTTGTGTTTAGGCTTTTCACTCCCTACTTTAATATATACTCCCTCCATTCCTTTTTACAAGATAAGATCAACCAGGTATTGTTCGAAGAGGCAGTTGAAATTAGTTAGATGTAATAAACAAGTAAAAAATGAACTTTGTTTTCTCATAACGTCCTCATTTATGTGAAAGAAAGATAATGTGTTATATTGATTGTTTTAGCTAAACATGATAATTGAGTACAACCATGCTATGAGTCATTTTTATAATTAAGGGTAAAATGAAGAATTTAAAATAAAAAAGTTTCTATCTTAAAAAAAGAAACAAAGGGAGTGTGTCTACATGTGTTATTTGTCTATATGTGTTATTTCAATTTGGACAATACTTTTATTGATTCTCTTCCCACTTAAAAAGCATATATAAACTAATTAAATGTAGAGAAAGACACTTCCAAAACCATCAACTAGAACCAAATAAATACATACTTTATATTTTCTTTTAATCTTCAAACTACATATGCTTAAATTTGATTCTTTAGAATGATGTAGTTGTGCATTTTCATTACTCTCAGTTTAAAATTATTTTAATTTCCAGTTTTTTTAAACTCCTTATGTAACACTAAGCACTAAGGATGGGCTAAGATTAGGGTTAAGTTTAATTAAAGTGAAAATAAGATAAAATTGGTATTTTTTTAAAAAAAAAACCACCTCAGTCAGATACGATACTATAGAGTTCAGGGCCGGATATGAGAGTGAAGAAAAAGGCAGAACACGTCTAGATTTGGATCAAGCTGGATTCTGTAAGAAATGAAAGCTTAACTTTATTATTTATTTGTTAATAGGAAAATTGCTGAAAAATTTAGCATTGCAAAATTTATAACCCAAAGATATTTAAGGACACATGTCTTTGAATGGTTGCCACTTTCATCTGTGAGTAATATATCTTTAACTATATGCAAACGTCTTTTGTTTTATCTATGTTGTTGCACACAACTGAAAATGAGTTGCACCCGTTGAAAATAGCTAGGTTGCAACTGATTGGGTCCATAAACAAATCTAAGTAGTTTTGTATAATAAATTTTGCAAAACGAGAAATTTTCCATCAATTTCCCTGGTTAATATTTTTATTTAATAAATAAATTTGAATTTGGCATGTCAAATATATACACACACCCAAGAGTAACTAACAAGTTAATCTTCACAAATTTTCAAGAATTTCACTTTCTTCGCTCATTTTGTGACTAGATATTTATCCCTCCGCGCAACGTATAGAATCGATAATAAGTAAAAGGAAAAAAAAAAAAAAATGTAGTACTTCCTCTATTCCTAAATATAAGATAGAATTATTATTTTTTTTGGAAAAATTAAGAAAGCTAAATAAGTTACTTAATTATATCATATATTATGTATAATTAGATTATATATCAGTTTAAATATTAGCAAAATAGTTTCGAGAAAAAACAATAAATATAACTATTTTAAAGTAATTTAATTAATTTTTTTAATATTTCCAATAAAGTCAACTATGTCTTATATTTAGGATCAGATGGAGTAATATATATACATTATCATATTAAAAGTTCAATAAAGATCCTGCACATTTTTTAACATTTAAAATTTGTTAGAAAGTATAGAAAAATTCAAAAGTATATACGAAAAAGACTACAGAACCTTTTCAAAAAAAATATGTGAGAGAAAACACAGATTATTAATAAGACAAGCACAAAAGCTCACTTCAAAATCATTTGAGTTTTAAATTCAGACATGCATGCATGTTTAAGATAAATGATCTTAAAACTGCACGTTTTTAATAACTTAAATTTTATTTATAGAGTGTTGCTTCACCCTCATAGAAATAAATATATAGTTTATGATATATGGTTCGGAACTTATTGCCCCACACTTTATTTCATTTAAAATTCTAAAATTTAGTTAACTTCGTCTCTCTACGAAAAATTAAAAGGTTCTGCCATATGTCTTCTATTTCTGTCCGTCTATAATAATGTTTCTTAGTTGTTTGTATTTCATTTGAAAGCTCTCAGCAAGTATCTTTTGACCCGATCGACTAGTACTTATCAAGTATTTGTCCTCATGAATATGACAATTTGTTATTATAAATTTTATATTTTATGGTTGACATTGTTTTCTTTGTTATATTTTTACATTTCGCACTAATATTTGTTTTCCAGGGTTCAATGTACTTATTATGTACAGTTCGGACACACATACACACACTAAAAAAAAAAAAAAAAAAACTCAAAACAGTCTCATGCAAACCACAGTATCATTATTATTGTGCGATACAGCTTTGAAATACAGTATTGTTGGAAAATAAATGAATCACAAGAGAAGAAGAATATGATAGCTAACTAGTTTGAGTGGTCAATTCAAATGTGAAATTAATGCGCACAACTTTGAGTTGTGTAGTCAACCTTAACACGTTTATATTTTACGAATTGGCATTTTGGTCATACAAAAAAAATTATACCACGTTCATCTTATTTAAAAGTTTATTTTGATTAAAAAATTTGGACCTATTTATAAGTCATCTTTTAAGTAATAAATGAAATTATGACAATTTTTTCCATATTAATTGTATGAATAAAAATAGAGAGAGAAGAAAAAGTTGAAAGATACCTATTTATAAATGAGGGCAAAGTTAAAAATTTACCTTATAATCATTCAGCTAACTATCATTCCTTGATATGTGTGATTAGTTAAAAGGGACTTATAAATAGGATCGAATGGTATTTATTAATGTTTCATCAACTATGTGATCCCCCCCCCCCAAAAAAAAAAAAAAATCATTTTCTCATAATCTTATATCTTTTAAAACATTAATTATGCATATTAAAAATGATCTTTCAATTATAATTTTTTTGGCAAAATTGCACCTAGGTTAGAGCAAGGGAAAATATGACAAAATGATCTCGTGAAATCTCAAATTTGCGGTGAAGTCTCGTGAAATCTTTTTGCAATATTTTTCATATGTGAAAAGATACAAGTGCCCTTAATGAAAGACAGAAAATTTGAACCTGCCATTTTCTCTCCCCCTTCCTTGATAGCCCCACTCTGTGAAGAGCTGATAGCAAGAAACTCGTCGGGCGACTTCGGCGTAGTCGTCGTCGGGTCTGAGTACAGGTGGCGTCGCACTTCATTTTCGGTGACAAACGTGAGTCGATGCCGATGTTAGCCAGAAGTACTGCGTGGATATTTTATCACCACACTCCGTCGACCCACTTCGCCACTACTCTTTGAAGAACTCATCGGCAGAAATCGTCGGCCCACTTCAACTTGTTGGTGGCACACTTTATTTCTAGTGACAATTGCGAGTCGTTGCAGTGCTAGTCAAAAGTATTGTGTGGATATCTCATTGCCACACTCCGTCAACCCACTTCACAACTACTCTATGAAGACCTCATCGGAAAAAATTGGCCTGTTGGTGGTACATTTCATTTCGAGTGAAAATCATGAGTCGTTGCTAGTGTTAGTAGAAAGTATTGTCTGGATATCTCATCGCTACACTCCATCGACCCACTTCGCTACTACTCTATGAAGACCTCATCTGTAGAAATCGTCGGCCCACTTTGGCCCGTTGGCGGGGTATTCCATTTTCGGTGACAATCCTGAGTCGTTGACAGTGTTAGCCCTAATTACTGTGTGGATATCTCATCACCACACTTCAGAACTCTCTTTGCCTTCGCGTTTGGTGATCGTTGCCAACATGCTTCATTTCCAATCACAGTCATGAGGCGTAGCCGGTATTCATTTGATCTCCCACCCGTTCCTTATTTGCTCGTTCAATTTGCTCTATCCAATGAAAGCCCTAACCTACGACTTAGGCGGTATTGAATGAGCAGAAGCCACGACTTCGTTGTGGCCATGATATGTTTGCTATGTTTGCTGTTTGATTATTCATATGTTTGTGAGCATCTCTGAATTTGTGAAAGTGGGATAGTTTAGTTGATGTTGATTGCCTTGTGCTTATAAGTTACTCATTAGCTATATTGATTGCCTTGTGTCTATAATTTTTGAGTGTACCTATAGAATGGAAACATCTTGTAGTCCCTACCTTTTTGTTTCATGTTAAATAGATCCAAACTCAATGTTGTCTATTTAATGGCAGTTTGGAAGATGGTTGTTTAACCAATGATTGTGAGAAGACAATATTGAAAAAGAAGTGGTGATAGTGGAATGCAAGTATATGAACTGAATGTAGAGCATCTCAATTTGTCCTTGAGGATAAGAAATACAAATTATACAACTGATGATTTATCTCATGTAATTAATTATAATCAAATTTTGGACATATAGCTTAGAGATCTGACATGAATTGAGTAAAAAGATTAGATACTTTTGCATAATAAAAAAATACTGCTCTGGATTTAAAATTATACAACTGGTTTTAATTTAATTTATTACATCGTCAATTGGCTGATTTGGTTATTAATTTCATTACAAATATATTTGTAGAGACTGTTATGGGGTGCATGTATTGTCCCGGTTACAGATGTGGGATGGAACCAAGCAATGTGATGACAGTTACACCCTACCTTATTATTTGATGGAAGAACTTAATGAAATTAAGGTTGGGTTCTTGTGGTGGCTTGTCCCTCATCCTAATAACATACATCAAAACAAATTTATGTCTTTGGTTCAGGAGAACCAACAGAGGAAGAGAACCAAATAGGTTGATAAGTTGAATTGTAGCTAGGATTAGTCGTGCAGTTAGATCAAGCATAAACTGATTGTATTAACCATGCATGTTTTTTTGCAAGTACATTTGTATACAGAGTGATTGTATTGATGATATGTTTTTTGTAATTATTACATCAAGACTGATTATATTGACTTCATACTAGTGTTTCGGTAAGATTATGCACAATTCACGTGCCTCATTGCACTCTGGCCTGTTATGTAAGCACGTGTAAACAAATGTGTCGACAAGAGTAAGGGCATGTGTTGACAAGTCCTTGGGCATCCATTAACAAGTCCATATGCCTGTGATGACAAGTCCAAGTGACTCTTTTGAGAGTCCATGGGCATGCGTTGACAAACCCTTGAGTGGCCATTGACAAGTTCATGTGCCTTTATTGACAAGTCATTAGGAACACATTGACAAGTCCTTGGGCGTCCATTGACAAATCAATGTGCAAGATTTGACAAGTGCAGGTGCTTGCATTGACAACTCCTGTGGCTTCCATTGACAAGTCCATGGGGGTTCATTGGTAATTTGAAATTATATGTCCTCCTAATAAATATTAAGTTACAATAACATAGTTATTGTATAAATACGTCCACAAAAATGATGAATTTTAGAGTTGTTCATAACTTGATCTCTCTCTCTCTCTCTCTCTCTCACACACACACACACTCATATTAATAAGTGCAGGGGATTGCACTGACAAGTCTTTGGGTTCCAATAACAAGTCTATAAGCGTCCACTGACAACTTCATGTCCATACATTGACAAGTTAATTTACATCAGAATACAAATGTTCATAAATGAAATTTAGATGCAACTCCCTATTATATCCAACCTTCATTTACATTTGTAAATGCATCTACAATGTGCCAATTACAAATTCACACACCATTCACAAAAAATCTTATGGTATTGATTTAATTTCTATCTAATGCCATTTACAACAAAATAGTATGAGATGCATTTTCCAAAATCAAAAAGACCGAAGCCACCATTACTTATCAATTTAGATTAGGATTTTTGTAAGTCTTGGTCGTGTGGCCAGCCTCATTGCACCTCCCACAATGATAAGCTCGTTTGTTTTGAAACTGAGATTCAATCCTTCTTCTCCTTGGCCTTCCCCCAACATATGTTATATCACCAGCTACACTAATTACAAACCTTCCCCTATATGAAGGAAACATAGTAGATTCTTCCAAATGTGCTAACTATCATCATGTCCAACCACCTACACAATATAGTTGTTATTAATAAGTTTACAACATATATTAACAACTACCGCTACATCTATTAACAATACATCCTAACATCATACATTAGCACTTCCAACCACACAACTTTTCACCCGATCTTGATTATTTCCCACTTTTAATGAGTAAAAAGAGCACACTATACCCAAAACATAGAAAACATTTGAAACCCTTCCCAAACACCATTAAACCACAACTAAAATATTTAAATGTGACCTATAATTATCATTAACAAGTTCATCAAATATATTAACAACTATCGCTGCACCAATTAACAATACATTTTTCGCTTCGCACACCAGGTATTGTCAAGAAAAAACTTTCACCCTCGTCTTCATTCCTTAGCCCTTGCAATGTAGAAACAGAGCATACTAAACCCTATTACCCAAACACATACATTTAAACCACACCCACATCATGTATGTTGCATTTAATTATGGCTGTCTTGATAGTTTAAAATATAGAGGAGGACAGTAGAGGTTATCACTTTAATACCTGCATACCCAACCAAATCAATATTTAAACAAAAAAGATGACAACTTTTTCATTTTTTAAGCCAAGACTCAAAATCCGTTCACATGGTCCATTGAAAACATCAATTAAATGAACTAATGAAGATAGTAGAGGTGTTGGCATTAATTCTGTACCTTCCCTTTAAGCTTCCGTTATCAGCCACATTTCCGTATCTCAGCGTGTTCTCCTCGCCACCGTGCTATTTTTCACTTAATCCTGTTCCCTCCCTCTATTTATTCAATGGGGGTATTTGTGTCTTTTCACATATAAAAATATTGCAAGAAAGTTCGATTTGACTTCACCGCAAATTTGAGATTTCACGAGACCATTTTGTTGTATTTTCCTTGCTCAGGACTTAGGTGCAATTTTCCTTTTTTTTTTTTTTTAATAAAGATTTTTTACCATTGAAGAATAACGATTGAAAATTACAAACACTAAATTTACATTATCAAATATTTAATGCATTAACATAATATTAATATTAATAACAAGCACTCAAACTAGATTTTGTTGTTGCTTCAAGGTAACACTATAAGAGAAACCAAACTACTCAAACTGGTAGACATTCTGCAGCAATAATATCAACTTCAGCTTTGAAAGAAAAAGCTTCAGCTTAATCAAAACTTCATTATTACCTTATTTACTGTGATGAATGGCTAACAACAACAACAACAAGCCTTATTGAATCATTAGGTGGAATCGGTTATATACATGGATCGTATATATGACGCTAATACGCTCTCTCAGCAGACAAATTGTCATAATCATGCCTTGAGATTTTTTTTCCCTGTCGGCATGAAAAAGGATGCTGACTGGTTTTCTGTTATCTGAGCCAAGGGATGCATGCATTTGAGAAGAGAAGTGGGAAAAAAATGAGTTTTAATATTGCAGTTTGTATATTATTAATTATAAGATACATTGAACCTTTCTGTGTTCTGATTTATAGAATTAATTACATCAGGCTGATCTCATTCTTAGGTGGAAGCAACCTCATCAAAAACTCAGTAGTGGGGAGAAGAATTACGTTTTCCCCCCTCTTTCTTAAAACCAACAACAAATTAAGGACTTTTAGGTATGTAAATCTCATGAGTTTCACCATACACGTAAAAAACATTCAGATAATTCTGGTCCTTGAAAAGTCTGTTATTTTTTTTTTTTTGGGGGGGGGGGGGGGGGGGGGGGGGGTTGGAGCAATTTAGAAAAACTTGGTTTGTCTTTCAATACAACTAGAATTTTGTTCCCATAATTATATTAAATAAATAAATATAACAAAACATCGATCGGGCTCAATGCAAAGTTAAATATTCCAAATCATAATAATATTTACAATTCAATGAAATCAATGACTGTATAATTTATATGTTCACAGAATGTTGATACATTTCCAAAGAACTAAATAAATTAAAATAGATAATATGTTAAATAAATGGGGTTTAAACTTCTCATGTTGCATGAAAAGAAGAAGATTCCTACACATATATAAAATAGTGGGACCACATATATATATATATATATATATGTGGGTTCCAACATTTTATGTGTGTGTGACATAAGAAAACACTTCTCTTGCAACATGAGAAGTGTTTTTCCCTAAATAAAAATAATTATATATATTTTGTTTTTTTAACCTTGTACGTACAACCTCAGGATCAAAGTCTTTCTGGTTGATCAATCACACATATGTCAAGAATATTTGCTGCGACAAACCCATATCTCATATCTATTGGATTGACATATATATATACACATACACACACACACACACACAGGTCAACAACTTCGATCTATCCTTGGTACCATTTCTATCTTCTTCGTTTCGATATGAAACAGAAAAGAATACGCAGAGAATAATATCTTACTGTATGCGTTTTTGTTATTTTCATGATCAACTGGGGAATGTTTGTGATGCAGTCTTTTTGTCCTTAGCAACTAAAGTTCGTAAAGTTTATCACAAGACACTAACATTCTACATCTACTAAAAAAATACTCATCCGTTGTACTATAAATTATATCTTATATTTAGAATCGGTAGTATAATACTCTACATTTATATCCTTTTATATACATAGAACGTTTTATATATAATGCAAAATGCCAATACTTTGCGTTGAATTCCAATGATTGACTACGCACATAGATTCATAGAGTCTAAATTCTGAACACAATAATTGGTGACTAGCTAGGGCAACTCATTTCTAATATGTTTGTAATGTCCAAAAAAAATGATGTTTAATTAATTTCATTTTATATACGTCTCTGATTTTAAATGTAGGAGTTAGGTAATTAATTCATATGAAAAAAATAGTTAAGTTAGTTATTTTAAAAAACAATGTGTGTTGATTTTTTTTTTCTTTCTAAAATACCCCTCTCAACATAGCTTATACATCGTACAAGGGATCTAACTATAAGGGTAGTTAGAAAAATGAAAACACTAAATATGGAAAGAAAAATTAAAAAATTGATATATATTAAATTTATGACCATGTGACAAACCCCACAAACCAACTCCTACATTTAAGATACTTTTGCTTAGGAAAAAAATCATTAATGCATAAAATTTCTTATATATATATATAGTAGAGAATGAAGATTGTCGGGGAGATAATTTTGGTTAAAGAGGCTTTATGATGAGAGAAGAAAAATAAAGAAGGTAGGAAAGAAGAAGAAGAATGAAGAAGCTTGTGGTGAGAGGAAGGCATGAAATGACATATATTCAAAGAGCACTCATTAGTTGAATAACAAAAACAAAAAGCAGAGGTTAATATAATTAATTTCCATAAGTAGGTTGTGAATATTGTAAGGAGCAAAATGAAAAAGTTTAGAGATAGAAGCCATAGCACTTCATATATATTTGAAAGAGAGTTATGAAAGTGAGATGAGCTCACACGTCATGATAGGGTGGGACTGATGTCATTATTCATAGACCCTCCACAGGTAATATATATCAATAGATAGATATTAGATAGTAGTAACAGTAATAGTTTTATGTAGATGTATATATATCCATCTCTTGAATTCAATCCTATTGAAAGATTTGAAATTAAATTGGTTGAGTAAATTTTTATTTGAATGACCTCTACTTTAAATATATAAATTCATCTATTTGATCTTTTTTTTTTTTTTTTTTTTTTTTTTTTTTTTTTTTTTTGGTTCAATATCTATTTGATCTTTCAAGATAATCAAATTATTATTTTGAGCTTGAAATTCATCAATATGGTATTTTTGTCACCTCATCATCACTATGGTCTTGAAATTATCTATATAGCTCGTTCAATTTTTTGAATCGCAAAAATTATAATTATAAATTTACACGGAATAGGAAAATGAGAATTTCAAGAGACCAACATCTTCAAAAAAAAAAAAAACTAGATTTTTTTTTTTTTTGGCATGAACATCCGGTATCCTGGCATACCTATACCTCCTTTTAATTAAGAGGATTTATCGGAGTCTAGACTAATCTAGATTAAGCTTGGAATAAAATTTATTACTATTATTTAATCATTTTTAGATTTATTGATATCTTTGTGGATCTCTCTATCCATGTATCTCCATAATGTTATGACATTTTCCCTCATCTACCACATCATATTATTTTTAGAAGCTATTTAAAATATATTCTTATGGTTTTTTCTCATACTTTAATTATTTTTAGAAACTTAACCAATATCATTAAATGTTACAGAATAGACATTTTTCGACAACAACAAAAAAGTGATTTTAATAGGAAATAAATGAAACAAACGGGCTCAAAATAGAATGAAAAATATGATTTTGTATGTGAAAAACTCCATTAATTAATTTCCTTGAATAGGAATAAATTACTATTAAATAACACTGAAAATATCATATATATAGTATCATCTATCTCATTCTTTTATGCTATAAGAAGAAAACTATCCTGTAAACCAAAACTCCTTTTTCATAAAGCATCCAAAAAAGGTAATAATAGTAAAAAAGAGTTAGCATTACTTTATTTATCATTATTTTTTTTTTTAAAGGATGAGAATGAAAGGCTGAAAAGGAATGAATGGGGGACCAAAGAAGACATGCGTGTGACCACAAAGCTCCCAAGAAAACAACCCTTTTAGCCCTTTTTCTGTAACCCTTCACGTTCTTCCTTCACAACAAAACAACACAACATAATTCACACGCACACGCACACGCACAACACAACACAAATGTGACTCCATGTGCACAACATTAATTTATATAACAACAGTGCGTATAATGACTGAACTTATTAGTATTTTGAAAAACATATTACACTCCGTACTCTATAAAGTGTTCACAAGCAAAGGGGTGTCTCAAAGGAGACAATGTAATGAACTTCGATCTGTAATTTCAATAAATTGTTAGAAGGGGTTAACTATTAGAGCTTATTGAAGGGTTTGCCTATATCCTAAATGAAAGAACTTAATTTAATTCTTCCAAATTTCTAAAAAAAAAAAAAAAAAATAAACTATCCTTGCAGCTTTCATTTATTAAAAGGGGTTTTTCTTCACGTAGGTAACAATTAAAAACGATATTTTGGGAAACCAACATAGAAATTGGGGTAAGGTAATATCCAACACTATGTTGTTACTTTCTAGTTGTATCTAATACCATAATCTTATTCATAGTCCATCCAACACATTGATGTTATTTTTCTAGTGCTTCTAACATCATGATCTTATTTATAGTACGTTCATCCAACACCATAAACTATAATTAAAATTATAGTGCTGGATATAATGGAAAAATAACATCAGGGATGCTATATGCATTAGTAAAATAATATTAAGATGAGGAATGCTACTGAAAATAATATTAGGGCGATGCTACTTCACTTGTAAAATATCATAAGTAAAATAATTTCTTATATACTCCTCTGGAGCGTATTTTAATCATAAATATGAGACTTTTATTTATTTATTTTATCTCTAATATTTTTATTTTTAAAAAAACTAATTTGTCTAACTTATAAACTATATATATATATATATATATATAATGTTACAAACAAGTATTCCGAGAAATCATGCCATATATATTATAATTAAGTGATTTAAATTCTTAGCTTTATCAATCTACTTAAATTACAGAGATAGATGTTAAATTAACTACTAACTAAGAGAGGAATATGTGTGTCTATGAGTGTGAGAGAGAGAGAGAGAGAGAGAGAGAGAGAGAGAGAGAGAGAGAGAGAGAGAGAGAGAGAGAGAGAGAACACTTTAATGAGACGGTAAGAAGAATAGAGTGGCCAAAACAAAAATCGACGATTTATTTTGAAAATGTTTTAAAAAGGTGAAATATCTTCTTTGGAGATTCCCAGACATGCATGCAGACACAGAAAATATATTACCAGCAATATGCATAGTACGAGTGATATAATGTAGCATGTGACACAATATATATATATATATATATATATATATAGCCAATGAAATTGAGATGTGAATTTGGATGGGTTCAATAATTGTTTTATGGATCAAACAGTCTTAGTAATTAATTATGTTTGCAGACTTTGCCTGCCTCTGAAGAGTTCAAACTTGAAACACTTACTTGCCTTTTAAGTGTTGGCTGTCTCTTGCTTCTTCTTTTTCTAATGTATCACTCCTGAATCATTACACTACTCTGTAATCATTATTCAATATATATACCCCTATATATATTTGTAGCCACACACATTATTAGAAACTTTAATATTTCACTATTAATTAAGTTATCCCAAAATATAGAGATTTTTTGAAAAATATTTAATATAAAAATTTTATTCTAATTCTTCAAAATTTCATCATTTTTTTGTATCGATATAACACTGATATAGGATAAGATTTTCTTTCTGTCCCATGAAATATCACCAAAAAATTAATTGTAGAGCCATTTCAATGTTTTTCCATAAATAATACTGTACTGGTAAAATTTAAAATATGATTACATATAACTAAATTGAAAAAGGTAGAAAATTTAAAATCAACAAATAACCCTCTCATATATATGTAACGGACATAAAAAATCTTATAACATGAAGAATTAAACTAAATATTGGAAAGAAATAGTATTATTGAGATATAAAAACCCGTGTGTCTTCAACCTAAAATCAAAATTCTCTCACATGCATGCAGGCTGTAAAATTAAAGGAAAAATATATCACTCCAAGTTATACTTTAATCATGTTTTGTTTTTAGCCCTATAGTTTATTTTTATAATATTTCATTCATTCTATTTGCTCTACATAAAATGTTAGCCCCTTATTTTGAAAAATACTCCGAAAGATTATAAATTGTCCCAAACTGAGTTAATTTTGTTGAGGTCCAATGCCTTGATGGTTATCAGACTGCCTTCTCATTCTTACTTGTGCATTGTGGTTTAAAGGAAAGCAAGATTCCTTTTCTGTTTTTTAATCAGACCGAAACTTTTTAATAAACTAATTTAATATTACTTTTAGGTCAGCATCTATTTTTCCTAGTCATCTAATGGATTTAATAGTGTTAAGTTCTTCTCAATTAAATTGATATTGCTTAGGCTAGCTCATGGTCCTTCTAAGTATTTTCCAAAGTGAAAGAATTAGCATTTCAAATGGAGCCTATAAAAGAGATGAGAAATCAAGAAAGTAAACTATGAAAATTAAAAACAAAACATAATTAAAATAGAGACTCAAAATTTAATTATATAACTTATTTTGAACCAACCAATATAATGAGGCGGGATGAGCAAAAAACCGGTTGTCCAGGGAGCTCGACTAGGTCAGACAACAAAAAAAATGGTTAGAGACACTTTGAGAGACTAGATCAAATTGGTCTACTCAGGCATCAGGCCAAGGGCTCAGATCCCTTGGTTTGGACCAGTCTGGCCCGATAATTTTTTTTATATCTAGTATATTGTATAGTTATAGATTGTACCCTGTAAGTGAGTAAGTGATTGTATACCCACTCTACTTAGGTTAGCCACTCACCCACTCTGATGTCTCAATCTCCACACTTAGCCACTCACACTCATAGTAGTCTCGACAGTCGACCTCAGTCATCCATTGTCTTCAGCTCTTAAAAGATTCAGGCGCCTCTCCTCCTCTCCTCACCGATAATGTCTCCCTCTTGTCCTTGTGTTTGCTTTGTGTTTGAACTTTTTTTTTTTTTTTTTTTTTTTTTTTTTTTTTGGCTTTGCCGACTCCATATGATTTGTGCTCAAGAAAAGAGAGCTCAGAGATTTGTGCTCGTTGATGTTTCTGGTTCGGTGTTTAGGTCATTTTCAAGCTAAATTTAAGGGTTTTAATGGCGGATTTGTAGAGAACTACCTTGAAGCTTCTCTCTCCATGGCTACTCTCACTTCGGGAAGTTCAGAGATTCATTCGGCGACTCTCACTTCGTTGATCACCGCCTCCAACAACTACATCAGATGAGGCACCGAGGGCTAAAAGAAAGCAAGAGATGAGAGCAAGGGAAAAGAGAGAAAGGGAAGAAGCGTAAACTGGTTAAAGATCAATCTAGCTCGAGGTTCTATTAGGACCAGACCTCGGGTTAAGGCCAAACCTGGTCCGGTCTGATCCATAATCAACCCTATAATGAGCCCTCACTAGCAGTAGCAATAAGGGCATGCGATTGTGGCACAAGATAAGCCAAACAGTTATTTGAGTAAGGACATGTTTGTTTGTGTATAGTAGGAGTTAAAAAAACTATGCCAATTGTGAAAAGCATTTTAAATGTTGAAATTGTTAAAAAAAGTTGTTTGGTATGTTAGAAGTCGATCGAACCCACTTTGAAAATAATTACACTTTATATAATTTAATATTACATAGGAACATTTTAAAGAGATCATATCGTATTTGATCAAATTTAACAATTTATTTCATCCATTCAAATTAGTTAAGTAACTCATATATTGGAGACTAAAAGAAATATTTATTAAAGGGTTTATGTCCAATTTTGCTCCAAAAATTTTCTCACAGGAGTTGTAATATCCATAAGGTTTTTTTTTTTTTTTTTTTTTTTTTTTTTTTTTTTTTTTTCAATATCACCCTAGAAGTGTTAAAAATAGATCTTCTAGCCATTAAAAATCTTTACTGTCAAAAATTAGTTTTTTAAATAATCAACATTAGTTTTTTAATGGTTGAGGAAACTTATAATTAGTTCATTTGCTAACATTTTGAGGCCATACTGATTCAAAAAAACTTCTTTATACCCAAAATTTCTTACACAAAAACTTTTGAAAAACAAAATTGAAACTTAACCCTTTATTACAACTTTGTTTCGCTTCAATGCATGGACATGTCAAATACATTTAATATGAAACTCACCTAGGATACTTTGTATTTCCATTTTCATTTTCACTTGGACTGTACTCGTTTTGAAAAAAATCCTCTTCTGTCATGTCAAACGAGGCCTAATTCTTTTTGTGGTGTTGTTGTGTGGCCCTTTCATGATGTGTTTTCCAATTCTATGTGGACAATATCTTACCAACCATCTCCCAAACTCACAATTCGTTTTTTTCCTCTCCCAATTATTCTTTTTGAACTGTTTATGTTATCCTTTGGCTTATTCAAACGATAATGAAGTTTGAGACATATATAAAGATTATATTACAACTCTTGAGTTATTTATGTCGTCATTGAGGGGGAAAAAAGACAAATTCATATATTACAAGACGTGGCCAACAATATCATATATTGTAATTAACACTAACTACTTTTACACAAGACAATATGTCCAAATATGAAAGGCTCCACCAAGATTTCTTCCGTACGATTATTTAGTAAGTTTGCTTTTAAAACTAAAAAGTCCAAAGTTAAGTAATGTTCAGCGGGAAATTTTTTTTTTTTTTTTTTTTATATATATAATCCACTAAATGAGGTTGACTAGATAGATCAATTGGCGCTGCCATTGTGTTCTATCAAGAACTAAATACTTGAATAAACTGTTTATGGAAAGATCTCGCTCAATAACTTTATTGAATGTTTTTTTCAATCTTTTTGTATCATTTCAGCCTGCTTGATCAATCCTCTCCCCAGCACATCCAATTTTTTGAAAGTGTCTGAATCCCCTGAAATCATCTTCTACCATTTTATTTTCGGTAGATGTCACTCCAATTCTTCCACATATATGTTTATAACTTGTCTCTTTAATTAGTTGAAGCTATTTAGCCCAACTGATACCAAATACTTTCTTAAGTTTTGATTTAAGTAAAAGATTGCGAGTTCAATCCTCTATGAGTATGATGTGTGAGTTTTTTTTAGCTTAGCAAAGGATGACAAAAAACCTCATATCCTTCTATATCATTACCACTATCAATGATATATGAATATAAAATATAAAAATCTATGAAAAATAATATATTTTTTTATAAGTTACAATTAAATAGTTCGCTTTAATTTATTTGAGGCCCGCAATAATAAACATAAAGAAGAAACTTAATTAATTTCAAGGGATTTACAATAATATGATAACCTTCTTTATCATTTTGTGATAAAACTCACATTCAATATATATCTAATTCCTATAAGGTTTATTGTGTTAATTAAAATTGAATAGTGTGTAGCTTAGGCTACATGCATTATTTATTTAATAAATTTAAATATCTTGTCTAGAGAAAGAACTTTTTTTTTTTTTTTTTTTTTTTTTTTTTTTTGGCTACGAAGAGAAAGAACATATACGTAGTTTATCAAAAAAATCGGACATGTATATATATAGTTAATTGCCGACATAAATGGTGACAATAAGTTAATCCATCTTAATGTAAAAAATTATTATTAATTATAGCTAACAATGGTTATAAAGGAAGGATAATAATCCAATATTCGCATGTAATATAAAAAGAAACAAACAACTCTCCATTACAGCGCAACATGTCTTTCCTAGTCACACTATACTCATTAATTTGTTGGTGCTATTGCAAATGTTCCACTTCAAAAGGTAAAGCTTTTATTTTCTTCCTTCCACATTAATCAATAAATTAATATATTGGATCACATCCACTTCCAAGCTAAAGATCGATCAATGCATCGTTGGCTTAATTAAATTACTTATATATGTGCACTACGTAAGAGGCAAGCATACATAAGCATATTGTTATACTCCCTCCATTTCTAATTAAAATATTTTTGCAAAAAAAAAAAAAAAAAAAAGAATCATGTTGCAAAATATAAAACGTTTTACAAAAAATAACAAAGTATTTATGATTATTTCTTATAATTACTCTTCAAAATCTCACTTTTATAATACATAAAAAAGACAGATAAAAGTTAGTCATAAATCAAGAGTATTACATTTCCCCCTAAATGTAAGACCTATTTATCTAATTTGAGGAGATTAAAAAAGCTAAGTAAATTACATAATTATAACATGTGACTTGATCTCTCTAAAATACTTTTATATAACATTAAATTATATATTATATTATAAGTAAGGCAAAATAGTCTGGACAAAAAATGATAAATATAATAAATAAAATGGGAAAATGTATTACATTATATTTAGGACTAAAATTTACCCCCAAACTAAATTTTACATTTAGGACATGAGGAGTATTATAATGGTCACATTTTTGTTGTTAAGAAAATCAAGATATCAAACTAACTTTAACTTCTTTTGTTGGTCTTTAAAAAGTAGTTAATTAAAAACATGGAGTATATATTATATTAATGGTATTTAGTTAATGATACATAAATATGATGTTTATATATTTACTAGTTTGTCATATCACATTCTAACATGTTAGCGTCTAAATCACACTCAAAAGCTTTATACTTCATTACCCTTCGTGCATGAGAAGGCAGGTAACTTTTTTCCTAAAAACAACTTCCTCCGGTCTTTTATGTAGGATTTAATTAGAGAGTTGATGTTAGACCTAAATATAAAACCTATTTTATATTTCTATCCATTTTTTCACAAATTAACATTTTTGATATTTCCTTTAAAATAATTAAGTAGGAGAAGGAGTGAGGGAATTAAAAAAGATAATTATGGTATTTTTTTAAAAAAATATAAATTATTAACTAACTTAACTAATATTTTTAATATACTCAAATTAGCTAATTAGGTCTTATAGTAAGGATGAGGGGGAGTATAAGATAAAACTACACAACATGAGTATCAATTAACACATATATTTAATAAACTATTAGCTCGGGAGCGTCCAACATAATTAACTATTAAGTGGACCAAAAATACTAACAAACTTTTAAAAAAGAGCGCCCAGCACAACGCCGTTAGTAAAAAGTTAACGTCCGTTATCTAAAATGCAAATTGGCCAACGAACTTTTACTCAGGGAGCAAGACAAAATTCTAAATTGTACTAAATTAAATAATTTTTTTCTCAATTTTCATTATTCAAAACTACTTGTATAGATATCTATGAACAAAAATTACTTATTCTTCAATTTTGTCAAAATTATAATTTGCTAAAATAAACAAAAGTTTTAATTAAAAATATAATTATATGATTTAAATAAAATTCAAGGTGTTTTATATTTTATTATATATGTTAAATAAACAAAAAATTATGTGATTTATTTTTATTTTAGAAGAAATTTATGTGAGTTTAAAAATTCATTTAATGTTAATAAAATTTAAAAAATCTATTATATCCTGAAAGAAATGAAATGAGTTTAATTTTATTTTTATAAAAAGAGCTTAATGGATATCAATGTTTATACTTAATAATATAAATCCAAAGCAACCTGATTATATATTTGTTAATTAAATGATTTATTGCTTATATGGATATGAGATTTTCGTAGGCCAAATTGCTTCTTAACCTATTATTAAATTTTTTTCCTCAAGCCTCTTAAGTTATCTTTTTTTTTTTTTTTTTCCAACAAGTCCCATATTCATATAATCAATAGATCATTTAATTAAAAAATATATCATCAAGTTACCGGATTTATATTATTAAGTATCAACGTTGATATCTATTAAGCTCTTTTTATAAAAATAAAAATTAAACTCATTTTATTTATTTCAGGATATAATATATTTTTTAAATTTTATTAATATTAAATGAATTTTTTAACTCACATAAATTTCTTCTAAAATAAAAATAAATTATATAAATTTTTTTGTTTAATATATATAATAAACTATAAAACACCTTGAGTTTTATTTAAATCATATAATTATATTTTTAATTAAAAATTTTGTTTATTTTAGAAAATTATAATTTTGACAAAATTGAAGAATGAGTAATTTTTGTCCATAGATATTTATACAAGTAGTTTAGAATAATGACAATTGAGGAAAAAAATTATTTAATTTAGTAAAATTTAGAATTTTGTCTTGAGCTCTCACCGGAGTAAAAGTTTGTTGGCCAATCGCACCTTAGATAGTTAACTTTTTGCTAACGGCGTTGTCTTTGGCGCTCCTTTTTTAAAAGTTTGTTGGTATTTTTGGTCCACTTAATAGTTAATTGTGTTGAACACTCCTGAGCCAATAGTTTATTAGCCAAATCTCACCTTAACCCTATATTTAAATATATATCGTATTATAACATCCCATGTTAATATAAATATTAATTTTATTACTATATATATAAACTCACTTTCAAATTTTGTTGATAAAACTTAAAAGTGAAAGGGAATCATATGATATTGATATTGAACTTGGAAAAAAAATATTCATGTATTAGAGTACAAACGCATTGTTAGATTTGAAAAAGAGAAAGAGTCCCACTGCGAAGAATAACCAGTGGAGAGGAATATAGATAGATTCGATGTTACATCTTAACCCAAAATTTTAAAGATAAGTTTAGAAGAGGTCATTTTATTTAACTTATACACCCCTTAATAAGTTGAACTCTATCTCACATGAGATTTTTTATTTTTTTTTTAATATATCAAAGTCAAGCCCACTTACCCTTAACGTACAACTAAATACACACATATTAATTTTTTAAAAAAAATACAAATTTGATCTTAAACATGAAAAAAGAGAAATTTATTATCAGAATCCCCTCATACACATATATCATATATGTAACAAACACGTGTGTGTATCCTATAACTAACTTGATAGTTATTAAAGGTGAGGTTTATTATTTAGTTTATAAAATAAAAAATATTACGTACAATGCAATAAAATATTTTATTACTGATTAATTTTATGTTCCTATACAAACTATATGATTTACTTAAAAAAAAAAAAATTTAAAGGTTGGGTTTTATAGGAGGATAAACTCTTCCAATAATTTGCTAGGTTAAGGCTCATCAATTAGAGATTTTTTATTGATTTGGCTAAGTATATAATTCCTTTCAAGATTTAGAGCGTAAATGATTTTCATCTCTTTTAATAATTACATTTCTCAAGATTTGAATTTATATCTTTTTCCCTTATGGGGTGAGACTATGCTTATCGCCCTAACCAAAATCTTGATGGATCATTAATTAGAGATTTTGTATATACTAGGTTTTGTTTTTAATTAAAGGGACAGACTTTAACGGCATAAAATTATACCACTCTGGTCCTATTTATAAGTCTCTTTTGACCAAAAAAATTTGGTTCTATTTATAAGTCATCTTTGACCAAATAAATGAGATTGTGACAATTTTGCCCATATTAATTGTACCAATAAAAATAGAGAGAGAAGAAAGAGTTGAAGGTACCCAATCATAAATGAGGGTAAAGTTGAAAATTCACCTCATAATCATTGAGTTAACTACCTCTCCTTAGTATGTGTGATTTGGTCAAAATGAGACTTATAAATAGGACCAGAGTGGTAACTAGCTAGGATGGAATCCTTGACCTAGCTCTTACATACATTGTTGTCAAATTCGCTAGTTGACTCTCTGAGTTTACTATTTTTACGCTTCTAGCTTACAAAAACGAGTCGAGTCAATGGTAAACTCATGCTAATTGTAAACTCGGTTAAACTCACGAGTTTATACACCGAGTTTACCGTTTTTACGTTTCTAACTTACAAAACCATGTTAACTTACTCTTAAATTCATGTTAACTTTTTTTATTTGATCATACTTACAGGCTTTATGTAGAAATTTCATAGAAATTTCTTTATTAAATATGATAAACGATGAATATTGGTGGATTTAATTTCAATTATTTGGATATAAAATATATTTAAATTAAATTTTTAAATTTTAATTATTTAATTATACACTAATAATACCTATTTAATAATAAAAGTAAACTCTTACGAATTTACGATTCGAGTTCACGATAAGAATTTATGTAATTTGTCATTAGTTTGAGTTTGTTTAAACTCGTGAGTTTGATAACCTTACTTACATATATAACTTAATTTTACACCTCCAAGCTGTAAAGCCATTGGTTATATTCCACTTTGTGCCCACATATAAGTCATTTTTATGTCTCGCTGATCAATAAATGCATTAAATTTATCAATTTTTTCACAACTATCCTTGTTAAATCTTCTGTCTCTCTCTACATTTATAAATAATTCTTACATCTCTCTTCTCTTTCTCCTTTTTCCAATATAAATCAAATAGGGATAAAATTAAAAAGTGATAATTAATTATCCTAGAAGTGACTTGTATTTAACATCAAACTTTTCTACTACAAGTCAATTATTACATATCGCAACATAGTAGTATTTGAGTTAATCATCAAGAATAAGGGAGGAAACAAGCTAGACTTTATCCTTAAGCCTAAACCTGACTTGTGGTCTCTCACAGGCATCTTTTTAAGCCTGAGCTATGGCTTATATAAAGGCATGTCCCGAAGCTGTTAAAAAGCGCATTTTTAATATTTATTTTTTCATTACATTTTATTATTATTTTTCCAATTTTCCATCTTTCTTTTTCCTATGCCTTTTATTTTTCAGCCCATTTTGTTTTATTTATCTTTTCCCTTTTATTATGATTCTTCTATTTCTTATTTTTTTTATTTATAATCTATTTCTTTTTACTCTAATAAATCATATTTTAGGTAAATTATGGTTACCCAAGTAATTACATGTTAAAATTTATTTATCATGAAATAACTATTTCTTAGTGATAATTAAATAAAAATTAGGATGCTACATTCAATACTTATTTCTTATACAATTTTTTATCACTATATATCCGTAATAAAGGCCCGATTGGCTTAACAAGCTTCTCAACAGGCCTAAGACTAGCCTCTTAAGTGAAACAGGTCCTCTAATAGGTCTGAGTCTTTGGCCACGCTATTGGGCCTATTTGGAGTGAGCGTTTGGAGAGCTTTTGGTGAAAAAAAAAAAAAAAAAAAAAAACTCAATGAAAACATTAGTAGAAAAAAAGCTCCATGGGAGATATTTGGGGTAGCTTTTAGTTCACTGGGTTCTAAAAAAAACATCCAGGGTGGATGGATAACTTTTAGGCTTTTTCCCCCAATTTCCCTCTTCTGAAAAAAAAAGCTCCAATACCTTTTTTTTCTTTTTTGCTTTAATTCTTTTCTTTTCATTTTGTTTTCTTTTTAACAATTTCTATAATTATATATATTTATCCTCTATATTTCTTCTAAAAACATAATTTGGGATTATATCTTCGAAATTTAAATCTTTCCATGTAAATTCTTTATTTTTTTTTTTTTCAATTTAAAATATAAATATAAATTTTTATCTTCAGTTATCTCAATATATATACAACTAATTTTAATATGTTTAGAATTTAATAAAATTCATGTATTTTTTAGTCATTTTTCATCTCAACTGATTTTTCAATCGCTAATTCAAACACATTTCTGAATAGAATAGAGCTTACCTCGCGGACCGGCACCTGGCTTTCTTCCGTTTGAAAAAAAAAAAAAAAAAATTCACTTCTACTTTCATCAATCCAAATACAAATCGATCATATTTATAATTTTATTTTTTCTATCTTATTTTTATAAAAGTTAGATAAAAAATAAATCACTTCTCCCAAAACTAACCCCTGATTATTTTCAAACTTTGGCCCCTTACAGCCGTCTGGCCTATACCAAGAATCGAACCGATGATTGGATTTTATAGTGTTGATTAAAAGGTGAAACCATAGACTGATGAGAGAGTGAGAGAGAGAAGGAGTGTCTTCCAAGACACAATGATGACATGGTCTTGGAGAAGTAGAAAGGTGGCGTGGACATATACTTACATTCAACATGCCCTCTCTCTCTTTGCCTCGTGGGGTGGGGTCTCTCTTTCTCTCTCTAAACTCAACTAAATTACCCCCCACTTTAAAAGGCCATTCCCTTTTGCACTAATTAATAAAGCCCTCCCAAATATTTACCCTACACACAGTAAAGCTCTCTCCATTGATACAAATTCAATAAAAGAAAGAAAGAAAAGGCCTAGGGACGCCTTTTATCATGATGGTACTCTCTTCTCAGTCTCAGGCTTTTTGCTTCTTTGGTCTCTCGACAATCTCTATTATGTGTCTCTTGTTGTCTTGTCTTCTCTCTCTCTCTCTCTCTTCCCTTCTTCTTCTCTTCTATCTGTTTCCTTTGTTCTTAATCACTGATTACATCTGTGATTCCATGCATGCTTCTACAAAGACAAAACTGAAAATAATTTGTACTTAAAAGTTAAAATAATACGTACATTTCTCTTATTTGTACTTAAAAGTTAAAATAATACGTACGTTTCACTCAACTTTAAAAGCATGTATATACATATATGTTAGAAAAACTATTACATTAAAAAAGATGTGCCTTGTTATTTTGATTTATTGTTGTTGTAACACTTTGGTCTCATACTTAATCATCAATAATAGTATTCAAATCCAAATTTGAATGTACATGCCGTGAGAAGAAAGGAAAGGGACAACATGCCATGAGCACTCAAAACTCCCTTCGCACTCTCTCTCTTCTCTATCTCTCTCTATACACATACAGGAGGGTAGTAGCTAGTGCAATAATATAACTAGAAATAGAACAAACAAATAAGAATTCCAAAAAGATACCAACAAAAAGCACAAAATAAATTAAAAAATAAAAGATAAAAAGGGCCATTATCTCACCCTCTAGGCATAGCAGCACAACAGCAATATACCTTCCCAAGCTAAGTGATGATTCAGTTTTCAGTCTAACACACACATCAAAGCCTCCCCTCTTGCCCTTTTCAGATTTCAACCAAATTCACAAAAACAAAGAAAACAAATTAAACCCATATCATATCACACCCACACACACATATATACCCAGCATGAGAGAACAAGAACAACAACAAGAACACATCCCTTGTTAATACTTATCAAAGCAACAAGGTTGGTGTCTTGCTTTTCTCTCCTTTCCTCTTTATTTTCAATCCCTTAATTACATGTGTGTTTGTGTATATATATATATTCTACTTTTTTTATTAGTTTGTGTTTTGCTGTGTTATCATGTATATATGTGAAAAGGATGAAAATAGAGGAAGATCAAGGACAGTGTTCATCATCTTCTCAAGCCATCAATAACATTCAAAGCTATCAAGAACAGCTTCTTCTTCACCAAATGATGCAGCAGCAGCAAAACGCCGGCGTTTTGGGAGGTAATTCTTCTAATAATAATAATAACGACAGCGAAAGAGGATTGGTGTTCCCTGAGGTTTCTCCAATCTTTCATCCTCCGCCGCCACCACAGCCGCCATGGTCTCTCCCTCCGGTTCACTCCTTCAACCCGGTCCTAGACACCGACCACCACCACCAGTTTTTAGCCCCTCCACCTTCCTCTTCTCTCTACGCCGGCCTCTTCAACCGGATGGTTAATCCTTCTCTGCAATTCGCTTACGACGGTCCCTCCAATTCCGACCAACACCATCTCCGGATCATCTCTGACACCCTCGGGGTCGGACCGGTCGCGGGACAACCCAGTTCAGTAGCCCCCTTCGGCCTCCAAGCCGAGCTGGTGGGCAAGATCACAGCTCAAGAAATCATGGACGCTAAGGCCCTCGCGGCTTCAAAGAGCCACAGCGAAGCCGAGAGAAGACGCCGAGAGAGAATCAACAACCACCTCGCCAAGCTTCGGAGTTTATTGCCCAACACAACCAAAGTAAGTATAAACAAATTAAACCTTAACGTATTATTACTAAATTTCTCACATTAAGGAGAACAATCCTGGGAGGGGAAACCCTTCGTGTTATCAAAAAAAAAAAAACATTGTCAATTATTTAAACCTTGTTTTTTCAGATTTAACCGTCAAGTTTGAATTTCAAAAGATGAAATCTTTTTTCACGAAAGTAAGACCAAGTTTTATTGAACTTGAAAGAAAGCTCTCTTTTTTCTTTCTTTAGCGTTTTGTGTGATCTGTGAATCTATTTACTTTAAGAGAATGAGGGAGCAACAGACAAACATTGTCATTGTACACTATCTTCCCTTTTGTTGCCTATTTTTGGTTTTTCTAGTTTCTTTGGTGTCTCTTCATTTTATACCCATATGTGTTTGTGTGTGGTACTATGGTTAGCTTTGTTGTGTTTCTTTTTTCTGAGTCGTTGTGTGGTAGTTCCGAGGAGATAAAAGCAATAAGGAACAGGAGGAAAAGAGAAATAGGCATTAGTGTCGGTTTGTTGGTAAGGTAAAAGAGAAACCAAGGAGGAGAGGCAGTTGAAAAGCCACAGAATGCAATTTCTTGCCGGGAATAATAATAATATTGTGTATGTGTGTGTATTGATCAGTCATTCTCAGTTCGAGAATGAAAGAAATAAAGGCAAGAGAGAGAAACAACCTAGCATGCATCCTTGTCAGTCCTCTAACTACTATAATACCTCACCCTACATATACAGCACCTATACATATATAGATTTGTATCTGCCTCTTCAAATTCCTTTCAGTTGCTCTCACATAAGTAACTTAATTATAGTTTATGGAGCTGCTTATCATAAGCATGTTAGCAAAAATGGAGACAAAACTCTTTCTACATGCTTCCCTCGTATTGTATGTATGCTATAAATAACGATTGAAAGTTGTGTTATTAAAGGCTTCAATTATCATCTCAAATAAACCCTAAAAATATCATGGCATGTTATTTCCTACACCATGCATGCATGTTGCTAATTTATTGTGAGATTTTTCTGTTACTAGGTTGGTTATATAGGATTACATATATAGTAATTCTCCCTTTCTTAAGTATCATCATTGCCAATTATTTAGGAGCTATAATAAGCTCAAAACATCCCAGCCCCAGTTGATTTAACTGATCACACTTGATGACCCACAATATTCAAACTTAAATGAAACCAAAAAAATGGGGGTCGTATTTATCATTATTATTGTGTTTGATCCGTGTAAAACAGTCTTGTCTCATGAGATACGAATGAATAGGTAAAAAATATATATGTCTCATGCATACCTAACAAATCTTTAAGAAATTGTAATGTCTGTGAATAGTGCAGCTTGCTTTCAACTTTAATTTGATAGACATATACATATTTATGTTACGAAATTTTCATGTAGAGATTTATACGTATGCCTTTTTCACGAATTGGCAGTACATTACTTCATTATTGGCTATAGTTTAGAAAAACAGTTAATTTATACGAGATACTTTTGGTCCATAATCTTCTAACTAGCCCGTAATACTACTAACTGCTAGAAATGATGTACGTTTGTATTCTATACTAAGTCCAAAGTCCTGAGAACTTTTTCTCCAAGAAAGTAAGTATACTGAATTTTCTCCTACTTTCTTTGTTTGTTGTAAATATATAGACAGACAAAGCTTCGTTATTAGCAGAAGTAATCCAGCATGTGAAGGAGCTAAAGCGTCAAACTTCAATAATAGCAGAAACAAGCCCTGTGCCCACGGAAACCGACGAGGTGACGGTGGACGACGCTTCCGATGAGGACGGCCGGTTCGTGATCAAAGCCTCGATTTGCTGCGAAGACAGGTCCGATCTCTTGCCGGACCTCATCAAGACGTTGAAGGCCCTAGGGTTGAGAACTGTCAAGGCGGAGATCACGACGCTCGGCGGACGAGTTAAGAACGTCTTATTTGTCACCGGCGAAGAAGATGAGTTGGGCGGCAGCGATCACCAGCATTGTATAAGCTCCATACAAGAGGCTTTGAAGGCAGTGATGGACAAGAATGGTGGTGGTGGTGATGAAAATGGGAATGTTAAGAGGCAAAGAACTAATAATAATATCAATATCCTTGAACAAAACAGGTCTTTATGATCTAATTACCATCTTTATTTATATTTGATTTGCCTCTTATATATTATGGCTGATAGATATATTTTAATTGGAGTGTGGTTTCTGGTTTTCATAGTGTGATGGAAAATATCGTTATATATATAATAATATAACATGTCTCGTAATTCTAGTTCGTTCTTTTTTCTTAAAATCGTCATCGTCGTCATGCAGTGAGGTCATTAGTACTAATGTGGTTTCTGTCATACGATCAGTGTTATTGCTTGAGTTCAGGGAGAAAGGGGGGTCCATAATATTTCATATTCTTCAAATATATATATATATATATGTATATATATGCATGCAGTATAATTTATTATTTGAGGGGCAATCTTTAGAGAAATAGAAACTTAATAACATGTTCAGTCTTTGACCAAAAAAAAAAGAAAAACATGTTCAGTCTTATTCTGGGGGGACCTATATTGTTCACCCTGACACTATCTTTAATTTGCCTTCTTTTGTTATAAGCGTAGCAAATACATGTATATATACCAGTGTGCATGTAATAATAATGTTACTGACACCATGAGCAGCGTTGAAGTAAACTGACTAAACTCTGAATCATTATATTTAAAGTAACCTTTATAACATGGAAAATACTCCTCTTTGGAGAGTTGATTTTGTTCATAAATGTAAAACATATTTATTATATTTATCAATTTTTTTAATTTACTCTTATTGATACTCCGATCCACATCAATAATCAAATAAGAGAGAGATTGAGAGAATTAAGAAAGATATAGTTATGACGTTTTAGATAAAAACATATTATATTAATTAACTCAACTAACTTTCTTCATCTCATAAAACCAAGTAAATAGGTTTTAGAGCAAATGAAACCTTAACTTTGTTGGTTCATTGGTGGAATTTTTAAAGCAGACTATAATAAAATCCTCTTTTGAATTGAACGTACTATGATAGTATTATGAAGAAGAAGAAACTATCTATGCGAGCGCGCACATATATATACGAAAGTAGAGTAACAAGATGGTAAAACCCATCATAGAAATCTTGTGAGACAAAACAAATATTTTCTCTGATACAGTCGTGTTTTTCACAGAGAGCGAGAAAGAGGAAAGGGATCTTTTTCGTGAGAAGAGAAACCTTAGATAAAGTCCCAACATAGAAAATGAAGTATTAATGGCTCTGTACATAAAACCGAACCCCATATGTTTCCCCAAAACACTTATCAGCTGGGGCTACCTACCAACACAGCTGATCTGATCTATATCCTTTTTGTTCTCTAATGAACACTTCTATGCCTCTCTCTCTCTCTCTCTCACAGAGTTGGTCGTACGAACGGTAATCCAAGTTCATAGGCATACCCTGCATTATTATGCATGATGAAGCATCTAGCTAGCTTCCTTCTTGTTTCTTTCAGTACACACATTAATAAATATTTCAACGCCAACAGAGACAAAATGATGAGAAACTCTGCTTCTTCCTCAGGCTCACGAGATCATAGGTGACCGTGCACGGAAATATATATATAGAGAGAGAGACACACTCACACCTAAACAAATTATATTCACGTACACATAGTATACGCGGCTTTTTTTTGGTCATTTGTTGCTGCCTCCTTTACTTCAATCTATCTATAGACATGATTAGTTTATATGTACAATAAATTTGATTACTGCCAGATTTTATGTCCGTTTTGTTTGATAGACGAAGGGTTGAGGTGATTAAATAACCTTTAACTTTTTCAAAAAAATGCAACAGTAATCATAAATTAGTTTCTACAATACAATAAAAATAGTTGTAAACATTATAAAAAAGGGCAAAACTGACCTTGACATTAATAGTCTCAAACATTTGTTATCGTGAGCTTTTTAATGAAAGGTTAAAATACTGAGTAATCACAATTTTTTTCTATTACTTGTGTAAGCTAGAGTCTATGTGGATTTTTAAATATGAGATGGCCATGGGTAATGCGGATTTTCCCAACCCTATTATTATATGCATACATGATCTTCCATTGCCTCTTAGCTTCCCACTCAGATCTCCTCCCTTATAATCTTCTCAAGGGCTATTTGGTACTAGATACTTAGAGGGAAGGGGTCGAGGGAACAATTTTATGAGCTGGATTAGGAAAAAATTAAAGAAGTGGGATTATAAAATTTTAACAAAGATAAGAAGTAGGAAAAATTTATTAAAAACTTGTAAGGCCACTTTTGATTTACTGTTCAAAAAATCATCTTTTAATTACTTTTGTATTAAAAAAAAATTTTATGGTTACTTTTGTACTTTTAATATAAGTTATTAATGGCTATTTTAGCATCTTAACATTTTATTAAAAAACTCGAAGTAATGAATAGTCATGGTCACTTTTTTTTTCCTTTTTTGTAATGTTTTGGTTACTTTTGCTTCAAAAAAATATTTTATGGTTACTATTATGCTTTTTAAAAAAGTTGAAAGTTATTTAATTAAGCACCTTAACTCATATTTTTTTTAAAAATGGATCATTACTTGTTTATAATAAGTAGGTATTTTTTTTTTTTTTTTTGGTGCTTTCTCCCACCATAATATTATTTTTAGTGTATATCAGTAATTATAAACTATAAATAAAATTAGGGTGATGGAGTTAACTGAAAAGGGATATCATTAGTGTTAGATGCGCTAGGAAAATAACATGAGAGTGATTGATTCACCACAAATAAGATTATGTAGCACTTTGCCCAAATATACAATCAATCATACGCTTGTTATACCCTATGGACTTGCTTATGATTAGTTGTCAATAAACCACTAAAAATATGATATTATAAGCTACATAGGAGAAAATTTAATCATGCGCTCATTTCTCAAGAATTAATCGTATAATAGTGATTTTTTATACTCCCTTCGATCCTAAATATAAGAAATAGTTGACATTTTGGAGAGATTAAAGAAGCTAATTAAATTACTTTAAAATATTTATATTTTTCATTTTTCTTCCAAATTATTTTGCTTCACTTATAAACCGATATATAATTTAAGAATACACAACATATGATATGATTAAATGACTTATTTAGGTTCCTTAATATCTTCAAAAAATCAACTATATTTTATATTTAAGATCAAAGGGAATAATAAAATTATAATACTCGTGATATTACTAGAACATAATAACATTTTAAACAGTTTTTTTTCCTTATATCATTTTCTAGTTAAAAATACATATTTTATGGAAGTGCAGGTAATAATTGTCACTTTTTTCCTGGTGTGCCATGAAATATTTTTTTTTCCTTAAAAAAAATAAATTTTATGTGAGTACGTACAATTTTTTGTTTTTGCATCAGAAATTATACGTACATCTGATTATGTTTCTTTTTTTGGGCCAAGATGTTGGGCTGTGGAATTCTTGGTACAAATGAGGGCTTGAAGTAAAATGGGCTGTGGGTTTTCGTCAAGGCTATTGTGCATGATGTTAGGTTCAGTTTAGTAAGCCCATTTTTGAGCAGGCCATGTAGCTCTCAAAGCCTTCCCGAATTCCTGCTATTAGGAAGACGCTCTCACAAGTCACAATAAAAAAAAATGAGTTAGTATGGTTATCCTCAACTGATGATGGGTCGGGTCGGACTTTCTCACCTAAAGGAGGGAGTTCGATCACGGAGTTGGTCGGGACGTTGGGGGAAGCATCCTAGGGGTTTATGAAGCAGTAGAAACGCTGGGTGAAGGTGGAGGCATCTGTACTCTCCGGCCCAGTATGCCCTGCGGACTGGGTTCCAAGCGCCCTACCCTTGGACTGTGGGTGAACCCAACCCCTTTCCTAAAATTTTATTATAAAAAAAAAAAAAAAAGAGTTAGTATGGTTAAGAAATATCAACAGATTGGGTCTAACAAAAAATGTTAGTTTCTTTAACATGATGAGTTAATGATCGAATTTCCTCTTATGCTTAGAAAGAAAGAAAAAAGTAGGGTTAAAAAAACTATTTAAACACTTTTTAAAAGCAAATTAAACAAAATTCACTAGTCAACAACAACAAAGAAATTCAGCTTGTCCATTTAAGGACACTGTTATGATCTTTCGAAGACAACAAATAAAGGAGAAGGGGGAAGTTCATATTACCTCCGTTCTTAATATAAGATCTACTTAACTAATTTAAATGAATTTTAAAAACTTAGTTATTTGTCAAAGACATGTGTTTGTTTTTCTAAAATATCATTTAAATCATTTAAGTTGAAATTAGTCCTTGATGCAAACTCTTTTAACAAGTGTAATTAATATGAATTTTTTTTTTTGGGGGGGGGGGGGGGGGGGGGGATAAGGGATAAAGTAGATTGAGGTGTTATATTTGTAAGGCCAAAATTAATATCTTTGGGCGAATATACATCACGGACCCTGTATCTTTTTTTTTTTTTTTTTTTTGATCGAAGCACGGACCCTGTATCCATAGCCCACGATCACGTTCAATCCCTCACTCGAAATACCCAGTCAAACCCGCAAGCTAATATAGCAACATGATTCTATATATATATAAAAAAAAGAGAATATATATATATATATATATATATATATAAACAACATGATTCTAAATAGTAGTAGGGGTGTTCATGATGCCCATGGCCCTGTACGACTGCCTTAGCCCACAAAAAAATTGCCCTACATAGCTCAAGAAAAAGTAGCCCATAAAAAATTAGGTACAATTGATGAGCATTTTTACGGGTTGGGTTAGGCATTGGGTAGGGTATCTTTGCCTTGCCCTTGATAGTATATATACTATTTTTTTTATGCAATAGTATTAAATATTTTTTATTTGTACTTATGGGTATTTGTTAAGGCAAATGGTTGTCTTTTTAATTTCAAGTCTCAAGTTGTAGACTTGTTTTGGAACATTCCAAAATGTAGAATTATAGATTTTATTTGAAGTCTACATAATTTCATTTGAAGTTTGCAATACTTGACTTTCACATAAGACTTGGAAGAAAAGATATTTATTTATAAGGACCATAAAAATTAAAATTATTTAGAAGGACCAAATACAAAAATATAAAAATAAAAATACTAAAATTCTCCTAACGAAATATTTTGCATTTCCTCCTTCACTCTCTCCCACATTATATTTTTAAAACTAAGAGAAAATTCTAAATTTTGCTTAATTAAACAAAAGTATTCTCAATTTTAATTTTTGAAAACTTGCATAGATATCTATAGTTTAAAAATTACACATTCTTTAATTTTTTTAAAATTATATTGTTAAAAATAATTAAAATTAAAAATATATAATTTTAACAAAACTCAAGGTCTTTTATAATTTATTATATATGTTATACCAAGAAAGTTTATCCGATTTATTTTCATTTTAGAAGAAATATATATGTGTTAAGAAAATTCATTTGATGCTAATAAAATTGTAAATTGTAAATAATTTATTATATCTAAATAATTTGATTGAATGAATATAAAACTTGGTTAAAAATATTTTAAAAAAATATGAGTTTAATCGTTGTTAATTAAATAACGCATTAATTGCATGAATATCAAATTTGGTAAAAAAAAAGATACGATAATGATGAGGGGCTTAATTTTGATTTTAGTTATTTTTAAATTAAGAATACTCAGGGTAATTGAAAAAATTTAGTTATGGGCAATTTAGTAATTTAAAATTCATATTATGATAATTGATCATTTTAAGTAATTACAGTTTTTGTGGTATTTTATTTTAATTTTCCCTAAAACTTACTATTTTCATTCCTTTTCTTTTTCTTTTTTGAATTCTATTCCAATCCACAAAGAAACAAAGCTCTAACAACCTCCTTTTTTTAATCTTCCTTGAATAACATAATTAAAATATGTGGTTGGTGGTTAGGAACCAAATCCATAACTAAAATCATGGGCGTTATAAAGTTTTAGCCATATCCTGTGAGAACTCATCCTGACACGTCGCAATTAAAGTCAAACAAGTAACAACCTTATCCTACGACCCATAGCTTTTTGACCAAATTCTACCCATCCCTTGTCTCTGTTTCTTTAGTATATACTTTATTTTTTATTTTTTTAATTGAAAAAAAAGGCAAGAAATCAATTAAAAAATCATTTGATCAGCTTAAAATGCGCGTTTGGGCTTATACGAAATAAAACTCCTTCTATATGTTGAACACAAAATCAATTATCAACAACTAATCCAAAGTTCCAAACACGCATGGGGCAATATAAGTAGCTATGATATAATAGACGATATTATTGTATAGCCACATAATGAATTTTACTATTCACCTTAAATTCATGGATTAAAGTGTAAAAATACATATGTGATTTTCTAAAAGTGCGTCCAACACCAAATTTTTTTAGGTGTAAAGGTGACTGTATGGTTACAAAAGTGAAGAAAAAATCACATATTCCTTTAAAGTGACTGTTGGCCCACCATCATAAAGTAACGAAATATATGACTTTTACTCTGTTTTTGTAACTCACGATCACTTTTACACCTAAAAAAAGATAATTGGTGTTAGATGCACTTTTAGAAAAAACCACATATATATTTTTACACATTAACTCTAAATTTATTAACTTCAAACAATTAAAAATTAAAATCACGTATTAATTAAAAAAATCTGAACACAAACGGTCAGGTAACATACTCAATAACACTTGTATAAATGAGGCAGATCATTGTGGCTGTTTAAATTAACCCCTAGAAACTACTTTTTTAATGTAATTTACGATATACGAGATAAATTTATAAAACGAGTTTTATGTTGACTTACAAAAATGTGTTTTTTAAGTGCCAACTCAATGTAGTAGAAGGACAATCTCAATTCTCAAATGTATTATATATTTATATATGAATGTATCCGGCCACATAAAGGTACATACATGCATCTACATTTAATGCTAAGATTTAGTTTTTTGCCAATGCTTAGGATTTAGTCTGCATATGTGTATGGTCGGGCATGCATTGTGTTATACAAATATATGGCAGCTCTTAGCTATCACATGTATGTCCTCTTTTAGAATTGTGAATATAATCTTCAAAAGTAACTTTTCAATCGTGATTTAAGATATAAGAGATAAGTATGTAAAGAAGGTTTGTCTCGATTTACGTTAATGAACACCTTTGAGACCCTTAGAAGTGATCCCAAACATACTTATATCATCCAGTAATAACACTTCTAATATGTTAAAAATGTTAGATTTAAATAAATTTCAATTTTACCCTTATCTAATAAAGACACTTTTCAATAAAAATAACATCGTACAGTTACACTCCACAGAACAATAAATTAGGGGTTAAATTGTTCATTAATCATATCATAAATTCACTGAGGTGACTTATGTGAAGGATAAAATAATACTCTCTTTGCCTTAAAAGTTACTAGTATAAATGAAATCGGACGAGCATACTTCATCCGATTCTTATTATAAAACACTCTCAATCACCTTATAAAAACAAAAAAGAAACGATTAAGCTATTAATTCATTTGAAAATAATAAGATTATAAGTTTACCGATATTTAAAAAAATAAATTTATCTTTAAAAAAAGAAATCAAAATTGCTTCAAATTTTAAATCGGAACAATCTTAAAAAATAGGGAAAATGACTGAAAGAATAAATTTTTAATTACAAAAACTCTAAAAATGTTTACTAAATTAGCAAAATGACAAATATGTAATCTGGTAGGAATATAATATTTTGAAATTTTAGTGTTAACAATTTGATTATATGAATTAACAATTTAGTATATAGAGATTTACAACTTGAACTCCCATGTTATCACTGTGTATGTCCAACTTTACGTTATATTAAGTTGTCAACATTCAAACTTTAAAATCCTTAATTCTTACCACCTCCGATCCTAATTATAAGATCTGGATTGACTTTTTTGAAGAGATTAAAGAAACTAAGATAAATTACTTAATCATATTATATATTGTGTATTCTTAGATTATATATTAGTTTATTAGTTAAACTAATTAGTTTGGAAAAAAACAAATAAAACACTCTAAAATTATCTAATTAACTTCCTTAATTTCTCTAAAAAAGTTAATTTGATCTTAGTTTTTAAAAAAAAATGACACAAAAATCCCAAAATGTCTATTGAACTAGATAGTTATATTTTCCGCTTAATCTCAATGATGTATGATGTTTCAAGAGAAATATTAAAAAAAAATATCCACATATTTTCTTGCCACCGTCGGTTAAATGGAAGGAGCACATGCCCCAATCATATTTACAAAGGGTTTGAATTCACAATTTCATACTAAAAAAATTAAGTGCGTGCCAGCTTTGAACTAGAAGGCGCCAACAGAAATACCCATTCATTTTAAAAGAATAAATAATTACTTTAAATGATCGTTCCCGATTGAAAATCATGGAATGCGATGTCTATCGTTCGTTCGTTCTTTCTTCTTATCTTCTTTTCACTTTCCTTTTGATTGTCTTTTTCGTACTTTTATATTCCTCAAGTGGATGCGAGGTTTTTTTTTTTTTTGGGGCCATAAAAGTTCATTTTGTTTTTGTTTTTTGATAGATACAACCTATTTGGGGCCCCGGCATCTATAATCATGAGTACCATTATTATTATTAAAAGAATAGATAAAAAATAAAGCAAAAAATTATATTTACTGTTACAAAATCATGAAAGATTACCTAATTTCATGGAAATACCTTTATAATGAGGGAAAATTATAATGAAGGATCTAAGAAAAATAATATTTATTAAGAAGGACCATAAAAAGTGGTAATTATTTTAAAGGACCAAAAAATTAAAAAATAAAAATAAAAAAGATTAAATTACCCTTAATGATTTTCTATCTTCTCATTAACCTGAACTGGAATGATTTTTTCTTATATGAGAATCTAAAGTAATTGATAGATATTAATTCAAATAATTCTTTCCCATCACAGAATCACTCCAGATTATTATGCTAGAGAAAAGATATGAAAGATTGAGCTTTTTATGGTTGTGGCAGAAGAAGCCTTGTACGTTGTGCAACCGTAAGCAGTGTTACACTTGAGATTTTTTGTGTCGAGGCAACCAAAAGTACATGATATTCATTTAATATTACTAGTTGTTCAATTCCTAGAAAAATAGAAAATAAAGCAAAAGGCTCTTAACTCAAAAAAAACCCCATCAAAAGAGAAGAATGTGGTTAAAGAAACCAAACCCTTCTTTCCTTTCGCTATAACCATAAAAAGCTCCATCTTTCCTATCTTTTCTCTAACATAATAATCCTGGAGTGATTCTACAATGGAAAAAGAATTATTTGAATTTATATCTATTTATTATTATCCATCAATTACTCTAGATTCTCATGTAAGAAAAAATCATTCCAGATTCAGTTAACGAGAAGATAGGAAAACTGATTAAGGGTAATTTAGTCTTTTTATTTTAATGTTTTAATTTCTGGTCCTTCAAAATAATTACCACTTTTATGGTCCTTCTCAATAAATATTATTTTTCTTAGGTCCTTTATTATAATTTTCCCCTATAATAACTATCATAAACATCAAATTTGAGGTCGTAGTTAAGAAATAATAGTGATAGTACTGTAGTACGTTTGTTTTGGCAAAAAAAAAATTGTGTTATTGTCAATAATTAAAAATTATGGTTTAAGTGGAGGCAACTAATTATTTGCTTTCAATTAGTACGATAGAGTTTTAGGAGATTTAGGGTATGTTTGGTTTGAAGGAAGGGGAAGAGGGGAGGGAGTGGGAAGGAAAGTTGAGAGAGAAATTTTTCTCTCATCTTTACAAAATTGTCATAAATAATTTTCAATATTCTAAAATATACTTTCAACAAAAAAGAATCTTCTTCTCATTAATGGTAAAATGATTAATGTCCTTCCAAAAGATTTTTTCCCTTCTCTCTAACCAAATATACCCTTAGACTTTTACGGGCCAAACAAAGGTTTACTCTCCAATATGTGAAATGAATATAATTTAATGACGGTAAAATTAAAAGAATATTTTGTAAACATTTTCCTTTCTTAAAAAAAAAAAAAACTTATATAAATAAAATAATATAGTTAAAGATAGAGATAAATTACATCTCTGAAAATTGAGGGATATATTGCTGAAAGGAAATTTGATTACTTAACCAGTAAATTAAAAAAAAAACATTAAAAAGAGAATTATGAAATAATCAATAATGAATTGTATTTATTAATTAATTGATCAAAACCGAACCATTTTCTTATGAAGCGGGTATTACAAGTTTGTAAGACTGATGATGATGATTGATGATACATACGTTCTCAAAAATAGGACATTTACCAGAATAGATCAATATTCGAGATTTAACATATTATATAAAATTAAAATCAAAATATTTATAGCTATTTTTTTTTATTTTATAATTTTTTTTATTATTTACTTGTTTTTGAGACGCAACCAATTTCGAGCCAAATTGGACCATGTGCATTAAAGTCCTCCTAAGTCCTAACAATAATTTATTTATTTGTCATTTGTAGATGCAACAAACCATGCATCAATAATCATTAATAAATTGTTGGCAAGAAAATAATCATTAATAAATTAATATCATTATTGATATTGTCATTATATATAACATAAAAAATCTATATAAAATGCAATATTCACTGAACAATAAGCCACCTAATTGTAATTTAATTATTTTTTGGTAGAACTAATTAAAGGAAACCTTTGGCGTTTTCTTAAATTATATCAAGACAAAAATTAATATATAATATCTTAATGTCATTTTCCCAAAAAAGAAAAAAATTGAGGACATGTCCAGTGGAATATTTCATGATTTCATCGATTCATTCGACAGAAAACATATCCAGATTTTTTTTTTTTTTTTTTTTTTTTTTTTTTGGCTAGAAGATCTAGATTTATTTTCATATTGATTTTTACGTGCGTGGATTTTATTTTTTATCTATCGTTATAATTTCAGAGGATCATCGTCGCCATCTTTTGGATGAGGTTATATTATTTAATAATTCATTTTACCTGCTTCTTAACGTAATAAAGAAATAAAAATAATTTTGTATTATAACGAATGAAGAATGATAATTGAAACGATCTTACACGTTTGACGTTTCCACATCAAAGAAAAGGACAATAAATGAATTAAATAGAAATATCCAAAGGGGAATCAAAATCCGTTTAGTTGGTGGATCGATGAGCCGACATCAATTTCTTGTGTGAGAGGACGAATTTACCCTTCTCAGGTGTATGTCAAACAAAAATGATTTCTTCATTTTTCTTCTCTGCCAATAAAGAAATAATTATAATAACTGAAATTTAATTGTTAAAATTGCAAACCTAATTTAAATTTTAGTATTTTAAATTAATTTAATTAGGATTTTTATTTCTTTCATTCTTTTATTCTTACCCTACCTTATTATATCAATTCCCACAATTCGGCTTAGATTAAGATATGTGAATAATTAATTTATGCGATAAAACGGATAAACATGAAAATGAATTTTCTTTTAATCTTTGTAGCTTAATAGAGATGCTCTTTAAGTGGGAGACGCCGCTTGTAATTTCAAGTTGTTTGTGCTTGTTACTTTAATTAAAAAATTAATTTTTTTTTTTTTTAAAAAATATTTTTAAGTTTGCTAAAAAACAGAGATATATTTGGTGATTACAGTTTTTAAAAATTAACTAAAAATTTGAAGAATATAGAATATATTATGTTTTTTAAAAGACTGAAAAATGTATTTCTAGACAAATGTATTTTTCCAAGGCGATTGATAATTTATGAACTTGACTTTTTGTCAATAAAAATTTGACTTTCGAAATGCATTCCTTGAAAGTATCGTGGTGTTTATTTATTAAAAAAAAAAAAAAAAAAAAAAGAAAGGGACGGGCAATTCTGTCCGATGAAAATATTTAGGGGCTCAATTCAGAATAAAGAAAAAGGTTAGGCATTGCCTTAGCGTGACAAGTCGGAAAGGTGAAGCAGAGACCTTCCTCTCTCTCTTTCTCTCTCTCTAAAACAACAGCCCAGTCTGCTCTCTCCCTCCCTAACCTGCGGATTCTCTTTGCAATTTCGAGGAATGTCCTTCGTCTTCAATCCTTTTGACTATATTCTTCTCCAAATTTTTCTTTGGAGGGGATGAGCCGGTGAAGTGAGACATTTATAGTGGTGGGCGTGTTACTTTGTCTTGCTGAATCTATCGGTCTTTTCTCGGGCTTTGCTTTTTTGGTTCCCGAACATGCTGGTTAGGAGGAGATTGATGAGTTGGAGGAGGGTGGCCAAGTCTCTGCTGGCCTTTGCAGCTCATGGTTTACTCTTCTCCTTCACTCTGCTGCTTGTTCTGAAGCTTGACCATGTCGTTAATTACTCATGGTGGTGAGTTTTTGTTTTTTGTTTTCCCTTCCTGCTTTGCACTGTATCTTTCAATTTCTGTTCAGTTGCGCAGAATATGAAGTGAAAAACATTGAAAAAGCATTAAATTGATATACTTTTATGTGGGAGTGATGTTGAAAGGATATTTTTCGTTTAATTTCTCCCAGTTCCAGCATTGGGATTACTTTTTTTGTGGATGGTGTGATTTCTGACTGTGCCGGTTCTTTCTCATCTCATCAATTGAGAGGAATACAATTAGGTTTGCGTGAAAATTGTAGTTTTCTCCATTCACATGCATAACTGCGTTAGTTGTAATTTTATGATTTTCTGTTAATATTGTTCATGATGGTTTCTTTCAGTCTGAGCATTTAGTGGATTAACAAATTGTCTTGTTTTACACTATTCGGGAGTCCAATGTTTAAAATTGACAATTTCAAGGCAATTGAAGACAGATTATGGCTATTCTACTCAGGAATTAGATCTAATTTATTTACTGATATTTTTGTAAATATGATGTAAATAGATGAGCTCTTGTGCATTAGATAGAGTTTGGCAATGAAATGCACTGTTATGAACAGTGGCTATAAGTTGTAATTTTATATTGATATTGTTCTTGGTTGGTATTGATTGATCGATTTTATTTCATCTTATTTACTGTCTGCTGAATGAGACCATCTGATTGGTTTTTCAATTCTTTAATGCAAATTGTGGAATCCTGTGTAATGCCTCGTTGTCTTGCACAAATTCACCTCGCCAAGTGTTTCACTTCTGCAAAAGATTTTTTCTTTGAGAACCAGAGAGCACTAATTATATCTGTTAGATGTCTTTAATCATGAGTGTTAAAGATAATGGAAAGGGAAGGACATAGTGTAAAGGGAAGAGGGAGTGTTCTCCACTATTTTGAAGTTACTATATTATTAATGGAGCCAGGTGGGATTGAGGTCTAAATTTTCAGTACATTACCTTATAGAAGAAAAGGTAAGTGAAGAATATTTGGATGATAAATGGGTAAAAGAGCAATTGAAAAGATAAAAGGAAGATAACCACCCCAAACTCTCAATTTGGTTGAGGTGTTGAGAAATCGCCAAATTGGGGTGTGGGGTGGGTAGAGGGAGTTTGACAATGCATCCTAATCTATCCACTTCATTTCTCTTAAACAATCCAGAAAATGATTTGAATTTTCCTATACCTCACTCCAACCCATCACCCTGCAATCATTGTTCCCAAATAAACCGTAAGGTTTCTGGTTGGCACTTTTCTTTATAAAAATATAGACGAGTCATTAGCAAGTTCATATAATCGATGTTTTTTAATATGAAATGACTGGTCTTGTTGGTAACACTTGAGATTATGATGGTGCAGTACATTTGATTCAATGGTTTAACTCAGCAAAATGGATGATTGTTTGGCTCGGTGGCATTTCGTTTTTGTTATTGGTTTTCCAGATGAGCAGTGGCACCATATCATGTAATCATATAAGCAAACAAAAGTATAGTCAAGTTAGTATTCTCGAGTATGTTTGCTATATTACATATACCATACATTTTGTGTATAAATTAACATTCTGTCCAAGTGAGGTGCATTTTTCTGTTTTAGTCTTGAAATTTTATTGAGAGGTGGGCTTGATTAAATGATGCGATAACCTATCAATCTTTAGTGATGTTTTGCTTTTTGTTTCCATCTGCCAGGACTGTATTTTCGCCTCTATGGCTTTTCCATTCTGTTGTATCACGAGGAAGGTTTTCCTTGCCTGCTCCTTCAATGCCCCATGATCGCCATGTAAGACAGTTTTTGAAAGATAGTATCTTTATAAATTTTGAGAGGATTGGAAATTGGTTCTTTGTTAGGTGCTTTTTACTGAAGAAATTATTTTGTGTGTTGGCAGTGGGCTCCATGTCATGCTGTTGTAGAAACACCCTTACTTGTTGCTTTTGAGCTACTTCTTTGTATACATCTTGAGATCAGTGATGGTAGGCAAATTTTCTTCTCAACCGTCATTCATGGATTTCTTGCAAGAGTTTGTTATTTTTCGGATGTATTAACTTATTGTGCATTTCAATGATGCAGTGGTAAATTTAAAGATTGTCTTCTTACCCCTATTGGCTTTTGAAGTGGCAATTTTGATTGATAATGTCAGGTAATTATCTAATTCCATCATTCCATCAATATATGTATTATTAGAAAGTTGCACTCTCAGATTATGGGTAGCTTGCATATATCATTTGACCAATTGTTTGGCTTCCTTTTGTGATGGTTGTGGGGACTGCTGTGAAAGAGCTGACTAGAAAATTATGACAGTCATTCAGTTTTATCGGATGATTTATATATGTGACTCACCAATTTGGTAATCATTTGATAATTGATAAGTATAAATATATTGATAAATGAAATGAGGTTCTGTCCAGTGGAATTGGGTGTTGTTGAAAGTTGCCATTATATCCATTTCACTTGATTCATGTTCCTGCCTTAGTGGTAAATTTATGTCTAAGCAGTTTGGCTTGAATATCTCACAAGACCTGTGAGTTTTTCACTTATTTTAAGAGATTCAACTAAAAATGGTGTGTCTTTATTTGATCCCTTGATTTTGTACCACGTCCAAAGTCATTTACTGTCTTTTATTTACCTGTTTCTTGAGATTCTAGTGAGTGCCGAAAGGTCAAGGTTCCTATTTATTACCTCTGCATGTGTAACTCAGAAGTAATAAGAAGAAAACAACGACTTTGTGCCATTTTTCTTAATGATGTCACCACCTACAAGGCTTGAATGACCAAATGCATCGGCTGTTAGCATGAAAAAATTGTACTTTAGTGGTAATGATGAGAACCAAAATCTAAGACTCACAGGAAAGTAAGGTGAGGAAGATCAAGATAGTAAAAACTATGGTGACTATGTAGCAAGGGGAAATGAAGAATAAGACAGTAAAGAACTAAAAGTATAAAAAATGACCATTGACTTGGATACAATTTTAGCTCATAGCCGCTATCCACTTGAAGGAGGGTGTTGAAATTGGATTCTAATCGTCTCCTTTTTTACCTTGAAATTCAAATGTGATATCTCATTTACCACACAGTTAAGCAAATATTTTATGTGAAACGTGTGGTTTGTTTTTGGAAAAAATTCAGACCTGTAATTTCCCTTTTAGCTAGCCTTTTAGTTCTGAACACTGGCAGACTTGTTGAATGGGTCTCCTATTTATTTCCAGCTTCTTCTGTTATAAAGAAGTAGGAAATCAAAAACGTCATTGCTCTGATTTTCTTCACTTTACATAGAATGTGTAGGGCTTTAATGCCTGGAGATGATGAAAATATGAGTGATGAAGCAATATGGGAAACCCTTCCTGTAAGTATATTATTATTCATTATTTGGTTAAATTATTTGCTGGTTCTATGTTCGAAATTCTTTGTTTGGTTCTAAATTTCGATGCTTCCGTGGTTGTAAATAAAGGATCAGGATAAGTGGGTATGACATAATTAACATTTCCGCCCAAATTCCTTTATAAATTTTAAGTATTCTCTAGTTATAGAGTGATAAGTGATGAAGAACAGTCAATAGAAAATTGATAAAATCCACGTAATTATCTTTGATTAGATGAGGCTTGACATTTATTGTTTAGAATCTCGTGTTGTAGTAAGTCAAAAGCATCTTGCTAGAATCGAGAAAATAAGCCTTCAATTAACATTTAAATAAAGAGTACTGTTCATTACTAATTCCTTTATTATTAAGCATTTAAAAAAAAAATTAAAAATCTTTTCAAAACTTTGGTTCTGGACATTTCATTCAGTTTTCCTGAAGGATTGTTCTTCCCCAGTGATAAAGATCTTTTATACCCATTCTTCATTGGCATAAAAGGGAACCTTAATGTTTTACTTAATACTGTGATGTGATCTGTTTTTGTTTTATTTTCACAAAATCTTGATTCTAAAGTGTGTATCCCTGTTTGCTAGCACTTCTGGGTCGCTATATCCATGGTCTTCTTTATTGCTGCTACAGTATTCACTCTTCTTAAGATATGTGGTAAGTTATGATCATCCCTAAAATATTTGTTAGTTGTTCACTCCCCTTACTGCGGTATTTTTGTTTATTCTTCTGATGCCTAGGAGCTACATGTTAATGCTTGGTGATCAATTTTTTCTTTCCCCTTTAGGATTTTGTTTTGTTTTGGAGGGGGGACATAAAATTTTCATTCCCATTATAGTGACAGTTTGATGTGGCTCTTTTTGGGAATTGAAGTTTTCAATGTTCAAGTTTCGATTTGGGTAAAGCCCTGTATAAATAGCAACATTGCCAAACCTTAAGTACCCAAACATAGCCCATTATAAATAATACTGAAGGTATGGACAGACAGAGGTTAGCCCTTAAAACCAAGAGATGTGTACAAAGAGTGAAAAATGCTGGTCCCATGAGGCAGCATTCTTCCTTTCACTGACATCAACACGCCAGCCACAACCAACTTCACTAAAGAGCCTGCCTTATTCCGTACTTTCATTTTTTGGCTACACTGGCTCGACTGAAAGAGGGGGATAATTGTCTCTTAAAGAAGTTACATGGGTGCTAATTAGCTCAGACACCTTTAGAGACTAACTATAAGATTGGTCTTTGCATGAGAGTGCTCCCTTTAACATCGGAAACTATCAAAAACTAGTAAATAAATTAATTTAGCTGCACTATCTATCTGTTTTTTATTGTGTTAAGATTACTTGCTGAGTTGTGTTACTGTAATCACATTCTTTATATTGATCATTATCTGATGAGTAGTTGAATGCACATCTATCATATTCTTGCTAATTTCCTTTCAATCACCTGCAGGTGATGTTGCTGCTCTAGGCTGGTGGGATTTATTTATTAACTTTGGGTATAACCATATTTCCATATCTGAGATACTGGTTGTATCTGGTTGTTGATTTGTGTCTTTGACCTTCATAGAATCTATCCTTTTGCAGCATTGCAGAGTGCTTTGCCTTTCTTGTTTGTACAAAGTGGTATAATCCAACAATTCATGGAAAATGTCATATGGACACAGCAGATCCCAGCTCATCATCACTGACATCATCATTTACTATAAGATACCTGGACTGGGATAGAGGTTTGGTGGTTTCTGCAGATGAAGAGAGGCAGCAAAGTGGCCTATGCAGTCTGCAGGACATTGGTGGGCATATCATGAAAATTCCCTTCATCGCTTTTCAAATTCTGCTATTTATGCATTTAGAGGTATAATATATCTTGATCAAGGGCCTATTAATGTTTTCAGAAAGTGCAAGTTGGCCAAATTTCTTGAGATTTTTTCCCTCATGCTTTTACAGGGAACACCGCCTGGTGCCAAAACTATGTCATGTGCTGTTGTCTTCTCTCCCCTTTTTCTGTTGCAAGGAGCTGGGGTTTTATTCGCGGCTTATAGACTAGTGGAGAAATTAGTTCTCTTATTTTACAGTGGAGATGTTCCTGTAAGATACTCGGATATGGCACTAAAAGCCCGCGATTGTTTTGGATTCTTGCACCATGGCTCAAGGTATTAGTTTGTGCCTGTTTGCTATGAAACCAAAATTTATCTTTGGTAATTTTTTCACTGAGCAAATAAAAGCTGATAGTATTATTTAATTGCAACAGATATATTTCATTGCTTGCATTTTCTGCATTAACAGGCTGATGGGCTGGTGGTCAATAGACGAAGGAAGTCGAGAGGAACAAGCCAGACTTTATTGTGATGGAGGTCCAGGGTCAGTTTTTCTTTTAAAGCACGTTTGGCAGAAATTCAGTTTCTGGACTATTGTTTTCCCTTTGCTTAAAAACCTAATTTGGAAACTTAATCATCACTTTCACATCCTTGTTTTGGATGTCTTGAACAGAGCACCATTTTCCCCTTCTAAAATTAATTTTTTTTCTTTTTGTTATGCTCTTTCAAAATGTAAAATAATTGGGGTGAACATATTCCAATTAACATGGAATATTGATCCAAATTACCTTCACTGTATGTGAATGTTATTTGTTTTTTTACTATTTAGGTATAGAACTTTCTCCCCTGATACTGTGAAGAAAATGCCTAAAGCAGAACTTGTCGAGGAGGTATTGCATTATACTTTGCATAATTGTTGTTTTCATTTTGGTGTTTATTACTTAAGCCTGTCTTTTTAATATGAACCTTAGTGTTACCTGTAAGTAATCACAATTCTTAAAACTCCCAGATCTGGAATCTACAAGCTGCACTAGGTGAGCAGTCAGAGATTACAAAATATAGCCAGCAGGAATATGAAAGACTCCAAAACGTAATGTTCTCAACCTTGATTGATTCTCCCACATTTAATTTGTTAATCAGGTGCATATGCTATGCTATTAGTTTTTTTTCTCAATAACCATTTTCTTCATTCCCATTTAAGGAATTTAAAGTTCAAACTAATCAGGATCTAGCATTTTAAAACTTTCATATGATTAAATTGGGTCAATTCTGTTGTCTGTAATGTGGTAATAATAAGTGATTCTCAATGTGTAACTGAACTGCTATTTGATTGAATTTGTTACAATTCTCATCTCTCTCTCTCTACCTTTGATAAAAGCGTGTGAATGAATATACATTCAATCTGGGTGTGCTGTAAAAAACCATACCCAAGTTTGTGAAAAGGGGATCTAAAAATCTGTGAAGAGGGACCACTTTTAATTCTCTCTAAATTCGAGTCTAATTCCTGATGACCTTACAAAAATGTATAATGTTGACTATTAACTAGGGATTGATGAATTTTTCAGGAAAGGATCCTGTGTAGAGTTTGCTTTGAAGATCGGATTAATGTGGTCCTGCTTCCATGCAGGCACCACATTCTTTGCAAGTAAGAACCCTAAAGCCCTGCTCATGCCTCTATATTCTATTACTAGCCGTTTAATACAATCATTGTTGGCTAAAGAACTCTAAGCACATAAATCTGGTTGTACAGTAGCCAATAAAAGCTCATAAAAATGGATCTGTCTGTATATCCCATCCTTGGAATGCCCAATCTGACTAGTTTTCATGGGCTCTTTGCTCAGCCTGCTGATACTTATATACTCCCTCCGTTCCTTTATATAAGTGATAAGTGAACTGAATCATGTTGATAAAAAAGTTGGTTAGAGAAAATAAAGATGTAAAAAATGTAACTATTTTTGCCAAAAATATCCTCATTTAAGTGGAAGAGAGAGAATGTGTGAGAATCAAATATATGATGATATGAGTAATTAAATGGGGGTAAAATGGGAAATAGACAAATTTGAGACAGCCTCTAAATGTCTATTATAAATAGAAACAAGCCATAGGTGGTGGTGGTTGTTGTTTCTTATAAAAAGGAACGGAATGAGTGTTATATATTCTCATAATTTTGGACTACTTTCTTGTCCAATTTTTGACAATTTTAATGTATGTACAACAGCACATGTGGTGAAAAGTGCAAGAGGTGCCCTATCTGCCGTGTCCCCATTGAAGAAAGAATGCCTGTGTATGATGTATAGATTCAATACCCACACGCTAATTGAAGCCATGTCGCTGTCTCACAATACAGACTTGCTTTTGTTTTTAGATGATGCAAGCACAGAGATAATCATAGGTTTGTTCATTATCAACAGCTATGTATAGTTTCCCAGGGTTAGAAGTCTTACTCTTCTGTAAAGTGTGTCTTATTTGTTGCAGTCGCTTTCATACGTGGTTTGGAAAACTTCACCATTCTCATTGCTAAGTGGTACTGTGTCATCTTGATTTTTAGTACAATTGAAAAGTTAATGATTGTAAGCCATTTAGAGCCCTTTCTATGTGGCCCGTTCATACAATCTTGTGTGGTTTGTATCAAATGTCAAGGCATTTCTGGTTCACCCATGAAGCTGACGTAGCCTGTCCTTCGTATTAAGTCAAGGGCTTGTTTGGATTAATGTTGGCAAAAGTGGCTTTTATTCCAACTGATTTTTAGAGGAACTGCAAGATGCAAAGAAGAACTTGGAGCAAGAATTGGCGACTGTATTTGTTCATGAATTCGTTAGCTTGTTTTGAAAATAATACATGATTATATAGATAAAGCTCAATTTAAAAATAAGTTAACTTCAAAATCCTTCTACTAAAATTTGTTGTGCTTGAGTATCTTTTTAAATTAGGTTTAACTTGAATTGATAAAAAAGGGATAGGTGAACTAGATTCTAACTTAACATGTAAATCATCCTCCTCACCTCATCAATTCATCATCAGCTTGATTTATAATTCCCAAGAATCCATGTAAAAGAACAAGTAGGAAAATTTGCTATTAATGGAAAATTAGTGCAAGTACTTACATTGCATAAAGTTAAGTAATATTATCTCATGTGTTTAATATATGAGTTAGATAATTAATTTGTATGTATTAAAAGATTAGGTGAATTAGTTATTTATAATATAGGTTGGTTTCTCTAAAATACCATTTTTTTTAAAACCATATTGACTCCGGGATGGAATCTCATTCAAAATGTGTCGTTAACAAGGATATTTTGAACAAAAGTTATAAATTTGATAAATAATGCGGATTGAAGTTATATATTTAGGATCAAATCCAATTCACTAACTAGGGGTGTGTATGGGCAACAATGTGTTATACATGACCCTTGCTTGATTAAGATTCAAAGGTTATAAGTTCTCTATTTCAACTAGAGGTTCAACCATGAAAGGAGTAAGGAACTAGAATGTAAACAAAAAATAGGAAAATACCTTTAAGGTCTCAAAAGATCAAGAAAATGTAAAAAAATCCTACAGAAAATTTTGATGTAAAAAAGACTCCAAAGAATTGTTTAAATCCACGAGATGGAATTGTTAATCACCTAGAATGAGTTGTCAACAAGAATTTTTTTACATTAGAAATTTTTGTGGGATTTTTTTGACATTTTTTTGGTTCCTTGGGACCTTAAAGGAATTTTCCTCAAAATAATAATAATAATAATAAAACATACAAACATCAATCTCTCTCTCTTTTTTTTTAAACAGTTCTAAGATATTCATTAATCATGAAAAGAGAGTACAACGATGATATGGCAACCACATGGGCGAGCCAACAGACACGATAATTACTACAAAGGACGTAAGACAAGAATCAAATGAAAGACCACTACAGGACATACTGGGAAAACACTGGAAATGAAAACAAGGCAACAAAAAAACAAACAGATGACAGTAAACATGGCGATCAAGTAAGATCATCAGGTCTGGATCTAGAAGACGCCCGGTGTAGCGATCTCCTGATGGGCTTTGAGTCTTCATCCAGCACTGAACATAAAGGAGGTAAGGGTATGGATACCCACCCAATGGGGCACACCTCCTAAGAGCAGCTAAGGAGTGTGCTGCTTTGTTCCCCTGTCGAGGAGTGAAACGGATCAAAAAGCTGGGCTCCTACTTGAGTAACCCCAGGATATCTACAAGGATACCTCCTGATTGCCATTCACTAGATATGGTTCACCTTTTCCCATACAATGCACAAGGGGTTGGCAGTCAGTTTCAAAGATGAGATTCTTATTTCCCAAGTCTTGTGCAATTATCAGAGCTCGTTTCATAGCAAGAGCTTCTGTCATAAAGGCTGAGATTGATTTTACTTTATTATCAAAAGCCCATTTCATATCTCCCCAGTGATCCCGACAGATGATGCCGATGGTAGCTCGATTCACAGACTCATAAAAAGCTCCGTCAACGTTGATTTTGAGCAAGGGCGTTGGCAGTGGTTCCCATTTAACATCTGATTTCAGCATCATCGCCGAAGTAGTCTCCGCTGATGAGGGGGAGTGCGCTGTGCAGAAGTCAATCATGAACTTGGATGCTCTCTTGATTACTTCACCAGGTTCTGGAGACATTGCATTAAATAACACCTTATTCTTTCCTTCCAAATATACCAGAGTAGCCAACATATATAGTTATCAAAGTCCGTGAATGGGTGGTGGGTTCCAAGAGGTCAATCCACCATTTCTGGAAATTTTGAATTTGACCCGGATCATTCTTGAATGAGAGGCGACATCCAAACCATATGCATCTTACCCAAGGACAATGAAAAAAGAGGTGTTTTGTAGTTTCACTTTCACCTTTGCAGATAGGGCACAGGGAGGTAGGGCTCCTCTTTTGTTTGGTGAGGGCTTCATTTGTAGCTATAGCATTGGATAGAATTCTCTAGATAAAGTTAGCTACCCTTGGCCACATGCACTTTCCAGGTTTGTTTCCATATGATCCTATTCAAGAGCACCGAGGAACCAACGATAAGAGAATTGGAGAGGGAGTCTGAGTGTGTGAGGTGGTACCCACGTTTGACCGAGTATGACCCATTATTTGCCAAGGTCCACATTACTTTGTCCTTAGTAGGTACTCGTGGAAGTGGGATGATAGAAATGGCTTCCGCTTCTTAGTCACCAATGAATTGGCTGATTTGGTTGAGATCCCAAGTTCGATGCCCATGTGAAATTAGTGTTGCTACCCTTTGATTAGACTCTTGTAGTGTCTTGCACGCTGCAGCCGCCGGGATGGGAGTGAAGGAATCCAATTATCTTGCCATACTGGTGAAGATAGCCCGTCCCCAATTTGCCAATACAGATCTTTTTTAATGAAGTCTTGACCCTCTAGAATGCTAGACCAACACATCAAAAAAGGAATAGTTAGGAAAATAGAGGCCTTTTAGAACCCTCGCCTATAAGTCATTGGGTTTTTGGAGAAGACGCTAGGCCGTTTTTACGAGAAGGGCATCATTAAATTTGGAGAAGTCTCGGAAGCCCATGCCCCTTTCAGCTTTAGTTCGAGTTAATTTATGCCATGGAACCCAGTGGGCCTTATTGTGACCACCCCACCAGAAACTTGCCACCAAGCTGTTGAGTTCTTTGCAGGTTTGGGTGGGAGAACCTGAAGCAAGTCATAGGGTAGGTAGGAATGGCATTGATGACCACTTTTATCATGACTTTATGCCTTGCAAAAGATAGGTGTTTGCTGCTCCAGCCTAAGACCTTTTTGCTTACTCTTTCTCGGACATAGGAAAGTGCCTGGTGTTTTGTTTTGCCCCAAACACTGGGATACCCAAGTATTTTCCTTGATCCAGACTTTCTTCGATGCCGAGAATGTCACAAATATGTTGCCTCAGTGTTTGCGAGGTATTTGCTGAGAAAACAATGCTTGATTTTTCCAAGTTTGCCGATTGGCCTGAGGCGGTGCAATAGGAATTAAGAATCTCAGCTAATACTTGACAATTACGCATATCTGCATGCATAAAAAACAAGGCATTATCTGCGAAGAAATTATGGGAGATTATCGGACAGGAGGTATTTAATTTAATCCCTAGAAGCCTTCCCTAAAAAATAGCGTTATTAATCATGCATGAAAGGGCTTCGAGAGACAAAATAAATAAATAAGGCGATAGTGGATCCCCTTGATGGAGTCCTCTACTAGGGCTAATGGAAGCGATTTTTTCACCTGCAATACAAAGGTTAAGGTGTATCGTTTCCACATGATTTATAACAAGATCAACCCATTTCAGGTAGAAGCCAAATTTTAGGAGCACATGTTTTAGAAAATCCTACTCAACCCTGTCATAAGCCTTACTCATATCCATTTTTAAGGCAAATTCAAATTTATTTCCTGTTTTTCTTCTCCTTAAATAATTAAAAACTTCATGGGCTATGATAATATTATCCTGAATTAAGTGACTTGGCACAAAAGCACCTTGGTTGGGGTTTATATTCATCCTATTGGTCAACACTTTTGAGATGATTTTATAAGAAAAATTATAGAGGCCAATAGGTTGAAAGTCAGATACTTACTCAGGTTTATCCACCTTAGGAATGAGAGTGATCTTTGTTCCATTAATATAGCAGGGGGAAGGCTTTGCTCAAAGAAAGCTTTAACCATGTTAACAATTGTATCACCCACCTTCTCCCAAGAAAATTGATAGAATTTACCTAGGAAACCATATGGACCTGGGGCCTTGGAGCTCCCTAATTCAAATACTACTACTCGGATCTCCTCTCGTGTTACGGGTTTGAGAAGGGCCTCATTTGTAGTCCCATCAATTGTCGCTTTGATTGAGTCAAGTACATTTGAGAATTGTCTCGGTCCTGAAGGAGAGAAGAGATTAGTAAAATAATCAATGAGCATATGATTTATAGTATTTTTATCCCTGGTCCACATTCCATTTTCATCCTTTATGCTTAAGATTTAATTCCTTCTCCTTCTAATTATAGTGGTAAGGTGGAAGAATTTTGAAATTTTTGTCTCCTGTCGTAAGCTAGGCTATGCGTGATCACTGTCACTAGTAATTTTCCTTTTGGTCCATCAGGTCCTCAATGCGCCTCAGGATGGTCGCTTCTTCCTGTTTACTCTCCTCAGTTTGGTAGCCTTGTTGAACATTAGAGAGATTGGATTTCAAAAGTTCAATCATTCTTTCCCGTTAGGGAAATTAGTTTTGCTCCAATTTATTAGATATTTCCTGCATTTATTTAATTTAAGAGCAAATTGATTGATGGCATTTTTATTTTGAACAGCATCCACTTCCCAGCTTTCATGAACCACCTGCTTGTAATCATTATGAATAGTCTAATAATCCTCAAACCTGAAAGGTTTAATTTTATTAGAAGAGACATAGTTAAAGTTAATAAACAGGAGGTGGTGATTAGAGCCCTTAGGATCAATATGGAATACTTGAGCAAACGGAAAATTGTGACAAAATGTATCATTCCCTATAGCCTGGTCAATTCTTTCTCTGATAGTAGCCTCGTCCTATCTGTAGTTGCACCATGTGAACCACGACCCACTGTATCCCAGGTCAATAAGTGAGCAATCGACAATGAATTTTTGAAAGTTGAGAATTTTCCTTATATCTCTAGGATTGGCGCCCTTCCTTTTTTGATGAGAAGTGATATCATTAAAATCTTCCAAATAGATCCAGCTCTCCCGCAAATTGCAAACTTAATAGTATTTTCATAAACAAGGAGCCGGTCATTTTTTGTTTGGGGGCCCCGGACAAAGGATAGATATTGGGGAAAATCTGTAGCCAGGTTAAAAATTGATGTGTGGATGGCATTGGTGGAAGAGGAGAGGATGTTCACAATAGTATCTCTATCCCAGAATAACGTGAGACTTCCACTTTGTCCCGTAGGATCAATAATCCATTCTTCATCAAATCCATTCCACTTCCTAGTCTTGCTAACATAGCTGCGTCTCTTCTTTGTCTCTATAAGGAAGACAATGTGGGGTTTTTGTTTATTACATATTTTCGTCAGATACTTGACTGTAGGGGAACCCCTAACCCCTGACAGGTCCAGGATAAAAGACTTATGGCGAACCGATGGCTACTTGGTGGTAACCATTGGTGTTATTGAAGGATGTAGGGGAGGTCGGTGTATGGGCCATAGCATTATTATTCCATGGTTTCGAGGGCGACAGAGGATGAGAACTGTGGATGCGTATGGGCTCAATCACTTTTGCTTGGCGAAGGCCTTTCTTACCAGGTAGGGATTTTTTTCAATTTGAATTAGTCCCAAGGACCATAAAAAATTATAAAAAAGTCTCAATAGAAATTCACATATCAAAAAAATTGTTAGGAACTTTTTTTTTATATTATTTGAAACAAAATGTTGTAAATAATATAGTTTTGTTGTTAGGTTGTTAAATAAAGACTTTCTAGGTTAAATTTTTGTGCAAATAATATAAGACTTGAACTTAAAACAAAATTCGAGTGTTTAAATTTTGTAATATAACATTTTCTGTTGTGAATATAATAAAACACTGGTTTTAAATTTTGTTGTAAAAAAGTTTCAGTAAATAGAGACTCTTTAATACAAATAATATGAATTTGATATATGTTGGAACCTTTTTGTAATTTTTTATGGTCCTTGAGACCTAACCGTCATTTTCCTTTTTCAATTTCCTCATTCATTTTTTGGGACCCACCAGAGGCAAAGTGTCTCAGTGGATATAGCGACATTTTCCTGCTCTTGGAAGGTGAGTCTCTTGTTTGGAGGATTAGGACGTTGATCTTCATCCAGCGAAACAGGAGGCCTCTTCAAGTCGATCCGTTATGGTCCCGAACTCAGTTGATTTTGAAATAATTCTCCGTTGTGGTCCCGAACTTCATCTTCAGCTAACTAATTGTCAAAAACAGACAATTCTAAAGCATACAATAATACACACGATGAATGTAAGAATCCTTTCAGAAACTTGCATGTCTTTGAATGTTTTATTTATTCAACTATTTGTTTTTGGAAGTTCAACGTCAACCTACTCAACCGCAGCCTTAAAATAATAATATAATGATAATAAAAGTTACCATCAAACATTTGAGTGGGTAGGTGAAAATTGAACCTACCAAAATCGTGAAGCCACCAAGTAAGTTAGGTGTGGTCGTCGCAAACAAGAAATGAACAGATGTTTATCATACATGAACCATTACCACATCAAGCGAATCTTTCTTTGAGTGAGAGCACTCGATCTCGATGATCCTAACAAAAAAAACTACCGACAGAGAGAGTCTGACTAGTACAAGACCGAGTAAAGTGTATAAACTTGTGTGCTCAATATATGTATATATCTTCAATGACCTCTCATATCCAAACACGTCCAAAGTCTCATATTAGACTTGATTGACACAACTGCTTTATAACTACCGGTCTTCACTGTACAGTAGAGCATGCTTTATAACTACCAGTACTCCATCAATGATCTCACCAATTAAGGAGAACTTTATAGTTGTATTATCCAAGAATCATGGATAATATGTTTTAGGAGTTCATGTTGGTTGTAAACCTAAGATCCCCCCAAAAATTAAGGAATGCGTTTTCCCGCCTATCCTTTTAGGTAGAAATGCTTCTCCTATCCTGGACGGATCTAGATGTAATTTCTTTTACTTCCTATTTTTTTCAAGAAAATTTATTTTAATGGGTAGAAAATCTAAAATAAATATAATTTTTCAACTTTAAAAATAATTTTTTATTTAAAAATAATCAAATTAAAAAAATTGAATTTGAACCGTTTAGATGGGGAGTGCCCCTACCTATCCAAAGGATAGGCGGGAAACGCATTCCCAAAAATTAACTATATGGATAGTACTCTTTTTGATCCTTATTATAAAGCATTAACTAATAATTCTCACAAATTAATAAAAACAATTAAAGTTAATAAAGTTGTCCTACAATTTAAGTAGCTTCTAATAATACTCATACTAATTGTACCAAACTCTAATATTATATTAATATTACTCTCACCTACTACCCTTATTAATTATAGGCATATATGAAAAAAAATAATTAATGCTCCTTAAAAACAAGTAAGTACATTATAAAAAAGATCAAATACATTTATTAGTTGTTGTTTTATAATAAAAACTAGAAAGAGTACGTTTTTGAATCCTATCTTTAATTTGGTCCTCTCTCTGCACATATGAGACCGTGAGTCAGTGTTTCAGTCTTTTTTTTTTCGCTCAGATCAGTGTTTCAGTCTTGATTTGGTCCTCTCCGCATATATGAGTGTGTATTTAAGTCCTTCGCTTTGATCCTCCCTCTGTATATATATATATATATGTATGTATGTATCTCATTTGTTCTTTCGGGGCTGTTAGGAACTTTCCAGGTGGATAATGAAGAAATATTAAAGGAAAAAAAATGAAGAAATCAATAATAAAATAAGGGAAAATTAAGCACAGGTCCCAAGGAATAATTTTTTTTTTTTTTTTTAACAAAAAGTCCCTTAAAATCACCAAATTACAAGAAGTCCAAGGGACTTTTTTGATATTATTTGTATAGAAATAAAATCTAGGTTTTTAAATGTTGTTGTAAATATAGCTATTTCCGTTGTAAATATGGTTTTTTCTCATTTGTAAATGGCCGATTTTAAATTTTGTTGTAAATACAAAGCACTTCCTATTGTAAATCTAGTCTTTTTTTTGTAAAGGACTCTCTACATTCAAAATCCAGGTGTTTAAATGTTGTTGTAAATATGAGCATTTCCTGTTGTAAATATGACTTTTTCTGTTGTAAACGGTCAAGTGTTTAAATGTTGTTGTAAATATGACATTTTCGTTGTAAATATGATATTTCCCGTTATTAATAAAATAATATCAAAAAAGTCCCTTAGGACTTTTGTGTAATTTAGTGATTTCAAGGGATTTTTTTCTGTAATTTTTTCTGTTCTTTGGGACATGTCCGTAATTTTCCCATAAAATAACCGATCTAAACGGATCCGTTTTCATATAAACTTGATATTACAAGTTTTTTAAAATAAAGTTGATTGATTCCACATCATATTACAAGTTTTTAAGCACAAAGTAAATCTCTCTATAGTTAATTAAAATAAAAAATTTAGCTACAAAATAAACAATATTAAAGCTTAAAGGGTAGTTTATTGTGTGAATATATTTATCATCCTTTGGATCACCTAGTATGCCACACTTGTTTACATATTATCAGGTATCCATATCCGACGACCTTGAGATAAATATTTGGGGGGTCAAATGTCTACTCATTAACTATTTTTAAAAAAAATATTTGAGGGTTCAAATGTATAATAAAATTATTTTAATAAGTCTAATATATAAAATTACATACATTTTTACATTATATTAATTTCTTTTTTTTAAAAAAAAAATACTAAACAATTTTTTTTGGGGGCCATGGCGTCCTATTGTCTCTACAAGATCTGCTCCTATCCAACACTTTTTCAAATTTTACCAGGTATCCAAATAATTAACTAATTTAGATTGAGGTTTTGCAACTAATACGCCTTTCTCTAAGGGTCCTTTTTTAAAAAAGCAGAATCTGAATTAAGTTCATCCACTTTGTAATTTATTCGGTCCACAACTTTGTGTTAGTTTTGTAGCTATAAAAAGATAATGTTTGCAAGAAAAAACTATAAAAGATACATTTTGTGCAAGGCAAAAATACCTTACACAATAAGACCTTATTTTGGAGCCATAATAGTGAAGTTTTTTTTTTATCCTCTTGTGACTACTAATTATTTGAAAGTAATTATCTTATATATATATATATATATATATATTATAATTTTATTATATTACATATCATATGGACTTTTGCCTTCAGGGAGGGAGAATGTTTGTTAATAAATTATTAGTTATAAATATGACTGAACATAATACTATTTCTTGTTCTAAATATAGGAGCTCAATGATTAATTTACATATATTAAAAAATTAATTAAGTTAGTTATTTGTGATACATGTGTATTGATTTTTCTAAAATGTGTCATTCAATTAACACCCTCATTGACATAAGCCCCTTTTAATATATACAACCAATGGGTATTTGATAAAAAAAGTAAAAAATTATAAACTTAGGTGATAAAATATCTTGAGATTTTATAATTAGAACGACACGAAACCACTCAACTGACTCTTATATTTTTAAACTCAGAGGAAATGATACAACAATTATACTTTACCCAATCCATAGTATAAGTGACTATAACTAATTTATCAAAGCTAAGAAGGCAAGAAATGATACATTTTGAATTAATTTTTTTTTTCAACTTTACCTCTATTAAATAAGATCTTTCAAGGAGAGAGGAAAATATTGAGTTATATTTGAGCGTTAACTACATGATTAAAATTAACAAATAAGTATTATAATAATTAATAAATGTATGAAAATGACAAATGAAAGTAGGACCGAAAAGGCGAATAACAAATTACAAAGTCAAAAACTTTGTGCCAAAAAAAGAAAAAAAAAAGAAATGACTTTTTTTTTTTTGGGTACAGCTGTTGACTTGTCGGTGCGGTTGGTGTGCATGTGATGTGAATATGCGAGAGGAGACAGATTTTGTTGACAACATTAAGAAATGTAATGTGAAAATCATTATTTATTTGTAAAACATTAAAATTATTACTTACAAGAGTTTCGTTAATTAATTATGAAGTCATGTAATTAGTTACATTATAAAAAAACTGTCATTTTGTAATCGTTATATATATGACACATTATCTTAGAATCTTGCAGTGATTTTAAAACCGCTACAAATATTAGAGCAAAATTTTAGTAGAATTTGACATTGCAGGAAATGCAAATTGAAAATTTGGTATGAACATTGTAGTGGTTCTGAAAACATTACTAAGAACATCCAGAAATTTGGAAAAAAGTTGTAGTGGTTATGAAACTGCTATTAATATTGGATAAAAATTTAAAGGTTGCACCAAAATTTTAATCTGAATTTTAATTTAAATTTGTAGAGGTTTTAAAATCGCTAAAAAATATTGAAAAAAAGAGAGCGAGACTATAATTTGAGTTCATTGTTACAATATTATGTTAAATATTTTATTATTTAAGTAAAAATTTAAATGATAGTAGTTAATATTTGAGAAGAATGATTTAATTAAGTTAGATTAATATAAATATTATATGGGTTTCATATTGAAAATGTGTAGGTAATAAGGACTTATTATATTGTCTACTAGATGTTATTTGATTATGGAAGGAATGTTGAAAATGTTGGGGAAAATCCTTAAATTTCTAGAGAAGAAGAAAAAATAATTAGTATAAATAATATAAGAAGAAAAAAATAAATGTTGAAATCAAATATTTTTTTTAAAAAAAAATTAGCATATTTGATTAGCTTGCTCAATTCTTCAACTCTTCAGGAAAACTTTATAGATGAGAGAAAACGAGAGAGAAGAGGGGTACGTGGGAAGAAATAGAGAAGGATTTGAAATGAGGTGTGGTGAGAGTATTTATAGGGATTTTTGTGGGGGATGTTTGTGTATGATCCTTAGTTGACGTTTCATGTGACTTGAACTCCTTACAATTCATCATGAGATGGAGATCATATATGAAATGTAAATAAAAAAGGTAAGAAAATAAATAGAATAACATATGAGTATACAATTCTTATTAAAGGAAGGATTCAACTTGAGTGCAATTAATCCAAGATATGTCTATGTGCTTGTAACTTCTCAGTTGTTGTTAATTTGAAGTTTTCATTTCCTCCAATTGGTTTACCAATACGAGGGATTAGCAATTTGAGCAAAAATACAAGATCTCATTCTCTATATAACTTTCAACTATAAAACATTCTGACCACGCTTTTGTAATACCCTAAAAATCATATTTAGCATAACCACTATATGTTGATAAATGATACCTATTAGAATAGGTGAATATGTGGTCTCAAAATATTTTGGCTTATTTAATTTGATTTAGGGAATTTTCTCTTAGAATTAAATAAACCAAAGACCCAAATTTTCTAATATTCTTGTAGAGATCATAAAATACCCTAATAACTCATGAATATCATATCTTAGCAAATAAAATACAAAGGTGAATTTGTTATAATCTATGGGTTATATTTTCATCTAAATTCCATTTTGGAATTAATAAACCAATGGTTAATTATAAAACTACATATTGAAGGCAATAAAATGTGATATTAAATCACATAAGATAACAACTATTTTAAATGATCATAAGGAAAGAAAATAGCACATAAATTAGTGATTAATTTATAACCAAAAGTGATGAAACCACTTAATTATATTAAAGCAAATTAGCAACAATAAATGAACAAATGAGCTTGCAATAATTAAGATTAATGGCAAAACACATGTAACGCCTATCGGGGATATACTTTAGCCTAAATACAAGTGGTAGATGGCAATGAAAATAAATAGATATTAAAGAGAATGAAATACCCTATAATTATCACATTGAATCATAGTTCCTATTTATTTCTAAAGGGCCATAAAATGTTATTAAAATACCCAAACAAATTAAAAGAAATTGTCAATAATTGTTGGGCAATTAAATTTACATCAATTAAAGTATTCACATTTAATTCTTATATCATCAAGAATAAACCATAGATGGTTGTGAAAATGATTAAGGTAACTAAAGAGCATTAAAAACCATTATTGGGCAATTAAATTGATATTAATTGGATTATTTGCATTAACATTCATAATTAATCTAGTGGCAAATATTAATAAATAATTTGGAATATTTGGACTTAAGTAAATATTAAAGAGTAGTAAGGGTTCAATATTAGTATCAAATGAGTTTCCAAAGATCACAATTAATGTAATAAATCAATCATACAATTATAATTAAGCCTTGTAACAACTAAAACACTATATTAGGGATTATAACTTGAATTAAATTAACAATCCCTAAGGGTATAATAAGGGGCGAAATTTGTGGTAAATTAAGAAGCAAAAGATTAAACAAAAATATAAGATAGGATCACAACTAATATAAAATAAAAATCTACCAAAGCAAGTAGGATTTTTCTACAAAAATGAGGAAGTAAGAATTGAAAGAAGGTTCTAGAAGGTTCTAGAAAGTTCTAGAAGATTCAACAACTTGGAGAGTAAGTTGGGAAAACTTGGAGAACAAGTTGGAAAACTTGGAGAGCAAGAGTCAAAAGCACATGTGCAACAACTTGTTGGACAAGAAGGGCAACTTCTTGAAGAAGGATGAAAAAGATGAAGGAAGAGAGAAGAGGAGTGGCTTGTTGGAGAAGTTGTTTGTAGCCTATAAATAGGAAGCAAATCGCTCTTCAAATCTTCACACCAAAACTCAACCAAGAAGGTGAGTTCTTAGAAAGCAAGAGTAGAGAGAAAGTGAGAGTAAAGGGTCTTGGAGAAGGAGTAGCAAGGTTCTTCAAAGATAAGTTCTCAAGTTCTAGCTTTAAGTTCATAGATAGAAGTCATTTTGATCTTAAAAATGCTAGAGTAGTTTTATTTTCATATTTTTATGGTTAAAAATAGCTTTATTTCAAAAAATTGATGAAGGAAGTAATAGAGAAAATTTTTTGAGAGAGAAACACCAAAGTAACGAAGTTCTGGCGGAATTTTTCGGGTAGGCGATTTCTGGAGTCAGTAGTAAAAATGCCATAATTCTATATTGAAGATGAAGTCAATTAATTCTGAATTTTTTCATGGTTAAAGTAGACATATAGATATTTCCAAATATACCTAGAATGTGTCATTTAAAGTTTTGTGCAAGGAATTAAAAATTGTAGAAAATAGGCTACGAAATTCTGGAATTTTCTGGGCAAGATATGAACACGTGAAAACTGGGAGTTTTTCTTAAGTTCTAGGCAAACCTTAGTATTTTTTTTCTCAAAACTAGACATCCTAAGGAGTCCGGGGAATTTTATGGATCCTCATTTCGATTTTTGTGGAATTAATTATGAATTTTCAAAGTTAGCGAAAATTCTGCCCCGAAATGTTGAATCAGCGTTTTTGTAAAAATAAAGGTATATAATTAAAGTGACAAATCCACTGGGGGTAAAAAGGTCGGTAGTGGCTAGAATATCTCCTAAGATAATATTTACGAGATAATAATGCGATAATACTATTATAGGACATCCAGGAAAATCGGGAGACGTGCAGGACCAAGCAAGCGTATCGCTATCTAAACGGACTAAAGGTACGGACGCGTCCGTAACACTAACTCGATGCTTATTGTATGCTATATGTGATAGATGTTTTCATGAAGTGATGGACAAGACTAGGTCTTGGGCCAGGCACTGTGACTAAGTTTATGGGGCTTAGATCACCTATTTTCATACATTCAGCTATACACGGGTTATGGTTTTGATAATACCATTACAGTTTTCCTAGCGCTGAGGACACAAATGTACATCGTGGCACTGGTGAATAGTGCAGACTATAATAACATACATATGCGTGGGTGTGTTCTCGTTATTATCTTTCATATGTGATTACCGCTGTAATATCATAAATATCGTCATACATAAAACGTTAAATAAGCATGAGGTTAACCGTTACCTGAGGTTCAATGGTCATTGAATCTCAGCTCTTACCATAGCTTCAGGGTCCGAGGAACCAAGGACCGAAGACAAGAGTAAGCAGAGTAAACAGTACGCGTAGGGACCCGATTGAAGATCCTAGACTTGTACCGTTATGACAAGTGTACTGTACACTATGAACAGATGAATACGCCACAGTTAATGATATATCAGTTACTCACTCTTTTACTTGCTCCAATGCTCTACTCTGATAAAAAAAAATTATTCCGCTTTACGAAATTGGGGTGTTACAGCTTTAATCCTTACGTAAGATTTCAATTTCCCAAAAAACTATAAAGTAAAGAAGGAAAAAATTTAATAAATGATGAAATATGCAGTTAAAAAATTTAGAAATTAATGCTGATGTACATATTTAAAATGAGTACCTCTCAATAAGATATATCCATCAATATTGAACTAGGCTAGCGAGCTTTGTTTTATGAACAAGGTGGACTGTCAAATGAACCATCACAGTGAAAAAGGACTAAGGAAAGATCATCTCTAAATGATAAAATGTAAGAATGATTTAGTGTTGTAGCTTGTTAAGCTCCTTAACGATCAAAACCTTGTAATACAACTTCCGAAAGAAAGAACACAGCTCCATCAAAATGATGGACACATCGGGAGGAAGTGTGTTTTTTATTTCCAGCAGAAGTAACTGTTGCATAAGAACATGTGAGTCATGACTCTTCAGTCTAGCAACCTTTCGAATCTGCATGTCAATACATCGTGAAATGTTGATTGCATACCCATCAGGAACTTTTATTTTCTTCAACGTTGTGAGGAAGATTTCCTTGTTCGGTTTGTGTGAGTGAATTTTGCCGATTGAAATTTGTAATGCTCATATGGCCACACGTCTTCACGAACTCCCATGGCTCATAAATATTTCCTTACCTAAAGATGATCTTTTGACTTGTCGGGTTCGTTAAGCAGGGTGTATAGCACATTGTCGCATACATTTTTTCAATATGCATGACATCAAAACAATGTCTAAGCAAATTAGATTTTCAATATGAAAGAGCGAAGAAGATGTTTATCTTCCGTTATTGCTGAGGTGCAAAAGCAGAAGACTTGTTAGTCTTTCTCCTTGCTTTTGCTGCATCGTCATTTTTCTAAACTCGAATTTAACGTCCTAAAGCTACTGTAAGATATCTGCACCAAATAAAGTCCAAAGAGGTCCTCTTTTTTCCGATTTCCCATTGAAATGATTCCGTTGCAATTTAAACTTGTTCATAGCATCGAGAAACCTCCGATGACCCATAAATCACCATTGAGAAGACGCACTAAATCAGAGTCAAAATTACAAGTTAGACATACTATCTCAGTATGTACATTCCACCCGAATAATGTTCTCAGGCCAGGAAAATCACTTATCATCCATATCAAGGCTGCACGCAAGATGAGCAGTGTCTTCTCGTACGTGTCATATGTCTCGATGCCAACATTCTGCAAGTCCAGCAATTCCACAATAAGTGGTTGGAGATACAAATTGATGTCATTACTCGATGCCTTTTGGCCTTGAATGATTATTTTTTAAAAAAAAGTGAAGGAGCTTTGTTTATACATCAATGAGGCAAGTTGTAGGGATCTAAGACTACCAGCCAAATAATGTAACTTGTGCTAAGATTCTCAAATGATTAAAACCTTCGGTCATCAAAGCAAGACGAACATTTTTAGAGTCAGCCGCAAAAGCTGAAAAGTCTAAGTTGAAAGCTTTCTAGACTTCTGTATCCCGTGGATGTCTTAATTTACCATATTCATTCTTGTCAACTTCATTCTACCTCATATGCTCAATTGTTTTAAACAACATAAAAAATGTTTGTAAATGCGACTTCAAAGAAAAGTACATGAGAATCTTTGAAGGTTTCTTTTTCTGTTTTTCCCCCTTTTGTATTGTCTTGTACCTCAAGTGCCTAACTCTGTAAATTCATGAGCAGAACCTCATATTTGAAGCAAAACCTTTCATAGGGCATGCGAAAAATGAATTTGCCAAAAATGGTAAAATAAGGAGTGACGTCGCATTTATAGTGTTGATATTTGTAGCGATTTTGCAAAAAACCACTACATAAACCGCTACAAATCAAGAAACTCTATCTTGTGCAAAGTGAAAGTTTGTAGTGATTTTACGAAACTGCTACAAATGTGCAAACCCTCTACATTATGACTGCTACAAATATGGGGCCATTTGCATTCTATATCGGTTCTTGTTAGTTAAACTGCTACAAAACAACAATGTGACAGTTCATATAATAAAACCGCTACAAATGTGGCACCTGCATCTTGGCGTCAAGTTGGCGCCATATTTTATAATAGTTTGTTTGTAAAAACCGCTACAAACGTCGTTCATTAACCAGTGCGCCACTTAGCATGAGTCATACCATTGTAAATTTGTAACAGGTTTGGGAAAAAAACCGCTACAAATCCTTATATTTATAGTGGTTTCGTTCAACCGTTATGAATTGACAATATTTTTATAGTGTTAGAGAGTGAAAAAAGTTAATACTTTAAACAAAACATATCATATTATGTCCTTATAATACAAGAGGGAGTACATTATCTACATATTATATTGACATTGATTCTTTGTAATAAGAAACACTACTATAAAATATGGATACTACTACCCTAAAAGACGTCCTTATTTTAAAAAAGGAAGGCAGTGGCGTTGTCGTAATTATTTACTTGAATTTGAGGAATTTTGGTGACTTGAATTTTTATTCAAGTCGCCAATTATATTTGAGAAATTTCGGGAATTTTAGCGCGATTTAGGAAATTTTTGGCGCCACTTTGAGGAATTTTGGCGACTGAATTTAATTCGGGTTGCCAATTGTGGAATTTATGCGACGACCTGAATTAAATTCGAGTCGTCATCAATTGAGAAATTAGTTATTTGGTGCAATTTAGGAAATTTTTGGCACGATTTAGGAAATTTTGGCGCCGGTGAAAAATTTCAATAATTTTAGGAATTTAGGCGACCTGAATTAAATTCAGGTCGCCTAAATTCCAAAATTGGCGACCTGAATTAAATTTAGGTCGCTAATTGAATACTTGTGGCGACCTGATTTAATTTAGGTCACCACAATTAATCAATTATGGCGACTGAATCAAATATTCGGGCGCCACAATTGATTAATTGTGGCAATTGTCCATGCCACAATTAATCAATTGTGGCGACAAATCAAGATTCAGTCGCCACAATTGAGCCACAATTAAATAATTGTGGCGACTGAATTAAATCAGGTCGCCACAATTATTCAATTGGCGATCTGAATTTAATTCAGGTCGTCAATTGGTGAATTTGGGCGATCGAATCAAATTTAGGTCGTCAATTTTGTAATATAGGCGCCTAAATATGAATTTAGGTCGCTAAAATTCATAGCTATGCCTTTATCTCTCTTTTTTGTTTAAAATATTAATATATTATCCCTATGTGAACCCGTGACTCTCTACTTTTTTTGTTTGAAATATTATCCCTCAACCCGGACCTTCACTCATCGTCATTCTCATTGCTCAGCCTTCACATCTCTTCTCCCTCAACTTCATCGCTTCCTCTCATCATTTTTGTTTTCACTGCCATAGCTCGTCGACTCCATCGCCTCCCCTGCTTACCTCGATCAGATCTGAAGGCAGTGAGATCTGAAGAAACTGAAGGCACTATCAGATCATATCTTCTTCATCACCGGATCCCCTTCTTCAGATCTGAAGGCGACGAGATCTAGTTGGGTCACGCTGAAGGCGACAAAATCTATTCTTTTTTTTTTTTTTTCAATTTTACTGTGATTTGTTTTTCATGTTCTTCTGATTGTGATTGTTAGATCTAAAATTTTAGATGTTAGTCCTATTCTTAATTTCTGTTAATCCTATTTTGGATCTGTTTTTTCTTCTGATTTGTTTTCATCTACTTATTTTTTGATCTGTCGTGCTTCAAGAGTGCATATGTTGTACTTGCATCTTTTTGCGTTTTTTCTTCTCCTTGCTTGGTTCTTCTGGAAGTATTTCGGGAATTTGAATGTTGATTTTGATTTGCTCTTCTTCCATGGCCACCCAAAACCGAGGTTTTTTTTTTAAAAAAAAAAAAATGCAATGTGGCGTCTGAATTTAGTTCAGGACGCCTTACATGAGGCGTCCTGAAATTTATTCAGGACGCCTTACATGAGGCGACCTGAATTTTATTCAGGACACTAAAAATCACAAAAATAACTACCCCCTTCGAGACATCCTTCTGAAAAGGGACATTAATTAGGTCTTATTTAGGTCATTTTTTTAGGTTTTTTGTAGTAATGAAAAACAAGGGTGCGTACCAAGAATCAAGAAGAGTGGGATGGGAGTAGCCATATATATACCAATTTAATATAAATTATTACAGCATCAATTGATACACATGAAGAGGAATTGTAGGGGCGAAAAGAAAATAACCTCTTAAAATACATTAGTTACTGATATGGGTTTATTCTTGTTCAAACAGTGCTAGCAACATGTACCACCACCACATCACTAAACCAGATTACCATGTCACATGTTGAATTCCCAATAAGGGTAAAAATAAATTAAAAAAAGAAGAAGAAGAAGAAGAAGCAATTACTAGTAAATATTATATGAACTCATGATCATTACGATAATTCAACACATGGCCGAGATGGGCGCCGCCGTCTTTGCCACGGCTGAGTTTGTAGCGGCGGAAGCAGTATCGTTGCTGTTACCGGAAACACCATTTTCAGTAATAGTACTGTTATTATTGCCGCTTTCTCTAATAAGCTCGGTCGTCTTCTTGGTCTCGGGCGCAGGCTCCGGCGGGATCATCAGAACAAAATCCTCAAAGCAATCCTCCAAGGTCCTTATTTTCTCTTCAGGATACAGTGTTCCTATCTCCACATCACCTGGTCCATCTGGCTTGAAAATCTGACACCCTTTGATGAAGATATCGTGTGTAAACGACGCCACAATGCTCCTAGGCTCAACTTTCTCTGCAGTACACACACATAACGAACTCAGTTAGGTATGTGTGGTGCATATATATATATATATATATATATATGTTTATGAAGAATTAATGGAGGGTAATATATAAGAGACGAAACCAGCAGCAACAGAAAGGAGGTGATCTTCGGTGATGAAGAGTCTGGGAATGGAGCGACCAATTTTGGATTCCCACGTGGAAGCGAGCTGGTTCATGTTGTAGAAGTTGGTGGGTGGTTGGAAATGGAGGCTCTTGTTTAGGGTTCTGACATCACTTGCAGCCATCATCGTAAATTTCCCAATGTCAGCCCCACCAACAAAGTACGCTGCAAATCAATTTTATCAATTATACATGATCATGTAATGTATACGTGGGGTATGAGTTTATCCAATGCTTTTGTACGTAGTGGTTGTTAACTCTTTATGCACAAAGTTCTTAAACCTAGAACTGAATCGTTAGAGATATTAAGTTAAAGATCAGTAAGTCAGGTTATAGTTAAATTGGATCTAACACGAAACAAAACGATGTGAAATTAAAGATTTTAGGATTACTAATATAAAATTCTAAAAAAATCGGGTTGATACCTAAATCGGATTGGTTTACAAGCTGATTTTTAAGCCGAATTGATCAGTCTGATCTGATTTTCAAAACCTTGGTTATGCAACTAACAAATTCATCCCCCCATATGAATAACATGTCCAAAGGAAGGGATGTGATAATTAATTTCACGTTAAATAAGCAGCATATAAAATAATAAGTTCCAATCTAAACGATTAATCTTAACTTTTTCATGAGAAGGACACATGTCTTAACTTTTGTTAGAACTTTACAATAATTTCCCCATATTAAAACCCCCAGCCACAGCTAGCGTAGTACCCCCAGGCAATAAAGAATATAGGTATGGGACCCATGCCCTTGTTGTGAGGCACGCCACGCTCCTCTCATAGGACAATGGTAAGTCCATCTTGTAGGGTAGTATATATTCTCCTGTCGATAATTTATTGTTGTTATATAGGATTACATGTCTCATATCTTGGATTTGTCTACTGTGCAGATCATGTTCGTTGGATAATACGACACCGTAGACAAAGACAACCTGTTGTAATGTAGAGTTGGGAAAACGGTGGGGTCTGCCCATATAGGCCTTGGATTTTTAAAGGTCAAACTTAAGTTGTTTACCTCAAAAGTTTCTTGTATGTTTTTTTTAAAATTATTTATATGATAATAATATTATTGATTTTTTTATTTTATTAATCATAATGTTAATATTTAGTTGTTATTATCTTTTTAGAATTAAGTTTTATGAAAATATCTTGTATTAAAAATCCTGATAATTAAAAACTTATAAAAAATGTTTCTTATTTCATAAGTATTTTTACTAATTTTATATTTTTTTGACTTACTTTCCAGTTATTGTTTTATTCATATTTTGTGTTAGTAATTTTGTTGATTACTTACATTATTCAAAACATATTTATGATAAGTATTTTAATTTTTTTAAGTCGTCTAATTAATTATTTGTAATTCGATATACGAGACAATTGTTTACTTTTAATTATGACTTAGTAACTATGTTTGTTTGTTATATGAAATGTATCGTTTACTCCTTGATTTTGACAACACTTATCTCTTAAATTACTTTCATTGTTCTAATTTTTTTTTTTTTTTTTTAAAAGATGAAAAATAGTAAGAAATTGTTAATTAAAATAATTTCGGCTAGGGCCAGTTCTGACCCTAATGATCGAAGGCCCTCGACCTGTGAAGCCGGCCTTTTTTACCAACTTGACCCTTATGTGCTCCTTGCTTCCAAATCCATTTACTTTATTCTGATAATAATTATGTATATATTTATCATATGTATGTGTGTGTATATATATATATAGAGTACGTATTAAAAATCAAAGCTAAGCTAACCTTTGACGGTGCCATCACCGTAGATATGCAATTGATCCAAGGGTGGAGGACTCTGGGAAGGGTGGCAGTTATCGTAGTAAGGCCAAGAAGCAATGGAGTTGCAGCAGATGTAAGTGTAGGGGACCCCAGCCTTCTCCACCACGCGCCTCACCAGACGCTTCTGTTTGTACATCCCCAAACCCGGCTCCACCGGGTCTGCCCGGTCCACATCGTGCCCGAATTCAGAGGGCATAAACCTCTGCCACGTGTAAAAACTTACGTTTATTATTACTATATATTTTAATGAATTACATAGTACTCACACGCACAATAATGAATTGAATGGGTATACTAGGTAGGAGATTCTCTCTATATCCTCTTTCTCATTTTTTTATTGGCTCAATTTGGGTCGTTAATTAAGAAAATGAGAGAAAAATAAAAATAGTACTTTATTGATTGGACAGATGTGATATAAAGATTATGAGGGATAATGAGAAAAAGATGATGAGAGAAACCTAACCCGGACATAGTACTTACATGCAAAATAATGAATTAGAGGCACTTCAATATATTCCAAGAGAAAATCAAAACTTAAGATTCACTTCTTTGGTTGAATAACAAAACATCCATATTATATTTTAATTTTTCTCACATGTGATTCTTAGTTAAGTCACAAAAAAAAAAAATCATATTAAATTTTTGATATATTGTACTAGGTGCTAACATTATATGTTAAGTTCTTTGGTTGAATAACAAAACATCCATATTATATTTTAATTTTTTCTCACATGTGATTCTTAGTTGTCACACAAAAAAATCATATTAAATTTTTGATATATTGTCTTGCTAAATTATATGTTAAGTTCTTTGGTTGTACATGTGATTCTTAATTAGTTAAGTACCAAAAAAAATCATATTAAATTTTTGATATATTGTACTAGGTGCTAACATTATTCTTTGGTACCACATGCAACTTATACATGCAGAGAAGTTCTCAACTAGACTCTATTTATTTTTATCACGGGTTGGGACCACCACTAGACTCTTATTTATGTTTATCATTTAAAGTTTAGACTCAGATCTAATTCAATTTAGTTTTCAAATTTATACTGACTTCTTCTAATCTTAAATGTAAAAAAAAAAAAAAAAAAAAAAAAGAAGTAGATCAGATTCAATTTTATCTTTCAAATTTATATTGACTTTTTTCAATCTTAAATGTAGAAAAATGTTTTAAATATTCGGTTTTAAAAATAGGGAAAAAAAGTGGTAGTTGTTAATTTCTTTTTTCCAATATTGCCCCTATGTAATAACACCAAATTGTTAGCATGATGTGGTCATTAACTAATTTTAATTACGAAATTTGGCTCTATAATTAGGACATGATGGACTGAAAATAGTGAATTTGGGAGTATAATGACACAGTACTGACTCAATATCTTATTCATCTATAATTTGATGTCAAGTTTGATAATTAATGTTATATATCTTAATTTGAATTTAACTTTGAGTATATAAAACTACTAATTTCAAAATTATTAATTTCCTGCCAAGTTAAAGAATGGAATCCTAAATTTTAATGAAATCTTGCAATTAATGCTACCCCATCAAACCCACTCTAAGTTGGTATTTTAATTAATAGATGGATACTAATACCGAGGGAATTAGTTGTCAGCTACTTTTAATCATTCAATTCTTAAGATTTGGTAAAATAAAATTGACAGAGAGAAAAATATTATTTGAATTTTAAAATCCTGTTAATAAAAATAGAAATAGATTAACAATTCATTTTGTTGTAAAACCACTTATTTATCATTTTAAATTTCAAGTTGTATTTTTTTGATATTTTCCCAATAAAATTCAAGCTTCTTTTTATGGGTGAAAATAACAAAAAGATGGGGCCTCATCCAACATCCGTAGATCTCTGGGTCACAACATATGGGGAGTTTCAATCACCACTAAAAAATTTACTTAAAAATATATTTTAAAAGAAAATATATTGAGACTCGCATGGCTAGTGTTATAAAACCAAGACCAGACTGGTCAGTTTAGCCTGGAAACCAGTGAACGGGTTGGTAAACCGTCTGGTCCGGGAATTAACCTCGTTTATATTATATATATATATATATTTAAAAATTTCAATTTTTTATTTTCTTTATAATTTCATATTAATAATTTTGAAAATCTTCATTTTCTCACTAATTTGGCCCCGAGTTTATCTCCAGTCTAACCTACTAACCCTTAACCCAATACCCCGATTGGTTCAGTGATTGGTTCGGTTTTATTAATCTTGCGCCTAACTAATGCAAGTTTTATAATTCGTCTTTATTATCTCTTTTTTAAAGCGAACTTTTCAGACTTAAAAAGATTTTATAATTCTTTGAATAATCACAAAATATGTGTTAATTAGCGTAAGATGAAGGCAACGAATCTTTGATTATTTCACGACATTCACAAAACTCAAGAATACAATTTTCATCCTTTGAGGTGAAAAAAAAGCAAGGAATAGTTTGTCAAATTAAAAATATATTTATTAATTATCATATTGCACAGATTTATTTATTTATTTCCCTCTTGTATAAAAAAATTCCAAGAAACAGCTGCACACACACACACACGTCCAAATTAAGACCACAGTGAGAAACTGAGAACTAATTAATCACCCATATCTAACCTTCCAGCTCACTAATTAGAGTTATTGTACTCGACTGTTTGGTGGCCCATATGCCATGTATTATTCTTAGCCATATAATACTAGTAATTAATTATATATATATATCACTAACTAAAGGACAAGCCAATTAATGCAAAAATATTAATAAAATTAGAAAAATATGTACTAATTTACCTAACATCACTACAATTATTTATATGTTTACATGTACAGACACTTAGGTAAACTATACTCCTTGAGTGTTATATGTTTATGGTTTATGAATAGTTAGTAACGGCGTGACGGTCTAATTAATGAAGAGGAAATTAAGATGTAACGTAACTAACCTTGATGGTTTTAACAGACTTCATGGCTTCCACCAGGACGAGTTGGTCCAGCAAGTTTCTGGCTCCCACAGCTGATATAACAATGTCTATCTCATAATCTCTTAGAATCTTCTGTATTAATTCCTGCTCATTTATCACCCCCTATATTTATATATATGTAAACACATGAACAAAACAAAGATACATTAGCCTTCAGCTTCAAAACAAAATATTTCAAAAACTTGACAAAGTACTAAAAGTGAAATGCATGGTGTATTTATTATGAGATAGTGAGAAAGTCAAGAATGTGTACTTACATAAATGGCGACGGCGCCTTTCTCTTGGAGGCCCTTTATGGCGGCGGACTTGGACTGGCTGATGGGTCCCGGGCGGACCAGCAAATAGGTGGCGTAGCCGGCAGCAAGGCTTGCCTCCGCCACAAAATGACCGATGAAGCCTGTGGCACCGACGATGAGGACTCGGTCCTTCTTGCCAACGACGGGGACGATGGCGGGGGACACAGTCATGATGACAACAACGATAGGCTATTAGCGAGGGCTTAGAGGGATTTCAGGTGAGAAATAGCCTTGGCAAATTTTAAAAAAGGTCAAAGAATAAGGTTTCAGTACACACACACTGAAAAAAAGAAAAAAAACCACCGAATAATAATAAGAAGAGGGTCACTGAGAGTAGTGCATGAGAATGTGAGGTGATAGGCGAGGGTTTATATAGGGCAGACACATGTTATAGAAGAAGAAACAGAGAGGGAAACCCAAAAAAAAAAATCAAAAGGTTGCGTGTTCTTGTGTTGTTGTGTTGTGAGTTGTGTGTGTTGGTGTGTGGAAACTTCAAAATGCAGCTACCTTTCAACCAAATGATCTATAGTTAAAAAAATTAATTAAATGGGTGTGGTATGGATCTATAAAAATGAGATTGTTTCGTCCATTTGAAGTTTAGTTTGGGAATGTCGTGAACCACCATGTTTGACCGATAGATAGAACCTCGTGTGACTCTGAAAAGTCAGGTAAGCATTGTCTTTTTATTTTTATTTTTATTTTTGAAAAACATAACACTAAAGTCCTCATTAAAGAAAATAATATCAGAAAAGTCATATAGCTTGTCAATGACAAGTAGCAACCATTAATAAATGGAGCAGCTACCATTAACAAATTTTAAAATTTTACTAATATTATTTTCCTTAATTGAAATTTTAATGTCATTTTCCTTTTTTCCCCCTTGTTTTTGTTGGTCGTTAGAATAGTTCACAGTTCCTAATTTTATTACATTTATCCATAAATTCTCTTGGAGATTAGTCAGCTCAATTATTTAACGTACACTCTTTTTCTTTAACTAAATGAGTTGTTTATTATTAATTACTCCCTAGCTCCCCTTCTAAACGTAAGATCTAGCTGAGTGGTTTGATTTCTTGAAAATGTTTCATCAAATTATATTTGTTGTTTTCTGTTAATCAAGGTATGCCTTCTTTTAGTAAGTTTTGTTAAATTTTTTTTACTGTGATTAGCCTTCCTAAAGTGTTGTTAAAAATTTAAAAGTTTAAAGAAAGTAGTTGTTTTCTAATATTCTCCCTCTGATATTTAATATAATATCTACTTTATAGTTTTTTTTTTTTTTACTAAAGTGGGTCTTATATTAAGGATCAAGTAGTAGTATCATGATAGACATTTTATATACAGTATTGTTCTTTTCTATTATTTTTTGCTTTTGAGATGACAAGTTTAACTTTTTCTGGGGAAAATTATAATAAATGACCTAAAAAAATACTCCCTCCGGTCCTAATTATAGGACATAATTATCAGAATTTGGAGAGATTAAATTAGTTAATTTTATTCATTTTTCTAAAAAGCCCTTAGAATTTAAAATGACATCAACAGTACCGGGAGGCTGCTTTCTGGATTATTGACCGAGTGTATTTATCTACGTTTGAACTTTAAACTTTGAAGACGCTCTTGTTTCTATCGAAAACTCTATTACTTGGAAACAGAGATCATTTAAAAAAAAAAAAAAACCGTCCTTAAAAAGTCAAATTCGCATTCCCATTTTGATTTAGAATTTCGAAAATATATAATAATAATTGAAATAGTGTTGCCCCGTATTTTACCAACTATATATATATATATATATATATAATCATCAAGCCATCCAAACAAACTTAATTGTGTACAACTTTTTGTGTGAAGAAAATTAGTAGGGGTGATATGAGAAAAATATGACAAAAATTGCTCAAAATTATTTTATTAAAAAAAGTAGAATTGAGGTGTATGTGGTATTAATGAGTTGCAAATATTATTTACTTTATAAAATATATATAGATGCATTATTGAATTATTATTGTGTTTAATTATTATTGAGAAAGTATTAACAAGGGTATTTTAGGAAGAAATCAATAAAAATCAAAATGTTGTCCTATAATTAGGACCAAAATGAACCTCCAAATGTTGTCTTATAATTAGAACCGGAGGGAGTAATATTTATTAAGAAGGACCATAAAAATAGTAATTATTTTTAAAGACTAGAAATTAAAACATTAAAATAAAAAGACTAAATTACCCTTAATTAAAAATTATTTTGAAACTTGTCTCCGTCTCTTCTTCTTCTCCTCCTCATAAGACCACTCACTCTTCTTATCCAACTTTCAATCTGATTGTGAAACCGTTCAAGCAAGCGGCGAGAGGTTGTAGAAAATAGAATTGTGGAAGAAAATATTGAAAAAATAGAGAGGGGGACAAGCAAAATTGTAGGTGTAAAATTTTTCTAGCTGACTTCCAAAAATAACGTTTAGATTTTCAAGAACCACGAACCAACATGTTGTTTTCTCCTTGGTTACCTGTTACAAGGAAAATCAAGATAAACAATGAGTACCAGTTCATGGCACGAAAAATAATGTGATTTAACATGGACACTCCAGGATTCCAGAATGGAAAGCAAACTTTTATCAATTCCTGGGGTCGAGAATGAAAAGAAGTACTGATGTTAATGAAGTGGCCAATGTGATATCTATAATGTAACACCAAAAATGAATTTTGGATTCTTGTTTGCAGACATTGGTTCCTAAGTTGATGACGCAGCACAGTTAGAATCAGAAGTATATATTCACTTGTTACTCTAAAATTTTGATTCGAAGAAGAAGGACAATCAGTTTCATTCTTTGAGTAGTAAGACAGATATACTAAGATAAAAACCAAATTCCATAGCAGATCACTAGTATACTCAACAATTGACACCAACTCTATAGCAGTTGCCCTCTACTGGTACTAGCATTTGATACCCTTTACAAGTTTAATACGTGGATGACTTCTGTTTCATATATAGCATCACATTTGTCCTAAACAACTTTACTTCAGTTTAGCTTTTCCAAGTGTGAATGGTTTCGCAATCATATTGAAAGTTGGATAAGAAAAGTGAGTGGTACTACGAGGAGGAGGAGAAGAAGAGATGGGGGACAAGTCTCAAAATAATTTCGATAAAGGGTAATTAGTCTTTCTATTTTAATATTTTAATTTTTGGTCCTTTAAAATAATTACCATTTTTATAGTATTTCTTAATAAATATTATTTTTATTAGGTCCTTTATTATAATTTTTCCTTTTTTCTATTACGGTAGAGCTTTGATCGGTTTCTTCTTTTCTATTATAGCAGAGAGTCCATTGGTTTGATAAATATTTTTTTAATTGGCTTTTAAATATTTTACCATGACAATCTTTATAGTTTAGGTTTTAATTCTTTATTACCATGGAAGGGTAATTAAATAATAATTAAAATGTGATTTAGAATTTAGAGAGTTACAAATTTTTATCTCTCCCAAGTTTATAATTTTTCCCTAAATTATTTTATTTAATTGAAAATACTAAATAGGGTTTTCATCAATGATTCAATGGTAGTTTTCACTTTTCAATCCAAATGATTAAAGGGGTATTTAAGAAAACAAGCACATGTTTATTACAAATTATTAACTTAACTAATTTTTGTAATATTTGTAAATTCATTATTTAACTTCTATATTTAGTGTAATATCCTGAATTTCCTAAACTAAAATTCCTTATACAAAATGTGTGTTCAATGATATAGTGAATTTTGATCAAATGATCGATTTTTCCCGAACCGAAATTTTGGGACACAAGTTGGCAAAAAAATGAGACACATGGGAGTAACATTTCTTTATTCCATTATAGTTCATAATTTCGGCCAAAAAGAGAAGAAAGAAGGCCATATGGATTTTTCTTTATGATCATGCCAATGGTCAAAATGCAATCAAATATCTCATTTTGCATAAATATGTTTCACATGTCACACTTAATGGATATTTAATTAGACATGTGTGCATGTACCAAAAGTCAAGAAGAGTGATGAAAAAGTCTTCTAAACAAGCCCATGTTTCGGCCAAGAAAGAGAAGGGGATCAAATGGAAATTTTATTGGAGAATTTCAAGTGCGAATTGAACAAGTCTAATTAATATCAATAAGCCATCTATACCTTTCCTTGCCTCTTCTTACGCCACAAGAATAGCTTGGCTAACAAGTTGGACTTTTAATGACCATGTGATCATATCTTTCTTTTTTTTTTTTTTTTTTTTTGAATAAATGATGATACACTTAAATGGTCAAGAAAATGTAAACAATTAGCTTCCATCTAGGCCCCCATGTTCAGCCAAATAGAAAAAGGAAGAAGGAAATTATTAAACATGGTATGAACATGTGCAAATAAATAGTCAATCGAGTAAGCTTCAAATTTCTTACCTAAACCTTTAGATTAAGCTTCAAACTTCTTACATAAGCCCTTGGGTTTTTGCCAAGGGTGCGAAAAGGGAAGACTATGAAATTATGATAATTTGACATGTGATAAAATGTCTTCATGAAGCTCAATTTCACTCCTTATTCGTCCAACAAGATAAAGAACGGAGGTCATATGAATTTAATATTTATGATATGCCAAAGTTAAAGTACAAGTAATAACTTCATCTTGGGGTTAAATATCATTTTCGCCATGAAAGTTTAGCCTAAGAAGCACTTGTTACTCGAAAGTTTTTCTGATCTCATTTTTGCCCCGAAAGTTTAAAAATATAGTAATCTTATCCATTCGTTAATCTTGACCGTTGAATTGTTGCTCTTTTTTGTAAACTTCCAAGGGCAAAATTCCTCATTAAAAAAAAACTTCTAAGGGAAAAATTTGCTCTGTCGATCACCACAGTTGTTGATCCGAGAGAAGTAGAAAGAGACAAGATGTAAAGGAAGTCGAAGTTTGAAGGACTTTGAGGCAAGCTGGGAGTTGTCGGCATAGACTCTCCGGCTTAAGGGGAGTGTCAAAATATTTTGGATTATTTAGATTAATCATTATTTTATATTAAGTTTAATATTTATTATATCTTAGGATTAGATATGGATATTTATATCTTAATTATTTTGATGTGATTTTTTTTTTTATTAATTAGATTAGATTAGATTCTAGGGTTAGCTCTAGGTTTGATTATATAAAGCCTATATGTACTCTCTTTGATTTATAGATGAATAGAGTATGCTTTATCCCGCCAATGAGGAGTGACACAGTTAGTTAAAGCGTCGGCCTTCACCCCGAAATGGAGGAAGTTCGATACTCACTGGTCGATGTGAGGGCCTTATTGGTGGACGATCTGTAAATATCTCTGTAAGCGCTCTTTTGAGCCTGGAGGCATGCCCTAGCCTTGATGGGATACCGGTGTCTACCCCACCTAAACCTTTTTGTACCCAAAAAAAAAAAAAAAAAAAAGTATGCTTTATCCCTCTAAATTCAACAAAAATCAGTGCACAATCAATCATAACTTTCAAATTAGATTTCAATTCAAAAATAGTGAAATTTCTTTAAGATGTGCAAATGATCCCATTATTCCCTCATATTGTTTGTGTCCAATGAGCAATTTTTCTTAATTATCTAGCACCGTTTATTCAGGGGGAGCACCATACTACTGTTGGGGTATCCCAGGACCCCGGCCCCTACCATAACCTTCCCGTCCTCCTTGAGGACCCCAACCTGTACCTCCTTGGGATCCTCCCCGTCCTGTTGCCTGCTGTGGGCGTGGAGCACTTCTTTCACCATGGTACTGAGGTCCTAGACTAGTGCCCCCACTCTCATGAGTCTCAGAGCTTTCAGCCCCACCAGGTGCTTCAGTTCTCCTTTTTCTTACCATGATGAGCACCGCAAACAAAGAAAACATCAGGAAATCCTTAGAACGACTTAAAGACAAAATAGCACACACCTTAATAGGCATGAAACTAGTTAATTAACTATATACCAAAAATGTACAATCAGACAGGACCCGACTGGAAAAGCGAGCTTATTTCCGCCCAATTTCGTGCAAGCAATAGGAAGAAAAGCATTTATCACGTTTTACTTCAGTTATAGAATTCAAGATATACAAAATGAATAAAGAAAAAAAGATAATGTAGCAGCGACCACTTCAGTCATACACTAACACGCTATCACTCTACTATGAATAAATTCAAAACATTAAGAGGAAAGAACATACATATCAAGGAGAATTTCACACCAAGGGTATAATGGATCTTGTTCAATGCTTGGAAAAAATTCATAGTGAAGGCTCAAATTACTCTCAAAGAGGAGATATGCTACTGCAGCTTATAAGATGATAACTTCTTTTGAGTTTATCTTTAGAGTAAATACCTACTATTTGGTCCCCGGAAAAAAACATTTCGACCCTTTTTCGTCCTTACTTATAAGATGATAACTTTTTTTGAGTTTATCTTTAATTTACATTTGATGAAGGAGATCATTTTTTTCAAGGACCAAATATGGTATTTACTCTTATCTTTAATTTACATTTGATGAAGGAGATCATGGGTATCACTGAAGTTCTTTTTTAGGCATTACAACAAAAGTCTCAAGATATTTTGAATGCTATATAGTTAGTTTAAAGTACAAAGGAACTTATTCAAAAATTAAGAGATATATGGTGGTTGAAAAAAATGCTTCAAAGTGTTGTTAATTTCTTCAGACTTCATGAAATAGATATTTCAGATTTTGATGCTCAATATATTAAGGTTGTGGTCGTTGACAACATGATCAAATAACTATTAAGCATGATTATCATTTTGATATCTTCAATTCAACCATTGACTTTCAATTGCAAGAGTTAAATAAAAGGTTTAATAAGCAAACAATGGAACTTTTGTCATTTAGCTCTTCGTTAGATATGAAGGATGGTTACAAAGCTTTTAATATTGATGATATTTGTAGTCTTGCATAGAAGTATTATCCTCTTGCTTTTTCCGAGTAGGAGAGAATTCATTTGAATTGTCAATTGAAGCATTTTCATAAGACATTCAAAACATCTAAAGCTAAAAAATTTGTCTTTAATTTCTAAATTGTGTCAAGGATTGGCTAAGACAGGAAAGAGAAATTCATATCATTTTGTTGATAGACTAATTCGTCTTATCTTAACACTACCAGTTTCATCAGGAAGAGTAGTGAATGTGCATTCTCAGCAATGAAAATTGTAAAGAGAAGGCTTCGAAATAATATGGAAGATGACTTTCTTGCAAATAATTTGATTGTGTATATTGAGAGAGATTCTTGAAACATTTACTACTGATTCCATCCTTAAAGATTTTGTTAATTTAAATAAGCGTCGTTTACAATTTTAGGTATGCATTTTTTCTTTGATTATATTTAAATAATTTTATTAAATTTTTATTATACATACAATTATTATGTTTGTGTTTGTGATATCTTTAGGACAATGTTTAGTTCATTTCTCATTAGGCTGTGAGAGGAAAGTAAAATTCTTATTTGAGATACCTACTAAAAATGTTAGTATCATCTTATATCTTGTTTTGATTTATAATTGTCGGTTATTATTTATTTGTATTTTCAATGTTATGTCATATTATTTAGTAAATAGTTCAATATGTTTATTTTTTGGCCTGGGCTAAAAAATTTCCCGGTCACTGCTTTCAATCATATTGTATTCTCCATTTTATCTCAAAGTAAGTTTTGACGTTGCCGGTGACCCTTGCAAAAGCGTCATTGCAAAATTTTGGTTCTATAAAAAATACATAAAAGTTCATTGATATTGAAGATCGGTTATCATCAGGAAATGAAAAACCAATGAATAGAAATAATTAACTTGATGTGCAATTGGGGAATTAGTTTAGTGCTCATAGCAATGATAGGAAATAAGAGTTCTCCATCTTTGTATATCTTTCAGATATAATTTAGATTGTTTAGCTAGATTGATTATTTTTTCTTTTACTTTGCTTTAATATATATATATATATATATATATAAACATGTACAAAATTAAAATAAAGATAATCTCTTATCCGTGAGTTTTTTCAAAAAAAAAAGTTTTTGATTTAAGAATCATTAATTGAAAATATTAAATTTAGTCTGTTGAAATTTTATTTGAACTGTACATATCTTATTATAGTGAATAGCTCTCAATGCTTGTCACAATGATGAGTACTAAAACTAGTTCGTATCAAATGCCTCTTACATATAATAACTTTATTATTAGTTTTAAAGAGTATTACATTGTTTCTCACATATATCTATATTTAATAAGGGTAGTGATATAGTTGAAATCAATATGATATTAGAATTTAATTAATAAAGTTAACGAAGATAATATTAGAAATCATTTGAATGTTATGACAATTTAATGTTTTTAATTATTTTTAATTGATATATGGAGGTGAATTAGTTAAAAGTGTCTTGCATTTAGAACAATAGCAAGCAATTACTTCAATCTTAAATATAAGATATTTTTAATGTTTCTCTCATTCTTATAAGTCACTGGGTTGTGTTTTTTCATCATTATATATCATTTTTTATTTGGTAACTTTTTCCCCGGGGTAAAGTATTTATAGTTATCTATTAAATTAATAATTTAATAATAAAAAATTAATTAGTAATTACATACTTTACTATAAGTTATCGATTATCGATATGTAATTTCATGTTTTGAAATTGTCGAAAATTTAGTTTATTGTTAATACTGTTGAATGCATCTTTTCAACATTAAACAAACATTCATCTATACATCTCCCATTCAAATGCATAACTAATTTTTCACCAACTCCAATTCATAGCGAAAAATGCTCTTTCTATTTTTGGATAACTTGTCGTGACAATAGCCAATATCATTGCTAGATCAATTAATGGATAAACAATATGTTTTATTGTCTCAACTAATTTTTCTGGGTAGTTGTTGATTTCATTCAAATGCAATTTGTCTTCCAATTTTAAATTCATTGCTAACTTCAATGGTTTTTGCACGCCACTTTTTGCAAATATTAGGTTAATTCCTCTTCTTCATAATTTGTTTTAGTAAAAGTAATAATAGTATTTGGGTAAAGAGTTTATTATCTGGGCTTTGAGTTGAAAAACTTAAACTTCAAAACATTAAAATGCTCCGGAGAGAAAAGTTGGGAGGAAGGAAAACCTACGGGGTAAAGAAAATAGAGACAAGAGAAAATTTGAGAAATAATGTTATCTCCCCGTCTGTCCGAATGAAGTATAGAGAAAATATGGAAGAAAGAAAGTAGGTAACTGTTGTAACCAAAATAATATCCATATATCCAAATTTATCATACCTCACCTCATTATTTATAATGAAACTGTATAAAAATCCAGGGGAGGTGGTGGGTCTCACCCCTCATCTTCCCTACTTTTTTCTTCCCTCATCCAAACACGAACAAATTCCAAGCCTCCCATATTTTCTCCTTGTGTTTTCTTTCTTCTCAAATTTTCTTCACATTCAAATGTTGTTGAAAATATACTAAGTAGGTGAAAATTGAGTAATAACAAGAATCTATACTCCTAAGATTGCATATACCGTAAATAACAAAAATCTGTACAACTAATATTGCATATACTGTAAATATACAATAGTTCTATATAATATGAAAACCATAAACAAACTTACAAGACTACTGAATATAGTAATGAATTTTGAAGAAATCTGGCCCCAACGTACGTTGTTTTCTTAAGACAATTTTGCTCCCTTTAGATAGATGCCTAAGGTTGATGAGCTATTTTCTCCTAGGATAGAGCGAACTTTTCATCTTCAGACTGATAAAACTCTCAATCAGAAACCCAAACGAACACAACGAGTCTGCTTTCAGAATCACACAGAATATGTTTGCAGAATGCAGTATGCAAAGAGGAGTGTTTGAGATATTGATTCTATCATCACTAGCACGCTCTATTTATTGACGACGGTAATTGATCAGATGGACTTGACTCTTGCAGCAAACTGGTGCATTGTACGAACAGATGCACTAGAATAGAGTGAACATAAGCGAACGGTGACCCTTGCTGGTATGACACACCAAAACGAAGCGAACGTCTAGAATGATTAGGTCTAAGCGATCCGATATTACAATCCGCTTGCAGCAGCTGGTTGGGAGAAACATAGAGGGACAAAAAAGGAATTAATAAAAGTTTAGGGACTAATTGAAAATTTAAAAAAAAATTAATAAAAAAAATCATTTCATACACACGCGAACCGGACTGAGCGGGGCGCGCGTAAGTGGCAAACCAAGGGCCACCTAAGTTCTCACCCCTCCACAAAAATAGGTTGGCCCAAAAGCCTAATTTAGATTAGCAAAGTTAAAGTTTATATACCCTCTAATTTCTCTTCATTTGCTCAATATGGTACTTCTATCCACACACACATTCCTTATTCCTTTTTCCTCTTCTTCTCCAACCTTCTTCTTATTTATAATTCATGGGATCAGATTCAAAATTCTAACAATGCATGGGGTAAAACTTAAAAGGACGTTTGGGGCGCAAAATTCTATATATTTATATCCTCAAGGTGTAATTCTCCCTAAGTGAGGGGGCATACACACACACACCTCCAACTACTAGATTTAGCTTCTTTTCTTTATCCTCTCCATCCACCTCCTCTCTACTATCTATTTCAACTATTACATTAGATTAAAATTTGAGTGGTCTAAATTTAATGTTCTATAAAATTATTTGTTAAATAATATTTATTATGGTTTTAAACTGCCATAAATAAATTTTAATATTTTGAAATTAGTTATTTATTTTTTAATAATTTGATATTTTATTAATAATTTTATAAAATATTAAATATCGACTGCTCAAATTTCAATATAAGAGATGAGATATGTAATGGAGAAGAAGTAGATGAGAAGGGAAAACAAGAGAAGTCAAATTACCATATGTGTGAATTAACAAAGGCATAGCCTTTTTTTTTTTGTCAAAAGTTATTTATATTATTACTGCAAACTGGTGCAATACATAAAAATAAATTGAAGATGGAATACAAAAAAAGCCAAATTAAATACAACAAAATAAGCCAAATATAAAAACAATCAATCACCATATATTAAAGATTTAAGAGTAGAAGTAGAAGTAGAAATATGGACAAAACCGGCTTTCCTCAATATCTAAGTTAGAAGTGGCGTGAAAGAAAATGTTAGAAGAAAAAAGCATAGAAACTTCCCATATCAAGGCACATCATTAGTCAAATGTATTTGTTAATTTCTATAGGAGGGGAAGAGAAATATCACTAAAATAGATCAACCATCAATTATAAGAAAATGACGCGTAACGTTTTTTATTAAAAAGGGGGGAAAAGAAAAATGACGTATAGTGAGCCATGATAGGTATGAGAAAATAACGTAAATAAATGTTAGTCTAGTTAGTAAGGGGTTTTGGCTCATAACTATAAGATTGTAAGTTTAAATCCCACTTATATGAGGACGTTGTTGGTTTTGAATGTCACTAATGTGAGGAAGTTGTTGGTAAATACTCCATCCGGTCCTAATTATAAGAGCTAATTAATTTTTTTAAAGAGATTAAGGAAACTAATTAAATTACTTTAGAGTATTTTTATTTTTATTTTTTTCTTCAAACTAATTAGTTTAACTAATAAACTAATATATAATATAAGGATACACAATATATGAAATGATTAAGTAATTTATTTAGCTTCCTTAATCTTTCCAAAGAAAGTCAACTAACTCTTATAATTAGGACCGGAGGTAGTAACCTGTAAGTTCTTTGAGCCTGTTTTTCTTCTTTCTTTCTTTCTTTTTTTTCTCTTCAATTTACTGTACAACTGTGCGTGCGCTCGTGTAATATACATTAAGGTTACAAAATAAAAATATATCACTTTTCAACACCGCCTCCTTAGAACAAGGTGGATTGATTGAAGTTGAAGGTACTAAAATAATCAAAATTAGACATTATTTCTAGTTTAATTTCTGGTCTTTAATATTAGCTATTTATTCCCTACTAAATGCAGGAGTTTGATACTAATTTAAATGTATTAAAAAACTAGTTATATAAATTCATTAAAATGCTTGGTTTTGGTCTTTAATAATGGTTATTTATTCTTTATCATGCTAAATATAGGAGTTAGATAATTAATTTATATGTATTAAAAGAACTAGTAATATAAGTTAATTTTTTATTTATTTGTAACAACTATGTTTTGGTTCCTCTAAAATTCCTCATTTAATTATTATCCCCATTTATGAAAACCTCATTTAATATATACAATCAATAAAGATAATTTTGAAAAAAATTATAATTTCATAAGACAAAATAGATTAAGGTCTTATATTTAGGATTAAAACAAATCTCTCAACTATGTCCTATATTTAAAATCGAATAGATAGTATATTATACAAGAATTTCTTGATCCCAAATATAAGTTATCTTGAGATAATTCTTTAATTAAGATAATTAATATCATATGTTAATATTTTCTCATGTGTTCCCTTCATCTTTAATTAACATAATTAATATCATATATTAATATTTTTCACTCCTTTTCTATCATATAGTTGAAAATGAGGTATAATTTTGTCAAAATTATATGTAAGTGAATAATAAACTGAATCATGTCTTTTCATGATGCAGTTTATTGGCAAAGTGATAGCTTCATTGTTCATCAAGAGATCTAGTGGACCAATCACTTTATTGTGTCTGTCTCTCTACATTTGATAGATGACATGATATACTTTGTTTGGCCTATCGTGTAGGAAATAATTTAATAATTAAAAAAACGTCATGTTGTTGTTTTTTTTTTTAAATTTAAACACAACTAATTATACAAAGATGCATATGTCTTCCCATTGGAACAATATATATAGGTAACTGGTAAAATTGGTGAAAATTTTTTATTTAAAAATTTTATTGGTTGGACGAACCTGAATTAATATATCGATATGTACTTTTTGTGCATGAAATCCATCACAGTGCTAATACTTTTTATGTATTTATGAATGTTTCTTTCAAAAAAAAAAAAAAAAAAAAACTTACGTATCTGCTTTGTTCATTTATGTGGCATTTAAAGTTGAAAAGAAAAGGTACTAGTTTTAATTAAGGGTAATTTGGGAATGATATTTTAATTTTCAAAGAGATCAAGTTTCTTAGATAATTATAACCACTTTTCTTAATCTCTATCTCACTAATCTTTATTATAAGTTACTTGTAGTAGAAAAATAAGTTTGCTCATAAATATAAGTCACTTGTAGAGTTATTAAATATCGTTTTCTAATCTTGTCCCAGATTAATTTTTGTGGAAAGAGATAAACAGGATAGAGATGAGAAAATTATTTCTTAATATAGAGGGAGTTAAAATTTTAATAAGGGCAACTCTGAAATTTTTTATCAATTTAATACATTTTTTTTGTATGTGAAAATGAGCTATAATCAAGGTTATTAAACTCAAACTAACCACCTGAACTAGTCGGAGTAGTGGGTCACATTAAAGCCAAACCTGGAGCTAACTTAGGGCTAGACTAATGAACAAGTGAACTTGAACGATATCAAAAATGAGATAGTTGAATTGCAATACTCAAGTTCCCAATTGTAACATCCCAAGTTTTAATATAGTGGTTTAGAGTTAAGTAAGATTAAATTATTGATGAGATTGAAGTATCTAGAGAGAGAATTTGGATGTTTGAGACTTTATAAAGACAATGATTGGAAATTATATCTCTAGGCTTTTTGAATAGTTTTGGAATTTGAGAACTTTTTAGGATTAAATGATAACGTTTTTATAATCTTTTTACATAAGAAAGTAAACATCTCAAGCTTTCCATAAAGTCTTAATTTATAATTTTTAAAATATGTAAAATTATATATGAATTTTTTGAGGTCATGAAATTCTAAATAAACATTGGACAGTCAAATCGACCAGGACCACACTAGTTAGATGATTGGTTCACCGATCTTATAGTCAAACCGATTGATCTCGTCCGTTTTAATAACAATGAATATAAGTAAGATATAATAAAGATTCAAATGATACACTCAATTAAAAGCGTACATAAATTTTTTTTTTTTTTAAAAAAAAACCAAAGTGGTCAGGGTTTAATAACACAAATGACATTAAACACCTTTTTTAAGATCCTTGTTTTTTTGTGTGCGTGAGGTTGTAAATTTCTCTAGGCTTGATTGCGGAAAAGGAAAAGGGGAAAAAAAAATCTGAGTGAGTTTATTACAAAAGATTCTCAAATCCCTAACTGAAAAGCAATTGAGGACAGATATTGATTGGATATGAAAGAAAAGTGAAATACTTTTAATGTAAGGATCCCACAGCATGGGAGAGACATTGGCAATTTTGTTATTTTCTAGAAAGTGGTTAGGTGATGATCAGATGCTCGGCCTCCTACCCTCTTAGATGTGTCGGATATCTATCCATCCTTCCATTTTTTCTGTTTGGGCCTCTTCTACCCAACACATCAAACCCACTTTATAAGATGAGCCCACAAATATAACCAGCCATGCCTATCATATACAGAAACTGAAAATTTCTCTGTGGATTGGGTTCTAAGCATCCTGCCCTTAGATTGTGGGTGAGCCTAACCCCTTTCCTAAAATTTCTTTACCAAAAAAAAAGAAACTGAAAATTTTGTACCAAGAAAAAAAGAAAGAAACTGAAAATTACCCCCAACAAAGGTTGTATATGACTGCTAATTCTGGGATTTGTTGTGGATTTGGAACTTGTTGTGTGCTCTCTAGTTATCGTTGTGTGCATATATGACTGCTTGTTTTGAGATTGGTTGTGTACCTTACTGTGTGCTATTCCGCAGTCAACGCTGTGTACATTTTGTGACTGTGCATACACTGAATGTCGTACTATTTATTTTTATGATTGTGGTTGACTATCATGCACTGTTTATACATTGTACTTGAAATTAATATGTTATTCTAGGATCCTTTGGGATTCCAGCCTCTGTTGCTATCTGTAAATTATACAAAGATAGTGGATGAGGCTCTCACGACAAAGCGGCGGATGTCAGCAAATGGAAGTGTTGGACCGATTCAAGATTATTCGAGGGATATTTGTGTAGAATTTATGTAATTATGTTTTAAATTTTATACCCAAGATTTATAATATATTATCAGTATACTATGCCCAAATCGTTTTACCATTGCACTGCACTATAATGTTCCGATGTATGATGTATTGATGGGAGGGTGTGACAACTGTAACTTTCTTTAGTTCAAAATATAAGCTCTGTGAGGGCTTCTGATTATTTTTTTTTTTTTTTTATATAAGATATAGTTTGATTTTGTCTTATCATTTAATTTGTTTTTTTTTTCAATTTCACCCTTAATTAATTATATGTCGCTCTCATATATTTTTTTCCCACTCATTCTCTCTCACTCACGCTCTCTGTAGATAAGGGTGATTTAGGAATGTAAGTTATATATATTTTTCAATTTCTATTTTCTGTAACTAATTTTTAATATAAGATACTCATAAAAATCTTTCACTGCAAATCCATCCCCAACGTCTCCATCGTACAAACAATGTATTAATATTGGTTCATTGTAACCGGTGACTTTGGTGACAATATTTTCCCACCCATATCGTTTCTAACGTTGACTTAACTTACTCAAAAGATAAGTACGTATAATATATAATTCCTTTTAAGTGGATGCAGAAATTACTTTATCTCTTTTAGTTAAGATTAAGGCAGCTATCAAGATAAACAGACCCCTTCATGATTGATTTGATCCATGTGTTGAAACAAATGTTATCAAATCCGGATTGGACAAGAAACTAGCGAACCGGTCAATAAACTGGTCTGATCTAGGGGTCAAACTCGTTCACTTTTTCGTAAAAAAAATAGATTAAAAAAAAATCTTTAAAATTTCATACTAGTAACCCTTAAATCTTTTATTTTTCATCAATTTGGTCTCGGTTTAGTTTTGATTTAACTTACTGACCCTTCACCTAGTACCTTGACCGTTTCAGAAATTGAAACACATTAATTTTTAGATTTATGACCTCCCCTGATTTTAAGTGAAGTTAACTTTGAAAAAAGTGCCATTGAGAAGAGAAAGAATCGTTGTCATTAAACCTAACCTATGAAAAAAGATTTAGAATTTATTGGTTAACGTTTTCAACAAGTTTTCTTTGGCTTGTGTGTTGGGAGTGTTTCTTGCAAGTCTTGTTAACACAATCATCAGAATACAAGTCTTGTGTGTTGGGAGTGTTTCTTGCAAGTCTTATCCAGAGGCTAAGGACCCGTTTGTTATAAAGAATTGGTGGGGAGGGAAAGAAACTTAAGAAGAGGGAAAGGAAGGGAAAGGAAGATTTGAAAGATGAGAGAAGATGGCTTGAGTTGTTTGGTATGAAGAAAATGAAGATATGGTAGTTGGTAAAGAATTAGGAAATGTCTATTTTACCCGCAAAAGAAATTAATTCAAAATAAAAAAAGAAAAATATTTTTTTTGCTAAAATATATTTTAAAAAATATATTCTTGTTAAGTTCGAACCCGTGAAAAAAAAAAATCGTCAAGTTCAAACTTTCCCGCCAAGTTTGAATTCTGTCAAAAAAACACTTTCCTAGGAAGATTGTAGCTTTCCCTCCATTTTCGGATGGAAAGCATCTTCCCTCAAATAAGGGAAAATGAGTACTCACTGGAAGATACTGACTGGACTTTCTCTCTACCAAACACCCAAAATTCATGGAAAATTGGGATCTTCCCTTTTCCTCCCCACCAATTCTTTGTAACAAACATCAGAATCATTAAATAATTCTCGATGTGTCAATGAGTATCCATCCTCAGAGGGTTTGTAATAGGCTCCCCTCCAAACCACAATCTGTTCTTTGTCAAATGTCACCAGAATACAAGGCACCAGGTCCTGCATTTTTAATATAAGATACTCAACACCGAATAACTAAAGAACAAACTTTCAACAAGGTGGATTGATTGAAGTTGAAGGTACTAAAATAATCAAAATTAGACATTATTTCTAGTTTAATTTCTGTTCTTTAATATTAGCTATTTATTCCCTACTAAATACAGGAGTTGGATACTAATTTAAATCTATTAAAAAACTAGTTATATAAATTCATTAAACTGCTTGGTTTTGGTCTTTAATATTTGTTATTTATTCCTTATCATGTTAAGTTGCTAACTGTAGGAGTTAGATAATTAATTTAAATGTATTAAAAGAACTAGTAATATAAGTTAATTTTTTTTTTTATTTGTAACAAATATAAAAGGGATAGGATTTTTTGTTACTACCAATGTTACTACCACTTTTCCACCGTTAGATCACAATCTCATTTACTTTTATAATTTTCTCTCCTATTAAGATTTGATCTAACAAAGGGAAAAAATATGTTTTAGTAAGAATATCCTATCCCCCTCTAAAATACCTCATTTAATTATTATCCCCATTTATGAAAACCTCATTTAATATATATAATCAATAAAGATAATTTTGAAAAAAATTATAATTTCATAAGAAAAAAATAGATTAAGGGCTTATATTTAGGATTAAAACAAATCTCTCAACTATGTCATATATTTAAAATCGAATAGAGAGTATATTTTACAAGAATTTCTTGATCCAAATGTAAGTTATCTTGAAAGATTCCCGTATTTTCTCATGTATTCCTTTGATCTTTAATTAAGATAATTAATATGATATTAATATTTTTACTCCTTTTCTATCATATACTTAAAAATGACGTATATATATTTACCATGTAAGAGGTATAATTTTGTCAAAATTATATGTAAGTGAATAATAAACTGAATCATGTCTTTTCATCATGCAGTTTATTGGCAAAGTGATAGCTTCATTGTTCATCAACAGATCTAGTGGACCGATCACTTTATTGTGTCTGTCTCTCTACATTTGATAGATGACATGATATACTTTGTTTGGCCTATAATGTAGGAAATAATTTAATAATTAAAAAAACGTCATGTTGTTGATATTTTTTTTAAATTTAAAAACAACTAATTATACAAAGATGCATATGTCTTCCCATTGGAACAATCCAAAAGTGATCCCTCATGAGAGTTGAAGAACTGGAACATCTTCCTTCTCTAGCAATTAGCAAGCCTTTCAAAAATTCATAACTTTTTTCCTTAAAGCATAGTCGATTCTCTTTAAAATGTATATAGGTAACTGGCAAAATTGGTGAAAATTTTTTATTTAAAAATTTTATTGGTTGGACGAACCTGAATTAATGTATCAATATGTATTTTTTTTTTCATGAAATCCATCAAAGTGCTAATACTTTTTGTGTATGAAAACATATCAAAATTTCTGACTAATAAAATTTATAAATAAGATTATTATTTTTTAAATCGATTTTCCCTGTATATTGTAATGTGTGTGATTAGTACACCCTTAATAGTTACGGATAATGTTGAGTAATTATGATGGGGAGAAAGAAAACAAGGAAATGAGTAAAATTAGATTAAAATGCATTGTATTTAATTAGCGATGCTTGTAGAAAAATAGGATGATTTTAAGAAGGTTAATTAATTAATTTTAACTATTTTTTTATATATGATAATTAATTAAAGATGATTCGTATATAGACCTACAAAATTTCAGTTTGAGTATCCTATATTCACAAAAGATAAAAATGTACGTATTGTGCATTTGGAAAGAAGATGGAAAGAAAATCGATGACAAGGGCCATGATGAAATATATGTATGGGAACAGCTAATCCTTGTTTTTATTATTTTTCGTTTTCAAAAAATAATTATCCAACACCCTTTGAGAACAGCTAATCCATATTTTATAGCGCTTTTAACATTCTTTTTTATACCCAAAATGGTTAAATATAAGACCTAATTAAAAATAATAAAATTCTCTGTAATCAATTTAAGTATAATCACTGTTTTTTTTTTTTTTTTGGTTCCTCGTTCGTTGCATATATAAACATATGAATATAATGATTCACTTTGTAAAATAGTGGGGCAACTTATATAAAATATGAAAACCCTAACAAGTAGTTTTTTTTTTTTTTTTTTTTTTTTTTTTTTTGGGACCATGAACAATAGGACCCATTTCATATGAATCCACACTAATTCTCCCTCCAGTTACTAATGTAATACACTTTATAAAATCTAGTTAAGTATTTATGAATGTTTCTTTTTAAAAAAAAAAGCTTACATATCTACTTTGTTCATTTACGTGGCATTTAAAGTTGAAAAGAAAAGGTTAATAGTTTTAATTAAGGGTAATTTGGGAATGATATTTTAATTTTCAAAGAGATCAAGTTTCTTAGATAATCATATCCACTTTTCTTAATCTCTATCTCACTAATCTTTATTATAAGTTACTTGTAGTAAAAAAGTAAGTTTGCTCATAAATATAAGTCACCTATAGAGTTATTAAATATCATTTGCTAATTTTATCCCAGATTAATTTTTGTTGGAAAGAGATAAACAGGATAGAGATGAGAAAAATCTTGGGAGTCAAAAATTTTAATAAGGGCAACTCTGAAATTTTTTTATCAATTTAATACATTTTTTTGTATGTGAAAATGAGCTATCAAGAAGGTTATTGAACTCGGGACCGACCATTGAACTAGTCGGGGTAGTGAGTCGATTAGAGTCAAACTTGGAGCTAACTCAAGGCTAGAGTAGTGAGGAAATGAACTTGAACGATGTCAAAATGAGATAGTTACTAATTGCAATACTCAAGTTCTCAATTGTAACATCCTAAGTTTTAATATAGTGGTTTAGAGTTAAGTAAGATTTAATTATTGATGAGATTGAAGTATCAAGAGAGAGAATTTGAATGTTTGAGACTTATAAAGACAATGATTGGAAAGTATATATCTAGGCTTTTTGAATAGTTTTGGAATTTGAGAACTTTTTAGGATTAAATGATAACGTTTTTTATAATCTTTTTTACATAAGAAAGTAAACATCTCATGCTTTCCATGAAATCTTAATTTATAATTTTTAAAAATATGTAAAATTATATATGAATTTTTTCAGGTCATAAAATTCTAAATAAACACCGAATCAATCAAATCGCCGCATCGCACTAGTTAAGTGACTAGTTCACCAATCTTCTAGTCAAACCGATTGGTCTGGTCCATTTTAATAACAATGACTATAAGTAACATATAATAAAGACTCAAATGATACACTCAATTAAAAGCGTATAGTTAACAAAAAACCAAAGTGGTCAGGGTTTAATAACACAAATGACATTAAACACTTTTGTTAATATTCTTGTTTTTTTGTGTGCGTGAGGCTGTAAATTTCTCTAAAAGGCATGATGAGGGCTTGATTTCGGAAAGGAAAAAAAAAATCTGAGTGAGTTTATTACAAAAGATTCTCAAATCCCAACCGAAAGGGAATTGGATCAAATTATATTTTATTGAATGAAGAGAAATATTGAAAAGAGGACAGATATTGATTGAATATGAAAGAAAAGTGAAATACTTTTAATGTAAGGATCCCACAGCATGGGAGAGACATTGGCAATTTTGTTATTTTCTAGAAAGTGGTTAGGTGATGATCAGATGCTTGGCTGCCTCCCCTCTGAGATGTGTCGGATATCCATCCATCCATTTTTTTGTTTGGGCCTCTTCTACCCAACAAATATAACCAGTCATGCCTATCATATGTAGAGACCGAGAATTTTATACCAAAAAAAAAAAAAAAAAAAGAAAGAAAGAAAGAAAGAAAGAAACTGAAAATTACCCCAACAAAGGTTGGTCTGCTAGTTGGTAAATAAGTTAACTTATTATCATAGTTTAAATTTTACCGATGAAAGCATGTCTTAACCCTATTGGTCCTACGAACCTAACTCACCTAAACAATTTTTAGTTAAAAAGAAAATTGAAAATGACTGATTAGTCCTTCTTCTCTCGATTATAACACGCTTTCTAGATGGTGTTATTGGTTCTTTTTTGTAAGGCGTTTGCTAATTTCAGGAAGTATTAAATATTTGGGTAAATGTGCAAAAATGCACATGGGTTTTTGCCTAAAGTGCATCCAGCACCATATGCTTTTCAGAGGTCCAAAAATGCACATGAACTCTTAAAATTGATCCAAAAATACCACTGCCGTTAAATACCATTAACTGCCGTTACTTTAAGAGTGGTCCCCACATCATTTAAAAAAATTAAAAATATCAAACTTTTTGAAATACCCAACTTTGCCCTTTCTCTTTCTCTTCGATCTTGTCCGTACCTTCCCGTTCATCCTTCCCATATCCACTTTTTCTTTTCATTTCATATGCGAATCCTCGCATCCACCGCCACTTCGAAAATCTCCGGCACCTTGTGCTTCGGTTCGTCACCTCCACTTTTTAAGTAGAAGTCCGTCATCTCCCCTATCGATCCGATCGAAAGCCGGCTCTTCGACGCAAAAATCGTGCTTTGGAGGTGGCGACAACTCGAACATAAGCTTCTTCATCTCGCCGGCGGCGTCATCGTCCACCAAGAGATAAAGGACAGATCTTTATGGATCTCATCCCCCCTCGAGTAACGCCCGCTTCTCTCGAAACCCTTTCTGCTAATCATCTATCTTTCAAGTTATGATTTTTGGGTTTGTCTTTTAATTCACCAAGAAGCAAACTTGGAAGGATTTCTCGAAAGCCAGGTGTTTTCAGATCGAGATCCAGGTTTTTTAGTTCTATTTAATTTCTTGAATTTTCCTCATCTTTCAATAAGCTACGAGGGTTGTTTTTTGTAATTCCTCTCTAATTTCTCGGGATTAAAGGGGTTGGGTATTTTTCGCCTCTCCTATATTCCTCTTTGTAGAAAATATTTTCTCTTTTACTTGGTTGATTTGAGTTTTCTATCTGGAACAAGTGGCTGTTCTTTAGTTTTTGTGAGAATTTGTTGGTGTTGTTGTCTCACCCAGGAACTAAGGATCTCGAAGATGGTATGAGAGAAGATCGAACTCAGTTTTTTTTTTTTTAAGTTTAGGGGCATTTTTGTATTTTCACATTATAAGTAATAGCAGTTAATGGTATTTAACGGCAGTGGTATTTTTGCATCAATTTATGTGCATTTTTGGACCTCTGAAAAGCATATGGTGCTGGATGCACTTTTGGCAAAAGCCCATGTGCATTTTTGCACCTTTACCCTAAATATTTTTTAATATACATGCTGGTATTTAATAAAGATAATGAGATGGGGTATATATTTTAGTTCTAAATCATATTTACTAAGTTCAACCACTTTGAAATGTTCGGTCGCATAATCGACAAATGCTTACAAGCATGGTAGTTAAAACGCCGTTTTAAAACGTAAAAACGGCGTTTTTACGTTTTATTTTGGGTTAAACGCGTTTCGTTGGGGAAAAAACGGTTTTAGAGTAAAAACGTAAAAAACGCCGCGATAAAACGTAAAAACGCTGCGTTTTTGCAAAAAGCGCCGAGTTTACTAAGGGACTTAAGTGAAAGTTTTAAAAGTTCTGGAGAGGGACTAAAGTGAGAATTTTCAAACTATTTTGGGGTAGAACTAAAATTTCAAAAACATCTGGGTCCTTTTCTGTAATTAATAAATAAAGATCATTTTACCTCTAATTACACTTAATTCAATACAAATGTTCCTAACTCAACTTAGTACTTAATCATACAATAATGTCCCAGAAAATGCACTAAAAATCCCAATTTAATCATGTAAAATCATATAAAAAATATGGTTCGATCAATGAAAATGTTGGACATTTTGATTGATATTACGTTGATCAATATATGTGTCTATGATGGCAGGTACCTTACTTTTCTCAAATTTTTTTTATATACATATGCAGGTAAAAACTCCGTTTTATTTTACGATTTTACGTTTTTACGATTTTTCATTCTCCTTCCGTTTTTAAGTAAAAACTACGTTTTCACTACCATACTTACAAGTGAAGAATTTAACATAGGAAATTTATTATATTTAGTTAGTTCAACCTCTTATATATATGAGAATTCAACCTCTTTGATAATCATATTTGCTCATAGTAAAATAAGAAGTGTTCAAATGAGAATTTACAAATCCTAATTTATTTTATAAGAGGTTATACAAACATTTACAAATGCTCACAAGTGAAGAATTTACATAGCAAGATATCAAATGTCATTAGATAATTTATCTTTATGAATATAAGTAACACGACCTAAGTTTCCTATTTTAAAATAAGGATAGGATATTGTCACTATCAATGTCACTACCATTTTTTTACCATTAGATCAGAATCTCAATAGGAGAAAAAAATATAAAGGTAGATAATATTCTGATCTAACGGTGAAAAAGTGCTAGTGACATTGGTAGTGCCAAAAAATAGTAGTGACAATATCCTATCTCTTTAAAATATTGCATGTTAGTTGTGCAAATTTCAACATATTACCCTCATTCACCTTCATATCTGGACCCAAATTTACTACTCCCTCTGGTCCTAATTATAGGACATATTTAACCGATTTTGGGGAGATTAAGGAGAGAAGTTAAATTAGTTAATTTTACTCATTTTCCTAAAATACCCTTATATAAATTTAAGATGACAAAAGTAAAAGTGAATTAACAACCCCTACCATATACCTCTCTGATTTAGAATTTTCCTTTCTATACACTTTTTAATTGAAATAATGGTCTTACTATATACACATACATGCATGTGTGTGTGTGTACATATAGATATAGACACACACACACATACATATATCTACACACATATACATGAATACACACACACACACACAAATATATATATAGACACACACAGTTTATATATGTACACGCACATATATATATTGACAGGCGTGCACGCACACATATAGATATACATACACACACACACACTCACAGATATATCTGTGTGTGTGTGTGTGTGTGTGTGTGTGTGTGTGTGTGTGTGTGTGTGTGTGTGTGTGTGTGTGTGAACACACACACATAGACATATATGTGCGTGTAATCACCAAAAACCAAACACACTTGAGAGAATAAAATAGGGGTATTTTAGAAAGAAATTGACAAAAATTAAAATGTTGTCCTATAATTAGGACCAAAGCCAACTCTCAAATGTTGTCTTATAATTAGGACCGGAGGGAGTAATAACCAATATTTCCTTCTGTATGGACTTGTTATTTTTGTTTTTTTGCCTTAAATCCAGTACTCTTCTAAATGGATTGACTTATTTTCTTTATAATCCCCTATTTTTATTTGTCATGAGAGAATTCATGATTAAATTGTGTAGTTATCTAACATAACATATTTAACATATTGCTTCTTTTCAGCATTTTCCAAATTTAAAGAAGATCGATGTAAGCCACTTAAAATATCTGATTGCACTCCCAGATCTGTCTCTAACCCCAAATTTATAAGTTTGGATCAAATCCATTCTTCAACTGTTGTTCAGTGAATAATGCCATTGGCAGAGATAGCAGAATTGATATTATCATACCTATGATTGTTGTCATGGTGACTATTGTCAATGGCGTGATCATTCGATTCTTGACTTCTTGTGACTAGTGAAACACAGGAGAAAGCAGCATGGCAGCATCATTAAGAAGAGAAGTGGATAATGATAATTAAGAGAGGATGACATTGGAAGTTGAAGAGATGTGTTAATGGCACAATAAAGTGGATTTCACGTTATGTGCTTAGAATTATATGATTATTAGGTGCTTATACATTTAATTAAAGGTATGAGCATATTATCTCGTTTAAAGACAAAGATGAGAGAAAGCGAGTGAAAACAGGGGGCGGAGAATGGTGGCAAGGAGGGGTCGGGTGGTGGAGATGGAGAGGGGGACGGTGGAAGTAATCCAAAAAAGGGTAAGATGGGTGATGATGGATTGAAGTTTGCTGCTGGCCGAGTGGATGGGAAGCTAAAGGGTAAGGTCATTAACGAGCCAAATCAAAAGATACAGAGTGGTCCTTCTAAATTTTCCTACAGGGACAAATTACTTTCGCCTGGTTGTGGAGGTTTTCTAATAAAACATTCGGAAGAAGACGACATTGTGCAAGGATGGAAGGATTATTTCCACAAAATGAATGCAAAAGATGATTGCTGTGATCCGGAGGAGTCAGACGAGGAGGAGACCCGGGAGGCGCAAAGGTTGGAAGGGAAACCAGGGATTTTGAAGTTCAGTGAGGAGGAATACACGGCCTGGTGCCTACCATGGAAAAACTCCCTTATCATTAAGGTTCTAGGAGCGAGCTTTCCTACCTATATTATTCGGGATCGCATTAATCGGATGTGGCGGCCTAGGGATCCCCTAAAGTTTATTCCTCTGAATAATGGGTACTATATTGTGTCTTTTTCTAATAAAGAAGACAAAGAATATGCTTTTCAGGAGGGACCATGGATGATAGAGGATCACTACCTGATTGTCTAGAGATGGCGGCCCAATTTTAACCCCTGGAAGGCAAATTTGAAATGCAACATTGCGGCTTGGATTTGATTACCGGATGTTCCTTTTGAATTTTATAATGTGGAATCGTTACGTCGCATAGGTAACATGATTGGCAAAAGGATTAAAGTGGATCGGTCTACCTCTATTTATGATAAAGGTGGCTTTGCGCGTATTTGTGTGGAGATTGACCTTAAACAGCCTCTAATTCCAACTTACATGGTTTTCGGGGAAGAGCGTCCCATTGTTTATGAAGAGCTCCATCAGGTTTGCCTTGAGTGTGGTAAGTATGGACATATAAAACAAGAGTGCCCGTTGAGACAAAATGCCACATTGGAGAAGAAGGATGACCAGCGGCAGGCGGTGCCTGAGTCTGGGGATGGTGGGGCGATTAATTTGGAGAAAGGTTTACCGGTTGATGGCATTGATAGGATCTCAGAGAAGGCTGTACCGTCCGACAAAGCCACTGGATCATCCACCGGCGACGTTGAGAATGGTGTCAGTCTGTTTGGGAAACTTAGGCTATTGAGGCGTGATTTTGGTGGGGTAATTAATTCAGGTGGGATAAGGAAAGAAAGTAATAAGGCTGTGCAGCAAGTTATGAAAGCGAATTTGGTGGAGAATAAAATCCCAAGTCAGTGGCTAAAATCTGGGAAAGAAGATATGCCACTCATTAATGCTAATAAAGGACCTTTGGTCAATGATGGGGGACCAAAATCAATCAAGACCGAGTGGGTCCAGGTTGGATCAAAAAGGAAGAATAATTCCAAAGGGAAATTCAAGGGCAAGGAGAACAAGAATCCTGCACGAGAGAGGGCTGTCCGCAAATCAATTGTGGGCCATAATTTGGGACCCACCAAAGTCAACTCCTTCAATGCTCTTGTGTCCGAAAAGTCTAACCAAGACGCAATGGGCCCATCTCCCTCCGTGGTGTCATTGGGCCATAATGGGTCCATTAACACAACAGATTGTTGGGGTTTCCACGACTCAGATGCAGAATAGTAATGTAAGTGGTAACCAACCAGTGGATGAGCACATGAGTGATCAGGATAAGACGGAAGGGGAACCGGCCATACCCCAACAAAATCCACTTGTTTCCTAATGAATTACATGATTTGGAATTCAAGGGGTACTGGGGCACGTAGCTTTCCCGCTCTTGTTCGTGATCTCAAAGTTCATTATAAATTGGATTTTATTGCAATTTTGGAAACACGGTGTTCAAAGGAAGCGTCCTCCAGATGAGCTAGTCAACTGGGTTTTTCTCACATGGAGCTTATTGATAGTGAGGGATTTAGTGGTGGCATTTGGTGTTTTTGGGAACCTACCATCTCACAGGTCGTGGTGTTGGAGCGCCATCATCCATACATGCATCTTCAGATCACGGACGCATTAAAACATACCTCGGATATTTCTTGTTGTGTATGCTAGTCCATCCGGTGGTAGTCAAAGGAACTTATGGCACAACCTCTCCCGGTTAGCACCCCTGATTCAAGGTTCTTGGTTGATCGGAGGTGACCTCAACGGCACAATGCTTCATTGTGAACGTCGGTCATCTGCGACATTCCGTTGTTCTTATGACCGGACCTCATTAACTGGGTTGACATGAACGATGTTCGGGACATTGGGTTTGTAGGACCTGAGTTTACGTGGAAGCGAGGAATGTCAGAGGCCAGGCTAGACAGGATGCTTGCTAATGATCAATGGTGTACAATGTTCCCAAATGCCTCGGTGACTCATCTACCGTTCTTTAAATCGGACCACCGACCTTTACTTCTTCATTTGGATACCGATGTTAGTCAACCTAGGCACAACAGGCCTTTTCGTTTCATTTCGGCCTGGGTCCTTCATGAGCAGTTTGATGACTTTGTGAAACAAAACTGGGACCAAGAAACTTGGTGGATCCGTAATATCTCCCAGTTTACGCAAGCATGTTCTAAGTGGAACAAAGACGTGTTTAAACACACAGAAGGAAGAAAGAAACACCTCTTGCGCCGCTTGGATGGGATCAATAGGGCTGTTAGCCAATATGGCCCACAACCTAGATATGAGGAAATTCAGTTCTCGATCTGGAAGGAACTTGAAGATGTCTTACTGCAAGAATCTCTCCTTTGGGCACAAAAAGCCAGAGCTGAATGGACTATTTATGGGGATCGGAACACACGTTACTTTCATTCTCGTGCTAACTACCGACGGAAGACTCAAAGAATAGAGGCTATAAAAGATGTGGAGGGGACCTGGGTTTTTGACACCATGAGAATAAAATGTATGGCCACCTCTTTTTTCTCCTCTCTCCTTTCGGAGGAATGCTTAGACCGTCCCAGACTGGATTGCCACATGTCATATCCCTGTGTAGAGGGGGATCTTCTCCAATGGTGCAGTAGAGATATCTCAGACTCTGAAGTTAAAGCAGCTATTTTCAATATGGGGCCTTTCAAGTCACCGGGACCTGATGGTTTCAATGCATTGTTTTATCAAAATCAATGGAGTACGGTATGCAAGTCGGTTACTAATTATGTGAAGTTCCTTTTTGCTAACCCGCAGGCTATAGCTGAGGTGAATAGTACTCTAATGGTGCTCATCCCTAAAAAAGATCATCCAAAAACTGTGGGGGACCTGAGACCGATAAGTCTTTGTAATGTCATTTATAAAGCAAGCTCAAAAATAATTGTGAACCGGCTAAAGCCCATTCTTCCCAAGGTCATCGCCCCAAACCAATGCAGTTTTGTGCCGGGAAGACATAGCAGTGATAATATTATTGTGGCTCAAGAGGTTATCCATACTATGTGAAGTCTGAAGTCAAAGAAGGGATTCCTTGCAATCAAAATTGACCTTGAGAAGGCCTATGACCGGGTTAACTGGAATTTCTTGACGGACTGTAGTCAGGATATGAATATTCCAGGTTGCCTTTCCCAGGTAATTCGATAGTGCATCTCCACATCGAGTATGCAATTGTTATGGAATGGGGATAAAGCTGAGCTCTTTCACCCTTCTAGAGGAGTTAGACAAGGAGACCCTCTATCGCCCTATCTTTTTGTCATCTGTATGGAGAAATTGTCCCATCTCATTCAAGATGCTACTCAGAAAGGTGATTGGAAGCCAATTCGACTCACAAGATCTGGGCCCCCTATTTCACATTTGTTCTTTGCAGATGATATCATGCTGTTTGCAGAAGCTTCAATGGATCAGGTAGAAATTATTAATTCATGCCTCAAGGCTTTTTGTGATAGCTCTGGACTAAAGGTTAATCACCAGAAAACGAGAGTATTTTTCTCAAAAAATGTTCACCATGTTAGAAGAAGTGAGATGTGTGCTTCCCTGGGTTTTTCAATTACAAGTGACCTAGGAAAATACCTTGGTGTTCCTTTGCACCACGAACGTGTGACTAAAGAGTCCTATCATTATGTCGTTGATAAAGTGAAGGTCAGACTATCTAACTGGAAAGCTAAATCGCTCTCCTCTGCAGGACGATCTACCCTTATTTCTTCGGTCACTACAGCAATCCCTGGATATGTCATGCAGACATCCCTTCTCCCAGTCAGTACATGTGATTCATTAGATAAATGTAACCGGAAATTTCTGTGGGGGAGCACTGATGAGCAAAGGAAAATTCCCCTTGTTGCGTGGGATGTGATATGCACACCGAAAACTAGGGGTGGATTGGGGATTCGGCACTCAAAGTATTATAACCAAGCCTACCTTATGAAACTTGGCTGGAACCTATCGACTAGAAGGGAGGATTTGTGGGTAAAGGTTATAAGAAACAAGTATGGGTGTGGTTCTGACGTCATACCCAAGATTGATGCACGTCGGCTAGGCTCAAATCTATGGACTGGTATTAAGAAGACATGGAATAAGGTACAAGAAGGAATTGAAGAGTTGCCTAATGGGGGTCTTCGCTGGAAATGGACTAAGCATGGTGTGTTCACTGTGAAATCGGCTTATGACGCTCTTAATAATGACCTGATCCGATATGGGGAAGAATATGGAAGTTACAGGTCCCGGAGCATTGTAAAATGTTTCTATGGCTTGCCCTCCATAAGAGATTATTAACCAATGTCTCAAGGTGTAAGCGTGGCCTAGCTTCTGATGCCAAATGTACAGTTTGTAGTGGGGAAATGGAGACTTTGATCCACGTCCTCAGAGATTGCCCAGTTACCGCTGAGCTATGGAAACTCATTGTGCCTAGGCACCTTTGGCGCAACTTTTTTAGGATGCCCTTCGAAAAGTGGGTCCGCTGGAACATATGTCACCGTGGGAAGAATCGGAGTGCCGATGAATGGCGACACCTTTTTGTGGTTGTATGTTGGTGGGTGTGGCGGCGCCGTAATATTGTTATCTTTGAAGGAAAGTCGACATCGAACGTATCTATCCAGAATAGTGCTATGGCAATAATGCAAGACGCTCGAGTAAGGTTCTGTATGACGCCCAGCCGACAACAAAAGCAGAGTATACCTAGGGACCACTGGCGTCCACTTGCGTTAGGACAAATAAAAGTCAACACGGATGGCGCATATTCACATTACAATACCGGTATAGCTAGTGGCGGCATTCTTCGAGATGCGCATAGCAATTTCATTCGGGCCTTCATGTTTAGAGGGGAAGATGGAGATAGCCTCACTGCTGAATTGTGGGGCTGCATTCATGGCCTCAAAATTGCATGGGACCTGGGATATAGAGATGTTATTTTGGAAATAGACTCAGCAGAGGTAGTCGACCTGTTAAGAGGACCCAACAACTCAGCGCATGAGGACAGAGTATTACTCGATGAGCTCAGGAGCGTGATAGACCGACACTGGAAGGTAGATATCCATCACATCAGTAGATGGGCGAATGCAGCGGCTGATTATTTGGCTAAAGCAAGCTTATCCTCTTTACCAAGTTTCCAAATTGTATTACATGCGGACCTGGATCTGGAAAGCATTCTTGCTACGGATAAGACTTAGTTAGAGTCTGTGGTTTCTCATATGTTATCAAAAAAAAAAAGGTATGAGCATATTTGTTTTTAATTTTTTTTATATTGTATTTATTTAGATTTAAATTATATGCTTTGCTTTCTGATTTTTTTTTTTGCACCTAGTATCTCAAATTAATTAATTTTCAGTTTTGAATTTGTACGTAACACCGTATTATGAAAATTAATTAATTTGAGATACCGGGTACAAAAAAAAATTTTAAAGTAACATATAATTTAAACCTAAATAAATACAATATAAAAAAAAATTAAAAAAAAATGCTCATACCTCTAATTAGAGGCATAAGCACCTAATAAGCATATAATTCTAAGCACATGATGTGGACTCCAATAAAGCGGAGTGTTGTACAAGTAACACTGATACTAGTGTATTACATGAACATGAGTTCCCATTAACATCTCTGAGGTGAGCACTCAAATGGCAAACTTGTACGCATCATGAATTATTTGGTCAATTTTTTATGCGTGAGAGATCTGAAATTCAAGTTTAAAGAAATGTTTAGAATTAGACAAGGAAAAAGATACAATCATGAATTAATTCATCTGGAAGATAACTCAAATCTTTACCAATAATCAACTTTGAAGGCTCCAACTAGACCTATGTTGTGTCAATTATTGTGTAGTATTTTGTTGATGCGTATTGTCCAAAATTATGACAACCAAGTGAATGAAGTCATTAAAAAGAGTCGTGTAAGCATGCATACGAAGCAATTAATTACCTTAGTGTAATCATGGTCATCAGATGTTTATTTTAGAGTTAATTGAATAGGAGTAGATTGACTTCATTGAGAAGTAGTGATATAAGTTTGTTAAATTGGTATTCATATTGAAAGTTAATTGTATTGCAAGTTTGGTATAGATTGGCTGTTACAACAAGTTTGTTAGATATGGTGGTTGGAGAAATCTATAGATAAAGCTGCTATTCATTTAATTTTGCAAACATTCTTTTAAAAAAATAATACTTTAGTAGCCATTTTTCTGAGAAAGTGCTACAATAGGTGAATATTTGTTTTAAATGATTACGTGATAATGGTATCTACTGTGGCACTACTCTAAAGAAGTGCTACAAAAGATTAATTTTTAAAAATATTAAATTATGCATCTTTCAAAGGTGATTAACTCTAAAAAAGGAATCTTTTTTATCTTGCTCATGTCCAATGACAAGCATCAAAATGACGTAGTCACTACCAAAAAAAAAAAAAAAAGATTTAGCGTCGGACAAAATCTGTCACTAAATAGTGAAAATCCTATTTGCGACGGAAAAAAATCCGTTACAACAATCTTCTAATTTTCAAATTCACAAATGAAATTTGCGATGGAAAAAAACATCCGTCGCAAATTGTGACGAGAATAAAATTCTGTTGCAATTGCGATGGATTTAAATTCCGCCGCAATTTGATGAATTAGGAAAAAAAAATTATTGATAATTATTAGGACTCTTCCACAACAACCACTCAAATAAAGAAAAAAAAATTATGAAATAAATAATAATGAATAATTTATTTAAAAAAGTGTATATGAAGAAATATATACAATAGTAATCCTAAAAAATTATACATAAACAAAACAAAATATAGACAACAATGTTGCTAACAAAATGAACTAAAAAGCACAAAAATCATAAATAAGTTATACACCAAGTAACTATAAAATGAATAAATTAGAGCTTTGCATTCCACAAAGTTCAAAAAACCAAATAATACATATACATATAGATATTCTCGAATATGAACCCTAAAAGGCACATTATTATCACTGTGGAGGAATAAATTAGAGCTCTGCATTCCATAAACTATCTTGAACTAATATCTTGAGATAGCTCATGTGGAGGCAGTAGTTTATGCATCATTGTCACTGTGAAGGAATAAATTAAGGCACAAGTTAGTCAATTAATAAAGAAAATCATAAACATTATAACGTATGAAATAATAATTAATGTTCAAATTAACATGAATAACAAGTCTATAGACAGTTTTCTTCATCAAAGAAACTTGATTTTTTGGAGAAAGGAAATACTAAGTTTTGCATTTTTCAAGATTCATGACATCTCAAATGTACAAGTTCAATTGAATGTGTTCTTACACAAATTTTCATGAATCTTATGTTCTAATTTTCACCACCAACCACAAAATATTCACATATTATCTACATCTCAACTACACATTATGACATCCCTATATATTCGGATAAATGCTCAGTTAACGTGCAAAGAGGCAATTGATTGGCAAGAGAAATAAATAAACCCAGAATTAAGACTATTAGGTAGACCAATACAGCTATTCACAGACCCTCAGATAGTTCTTTTGTATATTTCTTGTGGCATGATGAAACACACACATATAATATCTTGGTAATAGAAAGCCACTTTTACCTGGTCAATCATGGGCATCAATCCAATAGCAAGATCAACTAAGTGAATACCTTGTGACTTGAGATAATTGGTAGGCCTAAATGCTGTTCTTAAGCTCCTGTTAATAAAATGCGTTTTTACACATAATCAAGGGAAATTAATCAAGACAATTACCAGTATTTCACAAACAAAAAGACAATCAAAATAGTAAACACTCATCACCCACCCTCCTTTGAGTTCAGTTCGCGTTGTGGAGTACTCTTTTGTTGATCTCTACAAGATAACAACAGATAAGAGGTAGTTTGGTAAATGTTTTCATAACCTTTTTGCAAAGAACATTGACAAGAAACATTGAAGGACTTGATGGTGCTTACCGATATATGATATTTACAATATATCCTTTATGATAAAGATTTGTTAGACTAGTTTTCCAGGTGACTTATTTCTTTTATCATTTGTAACCAAAGCAATGCCAGAATTCTTAAAACCAGATGTATTGCACAAAAGGTCTAACAAGCCATTTTTGTATTAGTGTTATAATGACAATAGTCTTTTTTTCACTTGATTACAGGATGATTGTATCCTCATTCATTAGTCCTAGCAATATAATCTTAATTACATCAAATGATGTAATCAGGATTACAAAATGTAAACATCTTTACATTAGATACAACCAACCAAACTTTGTAATCAGTCTATTGCATTGGAATTAAATGTAATCCTCTCCCACATTGAATCGAACCAAACAAACTATAAAAGTCCTAAAATAAGTTAATAGCATGCAATAACAAATTGCTATTCAAGAAAAAACAATAAGGTCCATGTTGTTGGGCCATAGGATGTCAGCCTATGTGGAGCCCAAGTTCTAATTGTTCAGTTTTATTTATTTTTTATTTTATGTATTTCCTATTTTGTGTGTTTCCTATTTTATGAGGGGGGGGAGAGGAAAAAAAGAGAGATAAAATATAGAACCTTATTATGGGAAGAGTAAATTGCAAGTTTTTTGTGTGGGAAAAAGAAAAGAAGTTCATATATAGCTTTAGTGAGATAAAATATTTTTTGTAGCTTTTCAACCTAAGCGAGTTTTGATCTAACAATCGAAGTCGATTTCTTGTCGGATTGATCTGAATTTTTTCTCGGGATGTTCTAGACACAGCTTCATTCGGATGGTCGATCATCCATTAGAGTCTTTTATTTTCCCCGCAATCGTAACACCCCAAATTTCTTACTACTTATTATATTCGATGACACGTAATATTAGGAATATCAACAAAATTGACGGTGTTGACAGATCAGAGTAAAGCAGAACGAAGAGCATGCATTAATGTTTGGACGATGAGCAACTGATAACATATGCCCAGACATATGATGGTTACATTAAAATTCCCAGAGAAATATTCGTGTGATACAATCATATAGACTCAAATCCTGCTCTAACTAGACCGAAGCCATTAACCAAACTCAATTATTCATATTAATTGGCCAGGTCAGTATGAATCTAGTGGGACACTACAAAAAAATGAAGTTTTATAGCGGTTAAAAATTACGTATTTGTAGCAATTTTAACCGCTACAAATGACAGTAGTAGCGGTTCAAAGAATCGCTATAAAATACACCGTTGCAAGATGTTTTGAAAACCACTACTGATGTAATAAAACCGCTACTATGTTGGTAACGGTTTTGAGTTACCGCTACAAGATGCGATCAAGATGAAGAATTTCAAAAAAATTGGTGCCAAAATTTTGTATAAAGTTGTAAAACCACTACAAATATTGGATAAAATTTCATAAATTGCGCCAAATATTTTAGCCGAATTTGAATTAAAACTTGTAGTGGTTTTACAACCACTACAAAATATTGCAATATTGGGAAAAAAAATTGAGTTTATTGTTACAACATTATGTTGGCTATTTTTATTATTTAAGTGACAAATTAAATGATAATAGTTAATATTTAAAAAAATGATTAACTTAAGTTAGATAAGTATAAATATTATGTAGGTAGAATACGAGAATGTGTAGATAATAAGTACGTATTGTGTTGTCCACCTCTGAGGAAAAAAAATCTGTTGTCCATTAGATGATATTTGATCATGGAAAGAATGTTGAAGATGATAGAAGGAATATTGAGGAAATATCCTTAAAGTTCTAGATAAAAAAAAAATAGTATCAATATTATAAGAAAGAAAAAAATTAAAATCAAAGGTTTTGTAAGGGGTGGGAAGAAATGAATGAGAGTGTGTGAAATGAGGTGTGGTAGGAGTATTTACAGAGATATGCGTAACTTTTGTAACAATTGATGTGATGGTTTTTGTAACGGTTTAATGTTTGTAGCGGTTTTTTCGGTTTTGTGGCGATTACAAAACCGCTACAAAAATTCATTGGTATTTTTTTAAAAATAAAGAAATTTCAAAATATCACATTTTGTAGCGGTTATACTAAAGACCGCTACAAATTACCGAACGTTGGCGGGATTCGAAATATTTAAATTTCAAAATTACACACTTTGTAACGGTTTTGGTCTTTGGCGAGATACGAAATATTCAAATTTCAATATTACACACTTTGTAGCGGTTGATGTGAAGGCTTTTGTAGCAGTTTAACGTTTGTAGCGATTTTTTGTTTTTTTTTTATTTTGTAGTGGTTACAAAACCTCTACAAAAATTCATTGGCATTTGCTAAGAACGGTGTCTTAAATGAGAAGAGAAGAAAATCATAGGGCTCTTCTTCCCATTCAGAGGCTCTATTTACAGAATCTAGAGGGAGAAGTAAAAGTCAAGGCCCCAAGTATAGAGGTAAAAACAAGAGCAAGTCAATGAAAAATTATAAAAATCTTGAGGGCCCGTTTGGTACAAAGAATCGGTGGGAAGGGAAAAGAAAATTAGAGACTTCTTCCATTTGGTACGCATTTTGGAACAATCTTCATGGGAACCTATCTTCTCGGGCCCACCAATCTTCCCTCATATGTGGGAAGATCAAATCCCTCCAAAATTGGTGGGATTTCAACTTCTCACATCACTATTCACACTTTTTGACAAATTTACCCCTCAAATTCAAATTTGGTGGATGTTCGAACTTGGTGGGAACGTTTGAATTTACGTTCGAACTTGGCGGAAATTTTTTTTACAGAAGTTCAAACTTGATATATATTTTTAAAAAATTTATTTTAGAAAAAAAAATTATTTTTCTTTTTTATTTTGAATTAATTACTTTTGAGGGTAAAATAGACATTTCTTGTTTCTTTACCAACTACCACCCTTCATTTTCTTCCTACTAAACAACCCATCTTCCCTCAAACCATCTTCCCTCATTTTTCAAAATCTTCCCTTCCCCTTCCTTTCCTTCCTCTAAATTCCTTTCCCTCCTCAAATTTTCCCCTACCAAACGGGCCCTGAGTGTTATCATTGGAAAGAAAGGGTACATCAAGAGATTCTGTTAAAAAAAAAGGAGTAGCATTTCTCGCACTTCGTCTGTTTTTTTTTTTTTTGGCTCATCTTCCTTTTCATCTCACAACAAAATGCAAGCCACGTAAAGATAATTACATGTTCTATTCTTTATTTTTTGTAGTAAAATATTTTTGAAAGTTTTATAAATAAGAAATCATTATAACATAACTTCCTTTCATTTGTAACTCAATAAAAATCTAACGGATATTAATTTGTAACAAGCAACATATGCATATTCAAGCATACATACATGCATGATCATAATGTCGCCGCTGAAAGTCATACTTTCAGTGGCGACAATTTTTGTCGCCGCCAAAAGTCCATACGCGACATTTAAAGTCGCGACTTAATGTCGCCACTGAAAGTCCTTTTTATTTTGTACTGATGCATATCGATGTACATATATATACGCATAAATTCATGTATCCATACATACCACATACATATATACATGCATACGTAAGCACTACCACATATTGGATTGTTGTCTCTGTTTTGTTTTTCTTCTTCTTCTTCTTCTTCTTTTTTTTTTTTTTTTTTTTTTTTTGCTCAAAGCATCTTGGACTATTATCTGGATATGAGATGCAATAATTTTTGAAGTAGGTGAACCAAACCAACCGCTTGAAAATGAAAAAGCCCGTTGAATTATTGGAACAAAAAAGTACAAAAAAAGGATGTCAAATTCCTCAAATTAAATATAGGCATTGTTCGATTATGTTTTAATTTTTTTATGTCTTAGGTAGCTTTCTGAAGTTATTTTTTAGAATAAATTTTGTTAAGGAAAAAATCTCCATAATGGATTATTCTGAGAAATCATATTTTAGAACAAAGAATGTATGAAATCTTATTTGAAACAATTGTTCTTAAAAACAACTTAATAAACAAAGAAGGAAAAGGATTGTATGACTTATAGTAACTTATATCTTAGTGTATTGATAAACTAATTTAATTAAAAAAATTTTGAATAGCATGAATAATAAATAACAAAAAAATTCTACTAAAAACATAACCTAGTTAAAATTCAAACTAAATAGACTTTATCTCACCGAAACAGTTTTTACTTTTTAGGCATAACTAAACAAACCATCCACGCAAAATAGTAAAACGAGTTCAACTTGTCAAAGTGATAGGTGCATTTAACAATATATTTGAAAAAATGTTGATTATTTATAAAAGCCGCAAAGCATTTAATATATTTAATGGTTATTATCTTTTTTAGAATTAAGTTTCATAAGAACATCTTGTATTAAGAATTTTGAAAATTATAAAATTATTAAAAAAATCCTATTTTATAAGTATTCTTACTAATTATGTATTTTTTTTACTTATTTTCTAGTGATTGTTTTATTTATATCTTGTGTTGTTTATTTTGTTGATTACTTATACTTTTCAAGACATAATTCTAAGAAGTATTTCTAATTTTGTTAAATCTTCTCATTAATTATTTGTAATTGTAATTGTAGTATATAAACAATAGTTTACCTTTAATTATGACTTAGTAACTGTCTTTGTATGGTGTATGATGCCTATCTTTTTACTACCTCTTGTTACCCACTCCAATCTTATTTATAAGAACTCAATAATCAAATCTCATGGTTTAAGAAAATGATTGAAGTTAATTAAAAATAATAAGTATGGTTGAAATAAATTTTGTTTTCCAAGTATGCTCTTATTTAGTATTGGCAAGTAATAGATAGAAATAAAGTAAATATATGAATATCATCAATCTTTTAATTAATACAATACATATATATATATAATTAATGAGGGATAAAAATGGAAAAACTCATTAAATGTTCAAATAAATCTCATCAAGCTCTTATAAAAAGGATCAAGGCAATTCAAAATTTTGACTTTTATAAAAATAATCGGAGAAAGTATAAGATTCGTTAGTAGTGTGAATTACACCAACCACTAGATCTTATATTAAGGATTACTCTCATCTTGTCTTATATAGAGCAAACGAAAAAAGTTTTTTTTTTTTTTTTTTTTTTTTTTTTGGTCCTATTTTATAGGGCACCTAATTAAAGTTTTGAAGTGAATGGACAATTCAATCATTCACTTATTACTGTGTTGACTTTGTTTTCATTTGATATTATATATATTAAATAAGGGTAGAGTTGGAAAGTTATTAAATTTTATGAAGTTAGATATATTAAAATTTTGAAGTGAATGGACAATTTAACTATTCACTTATTATTATTTTGACTTTATTTTCATTTGGTATTATATATATTAAATAGGGGTAGAGCTAGAAAGTTATTGAATATGACATAATTAATGAGATTAAGATTTTCCTTAGTCTGTGTGAAGAATATTAAAAATGTCTTATAAATAAGACTAAAGAAATGTTTCAGTGGCTAATTAAACTAGGCATGGTGGGTTCGGTAGCTCATGATGGCTACTATTGTTTTGTGATGTCTCGCGTCCGGTTTCTCTCACTATCAGGTCTCTCATCATCCCTTCATCTGGACCATACAATTTTGATCCAAACATCCAGAAGGAGACACGTCATCTCTTTCAAATTACCGCATGCGGTAATTTAAAAGAGATGATGTATCTCCCTTCTAGATGCTTGGATCAAAATTGGACGATCTAGATGAAGGGATGATGAGAGGAGTGCCAATGAGAGTATCTCCTTCCGTGATGTCTCACATGCTCACTGGTCCCCACCTGAATCTAATTTTCTGAAAATTAATTCTGATGGTGCCTACAAGTCTGATAATGAATATGCAATTGTATGTTGCAATTACCTTGGTGATTTTAAATGAGGATACGTGGATAAGGTCAAATTTATCTCTGCAATTATGAGTGAGGTTTTGGCTCTTAAGAAGGCTTTGTTATTAGCTTTGGACTTAGGACATGACAAAGTTATTTTCAAAATTGATTGTCTTCCTTTGCTGTCTTGTCACTAGTGGAAAAAAGGACTTTAGGACGTCCTCATTTAGACAAGAGTATTGAAGCTCGATCTTAAAAGTATGACCGTGTGATTTCGTAAATATAAAGAACTTTTTGGACCGGATTATAAAGGATATGGTCTTAAAAATATGGACCGGTGGCACTTTCGTAAATATATAGAACACTTTTAAGACCGGATTATAAAAGATCTGATCTTAAAAGTATGACCGGTGGCAAATTCGTAAATATATAGAATACTTTTAAGACCGGATTATAAAAGATCCGGTCTTAAAAGTATGACCGATGGCAATTTTGTAAATATTTTGAGAAGATGCCGATCAGAGATGAGTCCGAGAATGCGATGATTTATTCCTTCGCTTAATTGGAATTATATACGAGATGCTAATAAATAAATAATCTTCGACCAAGCTGAGTTCCTATAATCTAGGGATTACAATCGAAATATAATTACGAAATTCAAAAAACCATAATCCGCTAACTTAATTCCTAAAATCTCTCTAACAACTTAATTAAGATAATTGAATAATATAACTGGGATTACAATCGGAATATGATTACGAAATTCGAAAAACTATAATCTCGCTAACTTAATTCCTAAAATCTCTCTAACAACTTAATTAAGATAATTGCATAATATAATCGTATATGCTAACTAATTAAATCAACTTCCAAAGAAATATATAGAACAATTTTAAGACCTAGGATTATAAAAGATTTGGTCTTAAAAGTATGACCGTGGCAATTTCGTAAATATATAGAACACTTTTAAGACCATATTATAAAATATCGGTCTTAAAAGTATCACTAGTGGAAAAAGGCTTTAAAACCGCCTCATTTTTAGGAGTATTGAAGCTCCAGTCTTAAAAGTATGACCGGTGGCAATTTCGTAAATATGAAGAATTTTTAAGACCGGATTATAGAAGAATATGTCTCGAAAAGTATGACCGTGGCAATTTCGTAAATATAAATTTTTTTTAAAGACCGGATGTTTAAGAAATCTAGTCTAAAAATTATACTTTTAAGACCGGATTTTTCAGAAGTTCGGTCTAACAAATCCTTTTAAGACCGTATGTTTAAGTCCGGTCTAATAAAAAAACCCCTTCTCCAGAACTCCGCCCTTCCTATCCGCGTGTTTCACTCTCTCTCACACATACAGACGACCGTGTAGAGAGACTCAGTCAACTCCATTCCTCTGGGCGTCAACTCTGTTCTTCCGAGCATCGACTCCATTTTTCTAAGCGTTGAATTCGTCACTGGTAAAGAAGTAGTGATTTCTGAAGACGATGAAATGTCCGCCAAAATTTTCCTTCCCAAAATCACAAATCCGGATCTAGAATTACCTATTCTCGTTTACTTGTTTTGGGAAATGGTTCCTATCTTGTCTCGTTCTAAAGAAGAGATTTGACTCAATCTTCACGCCGATTTGGGGAATGGTTCCTCTGATTTAGGTATTTTCTTTCTTCTGATTTCTTTAGGTATTTTCTTTCTTCCAGAGAAATAGTGATTTCCTCTTATCTAGCTCAATCTTCTGTTTAGATTTGTATTATATTGGTTGAGACTTTTTTTCCCCTTTTGTGATTCCTCCGATCCGACTCAATCATTTGTTTAGATTTGCGATTTTGGATCCTTTTTTTCTTCTCACGATTGACTCTGCTGAAATTAGGAATTTTAGGAATTTTGGGTGCTCAGTTTCAATGAATCGCAGAATTATGTTTTCGAGCATGAGTCTCTCATTCGCTTAAGGTATTATTTTTGTATCGACTTTTTTCTTTCCTGGTTTGTGCTTGATGCTGGTTAATTGGCGAGGGAATTCAATTTTTCATTGTACCGAGTGGGCACGAGCCCTTCTTCTTCATCATCAAGCGTGGTGGCCTCCAAGAGGTGGTTTCGGCACACGGGTGTGCGGGGAGGAGATTTTTTTTTTTTTTTTTTTTTTTTTTTTTTTTTTTTTTTTTTTGGTTTTTGCCAACTTTTTAAGACCGAACGTTTAAAAAGTTCGATCTAAAAACTCTTATTTTTAAAACCGGTCGCAAAGAATGAGACTTTTAATACCTTCGTATCAAGACCGGTTCAGATCCCGTCTTAGAGGGTGCTTTTTGTCCGGTCTTAAAAGCATTTTTTCCACTAGTGTGTGTTGAAGCTAAATCTCTTGATTTATTTGACTGGAGGTGTAGAAGTGTTTTACATGATATTATTTACCTCTTTTCTGATAAAGTTATGTTCTCTTTGTCTTTTACTCCTAGATGGGGTAATCGAGTTGTTAATTTTATTACAACAAATGCTTATAAGGTGTGTATCCTTTTGGAGTGGGTTTTCCAACTAACACTCTCTTTATTGTCTCCTCTAACATTGGACCCTCAGGAGGTTGGTATTACTGTGGATGATGCTTCTAATTCTGGTTTTGTAATGGAAGGAGAGTAATATGTTCCTGTTTCTCTTATTTTTCTTTCCTTTCTGTTTGTATTGTTTCATTCTGTATTTCCTTTCAGCGTTGCATCTGGTGTTTTCCTTTCTTTGTAATCGCTGTGTAATGTCTTTGCATTCGCTCAGTGGTGGATCTTGGAGAAAATGTTTGGGAGGGTCAAATATATACTCATTAACTAATTAAAAAATTCTATGATTATATAACATTTTTTAAAATATTATATTAAATTTTACATTATATTAAATTTAAAAAAATCTGAGGTTTGTCATGATTTCTTGGACTTTTGATATTAGCGGTAAAATGAATGTAATTTGTTAATTATTCATACAAATGATTTCTTGGACTTTTGATACTTCTTGTTCTTAATTTTGGACTGTAGGTGTTGAAGAAGAAAATTTGAGATTTTGGAGGGTCAGAATTAATGTTTTGAGGACTGAGAAAATTTCCCAGAATTTCTGAAAATTGCAATCAATGAAGAAAAGGGACTAGGGAAAATTACAGCAAAATACCCATAGTTTTCAGAAATTATAGCACCCTCTAAAAAGTTTTCAAAGATTTATACTTTAGTCACTTTAAAAAAAAAAAAAACTAAACATTTAAAAAAAAAACTAAACATTTTTTTTCTTGTCCCCTCGGTCCCCATCAAAAATCCGTCATTGCATTCGCTGTATTGTCTTTGTTATGGTAATACAAGTAGCTTTTCTGGTGGGGAAAAAAAAACATTTAACTCACCCTTAACATTTTCATTATTAACACTTCAAAGGGGATATAACTTATAAGATGGTACTCTTTTTTTTTTCCTTTTCAAAGTTCGTTTAGTTTGGATGGTAATTTATCGAAGAAGAAAATTACAAATGGTTGGGTCCATATTTTGAACTTGAAAATTTTATTTGATAAAACAAAATTATAAAAATAATAAAATTGAAAATTTGGGAGTTTGTACCTAAAGTTTGTCAGAGCTTGACACTTCCCTTGAAGCAGAGCCCAATATACAGATCTTGACCGGGCCAAACTAAAGTGGAGCCTGTATGTAGCCCAAAACATTTTAATTCAACCCATTTGTTTTCTTAGAAAAACGTAGTACTTTCTATGGTTAGGTCCTAAATATAGAAGCTAAGGCACGGCCCCGGCTTTTGAAAGAAGGTCTTCTTCAGCCTTAAATGTAAATCTTTAATATCTCTTTTTCTCTTTGACCCTAAATATTTATTAGAAGGTTTTCTTCAGCCTTAAATGTAAATCTTTACTACAAATTTTCTCTCATATTTATAATGGGGTTTACACTTCTCATGTTGCATGAGAAGAAAAAGATTTTTACACACACATGAAATGGTAGGATCCATATCTTTTTTATATATTAAAAAAAAATCAAACATCAAAATGGGGGGACCCACATCTTTTTGTATCTATGAGACTATGACATAAGGATAAACTTCTCCTACAACATAAAAAAGTGTATTTTCCATTTATAATTCTTTTCTCAAACTACTCCCTCTGGTCTTTTTTATAAGAGTTCAAAATTTGAATTGCCTTAGTCTTAAAAGCTCAACAAGAATTGTATGGACATTTAATGAGGTTTTGCTCCTCATTAATTATCTTTATGGCATTAAAACCCATATTAACTCTATTTCTCTATCTTACTTACCTCTTTATAAATAAGAGTATACTTGAAAAAAAAAATTATTTCAGACATACTTATTATTTTTAACTAATTTTAATATCGGCTCTTATAAATAGGAGTGCTCATGGAACGGGACAGGAATAGGACAGGCCCATTCCGCATCCCATCCCACAAAAGGTACGGGCACAAAACTGTTCCATGTCCCGTTCCTGCCGGGACCAAGACAAGAATGAAATCAGGATAGGAATGGGACGTCCCATATATTTTTCTTTTGAGGATATGGACTATCATTTTTCCCCTTTTCTAAACTTGTAAAAACTAAAATGTAGGGATATATGTTAGACGTTAAACCTAGATGATTGAAAATATATAGTACAATCATATAATTAATCCTCTCTTTTATCATTTTTAGATCAAAAGCATAATCAAAAATCAAAAATAATTAAAACTTAAACTTAATAAGAGTGATGATCATAAATATTTATAGTATTTTGTAGTAAATTGGGCCAGAAGGTGCAAGAGTGACCAAGAGAGCAGTGCAAACGAAGACGGTGCGAGTGACTATGAGAATTTTCTTAAATATTTATAGTGTTTTGTGTTAAAAGTATATATAACCGATATATGATAATATCTTTTTATATGACTAAAATGTATTTACATAATATTATATGATAATATCTTTTCATATAACTAATATATATTTTTTAAAAAAGATATTAGTTATATCTTTAATAAAAATACCAAATGTTCTAGTAAAAAAAAAATTAGATATTATATAGATTATCAGAACAAAGCCCATCATATCCCAGTAATAATTTTGGCTCGTCCCACTTTTGTCCCTTCCCAAATTTTATTGGGATGAAACTATCTCATCCCAAAATGATCGGGATTGGAATAGTTTGCTAGGACGGGATACAAGTACAAACACCCCTAATAAATAGGACCTAAGAGAGTATATTGATTAAACACATTAAAAGAATTTTAGTTAAAGAAGTAATTTTCAATATAAACTACTAAAGCGGTATTTTAAAAAAATGAACACACATTTCATGAATAACTGATCTTTTTTCCGCCTACAACTAACTATCAAATTCCAACCCAATCCCCCCCCCCCCCCCCCCCCCCCCCATATTCTCTCTCACTCACCCTCTCCATAATTCAGGGTGTTTTAGAAATGTAAGTTTTTTTTTTCCAATATCTATTATCTTTATCTGTAACTAATTTTTTGAATTGCTTGATTTCATTATTAAAAATTAAAGTTTTAATGAAATTATACCAAAAAAAAAGGTCCTGGAGGCCTTTTTGGTATAATTTCATTAAAACGTTTTTTAAAATAGTTTTGAACAGTTGTTAATGGCCTACCCGTAAGTTAACAACCAAAGATTTTTTTGAAGAGCTTTTTTTTAGGATTTTTTTCTGTTAAAAGGCCCCCAATTTATATTTTTCCTTAATTATTTGGTGCTTATATTTAAAGAGAAGGCATTAGCATGCTGGTGAACTTTAATGTCTTGTTTGGGTGCGTGCATTCGACTGTTCTTGAGAGCGACAAAGGTTTCATTCTAGATCAAATTCATACAAGAAATTCATAAATGGACACCACATAAATGTTTTTGAAAAAAGAAATAATTAATTCATCCATTATACGTAACATTTAATTATGTTAAAAGTAAACTCCCCTAGTAAAACCATTAATATGTTTATATATGTATCCTGAAGAAATTTGATCTACTAAATTTATGTAAACTTATAGCATGTTTGGGATGTTGTGAGAAGGACAAAACACACGTCCTTAGAGGAAAAAGCTATTTTTAAGTTTTGGGTGGGATGGCGGTAATAAAAATGTATTTCTTCCTAAAAGCTCAAAAGCTATGGCACTGTTAAAGTCTTTTTTTTTTTTTTTTTTTCCTTTTTCTTGCTCCCAGCGTCGTTACGGTGGATTAGCCAACACCTCTCATTGGCATTTTCACATTGTCTCTTATTGGTGTTAAGTCTAAACCATACATTCGATATAAACTTCATTAAGTCAAATCAATCGTTTGGATTGGATGATGAGAGATAAGGAAAAAGTTAGCCAATGAAAAAATCTTGTTCCTACCACAATGGGTACACTTTTTTATTAATATCTATCCCATTCAATATTATTTTTTCCTAGTCATATACTTTTGTGAAGATGAGAGAATTGTCTTGGTTAAAAAAAAAAACGATGGTGAGAGAGTTGAATGTATAGGTGCCTTTTTTTTTTTTTTTTTTTTTTTTTTTTTTACTTTTATCCATTAAATATATTTAATTTCGCATTTCAATGTTTTCAAATTTTTTTCCAATAATAATTGTATCTTATATAATTTTAACTTTTCTCTTAAATTATCATCTACATATAATATACATGTATTATTTAATATGATTTTCCAAATTATCATCTAAACAATTTTAAGTAAAAAATTTTTTTTAGTTAATAAAACTTTTTGTGATGGACGCTCCCGAAGTAAAAGTTTTTTTTGTCCGACGCACATATTAAAATGTTTTTTGGTGTGTTTGGTCCACTTAAAAGTTATTTGTCTTACAGACGCTCACGAGGTAATAGTTTGTTGACCAAATTGCTCTTTAACCCTTTTTCAAATTATCATCTAAACAAATTTTAGTTATAAAAAAAGTCAGTTTTAACACCATCAATTTAAATATAAATCACATTATACTTCTTCCGGTCTAATTAAAAAACCTAGTTGACTTTTTTTGGAGAGATTAAGGAAATTAATTAAATTACTTTAGAATTTTTTATTTTTTTTTTTTTTTTCCAAACTAATTAGTTTAACTAATAAACTAAGATATAATTTTAGCTTCATTAATCTCTCCAAAGAAAGTCAACTAGATATTATAATTAGGAACGAAGACAATACTATCTAACTTCTACCTTAAGTTTTCAAAAGTTAAATTAGAAAAAAATTATTTCTACCACTACCAATCCAAATAAACCCTAATCTCACAAGTTGCTACTCCTCGGTTTTAAATATAAGAGATAATTTGTAATACAAAATATATTATAAATTATATTTTATATTTAAGACCGAAAAATAATACAATTTAAAAGAGGCCCTAATCCATGTTGCGTAATGCATTGCAGAGTCTTCAAAAAATCAAGCTCATGCGAGAGGATGGCCTACCAGTGTTTTAATATCTGGCTTTGACTTGGCAACATTTAAATTTAAGATACAATGAATTCATTTGAGTAATAAAGTTCTCACATCACTAATGGAAAAAAAAAAAAAAAAAAAAAAAAAAAAAGGGGGGGGTTAATTTATAGTCATATAGGCGGAAAACCTGTCAGTAAAGATACAATGAATATCCCAAAATTTAAACATTGGATTAGAGACATAACTGATGAAGATCACTAAGAATATGAATTACAAACGAAGGGCAAAATTTTTAAAATATTTCTGTTTTCTCTGGAACACCCTCTCCCCAAGAAAAACCAGCAAAACAATGGCAAATCCTCCCTCTTCAGTCTTCACAGCCAGAAAAGAAGAGAAAATATATGCTTTATACTTACCTGGTAGAACTATGCCATATTTACGAGAGAGAGAGTCCACTAAGGAAACTGTTGAAGAAGTACATATGTCCCATCAGGTTCTTATTCATGCCTTTTTGACCCTAGTGGGAGAGAGATGCCTCTATAATATTCATGGTTTATAAGCAATTGTAACGCATAGTCCCCACATGAATCTTTGGTACAGACGTCAAATGGATGTCATGAAGGCCCACTTCAGTTGTGATATTTTGAGTAAATTGACATGAGAAAAGACCTCTCAGCTCACAATGCCTCCTTGAGATGGAAGGTTCTGGCTATGTTCCTAGCATAATCATATTCGTTAATGTCAACGAGTATTTTCTTCAAACGCCGAGCAAGTTGACTTGTGTCGCCCTCCACCACACCACCAACATTTCTTCTCTCCAAAATCCTTCCTAGTGACAGCACGTAATCAACCAGTGGCTGCAACTTGCGACTACACATGAACACAAAGTAAGGGCAATCAAAACATGAGATTACCAGCTTAAAAACACGTAAAACTAAACATGCATGTTATTAGATTGGACAAATCTTCAAGTCCTTCAAGTTTCAAAAGGTTACTGAAGTGGGATGGGGACCCCTTCCTAAAGAGCAGCTAATGAGATGAGAGGATCACCCCACTTAATTACTCATGTGAGATCTATAAGGACCTAATTATAATCTTCCAAACGAATAGAGACAAATCTGAAAAGCGAAGGAACCTAGAGGCGCACAGCAAAAGTTATTAATTAAAAAGGCACAGCAAGATTTGGAACTCATGAATGTTCGAGATAGAGAACCTTCAGTCTATGTCAGGTTCTTGGTAGCCAGTTCAAGTGAATGCCCGCAAATAAACAAACAAGCAATTGTTCATGTGCCACTTGAACACAGCAACATAAAAGGAAAACCTCATTTGAAGCGTTCTTTCCACTTGATATCACTCTTAGGTGATGAAATTCCCCATCCATGAGTTTAAATGATTAAAGGAACGTTTTTTATTACATATACATAATTAGCTGACTCTCTTCCGTAGCAAATGGGTAAGGTGATAAATCACAACTGTTTTCTTGGCTATTTCATGGACCAGTACTCAATTAATACTCAGCTAGTACTAGTAACCAAATTAGTACTGATGTGGTTCAAAAAGACTCAAGAATTAGCACAAATTAGTTCTACAATAGATAGAGCTAATTATTATAATGCCAGGGGAGAAAAAACCCAGTCACCATACCTTTTATCTACAACACTTGGGCCAGCCCACACTCCAGATAGGGAAGCAATAATCCGTTCTGTTCTCGTTATTGCATCATGAACATTTTCTGCTATACTTCGAAAGTGAGGTAAAACTTTTCCGAACAAAAGCTCATCAAGAGCTAGCTTCTCTAATACTGGCATTGCAAAAACATCCTTCCAAAGGCAAATATTTCTCAGTAGTCGAACAGACACACCAAATCGATATGCTGCAACTCGGGCAGCATCTGGAACAGCAGCTAGTATCAGCGGGCCCCATGTTGGGACCTACAAGAGTAAAAAAGATGAAAATTTCATCCATCAAATGCTTTTTTAAACTTTAAAAAAAAAAAAAATCCCTAGCAGCTACAAGGCCATTTTGTTAGAAAATTCATCCTCATGCACACCTACACAAAATACAGTCATGCACTTATTTAATAAAGTGGACATGCAAATATTCATGCAACTGGGCCTTAGAATAAGAGTGCTCATAAAGTAAATTGAAACTAGCACATTCTAGTCATACCGTAATATTAGCAACAGCATCAGCCAATCTTGTGCGAATTGAAACTAGTAGATCAGCAAGAGCTTCACTTTCATGAGACACATGTTGTACAATCAACTTTGTAGTAGCAATTGCATTAACTGTTTCCTGTTGACTAAGCATGTCCCAACAATGGGCAATTTCATACTGAAGAATAGGAAGAGCAACCTTCTCCACCAAACTAGGGACAAGTTCAAGGTCAGCATCATCATCATCATGCACCAGATCTTTATCATCTTTGGGCAAACCATAGGTGAACAACAATTTATACCTAAACATGAGAAGAGAGGAAAAAAGATTATATAAGCCAGTACAAGATAAGAGACACCCCGTTATATATGCATTTATCTGTTACAATAGTATCTCAAGTAGATCAGTAACAAATTCAATAAATTTTTTACCATTTCATCTCTTGAAAATCAGATCCCTTTCGGAGTGGGTCCCACTTCAGGAGTTCCAACCTCACATATGGAGAGAAGATAGATGGAAGACTCAATGACATATAAGCATCACGATAGCTTGATGAATACACCTTTTTCCATTCTTCAAATCTTTTTTTAACCAAAGAGAGCTGGCCATATTCCTCAGCTGCATCACTGAAAATTTGATCAGCAGTCTGCAGCAGCAAATCACGTTGTGATTGATAAGCTTGGCATTCACTATCACTCTCATCGGTGCTAGATTCTCCCTCTATCTTTAGATTATCCATTTCCATGTAATCAGTCTCCATATGTGCCTGTTTATTAAATTTAAGAGCTCCAAGTTTCCTACGTTGGCGTTCCTCTTCCTTTGCTTTCATTTTCATCCTTTTCTCGAGATTTAAATCTCTACCAAATTCATCTAATTTCACTGGTAGGTCTCTTTGCTCTCTAGCAGCAGTAGATGCAGCCTGAGCTGCACTTGCAGCAGCAGCAATCACTTCAGTATTGCTACCTCTCCTGTTGAAAACCGACACTGCAGCTTTCACGGCAGCTTCTATTTCCTTCATTTCATCATCATTGTTGGTGTTTCTTCTTTCAAAGATAGCTGAAGCCCGATCTCCATGAAGACCCTTCATCTGCTCTTCAAGTTCCTCAATGTAAGGAGCTTTGTGCTGAAAGTTACAGGATTATCTTAGCAACAAATTGATAAATGATATCCCACAGAGTAGCTTCAGTAAAAGAGACAAGTATGCACTTGAATTTCCAAATTTTATAGACGGGAACAATTTTTCCAAGATCCTATACAAAAATTTAATTTAGATAAAATTATTATAGATAATCAAGGCAACATAAAACAAAAACTAAAAGAATTCATATTCTTTCATCCTGAACCAAAGAACAGTGTAATTACTTGTCAAGATCAAGGACAAACCAATGTAAAACAAGGCAACCAGACTGGAGAAGATGTTGACAATACATTTTTCATAAACTTAATGTCACTAATCAAGGTTTGCTGGTAATAGAATAGTGATGAGATCATGACTAACTATATACATAGTCTTCAACTTTCTGCTAGACAAAAGCTTTCCAAATTATTTTTGCGCAACATGTGATTATCCATCCACCATTTTTCATGTTTTGGCTCTACATGAACTATTACCAAATCCAACAGCTTAGTAAACCAATGAATATGAGGAAAACATCTGAACTTACAAATGCGTAGTTAAAGAGATCAAACTTGCTTCATCACATCAAGTTTTGCTGCCTATAGTCAATCGTCCTTCTCTCTTCCTTTTTTTTTTTTTTTTTTTTAATTTACAAAAATTTAAAATGCACACACAATTATACGATCAAACTTGCTGGTTTTCTGTTTTGGTCAAAATAAATGTCAGCACCAAGTGAAAGTAAGACAAGATAACCAACTAATCAGAAACCCTCTCATCTAGTTAGAATAATCAAAAGATTTAGCAGTAATGACGATGATTTGTTCTGTCTATACTCTGCGTTTAATAGATGACAACAAGAAATATATCAGAATTTGGCAAGATAAATAAACTAGGTGGAGGAACACCAATATCCTCTGACTGTTAAATGCTTCCTTGGATTGACAACAAAAGTTGTTTTTCAAACATGATTACCAAGCCTACAAGGTAAGGTAAGTATGTATAGATAGTTTTATTTTGGCTTTGGCTTACGTAAACTATCCATCCTCATCATTACACTAAATCATTGCCTTCTGAGGAGAAAAACAAAATTCCTTAATAAACCATGCCATCATACCAAATGGGGCCTAAAGTTATTCACGTGTTCAAGAACAAATCAGGAAGATGAACCAATCAAGAAGATCACCTGTAAAAAGTCACATATATTTGCAACATAGCTTCGAAGCTTTTGCATAAACCTGTACTTCTCATCTGCTGCTGCTAAAGAGTTTTCAAGAGCAGTGATATTCAAAAGTGAGGAAGACAGATTTTCATCAGCTTTATTCAATGACGTCACTGTTCTGCCATGAGATTCCTGTCAAGTTTTTTATATAAAAAATTATGAAAATATTTATGGTATATCAATCTAATAGAAAAATCATGTTAGATGTACAAGTCTCGTATCCAAAGGCACTTTTCATGATCCAAATTCCAAACAACGTGGCCAAATAAGAGTATGAGTAGAGAGATATGATAGTAATAGCATACAAGTTACTGTGGACACAACGACCAATTATAATTGAAATTTAAGAGCACTTCACATAAACAACACTTCAATTGTCCTAAAACTTGCAAGCATGAGGTTTAACACTTCCTCTTTTTCTTCTTATTCAGATTCTAAGAGCACAATAATGGCTCCAAAGCATAATAAATTTCTCACATTATTCCTAGAAAGATGTTCCATGATCCATGTTTACACTTTAGTTCAGATGCATGCTGTTCACAAAAGAAATAACTCGCAATCATAATGAAAAGTTTAAGGCAATGTATAATCACATTTTCAGACTGAAAACCAGCGCCCCAGAAAACTTAATATTTATGCCAGTTTGACAATGATAAAAGTCGCTCATACCTTAAGCCTCCTAACATTGTCTTGCAGAGCTTTCTTCGCAATCTCAGCTTGTTGAGAAAAGGACATCACATCCAATACCGGTGATGTCCCAATTGCTCCTCCTATGCTAGGACTTATAGAGGCACTTGAAGCTGCACTATACACAGTAGCAACTGAAGGAGTAAAATTTTGCTGCTGGGCACCCTGAGCGACAGGGGCATCGCTGCTGCCTACTCTAGCATTAGACCCTTCATCCATTCTTTTTCCCAATCCTTTTCTAAATTGCTCTTCTTCCCACAACTTCTCCTCCTCATCATCATCAAACTCTCCAATATCTTTTAAACGCATACTCATCGCTCTCTCATCCACATCCTCAAAGACGCCCTTCTTTCCCCCTTCCTTTTTCTGCCCAAGCATAGCAATTCGACCCTGGAACTCCGGTTCTTCGTCGCTTAGCCCCTCCGCGGCACCATGGTTGCTTCCACCATCCAACGAGATATAATCTGACGCTGCCGGACGAGCTTGCCTCAGCCGTTCCCTTTTCGCCCGAATAGCTTTTATGGTCTCTTCATCGGGAAACAGCGACCCAGATGATTTCTTGCCATTTGTAAGCCCTATTGAAGCCAATTTGTCCTGCGCATCATCTTTAACACCGCGAAAGAAGTCAGCCTCTTTCTCCTTAAGCTCATCCTGTTCGTCCTCAGAATCAGATTTCAGTACTTCTTTCACTGGTTCCGCGGGTTTCACAAGGCCTTTTAACACAATAACAGGTTCAGAGGAGGGTTTAGAATCCGAAGAAGGACGAGAACTGCTAGCCAAAGTTCGTGTGTTCTTCTGGAGCTCACGAAGTGCTTCCTTGGTGTAGGTTCCAGCTTGGGGCTGAACGTTAGAAGGAACAGAAGTTGTGGCGGGCGAGGAATGAGCAATACGGTCTTTCAGGGATGTAATCTTGTGAGATGAGGAAGATGACTTGGCAATACGAGAAGAGGACTTGTCCGGAACAGACCGTTTCGAACGCGATGGGGTTTCATTATCTTCGTCGTCGGCAAAGCTAAGAAGCTTGGGGGCTTGTGGCTTCTTAGGCTTGGCGCCAGAGATGGACGAAGGCTTCGACAGGGTTTTGACTGTGTTGGTCGTCGAGACCGTATCGCCGCCAGGGGCCTCGACATCATCGTCGTCGTCTCCGGCACGGCGGCGAAAATTCCTTGCTTTGCTGCTGCTCATGGAGGCTCCGGCTACTATTACGTTGTTATCTTGTTCCAATTTCAAACCTCTGAAGGATTTGTAGAGCAATGTCTACACCTTCGATAGCAGCAAATTCTGTGAATTGCTGATTTGCTTCCGACCTGGTTTTGCATCCAGGCTCTCTCAGTCGCTGGAGACGTCCATGCCCCACCGGCCCGACCCGAATAGATAGTATGAGCCCAAAATCAAGGCAGTGTGTGGGATAGGGCTCGAACATAGGCAAATCACTTAGGCCCATTTAAAGATATCGGCCATTATGATATACTCCTATTTATTGACCATTAACTGTTCTCAAGCAAAATGAACACCACCAGAAAGCAAAACGGCGGAGGAACAGAGGAATGACGGACCCAAAAGTCCAAAAGGCCTCTGGACCCGAAGCAGAACCAAGCACAATGAACACCCAAAGCTTGAACGACGGACCTAAAACACCACTGGAATTGAGGAATGAACACAAAGCTGGATCCACCTTTCAAGGCAAAACAGCGAAGGAAAAAACAGAGCTTCCATCAGCCATGGAGTCCGGGAGTGGGGAAAAAATTGGGCTTTTTTTTCACTGAAACTTCTCTAACGTTCAAGTGCTTTAAATTCCCAAAATGCCAACCCAAACGGTATTACTAGTGTGCTTTTTCTTCATCCAACATGTTATGGACCTCATAAATGGGCCTGGAGAGGTCAGGCCCAAGTCAGGACCCACTATCCCACGATGACGTCCACAATTATAGTAATGCAGATAGAGGGGCATAGAACGTTCTAGTCATGGGAACATGCCATCAGGAGAATGGGATCAACATAACTTCATTATATAAAAGGAGACATTCCCAGGTGAACTGTACACACGCAAGCATTCTCCTTTACTGTCTACGTATTGTCCCACTGTGCACACACCCCACCTCTCTGGCGGAATTCCGTCTTTGTGTAACACAGTGATCTCCTTGTTCAGTGTTATCTCCTCAATAGATAACATTGGATAAGCTTCTATTAGATCCTATATTGATTATCTACCAGCCCTACGTGGCTGGACACTTGTGTTTCACTTCGAAACATTGGCGCTGACCGTAGGGACCAAGTAAAATTCGAATTCCAGACCACCAAGCTACAAGTTTACTATTGCGAATGGCGAGCACCAGGAGACGTAATTTAGCAACTTGGCAAGGCCAATTGCCAGAAGAACGACCAAAGCGGCAACCTAATGATCAAACGTCTCGACAGGAGGGTTCCATAGATCCAGACGCTGAACATGTCATTGTGGAGACTGAAATCGAGACGTCGGATACGGCGAATTCTCCTCCTTGTGAGAACGTCGTTATTCAGCAAGTTAGTCCCCAGGCCCTACCACACAATCCGACGTTAGGATTTCAGGTTGTTGATCCCGACATTCGCATATTGCACACTACATTGCAAACTCGGAACCGCCTTCAAAGGGAGGAGGATACCCGACTTATGAGAGAGGAGATGGATCATCGCAATGAAGAATGGAGAAAACTATTCGAGTACCATGTTGGACGAGCTGAGAATCACAATCGAAATCCAGGAAGGGACGTCGCGGACCCAAGCCAAAATGATAGTTCCAGTGTCTCAAAGTGTTGGGACATCACAGGCAATCCACGGGGAAGAAACCATACTTGAAGAGGACCAGATGCGACATCGAGTAAGGAATGATGGTCAGGAAAGGAGAAGCCCAAATGGACATGGTCGGGCAGAGACCACTTACGATGGCATAGATAATGCCGGACGAAATCGGGCGTCGATCGGGAGGTTAAGAAAAACAAAGGAGCCAATCGGGGATCAACACTTTTCCAGGGAAGAAGCGGCACCATTACCACATGAGACGAGTTCAGATGACGAGGAAAAAATCGCAACTCCTTTTGCGGATAAAATCATGGCAGCTGCCTATCCTAAGGGCTTGGACACGAAAGATTTCCCTAAGTATGATGGAAGCTAAGACCCAAAGGTACATGTGGGTACTTCAAATTAGAGATCATGGTAAAAGGCTATACAGGGCCCGTGATACCACGTTTGTTTGCAAGAATGTTGCGTGGACCCGCACAAATCTGGTTCAATACATTGCCAATAAATTCAATCCCGAACATGAAGGATTTGGAGAAGAAATTCTTGCTTAATTTCGCCACAAGCAGGAAGCAACCAAAAACCGAGTTTCAACTTGATCAGGTAAAGCAATCACCCAGGGAAACCTTACAGAAGTATTTGGAGCACTTTAAGGACACGGCATTACAAGTCTCGGGGTTGAAAGAAGAAGTACACTTGCATTGCGCTATAGCGGGCTTGGACAAATCCTCACGATTAAAAAAGTCGGTCATGAAGCGTCGTCTTAAAACGTTGGCGGAGTTCCGAGATCGCTCTAAACAATATATAGAGTTGGAACAAATGGATATCATGAGCCATGCACCACGAGACAAAGCAAGAAGCCCACCTCCTCAAGGTAAAGAGCAGTATGGACAGAACAGACAAGACACTCGAGGACGTGGAAGGGATAACAAGCCTAGAGGAGGCAGGGCGGAAGGAAGATACGACCGATATACTCTATTAAAGATGTCCCAAGCTCAAGTTTGGAAAGAAGTTTCTATGACCGAGATGAAGAAATTGGAGCGACCACGGCCTTTGCGAAATGAAGTCACCTTGGATAAGTCTCGCTATTGTGAGTTCCATGATCAGCACGAACATACGACAGACATCTGTTGGGATCTGAGGGATGCGATCAAGAAATTTATCCGAGAAGGGAAGCTCCGTTGATATGTTATCCAAATGCAGGGGCGGCAGAACAAGCGCCAAGGAAACCGAAGTAGAAGCCCGCCCACTGAAAAGAAGAGGCGAGAGCAGAAAAAGGTGGGACGAGGCACAGACGACGAGTTCCCTGATTCAAAATATGACTGCAACGGGATAGTCGGAGGTTTTGGCGGAGGAGGAGATTCCATGAGTCAGCGAAAGAAATACTTGAAGGAGGTCCTCTCTGTAAGTGATCGCCCAAGGTTCAAAAGAGAACCCCCAAAAAAGAGCTTACCAATGCTCGGGTTCACGGAAGAAGAATTAGACGATGTGGTGCTGGGGCAATATGACAGGCTAGTCATCACCAGAACTGTAGAAAGTTGCCGAGTCAAGAAAATCTTTATGGACAATGGAAGCACGGTGGACATAATTCTTTGGGATGCGTTCAAACGCATGAGATTTGATTCGGAGGATTTGAAACCATGCAGGACCACATTAACAGGTTTTAACGGAGAGGATACTCGCCCAAATGGGTTCATTGACCTTAAATTAACCTTGGGGACTAAACAAGCATTTAAGTCGGAAATGGTTCGGTTCGTCGTGGCCGACTTCCCTTCCGCGTATAACATTATCCTGGGACGGCCGACTATCCATAATTGGAACATTCTGGTGTCTTCTAACCACCAGAAGTTGAAATTCATCAACAAGAAGAACCAAGTTATTACTATCAAGGGTGATCAAAAAGATTCTCGGCAATGTTATTTTGAAGCGGTCAAGGAAAGTAAGACCTTGGGATTGGAGCGCTCAAAGGAGTACAAGGGGAAGACAGATAACAAATCCGTCCATGTTGTGGAGTTAGACCTCAGGGAAGAAGACAAAATGCAAAGGGCCGAACCTAACGAAGAAGTGGAAGATTTCGTCTTAGGAGTTAAGCTGGAACAGACTACAAAAGTGTGAAAGAGGCTGGATCCCGAGATTCAAGAGAAATTAGAAAGGTTTTTACTAGAAAACCGAGATGTGTTCGCATAGAAACCGTCTGAAATCCCAGGGATAGATCCCGAGTTTTGTTGCCACAAGCTGGCGATCCATCCCAATTCAGCACCAGAGGCACAAAAGAGGAGAAAGCAAGGTTCGAACCGAGGTAAGGCCCTGGAAGCGCATGTTAAGGAATTGATCGAGGCCGGATTCATCAGGGAAGTGCAGTACACAACGTGGCTCTCCAATGTGGTCATGGTTAAAAAGCCAAATGGAAAATGGCGCGTTTGTACGGATTACAAGGATTTAAACAAGGTATGTCCGAAGGATGCATTCCTCATGCCCAACATAGACCAGTTGGTTGATAAATCTTCCGGTTTTCAACTCTTGTCATTTATGGATGCATACTCGGGATACAATCAGATTGCCATGCACCCCGATGATCAGGAGAAGACAGCTTTCATTAGGACAACGCAAATTATTGCTATAACGTAATGCCCTTCGGCCTCAAGAATGCCGGGGCAACTTATCAAAGAATGATGACCAAGGTGTTTGCGAATTAGCTGTGCAAGAATGTGGAGGTGTACATTGACGATATGATAGTAAAATCCAAAGAGCAGGGCGACCACGTTCTGGATCTGCAACAGACGTTTGAAAAATTACGATTGTATCAGATTCGATTGAACCCGGCGAAATGCGCTTTTGGGGTACCGTCGGGTAAATTCTTGGGTTTCCTATTGACCAATCGAGGTATTGAGGCCAACCCAGAAAAATGTAAGGCAATATTGGAAATGAAGCCGCCAACCAACAAGAAAGAAGTCCAACAGTTGACTGGGCGCTTGGCGGCATTGACGAGGTTCTTGCCTAAGTCGACGGAGAAATCACTTTCTTTCTTTAAACTGTTGAAAAAGGAAGCCCAGGGAGGATGGAACTCGGAATGTGAAGATGTTGGGATCCGTACACGTAGTGGATTAAAATTCTTTACGAATCCCGTCCCGAGGATCACTCGTGCGTTTAAACCAAGGATAAGGGAATCCGGAATTACCTATAGTGAACTCGTTCGCGTCTCGTTCTCCTTAAACTGGTGGGCTACCTCCTCAATCAGTACGAAGACGACTCGTAGAATCGGCTTCCTCCACCGATATCCACACGAACAATTCCCGAACACCGCTACGGCAGCGTGTTAGCGCCTCTTTTGCGTCTCTCTCAATTTTTCCACTCTAGGGTTTTTCTCGTGGCTTTCTGAAAAAATACGCTCGATAAAAACTCCCGTAGGTTTTTCTAAAACCGTTCGACGTATTATATAGGGGTGAGCAACGGGCGGGCGGGGCTGCCCCGAGGGGTAACCCGCGTCCCGCCGGTTTAAATTTCACGGGGATGGGGCATCACGGGTACGGGGCAAAAACCCGTTTAACCCGTATAAACGGGTACGGGTTAAACAGTGCGCCTAAACGGGTGCAGGGAAACCCGTTTAGCTCTTTCGGGCTTTAAAAAAAAAACAGTTTTTGGGTCCAGATTTGTTGTAGGCCGAACAGTTTTTGGGCCCAAAATATGATCTTTTTTATGTGTTTTTTAGGCCCACAACCGAACCCTCCTTTTTCCCGTGCTTCTCGCGTTTTTTCTTAATCAAACTTTTTACAAAACATTCCATATGGTCATATTGCGTTTCCTTTTTTTTTTTAATCAAACTTTCTGGGCTTCTGCGTTTCTTTTTAATCAAACTGTTATTTTTTCACACTTGCATTGCATATGGTCATTTTGCATCAAAAAAATATCAATATGCTTCCAGAAAAATATCAATATGCGTCTAGAAAAATATCAATATGCTTACAAAAAAATATCAATATGCTTCCAAAAAAATATGTATATTGCATCAGACATAGCAAGTAATAATATCAATAAACCCTAAAATTCAATCACCACAACTTCACAATTCAAACATAAAAAATAACAATATTAATAATTGAAGTTCAAACTTGATGACTTCAAACATCAAAAATTCATCATCGGAACAATATTAACATTCACGGCTCAGTTCGCCTCCCGCCGCATCTACCTCTACAAAATGAAAGAAGATAAATCCTAATTAATATGTATTAACTAATACAAAAATGAAATGAAACATTAATAACCGAAAATAGAAAATGCAAATTAATATACCGATAACAATAGCTTCGTCTCATCAAAATTATCATAATCAAAGTCATTGCAGTTGGGTGGTTTCATTGATAGCCAATTTTGTGCACATATGAGTGCCTCAGCCATCTTTGAGGATAAAGAGCTCCTGAATGCATCTAATACTCGACCCCCGGTGCTAAAAGTTGCTTCTGAAGAGATAGTAGAGACTGGAACAGCCAATATATCATGTGCAATCAAGCTTAACACTTTATACTTACAAGCATTGGCTTTCCACCATGCCAAGAGGTCAAATTTTGAATCACGATAACCAACCAATTCAGCTCGAAGGTATTCATCCACTTCTGAAATTTTCTCAACATTACTCTCTGCATCTGCCTGGGCTAAAAAGTTTTGGAATGTAGCATCACCAGATGCCAAAGGCACTTCAAGTTCTAACTCAACATGATCCCCTTGCTCCGATGTTGGTTGAGAAGAAGATTCACCAACATGAACAGAAGTTGAATAGTGGTCATATAAACGATACAATAATGTTGTAATCTTCCTCAACATAGCTTCACACTTTGTTGGTTCATGAAAAAGGTCAGCTTAAAGCAACCTTGACATATGTCAATTTATATACGGGGTATAGTATCACAACCACAACCAATAAAAGATTCATTTTCTCGGTGACCCCGATTTGTTAAACTTTGATAGCATTCTTCTTGACATGTGACCCAACGAGAGAGTAGGAGCTATTTGCATTTGATTCAAGGCTTGTACGTATTGAAACTATGTGTTGGAAACAAGTGTTACTTGTAACATAGTTTGATTCAGAAAACTTCAATGTCATATTGTAAAACAATTTTAAAAAGCCAAGAAACTCATTTGCGGTGAAAAGACCCTTTCTCACAAGATAACCATTAACCATAAAGTTTTCACAAAACCGAATTAGTAGGTAATTATGGAAAACCTTCCTTTTCAATACACACACCTCAGGGTCCAGGGCACAAATTTCGCCCACAAACCCACAACAGAAAAACCATAACTCAGGGCACAATTATTGAACAGGAGGTTTTATAGCCCACAAGTCATACAACACGAACCCACAACAAAGGGTCTACACAAGTCAGGGGTCACATAGATATAATGGTGGATCCACGATGATATGATAGTGTATAAAATAAAGCCTTCGGAAAATCAACAGTCATCCAAAAGTGGTTAATGTAGTATTTCAAAAATAGACGAGGGCCCTATGATGGCAATATATAAGTCGATACAACACTAATACCAAAAAGAGGCCTGTAGGTTTCACGACGACTATGCCTCGGGCGCTTCCCTTGTCCTCTAGTAGGGTTAGAGGTCTCGCTGAAAAAAAAAACTTAATAATGACGGGGTGAGACATAAAGTCCCCGTAACCAAAATTAATTTATCAAATATGCAAGAAAGGATTGCAAGTCAGAGAAGCGGGTTTGTTAATAATATAATGATAATAATAATAATTTCAACAATTAAATAACCACAATTAAAACAATTAACACATAATCACCATAACAATTAACCATCTCCACTCATCCATCCCGCTCCTTCTTATCTCCTCGTGGACGCGGATCGCCCATCAATGTTAGTAACCCGGCCAAGGTTAGCTATCACTTCAAGGATACTTGTCCCCTCCCGTGCCACCACAAAAATACCGTAAATGGGGAGGTGTCCGCCGAAAACACTCAACTCAAATCCGGGCCAGGAATATGAGAGAGCCGATGGGCACAATTTCACCCTAAATCTCTTCCACACAACCCAACATATCCCCCAACAGAAGAAATAATATAATAATAAAATTTTAAACAATAATTTATTAAATTATATTTCATACAATTCATCTCACAACAAACATTATAACCATCACAACAATAACAATCCCAATAATAATAATCACTCGAATACATAGATTGGAAATTACACTGCTTCATTGAATTAATTTTCATATTCAAACCTACACATAATTTTTCAAAACACATACAAGTTATGTATATGAAAATTAAGCTTAGAAAAATACCTCACCGGTCCAAAACAAGCATATAAAATAAATTAACCCTAGGTTACTTCAATTCCAAGCTTAACCTTAGCTCGAGGAACACAACCCGTACAATCACCGATCGCAAAAAAAAGCTCTACATTATCACAATTATAACTTATAATTTCCTATAATTGAAAAAAAAATACAAATTCTAATAATGATCATTTATGTATTTTATTATTATTATTATTATTATGATAATAATAATAATTATTATTTCTAATTAATTTAAAATTTTAGATCTTATCTCCATACTTTAAATTAGGAGTTTAATAAATACCAATCGCCATATAAAAATTATGATTTAGTGTATTACATTTAATATTTCTCATGGTTTTCCCAAAACATTGTGTTTCATCATATATGTTTATAAAAAATATAAGTCTTGATTTTAATAAAACACTAGCACTAAGAAAAATACACTTCACTATATATATACATATATGTGAACACCAAGTAAACGAGCTTTAATGTGATATATAAAATCTGTACATATGTAAATGAGTTTTTTTTTCCTTATTATTTCCATGTCCAGTGGCTTAAAGAATTCCTATAATAAGAATATAAGATCCTGAGCAAGCTTACTACAATATTCCCATTGAAAATGACAGGACCCACTTTCATGTGACTATATTTATCAATGACTTGTGTTAAAAAAATTAAGTATGCTAGACACAAAATTTCCTTTCATTCATCCTAGGTGATTAAATGTTTTCTTAAACAACAATCTGAATTTTTCTCCCTCCTGGGTCCCACGGCATTAGACACACACCTACTCCAACTTTGAATCAATTAAGCACAGTGCAAGTTTTCCTATCATCATTCCCAAAAGCAAAGTCACGTTTTTGTTTGGTCCCATATATATATCATTTAGATGACAGCAAAACCACCCCCTGTGCAAAAACATATATACATATATATATTCCTACGCACACACTAACACACCCAGCCACGTTCTCATTCTTTCTTTCCCATATGTTGCAAACTATATCACAAGTTTCTTTTCTTTCTTATTTGCATGCGTACCAGCCCCTGTTCCTTATTCTTATTGCAGAAAAATCACATGGAACTATAGCTACTCTCTCAACAATTTCATATTAAAAAACTCATGTTGGAAATGCCTAGAAAATTAAGAGAAAAGCTAGGCTCGGTGATTACCTCTAGTTGTTAGTTTTTAAGATGAAGGTCTAGCTGAAACCACCACCCCTGATAGTGATACGGAAACATTATGCAGAGTAAGAAAAATTACAGCAAACTCTCCCTCTCTCTCTCTCGTACTCATTCTCTCTTTCTTTGTCTCTTTTAGTTTCAGAACCCATTCTCGTTCTGGTTTTCTTGCTGCCACTACATGAATGGAAAAGGGTTGGGAAGCTAGGAATAAATATTAGATTATGGGTCCAGTCCGAGAATAGAGACGTTGGTCAAAGGAAGAATGTCCAACGATTAGCGGCGCCTGGCTCAAGAAGCATGGTGCTGCTGCCTCCACCATTCTTGCGTGCTCAGGTAATAGCCGAAAGTGAGATATACGCTGACGAGAGAAGTTGTAGCGTGAAATGATTTTCGCTGATATGTTTCTCTGCCTAATGTGTTCCAGTTAATTAGAAAAGTATGAATCCCCTTTTTGCCTATCTGTCATGGTTTGGGCTCAAGAGAAGAATAAGACAAATGGAATAATGGGTTGGGTTGTTTATGGGCTGATGAAGAATTAATGAAAGGAGCATTCATTTAACAATTTAATATTAAATTGCAATGTTGAGCAGAGGGGCCCATGACTTCTATGTCCAAATAATTTTTCCCCCGATGAATTAATGGAGAAAAGAAGAAGTATGGTTTTTGCTCAAAGAAAAGAAGAAGTATGGTCACGTGATGGTTTTTGCATGAGATTATGGAAGGTGAGTGTTGTGGGACCCCCAAAAAAAAAAACAAATCATCCCATAATATGGCAATTTCCATGTTATCCTTTTCTTTCTAATTTTAGCTATTAAACATCGATAATTATTTTTCCCAAAAATAAATGAATTAAGGGAAAAATAAGCCTAACTTTAATTTGCAATAATTATCCTCATACTTATTTAAGCCAAATCTTCATAATTAATTTCCCTATATTATTCAAACTTTAAAATTCCAAAAATTTGGGATGTTACATGCAAGTGCTCCAATCATATGCAATAGGAGGCAAAATTGTAGGTTCAACAATCCTTCTTGTAGTTGTATCATCCAATACATCGTCAACACCTTCACGAGCATCAATCAAGATAAAAGTGTCTCGATTGGAATCAATGTTCTTCTTCTTGAAGTATTGCTTATATTCTTCATCCTCCTCCTACATCCGAGTAAATACTTTGACAAACTTAACAGCGCTCTCAAGCATAAGATATGTTGAGTTCCACCTAATGATATGATAGAAATGAAAAACAATTAAACTACAATACATTATCATATCAAAGCTCATTCAAAGAAATTATTAAAAAAATTACCTCGTGGGACAATCTAAGGTAAGAAGGCTTTTTGATTCAACTCGTTCTCTTTCACCAACATTATGAACTTACGCTTCCTTGATGGAGAAGATTTAACATATTTTATCGCATGTCGGATGAGCTCAATAGACTTGTTCATTTCTTTTAGACCTTCGAAACAACCAAGTTCAATATGTGAGCAAAGACACCGCATTTGCAAAAATTCCCCATCACATACCATTGCAAAACCATCCCAACTCTTGAAACGCTTTTTTAGGATTGCAATTGCAGAGTCATTGGCAAAAGCGTTGTCAACTGTGATCGTAAAGACTTTGTCAATGCCCCATTGAAATAAGCAATCCTCAATTTGTTTGGCAATTGACTCACCTCTATGATCTTTAATCTCAAAAATTCAGAATGCGTTTCGCAAAATCCAATCATCATCAATCCAATGTGCGTCAAACACATGTAGTTGTTATTTTGCATAGATGTCCAACAATCGGTTGTGAAAGACACACGAACTTTAGAAGTCTTGAAATATTTTGTCAAGATATTTGCTTGTTCTTTATATATGCCATAACAATCTCTAGCAACTGTCCATCTTGATGGCATTTGAAATTTAGGTTGAAATTCTTGACAAAGTTTTGTCAACCCCTCCTTTTCCACACATCGGAAAGGCACCTCATCTTTTATGATGTACCTAGCAACGGCCTTTCTACCTCACTCTTGATTGAATAAGTGATGAGTCAATGTTTGATTTGTAGTAGCCAAGAATAAGCTTTGACCCTTGCTTGCTTTGTGGGGATTGTTTGGACACTTGTCAAAATGTCTCCATAATTGCTTAGTGCCATCATTCGAAGGATGACTCGCATAATTTGCTTGGACAATAGTTGCACTTTGACCTATGTTTTCCTTTAGTTTCGCTAGTGGCAACCTTGTAAAATGGTTCCATATACTAGATGACTCTTTTCTTTTCTTTTTTTCTAGGTTGGGAATCATTATTTTGTCCTTCATTCTCAACATGGGCAGCTTGAGTATCTTCCCCTACAACACTTGGAGCTTGGCCTTGCACATTATCTGGTGGAATATGTTCCATGCTAATTTGAAGATAAAAACACATAGTCAAATAAAAATTTTGGTCATCCAATACACTATACAATATGGCCAAAAGGGAATAAAATAAAAAGGAACATGCAAGAACAAAGAAAAGTGAATAAAATATTTGAAGTGGTGACTTTTCTTGTGATTTACAAAGTCACACACGCACACAAACACAAGCATTGCTCATATCTCACTTTTTCAATAAGACAAACAAACATCCAAATCAACCCCACTAATTATACCAACCTTTTCTTCCTTCCTTTTTCAAATGAGACAAATCCTTCGAACATTTAGTGCATAGGTTATTTTTAATAAATTAAGAGAAGTAAAAAAAAGGGTGACAGGCCTTGTGGGAGCATTAATGATAGTCGTGTGGGAGCATTAATGATAACCCATCACTACAGACTGTACTCAACCTTGAGGATTATTACATCTTTCCAACTTGAGGATTTGTGTTAATGCCGTTTTATAAAGTATATAGTCGTATTTAATATTCTGTTTTTTAAATATGATGATGGATCCATACAAATTAAAAGAGAGGGAAGGGGTCAAACAAGTCATCTGCCGAAAAATCAGAAGCATAATGTCTTGACTCGATTAAAGTCATGCTTTGTTCAACTTGAGTACACCTTTCGTACAATATTCCCGATTGGTCGCACCTAGTTTTAATTATATTTCGATTCAAATATGTTGCATTTTCCCCGCGTTTTCCCCTTGTTTGACCCACTATTCATAGGTTGTTTGAAAAAGGAGAAAGTGAGGCGTGAGGGGACACACCCTGTCTTTAGGTGCATTGAATTGTGATGAGAAAGATTATTTATTCACTCTCTCTCGACCATTAGACCCCACCCACCCACCATCTCTTGTCTTTAGACTTTAAGTAATATATACTTTTTACAGAATAAATCACAAGTTCCAGACTTCAAACAGATACAGACGCCGACAACAACAGCCAACAGCAACTCAACAATTTACAGATGCAGACAATAAATTTCACAACATCAAGATTCAGAAAAGTATATTAAACAAACCCTTACTGAGTTGTGGAGATGGAGATCGAGAGTGAGAGGGAGACGTGGTGGAAGAAAAGGTGAGCAACCAGTGCAACCGAGAGAGACAAGGGACGGCGATCTGCGATGCTACAGGCCTACAGCAGCCTACAAGAGATCTGCGATCTGAACTGAGGGAGATGAGGGACGGTGAGCGGCTTAGGCGGAAGAAGATGAGAGACGGAGATGGACTTCGACGCTAGCCGCTGCTGGGTAACTTGGAAGCTGGAACCGAGAGAGATGACGGACGGCGATCTGTGATGGCAGGTGGCAGCGATGCTATAGGAGTGACCGAGGGAGGGTTTGAAAAGTTTGGAGCCTCCACCTGTGACCGTGACCCGTGGCTCTCGTCTCTCTCAACTTCAGTTTGACACTGTGCGTTTCTGAATTGAGTAAAGGACAAAAAAAAATACCTATATTAAACGGGGCACGGTGCCCCGCCCTCAACCCGTGCCCCGCCCGTTCAATATAAACGGTAACGGCTACCCATTACCCATGACGGCCCAATGGGCGGGCTTCAACCGGAATTTTTCGCGAGGTGCGGGCGGTTAGGCGGGTCGCGGGTGCTTGCTCACCCCTAGTATTATATTCAAAATTAATCCCCATTAATTTTGAATTTCAAATTTCAAATATGAATTAAAAATACATTAATTAAATCTATCTATTAGATCTAATGTAACGTATTTATTTAGTCCGATTAAAAACCGATCTCGAAATTCGAATTTTGAATTTGAATTAAAAAATATATTAATTAAATCTATCGATAGATCTAATTTAATGTATTTATTTAATCTAAATTAAAAACCTTCGATTTAATTTATCTCTATAAATTAAATCCGAGAAATAATATCTATCCATTTAATTAAATCGAGATACTATATCTCAATTTAAATTAAACAGATATATAATATCCTTTTATTCGAAAATTAAATGAGATACAATATCTCTATTTGTTGTAGATATTTAATTTATCTAATAAATTAAATACAAAATAAATATTATATATATTAATATTATAATCTCTATTAATAATATTAACATATATTAATTTCAAATTTAATATACATACATATATATATATATACATATATATATATCCTAGATTAAATTCAGCATTCATTAAATCTTAGAGGTATCTAAGATTCAATGAATCTGGGCACTTTTGCTCGTGTTGGGTTATTCTTGTGTGTGACCCTGCAGGCCCATATGAGATTGGTAGTGGGCTAATACTGTACCAGCCCACAAGTCACAAGCGACCTCTAGCAATACATTGCGACTACCCAATTCACATGGGGATCGATGACACGATACAACCTATCGTACAACCATGTCACGTCCCTTTTGTCACGCGATAATTTGGTCAAGGATAAGGCATGGGTAATGTCAATTTCCTTTTCTTGACCATTACTTTCTCGATTCTCGAGTAGTCTAATCAGTGAAATAGAAACTCCTTTCCATCACAGTATGACCATACATTTCTTAGACTCACTCATCGAAGGGCCCAGTATTATCTCTCTACAAATGTGAGGGACAAATTCCATCTTGACCATTCACATTCCTCCACATGAAAACCACTGATCCCGATCCCAGCCTTTATCATCACCCGGTCAAAGGTGACTTTTGACTAGGTCAAAGACCAGTGACTCATCATGTAGGAATCCATGATGATCTCAGGTCATAGGGCGTCGTGACACGGTTATACATGAGATAAGCTTATGACTAGATCTATGCAGCTTTTTCATAGTGGGTCGGTCCAGCACCTTGTACTCTTACAAGTGCCCATGACTTTGATTCGTATCTCCATACCTCATCAAAGTCATACTGGTCTTAACTCATCTTCGTTCCCTCGTAGATGACCAACCAGGAACATTTAGGGTAATCTATAAGATATATCCAGGGATGCAGTTATCAATACAAACATGTAAACGAAAATGATAACAAAAAGAGAATACTTTAAATAACTTAAATATCCAAAGTACAATGAATTGCCACTAGGGCATAATTTCCAACAGAAGATGCGTTTATCAAAATAAAGTAGTGTTTGGCATCTCCACCGGTTTTGTCCAGACCTGAACCTGGAGAAAGCTTGATCTTGTACTTAGCGGTTGGTGAAGAAGCAGTAAGTGCGGTGTTGGCTCGGGAAACCGAGGAAGGAAAAGACTAGTATACTTCGTTAGTCGGGCCTTACAAGGCCCTGAATTAAGGTATCAGAAGCTCGAGAAGATGGCTTTTGCGTTGTTAACTGCGGCGAGACGACTTCGGCATTATTTCCATGGTCATTCCATCATCGTTAGGACGAGTCAGCCCATACGACAGGTTTTGCATAAGCCAGACTTAGCTGCCAGAATGATAAGTTGGGCAATCGAATTGTCTGAGTTCGATATCACTTATGAACCTCAGCAGGCTATTAAGTCACAAGCTTTGGCCGATTTCTTAATGGAGTTAACTTCATCAAACGAGAAGAAAAGTGGTGAGGAACCGTGGAAAGTTTTCGTAGATGGCTCATCGAACGTGAAGAGGAGTGGTGCAGGAGTCATTGTGGAGAGCCTTGAAGGAGTCGCAATGGAATTTTCCCTCCGACTTGATTTCCCAACGTCAAATAATTAGGCCGAGTATGAGGCCCTTATTGCCGGACTGCTTCAGGCGAAGGAAAATGGAGCTCAGCAAGTACACATATCAACTGACTCTCAATTGGTAGCTTCCCAGATCCAGGGGACCTATCAAGCAAAAGGACCATTATTGGCCAAGTACTTGGCAAGGGTAAAAGACATTATCGCGGGCTTTGATGAAGTGGCAGTTGTGCACATTCCTCGGGTAGAGAATACAAGAGCTGACATTCTTTCCAAACTAGCAAGTACGAAAAGTCCGGGAAATTTCCAGACAATATTTCAGCAGAACCTACTGGAACCGAGTTGCGTGATGCTTATCTCGGATTCAAAAGATTGGAGAAAACCAATTGCTGATTATCGAGAGGGGAATCACCCGGAAGATGTTCCGAGTCAAAAGTCCGGTAAGAACAGCCGCTTATGTAATGGTGGATGATCAACTATATCGTAAAGGCGTACATTCCCTCTAGCGAAGTGCCTTAACCATGAATCCGCACAGTATATCTTTGCAGAGATCCACGAAGGTATAAATGGACAACACATGGGGGCGAAGGCATTAGCCCGAAAGGCAGTACAGGCGGGGTATTATTGGCCTACCATGGCACAGGATGCCAAAGACCATGTCCAGAAATGTGACAGTTGCCAGAAACACGGCAAGATAATTTGGGTCCCCCCAATGGACTTAACACAGATCACAACTCCATGGCCATTCTACAAATGGGGCATGGACTTGTTGGGACCATTCAAATCGGCACCAGGACAATTGAAGTGGTCTATCGTTGCGGTTGACTACTTTACCAAATGGATCGAAGTCGAACCTTTGGCAACGATTACCTCGGCAAGGGTGCAGAAGTTCGTCCAAAAGAACATAATATCGCGATTTGGAATCCCGGCAGAAATAGTCTCAGACAACGGGACATAGTTCGTGGATATAGGCATCCAGAAGATGGCGTTCGACCTTCATATAAAGCATCATTTTGCTTCCATTGAACACCCGCAATCCAATGGACAAGCTGAAGCAGCCAATAAGATTATTGTTAACGGATTGAAAAAGCGAATGGAAGCGGGAAAGGATAGTTGGGTGGAGCATCTGTACTCAGTGTTATGGGATATCGGACCACCGTGCAGACGTCCACTGGGGAGACTCCCTTTAGGCTAACATACGGGTGCGAAGCAATGATTCCGGTTGAAGTCAGCGAGCCCTCATGGAGAAAACTAAAAGCTTCACTTGAAGAGCAAAAGAACGAGGAGGCTATCGAGGTAGAGTTGGATCTGATTGATGAGGTCAGAACCACGGCTCACTTACAGGATTTGGCCACAAAGTAGCTCGTCGCTGCTCGGTACAACCGGAAGGTAAGCCCACGGTCGTTTAAAAAAGACGACTTGGTGCTTCGAAGGGCAGACGTTGGTAATAGGAACGCCCGGGACGGAAAGCTCACGGCGAATTGGGAAGGCTCGTACCGCGTTAGAGATGAACTCGGAAAGGGGGCTTACGTATTGGAGTCGTTGAAAGGGGAAGCGATCAAGAGAACATGGAATGCCGACAAGCTTAAATCTTACTACAGCTGAAATTTTAGGTTTATGAAATCTTCTTGTTTTCGTTTATTGTCAGCAATTTCCTTTTGTTAACTTTATTTTCAGGAAACTCGGTCGCGAGTGCATATCAATTCCTACGGGAATCCAATTTGATGTAATCCCGCTGACTAAATGAATAAAGAATACTTGGGTCATAGAACCCGTATTTCGCAACTTTGTTTATAAAGATAAGCATAAAGAGACATGTATGAATTGAAGTTCGAAACTCATTCGTAAATCATGTAGCGGAAGAACCGCCAAAAATGAATCTAAGTGAAGGGCTCACGTTTATAGATCATATAGCGGCAAAGCCGCCAATTAAAAAGACAAGCGACAACCCGGGTTGTATAATTCGTGTTAGTCGTATCGCAACAATGGCCAAAATTAATAAACATGCCCGAATCAATGCAAATGCTCGTTTTCGTGAATCATGTCATAGCGGCATAGCCGCCAAATTAAATATCATGTGCACATTACAGCCGAGTTTGAACGACACGGTGAAATAAAAAAGAAGTGTTTCTTTAACCTTGATCACATCGGATATAAAACCTTCATCTCACAAGATGCGAATAAGGGAACAAGCGTAAATAAATTAGAGCCATTGATTTAAGCAAGTCAAGTATGACATTTACAAAAAGAAAAGCCCTACACGGGCACAGCAATGTTCAACAAAAAGGATAAAACAAAAACTACAAGTATAAGGATTGAGGAAAACTACGGCCGCAAAGCTCTAGAAGCGATGAGATTCCAACATAAGTTTAATTGCGAGGAAATTGGCCTTTACCGTCACGCTCCGAACCATTTCGGAACCAAGAATAGTTGGATCGATAGCTGAAGAAGGAGCCGGGATAAATTCCCCGTCTTCAACATATGCATTCATATGCACTCCTTCCAGGTTCAAGGTAACCGAGGGATTCTTGAATTGAACTTGCTTTAGGGCATTTTCAAAGGCGTCTTTAACGCTAGACTTTAATTTGGAAACATCAGCCTGAGCAGCAATAAGAGCCTCCTTATAAGATTCAAGCTCTGACTCCAAGTCCACAATCATAGTCTTCTGCTTGCCAATAGAATCCAAGTCGTTCTCATGAATCTGCACCCTCCGGGTAACTTCCGACTTAGCCTTATGTAGATTGTCACGTGTCACGAGAAGCTCATCAGATAAGCTCTCTTTCTCGGCCTTCGTCACAGCTAGGTCTTCAAGGGCCTGGGCCAATAGCTCGTCAACTTTTTTCTTCTCGGCCTTGGCATAGTCCAAATCTTCTTCATTAAGGCCTACCTTTTCCTTGAGATGTGCGACGAGTTGATAAAGACCGACATTCTTCAAATTAAGATGATCCATCTCCTTGAGTTCTTGAACCTCCATATCCGACAATCTCTTCCCATCAAAGTAATGCGAGGGTGGGCGAAGTGCTTTGTGAAGATTGGTGGGGCCTCTATTTTCCCATATATATGAGACAGGAAGCTGGACTGAAGGACGAGGAGCAGACCCTGGGGACTCAGGTTCCTGAAGCCCGGGATCCACAACCAGAGAAGACGGTGTCGGAATAGCTTCGTTTGCGGGTGGAGCAGTGGCCTTCTTCTTCTTTGAGGTTTTAGCCCTCTTAGCGGCAGATTGTTGGGCATGCTCTTCGCTGGGGGCCGTTCGTTTTTCACCCGGAGTAATTGGGCGAGGTTCAAGAATGGTCGTCTCCTCCGGGCGTCATGTTACGTCAAGATAGTCGGGCCTCTTACCCATTGGTCTACCTGTAAAGCATAATACATGGGTTAGATCCTGGAATAAACAAGAAAAGTTGAAGAAGAAAATTAACACCCGTATGGGCACCTACAAGGTGTAATATAATCGGCTGAATCCACCAAGTTTCCTTTCTTGTTGACCAGTGCAACAAGGGCACCTATGGTTTCATTCTTGGCGTCGGAAAGTCGGGAAGTAGCAGGCACGAAATCCTTTGCTTGGAGTTTGTGATGTTCCTCGCACCAGTATAAAGGAAAACGCTCCTCGAGTTCCCCAGACGGAAGGGTTTGAAGGAACCAAGGTGTATCCCCGGGTTTGGCAACAACTTTAAAGAAAGAAGTTTTAAAGCCTTTCCAGGAATCTTTGAAGGGCTTAAGAAATTTGCGGCCGTGGGAAGCTCGAAGTGATGTCCAGCCAAACCACATCTTCTCCCCCTCCGTGGCAAAAAGCATTCGTATCTAGAGGGGTGAAAAAGCTACAAAAGACGGGGACGGAACACTTAAGTTTGTTTTTGGCAGTAGTTTTCAAAGGCTATGGCAGCGGCCCAACCATTGGGGTGTAATTGAGAAGGAGCGAGGTGTATGTGGCAAAGAAGACACATTTGGAAGTCGGAAAATGGAAATTCTACGCCGAGATGGGTGATTATGTCCTTGTAAAAAAATGGCAGTCCTTATCGCTTAGCCGACCAGAGGCCACTGACTCGTTCTCTGAAGGCAAAGATATGTCATACCCCTCACCACCACGGATAATACGTGAAAGCATGTTTGCAGACATTTTATTCTTTAGGTGAATTACGGTGTTGCTCACAACATATTCCTTGATGAGAGACATTTAGGAAGATCCTGAAGGGGCGAACTCTCCGGTCTCAGATTGAGTTGTTTGGCGCGAAGGCGACGACATCTAATACCTATAATTAAAAAAAAACAAAGGCCGAGGTCAGAACCAGGAAGTATACCTGACGTAATAGGGATTTCAAGCCGGGCATCAAAAAACAATGGAATATGGCGAGTTCGCGAAGTGAACGCAGAAGTAGTCCGCAGTCCGCTCTTTCAGTGGCACCGGTCTAAGAGTAACTCGGCCTCTCTATCGTGACCAAGGCTGATGAGTTCAATGGCTTTATAACAACATTCCTCGCAGGGACCAGAATCTTCGATCATCGGAGTCGGGGTAATAACCTCGGGAACTGGGTGAGAAGCTGGAAAAGCAGGTAAAGGAGCGGCAGGTGGCCTAGCGATGGGTGAAGTGGGAGCTCGGATATTCGCCCTACTTCCACTTCCCCGAGATGGGTGAAGTAAATCTTCCATCTTTTCTTCTTCGGTAGGGAAGATTGACCAAAGCCAGAGCTTAGTTCGGCCAGGGACACGTTCAAGTATTTCTCTATCTTCTTCTGGGATGGGCCTACCATACATATCTACTAGCACAGGGGGTTTTGGATCCATCTTGGGGAACAATTGATAAAAGCATGTTAAAAGTGCACACGACTTTATGCATGTAAAACCCAGGCTACCCAGAATGCGGAGAACTCAATGCAGATAGAAAACCAAGGTTATACAAATGCAGGATAACCAACCAGAAAACGGCGAGAAATAAAAGGAGAGAAATAGAGTAAATGCAAAAGGAAAACCCTGTGTGTTACAACAACTCGACGAACAACGTTCACAATGGTTTTCAACATTTTCTTGTTCGGAGAGGAATTCACGTGGGTCATCACAGTTGTTCAACACCCAATCCAAACACAGAAGAAAAGTGTAGAAAGAGAATTACCAAAATGTAGAAGGCGATACAAGGTGGGAGTAACAACATACATATCAATCGGGTTGAAGCCAGGAAGAAGAAAATAAGAACAACACAGAGGTCTGAGATGTACCTAGGAGCGAGAGAGAGAGTAAGGAAACTTAAGCATTGAAGAGGGAGAGAACTCTGTCAAGCTCTTTTTCACAGAAGAGAGCGGACTGGGTAAAGTGACGATGAGGAATACTAAGGAGTATTTGTAGACGTGCTGGAGGTGTAACGTCTGGAAACCCAGTCGTCTCGTCGTTTACGAGGAGATTAGAAGAGAACCTAAAAAACAATCATGGCGAGTATGATATGACATGGGGCATTAATGGGTGCGGTAACTGAAGACGGCTCTTGAGGGCGCGTGGCTTTAAATTCGGAGATGGCGATTATACGCTGCGACGCGGGTAAAAATGCATGACGGCCACCGAGATGAACTTGACCGAGATAAGCTCGGATAGGCATCCCGATGGGACGATACCAGGACATTACGAGAACCAAAAAATTGTTAGTTTTAGCGGATCAGTCGGCATTAAGATTCACGCTAGTAGTCGTTTAGCCCAAAGAAGATGCGGGACTTGATCACAGCCGATTATGGTTGGCATTCGAGAAGAGGCCAGGGAAAATACGAGCCTGGGAAGTTGGGGTCTTATGCCAGAATAAACTCAGCAGTTCGGAAACCCGAGCAGCCGACTTTGGGGGCAACTGTTATGGACCTCATAAATGGGCCTGGAGAGGTCAGGCCCAAGTCAGGACCTACTATCCCACGATGACGTCCACAATTATAGTAATGTAGATAGAGGGGCATAGAACGTGCTAGTCATGGGAACATGCCATCAGGAGAATGGGATCAGCATAACTTAATTATATAAAAGGAGACATTCCCAGGTGAACGGTACACACGCAAGCATTCTCCTTTACTGTCTACATATTGTCCCACTGTGCACACACCTCACCTCTCTCGCGGAGTTCCATCTTTGTGTAGCACGGTGATCTCCTTGTTCAGTGTTATCTCCTCAATAGATAACATTGGATAAGCTTCTATTAGATCCTATATTGATTATCTACCAGCCCTACATGGCTGGACACTTGTGTTTCACTTCGAAACACACCGATTACTGAATTGTAAAATAGCAAGTACCTATTCAGTGGAAGGCTTTTCCCTTGCAAGAGTGTCATTATCTAGCAACTCAACCATCTTGGCAGGAAACTGAACTAATGGCGGCACAAGGCACCGACGGCTAAACTCAACCATAAGATCGATATCCTCTTCTCGCCACAGCGTTGCTCCAACCTCAAACGGTGATGCTCGAATCAACTCCCTGAGGAGGCAGACTAAGGAAAACTTTTGCAAAGAGACGGCGGGCGAGACGAAAGCGGGGAAAAGGTAGCGTGATCGACGACTGGAGAACGACGGTGGGCCGTGTCACGTGAGTCTCGTGAGGGTTTCTTGAGTTTTGGCAGGGGCGACTTCTTATGTTTAGTATTCTGCGAACTTCTCTTTGTGGCACAGCGCACAGGGTAAATTACAAAAGGATTATTTGGTCAGAATGTTTATATGAACCGGCGTTTATATGAATTTGTGATTATATAATTCATATACAAAATTGACCACAAGATAATTCGGAATTGTATTTTTTTCGGCTATTAAATTATTAGGAAAAGGACAAAAAAAAAAAGGAAAAATTATAATAAAGTACTTAAGGAAAATAATATTTATTAATAAGAACCATAAAAATGGTAATTATTTTGAAAGACCATAAATTAAAACATTAAAATAGAAAAAACTAAATTGCCTTTAGCCAGATTTTTTATATTTTGTCTAATTAAATCAAAATCTAAAGTGATTGATAAATAATGACAAATAGAAACCAAATCAGAATCTACTAAGTTAGCATCTTCACTCCAAATTCTATTTTAATTAGAGAGAATATAAGAAATCTGGTTAAGGGTAATTTAGTCTTTCTATTTTAATATTTTAATTTCTAGTCCTTTAAAATAATTAACATTTTTATGGTCTTTCTTAATAAATATTATTTTCTTTAGGTTCTTTATTATAATTTTCCTTTAAAAAAAACTTTAGAATTTAAAAGCCCAAATCGATTTGTTATCAAAAGTTGATAAAGGAATAATGAAACTTGAGAGTAATTTACAACTCATTTTTCAAAAAGTCCTTGATTTAGAATTTTACAATTTCAAAGTTTTATTTCTTGTGTTTTTCTCTAATAATGATCCATTTAATGTAGCATCCTAATCAAATATTCCTATCTTATTAACTTTTTTTTTCAAATTTAATTTTTTTCAAAGATTCATGTGTTTTTTCAGTCAGTTTTCAAACATGTCAACTAAAAAAAAGTGTTATTATCATATGTGCCATCATGACCCTCACAAATATTTTTATGATTTCATTTTTTAATCTCTTTCAAAATTTTAAATCAATGTTTTAACTTAATATTATGTAGAAAAAGAATAAATTTTTAAATATATATTATTTTAAGAATATTACTTTTGACCCTAATATTAGTTTTATGATAAATGTATTTTAAATTATGTCACTTATATTTTTTATGACGAATAATTTTTTTCATATTTTAAAAATGCTTTTGAAAGATGATTCAAGTTAGGTTAAGTCTAACCTTAATATTGGAATACTGGATGAACCTAAATTACTCATCAGGCGAGGGTGACACCAAACTCAATCCTGTTTATGAACAGTCCTAGTAAATATCTCTATAAATACTTTTTGGAGACATGTCTGGATTCTAACGAACCCTTAAATCTAATTAACTTAAACATTTTTTTTTTGTTTATCACACACACACAAAAAAGAAAAAGAAAAAAAAAAGCTCTTTCACACCTCACAAAAATAAAGGGAATGCCATTGAAATCTGAGGCCTCTTGAATGCTTTTTTCACCATCGTTTTATTCTAAACTGTAAGTGTGTGTGATTTTTCACCTCGCAAAAGCTACACTTGATTGCCATCTCTCTTAAAAGTGTGTGATTTTTCTTTTTCTCTTTTATCAGTAAAACAGAAAATAAATTTCTAGGGAAACCAGGAGGGAGTAAGAATAATGAGTCAAATTATAAGAAGGTATTATCATGAAAAAATTTCGCTTCAAATGATTGATGGGCCTACATAAATCAGTATCTAATAATTGTTACCTTTTATCAACTAGAACCTTTTTATTATAGGGAGTTGGTGGAAGAAGATAAGAAGTTACTATCTTAAACTCTGTCTATTTGTTATAATGTTTTGATTAATGAACCCTAACTTTGATTCAAACAGAAGCTTGCAAACCCTTGTTCTTTTTTAGCTAAATAAACTCGTAACTGAACCAAACCACCTAATGCAAGTGGACCCGATCCGCTTGCCCTCCTTTTCTTTCAAATAGGCGTCGTTTTTGTGCAAAATAGCATTGTTCAATTTCTTTTTTATAAAGAAAAAAAAGGAAAAAATTCCATTTAAATACCAAATGAATTTGTGAAACCCGAGAAGTCCGTCGAATTTGCAAAAAGGCGTAGAAGTGACAAGGACTTTTAAGGGTTTTGCAAATTCGCGTCAAATGACCATTTTGCCCTTAGTTTAAATAATTAAAAATAAAAAAGAAAATACCCACGGTGGGCCCCCGCCGCCGCCACCACCGGTGGGAGGGTTTTTTTTTTTTTTTGCTGGTGGGGTGTTTTGTCAAAAATCAAAAATGTGTTTTGGAAATGTAGGGGGTGGGGTTTGAACCCCCACCACACAAAACCAAGTAGTCCTAACCGGTTGGGCTACTTGGTTCTCTTATTATATATATACATTAACAAATATATATATTCTTCTTAACATTTTTTCAACGATAATTACCATTCCACAAGTGAAAATTACCATTCGTGAAGTGAGAATTACCATTTTTTCTCCAGGGTTCACTTTGTTTACTTGAAGCATGTTTTGTAAAAACCCAAAAAAAATAAACTTTTACAAAACCACAAGTGAAAATTACCATTCGTGAAGTGAGAATTACCATTTTTTCTCCAGGGTTCACTTTGTTTACTTGAAGCATGTTTTGTAAAAACCCAAAAAAAATGAACTTTTACAAAACTCGAAGTTAGAATTACCATTCGTGAAGTGAGAATTACCATTTTGAAGTGAGAATTACCATTTTGAAGTGGTAATTCTCACTTCAGTTTTGTAAAAGTTCATTTTTTTTTGGGTTTTTACAAAACATGCTTCAAGTAAACAAAGTGAACCCGGAGAAAAAAATGGTAATTCTCACTTCACGAATGGTAATTTTCACTTGTGGAATGGTAATTATCGTTGAAAAAATGTTAAGAAGAATATATATATTTGTTAATGTATATATATAATAAGAGAACCAAGTAGCCCAACCGGTTGGGCTACTTGGTTTTGTGTGGGGGTGGGGGTTCAACCCCACCCCTACATTTCCAAAACACATTTTTGATTTTTGACAAAACACCACACCCGCTAATAATAAAAAAAAAAAAAAAAAAAAACCTCCCACCGGTAGCCGGTCGCCGACCACGGGGTGGTGGCCGCCGCGGTGGGGCCCACCGTGGGTATTTTCTTTTTTCTTTTTAATTATTTAGAACTAAGAGCAAAATGGTCATTTGGCGCAATTTGCAAAACCCTTAAAAGTCCTTGTCACCTCTAAGTCTTTTTGCAAATTCGACGGACTTTCCGGGGGTTTCACAAATTCATTTGGTATTTAAATGGAATTTTCCCAAAAAAAAAAAATTGCATTCACCATCCCGAAATATTTTTTTTAGATTTTTTTAGTAGGTAAGTATCCTAAAATATCTTTTTAGCAACATTCAATACCATGAGATATTTTTTCAAAATCATGAAGTATTTTTTCAGTACCAGACAGTATCCTGAAATATATTTTTAGTACCAGTGAGTACTCTAAAATGTTTTTAGGATCTTGAAAAAATATTTTAGGTACTAACTAATACTACAAAGATATTTCAGGATACTGATTGGTACTAAAAAAATACTTCAGGATATTAACTCGTACTAAAAAGATATTTCAGGATACTAACTTGTACTAAAAAAATACTTTATGATCTTGAAAAAATATTTTAAGATACTGATTAGTACTAAAAAAATACTTCAGAATACTGACTGGTAATAAAAAGATACTTCAGGATATTGACTACTCCCTCTAGTCCTTATTATAAGGCAACAACTAACACTTCTTATAAACCAATAAAAACAGTTAAAGCCAATAAAGTTGTTATACAATTTAAATAGTTTTCAATATCCTACTTCCCCAGAATGTGGTTGATCTGATTAGAGGTATGCTTCCTCCTTCTTATGATGATGGGCCAGATCGCTCCTTTTGGTTAGCTGGCAATTTATTTGGTGTTAATGTTAAAAGTTGCTATCTGTATTTAGCTGAAGCTGGATTTCAGCATTCTGTTATTAATTGTGACATATGGGAAAAGTTATGGAAATGGGCGGGACCACATAGAATACAGATATTTGGGTGGAAATTATTTCATCAGAGGCTCCCTTTGAGGTCATGGGTCCAGGCTTGGTCTGACAATGATGGTCTTTGTCCACTTTGTCACCAAGAAGTGGAGTCCAGCCTTCATGCGTTTAGAGATTGTCATGTGGTTCGCGATTTCTGGTATGAGGTAGTAAATGGTGATCATTTACACTCGTTCTTTAGCTATGATTGGAGTGACTGGGTAACGGAGAATTGGAAGAGTGATGCAATCACGGTAGGCGGATTTCTTTGGCATGAGTTATTTATTGTCTCTTGCTGGTTTATCTGGAAATGGTGTAATGAATTTATTCATAACGCACAAACGGTAACTAGTAAATATTGCATGAGGCCCATTCTGGAGATACTGGGAGACTTAAAATCTGGTAGTGATAAAAGGGGACTTCATCGTCTAGCACAGAACCAGGATTATGTTCGCTGGTCCTTTCCAAAAGCTCCATTCGTGAAACTTAATTCGGATGGGGCATCAAAGGGTGCAGAACAGGTGGCGACTTGTGGAGGCTTGATACGAGATTTCACTGGTAAGTGGCTTGGCGGTTTTGCTTCACGTCTTGGAAGGTGCCCAATGATGATAGCTGAGTTATGGGGAGTTTTGAGGGGATTAGAGATGCCATGGGAGGCAGGTTGGAGGCATGTAGTTGTTGAAAGTGACTGTCAATCAGTCATTGCATTACTATCTAAACAAGGTGATGCAGCTTGTGAGTCCCATTTGGTGTCTCGGATACGAGCAGTCATTCACAGGCAGTGGTTTATACGATTTAGCCATGTTCTAAGGGAGGGCAATCAGAGTGCGGATTGGTTGGCAAATTTGGCTTTGACACAGGTGGATTATCCAGATAGAACTCATTTCTCTGATCCCCCTGCTGGTCTCTTTTGTTTCCTAGTTGCTGATTTGGCGGGAGTACATCATGATAGGAGAGGCCTGAGACTTTAACTCTTTAGTTTCTTTCATTTAATTTTCGTTTGTTTAATTTCCATTTGTTAAATTTTCATTGTATCAAAAAAAAAAAAAAGTTTTCAATATTACCCTACTAAATACACTAAACTCTAATATCATATTAATTATTACTCTTACCCACTACCATTATTAATTATGGGCATACATAGAAAAATAATAATTAATACGCTTTGGAATTAAGCAAGTGCCTTATAAAAATGATCAAATACACTTGCTAGTTAGTGTCTTATAATAAGGACTAGAGGGAGTAATACTGAAAAAATACTTCATGATCTCCTAAAATAATTTTAGGATTTTGAAAAATATTTCAAAGTAGTGGCTGGTATTTAAAAAATACCACAGGATGGTGAATGCTATTTTTCAAAAAAAAAAAAAAAAAAAAAAAAAAAAAAAAAAAAAAAAAAAAAAAAAAAAGAATAGTGTGATTTTAAACCAAATGGTGCCATTTTAAGATAAAAGAACGGGAGCGGAGGATATGAGTAAAGTAGAGAAGTGACGTCCTATGCAAGTGGAGTCCAAAGCCTATTGGTTTCAAATTCACTCTGTGTTTCATATGAGTAAAGTAGAGAAGTGACACCAAGCACTCAGGTAGCGCAGTGGTATGACGCCGACTTATCTAGCCTTTGTATCGGGTTCGATTCTACCAGGACCATTAGGTCCCCAATTCAAAAAAAAAAAAAAAAAAAAAGGTAGAGAAGTGACGTCCAATGCAAGTGGGGTCCAATGCCTATTGGTTTCAAATTCACCCTGTGTTTCAAATTTCGATCCAAGGGGTGGTAAAAAATAGTTACTATATAGAGTGATAATTTGTAATATAATTAAATAATTTATTTAACTTCCTTAATCTTTGTAAATTAGTCAACTGATTGTTAAATTAAATATTAAAGACAATATTTCTTTTACTGGGACATGCATATTATTGTTAAATTAAATTATTAGGAAAAGAACCAAAAAAAAAAAAAAGGAAAATTATAATAAAGTACCTAAGGAAAATAATATTTATTAATAAGAACCATAAAAATAGTAATTATTTTGAAGGATCATAAATTAAAATATTAAAATAGAAAAAACTAAATTGTCTTTAGCCAGATTTTTTATATTTTGTCCAATTAAATCGAGAATCTAAAGTGATTGATAAATAATGACAAATAGAAACCAAATCAGAATCTTCTAAGTTAGCATCTTCACTCCAAATTCTGATTTAATTAGAGAGAATATAGGAAATCTGGTTAATGGCAATTTAGTTTTTCTATTTTAATATTTAAATTTCTGATCCTTTAAAATAATTAACATTTTTATGGTCTTTCTTAATAAATTTTTTTTTGTTCTTTATTATAATTTTATTTTTAAAAAAATGTTAGAATTGTAAAAGCCTAAATCAAGTTTGTTATCAAAAGTTGATAAAGGAATAATGAAACTTGAGAGTAATTTACAACTCATTTTTCAAAAAATCCTTGATTTAGAATTTTACAATTTCAAAGTTTTATTTCTTGTGTTTTTCCCTAATAATAATCCATTTAATGTAGCATCCTAATCAAATATTCCCACCTTATTAACTTTGTTTTTCAAATTTAAATTTTTTTTTCAAAGATTCATGTGTTTTTTCAGTCAGTTTTTAAACATGTCAACTAAAAAAGTGTTACTATCATCTGTGCTATCATGAGTCATGACCCTCAAAAATATTTTTATGATTTCATTTTTTTAATCTCTTTCAAAATTTTAAATCAATTTTTTAACTTAATATTATGTAGAAAAAGAATAAATTTTTAAAGATATATTACTTTACGAATATTACTTTTGACCCTAATATTAGTTTTATGATAAATGTATTTTAAATTATGTCACTTATATTTTTTATGACGAATAATTTTTTTCATATTTTAAAAATGTTTTTGAAAGATGATTCAAGTTAAGTTAAGTCTAACCTTAATATTGGAATACTGGATTAACCTAAATTACTCATCAGGCGAGCGTGACACCAAACTCAATCCTGTTTATGAACAGTTCTAGTAAATATCTTTATAAATACTTTTTGGAGACATGTCTGGATTCTAACGAACCCCTTAAATCTAATTAACTTAAACATTTTTTTTTGTTTATCACACAAAAAAAAAAAAGCTCTTTCACACCTCACAAAAATAAAGGGAATGCCATTGAAATCTGAGGTCTCTTGAATGCTTTTTCGCCATCGTTTTATTCTAAACTGTAAGTGTGTGTGATTTTTCACCTCGCAAAAGCTACACTTGATTGCCATCTCTCTTAAAAGTGTGTGATTTTTTCTTTTTCTCTTTTATCATTAAAACAGAAAATAAATTTCTAGGGAAACCAGGAGGGAGTAAGAATAATGAGTCAAATTATAAGAAGGTATTATCATGAAAAAATTTCGCTTCAAATGATTGATGGGCCTACATAAATCAGTATCTGATAATTGTTACCTTTCATCAACTAGAAACCTTTTTATTATAGGGAGTTGGTGGAAGAAGATAAGAAGTTACTATCTTAAACTCTGTCTATTTGTTATAATATGTTTTGATTAATGGACCCGGCCTTCTTCTAATTCTCTTAAGATCCGTTGCCCTCATTTTCTTTCAAACAGGCGCCATTTTGTGCAAAATTGCATTGTTCAATTTTTTTTCTATAAAAAAAATAGCATTCACCATCTTAAAGTACCTTTTTTAGTATCAGTCAAGATCCTAAAGTATTTTTTTTAATAACATTGAGTACCCTAAAATATTTTTAGGATCTTAAAAAAATATTTCGAGTCCGAGTAATACTAAAAATATATTTCAAGATACTGACTAGTATTAAAAAGATACTTTAGGATATCGACTCGTACTAAAATAAAATACTTCATGATCAAGAAAAAATATTTCAAGATACTAACCAAGACTTAAAAAAAATATTTCATAATCGATTTGGTACTAAAAAGATACTTCAAGATACTGATTACTCTCTCTAGTCTTTATTTTAAGGCACCAACTAGGGATGTCCAAAGACCGGGCCAGACGAGGTTGGAGGTCAACCCGAGGCCTGGCCCGATATGACCTCTGGTTGGAAAAATAAGCCTGAGGTCTGGTACCAGCCTGAGCTCGGGATGAACGGACCGGACCACTGGACTGCCTGAACGATCCATTTTTTTCAATTTTTTTTTTGTTTTGCCTTCTTGGGATACAATATTTTAGCTCTGGTTTCACTTGACTTCCCAAAGTAATAAAAAAATGACATAGTGAAAAGTGATTCCTATAAATTAAAAAGCACATTAAAATATTCAGACTCCAGTGGGCGACTCAATGTAGTGGTGATTTACCTCAAAAAAAAGGACCTCGGGTCAAACCGGACTAATCCAGGGGGTCTAAGCCCTTGGACCGAAGTCCTGTCCAACTTGAGCAATTTGGTCCGGTCCGATCCGGTCAAATTGTCTTGGACCAAAAAAATTTTATCATGGACCGAGTCGGGTTAGACCGGTCGATTGGACCAATCAAACCTCGGGTTTTGGACAACCCTAGCACCAACTAACAATTCCCACATACCAATAAAAATAGTTAAAGTCAATAAAGTTGTCCTACAATTTAAATAATTTTCAATATTATCCTACTAAATACACTAAACTCTAATGCTATATTAATTATTACTCTCACACACTACCCTTATTAATTAAAAAAATAATAAGTAAAAATAAAAATAAAAACGCCTTATAAAAATGAGCAAGTGCAATTATAAAAATGACTTATAATGCAATTGCTAGTTGAAATACTTCATGATATCCTAAAATAATTTTAGGATCTTGAAAAATATTTTAGAATAAGTAGTGGTTGGATATTTAAAAAATATCATAGGATATGGTGAATGCTTTTTTCAAAAAAAAAAAAAAAAAAAAGAAAGAAGAAGAACAATGTGATTTTACACCAAAACGGTGCTGTTTTAAGAGAAAATAAAAGAAGCGGAGGATATGGGTAAAGTAGAGAAGTCTCATCCAATGCAAACAGAGTCCAAAGCCTAGGTTTCAAATTCACTCTCGGTTTCAAATTTCAATCTAAGAGGTGGTTAAAAATAGTTATTATATAACTGATAACTTATGATATAATTGATATAATTAACTAATTTATTTAACTTCCTTAATATTTATAAATTAATCAACTAATTTTTATATTAAAGATTAAAGACAATATTTCTTTTACTAGGGACATGCATATTGTTGTTATAGACAATTCTCTCAACGGTAATATTAATTAAGCATTCCATCTCCAAATAAGGTTTATTATGATACTTTAATTGACGAAAGAAATTAATCATATGAAAAAAAAAAAAAAGGGAAAGTAATATCTTCTTTTTGAAAATTCCATCTAAAACTTGCACTTTTGCATCACTTTTCAAACACTTGGAGAGTTAGCTCATAGATACAAATAAAAGGAAAACAAACTTTGACCTACTAATTTTACAAGCAAATAAACAGAGTGAAGAAAATGAAGGGAGAAATGGAGTTACAAAAAGATGAGAAAACCACACAAAAAATGGATTAATTTCACTCTTCATCTAATATTTGCCTAAACTATTTACACCACTCCCCCACAATGAGTAACCAGAAAAAAGATAGAAAGAAAATTCGAATTTAATGCATCTTTGTCCCCATGGCATATCAGTGCCTCGAATAGGATTGTTGGGGATATTACTTACGCAAGCAAACAAAGATGAACAAACATCTTCTTTGAAATTGTTGAAGAAGATATTGGATTGAGAACACAAAAAGTGGATTGAATCCATTGGAGGGACAGATTAATCATGGAAGCAGAGGAGCATGATGATGCATCTTCTGATAATGTATAGGCGAGATCTATGCTCTCTAAGGGCTCCTCCAAGTCCTCTGTTTGTGAGACTTCTCTTGGAGTTGGAGGAGTGACTTGCTCTCATCTTCGTCATGTTTTTTTTTTCCTTGAGAATATCTATGGTAATATGGAGAGCTTAATTGGTTAGTTTCAGAAATGAAAGGAGGCTTTGCTTCTAATTTATAGAAAGAGTAAAGAGGAAGACATGGAGCATGAAAGGGCCTAATGGACCCTACTATGCCTTTATTTTAAATAATTAAATAGCAAAGAGATTAATGGCTTGAGGTTATGGCGCCGATTGGACTGATGACCTTCTATTTGTAGGGCACTTTCATATCGTTGGGCCACAACTCTCATAAAAGTTAAATTTTGAGAATTTAGGCAAAAAAGTTGATAAATTATAGGAAAACCATGGTATATGTTCCTTCAAGAATATATTACAAGTCACATCTAAGACTCTAATTACTTCATCAGTATAAAAAATATGTGGTTAACTTATTAACTTTGTCTGAAAATAATTTATTCTTAAAAGTGTTCCACATTTTTTGACCAAGGATAAAAAATCAATGATTACTCCCTTGGGTTTTATAATGGATTTGTTTGTATCCTAAATATATCATCTGCAAGCTTTTTTTTTTTTTCTCTCTCTTGAATATTTTTTCCACATTACTCTTATTAATTTCATAAAATTTTCCTCTTATTTTGTCTCTCATTTTTAATATTCTCATTAAAAGAAGGGTATTTTAGAGGAAGTAACACATTTTTATGTAATAATTACAAATAACCAACACAATTAATTTTCTTAATCTTCATAAATTGTATTTATGTCTTACTTTCTCATGTTCTTTTTATAAGAGCCTAAAATTTAAATTGCTTTAGTTGTTTTTATAAGAGTTGGACCAGAGTTTTATGAACATTTAATAGTTTTTTTCTTAATTTTTACCCCTAATTGAATATATATATATATATATATTATATTACATTAATTGAAAGGATTATAGTACTTACATTTACTTTTTTATTATACTTGAAAAACAAAGTTTATTCCAGACAAATTTATTATTTGCAACTAATTTTAATCGTTTTCTTAAACTACATAATTTAATTATTAAGGTCTTATAAATAGAGCTGGAGGAATATATTTAATAATGAGAAAGTATATCTCTATAGGGTTGGTATAGTTGAATCCTACGTAAGAATTGATCATAACACACAAATGAATAATTATTGCTCCTTGACTCTTAATACAACAAAAACACACACACACAGGGGCCACACACATTCATGTGGATCAACATCAAACTTAGTATTGCTAACTTCTGTTTATCCAAAAGCAACAAAAGTCCGGAAATTATTGCAGCTGTTAGTGATTAATGATGATGACACAGGAAACAAAACAACACAATTTCATGGACCTGCCTAAACCCCACCTTAATTATTAAACCTTGTTCCTCCTTTGATGTTTTACGCTTAAATCCTATCTACTTTTAAAGATTTTTTTAATAAATTAGTTGTAAATGGTACAAGTTATCGTCTCTTAAATGGTTAAAAATTTGATTTTTAACCCTTGTTTTGAATCCCAAACCTAATTTAAAGGAGCCTGCCACATTTACCCAAAATACTTAGAAAAATATTAGTTTCTGTTGTTGGGGAAATATATTCACGATAATTCTAATACAAAATGCACATATTTTCGCTGCTCTTTTATATATATATATATATATAAAAGTTACCTTTTAAAAGTTTCAATTTTCAATTTAGAAGTCATTTTGCAAGTAATAATTAATAGAGATCCCTAACAAAAAACGCAATCCTCATTTTGGTCCCTTATAAAAAAAATGTCTTTTTTAGTCCATAAAAAAGGACGAATAAAGGTCGATTGGTTGACATTTTGATCCTCACAAATTTCCAAAAGATCATTTTTAATCCCTTAAAAAAAAAGGACGAATAAGGGTTGATTTTTTTTATAAGGGACCAAAATAAGGTCCGTGTTTTTTTGTCGGAGATCGAAATTGTATTTACTCTAATTAATAGTTTTCCATGAGTGCTGTAAGTATGATTTTTGTTTTTTTTCAGATTTGTGATGATCAAGAAAAAAAATTGACATAGATGAGTAATAGTGAGAGATTTGTTTTGGCAATAGTACAAGGAAAAAAATTGAAACTTGTCATTCCTCACTATCCTTAATTTAGAACAATGAACCGAAGTGAAACTTATTATTTCTCACTTAATGTCCTAAATTTAGAAGTTAGTTGAGAGATTTGTTTAAATACTAAATATAAAGCTTCAATCTATTTTATCTCAAAAACTTGTTACTTTTCCGAAACCATCCCTACTATTTGCACACGTAAAAAAAAGTTTTCATCAATGTGGGTACTTTCTAATGCGAATGGTTGAGAAGTATTTTAAATCCTATATTTAGGATCGAGTATTAAAAAACCCAGTATTTATTATTACTACTAGTGGTAATGAAATCATTAATTAAAGCACCGATAATTCATCAGTAATTTGTATTCCTTTCATCAGTAATTGTCGTTTCATACTACACTAGTAGGAGTATCTTGTAGAGAACCACGATGAACCATTTTCACACAAAAGTATTTTGTTCTTTAAATTTTAAGCACTGATATCAAACACTTCAAGAATTACAATTAAGGCTTGTCAGTTAACTCGGTTATAGTCAAGGGTGATAAAATTAAGGACTGAAACGTACTATAATGAAAGTGGTCCAAAATTTAAGCATTTCTGGAAATCAGAATCTATATTCTTTGTTCAAAGTTTGAAACTTTATCTGAAAAAAATTGGTTTGGTTGTAGTAAACAAGGAGGGTCAGAGTTACACGTGAGGTTCTCGCGATTCAAAGCAACATTTCCAGTCAAATTGAATCCTTCTTATTATCAGTACTCTAGCTTTTAATTAGCCTTGTTTACCTATAGATGTTTCTTTATTAGGGAGCAACATCACCCGTTTTGAGAGGATCTGAGTTCCAATTTATTTTATTTTTTTAAATAATTAAAAAAGTCCTTGTGGGAGAAGAGAATCGATCAGTAAATCAGATTTTACACTGTTTTTTCTTGACTGGAAACTTGTGCTGTTGTTGACTAATTAAAGGTTTACTATGTCCAGCTTTAGTCTTGTACGTTTGTCAGTTTCGCATTGAACTTTCATGGAGACCTGGAACAATATTTAAAGCTCAACTAAAAGGTGTGATTTGAATTGAACATGTTTCTTCAGTTTGAAGAATGAACTACTCAGCACCTTATGTGCTTCCTAATAATATATTATACATATAGATATAGCATTCAATACCTATTTATAAGTCACTTGTATCGTATTAATATAGACCAATACAAATATTAATGGATAAAAAAGTTTATATTAATCGTTATTTATAAAAGGCTACCTATTTTCTCTCACATCCCATTATTTCTATTCATTACACCTCTCTCTCTCTCTTTTATTAATTTATCAATATAGCCAACATGGGTAAAATTGATAAAACCTTGTTTAATACATTACAAATGACTTGTATTTTGAACAAAACTCTTTGAGTATAAGTGACTTATAAATAACACCGAGTGGTATTGAATATGTGTTGAAACTTATGAACTTATGTTCTAAGTTATATAAATAATATCATCACCTTTCACTGCGCCCCAGGCTTGTGAAGCACGATGAAGATGTTATTGACCTAACTGCTATACATGAGAACCAGGTAGTTCATTGGAAATAAGAAAAGGTAAAGGAGTAAAAATATACATGTGTTTTACCTTCGGGAGTGCCCAGCACCATATGCTTTTTTTGGGAATAAAAATATACATAAACTTTCAAAAGTAGGGCAAAAAACCATCATAGTTAACTTTTCTTAACATACTTTGAGTGCCTTACAAAAATACCAAAATGCCCCTCACACCATCTCCCTCCCAACCTTCATCCTCTACAACTCTCTCTTTTCTATCAAAGAACAAGAACAATGACCTTCATTCATAACGCTCACATTACCAGATAAATCAAAACTCAACCTTCAAGAACACATCATCCATAAACTCAAATCAAAACGTAAAGAGACAAATCAAACCCAAAACCATCAATGGAAGAAGACGAGAATCAATCGATGTTTACACAAACTTATATAATCAAAGCAAAAATGATATCATCTACACAAATCTCTCCATATCATTTTAAAAACATGAAACAAGAACCTAGAAACTTCAAACATAGAAGCATCGTCCTCTCAGAATCTCAGACCAACCTATTCTTCCCAATCGTCTTCCATTACCTCCTTAGGCTCGCCATAAATTCATTAAGTAAAAATTTGGGGAATCAAGAAGAAGAAGCCAAAAGCTAAGCAATTTCATGGAAGAAATCTGAAGGCACCAAAACTAGCGAAATCAAAGAAATCGAAATCGAAGAAAATATCAGAATCTTGAACCAGAGAAATTGGAGAAATCAAAATCCAAGCATCTCAGAAGTAGATGACGTCAGACCTGAATTCGAAGAAAGTTGAGAGCTTGGATCTGAGGTCGGCAACGGCAGCAAGGCTTGACGGAGAGGGTCTTAGCATCTCAGAAGGAGCCCGGTGTCGCAGATCTAAGCACTCCTATGCCATCCTCCTTCCGTCGTTGTCCTCCGTTACCTTCATCTCCCATCCATTGCCGCCACCGTATTTGCAATTCCACCGACACTCTACCTAAACCCTTGTGAAGGCCGTCGATCTCGAGTAGCATGAAAACACGTTCACAAAAAACACCATCTGAGATCGTCGCCCCAGAAGCTCTTCAAGAAAATTTTATGGCAATAAGAATCGCCTCCCCAAAGCAAGTCGATTCCAAAACAAGTTGTTTTCTTCTTCGTTTAGACTCGTTGGAGGCACCACAAGATCCTTAGGTATGAAAGCTTGTTGAAGCTTCCAGATCGATCTCCCATCCAATTTTTTTGTTTTTACGGCAATATGCATGTGGGAAATTGGGGAAAAAGCTTAAACTAAGAGCTTGGGATAACTGACTTGATCAGCAGAGTCATTCCACAAAAGGGCAAGTCGGGAAATTAAGAAATGTTTAGCATTTTTTTTTTAATGGCGTGGGGCCCACCTAAAAGTAACGTCATTTAGGGCATTTTAACGGCATGTGTATTTTTACTCCCAAAAAAACATATGGTGCTGGGCACTCCCGAGGGTAAAGCACATGTGTATTTTTACTTCTTTACCCAATAAGAAATAACTTCACAAATCTTAAAGCTTTTCCATGCAATAAGCAACTCTCACTTTATTGGTTAATCTTTCAAATCACTTTTTTTCTTACCTCTAATTTGTTAGTGTTTATAACCAATTGTTTCTTACTTGCTTTATTTATTGTGATCAGAAATTCTAACAACTGCTTATGGAATAATGATAGGTTTTGGTACTATAAAGTCAAGAAGAGAGAATCACTATGAGGTTTTAAAGAAAAAATGTAATCACAAAATAGTCTCATAATAAGTGAGTAGCATGAAATGACAAACTTCAATGCAGGAAAGAACAATAAGTTCATACCGCTTTAATGTAAATACATTATTTATTGGAACGTTGTAGTGATTCCTCCTTGTCTTGAGGAAAAAAAAAAAAAAAGTTGAACAGTTTGTACCTTGGAAGAAAGAAGATGGATCAAGAACATATCTAGTTTCATGTTGGAAACCAATTAACCCCTTCCATCAAAACCATGGTTATGGTATTTTTCAATAAGAAATCAAACACACCAATTCTATCATCTAGTCATGATTCTGCACTTTTTTGCAAAGTAGGACGGTATTATGAAATTTCAAGTAAAATGATAATCCATGGCCATGAGATTTACAAATTACAGTCCTTCACTTGAGGAAAAAACAAAACAAGAGAGAAAGCTGCCCCAAAATCAGGCCAAGGCTTTTGCATGCTGTCTTAAGTCTGAGGAAAACAACAAAGGGTTTTCATTTATTCTAGGAAGTGGGAAACTGGGAATACAGCTAGCTAGAAGGAATATCAAGGAAAGTGACATTTTTCAGATATAAAATATGCATTCTATCAAGTTTCTTCTCATTCAACACCTTTACAAAATATACTACTGGTTGGATCAAAATGTAAGTTTGCCAAACAACTACATTACTATTTTTAGAATTTACACGAGTGGTCAAAAGATTCCTGACATGTTTTCAACAGATTCTAGTCAGTCACCTCCCTCCCTCTATTTCCCTTTCATATTTATCAACACTAATCTATTTTACATGAAGAGAATAATCATATCTAATATACAAGTTATAGACAAAATTTCAACAAATAGTGGATTATTATAAGTATTTACAGTGTTCATTCTTCCCTGGGGATCCATCTGCTCCACCAAAGGCTTTTCCTGGGTTGGCTAAGCTCATCCATACTCTCATTCAATGTTTTTATGATTTTCCTCTGAAGTTTGAGAGCTGATGCCAGAGCATTTCTTTGCGCTCTATTCTTCTTCTTTGGTTCAATTTTCTACAAGATGAAAAAGAGAAATCAGTTTATATGATAATGACCGTAGCAGAAAATTTAATTTCTCAATTAGAAATGCAAGTTTCATCAATTTTGCACGTAGAAAATAATTACCAACTCCCAACAGTTGAAGATACAGAAATATGTCCCTGACAAAGTCTTGTTAAATACTATCAATTTAATCCACAACAGTGTAGTCAGGACCATATTGTATGTTAAATGATGGTAATTATCATTTAAGGACTAAAGTGATAGAACAAGAATCTCTCAGGAACCCAAATCATGGTTTATTAGTCAAGATACATACTCTTAGTTCCAGGAGCTGAGCCTCAGTAAATCCTCCAACTTCTGAGGTTCCAGATTTTGCCATGAGCTGAATAATCCATTTGGCTGCTTCTCCATAATCCTGCTGGGTTGCTCGTAAGAGCTGCAGTCTTAGATTTTGCATGACAGATAGTGCCAACAAGCCTTCCCTGTCAAAGTAGGGATGGGCTAATGCCGCTTTTGCACTGAGTCGTTGCCTTGCTTTGTAGCGGACCATCGATGTCAGAAGTTCCCATCCTACTCCACCATCTAAATCCAGAAGGTCAAAGCCTCTCCTTAGTTCAGGGCCACACCGGGTTTCTATACTTTTTCTCCAGGCAACCAAGTCATAGTCAAACCTCTTCAACTGACGTTTAAATTGTATGAGGCAATTATCGGAGCGTAATCCAGGGATTGCCTGTAAAAAGAAAACGCATGACTTCTAAGCTCTCCAAAACTCCAGATTCAATGCTTGATCACATAGTACATAAGATAAACCAGTTGTCATAGACTCTGGTCCCAAAAGACATCATACAATTCTAAAAAAAGTGTAAAAAACAATCTAACACAAGAAACTACTATTTTGCAGTCTTCTCATGATTGAGATGGCCAATTCGTTTTGCAAAATATCATAAGAAATCTGTTGATGAGTTTGAAGAAATTCTTAGGTAGAATAGACCCAGGTTGTGAATTATAAGCAAAACAAAGGCAATCATGAATAAACACATAACCCTATAAAAGAAATCTCACAGTGAAGTGTGTCAGACAAGTTATTTATTCATGATTGGTTTGATATACTTGTCTTTTTTTGTAATCAAGGCTTACCTTCAAATTTTTCATAGAAATTCACAGATTACGTTTTAATAAAAATAAAAAAATCTACTGATCAGTTATTGGCACTCACCATTTGAAGAAATATTAGGCCAGCACTATAGATATCAAATCTATCCGGTAGATTCAACTGTTAAAAGAAAAAGAAAAAAAGAGAAATTTAATAAGCAAGAAAAGATTTCAAATAATAGTTTAAGTATGGATGGCTCATAATATATGTTTTGACCTGCCATAGGACTGGGGAAAGTGCAGTTGCAACTGGTGCTGAAGGTGCAGAGGGAGTTTGTGTGCTCATGATGTACTGCTCTGGGGCAGCATATCTGAAAGTTAAGGGTCATACACATCATGAATTGCCCATGGTAGGACATGGTGTAAGCTGTCTAAAAAAAACACATCAGCGGAATAAGTTTAATATCATTTGGCTACCCGTATCACTTATGCCAAACAAGATACCTTGGATCCAAAAGAAACTCATTAGGAATATAGTTGATGCCAACTCGCAAATCTGCTGCAGCTCCAAGATCAATAATCTTGAATGTACGAGATTCTGATCCCATGGTTTAAAGAAAGTTAGAACTTCACCAGATTAGGGTTAATCTTTTGATTGTACAAAGCTTTGCATGTACTACAAGAATTTGAGCTCTAATTCTCTTAAATGTGGTGCAAAAATGTTTGTAAGGAATTTACTGTAATATATACTTGAAATATTAAAAATATATTAGTATTTACCTTCAGAGAAAATAATATTCTGGGGCTTAATATCCCTATGCACGATTCCAGTTGAGTGAAGACCGTCCAATGCAAACAAGATCTGCCTCATAATTGTTTGAATTATTCTATTTTCTCTTTCCAATCCCTTAGGCAAGTCCTGGACCTTGCCCAGAATCATTGTTTCAACCTGAAATTCATCAGTGGTCATCACTAGGGCTGATATTGGGGAATTCAAGACATAATGGTTTTTCATTGATGAAAGACTGAAAATGAATGGATCCCTTCCCATACAGTTTCCAGCAGACAAGAAATACTTTTTTTTTTTTTTTTTATTCCTTGTATGACTAGTTAGTTCTATAAATTTTGGTATCTGATTAATCATATTTGATAAGAGAGACTACCAACATTATATGGGAACTCTTTACTCTGCATTAGATCTGCTAGGGTGGCATCCCCTTCAAATTTCCATATAAGCCAGTATCCACCACTCTTCTTCCCAGAACTCTGCAAAAATTTTGTCAGAAGAGTTCTGGTCACAAGAACAAAAATAAAGTGCTAAAAGGATGTGAGTAAGAATATCTTAGATCTGTTCATAAATGATACAACAATAATACCCTTAATTCTATGGTAGAAGTAGCAGTCTTATAAGAGCAGCACCTCAAGAAAACCGTAAACGTAATCAGCACAGCTGTTTGCACAAGCTCTACGAACACGCTCATTCATCCAAATTTCTACTGCACCATATTCAGTAGCCTTCTTCAAGACCAAGTCACCTTCCTTCCAGTGAGAACTAAAATACATCAGTCAACATTCTATAACAGACCAGTCTAAGAAATTGAAAATGAAAAATAAGGAAAACTTCGAAGTAATGAGCTCATGGTGATATAATTATTGCAAGATAAACCTTAACCACTTAACAAGTGAGTGGTCAATTAAGTCAATATATAGCATTTGTCTCAAAAATTTCTACCAGGACAGTGAATACCTTTGAAGAGGGCTTCTTCGCCAATGAAACCCTATAAACTACACCAAAGGATCCCTCACCTAACTTCTTCCCCAGGACAAAGTCATCCTGTCACAATAAAACAATTCAATTTCATATAAATGCCAGCCTTAATTGTATTCCACTCTTTCTAATTTACTCAAGAAAGCAACTTAGTCAACATTAAAAATCAGCAATTGTCCTTCTAATCTATTTGTTGAAACAGTGTCATTAACTTCAGTTAGATCAACATTATACCTCTAATCATTTGTAAGACAAAGTAACTGGAGACCACTTCTATATTTTGCAAATGAACTGGATCTTATATTTAGGATCAGAGGTAGAGGTAGTATAATCAAATCTTTGCTTCTCATTGCAATACTTATTCCTCTAAAATGTATGTGCAAAAATGTTTGTATTTAAAAGTATTAAAATACCCTTTTGTCTCATAAGAATCCTTTACAATGAAGAATGAGTGCGTTTTCTACTTTTAAAAATTGGCCCAATTATAATAAACAGTTCAAAACTCAAGAAAACCAGTCAAAACTGAGTAAAAATCATAATTATAACTAGGAGATGCAATTAGATTCAAACCAACACCCAAACCAGAAACTTTAATCAGTAGGGGGATGATTATAGACGCCTAAAGATGAAGACAAGAAACTCCTTAACTTGAAATATATTTTGCGTCTTCTTTAAAGTACACCAGAATGAGTACCAGACACCATGAAAGACATGAGTTATAAAGTTGGCGTCTTCTTTAAAGTCAGTCAAGAATAAGTGAGAGTTTTCTTCAATAAATAAGTGTGTATTTGCTTTGGCCAAGATATGATTATAGTCATACAGCTGATCAATAGAGTGAGACCTAACAGCTAGAGAAGAAAAGAGGCAAAATTTAAAAGGACTATTTCAGTGATCCATTATCATTTTAAACTCTGTCACTGTCATTTACTTCTAATCTAATAAAATGGTTAGTTTATTATTGTCCTCCACATATATGATAACCCTGTTTCTCTTTGTAGGTTTTTTACTGATATTTTACAGCAGTGACTCATAATAACAATTAGGGTCACCTATTTAAATTTAATAGTACTGTTTAAAATAGCATTAGAATTAGAAGAACTCAATTCCTGTAACAAATAAGTCAGAGGAACAATATTGCTCCCATTGAAAAGTCTAAGACCGACCTAGAATATTAAAATTAACTCCAGAAACAATACTCCATCCAAATTCAGATAAAATTCCTGAAATGTGCCTTCAAGTTCTCCGATAAAAACATAACGCTCACCGAGAAGAATCAAGAAACGGTATCTTCAATAGTAAACTCAACGTCAACTCACTGACCTTTCTATAAGTAGGTCTGAACAATCTTTCAACAAAGGCAAGAACGAACATATCAAAGAAACCAGGGGCCACACCAGGCGTAGCCCAGAGGTAGGACACAGCACCGAGAGCCAAAACCACTCCAGGAGCTGTAATCGTCAGGCCATTCGACTTCGGAAGAGTGCTTCGGTAGATTATATCGCCACACTCCATAACCGTGCAAGGAAGTCCAACACCGACACCTACAAATAGGTGGTGAATCGAATCGAGCCATTCGCCTCCCAAAGCACAGACCACGAACGATTTAGGGTTCGAGAATGTTGTGATTCTTCCACTGCACGGAGATTCTGTAACAGAGGGTTTATTTCGAAGTTTGTGACCTAAAAAGAGCGACTTATTGCTGTGGTTGGAGTGAACATGATTGGGTCTTTGGTGAAGCTTCGTCGCTCCTACGCCAATTCCTCGAGCTGAAGCGACAGTTGCCATTTTAGTTTCAGGGCAAGAAAGGCTCACAGCTTGGTTTGTGGTGTGAGAGAAGAGCAAGGGAGTATCACACATTCTGCTTGTAATCTAGACCACAAGATCGATTCTATTTTATTTTATTTTTTGTTAATATTCGCGCGTTTTTTTTGGCGGTTCTTTCAGGTATTCTTGTGGATGGAGAGGATTTTGAACTTTTTTAGAATTGGATTGAGGATTAATTTCCACCACGCGTTTCAAGTAAACACTTAGATTTGGACTGGGCTTCTTGTGACTGCATATGATCTCTTATCCAAACTTACATACTACCAATCAAAAAAAAAAACTTACATACTTGTTTTGTTTTTGCCCGATTTCTTCCTTGAGGACTAGATCAATCTTGGGTCACAATTTCGGGTCACAAGTGGTATATATTGGCTAATTTGGTTAGAAATTTTCCTTTTTTTGGATGTTCTGAGGTGTGTGTAATCACAAGATTTTATGTTGTGTTTCTCAATGGAAACATAATAGGTACTACATTCCATCCTAATTATAAGATTTAATTTTTTTTAGAGGGATTAAGAAAGCTAAATAAGTTAATTAATTATTTTATATGTTATGTATTCTTAGATTATACATTAATTTATTAATCAAACTAATTAGTTTGAAGAAAAATAAAAATAAAAAATACTCTAAAAAATTTAATTTAATTAAACTGCGCCTTATAATTAGACCGAGTAATTAATCATAATTATAAAAAATTCAACTAATATATATAAAGAAGCTAATTAAAATTTTTTTATTTTTTGTCCAAACTAATTATTTTGACTGATAAACTAATATAGAATCTAAGGATACACAATATATGAGATGTTTAAGTAATTTATTCAGCTTCTTTAATATCTCCAAAAAAAGTCAACCGATCTTATAATTAGGACCGGAGGTAATATTTCCTAAAGCATGCGTATTATTGACTTCAAGATTCACCCTGGTTAATTTTTCTAGTTTTCTGATCATTTAGACGTTATCCTCGTATTTTATTAAAATGATCAAACGATATTAATATAAAAAAACCTAAAATACCTAAGAAAAGAGGAAAAATAGCTTTATACTCGGGGGATAAAAAGGAATAAAGACAATTTTGTAGGTAAGAAAAGAGGAAAAAACTCTAAGCATAAAAAAGGACATGTCTTGTACAATGACATTATGATTCCCTCATAGAAGCTTGAGAGAGATAATGACCATCTGTGTTCTTATGAGAACATAACGGGATTGGTAAATTTTTATTTTGAGTCCCGCGACGTAGGATAGTCGCAACAAAAAATTGAAGGAATTTCCTGCTCAATCAACCGGCAATAGAAAGCACATCCGTTACGCAACCGATTGGAGACAGCAGAAACTTTGGCTTTGAATTGAAGTCTTTGCTATTGTTTTTGACCTTTGACCGCCATTACCATCGTCAAGAACCCTCATCGCCGATTTTGTATGGCCACCACTCAGCGTGCCGAGGCTGAGAAGAAGCACAAGAATCTCCAGGAAAAGGTACGAGTACCTGGTTGAAGAAATTGAAGAGTTTTTATTTGTGAACCTCCCCCCAATAACTGGGAAAAGGACGACTCTTCAAATCCCATTAGGGCTAACTCATCGAATCAGATCCTCCCCTCTCACGTTCACTCATGCCCGATACAACTCTTGATCCGGCCTAGACGCCTACACCACACCCTTTCTGTCGTCGTGAGTCCTAGACGTCAAGATCAGGGCAGATGCGTTTTGCGATTAAAGCTTGAAGGGCATCGGAAATTAAAATGCCTTGTGAGATGGAAGAGAATGGGAATGGGAGAAAGAAGACAATGCAACTTATGGGTGTCTTGATTCTTCAGTTGTAAATTTGCTGTTGGCCTTGGTAAATTTGGAGTCGCAAAGGAATCCCGGCTCCATACATGAGGATTGCGATGGGGATTGCTTTATCATTAAGTCCATCCGAGCAGCAAATGGAAAACCATGGTTATTGTTAGCGTCATCCGGGATGCCTTAGGATCCAATATTATATTATCCGGTCTGAGTTATGACAGGACATGCGAACTGAGGTACAGTGTCGGCTGTCGCTATATTCGAACCGAGATACAAATACCAGAGAATTGCAGAGCATCAGACCGAGAAAAATAAACCGGCACAGCGACGAGGCCGGATCCTGTGAACTCCCACGTGGAAAAATCAAGCTCGGATGTTACTCCATCTCGTCACTTCAATCATGAATAGATCCCGGCACTTCAACCCCAAATTGTCCTCGGCACATCAATTGACTATTTTGTTCCAACATGTATTGAGATGCCAACATTCTCTTTGACCCCTGCCGAGATGAGGATTTTGGAGAAACAAAGAAAAAACCCGTGGACATAGTTTCTGAAATTTCTGCAACAGTGATACGGGTTGGAGCCATAGTGGCTGGAGATTGGATGTACATGCTCCTATTCTTTTCTACATTGACGAGGAAGCAGAATTACTTGCACTATGAACCGCTAGATGTTCTCAAATGCTCTCACCGCGTTGTGCCTCACGTATGGGCCCATTTTAGGGGGCTATGAATTTCGGCATCCAAAGAGAGTTGAGTTTCTGGCACAAAGCAACAGCTTCTCATATTCATTTGTCAACCGTCAGGGGCGTTATGAAATTCTTTCTGATGAGAGTTTCTGCAGTTTTTTGCTGATTTGCCTTTCAGTAATCTCCAGGGTCGTTGTTCTGGCTTTGGATCTTAACTGGAAAGAAATGCTATTTACTCTAGGCTGATTGTTTCCTTTAGTAAATGGGGCAGTCTTGCTGGGAAATATGAAAGAGGGTTTAGCATGTGTGAGTTGCAGAATTTATTAAGAAGTATCATCATGCTCCATTAAAGGACCCAAAATTATTTATTCATGCACTATAACTGGTCTAGAGCTACATGTTCCTTTCTCTGTTTGGATTTTTCCTGGCTCAAGAATCACTAAATTAGACAGATTTAAGTGGCATAGATGTCTCACAATGAGGAAAACTCTATTTCTGAGCACTTGCTGGATCATGCAACTTCAAACTTTTCTTGATGCTTACTATGATGCAAAACTGAGTTCCTTATTTCAATTGGCCCTGCTACTTCACTGATAAAGTATCTTCGGGAGTGTGAACTTACTTCCATTAAGTTTCTTGGGTCTGAAGATCTTAACAATTAAGCCTAGGTTATTATTGTGTAATGTAATTGTTGATGGCCTTTGTAAAGATGGAAATGGAACAAAGGCAAATGATTGATTAAGCCTGGAACTTTGCCAAATCTTGTCACTTACAACTCTCTAGTTTATGGCTTCGTGATCATGGGCAAATGGTAAGATGCTACGCAATTTCTCCATGAAATGGCGTTGGAAGGCATCAGTTTAATGAATGCCTATGGTTTGATGAAAGAAAATTGCTCAGACGTGAAGATAGAGCTGATTAAGTTAATATTCCTTATCTTTGGCATAATGCCATCAAGAAAGACATGAAAGAGTTGCTGGAAGAACTTCATCAAATCAAAGATTTCTGGTGAAAGGTACTGCTTCTGTTCCTCCTTGCTAGTAGAAAAATGGAGCATTTAAGTGATTCAAATTGTTTCAATAAGGCACATCGGATATGTGTGAACTCCCAACACATGGGGGTACATTTGCTTAGAAGCCATATAAATCATTGTGGCATTAAACTATTTATCGAGGCTTTTTCTTTGGTCGGTTTAAAGTGATGACCCCATGATATTATTGTACACATGGTTACTCCTGTATACTCCTCCCTTCATTTTGGGTGAGAGGTGTTCCTTTCTCTAGCTGTTGGTATTCCTCGCTCTTGGTTTATGATTTTTGCTGGTGTATCCATCAGCATTAAATGTGCCTTGCTTCAATATAATAACGGTTCCAAGTTGTGAAATGATGCTACGTGATTCATGCACTTCCAATGGGATTATGGGATCATTTATTTAATCAGACCTTTCATAAATTGCTACCTGCTACTTTTGCATTTTATGTTGACTGATTCTTCATTTAATGAGACAATTACTTGTTAAAGAAGAGTTTTAACCAAGTGTTGGTCAAATATCATACGGTTGAATCCTTGTAGATTTTCTTCTCGGTAAACAAACACCAGAGCTTGAAAAAGATCCTACTTGGAGGGCTGATTCAAATATCAGGTCTTTCACGTGCACCATGATAACATGAAGAGCCCATCGACATGAAATCATATTGCTTGCAAACTAGGAGATTCGAGTTGGAAAATTTGGAAGAGAAAACATGTGTGGCGAGCACTTTTGCCAAATGTTATTGGAGCGACTATTGGTGCATGTATCGTTGTGAGAGATATTAATAAAATATTTCTTCTTGATCTTCTTCACCACAAGGAGGTTACTCCAAGAAGTAACGCAATATTGTTGCTTACCGAACTATTAGCATTTAAAAGAAAGAAGGATGTTACTTCATTCTTAAAGCCTTCTCGTTTATTATCTGATGGCACTCTTGAGTTGCACTTGGCCACTTTCATTCATATCATAACAACAATGGTGCAAGCTGACTCCAAAAAGAAGCAAATGAAATCTTTCGTATTAAAGAGCCAAGATGTGCCTGAAATTCCTGAGGGACGAAGGACAGACCCGGTTAAAACTGAATCTAGTTAAAATCCGGGCTCCACGTGAATTCTCGAAGGCGGACCGGTTACACCGAATCTGGTTAAAATCCCGGAACCGTGTGAATTTTTGAAGGCGAACCCGGTTACACCAAATCTGGTTAAAATCCGGGATCCCTGTGAATTTTTGAAGGCGGACCTCCATTATGCTTAATATAGTTAAAATCCAGGTTCCGTGGAAATACTAAGGGTTACGACACCCATAATGAAAAAAGGGTTACGACACCCATAACGGAGTCTTAGGGTACGACACCCCTCTCGGATAAACAAATTTTGGGTTACGACACCCATCATGGACAAACAAATCCAGGAAAAACTTTGTGGAGTAGTCCACCTCTTAAGGAAGCAAACAGAAGGAGGATCCCGGGTACACTGTATTCCAGTTAAAATCCGGGATCCGTGCAAAATACAGTTAAGTCTGTACTCCTTAAGTTGGCCCGGATAACCGAAACTTATCTAGGTGATTGCGCTCCTTAAATGGACCTCGGACACGCTTGAATATTATACGCTTAAATCCGCTCCTTAATTGGATCTGGATACATCGAACATTGTACAATTTAATCCTTGTGCGCTCCTTAATGGACCCCGGATAAATTGAAAATTATCCAGCTAACTCCGTGCGAATTTTGAAGACGGACCCCGACGCTACGCTGAATTTGGCTAAAGCCCGGCTCCGTGTGAACCGTTGAAGGCGGACCGGGACTCGGCTACGAATCTGGTTAAAGCCGGGTCCGCGTGAATTCTCGAAGGCAGATCGGTTACACCGAATATGGTTAAAATCCCGGCTCCGTGTGAAGTTTTGAAGTCGAACCCGATTAACTGAATCTAGTTAACGTTCGGGATCCGCATAAATTCCTGAATAGACACCGGTTACACCGTATCTGGTTAAAATCCGGGATCCCTCGGAATTCTTGAAGGCGGACTCGATTATACCGAATCTGGTTAATATCCCGGCTCCATGTAAAGTACAATTGACTCCGCGCGTGCTCCTTAAAAGGACCTCGGATAAATGATTCCTCAATGGAAATTCATCTGTTTTACTATCGATAGTCAAAGAGATACACCGAGGTCATTACACGGTAATAACCATGAAGCCGAGGTCCTTAAACCGGCATTACACCGAGGTCTATACACCCGGTCAAAAACACCGAGGTCATTACACCCCGGTAATAAACATGACGCCGAGGTCCCTAAACCCGCATGAAGCCGAGGTCTCTAAACCCGGCATGACACCGTGGTCCCCAAACTGGTCACAAACAAAACCATCTAGATGTATGACACCGGCCGTTGTACTCGACGTGCATTGGTCGGAGCTCGGCGAAAATGCCATACGTGGCCTTCGCGAAATTGACGTCAACGCGCCCGATTTAAGAAAGCGGGTTGTCATTCGATCGATCAGGTCACAATGTTTGATTAGAGGTAATGGACACCTCGGTTGAACAAGTGACAACTTCGCCCTTATTTCGGTTACAAATTACTTTTCCGGCTAGTCAAACCGGAACGAGGTAGTGCGGTTAAGTTAACACCCGTGAGGTTAAAACAGACAACCTCCGCCCATCACTCCCGGACTTAAGCTCGGTCGAGTATAAAAGACCGTACCTACTACGGTCGATGAATTTCTAACTACGGTTAGAGTTCAAAAATGGTATGGCAATTAATTGGTTATATAATCGAGATTGTCATATATTTCCTAAAGCATGCGTATTATTGACTTCAAGATTCACCCTGGTTAATTCTTCTAGTTTTCTGATCATTTAGACGTTATCCTCATATTTTATTAAAATGATCAAACGATATTAATATAAAAAATACCTAATAGCTTTATACTCGGGGGAAAAAAGGAATAAAGACAATTTTGTAGGTAAGAAAAGAGGAAAAAACTCAGCAAAAAGGACATGTCTTGTACAATGACATTATGATTCCCTCATAGAAGCTTGAGAGAGATAATGACCATTTCTTACCTGTATGAGAGAAACAATTCCTTGCAAACCACAAAAGGCCAGCAAATGAAAAGGCAAAAAGGTAAAAAAATCATGGGATTGTAAAAGATCCTGTAACCATAAAGTTACCCACTGGTTCAAGGTTTTTGCAGGTGAAAAATCAGTTCTGATGCCTAAACTACAACCAAACCAATATGCTTTTGCAAAAGGACAATAATTCATCATTCAGAGCACAAAAAACATACCTCTGTCAGCTGTCAAGTGTCGAAATTTAAGCAGATGAGTGGTTGGAAGGATACCTCTTAAAACTTTCCATATCAGCAGACGTATTCTGGGAGGAAGTAGAGATTTCCAAAGCATCTGAAAAATCCTGCCATCTGGGGCTGCAAGTCTCTGATTCTCATGAAGTACAAGGTCAGCGACTCTTATAGAAGGGTAAGCTAAACCAAACTGCTACAAAGGCCTCCACAGCCGGCTATTTACTTTAACCATAAATCCATCTCCAATCTGCCAAGTAAGGTGATCAGTAACAACAGAGCTAGTCTTGAGGATTTGCTTCCACATAATGGAGCCGTTATATACAGCTTTAAAAATATAATATTCGTCACTGTCCAAATATTTAGGAAGCATATATCGACTGAGAAATGAAGATTGATCAGAACTGACCCTCCAAATATGTTTGGCTAGCAATGCTGTGTTGAAGTGCTCCAACTGCAAAATATGAAGGCCCCCATTTTCTTTTGGTAAAGTTAGTTCCTCCCATTCCAAGTAGTGGGCACCATTATAAGAAGACGAACATCTCCAGAAAAAATTTGCCATTTTCATTGATGATTTATGGCATATGACCAGAGGAAATTTTATGCAGGAGAAAGGATAGACCAACAAGGATGTTAAAGCATTGTTAATCAAAACTAATATGCCCGCGTGAGATAGGAGGTGACTTTTCCAACCAGCTAATTGCTTATCAACCTTCTGGAAAACCTCCTCCCACCTCCTTCTATCAGACTTAAGATCATCAAGATAAGTGCCAAAATATTTCCCAGTTGAGAATGGATTTAATTGCCATTAGTTAAGATAGCTTCTTTTTAAGGTTGTAAGGAACAGAAGGACAAAAAACCATAGTAGATTTCTGATAATTTATTTGCTGGCCCGAAATAAGAGAATACCTTCTGAGCAAAGCCTTAGCTATACGACATTCCTCCTCCGTGGCTTGGCAGAAGAGCAAAGTATCATCAGCATACAAAAAAGGAGATAAAGGTACGGTGTTGCGGGAAAGTCGAACACCTCTCCGCCATCCATAATGTTCAGCTTGATGAACCATACAAGAAAGTACATTTGCACATGGTAAGAACAAATAAGGAGAAATCGGATTTCCTTGTCGCAAACCTTGTGAGGGCCAAAAAATAGCACAAGGAGATCCATCGATCAAGACTTGATAGGATTGACAGAATATGTGAATAAAGATAATGGGTAGATTAAATATTTCATTTAATAAATTGTATTTAACTTAGTTGGCATTTGGTTATTTGTTTAGTTCAGTTGTAACTGTTTAGTTGGGTATCACGTGTGTACAGAGACTGATATAAGGTACTTGTGTAGAGAGAATTGAATAATATTTTTCTTTTCCTCAGTTTCATATTCTCCCGACTTTGCTTTCTTGTTTTTCTCTCTCGGTAGGTCACGATCTGAGATTCATTCCTAGATCTCAGATCTGTTTTGTGTTTGATTCAAAATCGCTTCATGGTATCAAAGCTGAATCGCCGCCATGGAAAAAACCTCTAGCACTGGTGGTTCAATCGCTGCAACCTCGACAGATTCAGCAATCCCTAATTTGTCGAGTCCATACTACCTTCACCCTAATGAGAATCCGGCCTTGGTTCTCGTCAATCCGATTCTCACTGGACCAAACTATCACTCTTGGTCGAGGGCCATGCGAACGGCGTTGCAGTCCAAGAATAAACTGGTTTTCGTGGATGGATCTGTTCAAGCACCGTCTCCGTCGAGTGCAACCTGTTGGAATTTTTTTTGGATAAAATCCCATGGGTTATGAATAAGAAGAAGGATGGAAAAGAAGAGGAAAAAGGAAGAAGGAATGTATATGAGAGAATAGTCCCACATTGCTTAGTTGGAGGGTATATAAGCCCCAACTTGGCTCCTACTAATTGGGCCCTTCGGGCCAACCCACTTTTGTGGAGGGTGAGGACTTAGGTGACCCTTGGTCCACACACACACCTGCATATGCGCCGCCAGTCCCGTCCGTCGGCTGGGTCGGCGTTACGCCGGCCCGATCTCGCGTGTGAAATAAAATATTAATTTTTTATTAAATTATTTTTCGGATTAAAAAATAATTTTTTATTAAATTATTTTTTGAATTTCCGAACGTTTAGATCCTCCCGTTGTGCCTCTCCGACTTTTCCAAATGGCGGCTGCGTTTTGCGATCCGTTCGCTTCATTCCGGGTGCGTCTGTTCGTGAAGACACGGCCGCCGTGAACAGTGCGGGTCGCCTCCGTTCGCTTCGTTCGGGTGTGACTGTTCGTCAAGACTCACCAGTTCCGTCGTGAGCAGACGCGGTCACCTCGTTCGTTCTCGTTCGGTGCGTCTGTTTGCACAACGCACCCGGTTAGCTGCAGCGGCAGACTTGTCCATCTCGATCATGTTCTTTCGAGTCTATAAATAGGGCGCCCTAGTCACGGTTTAGAGACACAATTTCTCTGCATACTCTCTCGCATTCTCGCATAAACACTCGTGCGTTAAGCAGACTCATTGGCTTCGCTTGGGCTTCGCACGCAGACGAGCCATCTTTCGGAGACGAATAATCCGCTCTATCCCGGGAGGCAATTGCTCGAAAACCTTCGGCATCCGTATTGAGGAGCAAAATTGTCTTAAGGACACAACGAAAGTTGGGCCCGGATTTACGCATTTTTCCATTCCATATCGCCGAGTCTTGTGAGTTCGTTTTCTGACTTTTTATTTTATACGAGACTAAGTGAATGTTCCCTGTATGCTTTATTTAATAATACAGATTCTTGTTTTGATAGTCTGTGTACTTTATATTCAATTTCTACCTACTCTTATATTAGAAACAACACAACCTGCTCAGCTTGGGTTCAGTGCAACACGATGGTATGTTCATGGCTTATAAGAGCAATTTCTCCGATGATTGCACAAAGCGCTCTCTGGCTAGATAAGGCAAGTGACATCTGGATCGATTTGCGAGACCGATTTGCACAGAGTGATATCTTCAGAGTTGCTGAGCTACAGGATGAGATCTTTTCATTCCGGCAAGGGGCTTTATCTGTAAGTGATTATTACACTAAACTGAAGATTTTCTGGGATGAATACATGATACTTCGTCTAATTTCACGTTGTCCTTGCAATTTCTCCTGTTCGTGTGTTAAATACCGAGACAATGACTATACTCTGAGGCTTTTGAAGGGCTTGAATGAGCGTTTTTCATCGGTCAAATCGCAAATTATGTTGATGGATCCTCTACCTTCTGTTAGTCGTGTGTTCTCTCTGCTTTTACAACAAGAACGGGAAATGGTACCTGGCGTAGGAGCAGAGCCTGTGATCTTGTTTAATAAAGGACCGATGAAGCCTGCTTCTGGTTCTAATTCTTCTGGTCGTGGCTCTGGTTGTGGTGGAAGAAATTCAAATGGTCCTGTTAATGAGAAGTATTGCACTTACTGTAATTGTCCTCACCACACCATTGAAACTTGTTACAAGAAGCATGGATTTCCACCTGGCTTTAAGTTCAGAAATCAAGCCTCTCCATCGGTTCATCATATCCAGACTCAGGATCCAAGTTCTAATTCTGTTTTAGAGCAACCAAAAGTGTCTGATGGTGTTTTGCCAACTCCTTCTCCTCAGTTCACGCAAGAACAATATCAAAGGATTCTTGCTCTTGTTCACAATGCATCGATTACCTCTCCACAGACTACTTCTGTGCCGTCTATTCATCATATTTCCTCCCAGCATCAATCTCCAAGTACCTCTGTTCCTTTTGGTAGTTTTTCTTCTAAGAAATCCTGGATAATTGATACTGGAGCAACCGATCATGTTTGTCATTCCCTGGATTATTTTTCAGAATATCATTCCATTACTCCCATTCCCATCAAGCTCCCTGACCATAGCCATATTACTACCACTGTCTCAAGCACCGTGTGCTTATCTCAGTCTTTAACACTCCACAATGTGTTTTACATTCCTGAGTTTGCCTTTAATATTCTTTCTGTTTCTAAACTCACGGCTGACATTGCCTGTTGTTTCATATTTTTGTCTTCTGCTTGTTTTATTCAAGAGCTTTCTCACTGGAAGACGATTGGTACAGCTGAAGTCTTCAAAGGCCTATACTTCCTTAATCCTGCATCACCTTCTCCTACAATAGCTATGAGTACTTCATCATCTCCTTCTGGTCTGCCTACTGCAACCTTTGACTTGTGGCACCATCGTTTAGGTCACACTTCACCTTTTAGCTTACGCATTTTACATCAACAGTTTCCTTTTATACAATGTCATTCCAAACCTGATCCATGTGATGTTTGCCATATGGCTAAGCAAAAGAGACTCTCATTTCCTGTAAGCACATCTACGAGCAATAAAATTTTCTCTTTAATACATACTGATATTTGGGGCCCATTTGCTGTTACTTCTATTAAAGGTTATAAATATTTTTTGATTATTGTGGATGATTTTAGTCGTTATACTTGGATTTTCCCTATGACCTCTAAATCTGAAGTTAGAGTTCACCTCTAAAATTTCATTCTTTTTGCTGCTACTCAATTTCGTGCTGATATACAAATTGTACGTTCAGATAATGGCCTTGAATTCTTCATGGATTCTTTTTATAAATCCAAAGGTATTATTCATCAAACTTCATGTGTTGAAACTCCTCAACAAAATGGTATTGTGGAACGTAAACATCAACATATTTTAAATGTGGCTCGTGCCCTTTTGTTTCACACTCATCTTCCTAAATCTTTTTGGTGTTTTGCCATTGCACATGCTGTTTTTCTTATTAATTCTTTACCCTCTCCACTTCTTAATCAAACTGCTCCTTTTTCTTTATTATATAATAAACATCCTTCATACTCTGATTTCAAGGTTTTTGGTTGTTTGTGTTATGCATCCACTATTTCGCACATCGTTCTAAATTTGATTCACGGGCTTCAAAGTGTATTTTCCTTGGTTTTCCCACTAATACCAAGGGATATTTGTTGTTTAATATTCATAATAATCAATTTTTCATTTCTCGAGATGTTATTTTTTATGGGTCTATTTTTCCTTATCCTATGCCTTTATCACATGATAGTCCTGTTTCTCTTCCTACTGATATATTTCCCCTTGATTTCTCCCCTTTATTACCTGATTAAGTTGATGTACCAGATCCTGTTTCTGTTTCACCGCATACCTCTGTTTCTGTTTTACCTCATACCCCTGTTTCGGATAATTCCTCTCCTACCACTGACCTTGACTGTTTATTATTGTTTTTATTGTACCTTCCCGGTTTCAGTCCCTTCTCGTGTTCCTCCTAGATCCCATAAACCTCCTCATTATTTGCAGGATTATTACTGTTCGACCTTGACTATTTCGGCTGTTCCATTTTCTTCAGGTGATAAATATTCTTTTTCTCCTCATCTTTCTTCTTCTTTATCTCCTTCTTATCGCAACTTTTGTCTGAATTTGTTTTCTGATGTCATTCCCACCACCTATCACCAAGCCTCTAAATATAAACCTTGGCGTGATGCTATGGATGCTGAAATTGTTGCTCTTGAACAGAATAAGACCTGGATTCTGACTCATTTACCTCATGGCAAATAGCCCATTGGTTGTAAATGGGTCTTTACTAAGAAATATAAATCAAATGCTTCCCTTGATCGTTACAAGGGTCGGTTAGTAGCTAAGGGTTTCACACAAACTGAAGGTATTGATTACTTTGAGACTTTTTCCCCTATTGCTAAGATGACCACTGTTCGTCTCTTACTTGCCCTTGCTGCTACAAATAAATGGTACCTTCACCAACTTGATGTAAATAATGCTTTTTTACATGGTGATTTGAATGAGGAAGTTTATATGGTTTTGCCTCCTGGCTTTTATTCTATTGATTCCTCTCTTGTTTGCCGCCTTCAAAAGTCCCTTTATGGCCTCAAACAAGCTAGTCGCCAATGGTTTCATAAACTCTCATCAGCTCTTATTTCTGCTGGATATGTAGAGTCTAAGGCAAATTATACTCTGTTCATTAAGGTTTTTGGTTCTAGTTTTACAGCATTGTTGGTTTATGTGGATGATATTCTTCTTCTTGGTAATGACTTATCCGAAATTAGTCGTTAAAACACTCTTGATCTTTGTTTAAGATCAAGGATCTTGGTTCACTAGGTACTTTCTTGGTCTTGAGATTGCTCGTAATGATTCGGTATTTCGTTATGTCAACGCAAGTTTGTTATGGATCTTTTGACCGATACAAAGTTATCTTGATTGTAAGCCCGCTCTACCCCTATGGATCCGAAGGTCAAATTGAGTACCACTTCTGGCTCTCCTTTAACTGATGTGAGTTCTTATCGCCAACTTATTGGGCGTCTTTTGTATTTGACCACTACTTGGCCTGATATTTCATTTGCTACCCAACAATTGAGTCAGTTTATGGCTGCCCCTACTGATTCTCATCTTCAGGCTACTAACAGGGTCCTCCGGTACTTGAAATCTACTCCATCTCATGGCCTTTTCTTCCCTTCCACATTTGATTTATCTTTAAAAGGTTTTAGTGATAGTGATTGGGCTGCTTGTCTTGATTCTCGGCGTTCTATTACTGGCTACTGTGTGTTTCTTGACAATGCTCTCATTTATTGGAAGTCAAAGAAGCAAAGTGTTGTATCTCTTTCCTCTTGTGAAGCTGAATATCATGCTCTTGCTATGACTACTTGTGATATCCAGTGGCTTTTGCATTTGTTAGCAAATTTATGAATTTCCAGATCTAAAGCTACCCCTTTGTATTGTGATAGTCAGTCTGCAATTCAGTTGGCTTCTAATCCTACTTTTCATTCTCGTACTAAGCATATTGACATTGATTGCCATCTTGTTCGGGACAAAGTCAAAGACGGTGTTATTCACTTGCTACCTGTTCGTTCTCAACATCAACTTGCTGATGTGTTTACCAAACCACTTGGTTCTGGTCCTTTTCATTTTCTTACTTCCAAGTGGGCATGATTGACACCTTTGCTCCAACTTTGGTAAATGACGAGAATATGTGAATAAAGATAATGCATAGATTAAATATTTCATTTAATAAATTGTATTTAACTTAGTTGGCATTTGGTTATTTGTTTAGTTCGGTTGTAATGTTTAGTTGGGTATCACGTGTGTACAGAGACTGATATAAGGTACTTGTGTAGAGAGAATTGAATAATATTTTTCTTTTCCTCAATTTCATATTCTCCCGACTTTGCTTTCTTGTTTTTCTCTCTCGGTAGGTCATGATTTGAGATTCATTCCTAGATCTCAGATCTGTTTTGTGTTTGATTCAGAATCGCTTCAAGGATACCGTTGAAACACACTGCATGATAAGCTGAATCAGCCATTGAGGGAAATTCATCATCTAAAGGATGGGTTCCAAAAAAGACCAAGAAACCTTATTATAGGCCTTTGCTATATCCAACTTTGTCATACATTGTAAAGCATAGAATGATATTATCTGTGATACGTCATGCTTTCAGAAAGGCAGTCTAATTCAGAGTAATCAATGCATCCAGAATCCGTTTAATCTAATTACAAATTAAAGGCTGTTATGCAGCTCTTGATCCAGTTTGCTTACCCATCCTTATCTGATAATGTTCAAATTTGTCTTATTTGTTTGAGTAAAACTTGGATTTAAGCCTGATTTTTGAGATTAACTTAGAGATGACATTGCATAAACTGATCGGCTGAAAATCTTTGAAAGTAACTGGAATATTGCATTTTGGCACCAAAATGATGAAGGAACGATTCAATTCCTTGATAAGATAACCTCTATTAAAAACTTGAAAGATCATAGCACAAATCTCAACTAGAAGAGGGACCAGAATTTTTGATAAAATCGTGCGTAAAAACCATAAGGTCCAGGTGCACTATTCGCTTTCATTTAAAAATGTTCAATTACATCCGTTGAAAGTGGCATGCTAATAGATTTGACCTGCATCTCCGACAATTTAGGCAAATTAATATGATTTAATGTTTGTTGAGCAAATGTTGCATCAAAAACGCGAGGGGCAGTATATATCTCAGAAAAAAAAACATCTGGTGGCTTCATCTTGAATCTTTGCTGCATCTTCTACCCATTGCCCTTCCGAATTCTTGATCCTTAAAACTCGCTTTTTTCCATTCCCCAAAAGAAAGCAAAACTATGAAAGTATTTTGTATTCCTATCTCCTTGTGGCATCCAATTCTGTTGAGATTTTTGATACCATAGCATTTCCTCAGAGTCATACCAGAATTCTAATGAAGATTTCAGAAAGTTCATTTGTTTTTCCTCTGCTGAAGACAACTTTACTTTATTATGCCAGAATTGTAACTCCTCCTCCAATTCGCGTATATTATAAGAAATTCGACCAACAGAATTCCTATTCCATTGAATAAGCACGCGTCGAATATTCTTTAGCCGAGCCAGGAAATTCTTTTATCCATTCTTGCTGGACAATATCAAAACATGAACCATGCTCTAGTTCAGTGCAAAAATGATTGTTTAGACTTTAATTCATTACAATATCAAAACATGAACCATGCTCTAGTTCAGTGCAAAAATGATTGTTTTGACTTTAATTCACTACAATATCAAAACATGAACCATCCTCCAGTTCAGTGCAAAAATGATTGTTTTGACTTTAATTCACTGTCTCCCAATATCATAATTTTTTTCCTAAACTCTTCCTACTGATTACTTATATTAAGAGTCATCCATTAAAAGAATATTTTTCAATGCAAATAATTGAAAAATAACACATACTATTTTTCATAAATAATAACTATCTAAACAATTTTTAAATATACTAGTATATAAATTCATGGTTTATAGTCCCTTTGGGAGCAAAATCCATTCTCTACTAATACAATATTTTAATATACTATTATCCCGATCCTAATTATAAAATATAATTAACTTTTTTAGAAAGATTAAGAAAGTTAAATAAATTCTTTAATCATTTCATTTATTATGTATTTTTAGATTATATATTAGTTTATTAGTTAAAATAATTAGTTTAAAGAAAAAAAAAAAAAAAAAATACTCTAAAATAATTTAATTATCTTTCTTAATCTCTCTAAAAAAAAATCAATTGCGCCTTATAATTAAAACCGATAATTAAAACCGAACAAAGTAATAACTATCTCCAAAGAGTATTCCCATTACAGACAAGAAATATTTTATTTGGCAAGTTGACTTTGACACAGTCATGACCGTAGACCTTACTCTTATGCTTACTCTTATGATGCATATGTTTGGGTGTTCCAAAAGTGCTTGTTTATATAAATCAAAATAAAATTCATAATTAGGTATTTAACCCTTATATAAATCAATATAAAATTCATAAATACTTATTATATCCGTAAATCACGATTAAAAATCAGCTACTAGGTTCCGAGCACATTACGAACTCATTATCAACCTACTTTCATCTCCTTGCTTGAAAATATATCTCAGCAATCCAAAACTCTTTCATACAGCAAAAGTATGTAAGACTAAAACAATCATACAATATAATTTTTGCCAAATGACCAAGAACAAATTAAACAATTATATTGTATAATTGTTTTTCGGGTTATCTTTCTGTCAATTATTATACTGTACATACCATGCACGATATAACAACCTCCTTACGTCGCCGTTTTGTTCAAGTACTAGTTTGTTCGCACTTCTGTGTCCTCTTTCGTCTTTTTACTCTCTCTGCGTCACAGCTTCACTCCACTCACACAGTCCACAGTGTCCACTAACTACTGATCATACTCACAAGTCACGGGAGAACAACAACGAACGGTTGAAGACTTGAAATGACTCGTCGGCAGGCGACGGTGGCGCGTGGTGAAACATCGCCGTCGTCTGCTAGATGTCAGAGAACAACCGAGAATGACGGAACAGATCGTATGGGGCCCACAAGCTATCCAACGGGCACGGCCTCTTCGAGTCAAGCCTCAGCCAAGGCTTCCCCTTCCCGCTCCAGTGAAGCAGGCTCACCGGTCCAGGATGAAGATCCCTGCACAAACCTTCAAGATTGTCGCCGCCGAGCCCGTGCTGGTTCCACCGGTGCTCAACCCTCTCGACTTCGCCGGCGAACACCAGTAAGAACGGCGGCAGCGAGCCCAGCTCGTAGATCCGGTTCCGCTTCTGAATCCTCATCCAGTTCTCAAGCTTCTCCGTGTACTTTCCTTCCCTCCATTTCCACAGATCGATCACCATGACGCCTGTGTTGAAGTAGCATGGCTTCCGTCCTCGAAACGACGCCGCATAGGTCGGATTTGACCAGAACCTGGAGGTGAAGTAATTGGTGAGATTGGCGTGACAATACTCAGGGGCGCCGAGCACACGCGGCCCCAAATCGATGTTCCAGAGCTTCGCAACGTCATCGACCACGATCAGATCCGAATCGAAGTAGATTATTCGGCGTACTCCGGCTGGTAGGAGATTGGCGAGATACATTCTCGCGTAGTTGAGAGGCTGATCGAGAGCTCGGCGAATGGAGTAGGAGATCTTCCCCTTGACGAGGTTCGAGTCGAAGTGGTACAGGTGGAAATTGAGGTACGGGAACGTGGAAGTGATGATCCGACGAAGCTCCGAACGCCGGTGCGTGGTGGCGATGAAGTGGAACACCACATTCTCCGGGCAAGACGAGTGCTGCAGAACCGAGAACACGCCTGCGACGGAACCACGGAGATAAGTGGCATCGAGAGTCATCGCGATGTGTATGACGGACGGATTGTGAGCTCGTTCGTCGAGGTCCGACCACGCCGTCTTGGGACACTCCCTTCCATTTCGAAATGCTGGTGCCTCACTGAACACCGGAAGCACGCCAGTGCCATTTGACGCCGGAAAACCCGCGACGGCGATGAGGAAGACAACAAACAGAGTGTGGCAACGGAGTGTCGGTGGCATGGTGGAGTGATTTGCTAACAGATAAGAGAGAGAAATGGTAAGGCATTTTGGTGCCTTAAAAGGTCAAGGGTACTTTTGGAATTTCTCAATAATAATTCGAATTGGGTGTGGTGTTGTATGTAGGGCCCGCAAAACGAAATGGAGGGATTTCGCCAGGCTGGAAAGACGCGTAAATGAGTAGGGGCGAGATTAGAACTTGAGAGCGAGTGTTGATGTTGGAATCGCGGCGCGCCAACTCATCTTGTACTGGTAGACATCGGAAGTAAATATTCCTGTACCTTGTAACCCTGTCGTTTAATGATGATTGGTGACTCTCGTGGGTGATCACGTGTGGGATTCAGAATGAACGGCTGTGATCTGATGTGCGTTTATTTGGTCAGAATCGTCATGGGAAAATTATATTCCATGACCCCATCTTAAGTTACCCCATTAATATTAAGTTATCCTTATACTATGAAATATTTATTTTTGTTATTATTATTTTTTGATTTACTCATTTGATTCCTCAACAATAATAAAAGGGGGAAGAAATAAGGGAATTAAGAAGGATAAATGATTTAAAAAAATGTATGTATATTAACTTACTCCTTTAATCTAATTAAATTAGGTAAATAAATCTCATATTAAGAATTAGAGGGAGTAATTAATACTCCTCCGGTGCTTAATATAAGATATATTTAGGGAGTTGATATTAGTCGTAAATATAATACATATTTTTAATATTTGTAAATTTTCCCATTTATTTCCTCTTTGACCAAATAAATGAGATTGTGATAATTTTGCCCATATTAATTGTACCAATGAAAATTACCTCAATCATAAATGAGGGTAAAGTTGAAAATTCACCTCATAATCATTGAGCCTAATTACGGAGCACGATTTGATTCGTCAAAAGGAGACTTATAAATAGGATCAAGGGTATATTTGAATGATCACATTGATGCTCCCTCAACAGTAATTACGGAGAAGGGGGAATGATAGAATTAAGGGAGATAAGTAGGGTGTTCTAGACAATAGATATTATATTAACTAATTTCACTAATTTTTTAATTTAATCAAATTAGTTAAATGTATCTTATATTAACTACCCAAAAAGTAATAAGAAAATAGATCTGGTAGGGCCATTCTCCATTTCTTGGTTCTTACGTAGTATATAAATATATGTAGTTAAGGAACGGACAAAGTTATGATGTACATGGAGTTTTAAAAAAGACAACACAACATATAAAGTAAAAGCAAATTGAACAAACTAAGTGAATTGCGACGCAACTAACGCACAAGGTGACAAGTGCTTACGCTCCATGGCCTTGCATTTAAGTATGTATATATGTGTGAAAAAACAAATATTTGGCTCTCAGTTTGACTTCTATGAAAATTAGGTAGAACTTGCAGAGTATGGGAGGCAGATGGAGGTTATTCCGTTTTTACCTTATTTTCCGCTCTAACATGTGAACATAACAAACACACAAAAATGATGACCAGTAGCAACAGGGCTTAACATAAGTGGTAAATGGTTTGTATCGTTTAAATAATGTCTCGAGTTCGAACCTATGAATGCAAAAAAAGCCCGTTGGAAGACTCTCCTATCATTATTAGGTGCGTGACGTGAGTCGGATCCGGATTAATCAGGACGAAGCTCTAGATATTGAATGGGCAACAAAAAAAAATGATGACTACATCTTCATCATGTGTGTCTATACACACACACACACATAGATATATATATATATTCCTCTTTGTTCTCTTCCAATTCAAGTACATAACTACTTTCAATCCTCAAGGTTAGCTTGTTTAGGATCATTTTTGGGATCCTAAAAGTATTTATTCATATAAATCGAAACAAAAATATTCTCACATGTTTATCTTGTTTACCGTAAATCACCATTCAAAAGATGTTTTTAAAGGTTCTAATCGTTCACCATTTTCATCCCCAGATCTGGATCTCCTCATTTGTGTTGTGTTTATGGGGTTGCATTGTCTCAGAAATAAAGTATGCACTGAAAATTATTGCATTTGATGTGGAAGTGTATGTTAGCAAAAATCTTAAATCGCTTATTTTTAAAAGAGTTCAAGTTATCATCTCTCATAAAAAGGCAATGTCTAGTGTTAGTTTAAACACACTGAGTTATAGAAGCTCTTCCCCCTCCCCTGCATCCATTGTGGTTTTGTTCCCAACCTTTTTGCAAGAAGGATTTGTTTAATACTACGAAGTTGTCATGTTTTAATCAGGTGTGGTAGAATAACTTTTAAGAACGGGCATGCATGACTCGAACTAATAAGACCCTTTTAAGTTTTCTTACAAATTGAGGATATATTCTGTATCATTATATTATATATTAATTTATAAGTTTGATAAATTAATTAGGAGAAAAATGATGAAAATATATAAATATTTTAAAGTAATTTATTTAACTTTTTTAATCTCTAAAAAAAAATCAATTGATTTTTATATTAAAGATTGGACATAATATTTAATATCAATTGAGTCTCAAATAAGGATAAACAAAATCCTTTTCATTCCTATGTGGGACGTTGGCCAGGAAAAAAGTGCGAAAATAGAATTTTAAGATAGCTTTTGAATTTCTTTTTATATAGAATTTCTCAACATCAAAGCCATGTTGTGTTGTGTTTGCTTTCTCTAGAGAATGGGATCTCACCTTAGTGATGGGGAGAGTATTTCTTAATACACAAGTTTTGAAATCTGTTAGATCTGTTGAATATTTTAATCAAAGCCATGTGGGAGTAGTTTTATTCTAAAAGTTGCCCTATAAAACTGATGTACTTCTCATCCCCATTCCTTACCATCTCTTTTGACTCAAGCAATATAATATATTATGTTTATATAGAATTGATCATTTTATAAAATGAAAAAATCTATAAGTTGCCAAAAATAACACAACACTTCATAAACTATATTAGGGGCTTATTTAGAATAATGATTAGAGTCTAAAAAAAATAAATTCAATCATGATTTATGGTAAATAAGGTAAGTACGTGGAGAAGTTTTATCTTTGTTTACATGAATTTGCTTATAATAAGTAGCCAAGGACGGACACAGGGGTGGCAACCCCCGCCCCCAAAAAAAAAAAAAGAAATTCTTTAAAAATAAAAATCAGTCCAAGCATCCAACCATTACGTTAGGTTTCATATATATTTACTGAAGTATCATCACATATCGCATATCACCTGCTTCATATATATTTAAAAAAAAACAGGTGGAGCCCAACCTTTAATATATCCCCAATGTTTTGCTCTTTTTCAAAAGCTCTTTCATCCCTTCTTCCTCTCTCTAGTGACTCATCCACCATTTTTTTCAACAGTTTACGATAAATTTTAAGAATCAATAAGGTACTCAAAATCATTTTTTTTATTAAATTTTCTTCATGAAATTTATTATATATGATTTTGTCTTTCTAATGATATACTAATTTTTATTGATTAAAGAATATTTTAGAGTTAGGATTTTGGACAAGTTTTGATTTTTAACACAGATTCAATTATAGATAAGTTTAACAATATGAAAACACATAGAGTAAAAAATCAAATGAAGCAATCTTAATTTCTATAATATATTTCTTTCAATTTTTTTTGTATATTAGGTCTTTATTGTATTTGATGTAACATTTTTTATGTTCGCCCTCCGATCAATAAAATTCTGAGTCCATCCCTCTAACTAGCTATAAACAAGAACTGGGTGTATATATTTTGTTGGGTTTTAATATAGGCAGAGCATAGAGAGGTTTCTTGAACTTTTTTTTTTTTAAAAAAATATAGTTGTTGTGGTATCAACTAAAGTTGCTTCGGGTGAAAGGCAAGATGCCACAATGACAGTGCCACTCACCATATTTGGATGAAGTTTTGATGAGTTCGAGAATAATGTTGTGTTTTGACCAAACAAAAACCTGAAGTTAGAAGTTAGAAGTTAGAAGTTAGAAGTTAGTTGGGCTTCTTTTATATATTCTGTGACATTATAAATAATCAAGGACTGGAAAGTTTATCTTATGACGTGAGAGTTTCATATCGAAACTCATCACATAAATAACATTAAAAAAATAGTTGATGTTGTTCTTGTGTAAGTGTAAGTAATTCATGTAGCATGTTAGCTTAAAAATGGATCATTGTAAAATCAAAATCAATATGATTTTAAATTCAGCTTCCATCTAGCAACCTACTATTACCTAACAAAAGTACCTTCACCTCCAAGTCGCAGTTTGGTAGAATCATAAAGATTCACTCATTAACTGCCCATCGGCCATGCAACCCTTTTTTTTTCTCACTCTCTCTCCCACTGTCACACACAGTTATGACACACCCCCCAAAAAAGAAAAAAGCTTTTGACAAAGAGCTTAAAATAGGGCCACAAGAGTGAATCTTGCTACTATTATGTAATTATTATAAGGGAATAGGATTTTCTCTAGTGACCTCAAAATTATGGAGATAGTATGTTTCGTAATTTTGTTTATTTTTTAATCATATAAATTTTATCAAAACTTCATTAATTCATTTTGGATTAATGAAGTATTTAGTTTTGTAATTTTGTTTATTTTTTAATCATATAAATTTTATCTAAAGAAACTCTATTTAGGATGGAAGAAATACTTTTCATTAATTCATCTAAAATTACTAACAAATCCTATTTCATTAAATAAAAAGTAATTTTGAGAGCCTCAATAGTAATGGCTCATAATAAAATAACTCTATTCTAAGTGATTCCTAATCCTACAAAGATTCCTATAAATATTTTTCCCTTATTATAATTGTATATTTGGAGTTCAAACATTTGATGTAATAATCCTCGTCAAAACATTTAAACGATTAAATTGGAACAACCCATAACTAACTAATTCAAGTGGTTGATCGTATTACCTAGGTTCTTTTAAAAAATCCTATTTAGGGTTATATGAGCAATTGATGCATTTATACTGATTTTCCTCTACTTAATTCTATTATCTTCCCTCATCCCCCCTCCTAAAAGAAAGCTATATTCTTGTTCATATTTTTTTCATTACTACTTTATTTCTCACTTTTGTTTGCCCCTTATAAATAAGGGTGTAACACCATCTCTAATTAACCCCACTTGACATGATTTGCAAAGATTTTTAAAAAAGTAATATTGATAAAAGTATTCACGAGATACGTGGCTCCAGAAATTTCTATTAGATCGTGTCATTCTATTTTGAATTTGCAACGCATGCATTGGATAATCTTATCTCACCCTTGTAAATAACTATAATTATGATGAATTTGACTATGGCCTTAGGCCTACAGAATATTAAACATAAATTACAATCTCCCCATTTTCGTCTTCTACCCTTCTTTGCTTTCAAGTTTCAATCTCCACCACCCATCTCCCTCTACCTTTTCAAGCTAGTTTCTCTCCTCACCTACCATGGACTTTGCCGAGAACACAGGATGGCCACCGTAGGCAACCCACGACGGTGATAAGGGCGAGAGTCACCGGCAATGGATAAGGTGATGCGATGATCATGGCATTCAAGGTGAAGGTGGTTCGGAAGGTCGCGGCTCCTCCTCTGTTATGCTATTTCACGGCTCTGTGTCTCCAAGTCGAGCTCCTCTATTGCTCAGCATCCATCGAAAGGATTCAGCTTCAATTCTTTGCGCCTTCCCATCCTCTTCCTAAAACAACGTCATTTTGGTGCAAAACAATACCTGGTGCTCCTGAAGTATCTTTTTAGTATCCGACATTACCGAAATATATAAATATATAAATAAATAAAAAGGAGCACTAGGTATTGTTTTGCGTCAAAACGGCGTTGATGAGAAGGTGTAGATGATTGAAGCTGAATCCCCACTAAAATCGAATATAGGAGTATATCTTTTCTATCATTATTATTTTATTTATTTATTTTCTTTTTCCTTTTAATCATTGAAAGAAGGGCATTATAGCAACTTTGAATGGTAAAATAAAATACATTACTCCTTTGACATATAGGTTATATAGATAATATTAGTGTAGATAAAGAACATTCATCGGCCAATTATGTTGCACCATCTTCAACTTGAATGTATTAGATTCATAACACATTTAGAGATCAAATTATGTATTTTAGCATTGCTAAATTTTCTAAGTTAGCATTTTTCACTTTTTTTGTAATTTTAATTTTTCTCTTATAATTATCTCAAAGGCCACTTATACTCTTGTCATTTCAAACGATTTTCAATTTCACAAAAGCTACTCATGCTACCTTTAATCTAAACATAGATCATATTTCGCAATTTGATTTTTACCCAATCTTACTTTTCTATTAGTGAAATTGCAAATAAATCATTTTTCTCACCACTGTTCCAAACACCTACAATAGGTCCCTTTTTTTTTTTTTTTTTTTTTTTTTTTTTTTTCCATATCCATCAAAACTAATTCCGGACTACCAAAAGGGCCCTAAGAACTCTCTCTTCTCCTTAATTAGTCTATGTGATACTTCTTAGCTTCGTTTATTTTATTCTTTTTTTACCTTTACACACATGATTAAAATTGAATACTCTCATTTAACCTCTACTAACTTTATTATTTTATATTTTCTAAGATAATTAAATAATAATAATTGCTTAATTATATTTTTATTAGACTTAATTAAACTTTAATCTTTTGATTTATTTTAGATATATCTTCCTTATTTAAACTATTATTCACTAAATTCCTTTTACAACTAAATATTTCCTTCAAAAGATTATCTAAGTCTTATGAATGAAGATTTGGGATGTTAAAAGGGAATACTTGACAAAAAGTTCATTTTTACACACTATCTTTGGTCCTTAATATAAAAAGCCAATTGAATTTTTTAAGAGATATTAAACTACTTAATCATAATATATGTTGTGTATCATTATATTTATATAATCTACTTTAGAAGTTAGAAAAATTAGTTTGAAGAAAAACGATATATATATAAATACTTTAATTTAACTTATTATGCTTCCTTGATCTCTTAAAAAAAAAAGTGAACTTCACTTATGTTAAGGATTGATGGTAGTATTTATTACTTTTAACTAAGGATTAATGCAATATTTAGTCCCTTAAATTTACCCTCATTTTAGTTTTGGTCATTCTAATTTCATTCTATTTAAAATATTAGTCTTTATAAGTTAATAAAAACCTAGACCATTATACTCCCTCCGGTCCTAATTATAAAACATATTTAACCAATTTTGTGGGAATTAAGGAAAGAAGTTAAATTAGTTAATTTTACTCATTTTCCTAAAATGCCCTTATATAAATTCAAAATAACATAAGTAAAAGTGAATTAATAGCTTTTGCCACATACCTCTCTAACCTAAAATTTTCCTTTCCACATGCTATCTAATTGAAATAATGGTATTACTATATATACAAATATGTGTGTGTGTGTACACACATATTTATGCGTCGCTGAAAAAAAAAAAAAAAAAAAAAGAGATATATATATATATATATATATGTATATGTGTGTTTATATATGTACATAGACAAACACACACATATATATTGATAGACACATAAACAGATATACATATATGTTTACACACACACATTGTGTGTGTCTATATATATTTGTGGGTATACACACACATACATGTCTGTACACACACACACACACATATATATATATATGTGTGTGTGTCTATATATATTTGTGTGTAGACACACACATATATACATATATAGACACACACACACACATAAAATATCCAAAAGTTTCACTGGTTGGAAGAGTTTACACACTCACATACATATATTCACCAAAAACTAAACACACTTGAGAGAATAAAATAGGGGTATTTAAGAAAGAAATTGACAAAAATTAGAATGCTGTCTTATAATTAGAACCAAAACCAATTCACAAATGTTGTCCTATAATTAGGACCGGAGGGAGTACCATTAAGAAACCAAAACTCATAGTTTGAAACTTGAGAAACCAAAACCAAAACGATGACAAACTTGATGGATCAAAAATCATATTGACCTTGTAACTAATTTTACTTATTTTCTTAATCTTCATAGTTCGGTTATCAGGATCTTATAAAAAAAAAGAACGGTGAGGGAGTATTAACATACAATATACAATTTATAAAAAAAAAAAAAAAAAAAAAAAAAAAAAAAAAAAAAAAAAAGCCAAGCTATAAGTAATAATCATTTAACTTGTGGTCAAAAAACAAATAATCATTTACCTTACAGTGCAGTCTGCTTAAATACTCTTGTAAATTGTGTGTATATATATATATATATATAAACCCCTATGTAAAAGTGAAACCTTTATAGAGTATTTAATTAACTTGAAGAAGTAACTAATTACTAGTAGAGGAAGAGCTAGTAATTAATGAGTCCATTATTCCCAACAAATTCAACTAGGGTAGTTAATTTCGGTTCGATTTCAACTCTAGTAGTTGTAGTAGTTACATTCCCTCCTTTATTTCGTTGGCCTGAAATCGTTTGATGCTAACTGACGTTGAACAAAAGTAGTTAAAAACATAAACATCTATGCATGCACGTTTCCTAAATTTGACTTATTTTGAAAAGTCACAATACCTAATACTCCTAATTATTCCAAAACTTGCATTTAAAAAAAAAAAAACAAACAAATGAAGTCTCATGCAACTAACTAGATTACTCTAGTCTAGGTACCTCCTTAAAATATGTTTGCCAATTTAGCTATTCATTAAACTCATTCCTTAATATCACCCATTGTATATGCTTGATTTGGAGTCAATCCTATTTATTATGAACTGAGTGAGTTTCCCCTCTTAATGTTTGTCAATTCAAAAAGAAAATGATGGTTCAATTAATTAAGATATACGGACTCTAAATGAATTTCCTTTTATTACTCCTTACGGTTCTAAATTGAGACACGATTCACTTATTTTAGAGAGCTTAATAAAATTAAATAAGTTACTTAATTATATCATTTGATGTGTATCTTTATATTATATATCGGTTTATAAGTTAAGTAAAATTGCTTAAAGAAAAAATGACAAATATAAACATTTTAAAGTAATTTAATTATCTTTTTTAATATCTCTGAATTTTTTAATTTTATCTTATATTTAGGCCTACATTGAAAAGATCTTCCAAAATTTCCAGCGACCAAAACAAACAAGGAATGTAAAAAAAAAAAAAAAAAAAAAGAAATATAAATTAATGATCAACACATACACACAGGCAATATGTTATACTCCCTCTATTTTAAAGATCAAATACAATTTAATATTTTTCAAAAAAAGGAATATGAACATAAAAAAGTCCTTTGTTTAATATTAAAACCTAATTAATTCAAATTTAATTAATAAATTGAATTTTGAAAATAATATAATTAATAAATAATCATTTTAAAACATTTTATACTATGAAATATAAAATTACTCCAACAAATACCTTATAGTTGTATTATTAAAAGTGTGGAAGTAATTTTTCTATTTTGTACTTATTTTTATGTTGTTTTTTTTTTTTGGCAACTACACTTCATTAACTATTTTACATATACGGATTCAGTCCACTGCGCAAAACAACACTGATCTCTCCTTTTTAAAAAAAAAAAATTCAGGATATGTAGGTACTAAAAACAGATACTTCAACATCCGATTTGTACTAAAAAATACATCATAATCATAAAAAATTATTTTGAGATGTTGAAAAAATATTTCGCAGTCGATTTGGTACTAAAAAAAATACTACATGATTTGATAGAGGATAACCAAAGATCGAAAAATATTTCATGATCTTAAAAAATTATTTTAGATCCTAAAAATTTTTTTTAAGATCATGAAATATTTTTCAAGATCATCACCAAGATCCTCTATCAAAGATCATGTAGTATTTTTTTAGTACCAGTCAGTACCCTGAAATATTTTTTCAACATCCCAAAATAATTTCTTATGATCATGATGTACCCATTAGTATTTTTTCAGTATCGGTCAATATCCTAAAATATCTTTTTAGTATCTACAGTGACCTGAAATATTTATTTAAAAAAAGAAGAAGGAGAGATCAGTGTTTTTTGCGCAGTGAACAGGAAGCGGACGGGAGGCGCCGTGCACCGAATCCAAATCCTACATGATACCGGATCAAATGACAAAAGTAGGCATCCTTAATTTGAGACGTCCAAATTTTGGATTTATTTAACTGATTTTATTTTTTTTGTTTTTTTAAAAAGTTTCACGGATGAAACAGTACCTCTTTAGGCCCTCGTGAAGGTGCATTTTATAAGTACATTTTCAGTCCATTTTCTGCTTTATTCTGTTTTTTTTTTCGGTTTATCCAATTAACCATCCTTCAGCCCCCATTTGACCCATTGACCACTTTCCCTCCTTTTTACGTTTTCACTCTCGCTCTCACTCACTCCTCACTCCTGCGAAAATGTCACTCCCCTTCTTCGTCTTCTCCTCCATCTTCGTCTTCATCTCCACCACCATTTCCACCTCACTTTCTTCACCCTACCCTTACAGTAACCTCTCAATCTCTTCTCATTTTCGTTATATTAATCATTCAATCACTTTGCTTGTCTTCATACTGATTATGCTTTCTTTTTCCCTGATCCTTTTCACAGGTTTATCTTACCACATTGATTGCGGTAGCCCCACCAACACCAGTGACCCCTTCAATACCACCTGGCTTTCCGACCGTTTCTTCACTGGCGGCGTCTCCTCCGTTGTATCCGAGCCACTCCGATTCAACTACCCCTACGAGAAGACCCTTCGCTTCTTCCCTGTCTCTCACGGCAAGAAGAACTGCTACGTTATCCCTACTCTACCCTCCGGTCGTTATTTCCTTCGCGCATTTGTTGTTTATGACAACTATGACGGCAAGTCTCATGCTCCTTCTTTTGATGTCGCCGTCGAGGGCACCGTTGTCTTCAGCTGGCGATCCCCCTGGGCTGAATCTCTAGCTCTTGGGGGTGCGTATTCTGATCTGTTTGTTTACGTCACAGACGGCGAGGCTGATGTTTGCTTTTACAGTTTTGCCACTGATCCTCCGGTTATCTCTTCCCTCGAGCTCGTACACGTTGATTCCTTGTCTTATGATTCGACGAGGATAGGAAATACGCACGTTCTCGTCAATTATGGGAGGTTATCTTGCGGGACTGAGCAATGGGGTCCCGGATTCAGCAACGACACTGATCTATTTGGTAGGTCGTGGCAGTCCGATTCCGAATTCCGATCAAGTTTCGGTGAATCGAGTCACCGGAATCGCGACGGTGTAAGAGCTTTATCTACGAGGAACACCATAAGAGGAACTGAACAGAAGCCCAATTACTTCCCGATGAAGTTATACCAGTCCGCGGTGACCTTTGGTGGAGAAGATGGTGTGTTGAAGTACAATTTGAATGTGGACGCCAAGTTGGATTACTTGGTGTGGTTGCATTTTGCGGAAATTGATTCGACTGTGAAGAAAGCAGGGGATAGGGTGTTCGATGTGTTCATCAATGACAAGAATGTAACTAGGATTGACATATACAAGCAGGTGGGAACCTTTGCTGCGTTTACTTGGCACTATATAGTAAGGAATTTGAGCAGCAGTGTGTTGACTGTGAAGCTTGTGGCTACAGTAGGCGCCCCTCTGATTAGTGGGCTTGAAAATTATGCTTTGATTCCCAGTGACCCTTCCACCGTGCCGCAACAAGGTATATTGCTGAACTGTTGGCGCATTTACCATATATTGGTTTGGTTACATTTACTCAGAAATATGAATTTTCTTCTTTGGCATCTGAAATCTGAAATCATGCTTGTAAGTTGTTACGAAGTCAATAGAAAGACAATTGGGGGGAGGAGGAAAAGGGAAGTTAGCAATACAATGCTAATGTTAACGTGATTACATTTTTAACATATTTTTTAGTCATGTGGACTATGCTGTGGAGGGAAGTATTTAACTGGGGCCCCTTTTGCAGCAATTGCCATGAAAGCATTGAAAGAGTCACTTCGTGTTCCTGATAGAATGGGTTGGAATGGTGATCCTTGTGCTCCTACTAATTGGGATGCTTGGGAGGGAGTCACCTGCCGCATGGATAAGAATCATGCTTCCCTCGTGATAAGTGAAATGTAAGCATGTCTTACTTTAAAGTTTTAATTTACATTTATAAATTGAATTTTGGAATAGGATTGATGGTACATCCATAATGACTGTTCCACTCACCAAATATTCATGTGGTAGTAGAATAAAAGCAGTCATAGAGCTGGTTGTACGCATTTTGGCTTTAGCAAGCAAGACTGTGGGGGGAAAAACATTTTCTTTTAATTTGTGAATTCTATTATGATTTGCAACTAGTATAAAACACATTTTTTGGGCAAAGAAGCTAGATAGAGGATCATGGGTGAAACTACTATTTACCCATATGCATATAAAAATGGGTTAAAGGGCAATTTTGCTCTGGCTGTTATCTCAGTTAATTTTGACCATTAGTTAACCAAATATGCTGAGCTGACAGTCTATATGTCATCCACTTTATTTTTGTTAAGGTGCAAATTTCCGGGATAAAATTACCCCTTAACCCTATAAAAATTACTGATCCACAAGAAGAATGGATGAAAAGGCAGAGATTTCATGTTTCTTCCCCTTTAACTTATAATTCTTTTTACATGACTTTGATTTTATCTTTATTTTAATGTTAATTACAGAGATCTTGGTAGTCAAGGCTTGAAAGGGTACATAAGTGACCAGATTAGTCTTTTGTCGGACTTGGTAAGCCTGTAAGTATCAGCTGCTAAAAGTTCATATAAACTAATGCCAGACATCTATCACTAATCACTATACAACTTAGATATGTTGAGGCTAACTATTACATAACTCTTTAGTAAGAATGAAGTCCAGATTTTTTTTTGGGGCTAAAAGCTTTCTAGCGCCTTTGCTATTTATGTGATTTAAACAGCAGTCAGAACCAGCAGTTTTCTTTATACTCTCCCTTTTTCCTTACCGTGTCATTGAATTAGAACAACAACAATGTTTATTTTGAAATGGATTGTTTTTTATTCTTCCAAGTTTCCGTTAACCTTGTTCTCTCATTTGGTGGCTACGTTATTTAACTTCAAATTTAAAATTTTCTCAACTATGTTGATAGAATCATCCAGCCTGTGGTGCTACATAATACCTGATAGCATTATAACGTGCATTAGAAGCTAAAAGTGCTATAGTTATCCTTGCATTAATTTGTTGTCCTTCATATTGTCTTTATTTAATTTTTGTTTCTCTCTCGTTGTCATCCATGATCATATACCTGCATTCATTATCTATAAAACATTTCTCTCTTAATCATGCTGGTCAAAATTTTGGATCCACACCTTAAATCTTCTGTAGAATATCATTCTTCATCATATGTATGTTTTCAAGAACATGTTGTCTTCATATACTCATATTTATGTTCTTTTCAATCATCAAGTAATCTCTCTTAAAAATTACAGGAACTTAAGTTCTAATTCTCTGCGGGGTTCAATACCTTCTGGATTTGGGCAAAAATCCCTGATACGAGTGTAAGGATTACTGATGTTATATTTGTTACCAAGTCTTTCTACCAGGCTTTGTTATGTTTCGGATTTTATGCAAATTCATAAAACTCAACCTAGTGGAGCTCTTTCTTCAATGAATGACAATCAATTTTCTATATCTTTATGCACTGAAGTATCATTTACTTAGAAGCTAGAATTATAACTCTTGTAAGGAGTTTGCCATTACTCTGAAAATTCTGATATTTTCAGAGTCCATATATCATTCTTGCAGAATTGTTTGTTAGCCACTACTCATGCCACATAAAAAGCAGAGTTACTTGTTCCTTTTAAAAAAATTATAGCACAGCAATCTAATCTGTGTAAAGGAGAAATTTGAAAAAACGATTTTGTTATTATGCAATACTAATTTATTTTCTTTATGATGTATGCACCAGGGATTTGTCCAAGAATGAGTTAACAGGTTCCATACCAGACAGTTTAGCCTCTTCAAGTTTGCAGCTTGTGTAAGTATCCGTTGTGTTATCTATTAACTCTCTTTCTATTTCATAAAGCAATAAACATATAATGATTGGCATCTAGCTCTGGAATTTGCTGGATACACTTTTCTTAAACATTTTGATAGTTCATTAAAATCTCAAAAATGTCATGGCTAAAATATTCAAAAAATTAGGACTTGAAGGGAGAAATTTTCTTCGGCCATTGTGTCGTCCTTTATTTATAATGTTTAAAATATCAAAACTTGAAAGTGAAACTATCTCCTAGAGATGGATGATTAATGAGATAAATTCGACCTAGTCACATCAACACCAAGAGAAAAACATACCACAAGCCAAGCCTTAGCTTTGAGGTGATTTTAAGTTGGAAATCCTTGGCCATCATCTGGTAAATTCACAGCATTATCTACATAAACAGTCAATATATTTCCCCACATAGGACTATAATTATCAAACAGTGATCCACTCCACACCTTTGAAGCTCCAAGGGTGTAACTAGTTCGCTAAACCTGCTAAACCATGCCCAAGGCAGAATTAAATTATATAATGATTTATTTAAATTGCATGCTACTTTTCTCTCCTGGGAGCAACAAACTCCCTATGATTCTTCATGCAAATCTCTTCTTAAACATCTTCATGGAGGAAAGAATTCTTAATATCTTACTTTTGTAAAGGCCACTTGAACGTTGAAACCACAGAGATGAAGCTGTTACATTAGCAGTTTTCTTGGGTTTAAAGTGTTCAGAATTTAAAGACTTATGTATCTCCTTCTTATATGGATAGATTGAGTATATATGTTAACTTGTATCACAGTATTGCCTTGGACCCTGTTGTTTGTTTTTCTAATCCATTTTATTTTAACAGTCTATTGAATGATAACTTTCTGGAAGGACAAGTGCCAGAAGGACTTTATTCAATTGGTGTGCATGGGGGAGCTTTTGAGTATGTTACTTTAACCTGAGTTTTTGCATAACACTATGTTCAAAATGGAATTTTGGTTTGGATGGTATCCTTATTTGGCTGATCATTCTATCTATCTCTGTCTAAAAGTGCATGTAGAGCCACAAAAGTCCCATGTAAGCTCACTGTTTTATTGTTATCAGCTTTGAATGATGAAGGAGGGACATAATGCATGTTCTTATATAAAAAGTCGTTCTGCCTTTTCTCAGTATCCATTGTGGATTCTAATACCCACCTACTTTTCTCACGTAAAGTTTATTCAATTTGTATATATCTGGAAAACTGAAGTAAAATTCGGATGATTTATAAAAACTGTCCCGCCTTGAGTGATGCTCAGTTTTCTTGATTGAATGACAACGTAGAAAATTTGACTTCTGCCATTGGTTTTTGTTTTACTGGGCATGGAGTTTTATCATAAATGACATAAATCAGGTTTCAGTGCAAGTTTTTCAGACTCACGTGCATTTTGTTAGGCTTCTAATTGGTGCAAAAATAGTGTTTCAACATAAGATTTGTTTTTTCGGTACAACCATAGGATAGTTTTCTTCTGTCAAAGTTGTAGTCCTTTGTAATAGTTAATTAATAATTTGGACGATAAATATTTGTTTGTTCAGTCTCTCTAGCAACAAAGGTTTGTGTGGTGTGCCGTCTCTGCCAGCATGTTCTCTATTGTGGAAGAATGGAAGACTATCTACTTGGGGCAAAGTTGCAATAGGCTTGTCATGCCTTTTTGTTTTCTGTGCGGTCTTGGTGCTGGTATATATTTATGTCAGGAGGAGAAGAAACGAATATGATTTTGGTCTTCCCCATGAATTAATGTGTAAGTATGACCTCATTTGCATTATGGTTTTGGCAAGCCATTTTTATTGTTTCAAATATATTTGGCAGTATCATTAACTGTGTGGTTTTTTCCCCTTATGTTACTGTTTACTTTGAACTAAATATACTTTTTCGCATATAAGGAGGATTTATAACTTTGAACCTAGAGGTTTGGCTTTTTTATGCAGAATATATATGTATTTTCAACATGAGCGAATCTGTTAATTTTTTTGTTGGAGGTGGCATCATGCAACTTCAGTATAAATCCTTGTAAAGTTTGCCTTTGAGAATCTCTTTGTTGTAGTCAAGACACATGATTTCTGACTTGAATTTCCATTTGATGATCAATCCTACGTAAGATTTTTCTTCATACTTCTTTAGTAGACTTTTGACCCCCACTCTACTTATGCTTCCGTTTCTTGTTTGTGAAACTCATCCATGTAAGCTGGTCAAGTTATTACTTCAAAATATGACTTCTGGGGAATCTTTAAAGCCCATCATTTTGTCCAGTACCTTCTGATGTATATCCTTGGTTAAACCCATCATTTGTTTTTATCAAAAACCAATTGGAATATTCTTGGTAAAGTCACTGTTGCAGTTTTTTGGATTTCTTATGTTCAATCCATTTACTTGTGATGGAACAATATGCTCATCGGTTCAAAATCTTCAGTTACTGAATAATACTCAATCTGAATATGACCAATATTTCCATTTTTTCTACCTCAAACTTGAGACAATTTTCAAACGTGGCAGCAATTTAGAGTCAATCCTTTTGTTGTGGCGACTTGACCGTTTTAGGGGCTGCAAGCTTCCCTCTTTTTTGTTACAATCTTGTCCCATTGTAGAAAATGGAAATATTAAAATTTTGCTGCAACAGGGAATACTTTGTGCTGGTAAAAATGATTTTTCCTTGGTCCAAGTTTGCGGTATTATCTATAGATTCTATTCACATATACTTGAACTCAAGATTAATAAATTACAAGTTTTCTAAATAATTTTAGGTCCTAACCGGTTAGCCTATTCAGTCTGAGTCAATACAAGAATATCTAGTTAAAATATACACCAAAAGTCTTGATACATCATACACGATTGAAGCTTCTCTCTCTCATGGAATGTTTGATTCTTCAATTCTTTGCTTTCATTGAGCATGTGTTTTATGTCTTCTCTCGCAGCATTAGCCGGCAAGAGAAGCCGATATCAGAGACACAAATCTTTGATGCATCTTGAGATGGAGAGCCAACATGCCAGGGGTTTATCTTCACCATATACGTTACAGTAACCGAGTCCCCCTGCAAATTTAAGGGTTGATTTTTCATGACACTCGCCGACACAGGTTTTACCAAAAGGAAATTGAAAGTTGTAAATGCACCAATCAATGTTATAAGCCAAGGTCGATGTCACATCACTGCCTTACTTTTAGAAAGAGCAAAGAAGGGCTTCTTGAGGTTTGGCTTTTCCCCTACAGCTTTTTACCTGGCCAAGGGTTATGGAGGCCACTTATTGCCATGCTGTGTTACAACATTGTTTGCCACACCCACCACAGACACAACCCGTTATATCAGTAACCCATATACAAAGTTACAACCCTCTTGATGAATACGTGATAGGAACACTTCAATTCAGTGTAAGTTATTTGAACCACCAGTTAATTAGCTAGGTGTCTACTTTAGGTTGACGTGTCTATTCTGATTAGCTCAACACTGTACCCTGATATTTATGTCGCCTAATTAACGGTGAGTGGGCTTTGCTGTGCTATGAACTTTTTTTTTTGAAGTTCTTTACTTGTATATTATCTTTGACTGCATTGGACGTGCCTGATTCTTCATTAAAAGTTGTTTGTTTTGCATGTCATTATTATATTGAAGAATTTAATAGGAATTCTCTGGAAATTGTTTTTATTTTATTTTGAAGCTTTATATTTTTTTTCTATCCATAAAAGTAGACTAAATTGTATAAAGCTCTTTTTGAACTTTGAATCATGATGTCTTGTTTAAAACTTGACAAGAAACTCTTTTATAATTTTAAGTTATCTGTAAATAAGTCCTTTATCATATTATACACCTCTTCTCTAATGTATCACCTACTTAATTAATTTGATTAGATTAAAAAAGTTTGATAAGTAAATTAATTATAATAAATATGACATGTTATTCCTAAAACACCTTGATCATTTTCTCTAATTCCCTCTTCTCCAATTTGAGGGAGTATCAATAATTTTTTTAAAAAATAAAAATATAGAAAATAGATCTTACATTAGGATCAAAATCAACTCTCCGATTAGATCCTATGCATTAAGGATTGGAGGAGTATTATTTTAGTGAAGTAACACACAAATTAATGCTTCAAAAACTATTAGAATGAATGTCAAGTCTTAAGAATGATAAAAATTATGCAGATAATTCAAAGCTAAAAAAGTTTACGTATTATTTAGCCATAATATTTATTAAAAAAAAACAAATACTGATTTCGTTGTCAACTTTTGTCACAGGATAAAGAAGAAAAAGGAATCTAACCCCCATTTTTCTTCATCCAACAGTTCTATCTACACGTGGGACCTTCACATTTCTGTCAAAGGAAAAGAAAAATTACATGGACGCAAACATTGATGATTAATTGAGGAATCTAAACACTGCAACTAATTAAGGGTGTGATGAGTAAACGTATACTAACATTCAAACAAGAACGTTCCACAAAAGGACATGGATAAAATAGTTAAGATGTTCATGTTTAGTTCCAAATTAGAAGTAGACAACAAAATTATAGTCCAATTCCTATTGCCGTAGGTCGTCATTTCTGACTCGTGGTGGCTCCAAGAATCCTTCCTTAGTTTTGTTATATACCACTCACTCTTTTGGTTCGAATATTCAACTTTTCAGACTATATCAAAATTACACTTTCATCCTTCCCTGTGATTCATTCATTTGTGTTCAAAAGTTGATCAAAGTGTTCTGTTACTATATTATAGTCAAGTGAATCTATGAAATTTCTTTTATTCCAAAAACATTATATTAAATACAATGAACAATTTGATTAGATTTTAGAAAACTAAGGTATAAAATTACTCATGAGCTTTTCACTAAAGTGCGTCCAGTATTATATGTTTTTCGGAGGTACAAAAGTACCGATGAACTTATAAAATCAAAGTAAAAATGATATTGCCATTTGAAAATGCTAACGTCCATTAGTGGGACCCACACTACTTATAAAATAAGAATATCTACATTTTATAAATTACTTTGATGCCCTCCCTTTATCTTTAATCAGTCAACTCTCTCCCTTCCTCCTTGCATTTTCATGTTGTCTTCTTAAATGCCGGTGGCGGTGGCGGCATTCTCCACCAACGACGGCGGTGGCATTCTCCACCAATGGCGATAGCGGCAACTCCACAATGACAATAACTACTATCCACTAGTGACTGGGATGATTCTTGTCTCTTGCAATGTCTTGTATATCTGAATCGATTGTGCTTTTTTTTCCCTCTTCCACTAGCAACGGTTTGCCTAATGCTGGATTCTTCCTTATATAATCCTCTGACTTCACGTTAACTTTTGGTTAGTTGACTGTTCTATATCATATCATTGGGTTGCGAAATATTGATTTTTCACTGCTAGTGTGGGTTATTTGGTTCAAATGAACTTGTATTTAATTCAAAACCAAGAAGTGGGTAGGCTAATAATCTGCTGATGTGGTTGTTGTTGAGTTTATTGTCCTCATCACCATCGGTAAAGATTGAACTGACTGAAGCATTGATGGATTGATTTGAATGGGAGGGAATAGGTTGATAGTTTGCTGATGTACTGTCCTACTTTTTCCAATTTAGTTTTTTCATTTATTTCTTGTTGATTTTATTTTGGCTTTGCTAGAGATGAAAATCATTTGGTTGCTCTGTTTTGCTTCAGTCTTTTGGTGGGAAATATATATTCAGGTGGAAAAAACAGAGGTTGCAAGGGAATTGAGTTGGGGGTATTTTGGTAATTTCAAATTACAATAAACGGAGGTTAGCCTCTTTTAATAGCAATGGTATTTTTGTTTCGATTTTACAAGTTCATGGATACTTTTGTATCTTCGAAAAGATATGGTGTTTAACACACTTTTTTAGAAAAAGTTTTTGGTATTTTTGCACCTTAACCTTTTTATAAAGGGAAGAACTTAAACTTCAAAATCTCAAATCAGTCTTGTTGTATACAAGAATATAAGTATTATCTACAAAAGTATATATAGCAATTGATAACTTATTTTAATAGGAAATAAATTATTTAAGATTTTAAAGTTTAAGGATATTTTCCTTCTTTTTTTCCTTTTTATGAATTTACAATTCCTAATTCAATTAATTATATATGTAGTTGAGGTTAAGAAAATCAACCAATAAGCTTTATTGCTAGTTGATGTGGACTAACCACTTGTTGTAAGAGGTAAAAACTAATTGCAATATTTATAATAGGCATAAATAGTGGGTTCATAATTCATATCTCCAATAAAGTTCCTTAGAAATAAAAATAATTAGCAAGGACCAAAGAATCATCAGCACACCCAAGGGTGAAAAAAAAAGAAAGACCTTATGAACAAGAACCATTCTTGAAAATTCAAAAATGCCCAGGTAGTAATAATGTTTAAAAAAACACTCCTAAAAATAATGGTAACATTCTTATAACTATGAAGCTAAGTAGTAAATTATGGTCTACCGTGAGTTAATGTCAAGATATAAGTGGATTTGACCTAAGAAGTTTGATATCGAATAAAATTAAACTTAAAAAAGAGTATATAAATTGAAAAATTCATAAAATCGTAATTTTAAAGTTTTGAATCAAGTTGTAACATCGAATATAAATAATATAGAAGTGTTATGTGGCTAAATTTTTTTGTTATAGTATTAGCTTAAATTGTTTATGGTCTAGTTGCTATTTTGACTTGTACAATCTTTCAATAATGCTTCAATATATTTATGTGATACTCTTTTGTCTAGCCAACTAAGAATGATGTGTAAATGTTCTAGTTGCATTTAGAAATTACAAAATTATCGAATAGACCTAACAACCAGTAGTGTCAGATTGCTTAACTTAAAAAAACTGTTAACTTCAATATAAATATACCTAAGCCTCTAGTCACGTAGGTAATTAATGTGCATAATTAAACCATATGATTATTAATTTAATAGAAACCAAGGGTAATAATAAAATGGGAAAAAGATAAATTTTTTTTTTTTTTTTGAAATTGTAAAATCTCAAATCAATTTGTCACCAAGAATTTATAAGGAATCACGAAACTTGATAAGTAATTAACAACTCATTTTTTTGGGAGATACCTTATTTAGAATTTTGCAATTCAAAAAAAAAAAAAAAATCTATCTTTTTCCCTAATTAAATGGTGTGCCTAACGTAGTGATTTGGAAGAACATGTAAGTGGAAATTTAAATCTTCACTATCAAATGATATCTACCTTTGGATATCTACCTCTATGCTTTAATATAAAACCTAGTTGACTAATTTGGAGAGATTAAGGAAGCTAAGTAAATTACTTTAAATTAAAGTATTTATAATTATCATTTTTCCTTCAAACTAACTTGTTTAACTTATAAACCGATATATTATAGGGTTAAGGTGAAAATTTATTTTGAAAGTTTTCGATAATGAGCAATATTATCTTGAAGTCTTTTGAGATTCAATCACTATTGTAGAATCGCCAATATAAACAGTTATTATCAGTCATAAATTATGGTTCCGAACCATCTTATATGAGGGTGTTATATATTCTCAGTTCCAAACCATTATATACCCACCATAATATATTGAGTGCCTATATAACGGTTATTAATAACCGTAATGTATTGACTTTATTTTTTATTATATATAATTATTTTTTACTATTTAGTTTTACTGTTAATATTTATTACATAAAATACAAACACTCTAAATATTATCTTATAATTTTTTTAATTCTAAAAAAGAAAATATATTAAAAAAAAATTCAGTAAGATTCTCCAATGCTTTTGTTGTAAATTGCCGATCACCTATTAATACTCCAGAGTTTCAGTAACTTCAAGAAAATAAAAAAATTATATGGATTTTAGTTTATATAATCTAGAGCAATTAGAATTATTTTCACCGCAATAAAACAATAATAAAAAATTTGGAATTTTACCTCATCGTTTTTTCATGCTCACTACTTTTCTTCAGTATTTTTATCTTCAAACTAGCGGCCATCATCAAAAATAAGATATTGTTTTTTGTCTACAATTCTTCTTCTTAGATAATTCATGGCGATGACCTTAAGCCTCAACTAGTGAGCTCTCGTTACATAAAAAAATAAAATGAAACTAAAAATATTTGTATGAAAAAATGAAAGCTTACTCGAAGAATCACAAGAGGAAGGAGCTGTAAAGTGAAGATCCATATTAGTGATAGATGATGGAACTTGCAGCGGTAGAGCAAAACCCATGAAAAGAAGAGTTATGAGAACTACTAGGGAAGTTCAAAAACATTTAAAAAGGTATTAGAAAAGTTACGTCAAATATATATATATATATGTTTTTTTTTTTTTTTTAAGAATTATCTCCTTGTATTTGATATTTTTTAAAAGTCCATTTTTTTTAATATGAAAGAATACTTAACGGTTATTGATGAAGAAACGTGATATATTGTTCATATATAATATTAATTAATATATCTATAAATAATATATTAATATATTGTTAAATTACTTATCGGTTACTTATGAAGAACCGTATTGTCAAATAATTTTTTTATATAACAATATAATTGACGTTTCTTTATAAAGAGCCATAATTTTCTTTATATAACAAGCTTTTAAGTGTGATTAGTTAATCTAGACTAGAGTCATATAGATTGAACTAGTGTTGTGAAATAACAATAAGCATGGATGACTAACCCACACTTTGTTTTACCAGCACTATCCTTTTAGTTTCTCATGTGTGATTTCTTAATTAAGTTCATAAAGTATCGATCTTGTGAGTTGCAATGAAGTCTATTAGATGCATGACGAGTACACTTGTAAGCAATATACTCTAAAAAGCAAACACTTCCACTTGCATAATTCAAATTAAATTATATACACACACTCTTGATCCTATTTATAAGTTACTTCCAACATGTTTTATGAAACCAATAAAAACTTTAAACATTATTAACTTTGTCTTAAAATTTAATAACTTTCTAACTCTATTCATGTTTAATATATACTCTGCCTTAAAAGTACACAATAATAAATGAATGATAGTAAAATTGTACATTCATGTGAAAAATTCAATAATGTGACTTATTAATAGGACAAAAAAAGAAAATTCTTTCTCCACCTTTCAAATAGGACAAGAGGCAGAGTATATATATAAACAATAATACAGAAATTATAGTTACACAAAACTTGTAGAGAAATATTAAGTGATATGATTGTGCAAGTTACCTTTTTTTTATATATATACTCAAGTACTCCTGTGATTTCTATAGGGTACTTTAAATATGTTTCTCATAGACGAAGAAAAATCTTAAATTTTATTAACTCTGTCATAAAATTCAACAATTTTCTAACTTTATCTCTATCTAATATGAGTACATTATACCCTATGAAAATAAAGTTGGCACAATAATAAATGAAGGGCAAAAATGTATGTTCATACGGAAAATTTAATAAGGTGTCTTATAAATAGAATAATAAATTTTCTTCTTATATAATTAAAGACGTAAAGAGTACAACCATATTTTACTTTACTTTCCAAGTCGTGGGGGCAAAAAAAGAAATATAATAAAAGCAAGTGTTGAATTTGACCAAGCCATGCAAATAAATAATGCACAACACACAGATCAGATCACCAAGTTGACAGTGTTGTTTAAAAGCAAGTGTGGAAAAATGACTTCCTCATATATGCACAATCAAAGTATGACTTGTTTGACTTGTCATTCCCATTATTTGCTCTCTCTCTCTCTCTCGCCCTCTCTCTCTATCTCATGTGCTCTAATGGTTTGACTGAAAAATCTTGTTCAAAAGTTCAAACACCACAAATAATGTTGCATCAAAGTTAATTTGTCGACCCTCAAACTCAGGTTCGATTAATGTTTAGTCTTCTTCTCCTGTTGAGTAATTTTTCTATTGGTAATTATGTTTCTTCAACGTACCAAACACGATTGTGTCGTCTAATTAATAATTTTATTATTACCCTATTGTTTATCAAGGTGATATAGTCTACGAATTCCTAATTCAGGGTGCTTGCTTGTATATAAATATTATAATTAGCTGGATCAATGGATTAATTAAGTTAATGATGATAACACGCTGCAAAATTAACTACTTTTTGTAGGAGTCAAATGAAGAGCATGCACATAAATTTTTTGGATTTCTGCACTAATATTGGTGCTACTAATAACCGATGATAACACGCTGCAAAATTAACTAGCATCCATAAATTTTTGGATTTCTGCACTAATATCTGGTGCTACTAATAACCGACTAGTCCAACTGACCAACTCATAGGAATATAAACTTACAATGGGGGAACCTCGATTGTTACCTCTGATTAATAATCGCGCTCCATACCGAGAACTCGAATATGGGATCATATAACCCTAACCAATCAATCTAAGCACTTAGTGGTGAGCGCACACATATTAACATGCAAAAACTACATAAACAATTAAGAAAATTAAATATTTGATGTTAGGTGGAAATTAAATATGATTTTAATCAGGCATTATTAAACGGTTTACTATGATTTTTTTAATTAAGCTAAAGATAATGCATTAGTAACTGTAGCAAAACTTTGAGGGGTGTATGTGTGTAAGAAGATATAATTATAGGAATGTGTGTGGTTTTAAATCTGTTTGGTCAGTTTGTACGTATCAGAATTCTCTTGTGATTATTAATTTTTTTTTTTTTTTTTCACCTTACATTTTAACGAAGTTAGGCTTAAGTGCATATATATCTGATCAAGAGCCATATGGTTTTAATTTATATAGCAAGTTGGTCAAATGGTGTAGATACTATATACACCTGATCACATGCAGAATATTTTTTTCTTCTCTATTTTGGGATGTATAAGACAAGTTATTTACAGGATAATTTCCTAATTTAATTCTTTATATTAACGTGCTAATTTTATATGCTAGACTAGACATGGCTCAATCTCCCTGTTTGGGTTCTTAGACTATTTATTATCCTATATTAATCCGTAGAAATGATATTTAAGGAGTGGATAGTTAATTGTGTTAGTTTTAAGTGTAGTTTGCTTATTTAGTATTAGTTACGTTACATTAAGTTCGAGCTATGGAAGAGAAAATTAGTGTTTAAACATGTTAATCACTTTAATTAAGAGCGCAGTTATTAGTCAAGAACACAATAATAAAAACCAATGGTTTTTTTTCACTTATATATGTATATATAATATTTTTTTTTTTTTAAAAAAACTGAGATATTAATATAATAATATATCAATGTTTGATTATGTCATAGGTGATGTCAACGAGATCTCTTATACATACATATATAGGACCCAAGTTGCACGTTACCTAATAAATTTGTATTATAAAATATATATAGTTGAAAATTGACTTATTTCAATTGGCTTGCATATGTTTTCAATTAGAAAATAATTATAATAGTGATAGACTTTTTAATGCTTGAAAAAAAAAAAAGTTGTTTATATATATGTTGACATCGCCAATTAGCTAGGCAGCAATAAATAATTCCATATGGCTAGCTAATTTCTTTGTGCATCTTTCCTAGCATTAGTAATATTTTTTAATATAACTTGACATATTAAAATTTTCATGACACACATAAATTTAATTAATCAATTATTGCTTATCATAACAACACAAGAAATTAGGAAATGAAACAATTGAAATAAAGCCATTCATGGTCAAAGAGGATCCTCACAAAAAAAAAAAAAAAATGGCATTACTTAATAATCAAATTAATAAGCAATAGACTTTTTGTCCCACTAATTAATTAAAATATTGTATAAATATACTAAAAAGAAACAAGTTTTCATAGTTGAGATCATCCCTAGTCTTCACATGTCTACATATGAACGCGTACTAATTCCACTTCTATATGGATATTGCAGCAATAAAATTGTTGCATCAAATATCAATTATTGAATTATTGAATAAAGTAGCAAAGGACAACCTGGTTGACTTGGTTGACTTTGAAATTAGTGCCCACAATTTGTTTTTTCCATGGCTCCACTTATCGTTCAAATTGTAATAATTATTTCTCAACTAATTTTTTATTTACTTTTTATAAAGAGCATAAACTATAAAAACATTTTCATAGAATTTATAACCGGTAAAAATTTCAAATTATAATTATTATATATTTGGCTATATTAATTTAATAAAGATCTAAGCGGTTGATTTTTGTCATATGATAAAAATTCAATAATTTAAATATTTTTAATAAAATGATAGTAATATGTAAGATTTGTGAAGAAAATAAAAAATTACGGGTATTAATTTTTAAATTAAAAATAATATTGTGTCATGGTTTAGATTGAATCTGAAGATGGATAAGACTATAAGAGTGATGAAAGCTCAACATGTTAAGAAACAGATTCGTAGATTTTTTTTAACATGGACAAAGCAGAAAATAAATAATAAATGGATGTTTGAAGTGGTTGAGACAAATTAAAAGGATTATTTAAAAAGAGGAAAAAAAAAAAAAAAAAAAAAAGAGGCGAATGCTTATCTTCAAAGAACTGTCTGTCCCAGAAACAAACAAAATATAGTTTTGCGTTTTAATTGCGAAAATAATATGCCTGCCCACTATGACACGTTTTGTAATATCGCGTTTTTGGCTTTTTCATTTTTGGCAACATTTTTAGTCTCTTTTACAGCCACACAAATAATCGTATATTACACACACACCATATATATATATATATATATATATATGCGTGTGTGTATGTAGACAATATATATATATATAGTTTTCACGAACCAAACCAAAGAAAAAACTTACAATGAAATTGACTGGGCATGTAATTCCATGGAGAAAAATTAGAGGAAACAGGATTAATCAATTATTTTCGGCCTGTGTAGCATAGCAGGGAAAGGGAAAAAACCCAACATACAGTGATTTAAGTTCAGTAGAGAAAATGGATCGTTTGGAGTAGTAATAGTCTAAAAAAAAGATGAACTTATTTTTTTAAAAAAGTGACTTTTGATAGAAGTCACTTTTTTCAACTTTTAGGGTGTTTTTTTTTTTTTTTTTTTTTTTCCAGCTTCTGGAGACAAATGTTAGGATAGGTGATTTAATAAGCAATGTACTATTAAATATGTATTTGTATGCATATTAATTTATCCATTAGAATATATTTAATTAAGTACTTTAGAGTTTTTTAATTTTGTTAATAATAATTTAATTTTTTATCAAATTTAAATTTTTATCTTCAGTTATCATAATATATACAACTACATACACGCAAACACATATAGGGTATTCAATAAGATTTATGTTATTTTCCATCTCAGTTAACTTTTCAAATAATCAATTAAACAATTGCCCATTTGGGGAAAAAAAAAACTACTTCTCCCATCCTCATTCCAAATAAAAATCACATCTACAATCTGATCTTTATCATATCTTATTTCTACAAAAATCAGATTATAAATAAGTTACTTCTATCAATACTATCTCAAACGGACCCAGACGTTCTGAAGGTCAAAGAACTATTTTACCATTTTTATGCAGCGAAGCAAGCAGTACATAAACTCTATTTGATGTAGCATTCAGTACATATAGTAAATAAATATATTAAGATAATTTATTATAAACCTAACATTATACATATAATAATATTTTTTAAGAAAAATCTTTTTGGGTACGGTTGCTCTTGCTAGTTTTAATGTGCATCTGTCCCTGCCCTCAATAAAATATGTATATGTAAAAATGTTTTTTTTATCATATAGCTGATCATTATATATATATATATATATATAGATTCTTATGATTAGGTCAAATTCAGTGATGCCCAGTTTTGAACTAATCTGTGGGTCCATTACCAAAACCATGGAAGATCTAAAACTTAGTTTAGAGGGTATAAATCAAAGAAACAAGGTTTTTTCTGAGAATTTTTGTACTTAAATACATGTACATATCAAATTTATTAATTAGTATGATATTGCTTATTACATTAATATATTTTCTTAAAAAATTTTATTGATATTTTAATCACATCAATCTTGTGTATAAAATGAAATTTAAATTTCTGAAATTTTATAGGTAAAATTTTAGAGAAGGACCAATGCGGCAAATCAATTTCTATTAGCTCCCACAGAAATATAAAATATCACTACAATCATATAAATAAGTAGAATCAATTCTTAACAATAATACATTTGAGCATGATTTAGTTAAATTTCATTAACAACTAGCGAATACATCATCATAAACAAGTGAAATATGGAATTCTACTTTTTTACTAAGTATTATTCTGAAATTGTTTATAATACTATTTCACTTGTTTGTAAGACTATTTCACTTATTCATAATGTATTCATTATTTACAAAATGAATTTAACTTGACCATGCTCCTAAATTTGAAAGGTTATTTTTGTCTTTTAATTCACAAATTAATTACACTATAAGCTCACGGGACTACAGTGAAATTTCATGGTCTTGGTATTTAATAGGGATTAATTTAATACAGTAGTCCTTATCTAAAATTTTCCCATTCTATAATCCTGAAAAATAATTGTAATTTTGTTTTTGTTTTTTGTTTTTAAAGAAGAAGTGGGCAGTAAGGCACTCATTCAATTGGCTGCTTTAAGGAACAGCATAGAGTGGGTCCCGCTTGATGTCTTATCTCATCACTGTTCTCTTCCCAGTTCCCACTTGGATTGGAATCCAAATAGAATCTTCGCTTCTATATCACTTCAACATTATCCACAACCTTCTTCTTTTTATTTCTTTGAAGCTTTAAGTACATCTAAAAAATTAATTTAAATCTTCAAAACTTCAGATTAAAAATATTTAAAATTATAATTTTTAAAAATATTAAATTTATAAATCATATTTTTCAAACGTAACTTGTGTAGCATAACTCTCATAAAATTCATTATTACATGTTTTAAAATATGGTCATAAATCTTCGGATTTGGTTATGACCAGTAATGATAGTATTTTAGATATTTCAACTAGAAAAATCAATTTGTCTGGTCATATTTTAAAAATATTTTTTGTTTTTAAGAGTATCTCTAATGGTCACAAAATATTGTAAAATTGATAAAATAAATGCCCTTTGGTTTTCCTTGGCTGAATAATTGTAAAGGGGGAGCATTTGGTTTCCAGTTCATTTTTTTCTCGAAAAATTAAATAGATTTAATCTTAAAAACAGAAACCAAATTGACCAAAATATTTCGTTCAGTTAGGTTAATGAACGTAATTTTAATTTAGGTTTTTAATTAGATATGACTAATGAACTAAACAGACAATAAAATTAGGGAAAAGCACAGTGAGGTCCAAAATACGAAAATAATAATAATAAAAATCTCATACCAAATTCCCCCACAAAAAAAGTCAAATAGCTTTTCATTGTTAAAAATAGCTTTTCATATTGTTAAAATATTCCTATGAAAATCTTATTGTGAAAATGGCTTTATATGTTGTCAGAAATTCTCCGAGTTTTTAATACGTGTAGAGTTTTTGAAAATTTTAGCAATATGAAAAGTCATTTTAATAACATTAACAATCATATTCACAACAAGATTTTTATAAGAACATTTTAACAATATAAAAAATCATTTTAACAACGGAACTTTTTTGTGAGGAAATTCAGTACCTTATTTACAAATAATCACAAAAAATTCGAAACTTATTTGTAAGGAAAATTTGGCATGGGACTTTTTTATAATTATTTATATACATTGGAAAACTGTGATTTTTCCATAAAATTATACAAGCTCCATTATATGATCATGCGGGTTGACCCGGAAAGGCTGGTCCCCGTACACGTCAGCAGAATGCCAATGGCATCCTTTCCTGCTTGGCTTGATTAAGATTCTGTAGCATGCAATTCAGATTTTTCTTTTATTAATTAATATGAATTATTTATTTTATTATTGTCACTTTCGGTACGCTAGAGAAGAACGTAAGGAAGGAACAAAAATATAGAATTGGAGGAACAAAAAAACAATTAACAGATGCGTGTTGTTGACGTGGAAGAACTTATCATCCAGTTGAATTTCCACATCAAAAATCTAAATATCCTATCATTTTATTATTATTTCACAACCTTTCAAATATTATTAAACTAATTTTTAGCAAATTAAGGAATGACATGACTTTCTAAAGCATATGCAAAAGTTTTTTTTGTTGTGGTAAATAGCATATGCAAAAGTTTGATTAAAAAAAATGGAGATCATCATCCAAAAGGTGTTACTTTATTCTATCTCTGTGTGTTTTCTACATTTTAAATTTTACATTATCCTTGATGATTTATAATCTTCTTGGATAACTTAGAATCTGATTAAATATAAATTCATATATCTCACATTTATTTGAAGCTGCATGCTTAAAATACATAATTTTCAATTAAAAAAGGTTCAGGTAAATTCATCCGGAAGTAGTTAAAAAATCTTAATATTGTTTTTGTAGTTTTTGGGTTTAAATATCTCGAAAGTTTAAAAACGTAGTAATGTTGTCGATTATTGATAAAGTTAATTTTTACACTTAGCTCTTTAGTTTGAATGTGGAGGAACTAGGTCAACTTTTTAAAAACGTAACAATGTTGTCCAATTTATTTTGGACAAACTAAAAAGTTAATGGTCAAAATTAACTTTATTTGTGATCAGGAATAATATTGCTACGTTTTTAAACTTTCGGAGTAATATTGAGACAACAAAACTTTTATAACAACATTGATATTTTTTGAATACTATATGGTGGATTTACAGATTAACACTTCCTCTGTTTTTTTAATATTGAAAATGATGTATTTTTTGACTTATTTCTTATGCATTATAGTTTAATGAGGATTATTATAAATATCAATGTTATCATTTTCATTTTATTAGATTCCACGTGCCAAAGGGATATTAGTACCAAAACAGAAATTAAGCATGAAGCTTCAAATAAATAAGAATTTATATTTAATCAGATTCTCGGTTATCCAAGAAGATTATAAATAATCAAAGATAATGTATTTTACTTTTAGCCTAATTTATAATTTCCTTTAATTAACCCTTTTAGTACTAAGCTTATCTCTTATAAAAGTTTAAATAAATATAGCTAGTCCTAGGAGGGGGTTTTTTTTTTTTTTTTTTTTTTTTTTTTTTTTTTTTTTTCAACTGTTGCATCGCTTAGGTGCCATTAAAAAAATAGTAATGTTAGGCTTTAAATTATGAAAAAAAAAAATATATAATTAAGAATTGATGAAAATGAACAATATAATATATTTTTCTCATTTTCAATAACTTTGTAATACAGTGACATAAAAGTTTCTCTATAATTGAAAGGTCACATATTCAATCCTACTTGATAACTTTCATATGCTTATGACATACCCTTCTAAATATATACATATACTTTTTTGCCAGATAAATATATGCACACATATATAATATCCCCACATCACAAAGCATATCCACATATTGACTTCTCTGTTTTTTTTTTTTTTTTAAACCATTCTCAAATAAAATAATAGTATTGATAGATATGAATAGGTGATGTCACTCACAACGTGTTACATGCACATTCATGGCAATAACAAGCCATTAGTAGATTAGCTTTGCAATATATATTAATTACCGCACACAAATTAATTAATAATTAATTAAAAAGAGAGAGAGAGATGCAAAACCTTATCCTTTTTAAACCAATAGAAACATCAAAATGACACACACTCCAACATACAAAAGCGAAACTTAAACTATTTCGATGTGATACATATCCCACTCACATAATGAGATAATCAAGTTTACCAAACACTCATTAGCACACATTAATGTCAATCCTTTTTTATTTTTTTTGAAATTATTTAAACGTTTATAAGCTTTCCCTCAGTTCCCGCATGACCTCTTATATTATTTTTATTTCATAAGTTTCAATCATCTCGACTTATACATATACTGTATGCATATACATATAGGGTTGTTGGACTCACAATATATAATTGGCAGAAATATTGATAGAATGTTAAATATAAATGAACTTGACTTGGTTTGAGAAAATTCGTATTAAACAAAATCAGGCTTTAAAAGGGATATATATATATATATTTATGGAAAAACTCACAATTAATTTTAAAATTTTAGGTTAAGATGTGATATTATTAAGTCCATTTATATCCATTCCTCCAATGCTCCGAGTAGGGTGAGGATTCAGTTTTCGGTAAAACACCAAAAAACCAAAATGAAAGAATTTTTAAAACCAAACTAAAATAATTTGGGTGGGTTGAACAGCCTCAACAAGATCCAAACAAAGACAATATAAAGTATCAAATCAATTCAATATTAACATTTAACTACATCGTGGAAAATGTGAAAAATATTATATGGTACATTCTTTATATGTTTTTCAGTTATTCGATTAAAACTGATTGTTTTTTTTTTTTTTTTTTTTTGTTTAAAGGAACCGAACTGAACTAAAACACCTAAAAAAAGAACCGAACATACACGAACACTAAAAAAACTGAACCAGAAAAATCAAAATTGATTCGGTTCGATTTTCGGTTTTGGTTTGATTTTGCTTAGCCCTCCTCCAAATATGGATTGGTCTCACCTCTTTTCAGTCGAAGTGCCTCCATAAGTAATTTCAACCAAAAAAAAAAAAAATCTGCATATTAATTACTCTTTTTATTTTGTTGGTCCAAAATGACATTGCACTTTGGTTTGCTCGACACATTGCACATTGGCATAGGATGAATGACGTGGCACAACAATGATCTCTTACTTAAGTCATGAATCTAAGTCACCAACAACTAATGAGCCGCCTTCGCTAAGCATGCATTTCAAAAAAAGTGCAAGACCAAGTCATGTTCTTACGAAATAATTAATTATTAGTATTTTTGTTGAGATAATCACAAGTGTGTTGCCTACATAGGTAAGCAGATTGTGCTTTCTCTTTTGGGAAATATATATATAAGGAATAACGACACATGGAATAATAACTAAACCCTACCTTAATCGATCACTATCATCTACCCACAAATTGGGTTTAGCCATAAAATCAATTGAGATTTACTTTGGGATTATTTTATTTGTGAAAAAAAGTGAAGGGTGCACTTTATTACTTTGTTGTAGCATTGGTTTATTTAAGGTCCAAATTAAAAGGTGACGACTTGCATTCACATTGTGAATAGAATGATGACGAAATTTGAAGATCGTGGTTCTCAAATTTGAAAGAGATAAGCATTCACATTCTTGAGGAAATCCAAAGAGGAATACCACATATTGATATAGCTATTTGAGGGCTCGTCCCAAAAAAAAACCAATATAAATTAAACAAAGATATATCATGTCTAGATAAATTCGAAAATAAACTAATGTTATCCTCTTAGACCAACCGAAATAAACCAACTCATTTTGATCGATTCATAAGATAAAGGCGGCGTGTGTTTTTTCGCCAAAGACATGAATGAATATATATAGTTGAACATATACTGTTATCATTAGTTTTTTTGGTAATAACATCATGTTATTATAAAAAATTAACATTTATATTTTATTATTACTATCTGGATGATTTTTTTAGTGTGCACTTATTTTTTAACATTAAATTATATAATATTTTTTGAACTTTTAGTTAAGTATAATAAATCTTCTAATTTTTTTTTTTTTAAAAAATTGACAGAAGCTCTCAATAAAATTTTGAACTTGTGATTGAAGATAACTCTCACCTCCGTGCTTAATTAATTAGTTTGTTATCTCCTCACTCATGAATTGACACATATCAACAACAATATATTTTAATTTGTTATAATATAAGAGAATCATTGTAAATCTTAAAGCTTGTTGAGGTTATTTGTACATGAGTTCGAAGAGATATATATTTAGTCACATATATTTGAATAATTCATGGTACTCTCTCTTTGTTTGATTATATTTTTTAAATAAAAATTAAATATTTTAAGGAGTTATATGAATGACTTTAAGGTTAATTAATCACGTTCACATTAATACATATTTCATACAAAGATTATTAGGTGGCATGATCGATCTAATCGGATAAGTCTGTAATTAATAGTTGCATAAACCTTATTTTGCCTAAATTACGTTTAGAACAGAGACTATGATCTGAAGTCAGCAGACTGTTGAAGTGGTTATCGAAATGAAAAAAAGAAAAGTTAATAACAAGATAATATAGATTAGTTCCGTCATTAATTAAATTGAATTAATTATATATAGTTGTAATGAAAAGGTAGGTATATATGGGATCAAAGTGCTTGATGTGTGTATATGTATGTGACGCAAGAGATTCAGTTTTATCAGATAGATGTATGTGTTATTATTTTATTATAGCAGCCATAAAAGGAGGTTTAGATTAGCCGACCACTAATCCACATAAAATATACGATAAAATGCGTATAGCTATAGGCTCGTGTAATTTGGCATTCTTTTAATATACGATTTTTTTTTTTCATTCAAACGATTTTTTTTTAAATTTATTAAAAGGCCAAATAACATCAGTAAGATAAATATAATGGCAAATTGCTTAATTGATAATAAAAGCGGGAGCGATGTGGTTCAGATGGAGAATATATAAAGAAGCTTTTATGATCGAAAAAGAGTGGAGAAAAGTATACTTATAATAATTAAATAAATGATCCCCTCTATCCTAGAACCTACCAAAAATATTGAAGAAGAGGCTTGACCTTGAAAGCAAATTGAAGAATAAAAGAGAACAAAACATCTTTTTTAAGCTCTATGTAGTATAATGGTCAAATAGTAGTATACCAATAATGACTGGATTCAAACATAGCACAAAAGTTGCTGGGAGCCAAAAATGAACATTTTGATTAATGGACTTTTTTAATAATCGATGTTATGTATAATTTTTGTTAAAAATATCTTATAATATAAATTTATTGTGTTTTGGTCTTTTTTTTTTTTTTTTTTTTTTTTTTTTTTTGGGCCACAATGTTTTAGTTATTGTTGATTGATAGTAACTGTGTGTCTGTATATATTACTTTTATCTGATCCAGAACCATGAACAACATTTATCATCTATGAAATTATTTTTTATGCCACCAAACAAGTCATGCATGTTCATTTAACTAATCTATCAAGCCCTAGATAGAAGATACAAATAATTGAATTACATAGATAAAAGAGTTGATTAAAATTGCTTAAAAGTAATAGATGTAAAAACAAAAGTATTTTATTTCTCAACAATATATCATTATTTATTGGGGGAGAGAAGTGAGTGAGATAATTAATACAGGGCTATATGACGTGATATGTAATTAATTAGTGGGGTAAACATCAAAAAAAGTTTGTTAAAATTTCAAACATCCTATAAATATGTTTAATAAATAGGACCATATATATATATATATAATATCAAAAAAAATTTCTTATATACATGAAGAAGTATTATATTTATATAGTATCTAATACTAATATGTAGGACTTGAGGATGGTTAAATAAAAAAAAAAAAATTATATATGCTTTTTATTCTAGAAATTTTTTATTCAGTATCATATTATATATATATATATATATATGATATTATTGGGTAGGATTTGATCATGAATATTAATATATTGAAATTAAACTTCTTAAACATAATAAAAGAATATACTTTAGAATATCAATTTTATGCCATCCTAACTAGTCCGCCAAATCTTTTCCATCTATATATTCCTTATTTCTTTTAGTGACAAAGCAACAATTAATACTTTTGTTAGGTATTTACTTCTTTGAAAATTTTTAGTTAAATTTCGGTAAATTTTTCTGAAATAAAATTTCAAAAATCAGTTGCAGTTGCATATCACATTGGATGAAATACTTCAACTTTTATATGGGTATACCCAAAAAAGCTAATGAAAATTTTCACTTTTAAAACTTTATAGAAATAAAATAATATTTTAATTTGCGCGTTCAACAAAATATCTTGTTCTATTATGTTATTTGCTAGAATCAAATAATTGAGAAGAATATTCAACAAATTATTGAATATGCCCCAACAGTACTTCTAGAGATTCCAACATTCAAAGGACTTAGAGCGCGAGGGAAAAAACAAGTGGATGAATATATAAATATAATTAGACCAAATATGACTCAATTTTGATTCAGAGTCATATATAGACTTCATAAAAATGTATATTTGTATTGGTAATAATTAATAAAATAAAAGCCGTTTGTCCACTAAACATGTGTCAAAAGTATAATGCTACATACCCTTGTCCTTAAGATAAGAGTTACTGGATCAATTTGGATGTATAAAAAATTAGTAATGTAAATTATATGTAACAATATATATATATATATAGTTGATGTTCTTAAAACATCATCTTTCATCATAACAACTCTTGAATAAAAAAGCCTTAATATATGTAATTAATAAGGATATTTTTAAAGGAAAAAAGTATAAAATTGAAAGACAAAATAGATTAACATCTTATATTTAGGATTAATTGCAACTCTCAAATAGCTCTTATATATTAAAAGCTGGAGGAAATATATATATTTTTATATACAATGCATCTACTTGGATGTTTTGCATGTATTTTAAATCATATATTTATTTGATTTGGTAAACAAAAAATTTATTTTTATGGTCCAACTCCAATCACGGAAATTTGATAAAAACATTTGCCGCCCATTGCCTATATAGATTAATATGATAAAATATGATATGAATGTCACATTTTATTTTATCTCTTTTTCTTTTTTTATTTCCTTCTAGCATGAATACTTGCTACCTAGAGTTCTTCAAATTTTGTACAAAGATAGAAAGATATATATACATATACACAAACATAGCTATACCAACAAAAAATTACCATGAGTATTATGAGCTATTTCTCTTAAACAAATACTTGGAGCTTTTGTATATGGAGAAAAAATTTACTTGAAAGAATCTTTTTCTGTAATGAGATCAATTTCTTCTATATATGGAAACAAAATATTGCTTATCCTTACAAAAAAGGAAATGGTTTTATGTAGATTCAGTGTATGTTGGGAAAAAAACCAGAGAAAGTGAGAATCAAAAACCAGGGATGAGTTGGCCCTTGGTTTTGAGCCACTTGTCGATGTGGGACATAGTTGTGTCCTACGTGCAATATCCTGTTGGAGACGGCAATATCATCAATATATATGTGTTTGTGTGTATCAATGTGAGTGAATTATCGATGCCTCTCATTAGAAGTTCCTTTGGATTAAAACGTCCACTTGTTCGAGGGTTTTTTTAGTGTAATTCATTGGATTAATAAAATGGGTCTCCACAAAAAATGAGGGGTCGTACGTACACTCCAAAACCATGGATATTCATATCAAAAAAAAATCCTATATATATATATATATATAGATCCAAGTCATACATATAACTTTCACTTTGAAACAAATAATTGAATTGAATTCATGCATGTATATACGCTCCAAAACAAAATAAACCCACTTGAGAATTTGACATGTATGACTTATTGACATGTCATTGTTTATTGTTGCCACACGCAATTATGATATTATTATTTCCCGCCATTTGTTTTCCATCGTCCAAATTAAAATATATAGCTAGCCTCAATTTCAGACATAATTCTCTTCAAATATCAATTATCGTTAAGACAGTACGTATATTTTATATTATTTTAAATGCATGCATGTCGGTCAATTCTTGCGTGCCACAAGTCTTGGTTTGATTTTAATTAGTTGGTTGAGATGGTTAGTAATTTACTTAATTTTTTTTGTTGTTGATATTTTTAAGAAATAATAATAATTCGAATTTAGAGGGCTAATAATCATTTCCGGGAAATTTTATAAATGATTCCTTTTTTATTTTTTTCCAAGTTCTTAAGAAATTTATTATTTTTAAAATAAAAATAAAATTATTTAATGCTAGCTTTTTAATCGAAATTAGTTTTGCAATTTTTGAGGATAAGCTAGTAAGAACTACAATAAATACCAGGAAAATAGAACTTATATATATAGGTTCTTCTCAATAAGTTACCTCCCTAGTTTTGAGCGAAATGTGAGCCTTTAACTTAATTATTGGGAAGGTAAGGCTTATTTTAGTAAACAAATTAAGTAAATAAAAATCATTACTTTCTAATAAGTTTAAATTTCAATCCCAATAATTAATTGGATTAAGACTTATAAAATTGGAAAATTCATGATTTTTTTTTTGAAATTAAATTATTGGGAAGGTAAGTCTTATTTATTCATAAAAATAGTTACTTTCTAATAAGTTTAACTTAATCATTATTTATTCATGAATTTTGTAAATTTTTCAATTGACTACATCTGAAAGGTCTTTCTAATAAGGCTTATTCATGAAATATTGTGAATAATTCATGAATAAATAAGACTTATAATTAATGACAAACGTTCATAATTAACTTAAAATAAATGGCATTATCATGGTGACACATTAGTAATTGGATCATTGGGTATTCAAGGTTCAGATGTTGGTACCATCATATTGATGCCGAATATATATGAATATAATAATATAATATATATATATATATATATATATATATAAGTTCTTCTATAATTAACTTGAAATTTTATGCATGCGAAAATGAATAATGTTGTGGCCTTTATATTTTGTTTTATTATACGAAGAGAATGAGAGGGAACGTGGGGGAATACGACAAAATGAGCAAGTTTCATGGAAAAGCCAACAAGGATTCTCGGTCGTGGTCGTTGGATGAGATTGTATACCTTCAATGCCCTTAATTAATTTATTTATTTCCTTCTTTCTCCTTCATCTTTATCTCCTTCCCAATTAATTTATCTAGCTACGTACAAAACACCACTTTGAAAAATATGTGGCAACTTCGTCACATTACTACTTCAATACATAAAAATTGAAGTGCATATGTGTGTGTATTATTTACTTATTTTTATTTATTTATTTTAAAACATGTGTTCAATAATTCAATTATTTTTTTCACGTATCAAATGATATCCATATATAGTACTCGTATTATTTGGAGATTAAAGTAATTAAGCATGCAAAAATGCCTTTATGTGACCAAAAAGAAAAAGAAATGAAATGATGGAAAAGATTTTGATTAATTAGAATATTACAAGAGGAATTATTCTGAGTGATCCAAGAGGAGATCAAGTCTCGATAATCATGAGAAAAATTGTGTCTCTTTATAAATAAATAAATAAAAATAGACAAGATGTGAGGTGTAGGTTAATCCTAAAAGGTGTTTTGTCATAGAGTTAAAAATAAAAAATCAGAAGTCGTGCACCATGAGCCACAATAATAAAAAGAGATTTTACAAAAGATGATAATAATCCATATTGTTTCAATCCTACTTTCGACATCAAACTAGTCACGATCGAACGAATAACACGTTAAACATGAATTAATAAATAAGAAACATAATATTATAATGTTTCTTATTTACCAATGTAAGTCTCACTATTATTACATCATAAGATCTAAATGAAATATTTTTTAAAATAATCTAGTGAAAAATATTTAGAATTAAAGTGTGTGCTTGTTATGGGTTTTCAGCTAATGTCTGAGCTTTTAAAAATAACTAAATGGATATAAATGAGTTAAAACTTTTAGAATTCCAAAACTAATCAAATTTACATTTATATTTTTGTGTATATATCTGAAATATTTTTTTATTCAAAACGTAGCTAAATATATTTACTCACATAAAAAATGGGTTAATATGTAAATCTGCTCTAGATTTTTTTTTTTTTTTTTTATAAGGAGTAATGTTGTTTGGGAAGTTTTTTCAGATTTAACATCACTAGGAAGTTTCAAAATGTTGCAATTTTACCTCATATCGTTAAAAAATTGATATTAACTGTTAACTTTTTAATGGTATAAAACAACATTACTCCATTTTAAGCTCATAATATGATGAAATTTTTATAACATGTTTCATTGGTCCATGGAGAAATATAAGTCATCTCATTAAATTTATTATATGAACATGCAACTTTATCCCTAATTTATTAAACAATGGTAAAGTTGGAAATTTATTAAATTTTAAGGCAAATTTAATGATTTTTAATATTTTAATTTGGTAAAATATATTGAATTTTTGTATAAATAATATTAGAGCACTATATGACTAATAATTAATTTGGTGACTACATATGATATATTTTTTAATTTTTTTAAAAAATTTAGCATAATTTTTCTTAAAAAGAATAGAGGTATTTTAAGTTAAAATAATGTATTTTTGGATATCCATGATCAATGATTCCTAGCTAACTAAATAATAATCAATATTACTTTTTTGTCCTTATTATAAATATTAACTTTAACATGTTTTATCGGAAATAAAAAAATCTTTAAGCCTGATTCCTATTTTAAATTTTAATAATTTTCCGAATTCACCCATACTTAATATATATAATTCCTAAAAATTTCTATAAAATAATAAATAAAGGATAAAATTACACATTCATCATCCATGTCAAAAATTTAATAACATAATTTGTAAAAAAAAAACTTGTCCACAACTTATAAATGAGACTAAGTGAGTATAAGTTTTATTCATTATATATTTTTAACGGGTCACTAATTCTTAATAAAAAATAAATGACACACATGAAATAACAATATAATAATGATAAATTCCACATAAACATTAATGGATCTAGGCATGTTTATAAACACAAAATTTATTTGAGAATATATTCATCATATCAAATTATATGAGATGTGTCTAAGAACCAAATGAACATGTTCAAGAGAGAGAGAGAGGGCATGGAAGGGGAAAATATAATCTAAATATAAGATAAAGTTGATTTTTTTGAAGATTTTAAGTAAGCTAATTAAATTATTTTAAAATATTTATATTTATCATTTTTTTATCTAAACTATTTTGCTTAACTTATAAATTGATATAATCCAATTATATACAACATATAATATAATTAAATATATAAATTGATATAATTCAATTATGTATAACATATAATATAATTAAATAACTTATTTAATTTTATTAATCTCTTTTAAAAACGAATCATCTCCACCCTATATTTAAGATCAAGAGGGAGTAATACTAGAGCAGGAAAAGCACAAGGGGGGATGAACTTTCACTAAATCAAGGTCCACCCTGTCATGTGAACCCCATCAACTTGGCAATGACGTGGGTCCTACGTTACATACACAACCCACAACTCTCACATACCATCACCCTTCCATACACAACACTACGCACACACACACATACCTACCTGTTATCCTCTCTCTCTCTCTCTCTCTAAGAATCTTCCTCCCTATTCCCCTACCGTCAGTTTGACCCACCACATCACCCATATCCACCATAACTCTCACAAATCACCATTATTAAAAATTATTATTTATTTAATTAACTTAATCACTCATCTTTTTAAATTCAATTTCCTTTATTTCTTCCTCCTATATATACCACGCTATTCCCTCACTTGCTGCTTCAAACATACTCTAAACAAATCAAACTCTAACCTTCGTTCTATCTCTCTCTCTCTCTCTTTGCTCGTATTTGGTTTTTTTAACAGTACACACTAGAAATGGACGCAGGAAGCTCCATGGACGAAAGCGTTACAACTGATTCAGTTTCTGTTTCCCTTTCTCCGGTGACGATCCCGTCGAACAAGTCATCGCCGCCACCGCCCAACAATCTGTGCCGCGTCGGCAGCGGTGCTAGCACCATCGTGGACTCGGACATCGTCGGAGTCGAAGCCGAGTCCCGGAAACTGCCGTCGTCGAAATACAAAGGTGTTGTACCGCAGCCTAATGGCCGTTGGGGTGCTCAGATTTATGAGAAGCACCAGCGAGTGTGGCTGGGCACTTTCAATGAAGAAGACGAGGCGGCGAGAGCTTACGACATCGCCGCGCATCGATTCCGAGGCCGAGACGCAGTCACCAATTTTAAGCCTCTAGCCGGCGCCGGAGTCAGCTCCGGCGCCGATGATGACCGCGACGACTACGAAGCGGTGTTCCTCAACGCGCATTCGAAAGCCGAGATCGTCGATATGCTAAGGAAACACACTTACAATGACGAGCTGGAACAGTTCAAGCGAAACTACGGATTAACGGTGGACGCGAACGGGAAACGGATCATCCAGGAGGGATCCAAGGGTTGGGGTCGGGTCAACGACGCGGCGCGTGATCAGCTATTTGAGAAAGCAGTGACACCGAGCGACGTTGGAAAATTGAATCGATTGGTGATCCCGAAACAGCACGCGGAGAAGCACTTTCCCTTGCCGTTGCCGGTGGGAGTCTCCGCGCCGTACACGGCAGCGACGGCTGCCGCCGCGAAGGGCGTATTGCTGAATTTCGAAGATGGCGGCGGGAAGGTTTGGAGGTTCAGGTACTCGTACTGGAATAGTAGCCAGAGCTACGTTCTGACGAAAGGATGGAGCCGGTTCGTGAAGGAGAAGAACCTCAAAGCCGGAGATACGGTTTTTTTCTCCCGGTCCTCTGGACCCGAAAAGCAACTGTACATCGACTGGAAGAACACCAGAATTAGTACTACCACCACCTGTACTACTACTACAAATTCAGGTGTCGCCGCATTGTTTGAACCGGCCGGTCCAGTGGTGAGGCTCTTCGGGGTCAACATTTTGAAGATGCCCGGTTCAGATGCCATTTCTGCTGCAAGTGGGTGTTGCAACGGGAAGAGGAGAGAGATGGACCTGTTCTCGTTGGAATGTACCAAAAAGCCAAAGATCATTGGAGCTTTGTAACATTAGCTTTTTTTAATTTTAAAATCTTTTTTCTCTCTTTTTATAATTATTCTGTTTTCTTGAATTTTGTAAAATTGTCTGACTTGTGAAGTAAGAAAGAGATTAATGTAGTGGGAGAAAGAAAATCGATGGAAAAGGCTAGGTGATGATGGGAAGCAGATATTCTACCCATCACTTTCTCTTCATCCTTCTTATCTTTAATCTTGAAAATCGAAATTTTGATCCAAAGTTGCAAAAACAATTTTTTAAAATAATTGATTTTTTGCAAATTGCAAAAGGGGAAATTTATATTATATTATTAGACGAAAGAAAAGGCTAAAAAGAGGTGAAACTATGTGCACCAAAATTGTAATATATATATATATATAATTGATTCGATGGCCAAAATTTACTTGGATGATAATGAGAGATGGATAAAGAACTGATATGAAAAGAAACTAGACTCGTGATGATGTTATGGTGTTAGATGCAAATTGCAAAAGGGGAAATTGTATATTATATTATTAGACGGAAAGAAAAGGCTAAAAAGAGGTGAAACTATGTGCATTAAAATTGTAATATATATATATATATATATATATATATATATATCAAAAACAAACATTGTTAGCTCTAATTGAAAGTAATTCTTCCGAAAACAAATTTTGCATTTATATTGATCTGAATTTGAAATCTTTTACATAAGCTGTTAAGATCCTTTTCACAGGCAGCAACACTGTCGATTAGTTGATATATGTTCTCTCTAATCCACAACACAAGTCGTTTCTAAAAGAATAGTTTAGCTTACAATAGGTCAATATGATGAACACAAGTCACTTCTAGAAGAATAATTTAATTCACAATATAAGTCATTTAGAAATTAATTAATATTTTTTATATTAATTTTACCCTATAATTCATGTTCGAATATGACTCATTATATTTCTCCTTTATTTAAAATTTCATTTAATATGAGTAAAATTGATTTTTTTTTTCAATTTATGATAAATTTAATGAGTTAATTATTATTTTAAAATTCTGATAAATTAATTAAAATAATTTATATTGTGTACGAAAAAGAGAGTAAATATAATAATTGAAAAAAGAAAAAGGGAAAAAATAACTGTTTATTTTGTTTGTGTTCATTTATGAATGATGGGGTGTATTCCATGAGCGATTTAACTTTTTTGCAGTTTCTTTGTTGTGTGAAGGGCATGGGCAATTTACAAATTGCTCATAGCTTTTCCCAAAATATCTGTGTGTTGACAAATCCAACATTTATTATTTTTAGTATTTTTTTTATATTCATAGGCCCCTGGTTTGACGAGTTTTATGTTTTGTGAAAACTTACCAAATCGAAAAGAAATGAGGTGTGAATCAGACAAATTATTCTCGTCTCTCTTTCTCAATAATAGAGGACACATTGTATTTGATAAAATACTGAATTATGATTGGTCGAATTTTGCTTACCTGGTGCATATATAATTTACTATATTTGACTGTGCACATGATTCTTCTTTTATTATTACTATTTTTTAATTCATATAATTGTTTAAATATGCAATAGTTTCATTGAAACTCGTGCGTGATTCACCAGTTATATTGCATTTGTGAATGAGTTTCGGACGCAATTTCATTAAAAAAAAAAAAAAAAAAAAAAAAAAAATTTACTATCTTAGTCCTAATTATAAGACCTAATTGAATTTTTTTGGAGAGATTAAGAAAGTTAAATAATTTACTTAATTATTTCATATATTGTATATCCTTAGATTATTTATTAGTCAAATTAATTAGTTTGCAGAAAAAAAAATAAAAATAAAAATATTGTAAAGTAATTTAATTAGCTTCTTTAATCTCTTCAAAGAAAGTCGATTAAGTCTTATAATTAGGGACGGGAAGGAGTACCACACTACACACACATCTTTATTTATCTTAATAATTACTTTTGTGTTATTTATAAACCATATGATTAAATTTTTTCACATAAATATACAACTTTATATTTTATTTATTGTGGTGTATATAGTTATTTATTGATATATATAATATTTAAAACATATTTAATTTTAAAACAGAGATATTAAAATTTATAGTTGCTCTTGATTGTGGTGAAATATGTTAGAGATTATTTATAAATAATATTTAGGTAGTAATTTGTGGATTACTATACTTATATATAATTAAAACAAAAAAGTTGAGATAAACAGAAGGAATCTAGAGGCTGAGAAAGAGAACTATGATTTGAAAATGGTTTCGAAATCCTGTACACACTTAGCTGTATATTTGTCATTTAATAATTAATCCAGTCGATCATGAGTTTGACTTGATTTAATTTAGTGCTAATCTCGATTAAGTTTAAACTACACCTAGCTAGCTATATTTAGATTCTGGGTCTACATTGTAGTATAATTATTAGTATATCGCTAAATCTAAATCGATGAAAGTTGATACTCAATTAAGTTTATAAAATATGTTTTGATTTCTTAGTGGATGGATGCGATAATTTGGACTTGGATTATTTTACCCTTTGATCATGATGAAGAGTTTGAAAGAAATTTTGAATAATTTACATATTTATTAGATTTTAAATAAACTTATCGTGATTCTGTCCAAAAAAAACTTATCGTGATTAGAATCCTGAATCTTTACATATATATTGTCTCAACGAAACTCTAAAATTTTTACAGAAGCTGTTTATAACTATCATATATATACATATACATATGTATGTATGTATATTTTGGCAAAAAAAACAACTATTTCCTATTTTTAACATAATATATAATTTGTAATTTAAAATAAACTATAAATTAGATATTATATTAAAAAGTGAAGGTAGTATCGTATAACCATGCGGATATATGTACACATTCACATGTAGAAACACACGTCTGCAAAGACGTATGATTGTACGTGTTTACATGTGTCTCTGTTTTTGCTTGCTTATTATTTTTGTTTAAATATTCAATAATTAAGCATTAATCTTCTTTCAACATTCAGAGACTACTACTTCCAAACTCTCACATTTGACATTTTCAGAGTGTGCTAATTGTATATTGGAGTATATTGGAGCTGACCTAACTTACATGAAATACTGTTAAATAACCTACCATAATGGATATCATGAAGAAGAAAATTAGTACTCTCTCGGTCCTAATTATAAGACCTAGTTGACTTTTTTGAAGAAATTAAGAAAGCTAATTAAATTACTTTAGAGTATTTTTTTATTTTTTTCAAAACTAATTAGTTTGACTAATAAACTAATATATAATCTAAAAATACACAACATATAAAATGATTAAGTAACTTATTTAGCTTCCTTAATCTCTCCAAAAAAAAGTCAACTAGATCTTATAATTAAGACCGGAGGTAGTACTATAGAACTATAATTATAAGGGTTGACCATTAAAATTTGTCAAAGCCTGTAATTCACTTATATATATAAAACATGGAGGTGTGCACTAATGCCGGTAATGTGGCACTGATATCCTGAGGTATACAAGTGTCTAATATGTTAAATATTACTATCATAATATTAACATTATATGAGTATATCAAAGGAGTCTAATGTTTTATGCATAATATAATATAAGTTTATCAAATTTAATTTACACTAATTAAAATGAAAATGTAAATTTGAAATAATTAATGCTGACAAATAATTATATGTGCCCTCCATCATGATATATAAAAATGTGCTTTACGATATATTGATAAAAAAATATTTTATTTTATTAAATCATGGAAAAATAATTAACAATAGTGATTATACAAGTTTTTTATTTGACAAGGACGGTCATTATATCAAACAATTTGACTTGCTGGTACGTTGTAATATTAATTTTCGCCATATATTGTTGGCGTAACAATAATTTTATTTTCTTGTAATTTCTTAATTTTCAACTTGGCTTATTTAATTAATTACAAGTCTTATATACTCCAAGCAATCCAAGATATAAGTTGTTCTAAAAAAATATTTTGGGCTATAATATAAGTCACTTGGATAATAATTATAATTATAATTATTTATTAAATTTGTCCCGATAATTAATCAAGCTCCTTAACGTGTGTGGAGGAGCATGTTGTAATGGAATTGCACGTAGAGTACACTTTCGTGGAAAGTTCCAGCACGCGCTGATCACGCGACGTAACTACGTACGTTAGTAGCTCATGACCGTCACACACTCACACTTCATGTCGTTTTATTGATTCTTCCCCTTTTAGCTCACCTACTGCCACTTGTCCCCTTTGACCCTTTGCTAATTACTACATCGTCAGATTTGTACATGGTATGTAAAAATTTTAGTTAATTTAATTATTTATAATGAATCAGTGCTGTTTTTTTTAAAAAAAAAAAATACTCTCTTTAATTATATGTTACCCAGTATGTGTGTCTTGGAATTACTTTTTGATGGAAATCTCTTTAATATGGGCAACCAATAGGGATATTTTGAGGAAAAAAAAAACTTGTAAATTTAAAAGATAAAGTATATTGGGATTTTATATTTAACAGAAAATAAACCCTTTGTTTAATTTAGGGGGGACTCAACTCCTATAGGACTCAAGCCAAGGGAATATATATATATATATATATATATATATAGGTTCATATCTAGTACACTTTCTTTGTAATAGTACGTGTTTTTTACTATCATTTTTATTAAAATATGAAGAATGATGTATTCTTATTTAATAATATGATACTGATGCACATTTAATTTGGTTGTATAATCATATTATGATTTTAAGGCTTATTTGGAATGTCGATTAGAGCTTAAAAGCAATTTTTCAATCATAACGTATTGACAATGTACCAAGTAAGTATTGACAATGTACCAAGTAAGTATATGAGATGAGTTTTGTTTTAGTCGATGTGAACATACTTATGATAATCACCTCCAAACAAGCATTTATAAAATTGTATGTTTATTGTATCATATAAAAATCTAAAGCAAGTCACTATTCAAAGGATAATAATCACTAGTCATAATTTTAAAAAAGGATGTCTCAAAGAATAAAAAGAACGTTCCTTTGTTAATTTTTCGGTCAATAACATCATTTCCTGTGTGCGTATATATTTAAATTAGAGTACATCTCTATGGTTGGATATTATTAATGCTCACATCCCTTTCACAAACGTTAAATTTTAAACAACTATGAAGTGGTCTTGGTCGTCTTTGGCCTTCTCCTTTCAATTCCAAGCTTAATGTGGATAATCCAGAAGCTTCATGAAAAGATCAAAATTAAGGTCTCACATTAATTCAGACTTATATATGCTTTGAGTTTCTTCACTTCTTCGTTTGTTTCTATCACCATCGAAACTTGGAAATTTTCCTTCAGGATTTTGGAACATATACACATAAGTATTGGGGACTGGAATAAACATAAACATGTCACTGTGCCGTTGGAAATTGATGTTTGGAAAATTTGTTATACATATTTCTCACACACACGTCATTTTCAAGAGCACTTCTTATGGTATTGTTTGTTCAATAATAAGTTGATATATCAAGATTTATTTTGATTGTACGGATGCATACACTAAGTTTATTAAACTCGGATCGGCCACTATATCGGTTTAAGTCGTGGGTCAAGAATCAGTGGGATAGATTGGAGTCATACTGTGCCGTTGGAAATTGATGTTTGGAAAATTTGTTATACATAGAGTTAATGGAGTCAATAATAAGTTGATATATCAAGATTTATTTTAGTGAGGAAATCAACTTGAATGATAATATTTCTTAGAATAATTTTTGAATTTGATAATTTTTTAGGAATAAAATGATTATAATTTTTTAATGATTCTTTTTGCATTAGAAAATAGAAATTTTAAGTTTTCCATTGAGTCTTAATTTATAATTTTTAAGAATATCTAGAATTATATATAAATTTTAAAGTCAAAAAGCTTTGAATAAATATTGAACCGGTCAAACTAGCCGGACCAAACTGGTTAGGTGGCTAGTTCTTGTGTTTCGTAGTCGAATCAACTAGTCTGATCCAATTTTAATAACCATTTTTTTTATTTTATACAATTTAAATATGTGCATTTGCAAATAACACAAATATGTGAATGTCAAGCACTCATCGGAGACCTTATCCAAATGTGGCTAGCTGGTGGTGATACCACTAGTGCAACTTGGTCTTGGCATATGTGTGTATTTAATTTCAACATGCCTATGGAGGAGATAAATATTTATTTTGTGCATAAATTATTATGTCCTGCATTTAAATACAAGAAAATTTTTAGGGGAATAAAACAAAAAATTAATCATGATCAACAAGAAGGATTTTATGGATTAATGAAGAGTGACAAAATAGAATAGAAACTACTCCTCATACACAGTCCTGCTATTCCTTTATATTATAGAAGGGTTTTGAGAATATTTATGTGGTCTATAATATAAAATGTGGGGTAACATTTTCTGATGGTTTGACATGCATGTTTATCCTTGAGCCTTTTTAATAATCCCATTGTAAAGAATGATTGAAGTAATGATAATTATGATTTCATTATTTTACTTAACAGAGGAAAAAATGGTACATTGAGCTGCATTTTGGACAATTTTAATTACATATTTATTTTTTAATTCATTATTTAATTTGTTAAAAAATACAATGAAGGTTATAAAAAAGACAAGACGAAGTAATCTCTCTCTATGAGTGAGAGTGGGGAAGGGGAGAATTTAGGATTTAGTTTTGGAGCTTATCAAAGACAACGAATCCTAAAATCTAAATCATTTACAACTAATTTGGATGGTCAGATTTTATTGTGTAGGAGCACAATGAAACTAGTGAAGCAATATTGCAAATATATCATCATCATCATCAAAGCAGAAACTCAACTTGGACTTCGTCTAATTATTGATAATTATAAATGTAAAGAATTTTTACTATCCTTTGTTAATTGTCTAAAATAATTGAGCTGGTAGATAGTTTATTTGATTCAACATTAATAGTAAATAATATCGAATTGAATGACTTCATCTAATATTATATTATATCCGTCATGTTATTATTATTAAAAAAGGTAATAATATTGAACAAATTAAACACATTCTCTTCTTTAGGATCAAGAACCACCATATGCACCTTCCTCAACAAATGTTCACTACATAAAAAACAGTTGTTGTTGTTGTTTTTTTTTTTTTCCACCGACAAATTAAATCCGCAAGGAAAGGAAAAAAGTGACAACTCCTCGTAAAAATCCACGTTTAATTTCCCATAGAAAACCAGACATAGTCTCAAAAGGCTGCGTATTGACGATTCAACAATAAAATGAAGTCAAGGTGGGCCACATAGGATGAAGAGGTCTCTAATATTTAGGATCGTATTTCTTTCATAATTCTTTTCTCTTTATCTATCGTAATCTCTAAATAATGTCCGTCCATTTAATCTGAAATGTCACGATATTACTTTGATTTTTCTCTCAGCTTCCCAAAATCAATTACCCAGATAAACTTTTAAGCGATAATGAGAAAAAACATGAGAGGATTTGCTTCTTCTTCTTTTTCTTTTTTTTTTTTTCTGAGTTGACTAACTTTCTACAGAGTGTTGCAGTCTCGTATTAGGGTTATGGGGCATAGAACACCACACTTGACTGCTTCACTAGGACATACCTACGTATCACTGTGAAAAGAAGAAGCTGCATTATATTGACTGCTTCACTAGGACCATACCTACGTATCACTGTGAAAAGAAGAAGCTGCATTATATTCCCAAGACTTTTTATGTTTTCTTTCCAAAGTAATTCAGACGTTTCTGCAGGTTGCTGAATGTTCTCCGAAAGTCCATATCGTGTGTCTCTTTCTTAAAATATTGTTTGGATCCACTTTTGAAGAATACCTTCTATAAAAAAAAAAAATGGTAAAAGTGTTTTTTCAGAATAGATCCTGAATTGAATAAAATCTGTGAAAAAAAAAAAGTGATTTTCATAAATTGATAGTATTTAGATATTATTATTAGAATAGCTTTTTCATGTTCAAATTACTAAAAAGGACATTAGTTTTTTTTATAATTGCATATAAAGGATAATGTTTTATTTTAAATATTTTTAACATTAATTTTCATAATAAATACCAAAAATTACATAAATTTATCTACATGTGATAGAAAGAGGGAGCATTAAAATTTATCTACATGTGATATCAATTAACTTAACTGTTTTTTAATATAATAAAATTAGATAATAAGTCTTATATTAAGGATAGGAGGGAGCATTAAAATTTCTTGAAGTATAAAATTAACACTTTTAATTTTAATGAAATTAAAATTAATTTCTAATTACCAATTTTAAAAAACTGAAAGAGAGAGATAGAAAGAGAGAAGATAACTCTATAAGTGTGAGAAAGAGGAAATTATAAAGGGAAATAGCAAACCCAAGGTGTGGGGTCCACCAACATGAAAAAAAGAAACAAAAGGGCCACCAACTTGAAAATGCAAAAAAACAAAAAAACAAAACTCAACTTTTCCAAAACCATGTTTTGGTCAAAAATGGGATTTTGGCTTTTTCATCCATGTTTTGGTTTTATTTCGCAAAACCATGATTTTTTTTTTCCAAAAGCACTTTTTTTTTCCTTCATCCAAACACACGCTTAGTAAATTACCTCATTAAGGTCATAAGCTTTTAGTGATACAAATTTTTTTACGTCTTTTGGGTTTCAAGAGGTCACAAGGTCAAGAGACATACCTACATACTCAAAAAACACTTATATAGATACTTATAGATCATTAATCAATAAGATTCTTACATTTACAGTAAAATTTGAATTCACAACTTTATGAGTTATAAATCAAGTCATTGTTTACATGTTTCTAAGATTTAGTTATATCAATTTTTTAGTTTTTAAGTATTTACTACCATCAAATTAATCATATTTGAAAAAAAAAAAAATCATATTTTTTATCTTAACAGAATTAAAATTGAACTATATATAAATTAATGGGCCTAAATTTCTACAGTTTAAACTAAATTATAAAAATTAAAATTTTATAGTGGTTTCCACATGCATTAGCAAAAAAAAAACTTTTCCCACTTTTGTTACATTAATTATTTTTAATTTAAAAGCTACATATGTATTTTCTTTGTAACTCAAAGTTACAGATGGAAGTATAGTCACATAGTTAAAACCATTAATAGTTAATTAATTATAGATGGAAGTATCTATATAGATAGTGGGTCATTTTGTTCTTTTTTTTTTTTTTTTTTTTTTTTTTTTTTTTTTTGGTCAATACTGAATTGTTCACATCAGACTTTAAGTGATTTATACTATTTATAACTTGAGAATAACATGATATTTTATAGATTTTACATTTTACATTATATATTAAATATTTATTTTTTGGGTTATAATAATTAAAAATCTATATACTTTTTTTTTTAATAAGGAATATGGATATGCTGATGATTTATTGCTGAAATTATCAACTTCTTTTGGATAAAAAATTGGGCCCAAGCATTTGGGTTTTTTATCGAAGCAAAAAATATTGGCCCAAGTTTCGAATTGGGATTTGTTTGAACGGCTAATCAGCCCAACTCTGAAATGGTAATTTTCCTTCTGAAGTCCCCCGAATTCCATTATCCACTTACGGTTTACCGTTCACAGTCTCTGCGGAAAATGGCGCTCACTTCTTCATCGTCTCATAGTGCGTTTCTCAAACTGTCCTCCTCCAAGCATGGCGAAGCGTTTTCTTCGTCAAATTCTACTCTTTTTATGGGAGCTTCGATTGCCTTTTCCCGCTCTACGCTCTCTGGTTCGTCAGTTCATCTTGAACCCCTTTTTTCTTTAGAAGTAGAATTTTATGATGGAGAAGATTTTTTTCCCCCAGTAATATCCTTAGGTTTCGAACTACAAATGTAGTGAAAAAAAAGTGGTTAGCTTTTCCTGTTTTACATCAATGAGAGTCCCTGAATTATTGCATTTCAAGGCTTCTGATGCCTCCCATTTCGCAACTGAAGCACCGTTGAATTATTCCTTCGTGGCATTTGGTAGGTAGGTGTTTCAATTGCTATAAGTATTTTGAAATGAAATCCTATTTGTTGCAGACCTGGCTGCAAAATATATGAAATATCCAGGATCTTGCGTGTTCATTATTGCATTGCCAATATCTTGAATCTGTCATATGTCTCGTATGCAAGTATATTGCAAATGGGATTTCGAGTACTTGAAGGATTAGGATGGTCGGTTACCAGACGCCGCTGGTATAATTAACTCGTTTTATGAATTTTCACGTTCCAGGAAACAAATCAGCTTCGAGGAAACAACTTGTGGTTTTCTCTAGGAAGATTTCAGGATTGGAGGAGGCCATTAGGATCAAAAGGTAAGCATATGTGGTTGCAGCTGAGTTATGCTCTGTCGTTTATTGGCCAAACTTGCATTTTCTGGACTCTTAATCAGGTTCATTAGTTTCTTTTCACGTCACCTTTCATATCAAAATTCTTTCTTCAGAACATAAAATCTTGGTCCACTTCTTTGCTCATTCATCTCTTTCTTTTATCCAAATAAAGACTTAAATTGCTCAATCATATGTAGACAACGCGAGCTTCAAGATGTGGCAGATGTCAAGAAAAGGCCTCCATTGAGGCGTGGTAGAGTATCACCACGTCTCCCTGTCCCTGACAATATACCAAAGCCTCCTTATGTTGATTCAAATACATTGCCAGAAATTGCAAGTGGGTATCAAATTCTTAATTCTGATGGCATTGCTAAAATGAGGGCTGCATGTGAGCTGGCTGCTCGGGTCTTGAATTATGCTGGAACATTGGTTAGGGTAAGATTTTCTCTTTTCAGTCTATTTTGTAAATAACTTATTTGATCTTACCTACCTTTGCATGTGGGATTTCATTTTGATTATGAATTTATCATTTCTTCAAATTAACCTCTATGTTCAAATTAGTGTCTAGTGCATGGATTTGGTTTGTCACTAATAATCTTGTTTAACACTTGAGTACTTGACAATGTTGACATAGGTTTCTATCATCATATTTGTTGATCTGGTCATGAATATGAAATATGTTACTAGAATTTATTATTTCTTGAAATCATGTGGTCATGAATGTATAACCATGAGAATGACATTATATATTGAAGTTATTCTTACTCCAAAGAAGTATTTAAGCTGACGATCTTTGCACATCTTCCAACCTTCAGTTACTTAAATTCTGAAAATGTTGAAGATAGGAGAAACTTAGCCTGGTGGCATAAAGTCTTATATTAAATTAGGCTTATTAGATGTGAGTTATCTACTTCACTCTAGCTTCTATAAGTAAAATACGTTGGTGAAATTTGATGTTTTGAATTTGTTGACACCATAGGAAATGAGTCAATATATATGTGGCTATCTGCTATTTGGAAGGAAAGGAAAACTTAATGCCAGTGATCTCTACCGTCTAATCATGACAAGTTTGATTTTCTAGTCTTACAGACGTGCTCTTTGTGGCATACAGAGGAAATGGAAAACCCTCTTGTGTGGCTTCTCTTATTCATGTTGGATGGATCCCAATCCTTGTGTTCTATATTTATTTCATTTCTATTGGATCATTTCATTTTTCATTTAAAAAATGTGAGTGGTTGAGAAGTTGCAATCAATAATGATTTAAAGCTTATGTCTATTTTGTAGTGAATGTTATTTGTTTAATACAAAGGTCTCCTTTTAATGTTTTGCCATGATTTCTTGTCTTTCATTCCATATCTACCTCTTCATTTTGCACCACTTTCATTGTTTGACTTAGACATGGGTTATATTTTCAGCCTTCTATAACAACAAATGAAATTGATAAAGCAGTGCACCAGATGATAGTTGATGCTGGTGCTTATCCCTCACCCCTTGGATATGGTGGATTTCCAAAAAGTGTGTGCACATCTGTTAATGAGTGCATGTGCCACGGAATACCTGATTCCCGGCAGTTACAGGTTTTGTGAGCATTACTTTCTTTTTGGCTTCTTTCTTGACATGCATATGACTCATAACTAATGACAATTATCATTATTTGCAGAATGGTGACATTATTAACATTGATGTGACGGTCTATCTGAATGTAAGCTCATCAATTTTTATGAGAATTAAGTCGGCGTTATGTGAACACTCAACTTTAAAACAGCTCATTTGTTTATGTTAGAATATTATGGATTATTTAGATTAATCATCTTATTATTAAGTGTGATATTTATTATATCTTAGGAATAGATATGGATATATTATATCTTAACTATTTTGATTTATTAGATTCTAGGGTTAGCTCTAGGTTTGCCTATACAAATGTACACTCTTTTTATACAGAGATTAATAAAGTATGTTTTATCCCTCTAAATTAAATAGTTTATAGATCGAGCACTTCACGTGGCTTCTTTTTAGTGATCAACTCAGTAGTTAAGGAACATATAAGGAGTCTGTCTCATGCATGTGATTATATGATGCTTTGTACAATAGTTGTTTGAAACTTCAGGCCGGTCTATTGGGTAATGGGTACCATGCTGATCGTAAAATTGCAAACATTCTCTCCTTTTCTCCTTATTTTTAGGTAGACTAAATTCATAAAATACTAAAACAGCACACCTATGTGTAAGCTGAATGCTTTTTATGGTTTCATGATATAAGCATGCTATTTTTAGCGACCAAATTATCTCATGCCTTATTTATTCTGTATTAGGGATATCATGGAGACACATCAAAGACATTTTTCTGTGGGGATGTAACTGATGCTATGAGAAAGCTTGTTAAGGTAAGTGTTTGTCAGTTGACATATGTTGCATTGAGTGATGTCTTATGCAAAGAATTGGGTTTTTCATCGACCACACTATTTTTCCTTTTGTTGATAGGTAACTGAAGAGTGCATGGAGAGGGGAATAGCTGTTTGCAAGGATGGTGCTCCTTTTAGAAAAATTGGGAAGAGAATCAGGTACATTTGTAGGATCATAATAAAGACAAACCTACATGATCTGTAGTCATGAAACTGCCAGCACTTATCATGTATTGCTTGTGAAATCTGTTTGCCAAGAGAGAGATCCCTTGAACATGACATGTATGGCAGTATGTTCCTTCTCCAACAAGAATTAAGACATACAGACACTAGATAAACTTCCTTGATTCATCTTTAATACCATCCGATTCTATTTTGTAGCATTTGCCAAATCCATTACAGACTAGAGACGGAGTTAGAAAAGAACTGGGACTAAATATTCCTAGCCATAGGACAATGAAGAAGTGAGTTATCATCAGTTCAAAATAAAACTTGTACCAGCACCAGCTTAGCATTAGATACCTTCTTCTTGAACAGTCAAGTTACATATGCTGTTTATTTTAAGGAAGTTACCTCTTACTCTTTAGTCATAGGGAAATCTTTCTTTCATGGAACCTTCTATGTAAAATCCATGTTTTTCATTTTTAACACTGCTTAACCTATGATCATTAAATGAATATTGTTATCTCTCTCTAATTACTATACTAGAGACTGAAGCAAAGGTAGAAACATAATCAATAGCTCGTGGATTACATTGAACTTCCTTGTTTTCTATGCATAGACATAGGCACTGCAGCAATTCTTTCTCCAGATAAACGATACAAGTAAAATTGATTCTCTGTCTCTTAAAATGTGTCTTTGTGATCAATATGGAAGCGCTTGATAAAAACAAGACTTGACTTGGTATTGGTAAAGCTGTCAAGAGGGATGAAACTAGTTAGGTGTAAATGGGTATTCACCATAAAGGACATTTCAGATAGCTATGGAAAGGTGCAAAGCAAGATTAGTCGTCAAACTCTAAATTAAAAAAAAAAAAAAAAAAAAAAAAAAAAAAAAAAAAAAAAAAAAAAAATGCTAAGATTAAGATTCCCCTGGGTTTGGCTTGAATTAATAAAAAGAATGGTGTGTAAACTAAAGAAGGTTTTGTATGGTCTAAAGCATTCTCCAAGAGATTAATTTGGGAAAGTGGTATCTGTTATTATTGCTTAGTCTTGCTATAAGCATGGTGATTATATTTATAGGGTGAATTGTTATGTTGTAACCCTAATAGAGGATAACGTAGTAAGTCTTAATGAAATCTATTCCTGATGAAAGAGATAACCAAAGGACTAATCTGAAAAAATAAAAATACTATGGCAACATGACAGCAGAAGCTTCAAAAGAAGGCTCTTTGAAGCTGCCATTGACTGTGCTGCATATGTGCCACTAGCACCTACGTAACTTCTCTGGGCTGTATATAGACCAGTGATATATGTTTCTTCGATCAACTATACAATTTATTTTCTTTTTAGCACACCTAGAGGGATAAGGTTTGTTGTGGTTGTAGTATTTTAAGCTTTTTCCTTACGTTTGAAACATTTTTCAGTGAGCATGCCGAAAAGTATGGCTATGGTGTAGTGGAGCGTTTTGTTGGTCATGGTGTGGGAACGGTTTTTCATTCTGAGCCAATAATTTTTCATCATCGTAAGCGAACTATTGCCTGTATCATATTTTTCTCCTGTTGCTTTTAAAGTCTTGCAATGGTAGCCTGCCTAACAATCAAATCCTGTTGAATTGCATATTTGTATCTTGCTTTTCCTACATATGCTAGTGGAGTAGTGGTTGCCTAACTCCAGTGTTTTTAAATTTTTAATAAAGTGTGTTATGAGGGCTTTAGTTCCTTGGCAAAGCTAAATTGCTACCTTTAGTAGTTTTGATTTTCAACAATGATGGGATCAGACCTTTTCATGGAAAAATTCCTGCTGATAAAGCTTGAAGGCTGGCAAACTAACATTTGGTTTGTGTTTTGTAATTGACTTATTTTTCATTTTCTAATAAATGATAGATCTACAAAAGGACCAAAAAATATTTAATATGGCTTCCCCTCTTTGTTGTTTTCAAAACTATCCGTCTTAGTTACAAATGTAGCATTTTTTAATGAACTAATATTTTTTATTTCGTTGCTTGACAGGTAATGACAAACCTGGTTGTATGGTTGAAGGTCAAACATTTACAATAGGTAAGTCTATGACTATTTTTACCTAGAAACTGAAGTAATCATCACTAACCAAAGTTATTCCCTCCGTATTGCGTTAACTTATTTCTTAAATATGCTTTCCTTTTCTGATTTTTTTTTTTTTTTTTTTTTTTTTTTTTTTTTTTTTTGGGTTGAGATTTTTCCCCACACCTACTGCTTCATTCTTTACATAGTCATTGGTATACTGCCAGTGGGAGGGTTTATTCCAGAAACAGAAAATAAGGGCTGTTATGGGACGATGGGGTGTTTGGGGCAGTATGACCTGGACGAATAACAACAGAATGGGGGTGGAAACAGTAAAGGATGGGTGTATGTGTTGCTGCGAGTGTTCAACCCTAAGTTAGTTGAAAGCGAACAAGTTAGGCAGGATTTCAGTATCTCAAGGAGGTCTTGATTCTCTGGAGCTAGGAGGTTTTTCTTTCAGGTTTTATTCGTTTTTCTTGAGATGCAAACTTTGAATAATGGAATCATAGCCAAAGAAAAAATAATAAAACAATCGAATGATGGAGCTTAGCTTAGCCATGACATGGAGTGTCAAAAGTTGTATAAAACTCAACTCTGCTTACCCTGTCACAACTACTATCTAAAAGCATGTACGCTGATTAAGACGGGGGGACACAAAATGAGATCTGATACTGCAACACAGTAAAATTAAAACTGTTCACATTCATACTTTTTGAAGTGTCGAATAATATCTTTTATTAAACACGCCTGATTTCTTAGTATGCATTAATCTCACTCCCATTCCTAGCTGCCACTTCTTCAGGGGTTCTTTCTATCTTTTCATAAAATTCAATCATCAGAACAGTATGGTTATAACTAAGTTGACTCCCAAGCATTAGGTAGTATGTCATATTGTTCTTGATATTGATTCAATGCTACGTCTCTCTGTACCTTTCTTGTATTTCCATGCACACCTACTAATTCATGTTCCATTTGGTCATCAAGCAATACACATAATTTTTGTCATGGTACTTTTTGGTGATCTTTGTCACCCCCTCTGCTCACATCCCTTGTCATAGCTAAAAATGAGAATCTCAAGCTAACTCATTTGAGCTTCCATTACAAAACTTCAAATTCTCAATGGTTTGAATCCCTGTCAAGAGTACATATCTTACGTATAAATTTACGTACGCATGATAACAAGACTAAGGTTGTTTTCTTAGAGTTTTGAACGAGTTCGGCAGTCCTTGAATCTTCTTCCATTGTTGCTGCAGAACCTATCCTTACAATGGGAAGCATCAAGTGCATTACATGGCCTGACAATTGGACAACTGTGACTGCTGATAGGAGTCCAGCCGCTCAGTTTGAGCACACCATTTTGATCACTAGGACTGGAGCTGAAATTTTGACTACCTGTTAAATTCTGACAAGATCATGTGATTTTTGGATGTTACGTACGTGGGTTATTAGTTAATTGTAAATATCTTTACCTTCTTTCTTCTGGTTCTGTAGAGATATGCAAGAAAATGCAGGCTAGGACAGACACAGAAGTTGAGGATCCATAGAGATAGATAGACACAACTGAGCAGTGAGTACTATTTTCTCTTGTGCATATGTATATAGATTCAATTTATGAATACTATTGTCCCTGTCAAAGTAACTGAGACTTGACATTTTTGTTTTTTGACATTTATTGGGTCAGCAAATGCGTTAGTTTGCTGCTACTAAACAGTGGTAACAAGCAATAATGCCAATAATGCATTTGGAGGGTTGCTGATCCTATTTGAGTAGGCTCTGCAGGATAGACCTGCGCTGCTCATTATGTAGTTGGTCAACACACAAATTCTGTTTATGTTTCTGGCTAAGGTAGCATATGGGCGACATTAGATTTTTATCTTATGCTACAGATGATAATTTAAACAGTTTTGTACTTGTGCAAATTTTGTTAGAACATGTGCGGAAAGTTGATTAAAAGAAGGTTAATACAATCTTTAATCCTTCAAGTTTACTTTCATTTTGGTTTTATCCCTTAAGTTTTAAATTATAATTTTTGGTTTCTTAAATTTTATTTTGTGCTAAACATGTCCTTATAATATAATAAAAACATAGAGCATTTTACCTCCTCAAGGGACCAAAACCCATAGTTTCAAATTTGAGGGACCAAAACTAAAATGAGAGCAAACTTAGAAGACCAAATATTGTATTAAAAAAAAAAAAAAAAAACCAGAAAAGCTGCATGAATCTCAATAAATATACATATACAAATTAGGGAAAATCCTAGTAAAGGAATTTTAAAGATGCTAAAAAAAAAAAAAAATGTTTCGAATATTCATAATTTCATAGAAGTGTTAACTCAATTTGTCCAATTAAAATTACAAGGAAATGATAAAGATGCCCTAGTACATATTTCAGAAAAAAGAAGCAGAAAAATCCCCCATTAAAGTCGACGGCCGGCGACAGCTAGCAAACCGCCATTGGCTACCCTTCGCTAGAACTTTTAGTGGGAATAAATATTCCCAAAGTGGTCAGTGTGGGATTTGAACTCTCACCACTTGTTTTGTCAAAAATATTATCCTTTTCGATATATATTATGCAAACAAATATATATAAGTCAACTCTTTAACTTAACTCAAGCTTATTCACAAGTTTTATTGAGAAATTCACAATATTTCATTAGATTTTAACAATTTTTGTTTACCCAGCAAAAAAAATTCACACTATTACCTCATTCACAAATTTTGTTTAGGAATTCACAACATTTTATTAATTTTTTGTTTAGGTCATTCACAAGTTTTTCAAGGAATGCACAAAATTTTATTAGATTTTATTAGGTTTTAAAAACAAGTTTTGTTAAGAAATTGTCATTTTAGTTTTAAAACTTTCGTTTGTCAGTTACACAATCAGGTCATTCACAATTTTTGTTAACGAATTCACAACATTTGATAGGTTTTAACAACTTTCGTTAAAAAAGTCACACCATCATGTTTTAACAAGTTGTGAATTTTTTTATGGCATGACGAAAATTGTTAAAACCTAATAAAATATGGTAAATTGCTTAACAAAACTTGTGAATGACTTGATAATATGATTTTTTTGCTTCATAAAAAAAATTGTTAAAACCTAATTAAATGTCGTGAATTCTTTAACAAAACTTGTGAATGACTTGATAGTGTGGATTTCTTTACTCGGTGAACAAACATTGTTAAAATATACTAAAATGTCATGAATTTCTAACAAAACTTATGAATGACTTGATAGTATGAATTTTTCACTTGAAAAACAATAGTTTTTAAAACCTTATGAAATATCGTTAATTCTTAAACAAAAAACTAGAGATCAAAATTATATATATATCTCTCTTTGATAAATGGGTTTGAATTAGAGATCAAAATTATATATATATATCTTTGGATATTATGTCTTGAAAGCTATCGGTGGCCCAATGACCATCAAATTTTTGGACAAACCAAAACCCCACCCCTAGTTTGGGAATATTTATTTCTAACGGAGCTTGTTGTTTAGTTTTAAGTTTTGTCTTGCTGTTTATTTTGTATAAAAAATAAGTGATATAAAGTTGGATATAAATCATTTTTTATCTGTTTTGAGATATAAAAAATTATTTATTGGTAAAAGTATGTATTCTAAAAGACCAAAATTGGAAATTTTATATATTAAATGACTATGAATTACTGAAATTACTTTGACGGATCAATGTCATTCTTTGCAAAATAAATAAATAAATTGTGATGACCAAAATTTTCTTATTATCACAAATAATATGATTTTATCTATAAATAATGTATATATAAGCGTTCTTCTAAACCTCACTATACATATGACCTCATCAAGTTTTAAACCCTAAACTATTACAATAATAATAATAACAACAACAATAATAATAGGGCAAGATAAAAGTATAAAATTCGGAGGATAATCCAAAGTTAATGTTAACCTCTCACAGTCTCACGTGTTTGATTTTATCTATGGTACCAAGTACCAATATGACATAATTACCACCTTTGTGTGTTGCTTCAGCAACTGAAAAACAACACAACTTTCGGTGGCACGCGAGGCAAGAAAAACAAAAGAAAACACATAACCAACTATAAATAGTATTCTAATCTTATTTATAAGTTTATTTTGATTAAAGGATTTGATCTTATTTATAAATCTAGTTTCATATAATAAATAAGATTGTAACAATTTTATCCATATTAAATATATTAATGAAGATAGAGAGAGAACAAACAGTTTAAAATACTTAATCATAAATGAAAGCAAAATTAAAAATTTATCCATTAACTACCTTACGTGAGATTTAGTCAAAATATCCTTATAAATAGGACTAGAATGATATATATTAATTAATGAGATATAAATTTAAAGTATTTTTATGTGCAAAACGTACCTGAAATTCAGAATCCATCCAAGCTCGCCAGAGCAAGGTGGTAGGATCATAAATCTCTGGAATAGATATACTTGCAAAGATGACAGTTTATAAGTCACAAAACTCTGTGAAGCGTGGACATAAAATATACAACATTCAGAAAATAGTGGAAGTAAAAATTATAATAAGCAGACCAACTTTATTCAAATGTCTTGGTACTTACAAAAAGGACTGAACAGGTTTGCAATTATCCCCACAATCAATACAAAACTTGTCAGTTTCATATATTAACAAACAAAATTTATATCTTCATTGTACCATGAGATGCAGAATTTTATTTGTTATCAAAATATAATATATGAGACTGACAAGTTTTGTATATAATGCATGCCAAGTTTTTCTAGCCATAGCTTTTGAGGACTTTACGTACAGATATTGCAGTACTTCTATATTTTGTGATGATGCATACCCACTTTCTGAATAGCATAATGTACATTAGCTTTTACCTTTTATTTTTATTCATATCCATCACAAACTAATTTATTATCCTATCTTATCTTTATTAATATGAGACATATTTACTTAATTTAACTATATATCAAAGAAGTTAATTGAGTTAATTAATATGATATGTTTTTTAAAAGAAACAACCTAGTGATTTTTTTTAATTCCCTCCTCTCTCCTACTTAATTAGTGTTGAGAGAGCATCAATAAAGATAAATTAGAAAAATTGACAAATATAAAAATATGTCTTACATTTAAAATTAAGACCGATTCTTTAAATATATCTTATTTAAATATTTAGTATATCTCATCTTATATTAAAGACAAGAGGGAGTAGTCCATTTAGTACCATAAATTTTCTATCCTTAGCCTTTTGTCTGGAGGGTGAAACACGCAGGGATTATCTAACTAATGAAAGCCCATGTCTAAAACCTTCAAAGAGAATAGCTCTGAACTAAAAAGAAGGGATATTAATGATGATAGCTTTGACGTCCATTTGATGATCGGCACAGCAATAGAACCAGCACAACGGTTGGCCTCCCTTGGCATGAAGTCAAAAGTAACAATCCAATATAAGAGCAAGCTTGAGGGGATGATCTTGAGTCAAGTCTTTCTTGATTAAATGCAATGCTTTGAAGTGTTAGCAATAATATCATAAAATTGTTTTATAACACATAAAATTGCTTACGTGCTTGATGTAAGAGCAAGCTATGTATAATTGATACGTAAAACCTAAGAAAATTATTTAAGTTAGTTATTTATAAAAACATGTATAATAGTTTTTTTTTTTCTAAAATACCATCTTTATATATGAAGAAACCTTCTCATACTATGTGCAATATCAATAGCAAAAGTTTGAAAAAGGAACTATAAATTTGGAAGATAACATGGATTGAGATCTCACTACTATAAAAAATGGATTTTACCTCTTTAAAAAACCTTTGTTTTTTAAAAAGTGAAGTAAAAATAAAAGGTAGTGACACTTTTATAATGTGGGGGGATTTTGATATATTGGACGTGTTTTTAACACTAGAATCAAAATAAATATGTTAACTAACTCCGGTACGTTATTGTACTTGATTACGCTAGAATCTCAAAAAATACAAATCATTACAAAAAATCAACCCAACGGTTTCATTTTTCTAAGAAGCATATATAAACTATAGAGGCTGGTTCGAGTACTAGCAGTGTGATATAATAAAACATTAAGTAGGACAAAATAGTTTTTTTTGTGTATATTTATATATATACATACACTTTTAATTTCAAAAAAACCACTTTATATATAGTTTCACTTGTGCCTATATAATTAATGCAACCGATTCAAATTAATGTGGTTATGTATAGCAAAAGATCCACCGAAGAAAAGGGAATACTGGAATTACTAGCTAGATCTAACATAAAATTAGGTGAGTCTAGCGTGTGTGTCTATATATATATATATATATATATTGTCCTATAAGTTAAACAAATACCACTCTGCTTCTACTTATAAGTTCATTTTGACCAAAAAATTTGATCATATTTATGCGTCCAATTTCATATAATAAATGAGATTGTGACAATTTTACCCATATTAATTGCACTTATGAACATAGAGAGAAGAAACGGATGAAAAATACCCAATTATAAATGAGGACAAAGTTAAAAATTTACTCCATAAACATTAAGTTAACTGCCTCTTCTTGGTATGTAAAATTTGGTCAAAATAAACTTATAAATAGAACTAGAATAGTATATAAATTCATGGTTTTTGATTAGCTAGGGCGACTTATTATAATTTTTTTATTGTACATTGAATATAGCATGAAGAAAGCAATCAAGGAAGGGGCACCGAAAGCCAACGAAGCTCAATGGACGGGCATTATTAAGAACAGACATGATAAGTAACACCATATTTATAAATGAAAATAATGTTGTAAAAAATTGGTGCAGCTAATTAAATATAGGAAAAATTTTAAGAAAATATCACTTAAATTTTAAAATCTCAAATAGGTAATTCTCAACAAAACGAGTTGTCAATTACTTTACTATTCTTCTTATTAATCCCATTAATATTGTTGTCAACAGAATTTTAAAGTTCAAATGCTATTTTTTTTATCATTTTCCCTTAAATATATGTGCTTAGGTTAAGAAATATATAGTATTTCAGTTTTTTTTTTTTTTTAAGTATTTTACTTAGCAATTTGGATATATGGTTGTCTTAAAATATTAAAATTGTTAAATATTAATTAGGGAACTCAAAATTAAGGATGCTAGTTCTATATTGAGAAAAATTTACTATTAATTATTTAAAATGAATTTTTTTCCTAAAAATCCAATTATATCATAACTTTTTTTAAAATATAGCAGTACATTCCTTAAAATTTTAGACTAACTATGTTCTTTAAAAATAGCTGGGGCGTGGGAGAGAATGTACATTTGCATGGAGCCTTAGATAAGCTGTGTTACATTAGTTAGGGCTTATACACATCACTTTTACAGTTTTGATGATACTGAGTAATAATAATTACTTCCTCCGGTCCTAATTATAAGATCAAGTTAACTTTTTTAGAGAAATTAAGGAAATTAATTAAACTACTTTAGAGTATTTTTATTTTTTCCCAAACAAATTAGTTTAAGTAATAAATTCATATATAATCGAAGGATGCACAACATATGATAAAATTAAGTAACTTATTTAGCTTCTTTAATCTTTCCAAAAAAACTCAACATGGTCTTATAATTAGGACCGGAGGTAATATTATATAATTTAAAAGATTATGTTAACTAAAGGATAAGAAATTAATTGGGGTAAGATCCAATTTTGCCCTGGAAATTGTCATGCACAAGCAACATTAGTTGTCCTGGATTTTTTTAGGTTCAATATCACTCTAGAAGTTTTCAAATCGCAACAATGTCACCCCGACCGGTATATAGGTTAATTGACCAAATGTATCGAGTTGACAGGTTCCACGTGTCATTTTTATTTTAGGGTACAAATTTGTCCCGAAAGTTTCAATTATGAACACTGGGTATCTAAAAGTTTACAAATCATAGTAATTTTACTCTAACTAGTTGTTTTCCAGGTTAACTTTGATCTTTAGTTGACCAAATATGCCGACTAGAAAATTCACGTCATCCACCTAATTTTTTTTCCAAGTTAGATATATAAATAAGGGGAAAAAATAAATTTGAAAAATTGCATCTCGTTGAAAGGATTGAATAAAATCAAAGAGGTGGAAGCACTTATGTAGTGAAGAGCTAATCGAAGAGGGAAGAGAATTCTCTCATAATCCTTTTTCTCATTTTCTTCACAGAATCTCATCTCCACCCTTAAATAAAAAAATGCTTGGTCATATTTAATATTTCTAAAACTATTATTATAGTATTTTATAATTTAATTTTTTAAAATTTTGTTTTTGTGTAGTTATATAAATTGTGTAGATCATATTTAAACAATTTAAATTTATTTATTTATGCTTAAAATAAAATTTTATAAAATATAAAATTTGAACCATATATTTTTTTAATTTGAGGGTGGAGATGAGATCTTGAAAAGAAAATTAAAGAAGACAAAGGATTATGAAAGAACCCAAACACATGAAAGAGATACCCGTTTAATTTATCTCAGCCTTGATGGGGCATAGTGGTGGGTTAATTTCCATAGTAGCCTTATTCACAACAACTCTTAGGCAAACATGAGTTCCTCCTCCATCTATGAATTCTTCTTCTTCACTAATGTTCACTCTACCATCTTATCATATATTTTGTTAACTAATGATCACACTTAATATGGATAATAGCCAATGTATCATTGTTATAATTTGGAAATCTTTGGGTAACATTGAACCCAAAAAACTTTCGGAACAATATTGCTCTTGAGTAAACACTTTTGTGGCAAAATTATAGCTTAACAAAAATGACGTGAATGACATGTGGACTTGTCAGCTCAGTATATTTGATTAGCTAATGGTTTAAAGTTAACATGGATATTGGTCATAACGAAATTAGTACGATTTAGAAACTTTCAAACGATATTGAACTAAAAATAAATAAAAATAAATGTAATATTGCTTCTACATGACATGACAGCTTTCGGATCAAAATCGAACCTTATTCCAAAATAATTTTTAACCTTGAATCTTTGAGATCCAAGAGTTGAGAATCCATATAGAGGAAACTAACTTCATGCTCTAAAGCAGACCAAATAAAAGTTGAAAATACCTAAACTAATTAAGAAGAGCCATGGGTAAATGGAGAAAGTGTTATGTAGTTGGAATAATAATAAATTGCAAAGTATCAAGTAATGAATTGATGTTGGGGCTTTGTATCTAGATGACACTAAACTCCTCCTTCAATTTTTTTAAGCAGGAGGCTGTTAATTCAAACATTCTATAAATGTTATACAACGTGAGTTATGAGAGAAAAAGTAATGGAATAATGAGAAGAGGAAGATAAAAAGGGAGAATTAAAAGGAAGCCAATGATCGTATAATGTAGTGGTATAAAAGCTCCTTATAAATGGTAAATGGCAGATTGACGCTAGTTAAATCTTGTAATTTTAAGTTATTACTGCACGTCTCTCTAATTTTTTTTTTTTTTTTTTTTTTTTTTTTTTTTTTTTTAAAAAAAACTCAGAAAGAGAGTGAAAATTTGAGAGGGATGTGTATGAGAATGAATGAAAGGAGATGTGGTCTGAAAAGGCAAAAGACAGCCCTTTGGGTGAAACCCCAAAAACAGCAAAGTATCAGTGGTCCATTGTTACCCCTCTCTGTCACTCCCACTCTTTCTTTCATATTAGTGTTAGTCTCACTCTCACTCCTCTCTCTTTTACTTACACTGTACTCTCTTACTCATCATCATCATTCACATTCATTCATCCCTATAACCCTAACCCTAATCTCTCTCTCTCTATCAACAGTGGAATCTGTGACTGCTCTTGTCTGCATGCATGTCTGCCCCCTCTCCTATCTGCAGTCACTGAGTACTCTTGACCACCTTCACTACTCTCTCTCTCTCTCTCTTTAATATTATTAATAATATATCGAACTGCCACCTCTGCCATTTAATGCAAAGATCCTCACCTTTCATTTCATTGTTTGTCTCCTTCTTCTTTCTCTACCCCTCTCTCAACAGACATCAAAGACAATCGTACACACGCACTCTAATTGATTGTCCCAAATCTTATTCACCACGAAGAGCTTTAACCAACTCCTACTTCTCCAACTATGTCACTTCTTGTTAACTATCTAGTACCGATCCCCCACAAAAAATATATATATATAGAGAGAGAGAGGGCTAAGGGCAATTTTATTTTGAAGTAATCACTTAAAAATATTGGGTATTTAGAAGTTTTTTACGAAGTAATTTTATCCTAAAAATAATCTAAACATAATAATTTTGCCTTTTGCCTTTTTGAATAAGCAACGTTAATTTTCTAACGGTTAGGTTGAATTTGCTTCTTGTTAAAAGTAAAATTCTTTCTCAAAAATCTCCAACGCTCTGAAATGGTTACTTCTGGAGCAACGCTCCATCTTAACACTGCATGTGTGTGTGTGTGAAATATATATCAGACTCAGCTCGCAGATTTTCTGGATCCTTAGGGTTTCACCTTTCAATTAGACATATACATACATATATATATGAAGCGGTAGTACTACATTAGCGTTTGGAGCTTATCATATAATTTAAACTGTCTCGAGGCTTGAAAGTATCTTAAACATGTATCAGAAGTAAATAGAGGCATGATTTCCGCTGTAGACAAAGACGTCACTGTTATTATCATCGTCTTCTAATTCATCGTCTTCATCTTCATCATCGTCGACTTCTTCTAACTCTTGGTGGTGGTGGTGGTCCCGGCTGTCGACGGTGTGAGGAGCATGGCCGTCACCGAAGGATCGAACGTGGTCTTTGAGGGATCTTTTGTGCTTAAAATCAGAGCCACAGATACAAAACCAGAGCTTGCCGCAATTCTTCTCGTGGGTCCTCCAGTCTCCTCTGACGGCGAACGCCTTGCCGCACTTCCGGCAGCCGAAGGGCTTGGCGCCGTGCTTGCGCTTGTAGTGTGTCTGAAGTGTCCTGAAATCCTTCAACGGCCTCGACCTCGGATGGTGGATGTTGTTCCGACAACCTTCGGCGCAACAATAACATGGCAGTCTCAGAATTGAAGACGCTGGTTTTGCCCCTCTCAGTGATTCTGGTCCTTTCCTATACTGCGATCCATGTCCCCACATATGCATCTGCATTAACAATAAGTTTAAGATTATCCATCTTCTTGTTAAAATTTGAAAGATTATATATATTTATGCAACCTCTGAAATACTCTTATTAATTAATCCAAAAGTGAGAAGAGTGAGTGAGTTGTAATAAACATGAACTGAACTCAATGGTATAGAGATATATATATATATATATATATATAATCAAAATGATGAAAATATGGCTAAACTCTAAAAACTAAAAAGATAGCTCTTTTAGAGTCCAGGGGCCTCGGTATTATTAATTTGTGATTATACAAGAAGAGAATCTGATATTTTTTATTGCTAAAAAAGGTAATAACAATAAATTAGTCAAGAAATCATGGGTCAAATCAGCATGACTGAATTCCTAAATTGGCAGGGAAAGCCTCAATCGAATAAATTACTTCCAACAAGGATTATGATTTTTATAAAGAATATGATAAAGAAAAAGCTGAGATCACTAACTAGTTAGGTGAACTTAACCCCAAACATAAAATCATAATCTGGGTCTCTTAACCCGATTAGTTGACCCGTATAGAGGAGCAGATGAATTCATGTGTAGCAGTTCTTTATTTTGTTTTTATTTTTTCGTGAGGTGAATGGAGCAATGATTACCTGCATGTTGTTGAAACGGTTGAAGGTTTTGTTGCAGACAGAGCAAGAGAATTGGGTGGGCCCGATGAGGATCTGAGCAGGGGAAGGAATCCAATACTGACCCGGAACATGACCCGAAGAAGACGACGAACTCAATAATGGGTCGGGTTTATTGCTATGAGAACCACCACCAGCACTGTTAGTAGTGGCAGCTGCAGGGAGGCCGATGTGGAGGGCGACGGTGACGCCAAGATCAGAGTTAGGGTTTTGGTGGTGAAGAAGATGATGATGATGTAGTGATACGACGTCGTTGGACGAAGAACAAGTAGCAGTGGGGTTCACCTTATTGGAAGAAATATTGTGTTGGCCAGGAGGTCCGAGAGAGAGGGAAATGGAGTGTTCGTCTTGTTCTTCAGGTTCTAAACATGACGAGAAGAAGGAGAAATTATGGTACTGAGTCTGCATGGTGATCGATGACGATGATGGCGAGTAATTATTCCCCACACAGAGAGAGGGAGAGGGAGAGAGAAGTGGAAGTGTGAGAAGGCAAGTGGGGACGACGATGGAGGCCTATAAATAAAGGAGGCTCTCGGGAATATGGATGTATAGCTTTTAGGAATTTCAATAATTTTTCAATATTAAGCTAAAATGCTTACACATTCCTGTAATGTGGCTTGTACTTGTGTTGTCGTAGTATATAGAATGTTTTTGTTTTTACTGTAAATTTTTTTTTTCTATCACACTCACATAAAAATGAGTGGGTCCAATTGTAAAAAGAAGAGAAAAAAATATTATTGAGACCTACTCACTTTTATATGAGTGTGACATATAAAATATTTTTGTAGAAACATTAAATTCAAAAAAGCAAGAAATGTATACATAAAAAAACAAATTAGTGTAGGCATAAAACATTTCCACAACGTAGTACTTTAATCCCTATTATAAGTCACTTGAAAAAAAATGAACATGATCCTTATCACGAGTAGCTAGTTAGGGAAGTACATTAACTAAGATTGCTCCTATTCAAAATTTGATACATGGTCTTGTGTTTGATCCCTAAGTATACAGTTGTGATAATTATTGTAGATATAGCAAGGTTACCCTTACTGTAGATCTACATTCCCGCAAACTAGACTAATGCCGGACATCAGTGGATTAATCAAAAAAAAATTGGTACATGGTTCTCAATGGTGGTGAATTATATTTGAAAATGAATTTAATGACTTGGCAACATCTCCTTAATTCTAAAAAAGTAGTTAGAAGTGACTTATAATAGGAATCAAACATCCAAAGTGGTGTGTGTGTGAGAGAGAGAGATTAATGAAGAGAGGGATCAAGGGAGGAAGGAAAATAAGGAAATGGAGGGGGATGAGAAAGGAAGAGGAGACAAGGGAGCGGCAAAGAAGGAAAAAAGACTGCATTGAAGAGCGCACCAAATACTTACAGTACCATCGTTCCTCTCTCTGTCTTTCTATTCTACTATTATATGCTTCTTTTTTATTTCATCTTCATTTTGTTTCTCATTTCTCATATAACTAAGCCTGGCCCCACCCTTCGGATCATTACACTAGTACTATGCCTGTTTGATAGGTGTTAGTAAGCTGAACTTTCTTGTTTTTTTTTGTTTGTGAAGTAAATGTGCAGGGATTAATGACCTGGGTTACACGCAGACAGGATCTGCGACACTTCTCATTTATAAGAAAGTTTTTATGCCACTAGGTTATAAAACTATTAGTGTAAAATTGAACCATTCACAAGGAGCAGTTCGCAAATTGAAATTAAGGTTAAAATCCGTCACTATAATTTGATGGGACAATTGCATTTACATTCTGGCCAACAGAAAATAAGACAAAATGATCTCTTAAAATCTCAAAATTGTATTTAACTATCATGGGAATTTTTTGCAATAAATTTTAATTGTCAAATGTTTATGGACTTGTCAATAGACACCTATATGGACTTGTTAGTGAAATTTGAATTTATTGTAAAAAAAGTCTCACGAGATTTAAATGCAATTTTGAGATTTTAAGAGACCACTTTATTATATTTTCTTTTATCGGAACTTAAGTGCAATTTACCTTGATTTGATTTATATTTGGATGTGAAAAATTTAAGGGTTAATATAATATTTAGTCCGTAAAGTTTTCCATCGTTTTGGTTTTGGTCCCTTAAGTTTCAAACCAGATATTTTAGTTCCTCAAATTTCATTTCTTATTATCATTTATCCCTATAAATAAACAAAGACTTGGACTATTTTGACTCTGGGGAACCAAAACTAAGATGAGAACAAACTTGAGAGATCAAATATTATTTTAACCCAAAACATAAACTAGTACTGAGAGTTAGTTAGTTACTAGAGTATAACATGATTTATGTTTTTATACATCAACCTAGATAACTAAATATTTTACCGTGTTAGAAAAAAAATAAGTTTTTTTAATATATTTGATATATATTCAAATCGATCTCCTGTCTCAAAAAAAGTAAGATGTGTCAACGGCCTTCTACTACTAGCTTAGCTTAGAAACATGAAAATTCATATGCAAGTCAAATGTCATGGGTCTGATTTTCTACCCCTTTAAATCTTAAAAACAGACAAGAAGAAGAAGAAGAAGCAAGATGCATTTCATAATTATGACCGGTGCGCGCGACTTAGTATAAGTAGACAATAATATATATGGCAAATTAAAAAAAGTTAAAGGGAAATAATTGACAGCTATATGATTATTTTTAGACTAGTGTGTATATATAGTGTTATATAATTATGACACATTTGGTATGTATTATTAGAGTGTTTGATATAGTGTTATAACTTATATATGTGTTGCATCAATACGACATTATGTGTGTTGGTGCTTTTTTTGTACGTACCACAAGCGAAAATGCTCGTCTTCCGAGTCCGACCACAATAATCTCATCTCCTTCACTTTCTTCTGGTTTCACTTCTGCACTCATTCTCTCTCTCACTCTCACACACTCACATAGAGAGAGAGTCACAACTCACAACACACAAACCCAAAAGTGAGACTGAGTGGGCGATACATAGGGAGAGGTCTCTTTCTCAAATCCAGACAGACACAAGAAAAACACAAAGCCACAAACTGATAAGAGTTAATCATAGCTTATATATATAACGTACACAGTATGTAGACTTGGAGAACTGTAGATTGTGTGTTTGTGTGTGTCTCTTTCTCTCTCTCTCACTCTCACTTTTGTTGCCAAAAGGGTTGATGATAGTGATAGTGAGGGTGAAAAGAGAAGTTACCTGCAGAGTGAAAATAATTACATCTAAAGAGACTCATCACAGACTTTCATTATCTTTCAATTTCTCTGCTGCAGGTTAATGTGTTTAGGTTTTATGGTTGTTATATATACATACATACATATATACATATATATATATATATATATATGCACCTCTACCCTCATTCAAACTCTTCAATATTACTCATATCTTTCTCTAAAGATAATTTATGTTACTTTTAAAAGATGAAAATGACAGTAATAAAAAAAAAAAAACATAGCTAGATGAAAGTGACAGTGTTCGATCAGTTTTCCTTTAATTATCTCCAGTCTCCACCATCTATCTATATACCCCTTTTTTTCCTTTGGCCAAAATTGGATATCAATGCATTTGATTGGATTGGTTTAATAATCTCAAGTGGTGGATAAATTTTGTTTCAGCCGTTTGCTTCTATCTAGAGCTTTATGACCATGTTTTTAAATAATAATAAAAAAATCCATGATATTTTCTTGTTTTCCAGGAGTTCTTCCTCTTGAACTTGTATTTTGAATATTTTTTTCTTTAACTTTATAATATAATTGTTTTTATTTTTAAGAAAAGAAGAAGAAGAAAAATGGATCGAGTTCAAGAACATATGCGTTGAATATGTTTGTTGTCAATTTTTTCAATAAAAAGATCATGAGTTAATTAGCATCCATTTTTTTCAAAAAAAAAAAAAAAAAAATCAATCATGTCATTAATTAGTAATTACCACCAAATCATTCGCGAACTATATGATTTTTTATTCAAATAATGATAATAATAATAATAGCGAGCCTAACAAAATTATATTCTATAAATTTTAAATTTTGTCTGGCCAAGATAAAAATTTAAAAAATTAAAGTTATCGGCCTTTACCTTTGAATTAGAAGTGCATAAAGTCACACTAGTCTCATGTTTGAATAGAGAGAAAATTATGAAAGAGAGAAAACTCCCAAAAATAGTAAAAAAAATTATCTTTTTTAAAAAGTTTCCTTCCTACTATTCCATTCTCTATATTTTCCTCCCATTTTTCTCTCCATCCAAACGTGTGCTAGTCAAAATTAGTTTTTTTTTTTCTTTTCCAAACTCGTTATATTTGTGATCTTTTTGTTGTATTCACTTTTTTTAACCTTAATGCACATAATTAGGGGGGTCCAGGTAAAGATTTGCAACATCGGAATTTTTGATGGATTGCACATGCAGTTACTCCGAGCATGTTTAAAAACTTACCACTCTTACCCAAAATGAAATCTACTCATTATGTTTGTGATTTTTTTGTTACATTCACTTTTCCTAACCCCAATGCACATTGTTGGGGGTCTGAACAAAGATTTGTAATAATCGGATTTTGAGTGGATTGTATATAAAATTCTTTGTGCTAGACACTCCTGGAGTAAAAAAAAATTGTGCAGGGCGCTCATTGAGTAAAAGTTCGTTGGCCAATTTGTATTTTAACCCTTAAAAAGTTGACATTTTAACGGACGTTGGTTTTTTTTCTAACGGCATTGTGTTGACTTTATATTTTTAAATTTTTTTAAATATTTTTAGTCATCTTAAAACTTTTTTGTACTAAACACTCCTAAAATAAAAGTTCGGCTCACCTACACATACTTATATACCTACCTTTCACTTTTTATCAGATATATCTTTTCTCATGCTAAATAATAAAGAGACAAAATAAACGGATGGGCCAGACTTGTGGGCTAGTGGGCCTAACTCTATTTTAAGTTTTGACACCCCTAAGCTAAGCTAGGAGCCTTTGATTGATCCTGCCCCACCACTGTGATCATTATTTTTAAGGGAAAATCCAAGAAACATAAAAAATAAAAATAAATTCTTAATATAAGATTCGTTATCTAAAAACTTTCAAAAGACTTCAATAATATAGATTTAAATTGTGAAATTACATGTTTACCTTATTGTCAATATAACACATAAATTTATCAACCGTCAATAATACATATATACTTGTGAATGATAACACTATAACTTATCAATAGATGAACTTACTAATAGTTAGAGCTGAGAATCAGGGTCGGCCCGATCCGACAAGGCCTGAGATAAGAAAAACATCTTTTTTTAAAGCCCGGCCCCATAGTATCGGGCGGGACACGAAAATTATAATTCCAAATTTTAACTATTTTTCCTTCAATTTTTTTCAAATAAATATAATTAATAAATTGCAACTATTAAAGTTCTAATCTATCAAATAAATATTACCAACATTAATATCTAAACAATATAAATTATTCAACAAATAAACATATTCATTAATTCATAATAAAAAACAAATAAACAGAAAGAATATGTTTTTTTTTTTTTTTTTTCCAAAAAATATTAAACAAAAGAATTGCTTTATGTATGCCCAGGACAAAATGTCTCTTCCGCTCGTAATTTTATGTGTGTTTGCATATTCTTGAGGTTCATGCATGATTTTCTTTGACAAGGTAAAAATAATTATACTTATTTTACACAAAATATATTTATAATTTATTACTTATATAATATTGTAAAACCAAAGTATGTGTTTATTTAATATGAAAATATCTCTTCTTTAAAATTTATAATAACTAATTATGTGTTTTAATAGAGAATAATAATAAACATAAGAAAATGTTATAGTTTAAATTAAAAAAACTAAGTAATTACAAATAAACACATTCATTAAGTGGAAGTCTAAATAATAATTTTTTTTAAAAAAAAGCTACAGTTAAACGGGCCTGCAGGGCCGGTCCTGCAGGGCTTATTTCAAATTTCTAACATATTTTTCAAGCTCGAGTCCTACAGGACCAGGACTTAAACGGGCCGGTCCGATTTCTCGACCCTACTAATAGTAACACTATAACTTGTGAAATCCCTTGGGTCTTTTAGATAGTAACTCACATACTGAAACTTTTTTATATTTTTTTGTTTATTGGAACTGCTGCGATTTTCTCTTATTCTAATTAGCACATTCATATAATAACCAATTTTTTATTTATATATATATATATTATGACTGTCTAAATCAAAATTTAGATTTTTTAAGTAAATTCAAAATAATACTAGGCCTGAATAATCTTCAAAAATAATTTCATGATTTCAATTATGAAAAAAAATTAAATATATCAAATATATCTTTCAGTGTAATTATGTTCTCATTAATTTAGCTAATATTTTGAGTTATTTTTATTAAGTCATTTGATGTATTAAAAATAAAAATTATGTGATATAAATTTATAGGGAAAATCCCAGCAAAATACAATTAAAAATGGGAAAGACAAATGGGTGCTATTAATTTATTAAATCGTGAGTCAGAATAGGAATATGAGATTTGCAATTCTGACCAAATTGCCCTAACTTGAAGGAACGAGTTGTAGGGGTCAATAACAACATCTATATTTATTTTGACATTAAATTTTACATTAAGGACTTCATGTTTCATCAAAAACCAACATCCTAGGAATAATTTTAAGGGCATTAGTTTTAGGGGTTAATAACAACATCTGTATCTATATTAACAACATCAGATTTTACGTTAACGACTTCATTTTCATGTTTCAGAATTTAATTTATGGTAATTTGGTCAAAATTAGAAATCTTAGATTCCTACTTCAATTCTGACTTATAGATTTGATAAATTGGCAGCATCAATTTATCTTTTCCCATTTTCAATTATATTTTTATTAAATTTCCCCAGTTTTCTATATATCGTTGTGCAGAGGCTATTGCGTAATAAAGTGAAAAGAGGTTGGATGTTTCACTGTGTTGCTTCTATTTGAGAAAGAGCCTTGATTTGATGTGTCCCTGAAATTTCCCAGCACGTGTTGGTCAAGCCTTCCTATTTATTGGAAATCAAGTCCTTTGTCCAAATAAATACATATACACCTACTATTTAGTAATTGTTCTTAATAGTATTTTTTCTTAAATTTTCTAATATACCTTAACGTTTGTTATAGTAATTGTAGTTGTCTTGGAAACTTCGAAAGTTCATAAACATAATTAAAGCTGTAATTGAAAATATAGTAATTATTATTTTTTAAAATTTTAAAAAAGGGATAAAGTAAGAAGTCTTGAAATTGATATAGTTTTTGAAAATAAAAAAACGGAAGTCCCTCCCATCCAAAATATATGAATTCTTTTAGAAAGAAATAATGTTTCAAAATATAAGAGGTTAATAAGGTAACTTTAAGAGCGAAGAGGAATAATAAATACAGATTTAAAAATAATATTTTTAATAATTAAGGATAAAATATGTAAATTTTATTGATAAAAGATATTCTTAGTTGTTGTAAATTATGAGTAATTAACAATGTTTTATATTTTGGATGGACAGCAATACAGACATGGAGGAAAGGAATGGTCAAACTCAAACAAGTGATGAGTTCGAGCAAAAAAAAAAAAAACAAGTGATGAGCACCAAAATATTGAAGGGTCAAACATTAGCTAGTGGTGTCATATTCATTTATTCGCTGGGGAAGACAAACGACAACTACTGAATCTCCAGAGACCACATTAAACGCAGTGACGTAATACGTTTATAACTGCAGTCTGTCTATGCATAACCAGCTACAGGAACCAAACAAAAAATAAAAAACAAAGAGACTTTTTTCAACAATATGATCAACCCTTAAATATATTTATAATCACCTCATATGTATACTTGGAATCCTGGGGACATATACTCCTCTCGTCTGATTCAGTATGTTTCACTTAACCTTAGAAAAACCTTAAACTTCATTAATTCTATCTTAAAATTCAATAACTTTCTAATTTTATCCCTATCTGATTAATATACATTATTGGCTAAAATATACATCTGGTCCTTTATGTTTGCCTCTCGTATTATTTTAGTCCCTTAAGTTTGTAAAATACACGTTTGGTCCCTTAATATTGACACCGTTAGTCTGACTTAACGGAAAATACGGACTCAATAGTTTTAAGCGTTTAATGCGATTAAATGCTAACCAAACATACTTATATATTAGTATTTTAATAAATTAATATTTAAAATTCTATTAATTGAAAAAAAAAAAAACTAATCTTTGCAGACTGTTTTGTGGTTTTTCACAATTTGTGAAGATCAAATATATATTTTTTGCCGAAGAAAATTAAATATTTTTCAATAAATAGGATTTAAAATATTAATTTATTAAAATACTAACATATAAGCATGTTTAGTCAAAGCATTTAATTGCACACGGTCATCGTTTAAAATTGTTAAGTCAGTATTTTCTGTTAAGTCAAATTAACGGTGTTAGCATTAAGGGACCAAACGTACACTTTACAAACTTAAGGGACTAAAATGATATCAGAGGCAAACATAAAGGATCATATTTATACTTTAGCCTACATTATACTACTTTCAGTCTACAATATAAGTCATTTCAACTAATTCATTAAAATCAAGAAATAGTAGTTAATTGATCAACTTTTCTTAAATTCAAAGAAATTTCCAATTTTACCCATATTAAATGAGATTTTGAAGGAAAGAGGAAAAAAATACAATGAGCCATGTTTAAACATTAACTACATGGGCAAAATTGATAAATTGACATTAATTGCTTTCAAAGTGACTTATATTATTAATCAAGCAATTCTTTTAAATATAACTTATATTATAGATCGGAGATAGTACTACTTAAAAAAAGAGTAGACACAATAATAAAGAAAGTGTAAAACTTTACGTTCATATATATGAAAAATTTAATAGAAGTAAGACTTATAAATATGACTAAAAAATGTATTCTTTTTCTACCCATTACTAGAGGAGATATTGTTATAAATATTGTATTTCATATCATATATTGATATTGATAATGATAAAAACTTAATAAAATTCATAGGTCTCCATCATCGTAATTAAATTGGCTAGGTTAAAGATAGTAGTAAAAGGGCATGTGGTGAAGCAAGGAGACAAAGAAGACAAAGTAGTAGCTCCACGAAGAAACCTATAAAACATGAGTAAATACAAAGTAAATGGCATTGCCATATAAAGTGAGTGCAGAAATCTAAGAGGGACTGAAGAAGGGAAAGAGAAGGGCCATATAACTAGAGATAGAGACATTGGATTCTATTAATAACTATAAGGGAAAAAGAACAGACAGACATAAAGAGCCATAAATTCATAATCAAGTTTCTGTAGCAAAGTGACGTATGAGAAGGACAAGGGTTAAAGCCGATGATGGATGATATAACATATTAGAGAAAGGTTTATATTGAGAAAACTTGGAAGCAGAAAGCTATAACAAGAGTTATCCAAGAATGTTGCAAGTATGAGAAAGGAAACTGGCTTCATCTGAGTCTTTCTTATTAGCCTCCATCATTGATCTGTCACTCAAATTTCTCAGATCTCAGTCTCTGTCACAGAACTCTCTGTTTTATATACTCTCTCTTACATGTTTGTGTGTGTGTGTGTGTGTTGTCTCTTGCGCTGGTCAAGATTCATTGTTTGACTTTGACTAAGTGTGAGATACAGAAGAACATTTATGTGGTCCTCTAACGTCGCTGTTATAGGGGCCTTTTATATGTCTAAACCAAAGGGCCTTTTGTTTTGTGAACGAGGAGATTCTTGGGCAACTTGAACATAATAAGAATGACGATAACAAGAAAGTAAGTGAAGAGAATGAGATAATAGGATAATGGATTGAGGTTACGGAAATGATTAGAAGGGAAATATGTCAATTGAGAGAATTTAGAAAATGACAAATTCAGTATAACAGATTGATAGTTGTCATTCAAAAGTTTATTAGTCATTTGCAAATGAAAATGAATTGCATGCTTCGTAAACACTTTCCCTATTGAAATTTAATAATTTTTTTAGTTAAATGGACACCAATTCTAATAAGATGATTTTCAATTGAACAACTATTTAACACGAATTCATTTACATATTGATTCGCAATTGATTGAGGATAATCATAACTATAAATGCTACCTAAAACTCAAAGTACATGAGTTTCTTGAAGAGTTTCTTGTTATTCCAAAAATAATATCTCAATTGTTTTTCCCCCTCATATTTATTATTTGAAATATAAGTAAGTTTAACCATTGGTTTATCCGAATAAGTATGGCTTAAGACAAAAGTGATCTTGTGACTAATGCTGAACTTTTCCCCCTAATTTAATAAGGGAAAATTTTGGAAATATGTTTTAAATGCATCTCAATTTTACATTTTTGTTTTTGCTTTTTTTTTAAATGAAATTTTGAACTTTTTTTTTTTTTTTTTTTTTTTTTTTTAGACTTTTTTTTCCTTAAATAAGAAAGAAAGAAATGATGTTGAACATTTTGATGTTGAACATTTTGCTTCTCAACGTGGGACAGAACACAGGCCCAAACAAGAACTTGAGATGGAAAAGACTTGCGGATCGTATCAAATCAATGGATACAGACATATATTGGATACTGGAAGTTGGCTAAGTTGATGCTTCTTTAAAATGGGCCAATTTTGGGCTGAATCTCAAAGCCCAAAACAAGGCCCTGCGAGTCTGAATTAAGGAAAAGTGGGGAAATCCTCGATCTTCTTCTTTTTCTTTTTTTTACCTGAGGGAAATCAATCAATCTTGAGACATACGTTTCCTTCACACACACAAATAATCTAAGATTACACGTATAAAAAGGGATTTGAAAATGACTTAAATAACGTAAGACATTGTTTTTTTATGATTAAATAGTAAATCCATCCCGAAAATAAATGTCCAAAGTAATTTTATCCTGGAAGTTGTTTTTTTTTTTTTGGCTCAATATAGCCCCTAAATTTAAAAATGTAATAATATTATCATTTTTCTTTAAAAAATTAACATTGAGAGTTGAAAAAGTGATATTGACCATTAACTTTTTAATAAAAAAGGGTAATATTACTACGTTTTTAAATTTCTCGAGACTACATTGTTAAAAAAACAGGGAAAAATTGCTCCTATGTGTACTTTCGGGGCATATTTGCTATTTAACTTTTTTTTTTTTTTTAGTTTGGGAAAAAGATAAGAAATACCAATTGAATTTTGGAATCCTAAATTAGTCTTATTACCTATAAAAATATATGTACTTACTACATGAGCTTAGAAATTGACAATTGATTTTAGTAGGAAATCATTAATTGGGATTTTGAAGTTTGAGGGTTATTTTTTCTCTTTTCTATTTTTTACTTTTTGTTTTTGGAATAAATAGATATTTTTTTCATAATTTTTTATTATTATTTTTAACTGCGAAGGACAAAAATGGCGAGAAAAATTGTGAAATTATTTAGGGTAAATGTTAAAGAATATTAAATGAGAAAGGAAAATGGAATGGAGGTCATATATTTAAAATAAAACAAATCTCTTATACAATGATTAACAACTAAATAAATACTTAATCATCTTTATATTATGTATTAGTTTATTTATAATTAGTTTTTTTTTAGAACGCAAGGATATACCCACATTAAAAGATCATTGGTACTTTTTGTTTTTTTTTTTTTGTCTTAGCATGTGCAATCATTATAACTTCCATAAAGAAATCAAACTCATGGGCTCAAACCAAAAAAATATCTTGTTGCCATTTGGGTTTACAACTTGCAAGGCACAAGAATTTACTGGTATTCTTTGAACTTCATAATATTTAGAAGGACAAAATGCACTTTTAGTTTTTCAATTTTACACAATATTATATTGTATTTTCGTTAAAAAAAAAATGCTGATATTAAAAATTAAAATGTTGATAAAATTTTTTTTAAATACTGACATATTAAGTTTAATTTTTAAAATAACAATAACTATTTCTAAAAATCATCATTTGAAACCGACGGTATTTAGGTTAGAAGACATGGTTTTGAGTGGAAAATTATAGTTTTTTAGAAGCTATTTTTTTTATTATTGTTTTTAAAATTTGTTATTCAAAATTTATTCTCTAAAATTACTTTTATCACTTTTTCTTTATAAAATATTCTACAAAATATAATCAAAACACATTCAATTTAGAAGCATAGTTCGAAGTTAAAGACCAAAAGCTGATTCTAATAAGCTATTTAAGGCCTTTTTTTTAATATTTTCAAGTGTTCTTGATGAATATGTTTTTTAAGATTCAAACTTAGGTTTTCTTTTTTATAGGGTGAGGCTATTTACTATTTCAATAAAAAACTTTGGTTGGCTAACATTTGTTGTTGGGCAACATTAACTTAACACAAAAATTTATTTTAGTCCTTTATTTTTATGTAGTGTCTATTTATCCCTTTTATGATAATATTATTAACAAAAAAATATTGATATTGAAATTTTAAATGTTAACAAAACATTTTTAAATACTATGTTAAGTTCAATTTTCAAAATAACAATAACTATTGAGTAATAAGTGACATCAAACCTACGACCTCCTAATAATCATACAACTGGATTACAATGCCGTTCTAAAGCTGATTCTTATAAGTTCATGTCACCTGAACTTTTGGCTGGTAAAGCATGTTTCGCACCGTCAATTCCTTGACTTTCACACAACGATCTTAAGTGGTGGAAGCGGGTACATTGCCACGTCATAGTTGATACACGCGCTGGTAGAGAGCGAGTGGGGAGAAGGGAAGATGAAAGAAGGCGTGAGCATTGAGTAAAGTAAAAGAAGTGGGTGTGAAACAGGAAAACAGAGAAGGACCGTTGGAGGGGGCGAAAGGCCAAGTTCCAGATAAGTCTTGGGGAGAATCATACGCGGCGCGGCGCACGCGTGTAACGCGCTCCTAAAAGATTCCCTTCTTTCATAACCCCGAGGTATATTCTGTGGATATGTCCCCACAATTCATCAATCATATCACATTCAGATTTCCCTCTAATCGCTCTATTCCTTGTCCCCTGCGGCTCAACCTTTTCTTTTTTTAATCCATATTGGCAAAATTAATCTTTTCAACCATTAAGTTTTAACTCACTTATAGATTACTCCTTATCTTTTAACTTCATTCTTATAGTTTTACTTTAGTATATAAATTTTAACTTATTGTAACTCAGTCCCTATAATTTTAAATATTTTATAAGGTAACTAATAGATTATAAAATATAAAAACTAAATTAAAACTATATGGACTAAATTTTACTAAGCCAAAGTATAAAGATTAAGTTATAACTTAATCAAAACCATATAATCTAAAAGATTAAATTTTAAAGTTTAAAATTTCTAAATCCAAAATATCCCAAATTTTAGAATTACTTCCTACAGTACAAATTTAATTTTTGAGAAAATTACTGAAAATTTTCTTACAAAATAAAAAAAAAAAAAATCAGTATCTTTACCTAAAGGAATTAAAAGATTCAGGTGCTTTTTAACTCAATTATGTGCAAAATTGCACACAGCTTAAAAGAGAGAGAGAGAGTCATGAACGCAGAAGAAGATAGGTGATACATAAATTTTTAAATAAATTTCAGGTATTTTTGAGTAATAAAATTTATAACGAAAATTTTGTAATTTGTTTGAAAATTGATACCAAACATCTTATCTGGTTAGCTCTATAGTTACAGTAATATCTCTTCGGATAAGAATGAAAATAGGATAAACAGATTCGCTATTTTAAACTTAGATATACACTACCCCACTCCCCCAAAACCCCCCCAAAAAAAAAAAAAAAAAAAAAAATAATAATAATAAAAAATGAATCAATGATTTAGTTGTTTATTTTTCAGAGATTATGTATATTATTTTAAAATATTTATATTTATTATTTTTCTTTAAATCAATTCGTCTAACTCATAAATTATTATACACAATATAAGTTGTGCTTAAGTAATTTTTTTAGCTTATTTAATCTCTCGAAAAAAAGTCTAACTTATTCTTAAATTAAGGGAGTGAACTAATATAAGTTGGCTATCAATGATTTTTTTTTAAAAAAAAAAAAACCTTTTTGTTGATTGTATAAGTATTATTTGATAGAACTCGCCATTAAGACTTTAGTATTTTACCGCTTGCAAATTTTTGGATTCATTATGTCTATGAAATTATATAAAGTTGTTTATATTATTATTCTCATTTTCCGTTTCATCATATGATTTCAAAGCAGATAGATGACGAGGTAAAAAAACATAGATGTAAATGACCTTGTGGCCTAATATATGAAGAATCCTCGTAAGTAGAAGTTCGCAAGTTGAATCCTGTTATGAACCTATACAAAGTCTCATTTACAATATGATCTAATAAGAAGCAATCCATATCAGAATCCAACTATAATGAGGGGAGATTCTAACTGCCCTACAATTAAGGTTGTAATCAAGGAATATCTATAACCACTTGCAGGTGTGACAGGTACAATATCAGGATCATGAGGCTCTGTGTCCAAACTCTAAGGTAATCTCTATAAATAAAAGGTAAATCTAAAAGGTACGAAGATTCATTCAATTTTCATTTATGTTTCAGTCGTTATACACACATATCACCCACTTTAGCTAACACCTATACATACACAGTGATCCATTATTCTATTTGGTATCTGCCTCATAGATATCTTAGAGAGTCACCAGATCCTATATCAATATACTAATCCAGCCGGGCTAGATATCTGTATTCTTATACAGAACAAATCCCATTTATACCCTTATACCCATGTAAGTAGGATACTATCTTTGACCCAAAATACGAGTAATTTTTAAGTGTTAATTAACTATCTCATCTGAATTAAGAAAGAGTATTAACATCTTAAATACGTTTTATATTAAAAAAACTCAACTTCATCCCTTTTAAAATTGTCTCATATATTTTTTTCCTTAAAATTTAATATTTAATGTATCCCACCAATAGATACTGGTAAAGTTGAAAAATAGGATTTCCTCCATTCCTTATTATAAATTTTTAAATAATTAATTTGCATTGATCAATAAAATAATTAAAATTAATTAAAATCATGTATTATTTTCAACTCTATCCTTATTTATAAAAATAATAAATAAGATATATAAAGATAATAAATACGACTAAAATTAGAAAAGAGGCAATAATTTTTTTTAAAAAAAAAATTGAAAACTGAGAGGAGAGAGAGTATTGGAAGCTTATCTGATGAGGAAAAAGTGGATATGATCAAGCGGGTGAAGAATAAGAAAACCGATGACGCATAGCCAGCCCAGCTGGGAGCCCACAGTGTAAAAGCGAATCAAAGCTTGGAATATTCAACTTTCTCTCTCTATTTGTCTCTCCCTCTCTCTCTCACACTAAGAAAATTATTATTATTATTATTATTAGTAATTGTTCATAAATATCCATCAAAGATTCGTTTTTGTACGCGACGCCACGACCTCGATATTTTCCCGACCTCTTCTACACCCTCCGATCCGCCTCTTCCTTCTTCCCCTTCCTTCGTATTCCCTCTCTTCCATTCAAATTTTTTTTAATTTAATCTCTTCTTTCCCAAGTTTTTATTATTCCGTATTTTGATTCTACTTGGATCCCATAATATTCTCTCTCTTTCACAGAAGAACCCTTCTTCTTCGGTTGTTGTTAAGTGGGTCGGATCTACCTATGCTTCCACTAAACGCCATTCTTATATATTCCTTCTCCTTCCTTCTCTCTCAGATTTGCCTCTCACACTTCTGATCTTCTGCCTTCATAACACGGTTTTTAGCTTTTTAGTTTCTGAGAATCAACCAAAAAAATGCAGCGTCAGAAAATGGGATTTCTAGAATATGTTGAAGCGTTAGAAGAAGAACGCCAGAAAATTCAGGTCTTCTCTAGAGAACTTCCGCTTGCACTTGAACTTGTCTCGCAAGGTACAACACCATCTCTAAATCCATTACTGAGTTTTTGAAAACTTTTTTTTTTTTTTTTTTTTTTTTTTTTGTAATTTGATTTTGATTCTGAGTTTTGTGGTTTTTTTTTTGGGGTAGCCATTGATGCTTATAGGCAACAACTTTCTGGAACGACGGAGTACAATGTTCATGGACAATCGGATTGTTCGGAGCAGACGTCAATGGAAGAAGGACCTGTGCTTGAAGAGTTTATTCCGATCAAGAAAAGAGATTCCCCTGATTGTGACAACGAAGAAGACGAAGATGAACAACATTCGCATAAGCATAAGATTCTCAAGGAGAACGATAATAAGAACTCTGATAAGAGAAAATCCGACTGGCTCAGATCCGTCCAGCTCTGGAATCCAGATCCCCCAACTAAAGAGGTATTCTAGAATTTTCTCTCAGGGCAAAAAAAAAAAAAAAAAAAAAAAAAAGCCGATTGATATGAAATTTGGCTGTGCTGGAATCTGATCAGTTTGGGAAATGAATTGAATTGAAATGAATTAAATATGTGTTTGTGCAGGATTTGCCGAGAAAAGCGATGGTAGTGGAAGTGAAGAGAAATGGAGGTGCGTTCCAGCCATTTCACAGAGAAGACGATAATAATGTTGGAAAGACGAACAATAACAACAACAACGTCACATCGGCAGCTAAATCTGCATCTCCAGCTGCCGTGCCTGCAATGAGCTCCACCGCCGGCGGCGGAGGCGGAAGCAAGGGATCGGAGGAGAAAGAAGGACAGGGTCAGAGGAAGCAACGGCGGTGCTGGTCACCTGAATTACACAAACGCTTCTTACAAGCCCTTCAACAACTCGGCGGTCCAGATTGTGCGTATCTTTTCGTAATTACTTCGTATTACCCAAATTTCATTGTTATTACTATTTCACCCAAGAAAAAAAATCTAATTCATGTCTCCTGTCCCTGTTTGTTTCATCAGCTGCAACTCCAAAGCAGATCAGAGAGCTCATGAGGGTGGATGGCCTCACAAACGATGAAGTCAAAAGTCACTTGCAGGTTCGTCTCTGTGATTTCTTATCTCAGTATCTGAAGATTGTCATATATCTGAAGATGTTTTTGTATGAATTGATTCATTTGAAGGAATTAATCTGAAAGTTAGTTTTCGGTTTTTTCAGAAATTTCGTTTGCACACAAGAAGACCTAGTCCTATGATTCACAACAATGCTACATCACAAACAGCTCCGTTTGTCCTTGTTGGGAACATATTTGTGCAGCCACCAGAATATGCAGCGGCAGTGGCAACTTCAACAGCATCAGGCGAGGTGACCACAGTGACTACGCCGCCCGGGATTTATGCACCGGTGGCGGCGCATCCTCCGATGCCAGTGGCGGTGCCGCCTGTTGATAAGAAGGCTCAGGTGAAGCAATTGGAGCAGTCACATTCAGATGAAGAAAGGGTGAATCATGGTAGTGAAGGAGCTGTTCATTCAAATTCTTCTCCTGATTCATCATCTTCCACGCACACTACTTCTCATTCTCATGGATATTGAGTTTTGAGATCATGAAGATAACTGTGCAGTAGAAAAAAAGGGCGGGGGGGGTAATCAAATTTTGTAATCAGAATGTTGTAGTAGAGAGGACTTTGATCTGTGATATTATTGTCTTTGTTCTAATGGGGGGGTTTTAAATTATAGAGGTGAAAGTACAGGGTTGACAGTTTTGTTGTGCAATGTGTAAGCTACGTAAAATTAGAATACATTTTATCAGAATTCAGAACTGTGTTATATATTATATCATCTTTTGAAAACTTCCAACTGTTCTTCTTTCTTTATGATCGTTTTTGTATTGGCTCATTTACCTATTTCTTATTTCAATCCAGCCATTTCGTTAATCCACTGAAATTTCAAGTTGACTTGCCCTGTTTTCTTTTTCATATATTGTGATAAAGCAGCATCTAGATCCATTCATACAAAGTGACAAAATAACTCAGCCATGACTTCCCCTTGATAAAAAGAAGTGAACACCACATGGCTCTAAAATAAGGTTTAGCACTACTCCTTCTCATTCTTTTTATTGGAAATACGAAAATTCACAGCTTATAAAACAAACAACCCAAACCCTGAAGTTATGACTCAAGGGAGGTGTTTGGTATAAATTGAGCCAAACAGCTCCGATTTCATGCGGAACAACAAAAAGATCAATAAAGTCTTATCCTACTAATGCTATGGTCAACTAAATGGATCATATGATGCCATTGTGCTTTAATCTATGTAAACATTCTATAACTTCTTTGAGTGTTTGCTTTTGTCTTTATCTATTTCCTTTTAGAGGACTCCATAATTCCATATGCTTGATCGACTCTCTTTACCGGCGCACAAAATGGTCTTTGTTGTTAAAATCGTGTGCATTGTTTTTTAACCTCAATTTGAAAGGTGAACTGAACGATTGGGTGGATTGTGATGTATAGTTGGGTGAGAAGTAATTAGGTGGGGGCAAGGGGGAATAAAGGCATAGTGGGGGGAATCTGGAGAGAATATCCCAAGAGAATATACAATGAACCCAAAAACACAGGTGTTGATTGGATGCACTGAACAGGACAAACAAGTTGCTTCTTCGCCTTCATTGTCCTCTTACATTATCATTATTCTTGAAGGCGCCATTCTCTGCTTCTCTCTCCCATTCCCAACATTACAACATCCCACCTTCTTATATTATTTATTGTAGTAATTATAAAATATATTTAACTGATTTTGAAAATATTAAAAAATAGTTAAATTAGTTAATTTTATTCATTTTTTAAATTACCTTTATATAAATTTTGGAGTTAAACTAACCAGAATTATCTCTCTGTTTTTGGTTGGGGCGACATGGTTATGACGAACGGGCGGTTCAAGAGTGTGAAGCACCGGGTTTTGGCGAACCGGTCCAAGTTGAGACTCTTAATTATCTATTTTGCCGGTCCACCATTGAACCAGAAGATGGCCCCATTAACTTCTCTCACATTGACAGGAAAGGAAAGCTTGTACAAAGAGTTTACGTGGTTCGAGACTTCGAGTACAAGACCTCGGCTTATGGGACAAGACTGGCCGATAATAGGCTTTGTCCCTCTGAGAGAAGAGTCCACATCCTTATAGCTTATGTGCTTATCAAATGGTTATGCCTTAAATTGAGGTATAAGTATGTATTTTTTTTTTTTTTGTATTGTATTTATTTATATTTAAATTATGTCTTTGCTTTTCGAAAAAAAAATTTAGACCCAAAGTATCTCAAATTAATTAGTTTTCATGATAATCTTGGTGTTATAAACAAATTTTTTTGAATACAGTACCGGAAACTAATTAATTTGAAATATTGGATACAAAAAAAAATTTTAAAAACAGCACATAATTTAAATATAAATAAAAAAAAATAAAAAATTACATGCTTATACCTCAATTTGAGGTATAAGCATGTAATAAGCACATAAGCTATAAACATCATACGTGGACTCTTGAGAGAATCGCAGCCTCATAATAACCCCAAAAAAAAAAAATGTAGTTTGTATTTTTTTTTATATTAACATTATGATTTTTCAACGGAAAATTTGAGTTAAAAAAAAGTTGAATCTCTTACTTGATAAAATATAAACATATTATTAAATTAATTATTGTGGAGGAAATATTAGGAGTGATATGGGAAAAAAATGATAAAAATTGCTCAATTATTTTATTTTAAAAAAATAGTAAAATTAAAGTGTATGTGAAATTAATGATTTGCAAGCATTACTTACGTTATAAAATATATATGTGATTTATTAGACTATTATTATATTTAATTATTATTGAAAAAGTATCAATAGGAGTATTTTAGGAAGAAATTGACAAAAATTAGAATGTTATCTTATAATTATGATCAAAACAAACTCTTAAATGTTGTCTTATAATTAAGACAGGAGAAAGTATCAGGAGATTGACGTATCATTTTATATCACTTATAATATATTTTATCAAAATTTTTATACGCTTAATTCTTATCCTATTTATAAGGCAATTATAATATATTTTATCAAAATTTTCTTTAAAAAAGCTTAAATCTTATTAGCTCTATTTTAAAATTTAACAACTTCTCAACTTTACCATAGTCTAATATGAAGACATAAGTAAAAATTGAAAAGATGAAAAAAAAATAATAAATCGAAGGTAAATTATTCATTCATATAATACTTTAAGAAAATAATTTGTCCTAAGGGTTAAAAGAATAAGTTTTCTATTAGCCTTAAACATAGGAGTAGAGAAGTAGTAAATTACTGCTTCCCGGCTATAAATATATGATGTATGAACTAATTAAGAAGTTAGTTTTTGTTTTAAATGAAAATTTTCAACTTCCTCGAGCTCTCATATTTATCATCATCAATCAATAAGAGTAGTTTTAAATTTAAATAATTAAAAGAAGATATATATTTTTTTAAAAAAAACACACATTTTTTTTTCATAAAATAACTAATTAAAATAATCTAATGGGGGTAGAGCACATTAAACTGAGAACTTAATTGCTTTTATGTTTTCTTGTTGTTTTTATTCTTCGCCGTGTTATCTTTGAATGTATATAAAAAAAACTAATTTCTTTTAATTTGTGAAAATTAGTTATCACGTTTTTATATTTATAATTGGAGAGAGTACTTTTTTTTTTTTTTTGTATCTTTTTAGTTAGGAGTAAAGAAAAATAGGGTGATATATTTGCTATATACATATAAAATTTAGTAATTAATTTTTTAAAAAATAGTTGAAAACGGACTTTTATAATTTTTGAAACAAAATTAGAGTACTATCATAAATTAATACAACTAATATCACCCATATTCTTTTGCTTGTCTTTCGTCCCAATAATGTCAATTCTCATTCACCGCCTTTCACCAAAATATCAGTTTGGTTCATCGAATTTTACTAAATGCCAAATAAATGCTGAGGGGAAATAATCCTAGCATAAAAGATTCCTTAGAATCTTCTACATGTGAATTTGTTTTGATAACGACTCAGACCGCGGAGAATGGCTCAGCTCAATTTCTTCTTGTCTTTACTCGAACTTGCAAATTGCTCCCCCAAGTTTCATAATCCCCCTCAACGTCATCGATTAATATTATAAAACTATTTCACTTTTTCCTCTGAAAGTGTTTTTTTTTTTTTTCCCTTCTTCAAAATAAAAGTATGCATGATGTATCTGTAATTTTATATAATCATCTTCATTAATTCTTCTGTTCATTCTCCTCCTTGATTATTATTGAGAAGTATCAATATAACAAAATTAAGAAAATATTGAAAAATATAAAAAACATATCTTTATTTAGAATCAAGATTAACTCCTTAAATATATCTTATATTAATAAAGACCAGGTGGAGTATAATTTAATGTTACACAAAGTATTTTAAAGAGATCATTAATGTATGTTATAATGTATTGAGTTTTCTTTATCCAAATTAGATAAACATGTCTTACATTAAAGACCCTCCTTCTATCTCTAAATGTAAGAACTAGTAAAATGATTTGCTTTGGTCATAAATATAAAATTTCAATTCTTTTTGTCTCCAAAATTTATATTCTTCTGATCCTAAATATAAGATAAAAGTTGTAATACAAATTGTATTACAATCTTTGTCTTGTATTTAGGATCGAAAAAGTACTTTTTCCCCAATTCTTCCTATTGATTGCACAAGTTAAAGGGTTTTTTGTTTTTTGTTTTATTTTATCAAGGAGATAGCTTTCGATGCAAATAATTAAAATGGGTACTTCTGAAAAAATCAACACACATTTTTTATAAATAATTTTATTAATCTCTATCGGAGTGAGTATATATTTATGATGATCTATGCAAATCACATGTATATACTTTAGATTTAATGAATTTAATTTTTCATTTAAAGGGAGACTATTTTAGAATAAATAGAATTTACAAGAACAGAGTTTGTATTAAAATTTAAAATAAATAATATAAAAAACTATCATATACCTAACACATTAACCATGACCCCTTATATATAAATTAGACCAACTAACTACTCATTTAATTTCATCTTAATATCTCTAACACAAATTTTGAATATCTATATGGGACATAGTTTGAGAAATCATCACAATTTATAATTATTACGAAATATTGTGTGTATTTCTTCCCTTACACGGGCGCATAATTTTTATGGAGGGTGACCTACGCAACGGTAACATTGATGCTGACTTTAAACTCGAGTTCAAATCCTAAACAATAGCCTCTCTTTTTCCGGAGTAACCTAAGCTATGTATACGGTATATCTATCACTTCCCTAACTCCCTTGCCAAAGCCAACTTAGTAAGAGTCTTGTGTGTTTTGCCATATTTTCTGTACTAACTTTGAACCTAAATAAAAGATCCAATTAACTTATTTTAGAAAGATTAAAAAAACTAATTAAGTTACTTTATAGTATTTCTATATATCATTTTTCTCCAAATTAATTTTTCTAATATATAAACTGATATATAATTTAAAGATACATATAATTTACTTAACTTTCTTCGTTTCTAAGAAAAAATCACCTCGACGTTATATTTAGCCACAGGGTAGTAGTACTATATATTTTCTTTTTTTAAAAATAAAATAAAATGCACCAAATATGGAGTGTAGAGAAGGACAAGGCAGTACTTGCGGAATTGCGTACGACACACGCTATTCCGGCTTTGTCCGGTCGTGCAATTCCACTTACAATTTTATACGAAATCTTAATCTGCTGTTGGATTGATGGTGACTTTGGGGTAAATATTTAGCCAGTCAAATGTATCTCATTAATTAATTAAAAATATTTAGAATGTCAAATGTATAATAAATATATTTTAACAATTTTAATATAAAAGATAGATTAAAGATGCACTCCAATGCAACATCTTTTAGTTTTAAATTACAAAACTTCCATCCATTATTACAAAACTTCTATCGCTATTTACAAATCTATCATCGCCATTTACAAATATACCATCATCATTTACAAATTGTTTTGGTGTGCTTCATTCTTTTTTGCATTATTACAAAACTTCCATAGCTATTTACAAATCTATCATCGCCATTTATAAATATACCATCGTCATTTACAAATTTTTTTGGTGTGCTTCATTCTTGCCCCTGAAACGAAAACATAAACTTAATGCATTATTACAAAACTTTCATCGCTGTTTACAAATCTACCATCGCCATTTACAAATATACCATCGTCATTTACAAATTGTTTTGGTGTTCTTCATTCTTGCATTATTATATGCATCATCATTTACAAAACTTCCATCACTATTTACAAATATACCATCGTCATTTACGCTCAAACGAAAACATAAACTTAATGCATTATTACAAAATTTACAAATACCATATTTACAAATTGTTTTGGTGTTCATCTTGCATTATTAGAAACTTCCATTTACAAATTGTTTTAAAAAAATTCCATTAAAACAATTTGTAAATGAAGCACAACAAAAAAACAATTTGTAAATGGTGATGATATATTTGTAAATAGCGATGGTCGATTTTCTAAATAGCGATGGAAATTTTGTAATAATGTATTTTTAAAAAGTGTACGGATTTTTTTTTTTTATGTGCACAAAAGTGCACACGCTCCACACTTCTCTCCTCTCTCCTCTCTCCCTCGTGCGCAGGGGGAAAAAATCCGAGGTTTTTTTTTTTTTTTTTTCGGCCTCCTTCTCTTCTTCCTTTTCCTTCTTCTTTCTTACTTCACGCCTGTACGCCCATGCCATCACCACCCACTCTAAATCTAAATCGTCTTCTTTGGAATTTTTTTTTACAGGTATCAGTTTTTTTTCCCTTTTTCACCGTCATCAGTGAGGTGTCCACGGTGAGTGAATGTGGCGTCAACGTCGACGGCGGAGGGTTTCCGAGAGGAATCTGTTCACCTCTCTCTCACTCTCTCTCTACTCAAGGTGAAGGAAGGAAGGGCAAGATGGTCATTTTGTATGAATTTGCATAACCCTCAAAAGTCTTTGTTTAGTCTTTTTACAAAAGTGGGCTTCTGGTTTTGCAAACTCAAATGATAATTGTGTAAATTTAATAAATATATTTGATAATTTTGTAATTAAATGCTTATTAGACTTAAATATAAAAAACGTTTTATAAGTAAACGGAAAATAAAGATAATTTTGTGATTAAATGCTATTAGGCTTAAATCTAAAATACGAGTAAATTAAAGAATATATAAAATTTGTGTAATTAAATGCTATTAGTCATCACTTGAGTTTATTGCGTCAGCGTTTTCCATTAGTAACACGGTGTTAGAATTTTAGGACTAAAAATATACTTTATGAAGTTAAGGGACCAAAAGTATACCTTATGTAAAGCTTAAAGGACTAAAAGTATACTTTAGCCTAAAAGATAATATATCTTTTTATATTATATTAAATTTTAAAAATTTTTTTGAGGGTTGTGGCCTCCCCTTATTTTTAAGAAGGTCTACCCCTACATATTAAAATATTTCTTAAATGTTTTTTATGATATATTTTAAATATTTTTTATTAATAATTTAGTGTGTTTGAAAATTCGTTAAATTTAACTAAAATATGATTTTGACTAAGATAATGTGGGCATTGGCAGACCCAAGTGTTAGATTGGGAGGGCAAGTGCCCCCTTGAATTTGAGATTTTTTTTTTCAAATTAATATTGTTTATGTTTGAATTAAATTAAGTCCACCCTTAAATATCTATATTACACTTTGTAATCGGATGGGAGAATGAATGGTTGAATGATTGTTTAGTGTCTTATATTAAAAAATATGTATTTAATAGGACTGATAATAAGGCAATTACGATGAAATTCCAAAAAATAAGGCCTAAAGAATGACATTGTAATTATTTTTATTGTAATATACTTTTGTTATTAAAATATATGTACTTGAACTTATTGAAGTATCCATCATTCATTGTGATTTATGTAGTTTCATTTATTTCTAACAAGATTTATTTAGCCTTACTTTTCTAAATGATAGGTTTGTAAAATAATTGTCATATCTTATTATCATTAGTATTCATTTAATTTCATAAATATTTTTTCTTGTTTATATTTTTTTTTAATACATTTAAAACTTTCCTTAAAAAAAAAAAAAAAATTCGCTGGACAGCAATATTCTACCAATTATGCCCCCTTCTATAATTTTCTAGGATCCATCCCCTCTAATGTGGGAGGCATTTTTATGTTGGCACTTGTAAGTTTTAAAATTGATAATACAACATGTTACTAAACAAGTTGTGAAACTTTATTTGATATAAACCAGAGATGGCACCGGTACTTTATTTGTAATTTAATTAATAAGTTATTCTACTTATGATGTAAATAATTGAAGTCATTTAACTTGATTGGGTGGTGTATGTAATTTAATTTTTTCTATTTAAAAAGTAAAAAGAAGGATATTATCGATTGAAAAATATTATAAGACTTTTAAAATTATAAATAAAAATAACGAGTTCCATGCAACAATTACAGACATTTTTAAGAAATTTATAATTCAGCTTCTTTATCTTTAAAGTTGTTTACCACTCTAATCTTATTTATAAGTCTTTTTTAACTAAATCACACATACCAATAAAAGATAGTTAGCTCAATGATTATGGGTAAATTTTCAGTTTTGCCCTCATTTATAAATGGGTATCTTTCAACTTTTTATTCTTTCTATTTTTATTAGTATAATTAATATGGACAAAATTGTCATAATTATCCTGAAAGGGGATTTAATAAATAGAACCAATTTTTTTTATTTTTCTTTTATCAAAAGAGACATATAAATAAAACCAAAGTAGTATTTATTTATTTGATTTACTACTTTTACTACTTTATTTATCAATCTTAGCAATTTTTAACCGAGTTAACAAAATCATGTTAATTTTCAAGATCTAAAAAGACTTTTCTTATAGAATTGTGCCTTGTCCCCCTTTTCAATTCACGAAGACTCACTTAATTAATTTTTAAAAGTAAAAAATATTCTCTTGGTTAATCAAAAGATTATCTTTTGAAAACTTTTGCTAATAAATTTTCAAAGTGACCATTATAGGAAAATATACAATATTATATGTTACGTTCAATTTTTAGAATAGATGCGGGGCACAAGATGCCACTTGTGATAATATTATTCTCTCATTTTGTTTATAAATTAAGGAGGGAAAGGGTTTTTTCCCCCTGTTTATAAGTTATAGAATTAATTTTTTTTACATAAATAAATAATTTTATCATTTATTTATTATTACGGTAACTTTGAAGTCTTATATTAAATATTGTATTAAAGGTTAAATATCTATTTTGTTCCATAAGTTGTCACAGTAAAGCAATTTTGCTATGAAAGTTTTTTGTTGTGCAATGTCAAGTTTTCAAATCGTAATAATTTTACACTGGTCATTATCTACTTTAACTTTAACCATTAGTTGATCAAATATGTTGAGCTAGTGGTCTACGTTTCATTCATGTCATTTTTGTTTTGGGTTATATGCAAATTAGCTTCAAAAGTTTTTACTCAAAAGTAATGTTACCTTAGAAGTTTCTAAATTGTAACAATTTCACCTTGGCTGTTATCCAGGTATAATTTACCCCTTTATGCTTAGTTGGCAAGTCCATATGTCATCCCTTTGTTTTTTAAAAGTTAGATTTAAAAATAAGTAAAAATAAAAATCAAAGAGGTAAAAACATCTTGTGCGATGAAGAGAAAATAAAAAAAGTACTTGTGTATTTTGACATTAGTGTGCTACGACAACATAGAGTTTTTGAAGGCCTTGTTCTCGATAGTCACCCATAGTATGTTATGCATCTAGTGATTGATTATTATTTTTTCCCTTAATTGCTCTAAGGCGAATGTGAGCTTCTCCTACATATGTAACTTCTTCTTCAACAATGTTGTTCACGTTGCTAGTTCAACATATTTGGTTAATAAATAGTCAAACTTAACCTAGATAAAAGGCGACATTCTAACGATTTGAAAACTTCTGAGCAGTATTGCTTTTAATTAAAAACTTTCAAGACAAATTTGCACCCAAATCTTAAAAAAAAAATGACGTAGGTAACACGTGGACTGCTAACTCAATATATCTAGTTAACTAACGGTTAAACTTAACTAAATAATAATTAGAATAAAATTGCTACGATTTGAAAATTTTCAGGACCATGTTACGCTATAAAAACTTTTATGTCAATATTGTTCCACCATACAACATTCGGGGCAAAATAAACCATCAACCCCTATGCTAAATGTAGGCGACCGTTTTGTTAAAATTCAAACTATCTAGTTGGTAACCATCAAGTTTTGTTAAAATTCAAACTATCTAGATGGTAACTTTCTTAATCGATTTGCCTTACTTCAAAACGATAATATATTCACTCCAATCGCTTTCTCTCTTATGGGTTTAGTTTTATATATAAGCAACAATGTTGATTTGTTTAAAAATTTAATACATTTTTTTTCCCTCAATTAATTGTATATCTCTCTTATAACATTTTTCCACTCATTCTCTCCCATATTTTTTTCTACTTATTCACACTCAGCTCTTATATAATCTTCATAAGTAAGGGTATATATATTTGAAGAAAAATCAATATCTCTTGCACGTTTATGGTTTTCAACTAATTTTAACTAATGGTTTATTTTACGTGATTTAGGTAATTATTGCTTTTATATATATATAAAAGCTTGAGAGTATTGTTTTAGAAAGGAATAATAGTTACAGTAAGCGGCAATAAAGAAATTTATTCACGAGACTTGGCGCAAAAGACTCACAAGTTAGTGGATTATGAATCTCTCATCAATCCTCGTTCTCATTCTTTACCCCCAATTCCACAAAACTATATAATTTTTTTAAGGCTAAAATATACTTTTAGTCTTTTAAGTTTTACATAAGATATATTTTTAGTCTCTTAACTTCATAAAGTATACTTTTGGTCCTAAAATTCTAACACCGTTAATGTTGTTAACGGAAAATGCTGATGTAGTGAACTCAAGTGATGACAAATCGCATTAAATTACACAAATTTTATATATTTTTCAATTTACCCATATTTTAAATTTAAGCCTAATAGTATTTAATTACAAAATCATCACTTAAATTTACACCGTTATCACTTGAGTTTACATTTTCCGTTATCAAAATTAACGGTGTTAGAATTTTGAGACCAAAAATATACTTTATGAAGTTAAGGGACCAAAAGTATACCTTATGTAAACTTAAAGGACTAAAAATATACTTTAGCCTTTTTTTAATAACACCAAGTATCCTAAAATAGTTTTGAGTGCACTTTCTAGCATTGAATATACGGGATGCTATTAAGAAAATACTTACGGGTAATAGGTACAAAATACTGGGTGCCACAAAAAAACATGTTTTAGGGTACTGAGTGTGATAGAAATTAATTTTGAAATACTAGATGCTACTTAAAAAAATATTTCACAATGATGAGTAGCATCTAAAGTATGTAGTTTTGGGGCAAAAGATTGGAAGGGCATAAGAGAGAATCTAATGCCAAGTTAGGTATATAAAAAACTTTCAACGAGAACCACAAATTCATATTTTAAAGTTAGGTGAAGTTCCATTAATTGATCATCAACCATTTAATACTTTTCGTGTGTGAAGGGTTTGATTTTTCACGTAGCGTTCATATCAAACTACAAGTTTTAATCTCCGGCAAAAAAACAGAAAACAAAAATAAACTAGAAATTTTAATCCTTAAATTTCATTCTTTTTATAACATTGTTCTTATAATTAAAAAAAATTAGACCATTTTACATTTTGAGGACTAAAATCCATAATTTCAAACGTAAGGGATTAAATATATAATTAAGCTAAAATGACGGTAAATTTAAAGTATTTCTTTAACTTCATGCTTCATATAAGATTTCATTTTAATCAATTAATTCTATAAAGCGTCTTTCAATCCTTTAATTTTAATTTTATTAAAAAAATGTTAATATTAAAATTGTAAATGTTTACTAAATCTCACACACATTAAATTTAATTTGATGAAAATTGAAAAGATAATTTAAAAATTAAGGAACAAACTGAAATATTGTATAATGTCATACAACAAAATATTCACTTTGTGCTTCGAACCCTACAAAGTATTAAAATGAAGTTCTCTAATATCTCTCTCTCTCTCTCTCACACACACACAAAGAAGGACACACACACATGGTAGTGAAGACGTAGATTTACCCGAAAACGGAAAGAGAATGAAAAATTGTAAAACGTAAAATTGTAACGTAATAAAATCGTAAAAACTTAAAAGCATTTGAAAAATTAGTAAAACACAAAAAGAAGGACACACACACACACACATCATCATCATCTTGTGCAAGAGATGTTCGTGGACCTGAACATGTATTTTCAACCAATATGGTCAAAGCTTTCAATCACCAAATTAAATATCTCAAATTATATTGCGTGTTAAGTATATCTACTTTCAATTTATTAACATATTATTCGTTCTTGTCTCCCCCATGCATTCCATACATAAATTATTACTCCTAATCTTAATTTGTGGAGAAAAAAATTACATTCAATGACTTTGGTAATGTAAAATCCACGTTAAATTTTCTTTTTTATAAAACAGGTTAAAATATCTTAGAATTCAAGATTCATAATTATTTCTAATAATCAACTTCTGCCGAATTTCACAAGATCACTGCTATGTCTCAAGGAAGTTATCACTTTATTATACAATATTATTTCCTTGAAGATGATAGTGATTTTAATTTATGGCTAAATTACACTAACTCTCTTAAATTTTGATCTGCATACAAATGATCCCTTAAATCCGAAAAATTTAATAAAACGAACCCCATAAACTTTAAGTTTGAATAGATAACCTCAACCTTCAATTATATACTTCTCTTGTTCTATTTATAAAATAAAATAGGAAAACTTTTTTTTTTTTTTGAACATATCTGTAAATTATATAAATAAAATTGTTATATGAATGTACAATTTCACTTTTCATTTATTATTGTGTAAACTTTATACTCTTGGAATAAAAAGGTTAAGATGCAATTTTGCTTCATAAATGATCAATCAAAGCATTGGGTATTCATAAGTTTTTCGAAAGCAATTTCGCTATAGAACTGTTAAAAAGGGAGCAAATTCCCCATAATCATTAAAAAAATTAAAGTTGATTGTCAAAAAATTGATATTGATCGTTAAAATTTTAAAGGACAAGGAGTAAAATTGCTATATCTTGGTTATTTCCAAAGCGAAATTTCTTCCTAAAAGCCTTCTAGATACTTAGTACTCTTGAATAGTTACTTCGAGAGGAAAATTGCACCTTAACCTTATATCAAATAGGAATCAAAGTAAAAAAAAATGATTAAACTTTAAGACCGAGTTAATGATAAATGATTAAAGTTTTCTTGCGGTTTTGATGATATATATTGGAAGTTGCTTATAAAAAAAACTATAAAAAAATACACTTGAAACTTTATTTGTGTCCATATACTCCCCTTAAACCTTGAGTCCTATATAAATAACCCCTAAAATTGAAGCTCCATGTAAATAAGTTATGAATAAAACTAATAATAGGGTTATCTTTAATTATATACATAAATTTAAAGTTCACGAGAGTTAATTGAAGTTTGAGGGTTGTTTATAATTTAGCTTTATCTTTTTTTCTAAAAATAGTGCTAACAACTTTAATTCTTAGAAATAATTATAATTTTTAAAGTATTTTAATATGATTTTTTGTTTAATGATAAGCCCTTACTAGATGTGACTTTTCCTTATATGTCTCATTCTGCACTAGTGAGGTAGGGAAAATTGTACTTAGGTCTTTGAGGAAAGGAATTGATGATAAAATAATCATTTGAAATCTTAAAATTGAGATGAAATCATGTGGACTCTTTTGAATTATTTTCCATATATGAAAAGATATAAATATCCTTATGTGCATGTGTTGACAAATTCATGAGTATGTTTTTTGACAAGTCCATGTCTATGTGCTTGTGCCCATGTATATGTGTAGACAAATGAGCATATTTTGATAAGTTCATGAGCGTGTTTTGACAAATTTATATATCTGTGTTGACAAGTTCTTGAGCTTCCATAGGGGCATTTGTATATTTTCACATATTAAAAATATTAACAAAAATTCCCACGAGACTTATCATAATTTTAAGATTTTAATAGAGCATTTTATTATATTTTTCTTTAGTGGGGGCCTATGTGCACTTGTCCCTATATTCAATCTATAATTATATGGATAAGAAAATTAAACCAATGAGAAAGAGTCGTACAATCATCAATCAGTGAAATGATAAATTAATTTTCCTCTAGATTCTATTTCTCGTATGACTATTTTTTATTGTCTAATCAAGTATCGCAATTTTTTAGTCCATCATATTATTTTATTTAACTATTCTTTCTCTTCCAGAAAGACAACAACAACAAAAGTCGACACTCACAGCTGTCTGCGGATAATATTCTTTCTTATCACATGGATAAACCATGTAGATCCTATCTAATTAATTTATTAATGCAATTTTTTAAATAATTTAGTTAATTAATGTCAACGTCTTCCTATATATACAAGATTTTTAACTTTAAGCAAACTCATGATACTAAGGTGAATTCATATCGTGAGTTTGAATTAAAAATTCATAAAAAATTTACTTTTATCGGTAAATAGATATTAATAGTGTATAATTAAATAATTAAAATATACAAAATAACAATAATTTGATTTAAATATTTTTAAATTTAAATAATTAAAATTAAATCCATCAAACATTCATAATCTATCATATTTATAAAAGAAATTTATATATAAAATTTATATTTAATAAAGTTTGAGGGTGAGTTAATATGATCCAATCGAAAAAACCTAAAAATAATAACCTTGATATATAAAAGGTGAGTTAAAAGTTTACAACTATCATGAGTTTATCAATAACTCAACTAGATTTTAAAGTTAAAAACGTAAAAATAAACTTTTCAATATATAAATATATGTATAAGTGATATTGTCCAAAACCGTGGCCTGAGTTTACAACCATCACGAGTTTATCAATAATTCGACTAGATTTTTTAAGTTAAAAACGTAAAAACGTTAAACTTAAAGAGTCAACTTGCGAGTTTGACATTAATATATATATATAAGTGATATTGTCCAAAACCGTGGCCTGATGAATTCTTCACCAAACATTCTTTAATTTCCTAGCGGATCAGTTTAATGGTCCCCCAATTCTATTTTTCAAATAATATTGTATATGGGAAAAATATTTGCATATACTTCTTTAGAGGGTGACTCCAAGAGAAAATCAAATTTATAAGGACAAAATCTTTTAAAAGCCTAGACTATCATTGACGATTCAAATTCAATATCTCAATATAAATTGGTTATCCATCAATTTCTTATTGAGCTGTTGATTTAATAATATTAATTGGCTTAAGGGGAATGTATTGGATTTTCTGAGACAAAGTTGAAAACAAATTTTTTAAATGAAGAAATACCTTAAAAGACTGATTATCAATTAGGTTCAATGATACTTATGGTTTAATAATATGAAACATCATGTTATATTGTAAGAAAATGGGGAAAATCTGTCCTTGTTTAAAATCTTTATGGGGCAGAAAGATATGAATTCAAGTGTTGGCCAAAAAAAGGAAGGAAAAGAAACGAATTTAGAGTACTGTTATTTTCTATATATAAAACCATGTAAAGTACCAATATTTTTTATCTATAAAAATATATATTAGATCTTTAATAAATTTGTTAAATATGGAATTTTAACCCATTTTTCATTAAAAAAATGCCTACTTAATTTAACTATAAAATAAAAGGAGTAAAAAATATAAAAGGAAAATTTTAGAAAATTCGGCTAAAATAGGAAAAAGATAAATTAAAGAGTCCAATATCACAGATCTTAAGTTAGGCCTATGGGAGGAATCTGGAAAATGTTTCTAAATGACCAAAATGCCCGACAATATTTGTGGAGTTCAAGTTGTAATATGTATATTTAAGTTATTAATTGTGATTTTTTATATGTATGTTAATTAGTATTGCAAATGACAACTTATATATTAACAACTTGAGCTCTCTAAATATTAACAACCTTAAAGGTAATATTTCGAAGTTACATATGTCAGACGTCACTGACTACTTATGTATAGAAAATAACAATTTAAGAATCAGAATTAACAACTTTAATATATATATTGACATATCAAGCTCCCCAAATACCATATAGGTAATATTTTGAAGCTATACATATCAGACGTTACTTACTACTTATGTATAGATCAAAATAACAATTTAAGAAACATAATTGACAATTTTTAAATGGCAAATTTACCTCTAAAAATATTTGTAAATCTCATATTACTCCAATTCTAACTTTGAATTTGTGATATTAGATTCTTTGATTCGTTTTTTCCCCTAATTCAAAACAATTTTTCTGGATTTTTTTTTCAAATTATAAAATGACTAGATTACTACTCCTATTTTTTCAAAAAAAAAAAAAAAAGAAAAAAGAAGGAGAAATGATTGTCATGTGATGATTGATATGAAAGGTAAGTGGAGAATCCGAGGCCCCACTTCCAAGGCCAAACTTATCAACAACGATGATCTGTGATCAATAAATAGTAAATACGTACAGACGCATAACAACAAAACGGCACGGTACTCGTTGTCAACTTCGAATTTATATATAAAACTCTTTATCTTCACAACAATATCAAAGAAAACAAAGTTGTCATGGATTACGAAAGCTATGTATATATATATTATGGGCGTGGTAACTTTGGACCACTTGAGAATATTCGAGGCCTAACGAGGCATAATACTGTGCTCAAATTTTGATGTTCAATTATGAGCTGAATGTTCTGGTATATTCTCTTTTGTTTACATTATCTTCTCATTAAGATTCCATATTATTTATCAACTTACACTATTTTTGGGGGTGGTTGTTTGAGCATTTGTGAGAGTGCGGTCCTATTCACCTGCCACACACACTCACACATATTCAAACCTCTTTTTGTGTATATATATAGCATCATTGATTAAAAAAACGCCATTAGTCTTAAGTCAAATTATGATTTATGTGTTGTTTGGAAGGGGAAATTTGGAGGGGGGAATTTTATAAATTGAATTTAAAAAAATTAAAAAAGTGGGGTTATTATTGAGAAATAAGTCAAATCGAATAACCCTTTAGGATATTTCTCATATCCAGCAACTCCTTAATTAGGGATATTCTTGAGAAGTTAAAAAAAAAAAAAAAAAAAGGTTTGCAAATTAAGGGAAACAAACTATATATGTTGGAGCGATTTCCTTTGAATTGGGATTTGGCATGAGTCAAATCTAAATAAATCAGTTCAGGCAAACAAAAAAAAATTAAAAAAAATCTAAACTAATTAGCAACATGGAATACTTCCTCATGACACTTTCTAGAAGAAATTTTTTATCCATAATATAAGTCATTTTGTTGGTTATTAATGAAAATTTTCAAACATTACCCCTTTATAATTTACTACAAGATTTGGAGAAGACTTGAAATCTAATGTAGCATATATTTATCTATGTTCTTAAATAATATGAGCAAATTAAAGTTGAGAAAATGTTTCATATTATGTAATCAGACAAAGTTAACCAATCAATCACGAACTCTTTGATTATGATAAGATAGTGAGTATGGTAGTTAAAATCTTGATTTATCAATGTAATTTTGCATTTTTACGATTTTTTCTCTCATTAAAACGAATTTTACTAATTTTCTAAACGCTTTTTTATGTTTTTACGATTTTTTTACGTTACAATTTTACGTTTTATGATTTTTTATCCCTCTTCCGATTTTACGTAAAATCTCGATTTTAATTACCTTAGATAGTGAGAGGTAGCAAGTGATTATAACATGGACCAAAAAAAAAAAAAAAAAAAAAAAAAAAAAAGTCTTCTTTAATGTAAGACATATTTAGGAATGGAGTTGATATTGATCCTAAATATAAGACATAATTTTTATACTTGTCAATAACTTATCCCTTATTGTTACTCTAGCTCTGAACAATATAATTAAGAAGAAGAGGAGATGTGAGAATTAAAGAAGTGATTATAATATTTTAGAAAATATATATCATATTAACTAATTTAATTAACTTTCTCTATCTAATTAAATTAGATAAATATGTCTTATATTAAATATGGATGAATATTATGAATGGTTTGTTTTTTCTGGGGGAGGTAACATAAGCTATAAATATAGTTGCAATACGTACGTCCTCGGTCCTTATTATAAGCGCATCAATTAGCAAATTTATTTGGTCCTTTTTATAAAGCACTTGCGATTCCCAATGAGCATTAATTTTTTTATCATGTCGCCCATAATTAATAAAGATAGTTGATGAGAATAATAATTAATATAATATTAGAGTTTAGGGCAATTAGTAGGGGTAATATTGAAAATTACTTAGATCTTAGGACAACTTTATTGACTTTAACTACTTTTATTGATTTGTGAGAAAAGTTAGTTGGTGCGCTTATAATACCCACAATTTCTGGCGAATCATGGCCTGATAAGGGGAATTATTAAAATGGTACCTAAACAAAATGAAATTGCAGCAATAGAAGTGGCACTTTTGCAATGTACAAAATTTATGTTTTGTCATCACATGTTGGCTTAGTTGATAATTATGATATATATATTACATAATTCATAATAATATAGATTTGTATCTCATTGCTCATACAATGATCTCATTAATGAATGATGCATAATTATCTTCACATGCAAGTGTTTACTAAGAACTTTTTATTTAAAAAAAAAAAAAATTGTGTTCTTTTTCAGCGGATCATCAACTAGAAGATACAAGTTAAATTTCCTCTCAATATCGTTCATAAAACAATCGTTTAATTAAATGATGAGAATAATAATAAAAATATATAGTAATAGTAACAATATTGTATATGCATGGTTTATGATTCTCTTAAAATTAAAATTTAGATCTCACACACACACAATCACACAATGAGTCGTGAAGAATCTTTTCAAGTTGATGAATGAAGCATATACAAATTAATCAAATTATGATGATTAATGAGCCATTAATAATTTGTCAATGCTTGCATATCCTATAATATATACAACCACACATATATTATTCTATACCAGACGCCATGACTCGAACCTTATATGAAGATCGACTTTGACTAATTTTTTTTTTTTTTTTTTTTTTCCCACGTTTTTGTAGACACACACATGCTTGGCTTTTCAGGGAGTGGAAGGCCAAGTGACTCTTTAGGGTTTCTTAGAGATATATATAGAAATGCGTATATAGAAGAAACAATTAATATGTAAACAAAGTGCTAATTAGGGTTTCTATATGAATTTGTCATTATGGGTTGAACGATAAAGAATATTCTTCCCAAAATAAATAAAATAAAAAAGAACTCAAGACCAAAACGATTATAATGAATATTTAATATTTAATATTAATACAGATTTCCCAGGTCGGAGACACGTGTGTACACATAATATATGCAAGGATATATTATATATAGGACATCGCCATACAACGTGAATTTTACGAGAATCTTGCATTGATCTTGTCTCTTTCGTATTCTTTGGCTTAATTGTTATTATGTCTAGTATACATTCTTGTTTTTCTAGTCACATTCATATGTATATAACGTATGATTTCCTATTATTCTGACTTTTAATTTGATTCCTTTAAGACTTATACATAATCAATACTATATTTATATGTGTATGTACACCACTAGTAATAAATAGTCCTTTTAAATTGGCTATCAAGGATGAGATCTAAAAAATATGACTAGTGGCAGTTTCGTAAATTAAAAGAACTTTTGAGACTGATTCCTTTTTTTTTGATGCAGTAGAGATGCCTCATCTAATCACTAGGGAAGTATGACAGCTATTACAATCCTGGTATAATAACACCTATAACTCCTCCGAAGGCCAATATAATTCCTGGTACCCATATCGTCCTGCAAGTCCGAATTTTGCAAGATAATCCGCAGTGTAATTACATGTTCTAGGCACATATGTGATCTTCGTGATCTAGTCCCTTTCCAGCAATAGTCTTACTTCCGTAAGAAGGTCTGCATCAAAATGTGAGACTGGTTCCTTTAATATAAGGTTTAAAAAATATATTTTGGACTGATTTTCTGAATAATCGGTCTAAAAAGATTAAAAAAAAAAGCGTTGTTTACTAGACTGGTTTTCGCTTATAACCGATATAAAAAATAAAACTTTATATGTGTATGTACACACTGGTATATTGTTGGTAAACTCTGTGTGTGTGTGTGTGTCAATTCCATGACTTGTTGAGGGTTAAAATAAAACAATAATGACTTGTTGTGAAAGATAAGTAGTGAATCATTACTCCAATAATCAACTTTAAAGATGATTAACCCAATGGGCTAAATATATAATCCTTTTTTAAAAAAAAATGAAATTCTAGCAAATCAGGATAAATATAAATAATAATAAAAATCCTAAACAGAAGGGAAGCCTCCGATTGGTGTTCATCAATTAATGAAACCCCATGTGGTTGAGGTTTCGTTGTCATTCTTGACGAAGACACAACAATTAATTATTTACAAATTATAATGTGTGTGTATGTGTGTGCTAGTGTATATATAATATATATATAGAGAGAGCACAATATAGAAACATCGAGATCTTTGCATAGTATTAATCAAAATTGAAAAACCAAGATTTTCATCATCCTCCAAGGGACTTCAATCCAGATAAATATTTTTTTTTAATTAATAATTTATGTCTTAATTATATTGCCAAGGGTGCATGCGCACAAAAATTTAAATTAAACCAACCCTGAAGAGTGGTTGAAAGGTGAAACCTACCACCCAAGGTTCAAACTCGGGACCGGTGGATCGAATCGGTTCGGGGTATTGGATTAAGGGTTAGGGGGTCGACCGAGTCAACCCAAGGCTAGACCGGTGAGGTATAAAAAATTGAAAATAATTAATTTCTTATCACACCAATCTAAATTTCACATACTATATATCATTTCAATACTTTAGATCGTTTGCAAAATAACCATATACTTCAATACTTGTGACATATTCAAATATTCTTAACAATTTTCTTTACAACCTACATTTGAGACAAAATATTCAGATTAGAGTATTTTCAACCTACATTTCCCTCCATTAACACAGATTCAGGAAAACACAGATATTCACAGGCCAGAACCTCACAAACCTAAAAGCAAACCAAACCTTCAGGAATCCAAATCAAACCAAAAAGCAAATCAACCACTAAGCAGAGCCAACCGAAAAAAAAGAGCAACCATGACGGCTTCGGGAAAACAAAAAAAGAACCCAATTCAAACCAAGTATAACATCTAAAAGTAAAAAAAATAAAACTCGAGCACCAAAGAGAATGAAGAATGAAGAACTAAAAAGAAAATAAAATATTTAAAAATAATAAACTTGACGCTCTGAACAGAACGAAGCTTTACACAATTGATATGAACGAAGCTCTTTCACCTGAAGAAATTAACCGCAGTGTGAGGCAAAATTTCAACAAAAAGAAACCTAAAAAAAACGACGGCAAAGCTTATTGATAGAAAACCTAAAAAAACACAACTTACCTGGTTACCAGCGATAGCAACGCTTCTTCGCAAGCTCTGCAACCTTGCGACGGCGAAGGGATTGTCGAACGGAGGCAGCGGGTTCGGGTCGGACGGAGGCAACGGGTTCATGTCGGACAGAAGGGTAGTGAAGAGTCGATGAGGTTGAAGCTTGAAAGTTGAAACAAAGAAAAAATGGTGTCGTCGAGGAGTAGAGGCATCGAGCAGTGTGAGGCAGTTGAGTTTATAGTGGAAATCTCGTATATCAGTATAGGTCGTTTCAAATGATCAAATCAGATTGCCTTTTTTTTAAATAAAAAAAAATGGAACGAGGTTGACCCTTATAACCCGTCCGGGCTACACTGAGTTAACCAGGTTCACCGGGTCAGTCCGGTTTCAACCTGAACCGGACCAGTTTCCTACTTGATTAGCGGTTTATGATGCGAAGCCGAACGGCCGTCGGTCCGATTTCACAAACCATGCTACCACCACACATTTTATGGAAATTAAAGAACCTATTATAAATACTCAGCACCGACCATATTCATAGCATGAATTGGTACTGTCATTTTAATGGTACTATTTCATTCCAAATATTTCAAGATATGACAATGAAAATTATTGTCAATTTGTTGTTGAACATACGATTAGTAATTATTGTGATTGCATAACCAAAGTTTAAACATGAGACTATAGGTTAAATTCTCACATATTTTGTCTATCCAAATGCAAAGTGTCGTGTTTAAATTTTCATGTAACAAAAATTAATTTAAGATTTCTTTTTTATTGAGAAATTTTCCAATAATAAAACTTATCCTTCCCAAATATAAAATTCAAATTATGCCCTCCCAAAAAATAAAGAAAGAAAGAAACACATCCAAACACGTGGAATTGATGTGCCTGCAAATTCTATGGGAATATGCCCTTTAATTTAGATGGTACCATTTTGCCAACTTGTTCAAATGCTTTTTAAAAAGAATTAATGAAATTTTGTAAATTATGCTTTGAAAGGAACAAAAAAAATATTCTAGCTACTTTTGAATCATAGTGCACTTCATGGAATAAAAATATTATACTACCTTCAGTTTTTAATATAATACAATTGACTTTTTTTTAAGAGATTAAGAAAATTAAATAAGTTATCTAATCGTATCATATATTGTGTATGACTAAATTATATATAACTTTATAAATCAAAAAAATTAGTTTGAACAAAAAATGATAAATATTAATACTCTAAAGTGATTTAATTAATTTTTCTTAATTTTCCCAAAAAAACAACTGAGTTTTATATTCAAGACCGAAGTAATATATATTAGGGATAAATACCAATTTTGCCATAGTAGTATTGGCTAGGGAGTATCCAAAGACTCGAAGTTTTTTGGTATCATTTTTGCCCGAAAGTTTATAAAAATGAGCAAATATGCTCGGAAGTATTTTTGTAGGATCAAATTTGCTCCGGAAGTTTTTTTAGGAGAAAATTTTGTAAGCTTCTGGAGCAAAAATGATACCAATCCAATAGTTAAGATCAACCGATAGACAAGATTGCTATGTTTGTAAACTTCCAGGGCAAAATGATGCCAAAAAAACTTCCGAGTGCTGGATGCTCCTTAACTAATACTTCGGTAACAAAATTGGTATTTAACCCTATATATTTTTACCTAAATGCCTTGATATTTTGTGAAACTCTCCCCCGGCCCCCAATTTGAACCATAATAGTATGATTTTGAATTTGGAGAGATCCTTATCACATGGCTTCTTATGAATTATGATATGATATATGTCCCCACAAACTGGTCAGAGTCCCGAAGTAATGAGCACATTCATTTATATTTTTCCATTGATTATAAACTTAAATTTGAAGAATATATAATTTAATTCTCTTTATGTTTGGTATGGAGGGGAGGGAGGAAAAATTTTATTGAGCTTCATTTAAAAAAATTGGAGAACTGAGGTTAAGAACTTATAATTAATTTTTCTTACTATTTAATTTTAAATATTTTTATTAAAATTCTACAACCCCGCTTCTCTATTTCTTTTAAATTGAATTCATTGAAATTTCTCCCATCTCCATTTCCCTTGCACCAAACGACCATAAATTAAGCCACTCGCATTATATGCAACAGCGACAAAGAATCTTGGCGTGTGTTCGGCCTGTACGCTGGGCCGGTTAGGCTTATCCCGGTATTTACTGGGCCTATAATCTTTTTAGCCCAATACTACCTTTTTTGGTCAAAATTTTAGCCCAATACTATTGAGCAACCTGTTATAGACAAAATCTTTGAAGTCACATCGTTTTTGGGCTCAACTGGCAAAAGGGTTGGACACTCTCACCAAAAGGAGGGTTCGATTTTGAAGTTGGTCAAGGCGATAGGGGAGACATCTTAGCCTCTAGATCTAGAGAACGCCTCGAGGGTAATAGGCATTACTTCGCCCTATCCAACATTGGTATGACCTAAGAGGAAGTGAGATTTTACCTTGCCTTTAAATCATGGGTAAACCCAACTTCTTTCCTAAAATTTTTTCACCAAAAAGATAATAAAAAAAAACTTCGAAGTCACTTCTTTTTAACACTCCGAACATATTTTAGCAATAAGCATATTAGGCCTTCATGGTGTGGGAAAAAGTAACCCTTCTTCCCAGTTCAAATGCCAGTACTAGCAACTAGCAAGTAGAACCACGAGAAAGATGCAAGCAATAATGGTAACCTTTATTTTTGTTAAGGAAAAAAAAATACAAATATTGGGAGGGAAAAAGTCATTTGTAAAATTGAAAATGTCATTTTTACCCTTGACGTAAAATTTAAAACAAAAAATAGTTATTACTCAGTAATGCCTAATGATAACAAGGACGTAATAGATATTGCATGCCTCAATCTTAGCGCAATGGAATCCTTTTTCATTTCCATTGAAGTAACCATTGACCAAATGGAGCCTGAGATGTTAAAACAGATTGTGTGTGCGTGTGTGTGTAGTATTGTTTCCTTTTTAGGAGAACCAATGGCCTTTCAGTTACAGACAGAACAAAAACCAGAGAAGTTTTAATACTCGATTTTATTTTAATTACACAATAAACAGTGCCTTTGTTACATAATACTACGTATTGACTATCAGCTAGCTATAATTATCCTCTAGTTACAGGTTTGGGCAGGAGGAAAACATTACTGTAGGCTTGAATTTGCTGATATTTCTAAAGGCACTCCAGGAGTGGGTTCTAGAACCTTCGCGGCTGGCAACTCTTTCGACAAGAGCTCCTGCATAATATTTAACCATTTTCAAAAATAGATGACTATTTGACGTGTCAAAAGGAAGAAGAAAATTTTTGAAAGCAATAATAACTACATCAAAAATGACAAAGCTGAAAGCTGTTCTTCATTTACACTAGTGGAAAATTTCATAATCATCATTCAATATGTAAGAGAACCAAATTATTATAATTCAGAAATGTGCAATGGAAGCATCAAATAAATACTATGCTATAATTTACTAGTACAAAACTTGGTACACACAAGCAGGGTTAGGTTCAAATGGCAAAATATAGCCGGGTTCAAGAAAGATTGTAGGTACATACAAAATTGATTTTAAGCTTAAAGTTAATTGGAACTCTTAGTTCTAATGCTAAGAAAACCAGAATTTTGAATGGATTTGAAGGAAAAACTGTAGATAAATAATCAAATCTGACATTTTAATCAAATGAAAAAAAAAAAATCTTTTGCAAAATTTAATAAAATATGAACAAGAATTGGAAGGCGAGTTATAATAAAAAAGATTTTTTGGCCAATGAATTCTAGTGAGCTTTCTTAAGTGGCCTTTTCTTAAGCAGTTTCTTATTCCCAGAGCAAAAGAATCACCTTTCCCCATCTTTTTGAAAGGAAACAATGTTTTAACAAGTTACAGCCATTTCTAGCTTATCCCAAATCATAACATGGAGCCAGTTTAACAAAAAAGCTTCTACTTTGCATGAACAAAAGAGACGATAAAGCGTTAGCTAACTCAAACCTTAAATGATTTCACTGTTCCTTCTGACCGAACTAAGCTTGCAAGAAGCCCTTTGCTATCTAGGTCTCCATTTTTCATTGGCACAATGAACCTGTAACACAAAGGAAAAAAGATTACTCTCTCTCTCTCACACACACACACACAAAAACACACTTAGTCTATGTATGGTTTGAGGGGAGGGAGGGAGGAGTGAAATTTTTTTTTCTTTCATCTTTATTAAATAGCCTAAAGAAACTTTTCAATATTCCAAAAATACACTCTTAACAAAAAAGAATATTGTCCTTATTAATGGCAATTTGGTCAATATCCTCCTCAGACTCTCTTCCCCTCCCATCCCCTCCCCTCAAACCAAACACACCGTTAGAGATGAGAGAACTAAGAGATAAAGCTATGCTCCTGATATGAAACTAATAGTTGATCAGAATCACCTTTTTCAACTAGAGATCAAACCTGTGTTACTTTAAGTATTTCAGGCCAAAAAAGACCTAAAAATTTATATTCAACCTAATACAGTCCATGTTATTGTTAATGGAAGGTAAAGAAAAAATCCTAATGAATGATCCAGTATTGTTATTAAATGAATTAAAAAGACCAACAGTTGGGTCAACTGGAATAGACTTCACACCCCATCAGCAAGGTCTTAAGCTTTCATTATTTTGGATATGAAAATTCAAGTTGTGAGAGCTCCTCCTATTTGGGCTTTAACGTAGCTCAAATCCAGATTGATAGTACTAAATACTGGACAATTCTCACAGAAAAGGACCCATTTGCCCTTAAAAGAACATTTGGATTACTGTCTTCTAGGGAGAAAAAAATTACTTGGCTTGAAGCAACTTTGCTAGTTTCACAGCATCTTCCTGCCCGGAAACCAAAGTGAATTTAGGCAAAAGTTGCTTTATAACTGGTGTGATCACAATATCTACTTGTTCCTTCTCAACAGAACTCTGATTATATACACAGTGGGGTTCATAGTAAAGAGTCAATTGACCTTGTGGGGATTCAACAATATACCTGCAGCAAATGAAGCACCCAATCACTTTACTTAAGGTATTCAAGTGAAAATATAAAGAGATTAGATGTATGCATAAATTTGGAAGAGCAAAAAAGTTCTGAAAAACTTCACCCGTTCTCAGGGCGTTGCCAAGGAGGTCCAAGAACTGGCCCTGCAGTAGCCTTAACTCTGATCCTAGAATCATTACTTGCTTCAATATAAGAGGTTTGTCCAGGTTCTAAATACGTTACCTGAAAATAACTAGGAGCAAATGTAAGTGGTAAAGAGGGATTTTGCAAACAACTCCAGTGAATCATATATAATTAGTTAGGAGATAGATGAAAGCATGCTCAAAATAAAAAAGGTAAATAGCAATAGCCAGAATTTAGGTTGGAAGTTCAATGAACAAAAAACCCCTAAAGTGTTGGGACTTGGGAGGTGAAGAAACAACTACATGATCAGAGGAAAAAAGAACCCAGAAACATGAGATGTGGTGCACAGATAGAAAGCAAATAGCACAAGACAATTGTATGTTTTGGGGAGAAACTTATCCACGAAGTGCTGTTGTTCAGATATAATAAAGTGATAACAGAAAGGGGACTGAATTAAGACAAGAAAATTGTCGTGTTAAGTTCACAAATGAGAATCAAATCAACAATATCATGAGATGCAATGGGGCACCAATCTCCCTTTAACTACTTTTCTAGACAGACAAGAAAAAGGCTTTACAGGGTAGGGAAGTAAAGAATAATTATGGTTTCTGAATAATCTAGATCTTCATTCAGCCTTAATGATAATTCATTGATAAGCACTCTCTCTGACCATAGAAATATTGAACACAAAATTCTACAAGGAATAACATGGTTAACATAACTGGTAAGATAAGCTACAGATTCCATTCTTAGAACATATGTACTAGCGTTTTCAGCATCACAAGAAGTACAATATATCATGAATCATGAATATATAACACACTTACATTTTTGAAAAGCGGATCCAGCAATTCCTTGGCATTGGGAGTTGCTATGGTTCTAAGGTTTGGAGATTTTTCTGAGAGGGGTCTTAAGGTCTTCAAATGCAAGTGATCATCGAGGCTTTGTGTAATGAGTAAACAATTGATTTCAGGAAGATCACTGAGCTGCATTATAGTAGTAGATCAGTTAGAGCAAGCTCATCTAGGAAAGAAGCCTAACAAAGAAGTCGTCAGCAACCATCTAGCATTTATCAAAATATACCTGGAAATTTTTGAGAACCTTCTTAGCAGCATCATATAGCCAGGGAATTCCAAAATCCAAGTTGCCCACCAAAATTGGATCAACCAATATGTTTACACCGCTTACATTCCACAACCAACTATTTCCCTAAAAAAAAAAAAAAAAATTACTTCACCCACGTCAAATAGAAGTCCAAGTTGTTAAAATTCATTATATATTTAGAGCAAGATCAAGAACCAGTAATCCACCTCTAAGTGTGTCAATTTGAAGACATCAGTAGCAGAGAAACTAGATCCAACTGCATTTTCTTCAGATACAACAGCAGAAAGAACCCTATCCCACCTGCTCAAAAGCTGCCTGGTTATAACTTTCAAAGGTGCCTAACTATGTTATATAAAAGCCTAGGTTAGCTTTTATGTGATTGATGATGATTATCCAAAGATTTGATTGTCGATTGTGTTACATCATGCATTTCATGTTGCAACCAACCTCACCTACCAAGATAAAGTTTGTAGTTGTTGATGAGAATAACGTCCATGACCAAAATCTCAGCATGAACAGTTAGACTCATTTCGTTTCAATCCCAAAAACTAGCGAGTATACGATTTAGCCTAAAAAGTAACAAGCCTATTTAGGACACTTAACATTTCATGAAACTAAATTGTTAAGTTTACTAATTAAACCAATCAAACAGACTCACAAACTAACCTTTGTCGAGGCCTTTAAAGCATCAAATGAAATTTCCGGGACATAAACGCAGATATCAGAAGAGCAAATTTCGTTTTCTTAGGAAAAAAATGGATGGAATTTGAATTTGGATATTGAAAAAAATGACCGTTAACATTCGTAATTTTCAGGGATGATTAGACTTATTTAGTTCCAATCTCCAAAAATTGATAAACGCACGAGTTGAACTTTAAGGAATTACTTATATAAGTCGCTAACTATAAAATCACTGATGAGCAGTAAGGAGAATGTCCAAGTTTTCGAATGGTTTAAATTAGCCTAACAACTCAAGAAATCAAATTACTTAGCTGAATCTAATTAAATATAAGGAATCAGAAAGAAACACAGGCTAACCTGGAAGTCGATGACCTTAAAGCCTTCGAATTTGCACAAACAGAATCGCGAAGACTTGAGATCAAAGGGGTAGATGGGGAAAAGGTGGTGGAGGGTCTTGTGGGGTGAAATGGTGTGCTCAAACGAAGCGAATTGCAGTGTATAATGGAAGCCATAGCTGCAAACTAGCGAAGACTAAGAGCCCCCGTTAATTAAGTTGGCTTTGAATTCGCTATGATTTATATCTGAATATCAATGAGCCACTTGTCTCATGCAGACCCGCTATTTTCTGGAGATGCAGTTTCTGTTGGCTTTTCTGGAGATGCAGTGTTGTGTTGGCTCCAACTAACTGGGGTTCTCAATTCTCATTGCTTCAAGTAAAATTACCGATAAGTCTCATTAAAAAAAAAATAAATCGATAGATAGGTCGATACATTTTGATTTTATACTAATAGGAGTCAAAGAATTTTAGGAAAAAGTGGGGAAAATCCCAACAATACATGGTCTCAAGTTTTTTTTTTTTTTTATAAAAAAAAAATTAGTATGTTGGTGGACTTACCTCTTTTTAATTCAAAGGGTTTATCATGATCCACACTAATCTAGATCAAGATGGGTAGGACTATAAGGATAGAAACTTTACCACCAAACATTGATGTATCTCCATAGCTTGAACTAAAGACCTCTAGTTAAGAGGGAACAACCCCTAATCCATGTAGTTGGTGATGCCGGGGGTGTCCAGTTTTAGAACCCCTCAGAGATCTATATGCCTATTTTTTTAAAAAATAAAATTAACTTTTATAAATTGGACTTATAAATGACACAATTTGACTTATAAATATAAGTTTGACTTTTAAATATTAAATTTCTTGCACATCCTCATATTAAATTAAATTTGAGGATCTATTTGTATTTATTTTTGGGTTAAGATACCTCTAGCACGCTGAAATATTTTTTCTAGGTGTACCTAGCACAATGAAGTATTTTTTTTGATGAACTTAATATTCTAAAATATTTTTCTTGGGTTTCTAGTATCATAAACTATTTAGTGCATCTAATGTCCTAAAGTATTTTTTAGGTGTATTAAATGCTCTAAATTATCTAAATTATTAAATGTAAATTTGTAAACACAAAAAAGTACTTTAAAGTAATGAACGCGCTTATGAAAAAAATATTTTAAAGTGTTGAATATGCTTAAAAAATATTTAGGATACTGATATACTTGAAAAAATAAATGCACCTTAGCTTTTTATTTTCTTTTTTAAATCTGAATCATATGAACAATTTTTCTTGAGAAAAGACTTGTAAGGTCATATTGTTTTCCATTAATTTCGGGTTTAGCCATCTTTGATGGTTGAAGAAAAACAAAAGTGTTCCACCATTCCCTTCGTTTTCTATTTATATGAAAAAATTATCTACTCCCTCCAATCCAAATCCATAATAAAACTAACTTTCACTCATTTCACTGAAATTACGGTTAATCCTTTAAATGTCTTAAATTGAATTTTTTTTGCAACGTCCTCCTATTCAAATTTCTCACACCTCTCTTCTTTCTCTATGTTGGATGTGCATCATCAATAAATATGAGTAAAATTGAAAAATAATAATTAACAATTTATTTTGTAATTTATATTATAAACCAAAAATTTCTTTTAGAAAGAGTTTTATATTTTTTAATTAATCCATCAAAAATTGTGATTGAAACAATCACACCATTTTTATTTAGGGGACTTACTATGAGGTCTCAATAAGAGATTTAATTATCAAGAAGTCCTCATGTCAAGTGAGGTGTTATCATTTATTACACTCAAATTTGTTGGACTTCTTTGTAATTAAGTCCCTCTCTTATAACCTCAAAGTAATTCCCCTTTTTATTTTTATCCATATTTTTATTAAACTGCAATTAATTTGTATACACAGACAAATGAAGAGAAATGAATAAATATGCCAGAAATATTAATAAAATATGCATGGAGGCAAATACTCTTAAGTTATAAAATATGAAATACGTGTGAGTGTTGAATGAAAATAACGAAATATTTATGGGTATTACTTTTTTTTAATATATTATTTTGTTTGGATTTAAACATTCTTTTTTATTATCATATAAAATTACGCTTTAAAATGCAGATTTATTGCAGAAAGCCAGAAAAAAAAGTAAAAATAATTAATCATTTAAGGAATATAAGGAACTTTCACCTTCTAAATTCAAGGAACCTTATGAGAAAACATTTTAAGAAACATCATATTCTTGTATGACCTGTTTGGCAAGGCATACAACAGAGCTACAAATTTGTACAACTTTCCTCTACTTTATCATCCATCACCTCTTAAAAGAAAGGTGCCTCTCCCATCTTTTGGGACTATAAGGTATGAAATTGACAATTTTGTTACCTTGGGGCAATGGCAACTCATTTTCTAAAGGGATCTTCTCATGCCACACAAAATCATTCTCACGTTCAAATTTTTGGAGCATCTCAGAAGCATCAAGAATTTCCTTCTCAATCACTGATTTCCATTTCGCTTCGCCGCGTATTTTCTTTTTGATTTTGCTCAGTTCAGATTGAAGAACTCCGATCGCAGCCCCTATTTGACCGGAAGCCTTCAGGCTCTCCGCTTGGTACCTCTGACCTCTCAGGGCATGTAGTGATTTGCAGCATTGCATAAATTCCTGCATAAAAGAAAGCTTACCAGTGAGAAAATGAAGAAGAAAAAAATATTGTCATGGTCATAACATAAGTGTAATCCTCTTCATTATAGCCTATTCTAAGAAGACGACTAAGTTTCTAGGGGTACGGGATTAAAATGAATGAATGAAGGGATGCAAGAAAATACAAAAATAATTACGTAAATTCTGTGGCGCAATTTTGTTTCGACATTTAGATTTGGACAAAACTTAGGTCAAGTTTATTAGAACTATTACATCCATCGCTTCAATCAGATTGTGCCATTGCGTTATTTTCCCCATCAGCATTTAACCCTATGTTTTGAATAGCAGGTAGCGGCCGACCCCAAAAATGGTATAGCGGGTAGCGGTAAAGCTGCTACTGTGAAGTTCATATAAATACTTGTAATAAATTATATCACATATATAAATGCAATATAAAATAAGAAATCACCCAAAATATTAGACATTCAAAATAAGGATTCAAGGAACATAAAGGAAGCCACATACTAGTTCATTGAATGTAACTAAATTAATAACATTCTAGAAACATAAACAATCCAAGTAGAGTCAAATACCACAGCAGCAATGCAGCATATGATCGGGGTCTATAAACGATGGAAACAAAACAAATGCTAGAACTGAAAATATCATTCAGAAAATCACCCAAAGATAAACTTAAAATTCGAAGAATAGGAAGATAGGAACTCGATGAGCAAAGAGAAATTTCAAACACAATGCAACAAAATAATACCCATCCATAGATCGAAATACCTCAGACCAGAACCATAGATATTTCACAATGAAACAGAGAGAAGTTGGAAGAACTAGCGGCAAACACACAGAAGAGGAGGAGAAAGAGAATATACCTCGACTTAGTGAGCTAGAGATGCAACGCGACGGCGAACAGGGAAGAGGGAAGACGGATGCACACAGGGAAGAGGAAGACGGACGCGAACACAAAAAAAAAAAGACCGAAAGAGAAGAGGAAGCAAGAGGAAATCGAGCAAGAAAAAAAAGAGGGAAATTGTGTCGGTTTCCCTCTTTTTTTTCACACAGGAGACAAGGTAAAATGACCAACATACCCTTCATTAAGTTGGCCATTTTCCCATTTTAGCCTTGATTGGTGTCAAATTTCCAAACCCATGCCATCTGAACAAACCGAGGGAAATCACCATAGTTGCGGCCACGATAGCGTCGGATAACCCACGCCCGCGACTTCCGCCATCAGAAACTGTAGCGTTGCGGAGCGGAAGTTGCGTTTAGGTGCCGCAACCCGCATCAAGACCGGTATAGCGCGCTATAGCGGCGCGATTTCAATCATAGATTTAACCCCAAAAGTCCATGTAGTAAAAATAGGACACATGCCAGAATTTGATTGGAACAATGTACCTAATGATCTAAGAAACTTGACCTAAGTCTTGTCCTTTAGATTTCATAGATAAAAGAAGGAATTTTAAATAAAAGAGAAAAATATGAGCGAAGTAGGGCGTACAGGATGCTCTCTGGAAGAACTAAACACATGGTTCCATCTGCTCTTACCAATTGAGGAAACTCATTTGGATAAGGACTAAAAACTCAGATTTAGCTTAAGTAAAATATATGCAGTGAAGTAGATTCAGGTAGTGCACATATTTGTACCGATATGGAAGAAAAGACAGGTAAGTTCTAACAGATAAAATATGTAACAATACCATTAAGTTTGGTGCAATGTCCTTCCCCTCTCTGATACAAGTCTCTAAAACCCCAGTTGCTTCCTCAAGAAACTGTGCAACACCATGATGCAACTTTGCTAAAAGACTTGGAGAATTACCGTTCTCTTCAGCCTTCCTTGTTGTTACTGCCTATATTAGATATTTATATCACATTATCAGCTATCATAAGTAAGAGTTTTCCACCTTCATCAAATGGGAAAATTAATATAAAATATGGTAGAAAATAAGTTAAAGCATACATTTAATCTTTTAAATTTACATCAAGTTTTAGTTTGGTTCCTCAAGTTTAAAAAATGCATTGCTAATCCTTTAATCATAACATTGTTAGTTTCATTTAATGGAAAATATTGATTGATTTATCAAATTTAAAAAGTGATTCTGCAATTTTGTCAGCATTTAATTGAAGAATCACTGTTAAAATTTGTCGAGTCAGCATTTTCCATTAAATGAAGCTAACAGTGTTAAAATTAAACGACTAAAATGCATTTTTTAAAGTTAAAGGAACAAACTGAAACTTGACGTAAACTGAAACTTGATGTAAACTTAGAGGATCAAACGTATACTTTAGCTTAGAAAAAAATATAACTAACCAAGTTTCAAGATATGATTGGGCAATTTGTAATGTAGAAATAACAAAAAAGTAGCAAGTAATAACACCAACCTGTGCTTCAGCCAAACAAACGAGGCTCATAACAGTGGAGACAGAAGGAAGAGCTTCTGGTGGAATTTCTGGTGCCCACACAGCCATTAAATGGGGAAGAACATTAAGTGCCAAGTGATGATAAATTCCAGCAGCTTCTCTAAATGTGGTGGCAGATTGGACCAAATCTATTACAAACACAAACACAGTATATATAAATATAATCAATGGAACAAGTAAGATCATGGAAGGAATATGGAATCTTAATGCATACCTGTTGATAAAACTTCTAAAGCCCTCTCCCTTAGGATTGCACCATAAAGAAAAAGGATCATACTGAGCTCAAATTGCAAATGGTCAATCTGGAAAAACTTTGTACTCATAAAGAAGTAAGATGGGCTTAAAGCACTACTCCAACGTATCTTAAGAGAGGCGTCCCATTGATGCGTTCCATGATTGCTGTTTTCTTCATTATGTAAAACTAGATTTTCCAATAAGGGGAGATACTGTGTTATTCTGTGAAGATCCTGATACAGACCAAAATAAAATGAGTAAATGGTATTCAACAGAACGGAAAAAATCCATCAATATTCCTAGAAATACAAAATTGGGGCAAATACCAGTCATTTCAATTTTGTCAAAAGTCTCAACATTTCTGGTCAGGTAAATGATCTCATACCGCGCCATTTCCAAAAAGATATACGAAAACAAGAGTTCCAATTCCATAAGGTCATTCCTGAAGTTATTATTCATACAAAATTACATTCAAAGGCATTCACACCTCAAAACAATAAAAAAAATGGGTGACGGTGCAAAAATAGTAATAATGTTTTGCAGTTTGAGCACTCGATAGGATCAACATGTGATGGGTGCAAAAGTAGCTATAATCATTTAAAAATGTGGCAGTTTTGGGACTTTCGTTAACTAGGCTTAATGACCGTCACTTTTTTCATGCTGCGGGTCCTGCAGTACTTCCTGCTGGCACTTGACTGGAAGTATTGTGGGACCCACAACATGAAAAAATGATAGACGTTAAGCCTAGTTAATAGGAGTTCTAAAATTGCCACCTCTTTAAATGATTATAGCTACTTTTGCACCTATCAAATGTTAATTTTGTTAGGTGTTCAAAGTGCAAAACATTATTGCTATTTTTGTACCTTCACCTTCACCCTAAAAAAATTTACAGAACTAATTTGTTTACCTTTACCCCAAATATTTATGTAAAATTTTATTTTGAGGAGAGTGTAATTTGCAAATATTATGACTTAAAAATAAATTGGAATCAAGAATTCAAGATTATAGTCATTTTTGTAATATGCTAATTAGAATGTTCCTCACAGAAAGAACGTGAAGTTACCTGTTCAAGACGAGATACCAACCCTCCAGACATTTCTCTTGCAATAGCTTCAGTAATGGAGCTGCTCTCATTAACAGAGTCTTCAATTGCTCTTCGTCTTGAGCTTAACTCCTTAAGCTGCTCAAGTGTAGCAGAATCACACGCAACATATACATCCTCAAACACAATCTGTCATCATGAAAATCTGTAGTGAGTGCCACCGTGCCAGAAATTATCATGAAGATGCCCATTATATTACTGATAAAGAAAGTGTACAGTGATTGGTAAACAATAAATAATTTCCATGGCAACAGAATATGTAGACTAAAGAACTAATGCAAGTAAACACTTCAAACCTTCAATAGCAAGCATAAAAAACAATGCCAATAACTTTAACTTCAGGAATATATCTATCCTTTCCTCAGCAATTGTTGTTTTGGAGAATAGAAGTCAAAATATGACAAAAGAGAGTATAATTAATTTTGAAGTATATGAAGTTGTCAATTATTCTTTAAAATTACGAGTTTAATCTAAAGCTTCTTTTAAGGGAGAGTAATTTGTCTGGATAGCAGCTCCCTATAGGATTACAGCATAACAGTAATGATTATCACAGGTTCTTAAGCCCAAAATGGCTATTTCCCCTGATATATGTTCATTCCAATGAATAGTTCAGAAACAATTCCATGTCCTTTTCAAAATTCAGCTGCTGCTGCTCTGCAGAATAAACAGTTTGGTGTATATGGAGAACACAGCTTGCCCTTGATCATTGGAAGATTTTCTTATTGCAAGGTATACAGGTTTATAAAGGAAAACAGTACTAAAGCACTGTGGTAATGTACAAGTTTGTCAATATCAAGGTGCATTTAAGTTGGGAAGGATTTTTTTTTAAAAATCTTTTAAGAGGATTTCACGAGTTTGGAAATTTTATAGGAAAGGAATTAAAGGATAGTGTTCAAATCTTCAGTTTGACGTTCTGCTACCCTTTTTTTCCATTTTAACCTTTGATAGAATTGATTTGAAGTCTTCTTAATTTACTGCGCTCCTCTGTTTTTGGATTTTCATTGGAGGATATCTTGTCCCCTATTTTGTAACTCCTTCTATTCTTTCTTCGACAGAAAAAAAATAGAATACAGACAAAGTTTTGGATTTGACATACGACAAAAAAAAAAAAAAAAAAAAAAGAAAAGGAAAATGTAATATATCAGAAACTCATTCTATCAGTACAGACGCACTCTATGAGACCATGCAAATTATCACACTTCTTTTTCATACTTATAGGCTATATAAAGAGACGTTAATCAGAGGCATTTCAACTCATACTTGTAGCCACATGTTAAGAGATGGCATTTCAACTGCTGATCAGTTAGCTAAACTATCACATGAACTCCAAGGAACTTATTCCATCTTTATTCAACCACCATATGAAGGTTGACGAGGGAAGCAAAATCTGATCTGTTGTAGTATTTGAGATTTCTTTAGGTTAACTTGATGAATTTCAGCTATTATTAAGTGAGAGAGAGAGAGAGAGACGTTAATCCCACAAAGAAACTTGCAAGTAAACGCTGAAGTTATCAAAGCTTAAAACTGTGAATTGTTTTCGTCCTACTTTATCAATAACACGATAGTGCCCAGAAAAGACTATGCTATTTTCCTTTTGATCAAAGAAAAAAGACAAAAGTTACCATATGCAAGTGAAAATTTGGCTACAGACAAGATCAGTCTTAACTCCACAATGAGAAGTAGAAGTACCTTCTTAGTCTTCAGCTTAGCCGGCTGTCCAAAATGCAGCAGCATCTTTATTCTTTAAACACGTTCAGAATCAGATACTCACACAAACAATAATACCGAGAACACCTGAATTTAGTTTGCCCTCACGAATACTACGAACATCCGAATTCGTAAAAGCCCTCAAATTCCCAATTTACAGTTCACTACACAAATAATCTTCAGAGCCCCAAATTCTATTATGGGATTCGAAACTCTAATCCGAGCCGTACTGAAATAGTATCAGGCTTCTGATAGAGCGCGTTAATATATCAGAAGAGTGTGTAGGAATCATTGGGGATATGGGACCCTTCTCTCGTCTCCGCGTATAATGCGAATTCTAGTTCTGGAGTTTTGCAATCGCTATCATTATCATTATCATTATTGGTGTTATATTATTATTTTTATGAGATAAATAATATTGTGTAATTTCCACAAGTCTTCTTCTTCCTTGCGTTTCCTTCGCCAGCAAGGTTTCAAGAAGGCGCGGGACAACATCGTTGTCGTTGCAGGCCCCTCATGTGGGCCCCGCCTCGGTTTACTTTGGTTTCTTCACACCGAATGGTGATTTGGTGAATTTCGGAAAATTTTTTCCATAAATTTTTTTTATTCCGAAAGTAAAAAAAAGAAAGAAAGAAACTTTGTTATAACCATTAACTCAGTTAATTTTGATATTAGTTGATTAAATATCTTTGAGTTGGTAATCCATATATCATTTATTTCATTTTTGTTAAGCAACAAATTTGACTCAAAAGTCCATATATCATCTGTTTCATTTTTTAAAAAGTTAGATTTAAAATTTATGGGATAAAATTATAACTTAACAAAAATAACGTGGATAAAATTAATTCTCAACATATTATTAACCGTCAAAATTAATTGAATTAACAACCAGGGCAAAATTACTCTCTTTTGACATGTCCACGGAAAATTGCCTCTCGAAAAACTTACGGAGAACCCAATGTGATTTGAAATTATCTGTCTTATTTATTAAAGTTATTGAAATTTAAATTTGAATTAAACTATTTAACTTGTACTCCCTTTCACTTTTCTTAAAAATTAAGCTTGGAAATCTTAAAATAAAAATTAAATATTATCCTAAAACTAAGAGTCCGTTTGGTTAAATCGCATTGGATACCTCCAATGGTAATCATGCATTATCAAGATAAGAGTGTTTAGTTACTCTTTAACATGATAATGATGATTACCAAAGAATTGGTAATCCTCATTCATATCTCCCTCCTATGAATACTCATTAGCACTCCATTGCATAGTTGAAAATGTCCAATTTACTATTTAGTTTCATTTGTCTTTTTTTCACTTATCTCATTTCACATGTCACACCATGCCACGATCCTTGTCGTCGTTGCCTCCACCATTTTGGCTTCCGCCACTATGTCCTCCTCCTCTTCCTTTGCCACCGCCACCACCCCACGCCACTACTGTCACCTCCACCATGTGGTTGTCTCCACTGCCTCCTCTTCTACCATCGTCATCGTCGCCACCCCTACTGTAGCCGCCACTACCTCCTCCCCTACTATCGCTGCCACCCCCACCTCCATCGCCTCCACCATCACTACCGTAGCCACCACTACCTCCTCTTCCACCGCTGTTGTCACCACCCATGATGCTGCCACTTCCACCTCTACTATTGCCTCTGCCACCGCCATTGTCTCCTTCTCTACCGTCGTTGCCATCACCCCTGTTGCCCCCACTACCTCCTCCTCTATTGTGGTAGCTATCACCACCTACCATCAACACGGCCACATCATTGTTATTGTCACCTCCACCATCACAAACCATCAACATTAAACGATCCTCAGTGAGATAGCGTGGCGATTATTATGAGGCAACATAATGGCTCTTAACTATTTTTCTACAAAGATGATATTAAGGGTAAAATAGACTTTTGTGATATATCAATTTTAAATAATTATTAAAAAAATAATTCATTGCACCTTGCTTAAAAATCAAACCAAACACTAGCCCTATAATTAATATTGCATTGCATTACTATTGCATCACTTTGCACTGCAATGTAGGGTGTAATGAGATCAAACCAAACGGGCCTTGATATTGATTTCCCAAGATGATAACCAAATTTGTGCTTATCTAGTATTTGAATAATTTTTAATCTTATTTTTTTAAGTAATTTTAAATTTTTATATTTTTAAATAAATTGAATAAAAAAGTAAATATAAATAGATATCCATCTTCTTTTAAAAATGTAACTAAAATTTTAAATTATACAAATTAAGGTTGAAATTTGAATAACTTTTGAATTGTGAAATTTAGAAAATCCAAATACTATCACAAAGATAAACACAATATCCTTATTCTTTTTCTCCAATAGATATCCCTATTTCTTAAATTAAATGAAAAATTCTGCCTTGTTTCATTCTGTTTTTAGTTTTTGTGTTCTTATAATAGTTTTATAAAGTAGTTTTTTAAAACAAATTGGGAAGAAAACATATGTTTAAATGATTTTTCTAATAAATCATATATGAGACAAAACCCCTCTTACATATTTATCTCATAAATTACAAAAAAATAAAAAAAAACCTTCTGAAAAAGTAAAACAAATGAAAACTAGAGAGTGAAGCCTTAACGAGTTTGAATATGAAATATCCGAGCTCAAGTAGTCAAATGACTAAAATAAAGATAGAGTTGTTCTTCGTTTTTTGCCCCATTAAAAAAATAATAATTTAATTTACATAATTAAAAAATAAAAATAAAAAGATATGAATTTTTTTTATTTAATTATTTTTTAATGAAGATTCATGTTTTTTTAATATATAAAACACTTATTTAAAAATAATTACAAATTTGTTTTTAACCTTTTTGAAAACAAAATTTTGTTTTGAAGATAGGAAGATCAAACAACATTCGTATCTCATTCAACTATTCTATGGCCTTTGACTTAGATCGATCAAATAAATAAAGAAAGGCTATTTCATAGCAATTATGGTTACAATGTCACGAATAATTATTTTTCAGTCCTGCCGGGCAAATAATGTTAATAATAAATGGAACAAAGTGTATATATATATATATGGGAAAAACACTTTTCATGTTGTAGGAGAAATGTTTTCTCATGTCACACACACATAAAATGATGGGACCTACATATATATATAATTCTAATTATATACATATGTGGGTCCCACTATTTCATGTGTGTAGGAATCTTCTTTTTCTCATGCAACATGAGAAGTTTAAACCCATATATATATATATATATATATATATATCCTTTCATTTGTGGGTGGGGTGATTAGTTTTTAATTTTGAAATATAAATAAGGGAATTTTATTCCACAGCCTCTACATCATCATTTTGGGCTAATCTCAGAATCACTGCCTTCCTTAACATACACATGGAAATTGAGGAATTTAAAAGTATACTTGAGAATATATCATACTACATACTATGGAAGAGCAAAGAGGTATATAAGCAATTATTAGTATAAGTTGTTTAAATTTTTCATTGGCATGTTCAAAACAAATATATGTAGTCACGCAACATAGGGTTTATGATTATTTTATAATGGAGAGAAAACTATATATATATTTGATATGTCAAACTGGATTTTGCTCTTCGATCGGTGCGACAGGACATTAGATAAAGAATTAAAGACAGTTTTGTTTTAATATGTTGCTAGCTTATAATAAGGTTGAATGTCTTATAGCTCTATAGGTTTTATTTTTTTCCTCAATATCAATTGACCATTATAGAGTCCTTTTTTAAAAAAATAATAATAATAAAATTGATTGGTTTTGTTAAAAATAAAACTATGAGTTGATGTTCACTTGATATTCCCATATCCTAGAAAGTTAAATAGAATATTTATTTATTTTGTGTAAAGCATCTGTTATCCTGGATCTACTTTTTTTTAACTCAGAGGATTTAACGGGGTATAGACTAATCCGGATTGAGCTAGGTAGAACCACAAGGGCGGCAAAGATATTTCCTTTTGTGTCGGAGTTAGATAAATAATTTTCATCATGATGTATCAAAAAAAAGATAAATAATTTTCATAATTTAATATAATTAATTAAGTTTTGTTTGTAACAAAATGTATTGATTTTTGTAAAATATCCCATTTAATCATTTGTATTGGAAGTTGCCAAATTAGTGTAAATTAACCCCTTTAATATATGCAATCAATAGGAATAGTTTGAGAAAAAATTTACTACCTCTTATCCTTAATATAAAAGCTAGTTGAAAGTTATATTATATTTGGTCCAAAATATAATATCGCAATCCGTGTTATTTATCGTATTTATCATTTTCCTGAATTTAATTTACCTAAACTTATAAATGTATTGATATATAATCTCATCATATCTTGCATGGCTATTTTATGGAAATCAAATTACATTGATTAGTAAACACTTCAACTAATTGAGTGATTCATTTAACCCTTCAGCTAATTAACTCATTCATTCTCGACAAGAACGAGTACCTTGTATATAAAAGTCAATTAATGTTTGGAAATCAATACTTGCCATAATAATCCCCCTGCAATTCATTGAACCTATAAAAATCAAACCTCCAATTAAAGCGGCCTTGAACTATGAAATTGGAGTAGTCGGTTGTTTAAATATCTGATAATAAGATTCAGAAAAATGCTAGATATCGGTTGATGTTTTTTTCAAAAAAAAAAAAAACTCCAAGAGCTGCACAGGTGGGAAGAACAAAAACATCTATACTAAGGGTTATCTTTTTTTATATACAACCATTAAAAAAAAAGGCAAGGAAAACAATTAGCCTACATCAACAATTATTTAATTTATTCATGAAATCCTAAAATCATTGTTCTCCTTTGAGCAATAATTATTCATGAAATTAATCCTAAAACAAAAAGTAGAGATCATGCGGACAAGCTAAGCTAAGAAACCTAAAGTTTAAAACAAAAAACACATAGAAGTCAACCCCCCAATACATGTTGGCTTTTTTGTATATCTAACAAAAAAGAACTCTATAAGAATAGGAAGATCTTCTCCACAAGAACTTAATATATTTCACAAAAAACATGACAAGGTTTGAATCTACTCTATACATACTTTTTATAAACACCTTTTGCATCATAATAATTATTGCCTATTCTTACAACTTGGATAAATTCTTAACTTTGATTATCATCTACCCTTTTCAACAAAAAACCAAAACAGTCTTTCTTTTCTTTTTCTCTCTTTTCGGGTATGTATGTGTGTGCGTATATATATATATATATATATATCTTTACCATCTCTCCTTGTAAAGTATGTGTCCCTGGCCTGATATATCTACGTGCACTTGCCAAACATCATGCATGCATGAAGGTAGTTGTTGACCGGTTTATCAGTTGCAGGGAAGTTGAAATAACAAGGATCACTTTCTGTATAATGCCATCTATCTGTGTCCTAACTAAGCTGTGATTGAAATTTGCAGAATAAAATTGATCAAACCCTTAAAGGCTCGCAGGTGGAAGTAGTAGTAGTAATGACGGTGCAACAACAAGACGACGAGGACGACATGGCCTCAACAGAGCAACATTTACTACAAAGTCTGGTCATCTCCATGTAAGATTCACAACTCTTTGATATGTGATTATTATGTCCCCTCATCAGTTTCATCCTAACATGTTCTGGTAATCTCAACGTATGCTTGTCATGTTTATTATTCTCCTTCTTATCGTCGTCGTCGTCATCATCTTTTATCACTACTATAGAATGACCCGTTGAATGTGACTTTGAAAATCTCTTCTCTTGATCTCCTTCCCCTGAAACACCTTCTTCTTCATCCTCCTCTTCTCTTCTCCCCGAAGTCTGTTCTTCTTCTTCGTCTTCTTCCCTTACATTGATACGTGTCTCGTTGTCGTTGTGGTGGTCGTCCTCGGGATTATTCTGTGTTATTATTGTCTGATTTTGATCTTGATGTTTTTCCTTTGACAAGGAATCAAGATCTGTGCGACAAACAGGGCATGTCTTGTGAGATTCAAGCCACAGATCGATACATTCTTGGTGAAAAACATGGCAGCAAAAGGTTAATAGGCGAAGGAAGCTATCTTCCTCGAATTCAAACAAGCAAATGGCACATTCTAGGCTGTAGCTTTTGTTATTGTTGTTCTTTTTTTGGAACTCCTTCACGGAGGAGTAGGGGAAGGTGGGAAAGATTTGGAGCAGCGCCGGGTTGATGCCAGGGATCGGAGACGCGGCAGCGGCGTTGGCGGTGTGGTTAGGGGAATAGATCTGACGGAGGAGGTTGTTGACGGTGGGACGACGGAAGGCCCGGGTGTAGATGCAATTAATGACGAAACATCGACAAAAGTAGCTTAAGAAGACACCTACGACGAGACATATAAGGACGCCGAGCGCGAAAGCTACGATCAACGGCGACGTGGTGTACGCCTTCCCCGGCGGATAAGGTGGGGAAGGGAAGTTCAGGCTTGTGGAATGAGACATTGTTATTGCTGCCCTTCAATGGAGGCTAAAATTTAATCACTTGTTTTGTGAAAGCAGGGGCGTTGCCTTTGGAATTGGATTTGGATTTTGTGAATGTTAAAAAGAGTAGTAAATTCAATTTTGAAGTTAAGATTATTTAATAAATTTATGTAGCTAAAGCCTCATCCATTATGATCAATCTTATTGGTTTCAATTTCTAGTTTTGTATTCCTATTAAATTTAAGGGAAAATTTCACCTAGCTCCCACTATAGATAAATAATTTCCAATAGCTCCCACCACATTTTGAAACAACATCGATCGCTGTAGTCCTAAAGGGGAAGTGAAATTAATTTGAAGAGTGAATGGACAAAAATAACCCTCCTAAAAGCCTCATTACAATGTAAAAAGGCATATTATAAGATAAATGTGTCCATTTACAAGACAATCATATGTATTTAGAAGATAAAAAGCAGATTTGCAAGACCATGAAATGACAATAACTAGTGATCAATGTTAAGTTATCGATCATATATCAACAAACACAAGTGTAAATTCTAACCGTTGATCTTGCAAATCAGCTTAGTTTTCTTTTAAATTCCCACACACATCTTATAATCTTATAAAGGTTTACACTTGCCTTATGAATTCTTGTCACAAATGTTCTTGTCATTTTAATTGAATAACTTGCAAATTAACTTATTTATCTTACAAATTCATACAGGTGTTTTGTAAAAGGGCACACTCATCTTGTGAATGTCTTCATCTCATGTAAATATCATAAGTATTATTGTCATTTCAATTATTGATATTATAAGTCAGCTTATTTGTCTTATAAATACGGATAATTGTCATATAAATGGGCACATATGTCATGTAAATATGCACAATTGCCTTATATAAATGAGCATATTTGTCTTTTAACATGCATTTGTTACATTGTAATGTGGCTTTTGATAAGCTTATTTTTTTATCCATTCACTCCTAAAATTTTCACTTTCCCCCAAAGTATCCAGTGAAATTTCATATTGTTATAGTAGTTTTTGAAAATTATTTAGCTACAATGGGGCATAATGAGATTTTCCCACTAAATTTAGTAATATATTGTTCCGATCATAACAACTTAGAGTACGTGTTTGGTTTGAGAGGAGTGGAGAGTGTACTTTTACCAAATTGCCTATGAAATTTGGTAAATATTTCTAGTCTATTTACAACACTTTAGTAGGTCCATGAGAGGGAAGAGATTGGAATCACAGTGGAGTCCATGGGCTATTTAGTAAAGATAAGAGAAAAAATTTCTCTCCTCCTCCGACCCCCTCCTCTCAAACCAAACACATTGTTAAGTCTCAAGGTTCACAACTTTCATTATAAGTTCACTATTTTGAAAATGAGAATATAATCAATTTAAACAAGTTAGAATAAATATTCTAACCTCCTTACATTTTTTTCCTTAATTACACAGACTCACTCTATTTTAAAAATATACACTTAGGTCCAAATTGTCAACTCCGTTAATGATTTTTATTTTTAATTAAAATTTATATTAAAATAATTTTTATTTACTGATTTACCCTTCATTACTAATTCCCTAAATTTGGCAAACATTGTTTAAAAAATTAAAGAGGATTTTTATTAAAAAATTAAAGAGGATTTTTCTTTCTTTCATTTAAATTTATTGTTATACTTTTCCAAATAGTTATCTGTTGATTTTTTTTTCATATTGAGATAAAGACTTAATTAATTTAATTAATGCAGACATAGAAAAATTAATTAAAAAATATGATTAATTCTCTTAATAGATGCATACTTAAATAAATGTGTTTATAAATGTTTGTAAAAAAATAATGTATTTAAAAAAATAAAAATAATACAAGTTATATAATAACTCAAATTTACATTATTAATAACATATGGTGAACAAAAATATGCCTTTCAATTTCAAATATGTTTTCAATCATGGTGTTGTGGCAAAAAAAAAATGTTTTTAATCATTACAAGAACACTAAATAAGTAAGTCTCAATAAATATGACAAAAATTTAAAAACTTATAATTTTATAATATAATAAAAATTAATAAATTTTATAATATATTGGAAATCATGAACATATATGAATTATAATTATCTTTTGGCAAATATAAACGTTTATTTGTTTGTTAAAAGATGATTATTTTGGTCAAAAAAAATTTAATAGTCATATTTAAAGGTCAACTAATGGTTGTGTGGATGAAAACAGAATATCAAATATGTAAGGAAGGTTTTTGTAATATGTATTTTAATTTCAAATGAGATCTATATACGTTTTCAAAATAGAGAAAAAATTTGTATAATTTAGATAAAACATATAGATAGTCAATGTATTCTGCTCTAAGTTAATATATTATCCCTTAGTGTGAAAAAAAACGTAGTTTTTTCTTTTTCTTCTTCTTCTTCTTCTTCTTTTTTTTTTTGTAAAAAAAACTTGGTGAAAGGTAAATTCGGACTGCAATCTTGTAGAATGTATACATTATATTGTTGTTAAAATGGACGGTTGACATTTTCGAGTTTATGGTTTTTTAGCACTCTCTCTTTCATTTTTTTTATTATAAGATTAGATTGACTTTTTTTTTTTTAGAGCTTAAGAAAACTAAATAAATTACTTAATCATGTCATATCATTAGATTATATATATATATATATATAGGGTTAAATGCCTAATTTGCCCCGGACGTATTGCTAAGGGGGCGCTCAGCACCCGGAAGTTTTTTTGATACCAAATTTGCTATGGCAGTATCCAAAAGGTACCAAATTTGCCCCGGAAGTATGAAAAAAGTAGCAAATTTGCCCCTCCGTTAATTTTAACCGTTAAGTTTAAGCGAGTGTACACGTGGCATTCCACCTCATCAACCCAATAAGAACTAAGTATCATTTTTGCCCTGGAAGTTTTCATTAAGGAGCAATTTTGCCCCGGAAGTTTTCATTGAAGAGCAATTTTGCCCGGAAGTTTACAAAAGTAGCAATTTTGCCCTTCTTTCTCCCAATATTAAATTTGACTATTAAATCAGTCAAAGACCACACATGTCATGCCTTGAAAAGGTCAAACTTGGAGTCAAAGAAGGAGATCCTTGAGATGTTGAGCTCAAAGCGTGCCTTAATTTGTGTTCGAACCTAGGAAGGAAGCATCACTTATGATCTAAGCAAATGATCGGTCTATACAAACGTAAATATTATCACTTTTGATTTGTTTTACCGAACCAATTTTTGGAACAATCCATTTCTCATTTTGCTTTTCATTTGCTTAGATCATAAGTGATGCTTCCTCTGGGTTTTGCGACAGACCTTTCAGTCCCTGTGACCAGTTCAGCTTCACAAATTCTAGCGCATTGAGCTCAACATCTCAAGGATTTCCTTCTCGACTCCAAGTTTGACCTTTTCAAGGCATGACATGTGTGGTCTTTGACTGATTTAATAGTCAAATTTAATATTGGGAGAAAGAAGGGCAAAATTGCTCATCAATGAAAACTTCCGGGGCAAAAATGATACTTTTGATTGATGAGGTGGCATGCCACGTGTGATGAGGTGGCATGTCACCTCACATTTTAACGATCTACGTGGACTTCCGTCACTTTTGGGGAAATTTGATACCTTTTTAATACTTCCGGAGCAAATTTGGTACCAAAAAAACTTTCGGGTGATGAGCGCCCCCTTAGCAAAACTTCCAGGGTAAATTAGGTATTTAACCTTATATATATATATATATATATATTAGCTTATTAGTCAAACTAATTAGTTTGGAGAAAAAATAAAAAAAATATTCTAAAGTTTTTTAATTAACTTTTTTAATCTCTAAAAAAATTGTCAACTTGATTTTATAATTAAAACCGAATATAGAGTATATAACACCTCTTTACACACTCCCATTCTTCTTCACGATTTGGAGTAAATGTATGTAAAATTTGTATTTTATTCCATACCAATTCGTGACCCCGACAATCTTTACACCATCACTGTGCTTGAGTACATGGAGCTTCAAGATCCACAATTGTAGGAGTGGTGTGATGTTGTTATTATTATACATATGTAAACCCCCTGTACCGTACCTCCCCTTTTTCTTCTTGGAAACTCGTTTTTTACCTCTTCTTGTTGTGTCTGTAAATACACACACACATGTGTGTGTGTATTAATAAGGAAATAAAAGCTCATTCTTACTAGCCAGTAACTACCACCCCTTTTTTGTTGATGCTGGTAGGTGTGTGTGTGTGTACGTAGTATAAATTTCATTTCTTGCTATGGGTGTGGTTACCTTTTCATGTATTTCTACCTTATTTTATTTGTTAGTGGGGTCTATTACCTTCAGATGCATAATTTGTTAAGAACAGTTTTTTCTTTTCCTTTTCCTTTTTTTTTTTAAATTAAAAAGATAAAACGCCTTCATCAATCCACCATGGCGTGCTTTCTGTTTCCTACTGTTCCTATCTGTCTTTATATATATAATGTCCTTTTGTTATATTTTCTGGAGGGAAGAAGTTTTTTTTTGCTAACCGGCCAGCCCTACACACATATACAAAGTTTTCATGTTTAGATACTCCATCCGGTCTTAATTATAGGACATATTTAACTAATTTTGGGGAGATTAATGAAAGAAGTTAAATTAGTTAATTTTACTCATTTTCCTAAAATACCGTTATATACATTTAAAATGATATAAGTAAAAGTGAATTATCAACTCCTACTACATATCTCTTTGACTTAAAATTTTTCTTTTCTCACGCTTTTTAATTGAAATAATGATCTTGTTATATATACATATATGTGTGTGTATATGTATACATATAGATAAACACACACACATACATATATCTACACACACACACACACACACATATATATATATATGTGAACACAAATACACACAAATATATATATATATATATAGACACACACATAACATGTATGGTGTGTGTGTGTTTATATATGCACACACACATATATATCTATACACATATATATTGACAGGCACACACACACATATACACACATATATATATACACAAACACACACACACACACTATGTGTGTGTGTGTGTATTTATATATATGTGCATGTCTATATGTATGTGTCTGTGTATATATGTATGTATATTTGTACACACACACACATGTATATATATCTGTGTGTGTGTGTGTATTGGCATACAATTGATCGATAAATAAATTAAAATCTAACAATTTAAAAGTTTCCATAACAAGAAAGTCTACACAACCACATACATATAATCACCCAAAACTAAACACACTTGAGAGAATAAAATAGGGGTATTTTAGGAAGAAATCGACAAAAGTTAAAATGTTGTCTTATAATTAGTACCAAAACCAACTCCTAAGTGTTGTTTTATAATTAGGACTGGAGGGAGTATCATGCATTTATTATTAAAAAAAAAAAAGATATCATGCATTTGAATAATGATCTTCATGTCTATAAAAATTAAATCTGAATTTAACAGTATAAATTTGTTGTAACTAATAAACTTGTATTTATATAATGTTAATTTTGAGAAGGGTAGATTTAAGTTTTAGAGTAGTACTAGAGTAACTCAAGAGTAGTTTGAAGAAATATATTAATAAATATTCATGTTTGTGACTTTGTAGACTCTTATTGAGAGCTTTGGAGTAGCCCTTTATGTGATTAATTACTTGTGAGATAGGGAGTAGTAGATAACTCTAATATTCTTTCATGTACTTGTGAATTATATATGATTGTGAATGATTATCTTTTACAAAAAAAGGAAAAAGAAAAAAGAATTTAATTATATATATGTGTGTGTGGGGGTATGTATTGTAAATTCTTAAGTAAGTAATGTTACAAGTAGATATCTTTATGACTCACTTTGTACACATAGTTAATATTTAAATTATAATTAATATATTGTTGGATTATTGTTTCCCTTTAGGCATATTTGAATATGTGATGATATTTGATAGGAATGGAAGCATGATTTATTGTACTTTGTCTTCTAATGATAATTTTATTTATTGGTGATTGAATATAATTGTTATAGCGTTGCATTTGTCTGATTGGAGTAAGGAGAAATTTGTATGATGAGATCTTTTACCAAGTGGTATGTCATCACTCGGTGCATAGTAGATGACACTTGTCAGGGCCCCTGATTCTATGTTTTCCTTTACTGGGTTGCATTGGAACTGTAGGACATGTGAGACCTTTTTAATTGTGTTGTTTTTTAAGGGGATTATAGTCCAGACTTAAGCTCTATACTTTTAGCCGTGTGTATCTTAAGAAATGGTGAGCTTGTGACAATCTAGTCAAATGGATGTGTTTATGTTGGACTATGTGCTAGCCTATGTCCCCAGTTAGCGGTATAAGGATGTACAATGATATAATAGTGGATGCATATTACATATTGCATAATTGTATTTTACATGTTATGAATAAGAATAGAGGTCGTTTAATGATGATTAGTTTGAAATGTTTTATATGAGGATTGTGATATATGCATATATATATATATATGTGTGTGTGTGTGTGTGTGTGTGTGTGTGTAATCAGTTCCTTCTTTTTATTATATATGGTTTGCTTGTGTACGGTTGAAACTTTCAGCAGTTATTGGAGACGTGAAATCCCATCTCTCTTATATTAACATTTTTTAAGTGATTGTTCTAGCAAGAAGCAAGGGAAAATACCTATGAAGCCTTGAAGGCTCTTTGTGCTCAAGGAGCAATTGTTATATCATTTTATTTGACACAACCTTAAGAATTTTGCATTTTATTTTTATTTACCGAAATATTTTGAGGATTAAATTTGATACTTTGGTGTAGGTTTTTATCTAAACTAATTATGTAATTTAATGATTTAGATGTTGGACATTCTTATTGGCTATATGTGACATACTTTGGTTAAGTATTTGTCTGTTTGGTTTGAGATGTTACAAAAAGAGTGCAGCTAACCATTTGAAAATACTACCATGGTTATAAAGGACTTATTGCAGATATCTATCCATGACGAAAATGAATAAACTAGTCATTTGAAATTGATCATGGATAATAAAACCTTTCTTATTGTACACTAAGCCATCTCAAATCAACATATTTATAAAGTTATTCCAATTAACAGTTGGGCATTGAGCTTTTCGAAACTCAAAATATAATGTTCAATCATAAGTACAGAAATAAACTCATTTTTTAATAATATTCTTTCACAAAGATTTATAAGATGTCAAAAGTCTACTATTCATCAACCAAACATTTGATAATCTATCATGAATATAGAGCTTTTCTCACCGCTTTACAATCTAAATCATAATTAATCAACCATTTTAAACCTTGGACTTTACAAAGTCTAGAATGTTATCATTCGACCATAAGCCCAATATCAAACTCAATTATCAAAATACTTAAATAACAATTTGTCAAATATATACTTGAGTTACTTATTCATTATAGAAAATAGTATAATTCGAGACATAATATCATATCAGAGTATGCAACATGAGCCCTACTGAAAAGACCCTTTCTCACAAACAACTATTAACTATGATGATTTTATAGAACCTGATCAAAAGTGATAATGGAAAAACCTTTTTCTTTCCAAGAACACATACTTCAAAGTCTAAGGCATAAATAATGGCCACAAACCCTGAGCCCAGGGCACAAACTCCTTACATAACATTCATAACTCTGGGTACAATTAACGAGCAAAAGAGTACCTAACCCACGAGTTTTACAACATTAAAATCCACAAGAAAGAGTCTACACAAAACCATTTCCACAAGAGATATGATTATGGACCCACCGAAATTATCAGAGTGTATAAAATAAGCCTCCAGCTTAGCAGTAGTTATACTGTTATTTTGAAACCCAATTCCAAACACTAGATATGATTTTTCAAAAATATGTGGGCCCTATAATGATAATATAGAAATCAATACAACATTTATACTAAAAAGAAGCCTACAAGGCTCATGACACTTATGCCTCTACTTGCTTCCCTTAGCCTCTAACAAAATTATAGGTCTTGCCTGAAAATTTTAATATTGACGGGGTGAGACATAAAGTCCTAGTAATCAAAATCAATTTATGAAATATGCAGGATAAGACTGCAAGTTAAAGAAGTATATTTATTAATATAATGATATTATTTAATAATTAAATAGTACATAATAGTAAACAACGATTAGAACAAACAATATATAATAATCAAAACAATTATAACCATCCTCACTTATCCATCATGCTCCTTCTTATTTCCTCGGGACGTGATACAACCTATCAATGCTAATATATCTGGCCAAGGTTAGCTAGTCACTTCAAGAATACCGTCTCTTCCCATGTCACCACCGATATACCGTAATAGGAGAGGTGTCAGCCCAAAACACTCAACTCAAATTTTGGGTTAGGAATAAAAGAGTTAATGGGCACAATTTCACTCTCAATCTCTTCCCCACAACCCAAGTTAACTCAAAACAGAAAAATAATATATCGCTATAATTTTCAAAAACATTTTACAAAATTATTATTCCATATACAAAAGCTCATAACAAACATTATAACCAAAAGTTCTTACAAAGTTACCATTCTATACACAACATCCATAACAAATATCATAACTATCACAACAATGACAATCTCAACAATAATATTCACTTATATATACAAGTTGGAAAATACACTGCTTCACTGAAATAATTTTATATTCAAACATACACATAATTTTTTTAAAAAAAACACATACAAGTAGTTCGTAAAAAAGTAAGGTTTGGAAAACATCTTACAACCCCAAAACAAGCATATAGAATAAATTAATCCTGGTTACCTCAATTCCAAGTTTAACCTTAGCTTGAGGAGCAAAACATGAACAATCACTGGTCACAAGAAAGCTCTACATTATCACAATTAAACTTATAATTTCATATAACTCAAAGTACACAAGTTCTAATAATAATATATTATTGTAATAAAAATTGAAAAATGATAATTTAGTCCTTAAAATTTTAAAACTAAACCGATTAAAATATCGATAATACCTCCATTAACCCAAATAAATTATTTACAACACATTTAATCTGTAGAAATATCCATTGGTTATAAATCCTAAACTTCTTAAATATAAAAATTATTTTAAAGTCTTACAAAAATCAATCAACAAATCTAAACTGATTAAAATTAATTATTAATCTCCTACACACATATATATTATCATCTATTGTCAAAACTCAAAATTTTCCCAAAATCTTAATCTCAAAATTTTCACTAACTAATATAATATTGCCCTCATTAGAAAGGAAAAAAAATATGTGGAACAACTTTCATAAAGGAAGTTTGTTGAAAAGAAGTTAATTTAACTACTTAAATAATCTTTTAAGATAAATAACATACATTAAAATAAACTCTTCTTTTCTTCCTCCCTTCTCTCTCGCTCTCCATTCTCTCTCATGCCATCATCTAGGCGTGTGTGCGCGCGCGCACATACGTATGCGTGTGTGTGTTTGTGTGTATATATATAAAAGAGAGGGGTTGTGTGCAATCATGCATCCTCCCCATTCAATCAAAGGTGGTGGGCAGTTTTTTTTTTTCTTTTATTTTAATTCTTTTGTGCAGATTTTTTTTCCCATTTCATTTCATTTTTTCTCCCAACAATTACATAATAAATACATTCATTATATATAATTCTTTTATAATTATTACTAAATCCTAAAATAAAAATTAGGATGTTACATTTACGATAGCAATGCACAACAATTCATCACATAAATAAAAAGGAGGAGGCTTTACCGAGATTATCACAATAATCAAGCCTCGAGAGCCTTCCCTCAATTGATTAATAGAAGAACTATTACCTGAAAAATGTTAAATCAACGAGGTAAGATAAAAGTCTCAATAATCAACTATCTAACTCATTATACATGCTAATATGGGCTTATGAGGTGCCAAGTTGAACAATTTATATAACAAAGTATTATAAATATAATTCACAAAATCCCATGTGGCAAATTCTATATCACAAATTCTCTATCTCAATTCCATAACAGAAATTCCATATCACAGTTTCTCATATCACAATTCTCTTATCATAATTTTGTATCACAATCCCCGAGTTGATTCTATTAATTCAATCGAACTGCCTTATTTTCGCTGACTAGACTCATGGATTAAGTTACTATCCATGTTATTGGCCACTCAAAAGCTCACTTGATCATGTGATTAAAACTAACCAAAATCCAAAGAGCGCATGCCCACATTATGAGTCTTTCCTCTTGTTGAACTAATACGGTGTTGTAGCCCTTTATTGAACTAGTAGGGCAATTTCTCATTGAATTAATGGGACAATCCCTCATTGAACTAATGAGACAATCGAGACAATAGAAAGCCAACCATTGTAAACAATGAAGGCTTCACCACGTGATGAAACAAACTACTCTATCTCATCTCAGTTCAATCACAACAATAATTATCAATAAATAGCTCAATGAGAATTCCCTGAGATGTTCATATTCATATCATGCTATTCAAATCATTTTCATGCTATAATATATCAATTCTCAATATATGTATGTATGTATGTTAACACAATTCTAATTACAATGTTCCATAAGGTATTTTCTATCAAAATATTATGATAACTTTCTCAATCTCAATAAATATTTCAAAGTACTCATTGAAACATCTAATCAATATTAATAGGGAGAATTCCATATAAAGACAGTTGAATTAGGAAAATTCTATATAAAGCTAAGAAACTCAACAAATCTTAAATTGGGTCAATAACCTAAACTAAAATATTTAAATTTGGCATATTTTCCAATAATACCCCTAACCATGTCCATCCACAGAAGCCGGACGCCATTGCTGTACAGACAAGCCTCTCCACGGAGCTATATTCCGGCAACGCACCAATTGGATATTGTTGATTTGAGAGCCAAATTTGGAATAATAGCGGAGAAATCAGGAGTGGATCTGTCTTCTAGCTTGGGAGTGAACCTTAAGTCTCTGCACACTTGAATAGAAACCGATTCAAAAGTCTAACAGGAAGAAACAACGACGGGGTTGGCTATGAGAGACCCAGAAATTGGGCACAGAAACTCGACGGGAGGCTATTTTGGTTGGAGCTTGGAGCTTGAGGAATATGCTATAAAAATCACATATGCTATTTACCTTGTCGAACTGCAGATCACTTTGAAAGGTTTTTATTGGTGGAGTAAGACTAGTTATTTTAATCTTAGCTTCCTGGATTCTAAAGCTCTGTTTTCATGCAATTTAAAATAGTTGTGGTCTTAAATGTAATTGTGCTATGCCTTCCAGCCTGTAATTTTACCATGCTCATTTCAATACTTGGAGAAAAGAAATTAAAGGCCTCTATTTTTTTTCCAGTATATTCCTCAAATTCGGCTGCCTAGACTTAAAGACTATTGCCTTTGAAAATTCTCAATCATAGAGCAAATCTTTTTACAATGCTGATAATTCTGCATATGGTGGAAATTATCATGTACATCTTGATCCTTCAACATTTTCTCTGGGGAAAACACTATCTTGCTGTAAAAAAAAAAAAATCTTGTTGCTTGTTTACTAGGAGTCAGCATCCGTACAAGTGCAGCAAGGTGTTCCTGGAATTACATATAATGAAAACTATCAACAACAGTATGATTCTTCATATGGAAGAGGGTATACAGTTCCCTCTCCATATCAGCAACCCCAACAGCCTAATGTACCTGCTCCATATCAGCAACCACAACAACCTAATATATTTGTTCCATGACAAACCCCTCAGGTTCCTCAGGTATATGATATTACATATAGTAAGAAGGAATGACTGTAGCCCACTGGATAACTCTAGATTTATTTATCAGATCTCTAGTTTTTGTGATGATAAAGTAATAAACAATCATTTGTAGTTTGTGATAAAAGAAAATTATACACCCCAATGGCATTTATATGATAATATATTAATATACAATTCATAATAGATACTGCTAGATATATCAGCAACCACAACAACCTAATATATTTGTTCCATCACAAACCCCTCAGGTTCCTCAGGTATATGATATTACATATAGTAAGAAGGAATGACTGTAGCCCACTGGATAACTTTAGATTTATTTATCAAATCTCTAGTTTTTGTGATGATAAAGTAATAAACAATCATTTGTAGTTTGTGATAAAAGAAAATTATACACCCCAATGGCATTTATATGATAATATATTAATATACAATTCATAATAGATACTGCTAGATTTTGAACTGAGTGGTCTTTTTTCTTCAAATGTGTAATTTTTTCCTGAAACACCTAATCTTTAGCTAGATTAGTTTTGAAATGCCAAAAGAGAAAATTATTTGTAGTTTGTAAATGTTGCCTCACAAGATGTGAACATATCACATTTGATCAGAAGTACATTCTGATTCTCTCATAAGCTATTTCTTGGTCAAATGGAAGTGAACTGCCCAAAAAATGGTATATTCAACAGCATTCTTTTATACAGGTAGAGTAGACTGTCAGTTTTTTCTTTCTTTCTTTCTAATTTTCATGTCTTTCAATATCCTCAAATTATTGTGTTTGGCTACTAGAAGATTTAAACTTGGGCTTTCTGTGTTTCAGAAACCTAGCCATCCATCTTACCAACCTACAAGCCCTGTCCATGGTCAGAAATTACCGCATGTTGCGGCACCAACCCTCAATCCAGGGGCATTCACGCCAGTTCCCAATTCTGGTGTTGTCCAAGACCCATTATGGGAGAATGCAGCCTATCAGGAATCCTCAGGCAGGATATGTACAACCAACTACATCACCAGCAGTTCCACCGCCTACAATGCAGACAACAAATACTTCAAATGTTCCTGGTAAGTTGTTCACAGTTGCATTTGTTTTTCTGATGAAGTGGATTTTCTTCTTATGGTAACTTTGTGACATTCCCATTTAACTTTTGCTTGCTTTGCCTATGTCTGCTAGTGCACCAGAAGCCTATTGTCACCACATTGACGAGGCTTTTTAATGAGACTTCAGAAACACTGGGAGGTTCACGTGCAAATCTAGCTAAGAAGTGGGAGATAGAAGACAACTCCAATTCTTTGTACCTCTGTTCATTCTCTTTGAAGAGCTAAATATAAGGACTTTCTTTTGCTTTGTTGTTCTTGTTGAGAAATTACAAATATGTTTGAAATTCATCCTTTGATCTAGTCATTTATTTTGTTCTGTTAGAAATATTTCTGAACAATAAATCTTATTGGGCTTCCTTTCATAATTGAAACTAGCACAGTAGTCACGTATATCCAGTCTGTGGCTGGTAGATGCATATTTACATATTCCAGTGCACCAAATTTGCATTTTCTAGCATTTACCATGTGGAATTTAAAATTGGCATCGGGTGCAAATTTTCCATTGCTCACTTGTGGAAATCTAACATTGATGCAGGGTGCAGCTGGAGATGGATTTACTATTAGCAAAATAGCAGGTGAGTTGCTGAATGATGGAATCGTGCTTAGCGCTAGGTTTTTCTATCAGTCCAATATCATCGAAACTGACGCAATAAATAAATAATCCAAAGTTGAGGCCCAATGAATCTTCTGCGTTCTTAATATTGGTTTATTAACAATTTTGTTTTTTATTTTTTTGTTTTTTGTTTTATAATTAAGGGATAGGGATAATTTGACCCAAATTTTAAATTCATAATTGTGTCACATAACCTAATTAATAATTTGTTAAGTTTAGAAACTCAAATGATAATTTAGGTATTTTAACGGTCTTTATATGGGATTCTCCCATATTTATATACCATTTTCATTATTAAAATCATTTTAAAAAATAACAAATAACATACTACCACACATAATAAGTGAAAGTTGTTACCCTCGCCAAAACTAGGTTTACAAAAAAATCTAAGCTCCAACCTCAACCACAGCTCAAAAGTAAATCTATAACAATCAATTGGAACCATGATTTAGTATTCAGACTAATTGAGTGGTTAACAATTAAACAATTTAGAGACTTAAAGTCTCTCTAGAAGTCCAACTATGATCATTCTCAATCAACTCAATTACCAAACCTTATTTTCCTTAATCACATTATCAATACTAACTTACAAATCTAACCCCATTTCAAATCTTTATATCACCTTCAAATTATTCACTTTAACACAAATCTTCAAAATTCTCAATTTACCGCCATAACTCAATTTTCTTTATTTCAATCATATTTCTATTAAAAATATGTCTAAATTATCCTCCACTGGAAAAATGTTAGGGACAATTATCCAAATAAGCCTCTTTCCTATTAAGTATTTCAACGAACACCTTACATGCACTTTTAAGTTTAACTCATGATCGTGCACTGAAAGGGGAGGGGTTCATTGACTTCTAAATCAATAGTGGGAGTTGCATGAGACCCCACAATTGATTTAATATATATTATTACTCCTTTGTTTTAATTCCCACTTGTTTCCTCTCTCTCTTTTTTTTTTTAATAATTATTTCACTGTTTTATTCAAACAATTGGATTAAGTCTACTTGGATAATTTTTTGATGATATTTAAATAGTCATAATATATCTTTTTTTTAAAATATTCTAACCACTTTTTATTTAATCTCATCAAATTTCATAAAATTCTCTCTCTTAATATTATGGTTTGAAATTAAGTATATAATATTTAATTCAATTTTGAGTAAATTCCTAATAAAGAATTGCACCAATAAAGAAGCTCATTAACTCAAATCCAAATCAATGAATATCTACTGCATTACATTTTATAAAAAAAATAATTAGATACCTTTTAAAAATATAATTAGGCTTATTAGGATTTTTCACTCCAATTTTAAATCATATTTCATTAATTTTTTTCCAATTCTATATTTCAAGATTTTAGACCATATATTTAATCTTCTTTAGATCTCAATTAGTTGATAAATAACACCATAACATTATTTAAATCTTAGGAATAAAAATTAGAGATGTTACATTAATTATATATAAATGTGTGTACTCAATAGCTTTATATATGAATTTTATAGAAATTTCTTTCTTGAGTATGATAAATTTTTAATGTTGATAGATTTAATTTCAATTATTTAAATTTAAAATATAATTAAATCAAATTATTGTCATTTTTTATAATTTAATGATTTAATTATACTCGTTTACTACTTATTTATGAATAACAGTAAACTTTTGCGAGTGTATAATTTAAGTTCAATATATGAGTTTATATCCTTCTTTTAGCACTGAGAGTTTTTTTTTTTTTTTTTTTTTTTTTTTTTTTTTTTTTTTTTTTTTTTAAATTTCTCTATATGTGTATCTAGAAAACTTTACAACAAATATAGGGACCTCAGTTTGAAAACAATGGGGTATCAGTTTATTTTAAAATAAAATGATACGATATTATCATTACCAATGTCATTATCACTTTTTCACCGCCAGATCAGAATCTTATATACCTTTATAATTTCTCTCTCTTATTGAGATTTTGATCTGAGGGTGGAAAAGTGATAGTGACCAAAATTGATAGTGACAATATCCTATATCTAAAATAAAATAGTCCATTAACAAAATAATCCTAACAAACTCTACTGAGCTATTTGGTGAAGAGAGGGGAGGGGAGGAACAGAGAAGTGGGGAAACAAAGTTTGAAAAATGAGATAGATGTGGCTAAAAGCTTTATAGGATATGATAATGTTGAATTTAGAGGGATAAAATTCACTTTATTAAACTTAGTAAAAAAGAGAGTACATAGGAGCCTTTATATAGGCATATAGAAGAGAAACTTAGGGACTAAGATAAATTACAATAAAGGCTAATAAAGTTATATAATTAGGATCCTATAATCAAAGAGGACAATAATCAAGGGATCCTAATAATAAAGTTGATTTATTTCCTAATATTCTAACACTCCCTCTCAAGCTGGAGAGTATATGTTGATCATACCCAACTTGCCTCGAAATCCTTAAAATTTTGTTCTGCCAGCTTCAATCTTCAAAATCTTTAGACTTGTACTTCTTGAGTCTCAACGGCCCATTTATTTTTGTTTGGGCTTGTACTCCTTTTTAAGTCTGAGAGGTCTCATATTTTGTTTGGGCTTGTACTCATTTTTGGAGTCTCAGAGGTCCCATGTTGAGTAGCAGAACTTACCAGAAAGAATCTCAAGTCCCTCAATTTGATAATTGACAGATTGAACCTACCTTTTATATCAGATCCGTTTTTAGATCAGACCCTCGCCTCCTTTCTCTTTGCTCCTTCTCCTTCTCCGATCTGTGACAAAGAAGACAGAGGACGTGTGACAGCTTCAAGGTGGTTGCGCCTGGTTTTTCCGGCGGTGAGATTGAGGCTGTTTGACGGTGAAGGTGGCAATCTACGTTGCTCTGGCAATCGGCGTTGCTCTGGCAATCTATGTTGTCCTGAGTTCTCTTACCGCAACGCTCTCTTCTCTTTTCCTCTTTCCGGAACACTCGCCTGAATCTAGGAATATCGCTGGAATTTGTAACTTTGTTTTGGTGATTTGTGGAGCGCTCTCTTCTCTTTTCCTCTTTCCGGAACACTCGCCTGAATCTAGGAATATCGCTGGAATTTGTAACTTTGTTTTGGTGATTTGTGGATCTGACTTTGGTGGTCCTGTTTGTGTTCTCTGGTTTAACCAGAGTTGTGTGTCTCCCGACGCTGTGTAAACTCACCCTCTCTAAAACTTTGAACAGAGTAGCGAGTTGTGTGTCTCCCTCACGAGTTGTGTGTCTCCCTCACCAGGCCAGAGTTGTGTGTCTCCCACGGTTGTGTAACTCACTGCCTCTCTAAAACTTTGAACAGAGTAGCGAGTCACTTTGAACAGAGTAGCTTTTCTTCAGGAATTAATCCTGCTTTGATACCATGTTGAATTTAGAGGGATAAAATTCATTCTATTAAACTCAGTAAAAAAGAGAGTACATAGGAGCCTTTATATAGGCACATAGAAGAAAAACTTAGGGACTAAGATAAATTACAATAAAGACTAATAAAGCTGATATAATTAGGATCTTATAATCAATGAGGACAATAATCAAGGGATCCTAATAATAAAGTTGATTTATTTCCTAATATTCTAATAGGTCACTACCAATTTTTTACTATTAGATCAGAATCTCATCTACCTTTATCATTTCTCTATTCTATTGAGATTATGATCTAATGGTCAAAAAGTGGTAGTGATATTGTAGTGACAAAAAATGGTCATGATAATATTCTATCCCATTATTTCTCTAACAATTTTCATTAATTTCTTACACTTTAATCTGATGTTTTTTATAAAAAATCTTACTCATAAAAATTTTAATTATTCACCGCTTCCTCCTAATCCTCATACCAATCCGCCCTAAACTTGTGCATTACTTAACCAACTACTGAATCAAATTAATTCAATTTCACAAATCCCTTGCCCGCCGGAAGTCTATCATACGCATTATTCGCAACAAAGCTCATCATCAGTCAAGACGTTATACTTCTCTTTGCGCGCGATGAGAAGCCGTGTGACTTCGCCGATTGATCGTTAGTATGTTATAACGACCAACCGTCTGTTCAGAGAGCCGTGTCGCACTCTGCCATTTCCGGGTAAGAATTCCACCTGTTAAATGCTAATACAAGAAGCACAACATTTTTAATGCAATTGATCTCTTTCCATTTTCTGCTACGCCTTGGGTTCAATGAATCTGCCATACGCTTGATATATATATATTTTTTTCCAGAGATAATAATCTCAGGCTATTTAGACTGATCCTTTGGCTTAGACGCACTTCACTTCGCCGCGTGTCTCGAAGACTCAGAATCAAGCATGGAGGATAAACAGCTGATTGTCGCAGTCGAAAGCACCGCTGCTATGGGGCCGTATTGGGAAACCATTCGTACGGATTACCTCGATAAGATAATAAGGTTCGTTCTCTTTTGGTATCTGTGTTTTATATTGAATCAAACTTTGGGATTTTTTTTTTTCCTTAGTCCCTTTGAGGTATGGCGCTTGGGGCTTAGATTTTGGTGTGTAAAAATGCAGTCTTCCTCAACCCCAATTCAAGTTTGTTTCATTCATGTTGTTAGTGATGAAAGGAGTCTTAGCTCTCGATAATTACTGTCATTTACAGAGAATTGGCGAAACACTTATCCCCCTTCACTTAAATTAGACAAGAGATCTCATCTATTTGTTTGCACATGCTTGAGCCAACATTTGTGGATAACTGCTGTATAATGCGTTAAAATAATTTCTCTAAACATGAGTAGAATCTCAACCGCCCATCGTAAAAGCTTAAAGGGGTATAATTCTTACACGCTAACGATATCACTTATAGACTATATAACATGTATCATTTTAAAAACCATCATTACTTGTTATCTTGGATTATCAATATTTAATAGTAAAATGAAGCTCTGCAAACTGGGGTGACTATTGTGTAAAGGCAAGTTCTTGTGGGAACAGACCACTATCCAGAAAAATATTGAAGATAATTTGTATTTTCACCCCTTACCACCCCCAGTTATATTATCTAATGCCGAGTGATAATCATCAGGTGATTCCTTTTTTCATGTGCTGCAAAGTAAACCTACATCTAACAGTCCTCATATATTAAGTTCTTCCAGCTTTAGTTTAAATAAATAACTTAATTCCTTTTTTCATGTGCTGCAAAGTAAACCTACATCTAACAGTCCTCATATATTAAGTTCTTCCAGCTTTAGTTTAAATAAATAACTTAAGTCTCTATAACTACCTCACTTTACAGTTTGTTAGTATGGCATGGTGCATCATTTTTAACATCTCATGGTATTCATACAGGTCTTTTGGTGGAAATGACTCAGCTGGGCAGGTATGTGTGATTTCACTCAAATCAAAATAATACTATCTAAGAAAAGAGAAGAGGAAGATATTAGTGTCTAGTGTGACCTTGCTCACTTTTTATTAGCTGTCTTTTATTTAATCTGTGTTATCTGTATTTGTGGACTGTAAAGTAAAATCATGTGTCCTCCCATTGGCGTTTCAGAACAAATAGCTGTCTATTATGCTATTAGCTCCTCCTGATTTTATTCGCTGGACAGAAGATTCTTATATTGCCAATATTATAGTTGTTATTTTCACTTGATACTAAAGCTCTTCTAAATCAACAAGGTTTCTATACTGGTCAATGATGCATTGGAGGCACGCATTATTTGTTCTTGGCAATCCATTGGATAGTTTCAACTAATCATTTTCTTCAATATTTTTATACTGACTTATTTTGTGCTGTCTATTAAAACTTAGTAGTTCTGAACTCTAGATTGAAGCCATTGCTTGCTTTGTTTCAATTACTTGGATAGAGGAAAATGGTACAACTGATCCATAGGATTTATTAGGTGTTGGAAGCTTGCAAGTTTTTAATGTGATACTGTTGAAATTACAACTACTATAGTCAATGACTGCTCATATCTTCAACGGTATCTCATTGCTCTAACTACTATTGTGTGATAAAGTTTTGTTTACAGCCTCATTTTAATGCTCTTTGAACTAGTGTTTGTGTTTCAAATGAATTGTGATTTTTGATATGCAGAGAGCTGAACAGTTTTTCTATCCAACTTGGTCTTTTCACATGTTCCTTTGCTCTATTTTTTCTGGATATCTTCTAGCTGCTAATGCTATTTCTTCTCTTTTACCTCTAATACTGATTTTTCTTCTCTAAAACAAAAGAAGTATTAAGGAAAATTCACTCTGATTGCTGTACAGGAGGATTAATCCATCCTTAAGGCTTAACCTATTAGTTGAAGTCCCATAAATGCTATTAGTATGTGTAGTGTGTAAAAAGCCTAGGCAGTCAATATTATGTGAAGTAGAGTACATTAGTTTCAAGCTTTTTATATTTAGTAGACGAGATATTTTTATTTTTTCTAGACTGACAAATAAATGTCTTTTGGTTTGTTTGTCTATTAATTTCTTCCACCCCTTTTAATGCAGAAGCCTTCGACATCCAATGTTGAGTTTGCATTAGTCACTTTTAGTACTCGTGGAGGTTATTCTGGTACAGTTTTGCATAATCTTGTAATGATGTTATTAAAATATTCTCTTGCTTAGACTGCATAACTGTTGAATTATAACTTCAAATGAAATTGATGCATGATTGTGAGTCTATTCTTTAAGTGCACGTATAAATAATTAAATATATTCTTCTATCACTTCCTATTCCCTTAATGTATTCCTATGTTACCTGTCCTTTGCACTTTAAACGATTTCCATGACAAGGGAAGTAAACAATGAGTGTGATTTCTTTTGGTGAATTGAGTATAATTCTAAATATAGAATATATCAACAATTGTTTGTTAGATATTAAGTTGAACAAGGAATTGGACAAAATCTTACTAATTATTCAAGTATATATAATCTCTTGGATATTATATAGTCTGAATTCTGCTCTTTTACACCTGAAAATCTGTATGCAATTGACTAATAGATGGAGTATATTTACTTAATCGGGCATCGTTGAATGCAGATTGTGCTGTGCGGCGCACCGGCTGGACAAGTGACCCTGATATGTTCTGTCAATGGCTTTCAGCTCTACCCTTTGTTGGCGGTGGTTTTGATGATGCTGCAATTGCAGAAGGGCTCTCTGAAGCTCTCATGGTATATATGCTGCATACGTTCAGTTTCCACTTCTCCTTTTCTTGAGTCACTTTCAAGTTTCAGTTGACTTTAAGAGTATTTCCATCTCTTTACTCCACAAGGCTCTCCCATTTCTTAATGCCAGCATCCCAAATCTGCGTTCTTTGAATGGCATATTCTAATGTAACGAAGAAGTGTGTATTGACATTTAGAGGATCTTGGACAAGGTCAGATTGAAGGTGGTGATTGATATAGGTGGAATGTGCAGAACTTTAGCTTGTGCGTACATGCTTATGTGCGTGCGTTTTCTGAAAAAGATATTTTAAAGGGAATTGGGCTTTCATATTTTTTACCACTTTCCAGGGATTTGAGGAGGTTCATTCATCTGATTTCCTGGGTTCGAATAAAGGAATAACTTCATGAGATTGCAGAGTTTAAGGTTGCTAGGGCTTGGAGCTGGAAGGAAAGAGATAGGATAATTTATTTATTTTTGATGAAATAAGAAGGTATTGTCGGAAGAGAAGGTATAATTTGTTGGAGGACTTGGCATCCTTAAGACCAAAAATACTAGAAGAGTCTAAAAAGCATAACAAAGTGAGAAAAATCCTGACAAGCAAGCTTTCTAGTCTTTATTATGCTTGTTAAAATCATTGCATGTATGCATGCCTTCTGAACTTATTAGTTAAGTTATAGGCTCTTAAAATTTCTCATTCAAAGCACTTAATTACCAATAGGTGCAATCCTTGGGTTTAGTACTCAAAATTCTAACGCTTGTGGCAGAATTCTTCAAATGTTTTTGTTGCTAATTTTGCTTAGGAGTTTGGCTCCATAAAACTTGCACTACATTTGAGAACTATATTAATGTTCCTACTTCTGATTGAGGTAGGCTCAACTGTTTTATTTGTCATTAAAATCTTGGATTCTGTAGAGAACTAATTTTATATTTGGAGAAAACATAGAAGCATGTCTAACAAATAAGACGAGGAATATAAAGCATGGAATGTTGCCAACGAACGAGAGGAATAGTGAGTGACAGAAGGGAAACTGGAAAATTAAACTATAAAAATGAAAAACATATAAATATGAGTATAAAAACATATAAATTAAATAGGCTTTGGTCTGGCCTTTTAAATAAATAGGCCAAGCAGACCATGCCCTAAGCAGGCCAGGCTGTAGGCCACTTGCCTGGCCTATTTCCACCCCTAAATGTTGGAAACCTTTGACTTCTGGAATCCTTCGGAAGTTCAAGAGAAAAGAGAGGGACCAAGCAAAATGTATTGTTGAATGTAGGGGCATGTATGGGCTGGATGGGGCCTGTAAACCAGCTCAGTTTTTTCGGGCTCCTTTCCCAAGCCCAAAATCCATAGTCAATCTGGATTGACTGGGCATGGAAATAAAACGGATTGGATTCAGTTGGGCCAGAGAATTTTGCTCTGAAATAATCAAGTCTTCCTTTGATGAAGTTGAAGAGTTGCTCTGTAGTGGTTGCATTTCAGCATTTTTTCATCTGCTCCAATCCCAGACCCACCAAAACAAAGCACAAGAGAAAATAGAAGATTAGAGTTTGATCTCTGCTTTGGTCCTTCATCCTCCTTAGTGATTATTTAGGACCTATCTTCCTTATTGGTCGAGCAAAAGACTAGGAAATATCTCATTCCTTATCATCTGCCAAATATCAACTCACTCATGAAATAATTATTTAGTAACATACATATTGGATAGTCAATAATGTCTTTTTTCTATTGCCAATGTATTTTGAAGCTACTTCAACTATTGGAATTTGTGCTAAAACTAGTCCTATAATATATTTGATTTATGCAGCTCTGTGTTGCGATTCATTTAACCAACAAGATGCACCTGTTTTGTATGACCTTTACTGCATGTAGAGAGTACGGAGATTTAATTGTTAGGCCTGCTTTACTTTGTAGTATTGTAACCCTACTCTTGTACGAGTATAATAATCAATATATTGAAATATGTTGTTTAAAATTGTCAAGGGTTTCTTTATGAAACCTGGAATCTTATTCATGCCAAAATGTTCAAATTCTCAGATGTTCCCTACTCAAAATGGAAACCAGAATCAACAGAATGTGGACTTGCAAAAGCACTGCATTCTTGTTGCAGCAAGAAATCCATACCCTTTGCCGACACCAGTTTATGTACCACGACTGCAGAATTTAGATCAAGGTGAAACCATAGAATCAGATGCAGGGAATCGTCTACATGATGCCGAAGCTGTTGCTAAAGCATTTCCTCAGGTATTTCCTTTTTTTTTTTAAAAAAAAAAAATAAAAAACAAAACTTGGTTTCTTTGCTCTCATTGTTATCTTATCTTTGGAATGTAATATTTTGCTTGCAGTGTTCTGTTTCTCTTTCTGTTATATGTCCAAAGCAGCTTTCCAAACTTATAGCCATTTACAATGCGGTAAGGATGGGTTACGACTCTTTTTAGCAACAGAATTATTTATTTTATTTTCAAGGAATGAGACATCAGATACTTTGTCTAAAATAAACTGCTCATACGACAAGCATGATCTGATTACTCAGTTAAGTCGATGCTCACATCTTGTAAAGCAAAAGTAGAGCATATTTAGTGAAGTATTTGCTATTTTCCCCTCCCTTAATGTTTATTTTTAAATTCAGCATATAAATATTGACCACGTCACTTTGGCCATGTAGGGCAAGCGAAACAGCCGCACTGCAGATCCACCTGTTGATACAAAAAACTCCCATTTTCTTATTTTAATATCTGAAAGTTTCAGGGAAGCCCGTTCTGCTTTGAATCGTTCAGGGATCACAACTCTACCTTCAAATCAGAGTCCTGTCAAGGTGGATGCAGGCCCTGTTGCACCAGTTACTGGGACAGTACCTACTTCTATGCCGCAAGGTTGATTATAAGCTTAACAGATGCATCGCTTATCAAAGATAGTTATAAATGCCATAGTCATGTGTATAGACTTGCTTGCTTGATACTTGTATGATCCTCTGGCATCATTTGAGTGATTGAACACGGCATATACTCTTAGATCTCAAATATATGATTTTGCACTGCAGTCAGCTACTTTTATTGATATGAATGGTTTTCAGGGTGAAAGGACACGTTGCATAGACATGAATTGGCTGCAGTGCCCCTACAGTAGCACCATTCAAGTGCTATACCTAGGATTTATAGGACAGTTTAATGCTATAGCGTTACTACATATTGTCTTCTTTATTTTAGCTCTTATTTTAGGGTTTTAGGATGGTTTCTTTAGTGTATATAAATTGAGATCGGCAGGTCGCTAATTAGGTGGCTTATTTCTTGCATGTCTTTGCATTGAAGATAATTTTTATTGACCTCACAATGTTACAATATATACAGCAACCCTATGATATAAAAAGGAAAAACATAATACGATTGAGTTTTGGCATGATTGGAGTATGTTTTTGAAGTATTACAGCTCATCAATTTTTGGCCATCTAATTCTAAATTGTTATTTGACATGAAACGAAGTGTTTATTTAAGAAAAATCAAGACTTTTATTGCAACCTGCAATTTTCATTTTAGTTGCAATGCTTCCCTCTTCTGTTATGGTTCACTAAAGGAGACCATAGTTTTTTCAATTCTAGATTTTGTTGGATCATGTCTTTGTTTTTCTGTTAGTATCATTAACTTTAAAAGAATATTGGATGTTGACAAGTGCAGCTTATATCTCTTAGATGTCTGACCATTCTAAATCCTCTGCTTTCTCCTTACTTTTGCCCACATTTGTTTTAGATCATCATTATCATTTGTTTTTGCTTTGCTACTATTTTCAGTTTTTATTAATCACGCTTAATGCAATGGTCATAACTTGTAACACCTTAATCTCTGGTAAATCTGGATGTTGACATTGTGGAATGGATGATATCACTACCAGAAGCAAGATGTGAGGAAAAAATTTGCTAAAAATGCTTACTACTACGTGTTTATAGCATTGTGGGTTCATTAAATGTAACATACCCTTCATGTACAATTCTATACAATTAATTCTATTAAATCCTAATATTTTGATTATACAACACTCACCCTCAAGTTGGATCATATATGTTTAGCATGTTCAACTTGGCCACATAATCTTCAAATTTCTCCTTTAGAAGTCCCTTTTCGAAGATATCTGTTGTTTGGTCTCTTGTTAGCACACAATTGAGTGGGTAAAAATACTAAAGAGCTAAATACGTATAACCCTATACAATTATTTCTATTAAATTCTAATAATTATGATTTTACCACGTCTTCTTTTACCTGCTGGTCAAAGGTTTGTTATAAGCTCCGTTAATATTGCTGCTTTCTCTGTGGATTTTTAGTTAATGGTTCTATGACAAATCGGCAACCAATTTCTGCTGGGAATGTGGCCCCCGCTACTATAAAAGTGGTGAGATCCTCAATTTCCCTGTATGAAATTGTAATTGAAATTTGGCACTCATTTGTTATTCTTTTAACATTCAAATCTCATAATGATCGTGGAGTTACCATATCTCTTCAGGAGCCGGTTCCTGTCACTTCCATGGTACCAGGACCTCCTTTTCCTCATATGCCATCAGTTTCACGTGCTCCTAGTCAAGGTGTTCCTAGCTTGCAGACTTCATCTCCGTCTTCTGCTTCTCAAGATATTATGGCAAGTAATGAAAATATGCAGGATGTAAAGCCCATGATGCCAGTGTCACAGCCCTTGCGCCCAGTGGGTCCTGCTCAAGCAAATGTTAACATTCTTAACAATCTTTCTCAAGCACGACAGGTCCTAAGTGGAGGAAACTCAATGGGACTTCAGTCAATGGGTCAAACTCCTGTGGCTATGCACATGTCAAACATGATATCCAGTGGAATGGCGTCTTCTGTACCAGCTGCTCAAAATGTATTTTCATCTGGACAGTCAGGCGTAACTTCAATAACTAGTTCTGGATCTCTCACTGGTCCCGTGCAAGTTGGAGCAAACTCAGGTCTTGGTTCATTAACTTCAGCCACGTCAAATGTGTCTGGAAGTTCAAATATTGGGATTTCACAACCATTGGGAGGGAATCTGCAAGGTACTGTTAGTATGGGTCAGCCAGGGTTAGCCATGAGCCAAGGAAACATTTCAGGAGCGCAAATGGTGCAAGGTGGTGTTAACATGAACCAAAATGTGATGAGTGGCCTTGGTCCATCAGTTGTCTCTTCTGGGACTGGTACAATGATTCCTACTCCCGGAATGTCTCAGCAAGTACAACAGGGGATGCAACCACTTGGTGTGAATAATACAGCAGCTAACATGCCTTTACAACAACAGACCTCAGGTGCTATGCAATCTACCCAATCAAAATATGTGAAGGTTTGGGAGGTTTGTCTTGATCCCTTTTTAACCCTTGTGAATCTGCCTCTCAAGCTTTGACTTGCATGCATTTTTATTCCTTACTTGACAAAATTTTAGACTAATTAGCATGGAATTTGTAATCCTACCATTTCCTCTATAATGAATGTTGTCCAGCATCAGTTGAGCATCACACATTTTTCATCAGTTTCTTTAGATTTGATAAGAATAATTTCTCACTTATCCCTTGTGAGACTTATGATTGAGTTTTGGCATGATTGGAGTATGTTTTTGAAGTATTACAGCTCATCAATTTTTGGCCATCTAATTCTAAATTGTTATTTGACATGAAACGAAGTGTTTATTTAAGAAAAATCAAGACTTTTATTGCAAACTGCAATTTTCATTTTAGTTGCAATGCTTCCCTCTTCTGTTATGGTTCACTAAGGGAGACCATAGTTTTTTCAATTCTAGATTTTGTTGGATCATGTCTTTGTTTTTCTGTTATCATTAACTTTAAAAGAATATTGGATGTTGACAAGTGCGGCTTATATCTCTTAGATGTCTGACCATTCTAAATCCTCTGCTTTGTCCTTACTTTTGCCCACATTTGTTTTAGATCATCATTATCATTTGTTTTTGCTTTGCTACCATTTTCAGTTTTTATTAATCACGCTTAATGCAATGGTCATAACTTGTAACACCTTAATCTCTGGTAAATCTGGATGTTGACATTGTGGAATGGATGATATCACTACCAGAAGCAAGATGCGAGGAAAAAATTTGCTAAAAATGCTTACTACTACGTGTTTATAGCATTGTGGGTTCATTAAATGTAACATACCCTTCCAATTCTGCTTTAACCTCATTGAAGTTTTCTCTTCTTTTCACTAAACTGCTATGAATCAATTCTATGTTGTCCAGTGGCTGTAACCTTATATAACTGTAAATTGTCACATGATAAGTTGGAATTGCCACAATGCATAAGTCATGAAAATTTCTTATTGTTATTCTTGCATGCTTTTGCATCAGTTTTATATCAATTGTTGCAATTCATGTAGGGAAGTTTATCTGGGCAAAGACAAGGACAGCCTGTATTTATTACCAGACTAGAGGTATGATCTCAAAGCTTGATAAAAATTATCTGGCTTACCTCACCTTATCTTAGTTCTCCTTATTTGACCATTTCAATAATTTTTTTTTTCCCCTTCAATCTCATTCCTAATAGTGGCAATTCCTGAAATTTTGTGGCATGTATTGATTTTATGGATACTTTCTTCTTGGCAGGGTTATCGGAGCTATACAGCTTCTGAATCGTAAGTTCAGGAAGTTATATTCTTTCTTCAACGAAGTCTAGGGATCATTGTCAATGGTTGGACTTTCTATAATTGTTAACATGGGCAGGACATGCTTTTAACAGAGCAAAGTGTGCATGAGTATTCCGTATTATGTGCAAATTGAAGTGATCATAACTCTTTAGATCAACATTTCTCCCATTTCTTCATAATTACCTTAAGGCTCATACGAAAAATTCAACCTCATGAAACACCATTTGCTCCAAATTTATATCTATATGGTTGAAGGAGTATGGGATTTTCCTAAATGTCTACCCGGTCTAGATCATCATCAGTTACTTTAGATTGTCACCTATAATGGCCTAACTTGGCATTAATTATAAAAATGTACTGACTGCTTTTATGTGTCCCAGGCTTGCCTCAAACTGGCCAGCGACAATGCAAATAGTTCGTCTTATATCCCAAGACCACATGAATAACAAGTAATTTCTTTTTTGTGCTTAGCTTTGGTCTTGCTTATTTATGTTAGAGTGTGTAGCTGTATGTTGGTTCAGGCAGTATTCTGTAGATATTCTGACTTGACAATGCTTTGACACAAGGCAATACGTTGGAAAGGCAGATTTCCTAGTTTTTCGGGCCATGAACCCACATGGGTTTCTTGCTCAGCTTCAGGAAAAGAAGCTGGTAAGTTATCAGCGCCATCTTAGTTTCTTCTTTATCTTTAATTTCTTCTACTAATCTACAACAATCTTATTAGTCAATAACGTATTGTTCCTCCTTGATACCTTTGCACCGAGCCTTGTTCTAGAAAGAAGATAAAATGTCACTTTTACAATGTGAGGATCTCCGATTAATTAAATTGGAAGATTAAAAAAAAACCATGTGACTGAAAATATAATGGATTAAATTACATGGAACTATGACTCTGTATGCTTGAGGTTATCTTCGAAAGTATTTATGATTTGTACTGAAATTGTATGGTTCATCATCAGTCTGTTTGAAAGATGCAATTTATATCCAAGATGTCCTAGTATGTGTCAATGTCTTGAATACAATGGGTTCCAAATTTGTATAGGCAAGCTACAAGAAAGTTTTGTTGCCAGACATATTAGTGGGGATCAAAAGCCTATAATAAGCAGTCACTCAAAATTTGTAAATCACACTTGTATAATTTATCCTGTGTTATTCCAATCTCCGTTTTTAAAATACGGAATGAGAATGGGCAATTTACTTGTTTCATTGAAGGATTGCAACCATTGTAAATTTTATGCCTGCTGCCTGCATATGCTACGAGCTTTTTGTGTGGGTATTCTTGGTGTGTTTGCATGCATAGGAGATACTTATTTATGGTTAACTTGAATTAGGGGAATGGGCAGGGTATACTTGGGAGACTTGCTCAACGAACAGGCAGCATTTCCTTTTTTTTTTCCTCTCTCTCTTCTGAGCTAGTAAAGAAGAATTGACTAGAAAAAGAAGAGCAGTGTAAAAGGGAGGTATAAAATAAAATCTCCTAGGTGAGTTAAAAAGTAAAAAACCGAACACAGGAAGCAAAGGAAAAGAGAGAAGGCTCAGTAGGGCTCTCCAGTCCTCTATAATTTAAACTCTGTGCTACAAACTCAATCCTACAAAAATAAGAGTTTGCAATATCATCATCTACCTAATTTGAACTTTATTGTGCTTGAAATTATAATCGGTCTGGTTGGACCATTATATTTTTTGGTTTTGGTTAGCTTAGTCCGGTGCTGAATTTTTCTTCTTTCATTTCAGTGTGCAGTAATCCAATTACCTTCGCAGACATTGCTACTATCTGTCTCTGACAAAGCCTGCCGCTTGATTGGGATGCTTTTTCCTGGGGTGAGATATTATTAACTCAAGCCTCTTGAATAATAAATTTTCTTCCCTCTCTTGGGAATCGGGATAAAATGAAATCTATACTTTCTCCCATAATCAATTTGCTTACTCATAGAAAGAACTAGTTTCTAGGAAATATGCCAACTTTATTACATGCAACATTCTGTTTATTATACTGTGGTGAGAGTTCGAGCTAAATACATTTTAATTAGTTGTTGACTCTTCCGTTGAATGCTACTCACATTGTAGTAAGTCTCGAAGTTGAGCTACGCTTCTCTTTCCCCGGAGATGAATAAACTATAAGGCTCAGATACACCTATTTTCACCCACATAATATACTCCCAGCGCCTTTATATATAAGAGCCTTTTTTTTTTTTTAAAATGTGTTTGTCCCTAAATGTAAGATTTCTTTTGAGTTTGTCTCAATAATAAATGCATTTTTCCCTATTTTGTTCTCAATTAATTATTATACTACATGCATTCTCTTTCATTCTTTTCTCATTATTACTCTCTCTCACTCATTCATAAATAGGGGCATTTTTTTTTTTTTTTAAAAGGTTAAATTTCCTACATAATTATTAGATTCAACTACTTTTAATTGTTTTTTAGAATCTCACAATTTGGTTGAAAGGCTCTTATATATAGGGACGGAGGGAGTAACAAACATGTTTCTGACGCCAACACAATCATGGCACTATCAACAGGCGACTGACCTTTGGTTTGATTATATATACAGAACGATCAATATCTCTTTTTTATTGTAGTAAGAATGTTTTATTGTGTAAAATATTTTTTCTTAATAAAAAAAGAAAACAATAATATAAATTAGTAAGTAAAAAATGAAGTAAAAGAAGTCTAGATTCCAGAGGAACATGTTCAAACTTAATTGAAAAGGATATTTCTGATTCTCATAGAATGAGGGGTAAAAGGATCCATCGAGAAATATTTCTTCTTATTAGAAGGTCGTGATTTCTATACTTGCGCCTTATATTTTGAAAGAAAATTGTTGAATCCCCATTCACAGAGGGTAGGATACTTGTGCAACCTAAACTTGTACCTTCCTCACTGCTCTACTCTAAATCTCCTTGACAAACCCAATTCTTATAAGAAATTCCAAACAATAGTGACATCTTCTTGTTGATAATTGCATTATTTCTCTGAAAATTGCTATGCAAACAGGACATGGTGGTATTTAAGCCACAATTATCCAGTCAGCAACAGCAACAAATGCAACAGCAGCAACAGCACCAGCAGATGCAACCGCAGCAGCATCTTCCGCAGCTGCAACAACAGCAGCAGCCACAGCAGGTTGGCCACATGCAGCAACAGCAACTTCCTCAGCTACAACAACCACAACAGCAACAACTTGCCCCGGTGCAGCCTCAACAACTCTCCCAGCTGCAACAGCAGCAGCTCCCACAGCTGCAACAACAGCAGCAGCAACTCCCGCAACTGCAGCAACAGCAACAGCAGCAGCAGCTTTCGCAACTGCAGCAACAACAACAGCAACAGCAACAGCAGCTTCCTCAGCTTCAACAATTGCAACATCAGCAGCAGATTCCTCAGCAACAGCAAATGGTTGGCGCGGGAATGAGTCAAGCGGCATATGTTCAAGGTCCGGGACGGTCACAGCTGGTTTCTCAGGCACAGGTATCATCGCAGGGTGCACCCAACATGGGTGGAGGTGGATTCATGAGCTAGCTCTGTTTTACGTATAGCTCTTGGCAGTTATAGTGATAGGTTCAAATTTGTGATTGCAGATGGTATAGTCTTGCGTTGATTTATTTTGCCAATGAACCATGAAGACTCTTGCAGGAAACTCTATTTAAGTATAATTTAATTTTATTAAGTTACTTGCTAACTGTGGCATTTCCGCACTTTCCCGTGTTTATATGCACATGATGTTTTTAAAACTAATTGGTAAAGAAATGATAGAAGGCACTTGTATCACTCATCTACAATCGCACGTCCACACGATTGGTTTAGCTCCCTTTTAATTAAAAAGGGAAAGAACTGATTCAAGCATTCGGTGGAACCAAATATATTTAGTTTTAAATTTCATAACTTAATCTTTAAAATTGAGTAACATATTTATTTATAATTACATGAAATCAAACTAGTCAATTGAAAGTTTATCATTATAGTAATTATTAAGTAAATATATAACTATTAATAATTAAGTGTAATATTTATAAAATTAGAAGAAAACAGTTATTTGAAAAGGGATAAGATTATTAATTTTTGTGTGTTAAATTATCGAATAAAAAAAACTCTTTTTTCGGATTATCGAGATATCTTTTTTCCAAGGTTATTACAACCGGACCGATCAATGAACCGGTCAATTCTTGGGTTAAGGGTTAGTGGGTGGGCCGGAGTTGACAGGGACCAAACTGGTAATAAAGTAAAGATGTGAGGTTATTAATAAGAAATTATATAAGAAAAAAATCCATTTTATATTTAAATAATGTTTGAAAAGTTTGAAAGCGGTGTGATTTGACTTATCAACGGTGTTGTCATAGCTTCCCATCGCACACAGCTAGCTAGCTAGGCAATAGATTGAAGACTTTCTTTTGTGCAAAATTTATATTGAATTTTCCAGCAAAACAAGGAGACTTGGTTCTTTCATTTCCGCCATACCCACACGGCCACACCATAGCTTCGGCCAAAGACCATTGCTACCAAAAAAAGACTCTATTTCTTGGCCTTCCTCTCCGATTGTCTCACTCCCTCTTCTCTCTGCCTGTCTCTTCTCTTGTCTCACCGGTGCCACCGTCGATCGGCACCTCGGCGGATCGCCATCGTCGATATCCGTGGCCTCCCTCCTCATTGATCTCGGCGGTTTCGACGGGAAAGAAGTAGCGGTGCTCCCATTCGTATCTCTATACCTCGTTGCTCCCCGATCTGGCTGTTGGCTTTGTTCATCTCTCTCTTTCCACCTCTCTCTTTCTATGTCGGAGCTATCGAGAAAAGGGGAGCGGTCTCACCGTTTTTTTTTTTTTTTTTTATAAAATGCTGACCCCGGTCTCTATGGTAGACCGGACCGGTTTCACGGCCAGTTCGGTGGTTTCGGTCCGAACCGGCCGGTCCGGTCCGGTCCCCTCAAATCTTTATGGGCCCGGTCAAGCATCCTGGTCGCATTAGGGATATAGGGCTAGGCGCCAGGCCTAGCATCGTCTACGGTAAGACCTCCGCCTCTGAGGCCAGAACCTCCGGCTCGAGAAGGCCGCCACTGGAGGCAGTTCAGGCGATGATTGCCGAGCAGGTTGCCGAATAGGTTGACACCAGGACTCAGGAGATTACTAGGCACATGTAGGACAAGGCCGACCATTGGTACGCTAGTCAGAGGCAGAGCTGTGATGCTGTTACCGGTGCCTTTGAATAAGTTGTTACCTCACAAGCGATTTCCATCTCCCCTGCCTCCCCCTCCACCTCCTACTGCTGCTGCTACTGACGAGGGAGTTGTTACCTCTACTCGTGCGCACGCTAATCCTACCCCACTGAGACAATCCCCCTAAGACAGGACTTGATCATCAGGCTCTTGGTAGTTAGTTTTTATTTTCACACACATTTTTGTACTTAAAATGTTTGTTATCTTTTTATTTTATTTGGTTTTTAACAATTTTATACACATTTTTGTACTTAAAATGTTTGTTATATTTTTATTTTATTTGGTATTTTAACAATTTTATTTCTTTAAATTATTTGTTATCTTTTATTTTAGTTGGTTTTTGATATTGTAATACTATTTTAATACTTATATTCATTTATATTAGTTTATTAATGTTACTTATAATATATAACAATTGTTATTGAAAATTATATTTAGTTAAATAAATTATTATAGTTAAATAAAATAGATATTGTAAAATAAATAATGGAATTAATATTTAGTGAATAAAAATATATATATATTTTTTAAAAAAATATTAAATAGTCAAAGCGGTTAACAAAAATAAACCGCTACTAACCTAAGACATTTGAAACGCAACACCAACGGTTAAACCTTTGGAGCGGTTATATGGACACAAACCGCTACAAATTTGAATTTCAAACTAAATAAAAGACCGCCAAAGTTTTGTAGTGGTTAATACTTAACCACTACACATGTCCAACGGCTTACATTGTGTAGTGATTAGTGTGGTGGTTAATAAACCGCTACTAAGCTCTGGCGGGATTTTATTCAGTTTGAAATTTATATTTGTTGCGGTTGGTGTAGCAGTTTTGTAACTGCTTCTAATAGTATTTTATATTTGTAGCTGTTTTTGAACCGCTACTAATAGTATTTTATATTTGTAGCGATTAGTGTAGTAGTTTGTAAACCACTACAAATTATCCAATGTTGCATTTAAGGATATCAAGTGCTGTGAAGATAATTAAACATTCTCTCTTCATTTATATTCCATCCTAGCTTTGTTTACTACATATGGATAAGTCATGGATTAAGTTGCCACGCAATTCTCCCGTATATTTAGCGAGATTGAAAACTTTCTTAGATATCGCCTTCTCTCACGCTAGCATTAATGGCAAGATCGTGTGTCCGTGTTGTTGATGCAAGTTTAACAAGTGGCAAACACGAGAAGGTTCTATGAAATATCTTCTTCTGAAGCCTTTCCTGGAAGAATATACCTTCTGGGGAGTTCATGGTGAGAAACGTGGTATGAGATATAGGGATCATCTTCCTTGAAGCTCACAAGTAGGAAATCAAGTAGATCAAGATGATCCGGTTAATGAAGCTATTCGCGATGCTTTTGGTTTTCAAGACGACAACTTCACGGCAGAAGTTCAGGGTACAGAACCTGTTTTCTTTAGGAATGATGCAGCTCAGGAATTTTTCAGCCTCATGGATGAGAGAGATCGTCTTTTGTATCAAGGTTGTCGGAAATACTCCAAATTATCTTTCCTGATCAAATTGTACCATATCAAGTGCTTGTGTGGGATCATTGATAAGACAATATCGATGTTGCTGGAATTAATACGAGATGCTTTCCCTAACGCGGATATTCCCATAACCTTCTACGAGGCCAAGAAGATAATTAATAGATTAGGCTTGAACTACGAAAAAATCGATGCATGCTCTAACGACCGTATGCTTTATTGGGGAGAGGACACTTGCAGGGAGACTTGTAGGAAATGTCACACTTTGAGGTTTAGGACAATTCGGAAAAGGGAAAAAGCAGAAGAAGAAATCAACAAAGATTCTCAGGTACTTTCCTTTAAAACCTCACTTATAAAGATTGTTTATGTCGTCTAAGACAGCTGAGCATATTAGGTGGCATGAAGCTGACAAGAACAAAGATGGTAAATTCACATATCCACGGGATGCTGAAGCTTGGGAAGCGTTCGACTCTGACTTTCCAGATTTTGCGACAGACCCTAGAAATGTTCATCTTGCTTTGGCGACTGATAGTTTTGATCCTTTTGGAAATCTTAGCACAAGCTATAATATATGGCCAGTTATGGCAGTACCCTACAACTTACCCCTTGGATGTGTATGAAACAAAGCTCCTTCATTATGTCCATGATCATTCCAGGAAAAAAGTCACTGGAAAATGACATCGATATGTATCTCTAACCGCTTATCACGGAGTTGGTGGAGTTGTGGAATGTAGGTGTCGAGACATATGATGCGCACGAGAAGACATTCTTCAACTTGCGTGTCGCCTTGATATGGACGATAAGTGACTTTCCTGACCTAGGAACATTATCCGGGTGGAATGTGCATACTGGCCTTGCATGTCCAGCTTGTAATTTTGACTCTGACTCAGTGCGCCTTCCCTACAGTTGTAAGTAGTGCTTCATGGGTCATCAAAGGTTTCTCGATGGTACACACAAGTTTAGGTTACAATGCAATCGTTTCAATTGGCAACAGGAAAAAAGAGGACCTCCTCAGAATTTACCCGGGGCACAAATCATAGAGCAGCTTCAGAATGTTGAATTTGAGTATGGAAAAAAAGATGATCCAACAAAGGCCGGGTTAAAGACTGCCAGGGCTTCTGGTTCTGTGCCCCAGCCATGGTGGAAGATAAGTGTCTTCTTCACTCTTCCGTATAGGAAAGATAATTTCCTCCGACACAGTCTGGATGTCATGCACATTAAAAAGAATGTGTATGACAATATGTTGTACACGATTCTAAATGAACCAGACAAGTCAAAAGATCATCTTCAGGCGAGGAAAGATTTACGAGAGGTGGGAGTTCGTGGAGACGCGTGGTCGGATGAGCATGACAGATCTCAACAGGCAAAATTCACCCTTACAAAATCAAATAAGGAAATCTTCCTCGCGATGTTGAAGAAAATAAAAGTTCCTAACGGGTATTCAAGTAACATTTCACGATGTGTTGACATGCAAGCTCGAAAGGTTGTTGGGTTGAAGAATCACGACTCACATGTGCTTATGCAACAGTTACTTCCGCTGGCCATCAAAGATACGATGCCTCTCGATGTGTAATATTATTAAAATTAAAATTTGAAATTTGAAAAAAAACGCAAAAAAAAAAAAAAAAAGTAAAGTAGTGTGTGTATATATATAATTGTGTGGCAAATGTGCTGCCACCTGATGCAAAATACTGATAATTTAGGTACGTTATTATTTTATAAGATCATATTAGAGAAAAAGGAGGATATGGTACGTTATTACCTAAATAGTAGAGAGCAGGAGAGACCAAGAGAAAGAGAAAAAAGGAGTTTATTTAAGGTACGTTATTATTTTATAAGATCATTTAGGTAGTTAAATTAATTTCTTTCCAATAAACTTTCTTCATGAAAGTTGTTCTACGTATTTTCTTCTTTCTAATGAGGGTAAAATAGTATTGAGTATTGAAAATTTTGGGATTATAATATTGGTAAAGTTTTGAGTTTTGATAATAGAAGACCATATATATGAAGAGCACAATTAATAAATAAATTTAATCAGTTTAGATTTGTTAGTATGCTGTTGTGGAAATTTAAACTTATTTTCTATTTAAAAGAATTTAGGATTTATGTCATATAGGATATTTTTACCGATTAAATGAGAATTTAAACATGTAGTTAGATTACTAGAGGCATTATTTAAGGTTTTATCGGTTAGTTTTGCTAAATCTTGAATTACATGAAATTATGAATTGGGATTTGAGATCTTAAATTAGAGATTGATATGATTTTGAGTATGTGGAGGTTTAGATTGTTTAATAAATTGAGTTATACTTATAAAAGTTAGTATTAGGTTAAAAATTGAGGAATAGATGAATTGTCATTTTTCTATGAAAACTAAAGTGAGATAATAGTTTAATTAATTAATTAATTAATTATGGCATTAGTGATTATTTTTGTTAATTCTATTAACATAAAATTATATATTTATTTTTTTAAAGGGGACTGATTTCTCTTACGCTTAGTGTCGTATCAAGAACTTGAGGTAACCACTTTCCAATTTATCTTGTATAATTGTTGAGATGATTATAAGCATAAGCTTATATATTTAAATGATATGAATATATTATAGTTTGCTACGTATGAAAATGTATATATGTGTGAGATATTTGTTTGAGGATAAACTTTTAGTTAAGTGGCAATAAATTGTTTATATTGTTACGATTAAATTGTTTAATTGTAATTATGAAAGTTTATGTATGGTGTTGAATATTGAGTATAAGTGTAAATTGTTGATGTTGAATTTGTGATATTGTACTGCATATTGAGGTGTACTGGATTGAGATGAGATGTGATAGTAGGAGATTGATTTTGTACCACGTGGTATAGCGACCACTGAGCACGCAGTGGATGGCTTTGATATTTTCAGGGCCTTTGGTATCATCATTTTCCTTTGGCCGAGATTAGGGTCAGCCCTTAGGACAGTGACACCTTTTTATATTCGAGAGAAAGGGAACCCATGGTCCGATATGAGTTCTGTAGCCTTTGGCCGGGCTACACCTCATCATTGGTGAGCTTGGTGCAAACTCGTCAAAGAGATTAAACCTATTATATTGTAGCCCATGGGTTCTGTCAACTGTAATAAGGAGATTATGAGGATGGTTGAGGGAGTTACATGCATATCGAATAATTATGAATTATCAATTGTTGGAGTTACATGCATATTGAATAATTATGAATTATTAATTGGTCTGATAAACTATTCAAACTTATTGATATACGAATGAATAATTAGCCCGCTTAACTATCTTATAATCATTCCCTGTATACTTGTTAAATTGGATATGTGGTTACTGAGTCTTCGTGACTCACCCCGTCTTTATTTATTTTTCAGGCGAGAATTCAGGTGCTAATACTAAGGGGAAGAAGGCATCCGAAACTTGATCTAAGTTATCAATCTTGTATGTCTCTTTTGTTACATAATCATAGTTTGATGTATATTGCCAAACTTTAGGGCCTTTTTGGTACGTTTCATATTTTGATCATTCCGCTGCATACTAGAACTTATATTATGAATAGAGCCTGTTAATATGATGTTTGATGTGTAAATGATTTATTTTGGGCAGAATTAAATATGTTTAGGTATGAAATAATTATTTAAATGGTAATTTTGGAATGATGTTACACGATGTGTCGATCGTTTTGGTCGAGCTGTGTTCTTTCTTCCAGAAGCTGTGTTCTAAGGTTTTGATCATTGAGGAGCTCAACCAGTTGCAACAGAAAATCATTCTTACGCTGTGTCATTTGAAGATGATCTTTCCTCCATCATTTTTCACGGTGATGGTTCACCTGACAGTACACCTTGTTCACGAAACAAAGCTTGCTAGCCCAATTCACCACCAATGGATGTACCCTATTGAGAGATACTCATTTAAAATTAATTACTTCAGTATTACTTCCTAGTCGCACATTTCAGCATTCATGTATCGACATTTTTCCTTCATTACTTTATAGGTTTCTTGAGAAACTGAAATCTTATATGAGGAATAAGGTATGGCCTGAAGGTTCAATAGCAAAAAGTTATATTGGGGATGAAGTCTTGTATTTTTGTTCAAAATACTTTGATGACGTTGAGACATCATTCAACCGACCACCTCGTGTAGACGATTGTCCAGAGCCAGAGCCAGAGTCATTAGCAACAAAGTTGTTAATCCCTCATGTTGGTAACCCAGTTGGCGGAAGTGAGAACTTCAAACTGACGGCAGTTGAGAAGTTTCAAGCACATAGACATGTCTTGATTAATTGCACTAAAGTTGAACCGCACCTTCAGTAAGATTGCACACAAATATATGTTATCTTATATATTTCCTTACATTTTATACTCACATTTCATGATCGTCATCACATGTTTAATTGCAGGGAATTCATGAGTCATGTGAATCATCAACTGAGGATCCGTACTCAAACATCCTCCAAAATTGATAGAGAGGTCCACAGAGAATTCCTGGGTTGGTTTACAAGGAGAATAAATGAATGACCACAACCTGCACTCACCAGAATTTAGAGATCTCACTCTCAGCCTGCTTGACCACGCCTAAAGATTTACAACATACAATGTCAATGGTTTCAAGTTTTACACTGTTTCATGAGATCAGAGATTGCTAACCCAAAACTCAAGTGTTTATGGCACGTTTGGGATGAGGAGTTATGCAAGCAGCGGTGACGGGAACATGCTATTTGGTGACGTCCTGTATTATGGAAAGCTGCTTGATGTGGTCAAAATAAATTACCAAGGACGTTTCACTGTGACGTTGTTCAAGTGTTTGTGGGCAAATACGACAACCTCTTGGGGACTCACGACTGACGACTTAGACATCAAATCAGTGAATTTCTCCTGGCCTATTCACACCGGTCAGTCTAAAGATGATGAGCCATATATTCTTGCCTCAGAGGCACATCAGGTTTATTATGTCGCCGATGAGAGGCACAAGGATTGGAATATTGTGGTTCACTTAAAGCCTCGGGATCTTTATGACATGGGCGATGGTGATAACGTCGCCTACGAGAGTGAGCCGTTCTAGCCCGCCAGTTTCAAAAACGTCTTCCCAGACAGTGATGACAATTTACCTATAATTCGATACGTTTTTTAATATACGCTTTATCCATACTTTTTTGTGTTCAAACATATTCAATTCACAAGTAATATTTTCTCCATACTTTTTTTGTAGCCTTAACCGCCACTACAATAAACCGCTACAACAAACGTCATCTCAACTGCTACAAAGTGTTGCGAAGATATCGATATAAATACCCCCACCAAACTGCATTTAATATGCTTCGGTTTCATTTTCTACATACGTTTTCTCTCATATTTATACGTTTTTTCAAAGAGGTTAAGTGTTTGAAAAAGGTAAGTGCTATCCATCCGGATCAAATATGATGATTATTGAAATATTTCTTTTTTCTTCTTACTTTGTGATACTGATTTTTTTAATTCACAATTGTATGAATATTTTTCAACTTTCTTTTCATTTTCACATACATTATTCCATCTGTTAGTTATGATTAGTTTTGATGATGTCTTATATAGATGCCATTATCAAAAGCAAAAAGATTGAGTAATATAGTTATCTCCTACATTGACTAACTACTATGTTTAATGTAGTTTAGTCCAAGTTGAATGACAAAGAATGATCAAGAGAAGAGAAGAAAGAAAGAGTTGGATTATGAAGAATAATCAAGATGGAAGATTAAAGAAGGAAGAAATTGTTGAATAGAATGAGAATATAATTATTCAAGTTCTTATATTGATGCTAGAAGGCTCCAAGATCATATGGAAGTTGGAATGAGTCAATTCAGAGTTAAATCAAGCAAATATGAGGTTTAGGATGAGAAAACTCGAGGTTTGAGTACAAACCTCGAGGTTTGAGTGTCTTCAGCGTCTCTGGACTAGCAAACCTCGAGGTTTCAGCCAAAACCTCGAGGTTTCAGCCAACATCGGCTTTTCAGCTTCACACTGTTTCACGTTCAGCACGGGCGACGTCTGGTAATTCGATGATATCTCTTAAACCAGAAATCGGATTTAGGTGAAATTAGTGGCATATAAAACTAGACTCCCAATGCGTCATTTTAATATACAATTCAAGCCCAAAGGAGTTCAGATCAAGGAGCTATGATTTTTACAATTTGCCACAAGAATCAACGTCACAGTCCAGACCCACCTTCGGTATTTTGAGTGTAACTCACAAACTACAAATCCGATTGAGCTAAAATCAGTGGCATATGAAAGTAGACTCACATAGCTTTCCATAAAGACTTGAATGGACCAAAACGGAGTTCATACCAAGGAGATATGTCCCTCAAAAATTGACAGTCAGCTCAAGACGTTGCAAAAACGCTGGTCAAGAACAACCTTCATTCATCAGATCATAACAGACATAATGCAATGAGTTTGGAGCTGATTATTCTTGCTTTGGATTCTTACCTCGAGCTTGGAGATATAAACTTGAGTTTAAGATTGGCCAAGAATTTTCCAAGTTTTCTAAACAAAGCTCAGTTTCTCGCAAGTTTTCAAAACCTCCAGGTTTTGGTGAAAACCTCCAGGTTTTGTTTTGGCTCAAAAGCGAGAATTTTCATATTTAAGTGAAAACCTCCAGGTTTTGGAGAAACCTCCAGGTTTTGGAGAAACCGGCATCTAGAGAGCAAACGTTTTTCATCGATTTTCAAAACCTCCAGGTTTGTGAAAAAACCTCCAGGTTTCTGTTTGGTGCAAAAAGAATTTCCACTTTTGAGAGAAACCTCCAGGTTTTGACAGAAACCTCCAGGTTTGGGCAAACAGAGAGCAAACGCGATTTTGCAAGGTTTCACATTCAAAGTGAAACCTCGAGGTTTCTGAGAAAACCTCCAGGTTTGAGAACAAACCTCCAGGTTTCTTCGCGACCTCAGAATTTCAAATCTGACGAATTTGCAATGGCTTCTTGTTTGATCTTAATACTTCCTATGATTAATCTCTAATGTTCCTAGACATGTTTAACCACTTTTTAGTGAGTTTCGATGATCAAAATGAAGGATTAGAAGCAAACCTTCAAAATATCGATTTGGTTCGAACATCAAAAGTCAAAAGTTCTAAAAGTTCTAACGGCTATATTTCTTTATCCAACAATCAGAGAATCTTCTCAACGGTCATATATTGATCTCTACCCATAAAAGAAGACAGATTCAAGCGAGAAAAACGAGAGACACAAGCTTACATCTTCAATATCTGATACTCGATTTTTACATCATTTACACTCGTTTTTCATGTCTAGACTTGACTTAGAGAGTGAGATGATTTGTATTATTCTTCGGTGTTCATTTATTCACTTCGAGAGAGAAGATTTATTGTAATCATTCTATTTATTTGAGAGTTACTCAAGATTGGGTGATCTTGAGTGGGAAACACATTGTGTTGATTACGGTTTGTAAAGGGAGTGAATCTTAGTGAGAGGATTACTTGAGTACGAGTGTGTAATCAAGCGTTGTGTTGATTACGGTTTTGTAAGGGAGAGTGAATCCTAGTGAGAGGATTACCTCTTGTACGTAACGTGTAATCGAGTTGAAAGAAGATAGTGGATTGAAAATCCCAAGTGAAACTTGGGACTGGATGTAGGTCAAGGATTGGGCCGAACCAATATAAATCGGTTGCACATTCTCTTCCCTTATATCTTACATTTCCAAAGCATATATGTTTGAATGTGCATATATATTTGAATGACTGATTATTGCTTTATAAACTGATTTCAGTAAGTTACGAAAAGATTTTCAAAGTTCCTAAGTTTTTATACTTCACCCAATTCACCCCCTCTTGGGTTCAGCCGGTTCTTACACCATCTACTTTCACACACATTATTTTTAGAATTAAATATTATTTAAATCAACTCATAATTAGTTGTTATTATACATACACATTCTTATTGTTTTACACCTATATATAATAACCATATATAATCAAATATCATTTATTTGTACTAAAAATATAAATTATTGATATTACAATATTTAGTTAATTAATATAATGATTAATTTTTTTTTTTTAAATTTTGTTCATTTGTAGTGGTTAAGAAACCACTACAAAGACTCACATAAAAATTTAAACGTTGTTTTGTAGCGGTTTACAACCGCTACAAATATGAAAAAGAATTTGAAATAGGCGGCAAAAAATTTTTCCGAAAAAATGGTGGGAATATTTTGTAGCGGTTTACAACCGCTACAAATATGAAAAAGAATTAAAACAGGCGGCCAAACTTTTGCCCAAAAAAATGGCGGGAATATTTTGTAGCAGTTACATAACCGCTACACTATAATTTGAAAGTTTGGCGCAATTTGTTTATATATTTAGTAGTGGTTAAATAACCGCTACAATGTTGGTCAATTTCACAGTGTAGCGGTTTGTTAACCGCTACTAATGTCTCACACACGACGTTAGCGCAGCCTCATATAGTGGCGGTAGTGTGAAACCGCTACAGATACAGTAGCGATTAAGGCATATGTAGTAGCGGGTTTTGGTAACCGCTACAAAACAGCTTGCAACGATGTATTTTGTAGCGGTTTTTGGAACCGCTACTTTATAACGGCTAAAACCACTACAATTTCGTCATTTTAACCGCTACAAATAGGCTGTTTTTTTGTAGTGCTCTAGGAGATTATTTCAATCTGTATATTGACTTATTTAGCTTACACACATGTCTGCCTGGTCCTTTGTCAAAACCAGGTGGTAGTGTCATATATACTTTCTCTTTTAATTCCCCATTTAGGAAAGCGTTTTTGGTATGTAGCAATTGTAGTGGCCAGTCCAGATTTGCAACAATAGTATTCGTATTGTATCTAGCTTTGCTACATGGGCGAATATCTTGTTGTAATCCAATCCATACGTTTGTGTAAAACCCTTGGCCACTAGTCTTGGCTTTGTACGTATTTAGAGTACCATCGGCATTGTACTTGGGGGTAAATACACACTTGCACCCTACTACCTTTTTCCCTTTTGGTAAATCAATAATGTCCCAAGTGTGATTCTTTTCAAGAGCATTTATTTCATCCAAGACAACATTACATTAGTAGGAATCTGAATCTGATCAAGATTAATGACAAAATCACAATATTTATGTTAGAGATTACCATATGACATGTGTTTTTGAATAGGATGTTGAGTACATGAGCATGCCTTCTTTCTCAGTGCAATAAGCATGTCTTCTTCCTTGTTATCTTCAAGATTCACCCTCGGTTGAGAGAGTGGTAGAGCTTCAGACATGATGGACCTTCCTAGCTTTTTGTTCCTCCTAGAGTAAACCGTGTTATACTGTTTTTCAGGTTCGGCTCCCCTCGTTTGTGATGGAATTAAGGATGATTCTGGAGTAAGAGGTATGATCATGGGATAAAAAGGTGGTATTGGTTTAGGTATAAGAGGAACAGGCTGAGAGTCACTCCAATTCTCCCCCTGACTTGAAGGTTAAGAATAAAAAGGTGATGTTTCAACAAAGGTGACATCACGGCTGACAAAGATATGTTAAGATTTAGGGTCATAGCATTTATATCCCTTTTGGCAATTTGAATGATATGTGGTGAGAGTATAGGTAACTCGATGATGTTTTGCTAATTCACAAGCATCACAATGAAAATTGACATTTTTATTGAATGAAAAATGAGGGAACAATTTTTGCAAATACTGGAAACTAGGATGTCCCATCTTTTTATGTCATAACATCAAATTATTGACTAAGGGAGGAGAAACAGAGGTGAAACAAAGGTCTTTATTTGTGATGACAAGGCACTTGGAAAGGAATCATCAAGATAGTAGAGACCACCATGCTCTTTAGATGTGCTAATCGTCTTCCCCGAGGAGAGATCCTGAAATACACAATGAATGGCAAAAAAGTGACCAGAACAATTTGCTTGCTTAGTCAATTTGTTGATTGAAAGAAGATTATATGTCAAATGGGGAACATGAAGTACAAAATCAAGTTTTAGGCTCTTTGTGATGGGTATGTACCCGTGCCAGCAATAGAGGCACAAGTATTAGTGGTTGTGCGAATGCGCTCATTGCCAGTTAAAGGTGAATATGAGGTAAATGGACTGGATTCTAATGTCATGTGATCAAAGGCGCCTGTATCTAGGGCTGAGCAATGGGCGGGCGGGGCTGCCCCGGGGGGTAACTCGTGGCCCGCCCGTTTATTTTACACGGGTACGGGGTTAAACCCGTTTAACCCGTAGTAGAACGGGTACGCCTAAACGGGTCCAGGGAACCCGTTTAAGGAACATCCCCCCTTTTTTCCAGAACAAGTTTAGAAGGAAATATAAGAAGAAAGGAAGCAAAGTAACAAATCACAAACCACAGACCACAGTAAACAGGAAGAAAACTCAGATAACACAGACGGTGGTTCATCACAGACCAGTGACAGGAAGCAAACTCAGACCAAAGACCAAAGTGATAGGAAGAAAACTTTGAGAAAGGTCGCGGCAATCGAGAGGCTAAGACTTTGAGAGAGACGGCAATAGTGAGCACAAGCGAGATTGAGAGCGACGGCGAGAGGCTGAGACGATAGGTTGGATTTGAGAGAGGTGCGAGATGGAGATTGTGAGTGAGATCAGGATCGAGGTCGAGAGAGGCGGCGAGAGGCTGAGGCGCTGGCGGCTGAGCTTCAGGCGGCGACGGTGAGGAGACCTAAGACAGAGTGAGAGAGCAGCGATGGCGAGGTCAAGGGTTTGAGAGTTGATTTGCTGTCCTTACCATCGTGAACTGAAGGATCAATTTCTTCTACCTTTTGGCATTTCATCGCGTTAGTTACGTGATTAAACTTGATGACGATATTTTGTTTAGTGGAATAAGAATAATATTTGTCTATCACTGCATATCTTATTTGCGCCCATAGTTTGGATCCTCTATAAAGAAAATATATATTAAATTAAAATGCTAGTAAAAGACAAAAAAATGTTTCATCCTTCATAATACCAGAGAGAACGGAGTTGATTTACGTGCTTCTTCCTCTTTCTCGACTGGCTCTACATTCTTGATCGTGGCGCCGCTTCCGAACTCTAAAGCCCGACGATCGAAGGCGAAGACCAAAGGGGGGAAGGGGAAAAAAATATTATATATGTTAAACGGGTAATGGGTGGTCACGGGTGCCCCGTGCCTCAACTCGTGACCCGCCCATATAATATAAACGGGTACGGGGCAGCCTGTTACCCGTGACGGGCTCAATCTAGGCGGGTTTAATCCGGGAAAAACTTCACGGGGCGTGCGCGGTTGGGCGGGTTGCGGGTCACTTGCTCACCCCTACCTGTATCGATTATCCATCTGGGTAGAGATGATGATGTTATAAGAGTAAGATGATCAGTACCTTGCTTGGCAACGAAAGCAACTGGCCCTTGAGAGGCCTGTAAGGTTTTCAACATGTCTAAGAGCTGACTTAACTAATATGGATCAAGAGAAGATGACACTGGTTCAGATGTGGAATCAGCCTCGATGATTCTTTGATGAGCGGAAGACAGTTTTGGCTTGCGAGGTTTCCAACCTGCAGGCTTGCCATGAATTACCTAGCACTTGTCTAGAGTATGACCGACCTTTTTACAATGGTCACAAGTTGGCTGAGGTTTGTTATGAGTGAAGCCGGAAGGTACATGCTTACTTACCAGGCCTGATGCATCTGGACTTAGAGAGATGGCCTTAAGAAGTATCGTATGCTTGCGGGATTCTTCACAACGTGTCTCAGAGTATACTTCCCGTAGTGGTGGAAGAGACGAGTGACTTAATATCCAGGCTCTAGCATCATCAAATTTTGGATTAAGGCCAGCGAGGAATATCATGACACGATTAATGTTGATATTCTGATGATAGCGGGCAGCATCCGGGGATGAGGTCCACTTGTTATCTTCCATCTAATCCTCCTCTTGCCAAAGAACGACAAGTTCAAACCAAAATTCAGCAATGCACCGGGAGCCTTGAGAGGATTTCCATATGCGACGACGGAGATTAATTAATTGAGACAAATCATTTGCATCAACATAGGAGTCTCGGACTGCTTGCTAAATATCCTTGGCAATGGGAAGATACACGAAGCTTCATTTGATCTACAATGACATGGCGTTGATCAGCCAAGAACAGGCCAAGGAATTGTCGATTTCCCATTGAACAATGGTAGGAGAGTTTGGGTCAAATGGTAGCGTAATTTCTCCAGTAAGGAACTTGCGTACGCTGCATCCACTGACCGGCCAGGAGGACTGCTCGAGCCCAACTGGGATAATTGTGAAGGGTGAGTTTTTCTGAAACTAAGTGGTTGTCGGTTGACTTGGTAATGGTAGAGGGATTGCTGGTTTTGCCGAAACCAGAATTGTGATGGGTCAACCCTCTTGATGTGGATGTTTCCTGCAAATTCATCTCACTGAAAGTATCGATGCTATGGTGCTCTATTCGATATTTATTCATCATAGTTACTACTCTGATCTTATTTATAAGTCTCTTTTGACCAAATCACACATACCAAGGAGATGTAGTTAGCTCAATGATTATGGGGTAAATTTTCAACTTTGCCCTCATTATGAATGGGCATCTTTAAACTTTTTCTTCTCTCTCTATTTTCAATGATACAATTAATGGGCAAAATTGTCATACTCTCATTTATTTACCTGAAAGATGACTTATAAATAGGACTATATTTTCTGGTCAAAAAAAGATTTATAAATAGAATTAGAGTGATATATACTCCCTCTGGTCTTTATTATAAAGCACCAACAAGCAAGTTTATTTGGTCCTTTTTATAAGGAAGTTCCCAATGAGCATTAATTATTTGTTTCCATGTCTACCCATAATTAATGAGGGTAGTGTGTGAGAATAATAATTAATATAATATTAGAGTCTAATGTAATTAGTAGGGGTAATATTAGAAGTTACTTAAATTGTAGGGTAGCTTTATTGACTTTAACTGTTTTTATTGGTTTGTGAGAAAAGTTTGTTGGTACTTTATAATAAGGACCATAGAGAGTAGATTACAAAGAATATAATCCGTTGTAACAGGTCCTCACCCCCCTTAAATTAGAGAATTGGTTTTTTTTAATTTAATTTAATTTAATTTAATTTATTTAAAAAAATGAACACATATTTGAATAATTGTCCATCCTTAAATTGAGTGCTTCACCCTTATTACGTCAAGACTATACTTTGTAATCGAATGGAGATGAATTGTTGAATGATTGTTTAGTGCCTTATATTGAAAAAAATGTATTTGATAGCATTGATAATAAGACAATTATAATATAATTCCAAAAAATAAGGCCTAGAAGGATGATATTGTAATTAATTGTAATATACTTTTGTTATTAAAATATATGTACTTGAGCTTATTGAGACCTTTCCTTCATTGTAATTTATGTATTGCATTTCTAACAACACTTAAGATTGCTTTTTTAAATAACGGGTTTATAAAATAATTGTCTCTCTTATTACATTATTAGTATTCACTGATTTATTTGAATATTTTTTTGATATATTTTTTTTCTTATTTATATTCTTTTATTTTTTAATGTTTTTAAAAATTTCCTTAAAAAAAAATTTCAGGGGCGATGCCCCTGAACCCCCAAACCTCTCCACAAATTGTGCCCCTTCAACAATTTCTTGGATCCAGCTCCTTCTAGGGAATTCAAAAATTGAAAAGATACGGGAGAATCTAATCCTACCTGACTAAGACTTATAATAATATTTACAAAATAATATAATTACCACAAAGGTCCATTCGCTTGAAAAAAAACCTCTCCACCCTCTTTTTTAGCTGGCATCGCTGTGATCCTCTCCAGCTGAAGAAGGCGGTGAAGAATAGTGACGGCCTCCAAACCCAATCGAAACGGCCGCACCGCAGATCCACCTGTTGATACAAAAAACTCCCCTTTTCTTATTTTAATATCTGAAAGTTTCAGGGAAGCCCGTTCTGCTTTGATTCGTTCAGGGATCACAACTCCACCTTCAAATCAGAGTCCTGTCAAGGTGGATGCAGGCCCTGTTGCACCAGTTACTGGGACAGTACCTAATTCTATGCCACAAGGTTGATAATAAGCTTAACAGATGCATCGCTTATCGAAGATAGTTATAAATGCCATAGTCATGTGTATAGACTTGCGTGCTTGATACTTGTATGATCCTCTGGCATCATTTGAATGATTGAACACATCGTACACTCTTAGATATCAAATATATGATTTTGCACCGCAGGCGGACTGCAGTCGGCTACTTTTATTGATATGAACGATTTTGGGGGTGAAAGAACAGTTTACATAGACATGAATTGGCTGCAGTGCCCCTACGGTAGCACCATTCAAGTGCAATGCCTAGGATTTATAGGACAGTATAATGCTCTAGCAATACTACAACATATTGTCTTCTTTATTTTAGCTCTTATTTTAGGGTTTTAGGATGGTTTCCTTAATGTATATAAATTGAGATTGGTAGGTCGCTAATTAGGTGGCTTATTTCTTGCAGGTCTTTGCATTTAAGATTAAAAAAAAAATTTACCTCACAATATTACAATATATACAGCAGCCCCACGATATAAAAAGGAAAAACATAATACGGGGGACATATAATAGTAGGGAAAATAAAAAATTATAAGGGAGAACCCTAAGAAAATACCATTTAAATTTCAAAATCCTTTATAAGTGATTTCCTGACAAAACAAGTTGTACTATTGTTGTCAACAGGATTTTGAAACTCAAGATATATTTTTCTGTCATTTTCCCCAATAATAAAGAGCCAGTTATGTACAATTCTATACAATTAATTCTATTAAATCCTAAAATTTTGATTATACAACACTCACCCTCAAGTTGGATGATATATGTTTAGCATGTTCGACTTGGTCTCATAATCTTCATATTTCTCCTTTAGAAGTCCCTTTTTGAAGATATCTGTTGTTTGGTCCATCAGTTGTCTCTTCTGCGACTGGTACAGTGATTCCTACCCTCGGAATGTCTCAGCAAGTACAACAGGGGATGCAACCACTTGGTGTGAATAATGCAGCAGCTAACGTGCCTTTGCAACAACAGACCTCAGGTGCTATGCAATCTACACAATCAAAATATGTGAAGGTTTGGGAGGTTTGTCTTGGTCCCTTTTTAACCCTTGTGAATCTGCATCTCAAGCTCTGACTTTCATGCATTTTTATTCCTTACTTGAGAAAATTTTAGACTAATTGCCATGGAATTTGTAATCCTACCATTTTCTCTATAATGAATGTTGTCCAGCATCAGCTGAGCATCATGCATTTTTCATCAGTTTGTTTAGATTTGATAAGAATAATTTGTCACTTATCTCTTGTGAGATTTATGCTTGAGTTTTGGCATGATATGTTTTTGAAGTATTACAGCTCATCAATTTTTGGCCATCTAATTCTAAATTGTTATTTGACATGAAACGAAGTGTTTATTTAAGAAAAATCAAGACTGTTATTGCTAACTGCAATTTTCATTTTAATTGCAATGGTTCCCTCTTCTGTTATGGTTCACTAAAGGAGACCGTAGTTTTTTTCATTCCAGCTTTTGTTGGAACATGTCTTTTTTTTTTTTCTGTTAGTATCATTAACTTTAAAAGAATATTGATGTTGACAAGTGCAGCTTATATCTCTTAGATGTCTGACCTTTCTAAATCCTCTGCTTTGTCCTTACTTTTGCCCACATTGTTTTACATTATCATTATCACTATTTAATAATTACATACCCGCAAAAGTTTGTATTGTAGGTTGTGTTATATTGTTTTTGCTTTGCTACGATTTTCAGTTTTTATTTATCACGCATAGTGCAATGGTCATAACTTGTACCACCTTAATCTCTGGTAAATCTGAATGTTGACATTGTGGAATAGATGATATCACTACCAGAAGCAAGATGCGAGGAAAAAAATTGCTAAAAATGCTTACTACTACATGTTTATAGCATTGTGGGTTCATTAAATGTAACATACCCTTACAATTCTGCTTTAACCTCATTCAAGTTTTCTCTTCTTTTCCCTAAAATGCTATAAATCAATTCTATGTTGTCCAGTGGCTGTAACCTTAAATAACTGAAAATTGTCACATGATAAGTAGGAATTGCCACAAAGCATGAGTCATGAAAATTTGTTATTGTTATTCTTGCATGCTTTTGCATCAGTTTTATATCAATTGTTGCAATTCATGTAGGGAAGTTTATTTGGGCAAAGACAAGGACAGCCTGTATTTATTACCAGACTAGAGGTATGATCTCAAAGCTTGATAAAAATTACCTGGCTTACCCACCTTATCTTAGTTCTCCTTATTTGACCATTGCATTAATTTTATTTTCTTTTCTTCAATCTCATTCCTAATAGTGGTAATTCCTGAAATTTTGTGGCTTGTATTGATTTTATGAATACTTTCTTCTTGGCAGGGTTATCAGAGCTATACATCTTCTGAGTCGTAAGTTCAGGAAGTTATATTCTTTCTTCAAAGAAGTCTAGGGATCATTATCAATGGTTGGACTTTCTATAATTGTTAACATGGGCAGGACATGCTTTTGACAGAGCAAAGTGTGCATGAGTATTCTGCATTATGTGCAAATGGAAGTGATCATAACTCTTTAGATCAACATTTCTCCCATTTCTTCATAATTACCTTAAGGCTCATACAAAAAATTCAACCTCTCATGACACACCATTTGCTCCAAATTTATATCTATGTGGTTGAAGGAGTATGGGATTTTCCTAAATGTCTACCTGGTCTAGATCATCGTCAGTTGCTTTAGATTGTCACCTATAATGGCCTAACTTGGCATTAATTATAAAAATGTACTGACTGCTTTTTATGGGTCCCAGGCTTGCCTCAAACTGGCCAGTGAATATGCAAATAATTCGTCTTATATCTCAAGACCACATGAATAACAAGTAAGTTCTTTTTTGTGCTCAGCTTTGGTCTTGCTTACTTAGATTAGAGTGTGTAGCTGTATGTTGGTTCAGGCAGTATTCTGTAGATATTCTGACTTGACAATGCTTTGACACAAGGCAATACGTTGGAAAGGCAGATTTCCTAGTTTTTCGGGCCATGGACCCACATGGGTTTCTTTCTCAGCTTCAGGAAAAGAAGCTGGTAAGTTATCAGCGCCATCTTAGTTTGTTCTTTTTCTTTAATTTCTTCTACTATTCTACCACAATCTTACTAGTATTAGTCAATATTGTTCCTCCTTGATACCTTTGCACCGAGCCTTGTTCTAGAAAGAAGATAAACTGTCACTTCTAAAATGTGAGGATCTCTGATTAATTAAATTGGAAGGTTTAAAAAAAAAAAAAAAAAAAAAAAAAAAAAAAAAAAACATGTGACTGAAAATATAATGGATTAAATTACATGGAACTATGACTCTGTATGCTTGAGGGTATCTTCGAAAGTATTTATGATTTGTACCGAAATTGTATGGTTCATTATCAGTCTGTTTAAAAGCTGCAATTCGCATCCAAGAAGTCCTAGTATGTGTCAATGTCTTGAATACAATGGGTTCCTAATTTGTATAGGCAAGTAAACAAGAAAGCTTTGTTGCCAGAGATACAAGTGGGGATCAAAAGCATATAACGAGCAGTCACTCAAAATTTGTAAATCACACTTTTTTAATTTGTCCTGTGTTATTGCAAACTCCGTTTTTAAAATACGGAATCTGTTTCATGGAAGGATTGCAACCATTGTAAATTTTATGCCTCCTGCCTGCATATGCTACGAGCTTTTTGTGTGGGTATTCTTTGTTTGTTTGCATGTATAGGAGATACTTGTGGTTAACTTGAATTAGGGGAATGGGCAGGGTATACTTGGGAGACCCACACAAAACGAACGGGCAGCATTTCCTTTGTTTTTCTCTTTTGAGCTAGTAAAGAAGAATTGACTAGAAAAAGAAGAGCAGTGGAAAAGGGAGCTATAAAATAAAATCTCCTAGGTGAGTTAAAAAATAAAAAACCGAACACAGGAAGCAAAGGAAAAGAGAGAAGGCTCAATAGGGCTCTCCAGTCCTCTATAATTTAAACTCTGTGCTACAAACTCAATCCTACAAAAATAAGAGTTTGCGATATCATCATCTACTTAATTTGAACTTTATTGTGCTTGAAATTATAATCGGTCTGGCTGGGCCGTTACATTTCTTTATTTTGGTTAGCTTAGTCCGGTGCTGAATTTTTCTTCTTTCATTTCAGTGTGCAGTAATCCAATTACCTTCCCAGACATTGCTCCTATCTGTCTCTGACAAAGCCTGCCGCTTGATTGGGATGCTTTTTCCTGGGGTGAGATATTATTAACTCTAGCCTCTAGAACAATAAATTTTCTTCCCTCTCATGGGAATCTGGATAAATGAAATCCATACTTTCTTCCATAATCAATTTGTTTACTCATGAAAAGCACTAGTTTCTATGAATTATGCCAACTTTGTTACATGCAACATTCTGTTTATTATACTGTGGTGAGAGTTCGAGCTAAATACATTTCAATTAGTTGTTGACTCTTCCACTGAATGCTACTCACATTGTAGTATGTCTCGAAGTTGAGCTACTCTTCTCTTTCCCCGGAGATGAATAAACTATAAGGCTCAGATACACCTATTTTCACCCATATAACATAGTCCCTCGGTTTCTATATGTAAGAGCCATTTTTTTTTTTTTTTGAACGTGTTTGTCCCTAAATGTAAGATCCTTTTTGAGTTTATCTCAATAATAGTGCACCTTCTCCCATTTTGCCCTCAATTGATTATTATACTACATACATTTTTCTCATTGTTACTCTCTCTCACTCATTCATAAATATGGGCATTTTTGGAAAAAAAGTTAAATTTCCTACATAATTATTACATTCAACTACTTTAACTGTTTCTTAGAATCTCGCGATTCAGTTGAAAGGCTCTTATATATAGGGACGGAGAGAGTAACAAACATGTTTCCTACACCAACACAATCATGACACTATCAACAGGCAACTGACCTTTGTTTGATTATATATACAGAATGATCATTATCTATTTTTTATTGTACTAAGAATGTTTTATTGTGTAAAATATTTTTTCTTAATAAGAAAAGAAAGCAATAATATAAACTGGTAAGTAAAAAATGAAGTAAAAGAGTCTAGATTCTAGAGGAACATGTTCAAACTTAATTGAAAAGAATATTTCTGATTCTCATAAAAGAGGGGCAAAAGGATCGATCGAGAAATATTTCTTCTTCTTATTAGAAGGTCATGATTTCTATACATGTGCCTTATATTTTGAAAGAAAATTGTTGAATGCCCCATTCACAGAGCGTAGGATACTTGTGCAACCTAAACTTGTACCTTCCTCACTGCTCTACTCTAAAGCTCCTTGACAAACCCAATTCTTATAAGAAATTCCAAACAATAGTGACATCTTGTTGATACTTGCATTATTTCTCTGAAAATTGCTATGCAAACAGGACATGGTGGTATTTAAGCCACAATTGTCCAGTCAGCAGCCGCAGCAGCATCTTCCGCAGCTGCAACAACAGCAGCAGCCACAGCAAGTTGGCCACATGCAGCAACAGCAACTTCCTCAGCTACAACAACCACAACAGCAGCAACTTCCCCCGGTGCAGCCACAACAACTCTCCCAGCTGCAGCAGCAGTTTTTGCAACTACAGCTGCAGCCGCAGCAGCAGCAGCAGCAAATTCCTCAGCTTCAGCAATTGCAACATCAGCAACAGCAAATGGTTGGCGTGGGGACGAGTCAAGCGGCATACGTTCAAGGTCCGGGACGGTCACAGCTGGTTTATCAGGCACAGTTATCATCGCAGGGTGCACCAAACATGGGTGGAGGTGGATTCATGGGCTAGCTCTGTTTTACGTATAGCTCTTGGCAAGTTACAGTGATAGTTTCAAATTTGTGATTGCAGATGGTATAGTCTTGCGTTGATTTATTTTGCGAGTGAAACATAAAGACTCTTGCAGCAAACTCTATTTAATTAGAATTTTAATAATTTACTAGCTAAATACTGTGGCATATCGAACATAATGTTTTTAAAACTAAATTGGTAAAGAAATGATAGAAGGCCCTTGTATCACTCATCCACAACCACACGTCCACACGATTGGTTTAGCTCCATATTAAGAAAGAAAGAACTGAGTCAAGCATTCGGTGGTACCAAATATATTTAGTGTTAAATTTCATAACTTAATATTTAAAATTGAGTAACATATTTATTTATAATTACATGAAATCAAAATAGTCAATTGAAAGTTTATCAGTATGGTAATTATTAAGTAAATATAAATTATATAATTATAATATTATAATTAAGTGTAATATTATAAAATTAGAAGAAAACAGTTATTTAAAAAGGGATAATTGGGGCAAAAATACCATCGTCCTTCTTCCTTATCGTCGCTCGCTCCTCACCATCTCGATCCCCAGACCACCGTCCCAAGCCCAAAACGGAGACGCCGACGCTATCGCCATCGCCGGCGAAATCCTGGTCATCGATCTCTCCCTCGGGAACGAACAGCTAGTCTCTCAGGTCGGCAGTGCATGCGAGGCCTGGGGATTCTTCCAAGTCATCAATCACGGCGTTCGATTAAAATCTTGGGTTTCGATTCATCAATCATCGCCAACGTTCTTCAGGTATGTGGATGTTGGTGTTCGATTCTAATTTCTTCTTTCTTGAATCTTGGGTTTAGGGAAGGCAACATCCACAAAGTTGAACCCTAAGCCCCAAATATTCCTCCAACCTTTAACTGTTTTTGGAATCTCGCAATTCAGTTGAAAGGCTCTTATATAGAGGGATGGAGTGAGTAACAGACATGTTTCCGCCAACACAATCTTGACACTATCAACAGGTAATTGACCTTTGTTTATATATACAGAATGGTCATTATCTATTTTTTATTGCAGTAAGAATGTTGTATAGTGTAAAATATTTTTTCTTAATAAAAAAAGAAAAAAGAAATAAAAGAATGAAGTAGAAGATTCTAGATTCCCGACGAACATGTTCAAACTTAATTGAAAAGGATCTTTCTAATTCTCAGAATGAGGGGCAAAATGATCAATCGAGAAATATTTCTTCTTCTTATTAGAGGATCACTTGCACGTTATATTTTGAAATAAAATTGTCGAATCCCCATTCACAGAGCGTAGGATACTTGTATCCATACTTGTGCAACCTAAACTTGTACCTTCCTTACTGTTCTACTCTGAATCTCCTTGACAAATCCAATTCTTATAAGAAATTCCAAACAATAATGACGTCTTCTTGTTGATACTTCCATTATTTCTCTGAAAATTTCTATGCAAACAGGACATGGTGGTATTTAAGCCACAATTACGCAGAGAGCTACAGCACCAGCAGCTGCAACCGCAGCAGCAGCCAGAGCAGGTTGGCCAAATGCAGCAACAGTAACTTCCTCAGCTACAACAACCACAACAGCAGCAACTTCCCCCGGTGCAGCCACAACAACTCTCCCAGCTGCAGCAGCAGCAACTCCTGCAATTGCAGCAGCAGTTTTTGCAACTACAGCTGCAGCCGCAGCAGCAGCAACTTCCTCAGCTTCAGCAATTGCAACATCAGCAACAGCAAATGGTTGGCGTGGGAATGAGTCAAGCGGCATACGTTCAAGGTCCAGGACGGTCACAGCTGGTTTCTCAGGCACAGTTATCATCGCAGGATGCACCCAACATGGGCGGAGGTGGATTCATGAGCTAGCTCAGTTTTACGTATAGCTCTTGGCAGTTATAGTGATAGTTTCAAATTTGTGATTGAAGATGGTATAGTCTTGCGGTGATTTATTTTGCCAATGACCCATGAAAGACTCTTGCAGGAAACTCTATTTAATTAGAATTTTATTAAGTTACTAGCTAAATACTCTGGCATATCCGCACTTTCCCGTGTTTATAATTATATATGCACATGATGTTTTAAAACTAAATTGGTAAAGAAATGATGAAGGCACTTGTATCACTCATCCACAATCGCACGCCACACGATTGGTTTAGCTTCATTTTAATTAAAAAGGAAAGAACTGATTCAAACATTCGGTGGAACCAAATATATTTAGTGTTAAATTTCATAACTTAATATTTAAAATGGAGTAACATATTTATCTATAATTACATGAAATCAAACTAGCCAATTGAAAGTTTTTCATTATAGTAATTATTAAGTAAATATATAACTATTAATAATTAAGTGTAATATTATAAAAGTAGAAAAAAAAAAAAAAAACAGTTATTTAAAAAGGGGAGCGATTATTAATTTTTGTGTGTTAAATTATTGAACAAAAAACACTCTTTTTTTGGATTATCGAGATATTTTTTCCCAGCAAATCATCGATTATTTGGGCATTTGGCTATATTTTGTGCGTGTGTTTTTTTTTGTTTTTTTTTTTTTTTTTTGGGGGTCAAAGCTTTATTGTGTGTTTGAAATAGCTTTCAGGGGAAATCGTGCTTTTTGAGAGACCCATAGGCACGATTTCTTGCTTTTAGTTTTTTTGCCCATGTTGGTAAGAACTTTTTTCCAATTTAACTTATTGGTCAAAAGCAGCTTTAATATAGTTATTTTGAGTTGCTTCATAGTCATGATCCAAAAGCCAATTTACTGTTAGGTGGGGTTTTAAAATTTATACTTATAGATTTACCCCCATTCCTTCTCCCTCAGCTAGCGCGTCCAACTTTAGCATGTTTGTTTGGATGTAACTTTTGGAAAATAGTTTTTAAGATTTATGAAGTAAAAATGACTTTTAAAGAATAACTTTTGGAGAATAGCTTTTGGGATTTACTAGGTACAAATGGTTTTTGGAGAATAGCTTTTGGATAAAAATGTTAGTGTTTGGATAATTTCAAAACATAGATTTTGGCAAAAGTTTGTCAAACACTCGAAATCATCTAAAAGCTATTGAATCAAAACCTAGGTTTTGACAAAAGATTGTCAAACACTCTAAAATTGTCCATAAGCTATTTTGCATCAAAACCTAAGTTTTGGTAAAAGTTTACCAAATATTCCAAAAAATTGTCTAAAAGTTATTCGCATCAAAACCTAGATTTTGTAAAAAGCTAATTTTTTTCATCTTTTTCTCTCTCATCTACCATTATCGAGTATTTTTTCAATACCGGTTAGTATCCTTAGGTTTTTTTTTTAAGTACTTTTTAGTAACACGAAATATTTTTTCAAGATCACTCATTACCCTGAAATATTTTTTTAATATCCTAAAATGAATTTTTAAGATCATGAAATATTTAGAGTGGTACCGATTGGTACTAAAAAAATACTTTATGATCTTAAAAATTTATTTTAGGATATTAAAAAATATTTCGGGGTAATAACTGATCTTGAAAAAATATTTCAGGTACTGACAGGTGACGGGCACTAAAAAGATACTAAGGATACTGAAAAAATACTTCATGATCTTGAAAATTTATTTTAGGATATTGAAAAAATATTTTAAGGTAATGACTAATTTTGAAAAAATATTTCAAGATCTTGAAGGGTACTAAAAAAATACTTAAGGATACTAGCGATGCGAGAAAATACTGATGATGGCAGAAGAGAAAGAAAAATCTAAAAAAATCTTCTTTTTTTTTTCCAAAACCTAGCTTTTGATGAAGAATTGCTTCTAGACAATTTTGAAATGTTTGACAAATGTTTGCAAAACCTAAGTTTTGATGTAGAATATCTTTTAGATAATTAGAGTGTTTGACAAACTTTTGTCAAAATGTTTTCCTTCCAAACAAAGGCGGAAGAAGAATCACAGTAGTGAGTAGTGACGACACATCCCGCTGTCTCTAAGTCGCACTTGAAAAGAAGGTCCAGTCGCTTGAAAAAATCTCTCCACCCTCTTTTTTGGGACCGGCTTGTCTCCAATTCTTTTAATATCTGCTCGCCTCATTTTGTTTGGAATGGCATCATTTTGGTGGAAAAAGTGAGCAGCTGGTCCTTTTTAACCCAAAAAAAAAAAAAAAGGAAAAATTTTTAAGTCGATTGGTACCAAAAAGATATATTTTATGATCTTGAAAAAATATTTCGAAGCTCTTATTTGGTACTAAAGAGATACTTTATGATACTGTGGCTTGTACTAAAAAATATACTAAAAAGATACTTCAGGATACTGAACGACATTGAAAAAATACTTCATAATTTTGAAAAATTATTCTAAGATCTTGAAAAAATATTTCAAAGCACTGACTGGTACTAAAGGGATACTTCATGATACTAACCGGTACTAAAAAAAATACTTCAAGATACTCACTGATACTAAAAAGATACTTTAAGAATGTTTGGAAGAGCTTTTAGGAGAGGCTTATTAGCTTATTTACTGTTCCAATTAGGCTTATAAGTTTTTTTGTTGCATTTTTCGTTTGGATGCAATCTGTAACTAATCGAGCTGAGGCAGTTGGCGAGTAGACAAAAATGACAATTCTGCTACTATGTAAGTCCATAAGCTCAAGCTCGTTTTGATAAGCCAGCAAAGTAAATAAGTTGTAAATGGCGATGGTTTTTTTGTAAATGGCGATGGTTTACTTGTAAATGGCGATGGTTTACTTGTAAATGGTGATGAAGTTTATGTTTTGTAATTGAGGCAAGAATGGAAAAGGCAAGAACTCAGTTGTAAATGGCGATGGTTTACTTGTAAATGGTGATGAAGTTTATGTTTTGTAATTGAGGCAAGAATGGAAAAGGTAAGAACTCAGTTGTAAATGGCGATGATTTTCTTGTAAATGGCGATGGTTTACTTGTAAATGGCGATGGTTTTTTTTGTAAATGACGATGAAGTTTATGTTTTGTAATTGAGGCAAGAATGGAAAAGGCAAGAACTCAGTTATAAATGGAAATGATTTTCTTGTAAATGGCGATGGTTTACTTGTAAATGGTGATGAAGTTTATGTTTTGTCATTGAGGCAAGAATGGAAAAGGCAAGAACTCAGTTGTAAATGGCGATGGTTTTCTTGTAAATGGCGATGGTTTACTTGTAAATGGCGATGGTTTTTTTTGTAAATGACGATGAAGTTTATGTTTTGTAATTGAGGCAAGAATGGAAAAGGCAAGAACTCAATTGTAAAAAAAAAAACATGAAACACACACCCGTAAAAAAAAACCCCACAGTAGCCACCAAGGCCACTGGCAATCCTCAATTGAGAATTGCTTGCACGCAATTCCCGAGAATTGCCATGCATTGGGAATTAAGAATTGCCAATGCATGGCAATTCTCAATCTGGAGAATGCCGAAACCATTCTCCAGATTGCCATCGAACTCTTTTTTTCCCCCTCCTTCTCTTCTTCTTCCTCTTCCTTCCTTCCTTCCGCTTCTTCTTCCAATTTCTCCCGATCTCTCGATCTCTCGCGTACGCGAACAACCCAATTTTTTTTTCTTTTTCACTGATGCCTGTGGGTGCGATGTAGGTGGCGGTGGGTGCGGCATTGGCGTCGACGTCAATGGTGGAGGTCGACGGCGGCACCGGCGGATCTGGTAGGAGGAAGGCCTGGTTCGTTCAAACAGGAGAGAGGAAAGAGAAAAGATAGAAGGGCATTCTAGTCATTTTCCATGAATTTGCATATCCCTGATAATTCTGTGTCACCTCTGAGTCATTTTACAAATTCGAGAGGCATCTAGGGGTTTTATCATTTGGTATTTATTTGGAATTCTCCTTTTTCTTTAACTCGCAATATTACAATATATACAGCAGCCCCATGATATAAAAAGGAAACACATAATACGGGGGATATATAATGGTAGGGAAAATAAAAAATTATAAAGGAGAATCCCAAGAAAATACCATTTGAATTTCAAAATCTCGTAGAGGTGATTTCCCAACGAAACGAGTTGTTATATATTGTTTTACTATTTTTGTTAATCTCATTACTATTGTTGTCAACAGGATTTTGAAATTCAAGTGATATTTTTCTGTCATTTTCGCAAATAATAAAGAGCCAGTCATGTACAATTCTATACAATTAATTCTATTAAATCCTTAAATTTTGATTATACAACGCTCACCCTCAAGTTAGATCATATATGTTTAGCATGTTCAACTTGGCCACATAATCTTCAAATTTCTCCTTTAGAAGTCCCTTTTTGAAGATATCTGTTGTTTGGTCCATCAGTTGTCTCTCCTGGGACTGGTACAATGATTCCTATGTCTCAGCAAGTACAACAGGGGATGCAACCACTTGGTGTGAATAATGCAGCAGCTAACATGCCTTTACAACAACAGACCTCAGGTGCTATGCAATCTACACAATCAGAATTGGTGAAGGTTTGGGAGGTTTGTCTTGATCCCTTTTTAACCCTTGTGAATCTGCCTCTCAAGCTTTGACTTTCATGCATTTTTATTCCTTACTTGGGAAAGTTTTAGACTAATTGGCATGGAATTTGTAATCCTACTATTTTCTCTATAATGAATTTTGTCCAGCATTAGTTGAGCATCATGCATTTTTCATCAGTTTCTTTAGATTTGATACGAATAATTTCTCACTTATCCCTTGTGAGACTTATGCTTGAGTTTTGGCATGATATGTTTTTGAAGTATTACAGCTCATCAAGCTTTGGCCATCTAATTCTAAATTGTTATTTGACATGAAACTGTTGGAATATTATGGATTATTTAGATTAATCATTATCTTATTATTAAGTTTGATATTTATTATATTTTAGGATTAGATACAGTTATATTATATCTTAGGATATTATATCTTAATTGTTTTGATTTGATTTATTTTTTATTGATCAGATTAAATTAGATTCTAAAGTTAGCTCTAGGTTTGCCTATATAAAGGCCCATATGTACTATCTTTTTATTTAACAAATGAATAGAGTATGCTTTATCCCTCTAAATTCAACACGGTATCAAAGCTAGGGCCTTCTAATTGAAGGCATAGAGGCAACAAAACAACAACTCTCTTCTGTTCGACACAGTGAGTTTGATCACTGTAATCGTCAAAACAGTGACCATCCCACTGTACCTGGTGTGTTGAAAATCACAGTGACAAAGAGGGAGAGTCAATCCTGAGAGAGAGGGAGGGAGACACGAGGAACGTGACGGAGAGCACAAAACGGCAGAAACGGGAATTTCAAATTTGAGGTGGGGGGTGCGCGTGGAACTACATTGCCACCACAGACGGCATCAGTGCGTGCCGATCGGCAAAACCCGGAAGAGCGATGGTGATTTGCTCGGCGTGTGACCACCATGCGCCACCACCTTGCCGTCACGTGACACCCACGCGCCGTAGTGAATAGTGACCTTCGGCAAAAAAAAAAAAAAAAATCCAGTGCCATGGATCCCTCTCAATTTCCTCCTATGTTAGGATCAATTCCTGAAAATCCAACTAGAATGACTCTTGCGCTTTATGTCCGGTACAAATTTTCAAACTGAAGACTCTTCATCTTCAAAACCCCCAAAACCAAACAGAACCACCAAACCAAACAAAAATAAGGGCCTTTGAAACTCAAAAATGAGTACAAGCCCAAACAAAAAAATGGGACCTCGAGACTCAAAAAGAAGTACAAGCCCAAACAAAAATAAATGGGCCTCTGAGACTCAGGAAGTACAAGCCTAAGCAAAAATAACGGGCTTGTAGGACTCAAAAAGAAGTACAAGCCCAAATTACGGGCTCAAAAAGAAGTACAAGCCCAAGCAAAAAATAACAGGCCTCTGAGACTCAAAAAGAAGTACAATCTCAAGAAAAAATAAAGGGCCTCTGAGACTTAACAAATAAGTACAAGCCCATAATACTAGATTAATGCCATCCCAAAAATGAAAAGAGTGACGAGCCACAGGTAAGGAGAGAGACCACCGTGAGCTTGATTCGAACGAGCCATAGGTAAAGAACCGTGAGCTTATTTGAATGAGCCAAAGGTGATACATACCACTGTCTTGCTTCGTCACCACCACTATTGATCCGAGCGCCGTAGAAAGAGACGAGACGCAAAGGAATTCGAAGTTTGAAGGATTTCGAGGCAAGCTGGGAGTGGTCAACATATACTCTCCAGCTTGAGAGGAAGTGTTAGAATATTATGGATTATTTAAATTAATCATTATCTGATAGGATAGTTGTAGAAATGTAGAGGATTTCGGAAGAGAAGAGAGGAGGAAAGGGAGAAAACACAGAATCACATCACTATGTATCTTTATTCATCATGCATCATCATTCAACACAAAAGCATAGCATACAATGAAGAGCCATATGCCTTATATAGGCAACCCCTCAAAACTCATTAATCCAAAATGGTTACTACCAACTAACCAACCAACCCTCCTAACTAACTAGTACAACTAACTCCGTAACTAACTAACTAATATATTCTCTACACCTTACATATCAATACCCCCTTCCCAAAAACATCCTTACCCTCAAGGATGTGAAACAACAAAAACACAAACCTAAAGAACAAAAGTTACAAAACTCAAAAAACACAAATATGAATCAATCAAAAATATCCCCTTCGAGAGCCAACTTCCCGACGACTTCACTCCACGATACTTTACGCGACGCTTCACTCAACCTCTTGCGGTCAGCCCCTCCGGTTAGAACTTTTCGTAGGTAGCCCTCTCCAGTTAGCCGTTTCTCAAAGAACACACCATTGATTTTCTTGGTTTCCTTCAACCGTTGTCCCATACCAATAGGAAGAGGAATCTTTATTTTTTTCTTTGTTCCCTTCAGCCGTTGTCCAATACCAACAACAGTGAGAGAATTATTGTTTTTTCTGTCTCTCTTCCAAACCTTTTTTTTCCACAATTTTTTTATTTTAACAATCAGAAACCAGCCCAATAATCTTGATGACAAAAAAAAAATTATCAAGAACCAATACCCATTTACTTATGTTCGGATCTCCAAGAACTTGGAATCCCGATGAAATAGAGTGACAAACATAACCTAGAATGCTGTCAATACAGTCCGAAATGAAGAACCGAAAAACGGTCAATGGAATCAGAGATGGTGAATTAGAACATGTCGAAGCAGATCGACAAACCAGGACCTGACGAACAAAGACGCAAAGCCCACGATGCGCAGAACGGACGACAGAAACGAGTTACCAGAAGCCGATGACGCCAGCGATGTCTGAAACTGACGAGAATCCAACGAACACCCAGAGTCCAAAGTTTCGACGAGGAAAGAACGATGAAGTAGCGCCATACCCAGAACCAGTCGACAAGGCCGACGACAATCAGAATTCCGAAGAACTAGAAGCATGCCACGCGAATTAAAAACCAGACGCTGACGGAATTCCAACGACAGAATGGACCCAGAAATGTTGAAGGCGAGTTGAAGAGGTTGACTATTCTTGGAATTCTTGACTAGTCTTGAATTGCTGGTGAACCCTTCTTGTGTTGTCTTTGGTCGTTCGACGTGGTTGCTTCGGCAGTTTGGGAACGAGTTGCTACCATCAACGTTCAGGAGTAGAGTATCGGCACCGAGAACCCAATAACGAACTACATCTTGAATCGTTGGTAGTACTTACGTCTTCTTTAAATTCTGGGTAACAAGAATTCTAATTCTGGGTCGATAAAAACTCTCTTGAGCTGTCTTGATCGTTTCTGGGTTTTCTCTTTGGGAGTTTCTTGACTGACTCCCGAATGCAAAACTAAACCAAGAGAATGACTCTGCACTGGTGCAAGAGTTGCACTTGGGTCTATTTGTTGAAGTTTCTTGATTGCTTCTTGAATATCAGAACTAACCAACAACTATTGGGAGCAAGTGGTAAGGGATTTGCTTTCCCACCACCATGTCTTCGGTTCGAGGCGTGAAAATAGTGAAAATGGTGTTGGAAGCTCTTTCCTCACGACTGTGGGCCCAATGTGGGGCGAAATCTGGATTAGTCCGAACCGAAGGTTCGGGTGAACCGGGTGGGATACAAAAAAAAAAGAATATCAGAACTTAGCTGTGAGAAAGGAGAAGGCTCTGAACTGATTCAAGACTTGCATGTCTTCGATGAACCATGTCTTTAGTTCGAGGCGTGGAAATGGTGAAAATGGTGTTGGGAACTCTTCCCTCACGACCGTGAGCCCGACGTGGGGCGAAATCTGAATTAGTCGGAACCGAAGGTTCCGGTGAACCGGGTGGGATATCAAAAAAAAAAAAAAAAGAATATCAGAACTGAGCCGTGAGAAAGGAGAAGGCTCTGAACTGATTCAAGACTTGCAGAGTTTACAGCGAGGAGCTAAGGATGACTCGCTCTCATACCACCATAGGTGGATTTGGAGAGGGGCTAGGGGTGGCCCCCAATTTTTTTTTTAAAAAAAAAAAATAAAATATATATATATATATATATATAAAGGGATATCTTTCTTTGTTTGCAATTTATTTTAATATCTAGACTATAAACAAACAAACATACGTGCAAGAGAAACTTATTATGTATAACTTGCTTATCTTTTGATCTCAAGAGTAGTTTTGTATAATCGCTTGTGTTTAGTCCCTAACTTCTGAATTTGAAATTGGCGTATATTAACAAAATATAAGTAGGTATCTACATGTATATATAAGCTTAATAAGCTAAGCTTGTTTAATTCTATTGTATTTCACCATTTGTATTTTAAAAATCTAGTTAATACTCATCCAATCCTAAATATAAGACATATTTGTCTAATTTAGACGGATTAAGGAAGTTAGTTGAGTAAGTTATTTGACATGTATTTTCTAAAACACCTTAACAGCTTCCCTAATTTTTGTATTCACTATCTTCCTTGATTATTGTTAAAGAATATGAAACTATTTCTTATATTTAGGACAAAAATAAACTCTCTAAATATGTCTTAGATTATGGGTTGGAGGGAGTAATTTGTTGGAATATACATAGTCTATTGGGCTATTATGTAATAGATTTTTTTTCAATTTTTTATATATTAGGTCTGTATTGTATTTCAAGTACTTTTATTTATGATATAATATTTTTTATTTTCGCCCCCTCAATAAAATTCCTGGCTCCGCCACTGGATACCACTGGTAGGATAATTGTAGAAATGTAGAGGATTAGGGAAGAGAAGAGAGGAGGAGAGGGAGAAAACACAAAATCACATCACATCACTGTGTATCTTCATTCATCATGAATCATCATTCAACACAAAAGCATAGCATACAATGAAGAGCAATATGCCTTATATAGGCAACCCCCTCAAAACTCATTAATCCAAAATGGTTACTACCAACTAACTAACTAACTAATACAACTAACTCTCTAGCTAATTAACTGATATATTCTCTACACCTTACATATCATTATCTTATTAAGTTTGATATTTATTATATCTTAGGATTAGATTTGGATATATTATATCTTAGGATATTATATCTTAATTATTTTGATTTGATTTATTTTTGATTGATTAGATTAAATTAGATTCTAGGGTTAGCTTTTTATAAAGGCCCATAGAGTATGCTTTATCCCTCGAAATTCAACAGAAACAAAGTGTTTATTTAAGAAAAATCAAGACAGTTATTGCAAACTGCAATTTTCACTTTAATTGCAATGGTTCCCTCTTCTGTTATGGTTCACCAAAGGAGACCGTAGTTTCTTCCATTCCAGATTTTGTTGGAACATGTCTTTGTTTTTCTGTTAGTATCATTAACTTTAAAAGAATGTTGGATGTTGACAAGTGCAGCTTATATGTCTTAGATGTCTGACCTTTCTAAATCTTCTGCTTTGTCCTTACTTTTGCCCACATTGTTTTAGATTATCATTATCACTATTTAATCATTACATACCCATAAATGTTTGTATTGTAGGTTGTTAAATTGTTTTTGCTTTGCTACCATTTTCAGTTTTTATTTATCACGCTTAGTGCAATGGTCATAACTGGTACCACCTTATTCTCTGGTAAATCTGGATGTTGACATTGTGGAATGGATGATATCACTACCAGAAGCAAGATGCGAGGAAAAAATTTGCTCAAAATGCTTACTACTACGTGTTTATAGTATTGTGGGTTCATTAAATGTAACATACCCTTACAATTCTGCTTTAACCTCATTGAAGTTTTCTCTTTTTTCCCCCCTAAAATGCTATAAATCAATTCTATGTTTTGCAGTGGCTGTAACCATAAATAGCTGTAAATCGTCACATGATAAGTAGGAATTGCCACAACGCATGAGTCATGAAAATTTGTTATTGTTATTCTTGCATGCTTTTGCATCAGTTTTATATCAATTGTTGCAATCATGTAGGGAAGTTTATGTGAGCTAAAACAAGGACAGCCTGTATTTATTACCAGACTAGAGGTATGATCTCAAAGCTTGATAAAAATTATCTGGCTTCCCTCACCTTATCTTAGTTCTCCTTATTTGACCATTGCATTAATTTTATTTTATTTTTCTTCAATCCCATTCCTACTAGTGGCAATTCCTGTAATTTTGTGGCATGTATTGATTTTATGAATACTTTATTCTTGGCAGGGTTATCGGCGCTATGCAGCTTCTGAGTCGTAAGTTCAAGAAGTTATATTCTTTCTTCAAAGAAGTCTAGGGATCATTGTCAATGGTTGGACTTTCTATAATTGTTAAAATGGGCAGGACATGCTTTTAACAGATCAAAGTTTGCATGCATAGGAGATACTTATGGTTAACTTGAATTAGGGGAATGGGCAGGGTATACATTGGGAGACTCTTTTTAAAAACACAAAACGAAAAACGGGCAGCATTTTTTGCTTTGCATATTTTTAAAAAATTTTGAGCGAGTAAAGAAGAATTGACTAGAAAAATGAAGAGCTTAGTGCAAGAATGGGAGGTATAAAATAAAATCTCCTACGTCAGTTAAAGAAGAATTGACTAGAAAAAGAAGAGCAGTGCAAGAGGGAGGTATAAAATAAAATCTCCTACGTCAGTTAAAAAAAAAAAAAAAAAAAAAAAAAACCGAACACGGGAAGCGAAGGAAAAGAGAGAAGGCTCAATAGGGCTCTCCTGTCCTCTATAATTTAAACTCTGTGCTACAAACTCAATCCTACAAAAATAAGAGTTTGCGATATCATCATCTACTTAATTTGAACTTTATTGTGCTTGAAATTATAATCGGTCTGGCTGGACCGTTACATTTCTTGGTTTTGGTTAGCTTAGTCCAATGCTGAATTTTTCTTCTTTCATTTCAGTGTGCAGTAATCCAATTACCTTCCCAGACATTGCTCCTATCTGTCACTGACAAAGCCTGCCGCTTGATTGGGATGCTTTTTCCTGGGGTGAGATATTATTAACTCAAGCCTCTTGAACAATAAATTTTCTTCCCTTTCATGGGAATCTGGATAAATGAAATCCATACTTTCTTCCATAATCAATTTGTTTACTCATGAAAAGCACTAGTTTCTATGAATTATGCCAACTTTATTACATGCAACATTCTGTTTATTATACTGTGGTGAGAGTTCGAGCTAAATACATTTCAATTAGTTGTTGACTCTTCCACTGAATGCTACTCACATTGTAGTAAGTCTCGAAGTTGAGCTACTCTTCTCTTTCCCCGGAGATGAATAAACTATAAGGCTCAAATACACCTATTTTCACGGATTTAGTTTCCCTGCCTATCCAAAGGATGGGGTCCGATTTTTTTAAGGAACCCCATCCAAAAGGGTATTTACTCTACATGCAACATTCTGTCTTTATTTTTTAGTTTTATTTTTTTAAAACAAATTATTTTAATTAGTTGTTGACTTTTCCACTGAATTTTTGCAAAAAACTTATTATTTTTATAGTAAGTCTCGAAGTTTTTAAAAAGCTACTCTTCTCTTTCCCCGGTGATGAATAAACTATAACGCTCAGGGACATCTATTTTCACCCATATAAATATTCCCTCCTACTCTACATACAATAGCCATTTTTTTGAACGTGTTTGTCCCTAAATGTAAGATTCATTTTGGGTTTGTCTCAATAATAAATGCACCTTTGCCCATTTTGCCCTCAATTAATTATTATACCACATACATTCTTTTCTCATTATTACTCTCTCACACTCATTCATAAATAGGGGCATTTTTTGGGGAAAAAGAACAGTTAAATTTCTTACATAATTATTACATTCAACTACCTTTAATTGTTTTTGGAATCTCGTGATTCAGTTGAAAGACTCTTATATAGAGGGATGGAGTGAGGAACAAACATGTTTCATACACCAACACAATCATGACACTATCAAAAGGCATCTGACCTTTGTTTGATTATATATACAGAATGATCATTATCTATTTTTATTGTACTAAGAATGTTTTATTGTGTAAAATATTTTTTCTTAATAAAAAAGAAAAATAATATAAACAGTAAGTAAAAAATGAAGTAGAACATTCCAGATTCCAGAGGAACATGTTCAAACTTAATTGAAAAGATATTTCTGATTCTCATAGAATGGGGGACAAAATGATCAATCGAGAAATATTTCTTGTTCTTATTAGAAGGTCATGATTTGGATACTTGCACCTTATATTTTGAAAGAAAATTGTTGAATCCCTATTCACGGAGGATACTTGTATCCATACTTGTGCAACCTAAACTTGTACCTTCCTCAATGCTCTACTCTAAATCTCCTTGACAAACCCAATTCTTATAAGAAATTCCAAACAATATGACATCTTGTTGATACTTCCATTATTTCTCTGAAAATTTCTATGCAAACAGGACATGGTGGTATTTAAGCCACAATTATCCAGAGAACAGCACCAACAGACTCAGGTGCTATGCAATCTACACTGTCAAAATATGTGAAGGTTTGGGGGGTTTGTCTTGATCCCTTTTTAACCCTTGTGAATCTGCCTCTCAAGCTTTGACTTTCATGCATTTTTACTCCTTACTCGAGAACATTTTAGACTAATCGGCATGGAAATGCTGCTGAACCTGACGGCGAAATCTCCGGTGAACTTACTCCCCCGCCACACGAATATGTTGACGTCGTTGGAGCAGTTTTGCAGAGATACGGTGATGACGATATGGCACTACCATGGAGGCTGCCAGGTCGGGAAGGTCATGGATCGTGATTATAAGGTTAAGGGCGTGAATCGTCTTCGCGTAATTGATGGCTCCACCTTCCTGAGTTCTCCGAGAACCAATCCTCGGGCCACAGTTATAACGTACTCAAAATTTACTTAACTTAAATAATGACTAATTAAGGGTTGATCAACCACCGTAATACTTCATCAATTACCAAAATACACAAAATAAATCGAGTATGCAAAATGAGCCATAACGTGGCAATATACAATCATTCAACGTATACCAAAAGATGGAAGCACTACTGTTAAAAGAAGTAGCCTAAGCTTCCGAAGTTTTTCCTGATGGATCCGGACGGAAACTATCACCTGGAAAAAATGTGGTAACCATCAATCCAACTTATTACGAATACTAATATGTGCTAGTGAGGTGCCAAGTGGAACAATTTATATAACAAAATATTAAAGATACAATTCACCAATATCCACATCACAAAATTTCATATCATAAATTATGTATCATAAAGTAGGTATTACAATTTTTCATTAACACAAATCCCAAGATGCCTCCCACCAATCCAACCGAACCGCCTTATTTCCTCCGACTAGACCCATGGGCTAAGTTACATCCATGTTACTGGTTACTCAAAAGCTCACTGGTCATGTGATGAGGACCGGCCAAAATCCTCAGAGCACATGTCCCAGACCATGGGTCTTTTCCCCTCATTGAACTAGTGGGGTGTCGTAAGCCCTCATTGAACTAGTGGGCAGTCCCTCATTGAACAAGTGGGACAATATAAAGCCAACCATCGTGCACGATGGAGGCCTCACCACGTGGTGGAATAAACTACTCCATCTTCCCAAGTCACCCTTACCATAATTATCACTTTAAATATCATAATATCAAAACTCTCAATTCTCATACATAATAAATATGTATAAATTCATAATTTAAATCATAAGGTTCCGCAAGGCAATTTATATTAAAAATATTCATAATGATTTCATAAAATACTCACAAACAACATATCAATACACATAACAAGTGGAAAGTGGTTACCTCTCACGAAACTAACTACTATCACACCGCTTCTAATCCAAGAGCTCAAACATACGCCAAAAATCAATCTACCACAACCAATTTATTAACCATTAATAACTCTACATAAAATTATAACTTTTAAAAATATACAAATTTTAATAATAAATTTATAATGCTTGAAGTAACGGTACAAAAAAAAAAATCACGGAGACCATTGTAAACATTAATTCTCTTTTTGATTTACTATCAATTAAAAACTCCCCTTTTTTTTTAATTAGTAATTTCCTAAATTATTTATTCCATTTTTTTTACGAATAATAATAATAATAATTATTTATTCATATTTTTAATAATAATATTATTATTTATTATTATTATTTATTTACTTTATTATTATTATTATTCTACTATTTATTATTATTTAATAATTTACTTTATTATTTATTCCCTTTTAAAAATAACTATATATTTATTTATCTATTTTATTTTGTAAAAAAATATTATAAGTGAGATAATATAAGAATTAGTTGGATTAGATCCTATTATATAGGAGTAAGTTGAATCGAGATTCTATCTTTTTGAAATTTCGAATTATAAATGCAACACGCAGACACCTATATGTATATATATTCTCACGGCAAACTAGATCTCCTACTCATTCTAATATATATATATATATATATATATATATATTATACACCCTTAGTATGTATGTGTGTCTATATATATATATATATTTATTATAACTTCATGATATCATATACACACACACATTCAATGCTTCCCGTGGAGGTTTTTGACAACGTGTAATGCACCTTGTTTTAATATATATATATATATATATATATATACATACTTGGAAAGCAATTATTTTATTTTTAGTACTTTCTTTCTTTCTTTTTAAAATAGATATATATATATACACACATATGTTCATAATCTCAACTAACAACAAAATCATGTTTCATATGTTTGTCATTCAAATTTTATTAGTTCCTAAATCAGAGATTTTTATACAAGATAATATATATATATATATATATATACATACTTGGCACAGGGGTTCTTCCTCTCCTTCATACAACATACACGACTTACACACACACACACACACACACACACATATATATATATTTATATGAACATCTTCTTTTCTTTTTTTTTTTTTTTTTTTTTATTTTTTATTTTATTCATTCCCTATACTACGTTGGGCTCATGGCAATCGAAATAAATATAGGCTCTTCTTCTTAACAGCAACGCACACACACATATGTAATCTTATCGGCAAAAGTCTTCCCAAAACTTCAAATGCAACGCTATATATCTACTATGAGAATCCATCCATGCCTAGTTTCAACCTCATTCGGTCCCTTCATTGCCAACTTACGTAAATCACATGAAACCGAGAGATGGTAAGGGAATGAATAGGCTTACCTAAACCGAAATCCCAAGGTTCATATAGGTTCAATTCCTTCTTCCCTTCTCCGACGACCTTCATCGACCTTCACCTGTTCTGTCCGACTCTCGGTCTTGTCTCGTGTCTCACGTTCCCTACCGACTCTCCTCTGTTTTCTAGTTTTAAAAAACAGAGCACACTCACACAGCTCTCTCTCTCTCTCTCTCTCTCTCTCTCTCTCTCTCTCTCTCTCTCTCCTTCTCAGTTTCACTCGGTTTTAGACTTAGCTCAAGTTGAGGCAACGCAATAATAAAGAAACAGCAATGAGCATGGTTATATACTCAACCGAGGGTCCAGTCCGACGTGAAGGAGACACTGGGCATTCCACGTTAAGTTCGAAAAGCCTGGGAAAGCATAGATTCACTGATAGGCGACGTGAGAGACATGGTTCATCTGCTTGCGCCGAGGTTTTGGCGTGTTTCAAGTGATCTCGATAAAAAGATTATGATGGGAGTATATATCATCAAGCATCTTTTACGTGATTTGGGGTGTTCTCTTCATTTTTTTTTTCCACTATGAACTCCCTGTCCTTGCGTGTTTGACCGAAAGAATTAGCCAATTAAATGGTCGTGGGCAGTGTTTTGGCCAGTGAATGAATAAATAAATAAAACAATGATCAAAATAGATATGGGCCGAATAGGTATTGTTGGGTAATGGAGATTGTATTTAATTCTAATTCACAACTAGGTTATTTAATTTGTTTGTTTAATTGCAATTGTTGGATAATCCTAGAAAATAAATTCTTAATTTCCTATAACGACTTTTCCTTCTTAATTAATTTTTCCTAGGCCATAAAATGTTTATTCCATAATTTTTTAGGCCTAAAATTATCCCCTTATTTGAATTATTCTTTTCCCAAACTAAATTAATTAAGGAAAAAAAATAAGCCTAAATTTTAAATAATTATTTAAGCCAGAATCTCATAATTAATTTTCTTATCTTATTCAACCTTTAAAATCCCAAAATTTGGGATGTTACAACAGTCATGATGCTTGGAAGGTTTGTTGAACACGCGCGTACACACATATGTTCATTTAGCCTCTCAAAATTACAATTAATTTTTAAACCTTTAAGATTCTGGAGCATTCATTGAATTCGCTGATTATGGTGCAGGTACATGGGAGTCAAAATGTTGAGGGAGAGACTTGCGGGCGAGTGATGAAGATGATTGATCAATGTGTATGTCTAGGAGTTCTTCCACTCGATCCAATGCTACGAAACACACTTCTTCGTCGGGCTGTTTTCCCGCGAGCATCGTGTCCGGGATCAAACCCTTGGTGCCTTTCAAAGATGTTCCCAAGCCGAGAAGATGAACCTGTTTGTGAGCAAGTTGAGCCTTTGTTGTGTGACTTTCGATTTCACTGACCCCGGCAAGAATGCCATGGAAAAAGATGTCAAAAGGCGAACTTTGCTTGAACTTGTCGATTTCACTGACCCGGGAAAGTAATGGATGTCAGATTGCTTTTAACGGGTTTGTGTAAACTTTACAATTTTAAAAGTTCTTTGGCATTTTTGGTCCACTTAATAGTTTTTTGTGCTGGGTGCTCTTGAGCTAATAGTTGGTTGGCCAAATTGCTCCTTAACCCAAAAAAAAAAAAAAAAAAATCAAAATGTTGCAATTTTCTCGACGAGAGGACTAAACTGTCATTTCAGAAATTTGCGGATCAAAATGTCATTTCTGAAATTCGCAGGACAATCTATCATTTACCAAATTTAGGGACCAATCTGTAATTTCATAAATTCGTAGACTTCTAAGACTCAAAAAAGAAGTACAAGTCTAAGGATTTTGAAGACTCAAGCAATTAAGGGACCTTCATCTTTTGCCACAGCCGTTGCCCGTCGATCTTGTCGCAGTCGTCGCCTATTCATCTTGTCGCAACTGTTGCCTGTCGATCTTGTCACAGCCGTTGCCCGTCGATCTTTTCACAGCCGTTGCCTATTCATCTTGTCGAGTATCTGGTGCCGGTTCATCTTGTCGCAGCCAGTAACTCCCAATGTTGTCAAGTATCAATTACTCTCAAAATGGGCCTCTGAGACTCGAAGTACAAGCCTAAGGGGGAGTGTCAGTAGTATAAAATTGAATAAGCAAGTTGGACATGATTCACATCCATGATCCAACTTGAGGGGGAGTGTTAAAATATGAGGAAATAAATCAAATTTATTATTAGGATCTCTTGATTATTGTCCTCCTTGATTATAGGATCTTAATTATATCAACTTTATTAGCCTTTATTGTAATTTATCTTAGTCCCTAAGTTTCTCTTCTGTTTGCCTATATAAAGGCCTATATGTATTCTTTCTAATTAAGAGATTAAGAATAATATTTTATCTCTCAAGTTCTCAACACTCTATAATGAATGTTGTCCAAGATCAACCGAGCATCATACATTTTTCATCAGTTTCTTTAGATTTGATAAGAATAATTTGTCACTTGTCCCTTTTGTGACTTATGCTTGAGTTTTGGCATGATATGTTTTTGAAGTATTACATCTCATCAATTTTTGGCTATCTAATTCTAAATTGTTATTTGACATGAAACAAAGTGGTTATTTAAGAAAAATCAAGACTGTTATTGCAAACTGCAATTTTAATTGCAATGGTTCCCTCTTCTGTTATGGTTCACTAAGGGCCCGTTTGGTTCGAAGAAAATCGGTGAAAGGAAATGGAAAATAGGCATTTTCTCACGCCGTGCGATGTTTGGTTCGCATTTTCCCCGGAGAATATTTTTTCGGCCGGGTGTTTTCCTTATACATGGGAAAATCGGTTCCCACCTATTTTGGTGGGAACCCATTTTCCGACCGAGGAGGAAGACCAACTTACCCTTTTAGCGTCGTTGTCGTCTCGCTTCTCTCGCTTAATCGCTTCTTACTTTCTTTTTCTTTGTTTCTTTTATTGAACAAAGTGATCCATGGCTTCGGACGAGACCACGATCGACCTTCCATTCATCCCTACATTGAAGATTTCGATTATGATATTGATGAGGGGTATAACCTCTATTAGTGAGACTGAAAGGGCGGGAGAGAGAGAGAGGGGGGGGGAGAGAGAGAGAGAGAGAGAGAGGTGGCGGCGAAGAAGAAGGAAGGAGAAGGTGAAAATCATTTTGCTTCCATTAACGTTGCTGTGGTAATTATATTATTTGTAAATAAACATTATTAGATTAGTTAAAGATCAGATCCTAGAATGTAGCAATTAGTTAGATCAGATTAGTTTTTCAGTTTTTTGAATTCCCTAGAAGTCCTCAATCTGTTACACCAGATTGTATCTCATTGTAATCTATTTATTCCACACGAATGAATGAGAAATCCATCAGACTCAATTATATGATCTCAAATACGCTACATGGTATCAGAGCACTCACTATAGCGTGCTTCCGCCTCAAGTCCGATCAGCAACGTTACCCACTGTAACGTTCTCATACTTCCGACGCCATCTTCGTCAGACCCAGCATAAAAACGCTGCAACTCCAGAGTTTGTCCTCGTTCATCTCCTCGGTCCGTCGACTCACAATCTCGACGTCAATATCGGATACCTCATCCGTCGTCATCCTCGGACTCGCAACCTCCGGCATCATTATCAGAATCTCGTTCCGTCGATTCGTCTCAGCCCTTTGCTCGTCCGAGTCCATTTGTCAAGTCGAGCTTCTCCGTTATCTCCAGTCTCGAGCTACTCACCTGGCGTCGCCTCCTTGAAACGGAAACTTGTCTCCAGTCGTCCGACAAACACCAAATCAGGTCCGTCAACTCTGCAATTTCCGTCATCCTTCTCGGTAGTTGTCGGTCGTCATTTTTCCGCTGCAATTCCTGTACTCGTCCGACAGTCCGTTATAGTCAAGGTCGAAGCAGTCTCTCCAAATCCTCGCTCAAGCCGTCGTCCGTCTTCATTGAGCCAATTGTTCGTCTTCATTCGACGCCCCGTCATAGCGTCGAGTCTGTCCTCGCTCGGGTTCAATCGTATCGGGTGGTTTTTTTTTTTTTTTTGGTTGATCACTACTTTTGTACTTGCTTATTTTGTCTCTTTCCTAAGCCCAATTTGTCCACTGTTCATTTGGGTTGGGCTGTTACTGAGACTGGGCCTTCTTTCCTAAGCACCTTCTTATTATCCATCAATTATTCCTGGTTGGTCTTATATGGCGTCATTACGATACACCACCACCTCCCAAGCCCGGTGATAATCTTCTCCACTCTTTCGATAACCGGTGGTGTCGGAAAAACTGAATCTTCACAATTATCATGGTGGGCACGGGCTGTTTTTGTCTATCGGCGGACGTGGAAAACGGAAATTTTTAACTGGAGAGATCAAACCACCATCAGATCAAAACTCACCAGCTTGGGTTCAATGGGATACTGATAATTCTCTTGTTTGCTCTTGGCTTATCAATGCCATGTCTCCTCAGATTAAACGAAGCTTCATGTATCTTCCTACTGCAAATGATATTTGGGATGATGTTCGTGATTCTTATGTCGATGCTAAGGATTTATCCCAACTATTTAATCTTCGTCGTCGCATCTGGAAGTCATCTCAGGGCTCTCGGTGCATTGCTGAATTCTGGTTTGAACTTGTCGCTCTTTGGCAAGAAGAAGATCAAATGGTCAAAAATGAATGGGATTCTTCCACTGATGCCACTCGCCACCTTTGAATGTCGACATCGATCGGATTCGATTTTTCTCGCCGGCTTAAACTCGAATTTGACGATGCTCGAGCAAGGATATTGAGTAATTCGACTCTTCCTCCTCTCTTGGAAGTATATTCTGAGATTTTCCGTGAAGAGTCCCGAAGATTAACTATGCTTCTCAAGGCTATCTCTTCAGGACCAGAAGCGTCCAGTTTAATCAATAAGCACATTCCCTCTTCTGGTTGTGGTTCTAACAAATCTCGTCCAACGTGTGATCATTGCAAGAAGATTGGTCATACCAAAGACAAATGTTGGAAACTCCACGGTAAGCCATCTGATTGGACACCTCGTAAACCGCGATCACCTTCTGCTCATCAAACAGCCATTGAGGCAGATACTCCTTCAGGATCCGTGCCTCCTTCTCTCAATACAGAACAGATGAGTCAACTTCTCAACTTGCTGAAAAATTTACAGTCTCTTTAAGGACCAGTTGCCACTATCGCCAAACAAGGTAATGATCATCTTACTCTTATATCATCATCCTCTCTGCCGAAATGGATAGTAGACACCGGCGCCTCTGATCATATGACCTCAGAATCAAGAAACTTTACTTCCTATTCTCCGTTGGTGGTAATAATCGAATTCGTACAGCGAATAACTCTAGTGCGCCCATTCTTTGGTACCGGTGCACCGTACCTCTTACAAGAGACTTAAAACTTGATTCTGTTCTTCATGTTCCTCATTTGGCATACAATCTCCTTTCAATCAGCAAGTTGACAAAACATACAAACCATTCGTCACTTTCACTTTTTTGCCACTCATTGTATATTTCGGGATCTCTCCTCGGGGAAGACGATTGGCACGGCTAAGGAGCATGACGGCCTTTACTACCTTGATGATTCCTCTGCAAGTGCCTTGTGATGGGTCATCCTAGTTTTCAGTATTTACAAAAATTGTTTCCTCAATTTTCATTCAATAAAGATGTCAATTTCCATTGTGAAACGTGTGAACTAGCAAAACATCATCGCACTACCTTTCCTCCCACTGTCTATCACTCTACTCGTCCCTTCTCCATCATCCATAGTGATGTATGGGGTCCCTCTAGAGTACCTAACCGGACATGTTCGAAATACTTTGTCACTTTCATAGACGATCACTCTCGCATGTGTTGGGTGTACCTCCTAAAAGTAAAATCTGATGTGTTCAATATCTTTGTTGAATTCTTCCACTATGTCCAAACACAATTTAATTCTACCATTCAAGTCTTACACTCTGACAATGGCACCGAATATTTCAATCATACCTTCAGCCACTTTCTAAAGTCTCACGGAATCATTCATAAGAGTAGTTGTCCTCACACACCTCAGCAAAATGGCATTGCCGAACGTAAAAATCGCCATCTTCTTGACATTGCCCGTGCTCTTATGTACACCTGCAATGTTCCCAAGTATTTTTGGGGAGATGCAATCCTTACTGCCACTCACCTTATCAATCGACTACCTACTCGTGTCCTTACCCTTATGTCCCCTCTTGATAAACTCCGTGAGACTCATGTGATTTCCCACCTTGATCACTCTCTTCCTCTCCGTGTCTTTGGATGTACCGTATATGTCCATATTCATCATCCTCCTTCCAAATTTGATCCTAGGTCCCTTCCTTGCATCTTCCTTGGCTATTCCAATTGCCAAAAAGGCTACCGTTGTTATGACCCCAAATCCCAATGAACCTTTGTCAGTCGAGATGTCACATTTGCTGAAGCCATACCTTTCTATCCACACCCTTCAAGTCGGGGGAGAATTGGAGTGACTCTCGGCCTACTATACCCGAACCTATACCACCTTCCTATCCGTGATCATATCCTCCACACCCGATTCACTCACCATGCCATCACAAACGGGGAGACAAATATTATGACAAGGTTTACTCTAGGAGGAACAAAAAGGTAGTAGAGTCCATTATGCACGAGGCTCAACCACTCTCCCAACCGAGAGAGAATCCCGACGCCAACAAGGACCTAAACATGCCTATTGCATTGAGAAAGAAGACACGTTTCGTACTCAACATCCTATTCAAGACTACATGTCATATGGTAATCTCTCACGTAAATATTGTCATTTTGTCACTAACCTTGATCGGGTTCAGATTCCCACAAATGTACATGAGGCACTTGAAATTCCCGAATGGAAAGATGCTATATTAGATGAGATGAATGCCCTTGAGAAAAATCAAACTTGGAATGTGTGACTTACCCCAAGGTAAAAAGGCGTAGGGTGTAAGTGGGTATTTACCCCAAGTACAATGCGATGGTACGTGAACAAGTACAAAGCCGAGACTAGTTGCCAAGGGTTTTACGCAAACTTATGGCTTGGACTACAATGAAACCTTTGCCCCGTAGCAAAGCTCAACACGATCGAGAATCCTTATTTCCGTTCTTTGTTAATCTCGACCGGCCTTTACTGACAGGCTAGACATAAAAAACGCTTTCCTAAATGGGGATCTAAAAGAAGAAGTTTATATGGCACTTCCACCTGGTTTTGAGAATGGTCACGGCAAACGGTATGCAAGTTTTGAACAAGTCCATTTACGGGTTGAAGCGAGTCTCCTAGAGCTTGGTTTGTGATTCTCACAAGTTCTAAAGGTGAAGGATATAACCAATGCCTCTCTCGATCACACTATGTTCACTATGAACCATGAAGGTATGATTACTATCTTAATAGTATATGTGGATGACATAATACTTACGGGGAACAATCCTCAAGAAATGATCAGAATCAAACTGGCGTTAAACAAGGAGTTTGAAGTCAAAGACACGGGTAGCTTGAAATACTTCCTAGGAATGGAAGTGGCTAGGTCAAAAGAAGGAATTCACATTTCACAAAGGAAATATGTCCTTGATCTACTAAAGGAAGGGCATGCTTGGGTGTAAGCCGTGCAAGACTCCCATTAGTGTCAAAAAGAAGAAGAAAAAAGTAGAACAAAGCCGACAACCGAACAAGAGGTGGCGAGAGAAAGAGAAACAAGAAGAGGAAGAAAAACCGGTAGACATAGGGCGCTACCGAGAGATTGGTGGGGAAGCTTATCTATCTTTCTCACACACGACGACATCGCTTTGCATAGTAAGTAATGCTAGTCAACACATGCACTCGCCAAAGCGAAACACTTGAATGCAAAGCATATAAAATCCCGAAATACCTCAAAGGAACTCCGGCCGAGGTCTCTTCTTCGAAAAACTAATCGAGGACTATTGAGATATACACTGATGCAGATTGGGCAGGAGACCAAGAGAACAGCAGATCTACTTCTGGCTATTGCACGTTTGTATGGGGAAATCTAGTAACATGGCAGAGTCACAAGCAACGAGTGGTATCCACAAGTAGTGCAGAATCAGAATTAAGATCACTATCTGAAGGACTCAAAGAAGGAATATGGATAAAAAGGGTCGTCGACGAGACCTACACCAAGATAGAATCTCCATTAAAACTTTCTTTGTGATAATAAGGCAGCTTTAAGCATGGCATTGAATCCAAAGTACAACACGGTAGAACTAAGCATGTTGATGTTGATCGCCACTTTATCGGGGAAAAGGTTGAAGATGGAATTATTTGTCTCTCCTACATACCTACAAAATTACAGCTTACTGAGATATACTCACAAAAGGTCTACCCGAGGACATATTTGAAGGCTTTGTATGCAAGTTGGACATGATGAGTATCTATGATCCAACTTGAGGGGGAGTGTGGTAATTATATTATTTGTAAATAAACATTATTAGATTAGTCAAAGATCGGATCCTAGAATGTAGCAATTAGTTAGATCAGATTAGTTTTTCAGTTTTTGAATTCCCTAGAAGTCCTCAATTTGTTACACCAGATTGTATCTCATTGTAATCTATTTATTCCACACGAATGAATGAGAAATCCATCGGACTCAATTATATGATCTCAAATACGCTACAGTTGCTGATATATATATGTGTGTGTGTGTGTGTGTGTGTGTGTCTCTCTCTCTCTCTCTGTGTCGTTGCGTACTGAAAGAGTCGTAATCTAGCGGGAAATCTAACGGGGTAACATGCTCTCGATCTAACAAGGAAAGGAGGCAAAGAACATCGGAGGTCGGACAATTCTCAAAAATTGCAAGGCAATTGGCAATTCTCGAGGATTGCCAATGGCAATTCTCAATGAGAATTGCCAATTGAGAATTGCCTTTGGCAATTCTCGAGAATGCCAAGCAATTCTCATGAGAATTGCCAATTATTGGCAGTCGGAGAATGCTGGGCATTCTCGAGAATGCCATGGGCATTCTCGAGAATGCCATGGGCATTCTCTCGAGAATGTCATGGGCATTCTCCATAATGCCCAGGCATTCTCCGAATGCCATGGGCATTATCGAGAGAATGCTCATGATGTCCATAAAACGCGTTGGCTAGTCTTCAATTCTCATTTATAAAACACGTCAAACCCTATTCCCATTTCCCGAATCACACACCCACAAGTCCACTTCCTCGCAAGTTGTCGAGGCTTCCCTCTCATCATTTTCTTTTGCCTTCTTTATCAAATTCGTCATATTGCCTTCTTTAAATTTTGCCTTCTTCGTCAAACTTGTCATATCGCCATTGTCTTTCACCTCATCTCATTCTCTCATCATCGTCAACTAAACCTCTCGGATTATCGACATATCTTCGACACCCATTTGCATATTGTGTCTTGTGCTCGAGTGGTTGGTTTTGTGTGGTATAAAAAAAATATTTTATCTTAAGGGTAAAATGGTATTTTCCCTCATTTTCCTACCTTATTTTCTTTCAACCAAACAAAAATTTTCCTATCAACCCATTTTCTTTTCTAGTGCCAACCAAACGCATCGAGACAAAATATTTTCCATTCCGTTCCATTCTTTTCATTTCCATTCCTTTCCATTCCCACCTTTTCTTTGATCCAAACGGGGCCTAAGGGTATGTTTGATTTGAAGGAAGGGGAAGGGAGGAGTGGGAGGAAAGTTGAGAGATAAATTTTTTCTCTCATCTTTACAAAATTGCCCAAGATAATTTTCAATATTCCTAAAATATACTCTCATCAAAAAAGAATATTCCTCTCATTAATGGTAAAATGGTCAATATCCTCCCAAAAGATTTTTTCCCTCCCCTCCTTTTCCCTTCCCTCAAACCAAATATACCCTAAAGGAGACCGTAGTTTTTTCCATTCCAGATTTTGTTGGAACACGTCTTTGTTTTTCTGTTAGTATCATTAACTTTAAAAGAATATTGGATGTTGACAAGTGCAGATTATATGTCTTAGTTAGATGTCCGGCCTTTCTAAATCTTCTGCTTTGTCCTTACTTTTGCCCACATTGTTTTACATTATCATTATGATAGAGTACCATATTGGGGGGGGGGGGGGGATAATGGATATTACGGAAAGTTAGAGATTTTAGGAATTAATATTTAATTAATTGAGTATGTTTTTATTATAATATTTAGGAATTATAAAATAAGAGGAATGTCTTATTAGATTTTATCTATTATTACTATTTTTAGGAATTAGGAAATAAAAGGAATATCTTATTAGATAAGATTTAGTTGTTAGGATTTATGATTATTAGTTATCTAAATCTTAGATTTAGATATATTTTTAGATTTCGTATTTATATTTTGGATAGAGTCTATATTCTCGCAAATCATTATAAATATGCTTAGTGCCTCATCAATGAAATATGGAATATTCAGAGAGTAATTCAGTGATGGAGATTCTCCTGAGCTGTTCTTGTAGAATTAGGGAGATGCTCGCTTATTCTATAAAACAGAGGTTGTTCTTATAGAATTAGTGAGATACCTTCTTATTCTATAAAAAAGAGGTTATTCTTAGAGAACTAGTGATATACTTGCTTCTCTTTAAAAACAGAGTAAATCTATTTTCTCTGTATTTCTAGAATTCATACATAAATAAATCAGGAACCTACACATTATCACTATTTAATAATTACATACCCGTAAATGTTTGTATTGTAGGTTGTGCTATATTGTTTTTGCTTTGCTATGATTTTCAGTTTTTATTTATCACGCATATTGCGGTGGTCATAACTTTTACCGCCTTAATATCTGGTAAATCGGATGTTGACGTTGTGAAATACTCCTCCGATCCTAATTATAGGAGCTATTTATCAAAATTTAAAGGAATTAAGGAAGGAAGTTAAATTAATTAATTATGTATATTTTCCTAAAATACCCTTACCTAAATTTATTTAATATAAATACATATCTCAAAGATAGAACTAAGTAATACAAATACAAATTTATTTTCCTAAACTTGTACTAGTTATAAACAACTGGAGCAGGACACCTGTACTAAGAAAGTGTGAGACACGGTGATGATGGTTCTAATGATACACATACACATATACCCACCACCACCACAATTCACTGATCAGAACTTACAGCTCCATAATTTACTGCTCGAACGAGTTTAAACGGCTATTGTTGAAAATCGTGTTGAGCTTAATTCTAAAAAAAAAATTCTTAAAGGAATATTAAAATTATTTTATTTAAAAATAAAAAATAAAGTATAATATCTCACTTGATAGCGTATAAACGTCTTGTTAAATTAATTGTTGTGGAAGAAGTATTAGTAGGGGTGATATGGGAAAAATTTGACAAAAATTGCTCAAAATTATTTTATATAAAAAGTATAATTTAGGTGTATATGACATTAATGAGTTGCAAACATTATTTACTTTATAAAATATATAAGTGTATTATTAAATTATTATTGAGAAAGTATAAATAGGGGCATTATAGGAAAAAATTGATAAAAGTTAAAACTTGCTCTTATAATTAGGACCAAAACCAATTCTAAAATTTGTTCTTATAATGAGAACCGGGGGATAGGAGGGAGTAGATGATATCACTACCGGAAGCAAGATGCGAGGAAAAAAAAAGGCTAAAAATGCTTACTACTACGTGTTTATAGCATCGTGGGTCCGTTCAATGCAGAGACGGAGGCACACTGGTGTCTATGGGGCCAAGTGCAGACATACACAATTCGAAAAATATATATATATTGTGAAGGACTTTATATATGATATACCTAATTGGGAGGGATGGTTAAGATTTTGCACAATACCTACAAGGTCACCCGTTCGAAACTCCCTCCTCCCCCTTTTTTTTTTTATTTTGTTTGTTTGTTTCAATCCCCAAATCTTGTTTCGAAACATCCTCCTCTTTTTTTTCTTTTTTTGTTTCAATTCCCAAATCTAGGTTGAAACATCCTCCTCGTGTGTTTTTTTTTTTTTTTTTCAATCCCCAAATCTCTTACCTACTCCTCCTCCCTTGGATAGCTATTAGAGACAAGTTTAAGGAACTTTCAAAGCTTTTCACTTATTCTCCTTGGCTCTTTAGTGAAACCTTTGTCTGAGTGGGAAAGTTATCTAGCATATTACTACCAAGTAAGGAGCTCTTTACTTCCTAAATTTTGTATTATACTACAGATATTGATCAGTGCAAATGACCGATTGACTTTTATTCAACATAAAAACATGTAATTATTGGTTTCATAAAATAGTATGTTGTTGTATGCATTTAAAACTTTCTTTTAAAAAAAATTTTCGGGGGCGCTGCCCCTGAACCCCACCACTAATTATGCACCTACAAACCTCAAAACCTGGCTTTGTCCCTGGTTCAATGTAACATACCCTTACAATTCTGCTTTAACCTCATCGAAGTTTTCTCTTCTTTTCCCTAAAATGCTATAAATCAATTCTATGTTGTCCAGTGGCTGTAACCATAAATACCTGAAAATTGTCACATGATAAGTAGGAATTTCCACAAAGCATGAGTCGTGAAAATTTCTTATTGTTATTCTTGCATGCTTTTGCATCAGTTTATATCAATTGTTGCAATTCATGTAGGGAAGTTTATGTGGGCCAAGACAAGGACAGCCTGTATTTATTACCAGACTAGAGGTATGATCTCAAAGCTTGATAAAAATCATCTGGCTTACCTCACATCATCTTAGTTCTCCTTATTTGACCATTGCATTAATTTTATTTTTTTCTTCAATCTCATTCCTAATAGTGGCAATTCCTGAAATTTTTTGGCATGCATTGATTTTATGAATATTCTTCTTGGCATCGGAGCTGTACAGCTTCTGAGTTGTAAGTTCAGGAAGTTATGTTCTTTCTTCAAAGAAGTCTAGGGATCATTGTCAGTGGTTGGACTTTCTATAATTGTTAACATGAGCAGGACATGCTTTTAACAGAGCAAAGTGTGCATGCGTATTCCGCATTATGTGCAAATGGAAGTGATCATAACTCTTTAGATCAACACTTCTCCCATTTCTTCATAATTACCTTAAGGCTCATACGAAAAATTCAACCTCTCATGACACACCATTTGCTCCAAATTTATATCTATGTGGTTGGAGGAGTATGGGATTTTCCTAAATGTCTACCTGGTCTAGATCATAATCAGTTGCTTTAGATTGTCACCTATAATGGCCTAACCTGGCATTAATTATAAAAATTTACTGACTGCCTTTTATGGGTCCCAGGCTTGCCTCAAACTGGCCAGCGACAATGCAAATAGTTCGTCTTATATCTCAAGACCACATGAATGACGAGTAATTTCTGTTTTGTGCTTAGCTTTGGTCTTGCTTATTTATATTAGAGTGTGTAGCTGTATGTGGGTTCAGGCAGTATTCTGTAGATATTCTGACTTGACAATGCTTTGACACAAGGCAATACGTTGGAAAGGCAGATTTCCTAGTTTTTCGGGCCTTGAACCCACATGGGTTTCTTGCTCAGCTTCAGGAAAAGAAGCTGGCAAGTTAACAGCGCCATCTTAGTTTCTTCTTTCTTTTTAATTTCTTCTGCTAATCTACAACAATCTTATTAGTCAGTAAAGTACTGTTCCTCCTTGATAGCTTCGCACTGAGCCTTGTTCTAGGAAGAAGATAAAATGTCACTTTTACAATGTGAGGATCTCTGATTAATTAAATTGCAAGATTAAAAAAAAAAAAACCATGTGACTAAAAATATAATGGATTAAATTACATGGAACTATGACTCAGTATTTATGATTTGTCCTGAAATTGTATGGTTCATTATCAGTCTGTTTAAAAGCTGCAATTTATATCCAAGATGTCCTAGTATGTGTCAATGTCTTGGATACAATGGGTTCCAAATTTGTATAAGCAAGTAACAAGAAAGCTTTGTTGCCAGATACAAGTGGGGATCAAAAGCATATTACAACCAGTCACTCAAAATTTGGAAATCACACTTTTATAATTTTTCCCGTGTTATTGCAAACTCCGTTTTTAAAATACGAAATGAGAATGGACAGTTTACTTGTTTCATGGAAGGATTGCAACCATTATAAATTTTATGCCTGCTGCCTGCATATGCTACGGGCTTTTTGTGTGGGTATTCTTTGTTTGTCTGTGTTAGAATATTAGGGAATATTTAGATTAAATCATTATCTTAGATGAGTCATTATCTTCTGATTATTTACATTTATTATATTTAGTATTAGATATGGATATATTATATCTTATGATAATATATCTTAATCATTTTGATTTGATTTATTTTTATTAATTAGATTTGATTTGATTTTAGGGTTAGCTCTAGGTTTGCCTATATAAAGGCTCCTATATACTCTCTTTGATTTATCGAGTTTAATGGAGTGAGTTTGATCCCTCTAAATTCAACATGGTATCAGAGCTAGGTTTGCTTTTAGACCTATAGTAAATAGTCTTCCTCTGATTTGTGAAACCCAGGCATCACAAACCTTCATCCGACCTTCGACCTTCACTAATTACTCCTCACAAGATAGAGGAGACCTAAGAGGGGGGGGAGAGAGAGAGAGAGGGCGTCGCAAGCCTTAGAGAGAGGGGGAGACGACTGTGACTGAGAACGGCGGAGAGCTCAGAACGCGCGACTTCCAGATCTACGATGAGGAGGCACACATGGAGCTACCCACTGCCATAAACTGAACCGGAGGGTGCTGATCGTCACAACCCAAAGGAACGTCGTCGATTTGCTCGGCATGTGACGCCATGTGCCACCACGTCACGCGCTGGCATGAACAGTGACCTCAGGCAAAGGTAAAATTAAATAAAGGGAGGAGGGGGAAGTGGCATAGATCCCTCTCAATTTCCTCCTATGTTCGGATTAATTCCTTGAAATCCAACTAGAAAAACTCCTGCTGCTCTTATGTCTAGTACAAATTCTCAAACTCAAGATTCTTCATCTACGGAACCACCAAACCAAATAGTACCCTTCAGAACCACAGAGATGACGCCAGATTTCTTAGAAAATCACAGTTTGGTTATTAACCATCGGTTTAATGGTAGAAACTATCTACAGTGGTCACAAAGTGTATTAAGGTATATTCGTGGTAAGAGAAAAGAGAAATATATTTACGGGGCAGCACCTCAGCCAACTCCTAATGACCCAAATTTTGACACATGGTTCGCTGAAAATAACCAAGTTATGACTTGGTTGTGTAACTCGATGACCGTGGAGATTAGTGAGGGCTATCTGCTCACCCACACAACAAAGGAAATATGGGATACTGTTTGGAGAACCTACTCCTCACATGATTACACCACTGCCTTGATCCACCTAAAACAACTTCGTTATTTAAGGCAAGGTAACATGACAGTAACTGAATATTATAATTCTATGCTAAAATTGTGGTAACAACAGGATTTGTTTTAGGTTCATTCCTGGAAAAATATCGATGATGCTCAGTTGTACAAGAGGATCATGAAAGAAGGAAGGATACATGATTTCCTCCTATGCCTGAATGACTCTCTTGAAGAGATAAGGGGTAGAATTATGGGGTTGAAGCCACTACCACAACTCTTTAGGAAAAGAGAGAAGGCTTAATAGGGCTCTGCAGTCCTCTATAATTTAAACTCTGTGCTACAAACTCAATCCTACAGAAATAAGAGTTTGCGATATCATCATCTACTTAATTTGAACTTTATTGTGCTTGAAATTATAATCGGTCATTTGGACCGTTACATTTCTTAGTTTTGGTTAGCTTAGTCGGTGCTGAATTTTTCTTCTTTCATTTCGGTATGCGGTAATCCAATTACCTTCCGAGACATTGCTCTATCTCATCACTAACAAAGCCCGCCGCTTGATTGGGATGCTTTTTCCTGGGGTGAGATATTATTAACTCAAGCCTCTTGAACAATAAATTTTCTTCCCTCTCATGGGAATCTGGATAAATGAAATCCATACTTTCTTCCATAATCAATTTGCTTACTCATAAAAAGCACTAGTTTCTATGAAGTATGCCAACTTTATTACATGCAACATTCTGTCTATTATATTTTCGTGAGAGTTCGAGCTAAATACATTTCAATTAGATGTTGACTCTTCCACTGAATGCTACTCACATTGTAGTAAGTCTCGAAGTTGAGCTACTCTTCTCTTTCCCCGGTGATGAATAAACTATAATGCTCAGAGACATCTATTCTCGCCCATATATTCCCTCCCACTCTATATACAAGAGCCTTTTTTTTGAACGCGTTTGTCCCTAAATGTAAGATTCCTTTTGAGATTTGTCTCAATAATAAATGCACCTTTGCCCATTTTGTCCTCAGCTAATTATTATACTACATACATTCTCTTTCATTCTTTTCTCATTATTACTCTCACACTCATTCATAAATAGGGGCATTTTTGAAGGAAAAGAGTTAAATTTTTTACATAATTATTACATTCAACTACGTTTAACTGTTTTTTAGAATTTTACGATTCAGTTGAAAGCCTCTTATATAGAAGGATGGGGTGAGTAACAAACATGTTTCCGACGCCAACACAATCTTAACACTATCAACAGGCAACTGACCTTTGTTTATATATACAGAATGGTCATTATTTATTTTTTATTGTAGTAAGAATGTTGTATAGTGTAAAATATTTTTCCTTAATAAAAAAAGAAAAAAGTAAATAAAAGAATGAAGTAGAAGATTCAGATTGCCGACGAACATGTTCAAACTTAATTGAAAAGTATCTTTCTCGATTCTCAAAATGAGGGGCAAAATGATCGATCTAGAAATATTTCTTCTTCTTATTAGAGGATCACTTGCACATTATATTTTTGAAAGAAAATTGTTGAATCCCCTTTCACAAAGCGTAGGATACTTGTGCAACCTAAACTTGTACCTTCCTTACTGTTATACTCTAAATCTCCTTGACAAACCCAATTCTTATAAGAAATTCCAAACAATAATTGACGTCTTCTTCTTGATACTTCCATTATTTCTCACGAAAATTTCTATGCAACGACCATGATAACTTCCTCGGCTACAACAACCACAATAGCAACAACTTCCCCTACCGTAGCCACAACAACTCTCCCAGTGCCAGCGATAAGAGACAACTCCCGCAATTGCAGCGGCGGCTTTTGCAACTACAGTGCGAGCCACCACAAAGAGTCGGCAGCGGCTTCCTCGGCTTCAAGCAATTGCAACATCGCGCCAGATTCCTCGGCAACGAGCAAATGGTTGCCACGGGAATGAGTCAAGCGGCATACGTTCAAGGTCCGGGGCCACACTGGTTTCTCGAGCACGGTCGGCATCGCGAGTGGGTGCACCCAACATGGGTGGAGGTGGATCATGAGCTAGCTCTGTTTTACGTATAGCTCTTGGCAGTTATAGTGATAGTTTCAAATTTGTGATTGCAGATGGTGTTAGTATTTAGGTGTCCTAGAGACAATCTGTAAAGATAGATCAGCACCTGTTTCTACGTTGTAGTATTTCATTATTAATAAATGAGCATATTTTATCTTTATCATATTTATATCTCACCTTTATTTTAAAGTAAATATGTGTTTGAAGATAAAAGCCCTAGGAATAGAATATGTGTTAATCTCGAGGATCAATGATAGAGATCATGATCATGAGGACTCGAGAACACTGTATATCTATTACCTAAAATTTGTTCCTAGTCTTGAATCACCAAGAAAGGGCATTGATGATCTCAATAAGACTAGTATGACATCATCTACTTGTATAGAGATACAAGGTAGGGATCTCATGGAGATGCCTTAGCTGATGTCGTGGGTAGATCTGTTAGAGAACAGATAGTACTGAACAGACCCGCCGAGAGACTCCACAAAGATTCATTGTAGAGAGTATCATTGGATATGTAAAGTCTCTCATCGTTTGGTAGTACGGATCGTCTTGGACTTAAGGATGTCATCGAACACTATGTCCTAGGGTTACACTTTGACTGTACAAATATATCCACCTGAAAATGGGGAGAATAGTGTACTCTTGGGTGTAACTCAACTACATGAGTATAGATGGACATGTTGAGAGGACTCACAGTCCCCTACAAGGGATTAGTCATTCACAAGACCGGTAGAGCTTGGATAGCTTCTAATTAATTTAGGAGTCTGTAAAGATAAAAGAAGTGATCATGAAGAGTCATGATCTGTTATAGAGTTAATATAAGAAGATTCCTAGTTACGTGAAATAGCTGCATTTAGTCAATTAAGAGAGATGATACTCTATCTTTGCTCGACTAAATCGAATGACGATGTGAGGGATGATGCATGCGGTATCCAAATATGAAAGGTAGATCACTTGATCAACTCAATTAGTTAAAGGGCCAGCAGAGCATTGCTAGTGTCTTATGAGGTCATTAAATAAATTGGTCCCTTTAAAGGGGTTTTTAATTGGTCCAAGTTTATTTATGTCAGTGACTAATTGGGCCTAATGGGTCACACACAAAGGTTATTCTCGATTGTTTAAAATTAGCAAACTTAGGCCAATAATTGTTATTGGGTTTTATCAAGAATGAAGGTGTATTTGGGTTGGAGTGGTACTCCAAGCCCAATGAGGAGAAAATGACATCATATATGGTGTCCCTAATGGGAAATCAGTTTTCTCCACAAAAGGACCCAAATATGTTGGAAGACCCGATGGGGTCTTAGGTCAAGTTGAATTTGGAATTCAAATTTGGAATTTAAATTTGAATTTAAATTAATTCTGAATTATCTAATATATATATATATATATATATATATATATATATATTAAGATCCAATAATGATTGGATGAAGATAGGAGAAATAATAAGTTTGGATTGATTTAAAATGATTTTGGATTTTAGTTTAAGAGATGAATGTGATTCATCATCTTAAATTATCATTCAATTAAGATATGAATTTAATTCATTATAATTTGGATTTTCCAATTCAAGTTTGGATTGGTCATTCTTGTGAGCACTTAAATTAAGGTTAGACTCTTATAAAGTGTTGATTTTTTTAGTGTCATTTTTATGCACGTTTTTTGAAGAGAAAAAAGGAAATAAATATGATCCATCATCTTAAATTCAATCCATCAATCAAGATATGAATATGATTCATCATATTAAATTCAATCAATCAATCAAGATGTGAATTTAATGTGACTTGATTGATAAGCAGTGGACTTATTACCTAAAACCCCTTTTCTAGTGCATAAGCTAAAAAATTCTTGAGGCAATTAGGGCTAGGAATTTTTGGCCCACCAAGGCTATAAAAGGGGGAGGGTTGGACATTTTATGATCATCCTTATGCTCTCTAAATTTAGGTCTTTACCAAAGGTTTAGAGAGAAAAAGGCACCACTCATTAAAGGGTAAGGTTCCAACCTTATTCATCCTATTTGTAATCTAATCCTAAGAACCCATCATCTTCTTGAAAAGATCAAGACCCAAAGAAACCAAAACTCAACCTTGTCTTCGCCTAGCAAGCATCCAAGGAGTGGGAGGTTTCAAGAGAAGGAGTTCTCATTGCAATCGGGGGATAGCCGTGTGGATCAACGTTAGAGGACATCAAGAACCTTGAAGTCTTCGAGTGATCTTAGGTAAATCTAATCTCCAATAATCGTTTTATCAAATTATCCTAAACCCCAATAGTTGTTTTAACGAGTAATCCTAAAACTCATGAATATTATAAATTGTTATGAATTCTCATGAGTACCATAAAGAGTTACGGATTAATAATTATTAACTAATTAGTGTAATGAGTTAAGGTTAATAATTCATGAGGACCGTAAGGAGTTATGGGTTTCCGCAATGATTAAACAAAATTTTTGTTTTCAACCTCATGAAACTTTGCATGAAAGTCATGTAATAGGCAAAATTAAACAACAGATGGTATAGTCTTGCGTTGATTTATTTTGCCAGTGAAATATAAAGACTCTTGTAGCAAACTCTATTTAATTAGAATTTTATCAAGTTACTAGCTAAATACCGTGGCATATCCGCAATTTCCCGTGTTTATATATGCACATGATGTTTTTAAAACTAAACTGTTTAAGAAATGATTAAGGCACTTGTATCACTCATCTACAACCGCACGTCCACACGACTGGTTTAGCTCAAATATATTTAGTGTTAAATTTCGTAACTTAATACTTAAAATTGAGTAACATATTTATTTATAATGTCATAATGAGGTAGGATATTGTCACTACATCCTTATGTCACTACCTTTTCACTACCATTTTATAACTGTCAGATCTACTATTTGATCCAACGGTCCAGATTTAACCTACTTAAAACCTTCCTTCTCCACATTTCTCTCCCGATCGGCTACCCAGCAAATCGCCGCCTCTCGCGTCCACCATCGCCACCGTCCTTCCCCCTTAATGACTAAACGTACATACCATAGGGAAGATAAAAATGAGCAGGTTCTCGAACTGATATAATGTTGCACAAGTCGCATACGATTCTGCCTCGTGGAGAACATAGGGTTTCTTTATCTTTCTTGGTTCACTCAGAAAATTTTGCGCCAATGGCGAGATCGAAGCCGGAGCGAAAGTTACCCTCACCGTGACGAGAACCCCACCGCGTGGACGCAAGCATTACGATGATGAACCTCCTTATCGCTACCATGAAAGCAGGTCCTACAGAAACCGCCGCTCTCCTGCTCCTTCAGGCTTGCTTGTCCGTAATCTTCCGCTTGATGCCAAGTCAGTTCTTGTTCTTATCTCCCTCATATCTACTCGTTTAGTTAATTTTATCATGCTTTCCTGTTGAGAATGTTGCCATTTTGTTCCTTGTAAACGACCCCTTTTCTGTCAGTTGGTACATTTTTGTGGGGAGCATTCATTTTGAACCACAATAAATGTTTGAAATGCCCATGTAATAGAGAATATTAGCGTAGAGGGTACTTGCCAACTACGAGCCCTTTAACAAGTCATGTCATTTTTTCCGTTACTATAAGCATAATTCCGCCAAGGGTTTGGATTAGTAGATAGTTTACTTGTGTTTTCATGTCATTTATCTGATCAAAAGCATATGAGTCAAGTTTGAAATAATAAACTAAATAGTAATCATCTAACAAATGTCATGTAACCCAAAATAATAAAAAAAACATAATGAGTCAATGTAAAATTTTCTCTGTACATGTACGTTTATTATGTCCTCGTTTCTTGCAATTTCCACAAATAGTAGTATTCTTTGATGCTTCTTCAATCCCACTATGAATTCTACATCCTTGTGACATATTGTGCGACTCTCTTTTTCGACCTTTTGTTTGTGAAATGTTGGGATCCTTTAATCTCATCATAGATGACACTTCAGTTTAAGAACTAGATCGTAAATCAAAATCCTCAAGACCAATACCATCATCAGGCCTTGGAAATTTTTCTAAAGATTCAGTGAGAGAATCAAGACCATCACAAGCAAATTTAGCTGCTTCATTGGACCAATCTGCAAGATCAATAAGCTTGGAAAATCCAGAACATATATCAAAGTCGCGAAGGAGTCCTTCTCCATCAAAATGACAAATGTCCTTATTTGTACAAATTATATCATTTCCTTCCTTCCTCCATCTTTTCAAAATCATATGTTCGGGGATCTGCTCAACATTTTCAACGAAAAAAATAGCAAGAATATGCTCACATAGGATTCCCATGAACTCAAAATACTGACAAGAACATCTAGCTTCTTTATTTTCCAACTTCATCTTCACAGTTGCAGAATAATCCGTCTCTTTCCTATTAAAAACTCGATAGGTAACCCACTCACCATCATTCCCAAGTTTCTCCTTAGAGAGGAAAACTATGAGAAAACGCATCACTAAACTTTGAGAAAAGTGCATGTGTATAGACAATGACGGAACATACAAGGATGGCCCCCAAAAAAAAAAATATCAGAATTTTTTTTAATATAATGAAAAATGCCCCTCAATTTTTCTTAATAATTTTTTTCCCTGTTTTTATTTTTCTTTGCCTCTCGCTGAAACTTTTGCCGCACGCGTCCTCTCCTGTTCCTCTTCGGTTCCTCCGCGCACTACGCTGCTCATCTATGCTTTCTGCCTTTCTCCATCCTCTCAGTCTCTCAGTCTCTCGCGCAGTTACAGGGATGCCACGGCACTCGCGACCTCAGTTCATCTTCCTCCATCCGTGCTTTCTAGTCTCCGACTCTTCGCTATTGCCTTCGCTTCCGTGATCCGAATAGTTAAAATTCTTTTATTATAAATCTGAATATTTCATTTACTATATTTCATTCTAATTACCTGAAATTTTTAGCTTATCAATGAAATTTTTGTGGTGTATCATTTACTATGCTTTTACCCATACTCAAACTTATTGAGTGTCCACCCTTCATTGTAATTAATGTAGCTGCATTTCTAACAGCACTTAGTCTTACTTTTCTAAATGATAGGTTTGTAAAATAATTGTCTATCTTATTACATCATCGTATTCACTTAATTTTATGAATATTTTTTATATTCTTTTCTTTTTTAATGCATTTAAAACTTTCATTAAAAAAAATTTCGAATCCCCAAATCCCCTCATCATTTTTTGGCCCCCCCAAATTTCTACTCCAAGCTCCGTCCCCGTGTATAGGCCTTAGCCGCATGCTCTTCCAATGGCATATTCAATGTTAAACGCCTTTCTTTGTGCCTAGAGTCAAAGTCTTGTTTTTTGAATGACTCATAACGAGCATCTACGCTTGATTATATTTTTCTACAAACTCCTTTAAGGTTGTGCGGATGTAACAAAACCATCAAAGAATGAATTGATGCTTTCACTATTTGAGTGGTTTTCATACCAAAGAAAGAAAATGGATCTGTTAAAGATTGGTATCCAAGAGGATTTAATAGAATAAAGTGACTGCAACCACTCATTCTCATGAAGACCAAATTTATCAAGAATACGTTGCCATTTGTCTTCAAAATCTTGAGTGCTCTTTTTTGTATGGATACAGTTATTGAGACAACTTTTTTGGGAACTTTTTTGTGATGTGCCACATACAAAATCGATGCCTGCTATTTGGGAAAACTTTGGATACTGCTTTGGTAATTGACATGTCCTATAAATTCAATGACATATGTAAGAATACGAGTCATTAATATATGAAACAATTGAAAAGATATACTTAAAATGATTATACCTGATCGGTAATTATGGCGCCGAATGTTTCCCATTCATTCCTCTGAGCCATTCCTTAAATAGCCACACAAAAGTATCTTCTGTTTCATCTTTCAATAAAGCACATCCGAACAAGATTGATCGTAAATGATTATTTACACCAACAAAAGGTCCAAATGGCATTGAATACTTATTAGTTCTATATGTCGTGTCAAATGTGATGACATGACCAAAAAGCTTATATAATGCGTGGACCTCGCATCAATCCAAAAAAAAGCTTTCCATGCGATCCTCATTGTCATATTTAATGGAATAAAAGAAACTTGGATTCATTGATTGTTGTTTAACACAATAATGTAACACGGCTTGTGCATCTCCGTGTTATACATTCTTCTCCTCACACTTTTTAGATGATTATAACAATCTTGAATGTCAAATAATAACTCATCACCTCTCGAAGATGGTAGTCACTTTTCCGTGGGCAAACTGGATCGATTAAATTTTTCAACCAATGATCTTGCAGCATCGGGCATTTTTTCGTGTGATTTGAGATAATGAACACTCTTTGGAGTCACAAGAACATGATTATGGTTGTCGTCAAAATGTGTAATTTTCCACATTTTTGTTTTTCCACTTTTAGAAGCCTTTACACAAGCTTCACACCCAATGCAAAATGATGATGTCTTCTTTGATTTGTTCTGACAAACTTGAGCAACATCTTTATACATTTTTTGGCCGTGGATAACCCTCTCTAGCACAAACTAGCTTGAAGTAGTTATCCCTCCTTGTTCGTGTTTTGACGCCAAAACCTTTGACCTTGCCATATGTTGTATACAAGTCCACTACATCCTTTTGTTCAGAAAATTCCATTCCAACCTCAATCAAAATATTAGAATTCTTTGTTGGTATCAAGGGAATGACATTTGGAATGTTATCAATTAAATCATTCGATATGTCATCTCCTAAATTAAGAGGCATTTCTTCTATAATTTCATCATCACTGAAGTTGATGTAATCTATTGGATCATCATCCATATTCAATAAGTCATCTCCTAATTCACCAGGTATGTCATTCCTAATTTCATCATTTAAGTCAATGTAGTCTGGATGCTCATCCATAATATACCTGAAAATTTAAAATCAATAAACATATAAATAACAGGAAAGTAGCATTAAATTATCAACAAGATAGCGTTGTAAAAGCTTTAAATTATCCATAAAATTGCCACTCATTAGTCTTCTTTTCACACAAAGTAGCATTGCACAACATATCCGAAGCAGTATACCCTGCAAAGGAAACAGCTTGATATTGATGATATATCTACAGAAAGATGATCATATTATGACTAATTAATTTCAATCCAATCACAGCAGATCAGAAAAGCAAAAATGATGGCTACGTAAGTTGATCATTTTGTTGCGCCCCTACCTTTTCCTCTCAGTTTTTGGTTATGATAGTTTTTTGAGTTTGGGCTATCATATGGCAAAATAAAAGCCATTTTCATGTACTTCTATTTTTTGTATCTTATTATAGGTATTGGAATTTAGATACAAGGACTGATGGCTTTAATACAACTAACTATATGTATTCTGTGGTGCGGCAAATCAGTAATATTTTGTTTTAGTCAACCCTGGAATTGGGTAGAAATAAATGTCAAGACTGATTTAAGATCAGTAATATCGATGGGAATAATCATATTTCATATGTATTGTCTGAAACAAATGCTCAATGCTCAAGCAAATCTTTTCTAAAGTTAACCCCGAGCGTTGTTTTCTAAAGTTAACCCTTTGTTTAATTTGAGACTCCCACTTGGGTGAGTTACCAATCAGCCTTGTGGTGTAGGGTCCTCCTTTTTCACAACTCAAAATTGCTTTTGAATCATTATCAGTGTTTCACAAAACTTCTGCAAATTCAATTATACACTCAGTACTTTTGGTTGTAGACTTGGCATTTTTAACCATGACATTTAGAAGCGGCAAATTTTTCAGCAACTTCCTCAACTTTGTCAATAAACTTGTCTATCTATACTTGTTGCTAATAGATACTTTCCTCGGGTGTTCTTTCTTACATGTCAACTCACAAAATTGCCAATTTCTGTTTCTTCATATTTTGGTTGTTATAGATTGATTGAGTGGCATCTTGAATGTCATCATTATTCAAAATACTATCTTTGTATGGATTTTTTAAAATACCATTGTTTTATTGACTATGTTATCTCTTCAAATCTTCTCAAATCTCAAGCATCGCTCTGATTTTGAATACTCTTTCCGGTAACAATCGTTTTCGAAGATTATCAACCAAAAAAGAATGACAATAGGATTATAAAGGGTTTAGGATTATAAAAAGAATTCTGGTAACAATCGCTTTCAAATATTATCAACCAAAAAAGAATGACAATAGGATTATAAAGGGTTTAGGATTATAAAAAGAATGACAAAATAACGACATACCCTGATTGTCTAAGCTTTGGCGTCGTTATGATCTTCGATCGCTGCTGGGTGGGTCGTGGTTGGGGTGGGAGGAGGGACGGTGGAGTGAGGAAGAGGGGAGCAGAGAAGAGAAAGAGACGGTGGCGATGGTGTACGTGAGAGGCGGCGATTTGCTGGGTAGCCGATCGGGAGAGAAAGGGAGAGAAATGTGGAGAAGGAAGGTTTTAAGTAGGTTAAATCCGGACCGTTGGATCAAATAGTAGATCTGACGGTTATAAAATGGTAGTGAAAAGGTAGTGACATAAGGAGGTAGTGACAATATCCTACCTCATATAATAATGTTTGATATATTTTCAGAAATACTGAGATTAATAACTAATCATGACCAATGATATTCTCATAGACAATTTGCTTTTGAGAATAAGCAGCATATAATAATTCTTGAATAATATGTTGTCTATTCATGAAGAATCTTCTGGTTCTTCAATGGATGTCAATATATAACCTTATTTACATTATGTATATGACTCAGATGATCAAACAAGTCATGCCAACAATAAATTTGTTTGGATCAGTAAACTTATGGTTTATTGTAATGTACGTCTCCACCAATAATAAATCTTTCAATATTCTAACATCCATTTTGGGAGATCTATTAAACTTTGTGTGAGACGTATATAACATTTCAAAAATTAGCTCATACTTGTATTCTAACAACTCCCCCTCAAGTGTGAGTCATATAAACATACTTTCTTTATATCTATATTTCAAATCACGTTCAAAACCTCTAAAGCTCAAAAGAAAAATTTATGTTAGTTCTTAAGGAACTATCATATAATATTACATCACTAGATAATCTCATTACTCATTAATAATATATTTCAATTTACTTATATATATGCAAAATATATATAGTCCACCACATATGAAGGTATTCATGATCAAAATAACTACACATATGGAAATGTTCTAACAAAGCAAAATTCTCATGGCACCAAATTTATGAAATATGTTCAACAATAAATGTAAATAATAATAATTTTTAATAACAACAAAATTAAAGATCATATTATCTTATAGGCTTATTCTTTTCTCTCTTAGCTTCAAAATAAATCTAGACATATTTTTCTCGTAGCTCTTTGCCCTTTTTAATATCTCATTGGCATCACTAACAAACATTTGATTTGCATTAGCAAACTTCTAGTTTGCATTTACAATCCGTGCATTATTATTTGTAAACTTCCGACTTACAATAGCATGTATTTTCTATATAATATCCATTTCAGCATATATCTTTAAAACTCAACAAGTTTCTTAGAATAAAATGCATTATTAATGCATAATTTTGTTCTTCGGGTAACAAAATAGTAGCTCTTCGGAGCTTTCAATCAAATTTATACGGTGATATATAGTCCGAACATTAGCTTCTCGCATTATAAAGTTGGGCAAAATATGCTAATTAGTCCTCAGGACTATTAGCCTTTAGACTTATTACCTTGAGTGACATAATTCTCTGCAAGTTATTATCCTTAGGACATTACTTTTCTAAGGCTACTAAAATCTTTGTATCATACAATATTTGAAACATAAACCTTCAAAGTCTTAATATTTATAACAATCCAATATCACAAAAAAATTTCTTGTCATGCTATTTTTTTGAACCAATAATGTTCTTTTATAGAAGAACTATTATAAAAATGATGAAACTTCTGGCCATCAAAACATAAAGTTAAAAATATTATGAATACTAGCCATTCAAATATAGCAAATATGCGAAAAACAAATTTTGTTTGTGGTAACATAGGAATTTTGACAAAAGAATGGCATTTTTTTGTAATATTTTCATCACATTTAGAAAAGTGAAAGAATAAAGAAAATTACGTAACTATACCTTGAAATCTCAAAATGCCAAATTGATCCAATTTCCGAAAATCACTGTTTTCTTCCAATGAATCTGATTTTAAAACTGGTTTCCTAATAATTCTTATCTTATCGATCATTTATTTACATATTTGACCCTTTAAAAATATGTTTTGCATACGATAGGTATGAAACCGATAACCCTTACCACCGTAATGATAACATGAATTTACAACATGTTTGATATGCCTACTAGTTTCTCTTTTTTGTGTGGTTCTTATTAATAATCTTTTCTACTTCAGGTGGGAATTTGAACCAACGTGATTACAATAATGACCATGCCCAAAACTTTAGTCACGTTTACACACATGTCCATGGCCATAATTAAATGTATTCGTTACTTCATTCTCTTTTGGAAATGGAGTTGAGCCAGTTGGACAATATTCATGATTCTCACAACAAAAACTCATTGTTTTGTTTGGCTACATGAGATCAAAAAATTAATTCAAAGTATTTTTTAAAACCTCTTTCACAATATTACAATATTACTACTACAGGAGCAAATTGGATACATATATTTATAACAAACTTTTTAGAAGAGCAACTATCTTCTGGGGGTTATACTAAATATTCAATTTTGAGGTATTCATACAAATAGTGGCATATAAAAATCATGGATAAGATCTTCATAGCTTCAGTCCAATTTGCTTCGGCTTCAGGCCAATTTGTGCCTCATGGCTTCAAGCCAATTTGTCTCATGACTTCCGGTCAATTTCTCTCTTCATAAGAAATTTTTATAACTTCTCACATATAAAGATGAGATATTAAATCTATATGCCATTAATTTTGAATAAATAAAAATTAAATATTATACAAGTATATATTATTAGAAAGTAAGTCATACCCTTATCCAATATACTAAGAAATAAGGGTCTTAAATGTCATGGAAGTTTTCACTCAGGAGCACTGGTAAGACGGAAGTTTTTTTGGACCAAAAATGCCACGGAAATTTTCGATAAGGAGCAATTTTGCCCCAGAAGTTTTCACTAAGGAGCAATTTTGCTCCGGAAGTTTTCACTAAGGAGCAATTTTGCTCTTGTCCCCAAATATTAAATTTGACTATTAAATCGATCAAAGACCACACATGTTATGCCTTGAAAAGGTCAAACTTGGAGCCAAAGAATGAGATCCTTGAGATGTTGAGCTCAAGGCGGCCCGAAATTTGTGAAGCCGAACTGGTCAAAGGGATTTGAAAGGTCGATCGTCACAAAACCCAAAGGAAGCATCACTTATGATCTAAGCAAATGATCAGTCTATACAAATGTAAATATTATCACTATTGATTTGTTTTCCGAACCAATTTTTGGAACAATTTATTTCTCGTTTTGCGTTTCATTTGCGTTTTGTGACGGACCTTTCGTCCTTTGACCAGTTTGGCTTCACAAATTCTGACCGCCTTGATTTCAACATCTGAAGGATCTCCTTCTCTGACTCCAAGTTTGAATTTTTCAAGGCATGACATGTGTGGTCTTTGACTGATTTAATAGTCAAATTTAATATTTGGGGACATAAGGAAAAAATTGCTAGATTTTGTAAACTTCCGAGGCAAAATTGGTCCTCAGTGTAAACTTCCGGGGCAAAATTGCTCCTCAAATAAAACTTCCGTGGCAAAAATGATACTTCTAGGGAAAAATTGCTACGTCTTGTGAACTTTCATGGCATTTTTGGTCCAAAAAAAACTTCCGTCTTACCAGTGCTCCTGAGCGAAAACTTCCATGGCATTTATGACCTTTATCCCAATATACTAATTACATAATGCATAACATGGCAAACGAATCAATCAATGTAAGTCCACAGAAAAAATATAGGCCCAGAGAAAACGATCCATCTGTGGCCAAACATCCTATCAAATCAATCTAGTTAAATAATACTTCCAATCATCAATATATATAGGGTTAAGGAGCACCCAACACAATGAACTATTGGTTCGGGATCACCCACCGCAATAAACTAATATGTGGACCTTAAATGCAAACAAACATTTAAAAATGATAAAGGAGCACAATGCCGTTAGGTCATGGAAACGTCCGTCAGTTCGGGATTGAGGGAAATGAATTAACATGTAATAATTGTTATAAAAAAACCATGGAATACAACACGTGCTTGCTGGGGCGTGAGTCAGCCAAAACTTGGAAGGGAAAAAACGATTGAAAGAAGCAAGAAGCCATTGGAAGCAATTAGGGTTCATTCCATTTGGGGAAAAAACATGGAATGATTGGGAGGAGCTTGCTCAAGACATTGTGCCGCTAATTCTTCGATATTTGGTTCCTGGACCCACGTTGGGCGAGAATTGTCGTTCCTTTCGCAATGCAAGCATAATGATGAAGTTTGGATTTGAAATCATCGAGGGATTTATAACAAAAACAGAGAAATGCAATTAACAAGCCGAACGACGGGAGAAACAGAGATTCGGAGAAGAAGCTCAAGTGGAATCTCGGAATTAGGGTTCATCATTTTCGATTTTACTTCTTCCTCAAGTGATGGTATTTATTCAACATTGAGGTCAATAGAAGAAACACCAATATCGGGAGCAAAATTAGGTTGAAGAGCCCATACCCGTTTCTTGGCCGGTAACGAATAAGTGTTGATGGAGACTATAACTGGCGAATCAGAAAGAAATATTGAATCTCGGGATTCCTTATGTTTCTTTGCCGGTAAGGTTGAGCAAGAATCGTCGGCGCGTTCATCGTGAGTTTTGTGATTGTGATGTCGTGTTGATTCTCGGAGCTATTGTTGTTGTTGGATGAGTCGAATCTCTTGAGGGGAGGTAAGCCATGATAATCGGGATCCATGCTTTGGGGTTTCGGGTTTGTTTGTTGTTGTATTCCATGTTTTTTTTTATAACAATTATTACATGTTAATTCATTTCCTCAATATAATCCAGAACCGACGGACGTTTCCATGACCTAACTAAGCATTGTGCTCCTTTATCATTTTTAAATGTTTTTTTACATTTAAGGTCCACATATTAGTTTATTATGGTGCGTGATCTTTGGACCAATAGTTCATTGTGTTGGATGCTCCTTAACCCATATATATAATATAATATAAACATCTAGGCTCCAGGTGAGCTCTTATTATTCAATAAAAATAGGTCCTACCATGTAAATTAAAGTTGCTGAAAAAGTAAACATTGAATAATATGTATGATAACCAAGTGGGGTCACGAAAAGACAACAAGTTATTATCAACGTTTCAAAAGCGGTGACAATTACTTAAAATCAAATCGTAAATTCATACTTTTATTATTAAATATGTATTAATAGTAGATAATTAAATTTAAAATATAAAAATATCACAATTTATTTAAATTTAGTTTAGGATATTAAAAAAATATTTCGGATAACAAATGGTCTTGAAAAGTTAAAAAGGAGAGTTTTTTTTTTTTTTTTTTTTTTTTTTTGCCCAAAGGAAAAAAAAAAAGGAGAGGTTGAATGCATTGAATCTGACAAGTCTCAACCCCTCTCACTAAATCAAATTATTTAGGGGGAAAAAAACGAATAAGAATAAGATTAACAAGGACATGTGAGAAAAGTAAGGATTTGGCTTACCTCCTTTGCTCTAAACATTCGTTGTTGTTTGTTGCTTTTAAACGCGCCATTTTTGACACAAAACACACACACACACGGTCTTTTAAAAAAAAAATTATGACACCGCGGTGTAGTAAAAAGATAATTCAAGATATCGAATGGTACCAAAAAAATTCTTCATGATCTTAAAAAATTATTTCAATATCTTGAAAAAAATATTTCGGTATTTTTACCGATACTAAAAAAATATCGATCGAACCGAAAAAATAATTCATGATCTTAAAAAAATCATTTTATGATCTTGAAAAAATACTTTAGGTAATGAATGCTACTAAAAATATAGTTTAGAATATTTTTTTCAAGATCCTAAAATAATTTTTTAAGATCATGATTTATTTTTTCAGTATCCTTTTTAGTACCAGTTAGTACCTGTAATATTTTTTTAAGATCCTGAAATTATTTTTCACTATCATCAAGAATTATTTAGTACCATTCAAGATCCTAAATTATCTTTTTACTTATCGTGTCCTTTTTTTTTTAAAAGGACCACCTTTTTGTGTCAAAAACGGTAGCATTTAAAAGCAATGGACGCTTTGAGCAAAAAAGGTAAGCCAAACCGAAAAGCAAGCATATAAATATATTGTCCTAGAGTGCGTGACGCACGTATGCGAGATAAGGATGTCTGCATTTCCTCCGGTCCTAATTATAAGACATAGTTGATTTTTTTGGAGAGATTAAGGAAGCTAATTAAATTATTTTAGAATAATTTTTATTTTTATTTTTTCCTTCAAGCTAATTAGTTTGACTACTAAACTAATATATAATCGAGAATACACAACATACAAAATGATTAAATAACCTATGTAGCTTTTAAGATTAATTAGCCCGTTTGGATCCTCTTAATTTCAAGCTTTTAAGCTACTTTTAAGCTAAAGCTATAAAAAAAAGAGTTTTTTTAAAAAAGCTAAAAGCTATTTGGTGCTTATATAAATTTTTCAGCTTAAAAGCCACTTAAAAGCTGAAATTAAAAATAAGTGTTTGGCAAAAGTTTTGTCATAAGCACTTTTTTTTAATAAAAATTAATTCAAAATTTATATTATAAAATAACCTTTAAACTATCAATATATTTAAAAAAATAAAAATACTATGAGAATAGACTTTCCAACCGTGGAGCACAATCAAGAAATTATCGGTGGTCTTACAAATTGTCAACCAAGTATTCCATTCACCTGAAATCACCTATTTCTATTTTCCATTAATGTTGATGCTATCTCGATTTCAACTCTATTCATATAACCATTATCTTCGGTTATTCTATGACTATGGATACCCGCTTTCTTCATCAATGTCACATTCTTCTTGACCCTCGGGGAATATAATCGATTACGATCACACTTGTCATTAACAGGAGAATAAAATGTATGAAATCAATCCAACAATTAACATGAGAATGGTATGAAATCAATCCAACAGTAAACATGAGAATAGCAACTATAAAATCAAATTCAAACCTAATCACTAGACTTTTTATCTAACTCATATTTGAACAAAATCCACCCTACGAGTTCATCAATTGACTCTGAAAAGGACATAATAATGATCCTTTCTTGTTGCACTCTAAGCAAATCTACTGCATAGAAAAATTGCTTGGCATCCAATCTCCTTTCAGCCTTCAAATTTCCCAATATTTTAATGCCATCCGGAATGGAAAAGTGTCCATTGAGTTTAGATGTTTGTGACATTTCAACCGCTTCGGCCTACATTATGACTCTCGATGCATTGGCCATTCTGGCCTAATGTTTTAAGCATGCTTGTTGCAATCCCACTCTTTTTCTTACCCTTGCCATTTTTTTACTCATTGCTTCGATGTCATTTTTTCTCTTGAGTTGGTTATTTACCATAGGGCTAGTATCTTCATCAGATTCGTTTCTTCTTCATCATATTCAGCAATTTCCTCTGGAATAGTTGAATTGGTTTTTATGGCACTATCTTCACTCGGTACACCCATTGTTGGGGTCCATGAACGTTGACTTGTTGCCACTGTTTCCCCAAAGATGATTTCCAATTCCTCACGAAATTCTAGTCCTTGATATCGAAATCTTGCATATTTACTATTAGCATGCCCAATCATAAAAGAGAAACAAACTTTAGACAAACCCAAATTTTTAAATAAACATAAAATAACTAAAAAATTAAAAATTATAATGCTTACTTTTATCTTAGCTTCCCACCATGTGTCATCGCCTACAATAGTTCCTGCCTCATGGTTCCATCCCAATCTCGTTTCTTTGCCCAATAATTGTTTCCATGCACCAATCAAACCTTAAAAAATCTAACCTATTTTTCAATTGCTTTTGGTTATAGTTTTTATTAGTACGTTTATTAAATTCATCAACTACAACTTCCCATCTCCTAGCTTTAAAAGCAATTCCTGGTTTTCCACTAGCTTGAATCTCTTTTACACAAATTTTAAGTAAGTTCTTGGTAGTGTATCGATCCCACCTTGCACTGTGTTTTTCTTTACTAGCCATAAACTGCAATGCATTATTGAAGTGAAAAGAAAAATGTTTTAAAAAAATAGAGTCTACATATGAAGGAAAGGACAAGTAACAGAAAAGAGATTGGCCCACGCATCTAGCATATATAATAGAATAGAGAAATTCATTGGGCAAACAGAGTCTGCAGCATACACACAAAATCTGATTATCTCCACCACCAAAACAAGCAACGCCTCTCATCTCCACCACCAAAACAAACCTCACTCACTCAATTACTGATTATCTCTATGTCACTATTTTGGTTTTCATAACCCTCCCTAGAGATTTACAAAGCTTTTGGACTCACATACACACAGCTCCCTTTGTTATTATAGAAAGCTATAAGAACAGAGAGGTTTATGCAATTTACAGAAAAGTAAACACCTGTTGAATTTGATATTTATTATATCTTAGGATTAGATATGGATATATTATATCTTAGGATATTATATTTTAATCATTTAGATTTGATTTATTTTGATTAATTAGATTTTAGAGTTGGCTCTAAGTTTACCTATATAAAGGCTCATATGTACCATCTTTTATTCAGAGATGAATAGAGATCACTAAAGTGTGTTTTATCCTCTAAGGTAGTAGAGGCTATTTTGAGGCGGAGCGCGTGCGAGCGTGTCCATTTAAAACCTAACGTAAACCTTACTTTTCTCTCGTTTCTCACTTTATAAGCAGAGAGATTGTGCTCAGAATCACTCACAAACCCGCAGACAAAAGGCATTTCACCATTCGTAACAACCCTTGACCCCCAAAATCACCTTAATTTCCAGAATCCTCTTCTTCTTTTTCATGGCGACGTTCCAGAACAATAATAATGATACCATTCAACAAGGTACGTACTCTCGATGATTCGAAAATATACACACATACAGCTTCTTTAATTTAATTTTTGTGAATAGATTTCCAGTCTCGAAATGGTGCTTTTCAGCAACCAGGCACGATTTCGCTTTTAGTTTTTTAGTGTTTGAAAGAACTTTTTTCCAATTTAACTTATTGGTCAAAAGCAGCCTTAAACCATAAGCTATTTTGAGTTGCTTTTAGTCATGATCCAAACGCCAATTTACTGTTAGGTGGGGTTTTAAATTAATATAGATTTACGCCCGTTCCTTCTCCCTCACCAAGCTCATCCAACTTGAAGAAGAATCACAGTAGTGAGTAGTGACGGCACATCCCGCTCTCTCTCAGTCGCACTTGAAAAGAAGGTCCAATCGCTTGAAAAAAATCTCTCCACCCTCTTTTTTGGCTTGCTTCGCTACGATCCTCTCCAGACTCCAGCTGAAGAAGGCGGTGAAGAATAGTGACGGCCTCCAAACCCTATCGAAAGGCCGCACAGCAGATCCACCTGTTGATACAAAAAACTCCCATTTTCTTATTTTAATATCTGAAAGTTTCACGGAAGCCCGTTCTGCTTTGAGTCTTTCTGGGATCACAACTCTACCTTAAAATCAGAGTCCTGTCAAGGTGGATGCAGGCCCTGTTGCACCAGTTACTGGGACAGTACCTACTTCTATCCGCAAGGTTGATAATAAGCTTAACAGATGCATCGCTTAGCAAAGATAGTTATAAATGCCATAGTCATGTGTATAGACTTGCTTGCTTGATACTTGTATGATCCTCTGGCATCATTTGAATGATTGAACACATCGTACACTCTTAGATCTCAAATATATTATTTTGCACTGCAGTCAGCTACTTTTATTGATATGAATGGTTTTGGGGGTGAAAGGACAGTTTATATAGACATGAATTGGCCGCAGTGCCCTTACGGTAGCACCATTCAAGTGCAATGCCTAGGATTTATAGGACGGTTTAATGCTATAGCATTACTACAACATATCGTCTTCTTTACTTTAGCTCTACTTTTAGGGTTTTAGGATGGTTTCCTTGGTGTATATAAATTGAGATTGGCAGGTCGCTAATTAGGTGGCTTATTTCTTGCGTATCTTTCATTGAAGATACTTTTTATTGACCTCACAATATTACAATATATACAGCAGCCCTATGATATAAAAAGGCAAAACATAATACGGGGAATATATAATAGTGGGGAAAATAAAAAATAATACGGAGAATCCTAAGAAAATATCACTTGAATTTCAAAATCCTAAATAGGTGATTTCCCAACAAAACGAGTTCTCAATTGCTTGACCGTTCTTGTTAATCACTGTTGTTCTTAACAGGATTTTGAAATTTGTTTAAACTCAGAGGTATCACACTCTCTGTTGTGTTATTTGATAATGAGTATTACAATATATTTATAAGAGAAGCAAGGGAGAACATAGGAGATAAATTAGGAAATACAATAAAAACTAATTAAGACTAATAATGAGTAATTAGGGTCCTATAATCAGATCCTATCATCGTGCATAAGTCAAGGGATCCCGATTTATTTCCTATTCTAACATCGGTGCATCATCAAGGGATCCCGATTTATTTCCTATTCTAACACTCCCCCTCAAGTCGGGAGAGTATATGTCGAGCAATCCCAAACTTGCCACGAAATCCTTCAAACTTTGTTCGACCGAGTGGTTTAGTCGGGATATCCGCAATTTGTTCTTCAAATCGTATGTGAGACGGGGTCATAATGCCTGCTTCTAGGGATGGAAATAGGCCAGGCTCCTTTCAGGCGGCCTACAGCCTGGCCTGTTTAGGGCCTGGTCTGGCCTGGCCTGTTTGTTAAAAAGGCCAGGCCAAGGCCTATTTAATGGCCTATATGTGTAAATAGGCCAGGCCTATTTAGTTAAAGCCTGGCCTGTAAGCCTTCAGGCCTGGCCTGTTTACACATCAAATAAATATAATTATATTTATATAATATAACTAAAATAATATTTATTGTTTTTATTTTTATATTCTATTAAAAGCCTACATTTATATGGCTTTTTATAGGCTCAAAGCCTTTTTATGGCCTCTAAAGCCTACAATATGAGGCCTTTTTAAAGGCCTACATTGTAAGTAGGCCTTTAAAAAGGATTCAGGCCCTACTAGGCCTTACAAAGGCTCAGCCCGAGCCTTAAAAAAGCCTACATTCGGGCTTAGGCCCGTGCTCGAGCCTTTGACCCTCATTACAGCTCAGCCTATTTAGCCAAAGCCTAGCCTGGCCTGGCCTATTTCCATCCCTACCTGCTTCAATCTTTTCTTTAATGAAATGTCTGTCTATATCAACATGCTTGGTTCGATCATGATATACTGGATTCTTGACCATTTCAATGTCGGCCTTGTTGTCACACCGAGTTGCATTGGTCCTTCATGTTGAATCCCCAACTCCTTCGAACCGATGATCCACATTCCTTCACAAACTCCTTTGTTAATGCTCTCGGTTCTCGCCGCTTTCACGCTTGTTGATACCACATGTCTGTTTCTTGCTTCTCCATGTAACCAGATTTCCCCACACGTATGTACAAGCACCTCGAGGTTGACCTCCTGGTCTCTATCCCTTGCATGGTCTGCATCAGTGCAGATTTCAATGTTTCTGGTAGTACCTTTCTTAAAGAATAGTCCTCTTCCAAGATTAAGCTTCAGGTAGCTCAAGATTCGTATAATGCCTCCATGTGCTCTTCTTGTGGTTGATGCATAAATTGACTTACTATTCCAACCGCATAGCTAATGTCAGACGAGTGTGGGTTAAGTATATCAACTTCCCCACAAGTCTTCTCGTATCTTTCGAATTAGCGGGATACCTTTTGTTTTGATCGTAAGTGACATCCCTCTTCCATCGGTGTCCCTTCTGGTTGAGTGCCCAACATACCTGTCTCATGTAATAGGTCTAGTGTATACTTGCGCTGAGATACATTGATGCCCTTCTTAGTTCTTGCGACTTCCATGCCTAAGAAGTACCTCATTTGGCCAAGGTCTTTCACCTGGAATTCAGTCGACAAGTCACTTTTTAGTTGAGCAATGGATTCTTCATTATTTCCTGTAATGATTATGTCATCAACATAAACAATCAAAATGGTGATTTTGTCATTAACACATTTGGTAAACGTGTCATCTGCTCGTCCCTGAGTATACCCAAGCCCTTTCACTGCTTTGGTGAGTCTACCGAACCATGCCCTCGGAGATTGTTTCAGATACAATGACTTGCTTAGCTTACATACAGCGTTATTAGGAGCTAAAACTCCATCTGGAATCTCCATGTATACTTCTTCCTCTAGGTTGCCATTCAGGAATGCATTTTTCACGTCTAGTTGGTATAGAGACCAATCCAAGTTCGCTGCAAGTGATAATAGTACTTGGATGATATTGAACTTCACCATTGGGGCAAATGTCTCCCGATAGTCGATTCCATACGTCCGAGTGTATCCTTTTGCAACAAGTCTCGCCTTGTATTTGTTGATACTACCATCGGGATTGAATTTTGGAGTGAAGATCCACCTGCATCCTACTGGTTTCTTTCCTTTAGAAAGAGTCGTGATCTCCCAAGTTTTATTTTCTTTCAGTGCCCTCAATTCCTCTTCTGTAGCTTGCTTCCAATTTGGATCAGCCATAGCTTGTTGAAATGTGTTTGGAATGGTTATCCGTGCACCGTTTACTACAAAACTTTGCATTTTTGCGGCATGATTACCATATGAGACAAATCTTTGAATTGGATGATGAGTACACGATCTTACCCCTTTTCTCAAGGCAATAGGCCAACCCGATTCTTCAGGATTTAATCCCGGATTGGATTCATGGTCGTTCCTTTGAATGGGAGAGATAGTTCTAGCAGTATCTGATTCAGTTTGAACTTGTGAGTGGAGTCTGTCTCTGTCGTGATTCCGCATCCATCCCCGAATTGATATCAACATGTGTTTCCAGTTCATTGGGTTCGGGTTGGGGTGGAATGGATGGATTAGGCTGGTTTGTGGGAGCAAGTGAGTCAAGAGAGGCTATAAGGTTAGGTGGCACAGATGATGTGTCAGGTGAGTTTGAGGTGTTGGAACTAGAGGCTTCCAAGATTAACCATTCACTATCAGAATACTCCCCCTGAATGGGTAATTTGGGATAATAAGCCTCGTCTTCCGAGAAAACTGTATCCTGGGAGATAATAAGTTTCTTGGAAGACAGACAGTAGCATTTGTACCCTTTTTGAGTAGAGGAGTAGCCAAGGAAGATACACTTGTCAGCTCGAGCACTGAATTTGTTGCCCTCCTTTTTGTGAACAAATACAGCCAAACATTTTGGGAGGTAATGAATTGATGAGGGGGCAATTTGGAAAGAGTTCCAGAAGTTTTTGAATTGGAGTGGCATATTTGAGAACTTTAGAAGGGATGCGATTAATTAGATAGGCCGCTGCGAGGATGGCATCGCCCAAGAATATGGTGCAAACATTTCGTTCTACTAGCAAGGCACGAGTTACTTCCAACAGGTGACGGTTTTTCCGTTCGGCTACCCCATTTTGTTGAGGGGTGTAAGGACAAGAAGTTTGGTGATGAATTCCTTGGTGATCAAGAAACTCTTTGAAGGCTTTGCTCATATATTCTTTGGCATTATCACTTCTAAGGACCTTAATGGACGTGTTGAATTGGGTTCGGACAAAGGTATAGAAATTCTGAAAGACTTTGGCGACATCGGATTTGTCTTCATTAGGTAAACCCATGTGGTTCGAGTGTGATCATTAATGAAAGTAACAAACCACCTAGTATGAGTGAGGGTAGGTATTGGGGCAGGGCCCCAAATATCGCTGTGAATTAATGTGAATGGTGAGGAGGGAGTATAGGGCTGTTTGGAATAGGAAGATCGTGTCTGTTTTGCAAATTGGCAAGTTTCACAATGAAAAGGAGCAGAACTTTTATTGAATAAACCGGGAAACACATGTTTCATATAATCAAAACTAGGGTGACTCGATCGACGATTGCCACAACAATACATCATTATTCGTGAATTCGAGCTAACACCGCCTGTCTTGCCTTCCACGTATCATCATTCTTCGAATTTGATCCTTCAAGGTAGAACAATCCATCCCATTCTCTAAAAGTCCCAATCGTCCTCCTCGTTCTTAAATCCTGAAACACACATACACCATCATCAAAAATCACTCGACATATTTGACCTCTAGTTAACTTGCTTACAAATATCAGATTACAAGTAAGTTCTTGTACAAACAAAACATTGTGTATTGTCAAGTGATTAGATAATGTAACAGTGCCAATACCCTCAACCCGTGTGAATACACCATTAGCTACCTTTACTTTGAGATGTTCAGATGAGTTTAAGGTTGTGGAATAGTGTTTTGTTACCGTCATATGATCCGTAGCTCCCCGAGTCAACAATCCAGGTATCGTCACTAGTCATCACGGCGTTGAGAGCGATAATAGAGTTACCTAATTGTACAAGGTTCACGTTGGGAACAGAACTAGACTTATTCTGTTTATCGAGCATTCTGCGAAACATGTAATTCCTCCGTACTCAGGCGATCGTCATTCTCCACCTTTGATTCAGCTGTGGTTAGGTGACTTTGGAAGTTCGGTTTTCCCCCGGACGGTTTGCCATGGAGTTTCCAAAGATTCTTCCCTATTATGGCCCTTCTTCTTACAATAGTTGCACCATTTACTAGTTTTTCGTTCCCGTGTGGTCCCCGAACCGCGAGCGGAGCTTTCAACGTGACTTGGTCCACTTCGGTTCAAGAGCTTCCTACTTTCTTCAAATTGCACAAAGTTAACCACATCAAAGAGTTGTGGGAGTGGCTTCAGCCCCATGATTCTTCCCCGTATCACTTCGAACGCGTCATTTAGGCCTAACAGAAAGTCATGTATCCTTCCTTCTTCCACAATTCGCTTGTACAATTGTGCATCTTTGAGACTTTCCCAGGGATGAACCTCAAACAAGTCTTGTTGCTGCCACAATTTTAGCAACACATTATAATATTCAGTGACTGACATATTACCTTGTCGTAAATCCCGGAGTTGTCTCTTCAAGTGAATCAACGCAGCGGTGTTTTCAAGGGAGGAGTAGGTCCTTCTAGCGGCATCCCATATCTCCTTTGCCGTGTGTGCAAGCAAATATCCCTCATCGATCTCCAAGGTTATTGAATTACACAACCACGTCATGACTTAGTTGTTTTCAAGCAAACCATGTGTCAAAATTAGGTCATCGGGGGCTGGTTGAGGGCTGACCCATTGATGTATTTTTCCTTTCTTTTACCTCGAATATACCTCAAAGACGCTTTGTGACCATCGGAGATAGTTCCTACCATTAAACTTATGGCTACTAGCCATAACGTGATGGTCTGAAAATTCTGAAGCCATCTCTAAGGTTTTGTTTGGTACTGGGTTGCTGGTTAGAGAGGAAGAAGATGATGAGGAATTTTGAGTTTGAAAATCGGTACCAGACTTAAAAACCATGGGGGTTCCAGTTGATTTTCCAGGAATTGATTCGAACACAGGAGGGAACTGAGGGGAATCCATATTTCTGGAAGAACAGAAGTCGCCGGATTCTGGAAATTCTCACCGGAGGTCTCGCCGGAAAATTCAAAATCTCACCAGAGGATGCAATAACAACTAGGTATCGCCGGAAATCAGTGGAGGAGGCCAAACGAAGAAGTCGCCGTTGAAATAGCCTCTGCACACGCCGTCACGCGCCGGCCAACGTCCGCTGTCCTTCGAGCGTGTGTACTCCACACGCCGCCTTGGAGTGGTCGGATGGCCACCGGATTCTGGGGTTGGGCCGATCGGAGCCTCCTGGTCCTTTTGGGCTGGGCGGTGTAGTCTCACTCGCCTCCTACAGGGAACCCTAGACTTGCCAGAAACTTCCACGACACTTTTTCTCTGCGCCTCACGATCACTCATTGTTTCTCTCGCTTTCCCCGGCCTCGGACGGGTGTCCTTGGCTTTGATACCATGTTTAAACTTAGAGATATCACACTCTCTGTTGTGTTATTTGATAATGAGTATTACAACATATTTATAAGAGAAGCAAGGGAGAACATAGGAGATAAATTAGGAAATTCAATAAAGACTAATTAAGACTAATAATGAGTAATTAGGGTCCTATAATCAGATCCTATCATCAGTGCATAAGTCAAGGGATCCTGATTTATTTCCTATTCTAACATCAATGCATCAGTCAAGGGATCCTGATTTATTTCCTATTCTAACAAAATTCAAGTGGTATTTTTCTATCATTTTCTCAAATAATAAAGAGCCAGTCATGTACAATTCTATACAATTAATTATATTAAATCCTAATATTTTGATTATACAACACTCATCCACAAGTTGGCTCATATATGTTTACCATGTTCAACTTGGCCTCATAATCTTCAAATTTCTCCTTTAGAAGTCCCTTTTTGAAGATATCTGTTGTTTGGTCTATCAGTTGTCTCTTCTGGGACTGGTACAATGATTCCTACTCCCGGAATGTCTTAGCAAGTACAACAGGGATGCAACCACTTGGTGTGAATTATGTAGCAGCGAACATTCGGTTAGAATATTAGATTAATCATTATCTTCTTATTATTAAATTTGATATTTATTATATCTTAGGATTAGATATGGATATATTATATCTTAGGATATTATATTTTAATCATTTAGATTTGATTTATTTTGATTAATTAGATTAAATTAGATTTTAGGGTTAGCTCTAGGTTTTTATATAAAAGGCCATATGTACTCTCTTTTATTCACAGATGAATAGAGATTAGTAGAGTGTGTTTTATCCTCTAAATTCAATATGGTATCGAGCTAGGGCCTTCTATTTGAAGGCATAGAGACAACAAAACGACAACTCTCTTCTGTCCGACATAGTGAGTCCAATCACTGTGATCGTCAAAACAGTGACCATCCAATTGTACCTACTGTGTTGAAAATCACGATGACGAATAGGGAGATGCGAGCCTGAGACAAAGAGCGACGGAGAGCACAGAACGTCAAAAAAGTGACTTCCAAATCTGAGGTGAGGGGCGCGCGTGGAACTACACCGCCACCATAGACGGCATCAGTGGGTGCCGATCGGCAAAACCCGGAAGAGCGACACGTGCCGATCGTCAAAACCCGGACGGCGATTTGCTTAGCTCGTGACCACCACGTTTGCGACGCGTGACACCTACGCGTCATCGTGAACAGTGACCTCCGGTGACCAAAAAGAAAAATTCAGTACCATGGATCCCTCTCAATTTTCTCCTAGAATCAATTCCTGAAAATCCAACTAGAATAACTCTCATCGCTTTTATGTCTAGTACAAATTCTCAAAATCAGGACTCTTCATCTTCGGAAACACTAAATCAAAAATGAGTACAAGCCCAAACATAAATATGGGACCTTTGAGACTAAAAAATGAGGACAAGCCCAAACAAAAATATGGGACCTCTGAGACCCAAAAATGAGCACAAGCCCAAACAAAATATGAGACCTCTGAGACCCTAAAAGGAGTATGTATAAGCCTAGACGAAAATAAATGGTCTGCTGAGACTCAAGAAGAGTACAAGCCCAGATAAAAATAAATAGGCCGCTGAGACTCAAGAAAAGTACAAGCCCAGACAAAAATAAATGGGCCGCTGAGACTTAAGAAGTACAAGCCTAAAGATTTTGAAGATTGAAGCAGGCAAAACAAAGTTTGAAAGCTGAGAATGATCGACATATACTCTCTAGCTTGAGGGGGAGTGTTAGAATAGTAGGGATTATTTAGATTAATCATTATCTTATTATTATTAAATTTGATATTTATTATATCTTAGGATTAGATGTGGATATGTTAAATCTTAGGATATTATATCTTAATTATTTAGATTTGATTTATTTTGATTAATTAGATTAAATTAGATTTTAGGGTTAGTTCTAAATTTGCCTATATAAAGGCCCATATGTACTCTCTTTTATTCACAGATGAATAGAGATGAATAGTGTGTGTTTTATCCTCTAAATTCAATACTCAGGTGCTATGCAATCTACACAATCAGAATCTTCGAGGGTTTGGGAGGTTTGTCTTGATCCCTTTTTAACCCTTGTGAATCTGCCTCTCAAGCTTTGACTTTCATGCATTTTTATTCCTTGCTTGAGAAAATTTTAGACTAATTGGCATGAAATTTGAAATCCTACCATTTTCTCTAGAATGAATTTTGTCCAGCATCAGCTGAGCATCATGCATTTTTCATCAGTTTCTTTAGATTTGATATGAATAATTTGTCTAATCCCTTTGAGACTTATGCTAAGTCTTGGCATGATATGTTTTAGAGGTATTACAGCTCATCAATTTTTGGCCATCTAATTCTAAATTGTTATTTGACATGAAACGAAGTGTTTATTTAAGAAAAATCAAGACTGTTATTGCAAACTGCAATTTGCATTTTAATTGCAATGGTTCCCTCTTCTGTTATGGTTCATTAAAGGAGACCGTAGTTTTTTCAATTCCAGATTTTGTTGGAACATGTCTTTGTTTTTCTGTTAGTATCATTAACTTTAAAAGAATATTGGATGTTGACAAGTGCAGCTTATATCTCGTAGATGTTTGACCTTTCTAAATCCTCTGCTTTGTCCTTACTTTTGCCCACATTGTTTTAGATTATCATTATCACTATTTAATAATTACATACCCATAAATGGTTGTATTGTAGGTTGTGTTATATTGTTTTTGCTTTGCTACAATTTTCAGTTTTTATTTATCACGCATAATGCAATGGTCATAACTTGTACCACCTTAATCTCTGGTAGATCTGGATGTTGACATTGTGCAATGACTAAAGTATACTTTTAGTCCTTTAAGTTTTACATAAGGCATACTTTTGGTCCCTTAACTTTATAAAGTATACTTTTAGTCCTAAAATTCTAACACCGTTAATGTTCCTAACGGAATACGCTAATACAATGAATTCAAGTGATGACCAATAATATTTAATTACACAAATTTTATATATTCTTCAATTTACCCATATTTTAAATTTAAGCTTAATAGCATTTAATTACACAAGTCATCACTTACGTTTACACCGTTATCACTTGAGTTTGCATTTTCCGTTAGCAAAATTAACGGTGTTAGAATTATAGGACTAAAAGTATATTTAATAAAGTTAAGGGACCAAAAGCATACCTTATGTAAACTTAAAGGACTAAAAGTATATTTTAACCTTGTGGAATGGATGATATCACTACCAGAAGCAAGATGCGAGGAAAAAATTTGCCAAAAATGCTTACTTCTATGTGTTTATAGCATTGTGGATTCATTAAATGTAACATACCCTTACAATTCTGCTTTAACCTCATTGAAGTTTTCTCTTTTTTCCCCTAAAATGCTGTAAATCAATTCTATGTTGTCCAGTGGCTGTAACCATAAATAACTATAAATCGTCACATGAAAAGTAGGAATTGCCACAACGCACGAGTCATGAAAATTTCTTATTGTTATTCTTGCATGCTTCTGCATCAGTTTTATATCAATTGTTGCAATCATGTAGGGAGATTTATATGGGCTAAGACAAGGAGAGCCTGTACGTATTATCAGACTAGAGGTGTGATCTCAAAGCTTGATAAAAATTATCTGGCTTATCTCACCTTATCTTAGTTTTCCTTATTTGAGCATTGCATTAATTTTCTTTTTTTCCTTCAATCTCATTCCTAATAGTGGCAATTCCTGTATTTTTGTGGCATATGTTGATTTTATGAATACTTTCTTCTTGGCAGGGTTATCGGAGCTATACAGCTTCTGAGTCGTAAGTTCAGGAAGTTATATTCTTTCTTCAAAGAAGTCTATGGATCATTGTCAATGGTTGCACTTTCTATAATTGTTAACATGGGCAGGACATGCTTTTAACAGAGCGAAGTGTGCATGAGTATTCCGTATTATGTGCAAATGGAAGTGATCATAACTCTTTAGATCAACATTTCTCCCATTTCTTCATAATTACCTCAAGGCTCATACCAAAAATTCAACCTCTCATGACACCGTTTGCTCCAAATTTATATATAGATGGTTGAAGCAGAATGGGATTTTCCTAAATGTCTACCTGGTCTAGATCATCATTGGTTGCTATAGATTGTAACCTATATTGGCCTAACTTGGCATTAATTATAAAAATTTACTGACTGCTTTTTATGGGTCCCAGGCTTGCCTCAGACTGGCCAGAGACAATGCATATAGTTCGTCTTATATCTCAAGACCACATGAATAACAAGTAATTTCTTTTTTGTGCTTAGCTTTGGTCTTGCTTATTTGTATTGGAGTATGTGGCTGTATGTTGGTTCAGGCAGTATTCTGTAGATATTCTGACTTGACAATGCTTTGACGCAAGGCGATGCATTGGAAAGGCAGATTTCCTAGTTTTTTGGGCCATGGAACCACAACATGGGTTTCTTGCTCAGCTTCAGGAAAAGAAGCTGGTAAGTTATCAGTGCCGTCTTAGTCTCTTCTTTTTCTTTAATTTCTTCTACTAATCTACAATCTTATTAGTCAATAAAGTATTGTTCCTCCTTGATACCCTTGCACCTAGCCTTGTTCTAGAAAGAAGATAAAATGTCACCTTTACAATGTGAGGATCTCTGATTAATTAAATTGGAAGATTCAAAAAAACCACATGACTGAAAATATAATGGATTAAATTACATGGAACTATGACTTTGTATGCTTGAGGTTATTATTTATGATTTGGAGCCCATTTGGATGTAGCTTTTGGAGAATAGCTTTTAAGATATACGATGTAAAAATGACTTTTGGAGAGTAACTTTTGGGATTTGGGATTTACGAGGTAAAAACGGAAAAAGAACAAGCTTTTAGATAAAAATAATAGTGTTTGGATATTGTTATCGAATATAGCTTTTTCAAAAGTCAAATTTGCCGAAAAGGACATTAGCTTTTGGTATAATTGCATATAAAGGATAAAGTTGTATTTTGAATGTTATAAACATTATATTTTATAATAAATACCAAAAATTACATAAATTTGTGTGCAAAATTAAAATACTCAAGGGTGGAACATTTGAAAAAATACTTTATGATCTTAAAAATTTATTTTAGGATATTAAAAAAATATTTCGGGGTAATGAATGATCTTAAAAAAATATTTTAGAGATGCTTGACGGATCTTTAAAAAGATATTTAAGGATCTTGAAAAAATACTTCATGATCCTGAAAATTTTTCTTAGGATATTAAAAAAATATTCTTGATCTTGAAAAAATATTTGAGGATACTGAAAAAATACTTTATGATGTTGAAAATTTATTTTAGGATATTGAAAAAATATTTCAAGATCTTGATAGTCTACTAAAAAGATATTTAATCTCGAATTGGTACTTGAAAAATACTTCTCATGGTCTTAAAAATTTATTTTATAATCTTGAAAAAATATTCTAGGGTCTTGCCTAATCTTAAAAATTAATTTAGAATGCTAATGGGTACTAAAAAGATACTTAGGATATTGAAAAAATGCTTCATGATCATAATTTTTTTTTTTTTTTAGGATATTGAATAAATATTTAGGGTAATGATTAGTCTTAAAAAATATTTTAGGGTATTGAAGGGATACTAAAACAATGCGTAAGAATACTGACGTACTGAAAAAATGCTGATGATGGTAGAGGAGAAAGAAAAATCTGAAAAAATGATTTTTTTTCCAAAAGCTAGGTTTTGATGCAAAATATATTCTGGATAAAAATGAGGGTGTTTGGCAAATTTATGACAAAATCTAAGTTTTGATGCATAATAGTTTCTGGCGAAAATAAGGGTGGTTGGCAAACTTATGGCAAAACCTAGATTTTGCTTCCCCAAACAGGCCTATGTGTACTGAAATTGTATGGTTCGTTATCAGTCTGTTTAAAAGCTGCAATTTATATCCAAGATGTCCTGGTATGTGTCAATGTCTTGAATCCAATGGGTTCCAATTTGTATAGGCAAGTAACAAGAAAGATTTGTTGCGAGAGATATAAGTGGGGATCAAAAGCATATAATAACCAGTCACTCAATTTGTAAATCACACTTGTGCAATTTACCTGTGTTGTTCTAAACTCCGTTTTTAAAATACGGAATGAATGGACAATTTACTTGTTTCATAGAAGGATTGCAACCATTGTAAATTTTATGCCTGCTGCCTGCATGTCCTACGAGCTTGTTTTGTGGGTATTCTGTTTGTATAGGAGATACTTATGGTCAACTTGAAGTAGGGGGAATGGGCAGGGTATTCTTGGGAGACTCACAACGAACGGGCAGCATTTCCTTTGTTTTTCTCTTTTGAGCTAGTCAAGAAGAATTGACTAGAAAAAGATGAGCAGTGCAAAAGGGAGGTATAAAATAAAATCTCCTAGGTCAGTTAAAAAATAAAAAACCGAACATAGGAAGCAAAGGAAAAGAGAGAAGGCTCAATAGGGCTCTCCAGCCAATAAACTGTGTGCTACAAACTCAATCCTAGAAAAATAAGAGTTGGCAATATCATCATCTACTTGATTTGAACTTTATTGTGCTTGAAATTATAATTGGTCTGGCTGGACCGTTATATTTCTTGGTTTTGGTTAGCTTAGTCTGGTACTGAATTTTTCTTCTTTCATTTCAGTGTGCAGTAATCAAATTACCTTCGCAGACATTGCTACTATCTGTCTTCTCTGACAATGCCTGCTGCTTGATTGGGATGCTTTTTCCTGGGGTGAGATATTATTAACTCAAGCCTCTTGAACAATAAATTTTCTTCCCTTTCATGGGAATCGGGATAAATGAAATCCATACTTTCTTCCATAATCAATTTGCTTACACATAAAAGCACTAGTTTCTATGAAGTATGCCAACGTTATTACATGCAACATTCTGTTTATTATAGTGTCGTGAGAGTTCGAGCTAAATACATCTCAATTAGTTGTTGACTCTTCCATTGAATGCTACTCATATGTGGTAAGTCTCGAAGTTGAGCTACTCTTTTTCTGGCCGGAGATGAATAAACTATAAGGCTCAGATACACCTATTTTCACCCATATAACATACTCCCTCCATCTCTATATGTAAGAGCCCTTTTTTTTTTAATGTGTTTGTCCCTCGATGTAAGACCCTTTTTGAGTTTGTCTCAATAATAAATGCACTTTTCCTCTTTTTGCGCTCAATTAATTATTATACTAGATACATTCTCTTTCATTCTTTTCTCATTATTACTCTCTCTCACTCATTCATAAATACACTTTTCCTCCTTTTGCGCTCAATTAATTATTATACTAGATACATTCTCTTTCATTCTTTTCTCATTATTACTCTCTCTCACTCATTCATAAATAGGAGCATTTTTTGAAAAATAAGTTAAATTTCCTACATAATTATTACATTTAACTATCTTTAACCGTTTTTTAGAATCTCAGTTGAAAGACTCTTATATATAGGGATGGAGGGAGTAACAAACATGTTTCTGATGCCAACACAATCATGACACTCTCAACAGGCAACTGACCTTTGTTTGATTATATATACAGAATTATCATTATCTATTTTTTATTGTAGTAAGAATGTTGTATTGTACTGTTCAAAAAAACGAATGTTGTGTAAAATATTTTTCTTAATCAAAAAAGAAAAAAGAATAATAAATAAGTAAATAAATAAATAAAGTAGAAGAGTTCAGATTGACGAACATGTTAAACTTAATTGAAAAGGATCTTTCTGATTCTCATAGAATGAGGGGTAAAATGATCAATCAGGAAATATTTCTTGTTCTTATTAGAGGATCGTGATTTCTATACTTGCACATTATATTTTGGAAGAAAATTATTGAATCCCCATTCACAAAGCGTAGGATGCTTGTATCCATACTTGTGCAACCTAAACTCGTGGCTTCCTTACTGCTCTACTCTAAATCTCCTTGACAAACCCAATTCTTATAAGAAATTCCAAACAATAACGACATCTTCTTGTTGGTACTTGCATTATTTCTTTGAAAATTGATATGCAAATAGGACGTGGTGGTAGTTAGGCCACAATTATCCAGTCAGCAGCAGCAACAGCACCAGCAGATCCAACCGCAGCAGTATCTTCCGCAGCTGCAACAACAACTTCCCCCGGTGCAGCCACAAGAACTCTCCCAGCTGCAACAGCTGCAGCAGCAGCAACTTCCTCAGCTTCAGCAATTGCAACATCAGCAGCAGATTCCTCAGCAACAGCAAATGGTTGGCGCTGGAATGAGTCAAGCGGCATATGTTCAAGGTAGAGAAGGAAGGGTCGGGCTTGAAAATTATAGGAGCTAAATAAAATTGGCCCGTAGGGCCGGCCCTGCAGGGCCTTGGGCTTAAAAGGGCTGACCCGTTAAGCCCTTTTATTTTATTTTATTTTATTTTTTAATTACCTAATTTGCTTAGACTTGAGAGTTGATAACTCTAAGTATCATGTAATTTGTATTTGTTATGGAGTGATCTATCCATTTAAGTACAAATACATAATGACTATAATTTGATTTTATGATTTGATTTATTATTTGTTGCGAGATAAAGATTATGGATGTGTTCATGATGCGGAGAAAGAAATTCATGCTTTTTTTACTTATGAAGCAAAACCTACTACTCAAAGTGAAGACTTGATCAAATGTCTTTGAAATTGATGGTAGTGGCAAAGAAGATGACAATGATAGTCATCATACTAATGTTGCTTAGTGGTATGTTTTTTATGTTTTATGTGAGTTATTTGTGACAATAGTTTGCTTTTGATTACGAATTAGTGAATGTTTATTTATTGGATGATCTATGTTGTTTGGATATTAATGTTGACAACATTTATTTGATAAATTAGAACTTTAATTGTTATAATTTATTAATTATATTTCTTTGAAAAAAAAAACAAAGGAGAAAGAGTTAAAATTTGGAATAGTAGCTTGTTTTTATTTGGTCTTGGCTTTTTAAAGATCAGGTCAGCCCTGATTCTCAGCTCTAATTCAAGGTTTGGGATGGTCACAAATTTGGTTTCTTGGCGCAGTAGCTGGTTTCTTGGGTGCAGGTATCATAACAAGGTGCACCCAACTTGGGTGGAGGTGGATTTATGAGCTAGCTCGGTTTTTTTTTTTTTTTTTTTTTTTTTTTTTTTTTTATACACATAGTAGGGGAAGGGGGCGGGGTTGAGCCCGGACATGGGGAGGAGCCAAGCTCCCATGCCATCAACGCTACTAAGCGCCGGGCGTGAGCTAGCTCAGTTTTACGTATAGCTCTTGGCAGTTATAGTGATAGTTTCAAATTTGTGATTGCAGATGGTATAGTCTTGCGTTGATTTATTTTGCCAATGAACCATGAAGACTCTTGCAGGAAACTCTAATTAGAATTTGAACAAGTTACTCGTACTAGCTAAATACTGTGGCATGTCCGCACTTTCCGTGTTTATATGCACATGATGTTTTTAAAACTAATTGGTAAAGAAATGATAGAAGGCACTTGTATCACTCATCCACAACCACACGTCCACACGATTGGTTAGCTCCATTTTAATCAAAAATGGAAGAAGTGATTCAAGCATTTGGTGGTGCCAAATATATCTAGTGTTAATTCAAAATTGATTAACATAGTTATTTATAATTACATGAAATCAAACTAGTCAATTGAAAGTTTATTGTTATACTCCCTTCTGTCTTAATTATAAGAGCTATATCTTAATTATAAAAGTTTAGTTGACTTTTCGGAGAGTTTAAGGAAGTTAATTAAATTACTTTAAAGTATTTTTATATTTTTCTTTTTTCAAACTTATTAGTTTGACTAATAAATTAATATATAATCTAAGAATATTTAACATATGAAATGATTAAGTAACTTATTTAGCTTCCTTAATCTCTTTTTAAAGAAAGTCATTTAGCTCTTATAATTAAGAGTAATGATGCTCATGTAATATTATAAAATCAGAAGAAAACAGTTATTTATAAAGGGATACGGTTCTTAATTTTTGTGTTAAATTATTGAATAAAACACTCCTTTTACGGACTATCGAGATATTTTTTCGCAGCAAATCATATAGTATTTGGGCATTTGGCTTATCCTGTAGTTTTTTTTTTTTTTTTTTTTTTTTTTTTTTTTTTTTTCTTATATATCAGTGATTTTCGTATCAAAAAAATATATATATATATATATCAGTGATTTAAATTTTTTATTTAGCATATTGTTTAAAGCGTATTACATCTCATTTTGTTACTTAGCCTCTTATCTATTTGTGAAATAATAGATATTCTTTTGAGCATACATTTTACTCAATTTTATTAAGATTTTTTTAAATAAAAAAATTGAGATGTTTTTACTGATTTATCTTCTATATATTGATGTTAAATTTCTGATAAATACTACCTTCAAGCCTCAATATGAGATATATTTTATAGTGTAATTTTGTACTTATAAACTATATCTTGTATTTAGAACCGGAGAAGTAATAAATTGTATAAAGGTGTTCAACTCACTAACATCATCAATATGGAAAGAACTGATTCTGGTAAAATTGATAGCTGTAAAATATGTCAATAAAAATATTGCCTTTTAAATTATAAGCAAAGGTTATAATCAAGGTTGTCAAACTCACAAACTTTCATGACGGTGACATAAACTCATATCATAAACTCGAATTGTAAACTCATAAGAGTTTACTTTTATTATTAAATATATATTACTAATGTATAATTAAATAATTAAAATATAAAAATGACAACAATTTGATTTAAATATATTTCAAATAATTGAAATTAAATCCATCAACATTCATTATTTATCATATTTAATAAAGAAAGTTGGGTTAAAGACCATTTTTTGCCGTACACTCCAATGACCAATTTTTCCCTAAAAGTTTCTTTGGGAGCAATGTTGCCCGAAGTATAAAAACATAGCTTGAATGTTGCCCCTCTGTTAGGGTTCTGTTAACATCCCTAACGGTCAACGTTAGTTGACTCCCTTATGGTGATGTGGATTATCTAACTATCATCTTTGTCACTTTTTTTTATGGGTTAAGTAGCAATTTTGCCCCGAAAGTACACACCTAGAAGCAATGTTGCCCTAGAAGTTTCTTTTTGGCTCAATGTTGCCCTTAAGTCTAAAAACGTAGCAATGTTGCCCTTCCATTAACAATTTCTAACGATCAAACATCAACTTGGTCTTATAATTAGGACAGGAGGTATTATGATTAAATAACTTATTTAGTTTTCTTAATTTCAAAAAAAAAAAAAGTCAACCCAGTCTTATAATTATAATTATGACGGGAGGGAGTAAGGGTGGCAATTAATTTTTATTTTTTTAAAAAAGTAAACATAACTTACTTCTTCTTCCCTATAGCATCCTACATCGAGCATTTCCCAATCAAATAATAATCACTCACCCGCGGAATTTGTCCAAAAAAAATGTTTCAAACAAATCAAACAAAAAAAATAAGAATGAATTTTTCTAAACAGAAGATACAACGAGTACGTTGCAGGCAGTTCAAATGAATTTTTCCAAACATTAATCACTCGCCTTCAGAATTATCTACGTGAACGACTAACGAACCTCTGGTGCAATGTAAAAAGAGATGACTAAAAAAATAAAGCTTACAAAAAGTGTCAAATACAATTAATTATTTAAATCACTTAGAATTCATCACAAAATTTCAAACGTGGAGCACAGCTAAGGTGTTCTCTACCTTTAAGTCTTAAAGGCAAATTTGCTGCAAAACAAGGAAAATTGCAAATAAAAAAGGAGGAAAGGAAGCAGATTTATAGACACACTTTTAATGGCACAATCCATTGTGGGGGAACTAACGTTTGATCGTTAGGGCTATTAATGGAGGGGCGATATTGTTACGTTTTGAGACTTTCGGAACAACATTGAGCCAAAAAGAAACTTCCAGGGCAACATTGCTCCTAGGAGTGTACTTTCGGGGCAAAATTGCTACTTAACCCATAAAAAAAAGTGACAAAGATGTCAGTAGACAATCCACGTTAGCATAACGAGCCAACTAACGTTGACCATTAGGGCTATTAACGGAACCCTAACAGAGGGGCAACTTTGCTACGATTTTATACTTCGGGGCAACATTGCTCCCAAAGAAACTTCTAGGGAAAAATTGGTCCGAAGTGTGTACTTCCGAAGCGTAATTGGTACTTAACCCAAGAAATTTCTATACAATTTCTATATAAAAATACTAAGTTTGATCAAATAAAAAAAGTTAACATGAGTTTAAGAGTAAGTTAACACGGTTATATAAGCTAGAAACTTAAAAGCGGTAAACTCGGTGTATAAACTCGTGAGTCTAACCGAGTTTACCACTAACTCGACTCGTTTTTGTAAACTAGAAGTGTAAAAACAAGTAAACTTAGAAGTCAACTCGCGAGTTTGACAACAATGGTTATAATATGAGCAAAGGTTTTGGATTAACTTTTAGAGAATAATTTTTACAATTTATAAGATAAATATGTGGAAGGAGTTTTGTGTTGGCTTGCAAAAAAAATGAAGTTACAAACACGCAAACGATTTTACCTTATTCTAAAATAGTGTTTTCCCCTTATTACACCAACCAGAAAAATCAGCAAAAGCATGTTAGGAGACCCTTCTCTCAAAAAAATAAAGAGTTAAGTAGCAATTTTGCCTCAGAAGTACATGTCTAGGAGCAATTTTGCCCGGAAGTTTTTTGGAGCAATGTTGCACTTGGAAGTCTAAAAACGTAGTAATGTTGCTCTTTCGTTAACAGCCCTAACGATCAAACGTTAGTTGACCGCATTATGTTGACGTGGATTGTCTACGTGGCATCTTTCTCACTTTTTTTAGGTTAAGTAGCAATTTTTCCTGGAAAGTACACTCCCAGGAGTAATTTTGCCCCTTTTTTTGGTCTCAATATTGACCTGGAAATCTAAAAACGTAGCAATGTTGCCTCTCCATTAACAGCCCTAATTAATTGTATTTGACACTTTTTGTAAGCTTTATTCTATCATTATCTCGCTTACAATGCATCGAGGTTCGTTAATCGTTCGCATAGATAATTCCACAAAAAGTGATTATTGTTTGGAAAAATTCGTTTTAAAGCGCTTGCGACATACTCGTTTGATCTTCTATTCGGACAAATTCATTCTTATTTTTTTGTTTGATTTGTTCGAAACATTTTTTTGGACAAATTCTGCAGGCGAGTGATTATTGTTTGGTTGGAGAATGCCTAGATGGAGGACGTTATGGGGGAAAAAGGAGTAAGCTATGAGTATGTTTACTTTTTTAAAAAAGAAAAAAATAATAATTCCCACCCCTGCTCCCTCATGTCATGATTATAACTATAAGACCGGTTTGAATTTTTTTTTTTAAGAAATTAAGAAAACTAAATAAATTACTTTATCATACTACCTTCGGCTTAGCGGGAAAATCGCCGAGCCCGTTTTAAGCCCACGGGCCCTGTAAGGCTCGAGTTTGAAAAAAAGGCCAGAAATTTAAAATTGGCCCGCAAGGTAGGCTTTTAGGGCCTCGGGTCGGCCGTTTGGCTCGTTTAATTGTAGCTTTTTTTAAAAAAAAAAATTACTTAGACTTCCACTTAAAGAATGTGTTTATTTGTAATTACTTAGTTTTTTTTAAGTTTATACCCTTTTTTATATTTATTATTATTACGTATTAAAATACATAATTAATTTTTATAAATTTTAAAGAAGGGATGTTTTCATATTAAATAAACACATACTTTGATATTATAATATTATATAAGTAATAAATTATAAATATATTTTCTATAAAATAAGTATAAGAGTAAATACCCTTTTGGGTCCCGAAAAAAAACGGACTCCATTTTTGTCAGGGGACTAAAATGGGACATTTTTATACTAAAAAAGGGGTTTTTGGAAATTTTTGAGGGACCACAATGTTCACCAATCAACCCTTATTCGTCCTTTTCAATGACTAAAAGGAGGTTTTCGTTGTTTGAGGGACGAAAATGGGGTCCGTGTTTTTTTAGGGACCCAGAAGGGTATTTACTCTAAGTATAATTATTTTTACTTGTTAGTAAAATCATGCATGAACCGAAGGAACTGCAGACACACACAAAATTACAAGAGGGAAAGGCATTTTGTCGTGGGTATACATAAAGCAATTCCTTTGTTTAATATTTTTGGAAAAAAAGAAGAAAAAACATATTCTTTGTGTTTATTTGTTTTTATTACGAATTAATGAATGTGTTTATTTGTTGAATGATTTATATTGTTTAGATATTAACGTTGATAACATTTATTTGATAGATTAGAACTTTAATAGTTGCAATTTATTAATTATATTTCTTTAAAAAAATCGAAGGAAAAATATTAAAATTTGGAATAGTAATTTTGGGCCCCAGGGGGTCACCGCCCTGGTACTATCGGGCTGGGCTTTGAAAAACAAATGTTTTCTTTACCTCAGGCCCTGTCGGGCCAGGCTGGCCCTAATTCCCAGCTCTACCTTTGGCCCTAATTATAAGATCAGATTGATGTTTTTTGGAGAGATTAAAGAAGCTAAATAAGTTATTCAATCATATTATACGTTTTTAAACTTAGGGGCAATATTGAGACTAAAAAAAAAAATTCCGGGGAAAAATTTCTCCTGAGCACCGTACTTTCGGGACAAAATTGTTACTTAAAAAAGTGACAAAGATGCCACATAGACAATCCACGTCAGCATAATGCGGTCAACAAACGTTTGATCATTAGGACTGTGCGGAGGGAACATTACTACGTTTTTAGACTTCCGGGGCAACGTTGCTTCAACAAAAAACTTCTACGGCAAAAATTGCTTTTGAGCTTGTACTTCCGGAGCAAAATTGTTATTAGGGACACGTGTCAAGCTTCTTGTTTTCTTTGTTCTTCCCTCGTTTTTATACGCAGGTGAACTGAAAACCAAAAATCTCCAACACAGAGGCGTCGAAGAGATAAGGAGAGAAAGGGTGAGAGAGATGGAGATTGCGATGTGTGGGAGATTGGCTCTCTCTCCCAACCACGTCTTCAATCTTAAGCCTGGTACTTCCTTCATTTCTCTTCTCGCTTCCATTTTTGCCTTTCTTCTCGCAGTATTTTGACTCCTTTGCTACTCTATTCTTTTGCTCTTTGATTTCGAGCTTTGTCTATCACAATTCCTGGAAATTTTCTGGCGTTTCCAATAATTACTCCTGCTGATCTTATTTATCTTCATACTCGATTCTCATTTTTATCTTTTGGAACGTTTTCCTTGCAAAATTTATTTGTTTTTAATTAGCTTACCGAGTCTTGATATGCAATCCATCAGTAGCACTTAGGAAGCTTTAATTCGTCAATACGAGTGGCTCTCCTTTGTTTTGATTTAATCTATCAGCTCTGAAGATTGAGCAACATATACATAATCTCAGATAATTGGATTGACAGCTTTCACTGATTTTCTCTTATTTCTCCAATTTCCTTATTTTCCTCCCTTTTTCAGATTTAAGGTTGCATAAAGATTTATATTCATCCGCAGATGTCAAATTCCTTGCTGAACTAGAAATGAGTCAAAATCAACTGTTCATCCCGTACTTGGAATAATTATGTTTTAATGTCGTATAGATGATATGCGTGCCTTTATTGTGGAAAAGTGATTAGGAAGTATCAACACATTGATTAACATAATAATGGCATAATTAATCTTATATGTCTCGTTTCTATCTCACCATACCAAACAGGCCACAAAGCTACTCAAGAATCGGAAAACTGGTGTAGCTCCTACGATTAGAATGTGAGATCGAGTGTCTGGTAATTTCATGAGTGGATTGTTCTTCTGGGAATAAATGCTATGAAAGTACTCCAACTTTAGGACTTGGGCAGATGCAGATTTTTGCTCTGTAGATTTCTGTTTCTATCTCCAAATTTTTCTACTAAAGAATCGGTAGGAGCATTGGTGGTTGGAATACTGAAGTATGATTTCGGCAATTAAGTAACAAAACTTGGATATAAGTAGCAGATAACCAACAAATATCTCATCCGTGTTACAGAGGAGATAAATTAAGAGTCATGCTTAATTGCTTGTATTTGTGTAATGTGTTGACCCTCTCTTTTGGTGAACATGAAACCCTTGAACTCTTCTATGTATGACTGAGTGCTTCAATAACACTTACTGAAGAAAAATTCTCAATACAGGGGACAAATATTCTTCTTGCAGAGGACCATGCTCCAATCTTTGCATTCCCATGGCTGTTATAGCAACAGGACCTGGCAAAGGTGGGGGACTGCTGGAGAGGCCAGTTATTGAAAAAGAAACTCCTGGCCGTGAATCTGAATTTAATCTCAGGTATAGATCAATTTGATGTGGAAAGCTTCACATTAAAGTTCTATTATTGGGCTGACTTAGTTTTACAGCTTCATTGTTTTTATTACATGAATTAGAGGATTGCCTTTACAATCTAAGAAGTAGAAGCTATTAGATAAAAGGGAAATTTATAGGAAGTACCATGGTTTAATAACAGGAAACTGTCGGGAGTTCTTCCAATGGTGTCACCTTTAAAGGGAACAGGAATTTAAAGAATGCAATCTTTTGCTATAAAAGCCAGTCTAGATACTGGTAAAATTGTCTAGTGAAAGGATGGTGATATCGTTTGATTGAATCATGCCAAATATGTAATATTATATTTTTTATTACTTGTTTCTCTAGCCCCCTTAGTTTTAAACACTATTTGTGGTGTCGTTTGGAAACTTGAATAGCTGTTTATGCCTAACCTTCCTAATGGAAATAATCTAGAGGAATCCACTATGGTCAATCATGCAGATCGTTCTTAATTATTTATTAGTTGCTTTTTATTTGGTTTTTAGTTTTAAGTTTGGAAATTAGGGTTTTCTAACCAGTATTTTTATTTTGGGTTGTTTGGTCGTATAGTTTACTTGTATAGTTTACTTGTTTTGGTGTGTTTTTGTCATGCTAGACTTCTGCGGCCTGTATATTTGTAATACTGCTTTGGTTTCACACATTTTCTCGATGTTGACACTTGACATTCATAAATCAGATTGTGGAGTTAGGTTGTAGCTTCTCCCTCTTGGTTCTATACCAAGGTCCATTGGGTCAGCTGTTATTTGTTTGATTGTGCTATTGGTTAATTTTTAGCATATTGACTATGTATATTTATCTACTACTATTACTCCCTCCCTTCGGTTCTGAATATAAAAACCATTTTCAACCATTTCTTTTGGTCAAGAACCCTTTACTATGATGCAGTATTTATTAGCTGTTATCATATGCACCCCTATTCATTTATGTAAAGGTTGATGAGGAAATAGAGTCCACCTATTATCTCACTCTTTTCCCACAAAACTGAGTAGGTGAAGTTTGAAAAAGGAGTATAATTTTCTTAAAATATTAAGTTTGTTAACTACCATTAACTACCTTTCTTATTGTACGGGATTTGGTTATCAAGGTCTTATGAGTATATTTAGGATTGAAAGTACTTCACTTCATTTAAAAAAAAAAAAAAAAAATGAATTATAAGAGTGAAAGAAAATGTTTAATTCTAGTTTTCTAAGACATGCAGGAAATCACGGAAATTAGCACCACCGTATCGTGTAATATTGCACAATGATGACTTCAATAAAAGGGAATACGTTGTACAAGTATTGATGAAGGTTATTCCTGGCATGACCCTTGATAATGCATATGATATCATGCTTGATGCTCACTACAATGGATTGTCTGTGGTCATTATCTGTGCCCAAGCTGATGCTGAAGAACACTGCTCCCAACTTAGAGGCAATGGCCTGCTGAGTTCAATTGAACCTGCAAGTGGTGGGTGCTAATAATCATTGGCCTGAATATAAATCTACTTTATGCTCTGTTTTGTTGAAAAGCAAAATTTCCATATTTTAGTCTGTGTACATAAAGCTGTCCTCGTGAACGTTGCAACAACAAAGAAAAGGAAAAAAAGAAAAGGTCGTCCTATGAATTATACAAGGGATGGTTGTGGCTTTGGATAAAAAATATCACAACTTCTGTATCAGAATTGTGATTTGGTGATGATAACTTAAGCAACCATAAAAATAAGTCTCTGCTTTGTCTGAGTTTCTGTGAAATATGACTCGGTCCAGTAATGTGAGTTGTATGAATGTGCGGTTGTGCTGATAGACAAAACTGAGATCCTGTATTTATTTTGTACTTATGTTTAGTAACTCATGCATAATTGTCTTGTGAATTTAATTTTCATTACTTGCTTTTCTTTTTCTTTTTTTTGATACATCATTACTGGCTTTTCTTAATTGCGTACCTTTGTTTCTTTTATTTGCGTTGTGTTTATTGAATAGCATTCCAGTAACAGAGATACATATAACTTTTAAATTTGTTTAAATATAGGGTTGTGGTGTAATTTTACTAACAAATTTTTTTTAAGGGGCTCTGACACAAATAAGTTTTGGAAGAGGAAAAAATATCAATAAACAAATTTAAAAGGGTGCAAATTTACAAAAACCATTAAATTTGACCAAACGTTGTTAGGGTTTTATTCTCTTATAGGCCATTTGGTCAAATTTAACAGTTTTGGTAAATTTTTACCATTTTAAATTGTTTATTGGTATTTTTATCCATTCCAAAACTTATTTGTGCTAGATGCCTCTCGAGAAAAATTTTGTTAGTAAAATTGCATCTTAATCCTTAAATATATGCCAATGTGAATATAAATTATACTCCTTTCAGTTCTTAATATAAGATTTACTTTAGTCTTTATACTAAAGTATGTAGAAAGTGAACTACAATGTTGATCTTTATATTAATGAGGAGTATTGTAAGCCATCAGATAATTTGTTGCCCGATAAAAGTCATCGTATTTTAAACTAAATTAAATTCTATCTTAAAATTTACATTAATTTTTTTAAAAAAAATTATTCAAAGACTTAAATTACCGTCAAATTTTACAAGTTATGCTAAAATTGTTTAAAATTCTTGAAAAAATTTCCCTCAAACAACTGTTTAAACATTAAACTCTAATTTTCTTCATTAAAAAATTATACAATTTAATCCATGTGACTTTTTTATATTATATTCATTCTATAAAAAAAAAACAAAACATTAAACTCTAAAAAAAAAAACTCGTTATTGACAGTTTTTAAGCCACTTTTTTTATATAAAAATTTTAGAAAAGGGGTTAAATTTCACTTTATGATCCTAAGGACGCTTTGAGCCCAGGTCAGTCACAAGGCATCTTGGCCAAAAAAGTACACATGTCTCCACCTCTACAAGTGTTTCCACCCTTCCTGACCACTAAGATCTCCCCCGCCGCCTTGACCAACGTAGGGATCGAACCCCCTCCCGTGAGGTGAGGAAGTCTGACCTCCACGTCAGTTAAACCTAAGGACGAAGGGTAGTTTTTAAGCCACTTGTTTCTATTTGATTAGGAAAAAGTGTAGTAAGCATATAAATTTAAATATCTATTAGTTCTCCTGAATTTTTGACAACTTTAAGATTTGAATCTGAAAATATGAATTTTCGTTAAGTCTAGGGTCACACAGAGGTTAGCTCCCCAAGCATCGTTTAGAACCACAAGAGAGAGGATGAGAATTTCAGAGATAAGAAACAGATTTAGTGAGACTGACTTGTGTGGGTTTCATCGTGAAAGGGATGTTCAATATTTTCTCGTCCCTGGGCAAATTCCCGTCCCAAAAATTTTTGGGATCTGGAAAAATAAAGTTCGAGACGGGATTGGGACAATATATATAGATACATATTTTTTAAAAAAATATCCAAATGTATGGTGTATGTCAAAGGAGCAAAACATTGAAAGATTGGGAATACCGAATTATTGATGAATTTTTTATTTTAATTTGCTTTAAATATTTGTATTGGACTAATTATATATTTGTATTGGACTAAAAAAATGATACAATATGATATTAGACAAATTATATATTTATACCCAGTAAAAAATTCAATACAGGAAAAAATTTAAAAAAAGTTAGAAAGAAAGGGAATCTTTTCGGGAATTTCCTATCCTACCAGGATGGGAAATTTTTGGGATCGGGAATGAAAAAGCTTTCCCGAGCCCTTTTTCGGGATTGGTATTGGCGATGGGATTTCTAGATCCCGTCCCATCTGAAAACACCCATAATTGATGAGATGCATTTCGAAGTTATTCACACTTACAAAGACAGCAACATTAGAGCTTATCGGTTAGCCAATTATAATCTTCTCAAAGTGGAAGCCCTTAAGTTTCTTTGTAGTTTATTTTCTGGCTTTTACCAAAAGGGGAAAAAGGAAGAAGATCGGTTTCTCATGTACTTTTCTAGGTAGTTAAAGTTTATCCCTTTAATCTTCTAATTTGGTTCTTTGATTCCTCAATATAAAGGGAAGAAGACAAAAATGAAAATTAGTTCTGCAATTAAAAAGAAAAATAATACACTTAACTAAACTTAATAATAAAATTCAGATCTTGTCCACCCATGGCTTATTTCATGTTAACCATAAATTATGTGAAAGGGCACAAAAAAACAACCACCTTTACCCCACAATACCTAAGGCAATAAGTTGAATTCTTCTGGCTGCCAACTCCACTGTAACATAAAAGTGGGCAATAACTGACCAATAGCAGAGCCTTCTTCATCATTCAATTGGTGTAAGGAAAGATTGGATACCGAATATGATGAAAAGAATTCCACCTGAGAGTGCAATCTGCGAGGCATAAGGTTCAATGTTACTACTATATATACCAATCATACAGAATAATACAAAAGGCATAAATACAGATAATAAAGCTCAATACACCAACTTGCCATTTAGCTACCTTCATTATCTGTAAGAAGGCAAATAGATTTTAATTAATCTAGAATTCTTACTTTTTTTCATTGGTCTCTTGGTAATCTAAAACTTATATTGACCCATTTTGTGAGAAGTTATAATGTAAACTTGAACCCTGGGCTTTCTCAAAGAAAAAAGATACCAACCATAAAGGGGGGAAACATAACATGTGGGCAACATATCATGCATATATAGGTAACGCCAAAGCTGGAGAGGGTAATTCCAAACTCAAAGGTAGACAAGAAAAGAATAAAATGACTTACTACTTTTTCAGATATTTGAGATGCCAAACTCTTTCCTCCAACAACAGCAACAGCAGTGCAAATCGCTTGTCCACTGAAAAAATAAAAATCAGAAATTACGGTTCTCTCACAAATACTTGCTGGATTTTAGGCATAGAAACATCCTGCAGAAATGTCTATGGTTCCAAGCAAGAACATTGCGTGTGCAAGGTATGCAGAGTCTCAAGCGTGCATGCAGAATTTCAGGAAAGAAACCACTGAAGTAACATACTAACATGGGCCCAAAAACTCCCCATATACATATATGAGTGTTGTTTGTGTGTTTGAATGAACCTAATTCAAAGATAGCGTGGTCAAAACTTACATAATGCCACCAAGAACCACACCAAATGGATTTTCATCAGCTGCCAAACCAATGGTAGCCAGCTGAAACAGAATGAACCGATGTTATGTGCTGGACCAAAGTCTCAAGTGAAGGGGAAAAAAATCAACAATTATGTGTGTAAGGATGCTAACCTGGCTCTTGTCACCCACCTCACCGAAAAAGTTGATAGAAAATGCCTGCATTATGGGCATGATAATGAGAATCAGATGGGTAGCTTGGCAATTAGAATAATAATCTTTGGAAGAAATGCAATTTACTACCTTTAAAAATATGGGGGAGAAAAACTGAGTGAAAAAGGGCCGCTTCTGCTTTTTTAAGTCATCATTAACCTGGAAATGAGAAGTTGGGAACATAAGATGGGCATTATTTAGAACACCAAGTACATCATCCGACAAATCAGTTATACAGGCAATTGATTCTTAAAATAGCAACCAAAAAACTCCTTGTTCCAACTCAATTATATCCATACATCAGTTTAGCATGGATAGTGTCATGTTGCATCAGAGGAGTATGGCCGTGCATTTCTGCACTCAACACCACCCCCACCCACCCCCCCCCCCCCAAAAAAAAAAAAGCAATAGCTTCATGCAGAAGGTCTACTCTGTAAAATTTCAATCTGGATGGAAATGCACTCAATTACAATAAGGAGTTGTCATCATTGACAAATTGGTATAAAGCTTTTACCGTAAAAATTAGACTAATAAGTTATTCACTGTTAAAATGATTGGAAAACAATTCATATGTATGATAATTATCTAGAATTTGTCTCTTGGTTGCCACTGCAGCAGATATAAAGGTTTTCCCAAGGATCATCTAACCAAATGATAATCATAAAAATTTTTTTTATTATTATAAAGTTATAAATAATAAAAATAATATTAAGACTTGCAGGAATTCAATCATATTTATTAAAACATCTAGTATCACGATTCTCTCCAAGGTCAAATCTCAACTCTTTCAATTCTTTTTTTTTTTTTTTTTTTTTTAATGGGCAGGTTCAACTATTTTTATTCTCTCTACATCTTATGTGGAAAGAGCGAAAATTCGCATAAGATATACACAGGGATAATGCAATGTTTGGAAAACCCCACAAAAGTTTCACAAATCCCATGAGATCCTGATTTCAACTTTGTATGCACTCCCTTCAAAACTAGTCTGACACCAGCAACTTCACAAACCATAATATAAAAGATAAAATGTAATTAATACAACCCATTGGTTGATCCTAGCATCTCATGGAAATAATGGGTTTAATTTTATTGCTAGAAATTGTCAACCAGCTGTATTGTACATGATGAAGGCCTCCCACCTGTGCTACTCATAAGCTCATAACTACATATTTTACCTAGATGACATGATATTAACCTTATGAATCCAGCAAACAATGAACAATTTTGACCACGTGATTGTCTGGTATTCAATACTTTAAAAAAGTAGTCATACACAAATTGGGTAGACGACACTAAAAGCTTTGTATACTTAAAGGTACTTGTACCGCTTTACATCCATCAACAATGCTCCAAATTTTAAGAGTAAAATAGGACCCTTGTGAAGGTAAGGCGGAGCTCACCTTTGTAAGGGCCTCACAGACATATGTGGAAATGCAATTATTTACATTTTATTTTGTCCAGTTATGTTTTTATTTTAAGGAAGAACAAAGATATTTTTGTTAAACAAAAAACAACGATTTTATTTATTAGTTGTTATAGACAATTTATTCATGCATGTGGTTTGCTTTAACATTTATACTCTAATGTTTATAATATTTAATAGTCATTTTTTCTTTTAATGAGATGAAATATTACTTACACAAATAATTATATACATGTGTGTGTGTCCCCTGTACCTATATTCTAAAATTTTAAAAATTGTCATATCTTACATATCATACCATGTTGTAACCAATATGTGTATCCATGTTGGTTACATAGGTATTTGTTAATAGCGTGACCAATAGATAAGCATTGATAGGGCAGGGAGAGGGAAAACGCAAAACTTATATTGGATGGTTATTATTGTTATACCTTATTGCTATCTTTTGTGGATCCACCATTAGCCTTGTATTCCGCATCCTAATCACAATACAAGGATGATGTCAAAAAGTAAAGAAAGGCTGGAGTTAAAATAAGAAAACAATTAAGAATGTAACAAACCAATTTTGCTTCAACTTCAGCCAATTCTTCAGACTCCCTGTTCAGTGAAATAATCTAGCATCAGTAAACAAAGTATCAACACAGATGAGAACTTGCTTTCAAGAGAAAAGGACCAGAAATTGAATATCAGAGATAATAATCATCACCCTTCTTCAAATATTGCATCCTTCAAGGACCATAGCCCAAAACCAAAGAACAACAATGTCGTTACGTGATGAGCCCATTTGCGAGAAATCTGCAGAATTACACAACGATCAATATGTGCAAGAACCAAAGAAAAATGTAGCATGCCCAAACAAGAGCTTGCTACATAATGTTCATATAGATAATTGCACTTGACCTCACATGCATGAAACTTCACTAATAATTAATTGATATGCAACCATATGTGGTTGAGGTTTAGACGCAACATGTTAAAAGCCAGTGTCAAGCAATCTTTTTAGCCATGTGTTACCTTTAAATTTATCTATTAAAAGAAAAACCTTATAGAACTTTAAATGGAAAATAATAATTCGAGCATTTTGAAATAAGATACTCAATCAATATCACAGTTAGATCTGCAAGTTAAATTTACCCTTGGAAGGAAGTGGACCACAACAGATTGCTAATTAATGAATCAACACATTTTAATTCAATGACTCAACACATATTAGATGATTTCTCTTGTTTAGTCTATTCATCTAGTGGATTAAAAGACTTTGCAATGCATTCAAGCTAAACAACTGAGTTAAGTACTTATGTACTTGCATAGTTGCATATTCATTAAATGCAAGGATAACACCCCTGAAAAGATCTATCAATCAACACACAGAACAAGACAAGGATCGTCAAGTTTCACAAGCAACAAAGAATGCTTACCAGATTTGGAGCAGCCCAACCGACAAGAGCAGATAGAATGGTCATTACCTAAATGTTGCAAATTTCCTTAAGAACTTTATATTTGAATTAAATATCAGATATGACATAATAAGCTATTAATTTTAACAAAAACAGAAAGATAGCTATGAACCAAAAAAAGAGGGAAAAATTCCTTACAATCAAAGCTGATAAGCAACCTGACAAAACAAGTCGTCTGGGGTAACGCATAGCCAGGATCTGGAAATGAGCATCATCACATCAATTAATCAGAGTTATGATTTCTAGTTATCTAGACCATACAAAGAAATAAGGAGCAATTTCTCTTTTTTGGTCAACGTCTATGCATAAGAAGGGGGCAATAGTCCAACATAACATGCCAGACTAGCTTCATCTTGCTAAGTACTACAGCAGTTGAGAATGGATTTTTCAAATACCTTCTAAACTGAGATTGCTAATTCATAACAAATTCATTGGAAAAGAAGAATATGTCAAAACTTTAGCAGTTCCTTGAGAAATATCAAACACATAATTGCAGGAAAAGACACAACAGAAGGGGAAGAAGAAGAAGAATGAAATAAATAAATAAAGAAGGCGACCAAAGCAATATCTCTGGATGTTCTAGTCAATGATAATATGCTAATATCCAATCCAGAGTACTTAGTTCTTAGATGTAGTTCACGGCCAATAAAAAAGTTTGCTGCCTTCAGACAAGCCTTAAAGGAAATAAGAGTATATATTGACTTGCATAATAAATCCCCAGCTGCTAAACCACTATATACTATAAGCCAAAGTTTTCATATGCCTCTCTAATACAGTTTTTGGCTTTAGTTGCAAGCAACAAAAGTTTATGCAAGATTAAACACTCGAGAAGAACCAACACAAAGTTTCCCTCAAAGAACTAACCGCAGCAGCGAAAAACGTTTTATCCCCGATTTCAGAGAGCACAGTCATAGCCAGAGACTTGGTGAAACCCTAAAGAGAAAGAAAAACAGAATCAGGGGCCAAATCAAAAGGCGAAGGGAAATCAAATTCAGGGGTGGAACTAAGGAAAAAGTTACCTGAACGACGGAACTCATCTTGGATGAATGCACGGAAACCGGATACGCAAAGCAGAGAAGAGAAGCGGTAAATGGTGGTGTATTAACGGAATCTATCAGACCCAGTGAATCGGATTGTTCTTAACTGCGTCAGCTCCCAAGTCGCCGCCGTTTGATCCTTCGAATTACTAGAAAAGCTAGTAAATTCGAAGGAAAAAGGAAACAATGGAGCTGCTTTTGGATTCTAGAAATAGAAATCAGAGAATGAGAGATTCCATGCCTGGGAATGAGAATAGCTTCAAAAGCTCAGAAACAGGGAGCAGAATATAAGAAAAAATGAGCTTTTACTCTTTTTAGGTCGTCGTCTCGTCTGTTGATAAAATTACGAGAGTAGACAAAAACAAACATGCATACGGCAAAAATAATCGTAAGAAATTAACTGATTTAATGACAACCAAGGTTTCTTAAAATAGGATACAGTTGATTTTAAATGTACAAATACAGTTTTCCTTCGTATTGAATTTGGAAAAAAACTGAAATTTTTAGGATTCGATAATGCTCGAAGAAGTTGAGCTCTCCTCCTTCACCTACCACAGTTGCGTTTCACAATGTCAGATTGAGAAGAAGACCTCAAATTTTTTGAATACGACAGACCCTAAAATTCTAGCTTTTTTTTTTTTTTTTTTCCAAATTCAATGAGGGGTAAAACTGTATTTTTATATTGATAAATTTTTTTAAAAAGATAATTGAATTATTCAAATTTTTATTTGGATTATTAAATCAATAAATTCTAAATTCTAAATTAGATCATATGACTTAAAATAGAATTTTAGAATTAGATAATTTTACCAATCCCTTTATTTGAGTTGAATATCCAGCCCGATTATTTTAATTTTTTTAACAAAAATACAGACTCATTAATTACGCTATCTCCTCTCTGCAATAATTTTTTTCTTCTCCAAAAGGGTTAAGGTACATCTAACTATTGTTGTCAAACTCATGAAGTTGACCTCCAAATTCTACCGTTTTTATGTTTTTATCTTACTAATTCGAGATTTCGAGTGGAGTTCCTAGTATATTCGGGTTGGGTTTCTCTTTATCATCTTTTTCTCATTATCCTTCATAATCTCTAAATCACATCCGTCAATTAACAAAATACTACTTTCACTTTTCTCTCATTTTCCCAAATCAATGGCCAAGATGTGGACAATGAGAAGAAGGATAAGGAGAGTATCTCCTTCCAGTAAACTCGTGTCAGCTCTAAACTCGGATAAACTCACGAGTTTATATACGAGTTCCGTTTTTTTACATTTCCAATTTACAAAACCATGTTAACTCATTTTAACTTTTTCGATTTTGATATCCTCAAGACCTTAACGGTTTTATATATGATTTTTATAGAAGTTTATTTGTTAAATATAATAAATTATGAATGTTGATATATTTAATTTCAATTATTTGAATTTAAAATATATTTCAATTAAATTTTTATCATTTTTATATTTTAATTATTTAATTATATACTGTTAATATCTACTTAATTATAAAAATAAATTCTTACGAGTCTACAATTCGAGTTAATATTTTTTTAAAGACAATGTACCATCTTAAAATATTTTAAGGTACAGTTTTATCCCTCAAATATTAAAAACAAAATTTAACCATCTCAAGGTCCGTTAACCTTAAGAAAAAATATTCCAAATTTGAACAGTAATCGCAGAGGATCAGATTCCCGACCAATAGGGGACACTTGTGGAGATCACCATCTTTGTGAATATTTAAATATTTTGTATAATTATGCGTCTTCCTTCATCTTTTATTAATATTATCTCACCACCTCCATGATCGTGATTTTGTTCGTCTATCATTTTTGTTCATACTGGAAGCTTTTTTTTTTTTTTTTTTTTTAAAGAGATGTTTGTGATCCTTTAAATTTGGATATTCAACTCAAATAAGGGTGGTAATAATCGAATTTTAAAATCTTATTTTTAAGTTATAGGGCTTGATTTAGAATTTGTTGAATTTAACAACCTAAATTAAAATTTAAATAATTTAACTGTTTTTTATAATGATTTTCTCTTTTATATTTAGAATTAATTGCGCCTAAGTTTTTTAAAATTTCACTACCATTTGATGATTTTAATAAACTTGATTACCATTATATTTGTTAATTGAGATTTGATTGCAATTTTTCCTTTAAATATCGTTTTAACATTTTTACAAGAAATAAGTGGATAAATATTAATCGAATTGACACCAAACCCCTATAAACGTTAGGTTATAAATTCGAACCTACAGAATTATTAATTATTAATTAAAATAGCAATTAAGAATGTGCCAGGGAAATATAAGTAATGGATCTTTTCTAAAAGGAATCCAGAGGAACGAAAACAAAATCTAAAGATCAAGAATTTAAAACAAGATTTCAAATATATGTTTTTTATTTTTTTATCAAAAGTAAGTTGAAATCTTGTGGATAAAAACAAGGGAAGGATTCAGAAAAATACATTCAAAAATTGAAAATCTCAGATTATATCATTTCTATTAAAATAAGTTGTAAATTGGTAATTTAGTGTAGGTAGGAAACAAAACTGATTTTTTGACAAAAAAAACAAAAAACAAAACTAATTTAAGGTTTAGATATTTTGAAGGTATATTTATAAAATTTTCCTTAAAAAAATCCTTTTCTTGTCAAATATAAACCATAAATTAGAATAATCATTTGTTATAAAAAATTGAAGCCACAGTGCATAAATATTTAATTTTTTCCATAAATATTTAATGTTATATTTATCTTTATTAGGGTAGAAAAAACAAAAGTACTCGTGTTTTTGTGAGGAAAGATGCATCAAATTAAATCTAACAATTTCTGAATCTGACTTTATATGTAGTATCAGATACCACATGATTAATAATTAATTATATTTATATTATAGTTAAATAAAAAAGAATCTATATGCTTTTATTCATTGGTGACGTTTTTAATTTTGTTTTATGGAACTAGATGCTGTTACTGGAGAAAAAGGCATCTGAATAGAAAATATGCTTGTGGCTTTTTATTGATTCCCCATAGGTGGGTGCGCCAATATCACTAGTTATTCTTGATTAGATTAGATTCTTTGAAGACTGTATTTTTAATAAATTAGTGAGTATATCCGTTTTAAGGGAATATTCAATTTTAAATTTACGATTAAAAAAAGCAGAGATGATGGCTAAATAATTAAGAATAATAGTTAATATGCAAGTCGTTATCGTTATAGTTTCATTAATTTTTAATTAGATCTCTGTAGTTCTTTTATCATGTTCTTATAGTTTTACCTATCATGTCTATGTAGTTTTTTTGAGTTAAGGCCCAAAAGCATTTTGTCAGCACCGTGAAATGTTTTCTTTGATGCGGTAGCACCGTGTGGTATTTTTTTAAGTGCATCCAATACCATAAACTATTCTTTTAGCATATTCAACACTGTAAAATATTTTTTTCAGGTGTATCTATTGCCTTAAATTATCCAAATTGTCAAGTGCAAAATTGCACACAAAAAATATTTTAAGATGAAGAATGCCCTTAAAAAAATACTTCAAATTGCTAGTTGTATCACAAAATACTTTAAGATATTAAATATCCATAAAAAATTATTTTGTGGTGCTGAATGCACTTTAATCTGTTTTTTTTTTCATTTTAATAAGTCTTTTTAGTATCAACTATAATCAGGAACATGCATGTTTATCAGGGACGGATATTGACATAAATATTTGAGGGAGTCAAATATATACTCATTAAGTAATTAAGAAATTTTATGAACAAATTTTTTTTTTTTTTGGGGGGGGCCATGGCCTTGAGATAAATATTTATTTGGGCAAAAAAAATTTAATTTTACATTATATAAATTTTTTAAAAAAAGATTACTAAACAAAGTTTTTTTTTTTGGGCATGACAAAGAAGCTTCGTATTGATGTTTATAGCTGTGTTTGAGATCGTGTTTGGAGGCCCAAACGTGATCCCAATGGTCAAAAGTCACTTTTTGACTTTTTGTGAGAAGTTTATATCATGAAGATAGAGGAAATTAAATACCTCATAAAAAAAGGTATTCAGTCCCATTTTTTCCCCCAAAATTCAATTTAAATATAAATCATACTACATAATCTAATTTGTACCCCATCTTATATTTATAAAAGTCAAATTAAAAAAAAAAATCACTTCTATCACCGTTAATTCAAATACACTCTAAAAAAATGGAAAACTATAATAACCTTTTTTTTGGGGCAAAAAAAAAAAACTATAGGAACCTAGTAAAAGAACCATGTGAACTTGGTTAAAAATTGTTTAAATTATAACGAATTTATTATTTATGGAAAAAGCCAAACAGAAGCTTTCATATTTATCGTGTCATTTAAGGCACGGCCAAACAGAACAAACCCGCCACCAAACCAATATAGAAAGGAAATTTCCCTCCTCTAAGGTTTTGGGTGGTGCCAATAAATGGAATGTTAATTTCCTTTTTTTTTAAAAAAAACCGTGACATGGAAGGTACGGCCAAATAATGAAATGTTTCTTTCATATTTAGATTTTATTTTTTTTTTTTTATCATATTATATTTTGTTGTGACTAACTGAGTATTAACGACGTGCTAATTCTTGTATTAATTATTCTATTTATTTGATTTTTTTTGTATTACTTAACGGTTAACTAATTATTGGATGGATTAATTATATTCTTGATTAGATTATATTCTTTTGGGGCTGTATTTTTAATAAATTAATGAGCATATCCATTTTTAATTTTTATAGTATGAAGATAGAAAAGGGAATATTCGGTTTTAAATTTACGATTAAAAATATCAGAGATGATGGCCAAATAACTAAGAATAGTTAATATGCAGGTTTTTTTTTCCTATTTGTCACTTTTTAAATATCTAATTACTATTTTGCCACTGTTTCCAAACTATTTCGATATGTCACTATTTAGTCGACTAAACCAAAGTTTAGTCGACTAAAACGTGGGGCGTTGATTTTTTTTTGAGCTAGAGATTTAGTCGACTAACTCAAGTAGTTTAGTCGACTAAATATAGTTTAGTCGACTAAATAGCGAGGGGTTTTTAAAAAACCCCAATCGTGGCATTTGGAACCCTAATCCACCACAAAACCTCCCCAAACCTCTCCCTTGTTTTTTTACCAAATCTTTATCGAATCCTTTGGTGGGTAGTGAAGGAAACTTCATTCTAAGATCATCTTCGCATCGATTTCGATATATTCTCATCTCCATTTCGAATTTCCGTAGTTGTTCTTTCGTTTATGTGAACCCCCATTTCCCTAGAAGGTAGACAAATTAATTAAAAGTAAAAATGAGTTTTATATTTAAAATCAAAGTTCACCCAAGATCAATGAGGATCGAAGACATGACTAAAAATCCTAACGAGAAAAATCCCCAATATAAAATCTTAATAAAAAAATTAATTTTATGGTTTCTTAAACCCGAATATGAAGAAATATTTTTCAAAATTTATAATTTATATTGATTACATTCAAAATATCAAATTGATTAGTTAAGATCTGATTTAAAATAGATATGAAAATCCCTAATGATATCTTCATTTTCAAACTCATCAACAACAACTTCTTGAGGTACTCAACCTACCTTGACAAGCATTCATATGTTACTCATAATATATCAAAATATAGGAAAATGATATCCTTATTACCCTCTTTTATATCATCATCTCATCTCCATCCTTAAATAATGAAATGTATATTTTAGATTTAATATTTTATAAAATTATTATTATTATATTTTATAATTTAAATTTTCTTTATTTATTACAGATTGCAATTATGAAGGGTATAGATCAAATTTTAAGAGTTTAAATTTACTTATTTATGTTTATAGAAATAATTTTATAAAAGATTGAATCTGAATAATATATTGTTTTAATCTAATGGTCTATATGAGATTATGAGAATAAAATGAAAAAAGAAGATAAAAAAATAACCCCAAAATATAAGGTAGACAAATAATTAAAAATAAAAATGAGTTTTACAAGGTTGCAAAGTTTAGTAAGGATTGTGATATAACTAAAAATCGTAACAAAAAAATCCTCAATATAAAAACTTAATAAAAAAAATTAATTTTATGGTTGTTTTATAGCTCCACGCGCCAATAGGATCCGAACCGCATGACAAAGGAGTTGATTATCTAAGGGTCCCACAATATTATCGAGCGTGTTATACACGCATGAACATGATAAAGAGTTTCACGTTTAACCCTATAATTTATACTAAAATATTAATAATATTAATAAATAAATAAATAATCGAACGAAGAAAAGGTAAAAGCCCCGCATAAACGAAAGAACAACGGCGGAAATTCGAAATGGAGATGAGAATATTTCGAAATCGAATCAAATGATGCTAGAATGAAGTTTCCTTCCCTACCCACCAACGGATTCAGTAAGGATTTGGTGAAAAAAAACAGAGGGAGAGAGGTTTGGGGAGGTTTTGTGGTGGATTAGGGTTCCAAATGCCGCGATTGGGGTTTTTAAAAAACCTCCTTTCACTATTTAGTCGACTAAGCCACTTGGGTTAGTCGACTAAATCTTGGGGGCAGTCAAAAAAATCAACCCCTCGCATTTTAGTCAACTAAACCTTGGTTTAGTCGACTAAATAGTGGCACATTAGGAAATAGTTTGGAAACAGTAGCAAAATGGTAATTATATATTTAAAAAGTGGCAAATAGGGGAAAAAAAAAAATCCTAATATGCAAGTCCTTATAGTTTCATTAATTTTTAAATGGGTCTCTCTAGTTCTTTTATCATCTATCATGTTTGTGAAGTATTTTGTCAGCAGCCAGCTCATTTCAGGGTAAGTGAATCATTTATGATGAAGAGGATGACCTTCAAGAGAACAATTCGGAGTTCTTGCAGAGTGGAACCATACAATACCAGACACGAGATAAATCTTCTAAAGAACATGGCCTATTTTTTCTGGTGAGTCCAACATCATGTAGTATTTCTTTTAAGTGCATCCAATACCATAAACTATTTTTCTGGAGTATTCAACATTGTAAAGTATTTTTTCAGGTGTGTCCAATGCCTTAAATTATCCAAATTGTTAAATAAAAAATAGCACCCAAAAAATATTTTAGGATGAAGAATGCCTATAAATAATACTTCAAATTACTAGTTACATCACAAAATACTTTAAGATATTGAATATATATGAAAAATATTTCATGATGTTGAATGCACTTTAACCCATTTTTTTCCTTCTCAATAGGTCTTTATAGTATCACCTATAATCAAGAACATGCATGTTTTTAGCAAAAAAAAAAAAAAAGAACATGCATGTTTGAAAGGTGTATTTGAGATTACATTTGGGCCTCCAAACATGAGGTCAGAAGTCACTTTTAGACTTTTTGCAAGAAGTTTATATGATGAAGACGTAAATAGAAGAAATTAAATACCTTCCGAAAATATGGGAAACTAAAATGAAATTCTGGGGAAAAAAAACATATGGACCTAATTAAAGAACTACGTGAACCTGATTAAAAATTAGTTAAAATTATAACGAATTTGAGATTAATTATTTATGGAAAAAGGCCAAACATAAGCTTTTATATTTATGGGTCATGAAAGGTACGGCCAAACAGTTAAGTAGCTAACAAAACCGCCACCAAACCAAGTAGAGAAAGGAGATTTCCCTCCTCTAAGCTTTCGTTTGTTTCTCATGGGTGGGGCCAATAAATGGAATGTTAATTTTTTTTTTTTTTTTCCTTTTTACCGTGACATGGAAGGTACGGCCAAATGATGGAATTTTTTTCCATATATTTTTTTTAATTTTTAATTTATTTTTATCATATTGTATTTTGTTGTGAGTAACTGAGTATTAATTGCCTACTAATTCTTGTATTAATTATTTTTTTTATTTAATTTGTTGTGTTACTTAACGGTTAACTAATTATTGGATGGATTAAAATAAAATATTAAAAATAAAAATAAGGTATATGTAACATATATCTTAATTTTAAGAAAAATCTTTTTGAGTTTTCATAATAAAAGAGAGATGTCTATAATTTACATAAAATAAAGGGGTAGATACTAGATAACGAATTTTAGTCGTTATTTATATATTTATATATCATATCATTGATTTTTATATAAATATATTCTGAAAATATATTCAACTCACACATCACCTTATAACCTTATTCTTGTCGTGTTAAAACAAACCTAAGGCGTTGAAAAATGTACAAAGGTAAAACAAATAAACAATGACTAAAGAGGCTGAACTGACTGGAGCCAATAAAATTGGTTCTAATTAAATTATAAACGTCGCATTCCCATCGCAATTCTTCAAGCGACAGGGACGTGTTTGCAATATGAATTTAAATATAGCCACTTTGCTAATAATTGGAATTAATTAATATTATCATTAGTCTTGTCTTGTAGGGAGCTATCGTCTCTCTGTAATTCTTTTGTTGGCCCAGAGATAGTCGTCTCTTGATAATTAAAAGAGTCAAAAAAAATTAATTATGGAGAGGATAATACTTATTAGACTTATTAGAATTACTCCACGTTGACATATAAATTTATTTGTTTTAAGATTAATTAAAGAAATATGGAAAAATGAAGGACCATAAAATTATAATTACTAAAAATGACCGAACATCATAATATAAATTTAAAATTATTAAATTGTACCTAATTAAACCTCCTAGTTATCTCTTTTATCCCTTTATTCATAATTAAAAAAAACAACTAAAATTAAGACTAAAACTGTCCACCATGATTTAATTGTATCTTTTTTTTTTTTTTTTCAATATATTATTTAATTAGCAATGGTTAAACTCATATTTTTTTTAATTTTTATTTTTTACCAATATATATTATCAAGTTATTCGATTTATATTATCAATGTTGATATTAATTAATCTCTTTTTATAAAAATAAAAACTAAACTCATTCTATATTTTTCTAGAATATAATAATTTTTTTAGATTTTTTTTTATTTTATTAACATTAAATGAATTTTTTAACAAGCGTAATTTTTTTTGGATACATTTAACCAACATAATTTTTTTCTAAAACATAAAATAAATCATATAAAATTTTTTCATTTACCATATATAATGAATTATAAAATAATTTGGGTTTTATTAAAATTTAAAAAAATTATTTTTAATTAAAAATTGTTTGCTTTTAAAAAAGAATATAATTCTTACAAAATTGAAGAATGAGTGATTTTTTTCTTTAAATATCTGTGCAATTTTTTAAAAATGAAAATCAAGATAAGTTGTTGTTAAATTTAGAATTTTTTATTAGTTTTAAAAATAGGATATAAAAGAAAAACGTAGGAAGAAGCGTAAAAGATTTTGATAGAGGTATTTTTGTATATAATTTTTTTAAATAATTACAATTTTTATGATTTTATTTTTTTTTTTGGTAAATATATTTTCCTCCAAATCTTCATTTTAATCTTTCCAAGAAAGATTACTTCAATTGAATACGGAAGAGGTAATTAATTGAATGAAATAGCATCTTGTTAGCTAAAAATTTACCTTTCTTTTGTAACTGAAAAATGTACTCATAGATTGCGAGAGCCCTTTTTTTAAAAAAAGAAAAAAAAAAAAAAATGGAAAATGTATTTTATGAATTTTTGTGATATGTTTCTACAGAAAACGTGACCCCGTCTATCATTTGTTCTGGTCGTGGAGCATGCTTCCTTGACGTGCACGCTTAATCATTTCGCGCTAATTGTATATATATATATATTATTTTTGGAAAAAAGTACAGTAAGGTCTCAAAGAACTATAAAAAATTATAAAAAAGTTTCATAGCAAATTTTTCGAACAAAAAAGTCCCTAAGGATTGTATTGTGATTAATTCTAAATGAAAATTTACATTGTTGCCCCATTGAATAATACGCTTATTTTCACAAGCTTCTGTGCTAATTTTGACAACTTTGTATACCTATTTTGACAAGTACATGTATCTATTTTGATAAGTTCATTTTCCCACTTCGACAAGTTATTACATGGCAAACTATTGTACCTATTTTCACAAGCCTCTATGCAAATTTTGACTACTACATCGGTCTAATTTGACAAGTGTATGTGCCAACTTAGACAAGTTCATTTTTCCACTTGGACAAGTTATAAAATGGATAGTTAGTGTGTCATTTTCACAAGCCTCTATGCCAATTTTGACAATTTCGTCCGTTTTTATATTGATAAGTGTATGACAAGTTTATTTTTACAAATTTATTTTCCCACTTCTACAACTTAATGTGCCTATTTTCACAAGCCCCTGTGCTAATTTTGACAACTTCGCTGCTTGTTTTGACAAGTGCATTTGCTAACTTTGACAAGTTCATTTTCTCACTTGGAGAAGTTATAAAATGACAAGTTAAATGTGCATATTTTCACAACCCTCAGTGCCAATTTTGACAACTTCGCTGCCTGTTTTGACAAGTGCATTTGCCAACTTTGACAAGTTCATTTTCTCACTTGGACAAGTTATAAAATGACAAGTTAATGTGCTTATTTTCACAAGCCTCTGTGCCATTTTGACGACTTCATTTGCATGTTTTGCAAGTGCATCTACCAACTTTGATAAATTCATTTTCATACATTGACAAGTTATGAAATAACAAGTTAATGGGGGTAACGAAGTAATTTCACATTCATAATTAATCATAATGCAGTCCATAGGGATCTTTTTGTAAGGGGGATTTGCAATGGGACTTTTTGTAATATTTTCTAGTTCTTGGGACCTCAATGTGATTTTTCCCATAGTGTTGGATAAAAGAGTATATTTATTGTTTGCCAGCAAAAGGAAAATAGTATGAAAATACTCTTGCGGATCCTTAATATAAAATATTATTTAAAGTATAGATTTTATATCAAGGACATAAGGTAGTACCATAGTATAAAAACTCAAACCAGATTGGCGAGGTCAAACAAATGAGTTGGTTTATTGTCTGACCATTGACCAACCCAGTCAAGAATTTTTGATTGATTCGCCAAGTTAGGTTTTATATATACTTTTTCTTTTGTTATTGAGCTTAAACAACATTTTGAGTTAAAAATTATAAAAATAGCAATCCACCGTATTTGTGCTTTATTAATTATTATTTTTCTGAATTATGCATGATTTATTATGAATTAATGCCATTATTAAATTTAAATATTACTCTACATATGGATGTTTTTCTATATTTTAATTAAGTCATACTCCTCCAATTCTAAATGTAGAACCTAATTTATAATGCAAATTACACTACAAACTAAGTATTACATTTAGAACTGAATGTAATATTATTTTAAATGATTAGACTTGCCGATTGAAATTTTTTATTTATTAGGTAATTAAAAGTTTAGGTGGGTGGGACCCACATATATATGTAATTAGCATTATATTTAGCATTTGTGTGTGTGTTACAAGATCGTGTGGGTCCCACTATTTTATGTGCAGAGAGAATCGAATCCTCATCCTTTTGGGACTTACAATATGAGAAGTTTCTTACTATTTTAAATTATTAGACTTGCTGATTGAAGTTTAAACCATTGTTAGAAAACCAACATTATATTAGGCCCATAAGTTTATAATCCTAAATAACCAAACATGAGACAACAAAAGGAATGAAGGCTATGGAAATCTAATCATAGTCTATAAAAACATTAGTACAATCCCATGGTAAGAGCAGCTGCTATTGTAATGGAAGTCTCCAATCCCAAACATCAGATGACCTTCTTCTTCATCACTCAACTGGAGTAAGGAAAGAGTGTATACCGAATACAATGAAAAGAATTCCACCTGCCAATGCAATCTGCGAGACATAAAGTTTAATGTCTCTACTATACAACTCATACACCATATAAAAAAATAAAACTCATTCCACCAACTTGTTTCTTCAGATATTTTCATTCTCTCTTATACAAGGTAAATAGATAATAATGGGAAGGCCCTCTTTCACGTATCTATATTTTTTTTCTCAATTTTTAATTTATTACTTATGTTTTTTTTTTTCTCTTAATTAAATCATTTAATATAGCAAAGTTACAAGAGCTAGTAATGCTAACAGAGCAAAGTTGCAGGATTTAATTAAGAGAGAAAAATATAGACATCAAATTAAAAATTGGAAAAAAGTCAATGTTTTGAAACTTGGACCAGCCGAACAAGACCAGAAACCGGTGAACTGGTCAATAGACCTGTCCGATCCGAACACAAACCCAGTTTTTTTTTTTTTTTTTATTTTCATATTAATTACTTTGAAATCTTTAAAATAAAAAAAATCGACTCTTTTAACCCTTAAAATACCCCAACTAATTTATTGAGTTTGGAACCTTGAAAAAATATTTGCAACATGTTTTTCTCACTGTAGATTTCTTGCTTGTTATTTTTTTTTTTTTTTTATAAGAAAAAGTTTTGGAGGGGTTCGACATTTGACTCACGATCTAACCTTCCGACCTTTAACCCAATACTAACTCACTTGAGTTAGTTTAGTAACGGGTTTTAGAACATTTGAAAAAAGTATAAGTAGCTGCAACATGTCTTTCTCACTGTAGATTTTACTTAATGCAAAATTCTTGCTTGTTATTTTGTTGGTTTGTCAGTAGTCTGAACCTTATATTGACCCATTTTGTGAGAAGTTATAATATGAACTTGATCCATGGGCTTTCCCAAATAAAAAGGATACTAACCATGTGGGGGAGAAACATAACGTGTGGCCATAGCATATATAGGTAAAGCCCAAGAGAGGTTTAAATTACTAAATTCTAAACTCAAAGGTAGACAACAAAGAATAAAATGGCTTCTAGTAATGGGTTTGATCGGTAAGCACTAAAGCCCATTCAGAAACTCTACGATTTGAGAGGATTAGCCATTGCAATAAATACTCTAGGCCCAACCAAAAAAACTAATAATAATAAAGAATTAAACGGCTTACTATTCTTTCAGATATTTGAGATGCCAAAGTCTTTCCTCCAACAACAGCTATAACAGTGCTAACTGCTTGTCCCCTAAAAAAAAAAAAAAAAAAAAAAAAAAAAAAAAAAAAAAACAAAATCCCCAAAAAAAAAAAAAAAAAAAACAAAAGAAATTAGGTATTTGTTTATTTTTTAAAAAATATAAGAAATTTTTTATAAAACTATTCTAAATACATAAAACAAAATCAAACAAGGCCTCTAAAGTTCACTCCCAAATAATTGCTGGATTTTTGGGCAAGTGAATCCTGCGGCCATCTGTATGAGTCCAAGCAAGCTAAGAACATTGCATGTGCAAGGTATGCACATTCGCAAGTGTGTACGAAGAATTTCAGGAAGAAACCACTGAATTAACTTACTAACATCATCCGGAACCACTTGTTGGTCAGGTGGGGCTTTGGTCAGCTGACCTTCTAAAATTTGTCAGTATATATATGTATTTATTATATGATATTTTATTTTGGTCAATAATTTACCCAACTAATCTTTTATCTTCTCAATAAGGACAAATCTTTAGTATTATCTTATATCTTATTTTGATTTATAATTATGAGTTGTTATTTATTTGTATTTTTAATGTTACATGATACTAGTTAGTAAATAGTTTAATATATTTATTTTTTGTCCCTAACTAAAAATATTTTCTAGTTACGCCACTAACATGGCCCCAAAAATTTCCCCATTGTATATTATTAAATAATTCTAATTCAAAGATACTCCTCCTGGTCTTTAATATCAAATATATTTTCCTAATTTGATTAGATTAAGAGAGTTGATTAAGTTAGTTGATATAACATATTTCTTAAAACATTCTAACAATCTTCCTTAATTATCTCATTTTCTCCTCTTTGATTATTGCTATGGGAACATTATATTAATATAGTAAATTAAGAAAATATTAATAAATATGAAAAATATATCTTATATTTAAGATCAAAATGAACTTTCTAAATATGTCTTATATTAGGCGGGAGAAGAAGTAGTATAGTAAAAACTTACACAATGCCACCAAGAACCACACCAAATGGATTCTCATCAGCAGCCAAACCAATGGTAGCCAGCTGAAACAGAATGAATCGATGTTAAGTGCTGGACCAAAGTCTCAAGTCATTATGGAGTTTGAAAAAATAAAAACAAATAGTATATGAGTAAATTAAATATGCTAACCTGGCTCTTGTCACCCCACTCACCGAAAAAATTGATAGAAAATACCTGCATTATATATATATATATATATATATATATATATGAACATGATAATTAATGTGAATATATAAGGTGGTTATAGCTATTGGCATTTAGAAAAAGAAAAACTTTAGGGGAAATGCAATTTACTATACCTTTATAAATATGGGTGAGAAAAACTGAGTGAGAAAGGGCCGTTTCTGCTTTTTCAAGTCATCATTAACCTGGAAATGACAAGTTAATTGGGAACCTAAGATATAATGTGCATTATTTAGAACACCAAGTACATTTCATCTGATAAATTAAATCAGTTAATTCTAGAAGCAATGGATTCTTGGAATATCAACCAGAAAACTCCTTGTCCAACTCAAATATATCCATACACATCAGATAATAATAAGACTTGCAGGAATTCAGTCATGTTTATTACAACAATATCTAGCATCAAGATTCTTTCCAAGGTCAAAATTTCAATTCGATCTGTTTTATTTTTTGGTTCAATATTGTTTTATTCTAAGAAGAAAGAACAAAGTTTTTCTATTATTGGATGATTATTGTTGTTATACCTTATTGGTATCTTTAGTGGATCCGCCATTAGCCTTGTAATCCGCATCCTAATCACAACACAAGGATGATGTCAAAAAGTAAAACTGGAGTTAAAATAAGCGATCAAATTAATGAAAAAATAATGGAATGAACCAGTTTTGCTTCAACTTCGGCCAGTTCTTCAGATTCATCCCTGTCCAGTGAAATAATGTAGCATCAGTAAACAAATTAAGTATCGCATCCTTCTTCAGATAATATTGTAAGATATAATAATAATAATCATCATCATCATCATTACGTACTCATCTTCAAATATCGCATCCTTCAATGACCATAGTCCAAAACCAAAGAATAATAGTGTTGTAATGTGATGAGCCCATTTGCGAGAAATCTGCAGAACTACTCTACGATCAATATGTATGTGCAAGAACCAAAGGAAGTAAAACCTTACTAGAACTTAAATGGTAAATAATGGGGAAAATCAACATGGAGTCCTTATAGCTAGTTTTGCTCAATTTTAAATCAAGTTCCTAAACATTTTTTCCCTTTATATTAGATCTTTTAACTTTGTGCCATTAGCTCTATATATTGCCCTTTTCTGTTGAAGTTCTTTCTAGGGGAGAGGAGGGGATAACAATTTGTCTCTCAGTGTTCAGCTAAAGTATACATATATTTGATCATCTAAGTTTTCAAGTTTAAGTTTAATTAAGTCAAACCCATTTAGAGATGGGAAACATTTGCCCCATGTTACTTAAAAAAGACCACTATTTGCAGGCTTGGCTTCTTTAAGTTTATAAATATAGTAATTTTGGAACAGAAAATAGTGACTCGATAAATTTAAATAGTGATCATGCAATTAAAATAAAGCTAATGTACAAGTTTTTTTTAATATTAAAATATAAAATATATATGTATCTTATATAATTATAAAATTAATGTTAGCATGTTAAAATTAATAAAATCATCATTTAAAATACATATAAAAATATTTTGTCATATATAAGTGATGCTTTTTAATTTATAAATTAGAAAATAATAATTATAATATAAGTATTGTAAAAAAGAAGAAGAGAAGATTAAAAAAAGGCTAAAGGTATATTTATCACCTTTTAATTACCTCATTACCCAGCTATTTTTTTTAATATATTAAAGGGGTAGACACTATTAGCCTGAGATTATAAGCTGGATTGAACCCGTGAACTCCAATTTGATGCCACAATAATTATTTAAATGCAAGGATGACACTTCTAAAAGGATAATCAGCACAAAGAACAATATAATGACGAGAAATAGAATTGTCAAATTTCACATGCAACTAACGAAGAATGCTTAATTACCAGATTTGGAGCAGCCCAACCCAAAAGAGCAGATACAATGGTCATAACCTAAAATGTTGCAAATTTCTTTAACGACTTTAGATTTGAAAACATTAATTTTAACCCAAAAAAAAAAAAACCAGAAATATATAGATATGAAGCAAATAAGGAGGGGAAAATTTTCCTTACAGTCAAAGCTGATAGGCACCCTGACAAAACAATCCTTCTGGGGTAACGCATAGCCAAGATCTGAAAATAAGTATCATCATATCAGATACTCAGAGACTATCTCACTCATTTGGTAGTTCAAAACAAATTCAAAATAGAAGAATTTATTAAAAACAATTGCTTGATAAGAGTATATATAGAAGCCAAAGTTTTCATGTAAATATACAGTTTTCAGCTTTATTTGAAAGCAAGAAAAGATCATATAAGACCAAACACTGAAGAAGCTAAGAACCAACAAAAATTTTCCCTACCAAAAAGAAAAAAAATAAAGAAAGACTAACCGCAGCAGCGAAAAATGTATTGTCTCCGATTTCAGAGAGCACAGTCATAGCCAGAGACTTGGTGAAACCCTAATCAATGAAGAAAAACAGAATCAAGGGCCACATCAAAAGGCGAAAGAAATCAAATTCGAAACTGATGATGATGAAGCAGTTACCTGAACAACAGAACTCATTTTTTTGATGAAAGCGCGAAACTGAATACACAGATCAGCAGAGAGAAGAAGCTGAAAATGGCTCGTTGCCTTCGAATATATACAAGAGCTGGGAATTCTAAGGAATATTCAAATATTAGAAGTCATTTTCATAAGATACCTTAAATGGTTTTTAAGTGATATTTACTTTGGCATTTTCCTCCCAAGAACATGCATAAAAGTGCAACCTGGTCTCCTCCTATTTGAATTTGAAATATATTACCTACGTTCTAAATTATTAATTAAAGGGTATGGTGCTTAAATAATAATATGATTATCCGGGTGAAGGGATGGACTGGGGAAGGTACTAGGCAGGTAAGGATTAGCCCTTCTCATCTCGTACTTTTTCAGTTTCCCAAGATCAAGATCATTTTATAAACATACTAACAAACAAAAAAAATGAAGAAGAACTGTCTTATATTATTAGCTTGTTCATTAATATAATTCCCATGGAGTCTACATTACCTGCTCATTCTTACCTGCCCCTTACCTTACCTGCTTTGAGTTAAAATGCACCATTTCCATTAAAAGAGATAAATCTTTGATAATGAGAAAGGCACCGTTTTGAGCAAAAAAAAAGAAAAGAAAAGAAAGGCACCGTATTCTGATTTAAAAAAAAAAAAAAAAAAGAAAGGCACCGTTTCCATTAAAACGCACATGCCTGGAGCAAAAAAAATTAAAACGCACGTCTGCATCTTTTTTCCTGGAAAATTTCCCGCGAAAGGCAGCGAAAAAATGGAAGAAATTAGACAAACATGAATAGCAGAGGAGGTGGATGCGTGGGAAATAGAACCCTCCTTTGAATAACAGTGTCACCCTTACCGGAATTAGAGTTCGCAGATTCCGGAAGCTTATCACGCGGTCGGGCGAAGGATGGGACCGTCGACTCTGGAGTAGGCAGGGATTTGATTGGTTGGCTTTGGGAGCTAATTGCCCAAATAGGAACTCACGGTCCCATCCTTGTTGATTTGAAGCAGTACCATACTATCCTTAAGAACAAACTCAATCTCGCTTGAGCTGTGGTGGCCTTGAGCGGTTCCCGCTTTTCATTCTTTGAGAGAAAAGGCGCAACTTGCGAGAGGGATGGAGTGAAATTGGAGCATGTGTGGAAGTCGGGAGGTTGAGAGTGGGAAATGGAGCATTACAAGTGGTTAGAGCTCCTTTCCTATTTTTGTCCAAATTTAACTGTCATATTTCGTTTTACCTTCCCAAAGAACACAAAAATCATTCATTTTATTTGTTACAGATTCATCTTCTAAACAGGGACTCTTGAAAATGGGATATATACAAGCAAGCGTCTCTTTGTTGTTAAGACTTTCCAACCATGGACTTCTATGTTGCGTGTGGACAAGGTTTTTATTTATCCCTCTATATCTTTCAGTTTCATTAAAGCCATAATATATAATGATATATAATAATTAACCTTATTCATTATAATGCTTCAATTTGTGATTATTTCTTTAAAAAAAATCTCAATCCCCCTCCTTTTCTTTTCAGCAGAATTCATCACTTTTTCCAAAAGTTATTTGACTTTTGATCTGTGTTGGTGCTAATGAGATTGTGGATAGAAATAATCCAATTCTTGTTCTCCATTTGTTTTCTTTGTCTTTGCATTCGATTATAATTTGTCAAACTTGAAGTGCAACTGTTGAAATATGAGTATTATTTAATCATCTATCTTTATAAAACCAATGATGTTGATGTTCCAGCTCTTGTAGAACTAGAAATACTTTCCAAGGGTCCTAATTTAGGTTGGTAGGAGCAAAGAACACGTAAAGAATTTAAATTAATTTAATTTGTGCTGTTATATAAAAATTTAGATTTTTTTTTTTAAGATATGGTTTTCTTATTGTGTATAGGTGAATCATAATGGATGATGATCAATTGAAACCAAAAATAGGAAAGGAGTTTGGAAGTTTAGAAGAAGCATGGATGTTTTGGAATGATTATGCTAGAAGAATTGGATTTGGAGTTAGGAAACATGGTGGTACAAAGAACACAAAAACTGGTGAAACTATAGCACACAGGTATGTATGTTGCAAGGAGGGTCTGAAAGATGAAGGCAAAGGAGAGAGACAATCTTCTAGGCAGCGAGGTGAAACAAGGACTAACTGTAAAGCACGAATGGTGGTATCTTATATTAATCAGAAGTTCAAAATCACTAAATTTGATGAAGAACATAATCACCCCCTCCACACCCAAGAAACAGTGCACTTGTTGGTATCCCAAAGAAATTTATCGAAGTTGATGAGTGTGAAATAGACCTTGCAAGGAAGTCTCGGGCTCCAACAAAAAGCTACATTTGACTTAATGAGTACATATGCTGGGGGTAAAGCAAATGTTGGATATACTCGCATAGATGTGCAAAACTACCTTCAATCTAAAAAGAAAAGAAGTTTGAAGTATGGAGAGGTAAGGTGCTTATTTGAATATTTTCAACAGCAACTTGCTACAAATCCTGCATTTTATTACAAATATCAGGTGGACACAGAAGAACATATTACCAATGTGTTTTGGCGAGATCTTTGGAATGTTAATAGATTATGCACATTTTGGTGAGGTTGTAGCTTTAGACACAACATATGGTACAAATAGTGGTAATCGACCCCTTGCAATTTTTTCAAGCTTTAATCATCACAGAAGTGCGGTCATTTTTGGAGCAGCGTTAATTTTGATGAGACTATTGAGTCCTTCACGTGGGTGTTAAAAACTTTTTTGGATGCTCATATGTAGAAGAAGCCTAAAACTGTCTTTACAGTCCAAGATCAAGCTATGGCAAGAGCTATAAGTGAAGTTCTTTCGGATACAAAGCATTGTTTGTGTACTTGGCACTTAAAACAAAATGGCATTAAGCCCTTGGAAACTTGATGAAATGTGGGTCGCATTTTTTGACTGATTTTTGCAAATGCATGTCTAAAATTACAGAAGTTGACAAGTTTGAAGAATCTTGGAGCCAATTGTTATCTTCTTATGATGTTCATGAAAATAGGTGGTTGAAATCCATGTATGCTATTAAGGAGAAATGGGCTTGGTGTTATGCGAGGCGGACCCACACTAGTGCCAGTGTGGGCAAGTGTAGACATAAAAAATTTTAAAAATATATATGTTGTGAAGGACTTCCATTGCAATTTATCTGGTTAGAGTAGTTGGTTAGAACCTAGCCCATCTGTCTACCGGTCCCGGGTTCGAACGCTCTTATATCCTTTCCTTCTTCTTTTTTTTTTCAATTTCATCGTGCTCATGCCTCAGTCCTCACTGATCCCTCCTCCAAACTTCTTTTTTTCTCAATTTCATTATGCTCACTCCTCAGTCCTCACCGATCCATCCTCCAAATCGTTCAGCCACACCGCTTCCAGATCCTTGGCGTTGCTTCTCAATTCCGATACTCTTGCTTCTCGCTTCCGGATCATCCGCGCCTACAAGATCGAGCCTGGGTAAGGGGCTTCGGGAAGAAGGAATTCAGCAACAACAAGTAATCCCTTGCTCTTTTATTGGTGAGTTGCTTGCAATGTCCCACTCTCTTAAAAAGCTTTCAGAAATTCTAGATCCTCGGCATTGCTTGCGATGATGAGGGAAGTGGTAATAAATTAATAATAAGAAAATGAACCCACCATTTGTTCATTTTTGCTCTGTTAATTTTTTCTATTAAATGTTTATTGCTTCCTTGGTTTGAACCCACCATTGTCGAACCTAGCAGTGAGGTATGCGAACCCATTTTTGCTCTGATTTTTTCTATCAAATGTTTTATATTTAAGCAATATTGGTTTTTGATTCGGGGTTGTTTGTATTTGGATATTGATTCTAGCATAAGGCATTGGTTTATTGTTGTTGGTTTTGGTTGATGTTTAATGGATGTTAAGGAGGAGAGAATTAAAAAGCGTTAATGCTATCTTTCGAGTCCACATTCCTTTGACATCTTCAAATCGCATTCAAATCCCCTTCACTAATAGGAATCATTTGTCGGTGGTGTGTGTGGTGTGTTATTCAAGTATTGATGCCAACTTTTTATGGGTCAAAACTGTACGTAACATTAATTGTATTTCAAATAATTGTTAATAGAACAACATAACATGAAAATAATTTTCTTTTGGATTAAACTTTCGTTTGAACCAAATGGAGCCGAGGTAATACTTGTTATTTGGACTAAGTGCTTGTGTCTACATTTCGCCGAGAAGCCTATTGATTATTTTAGGTTAGGTTTTACCAAGAGGAAGTATTAAACAATTATCTCTTAGGATTACCCTCTAATTCTTACCCGATGGAGAATTATTTGTCTTCGATTGCTTTGTAACTTCATTTCTAAGAATTTGCCCCGTAGTTATGAAAGGTGCATAAGGTGAATAAATACACTTAACCTCTTGCCTCTCTATTTATTTGTCAAGTGCCAAACCACGATTTCCATATGTCTAAATCCAGGTATTTGTGAAAGGACATTAATATTCTTAGATCGTGCATTTGGCATAGTAAGATCAAGATCTTAGTCATATTTGCACAGGATTCCATTTTAAACTTGCTTATACAGCTTATCTTTTTTCTAGTTACTACATGTGCAGTGATTACCTAAACTTTTTCTCATGGGCTGAAAATTGTTTGTGTGCTCTAATTGCAATTATTGAGCAGTTGGTGTCATTGAGAATGATTTGGCTCTTCGTTATTTTGTTCATTGCGATCAAAGGTTCGCATAACTTGCTTGGACATTGAGAAAGAGTTTCACCTAGTTTTGAACTTGTTTTCTTTTATTGTTTATATTCTTTTGTTTTTTAATGCGTTTAAAAATTTCCTTAAAAAAAATTTTCGGGGGCGCTGCTCCTGAACCCCACCACTAATTGTGCACCCACAAACCTAAAATCCTGGGTCCGCCACTGGTGTTATGTGAAGACTTCTCTCACATTAGGAATGAGGACCACACAACTCGCTGAAAGTATAAACGTCGATGTGAAGCAATGTATGTCACCAAATTTAGACATCAATGAATTCTTCACCACTTTTGACAGAGTTGTTTCAGAGAAACGGGACAAGGAATTGAAGTTGGAGTTTGATTCTACGCAAAAGATACCTAGGATAGTAAATCCAAGTGCACCAATATTGCGCCAACTTTCAAAAACTTATACCCCAGGTGCCTTTGACATGTTCCAAGAACAATGGGATCTCCAATTTGCTGTGAAGTTAACTGAACATAATGAGAAAGAGCCTTTAATTATATACACTGCCCATATGATTGATGAAGTTAATTATATACACTGCCCATATGATTGATGAAGAGGGGGAGTGGAGAGTTGCTTTTAAGCCCGACATACATGAAATTTTTTGCACTTGCGGGATGTTTGAGACCACAGGGATATTGTGTTGTCATGCGTTGAGAGTATACGAGACAAAGGGTGTGTTTATTATGCCTGAGAAATACATTCTCAAGAGATGGACTAGGGAGGCAAGGAGTGGTGTTATGCATGACACTACAGGAAATGAGATACAATTGGATCCTAAACTTGAAATCACGCTAAGATATAGAGATTTAGTGCATCAATTGGTAGGATTGGCAAAAAAAGTTGCTAAGAGTCATGAAACATACAAATCTTGCATTACATGTACATGATACAACTCTCACATATTACATCTTTTGATTCATACAAGAAACTAAAACATACATCAAACTCTTTTGGCGGATTTTTTTTACTAAAACAGACATTAGACTCTTTTGGTGCCTATTTTTTTGGATGCACCAACATTGCACAGCTTGTTGCACATTTCTTTTGGAGCTTGGGAGTGCACAAAAAAGTTTTTTTGGAAGGATGGAAATTGCTCTTTTTCACAAGACAGCAACCATCTCCACCTACAATCAATGTCAAGAAGATTAATTTCCATCCTTACTAATATATCTCAAAGTTACAAAAACAATGTACAGTGTAAATGTTAAACTGTGCAACTTCTTACCATGGCATGCAATTACATATAGCATTGTTTTTTAAGCTTTCAGCAAGGTTCATAACTTCTTACAATGGCCAATGCAAGTACATAAAGGCATAATGCATACAAACCACGAAAAGAAAAAGAAACCAAACCGGGTAAAAGCTATTAAATACTTGCAGGCAAGATTCCCAGCTTCAGATTTCCATCAAATGCATAAACAAGACCACTGACATCTAATACAAACGGTCCTAACTGTCTGTGCACAATGCCATTAAAACCATTCTGATCCCATATGTTGTCATCAGCTACAAGCATTTCTATCCATTCCCTTGGCAATAAAATATTACTCTGGAGTAGGCAGCATTAACTATTCAAATATTCATGATGTAACACAATGTCATCAGTAAGGTAAATGTTTATTTAAAGAATAATTCAACAAGAGCTAGGTCTCACCCAATAAAATAAAGAGAGAAGCAATGTGTGAAATTTAAAAATAAATGTAAAAGGCTTCAACTTGTTTCATTCTTCTTATTTAAAGGCAAAGCAGAATATACTAACAAGGCTTTCTAAAGTGAAATGGGGTACCTAATAATTCAACTCATCAATTAACATAGAAGATCAAAATACCATTCAAGAAAATCACAGATCTAAGTCCAAAGATATTATTTGAGTGAAAAGTGATTCATAAGCATGTGGCTTGCATTTAAAATCTAAAAAGAAAAGGTTTTATATGAGAACCAACACAAGCAATATTGACAAGATATATCAGTAAGTTCAGCTCATATTATCATCATCACCTTCTTGCCAAGTTTCCAGGACTATCATCAATAACTGTTGGTATGATTTCATCAGTTGAAGTTAGAACATCTTCATCTGGATAATGAGCAATATATGGAAATGGGTACTATCCCAGAACCATATAATGCAACGTATGTATTAGAAATAACATAATAATCACATGATAGATTTACAGAGCTAAAAGAAGATGAGCATGAAACATTATGATTTATGAAGAAAATGACACAAGAATTAATAACAATGTCTCAGGATAAAGTAATGGAGCAAGGTAAAAAAGAAATAATGCTTTAAATGATTAGCAATTGAAGTAGATGATATAACATTTATCTTATACATGGTAGAAAAAAGGAAAAGAAAATGAGTTAGCATCTGTGGCTGCGTATTAAATATCAGTGTAAGAAACTATGCAACCATAATAATCACACTTATAACTAAAATAATTTCACTTATGAGAGAAAAAAATTAGAAATGGAAAAGCACACCTTCAACCAAACCATGTCGGTATCACACATCAGCAGCTCAAAACCAAAAGGTAGTAATTCAACACAACTCCCTTCAACCTGAGCACAAAATTTTTATTAATATTCCTGTATTTCTCTTTTTTAATGTAGCTCTTGGCCTCAAAACTAGAACATCGGAGGTTACCTTTTAAGCATAGCAACAGTTTTGGAATGCATCCACATCATGAGAATAAATTCAAGCAAACAACATTGGAGGACCACTAGCATCATAATCAGCAAAGCTTGAAAACAGAACAACAATCAGCCAAAAGAAGGTAACAAAAACTTACAAAACGGAGAGATTCAGGAGTAAACAACTTAAGCGGGCTCAGCGTGATTTCCAGCGAATGGGTAAACAAGGAGCTAAAATCCAGTGATTACAGAGAACGAAGGATCAGTGGATATAAATAGATTGATAACGCACGGCACGGTGTTGGGCCTTTGCGCCAGCAGCTCGAGGAGGTGTGGCCGACAGAGGTTGATGCGGTTCGAGAAATTTGGAGAGTGATCAGATTTCTGGCTTGGGTTCCTGCCGCCAGACGCCGTGAGCGAGAGCAACAGCACCAGCAGCTCGAGGTGGCGTCGCCGATGGAGGTGGATGTGAGTCGACAGATCTGGAGAGTGATCGCTCCCTTGGAATTTGAAGAGCATTTGGGATTTGTTTTTTTAAAAAAAATGAATGGTCAGATTAAATTAAAACCGACGATCAGGATTTATCTCTTTTAATGGAAACGGTGCGTTTTAACTCAAAGTAGGTAAGGGGCAGGTAAGAATGAGCAGGTAATGTGGACTCAATTCGTTCCCATGTGCCAAGCTTACCATGTATCCTCCCAAATAATATACTTATCCTCTCATTCAAAGTTTCTCTCCCTCTCTTCTCTTGTGCTTTTGTTATGGTCTGGTACTTAATATCAACGTATTTATCTAATTTGATTAGATTAAAAAAGTTAGTTAAGTTAGTTAATATTATATGTACATATTTTCTAAAATATTTTTATCTCCTCAATTCTTTCATTCTCTTTCTTCCTTAATTATTGTTGAAGGACTATCAATATAGGTAGATTGAGAAACAATTAACAAATATAAAAAATATGCCTTATATTTACTATTTAGGACCAAAATTAAGTCTTTAAATATATTTTATATTAAGGATTGGAGGAGTATCTTTTTGCCATATATCTCCAGTGAGCTTGACATGAAACCCTAGCTTAGCTTCATCCTTAAACACCACATTCTCTCTGCATTATTCTCTCACCTTCAATAATCATCAAACTAACAAACTATTAGTTGAGGTTTGTAAAATAGAGAATACAAGTTTGAAACATAGAAAAAACACACTTATTGGGGCTAGGGTGTCACTCGACACTTCACAAATGTTTTTGTGTTTCTTTTTATCATTAAATTCTATATAAAATGAGTGATATTTTGATATCTTATAAACAAAAAAGTATAGATATTTTCAAAACAAATTATGATTTTTCAAAAAATATTTCAGAAAAATGGTGCAGTTTTCTTTTTCATTTGGAGCACTAAATCTTGAAAACATCATAAAATATTGAAAAAAATATTTTTTCGCCAAATGTCACTAATTTTATGGAAAATCTGATATTAAAAAAAATACAAAAAAAAATATTTGGAAAGGTGCAGCTATCACCCATCCCCTTGTTGAGAGAGGCTTTATCACATAAAAAAGGATTAAAGTACAAAAATGCACATGTGCTTTATCTCGAAAGCGCCAACACCAAGTGCTTCTTTTAGGTGCAAAAGTATACATGTGGTTGGTTATAAATTATGTGCAAAAATACCGTTTGACCATTAAATTTGACTTTTTTTGCTTACAAACGGTGATGTGGCTTTCAAAGTTGCGAGAAATACACATATGGTTTGGCAAAAAGAGCGTCCAACACCATTTTTTTAATTTAATAATTTTATTTTAATTAAAGGAAAATTATTATTTCTCTAGGTATAATTCTGGAAGGCCAAATTTTTTATTTCCATAATTTATTTATTTTTTAAATCCTTATTCAATTTTCTAAATAATAATTTATAAATGATATAATATGTCCTTTCTGATAATTATTTCGGTTCTACTACAAAATTTAGGTACCCAGATTAAACACCTCCCGTTTCCTTCCTCTTTTTCTACTTTGCGACCTCCATAAATTAAGCTACGTTCTCTTTTATGTTGCCGAGAAAGAATTGAAGCTAGCATGAGAACGTTTAGAAAATGTGTCGTTGCAATTCTCTTGGTAATGCTTCAAGTTCTTTGCAAGTTGCAACGAGTCCCTGGCATTAACGGAGAATGGAGAGGACCAGGGGAGTACTTACATAGTTCACGTAGACAAATCCAAAATGCCTGAGACTTTCGAGCATCATTATTCAGCCTGGTATGAATCATCAAATTTCAAATGCATAAATACTCATTTATTAATTATTAATTAGAAAATTTAATAAGGATTTAAAAAATAAATAAATTATGAAAATAAAAAATTTGGCCTTCCGGAATTATACCTAGAGAAATAATAAATTTCCTTTAATCAAAATATAATAATTAAATTAAAAAAAAAACTCTTTTTGCCAAACCACATGTGTATTTTTACACTTTTAAAAGCCACGTCATCGCCCGAGTTAGCAAAAAAAGTCAAACTTAATGGTCAAACCGTATTTTTGCACCTAATACATAACTAGCTACGTGTGCAATTTTGCATCTAAAAAAAGCACTTGGTGTTGGGCGCTCTTTGGAGTAAAGTACATGCGTATTTTTGCACCTTAACCCTTTAAAAAAATCTCAATGTGCCCGACTTTTACTATCTGATACTCCCTCTGCTACTTTTATAATTGTTGGTGTCGATGCCTAAATTCTCATTTAATTAGTGGATTTTTCGACTCTTCTCGAGTGCTATGTAGATTCTATTGGCAACGATTACTATAAAAAAATTGGTTAATTCAAGTCTCATTTGAGGACACTGTCCTTAAGAGCTACTCCGTAACTATTGGCAAAATAAGAAGTGGCCCTCCATAAGATAAAATGGATCCTTTCTACAAATAACAGGTTGAGCAAAACTGATAAATCTGATGAAACTCTCAAAAGCATGTATATTGAATAATGGCTAAGAGTACAAATGAATATATGGGCATGTACATAGATGATGAGATCGCATCAAATCTCTAACTGGGAATATCTTGATTCTATCATGATTTAAATTTGGAATTCTAATCCTAACTACTTAAAGATACTAATAGTAGATAATAATGATAATGGCTATTGTGTTTTTCCTTATTACAAGAATAATAGATTTCATGATCATTTAAACAAAAATTAATGAGTTTCATTTTCTATTTTGAAGCGTGCTCGAGCCTCCAATGCCATAGTCATGAATCCCCAAGTCTTTCGGCCATAGGTGCAACTCTTCTCCCTGGTGTTGATTCTAGAATGTAGAGCCTGTCACAATATCTCCCTATTCCAATCACACTGTTCGTGCGTAAGTCTAATATTACAAAAATTTTTTTAACAAAGAGCAATGCAAGATCATCTTTATGAGTGAGCTTACCAACTAACAAAAGATTACACTTAAAATCTGATATTTTTAAAACATCTTTGAGAAATATCTCATTCTGTAATTTGTGGTTTCCAGATGACTTCACCGATATTCGTTGGCCATTTGGCTTAAGCACAGGAAAGTACATTCCATTCCTTTCATTTAATATAAATTTATCCTAACAAATTATGTGCTATTTGCCCTTGAGTCTATTACTCATACTTTATTAAAGTCAAAGTTTATTGAGGGCTTACCGGCTATGTTCACCACAGGTTGGTTTGATGACCTAGTAGCGAGATCTTTCTGTCTGTCCATCTTACCATTCAACATCTACATAATTGTTCATACTATGGAAGCGTTAGACCAAGGATTGGACTCTATGTTGTGTTTGCATATGCTACCTTTGGTCCATTGCGCCTGTCATTCCACGAGCTTAATTTGTCTTGTTGCTCTCTATTTTCCTTTCTCCGATTGGAAGGATAGCCTATGATTTCACAGCACTTATCCTTGGTATGTCTAAGCCTCTGAAAGTGCCCACATCGAGGTTTTTCTTTCCTCTCATCCTTGTCGTTCTTCATATCTTGCACGTGAAAGGCCATAGTCTCAGGGTTTCTTCGACGTAATGCATATGTGTTTTTGCTTCTCATCTTCCGAGGCCAAGGATATGTTGCCCCTACACTCATCAGGGGTTTTATGCTAAGGATATGGGTTTTAACTACAATAAATTCCTCATCTAATCCCATGAGAAACTCATGCAATTGTTTACTATCCTTGGCCTCTATTATTTGCTTCTCAATATCACATTTGTAGCTCCCGCAAGTATATCTTGGTAGAGGTTTCAAAGATGCTGCCTCATCCCAAAGTGCTTCAACTCAGTGTAGTAGGATGCCACATATTGTTTGTCTTGTCGGTAACATGTTATGTCACATCGAAGTTCATATGCCTTAGGAGCACTACCCTTCCCAAAGCGTTCCTCAAGCTCCAACCATATTTTCATTGCCGTTTGAGAGTACTTGACGGTCTTTCGAAGCTCCTTGTCCATTACACTCTTAAGCCATCCTTTCACCATGGCTTCACATCGAGTCCAATTAGAAAGATCGATTGAAACGACCTCAAGCTTCTTGACCAAACCATTAACGAACCTAAACTTGATTTTAGCTAGGAACATGTTTGTCATGTCCATTACCCATTCTAAATAGTTAGTCTCGCTCAGCAACTCGCCGACAAAAACTTGCCCTGGGTTGTCTGAGGTATGCAAAAAGAAATGATAACTCACATCTTGATTGTACTCTGGTACCATGATAAATATGATGAAACTCTCAAAAGTATGTATATTGAATAATGACGAAGAATACATATAAATATATAAGCATGTGCGTAGATGACGAGATCACATCAAATCTCTAACTGGGTACATCTTGAATCTATCGTGATATAGATTTGGAATTATAATCCTAGCTACTTAAAGATACTAACAGTAGATAATAATGGTAATAATTGTAGTAGTAATAATAATAAGAAGATATTATTCTTCAAGAATAACGAAATATAGTAAAACTCAGCAAACAAAAAATCAAGGATGAAAGAAGGGCTTGAAAGCTCATGAAAAGTATATTTGAGTCTTATGTGGACAACACCTTATATAGGCCACGGGATAAGAGACGTTGGCACAATTTGAACATGGTCAAAGACCAAATCAATCAGCCATAAAGTTAGAGCCGGGAAATCGGGCCGAGCCCATCGGGCCGGCCCGTTTAAGCCCAGGCCCGTAGGGCTCGGGCTTAAAAAATCGGTCAAAATTTTGAATTTGGCCCTGTAGGGTTGGCCCTGCAGGCTTCGGCCGGCCCGGTAGGCCCGTTTCACTGTAGCATTGGTTTTTTTTTAAAAAAAATTAATTACTTGGCCTTTATCTATGTATTTTATATGTTATAGAGTTATTTATCCATTTAAGCACAACTACATAAATAGATAATAACTATACTTGAAGGTGACAATTGACAATGATAGTTGTATGCTTCTTATATTTTATGTGAGTCATCTAATCTTGTTTAGTTTAATGCTTCTTATGTTTTATGTGAGTCAATTGTAGACAATGGTTTGTTTTTTGTTATGAATTAATGAATGTGTTTATTTGTTAAATGATTTGTATTGTTTAGATATTAATGTTGATAATATTTATTTGATATATTAGAACTTTAATGGTTACAATTTACTAATTATATTTCTCGGAAAAAAAAACGGAAGAAAAATAGTTAAAATTTGGAATAGTAATTTCCGGCCCCCGTAGGGCCGGCCCGGCCCTGGTACTATCGGACTTTGAAAAACAGACATTTCGTTCTCCCAGGCTGCGCAGGTAGCATTTTATAGGGCAGTGGCCGGCCCTGATTCCCAACTCTACATAAAGTCAATTAAAAAACTATTTTCCCATCAGTTTTTAACGTTGAAATTTATGGAAAACAATGAGTCCGTTTTTGTTGTTTAATGGAAACATGAATGTTGGATTTAATTATTGGGGAAATAAACGTTGGATTTAATGAGAAATAATTAACCAATAATGGGATGCCCAACGTTTATATTTGTATTTTAAAGGTGACAAAAAACTATATCCATATAAGTTCTTGTGCCTTAATAAATTTGAATTTTTCTAAAAAGTCTATGATAAAAGCTCATCGTCCACGTTTAACTTTTTTTTTTTTTTTTTTTTTTTTTTTTTTTTTTGATAATAAAAAGTTTAGGTGGGGGTAGACACCAGACGCCCATCGGGCGGGGCATACCTCTAGGCTCAAAGAGGTTTACAGAGATACTTACAGATCGCCCATCAATGAGACCTTTACATCGACCAGCGGGTATTGAACCTCCTCCCTTTTTGGTTTAAAGACCGACGCCATAACTAACTGTTCTAATCCTCATTGGCTGTCCACGTATAACTTGCGCACATGGGATGAGAGATATCGCTTGATTTCAACTGTGTTTGTCTCAAATGACCCATTGTCATCCAAGTTCATTACTCCGATCTTAATCCATTCAGTAGCCCAATATTACTTATTACTTAGATTTCACAAACCAAATATTGTGAGACTTGTTCTATGTGACACACCGACTCATAATAACCTAAGATTTGAATTTATTGGTTAAAAGATTCTACTTAGGGTTTAATATGTTTTTACTATTTTTGCTTTTAATTGATTCCATTTTGTCTTCTTATTTTTTCTCCCCATACTATCCATTCTCTTTTATACTTTTTTCTTTCATTACTCTCTTATTTCTCTTTCTACTTACCCTTTTATAAATAAGGACATACTTAACATAAATTTATTTTTGATATATTTATTATTTTTAACTAATTTCTTAAATGACGTGATTTATCAAATTTTTATGAAAATATGACTAGAGAGAGTATTTTTTCTTAGATTTAAAATTACCACTTCAATATCATTGATTGTTCTCCCAGGGCAATATGTTATATCTAAGGGTTTAAGTTTTTGGCTTTATTTAAAAAAATCGAGTCATTCCATCCTATTCACCCACTACTAACATCTCTATTTTTTTTTCCCGGTAACTTGCATTTATTAGAATATCCAAATTTTTGTATTTAAGGTTTTTTGTCTACTAGTGAATTTACAGATAGATCAATGAGGTAGGTGAATTGAGTTCGAATCCTACCTTTTAAAAAAAAGACTCATGGAAAGAGGCATCATGGTTGCAAAGCCTCAATTTAAATTAGCTGATTGCTTGAATTTATAGTAATAAAATTGAATAGAGCGCTAAATGTCAGGTTAATCTATATTAAACCAAAGAACAGGCTAAAATAATAAGTTTATGAGTAAACATAAACAATTATGGAAAAAAAAAAGAATATATGAGGATGTGTTACTCTATATTAAACCAAAGAACATGCTAAAACAATAAGTTTATGAGTAAGTTAAAAAATTAATTATGAAGGGATTTGGGTACACCTAATATAAAGTTCGTCTTGTTTAGGTACCCATACGAAGCGGATCACGACGACAGACTCCTATGATAACACACAGCAAGCCTACCGTAAGAGGAGAAAAGAGTTGAGAGTAGAGGGATTATAGAAAGTGGCGGAATTAAGGAGGTTAGGCGTGGCCCCCCAAAATTATAGAAGTGTACCCAAATTTTAAGAAATTATGTTTTAGCCTCATAAAAGTTTCAATATTTTCAATTTAGTCTTCATTGAAAGGCTCATAAAGGGACTAAATGAAAATATTGAAATATTTATAGGACCTAAATGTAATTTTATGAACAATAAGTTCTATTTTATAATTTTCGCCCCCTTAATTTGAAATCAAGCATAGAGAATTTTCTATTTGAGAAGTTCTGAATTAAACACACAAAACTGACACCTTGCTGTAGGGAAATTGACCAAAATAAGATTATTATTTTTTTTAAAAAAAAAACCGGATTAAAGCAGTTGGGAAAGAAATTACTAATGTAATGCAGTCAATGACGCACATTGACCGACGCATACACGCCATGACACTTTTACGAGTGGCGTTAATTAATTAACGCCACCAGACGCCACACGGCGTCAATTAATTTCACTTGGTTGTCAATTTTTTTTTAAAAAATATAATTTTATAATTATATTTAAATTATAAATAATAATTCTACTTAATTATAAATAATAATTATAATTACATTTAAAATTATAAACAATAATTTTACTTAATTATAATTAATTATTATCTAACTAATTAATTAGTGACTTAATTGTAAAATATTATTGACCAATTAATTAGTGACTTAATAATTATTATTCTCTATTTAAGTTTATCCTATCTATCTTAGGGTACTCTATAAAAAATAATATACAACATATTTCAAAAAATATTTTTATTAATTCACTAATTATTATTCTCACAAATTTTTTTAATTAAATTTAGCTAATAATATTTTACAATTTATATATCAAATTATTAATGTACAAAAGATTAATAATTAGTCATCTATCTTATGGTTTATAATAAATCCACTAATTAATTAATTTACTAATTATTAGTCTTGTATCCCACGATTTATAATAAATTTTGAATATTTTAATTTCCATAATAATTAATTAAAATTATTATTTATAATTAAGTAGAATTATTATTTATAATTTTAAATATAATTATAATTATTATTTATAATTTAAATATAATTATAAAATTATATTTTTTAAAAAAAAAATTGACATCCAAGGCGTCAATTTCACGCCCAGGCATGAATTAATTGATGCCTTGTGGTGTTAATTAATTAACGCCGCCATTCTTTATGGTAGTCAAAAACGCTTTAATTAACTTGTAAAAATGCCGTTTTTAAGTTTTAATTTCAGCAAAACATGTTTTTTAAAAGAAAAAATGCAACCATAGTGAAAACGCTTAAAAAACACTGCTATTAAACGTAAAAACGGTGTGCGTTTTTTTCAAAAAAACGTGAAGGATTAGAAGGATTAAAGGAAGGAGGATTTTTTTGTTGATACTATTTTTTATTGAAATTTATTTTTTAAATTGAAATCCCCCAAATAATGCATCCAAATTGATATCTCTTAAAATCTCAATAAAATCTCTTTAATTTAGTATTGATGACTTCCAAAAATATCTCAAAACATATCTCAAATCTATTAAAAATGAGAAGTTATCAATATTGTATTGATCAGTATATGTATGGATGATGACAAGTGCCTTACTTTTCTTGAATTATATATATATATATATATATAGCAGGTAAAATCTACGTTTTGTATTACAATTTTACATTTTACGATTTTTCATTCACCTTCCATTTTCAGGTAAAATCTACGTTTTCACTACCATGACCACCATTGTCTAGTGGCGTTAATAATTAACGCCACCTGTAAAGGTGTCAGTGGCGTTGGTACACTGACGCCATCAGTGACGTCAGTCAATGTGCGTCATTAACTATATTACATTGGTAATTTCTTTTCCAACGGCTCTAATCCGGTATTTTTTTTAAAAAAAAAAATCTTATTTTGTTCAATTTCCCCCTTGCTGTATGTATGTTGGTTCCATAATTTCTTCCTCTAAACCCACGTACGACTGTTTCCACAAAGCCCTTTTAAATTGAGTGGGGGAATATTACACTCAAATGCGCCCTTTAACAGCGAGGGGGAATTTTGTGATGAGCGCTTCGTCGTGCACGTCAGAGTGCAAGGCGAGAGAAAACTCGGCCGGCTTTGCAGAGAGTAGGGTAGATTTTTGTTGCTTTAAAACCACTCCCAGTAGGTATCTATCATTACCGTTTTATTGTTGATGGCTTTTTCACTTATGCTCCAGAATTGCCTTGGGCTTGTGATGATTCTGGATATGCCTACAATATTTTGGATTTGCAGGTAAATTCCATGGTTCATGATGCCTACAATATATCCAGTGATGAATATATCATAGGGTGATGAATAGGACGGATAGGAATGCATAGGGTTCCCATCACAATACCACTTTAACCTTTCTCTCACCTTCCCAATCAACTTAAAAAGAAAAATGGGCATAAGGGTACTTTAGGAATAATAGAAAAATTTTAGGGGCATCTTAGTCCATTAACACACTTATTCTAATAATTCCTCCGAATCCGTCCGATTTGGGGGGTGACATTTTTGAGGGGAGAGGGGAGGGAAATTTTAAAAAATTTCCCCTCCCCTCCTAAAAACTATCATCGACCAAATGAGGGAGAGGGCTAAAATCCCTCCATCCTCCTCCTCCTCCAATCCGATCCCAAAGCCAAATAGACCCTAAGTTTCCATATTATATTTTAGCTCCAAGGTGAATGAGATTGGGCCTAATCAACCAATGGTTGATCAAGCCCTTTTTCCTCCAAATTAATTCATCAAGTAACCAAATAGTCCCCCCGCTCTTAATTATACGAGTAAATTTTGGAGTTGGTTTTGGTCCTAATTATAAGAGTAAATTTTAACTTTTGTCAATTTTTTCCTATAATAACCCTATCTATACTTTCTCAATAATAATTTAATAATATACTTATATATTTTATATGGTAAATAATGTTTGCAACTCATTAATGTCATATACACCTAAATTATACTTTTTTTTTATAAAATAATTTTGAACAATTTTTGTCACATTTTTTCCATATTACCTCTACTAATACTTCTTCCACAATAATTAATTTAACAACACGCTTATATTCTATCAAGTAAGATATTCTACTTTATTTTTTATTTTAAAATAAAATAATTTTAATTAATTAATTCGAGATGATGAACAAGGATTATATCCTTGTAAGTATGCTTACAAGCAAACACTAAAGAGTAAGCCAACTCCTAGATCTTCTTGTAGATCTCTGAGAACTAAGAGATTTGATGACAATGATGATTATGGCTCTGCACAACCGGTTACTTCAGTAGCTCCACACGTCGTTGGCGGCCCTCCTCCTCCTCCAAATAAATCCTCAAAAGATATGTCCCTTGTTGAATTGATGCTAGAAACAGGTCATCATGACCTTGTTGAGAAGTATTTTCGATCTTTGTTACCGACGATCCACTAAAACCCTTTGTTGCTTCTCCAGCTCCATTACTCCTCAACCTATTCCCTGTATTGCCATGCTCAACCCTTATGAACAGGAATTTCCTCCTCTTGAAAGAAGAGTTGACCAGGCTAATAAGATTTCATCCAAGCCTTATGCTATTCCTAATACAGTTGATGCTCAGGGAAATTTTCAATCCACACAGGCTAAAGAAGTTTTGAATTGGCAGACTCAGAATGCCGTTTGCCAAAATAATACCTTGAAAAAGATTGATTCCAAGCTTGACTCTCTGACAACTAAAACAGAAGGATTAGCCTATCAGATCGATCAAATATCTGAAGAGGTTAAAAATCTATATCTTCATCAGAAGCAGCAGGCCATTAAGCTGGAAGCAGAACTCAAAGCATTTATCGAAAGAGGGTACATGGGTTCCCAGTTCAAGCAGAAGGAAATTGAGCTTCAAGCCATTCAGCAAGATTTAAAAAGGATTGAACTAGATATAGCCAAAAAAAACAATCTATATATATGAGCCCTATCCTTCATTTTCAACCATCCCAACCCCTTTGCTTCCATCATCACCTACAGAAGATTACAGCAAGCAGTTCAAATTCAACTATCCATTGTTTGCTCAACCTGTCACCTCCAAAGTTACCTTCACAAACCGGACCTCGGCCCTAAGCCCCGGTTTACCTATCCTAGGCCAAGGCCACCTCACTTCACGCCCCTTCAAACCCATGACCCAGGATCCTATTCAGGTATTCGAATTAATGAACCATGTTCTAGTGTACCTCCCTCTCAAGAGAAAAATAGACAAACAGCGGATCCTTCCGGTCTACTCAACCACCTACATATTCATCCATTACCACGCCCACATTCTCCCTACAAATCTCCACTAGTACTACACTGACCATTAATCCATCCCATACTCCCTCCATAGGAATCTTCCAAAGTCCAAATCCATTTACCCCCTTACAGGACTCATCTAGCTCGGAAGAATCAGAGTTAGAAAGTTTTTCACAGTGATGCTAGCTCTGAAGCTGAAATGACTGATATCTCAAGAATTGCTATGGTCAGACCAGGTGAAGAAGAAGAATTCGATGAATCATTTGTTGAACACCCAGAAGATCAGTCTCACAGACAAGACCATGATTATAAACCTGCCAATGGTCCATGGTTTACTTTTGATAACATTCCTTATGAAAGATGGAGATTTCGCCTTCAGGAGTTTAGTGTCTGGATAGATTTACAGATCACTGCAAACCAAATTCCCCTTAGACAAGCTTTGCAGGAGTTTGTCTCCAGATTCACTGGTACTCTTAGAGAATGGTTCCAAAACCTTTCTCCATACCAAACTTCAAGCGGTTCGGGTTGAAGATCCCTTTTATTCTCCTTTTTGTCATCCATAAAGAGTTTATTGGTGACCACCATATTATCCAAGAGAGAAAAGCAAGAATTATTTGAAATGAAGTGTTGTTCCTTAAAAAAGAAAAGATCTTCGACTCATTATCGAGAATGATACGGAAGTACCACATATTAAATGGTGGTAATGATGTGAATTTACGTCATACTTTTGTTGCCTCCCTTCCTGATGAGCTTTAAGCAGAGCTCAATAGGAGCATCAATGCTCTTCAAAGAGACATGACTGATATCTCTATAGGAGAACTATACCAGCTTGCTCTCAATGCCCTTGACAAACTCTGTGAACAACATAAGTTTTTCAGAGACATGCAGAAGAAGGCCCATAAGTTTAAGCCAGCATGTAAAAAGCCTTATTTAAAGATTAAATGTAAAGATCAGAAGGATTGTTATTGTCCTTCAAAGAAGAAGTCTCACTATCGCTCCTATCCTCAATCTTTCCAGAAACCTTACAAGAAGTCAAGGCAACCAAGGTTCAGAAAGAAACCTAGATTTTTTAGATCTAGAAGACCTTCCTCCAAAGGCTCCAGGTGTTTTATTTGTAGAAAACCAGGACATTTTACAAAAAATTGTCCTAAAAAAACAAAAGGTGATGTCAAGATGATGCAGAGGCTTCAAAACATTCTGATGATTTCAAATAATGCAGCAAATATTGAAGATTATATTGAAGAACAACATGAACAAGATGATGAAACACAATATGTTATTCCTCCTCACGAGGGATCCACAGACTCATCTTTCTCTGAATCAGAAGAAGATTATTCTCCAGGAACTATCAATCTTGTCCAACAAGTTTCTCCCCAAACTCCATCCATAAGATGTCTTGGAACTTTAAATCTCAATCCTGAAGTTAATTTGAAGACTCCATTGCCAAATATTCAAGTCCAAGTCCTACCAGAAAAATATTCAAAGCCCATTACTGCAATAGCCTTCTTTGACACGGGTTCATCTCACACAGTGATGAAACCGCACATCCTTCCTCCTGAAGAATGGGTGCCTCATAATCGTACTTCTTCTTCGATGGAAAGATGTTCAAGATTGATTTGATTACTAGAAGAAAGATCAACATTAAGTTCTTCCCCGGGATGTACCTTGAAAATCAAGGTACTAGGAAGTGAACTTCCGGGGAAAGGACATCCTTCTTGGTTTTGATGCTTTTTATCATACCAAGAACTTAACTATACTCCCCAAGGGAATCAGGTGGATATTTAACTTCAGTCCTTGGACACAAATTCCCCCTCTCTATGAATTGCAAGATGCTCCGCCACAATATTCAGACATAAAGGACCAGTTGTTACAATACTGTGCTGACAGCCATGATCAGTTTCCACATCCTTCTCCACTATGGAAAAATACCGATTTCTTCATCAGCCTTCCTTTTAAGAGGAATGAAGATATTGATCCCACTAAAGCTTCACACCCAGGAATGAATCCAGATGATTTGAAGCTAGCCCGAGAAGAATGTGCTACATTACTTAAGCAAGGCCTCATAGAACCAACCAAGTCGAATGGGCTTGTCAAGCATTCTATGTTGAGAAAAGATCAGAAATCAAAAGAGGAAAGAAAAGGCTTGTCATTGATTATAAGCCTCTTAATCATTTTCTTCAAGATGATAAATTTCCTCTTCCCAAGCCTACAGCCCTGTTTGCCCAGTTGAAGGGTTCGGCCCATGTTTTCTCAAAGTTCGATCTTAAAGTAAGTTTTTGGCAACTTGGGATCTATCCACAGGATCGGCCCAAAACATCATTTTGCATACCCAATGCTCAGTATCAATGGATTGTTAGGCCCTTTGGACTCAAAGTAGCGCCTTGTTCTGTTCGAGAAGGCCATGATTAAGATATTCGAGCCTATCGTCAATAATGCTCTCATCTACATTGATGATATTCTCTTGTTCTCGCCACCGGCGAACACCAATTGCTTTTAGCCCAATTCTATCACATTGTAGCCCAACATGGCATCATGCTCTCTTCCAAGAAAAGTGAAATTGGAATTACAGAGGTTAATTTTCTTGGAATGCACTTTAAAGATGGTAAGTACAGTCCAGACCGGAAATTCAATTATATCGACACTAAATATTTAATACTAGAGGGAGTACAATTTTTCGCAAATTTTTCTCCCTCATAGCTACTCCAACCTCAGCTTAAATTAGTTGAAGTAATAAAAATGGCTTTTTTGAAAAAAAGAAAGAAAGAGAGAGAGCATACCCTCGATAATTGGTCGACATTAGATATCCATTTCCTTTCCTCTCTGCAATTACATCCAAATACTAGCAATGACACATACGTAGATATTTACCCATGCTATCACTAACGATTCAACAAGCATTTTCTTAATGTCATTTTAAATTTTAGGTAAGGGTATTTTAGGAAAATATATATAATTAACTAATTTAACTTATCTTCTTAATCCTTCTAAATTCTGGTAATTTACTCCTATAATTAGAACCAGATGGAGTAGATTAATTAGTTCAATGGAAAATATTTAACGTTGGATCATGTTTGAATTCAAATCAACTATAGTAATAATGAGTTTTAGGTGGTGAAACAATGATATATAATCTCTAAAAGCACATTGTTGGCTAATTAAATCATTCACATGATTCTAATAGTATTCTTTAAAATGAACTCATGTCACGACTTTACAATATAAAAGGCAATAATAACTTTGAGTATATTGTTAAAAGATGCTATATCAAAAATTGAATTAACATTAAAATTGCAGACTTTCTAGTTAAGCTAATTTTTTTCTCTCTGAATAGCGTTCTCCTTCTCTTCTCGCTCGCTTTCTCATGGATGATTCGGCCAACGTAAGCTCCCTCCAGACAGGCCACCGGCTAAAGGTCAGGATGATCGGAAAAAAAAGAAGAAATTGGAGGAAAGTCCACAAACCACATTGGATGATCATGCAACCATAATGGATGACAACATGTATGATCATGTAGCAGAAGAGGCAATTGAGAAGAACAACATTTCTGATAATAAGGAATCAAAAGACAAAAAAGAAGGCGGTGCTGGTGCCTCAAAATTTACCTCTTATCGAGCCTCACTTATGGGATTCAATGGCGTAGCTCATTGTGATCACATATTGGAAGAGGAGGACCTGTTCTCGAATGACAAGGATATTTGTTGGCAATTACCGGAGGAATCTGAGGAGATAAAAAAGCTAATGGAAGTGTATCTGTAGCACCCGTACACAAGAGGAATATAATGAGTGGTGTGAACCCTGGAACTATGCTTTAATTTTAACTGTTCTTGGCATGAAATTTAACCTCTACGTCCTTAAGGATCTCCTAAAAAATCTTTGGGGGTTCTCAAGCTTCGAACATATAGATCTTCCAAATAATTACTTTGTTGTTCGGTTTCAAGATCAAGAGCTTTGGAGAGCTCATTACAGAAGGGTGTTATATGATGGCCCTTGGGTCCTTAAACAGCATATCGTCCTAGTTCAGAGGTGGACTCCATATTTTAATCCCTATCAAAATGCTCTAGGCAGAGTTGCTACTTGGGTTCGTATCCCAGACGTCCCAATCCACTGTTACAACAAGCATTTCATTTCACGTGTAGGAGACAGGATTGGCAGAACTCTAAAGGTGGATATGAACACACTTAATGATTTTCAAGCCTCAACACCGAAAATTGAAAGGGGAAGTTTGTTAGAATTTGTGTGGAGTTAAATCTCCAAAAGAAATTGGTTCCAAAAGTGATTTCAGCGGGGTTGATTTTCAACGTGGAATATGAGGGACTTCATATGATTTGCTTTACCTGCGGTAGATTTGGGCACAGGAAAGAGCTTTGCCCTTACAAAATCCATGCCTCCGAGCCTCAGGACCACTACCACGCGACACAATCACAGCCAACAACTCTGGTGAAACCGCCGACGATCTCCTCAGTGAAAAATTCAGATAGTACCGGCGATCCATTTGGCCCCTGGATGCTCGTTCAACGTCGGACGCGTTACCCACGACTTCCGTATCGTTCTGACCTCAGGGATGGTCAGCACAGTCAGCACCCCACCTCGGGAACGAAATCCAAGACGATCCGAGATCTTCATTTCGGACAGAAATCCACTTTTGCGGCATTAGATGATTTTGAAGAGGAAGGATATCTGCCATCAGAGGACAAAATCGTGCAAAGGACTGTCAGTGGCGCCAAACAGAGCAGAACGGATATGAAGCAACTTGCGCAGGGAAGGAAACGGAGTAATCCAGCTGGCAATTTGAAAGGTCAAAAGAAAGATCCTAAAGTTCAATATAGAGTTAAGGAGAGTGGGCCTAAACTGATTGGGCCAACCAAATCTCTTGATCTGGACGCAGCAAATAAAAATAAGGAGAGAGGGCTTATATTAGTTGGGCCGATCATTCCTCATGATCTGGACACAGCAACTAAAGAAATTGGACCTAAACCAATGGAGACTAATGAAACACACACTGGGCCGAGTGTTCCTATGGGCCAGCTCGTGACTTTAGCACCAAATGCCATAATTGTAGCTGGGCCGTATAATAACAATACCACCATTGCTCCTGGACCGTCTACCAAGGAAAAATGCTCCAACCAAACTAAATGCCAGCGCCTACACAATGTGGTCCAGGGAAATATGATCACTTTGGGAAGCAAAGATAAATCTTACCATGGAAATGCCATCATGGGCAAATCGAAGCCGGAATGAGCAATATCTCCAACAAAAATCAAGTTGTTAACTCATCGATTTGGAGCAACCCCCGGGAATGCCAACGCCTTCTGTAGCTACCTTAAATGTGATGGAAGGAGATGACTGTTATGTACCAGAAACTCAATTTGAGAAGCAACAAGATAGGGCGGTTGGAGACTCCAGGTAAGTATCTCCATCCTTATCTTGAATTTTGTCTTAATGATTATTGCATCTTGGAACTGTCGGGGAGCCGGTCGCCGGTCCTTCCCTTTAACCATTAAAGATATTGTTAATAAATATTGTATTGATATTCTCTGTCTCTTGGAGCCTCGTATTAGTAGTGCTAAAGCGGACAAAGTGTGTCGGAAGCTTGGTTTTAGTCATTGGATTCGGGTGGAGTCTACTGGATTCTCTGGAGGTATCTGGCTCTTGTGGAATCAAGAAAATTTTGATATTACTTACCTGACTTTTACTACTCAATTGCTCCATTGTCAAATTAAAGATCACCAGAGTAACACTCTTAGTCTTATCACTATGGTTTATGGGGAGACTAACTCAACTAGTAGAATTCCCCTTTGGAGGTCGCTCCGCCTTATTGCTTCTCACTCTAATCTTCCGTGGCTAGTCTTGGGCGATTTTAATATTTATCTCTCGCCTGAGGACAAGCTTGGGGGAGCCGTTCCATCTTGGGCCTCGATGCATCAGTTTGGGGAGTGTATTGAAGACGCGGGGCTTATTGCGGCTACGCCCCAAGGAGAAAAATTCACTTGGGAGAAACAGGGCCTGAAAGAGAGATTAGATTGGGTCTTCTATGATTTCAGATGGCTTGACTGCTTCCTTGCTGCGACCGTTCACCATGAGCTTAAATTCAAATCCGATCATAGAGTGGTCGTAGTGAACTCTAAGCCTTCATCGCGTCAAAAAAGCTTCCATAAAACTTTCTCTTATCAGATTGCTTGGACCTTGGAGAATGACTTTAAGGGTATTACTAATGACGCTTGGCATGGAAAGAATTGGCTTGACGGTCTTCAAATCTTCCATAAATCTGCTTTGGGGTGGAATGATAACCGCGTCGGTAACTTCTCCAGAAAGAAAAAAGAATTATTGCGCCGATTGGAGGGTATCGACAAAATCAAGAGGTCGAATCTTCAGACTGGTTTGTTTCATCTTGAAAAAAGGCTATGGGATGAATATCACAAAGTGGCTTCCCAGGAGGAAATTATGTGGTTTCAAAAATCCAGATGTAAATGGCTCCAGGGAGGTGATAGGAATACAAGATTCTTCCATGCCTCAACCATGATTAAAAGGAAGAAACAACGAATTGGGGCCATTATGAATGAATTGGGAGAATGGGTTGATGACCATGCCCTTTGCTTTTTACGGAGAGATGGCTCATGACTTCTTCCATAAACTCTATACTAGGGATGACAATGTTTCAAACCCTGAGGGATGGATCTCTCGTTTCCCTCCCCTTAATAGCAACCAGCTGAGCATCCTTTCAAGAAAAGTTAATACAACCGAAATTAAAAATGCAACTTTCGCCATGGGAGCATTCAAAGCGCCAGGTCCGGATGGACTTCAGGCTCACTTTTTCCAGACGCAATGGGATGTTGTGGGTGATAAGATCTGTGACTTCATTGAAGATTGCTTTCGCAACCCATCTGTAATGTCCACCATAAATAAGTCCAAGGTTGTTCTTATTCCGAAGGTGGATAACCCTTCCACTCTGAAGGACTTCAGACCTATTTCTCTCTGTAATGTGAGTTTCAAAATCATCACTAAGCTTCTCGCAAACCGATTTAAGGAGGTTATGGCCTATCTTATTAGCCCTGAGCAAAGTAGCTTTATTGCTAACAGATCTACTTGTGATAATATCCTCATTGCTCAGGAGATCATTCATTCCATGAGAACGAATGGTAGGAAAAAAGGGTTTGTGGCCATCAAAATTGACATGGAAAAAGCTTTTGACAGACTTGGTAGGGATTCATAAAGGATACTCTCAAGGGTTTGGAGCTTGATAGTAATCTTGTGGATCTCATAATGGCTTGCATCTCTACCGCGTCCATGTCCATCCTTTGGAATGGTGATGAAAGTCCAGCTTTCAAACCTTCTAGAGGTGTGAGACAAGGAGACCCGCTTAGCCCATATATTTTTGTTCTCTGCATGGAGCGCCTGGGGCAGCTCATTAAAAGTGAATGTCAGGCCAAGCGTTGGAAACCGTTTGAATTCAAGAGAGGTGGCCCTTACATATCTCTTTTGTTTTTTCGCGGATGATCTCATTCTTTTCACTGAAGCCTCCTGTAATCAAATGGAAGAAGTTCGCAGAGTTATGAAAAGCTTCTGTGAGGTCTTAGGTCATAGAATTAACATTGACAAATCTCGTATATTCTGCTCGAAAAATGTCAATTTTAATCGAGCTCTTGAACTAAGTCAGCTTCTTGGGATAGGTATTACATCTGGCCTCGGGAAGTATCTGGGGGTCCCGATTATTCATAAACGCATTACCAAAGCTACCTATAACCCTATTGTTCATCGTGCGAAGAAAAAACTATCTATGTGGAAATCTAAGTTTTTGACTATTGCTGGACGCTCGGTTCTTATCAAATCTGTCCTATCATCTTTCTGGAGTTCTTGTATGCAATCAACCCTTCTCCTAATGCGCACTCTTCGTGAATTAGAGAAGGTTTCCAGGAATTTCCTTTGGTCTCGGGAGGAAGAGGTGAAGAGAATGCATCTTATTGCTTGGGATAAGGTCACCTAAGCCCGAAAAAGCAAGGGCCTTGGCTTCAAAGATTTGAGACGTCAAAATAAAGCATTCATTATGAAACTCTGTTGGAGTCTCCTTACGCAAAAAGATGCTCTTTGGGTTAAATGCCTATGGGCTAAATATAATTGTGGGGACCTCCCTATTCCTAAGGTATCCGGAAACGAAACTTCGTCTTACGCACGGAAAGCAATAAGCTGAAGTTTGGGACAAGTTTCTCAGTGGGGTCGGCAAAAAAGTTAATAATGGAACAAGAACTAAGTTTTGGACTGATTACTGCCTTCCCTTTGATTGCCCCATTATAGCCTTCGTTCAAGATCCAACATCTGTGGATGGCAACGAGACTGTTAAAGATCATGTTTTGCTTGAATGGATGCTAGGACGTTACCAAGTGGCAAGGGATTCTGCCCCTCCGATATTATAAGAATTATTTCAGTCCGTCCCCCCGCAAATAACACGGATGATCGCTTTTCTGGCGGGCTTCAAAAGATGGATGTTTCTCCGTTAAATCGCTTATCACTACCTGCGAGAGGCGAGAAATCACCAACAATAGCTTTTGGACCCACTTGTGGAAATGGCGACTTCTGAAAAAGTAAAATTCTTCATGTGGCAAGTTGGCCATGAGCGATTGGTCACTAACTCCTTAAGAGCCGAGAAGGGGTCTTACAAATGAGAAGTGCTTGTCCCTTTCAATGTAACGTGGAAAGTGTAATCCACATAATCCGTGATTGCGTGAGAGCAAGAGATTTTTGGAAACAAATTTTATTGCCTAACCTTTTTGCTCGGATTTTTTTGCGGGTAATTTGCGGGCTTGGCCGATGGAACATCACCCACAGCCCGGGTAATGGCAGATTCAAGAATACCTCTTGGCCAAGAGTATTCAGTTTGGGGTACTGGATCCTTTGGACAGCCAGATGCAACTTTATTTTTCAAGGAGAAAAATGCGATGCCGAGAAATGCTTCATCGATGCGGCTACCTTCTCACGGAAAGCGCCACAAATCATACTTTAGCTCATCAGATTTTTACGCCTAAACGTCCATCGAGAAGAATCTGGACACCTCCACCGTCGATGTGGTTCGTATCAATGTTGACGGGTCGGTGCGACAACACTACCAAGCGGCGTGCGGAGGAGTGCTACGGAATTCTCGGGGGATTGGATTATGGGCTTTCACAAATCCCTTGGTCTTCACACGGTCCTGGAAGCTGAAATTTATGCCATCATGACTGGCTTGCAGGTCGCCCATCAGATGGGATTGCAGAGCATTGTCATTTACTCCGACTCTCTGGATGCTGTTAATACTCTTATGAGGGATTGCTCTACGGATCATCCCCTGAGAGACCTTATTGGTCAGACTAGGGACCTTTTGTTCAAGGATTGGAGTGTGGAACTTCATCATACCTCAAGGAACAACATTTCATGTGCTGATTTTATGTCTAAGGAAGGCCACTATGCTATGGCTGGGACTGGGGTAGTTCTTGTCCATGACATCCCTAGAGGATGCCTCCATATGATTCGGAGGGATCAGATGTCTTGTCAATGTTAGTTTTATTTCCAGTTGTAAGTTATTGGGGCTAGATTGTTAGTCTAGTCTTCGCTTTGTATCTTAAGCTTCGGCTTGCCTTTTCAATTCAAAAAAAAAAAATTGAATTAACATTTGGAGTCACGTTGAACACTTGTCATCATATATATATATATATACACACACACACATATGTATATATGGATTGATATGTGTGTGTGTATTATATGTATACACACACATACGTATGTATATACATATGCACATACATATATATATATATATATATATATATATATATATGTATGCATACATATATGCATATATGTGGACATATATACTTATACATATGTTATTTTATGATGAAAAATATTATTTCATAATTGTAATTTTGTGATGAACAAGTGTTATTTTTTGCTTAAAAATTTTATCCGACGAAAAACATATTGATTTTTTATTTTATTTTTAACAATTTTCTCACAATGTCCTTGGCTCCTTGAAAATAGATAGATTATGGACGCGTTTGGTTTGATCCCATTATACCCTACAACACAATATGATGTAATGATAATAATGCAAAATAATATTTATAAAACAGCTAGTGTTTGATTTGATTTTAAGCAACATGCAATGAGTTATTTTTTTAAAATAATGATTCAAAATTAATATATCACAAAGTCTATTTTGCCCTTAATATAATCTTTGTTAAAAAATAAAAAAAAGTTAAGAGCTATTATGCTACCTCGTCGCTGATCATTCTGATGGTGTTGGTTGTGGTTGTGGAGGCAACAATAAAAATAGTGTGGCGGTGATGATGGTAGGTGGTGACAACAACAATAATGGAAGAGGAGGTAGTGGCGGGGGCGATAGCCATCATGGCGGCGGCAACATGGGTGACAACGACAACGGTAGAAGAGACGAGGTAGTGGCAACAATGGTTTGTGGCATGGTATGGCGGTTGAAATGTTACGAGTGAAACAAAGACAAATAAAACTAAATGGTAAATTGAATTGAGCTTTTTTAACCATGCAATAGGATAATATTGAATATTTGAGTGGAAGATACAAATGGGAAAATTTCATATAAAGATGGTTGAAATAGGAAAATTCTATATAAGGCTGATAAACTCAACAAATCTTAAAATGGGTCAATGACCTAATTTAGAATATTTAAATGTTAGTTATTTTCCAATAATACTCCTAACCCATAGTCTAAAGAAAGGGGAATGGAATGATTTAGCGCCCTAGGCGCCGGAGGTTTTCAACCTGACAGACCGTTATCGTCTTCCCCAGAAGACTCAGGCAAAGAAAACATAGAGCCATGACCCTCGTCGTCGTCATCATATTTTCCTTCTCCATTAATCAGCCCAAACTCGCTGCTTTCAACCAAAGGCAAATGCTTTTCCGACGATTCTTTAAATTCGTGTCACTCAAGTTTAATTTAGTGGGTGTGATTCGCGTATAAGGAGAGAGCCATTTTACTTTCACGTATTTGGGTTTCCTCCATGGTGGGATGTGCATGCCCTTCTTCTTCAGTTTAGTTGCCTCCGATGAGATAGCTATGATGCTCGCAATCCATCAGACTTGCCCACAAAAATGTAAGGCAAAGCATTTGGAGAATCGTCTTATAAGTCTTTGTTGATGGAGCGATTTGACCGATCGAAATCCATGTCTATAAGCACTCGCTCACCCTCGATCATCACGTCAATAAATTCATATTCCCATGTGGAATAATACTCAATTGTATAAAATTTCTTATTTGTTACACTAAATTTCTTCAATGACCAAACTATTTATTTGAAAGATATATGGTTCGACTCCGCCCATTATACAGGAAATTCTACATTCATATAATTGGTAAACAATTTTTCCCTCAACATGAATAAAAGACTCGTTTCAGGGGAATACCAGAGTTTCATGTCACAATCTCAGGATTAAACCATTATGAAGAGAAAACACTTTTTGACGATGGTAGTAAGGGCAACAGACATCTGACTTCTCCTGACTTTTCCTTTCCTCTTTTCTTTTAACCATAGGTTAGGGTTATTATTGGAAAATAACTAACATTTAAATATTCTAGATTGGGTCATTGACCCAATTTAAGATTTGTTATGTTTACTAACCTTAAATAGAATTATCCTATTTCAGCTGTCTTTATATGGAATATACAAATTAAGATTACTAATTTTTTAGTGATCATTATTATCATGATAAACTCTATTACTATACTACAGAACAATAAAATAATCTTATCTTAGTAATGCATTCACGACTGTTATTGCAGATATGCATTGGAGTTAAACCAAACAGATTCATAATTTTTTTTGGTTTGATACATTGTTTGAGTCGTCTATCTTGTAAAAGAAGTCGATTGAATTAATGGAATATAAAAGGTTTTGGGAAAATCCTTCTGAGGGCCCTTTTAGCCCAAAAAATCTAAAAAGGGCCCAAACTTTCTGTCAATCCCAGAAAGGGCCTTTTATGGCATGCGACTGTATAGAGAAATGACTAAAAAGACCCCACTAACACGTTGAAACAGGAGGGACTGAAAGTTGAAAATTAGTACATCACGACCTACCTTCATGGAATCAGTTTACCTGCTCGTCCAAAGGACGACGGACGAGCTCCCAGCCATCAGATCTCAGATCTGATGGCTGGGAGCTCGTCCGCACGGACGAGCTCCCCAGGTAAACTGATTCCTACCTTCATCTCCTCTCTGCTCCTTGAGTCTCTCTCTCGTCTCCGACTAAGGTTTTCGCTCATGCCGAAGGTGAATCTGTCTGCCACCGTCGACCCTCAACTCCGGCCTCCTCCCATCGCCGTCCTGCTAGTCTTGCAGATATCAGCTTCTTCCGTAGGCGAGACCCGAAGAAATATAGCTTTGGTTTCGATCGGCTCTTAGAAACACTCCGCAACCCACTGTCCCATTCTGTGGCGACCATGCACTTCGGAAGACTCCTACTTGTCTTTTTCTGCAGCTATGCTTCTCGATTTCCTTCTCATCCTTCGTTCACGCTACTGGGTACCATTTTTTTTAATCTTATCTTTTTCTGTATCTTATATGAGATGCAGCTGATAAATCAGTTATTTATTTTGCACTTTTTCTGATATTTGATGTCTTTATTCGCTATTTCCCTTGAGTTTTCTTCGCAATGCTAACTAACCTGGGGTTTAGGAATATTGGCATTGATACAATCCTGTGATAAATGAAACTTTTGCAGGTCTGCTGAGGGTTACCCTGTTAGTGGTCGAGTGAGGATTCCAAGTATGATTTATCCTTAATTTGATGACTTTTTATAAATTGAATTCAAATTTTAGATTGATGTTTCATGTGAGTTTACGATCCATTCCATTTAATTGTGGCGACCTTTCTTTGCTGTTTGACCAATATTAAATTGCTAAATATTTGGGCTCTGGGATTGAGGTAGTGATATGCGGGGTACATCTGGAGACCTGTTGCCCTTCAATGTTTGGAGCGACCATAATTTTACCAATGCTTTAAACGGGATGTATTGAACTTGGACATCTAGATCTAGGTCATTATGTTTAAGTCATGACCTATAAATTGAACATTAATTCATAGTAGATTCTACTATTAAGACGAGAAGTTTCCCTGAAACCTTGAATACTGACTAATACCGTGGCTGGCATGCAGTATGAAAAATTTGTGATTTAGTTATCATGTAGTGATTGGTTTGGGTGGGGTGGGATGTTTCAAAGGTCATGATGTAAAAAAGGGGGAAAAATAGAATCAGTTTGCACTTGGTATAGATCGATTTGACTTTAATAATTGGCAGAACTGTAATTGATGATGACTGAGACTAGTTGTATTTGATATCATTCAACTTTTATCAAGGACATGGGTATTACACCTATCTGTTGCTATTATTCATTAGATTTTTGGGCATTTGGATCAAGTTCTTATTTTATTAGTTGATGCATTGTGTTCAAAAGAGAAGTATTTGATCCTAAACCTGTTAGTGTTCCTTGTCACGAAGAGCCAAGAGGGTATATCTGGTAGTCATGGACTGAAGGTTGAGTTAAATCTAACTGATATTGTCTTAGGTTTTGAGAAGTTTTAGGGGTGTTGATAATTACTTATTGCCCATACTGCATATTGCCTGTTACACATCTATCATCCTATTGTACATTTTTGCTATATGAATTAGTTGTACGTCGGCACTTCCTTTACACCCTTTTGTCATCTAGTGCTTCTTCTTCACATGTGCATTTGACAAAATTTTCCAGACATTTCTTCGAGATGGTCTTTCCTATTTGATGATGTATGTTTCATTGCCCTACGCTTGCTTACAGCCTATGTTGCTGAGATGTATGACAGAGGATCCATTAATTTTTGGCAGTGTCCCCTGTGTGGGATATATGATCACAACATCAATGTATGACTTGAACCCTTCTTGCATTTCTTCCAGCTGTTTGGCTGGTCCACAGTACTAAATTATCTTGTCTGATTAAAGTCCAGTCTTAAAGTGACAAGAGCATCATTTGTGTAATCATAGGAAACGAAAATGGTGTCTTACCTTATTAATTGTCGATGTGAATGTTATTTCTGTTTATCTCTTTCTTAGACAAAAATAAAGCGAGGTTTTAATTTCGTGTGGAAGTGCCAAGTTTCTTAACTTGCATGCTCAAAGCCACAATATGACAGCAAGGACTCACCTGATTGAAGTTGCTGCAATTGGCTATTTCTTTTCTCTGGTTGGTTATCAACTACAATTTCATCTTATATTTTTCCTTATTAATTTATTGATATTTTCTATTCTCTTTTCTCCATGCGTTTAACATTGGTAAATTCTATTCACAATAAATTAGGTACGAGTTGATATTAGTGCCAGAAACCCAGGCAGAATATGGGTATGTTTGTAAACTTGTATTGTAAACTTATTTCATTTGTTTGAGAGTCTGAATCTTTTGCATGTCTGTATGGCTGAATTCGTTGCCTTGTAATGTACAACTTCGCATGACTGCTGCTGATGGTTTCATTATATTTTGCTGGCTACAGATCTAGAAGAAATGAGGCATGCCCAAGAAGAAATGAGAACTGTTGTTAGTAACATTGCTGGCAGCAGCCTTACTGCAATGACTACTGTTGTTACCTTAAGTTCATTTTGGATTTTCATTTTGATGATTATTATTGTAGTCTAAATATTTTTCTTGTGAATCTATTTGAAAATAACGGCCATGAAGCGTTTTCCTCAATGGGAGTTAAATTGCTACTTTTACAGGCTCTTATGATTGCAATTTAACTATCTCATTCAATAATTTGGATTTATACCTATTGGTTCCTGTGCAGGGGTTATTTTGGAAATTGGCAGCCAGTTTTCTTCTTTTGGATGCTTGTATCCTTGTTATGTGTAGGAATTGTTCTAATTCCATCAATGATATTAGGATTGAAACGTTAATTTCAGACACTGTAGAAAGTAACCTTACAAAGAGTTATGCAGCATGAAGGTCAGCCACCCAACAACCAGCCATCTTCTTCTAAGGAGTCTAAGGACGAGGAGGGAGATGACATTAGGGGGATACTTTGTATTAGGACGAAAGTGTTAGGACACATATGTATTTATGACTCCTTTGTATTCATGAGGATGACATTAAAACTTCTTGTTATTTTGTAAATTGTCTACAAATGCTAACTTGATAATCTTTATTCAATGATAACAGAAATTTTTTGATTATATTTTGATGTGGCCATGGAATGAGAACAAGAAATTTTAGCTTGTTTTGATGTGGTCATGGAATGAGAACAAGAATCAAAAAACAGAATCAAGAAGTTTCTGTTCTCATTCCATGGCCACATCAAAACAGAATCAAAAAATTTATGTTGTCATTGAATAAAGATTATCAAGTTAGCATCAGTAGACAATTTACAAAATAACAAAAAGTTTTAATGTCATCCTCATGAATACAAAGGAGGTATAAATACATATATGTCCTAACACTTTCGTCCAAATATAAAGTATCCCCCTAATGTCATCTCCCTCCTTTATGTCATGTCCATCCTCGTCCTCAGACTCCTCAGAAGAAGATGGCTGGTTGTTGGGTGGCTGACCTTCATGCTGGCCTTCTTGAGACAAGCTATGTTGAAGCGCTAGCATTGTTACAAGTTGGAAAGCAGCCGTGCATATGTCGTACGCACTACCTGGAAAAACATATATCAGTTCACATCATATATCACACAGCATCAACATTTGTACTTAAACAAAGGGATAAAATATATCCAGGAAGAAATTTAGGACAGTAACAAGAAGTTGCCAAAGAACTTATGGTGTAGCTGATGAGCAAGGTTAAGTCCAAGAGTTCGCTCATTTGCAACGAAAAATATAAGGCCAACAAGTTAAGTTCCAATTTTTAGTTATTTCCAAAAATATAAATCCAACCAGTTTTTTGGGCCAAAATCCAAACAATTTTACTAAAGCCAACATTGTAAAATTTTTAAGTAAATCTAACGTTTCACGGTGTCCTCACAACTGACCAAACTAATACAATGGCACTTGAGACAGCAACCATAATATCAACCACACATCTTATTTATCATTGGGCTCATCACTAGAACGATTACAAAATATTTCATGTAATAGGCCACTTATTTATCAGAATCCAGTCACCCAACACCATAAAATAGGGTTTCCATTCTTTCTCACATTTGTTAGTAATGTAATGGAGATAGCCCAAACAACAGCATGCGTGGAGACTTCAAATTTACTTTTTTTTCCCTTTTACATGAGATGGATGGTATAAGTTCCACTCTTAAGATCTTAAAGCATTTTCAACACAGAATGAGCTTATAATTGCTTCCTTAAACAAAATACTAGTAGCATTATATGGCCCAGCAAGGTAAAACAATACTTAAATGACAGATGCTCTATTTGCTAACAAAAACAAAATTAGATTTTAGATTTTTCTTGCACAATCTATGACAAAAGATTCAACAAATCAGGGCTTTCAATTATGTGCAACAAATAAATCACCAAGCTCTCCCACTCCCCAATGTTTCCTTTTCATTTATATCAGATCAAAATCATTGTAATAAAGAAAAACTGAAAATATTTTATTTTTCAATAGTATGACTTACCTTGGCTGGACTTCGATTGAATAACAAATCTTTCAATAATGACTTGATTAGACCTATAGAAGTAGGAGGGTGGTCACTCCCATTTGCATACACACAAAAATCTGAGGCTGTTGCATCATATCATTTGATCCTGCTGCAATAGAATGGTAAAATCAAATTCAAAACATATACTCAACTCAAACAAAATTAAAGAACTCTTTATTTATGGGATTCTTTATCTTCTACCCTCACTACATTACTGAGTTAAGCTCTTGAATGGTTAGTCCTAATGACCCCTGCCTTATAAATAGGCATACCTCTATTGTAACTCTCAGACTTCACGTAGAAGGGGAGAGACTTCACTTATAAATTTTCCATAGGATGAACTGTATTACAATAGTTAAAATAGTCTGCAGAGCAATGATTATCATTTGTTGGGGGGTGGGGTGTTTAAAGTCACGAAAACACAAAACTGAAACACAGCCCTAAAGCTATAGGACAAAACACTATATTCTGGAAAAAAAATTAAAATCTGCCAGCGAATCACAAAATTGAAGTCCAATTTCAAGCTCGAAATGCATTCCAAACACCACAGTGAAGAATGGTAAAAGCAAGAAATGATAGCTTCAAAATCCCATATAAGACAAATTACAATAATTTCTTACTCAAAGAACAATCAAAGGCGAGGCGATTCGGAATCAAAGGCGAATGGAATTACCGATTTGCTAATGCAGAGTTCTTTAGCTTTTCAACGAATCTGGCAGCAATCATCTTAGATTAGAATCAACAATGGACAAAACATCAACAGACCTGCAAACTAATAATCGTGTCAAAGGCAAGACAATTCGGAATCAGTTAGCTAGGAGGAGAGTGAAAGCGTACCAGGACCAGCAAGGCCAACGACGGAAGTAGGAGAGGGCTTGGCATGGACAAGAAGGAGCTTGAATCGGCGACAGAGGCGGCGACTTCAGAGTGGGGGACGAGATCGAGATCTAGGTATGCACAAAATTTCATTTTTTTTTTTTTTTTCAGAGTGGGCGACTTCTTTGTGCCTGCACCTGTAGACAAAGGCGCCAGTGTAGCTCCGCCACTGGGGTCGATGATGGCAGACAGTTTCACCTTTGGCACGAGCGAAAACCTTATCAGGACGAGAGAGAGACTCAAGGAGCAGAGACGAGTGTAGGTTTTTTTTTTTTTTGCTCGAAGAGTGTAGGTTGTGATATACCAGTACTGATTTTCAATTTCCAGTCCCCTCATTTTCAACGTGTTAGTGTGGGTTTTTTAGTCATTTTGTTTAATCCTAATCAGGGCCCTAGGGCCTGTTTTGGGAATTTCAGACTCATAGGGTCCTTTTTGAGTTTATTTTAGTTAAAAGGGCCTATATGTGGATTTTCCCAAAGTTTTGATATGGAATCATTAAGATTTGAACTTTAATACAGATTTCAATATTCGTACACACACATATTTCCATATTTGACCACTCATGATCTTTATCTCAAATTGCAGGGAATCGTATAAAGTGAAAGATTTGTTTATTAGTTAAATACTGTAGAAGTATAGTACTTTTTTTTTGGGGCTCAGAAATAGTACTTTTTTATTATTACAGAAGTATAGTACTTTGTTGAATAATGGAATAAGAATAATAATAGTACAGTTTCAACATTGCAAATTATAAGTAATTAAAAAATAAATCTCATATATGACTTTATAAAAATATTTTATAATCTTCATATACATAACCCCCAAAAAATGATATAATCTAATTTTGGTGTGTGTATAAAATTATACATAGGGGTTAGTAGTAGGAGTAGAATGTATTTAAAAAATTATCGACTTTAAAAAAACTCGTAGGAGAAAAGTCATGTTATAGATAATAATTTGTGTTTGGATTGATGGTTGTAGAAGTGGCGGAGTCCATGTCAAAAAACTCTCTGGTGGAGCTTTTTCTTTAACGGGAGTTATGAGCTTTTTGAATTTTAAGTACAATAAATTTAAAATTCAATCCAAATAGATTCAAAATTAATTGACAACATTATTAAACTTTTTTTTCGAAATTACAACTCCTATCATTACACTTCAAACAAGGCCATACTCTTTTTCATTGGCAATTTTCTGGATAAGAAAATCGAACCACTATTTGATGCGCCAAATGTCTTATTTTGCCAGTGATTCGCCAAATGTCATATCATAATAATATCGCAATAAAGGAGATGTAGTTGTTAGGTGTTCTGTCGTGGCCATCTTTTTAATCATTTTTTAAATATGTATTTGGTACCATATGTACTGTAGACAACTGTAATTTTTGGAGTTTATTCATGCATCCCTTTTGTACTTTGTTACTTGTTTGATTGGACTAAAAATGCTTTTAAGGGATCAAATATAATTATGTTTCTGAAATTTAATAGAAACCAAGCATAAAATAATATGCAATTAAAATCTAGATTTGTATTTTTAGAAAAATATTTTAAATTCAATTCAACTTCACATATGATCCATGAAATTTTATAAGAAATAACATTGTCAATAAATTATATAAATGATGTACTTTATTTTTTTAAAATTTTATGTAATTTATAGTTTTTGGTTAAGACTTTTTTTTTCCCTTTGGCTTTTGGGTGGGTAGGTTGCCTTGGACTATTATTGATGCTAAAGCCGTGATCATATTAAAAGCTTTTTTTTTTTTTTTTTTTTTTTGTTGTTGTTGTCAATATCATATTAAAAGTTTTGAACTTTTAACTTTTTGGAGGTGAATATCCAATTTTCTGAACGAAAGAATCTAGCTTTTTATGCATTTTCCATGCACCATTTTTTATTAATAAGAAAAAAAATGAAAAAGCTAGGCCAAGATATGCCATCTCCATCTACTATTATTTTTAATCCCACTAGCCCCAATTTGTGAGCAATTGAAAAAAAGTGTTTATGTATTTTATGAGATAAAACATTGCTCATATATTTTTGAGAAAATTGCAATCAAGTCTCAATCAATAGACTTAATGGCAACGAGGTCCCTCAAAATCATCAAATTGTAGTGAAATATGAAAAGACCTTGGTGCTATTATTTCCAAACATGAAAGTATAATTTTTGCCCATTTGTTAGTTAATGATAAGTTTATAGCAAATTATGACAAGTTTAGAGCATTCAATGATAACTTACGACAACAAGTTACTACAAAAAATATTAGTTCAAAAAGAAAATATAATTTACACATGTTGTTCTTCTTTTACATCATCCTTTGTTGGTTATGTATTGCCATCTATATTCTCTTTTACATACAAATGATCATTTTCTCCATTGAATTTAATAAAATGTATATTCTTTCATCATCTACAAGGTCCACAAAGATTGTTGCATCAAAGGTCAGCGTGAATTTCATGAAAATTTTACTACTATTTTTTTCCGAACAATTGATGCTAAAATTTTCTCAACTCCTCACATGTAGTGCCTTCCTTTATGGATTTTGGTCTAATGTTACCCCTCACATATTTCAAATCATATTCTCCTCCATTTAAAAATTGTCTCCCTATTGCAAGGAACATAATATATGTTTTTTTAGACATACTCATAATCTTTTTTGTCATCCTACGGAATAAAGTTGTTATTGACAACAACATTAACAACTTTATAACACTATATTAATTACACGTTTTGAAATCGAGTAATAGGGGTTATAAACACTTAAAGCTTCATCAACTCCATTTATCCCTATCTAAGCACACAAAAATATAGCACAATCTCTGTAGGACAAATTCATACATTCTTGCACATCCAATGAAACAATAATATAAATTATAAAGGCAACATCAATTAACAATCATTAGATGTTCTAAACTTGTCATTCTAACAAAGCACCTAAGTCCCTTAAGACTTAATTGTAATGTGCTAACTTTAAGGGATGTTTGAAATTAATAGCACCTAAGTCCTCATATATTTTTAAGACGATTAAATATCAAAATTGTAGTGTGCTGATTTTGAAAGACCTCATTACTATTAAGTTTGTTAATTGGAACACTTTTCTAAAAGTAGTGATCTAATGGAGGTGTTGAAGTACAATTTTTATTTTGATTAAAAAAAATTATAACATAATCCTTAACATTATTAGTTCACGATCTGACAGATAACGAAGCTGAAAGTTAAATCAATCAAAGTGAGTTTTTCCTACGACAACATGATGATGCATAATTGCCTGTATATTTTCATATATTTATATTTCTATTCATAGCCACCTTTAAACGTTTTGCCCACTTGGAGCCATGAACGGTCTCTTTAATCACTTGAAAAGCTTAATCACATCGCTACAAAATTTATTGTAGAAAAAAATGTCAAGTTTTTTTTTTATTTTATATTTATACTAAATTATATAAAACCCTCTAATTCTAAGTTAATTATATGTAATTTTTCTGACACATTTTCAAGTTTAAATTTAACTCCTCAATCTTTTTCATCAGCAAAATAACATAAGTAAATGCCTGTTCCATTAAATGCATTCAAAACGACAAAGTTAATGGAATGGGCATTTACTTGTCATTTTCACTGACGAAAAAGTTTTGGAACAATGCTTAAAGGACAATATCATTTTTTTTAAAAAAGGATATAAGACACTAAACTCGTTCTTCACGTAAACAATTTATTTTAAAATCTAAACTCATGTTCCAGTAGAATGATGTTTGATACTTTGATGTAACATTCTGGTAAATACTTCCCATCCTATAGCATTTTGATAACCTTTTTTTTTTTTTTTTTTTTTTTTTTTTTTTTTTGGCTGTTTGTACTGTTTTGATAAAAATGCTTAACCTTTTCAGTGGGACTTGACTTGGAGTTTATTATGTTGACTGACTTGACTCCAATCCATTTTTTTAAATCTCAAATTTACAATTTTTTTTTTTTTCATGAAAAATAAATTCTAATAAACGGAATTGATATTTTAGATAATTTAATATATATTCATTATAAATAACTAACTTATCTATTTTTTTTTTAAGGGAAAAACACTTACCGTGTTGTAGGAGAAGTGTTTTAAACGTCACATACACATAAAATGGTTAACCCATATATATATATATATATATTTATAATTAACATTAGGGAAAAACACTTCGTTGTTGTATGAGAAGTGTATTATTATGTTACACACACATGAAATGATGGGACCCACATATATACATAATTCTCGATTCTCAACTTTTTTTATGGGGCTTGCCTACATAGAGGCTTCAGCTAAACTGAGACCAGATAAAGCTCCATCTCGTTCTATAAGTTGTCAGTAGTAGGGTGTGATAATGTCTGACCGGCATGCTGAGCCCTTCATAGCATAGGACCCACAATCCGATTATCCGAATCCGGCCAAGCGACTCTCATTTCTAACTTAGAGCGAGACTACAAAAATGGATATAAAATAGGGATGGCTAGACCCCATTCATCCTCTCGTGGATCACCCTTACTGGTCGCCGTAGAAAGGAAGGGATTGGATAAAAGAGGAACCCTCAGGCCCTCAAAAATGAAGAGTGCATGAGTGCAATGGTGAGACCCATATATATATAATTAGAATTATGTATATATGTGGGTCCCATCATTTCATGTATATAGGAATCTTCTTCTTTTCATACAACATGAGAAGTTTAAACCCTTAGCATTATATATATATATATATATATATATAAGCCCCACTATTTTATGTGTGTGTGAGAATCTTCTTCTTCTAAAGCAAGAGAAGTTTAAACATTTTTTTTTTTTAAATATGGATAATCAAGACATATATAATTTTTTAATCTTCCATCCCTGTTTCCTTATCTTCACTTTACAAAGGAAATCCCATCAGATTTTTTTGTAAACGGTTACTATTACAGTGCCGTTGCTCCCACGTTGAAGGAGAGGCTAACAAGATGGTTTCATCATGGCGCGTGGTGGCCAACACAGTCTGTCTCTTGGCCTCCCAAACTCCAAAAGCCCTTCGAAAGCGACTGTGCCGAATCACGACGCACCAAAACCTCTCTGCGCTTCTCTGTTTCTCTGTTCCTCTCTCTCTGTTAGCCGTTGAGTTTCAGTTCAATCTTCTCAATTCTATATTCTTTGGATTAGCCAAAAACCCTAAAATCGCCATCAATTGACCTTCTTCTGTTTTTTCACAGCTTTTCGACTTGGTCCTCAAGTTTTCCTCTGTGGTTCTATCTCTATTATGACTTCTTATATATTGTTAATCTCTGTAATGTTAGTCCATCGCTCCCAATGACGGACTCTCCTCTGTCATCTGCCTCCTTCAATTCCGGTTGCGTCAACTCCTCCGATCAGGTACCGCAATTACTCTCTGGTGTCAGGCGTTTTCTCTTTTTCCCTCACTTCAGAGTTAGTTCTCTAAATGCCAAAATTTCACTGATTTTGTTGCGGTTATTCCAATTAACATCTAATAGTTGAATTTAACTTTCGAGAACGGAGTGTGACTTCAATTGGGACTTTTCAACATGGTTGTTTGATCACTTTTTTGTTTTTGACAGAATGCGGGGCTGAGTCGGAGAAGTGGGGGCGTTAGTGAAGTCGTGATCGTGCAGCAGCAAACACGTCGCTGGCATGACGTTTTCTGGTCAGGAATATTTTTGATTCATTTGATTGGCATGGGGTTACTTCTGGGGCTTCTCGGCTTCAATAGGTTTGAGAAGGAGAATAGACTTAATATTGATAGGTATACTGCCCCGTTTTCGGAGAATAAAAACGGTTTGACCGAGGAGTTATGGCCTCTCTATGCTGTTGCCGGTGGAGTTGGGTCTGTTCTTGGATGGAGTTGGTTGTTGTTCTTGGGTTCTCGGGGCAGTCAAATGATGAAGGTCTCGGTCCACATTCTCACCACTTATCTTGCAGTGATCAGCGTTTTGTGTTTCTGGGCTGAACAGTTTTTCTGGGGAGTCTTTTTTGCCATTGGGGCTGCTTTGCAGTTCTTGTACGTCATATCGGTCATAGACAGGTATTGCCAAGAAAAGCCTGTAGGTTCCTTTTTGTTGGATGAAAATTGTTTTCTTTTTATTGATTTTCTGCTTTAGGTTTGCTGTTGCACAAATTCATACATTTGAAGCTAGGATTTTGCTTAAATTTATTATCTAAAGGTGTGGCAAATTTAAGAACTATCTATTCTAACTACTCTTGCAAGTCTTTTGTATCTGATAATTGGGATAAAGTTTCCTGAAATTTTGACAGGAGATGACATAGGGTAAATAAGTTTGCCTCCAAACTTTACATAGGAAGCAGTTCAGTATATGTTGTTCTTTGAGGTCAACGTATGTAATAATGGTATAATGCTTAGTGTAAAATTAAGGCAGACAAAAGTACATTGACTACATATGCAACATCTCTAGTTTTAAGAGGTAAAATTTGACATGGGTAGAATGGCCTTGTAGTTTAATCTGGAAATTTCATGCTGAAGTCGCTGGGTTAATCTTATGCATTATAGGTGCTTTCATGTAGTTACGGATCTGTGTGAGAAACTACTAAGTTTAGTAGCTGGTGGGTATGCTCAATTCTTTTTAAAGTTTAAGTTTATTCTTTATTAACTTTTCTTGCCCCATCCCTGTGTTGCAATTTTCCCCTCTTGTTATGAATCTAAAATAATCTCTGGCGGCAATATTTGTTTCTGTAGGCTTCCCTTTACCATGTTGGTTCTACAGAAGGCTGTGAAGATGGTATGCAGTCTACCTGAAGTTATGAGATTGGCATATGCATTTATGCTTGTTCTGCTTTTATGGATGGCCTTATGGTCTTTTGGAGCAGCTGGTGTTGTGGCTTCAAGCATGGGTGATGGTGGACGCTGGTGGCTTCTTGTGGTGAGCTGGCAAGTTTTGCTTTTCATTCTATCTGTTGGGAGAAATTGAGAAAGCAGATTATGTACCTCATCCGATTACATTGATATGTTTATTTGTGGATGCAGGTTTTCTCTGTAAGCTTATTTTGGACTGGTGCAGTACTTTGTAATACACTGCATGTTATTGTGTCTGGGATGGTGTTTCTTGTTCTTATTCATGGTGGCAGAGAGGCAGCATCAATGCCAGCTAACTCTCTATTGAAATCTCTTAAGTATGCTTTAACTACATCTTTTGGCAGCATTTGTTATGGCTCATTATTTACAGCTGCTATTAGGACACTTCGTTGGAAGGTATCCACTACTATATACCCTTGCAACTTACTTGCAAATCTTGATTTTTATTTATAGAAGCTTCTCTCTTGTCCTCTTTTATTAGCGTTTTCTCAAGTCTTTCAGATAAGGGGATTTCGGTCAAAGATTGGAAAGAACGAGTGCTTGCTTTGCTGTGTTGATTTCCTTTTTCATCTTGTGGAGACTCTTGTCCGTTTCTTCAACAAGTATTCCTATGTTCTGGTATATTTCTACTTCTATGTCATTAATCCCTTTCACTTGTGATAATTTTAGGTGACAATTTGATATGGGATATTGCTGATTTTCTTTTATTTTGAGATTGCCCCAGTGGTAAAGAGGGAGAATGTTGAATTATTTGGGGCAGCTTCTACCCATGGGATTATTTTGTTTTAACTATTTATGAATGAGGTTGACTATACAGCATAAGGCGATCAAGAAGAACTAATGTTTATACATTTATGCCTGAAGTTGTTGAGGCTGTAAGTGAAACAGTGATGATTGAACTTTTGCAACCATTAGTTCCTGAAAAGTTCAACGGAAAATAGGGATTAAAAGCTTGTTAAGTTTTTGGAAAGAGAGAATTTTTTAAGGATATGAAAGAACATTTGAATGGGTGCTCAATACTCCAAAAGCTAACATCCAGTAACTATTAACTACCAACCTACCGAGTGATGGGTACCTAAATGGAATAGGGGGAGCTTTACCTCTAAAGTTAGCCATTGAAGTGAGAGAACTAATATAATTAAATATCACATTAAGAATCTCATACTATTTATTGTGTGACTCACATCCTATTCCACACCTAAGTCTCATCTCATCCTAATCTATGCTTCTCAGCTTTGCACCTAAAGACATTGCTGCTTAATAGTGGAAAGCGATTAGATTTGGATTGGTAGAATATTAGGACCCTCTCCCAAACGCAGCTGAAGACTATAACAAGAAATAAGGCTTGAAACTGATAATAATATTGCTGCCAAAACTAAACCAGATTACAAGGGATAAGTTCACTTAATACGACACAACACTGAGATACACGAACAACAATTAAAGTAACAATTACAAACTAAAAGAAACTGAAACCATGAGCCAAAGCTACAAAACACACTTAAAGATACAACTCTCACTGCAGGACATACTCTAGCACAAACACAAGAAATTGTCAATCTTTAAAAGGAATGGCGCTCTCCAAACCAAAGGGCCAAGACCAGTTTCAAATTCTTGTCTCCCCTCTTGCTGAACCACAGTGCAGACTTATAGACTCCAAAAAGTAACCTTCTCCACCCCCAATTCACAGGCTTTGACTGTAGCAGTCCTATAGCTATCCTACTGTTAAATTCGTTCTTCAAAATAGCAAGTCAACTTCTGCCTAGCAAAGGGTACCTTCTCTTAACATGTAATTACCTAGGTTTTTTAAATGGGGTTCTAACATGGGACTAACAATATTGCAAACTGTGTGTTAGAAATCTTTTTTGATAATAAAAATGAAACAATTCTCCATTCCCTAAAATCTGACGGATGGACTTGTTAGTGAAACCAGTTTTGTTGAAAGTAGTTAATCAATTTGAGTTCTTGGCAAACTAAACTAACTGTTGCATGGTTAATTTTCACGGCCCTTACAGATTGCTGTTAATGGTAAAAATTTTAACCATTCGGCTAGAGATGCATGGGAGTTATTCCAGTCAACTGGAGTTGAAGCACTCGTGGCCTATGATTGTTCTGGAGCTGTCCTGCTAATGGGCATCATTTTTAGCGGTCTTATTACTGGAACTTGCTCTGGTGTCTGGGCATGGTATAAATGGAGTAACAGAGTACTTATGATTGGGTCCACGTCTATGCTGATGGGTATGGTCTTGGTAAGTTTACAGTCTTCTTGATGGAAGTTCATCCAATCTTGAGGTTCTTTCCATACATCACAAAACTCACTGGTGATACTCCTTGCATTAAAATTTCTTGTCTTATATCCAGTGTCATTGCAGTGGTAGTGACTGCTTGCTGACACATATGAAAGTAAATGCATTTGTGCTTTATAGCTGCCTCCTCTTTATCAATATTTTTACTGTTTGTAGCCTAATGTTAAAGGTCATTACTGCACATCGTTTTAAGGTCACATTGTTATAAAAGTTGACATCTTGGTACTTAATGAGCAAGAATCAGTATTTGACAAGACAAGGAAGTAATGAATATCTCAGAAAATTTATTTTGTTTTACCAATGGTTCAGTAAATTTATTTCACAATTTCAAAACGAATACGGTTTCTCCTTTAGGCTAATAGATGGTGATGTACAGTGAAGGCTGCTACTAGCAAATCCTAATGACATGAAGCTTGTATCATTGCAGGTGGGAGTGGCAATGGTAGTGGTGGAAAGTGCTGTTACATCCTTTTATATCTGCTATGCAGAAGACCCCTTATTAATTCGTAGATGGGACACTGAATTTTTCAACCAGATGTCTGAGATGCTACATCAGCGGCTTCAACACCGGAGTTCACGAACTAGTGAGGTTAGAATGTTAAATCGAATTGATGGGCTAGTTCAAGAAAATGCTTCAATTTGAGGAATCACCTTCACTTATGCCGTGTGAATCACATAGCGTTTTTTTCCTCTTGTTTTTGTGCCATAGTGTAATTGTTGTGTTTTAAGTTGTAAGTTATATAATATTGTTGGAAAGAGTGTGCAGCTTACAGTGTGGTGGTAGTGGTGTTGTGAAAAGTTCATAGCAGAACATGGTCTTCAATTTATACCCGTGAAACATTAGAAAAGGAAGAAAAGAATTGTTTTTTTATCTTTGAAGTTTTTGTCAGTGTATCTTGTCACAGCTTTTGTGTATGTATTTACTTTCCAAACTGCAAATTGTACAGCCTTCCCATATTTGGTTTGAAAAAAATTTAGTGTTTCATTGTTGAGATGGGCTGTGCAAAATTAGCTATATCTGACATCTAGATGGTAGTTGCTTTGTGTTTCTTTTGGTTTGTTTCTTCTTTGAACTTCAGGCTAGAAGATTCTTCTAGCCATTACAATCTTACGCAGCAATTTAATACTAAATATTTACTCATTATAGTTATAGCACTTTAAATTTTTTGTGCATGTTAATCTGTATTAGGGATGTTATATTGCTAAATATCAAATGTATGTTTAAAGATAACAGATATGAGCTGCCTCTACAAATACATATTTAAATATGTGACCCTAAATGTTATTATGTGTCACTGCTGTAAAATATCAGTAAACAACCTACAAAGAGAAACAGGCTTATCATATATGTGAAGGACAATAATAAACTAACCATTTTATTAGATTAGAATTTAGAAGTAAATGACAGGGAACAGAGAGTTTATTATAATAATGGATCATTGAAATAATCCTTTTAAATTTTGCCTCTTTTCTTTTCTAGCTGTTAGGTCTCACTTTATTGATCAGCTGTATGACTATAATCATATCTTGGCCAAAGCAAATACACACTTCTTTATTGAAGAAAACTCTCACTTATTCTTGACTGACTTTAAAGAAGACGCCAACTTTACAGCTCTTCTATGGTCTGGTACTCATTCTGGTGTACTTTCAAGAAGACGCAAAATATATTTCAAGTTTAGGAGTTTCTTGTCTTCATCTTTAGGCGTTTATAATCATCTCCTAACTGGTACGAGTTTCTTGTTTGGGTGTTGGTTTGAATCTAATTGCATCTCCTTGTTATGATTATGATTTTTACTCAGTTTTGACCGGTTTTCTTGAGTTTTGAACTGCTTATTTTGGGCCAATTTTAGGGATAAAATAAAAGTAGAAAACGCGCTCATTCTTCATTGTAAAGTAGATAACAGAGCAAAGCAAATCTACATCATAATGATACGAATTCATCACAATCACGTATAATTATTTTAACGGAAATTATAAAAAATTTGCTATCGATAATGCTCCCTAGGGTTTTTGAAATCTCAGAAGATTGGAACAAAAGGAAATAAATCCCCTCTTCTCTTTTGACTCTGTCCGATTGAACCTGAAAAGGCTGAATCCATTCCTGCGAGGCGCCAGAGTTTCTTCTGTTCCAACTGAATCCATTCCTGCGAGGCGCCAGAGTTTCTTCTGTTCCAAGAGCTAGGATTGGAGCGGTGAAAGAAAGGGTCGGGTAAAAAGGTTTATTTTATCTCTTAAATCTACGCCATTAGATGAGATGATAATTTCCGCGGTATTGAGAATGGTAGGCGATAAGAATAGGCGAATAACCTATCTTTATTATAATTGGGCCAATTTTTAAAAGTAGAAAACGCACTCATTCTTTGTTGTAAAAGATTCTTATGAGACAAAAGGGTATTTTAATACTTTTAAATAAGCTTTATTTTGTCCTTAGCTTTATGTTTTTGTCGTGGTATTATTTTAATTTTCCTCTTACGTTTGTAAAGTGCGTTTGGTCCTTTAATGTTAACATTGTTAGTTAATTTAACTGAAAATACTAACTCAACAATTTTAAGCGATGATGTGCAATTAAATGCTTGATCAAATATGTTTATATATTAGTATTTTAATAAATTAATATTTTAAATCATATTAATTGAAAAATATTTAATTCTTCACAGATTGTTTTACAGTGTTTTTATAGTTTGTGAAGATTAAATATAGTTTTTTTTTTTTTTTTGTCAAGGAAGATTAAATATTTTCAATTAATAGGTTTTAAAATATTAATTTATTAAAATACTACTACCTCAAGTCCTAATTATAAGATTTAGTTGACTTTTTTTTTGGAGAAAAATTAAATAAGTTACTTAATCATTTCATTTGTTGTGTATCTTTAGATTATATATTAGTTTATTAGTCAAATTAATTAGTTTGAAGAAAATAATAAAAATAAAAATATTCTAAAGTGATTTAATTAGCTTTCTTAATCTCTCTGAAAAAATCAACTAGGTTTTATAATTAGAATCGAAGGGACTAACATATAAGTATTCTTGATCAACATTTAATTGCAAAGTCACTATTTAAAATTTTTGAGTCAGTATTTTTCGTAAAGTAAGACTAACGGTGTTAACATTAAGGGACCAAACATATATTTTACAAACTTAAGGGACTAAAATAATACCAAAGGCAAACATGATGGACCAGACATATACTTTAGCCTTTAAATAAAAACAATTTTGCACATACATTTTAGAGGAATAAATATTGCTGTGAGAAGCAAAGATTGATTATACTACATCTACCTTCAATTCTAAATATAAGATCAAGTTCATTTTTTTTAGAGAGATTAAAGCTAAATAAATTATTTTAACGTATTGATATCTATTGTTTTTTTCTCCAAACTAGTCAATTAGACTTATAGACTGATATCTAATCTAATGATGCACAACATATATTATGATTAAGTAATATATTTAGTTTATCTTTTTCAAAATAGACAATTGGATCTTATACTACAAAAAAACAACGTATTACCCACGGAATTCCTGGTAACTGACATTACCCATAGAATTTTAGAAAATTTCCGTAGAAAAAAAAGGTGGCTTATTTTACCGCGTATTTTTTTGCAACAGAAATTTTCCATGGGTAATTTTCATTACCCACGGAATTTCGTAGGTAATTTTATAAACTTTTTTTTTTTGTAGTTATATTTATGATCAGAGTATATGGAAATCAATAAAAAAACACATTTTATGAGAAAAAAGTATTTGCATAGACTAGTATTAATTCTAATCAACATCAATGCATATAAATAAATTTTTTTTAAAAAAAAAAATCATAAATCATAAAGAATGTAACTCATTTCGCAAACACTACATGAGACTCACATAATTTTTGCTCATACGTACAACTAACGAATTAATTAATACTTCCTCTAGTCCTAATTATAGGAACACTTTTATAGTACAATTTGCACTACAAAAGTGTTCCTATAATTAAGACCAGAGATAGTATAAAATTTTGGAATTTATATAATTCCAAGGGAAATTTTCTAATAAATATCATTTAAACTTGGAAAACCCCAAAAAGAACATTAACACAGAAAGGACATATAAGTCTTAAGGGACTAATCTAGGATTTTGAAATGTTGTGCTTTTATCAAAATGCCATCAAGTTTTATTTTTTTAAAAAAAAATTAAGAAATAACTCTCACCGGTGGTCGGATTTTCGGTGACAACTTGAATAATGAGATTGATTACTTGATTATAGAGATTGAAATTTGAGCTTCACAAGCCTTATTTGACATCATTGACAAGTTAAATAAAAACAATAATAATTTGAGTATAGCGATTGACAACTTATGCTCTCAAGATTGCAAATGACAACACTAAAATTGTTATTGTTAATACTCAAGAGTTTTATTATATTCAACTTATCAATAATGTTTCATAGGGTTTAGAGAATTCAAGTAGTCAATTTATATACTCAAGTAATTAATCACATTACTCAAATTATCCGGAGCTCCAGCAATTTTTTTTTTTTTAAAAAAAAAAAAAAAAAACTTGAGGGGTATTTTGGTAAACGCACAACATTTCAAGGTATCATATTAGTCCTTAAGACCTACTTGTCCTTTCCATATGTTCACATAATTTTTGAAGTTTTTCAAGTTCAAATATTGTTTATTATTTGAAATTTTCACTAATTCCAACGCTGCTAACAAATTGTAGGCATTGTAAAGCTTTATATAGAATTAACCATAATGAAATACTCAAAACGTGAAAATCGGTTTGCCCAAGGGTTTCAGCTCAGGAGAGAAGCTAGCGGACGTTTATATATAATGCGTGTGTTCTTCCTCATATGGTTTGCTGCTCTTCTTCTTCTTGTTGTTCAACAGCAATTAATATCATCAATAAATTTTTTTTAAATGTTTCCAAAATGCACGACAATGGTATGTATTCTCCATATTTACAGACAAATAAACCCTACGTGCATCCACCAGTCATGCAACTTGCTCCGGCAACAACAGGTCCTTGGTCCACCGGTTTGTGCGATTGTCCCGAGGATTGTCGCAGTTGTAAGCATCGATCTCCCTTATCCTTCGATCTTATATATATTAAGGACCTGACCTGAAATACTGTATATGTCGTTACAGGTTGACTAACAATGCTTTGTCCATGCGTGGCATTTGGACGCATAGCTGAAGCCCTAGACCATGGCACAGTGCGTAAGTCCCCTCAAATGAAAGCTCTCTTCTTTATATTGAGAAATTAAATGTATTGAAAACTGTTATGTGTGTGACTGATAAAGCATGTGTTGTGAGCGGAAGCTTGTACGTGGTGCTGATGGTGGCTTCCATAATGGGGTGTTGTTGCATATGTACCTTCTATTCGTGCATGTACAGAACAAAGCTTAGGCAACAGTAATTTCTGGAGGAGCAGCCTTGTAATGACCTGTTGGTTCATCTTGTGTTCGAGTTCTGTGCCTTGTGCCAAGAGTATCGTGAGCTTCAGAACCGAGGCTACTTCATGTCTTTAGGTCTATCTTCTCCTCTTCTTAATTATTGAGAAAATTGCACCTAGTTTGATCAGAGTAAAGGAAAATACAAAAAAATATTTTATTAAAATCTTAAAATTGCGATGAAGTCTTGTGAGACTTTTTTACAATATTTTTCATATATGAAAAGACATAAATATCTTTATATACCTGTAATGACAAGTTTATGACCCTATTTTTACAAGTCCACGTTCCTATGTTGACAAGTTCATAAGCATCTATGGGGGCATTTGTGTCTTTTTACATATGAAAAACATAGCAAAAAAATCTCATAGAAATTCATAGCAATTTTAAAATTTCAAATGATCATTTTGTCATCTTTTCTCTTGCTCGTGCAATTTTCCTTTAATTATTCTGATTTATGCGCTCAATCTATCTATATAGTTGGAGGTTTGGTTAATTGGTAAGATGAAGTTGAAATTTGTGAATTCATGGTATTAGGATGGCAAGGGAATGTTGAAATGCAAAGACGAATGGCTCTGAATATTATGCAACCTGTTGGCTTAGAAGGAGGCATGCTCCGTTAAGAGCTTCCACATCCCCTTCACTCACCTACTTGTACATTATATTTTTATGTCTATATTTTTTATTAATAAATATCATAATCAAAATATTGAAAATGTGATATTTGTAACAAAAGTAACTGTAAATAAAATGAATAATTAGATGGATGAATGAGATTGATGGAGTATCAAGAGAAATTTATCGAGAGGATCCAGATCCAATTTGAATTACCAACCCACGGTAGGCAAGGTGGGTTTGCTTATTTTGGCATTGTTAAATTTTATTTATTGCACATTTTGCTAATCACATCCTATGATATTAGATAATAATTTGGGAAAATTAAAATGAAGGGCCTATTAATATTTGTTGAAAAGGACTATAAAAGTTGTAATTATTTAGAAAGGCTAATTGATAAAATAAAAATTTAAAAATACTAAAAGTGTCCCTAATCAAATCTTCTACATTTTCTCTCATGTTCTATATTTAAAACTAATATGAATTTCTAAATTAAATTAAATTAAACATAGTTTCTCTCATCATAGATATTTATAGAAAAAATAACACAAACATCTTTCAATTTTGTAAAAATTATAATTTTATTTTTAAAATTGACACAAACTTTAATGGAAAAAATATATAATTTTAGGAAAAACTCATTTTTTTTTACAATTTATTATAAACATTATATATATATATATATATATATATATATAAATAAATTAATAGGGTCATGTTCAAGACGAGCGTGCCTTCTAATGTCAATAGACATTAACCCATTATTATATTTCAATTTTTGATACAATATAATAATGTTTTATTTTTGTTATTTGAGCTTACACAACTCGTTCTAATAAGATAAAAAATGCGTTTAATTTTCTATTTTGGTTGATAAATTTTCTTTGATAGAGCTTTTTTTCCCCTTGATTTACATATAAATCAAGAAAAAAACTTAATGATATAAAAGGGTTAAAGGGCCAATATCTATGTTACTAGTAATAGTTAAATTATATAATGATAAGATATGAAATGCATCTAATTTTTCATTTTGGTTGATAAATTTTCTTTGATAAAGCTTTTTTCCTGATTCATATAAAAGTATGTAAATCAAGGAAAAAAACTTAATAATATAAAAGGGTTAAGGGGCCAATATCTATCTTACGAGTAATAATTAAATGATATAATCATATGATTATGTAGATATTAGTTAAGGTTAAAAAATGATGATTTTAGCAGTAAGTAATTTTGGTGGAAAAAAAATTAAATCACTTTCAAGGGAAATTTAGTATTCCTAAATTTATATTTTGGTAATTGGTTCTTCTAAATAATTACAAATTTTATGGTTCTTCCCAATAAATGTTATTCTATATATATATATAGCTCATCTTATCTAATTCTCCCTTATAATTTTCTTATATTAAATTAAATAATGAAATTTTGTACCATATTTTTCTCATGATTAATGCTCTAGAAAAAAACTAGGGAAACCATTCTCGAGCTACTTAGTTTTCTTCAATTTTTAATATTAAATATTTTAATTCTAATCTTTTAACTCCGTTAAACTATGAAATTTTTCTCTGTTAGCATTGCTATCCCCGATCCAAAAGCTAAATATGCTAACAGAGTAAAATTAAAGAATTTCATAAGGAGGGAAAAATATAAGGATACCAAATTAAAAATGGAATGAAACTATAAGTATCTCAACAATGGCCTTCCTAATAAATTATGTATAAGATGTTTGCTAGGATTGAGGTTAAAGCCCATGAAAATTTTATTTTCAAAAAATAATTTTGATTGAATAACAAGCTTCTGATTCTAGTTAATTAGATAACAATGCCCAAGAATTATACAAAAAGTCTGAGGAGATGGAGTGTGCTTGAACAAAATGGACATTCAGCCATAAATTAAAAAGGAAAAATTGGTTTAAAAGTACTGTTGGGGAATTTTATAAATTTTATTGATCAAAACAATATGAATATGAGGGAAAGATGAGTAAGACGGATAAGAAGTCAACGATTTTGTACTGCAACACTATTTGCTACTCATCTAACGTGATTTATGATCTATGAAGTAAGTATGTAAGAGAAGTTTTGTTTTGACTTTTATGAACATGTTTTTTTTAACGCTAATCCAAACATGTCAATTCTGTTGGATATGGTTTTGGTTGTAAACAAACAAAATAAGTTGAGTTGTAATTACAAGTGGGTTAGAATTATATATAAACAAGATGAGTTTAGAATTTAAAAGTGAGTTTCATGCATGACATATATATAGGTTCAGAAATGAGTAATCGTCATAATGTTTATATTAACTTGAATATGTATATCTAATATGATATTTACACACTGTCTTTGACCATTAAACATATAAAATGAATAAATCACATTATTCATGAGTTAGAAAATAACTTATTATATTATACATTTTATAGTATATTGAAATATTGATGTTAGTTGAACTAGAGTAGATGGGTGCATTTGTACAAAACATGAGACAAGCGACAATTTTGCTTACAATAATTATATTGACCATATTCACCAAAAAAAATAATTATATTTATATTGATCGTATACTGACACTAGTTTCTAAAATTTAATATATTTGTCATTTCAACCACTCGATTTAATTTAATTTAAATTATTATATTTTAATTTTGATGGACATATTTTTTGTATTTAATAGTTTATAATTTACAAAACTGTGGGTCATCATGTTCTTTAAGGTGCTTAGTTAAATATCATATTAACTTGTCAAGATATAATTCTTTATCTTCTTTAGCGCATGCCAAACACAACCAACAAGCATGTTTTTACCTCTCCATGCTTCCCTTAGTATTTTATTAATTATTGTTTTGATTTCAATTTAATTAATTCTCCTTTTTGAGACATACACCAATCATTCTGAATATTTAAAATTAGTTCATGCATATATTGCATTCCAAAAGTTGTACAAAACTGAAAACCAATTCATTAGTGTACTCAAATGAAGAGAAAACATCATTTGAACATGATAGACAATAGTATTTCGCACAAAGCATGTGGGAAAGTGAGAAGAAACGACATTTAAAAAAAAAAAAATCATTTATACCATTTTTTATTATTTTCATGTCTTTTCTATAAATTGTTTTTGGGCTAATACAATGTTTATTCCTTATGATATGCTCCCATTTTGGTTTAAATCTATATAGTTTTAAACTAAAGATTTTGATCCTTCAAGAGGTAAAATGATCTTCTTCTTTTTTTTTTTGAGCATATTGTATCCTGACTAACTCTTTAGGCTATGTTTGCGAGTTATTTTGGAGGGAAATGAGGGTTTTAGTAGTCTCTTCTCTTGTTTGCGAGTTTTAAAAATAGGAGGGGAGGGAATCAGGGATTTTTACAAATCCTCCAAAATCATCCTCCTTCTAAAAAATAAAATTCCCCCAATATAGGGGGTTTTAAGAGGAGAAATATGTTTATTATTTCTTTACCCTCATTCACCACCACCACCACCACCACCCCATCACCACCGCCGCGCCGCCCCCACCACCCCACCGCCACCGCCGCGGCACCACCACCACCACCACCGCCGCACCACCATATTTCAGGTATGCTTCATTTTCATCTCAAAATTGGATTAGAACAAAGTGAAGAATCAATGCTTTGTGATTTTTTTATTAATCCTGTATGGATGTTCCACAGCATAACTCCTATATTGACAGTAAAAGATTTTGTTTAAAATCATATATATTGACCCATTTTGTAGTTGTCTCTACTGGCTAATTGATTAAATAAAATCTTATGCCAAATTTTTTGAAAAATTGCGGTTGACCCCTAATACGTTAGCCCCATTTGCTACATTGCAGTTACTTGTTCCTTCACAACAAAACAAATGAAGATCATTATGTTGTCGATGTATTCAATTTTCCAAAATACTGAATAGTTGCTTATCAAAATTTAATTTGAACTGGTAAAAGTTGATGTTTCCTCATTCTGAAACCAGGGAAAATCACGAGAAGCGATTGCACGTTGCATATTTATGATTAAAATTTGGTGGTAAACTATATTTTTTATATATATATATATATATATATATATATATATATATATATATATATATATATATATATATATATATATATATATATAATGTTCAACGTTTACGGTAATAGCCAGTAATTAAAATAACAACTATCTGAATAGATTTTAAAATAACAAATCACATTCAATTTCAAACATATTTTAGGTTGTAGTTTTATATACTTAAATATGTACTAAAAAGATATATATAAATCATTATAGAGAGAGAAAAAAACAATTAGAGAGAGAAATATTTTTAGGGAGAGAAAATATTTTTTTTAGGGGAAAATAATATAAAAATTACATAAATAATTTTTTTAGAAAACTGAAATTGAAATTTATTTGTAAAGTATAATAATTATATTAATTATTAAAGAAAGGATAAAATGGTAAAAGTAACTCATTAATCCTCCATCTTCCTCCCTCACTATTTTTTCAACTCCCAAACAAGGGGAGGAAATATCCTCCATTTCCCTTCCTTCCCTTCCCCTCCTTTCTCCTTACATCCCCTTCCTTCCTTTCCCCTCCAAACTCGCAAACATAGCCTTAGGGAATTACATAACAGATTAATCTAGATCAGGCCATGATAGGAACCATATGTGCAATACCCTATCATTAAGGGTGTGTTTGGTTTGAAGGAATATGAGGTAAGGGGAGGGCATACTTTTACCAAGTTGCCTATAAAATTTAGTAAATATTTCTAGTCTCCATGGGGTCAATGGAAAATGGGGACTAAAACCAATTACTTGAAATTGAAACTATAGATACCAAAACAAAAATGAAACCAAATGTAAATACCAAAAATTGTATTAACCTAATTATGTTTTAATAAGGACAAGCACAAATTGACACACACCCCTATCTCCAATCTTGTCCCACAAGGAAGGAAATTTGATTACATTCACACTTACATAGGAGCCAGACTTGACTCTTGGAAACGTAAATTACTAAGCAAATCAGATTCAAGTTATAATCTAAATAAAAGGTAAAGCTCTTTCAAACAATTTTCTGTTTTTCCAATACCAGAAGTTGAAACAAGTATCATATAAAACCTTTTTCATTCTGTGTTGGTTTTGTATATCTCTTTCTATGAACACTCTCTATATGTATATATAGACACATATGCTTATTCAAAGAGGTGAATTAATTATTGAAGAGAAGATTCATAGACCCACGATGAAGGATTTGATGCGGGCCGTCAATTCATGTGTTTGGTTCTGTGATATCGGAGATTTGCTCAGAATCTGAAACGCATGACCAACCCCTTTGCACACCAAGTGTTCGACCTTTTCCCCAGCTCGCACCAAAGCGCCACAAAATTCCATGTTCCGATCTTTCAATATATCCAACTCCGACACACAAACCAACACAGGACACAGCCTCAATTCCTCCAATCTCACTGACCCTTTTCCCAATATTGGGTTGCACCATTGATGGTCCCGGTTCGAACCGCGAGGCAGAGCCAAGCGCCAATACGTATCAGAATCAGCTAAGCTCAATTTAGAGCTAGTTGGAGCTTCACCAAGCTTATTCTCTGATGATGTTCTTTTTTCTCCTCCAAAAAAAGGCTGTATCAGAACCATACCCTTCACTTCCAAAGGCCTTATTATGGCTGATGAGGAAGCTTTTTCATGTGCTGATAAATTTAAGGCCACATTATAGGCTATGTTGGCACCAGCACTATCTCCTGCTAGGAAGATTCTAGAAAAGTTGCACCTTTGAATCCACCATTGACTACTAGCATCACACTGGTATAGGATTTGCTGTTTCAACCATATTAAGGATTTGAACCCGTCTTCGTAAGCTGCAGGAAGAGGGTTTTCTGGGGCGAGACGATAGTTTAGGGACATGATCAGGCAGTTAAGTTTCGATGAGAGCTTAGAGAGAAACTCATGGTAACAAACCCAAGAAGCAGAACCAACACAGAAACCACCTCCATGGAAATAGACGATTAAAGGAAGCTTTTGGTGGTGATGGGAAATTATTGTGGTGTTATTAGGGACATAGAAACGTGCCCAAGTGCCTGTGAAATTGTCAATGGCTATGTCTGTTGAAATCACGTTGTTGAGATCCGGAGAGGATGAAGAAGCAGCGACACAGGACACAATCTGGGGTCTCTCCACCTGTCCATCTCTGTGAACTCTGATAAGGCCTTCAATTTCCTCTACCACATCATCGTCGTGGTGGTGGTAGATTTCTCTGCTTCTATGGCTTGGCCTTGACCTTGAGGTAAGAGAAGATGTGGCCTTTGTCCTCATGTTGGAAGATAGAAAGGTTGCTAAAGAAACCAAAAAAATTTGGAAAATATTTGAAGTCACAGCCTTGAACTTTGAAGCCTTACCATACAAATGGACAATGCCCCTATATATATACAAAAAGGAAGGGAAGTAAAGCCAGGGGGAAGGAATGATGAGAAGAAGAAAAAAATTAAGGGAGAATGACATTGACCTCACAACTAAAGGAAATAATGCTAGAAAAGTCTTCATTGACAAGTGAACAGAGAGAATTAACAAGTACAACAGTTATTATTAACAACTTATGAGACTTGTTGATTGATTATTTTCCCTGATTGAGACCTAAATGTCATTCTTCCTAAAATTAACCTTTGCAAGTTCCTTTTCTTTTAAATTATAATTAGCCTGATTAATTTAATTCCATAAATTATTACTCCATCTACTATTTAATATAAAACTCATTTACTTGATTAGATTAAGAAATTAGTTAAGTTATCATTTTTTTTTAAAAACAAAAACAAAATATATATCTTGAATGGGAGGAACATATGAATGAATCTTTAAGGGACAAGTAATAGGGAAGGCTTTTAGCAAAAAAAAAGTAATAGGGAAGGTACCCACGTGAATTCAGATGTGGAGGGGCATAGATATGTGACTGGGTTGGCCCACCATTTTCTTAATTCAGGGAATCTGAACATAAAAGAAGCCTACTTTGGAAAGTGTCCATACATTTTTTTTAGTTTGACTTCTTATAAAAACTAAAATTGAAATATGTAATGTTCATTGTATTTTTATCATATGATAATAATAGTAATAATATCTTCAATTAAGTGAGAGAAATTAAAAGATATTTTTGTTTACATTTTTTAAATATTAGATTCCGTGTACCAAATGATAATCTTTAAGAAAAAAGAAGACAAAAAACTTTTTTGTGGATAAATTAATAAGGTGGGATGGTGTTTGCCACTAATGAGTTCCAAAATCATGGTAAGCTGCACATTAAACAGCATGAGTACATGCAATAGATGACTCGGTTTCACACGCTAGCCTCACATTTTTGACCTTCATAATCCTCCCCTTTACTATCTTTTCATAAATTAATATAATATATGACTTCTTTTTAATATTATTTAATAAGGTCAATCCTCAAGCTTATTCTCCTTCAGTCATTATATCTATAGCCCACATTTACTTACCTATTCAATTACATTAAACCTCAGCGAAAATGAGTAGAGATTATACATGTTTCTGTGTGTGTATATATATATAGGGTTTAAACTTATCATGTTATATGAGAAGAAGAAGATTCTTACACACACATGAAATAGTAGGACCATATATATATAATGTTAATTATATATATATAGGTCCCATCATTTTATGTGTGTGTGACATGAGAAAACACTTCTCCTACAAACACGAGAAGTGTTTTTCCCTATATATATATTATTTATCGTTTGTCATGTCACTTGACATAAAGTTATGTCAAGTCATCCCAAAACGACGTAGTTTTGGGGTTATGAGAATTAATGAATGGTCTTTTAGTAAAATTTGTATAATAAACACAAAAATAAAAATATCAAAATACCCTTCATTAATTCCCCTAACACCCGAAAATGACGTAGTTTTGGAGTTAGAGGAATTAATGAAGGATCTTTTGGCAAAATTCGTATAATAAATACAAAAATAAAAATATCAAAACACACTTCATTAATTCCCTTAACTTCTAAAATGACGTAGTTTTAGGGTGACTTGACATAACTTTAGGTCTAGTAACATGACAAACGATAAACCCATATATATATGGGTTTATCGTTTGTCATGTCACTTGACATAAGATTATGTCAAGTCACCTCAAAATTACTTCGTTTTGGGAATCAAGAGAATTAATAAGGAGTGTTTTTGTTTATTTATTTATTTATTATATGAATTTTACAAAAAAAAAAACCTTCATTAATTCCTCTAACCCCAAAACTACGTCGTTTTGAGAGTTCATTAATTCTCTAACCCCAAAACGACATAGTTTTGGGGTGACTTGACATAACCTATATATATATATATATATAAAGTTGTAAATGGTGGGAGCCATTCCTTATAAAAATATAGGCAACATTGGGAAAAAGAGCCTCTCATCTCCCCCACCAATGAAATTTTCAACAAGGGACTAATTATCTCTTAACTGTAGCATGATCATATATGAAGAAAATCATATACTCCTTCTAGTTCATATGGTATAAGTAACTTCTGTATTTCACTAGAATCAAATGGCTGACTCATTAATTTTGTCTAAACATAAAACATTTTTCGACCTTTACCTATATTTAAAATCATAGAGAAGCACTATATTAGGCTTCAAGAGTGAAGTCTTCCCTTAATAAATTGTAAAAGGGGTAATATTTAGAGAGGAAAAAAAAGATAATTAATGACCCACTGAGTAACTTATATTATGGAGAAACAATTTCTTCTAGAAAGTGCCATATATTTTAGATAGGAGAAGTATTGAATAATCCATATAAAATGGGAACAACTTTAAGAAGGATATATAACCCAATTTTAACAAGGATAAGGAATATATATATAAAAAAAATAATCTACAAAAATGTGGAGAAGATGCATGAAGGTTGTAAAAGAAGCATATATAATGATGTTTGTGGAAAAAGAGAAAAGAGGAGGGGGAACATGTTGACAAAGGAAATAGAGATAGTGTGACAATGTTGACATGTTTAGAAGAAACAAGAGAGAGAGAGAGAGAGAGAGAGATGTTGACATATAGGGTGATAGTGGACTACCCTAACACAATGGTCCCTATCTTCTTCCCTTTTTGGTTGCCTACCCTTACCTTCATTATTATTACTTCAATTGACATGTTACCATTTACCCCTCTCATTTAATTTACTCTTTAATTATTGCTTTGGATTTTTCTTTTCAATCAACATTTTAACATTCTAAGATTCTCTATTGTAAGCAAATAATCAATAAACTAGGAGTAGCAATGACAATTAGGTTGAGTGGAAAAAATTTCGATGTTCGTAAAACAAGATCTCCAATTTAAGTTTTTACCAAATGAGAAAATTATGTCTGAAAAAGCTTTTCAAACGACTTGGGTATAATTTGATTTAGCGGGAAGGAATCAGTACCATTTTCAAATATTTAAATTTTGTATATATGAGAAAAGTTATCTCTATTTAAGTCCGATAATACTCAAATTTAGAATAGTATTTATTGGGGGGGGGGGGGGGGGACCATCATAGCATTGTAAACTCATGGCAATATACAATCTCTATTATTAGTGCATAATAATAATAATAAGCACTAAAGTCTAATTCAACGGTGACATAGGCCATGAAAAACATCTAAGTCGAAGGCTAAAGATTTGAGGATGGCCATTGAAGTTGGTGCTTAGTGGACCAGTTGGACTTTGTGAGATCAAATCTCATATATATATATTTTTTTCCTTTTTTAAATTATGTCTTCTTTGTTATTATTTCCTCTTGACAAAAAACTCGCACCCTCTTCTCATTTTTGTTCTTATTGCAAATCATGTTCCCGAAGAAAACACTTTCATGTCTCAAATCCTCACTTTTCTGGGGACGTCACCACTAATATTTCTTCCAATAAATGGGGTGGGGGTTCATATAATTAATTAGCTTACGTTCTAACTGCTTCTATTTTGTATTATTATCTGTAGGTACAATTTTTCCTTGTCTGCATACAGTTCAAGAATCTAACTCAAATAGTTTAGAAGTGCGGTACTAAAAAGTAAAAAAGTAAAAAATATTTTAATAAAATTTACAGAATTTAAGTATTTAGATATAATCGTAACAATTTAAATTTAGGAAAATTTGCACTAAGGTCCTAAGGTAGACAAAATACAACACAATGGTTCCTTGAAATCTCCAATTTGCTGGTAAGTCCCTGGGACATTAGTGCAATGAAATCGAGATGTGAAAAGACCGAAATGCCTTTAGTAAAACACACTAAAAGTTGACCTCGTTTCAAACCCCCCCCAAAAAAAAAAAGGTTGAAGCTCTTCATCATTGACATCGCCGTTAGATAAACAACACTCACCATTCCCTAACCGTCATCGTTATTGAAACCTCTTCGTTGTGGGTGGCTTGTTGAAGCTTTTACTTGTCACTGGTGTAGCTTTTCCTTGTCACAGTGAATGTGTTTGTCATCAGTGTCAATGTACGAAGTCATTTCTCAATCTCATTTTGCATTTGGCGTACGAAGTTATAATATATTGTTAATGGGGCAACGATAGTTATTTAAACAAGCTCATGATCTTGTCAATAGACGCTCATAAGTGCATTCCCTAAACTTGTTAATATATATTTATATTATGTATGGACATATTTATAGAATACCTTTATTATTGTAATTCAGTCAACACATCATATGAATTTTGAAGTTGTTCATAATCCAATTGCACTTTGACCACATTATGTAAACATAGATAAATATACTTAACAAGTGCAGAGGATTGCACTGGCAATTCTATGAGCTTACATTGACAAGTCCATGAATATTCGATCCATTGACAAGTTCATATGTCTGTGTTGACAAGGGAGACGGTTGACAGTGACAACTCTCATTTTTGCCCAAATAATATAAGGTGAAACATTGTCCAAATAATATGTTCACATAATTAATAATAATTACATATAAATATATATTAACAATTTAAGGGGAATGTACTGACAAGTTTATGGGCTTGTTTTAACAAACATCACTACCCCTATTAACAACACATTCTAAATTTGTACACCAAATGCAAATGAGATTGAGAAATAACTTCATAAACCGATGGTGATTAGAAACACTTTCACTGCAACGAGTAAAAGCTTCGCCGGCGATGAGGAAAAGCTACACCAGCGACGAGTAAAAGCCTCAACGAGCCACCTACGACGAAGAGGTTTCGATGACGATGATGACAGTTAGTTGATGATGAGTGTTATTTATTTAACGGCGATGACGATGATGAAGAGCTTCAACCATGGGGGGAGAGGGGAAGAGAGACAAGGGTGTTTGAATCGGGGTCATCTTTTAATGTTTTTAACGTAGGGTATTTCGGTCTTTTCACATTTCGATTTTATTGCACTAATATCCCACAAAACTTGCTTGCACATTAGATATTTCAAAGGACCTTTGTGTTGTATTTTGGTTATCTTAATACCTCAATGCAAATTTCCTTAAATTTATTTATATTCATGTTTATATTAATATTATAATATATTTTTATAAAATATCAAATCTCAACCATTGAAGTTGATCTAATGATAGAGAAATAGAGATAGTAAAGGAAGAGAAAGTGGCAACTAGGGGTGGAAAACAGTCGGGCCGTTATGCAAGGAAGTGGCCCGAGCTCGGTCTCGTAACATTGCTGTGCTAAAATTTTGGCCTCGAGCACGGCTCGTGGGCGTGTTAAGAGGCTCGTATTTTTTACAGCCGAAAACAAGCCGGATGTAAACAGGTCGTAAACAGGCCGACAACATGCCTAACGTAAACAGGTGGAAATGGGCCTACGATACAGCGGACAACAGATTTAAAAACAGCCTAACGTAAATGGGCCAAAAACAGCTTGAGTGAGGTAAATTGATTTAGGGACTTAGGGTTCTAGGTTTGAAAGGGTAAACATGAGGTTTTGAGTGAGGGAGGGTGGGGGGGATATTAATTAATTAATTTTTTTAAAAAATAATTATTCTTAACAGTGAACTGTCGGGCCTAAATGGTCTATTTGGAGGCCTAGGCACGGCCTTTTAAGACAAATAGGCGGGGCCACGTGCCCCGGGCCTATTTCCACCCCTAGTGGCAACGAAGGTAAAGAGAGACAAGATAAAGATAACTAAAGAGATGTAGAATTCAAATTCTCCCAATGTACATATACGTAATTATTTTTTAAAAACCAACTCATACTTATCATATACTCTTCCCATCTAGAGCCGTTAAAAGGGCCGGGCCTATTTAAGTTGAGGGACAAATTTGTATTTTAAAGAATGTGGAGGAGAACTTGGACCTAGCTTCCCTAACTATCCTTTAGATAGGCAGGTGGAGCTTGGGTCCCTTGGACCGTTCAGATCAGATCTGGACGGTCTAGATTTTATTTTTGTTAGTTGGTAATTTTTAAATAAAAATTATTTCTTAAAAAAATATTAGTTAAAAGACTATCTTTATGTTAGATACTTTACCCATTAAAATTTTTTTTTTAAAAAAATAGAAAGTAGAAAAAAAAAAAAAAAAAAAAAAAAAAAAAAAAATCAAATTGGGACCATTCGGATATGATTTAGAAGGTCCAGGTGAGCCAAGCTCCCTTGACATCCAAAGGATAGCAGGGAAGCTGGATCCGAGAGAACTCAGGCTTAAGAAAACTAGCCCATTGAAGTCGAATAAATTTTATTAATATGCGTGAAATAATTATATTTGATAAGAAGAGGAGCAATATTTAGGGAAAAATTAGAATGAAGGACCTAGAGGAAATGATATTTATGGAGAAATGCCATAAAAATTGTAATTATTTAGAAGGACCAAATATAAAGATATAAAATTAAAAGTACTAAAATGCCCCTAACAAGATCTTCGCATTCCTTTCTACATTCTCTTCCCATTCTATTTTTAAAACTAATACAAAATTATAAGTTTCATTAAATTAAACAATAGTTTTCTCAATTTTTAATTTTGACAACTTGAATTTAAATCTATGGAAAAAAAAATTACACATTCTTCAATTTGTAAACATTATAATTTCTTAAAATCAACAAAAAATTTAATTGAAAATGGAATTATATAATTTTAATAAAAGTCAAGGTCTTTTATGATTTATCATATATGTTAAACCAATAAAGTTTGTATGATTTTTTTTTTTTGTTTTAGAAGAAATTTATGTGGGTTAAAAAATTCTTGTAATGTCAATAAAATAAAATAAAATCTAATTGACCTATTATATCTTGAAAAATATGAAATAAGTTTAGTTTTTATTTTATAAAAAGATTTTAATTGATATCCATCATTGATAATATAAATCGGACAACTTAATGATATAAATAAAAATAAAAATTAAGAAAGATATGAGTTTAATAGTTGTTAACTAAATAATATATATTTTTGAAAAAAAAAGATATGATTATAACATGATGAGCAATTTTTGTTTTGGTTTTATTTATTTTTGTTAATTATAAATACAAGAGAAACATAAGGTTGGATTAGGAGCAATTTAGTAATTTTAAATTTATATTATGATGTTCGGTCCTTCTAAGTAATTTAATTTTATGGTCATTTATAATAAATATTATTTTTTCTAGGTCCTTTATTTCCATTTTCTCCAATATTTAATTTAGACGAAAAAGTATTTATTTTTATTTTTACTTTGGTTAGAAACTTGAAATTTTCCCATCGATCTGTGTCAACAATAGTCAATAGTGTATGCCTTTGACACGATCAATAAAAGAATGACCCAATATTCCAGATGTATATAAGGTTAGGACCATTCTAAAATATTTTTTTAGGGGAATCTAATATTATAAAGTATTTTATAGTGTATTAGCACCCTAAAATATTTTTTCATACGCATCCATAAACTAAAGTACTTGTTTATACAATTTTTCACTTAACAATTTTGATAATTTAAGGTGCTGGATACACTTAAAAAATACTTCAAAGTCTTGGATGCATTAAAAAATAATTTAAGGTGTTGTACTCAACTAAAAAAACACCTCATGGACACCTAAAAAAATACTTCTAAACAACGGATCTTACTTTAGGATGTTGAATGCACTTAAGAAAATACTTCAGGCTACATAACAACAATGTATATATTCCGGATCTTACTCGGTAGTTTTATTAGGAGATTATAAGTTTTCTTAACTAATTGCTCAAAGTGTACAATTCTTATTCAAAAATTAGAGACAGTCTAATAATTGTTAAACTTTCTAATCAAACTATACGTTTGTAATATTATTATTCGAGTTATACACTTATCAATATTATCATGTTTTTAACTTCTAAAGAAAAATCTTATACTAAGAACATAGCAAAGTCCATTCAAATATATATTTCTCTAATTTTATTTTTTTATATATGAAAAATTTTATGTGAGGGGAGATATTGGTAACCTACTAGAGCTAAGGCAAGCTTTCAAGTTCAAAGAACGCTTACAAATGATATCGAACCTCCTCCATTTTGAGGTGAAGACCAACGCTTAACCAATTATGTCACTCCTTATTGGCTCTTTCTATAAAATTTATCATAAACATTATAAGTTGAATTTAAAAGATGCCAATCCCAGAGGATTGGGATAAAGCTTGAAATACAGATTAAATACAGAAAAATTTCAAAAACTTCAATCCTAAAAGTCAAACCTACATAATTTATAGGGTTAAGGTGCAAAAATACACATGTGCTTTTCTCGAAGAGCGCCAAGTAGCAAGTGCTTTTTTGGTGCAAAAGTCGAGTATGTGATTACAAATTAGGTGCAAAAAGACCATTTGACCGTTAAGTTTGACTTTTTGTTGCTAATTGGACAATGACGTGACATTTCAAAGGTGCAAAAATACACATGTGGTTTGTCAAAAAGAGCGTCGAAAACCATTTTTTTAAATTTAATAATTTTATTTTAATTACTTCTGGGTGCTAAAAAGATATTCGAGAACTGACTAGATCTTGAAAAATTACTTCATGATCTTGAAAAATTATTATAAGATCGAAAAAACATTTTTTGAGTCTCGACTAGTACTAAAAAGATACTTTGAGAATATTGCCTAGTATAGAAAAAATATTTCATGATCTTGAAAAATTATTTTAGAATGTTAAAAAAATATCTTGAATATATTTTTAGTATCAATCAAGACTTCGAAATATTTTTTTCATGATCTTAATTTTTCAAGAACATGAAATATTTTTCAAGATCTTAGTCAAGATCCTTTTAGTACTAGTCAATAGCTTGAAATATTTTTTCAAGATCCTAAAATAATTTTTCAAGATTATGAAGTATTTTTTCTCGTATCACCAAGATTATCGAAAATACCTTTTAATACCGGTCAAGACTCAAATATTTTTTTAATATCGGTCAAGTATCTTTTTAATACTGATCAATACCTGAAATATTTTTTTAAGATCCTAAAATAATTTTAATTGAAGTAAAATTATTAAATTAAAATAATAATAATTTGGTGTTGCGCTCTTCTCGATAAAACCACGTGCATTTTTGCACCTTTGAAATACCACATCATCATCTAGTCAACAAAAAAAATCAAACCTAATGGTCAACCGATATTTTTGCACCTAATTTGTAACCAAGTGTATACTTTTACATCTAAAAAAACACTTACTACTGGGTGCTCCTCAGAAAAAAAACACATGTGTATTTTTATACCTTAACCCTAACTTATAACTAAAATTTGCATGCTTGCCAATCAAATTGGACAATTTATATTTACGATTCAAACTTGTATAAACTTCCGAATTCCTTGGGACCAATTTAACTATCTTGCTTGGGAATAATAAGTTATTTTGCCTATCTTAAAAGATATGGTTTGAGAGATCAAATATTCCCAAAAACTAGTAAATGACTAAGACATAAATGTGTTCTATTTGGATTACACACTTTCTAACATTCTCTTTTTCCGTAGCCCCTCTTTCACAACAAGCAAGTGCAAGATAACAAATAATAGAACAATCACGTGCCCTTCACATGACATATCTTAACATTGAACAATGGAATATTTTGTATTCTGCAAATCTAAATAAGTGTTCACAACCCTGACACATTATTTGTTATAAATTGATTCAGCTAGCAATAATATATGTACACTTGTTGGCATTACACACACCAACCAATTTTATTTATAAATCACTTCCAACATATGTAACAGTAAGAAAAACTATACACCTCACTAACTCTGTTATAAAATTCAACTTCTTTCTAACTTTGTTTTATTAAATATACATCTCATAAAGAAAAAATCAACATAATAATAATAAATGAATGATAAAATTATACATTCATATAAAAAAGACCAAAATAAACCTCTTTGCGCCCTATAAATAGAGCCAGAAGATTATATACACACACACACAATCAAAGACAAATACATATTCTGCTTGTCTAAATTAATCAACTGTAATTTAAGCAGTTATTGACAATTAACCTAGATACCAACAATAATGAAAACTAAATCAAATCAACTATAGATTACTAAAGTCACTCAAAAAAGAAAAGAAAAGAAAAAAGAAGGATTAAAAGCAACATGTATAAGAATTCTAACAGGAGGGGCACATAAGAAAATGGAAGTTACAAGCTCCATCCTAGCCAGACATCATCACATGGTCAATGGCATGAAGTGCTTGGTTGGAGAAATATCGCACGTCCACATCTGGGTCCTCGCTGAGCTCAACTAGACACGGACGAATATTCTTCTCCACCACCTTAGTAACAAAAACCAATGATTTTTTCACAGAATAAGAGCAGAACAATGACACTAATCCATCAAATTTTGAATATATATAGTGGACTGGGAAGAAACAGAGAGATCATGAGTATAAAAATGGAATGTGTCCCACACATATACTTATGCATCACTTTTTCTTCAAATATATAAATATAGGGTTAATATAATTATTAATCCTTATAGTTTGATCAAATTTTAGTTTCGGTTCCTATAGTTTCATAACAATTTGGTCCAAGTTTAAGTATAGAGATCAAAATCAAAACTTGTTAAAAAGTATAGGAACTAACTGTTAAACTTGGACCAAATCTTTACAAAACTAGAGACTAAAACCAATGATTTTGTCAACAAAGGGGGTTGACTTATAACCAAAAGGTTGAGTTTAAATCCCACCAATATGAGATCCTTTTTAGTGGGCAATTTGTAAGTATTTGTAAGTGTTCTTGAGCCTGGATACATACCCTGGCCATGGGAAGCCCTTGAAAGGCAACTAACCCAAGCTTTTGGTAACAAAAAAAAACAATGATTCAAAACTATAGGGACCAAAACCAAAAATTCAATCAAACTATAAGGACTAACAATAATATTAACCCATGTTGTATAAAAAAAAAAAAAAAAACCAATGATTTTAACCCATGAATATATTAATAAAGTATCCCTCTAATCCTTATTATAAGGCACCAACTAGCAATTATATTTGGTTCTTTTTATAAAGTACTTTGCTTATTTCCAAAGCGAATTAATTTTTTTTTCCATGTATGCCCATAATTAATAAAGGTAGTGTGTGAGAGTAATAATTAATATAATATTAGAGTTTAGTGCAATCAGTAGGAGTAATATTGAAAGTTACTTAAATTTTAAGACAACTTTATCGACTTTAACTGTTTTTATTGGTTTTTGAGAATTGTTAGTTGGTGCCTTATAATAAGGACAAGAGGGAGTATAGTTTAATCTGTACAGGGAACAGTACATGTAGATTCAGTAATGAGAAAGATGATAAGGTATGAGATGCTTACAGATTGATCAACTATGGGGAAAATGGACTCTAAAACCTTGGCCACGTTGAACTTTATATTGGGTACTCTACAGGGGGCAATCAGGAAGTAATTACAAAAAGAACTAGATTGAACCTCACCCCTAAAAAATGACAGTGAAAAACAAGTAACCTGTCTTTTGATGCAGTAATTACAACCGGCAACAATTTTGAACAAGTGATTTCAGAGCCCATAACAGGAGCAAGCAGAGAGACAGCGTGAAGGATTGTCATGCGATACAGGTAGTGTGAATTGTTGATCATGTCCAAAACCTGTCCATAATTCATAGAGTTGCATTCAGAAAAACAGAAGATAAAAATGCATATATTTCAATACAAGGAACCTCAGCAGTCAGCCCACAAAAGTTGACCTAGTATAAATAATCAGCGCATTGGAACTATTTTTCAATAATCTAAGACAAAAGATGAACCTGTGGAATTATGTGCTGCAGAGCCCACTCAGGACCAAACTCTTCCGCAAGACGCTTCAGGTTGTTAGCAGCCGCATCACGAATTGAATGAACCTGCAATAATCACCAAACACTGAAAGTTAAAAATGACAGTCATGCAGAATAGAAGATTTCCCAACCTTTTCTTGGGAAGCTGGAAAAATTTGCTGCTCCTCCGGTACTAAATATAAGACCCAATTGACTTTTTTGAAGAGATTAAGAAAGCTAATTAAATTACTACAAAGTATATATATTTATTGTTTTTCTCCAAAATAATTTATTTGACTTATAAACTGATATATAATTTAATCATACACATTATATGATATGATTAACTAACGTATTTAATTTCCCTAACATCTCCAAAAAAAGTTAATTAAGTCTTATATTTAGGACCATAGGTAGTATTATGTTTTACTAGGAATACCAAAGCAAGGCAAGAGTCTTCACAAAAGTAGTGAAAAATGAAAATCTACGGTATAAAACTTTAGTCCGCATACACAGAGGAATAAGTATTATCCTAACTAAACTAGACTAGTTGTCAACTAGAAGCAAGAACCTTATCCTGTAACCACTGCATGCAAAGAGCGCCAAGCTTGTCATCAAAAAACCCAACACCCAATTGACTTGCCAATAAGGGGATATACTCTATTATCGCAAGCCTGACTCTCCAATGCCTATCCTCAGCAAGTTCAACAATTGCTGGCAGCAAAGATTGAGATAATAGATTGATTCCAATAACCTGCAAATATGCGGCGTCATCAGCTTTACTTCAAGAAACTGGATTTCTTTTATGCCTTCTTCTTCTGTTTGTATGGAGTGAAGGAGAAAGCATAATCATTCTCCTGTCTGCTTTAACTGGATTTCTTTTATGCCTTCTTCTTCTAGAATTTAGAAAATAAGAAGAAAAGGGGTAGGAAGACAGGAGAATGTTTGAAAGGATAACCTGATTCACTTGATCAAGTTTGCTGATAATGTTTAAGCGCACATCAGGAAATTCGTCCTTCAGAAGGGAAAGGAAAATTGGAAGAAGCTGCTCAATTGTTGCATCCTAAGAACAAAATGATAGGATTAGAAGTCACATTTGCAAGCGAGCTTAATTGAACAGGATCTGTTCTACAGGTTCATACATCTGTCTCCTTGAGTTTAAAGCAGACAACAACCAAAGAAGCCACATTTACACAAAAAGAGACTATTTCACAATAAGCTCAGACTAGATTTAAGAGGGAAAAAAACAATAATAAGATATCAGTTGCACCTTCTGAATTTTTACAATCTAGAAGTATCACTTAAAGATTCTATATTATGTAACAAAAAAGGCCACAAAGCAGATAATACCACAGAGAATCCTCAAAAATACAAGAGCCTGCTCATGACATTAATAAACAAAAAATTACATAGAATGGGCATGGTATGGGGTCCAAACACAAAAATATATGCACATGACATTACAATGATAGCATTCACATAAGCTTTCATCTTTCTAGCTTGTCTTTAATAATGTAGGAAGCCTAAATACTTTGGACTGAACCTAAAATTAGCAGTCAAGCTCTTCTCTTTGATGCTGGTTGGAAAAAGGCAAGGATAGAAAAGAAAAGGGAAATCTCAAAAGCTGCAGGACATGATAGAACTCAAAGAATATCTTATTTCTAGAACTTAAAAAGAGTAAGAGAGAAGTAGAAAAGGGAAATCTAGAGTCAGAATCTAACTCCAGCCAACACAACACAATTCTGAAATATCATATCTTCATTCCTGATTTTATAGAAAGAGAATACAATATATTTATAGAGTCATAACTATAACTTCCTATTATAACTTCCCTAAACAGATAAGATAGAATAACTTCCCTAAACAGATTATAACTAAGAACTACTCCTAACATGTGTCTTTCTTTAAAAGAGGACACATGGAACCCTAACAGGACAGGTCAATCAAGAACACAACATGAGATATCTCCTGTAATTGTAAAAACCATATTTATGGGCACTAAATGAAAGTTTTCAGATTTTATGGCATCTCAATAACTGAACACTAAATGCTATTTTTATAAAAGGCACTAGATGTCGTATTTAACTTTGTTAAGGAAAGGGGAAAATGGAGGGACATAACATATCTTTCACCTCACATAATATGTAGAAGCAAATTCCTATCAATACCGCAATAACTGCAGATACTGTTACATAGATGATACTCATACCTTCCCTAAAACTGGAGCCATTCCCATTATCACTGAAGCCAAAGCAGATCGAACATGTTGTGAAGAATCTGAGGACAATTCCTACAAGCATTCATGCAAAAGATTGAAAAAATTGTGTGGTAAGGCACAATATATATAACTTTTAATACTAAATTGTATGATCAAATCATAAAAAAGCTGCAGCACATCACAAAGTTAATATAAATGAATCATAATATTTTTCCATATTTAATTCATGCACACCTTTGCACAAGGAAGAATATGCTGAATTGCAAGATCCGGATCTAAAATCCGGCAAAACTTTGTCACTTTTCCAGCAGCTGCAATACGTACTTCAGCCTCATTATCCCGAAGCAACCGAACATAAGCAGGGACCAGTTCTGTCCTGAACAGTTATAAAAGATATTCTTAAAATAGCAAAAACAGATTAATAGATACGCCTTCAAATTTGGGCCATCTCAAACCTAGAAAATCAATACAGAAATAATAAACTTTGGCATTAAAATAATCATCATTACTTTTACATCTAACAAACATATGTAAATTAATATGGAAATAACAAATTTTGGCATTCAAATAATGCTGCATCTAATAATCATTGTGAATAATTTATACTTCATATAGGAATATGTGGAAGAGACAAGCATTGATGCAGCCAAAAGATAACACCTGGTAGGTTCAGGCCCTACAGCCTCACATAGCTCATACAATTGATTTGCAACCATGTAACGCACCCGCCAAGATTTATCCTGTCCCAGGTTAAATCAAAGTGCATCAGACAAATAAGAATAAAAACTTGTATACATTCAAACTCCTCATTAATATACTTAACAAAGAACAATCAAAACATATTTAAGTGAAAAAGAGTCCCTTGACTTGATGGCGAAAGCAATTAAAACCATTTACTTATTCTCACCACTCACCCCAAGCATAGCAGTGAAGTGTATATTTCTCCTTGCAATCACACCTTAAAATTTCAAGCGTAAAAATTATGTATATACCCCTCTTCCTTTTAGATATAAGAAAATATTATGTATATGACTTTTCAGCAAATACCAAGTATTCCTTAACATTCTTGCATACGAATAGTCCATAGTCATAAATTAAATAGATGGAGAAACATTTAGTCCAATGTGGATGATGCGCAAATAGCAAAAAATCTTTAAAAAGACAAACCAGTACACCAATCCACTGAATTCTTGATGTATGAAAAATCCAGATTTTGAAGAGAAAAGGGACATGAATTATAAATACTTCCTAGTTTTACTTCCACAATATACCTGAGAAAAGTTAACAATAACTGGAAGGATATGAGCAACACAATCTTGGGGTTCCAACAGCTTGCCAAGAGTAGCACAACCCTCCACAGCCAACAATCTAACAGAATCTTGATCTGAACCAAGATAAGAAGCATGTATAAAATACAGTAATGTACAACCTGAAGAATAAAGAACTCTACAAGATATTGAAGCAGCCTCGCATGCTAGACATATAACAGATACTTTCCATCTAATAAATGAAATATCAGCTCAATTACCATCCTGTGTAAGATCCTCAAAAATTGTCATGATATCTGCCTTCAGATAAGCATATTCAACAGTTGCAGCAAATTTTCCCAGACTTGATGCAGCAGACCTTCTAACCATAGGCATGTCATCTTGACACAACTGATTGTATATTGACCTCAATTCTGTCTTCAACATTTCCGGTGCACTTGGGTATGCAATATGAAATAGCCCACAAGCCGAAACTCGAGCAGTAAACCACTCACCAGCTGCCAGTCTCTGGAACAGAAATATATGTTGATTTGAAAAGATTTTCAACAAACATAATGAATGACAACTGGGAGGGTACAACACCACAAATATATGAACATGCAGCACAACTGAAATCACTTAGTAACAACAAAATATCAGGTGTCATGGCAATGTGGCTGTATGATATAAAGTAACCTCTGCTCCTTTAGGCATCATTCAAGTTAACTAAGACCCACAAATCAATCTCTTTTTAAATAAGTACTGCAACAACTTTTTGATATAACACAAAAACCCCTGGTAGGGAAATGAATGCAAGTAATCAGAAAATAAGGCATCGTCATTCTGAATCAGAATGATGATGCATTATATGAAAGATCAAACTTCATATATAAGCCTCCAGCTTGTAAGTTCAAAGTAATAAAACTATGTTATACTAAAGGAAACATCAAACAAGTGTTACCTCACCTTCACCAAAGGGATAAACCAATCAACCAAATCACTCTCCCTCATTTGAGATCCAATTCTACAAAGTGATTCCACAGCTTTATCTCTTACACAGGTTTCCTCGACGGTGCAAAGTGTCTCCAGAGGTGGCAGCAACACATTGGCATGTTCCACCCCACCAACATAGGGTATGAACACCCCCAACTCCTCTGCCATTGCAAGGAGTACCTCATCATCGTCATCGTTGTTTTCACTCAAAAAGGGGATTAGTTCCCTCCGGGTTCGCTCCTCCCCAAGAGCACGTGCTATGGTTGACAGCCTGCGAATTGAGTTTAGCCTTAGTTGGATGTCGTCATTTTTTAGCTCGTCTATAAGCACAGCTATTGGATAAAGTGGCTCGTCAACCATAGACATTTTGTTTCCAAGCTATCTGGAAGAATGGAAAAAACCAAAAAAACAAAAAATGGTTAGAAAAGAAGTTCATCAAATATAGCCATAAGTTCTGCAAACAAAATTAATTATTACGCAGATACCCTACAATTACTCTCAAGCAGCCAAGTCAAAGATATAAGCACGCAACAAGAAAAGGATCCCAAAAGTTAACCCAAGAAATAACAAGGAAAGGAAAATGAAGAAAACGTTAAGCCTAAAACCCAGCGAGCAATACAAAAACTAGAATGGCTGTTAAAGGAAACAAAAAGGAAATAAAAATCTAGAATTCTCTAGCCATTATGGCTCGCACTACTTCTAGGTTGCAAACAAAGTTGCAGGTATCATAAAATTAATGCTTCAAATCTTTACAAGAGATCTAGCAAAAGATTAATTTCTTAGGAAGTTTCACTTTTAAGTATATATACCCAGACAGTGCCTCTTAAAATCCGTTAAGGCAATACGTTCTTTCGATTTCAAAAAAACATAAAAATCCCAGATCATGAAGCGTCAAAGTTTATTAACTTCATAGCTCCTCTCCCAGCTTACTTTGAGGCTAAACAGGGAATTTGATTCAATTTAGTCCAATTGACAGTGGAAGATGTCTTAGGTAAAAATAGAGAAACTAGAAATCCATTTCCAAGAACGAATCGGTGAAATGACAAGTAGAAAGGACCGTACCGATCGCGCTGCGTTCCCGCCGGCCGCCTCAGATTCCAGAACTTGGACGGCCACCGCAAGGAGAGAGGAGGACGGGCCAAGAGAGAAATTCCAGGAACAATAGGAATATATATATATATATATAGACATTTTAACACTGGGCCATTTGGCATGCAAATATGGAAAATTTGCAAACATTAAACCGTACTGTCGGGGGTAATCTTATTTGAGTTATTTTTACTCTCATTCAAATCTTGGTCCATTTTATTGTGAGGGCTAATCCATTTATGTAGCCTCAAGCCCTCAACCTCCATTTGATATTTTGAATTTTAATTTAACAGTTTTTAAAAATATTAATTAATATATATGTTAAGATTTTATTTAAATACTTTAAAATTACAGTAAAAGTATAGAAAAAAGAGGTTTAGCTGGGGAAAAACAAATCTACTGGTGTATTAAAATATACAAAGATTAGGCAACAACATTTGGAAGGGCAGTCAAAGAATTAAGAATGCACATAAAAATAAACTAGCAGTGAAAAGTAAAAAATATATACTATTTTCCTAAGAAAAATATACAATTTTCTTACTTTCAGAAAAATGTATAACTAGCTGGAAAGAAAATATACAATTAAATTTTATTAAATATAAATAATATATAATATAAAAAAAGAATATAAATGGGGTAAGAAATGAATAATATGGTATAGGATAAAACTTACAAGGTACTAAGCGAGTTCTTTGAATAAAATCAAAGTTAAAATGCAAGGTCAAATTATAGTTAGTGCACTTTTTATACCTTTGTTATATATAATAAAAATATTAACAAGTTGTGAATTATAATAATATGGCTTTGAATAATTTTTATGAATATATTAATATTAATTTATCACAAGTCATATTATTATTTATGAATAGGAGTAAATAATGCAACTTAACTTACAATTTTTGTGTAATACATGTAGAGAAATGTTCAATAATTACGTAAACATTTATAATTTAATTTTCAAATGATCTATTGTTGAAATTAAGAAAAGCATTTTCCAGATAATATTTGTCTGTCTCCGGTATGTATTTATTGTTGCTCTTGTGTCATTTTCAGACTTTAATCACAGTCAAATATAATCGTGAGTTTGAATGAAAGCTTACATGTTATTTTCAGACATTAGTTGTCACTTACGACTTTGAGTTACAAGAATTATATGCGAAGAAGAAAATAAGAAAAATTGGAACAACAAAAAATTCATCGTTGAATTTATTATTCTAAAATATATAAGAACTCAAGTTCTTAAACATATATAAATTTTTTAAACCGTGTACACCGTATCTTCAATCATGTGAAAATGTCTTCAATATTATATATAGTTAAAAATATGTTGTAAATAATTCAAAATAAATTGATGCAGCTTTGCATAGTCATTAAAAAAGCTTTGCATAAAATTTTTTTGTAATGAGCGATTTTTTCAATAGAAATATAGTAGTGATTTTCACATTTGATTCTTTTAAGTTGGTGTCCGTTTGAGCGGTGTTTAAAAAACACGTTCCTATAAATTAAAATAAAATTTATTTTACATACTTATCTTATAAACCATAAATTACATTAAAAAAAAATAGCTTCAACAGCTAAAGAAAATGGTACTTAGATTCCAAATACCCCACCCAAATCGCCTAATCATTTGCCTCCAATCTAAGAATATCCCTCACATGCAAACAAACAATTTAAGGGGAGGGGGAACGAAATGTAAAAAAGAAATTCGTTGTTAAAATTGTAAGAAAAAAAATGAGATTCATTTTATGATAAAAAGGGGGTTTAAATAAACTTTCCAAATCAGTTTATGTAGATTTTTATGCGCCAAATATAAAGGTGGAGCAGCTTGTGGAATTAATCAATTAATATACATAGATACATACATATATTTATTTATTTATTTATTGGTAAGGTACTGTGATATCTTCTATTAATAGTAGAAACTTTTTTAAAATAATAAATTTCTCCTTACTATATTTGTTTTATAGAAAAGAGATGAGAGTTCATATCACTGATGGCAATATAAGATAATACTTCAAATCAAATTCTAATGTCTTTTTTTATTATTATTATTATATGTTGTTGATTTATTTATAAGTAAAGTGAACTATAAACTACATCTATTAGTGACCATATATATAAGAAATATGATTCCAATCAGGACAAAAGCTTACTTAAAACACAAATAAATATAGTAAGCCAGTGAATCAAAACATTCCCACTCTACCAAAGAACATAGCAAAATACCTAAAATCTACATTATAATTTTATCATTTACGAACTCGTGATTCAGTATTGATTTGTTTTGTACTGACCTAATAAGTAGGACATTTCTCTAGAAACAAAAACGCCTGTACACATGTGCTCAAACAAAGTCTAAACCACCTCCTTACTCTGGCTTGTCTGAGGAATCTCTGAAGTTTGCTTTCTCACTCAATTCTTCAAATTCATCTACAAGATTCTGAAGCCTTGCAACAAACTCAATTAAAAGTGAAGCAAATGTTGCTAAAGACAAGGAACTTGCAATTTCATATGCCTCAGAATTCTCCTCATCCATCTCATTCATGGAGGCATCTGCATCTAATGGTAAAAAAGGCCATGATCCCATTTTACTGACATTATCTACAGAGCTCCATTTCCGGATGTAAGAGTCTTTTGAACTATCCCTTACTTCAATTTGTGGTGGCGGCGGCATGTTAATGTTATCCTGCATCGAATTCTCAGTTTGTTCTAATTCATAGGGATGTTTTGTAGCTGCCCAGCTCTTTGAATTGACTAGAAGGAATGATTGTTGATCGATCTTTATTTGCAATTGTTTGGCTGCCCCATGCACTTCAAACAGTATGCTTCTCCTGCTAAGTTTTTCCATCTTTTGAACTTTGCTTCCAAGTAAATTTAGTACTTTTGTTCCTTCAATCCCAACCTTTCGTAGCTCTTCTCGAAAAACTTTCCTCTTTTCAGGTGCTGCCTACATTTATTGAATAAATTAGAAGGGGGCCTTATAAAGAATGTATCTTATCATCATATTTTACTGCAGTAATTTAACAGTTTAAAAACTCTCGGTCTTCTTTCTGAGTTTTCACATATACTTTGTGTACAGACAGTACAACCCTGAGGTTTTTTACTATTGAAAATGGTTAAGTGTCCACATGTGGTCTTTTAAAGTAGAGTCCCTTAGACTCTAGCTCCCTAGGTCCTTGATGCTGAACCTTTGATCTAGTTTCTCTAATTTCTACCTATGACACATCAGCTAGCATTAGAACGTGGTATTCACTCGTACCACATGTGGTCTTTTAAAGGAGAGTCCCAGGTCAGCTACATTGCTGATTAAGTTGTTTAAAGCAAATGATAATCTCATCATCAAACACCATCTTAACTGTCATGCTTTTGCACAGGACATGACAAAGAAATCATAAATTTATAAAGTTCAGCAAGTTCACATGGCGTAGGAGTTTTCTAGTATTTTGCTTCGCAGTGATATTGTTTGAACAAGATCATATCAACTAGTGCCAGAAATGCACCACAATACAGCAGAACATTGGAGTAACCTATTTATTGCCAAGTGCATTTTTATCTTGCAGCAAATTGAAAGTTCAGATACTTCAGTTTTCCGCCAATGAAAGACAAAACACACAGAACTTATAATCAACAAAAATAGACTACAATTATTTTTTCCCCCTTACCACATAGAATACAGATAACCATCAACTTATGGTTTTACCTGTATTTCTGAAAGGATGCACCCATGCATTGCCATGACCATGAGAGCACAATGCCTTAAAGCTCCACTGAGTTGCACATAATTTCTCCAAGGATACTTGAACGTCTTGTATGGGCCGTGAGGGGGTTCCCATAGTGCAAATTCTAACTTCAAGAATAAGATGAAATTTGTTGGATTAGATTGTATCTTCAACATCTGAATAGGATATCAAAATATTGAGATGATAATACTGTTCGATGTATGATAGTCCCATATCAAGTGATGAGAGGATTAATCACAACTATGTTAGTGTGTGGTGAGTCCTTCCAAATTAGCTTAAGTTATTTTGGTGTACGTGACAAGCCTTTAGGTATAATTAATATAGAAGTCTAATAAATACCAAAGACTCCTCTTGACTTGACGATTGTACTGCTGATCTATAGCCACTGTAAAGAGGGTCATCAGAGGCTTGATAAGTAAGAATTTTTGAAGGGATCCTCTCGTATTCAAAACATTGCAGGTAACCATTTACACAACCTAAAGGAAGTAATACTGGCATTAGCCGTGCTCGTCAGTGGAAAAACGAGCTTAAATGAGGCAATTAGACGCAAATTACATAAAGCAAGTATTTAGAAGTGAGATATCTGGAAGTTTGATCGAACCTTCTAAGGATTTAGCAACACCATTGAAATTTTTTACCACCAATTTGTGCAGATCCTCCCCGGACCAGATGGGGCAAACTAAAATATTTACAAAAAGACTTATGCCAGCACCGAGAGCAATAAAAACTAATCTGGACGCAGCTGTGAAAAAGAATTCTGATGTCCTTCTCCCAGATATCAATACAATACAAAAAGTCAACAAAAAAACACGAAATCCATATTCGTACGGCTTCATTGCAGGGTACTGTTTGACATAGGTTATTAAAAACCCTGCAAACCACAAAAAAAGCAGTACGAGCATAAAAATTAGAAATTTTTCTGTACTAAAGGAAAGGCATGACAAAACCAAGGAATAACAAGTGCAATCAATTATCTTCCCTCAAGCAGAGGCTGAAAATGAAAAATATAAAGGTCTGACCCAGAGTAATGACTCAAAGTGAGGGAATGGCTAAGTAATGTCACATGTCAAGTAAATGAAGAAGATAACGTGCTTATCATGAGGTCGTTGCAAATGCATGTGGAAGTGAAGTGGTCTAGAGGTGGTTACATTATGTTACGGGAATGTGCTAAATGAAAGGGTGGGGGTGATTTCTGTGATCTTCTTCTCTCTCTGGTCTCATTCTTGGGAATTTATCCTCCCTGTGGCTTTCTTATTCTTTCCCTTCCCTCTTTATCTTCCTTTGCCCTCTGCTTACCGTCAATTTTGGTCAACAATCTAATCTGAATCTATTTTCATATGCTTAGAGTTATTATAACTGAGATTGAATGCTAAATATATACTTGTTATCATGACCAAAAACCATCAGATTGACTAATATCACACAAACTCTCTACAACAACTTCAAAAATAAACGTCTAACCTGCTATGAACAGATTGACTGTGATGACAAGCTCATTATAACTTCCAGCAAATACCGATAATTCTGCAATACCCAGAGCAAGCCCTGCTGCAGAGATTGTTCCTAAAGCACGATTGAATCCTTTGGCAAGGGTTGCACCTACCAGAAAAGAAGGGAAAAGGAAAGAAAGAAAAAACTAATCACAACCTTAATTACTTGAGATATGAAAACAATAGACAAAGCGAAATTTCTCTCCAATCTCTCACTGTTTCCTTTTTCTTTTTCTCGAAATGAACATAACTTCATAACCATTACCAACGCTGAATTCAAAAACGACCACGACCGTGAGAATCGCCCAAATGGAGTACCGTGTAAGCTCGTTAAAAGGAGAATGATCCTGAATATATATAGCTAGCGACACGAGAGCTAAGGATAATCCAACTTTCATGGCGAACAAAACCTTTCTTGGATCGGAGTGACCCATCTTATATAATTTCCGATACATCTGAGCGATGCGATCAGAAAGCGTGCGGAACGACAAGCATTTGGCTCTATCACTATGATCCGAATCGGAGGGATCGCTCTTAGGAAGCAACCTTTCTCTGCTCTTGTCCATAAAACTTTGCCCCAGTAATCCAGATATCGCTGCCATTTCTTGAACCTAGAACAACATAAATTCGTGAATAATTATAGAATTCTTTACATCATCGAAAACATGTGCATTTGAAGAAGGTAATGAACTAGAGAATTTTGAAATGTTTTGAGTTATTGCCTTGTGAGAACGAGTTGAGGTGATAGAATGAGATTAAGAAGAGAAAATACGTGAATGAGGACGAAAGGAGAAGGAGAAGGGGACTTGAATGGCGAGGAAGGACAAAACCCGCCAAAAGCATGCAATGCATTTGGAGCAATTAAATTTTGATCTTTTGTCTTTTACCGGAAATTAAATTTTGTTTTTTTTTACCCATATTCACCAATACAATTTCTTTTTCCCTTTTGGAAAAATAAGACTGAATTTTGCATTTTCTATTTTAATACATTTTAAATGTACATGACACAGCTAACATAGTATTGGTTTTCTTTTAAGTAGGTCCTCAACTTAAAGCTGTAAATGTAGCAATTGGTATTATAGATCTTTCCTCCCACTAGAGAGATCGACAAGGGGTGAATTTGGATCAGTCTGAACCTGATAAATCGTCCGAGTTAAAAAAGGTAAGCCAAGATACCATATACTTTTGCAAAAAATATATATATATATATATATATATATATATATATATATATATATATATATATATCAAACTCTTAGTTTGCAAATGTGATAAAATTTGATAATCAATGGTAATATTGTATTTGTGGATTGACATAAATAAATAAAAGATTCAAATAAGAACTCTATAATAGGAGTATAAATTCAAGGAAAACACTGAAATGAAACATATTTTGTCTTGTTCAAATAAAAAACTCATGAAATTTGAGTATGAAAAGTTGCAAAATTAATAGTAAGACTTGTAAAATAAGCAACTTCTCTCACTCAATAATTGGTTAGATGCAAAATATTCGTGAAAACTCGCCAAAAACGATATCCTTAATAATTAAGCAAACAAAGTGGTAAAATTGGCGATAAAAGGCTTATAAAATAAGCAACACCTCTTGCATATTACTGAAGTTTTTAATGCAAAATGTGCCTTCTGTTTGGTGATATTTTCCTTAAATCCAAATTTCCATGATTAATTTTAAATTTGGTTTCGTATGGGCATTCCTCCTAAAGATTTTTAAACACTTTGAAAATAGTTGAACAATTATAGTTTTTTTTTTTTAAAAAAAAAAAAAACTCATGAACCCTATTTTGATTTTTCTCAATTATATTCCTTATCATAAATTTTTGCACTAAAGCAGTTGTGTGTGGTAGCTGCTTTAGTGCAAACATTTATGATGAGAAATATAAGTGAGAGAAATCAAAATAGGATATATAACTAAACTAACTTCATTAATCTAATTTAATTAGTTAAATATATCTTAAATTAAATAGTTTTTAAAAGATTTACCTGAGCAGTTCATGAAAAACTTAGCCTGTTGACCAATATGCTCAGAAAGTTGGATGGATCCTGTTTAATTTATGATTAACATTATTTAGTAATGTGATATTTACATCCCTATCATTATGTTTAAGTTTATATGACGACTATCAATCACCACTCTATACATTGTCAAAATAGGCACATACACTTGTCAACGGGAGTTATTTTACTTAACATAATTGACACATACACTTATCAAAATATGCATATATAATTGTTAAAATAGACACATATACTTGTCAAAATAGGCATATATAAACCCTAAACCTTTTGTTGCCAAGTTTACCCTAAACCTTTTTTATAAGTTTATGTGCCTCTTTTGATAACTTATAAAATGACAAGTTTATTTGCCTACTATAACAAGTTAACATGCGTAAAATTTGATAAGTTTATGTGTCTATTTTAACAAGTTATAAATTGGCAAAGTAAGTGACTACTTTAACAACTTATAAAATGAGAAGTGTATGTGCTTACTCTGACAACTTATTGCATATTGTGACAATCTAACATGCATAATTTAACAAGTTTATGTACCTATTTTGAGAAGTTATAAATTAGCAAGTCTGTGGCTATTTTGACAAATTTATGTGCCTACTTTGACAACTTATAAAATGGCAAGTTTTATGCCTACTTTAATAGAGTGGAGGAATCTTGGACGCCCCCGCCTACAAATGCGGTCCGCATAGATGTGGATGGATCGGTCCGGCAACAACACCAAGTAGCTTGTGGAGGAGTGATAAGAAATGCTTAGGGAGAATGGTTGACTGGCTTCTATAAATCCATTGCCCTTCACTCTGTTATTGAAGCTGAAATCTATGCGATCATGATAGGGTTAAAGATTGGTCTTCAGATGGGGTTTCAGAAAGTAGTTCTCTATTCTGACTCTCTAGATGCCATCAATATCTTTATGAGAGATTGTCCCTGCACCATCCTCTCAGAGACATTATTGGAGAAACTAGAGACTTGTTATTCCGAAATTGGGATGTGGAGCTACATTATACTCCGAGAGAAATCAACTCTTGTGCTGACTTTATGGCTAAGGAAGGGCATGGTGCTGCTCCTGATGTAGATGTGGTTATGGTTTCAACAATTCCCAGAGGATGCCGTGATATGGTTTTGAAGGACCAGTGGTCTTGCCATCACTAGCTTATTTCCTAATTTGTTGTATCTAGGGCTAGATTTTCACAGTCTAGTTCCATTCTTTTCAAGCCTTGGCTTGCCTTTTGTAATCCAAAAAAAAAATGACAAATTTATTTTCCTATTTTAACAAGTTTATGTGTCTATTTTAATAAGTGTATGTGCCAATTTATTTTAAGTAAAATAGCTCTCATTGACAAGTATATGTGCCTATTTTAACAATGTTTAGAGTGACTATTAACAAGTACATGCACCGAATCATATAACTTAATCATCGTGGGCAAGAAAGTGATTTCACATTCAGAATTAATATCAATGAAGTCCCTTGGGAGCTTTTGGGAATCTACTTTCAGACTTTTTTGTAATTTTTTGGTCCTTAGGACCTAAGTGTGATTTTCCCAATTATTAACATTAAATTATTCATGCAGATCAATATTTCTTTTTCACAAGAGTAAATATGATCCTCGACAAAATTGATCCCCATTTTGGTCCCTTACAACAACAAAAAGTCATTTTTAGTCCATAAAAAGGACGAATAAGGGTCGATTGGTTGACATTTTGATCCCTCACAAATTTCCAAAAGGTATTTTTTAGTCCCTTAAAAAGGACAAATAAGGGTCTTTTTTTTTTAAAAGGACCAAAATAAAATCCGTGTTTTTCATGCACTTAAAGGTATTTACTTTTTTCACAACATTTCACATACAACTCTAAAAGGAAAATTAATCTTTTGGTCCTTGTAATTTTGACTGAATTGTAACTCAAGTCCTATACTTTGAGTCGATTCAACTCAGTCTCTATAATTTTGTCTGGGTTTTAACTCAGTTCATAAACTTTAACTCACCGCAACTTAGTCCTATAATTTTAATTATTTTATATTTTAGATAATGAGTACATTATAATAGACCCAGTTGGGGTAACTCTTATAAAGATTTGTTATGCATTCACATGGACTCAAACTCAAGACTTCATATTTAAGTGGTCAAAATCCCTTTCCACTAAGACCAATGCTAGTCGTTTGAATGTAAATATAAGTGTATATATCTATATACATGCATCTCTTTGCAACATAAACATCCTGAAGTGAACCACAGAAATTCTTAAGTAAAATCGCATTATAAGAAGTAAGTAAACCGAGCCAATCAAGCATAAACCTTTTAAGTATGTAACAAGGTTGGCAAGCTTACATATCTCTTCATGGATGACTTTGTTTACTTACAACTTGTAAACCAGTTCTATCTAAAAGTTTCTAGTAGATCATATCGTTGCCTTTTTTTTTTTTTAATATGTCAAACACTATCGGCTTGAAGTACCGAATGAGATCAAACGTGTGACCTCTCACTTACAGAAACTTTCATGCCATTAAGCTACAACACCATTGGCAGATCATACGGCTTCTTCATCCAAGCAAAGAAGATAAGCAATTAAGCCAACAACAGGGACATAGCTAAGATACTTAACTGCAGAAACCTTGGTTTCCTGGACATTTTGGAGATTCGCCCCAATCAGCCATGGCTGGAAGATGATGTAGAGGCATATATCCCAAATGAATGCATAAGCCAGCCTTTCTGATGCAAGATAATCCAACAAGAAATCCCATCTCTCTGCTATGCCTCCAAAATTTGCATCCATTCTACCAAATAGAGCCCACCATAGAGATAGCAGACATGCAGCCCCACCAATGATTCCCACTATGGGAGCGCCGTTTGTCATCACAGTGCCTAACTGTGAGCGTTCGCCTTGAATATCCTCATCGCCAGCATCATTCAATCGGATAGCCATATATGGTATCAAAAATGCTGATACAAGGAGAAAAACACAACTATAATGACATGTAGTGTAATTGGATAGCATATGAAGGAAAAAGGAAGACTTTCGTGTCTAGTTTTGAAGAAGATGATGATGATCTCAGAAGAATCATATGTAACAGTTGGAAAAGACGCCCCCCACAAGCTTTTAAATGCAAGTGAGTTAACTTATTTTCGGAAATACTATTAAATGTGTGTACTAACAATCTCTCATTTCGTTAGATACAACAAGGTTAAAAGGAAGCCGAGACGCCAAAAAAGTTGAACTCTCCCGAAAAAGAAAATTGGGTAATTCATGAAGCAATTTAATTATATGTATGGCAAAATCCAGGAAGTTAAAAAGAGCATTGCATTTAAAAATAAATTAAAATGCTAGTGCCCATCAACAGGATAAAAAATGGGGGAAATGGGGAAAAATAGCCCATTGAAAATTTTATTGATGAGAAGGACCTAAATTTGATCATTGGTAAGTGTACAAAATTTGCGAGGTACCAGTAGTTTTTGTGTATAAAAATTTATCAGGTCTTTCTTACAAATAAAATTTTCAATGGGGATCTTTTCCTGATTTTTCCAATAAAAATCTATGACAAGTCACACTGCTTAGAAGCCATGAATAATAAAACTCATTTTTCAAATTGTATATTACATGGGGAATCGACTGGTCAAGAAAAGAAAATAGTATGAAACATACTGTTTGTCAGGAACATCTGCAGGCCCCACAGTACATCCAGAGATCCCTTGTATCTATTTCTCTTACGATCTGTGAACAGAAGAGGGGCAAACATGAATGTCCAGCCAATGACAAAGTTGAATAGTCCTTCAGACATCTGAAGCAACAAAACTTGGCAACATCAAAAACAAGATGTTCTAATCATATTAAGTGTGCTCTATAGGCTACGAATCAAAATATTAACTTTGTTCAACAATGCTTACAGGATGTAGGACTGGAGCCTCCATCACATGAACGCCAGCTACTCTGCCAAAAATTTTGTTGTAGAAGTCACTATAGTGTAAGGATAACCATAATATTCTTTCTTCGAAAACCCCATACAGTAAACAGAATACACACTGAAGAATGCTACAAAAGCTTAGATCTTCTATGCGTGCGTGTGTGTGTGTGTAAGCATGTGCATTTATACACACACACATATATATACACTATATTAAAAAACTGAGGCTATACTGAAGCAATCGTGTCTTCTCCAAAAGGGCCTGATAAGAGAGAGAAAGAGAAAGGAGGCCTTTTCGGTAATCAAGAGAAAACTTTACCATGTTATTGTCGATCCTGCTTCATTTAAGCACCCAAGAAATAATGAAAGTAACATTTAGCATACATATTATCTCAGAATCATAGAAATTGACTAGTTTCCATCTGGACAAACCAAAACCATAAGAACATATGATCATCTCCTCATTTGAACATAGCAAACCAAAACCAATCTATTCAAAAATATAATTATACAATTGTGGCAGGAATTAGTGTGACCAAAAAATAAGGAATAAATTAATTGTTGAGTATTAATCATCCTTAAATGAAAATGGAAGGTTCATAGATCCACTACTGCTCAAGATTCTCTGAAATGAAAGCAAAAGCAATCATCAATCTGTATTAGGTTGAAGCAGTAAGTAAACATAGTCAACGTACCAAAGTTCAAGAACGGCAATATGAAAAAGAAGTTGAGAGAAAGGCCCACGAGAGAGTTTATTGTTTCTTGACTGATGGCCCATACCGGATCTCCCTGTTACAATTGAAATTTAAAATTTAGAACTTTTTTTTTCAAAAGATAAAATCAAATCAATCCCTCTGGTATCATACATTAAAGGTCAAAACACATTGAATACAAAGTCAAGGTATCATATATCATGAATTGCCCGCACAAGAGAGGAAGGCGGAAGTTTTATCAACAAAGCCACATGTGCAAAGTTACTCAACTGAAAAGCTTAAGTAATATCCAGTACTATTTCAGGCCAAAAGCCAGGTAAAGACCACAGTTGACTTTATCAATGTATCTAACAAGCGAATCAAAAGAAGTGAAGAAAATTCCACCAGATGAAAAATATGTTTTTTTTTAGTGCTTTTCACTTGGTTCAATGATCAAATGTTATCCAAGTATTATTCAAAAGCAGTTAGCCAAAAAGTGGCTTTCCAACAAAAGAGGGGGGGGGGGGGGGGGGGATTCAAGGATAAAGCAAATCCCAATATTTTGTTCTTCGATGTTCATGTGCAGTTTAATAGATACTTGAGTTTGCTTCACCAGCCGTACAGATTCCATGACAGTATGATAAGGCAATGAGAACTAGCCGATACAGTTCACACACATATTTCATAGCTTCCTTCAATCACAAGTTCACAACCACTAATTCGAACTAATAAAGCCAAGTTTATAAACCAAAATACTCAAGAGGTGAAGCAAGTATTAAAAAAGGGTACTACGTACAGGGGCAAAAGGAAGCAGGAAAAGCCAGCCAATGTAGATACCCTCAGCGATCCACAACACAATTTGAAGTATTCTTCTTGTGTTGTCATCGCCCTCCTCGCCTGAAGATGCGGATGATACTGTAGATTTGCGGCGTGTAGCGGGGCATGAAAGGGTCCTCGATTTGACATCTTTCAATTTGGGGATGAGAGGTTTTGTACACAAACTTAAGGTATTATCACGAGGTCTAAATCTAAGCAATTGAGGAAGATAAAGTGAACATTTTTCCGTATAGGGCTTGGACGAAAGCAAAGGATAGCTGCTACAGATGAGAGTTCGGGACGTCGTCGTTGTGATCATCGTCGTCGTCGTTTTCACTTCAGAGCAGAGAAGCTCAGGCGTTGCGTGGTTGAGTTCTGAGCACCCAGTAGAGATAATATGCAAAAAAGAATGCCATTTTTGTAATTCTAGATTTCGGGAAAGGGCAAATTGAGGAAGTAACAGACAATGTCGACGTTTTCCATATCTTTCTTGCCTTCCAAACCGTTTTAACAACATCGTTGCTCTGTTTCCTTTTCGGAATCAATGACTTCTTCCAGCGAAAAATCCGCTATTCTCTGCTTGTCCATTTCATTATTGCAGGATAGTTAAAACATGCTCCAAAGATTTGGTTTGATATCTTTCATGGAATGAAAACCAATTTTAGATGATGATAAAAGGAGAGATATTATAGAAAAAGAGATTAAATGAATATTTTTAGAAAACTAATAAAAGTAAATTTTGAATAGCAGGAAGTCTTAAGGGTCTTTAAACACTCGCGGATTTGTTTTAAGATTTTTAAAATTGAAGTGGGGAGAAAAATTAGGAAGTGACTTTTAAAAAAAAAATATATATATAGAAGGTTAAATAGGAAAATTGCCCATAAATCCTTATTTAAAAATTTATTTGTAAAATGGGATATGAAATCATGTAAAGGGGTATGAGATTCTTGATTGTAAATAATTATAATAGGAGAAAGACAAATTTATAAGCTATTTTAAAACACCCTATAATCGTTTTTCTTAATTCCCTTCATCTATCTTTTATTTGATTATGATTGGAGAGAAATTATAGCTGTGAATTGAAAAAAATATGGACAAATATGAGAAATATTTAGGATCAAAATCAACTTCACAATTAAGTCATGCATTAGTCACAAGAGGAGGTAGTAGATAATAGACAAAATTAATGGGATTTTGTACATCGAATGTACCCTCTAATGCTCCTTGTGATGCCCCAACCTCTCAATTTTTTTTTTTACTATTAGATTCTACATAAAATGACTAATGTTTTGATATCTTATATGTATAAAATGGTGAAGTTTTGAATTTATTATGATTTTTCAAAGAAAAAATATTCTAAAATTTTGCATTATTTATTTAAGAAAATCATTAAAAAATTCAAAACTTCATCATTTTTTTTTAATAAGATATCAAAATATCACTTATTTAGAATCTAATGATTATAAGAAATAAGAACAAAACAATTGAGAAGTTGTGAAATTTTAAGGGGCATTAGAGAGCACATTAGAAGCCCCTAGCCCTAATTAATGATGCTTATATACACATATAATATATAACTTGCAAATATATCTTTAAAAAAAAAAAAAAAAAATTCTGGGTAGTAAATTTAAATTTAAGAATCTGTCATTTTGGCGAGTACTCATAAATTTAGTAAGTCCGCACATGCCTAGTGCGCACAGAAGATGGCTTCTTGTGCAAGTCCAAATGTGGTGTGCTCTGCATCTTGGATCCTGACACTGCATCTGGAATTTGGTGGCTAGAGCTTGTTCCAACCTCCATTCCAGCCCAAACAGGCACCTCCTTTTCCTCAACCTCTTCATCCACTAACACACTCTTCTCCTTCAAAATCTCATGAGCTGAATCTGAACTTGAAATATCTTCTTCTTGCTTTGCTGGCTTCTCTAAACTCTTGTCAGACTCTTCTCCTTGGTTTTCACTGAGATTTTGCTTGTCATCATGCCCATCTAATATTTTTCTTTGTTGAGGGCTAGTACCATTCTGAGCATGACAAGGTTAATATATCAGATAAACTCTGAATACCAGATAGAATAATATGTATACGAGCATTTGCTATTAAATTTATGTCATCAAAGATGTGCTCAAGTAAGTACTGGTAGCTAGAACTTTCTCTCTAACTTCTTCACTATACATGGCTATTAGAAAAAAAAAGATCTAAAGTTGTAGTTCGTTGCCCTTATGCCCATCTCTTAACCAGATCATCAGTGGCGGAAGCAGAAAAATCTTTTAATCTCGGGTCAAAAAATAAGTATATTGAACTATTCCACTTGGTTCTTATTATAAGGTATCAACTAACAAGTGTATTTAGTCATTTTTATAAGACACTCTATTAAATTTATGTCATCAAAGATGTGCTCAAGTAAGTACTGGTAGCTAGAACTTTCTCTCTAACTTCTTCACTATACATGGCTATTAGAAAAAAAAAAGATCTAAAGTTGTAGTTCGTTGCCCTTATGCCCATCTCTTAACCAGATCATCAGTGGCGGAAGCAGAAAAATCTTTTAAGCTCGGGCCAAAAAACAAGTATATTGAACTACTCCACTTGGTTCTTATTATAAGGTATCAACTAACAAGTGTATTTAGTCATTTTTATACGACACTTGCTTGTTATCAAATAGCATTAAATATTTTTTTTTTCATGCATACTCATAATTAAAAAGGTAGTGAGTAAGAGTAATAATTAATTTTCATCTTTTTTTTCGAGCAAAAAAAAAAGAGTATAATTAATATGATATTAGAGTTTAGTGTAATTAATAGGGATAATATTGAAAATTACTTAAATTTTAGGACAAATTTAATGACTTCAATTGTTTTTATTGATTTGTGAGAATTATTAGTTGTGCCTTATAATAAGGAGAGTACTTACTAAATAGTATCACATAACTTTGAAAATAAAAATAAATAATAACCAATAATTATAAATCAAAACAATATATAAGATGATACTAACATTTTCTAGGTAGGTATCTCAAACAAGAATTTTACTTTCCTCTCGGACTAATAAGTAATGAACCAAACATTATCTTTACTGAGAGAAAATAAAAAAAAATTAGCTAGGGCCAAATTATTAGCCAAATAAAATATTATATATATACTAATAAATTTTATAAGGTCGCCAGGGCCCAGCTGGCCATCACCATGTTCCGCCATTGCAGATCATATAACAGTATGTTCTTAGTATAGCATAAAATACAATCATATAAACCCATAATTTAATAAAATTCTTACACTGGGATCATCATCATCATCATGTGGTTGAGGCCGGTAGAGTTCCATTGCTGCTCTAGCAGCAGATGCTGCATATGTTGCAGACTCAAAAGCTGCCTGTGCAGCATCAGCAACATCCTTGTACTTTTCTCTACCCTTAAAGGAATCGGATAACCCACCAAAGTTTCCTCCTTCTGGTAAAATGTTCAGGTCCTGGTTTTCCCTGATCACTGGTTCAGGCCGGTTTCTCATTTTTGCATTCAGTTGTTCCTGCATTGATTGACATCAGATTCCAACACGCATTAGTGGTTGTTTCAAGTTTTCTATATCAGCTAGTGGTACCATAATTCTTATACCTCAAATGATAAGGAAGAAGCTTCTTCAAGCTGCAGAACAATACCGTTCTGAGCAGCAATTTCTTTTAGTGCCTTCAGTCTTCTCTCCAAGCTTGGCATCCTTGTTGACAGCTTTTGGACCATCTACATGTACCCCAAAGAAAATATGTATATCCTAGAGTATGAAGTATTCTATGGAAAGAGATTTACTTATACTCTTCTGATCCTATTTAGAAGACGCTTCGAACATGTTCCACATAAACCAAGAAAAACCTTAAACTTCGTTAACCCTAACATAAAATTCAACACCTTTTGAGCTTTATCCCTCTCTATACCCTATAAATATGAAAAGGTTCACTGCTTTTGGCAGGAAAAGAATGTAAATTAAGGATATCAAGTCTTTGATCAGACACATTGGCTCCTCTAGTGTTTTGAGTGGAATCAAAAAGAAAGAAATACCTGTGGATGGACACCACAATTGTTGCGTAACTCAACGGCACTAGCAATGAATTCTTTACCAAAGCGACTTGTCAAAGCTGCACGAATCTCTAGCAGCTCTGGAAACTCTCCACACCTTGCTGATCCGTACAGTAAACCTGCCACGGCCTCCTTTAGCTCCTCAGGACATTCTCTGTAACACCAAACAACAACCACTTCTCTCATCATATCTCACTTTTCAATGCTAACTAACTCTACTTTACACATGTAGACATAGAAGTGAACCAACCTTTCTTGTTCAATGAGATGAACCCTTTCGATCAAGAGGTTGCAGTATCCTTCAATCCTATCATACGCATCCATCATATCTTGTTCTCTGATCACATGCTCAACCTGTAGGTGTAAATGAGGGGGGAGGGAAAAATAAAAAGGAACACTTTTTTAAAAAACCCAGACCTACTACAACAACATTTCCGAAGCATAACAGTATCAGATTGATACTTCCTATTTGAGTAGTACAATATAAACTCTTTCAACTGTATGTATCTTACTCGAACCAGAGCTCGTTCATGGTGACCGAGTTGGAGGAGTTGAAGGACATCAGAAAGGGCTTGTTTGGATCGTGTTTGTCTTTGGTTCTTGAGAACAGTCAGGCGAGCATTGGCAAGGTTTACGAGTGGGATGAACTTTGTGGCTTTGAAGCTTCTTCCAAACAGAGCATCAAGCTTTTTCCCCATACGCACCGACTCTTATGTTTACCTCAGGACTCAGGCTTAGTTCAGAAAGCAGACAAGAGCAGCCAAAGCACTAGCTTTTAAAGCATTGAGAGCAGCAAATTTAGTAGTAAAAACATTAATTAATATTATTAGGTTTGATATTTATTATTTAATATTTACTATATGTTAGGATTAGATATGAATATTATATCCTATATTCATATTTTTTTCATATGGTATCTATCATAGAGATATAAATATAAGATATTATGATTTAATTAAATTAGATTCTAGATTAGCCTATTACACCTCCAATCCTTAATATGATACATAATTACCTAATTTGATTAGATTAAGAAAATTAGTTAAATTAGTTAATATAACATGTACTTTCTAAAACATCCTAGTCATCTTCCTTAATTCTTCCATTTATTCTCCTAATTGATTATGGTTCATCAATAGGAGTAAATTAAGAAATGATTGACAAATATAAAAATCATGTCTTATATTTAGAACCAAAATCAACAACTATTTTACTCAAGGATTAATAATATTCTGAGGCCCTTATTTTCCTTATACTTCAATCCTTCAAATTCCCACCTAAAGCCAATTTAGTTGGATTTCTTGTGGAGTTAAGATTTAAGTAATATCACTAATTAATTTTCAACATTTTTTTGGCTGTCGTTCCTTTTGACATTTATGGTGTGTAGAGAGAGAAGAAGAAAAATGCAGCTTTTAGAAGAAGATTTAGAAACCACTTGGCAAATGATAAATGGGTCATTTTCAGATGGTCCTTTTAAAACGCGGTTTCCAGCTTTCTCAGAAAATTCTATATGATGAAGTGAAAATGAGAGGAATGGAATATTATTCTAAATCAACAAATAGGCAATGTTGGAGAATCTTCATATTTGACGACTTATGGCTTTTTTGTTATGCAATGAATGGTAGGTTAGAATATAAGACGCCGTTTCTACCAAATGATACATTTGTGTTACACGGCAATTGAATCTTCCCGATACCAAACCAAATTATAATAAGCCTCATAAGAATGGTGGCAGCGTTTTTGCCACTTATCAACTGGAAGAGAAAATTTCATCTTTATGTTTTTTTTTTTTTCAGGTACTTTATAAAATTTATAAACAATTAAAATTCAACAATAATTTAATGTTCTGGTCTAAATTTAAGAAGTTTAAATTACAACTTTTTAATGTTATAATAATTAGAGTAAAGGGAAAATTAATCTTTTGATCCTTATAATTTTGAATGGTAACTAAGTCTTTACACTTTGACTCGATTCGACTCACTCCCTATAATTTTCAGTCGGTTGTAACTTAGCCAACTTGACTCAGTCCCTATATTAAAAAAAAAAAAAAAATGCTTTATTTACTCTAATTTCGCTGTATTCTTATTATTTTAAAACAAAACGTTAAGCATTTTATTGCTTGGTACTTTCGTCACTAATATAAGACATATTTATCTAATTTAATTAGATTAAGTAAATTAGTTTTAATATGACATGTAATTTCTAAAACACCCTAATTATCTTACTTGATTTGCTCATTCCTTCTTTTTCTTAATTATTGTTGAGTAAGCATCAAAATGAGTAAATTAATAAAAGTTTGATAATGCTGTATATTAACGGAGGGAGTATTTACCTACACTCTTCACCATCAGATCAATTTTAAATCGAATTATTTATACTTCTAAATCTCTTTCACTCTCACGGCGCACCCGTCTCTGTGTTGAAATAGGTAAATGCAAAGAACCTGCATAGTGCAGATTATTCGGAAAACCCATTACTTTTAACTTGTATGAGATGAATTATTTCAAGCTATATACATATAGCCTTATCCTTCGCATGGCACTTCTAATTGTGTAATATACGCACGAAGGAGTAAATATTTTCCATGGGCGATCGGAATTGGTTTCCCTGCTAAGCAAGGAGTAAATCCATTCCCTTGAGATAGAAAACAATACAGATATGGAATGTATGACTGAGAGCGCAAGAGAATTGCTCTGGCTCGTTCTATATTTATATTGAAGCCAATACAGTATTCTAGAATACACTCAGAGAATCTTTACAATTGCCAATCATAACAACCCCTATAATATAGTGACACGTGTATACCAAATCTACAGACAAATGATATAGGGAATAATGCTGTTACATGGAAAACGCTAATCGCTAATTACATTCTCTAACATTCCCCCTCAAACGAGAGGGAGTGACAAGGAGCCCGAGTTTGTCTCTAAAAAATTCGAATTGAGACTGAGATAGTGGCTTGGTGAAACAATCAGCTATTTGCATAGAAGAAGGAACATATCTAATATTGATCAGTCCAGATGCAACCAAATCTCGAATAAAATGCACGTCAACTTCAATGTGCTTACTCCTAGCATGTTGTATTGGATTGGCAGCCAGAGACTTTGCACTGAGGTTATCACACCACATGATTGAGGGTCGTTTAAGGAACAATCATATTTCAGCTAGCAAAGAAACCAGCCATTTAATTTCCGCAGAGCCGTCTGCAAGTGATCGGTATTCAGACTCGGTACTAGACCGAGACACAACTTTTGTTTTCTTGACGACCAAGAGACCAAATTATTCCCCAAGAAAACACACATGCCAGCCATAGATCGTCTATCATCCAAGTCGCAAGCCCAATCAGCATCCGTATAAGCAATAAGTTGTGGATTACTGAAAGGCTTAATACACAGTCCTAAATTGTATGTTCCTTTAAGATATCGAAAAACTCTCTTTACAGCCTGAAAGTGAACTGTTCTAGGCTGAGATAGGAACTGACTAAGCTTATTTACTGCAAAAGATATATCAGGGCGAGTGGTAGTCAGATATTGTAGTGAACCTATGGCTCTTCTATATTCAGTAGGATTACTTAAGAGTTCTCCATCAGTTGCAGAAATCATGCGACCCGTTACCATAGGTGTGGTAACCGGTGCACAGTCACTCAGGCCGAATTTTTTCAACAAATCCACTACATATTTCGCCTGATTTAGGTAGAGGCCAGCTTTATCTCTATAGACTTCCAGACCCAAGAAGTAGTACAAAGGCCCTAAATCCTTCAATGAGAAGGTTTGGTTCAGCCGCTTAACAAAATCATTAACAAAGACAGAATCATTTCCAGTCACCAGTATATCATCCACATATATAAGTATGAACACAGTCAAGCCATGAGTCTGAAGCATAAATAAAGAGATATCACTTCTCAAATTACGAAAACCCCAGTCAAGAAGAGTGAAACGTAACCTGTCAAACCACGCCCTGGGTGCCTGACGCAGGCCGTAGATAGCCTTGACCAGCTTGCAAACGTGATTCGGGTGTCTTTGATCGACGAACCCTTCAGGTTGAGGCATATAAACCTCTTCTTGTAGAAATTCGTTGAGGAACGCGTTATTGACGCCTAGTTGCCGAATCTCCCACTTAAATGAAACGGCGATGGAAAGGATTACTCGGATTGTGGTGGATTTAACAACTAGGGCTGAACGTCTCACCGAAATCAATTCCGGGAGTTTGTTGGAATCCCTTTGCAACCAACCTCGCTTTGTGCTTCAAAATCGATCCATCGGGCCGAAACTTAGTCTTGAACACCCATTTATTGTTGATTAGCTTCTGGTTGTCGAAAGGGACAAGCTCCCAAGTCCGATTTCGAAGCAACGCCTGAATTTCATCGGACATCGCGGCTTGCCAGACGGAGGAGGAGAGTGCATCACTAGTGGTACTAGGTTCTGAGGTGTTCTGCACAGTGGCTTGAGTATATCCAATAAAAGGATATTTGGGCCTCTTAATTCCATCTTTAGCCCGAGTGGTCATGACATGCTCATTAATGGGCCTTGTTACCGTCGGACCAGCATCTTCAACAGAAACCATTGGACTGGACTGGACTCAAAGAGAGATATAGTGGGAGATATCTGATCGGATCGACGGAAAAGAGCATATCATCGGGTTTGTCGAAACTCGCGGAGACTCATGGTCACCGGTACTGTCAATAGCGTCACCGAGAACGGATGTGTCATTATTGGAGTTCATTTGAATTATCAACGGAACAGAATGCAGTTGTTCAAGATTTCGGGAAGAAGATGCTGGTGCCATGAAACCTGTCCTGAAAGGAAAATTGTTGGAGTCAAATACGACATGACGGGAGATAATGATTTTACCGTTTTCTTTCAAACATCGATAGCCCTTCTGTTGTGATGCTGGCCCAATATAGATGCATTTCTCACTGTGAAACTGGAACTTGTGTTCATTATAAGGTTTGAGGCACGGATAGCACGCACAGCCGAAAGGTTGGAGCTCATGATACGTTGGTTTTGTTTGCTTCAAGAGAAACAGGGGTGTGGCTCCCTTTAACACCGGTGTTGGTAAGCGATTGATCATAAAGACAGATTGTTGAAAAGCGTCGGCCCAGTATTTGAGTGGCATTCCAGAGTGGGCGAGCAGAGTTAGACCCATCTCTACGACATGACGGTGTTTGCGCTCTGCGCGTCCATTTTGCGCTGAGGTGTACGGGCATGTTAACCGAACACTAATGCCAGCTTCTTGTGCTATGAATTCAATAGGCTTGTATTCGCTGCCATTATCGCACTGTATCGCCTTAATTTTCAAATCAAACTGGTTCTCTACAAGAGTTTTGAAGTTGCGAAAAGCTATTACTGCTTCGCCTTTATGTCTTAGTGGATATAGCCAAGTGAAACGGCTAAAGTCATCTATGAAGTGTATATAAAAACGATGTCCACTAGTAGAAAGTGTGGGCGAAGGACCCCAGAGGTCTGTATGTATTAATTCAAGTGGAACAGTAGACTGAGAGACAGAGATTGGAAATGGCAGAAACTTGGACTTGCCTAATTGGCAAGCTTCGCATATATGATCATTAGTAACACTAACTGGAATTGTCTTATTACATTTATTCATAATAAGTCTCAAAACTCTAGAACTAGGATGTCCGAGAATGTGATGCCACTTGAGGTATTCACGATGAGCATTGTCATCACGAACTGCCATCAGTGCTCGGGGCTTCATTTCAGGACTTCTTCCTCTCATCCGATATAGGCCTTCGTTTTGGGTGCCCTGGAGAATCATTTGATCTGTCGCTTGGTCCTTCACATCACAACCCTTGTCAGTAAACTTCACATAAACTGGGTTATCGTGGATGAGTCTGTTGACACTTAATAAATTCTTAGTAGCCGTTGGCACATAAAGAACATCACGAAGAATTAAATCAGAGTTGGTGCAAGGAATAGTGGTAGAGCCGACACCTAAGATCGGGCTCTATGTGCCAGTACAAGTGGTCAAATGAGACTTACCAGCTGAAACTACCTCCTCAAGTTGATCCGGATACGGGGTAACATGATAGTTAGCACCACTATCCATGTACCAAGAGGGGTCTGCAACTGAACAGGAGTTAGCATAGTAAGCAGAGGGAGAAGAGTGAGCATGACTATACCCAGATTGGTCATCACGATAATAACAAGTAGCAATGGTATGACCCAGACGTTGACAGTGAATACAGAATGGGCGTCCTCCACGACGGCCGCCACCGCCACGAGAACGTCCGCCCCTGCCTCTGGAATTTCGAGGACTATAGTTATTATTGGAGTTGTTGCGCCAAGGGCGGTTAGCTCCTGTATCAGCGGGTGACTCAGTGCGTTGAGCCACATTGATGGTGGGCTGAATACTCATTTGAGCAAAATGACTTTGTTGACTGAGCTTGGATTCAAACGATAGTAAGGCAGATTGTGCTTCCACCCAAGTCAGATCGGATTGGTCAACCAACTTCACCGATATCGCATTGTATTCAGCATCTAGGCCGTTCAACGTATGAAGAAGAAGATCATCGGTTGGAAGCGGGGATCCAGCCAAGGCGAGCTCGTCGGAGAGACTCTTGATCTTGTTCAAATACTCCTCCATTTTTAGGGAGTTTTTCCGTGTGTTGTAGAGTTCATTCTTGATCACCATGATGCGTGCCTTGGTTGATGCACACGTAAGCTCTCGTGCACCGGTCCAGAGATCACGCGCTGACTGACAGTGAAGTAGCTGCACACCCACCTCTTGAGTCATGGTGTTGCGCAGCCACCCAACTAAAAGACGGTCGACGGAGAACCAGTCTTTGTACGCTGGATTTGGAGCTCCAGAGAGGATCTTCGAGGGAGCGAGAACTGAGCCATCGATATGGCCTTCGAGACAGTTGCCCTCAATAAGGGGAAGAACGATGGACTCCCAAACCAAGAAGTTCGAGCGATCCAGCTTGATCGCGGTGGTTTGGCTGGAGGAGCTGAACAGAGTATAAGAACGAGAGGCGTTGGAGTTAGAGTTGCCGGAGGCAGTAGAGTCGGAGGCAGCAGAGTCGGAAGCGCTAGACATGATTTTGCTCTGATACCAAGATAGAAAACAATACAGATATGGAATGTATGACTGAGAGCGCAAGAGAATTGCTCTGGCTCGTGCTATATTTATATTGAACTGAATACAGTATTCTAGAATACACGCAGAGAATCTTTACAATTGCCAATCATAACTAACCCTATAATCGAGTGACACGTATACACAAAATCTAGGGGAAATGATACAGGGAATAATGCCGTTACACAGAAACGCTAATCGCTAATTACATTCTCTAACACCTTGAAACATCTCATAAAGTCAGATTTTGGGGTCCAAATTTGATCGGACAGTCACATAAAGATGATCTCTTAACTATTTTTTTTCTGAAAAATGATTTTGCGCAAACAATCATCATTTTAAGAAAGAAAAAAGCCAAATATAAACAGTCTAAACAAATTTAAAGAGTCCAAACCATATTAGCTATCCCTACTAGACTTTTTTTTTTAATAAGAAATTTTCGGAAAGGGGTTGGGTTGACCCACTATTCAAGGACAGGGCGAACCTTCCTTCCTCTCAGGAGATACCGATATTGGGCAGGGCGAACCGTCTATTACCCTAAGGCATTAACCTAGGCACTTGAGAGCTAGGATGCCTCCCTTAACGTCTTGACCAACTCCAAGATCGAATACCCTTCCTTTGGTAAGAGTGTTCGACCCCTTTACCAGTTGAGCCTAAGAACGAGGGGTCCCTACTAAACATTTAGTTGAGTAACTTTGCTTGATCGGGAAACTGGGTCCCTTGGGAAACTTATTGGACTATGATCCACCTTGTATTGGTCAAAAAGTTCACAAAACCATTAACAACTAAACTGATTTTAATCGACATTCGATCATTGAGACAAACCAAATATAAACGCATGATTCTATACAAGGAAGTGTATTGAAATTAAGAGAGTGATACTGAAAAGATTAGAATCCTCTCCAGTCAAAGTAATAGTGGGATGAAGCGGTCCAGACAGGGCAACATTGTCATTAGAACAGTTTGAGAAGTAAACTAGTATCCTACCAAATGGTGTACCATAGTCGTTTAGAGTAATTCACACGCCACGCCAAACACCTATATTTTTGAAAATTTTATAGGGACTAAATCAAATATTATAGTGACTAAATTATAAAATAATTAAAACTATAGAAATTAAATTACATTGAATGAGTTAGGTTATAGTCAAGTAAACTACAGGGACTAAATTATAATCAAATTAAAATTACAGGAACTGAGTCAGATTGAGTAAAGTATAAAGATTTATTTACAACTATGACAAAATTATAAGAATCAAAAGATTAATTTTCTCTTTACTTTGATTATTACAACATTTAAGAGTTGTAATTTAAACTTCTTAAATTTAGATCAGAACATTAAATTATTATTGAATTTTAGCTGTTTATAAATTTTATCTAGTATCTGACAAAATAAAGGCCGTCAAATGAAATTTTCCCTTCTTATTGATGAATGATAGAAACAGACGCTATTCTTATGAGGCTTATTTTAGATAAAAATGACGGTGTTTAATGGAAAAGGATGGCAGCAGAGTGAGATATCATGGGAGAAAAGCCAACTACGTCAGGGGTGGCGCAAAGGACCTACATACGTTGGCTTCAATGCTAATATTCTGGGCGGAACATTTACTAATATATTCTATATATATTTGTATGTATGTAAACTATTCCAGTCTCTAATATTCGAAGCAGCTGACTTTTTTAGATTAAAAAAACTAGACTTATTCATAACATCTTTTGGGTAACATAAAATTATATTAACTTGTAAGATAAATGTATATATTTTAATGTAAGTTAGCTTTCTTAAATTCTTTAAAATAGCAGTCGATCAGTTTAAGGAAGTATATACCCACATACGTGAACTGTCTCTAATCTCACTGTAGTTTTTTCTTGCAGAAAAAGAAACAAAAATGTTTTGGAAGCGCAGATCATCCCAACAACCAATGCTTTCCAGGCATAATCCATACAATTGACAAGCAGGCTCCAATCGTTTTTTTTTTTTTTTTCTTTTTTTTTTTTTTCTTTTATTCTAATCCAAGCAACATCTCAATACAATGCCAGAATAATAACCTCTGGATTGATATACCAACAAATTTGAATCACTCGACATTTCAGTTATGCAGCAACAGGCCGAACAAGACAAGAGGGCAGACACAACAAAGAAATAGGTAACTCAAGCCTCACGGTCGTCTATGAAGCAGACAATGTTACATTTACAGGTTGGAATTCAAGGCATCAGTCTTATCTTCCATACAACTATGATCCTCTAATCAAAGTTCAAAACAATTGAGTACTGAAGCATTATTTAATTGCACCATTTCTAGGTTTCTGGTTTTGCAAGTTCGTACAATACACAGTAGATTTAAGAGACAGCTAGACGCCATGACACCATGGTTCATAGGCACTTACATACACTGCGTAATCTGAGATTAATGATCTCAGCAGTGCGGCACACAGCTGCTTTTGATGAGACGGAATCCCAGCACGAGATACAAAATTATATATTCAAAATTCAATCACTCATGATAGCAATAAAATCAAGCAAGACATCATGGCTTCTCAAACAATCGAACCAATCTAACCACAGCATGATATCTCATTATTCCGTTGAATTAAATACAGATTTGTCTGGGCAATCCCATAATGTACCAGAGAAACAAAAAAGTTCAAATTTTAAGGCTATATTATACAAAACTTTCCTCAAATTTTAGACCATGTATAAATAACCCCTTAATCTTTTTACAAGTTAATAACGAACCTCTCTAAGCTTAAAAATCTCAGCAGATAACCCCTAGCAATTAAATATATACTCCTTAAACTTCAACTTCGTGCATATATAATCTCAAAAACTATGAATTACATGCACATAATCCCCTTGAAATTTGAACTTTCTACATATAAGCAATAAACAAAACTAATTGTATGAAAGTTATCACCATAAATATGAAAAGATCAGGGAGTTCGTCAGAGTTTTAAAGGTTAGGTAAAAAATCTATACAGGACAAAGTTCATGCAAGTTATATAATAGCCATAATTTAATTAATCATTATATAAGCATTGCCTCTGTGAAGACATGCAAACGTAATGCAGATGATGATAAAAGACCATTATGCAGGAGCCAACGTGTCTAGAACCATCGAACAATAAGGAGAACAGCTTTCAAGCTTCCCACAAAATCATATTTGGCAATCACCCAAAATATTGTCACACTACGAATAATGCCTCAAATATGACCAATACAAAAGATTGGGTTTTTAGCTTCCAAATGTTGTAAGAGCAAAAATAAAAATATACTTCCCGATCAAAATTAAATACCAATCTTCATCCTTATGCATATCAAGGTCCTCCAAGGTTCTCAAGCGTTTCAAAAGACCAAAAGGATTACTTGAAAAACAAATCAGGCACATGATTTTTTTCCCTTCTTTTTATCATTTCATTTTTTGGAATTTGGTGTCGCATAGTGACCATGTCATGCCCCCAAATCAAAACTACAAAAAGCTGTCACAGCTACATTGATACTCCTTCAAACTTGTCACAAAAATGGTGGTGTCTCAATGTTGAAGGAACAAATACACAAAAAGGCAAGTTGCGAATGTAGGAATCATCCACCTACCACAGATTGATACTCTCCCACCATTCATTTATCCAATTTTGTTCAACCCTCCCCATTTATCCCCTAAAAAAGAACAGTCCTTAAAGACCACAGGCTTAGAAATGTAACTAGAGTTATGAACTTCACAATATAACTACTCCCTCCAGTCCAAAATATTCAGTCTTAAATAAATATAAGAAAGAACTGACTTTTTTGGAGAAATTAAGCTAATTAAATTACTTTAGGATGTTTTATTTTTATTTCTCTCCAAACTAATTAGTTTGCCTAATCAAATGATATATAATTTAGAACATACAACATATGACATGATTAAGTAGTTTATTTAGCTTCCTTCATCTTTCCAAGAAAAGTCAACTCTGTCTTATATTTAGAAATGGACAGAGTAATACTTACATAATTTTTTAAAAAAAACAAAAAAAAGAAAGTTCAGGTAAGAAGGAATGTGCTTATAGTTCCATTTTGCTCTCGTCCATTCAAAAGAAATTGTCAATTGCATTTTTCCAGTGTAACTCTCTTTCTCAATAAAAGTTCACCAAAACGCATCACACTATTACTTGATTACTTTCTGTAACAGTTGACATTAATTCGCAGCATAAGCTGTCATTTCATGATTATGTAACTTCATCTATAACAAATGTTGACCAAAACGTATCATGGTAATGCACCATTTCTGACTTACTCTAGTTGAGTACGGGAAACACGGTCATCCCAAACAGTTTGTTACCTTGGAAAGACTGCATATGTTTTTGGAAACGAGTTGACATCAATATATACTACACAATAATATTACTGAGCAACAAGGAGGGAGAATATTTTCTAGTCCATCAACAATGGATCAGGAAATAAAAGTAGAAAGACGCACATACAAAGCTGTGCAAACGACCTATTCATGATTGACAGCAAAAAATACACACGTTTGAGGATGAAGATTCCAGTCTGAAGGAGTAACAAATGGAACAGACTATGACAAAAGGGAATCTCAAGGGATAATATACATCTAATGCATAAGAACATAACAAAGTTAGAATGTTGAAAGCAACCCAAATTTTGCCATCATAAACACGGCAGCTGAATGACGTTAAAATACACTGAATCCATTGGAGGTCACAAAATATCAATGCAAAAATGAAAACTGAGAGTAACTAACCATAGGGAAACCTCAGGCCATCGATCAGCAGTCACATAAATGCAGACAATAAGAGAAAGTTCAAGTTGGACATGAATATACTTACAAAAAAATAGCAGGACCAAAGATACTGTACCTAAAAAGAGAAAAAGGAAATTAAAACCACAATATTCAATCAAATACAGGCAACATCAACTTTAACCCGTACCACAAGGTTAACTAAACAGAAGGTTCTGGATTTAATTACCCCCTGAGGTAAGAATTCCCTTCAAGAACACAGCAAAACATCTCCAGGGGAAAATGCCTCCAGAATGACCAGGCCATGGATAAAGATGCAACGCAATTTCATTAGGATTTGCATAAATTTGAATTCAAATTAAAGAAATAATTGAAAAAATAATACAAAGATGCTGGAGCCAAAGAGAAGCTAATAAAATTAACGTACTATGTACATCTATATTTCCAAGTAAAAAGGAGAATGCACAACATGCCAAGCAATTTGCAAGTTATAAGCTTGATCAATCGGAGGAATACCCAATAAACATTAAAATACAACACTCCTTATAATACCACCCATGTGACTTGCTTTTTAAGCAATAGAATAATGCTTGCATAAAGATTTTGATTCCACATTGTACATCCGTTACAAATTAGCAACAGCAACAGTAAGACTTATCCAATGACCTCAGATCCACATGAGCACAACGTTATTAATTTACAAATCAAGCCAAGCGACTAATCTACTGGTGCTTATAAAATCTTAAGTAAATCACTACTCATTCCAGCGTGGTTAAATTAATTTTCCCAATAAACAAACCAAGGTACCTTCTCCTGAGTGCCCTTAAAGCATCTAAGAACTGGAGGGTTGCCTCACAGCATTGATGTCTCCTGAATGAAAAATTAAATTAGCATCTCCAGAATCCAAGTAAATAAGCAAATGAAAGTACAAATCAACGAATTAACAACAGCAAGTAAGAAGGACCATAATTTATCAGACTAATAAAAAAAATAATAACAAAGAATGAGAAAGTTAAACGAAAGTAGCAAAAGCTAATGCTACAACAGAATAGAGTTAACATGATACAACAGCCCATGTTCAGCAAAAGATCAGGAAAGCACGTGCTAAATCAAATTTTCCATTATAAAAGATAACTGCAAAAAATAATGTCCAAAGTACATATACAACTACAGTGAAAAAACTAGTATACTAAATTACACAATGGCCATACAAGAAGGGGGGAACTGCCATTGGCAAGTTGTCTTACAATAGAAACAGTACATTCCACTGAAAGAACCGCCTGTAAAGTGGACGCCTGATCAGAAATCACCCTTTATCTCTTCAACAGGCCAACAAGTGTTGCTGACACCCACACCCCTTGGGCAGGGCAGAGAAGATAAATAATGTCAAATGATTAGAATCATTATGATTTGGGTCACTATGTACAAAAATCAGCAAAACATCATTTCGCAGTCAAAATCAGCAACATTGTTCACTTGCCAGTGATGAATGGGTGGCCTAATGCTTGTGAGACTGTCAATCTCTTCTCTGGATCCAGGACAAAAATCTTGTCCAGAAGATCTTTGAAATTGGCTAGCTTCTTTCGATCCGCCTCCTCTCCAGGAGAGCCAGCAATGATAGTTCCAATATCTTTGGGCTTTATGTTGAGAATCAACCGCTTTATAGCCTAGGCAATCAATTTGGAACCACTTTAAAAAACTAAATGCATATCCAACTACTTACAAAATGACATAGTTGACCTGGCAATAGAATTTTAAAATATTTTTTAAAAAAGGTTCAACTCACCTTTTTCGTCACCGGATCCTCTTCTGTAGCAAGAAAATTCAAATCTTGGTCAAAATGTTGATCAACAAAAGCTCCCTGCAAGTTGTACAAGTAACAAATTTCATCATAAACACCACAAATTCATCACAAGATACAATCACATAAACAAATGAAATTGGAAAGTCACACCGGAAGATTAAAAACAGAGAAGGCAAAGAATCAACTACCAACAAAAAAAGACTCTTCATTGCTTATTTGGAAGTTTCAAAAGGTGGCCAGATGGAATGATGCTAGGTCGGGGAGAGCTCCAACTCAATTTTTAAATGATAAAAGTTCAATAAAAATACAGTGAAACTCTTTGTTAGAAAATCACAATCGGTATGACCTAGGAGGAATGGAGATTTTGCCTTGCCCTTGGATCGTGGGTGAACCCAACCCCTTTCCTAAAATTTTATTATAAAAAAAACAAAAGAAAACCACAATCCAAGCACAGCAGAGTGATTTTGAAGGACAAATTTTCCAATATGATACTTGCATGAAGGAACATACCATATTTGTGCAGCTCTGTCCAACATAGTTACTGCAATCCACACCTTAGGATGTGTTTTGTGTGTGTGTGTGTGTGTGTTTTTTTTTTTTTTTTTTTTGGGTGGGGGGGTTTGTTTTGGAAGGGATGGTCAATTATCATTAGTTCCCCTCCAGTCCTATCCTATGATTCTATAGCGCGATATCGCCGGGCCGGATGCGGTTAGCGGGACCCAAAAGCGCCATTTCCGATCCGCAACGCTACATTTTGTAGCGGACGGTGTCGGACGGTGGCGGCATTCGCGGGCGGTGGGTGATTGGCCGAGACGAGACCGCTTCGTTTGTTTAGGGCGCGAAACAGGCGCGGGGCATGGTTTGAAAATTCGACGGAATGAGGGCTAAAATGGGAAAAAAGCCAAGTTAATGAAGGGTAAATGTGTCATTTACCTTTGATGTCGATCTGAAAAAAAAAAAAAAAAAAGAGGGACCAATATATCGATTTCCCTCTCTTCCCTTTCGCGTTCGCGCCTTCCTTCCCCGTCTTCTTCTCGTTTTCGAATCAGATCTGATTCGAGAAACAAAAAACGAGAGGAACAAGTCGATTTCCCTCGTCTCTTTTCGTCGTTTCTTGAGCTCGTCCCCGAGCTCGGTTCCTCTCCTTTCCCTCTCTTCCGTCGCATACCTTCGTTGAAGGTTCATGAAGTCCTTGAACCCATTCTGGGCTCCCGTCGGCGTTGAAGGCTCCCGTTAGGCCTGATTCCATAGCTTTTTCAAGCTCGAGTCCCCATTCCATCTCGCACCCATTAAACCGAAGGTATTTTCATTTTTTTACCCATTATTATTTTTCAATTAAAAATACTAGAAATTCTTTGTTATTTACTTATTTATCCTATAGCTGATTTTCTAGTAGAAGCTTTGGTATGATGACTGAAAATCAGATGCTTGCTTAGAATTTTCATGTTAACATGTAATTGGGATGTAATCTTCAGTAGCATCTTTCATAGTTTCATGGCATCGCAAGTCCAAGAAGAAGTTAGGCTAGCTTACGTGGCTTCTTGCAGATTGGTAAAGCCCACTGGTGAAAATTTGGATACGGCATGGCGGTGGAATAGCCTAAAAGATATAAACAAGAAGAGATATGTGACATGTGATTTTTGTGGGAAGGAAACAACTGGAGGCATCACCGAGCCAAAAAACACCCAGATTGGGTTAAAGGGGGATGTGGGTCCTTGTAAAAAAATCCCACTGAAATTAAGAAAATGGTGAAGGATGCTTATATGCAAAAGGTAACTGAAAAGGATGCGTATTGTGTTGATATACATGAAGATGATGATATACTAGAAGAGGTGCAAGAAATTCAGCACCTTAAAAATGGGAAAAGGAGTGGGGCATCTTCAAGTCAAGGCTCGATGGCAATTCTACCGCGCCAAGAGAGTTAAAGGCCCCTTGGATTTAATGTTTTTCAAGAAACCAAGCAAGCAAAAGAGCAAAGGAAAGAGGCAAACAAGCATAAATGATGCTTGTGATAAAGAAGCAAGGGGTAGAACTATTCAATACATTGAAAGATTTTTGTGTACAAATGGTATACCTTTCAATGTTGTTCGCTCAAAAAGCTTCAAATATATGGTTCAAGCAATTGGGAATTACGGTCCAAGTCGAAGCTCCCAAGTTATTATGAGTGTAGAGTTCCTTTACTTAAAAAGGAATTGGATTACACCAATGATTTGTTAAAAGATCATGCCGTACAAAGAGCCAACTATGGATGTTCCATTATGTCGATGGATGGACCGATAGAAAGAATAGAACATTGATATGAAGAGCGTTGATGCCTCTTCTTATGTCAAGAGTGGAGCAAAATTATTTGAACTTTTGGATAATTTTGTTGAAGAGATCGGGGAGAAAAATGTTGTTCAAGTGGTCACCGATAATGGAAGTAATTACGTATTTAGTAGGTAAGATATAATTCCTTCCATTTAGTCTCATTTGATTGTTAATTCTTATTTTAATTGTTACTCATTCTAGGTTGTTTAATTTGTTCTTAGGAAAATTGTTACAAGCCAAGAGAGAACATTTGAACATTGTTTGGATTTGATGCTTGAAGTGAAAAATTGAGAGAGTTAAAAAAGCAATACAAAGAGGCATCAAGCTTGTTGGGTTCATTTACAACAATTGAACACAATGATTGGTTAGGCATGGAGTGACGAGATTTGCTACAACATTCCTCACATTGCAAAGGCTTCATAAACAAAAAAATAATCTTAGAAAGATGTGGCTGAAATCAAATACAAGCAAAAGATCCTATCGACATCGTACTTATGCCATCATTTTGGAATGATGTTTTTCATTTTTAAAGGTTATTTTACTTGTTGATAATGAAAAAACAATGGGATATATTTAATGCAATTCAAAAATCTTTCAATGGAAATGAAGATAAATACGGGGATATTTTTGCTATCATTTAGAAGATGGGCGCCAACTTCATCATCCATTTTAAACCCCGAATACTTTTATGATAACTGGATTATATAAATGCATTGACAAGCTAAGTGCAAATGAGGAAGAGTGCAAGATACAATTATGGACAATGTTTGTTTTTTAGCTTTTATTTAACACGTTTTTATGTTAAGAAGTTGTTGCAATTTGGATTACGGCTTTATGGTGGAAGTAATGGATCACAAGTTGCGAAACATTTATTTGTTGGATGATTTGTATTGTTTGAGCATAAGTAATTATTAACCTTTGTTTGTAGAGTTTCATATCATAATTATGAAACTAATATTTATTTGAAATTTTAAATAGATCCATTTAGAACTTTGATCATCAAAGGTTGCAAGACTTGGTCTTTATTAATTATATTTCTTTAGTCGTGATTTGAAAATTGTCCTCAACGATATTGATGAAAGTAAAATTTGGAGAAGTGGATGAAGGTGCAGAAAATGAGTTCGTTTTTTATGATGATATCTTGACTTGGGGAGAAGTTGCTAATGTAACCTGGAGCTAATGAGCCTATCACTTTCACTAGGCAGCATACTAGATTCGGGAAGGAAGCTACCTCTATGCCATCAAGCTCAAGGGGAATAAGGGTTGAAGGGATTGAAGAAGGTCATAATGAAGAAATAGAAGATGAGGAAGAAGAACAGATATACAAATTTAATACTAGTGAAGAAAGTGAGGGTGGAGAAGAAGACCTTGAAGAAATGTTTGATGATGATTGATTAGTTGTTTTCCGCTTGACTTTGAAAGAGCCATTAAAAATTTGTATTTGACTCTACTTGGATTGTTTATGTTTCTAGAATGTTATTAATTTAGTTACATTCAATGAACTAGTATGTGGCTTCCTTTATATTTTGGGTGATTTCTTATCTTATATTGCATTTATATATGTGATATAATTTATTACAAGGTAGCCGAGCGGCTTTACCGCTACCCGCTATACCGCTATACCGTTTTTGGGGTGGCCACATCGATTCCCGCTCTATTCAAAACTATGGTCCTATCAACCAACCACACCCTTAATGGATGTCTTCTTTCTTTAGGAATCAATGATTTCAATTACTACTATGGATTAGCCAACCCATAAATTCAGAATTGTCAACCTGTAACTCCAAGGGATCTTTAATTTATTTTACTTTAAACTAGAAATTTCTTTGTGCAAAATAATGGTAGTTTCCAAGTATAACTTCTCTTTTCTGTGAATAACAGTGTACTACATTTATTATGATAAATACATAATAACGCCCAACATATTTACACTCATTAAATTACAGGTGAGGATAAGAATCAGAACATAACCCAGCCCAAATCCACCAATATGAAGGGGTCTGAAAATCGCACTCTTTAAATTGTGCCAAACTTAACACGATAGAACTTAAAGAATACTTTGTTGATAGAACTCAAAGAAAGTAAGAGAGAAGTAGAAAAAGGGAAATCTAGAGCCAAGATCTGTAACTCTAGCCAAACAATCTAGAGACAGAATCTGTACTCTAGCCAAGACACAGTAATTTCCATATAATATTCTTCATAACTTTCTCAAACATAATACAAATATTTATAGTCCTACTAAATAACTTCCTATAATAACTTACATATAACAGATAAGAAATAATAACTTCCTAACTTCCATAAAATAGACAAGACACAATAACTTCTCCAAACTGATAATAACCAACACTAGACACTTGTAACATTTAACATAAGACGCATAATAAAACATAAAATACAAATAATGGCTGGTTTCCTATCAACCCCACTATCAACCAATGCTCCAATCAAGCACAATGATAAGATAAAAACTACTAAGAAACGTAGCCTTTAACACATACCAATCATGTATTAACTAAATTAACTGCTACATTGATCATTTCATCCCAATTGATCTTCTAACTATAAAATAGGAAACTAACTCCATTCGTTTTCATTCCTCCCTTGCCAATCAATTGTTTTATGAATCATTTCATTCCATCCCCTCCAAAAAAAAATTTAAAAAAATAATCATATCTTGAACAAGAGTTCTTGTTTCGTGCTGTATCCAAGAGATTCATATAGGACCAACAAACCAAACCTACTTCACGGAGACATTCAAGCTCAAATTCGAACAACAGCAAAGAATTCATGGCATACAAACATTTACCTTACGAAGCATCTTCTTTGGAAAAGGGCCCTTCAATTCCATGTGAAGCCTTAGCATGTCATTATTAGTATGACCTGGGAAAAGAACTTTTCCAGTATAGAGTTCATACAAACAACAGCCTACAGACCATATATCCAACGGATGATCATATGTCAAGCCAAGTACTGCACAGAAACACACAAATATGAACAGTTGGTAAGTATAAGAATTTCACCACAAAAATAAGGCACGTGTATGACAAAACTATAAATGCTAAGGAAGGAACTTACTTATTTCAGGGGCACGATAAAACCGACTCACAAGATATGGTGTAACTTCATTCTTTCCAGCAAACATAGCATTACCAAAGTCACAAAGCTTCAACACATTTTTAGCCTCATTCACCTAATCAAAGAGGGAAATGTTTATTTTATTACAAAACGAATGAAATGATATTTTTATACCAACAAGCCAAACACAAAAAAGTATTTTACACATACCAACATATTGTCTGGCTTTATATCACAATGAAGAACACCACAGTTCCGAAGATGCTTCAGTGCAATAAAAAGTTGTTTTGCATATGATTGCACACCTTTTAGATTAAGGCCAATATTGCGACCAAACTTCTTTAAAACCTCACGCAGATTCATATATAGAGATTCAAAAACTAAACAAAGGTGATTCCTGTACTTAAAACTCGAAAGGAAACGAACACAATGACGCTTATTATCTGCATCTGCACCTACTAATTTCTTTAGTATGACCAACTCCTCCATACCAGCCTTGTACCTGGGCCACATTAGACACACCAATGAGAAACAGAGCCCAATGTTAGATGCCTAATATTTTATAAGGATTCAAGGGAATCATTAAAACTCACATAGTGTCATTATTACGAATAATTTTTATAGCTACTTCTTCTGGCTCACCATTACCAGCCTTGAGATTCTTTGCACGAACAACTGTTGAAAAGACACCTCTACCATGAGCTGCTATAACTTCATATCGACCATCAAGTATCTCACCAAAACGATAGCCTGCAGAATCACAGAAAAATTGACACCCAATACCACAACCAGGAGAACAGAAATACACAAGGCCAACGACTTTAGGAATTCTAATCATTTCAGGAAACTTTTCATATCATGTTAACAAAATATATCTGAACAGATCACTAGAAATCCATCAATAAACAATTACTTACTTTATTACTATATAAAATTATGCTTCATTACAACATTCTTAGGCATTTTCTCAATTCTTTACTGTGAATCCTAAATTGTAATGAAAAATAGGCTGAAAACAATATAAAATCTATAATAAGCTGCAATATTCATAAATGGCAATGTGATTCATGTCTCGAACACAAAAGACAAACCAACAACTTATAGAATTTATGATAATTCCGGAAGACATTTCACATCACGTTGACAAAGCATAGCTGAAGAGATCTAGAAATTCATCAACAAACTATTAGATTATTAGTTACTGTGAGAGCAAGAAGTTTCAGCATAGCATTAGTAATTTTGAATCCTAGCTTATAATGCAACATTTAACTGAATTTGCTTTCAATGAAGGATGCCATGAAAAATGTATAAATACCCTTGCCGGGCAGGGTGCATAACCAGCACAAGGCGACAAAAATCAGTTAACATTTGAGTCAACAATCAGGTTATAATTAATACGGCTAGATACAATTAAATGTGATACTCACTGTAATATCCCTCCGCATCATCCCAATTGTCATGCAATCCACCCCTGTCAACACGCAATCCATCCCCTTTACCCTGCAACAGAAGAAAACAAACTCTTAAGGAGAAGGAAAAAAAAAAATAGGTACCATTAACATGTTACTCTATCTTTATATGTTTACAAAATTTCTAGGTTCTATTTTAGTTTCCACTAGGTCGCAAGAAAACTTTGATAAATACAATCAACCAAAAATCCAGTGGCAACTTAAGATTATCTGCACTATATTACTACCCAACAGTGAAAATAACCTATCACACTGAATATAAGTTAATATTAGTACAGCTGCGCTTTAGAAATGTTATAGATAACTAGATAAGCAACAGGCTTCCAAAAAAATAGGCGTTCAGTAAGTGTATAAACAAAGATTTTCCCCTAATTACAACTCCTTAACTAGTTTATGGAAATTCAACATGCATTAAGCTTACACTTATTTTATTTATTTAGAGTGGACAGGACATGGAGCTTCAAATACCCCTATTGACCATCCATAATATTCTACTTCAATAAGCATCACCTAACAACTTAAAAAACTCATAATACCACTCCCTGTCAGAAGTGCTGTTACACATAAAGCAATACATGGACCCAGTGACCTACTAGCTTGAGAGGAAAAAATAATGACTGTCATTTTAAAATCACAATATGTCAACCAAACACTTACCATTCTGTGAACTCCTGTTGGTGTCTCACCAAATATGTCATCACAGAATTCGTCATCAGACCTTTCACTCTGTAAATGTCATAAATGAACTTCAAAACGAAAATAGCTAAAAAGGGTTTGACCAGAAATCCAATATAGTTATGATATTTTCAACAACATAGACGCTAAGAAAGTAACAAACCTTTGGAGTTCCCTCTCCCAAGCGCCGAGCAACACCAGGAATCTTCTCAGATGCATCATTCCCATTTTCTCGAGGAGATTTACCAACAGTGAAAGATGGTTCCGCTTCAAAAACATCAATACTATCATTCTTAGCATCAGGAGCTTCAGAAACAGCAGCTTGAATATTCACAGGATCCTTATCTAAACATAGTCCAAAAGGTATGCTTTAGTATAGAAAGTAACCCGGTGGCAAACACATGATGAATTATAAGCAAATAAGGGGAAAAAGCAAACAACAAAAACGTTACAAACATATCATCCAACTTCTAAGCCTTATTTATTTATCAGCATCTGTACCAAGTATCACACATTCTTCGGTCATTTTAACAGAACATCACCAAGGCTAATAAAGAAAAGCAAGAAAAAAAAAAAAAAAAAAAAAAAAAAAAAAACCTTTTTCTTTATTTTCAGAAGTTTGTTCTGCTTGCTGATGCTGCTGTGGTTGCAGCTTTTTATATTTCTCTAAAATTGCTTCCCTCCTCCTCCTACTCTCCTCCTTAATTCTATTCAGATCTTCCTCTTCTTGTTCAGCAAATTGCAACGTAGCTGTCTCATCTAAATCATCCTGTTCAACCTCACCTCTGTGGTCAATAAAAATCAATGAAGTGAGACATTCCTAAAACAATAGAAAAAACAAAGAAATAAAATGAGCTTTTTTTGCATGGGCACGAAATAAATAAATACCTGTCCATATGGTTATCAACTTTCACAGACTCAGACTTTCTTTTTCTCTCCCGATGGCTTTCTGCTTCTTCAAGCCTTGAATGACTAGAGCGCATATCTCTGTCCCGGCTGTCATTAACATGCTCATAACCCAGATTTTTATCTTTATCAAGAGTGTTTCTATCCTTATGCCTCTCCCTCTCCCTAATCTTATCTCTTTCTCGATGCTTTTCATTCCTATCACTGCCCCAGACTCTATCCCTCTCTCCAACCCTTGCTCTGTCCCTGCTCCTCTCTCTTCCCCTATCACTTCTACCCCGCTCAGCCACTGTATCCCAGCTCCTATCTCTATCTCTCTCCTTTTCTCTTCTTCTATCCCTGTCCACCTCTCTTCCCCTGCTCCTATCTTTCTCTACATCTCTTCTATCCTTCTCATGACTCCTTTCACGTTCTTTGTCCCTCCTATGCACACGGTCATCCTCCCTATTCCAGCTCCTTTCTCGTTCCTTTCCCCTTCTTATGTCCCTATCCCCATCCCTATCCTTGCTCCAGCCTCTATCCCGGGCCTCCCGACGCTCCCTTCTGTCACCTGCCATCAAATCTGTACTAACATGTCCACGCTCCCTGCCATACTCTCCAATTCTTTCCTCACCATCCCTTCTCCTGGGATGAGAATATTCTTCTACTACATTATGAGTATGACCACTAGATCTGGATCGACTCCTACACCTATAACTAGGTGAGTTATCCCTGGTCCTATAATTGCCGCCTCCACTTTCAGGGGAGGAGTTCTTTCTATGAATCCTTACTTTGCCTTCACTAACTTCATTATCATAGTCACCCTTCAGCTTCTCATTTTCTTTAAGACATCCAAGCTCCCCATGCTGCCATTTATCCTCTTTGGAAAATTTATGATCCAAATGCCCATTGCCCAAACCATCTGAACTACCTCTAGCACGCTTACCATCTAGAGACTCAGCACTAGAATGAGTAGAAGAACCATCAACTTCATTTCTCCTATAACCAGTGTGCCTCTGATGGCAAGTATCATCTTCTCCATCCGACCCTGGACTAACAAATCTACCATTGCTGATATTCTCATTATTAGTTTCTGAGCCTTTACCATTGATCCCTACTGTCTCTTTAGAAGGAATGGCAACTTTCTGATGCAAAATCTCTTCAGTGAAATGTACCTGCCCAGCACCAGAGGTAATTATGTGCATAAGTTACTGGTCCTCATACGTAAGTAGCTAAGTTAAAGCAAAATGAACGTTAACATAAACACATTTAAATCGGTCAGTGCATAAAATTTAAAAAAGAAAGGACGCGTAACCAGCTCTTACAAATTAACCGTAAGCCACCAGCCTTCACTGTAACGCCTAGAGACCTCTTTTGCAATTCACTCATGTTTGTGTAGTGCAAGCGGGTTCTACATATCTATGAGACACTGACAGGGTAATCTACCAAACTCTCATGAATCAAGAATTCATTATACAGTTTGAAATGCAAATTACAGGCCTTGATTGGTCACCAAGAAGAAGTGGATTCATTGAAATACCAATAATCACCAAGAAAATAATATTGAATTTTGCAAGCAATACCAAAACCGAACAAGAAAACAAGTTCTTTTAACTTATAGTATATGAGTCTCCACTTCCTCAGCAACCAAACAGATGCAAAAAGTAGCGAAGATAAAGTAAACAATAAATTGAACACAACCTACCGGATTTGAATTGTCAGATCGAATACCTCGACCTCCCGTGGCCATAATTTCACCAGACTCAGCATCGGACTCCGTATGCTTTTTTCGAATCTCACCATCTCGGCCACCGGAACCCTCTTCTTCAAGAATCTCCCCCTCCTCCACATCATCGTCAGGCCTAGGGATCTTCGGATCAAAATTAGGAGCAGGAGTTGGAGAAGGAACCTTATCAACAGTTTCGGTATCGAGTTCAAGCTCTTCATCGCGTTTCCTGCTCCCGTGGCGGTGCCGATGATGGCGGTGACCATGGCGGTGCTTATGACGCTTCGAGGATCGCTCGACTTCTTCAGGAGAAGACGAACGCCGGTGCTTGCGACGGGAGCCATGTGCATCGGAAGCCATGGACGAATAATGCGGTTCGTAGGATTGTGATTAGGGTTAGGGTTTTGGTCGTGTTCCTGAAACCACCGAAGAAGAACTGGAGGTCAGGCCAGTGAAAAACTGAAGAATGGTCCGTATTGGATCAGATATTTTCGAGGGAACTGTTATAGCCTTGTAGGGTATTTGGGAATAATTCTATGGCTCATGTCAAAAAAAAAAAAAGTGCTATGTAATGAAACTGTTTGTTTGGAAAGCATACCTAATTTATTATTTACACAAGACTTTCTCCCCGTGTGTTGTACGGATATGTAAAATTTCTACATGGAGTTAAATCAAGCACACATGCTGTTATTTGATAACAAAACTAATTAATAGAGACATAACATTATTTAAAATCAAGATTTTGAAAAACTTTTCTATATACAACATTTGTTGTTGTACTACCAGATTTTTTGAATTCATTCAATATAAGTATCCTCAAATCTTTAAAGCTCTTCACCTTGGATAATGCAATATATAATTGGCCATGTGAAAATACTGGACTCGGAAGGTAGAGACCTACATGTGACATTGATTGACCTTGGCTTTTGTTTATTGTCATTGCAAATGATATTATGATTGGAAATTGCCTCCTTGTCATATTGAAAGACAATTTAAATTCAGATGGGTTCATATTCATTTTGTGTATCAAAATATCTTCACCAGCGCTTGTGCCATTCAATGTCTTTGCCCTAGTGACATTCTTGCCAAGTTGTGTTACCTGTAGCCTTGTACCATTGCACAAGCCAGCTGCTTGATCAATATTTCTTATCAACATAACTGGTACACCTACTTTCAAAACCAATTTATGATGAGGAATCCCTGAGCATTTAATTGCATTGAGATATTCTGTGTCGTACAAATTCTCTAAACCTCTGTTTGCCTGATCTGTCCGACTTATATAATCTGAACTGAAATACTCTACCGGATCACTTGGCAACAAAGAACAGATGTATTCATTGAAAGCATCAACATTTTCAGTTAAAGGAGTTAGAATGGTAATGTTATTGAAGTAATCTATGTCAACAACATGTTCAACTAAATTTGGGTAGGTAGTGAACGATGGACCTAATCGGATCACAGTCATCATCTAATAATAGCCCATTCGGTATTGAAATGTTTGTAATACCATCATGTGGTAATCCAAGGTTTCCATCTCCAACTTCTAGCAACCATTCAAAAAATGTTTTAATTTTACCTTGTTCAACAGGATCGCTTGAAGATTTAAGCCTCATATTCTTGGTAAGGCGAAGTAATTTGCATTCCTTCCAAAGATAAGAAGCGTTGATTGCTACATCGACAATTTCAGCCCGACTACTCTTAGGCCCCGTTTGGATCAAAGAAAAGGTGAGAATGGAAATGAAAAGAATGGAATGGAAAGGAAAATCTTTTGCCTTGATGTGTTTGGTTCGCATTGGAAAAAAATAGGTTGATAGGAAAATTTTTGTTTGGTTGAAAGAAAACAAGGTAGGAAAATAAGACAAAATACCATTTTACCCTTAAAAGAAAATATTATTACCTTTTTGCCTTTAGTTTTAAAAAATAAATAAAAAGATAAAATATCCACACCGCCAACCGCCGCCTTGATAGCCACCAATTACCGTGGCAATTCTCGAGAATTGCTAAGCAATTCTCATTAATTGCTGTGCAATTCTTGAGAATTGCCTTGGGCAATTCTCATTAATTGCCAATGCATGGCAATTCTCGAGAATTTCTTAACAATTCTCAATGAGAATTGTCTTGTTTTGGTCTCCGCCATTATCACTTGGGTCCGCCATTATCACTGTTTCTCGGAACTACGGTGATCACTGAAACTCGGGTACTCGCCCGCCTCGTCGGATTCTCGGGCATCGCTCTACTTCGTCGGATTCCGGGTCATGGCCATCGATTCTCGTCGGGTTTCGGGGTAAGTTTCTTGGTGATCCGAATCCGAGATTTTGGCACCGCTTCTCCCCGTCACGCTATTCTCTCTCCTCCTCTCCCAGGCATCACATTGTTCTCTCTCCTCCTCTCCCTAGCGTCACGCTCTTCTCTCTCCTCCTCTCCCGACATCACATGTTCTCCCTCTTCCTTTCCTCGGCGTCACGCTCTTCTCTCTCCTCCTCTCCCTAAGCATCACATTGTCTCTCTCTTCCTCTCCCCCCGGCGTCACGCTCTTCTCTCTCCGCCATGTGATCGGGCAAAATCGACTTTAGCCTATTTTCATAGCCACGGAAAATGGGTTCCCACCATTTTTGGTGGGAACCCATTTTCCCTTAAACGTAGGAGAATGGCGTGGCGCGGAAAATATTTTCCGGGAAAATGTGAACCAAACGGGCCGCCCGGTGGAAAATGCCAATTTTCCTTTTCCCTCCTTCGATTTTCTTCGAACCAAACGGGCCCTTAGGTATAACTGGTAGAATTTTCCTGAAATCACCACCCATCAAAATACATTTTCCCCCAAAAATAGAACTGCATTTCATTAAGTCCTTCAACGTTCGATCAAAAGCCTCAACACAATGTCTCTTAATCATTGGTGCTTCATCCCAAATAATGAGATCCGTTGCCTTGATTAAGTTTGCAGTTGGCGAGTTATGATTAATTGAACAAAAAGAATCTTCATTAGCATCAATAGGAATACAAAACTTTGAATGTGCAGTTCTACCTGATGGTAGTAGAGTTACTGCTATCCCACTGGAAGCTATATCAAGGATAATTCCACTATTTCCCCGTACGGAAGCTGTCAATGCATTCCATATAAACGTTTTACCTATACCACCAAAACCATGCACAAAAAAAGAAACCTCCCATTTTTGAAGAAACTGCTCTCATTATCTCATCAAATACTTGTTTTTTCTCCTCAGTCATTAATCTCTGCATTCTTTCAACGGCTTCAATCTCCTTACCTCTATTGTAATTCATCTCTTGCAAAATTAGCTGGCATGACATATCAATTATATTGTCTTGCTCTGGTGTAGGCATTGATGGATAGTCACGTAGACTTTTGCCATTCCGTAGCAACATTTGTTCAATTTGATATAGACCTGTGGCTTCCTTATAGGCATTTGTAATCTGTACATCTTCATGACAAAGGTAACATAGTATAAGTGATTGAACAACTATTTACATGTATGCAATTTAAATAATGAAATGAATAATTTAATTTATTATTACAATATAATATAGGTATTATAAATGGTTTGAAATTATAGTGTACCTATACATTGTTGGTCGACATAGCTAATCTGTAATAGATCCTCACAAATAATATCTTTGGTCTGTTCCCAAACAATAGCAGGTTGAGCTAATGAGTAACTCAATAGCATGCTGGTGAAAAATTTACGAAGGTAATTGCCAGATGCCCACAAAGATGCTTCTTTAATTGCATCTATGAACTCATTGTCATCATCTAATAAACCAAGTGCATAACATGCTTCTCTGAATGTTGAGTAAACTACATTATTGACAGTCATTATATCTGTATAATTTTTTGGCCCACGCACTTTTGTCAACAATAAACGGAGGTAATATAATTCTCCCTAAGATGGTGTACAATGACCTAACCTTCCAACTGAGAACCCATGTTGACGGAGTTTCCATATTCTCTTTTCCCTAACAAATTTAAAATAGTTAGGGAATTGAGAATAAGAAAGTGTTCTGGCAAATGGATCTTCTTTATTTTTTTCCATCCAAGCAAGGAACATTGACTCTTTAACCCTTGGATTGTTAAGCAATGATGACATCGTGTTAGTTTGAGTGAAATAAACCGATTGCTGATGAGGAAGGTGAAAACTTAACCTCTCAACAGGTGGTTGTCTATGATGAATATCAAATCCAAAAATTCTCCACGACGCCTCACATGATGAGATGTACCTACAATTAAGGTAGTGAGAAATTTCGTCAAACCCTTGCTGCGAACCTACACCATCATTAGCATCATATATGCCTGTGATAACACGATCATGTCCTTTACTTATGTATTTAAATAGGTACTTGATGGCACGTGATTGATTTGGCCATGAAATAATTTCAACAACTTATAATTGCAAGGAACAACAAATCGGTTGTCAAACTCAATACCCTTCCTTATCACAGTACGGTTATCCTTTCTTTGACGATATGTTGGATAACCATTTTCATTATGCTCATTAAATTTTCTTGAGAAATACTTAGAGCATCTACCATCTTTCATACAAGGTGCACTTCCTGAAGATCTTCCGCATGGACCATGGATCATGTAGCTTCCAACTAACTCATATAATTCTGGGTTAGATTTTCTATGAATCTCTGCAGATATTATCTTGTCAACAACATATGGTGTACGAATCTTGTCTGTTTCCGACAACCACAGTACAATATGTGCATGTGGTAACCCTCTTTTTTGGGACTCAACTGTGTATACCTCTGCAAGAATAAATGTAAATAGTATTTATTCACTTTAATATAAGATAATGGGTTTTGCATTATAAATTTCAATTAGTTAATGTAGTCATGAACTCTCAAAACAATAAGAAAATACCAAAGTAATAATAAATTAATGCAATTATTGATATCATGTTGTTAACCGATGAGATTTTTAAAAAAACATTTCGTTGCAAATAAAGTTATTTTTGATGCATGATAATATACATATACACTAATTAACTAAAAAAAGGAATGAGCAGTTTTTTTAGGAAATTTATGATGAAGTAATATTTAGATATTAGTTGAAACTGTCTTTGGAAAAACAAAAACAAAAAAAATATTTATTTTAACATTTCAAGTGCTACCTCAAAATAATTAATGATTATTCCAAAAGGAATGAAAAAATTTTCCCACTAATCATAATCATAAACTTACAATTGAAAAACTATTTCATCAATACTTACAAATTATTTTACTAAAGGAATGTTAATTGAATAGGATAAATAACTTTAACCCTAATTACGAGGTCAGAATGGTTTTCTCTACATAGCCGTATTTGATTTAGAACACATTACAAAGGCATAAAGCATGAAGTTATTTAGAAAAGTATATTTTATTTAAGTTGAAAACATAAAAGTAATCACTTGTGTCAAAAAAAAAAAACATTTTAGTGAAAATATGTATTGAACCATCATATATATAATATGAAAAGCAGTGAAGATTTATATATGTCATATTTTGTAAAACTGACCTGCTTTGATTGTCCCAAAAATCTTCTCATCCTTCAATATGTGCATCAATTTGTGAAGTTTGATATAGATCACTTCTGGTCTATCACAAGGTTTCGATCCATCTTCATTACAATGACGAATTATCTCAGGCCACATTGGGTTGCATGTAAATGTTAAAAAAATATCTGGATACCCAGCCATGCGCATATTGTCATAGCATCTTGGTAGTTTTGAATCATATATCTAGCTCCACCAGTAAAAGAAGATGGTAGAATAACTCGTCGTCCCATTGATAAAGGATCTGTTTCTCCTCTTGTTACTACGTCAGAAATTCCACTGTATAGATCAACCCTTAATTCTTTTTTATGGTTTCTAATATAGTTCAACCTGTCACTTTCAACCATCGAATATCCAGCAACAATAAATTGTTGAAGTAACTTTTCCCATGCAAAATGACGGACCATTCAGAATTTCTCCTCATCAGTCGAAAAGCCAAGTATTCCCTCGGGGTAAGCCTCGTTTTCTTTTTAGTCTTCAATAAGGATTCTTTGTAATGCTCCCTTTGAAGTGGTAGATATGCCATGTGTAATTCATCTATCCTTTGTAATGCTCCACATTGTTGTTTTACAATTATGTCTCTGTTGGTGTATAAGTTGTCAAAATCACCTACAATGAGAGCAGCAAGTTCTGAAGCTGTAGGCATATTATATTGCCTATCAAGACCACCTGAGTTGCCATTCCTAATTAGCCTAATGTTAACATCATGGACAACATCATGCTTTATAATTTCTACAGCAGATCTATAGTGTTTAACAATAGAGTTATGCTTGTCAAGACATCCTTTTATCAATTTCCCAATACTTGGATCCAAATTTTCCGCACCACCATTACGGTTGTAACATTCAATAACGATATATGATTATGACTTTAACATTGCTTCATACTCAACAACTTAATGTTAAAGGAAAACAACTTTTTGATACAAATCTTACCTCACAGTTGAAATACGATTAGAAACTTCATTGTCAGTGTCGTAAATGTAGAATTGAGCATATACCGGAGGGTTGACCTCTGGCGGCAATAAACTCCCTATGAAATGGTGATTTTGTCCTAAAAGTACAAATGAGTAAGGACCTCCACCCTTTGAGTTCATTGAATGATCAATTTTGCCACCCATTGGAGTAAAACAAAATAAATATATGTAAAAAAAAATTGAGAGAGGTAATTGTTTATTGAAAAACAATTCACGAAGCTCTTCAGGTGGATCTTGTAGTACAGGCACATTAATCTTTCCATGACCACAACAAATGCTGAAGTGTGGTCTTTCAGATTTCTTCAATCTTTTCAACCTTTCTGAAAGCCACATAGAGGCACCACAAAATTGACACTCCTAAATAGCATCACCTTCATCTAAATAACTTGAAGCAAATGTATGAGGCAAGTTGGTGTCAATATCTCCAAGCAGAAATCCTTGTTGACATTGTTCATTAGTAGCCCCTACAAATTCTTAAATATTTTAGTTTACAAAAACATAAATTTAATCAACATAAAGTATAATACATTAGTTGAGAATAAGCAGGAAATTGTTAACAGTACTTACCTTCTTTAGTCAATTCATCTATCCATTTGCATAAATCTGTTGCAACTTCATTTACATTTTTTGTAGGTCTCCTTCTATGGCTCTTTTGATTTATATGATGTGAGTTCAAGTTTGATGATGGAGTCGCAACTATGCTATTCTGATCCGTAATTGAATTGACATTGTTTCGAATTGAGGTACAGTTACTTGGAATGTTGTTGATATTGGTCAAAACCGATCTTTTGTCAAACGTTGAAATGGAAGAACCAATTGCGGACTCATGTTTTCTAATATCATATCCTGTAGGTGGATAACAAACTTTGTCCCTTATATTTACTACTTGTTCTCTGTTATTATCAACTGAACTATGACTTTCTTGTGTTGCCTGTTTCTCTGAACAGCATTGAAATGAACCATAACAAACAACATTATTTCGCATGCATGATAAATGAATAACTTATTAGTTTAATAATAACACAAAAGCAATTTGGACAACTTACCACTTCCACCATTGAGTATTTGGTTTCCAAGGTCGGTCCGTTTCTTCCTCATGTGATGAAAAACTGTTTTGGAGACAAAAATTATTTGAAATGGCACTGATGGAACATTCATATGTCATCATGCAATATATGTAGATGATGTTACTCTAATGACAAATTCAAAAATTTTAAACTCAAAAGGATTATCTGAACTTCAGAAATAACATCTGAGGAAATGGACGGTTAGATTAGATTAACTTTTGCATATACTTGCCATGGATCACCAGGTCAGCAGTGTTTAAAACTATCAATTAGCACCGTTGCTTCATTACAGTCGTGAAGACTGATTGCACAGTTGAATGTTGAAAAATCATGTCATCTTAAGAATGGATTTTGGAAATTGCACCTTCTTTAGAAGATGGTTGAAAATATTAATTGATTTCATCATGATATGACAGTTTGAACAAAGTGCCATTGACTTATTAAACTTCTATGCATTTTTAATGGAGTCTATACAGTTCTGAAAAACGCACCCCATTAAATATATGGGTTAACTTATTAAGAGGGGATAGATGTAGTCAAATAAATACAATAAATGCTTTAAATCCTTAAGAGGGAATAAATATACTCAATGCCAATCGTGGAAAAATATGGAACTAAGGTTCTAGGCTAATAATCTTTATATGTTAAAAAAATCGCACTAGTGCAAAAAAGGGTTTTAAGACCTGTTATGGACCTCGAAAATGGGCTTACAGAGGTCAGGCCCAATTGAAGGAGAGCTATCCCACGGTCATACCCACGTTTGCAATGGTGCTATTAGTGGGGGCTTAGAACGTGGAGTAGTGGAAACACGCTCCCACAGAACTCGGACCAGTATGGTACTGTTATAAATATACATAAGGAAACATTCCCAATAGAGGTGAACGGTACACAACAAATATTCTCTCTTGCTATTTACACACAGAGCACACACCCCACCCCTATATGTATATCGAACTACGTGGACTTTGATCCTCTCGAGGGTACGTAGGCCCTAGAATCGTTCTAGGTCAAGTCCGATCTATCTATGTTCTCCAAACAACAAGACCGGACCAAAGATGCATCGTAAGACCGGTCCGCGACCGGCCTTGTTCCAACCCAGATTAAAAGTATAGCATTTAAGACCAGGACTTGAACCAGATCTTAAAGAAAGTCTTTTAGACCAGGACATTTAAAACATTAGGTTTTAAAAGTCGTACTAAATAAACCTGAAATATTTTTTGTGCGGTCCTAAAACTCAACTTTTTAGACCTAGGACAAAAACTAGTCGCTCTTAAAAATAAACTTTTAAGACAGGACAAAAATATATCCGGTCTAAAAAATAGCGGCTTCTAAGACCAAACGACTAATTACATGCGGTCTTAAAAGATTGACTTTCAAGACTGGTTTATAAATACATCCGGTCTTAAAAATTGAATATTTAGACCGGACGTAAAAATACACTGGTCTTAAAAGACCAACTTTTAAGACCGGCTTTATATATCAAATACCTTTAAGACCTAGGACATATAAATACATCCGGTCTTAACAGTTGAACATTTAAGAGGCGTATTTATTTCCTAGGCCTAAATTTTCCGAATTTGTTGTTCTTCTGATCATATATATATACACAAATCCATCACCCAATTCAGCACATAAAAGTCGAAACTTTAAGTTACAATTTATGAACAATTATGAATAAATTGAATTGGGAAAAAGAATACAAATATTATTCACCATGAGTTATGTGGCCTCTTAATTAATGATTATACTATGACTACAACACCCAAATTAATTTATACAATAAGATAGCTTACTTACAAGCTAGCAAATACAATTACAAATACAACATACATGCCCAATATAATATTCACCATGCCTTCATCTGATTCCCACCCAACAACGTAACATCCTCTTTTATAACATACCCCTTTGGATCGGATCCTGCCACAAAAATAAAACAAGAACAAACTTCATAGTTAGTGAAATTAAATTGTTTATGAATATAGAAGGAATATAATATAGTTAAAACCTAAAAGTTTTCAAAGAATTCTGCATATGAATATTACCTTTGAATTGACTCTTTTATAAAGTGATATCCTCCCATATCCCTTCTTGATGATCATTTCTTATGTAGGGTTCATTATCCGCTTCATCTTCTTCGTTCATGTCCCAGGTAGACCCCTTGAAAAAGGAGTACTCTCGGGAAGACCATAATTTGAATGATTTTCCCCATCAATATCAATGACCCTTTTTCCTTGGAGAGCTACACCACATTTTATTTTCTTGATCGATGATATAGAACACTTGTTTTGCCGGGGTCCGCCATAATAAAAGGTTCATCTCCAAAACTTCTACCATTGACATCGACTAATGTAAATCCTAGTCGACCGATCGAGCACCATTATTGACATTAACCCACTTGCATTTGAAAATGAGAAATCTAATTTCCACATAGTCCATCTCCCAAATCTCTTCAATAACCCCATAATATGGCATGACTGCCAATTTAGGCCTCTTGTCTTTCGAACTGGAGAAGTGCATAGATTCAAACCTCTAACATAACACCATTGTTTCGGATCCGTGCTCTCTATCATCTAGGGACTTCGTGTAAAATGTATAACCATTGATCACATACGAATTCCAACTTATGACATCAACCTCGTGACCACGTGCTAACCATTTGATTGTATCGAAACACGTTCCTCTCCTCGACCTTTTGTTTGAACCAGTTTGCAAAAGTTCTGTTATGCTCCCTAATCAACATTTGTTCAGTCATTCGATGATTTTCTTTCCTTAGAGTTTCTTTATGTGCAGCTATACTGGCTTGAACTTCATCAACATTATTCAAGATGTATAAGTGGACTTGTGACAATTCATCAGGATCCACACTTTTTATTGAAGCCCTTCGTCTGCCCCCTTCAAAATCTTTGGCGTTTTGGAAGCCCAATATGTCTTACTTTGGCCAAATAATTTTGACAAAATTCCATGGCTTCTTCAAAAACATATTTCGAACAATAGATGCTTTCTCGCAGGTATGCGTTCTTCACATACCCTTTTATGAATTTCATAGATCTTTCAATTGGATACATCCACCGTAAATGGATAGGGCCGCACAACTTTATCTCCCTCACTAGATGAACAATTAGATGAACCATGATGTCAAAAAATGTAGGAACAAAAAGCTTCTCAAGGTGGCACAAGATAAGATATCATTCATTCTCCAATTCATCCAACTTTTCAATGTCGAAAACTTTACCACAAACTGCATTGAAGAAGACACAAAGTCTAGTCAAAACGACCGAAGATCATATTGGCGATACTCGAATAGCTATGGGAGTAGCTATTGCATCAAGACATGACAATCATCAGATTTTTTGCCTACTAATTTCAAGTCCTTCATCGATACAAGCCTCTTAAAATTTGAAGAATACCCCGAGGGAACTTTTGTGCCATGTAAACACTCAAAAAAACTTCGTTTCTCATCCTTAGACAAAGTATGAGAAGCCGGGGGACAATAAGTTCTCTTCTCATCTGGCATTGGATATAACTCTTCGCGTATTCCCATTACTTGCAAATCCAATCTTGCCTTTACACCATCCTTGAAACTACCTTGTACGTTGAAAAGCGTGCCAACAATATTATCACATACGTTTTTCTCCACATGCATGACATCAATATAGTGTCTCACATCAAGATTGCGCCAATAGGGAAGATCGAAGAATACAGATCTATTTTTTCATATATTTGTTTCTTTTCTACTCTTTTGCGGCCTTCAAGATGACATTCATATTTTTCACCTTTTCATAAACTTGCTCCCAATCAATGCCACCGGAGCATTTTCATACTCTTGGCCACCAATTATTGGATGATAATTTTAAAAAAGTTATGTGCCTACTAATTAAGAAATTGACAATTTTTGTGTGTTTATTTAACTTCGTTTTATGATTCTGTAAGAGAAAAAACTTTGTTTTGAAAGAAATAACACCCCAGTTAACAAAACGGGCCAAAAGTCTGATTCAAATTGTTGGATAAATCGTTTAAATTTGTCAATGTCTCCCCCAAATATCAATCTTCTCATAGAAATAGAAACAAAAGTCAATCTCCTCGTTGACACTCAACAACAACAACAAAACAGAGAAAAAAACAGGTTACCTTTCCCGCATGAATCAAGGTTCGCCAGAACCTTTAATCATTAGGTTTGGCTTGTGAAATTTGGGAATAATAATTAGAGCTTGGAAATCGGGTTGGCCCGATTGTTTAAGTCCTAACCTTTTAAGGGTTGGGTTTAAAAATTAGATGAGATAAATGAAACTTAGGTCTGCAAGGTCGACCTTGTAGGGTCTCGGGTTTAAAAAGATCGGTCATGCAAGGCCTCGGGCCGGCCCATTTGGCCCATTTAATTTGTTTTAAAATTACCTAGGCTACCTATACTTGAAAGTTGAGAAATGAGAACCCTAAAAATTTCAATATTGATCTCTCTTTCCTTTTTTTTCCCCTTTCGAAAACCTCATTCAATACTACTCAAAGTAAAGCACAATCAAATGTCTTTGAAATTAATGATAATGGCGAAAAAGATAACGATGATAGTCATTATACTAATATTACTTAGTAGTGTGCTTCTTATGTTTTATGTAAGTTATTTGTGAATAATAGTTTGCTTTTAATTACGAATTAGTGAATGTGTTTATTTGTTGGATGATTTGTGTTGTTTGATATTAATGTTAACAACATTTATTTGATAAATTAGAACTTTAAGGATTGTAATTTACTAATTATATCTTTTTGGGAAAAAACGGAGGAAAAATAGTTAAGATTTGGAATAGTAAATTACAGGCTCTGTAGGGCCAGCCCTGACCCTGGTACTCTCAAGTCGGGCTTTGAAAAACAAATATTTTTCTTACATCGGGCCTTGTAGGGTCAAGCTGACTCTGATTCCCAACTCTAATAAAAATTTGGTTTCATTCATTTTTTTGTTTTTGTGTGAGATTGGAATCTGAATCTAATTCTGCTTGGACTGAGTAAGAGGAAGTTGTTTATTTACAAGTCTCATTCATTATTATGCTTCACTTAATTTTAAAGCTTAATATAGGGAATCATCCATTCCTTCATATACATGGCTTCTATTACCCAACTCAGCTTTCAAAAGCATCTCTTATTTGCAAAGCTTCGCATATATACAACCCTTGATAAGATAACTTAAGGATTAAAAAATAAAAACTAAATATCACATTATTTTAGCTTATCCATTTGGTAGGGTAAAAATATATTCCTACTGGTCTCTATCAGTTCTTAGTTGCTGATCTGATGGGCGTAGAGCACGTCAGGAGAGGCCTGGGAACTTAATTTCTTTTATGTTTTCTTGCTGCTTTTATTCTTCGTTGTGTTATCTTTGACTGTATCAAAAAAAAAAAAATTAAATTTAGAACCTTTTGGCTAAAATTAAAAAACAGTTTTATAATATTTTTAATATTCTCCTTGGTCAGGTTATTCAACGCAGCCAACTCAATATGTATTACAATCTAGTTGAAACCACTTTTCATAGTTAAAAATAGAGTTATATCCACTCAAAATCCCCACATAATTTTAACGAGTTTTTTTTTCATCCTTATTTTTATGACATTTGCACATTATTTCCATCATATCTAAAGATCAACCCATGTGACTTAGGAGGACCAAATTAATAGAGCCATGACACTTGATTAGGATCTCTAGCATCAAAAGATTCTGAAACTAATGTTTCATATCAAAAGATTTGAGACAAAAAAAAGGTACAAAAAATAAAAGATTCTTCAATCATTATTAGAGCATTGGGTCCATTCACTTGTTATAGACCTCAAAATTCTAATCCCACTAAGGAGCGTGATTGTGGGAAGGTAGGGACAAACAAAAAAGAATGATTTGATGCATAATAAGAAAAGTAACCAAAACTCAATAAAATGCTAATTTCCTCGTTGTGTGATTTGCAACTGTTCACTTTAATTTCTCCTCATTGAAAAAAAAAAAAAATTTAAAAACATGAAGAGAAACATCTTACAATGTTGTACCCTCAAAATGAAACTTCTAATCTAAAATGTAGATATATGAACACTAAGAAAGACAGGAAATAAGGGCAGGCATTTATTCTATACAATGTAGAATCAAGTGCAACATATATTGATATGATTGAAACAAATTTGAACCCTTTTCTTGATATCAAATTGGCGATACGAAGAACTGAGTAGTGGAGTAGTGGAGAGAAGCCAAATCTGACGGCCCCATAAGGGGCTAGTGAGGAAGATGAAGAGAGCGAAATAAGCGTTTGATAAGGGCAGCTTTAGGGAGAGAAGTGCGAGTGATTGGAGCTAATTGGCGTTGTTGCATCACTTGAGCAACAGTGGGTAGTCTAAAAGTGAGAGTCACCTTCTTTTCCAACACGTTCACTTCCAATGATTCTGTCTCTGCTGATCCAATTCATTCATTTTTTTGGCTTGTTTTAGAATTAAACATTATCATAAAATCATCCATCATAAACTATATAAACATTATAGAATTTCTATGTAGTCAGTCTCGTATAAACAATTTAATCACTACGAAGTCTTATAATAAATGAGCAGCTTGTAGTGACGAAATCCAGGACAAGAAATGACATGCTACATCCTACAATTATGGGGCTTTTTTAGTGATTAATTTGTTTATTTATGAAGCACTTAACAGTTACAAAAATCCTACTTGCTTTTAGCTTACACCTATCAAATAAAAAAAAGTATGAAACAATTCTTGTTTGGGAAGCTCAATAAAGTATTTTTTAAAAATTTTTTTTTGCAAGCTGTAATAAAGCTCCGCTTAAATACCTACTTTGAATGTCGTAAAAGTCCTTTTTAAAAACTAAAACAAACAGACATTAAAAAAGAACTAGATTGATACAAATTAAGAGATAAGCATCTTATGAGCATGAAGATAAGAAAAAGAATTCAATCTCTATATTAAGCGATTGGATAATTTTTTTCTAAAAAAAAAAAAGGAAATTATTAAAGTACTGTTTTAGGAGCTTGAGCTCTATTGAATTTTAATATTAGTTGAATTTAAATAAAATATAAAAGTCAATGCTCATGCAAGCATATTTAAATTAGATGTTTTTCCTCATTATTTGAAACAAATCCCTAAATATCACCTAATCAATTTTTTTAATTGCTGATGTAATCAAGATTAATTATTAGTGAAAATATACATGAAGTCACCACAAGACACAAAACCAACCAAATTGTGCACTGATCCTCTTACAACTTTACTACAATTAACAAAACTAACTCCAAATCTTATAAGACAAAAAGGTTTTTGTTTGGTGAATCAGACAAACTTTTTGACAGCATTTGTTGGGTCTTGTGATTTTATAGGACAAAATAAGATGCCAAGCCAGCTGGAAACTAGGAGGAGGCTAAAGTCATTAAGAAAGTGACAGAAGAAACTTTTTATTTTTTAACCTGAAACTTTTGGTATATTTGGTAGAATGAGTTAAAAAACACGAGAGAATATCTGAACGAATCAAAAGATAATAATCACAATCACAATTGTAATTATATAAATCAACAGATTTTATTCCTAAACCTAAGTCATTGCCAGCCTACTTAATGGTGGCTATTATTAAGCATCACATGGTTTGAACTGTTCTCTACTTCCCTTCCTCTTTAGGTTATTTCAAGAACCGGTTTAGTTTCATATAAAAAGTTGGCTCCGTGTACAAAGCTCCCACTAAATCGGGTATGAAGAGGGGTAGATGTACGCAGCTTTATCCCAGCTAACAGATAAGTTGTTTCTAGGATTTGAACTTGTTACCTCTACGTCAACTACTTTGATTCTCTTATGATCTCCTTTTCTCATTATCCCTTATATCTAGATCGTTGATTAGGAAGATAGAAAAAAAAATCAAAGTAATATTGTGACCTTTTAAAGTAGGGATAATAAAAAAATGATAATGAGAGAAACCGACAGTCAATCAAGGGCTCAAGGCTCACCCTTTATATAATTTCAATATATGTAACCAATGAAATCCAATTGATGTTTTAGTAAGGTCTTGAAATTTCGCAGCAATGAGATTTAGTTCCGGACAAAACCCAGAGGATTGCCTTAAACTAGTTTCAATGTAACAGATAAGAAGTGCTTTGCAGCAAAATCTGAAAAAACTAATCCTCTGGTACTAAGTTCTGAACCAATCAGCAGACAAAACTGGACATTAATGAAACAAAAAGGAAGTGCATATGTACCGTTCATTTTGGTGATAATGTCAGAAACTCTCTTCTGGCAATTCTTACATTGCATATCAGCAAAAACAACAACCTCCTGAACCTATTTTTTCCACCACAAGAATCCAAAACCACCATCATCTTCAATCTCCAAATCATACAGAAACAGAGAAATCTCTGGTCATCAGAAAAAAGTAATAGTAAGAAACAGAGAACATACAATTGGATGAGACAAGGACTCCATAGAAGCCAAGGTAGTAGCACCAGGAAAAGAAAACCCTCGTGAGATTTTTATATCAACGTCTTCTTCTTCCTCCTTCTCAGCTCCGTCGTCAAAATCCATACCTGTAAAAAAAGAAAACAATCTGTACGCAACTACCAGAAAGAGGGCTCACTTTATTGAGATGGCAAGTCCCTTTAATCCCATGAGGAAGAGAAAATGATAGGTAAACAGCTAATTTCTTCTGTACTGATAGAGCAATCGCATCTCTCCATGAATGAATGAATGCTTCTTCTTGTAGTTGTAGCTTGAGGGGGAGAAGAGTTGGTAAAGTGAAAAGAGGGTATGTGCCTAAGTTGAAAAGGATAGTTTTTTTTTTTTTTTTTTTTTTTTTTGGGAATAGTAGCCCCACAAAGTGGTCGCTTGAGTTTATTGGGGGACTTTTTCAAACACAAGAATGATTCCTCTATGCGAGGTTGCTTCTCAGATCACGCATTAGAATTTATGCACTAAGTTAATGGTGTTAATGAATGAAAGGAAACGTTTACATTTACATTAGCCACAAAAAGCCAAAGCATTTTAGCTCTTTGAGAGAATTCTGAGAATGGATTCAGAAAGTGAGGAATACTAACACAAGTGGGGGTCACTCACATGGGTCCCAATATAGGAAAAATTGGGTCAGTGATCATACTAGACTAGTACTTCTATCCGTTCTCTAGAAAGAAGTGTATGTAACCGTTAGAAAACTACAGTAACTCCGTCCTCATTATAAGCGGATCTGAAACCCGGACCAACTACTAAATCAATCGGGATATTAGGTCAAAGGTCAATTAGTCCGACCAGAATCAAACTGATGAGAAATTGAAGATTTAAGGGTAATTAATATGAAATTTAAAAAATTTTACAAAAAAATTGATTTTTTTTTAAAAAATAAACCAGAACATGGAGATAGGGTTGATGTCAGGACCAGACCAATTTACTAACTGGTTTCTTATGCGGTTCGGCCGGTCCAATCCAAATTTCAAAATATTGATTATAAGACATTTTTTAGAAAGATGAGATAGTCATTATTACAAGTCACCAAAAAGAGGTAGTATTATTTTCATTTATTTAAGATGGTCCCCTTTTGGATATCGTTCGTTGGTTCACAACCTCTCTTCTTCCCTCTTTCTCTCTTTTTTTAATTATGATATCAACATTTGAATAGTCTAGATTTAATATTATGAATAATCCAATAGTACAATAAAAAAAAATAAACCTAATATATATTTTGTATAAAAATAAATCTAAATCATTCAGCTATTGATCTCATGGATAAAAAAGAGGAGGGGAAGGAAAGAGGAGGGGTTGTCAATACTACAATAAAGAAAATAAACCTAATACATATTTTGTATAAAAATAAATTTGAATCATTCAACTATTGATCTTATGGATAGAAAAGAGAATGGGAAGGAAGAGGAGGGTTCTAAGCCGGTAATTCATGATATTAAATATGGGTAACTTATAATTTTATTTCATTTTCAGGCTAAGTCAGTAGTGCCTTGTAAGAAGATTAAAGGGAATAAACATTACAAAAAAAAAAAAAAAAAAAAAAAAAGGAAGAAGCTTAGATAAAGTGGTAATGACTAATGAGAGGGCATTATAATTACCAAACCCAGATAGAAACAGAAGTCAAACAATAAGGCCCCTTAATGTCTTTGGCCTATTTTAGGAGTGGTTATTATCTGGCATTAATATTCTACTTTTATTGCTCTACTCCTAATTTTGTGTATACTAATCAAACTCTATGTATACACCTCATGCTGATGTATGCATTCCTGTAAATTAGTCAAATAATACCAACTACTCTCTACATATACTAAAACATTTCTATAATTCTGGCGGTGGGTCGTTTTTGTTTCATTGCATGGACCATTAATTCTCTTCATTATCTTATATTTCTTCTCTCTTCAAATATGAGACACTCTACAACGCTTAAGAGTTAAGAAAATCTAGAATTCTTTTTTCACTGTCTCTAAAAACGCTTAGGAGAACCCCTTCCTTAAAAAAAAAAAAAAAAGGCTCTCCCCTCATGCTGATTCATTGTATGTGCTGTGGCCACCAACAAGGATGTGATATCTGAAGTGGCGCTTACATGGAATAAGATTAGGGCAAAAAAAAAAAAAAAAATAACGAGTCAAAAGTTTAGGAATTGACTACCGTCAAGTCATAATTTAAAAACATAACTATGCAAGTAATAAAATTTAAAAATTAAAAGATCTATTTTCCTTAATGTTTTATACTATCCCTATCCTCTCTCTCTCTCTTTTTTCTTATTCATTGTCTTTTTATCTTGGGAAAATGACAAATAAATACCATATGAATTTGTAAAATCCCCATAAACCTACCGAATTTGTAAAAAGATTAAAAAGTGACAATGACTTATGAGGGATATGCAAATTTGGGTGAAATTATCCTTTTGCCCCTAACTTTAAATAAATTTTAAAAAAAATAAAAATACCCTCAAGGGGGTGGTTTTTTTTTTTTTTTAAAAAAAAATTCATTGAAAGTGTAGGAGATGGGGTTCGAACCCCCCACCCCCCACATATCCATGGGGCCAAGTGGCTTGGTTCCTTTAATATACATATACATTAACAAATATATATATTCTTCTTAATATTTTTTAAACGGTAGTTACAAAACTTTTAACGGCATTTACAAATCTTCCAACGCTATTTACAACATTTTCATCGTCATTTACGACCTTTTTTTGCGGTTTATCTTTCTTACCTTTGAGGAAAAAACAAAAAAACAATCCATTATTACAAATCTTTCAACGATATTTACAAATCTTCTAACGCTATTTACAAAATTTTCATCAGGATTTACGACGTTTTTTTGAGGTTTCCCTTTCTTGCTATTGAGGAAAGAACAAAAAAATAATACATTATCACAAATCTTCCAAAGCTATTTACAAAATTTTCATCGGTATTTACGACTTTTTTTTAAGGTTTCTCTTTCTTGCCTGGGGGAGGGGGGAAGGAAACCTCAAAAAAATGTCGTAAATGCCGATGAAAATTTTGTAAATATTGTTGAAAGATTTGTAATAATGCATTATTTTTTTTGTTTTTTCCTCAAAGGCAAGGAAGGGAAACCTCAAAAAAGGTCGTAAATACCGATAAAAATTTTATAAATAGCGTTCGAAGATTTGTAAATACCGTTGAAAGATTTGTAATAATACATTGTTTTTTTGTTTTTTCCGCAGAGGCAAGAAAGGGAAACCTCAAAAAAAGTCGTAAATGACGATGAAAATTTTGTAAATAGCGTTGAAAGATTTGTAAATGTCGTTCAAAGTTTTCTAACTAATGTTAAGAAGAATATATATATTTGTTAATGTACATATATAGGGTTCAAACCCCACCTCCCACACTTTCAATGAATATTTTTTTTTAAACCCCCCATAGAAGGCCCGCGCTTGCCCGGCCGGTCCTCCGGCGATGAGGGTATTTTTATTTTTTAATTTATTTAAAACTAAGGGCAAAAGGGTAATTTCACCCAAATTTGCATATCCCTTATAGGTCCTTGTCACTTCTCAATCTTTTTACAAATTCGATGGGCTTATGGGGTTTTGCAAATTCATATGATATTTATTTGTCATTTTCCCTTTTTATCTTTTTCTCCCAGATAAAATTTTCAATGGAGGAACTTTTCCCTAATTTTACCATTCCTTTCACTTTTTAATCCCATTTTTTAAAATCCTTTTAGTAGGAAAATGAATATATTAAAAATAGGGTTAAGTAGCAATTTTGCCCCGGAAGTATACGCCCAGGACCAATTTTTCCCTGGAAGTTTTTTGTGGCTCAATGTTGCCCCTGAAGTATTAAACCATAGCAATGTTACCCTCCCCATTAACATCGTTAAATTCCACCGTTAAAACAAACATGTGGCACTCTCAGATGACACTCAAGTTGCCACCTCATGGCCACCTATTTCAACCCTCTCCACCTCTTATATGCGTCACCATCTCCTTCTTTCCTCCCTCTCCTTTCTCCTGTGTTCTTCGTGCTCATCTCAACCCAGAACATTTTTCCTCTTAGCCACTCACTGTGCCGTCGCCCCACCACTAGCGATCTAGGGCGGATTTGCTACCATCGCCACTCTCGCTGCCATGTCTTTATGGAGATGAAGCCTGCCGCCCCTACCTCCCTTACTGTCACAAACTCGCAGGAGAAAGTCAGTTCGGCCTCCTTAGAAGATTATGAACAGGAATGGCATTTCGATGCGGCGGAACCAACTGCTAAATCAGGTTCTTCACCTTGACAACAGGCCTCAATGAGATCGAGACAGACACAGACGACGAAGGTGGGGCTTTTCGTTGATTTTGGGTTGTGCTTCTAGGTATCCCAAAAAATTAAATGGAAGTTTGTTTCTGGTTTCACAAAAATCCTTAGAGTATATAAGAGGAATTCAATCGTTTTGCTGGTAGTTTTATAAAAGGAATTCAATCGTTTCATATCCAAATCCTTCTACGAATTCTTTGGGTAGATCCGTAGATTATGAAGACTAATTAACTGAATCTTTAGTGCTTTGTTTTCGTGAAGTCGTTTCTCTATGACTGTGATCTGCTTTGCTTTGATTTTGGTCTGTGTGTTTTTGGGTTTCGCAATTATTCTATGATTTCGTTGCTCTCCATGCTTTGAGGATCTTGTCGGTGATTTGCTCTGGTTCTCGGTGATCCATCAGGAAGCCCTAGAATTGGTTTACGGTCATACGAGACCCACCACCGGCGAACTTGGAGAAGATCTCTCCTTGAGGTCCCGAGGTGGAACCCATATTCGGTAATGAACATCGAATGAGAGGGAGAGAGGAAGGGTCGGGGATGATGAAATGCACAAGGGAAAAGAAATATGGTGATGGTAAAGGGATGTTATTTCCAAAAGTTTTTTAATCTCCACCTCCTGTCCAAAAAAAAAAATTGAGAGGTTTGGTGTATGGTTCAATTTTAGAGCCGGGAATCAAGGCCGGCCCTGCAGGGCCTGGGAGAATGAAAATGTATGTTTTTCAAAGTCCCTTGCCCGATAGTACCGGAAGCCGTGGGCACGAAAATTACTATTCCAAATTTTAACTATTTTTCTTTCCGGGTTTTCCGGAGAAATATAATTAGTAAATTGCAACCATTAAAGTTCTAATCTATCAAATAAATATTATCAACATTAATATCTAAACAATACAAATCATCCAACAAATAAACACATTCATTAATTCATAACAAAAAACAAATCATTGTCTACAATTGACTCACATAAAATATAAGAAGCATTAAACTAAACAAGATTAGATGACTCACATAAAATATAAGAAGCATACAACTATCATTGTCAATTGTCACCTTCGGAGTATAGTTATTATGTATTTATGTAGTTGTGTTTACATAGATAAATAACTCTATAACATATAAAATACATAGATAAAGGCCAAGTAATTATTTTTTTTAAAAAAAAATGCTATAGTGAAACGGGCCTAACAGGCCGCCCCTACAAGGCCAAATTCAAAATCTCGATCGATTTTTAAGCCCGAGCCCTACGGGGCCGGAGGCTAAGCGGCCGATGGACTCGGCCCGATTTCCCGGCTCCAAAGTTGTGAGAATTAAATTGGGGCAGAGGTAGAAGAATGGCCATGGGAGGAGAGGGAAGTCGCAGAGTGAGATCTGAGAAGGAAGACAAAAGAGTCAAAGTAGTCAGGGAGTCCAAGTCAGAGTGCCACATGGGATTTTTGGTCAAATAAAACAGTCAAACTTAACATCTGTTAATACAAGGGTAACATTGCTACGGTTTAATACTTCGGGGGCAACATTGAGCCACAAGAAACTTTTAGGGCAAAATTGGTCCTGGACGTATACTTCCGGGGTAAAATTGCTACTTAACCCCAAAATATAAGTATCTTTTCTTAAAAATAAAAAATATTATCATAACTATAAGGCCACTGATTTCATTCAATTGGAAAAACATTTAGTTGTTTTCATTATTTGTTCTTTTATGTCTCAATGCATGCCTTCTTTAGATCATAAGCTCATCCCTATTTCAATAATTTTTGAAACAATTTTTACAGATCATGTGTCTTAATCGAGATTTTCTCCCTCTGAGTGACTTTAATTGAGCAACACCTAATGTGATTTAGGAAGAGCTCCTTTCTGATTTCATTTTTCAGGAAGTTAGCTTTTCTATTAATTTTTGTGGTATAAATTTTAAATTTTAATTTGTTTTAGGAATTGCCACGCAATTTGTGTTACATTTGAGTTCCTTTTTCTTTTTTTTTGAAAAAAAGCACATTATCCATACCCAATTCTGAATCTCTCGTCCTCGTGGCTAAAATGACGTACTCATACGCAAGTATTGCCCGAAATTTCCGAGCAAATTCAGAATCATTATCCTGCATTCTCCATCTTGATAAAAGATTGGTACTAATTAGAGGTCCATATACAAGAACTGAAATTAAAATTCAACCCAAAAAGAGAGCTGAAATTTTAAATACAAATACACAATAAGAGAAACAGAAACAGAAAAGAAGGGGCAATCTCTATTCATATTATTAAATATGGTTAGGAAACAAATTGCACTTCAGCATATCAAAACCTAAGTCACTCGTAATTTTCATATATCCCCGGTTATTCCACTAACGTCTAAAACTTTCAGCCAAAACTTTAAAAGGCATCATCCTTGCCTCCCTGACAAGCACCAAAATCAACTGAAGAAGCTTCGATGCCAAAAGATTAACCTAAAATGAAAAGACCAAGCATGCATCGAACAAATGCAGAGGAGGGTATCTATATTATGTATGTACTCTCTGAGAAAAAGAGAGGGCAGCAAGGAAGACTAGACCCTAGTATTTGAAAAAAATCACGAAAGTCACCTACACATGACCAAGTTAGTAGTTAAAGAGGGCACCACTGAAGAGTTGAACATGGCTTGATCCCCCCTGCTGTATTTGTAGTCGTCATGATCAACCACTTTTAAAGATGCTGAGATCATATAACTATCAGAAGTATTGGGGTCTGAGGAATCAGGGGACTTTCTGCCGTGGCTCCGGCCTCTCTTCCTGGATGACTTCCATCTTAACTGAGACAGGAGATCATCCTTTGAAAGGTCTGGAACCGGCTTGGGCTTTCTTGATTTACTATCACTTTCAGGATTTGCATTATTATTATCTCCGCCTTGTTTTGAATGTCCGGCATCTCCAGCAGATGCAGCTGCAGCCGATTTGCCAGGAACTTGTGATGTTTTTAAGCTGGATAATATAGAACTAACAAGGTCAGGCCTTCCGTTTACTTTCAACCACCCACTCCCTGTCCATTCTTGAGCTCGTCTTAAGTCACCAGATCCGACTATTGACACTAACTTCTCCCCTGCAATGATGTGACAATGAAAAGGAGTTAAAAGAACAGCACCAACAATACAAAAGATGCTATGGGGAACTGAAATTAATGAAAATTGACAAGAGATAACAGAGGGAAAAAAATGTTTGCAGTACCTGGGAAATAAACATGATACTTAGCTTCAGACTCCTTCTGCACCATGATGCCTTCCCACCAACCATCATGCCACCAGACATCCACAATGGAACCAAGCACCCCAGAAAATTTATACATACTAGACTGAGGGGCTGGGCGTATGGTAGACCGTCCATTCAGTCGGATATCCAAGTGGTCCTGTGCCGCAATTCTAGAAGCAGAAACCCATTCCTGAATGAGAAATGAACGATGAGAAAAAAATATTAAGTTCAATGCAACCACACAAATATTCTTAAAAAATAATAGAATGGACATGGAAGATACCTCAAGCTTCCTCGATTCATCAACTGCATCCTGAAGGTCTTGATACTGCACCTTCACTTTATTTTTGTGCTTCTTTATGACCGAAGCTCTAAACCAGCAGCCTCTAATGCCACTGTCCTGAGAGAGGATCTCAACCTGAGAACCTATTGCTAAATACTCTAAAGCGTTTTCTTTTGTGTCTTTGCTGGCTGTGGGGCCAACTTGTTTTAAGGAACTGTTTCCATTTTTTCTTTTAGCTTCATTTCCACTATCATTCAAACTTCCCGTTTCAATAGCAGCACCTTCACCATCACCTTTTGCCAGGCGCAGCCTCTTTTTAAGTCTTATCCTGGACGTAAACTGGATGTCCTCTTCTTCCAGTTTATCATCAGATTGCTGAGAACTTCCATTAGATTTTGCGTCAGAATGGGTATACATATATCTGAGGATTTCCTGTCTCCAGTAACCTTTAACTTGAGTAATATCAAAGTGCTTAACATCTTCATTGTCAAACTGATTGTCGCAGACAAATGGTTCCAACATAGTATGCCTTGCTTCTTTCTGAAACTTTTCGTAATGCTTGGGGCTGAGTACAGTAGCCAATCCATCTATGCACTCGATGCTCAGATCTTGAAGACAAAGAGAAAAGAAAATCTCTCTGTCACTAAAACTGTGAGGCAAAAAATTACCAACCTCATCAATTTTGTGAAACCAGCGTACCATAACCATCTTATTGCCTCTGGAGTCTTCATACATGTCTTCCAGGTAGGCAACGAGACGCTTATCTTCTTCTGCTAAAACATATACGAAATCATGAACCTGAAAATGTTTTGAAAAAAAACCCAAGGGAAATGATAAAGGATAACGAGTCAGATATATTTTGGGTGACCACGGGAAGGAGATGAAATCGTAAATTCAAAACAAGAGACTACTCACGGATATCTTTAAATCATTCCATCTAAATGACTCATAGTGCTTTCTTCGTTTCTTACAAGTCCCCGAAGACCCTGACCATGAGAACTCTTTTATACAATGGCCCAGCTTCCGCAATTGATTATCCTTCTGAAAAGACGAAGAAAATGAGAAAGGGGAAACGAAACAAAACCAAGAGTTCAATATACATCAATAAGTTCACAAGAAGATGTTAGATTTGCATTGCGTAATCAAATATTCAAATGCTTTGAATACCTTCGAGGCTACCATGTTGTCTCCACTGCCCCCTTTTTGTTCCCTGATAGACGCACCCTCGCGTTGTGAATCTGAAAAATTGATTGGCAAATTTTAGAAAAACAACAGCTTTGGCAACACCCAGCAAACCACAGTAAATAGAGATAATTGAGCACATATTCAGCAAATATCACATTAAAATTCACAAAAATCACAAGGAAAGAGTTTAATGGTTTAAAAGATCGAAAATTTCATATAACAAGGTACTGTAAGATGTAGGGGCTGGAAATCCCATGCTCTGCTATATGGAACGCATATGCCTAGTCAGACGGATATCGACCGAAGGCTTAGATATGTGAGACAAAATAACCAACACGAGAACATAGAGGAAAAACCTTTTTTTTTTTGGGGGGGGGGGAGATGAGGTAGGTATGGTGAAATTCAATATTATCCTAGCAAAAGGAATTCTACCACGCTGCCCCGAAGAGCAAATAGAACCGCATGAAGATCTAATGGACTAGGGTCAAAACATGAAAATTGGATGAGAAGGAGAAAACGACGAAACCCCATTCAGCAAGATTAGACCGACTCGCCAAAAGAAAATCACAAAGACGGTAGCAGGCCATTCGGAGACATTGAAATCAATCCCAATTTCAGAGCTTTAATGATTGATATTGGTCGAATACCAAAACCAATAACCAAATCCCGCCCCATAAAAGAATTTGAAGGAGAATCCCGTAATTCGAACACTAAAATTTTAGATTTTGGAACGGGCAACAAAAACTTCGCGCAAAATGAGAAAGAACGAGGAGTATGAACCTGAAACAATGGAATTCAACCAATCAATAACTTCTCGGCGAGATTTGAGCTTCAATACCGACGGGGTCGACGACACAGCGAAGGCAAGGACCTCATGTCTAATAGAATAGCTATAAGACATAGGCCTCGTGCTCTTTTCTCTCCCAACCACAGCCAGATCTGAGCTCCCATCGCTTCTTTTGAGAAAATAACGCACCTCGTTCCTTCCCTTGCTTTCGCCGCCGGAGACGAACACCTCCTGCCAGCTCAAATACCCACACGACGTCGTGGCCCTCACAGACGCAAATCTCTCCATATCACCTTGAAGTTTCAAACTCCTGCCGAAAACCGGATCAAACCTTCTTTATCCCTGCCTCGTTATCGCTGGCCTTCGCTTATCTTCGCTACCACGCGTGCCTGAATGCGCAAATACTGAAGAAGAAGAAGAAGAAGATGGAGGGGAGAAGAATGAGAGGGATTTATATTTAAAAATAAATAAAGAAGAGAGGGTGAATTTGAAAGAAGTGAGAGAAGGAGGGAGGGAAGAAATTAGGGTTTCGAAATATGGGAAAGTCGTAGGAAGTTTCGTGAAGAGTGGGAATAAAGGCAAATTGCTGGTGACGTCAGCCCATAGAAAATGGATCCACGACGACAGCTAAGCCGGCCGAAGGGGACATTAAAAAATAATAAAAATTATATTAAAAGGGGAAAACCTGGAAACGGGATCTAACGGTAGGAGAGAGGGGAGGTCAAGTGGGGAATAGGGGCCACATATTTACCGGCAATTACCGGTGACAGATAAGGGGCGAGGCTGAAATAGGGGATGGCTTTACCCGGTCTTCACGTGACAGGCACATTCGGGAAATCAAGTATGAGCTGTCAAAAAAAAAGCATTTAATTGGGAGGTCGGGTCCACGATGTGGGCCTGCCCACTTGCCTTATTGTGGATCCCACTACTCGGTCCACAGTCGTCCTTTTACGACCTGCTGCTCTCTGTATCTGGGACCTTGCGCTGCTTGTAGTAGGCAAGTGGAATTTGACATCCTCTACTTAGATTTCTAGTATTATTACACACGCGAATATAAAGACCAAAAAGCCACGGTCAACAGTCAACTGCGAAATTTAATCTTGTACATAATTAAAAAGTTATTTTTTAAAGCTCAAACAGTCATCCCAAAAAAGTAGAGTTATCAGTGCTCTTATTTATAAATCTATTTTCATCAAATCTCATATATCAAAGAGAGATAATTAACTCAATAATTATGGGGCTAGATTTTCAACTTTACCCTATAATATGGACTCATATATGAGGTCCATTAGCCATGCGACCCAACAAGGATAACTTAGTTTCAACCTTAGTTTCGACGTTGATCCGATCGCGGAGGATCGCGGGGCGAAGGAATTCTCAGGTAAGGAAACGGGGTTTGCGATTTTGATCGATTTGGGGTTTTGATCCGATTCCCCCAAATCTGGGTTTGCGATTTTGATCAGATTTGGGATTTTGATTTCTCTCCAAATCTGGGTTTGCGATTTCGATCAGATTTATGATTTCGATTTCTTTCCAAATCTGGGTTTGCATTTTCGATTAGATAGATTTGCGATTTCGATTTCTTTCCAAATCTAGGTTTGCGATTTTGATTTCTCTTCAGATTCATGATCAAAACAGGAAAGTTGGTTCCTTTGCTTTAAAATTTCGTTCTTCCTTTTTTCTATCCCCTCCGTCTTTTGCATCTTTATCTCACAACTCTCATCTTTGTGTTTCATATGCTTTCTTGTGTTCTATGGTCCCTTGGGGTGTTTCAGATCTTTGCGACAATGACCCTGAAGTCTAAAGTTGTTGGTCACTGATTATTTTCACTTAAAGACCTCATTTTCTAAAAACAAGCATTTTCATTTTCGAACAAGGTTGTTAGAATACAAACAGTTTTAAATACCCAAATGAAAATTCAAGGGAAGGACATGCATGCTTATCGATTGCTTGTGATTTGCGAGATAAATGCAATGTTTCGAACTTTATGGTGTTAGTCACAAATCTGGGAATCGTCACGTGCTTAAATCATCATTGTTCTTCGTTTATGAAGAGTTGTAGTTCTTCGTTTATGAAGAGTTGCGAGATGATGATCCGCGAGAGATGAGAGTTGGGAGGAGAGGGTGTTGGTGAGGGCATTTTAGTATTTTCACAAGGTATTTAAAGATGTTAAATCAATTTAACTATGGTGGTATTTTTGCTCGGTTTTGAAATTTGATGTGTATTTTTACTCCAAAAATAATCACGTGGTCTTTGGCGCTCATGGGGAAAAACCCATGTGTATTTTTACTCCTTAATCCTAAATAATTAGAGGGACTAATCTTTATTTCCTTATAATTCTTACTCTATTATAACTCGATCTCTAAATTTTAACTTGGTGCAACTCCTATAGTTTTTGCTCCACACAACTCTATTCGTATGGTTTTAAATTATAAAAATTATAGAGGTTAAATTGTGGTGAGTTAAAATTCACAAAATCAGTTTCAACTAAACTAAAATTAAAAAGATTGAGTTGTATTGTGTCAAAGTTTAAAAATGTCTTGCAGATTTGCGGCTAAGTTAAAATTAGAGTAACCAAAAGATTTGTTTCAAAAACAAAACTACCTTAGATAGGTAGTGAAAGAAGTGGAAATTGGAATATCTGTAATATTAAGGATCCAATCACTCATAATATAATATGAAGATTTAATGATTTTTAATAAAAAAGGAAGTGGGAGACTGGGGAATTAGGGGATTGATATCATGAGAGGGGGAGAATGTGATTTTATGTATATTAAAAAATATCACTTGATCCTTTGATTTATTTGGTGAAATTATTATATTCCTTTAATGTGGTTATTTTATTAATCTTTGCTAGATACTCCTTCGCATCTTTACTATGACTTTAAGATTTAATTTATTTTAAAAAATAATTTAGGGAAAATTATAATAAAGGACCTAAGGACCATAAAAATAATAATTATTTTAAAGGACCAGAAATTAAAACATTAAAATAAAAAGACTAAATTGCCCCTTTTCTCGATTTTTTATATTCTCTAATTAAATCACAATCTAGAGCGATTGATGGATAATTACACATAGAGACAAAATCGAATCCGCTAATTAAATCAAAATTTGGTCTCTATGTGTGATTATTTATCAATCATTCTAGATTCTAATTTAATTAGAGAGAATATAGAAATTTTCTAAGAACAATTTAGTCTTTCTATTTTAATGTTTTAATGTCTTTCAAAATAATTACCATTTTTATTATCCTTCTTAATAAGTATTATTTTTCTTAGGTCCTTTATTATAATTTTCCCAATAATTTATAAATTAGGTTTTATGTTAAGATCGAGTTGGATGAACTATAATTAAACAAATTGAAAGTAATTCAAACACGTGAAAATGGAGTTCGAATTTCTCTTGTTGCTATAGTGTTCACTGATCACCCTTATGCAAGAAATCAAACTTCTATTTGAAGTTTTACTTTAGTGTTCGGATGTTTCTCATGCGAGAGTCCAAATCATGATTTTTTTTTTAAAAAACGTATCCAATATTTCTCATACATGTCGAAATTATGAACCCAAAATCAAATATTTTTTATGCATACTAAAATCAATATAATCATGGAAAAAATATCTTTGTTATCTTATAAGCTGCGCGCCAAACACTCTCAGAAATGCCAATTGCCAAAATTAATTATAATCTCATATGTCTTATCTCGCATTATTGTCAAACTCATAAATTAACTATTCGAGTTTTCCATTTTTACCTAATAAAATCAAGTTAAGTCATTCTTAAACTTGTGATAGTTGTAAATTCGGTCAAATTCGCATACCAAATTTACTATTTTTACGTTTTTAACTTACAAAATTATGTTATATCACTTTTAAACTCGTGTTAACTTTTTTTTTTTATTTGATAATGTTAAGTGGCTTTATATATACATTTTATAAAATATTATTTATTGAGTATCATAAATTTAATATATGAATAAAAATGGATTTAATTTCAAATATTTGGATTTAAAATATATTTAAATCAAATTATTTTCATTTTTTATATTTTAATTATTTAATTATACACTATTAATACCTATTTATTGATAAAAGTAAACTTTTACAAGTTTATGATTTGAATTTACGATACGATTTTGCGCCATTCACTAGTGCAAAAAGAGTTTTAAGACCACCTCATTTAGATCGGATTATAGAGAATCAGGTCTTAAAAGTATGATCGGTAGTGAGTTTTGTAAATATAAAGAACTTTTTGGACCGGATTATAAAGGATCGGTCTTAAAAATATGACCGGTGGCACTTTCAGTAAATATATAAAAAACTTTTAAGATCGGATTATAAAAGATCCGGTCTTAAAAGTATGACCTGTGACAATTTCAGTAAATATATAGAACACTTTTAAAACCTAGGACTATAAAATATCCGGTCTTTTAAAAGTATGATCGATGGTAATTTCAGTAAATATTGTAAGAAGACGCCGATCGAGATGAGTCCGAGAATGCGATGATTTATTTCTTCGCTTAATTAGAATTATATACTCGATGCTAATAAGTAAAGATTAATTGGAATTATATATAGATGCTAATAAGTAAATAATCTTCTAACCTAGGCAGTTCCTATAATCTAGGGATTACAATCAAAAATATAATTATGAAATTCAAAAAACCATGATCTGCCAACTTAATTCCTAAAATCTGTCTAAGAACTTAATTAAGATGATTACAATCAGGAATATAATTACGAAATTCAAAAAACCATGATCTGCTAACTTAATTCCTATAATATCTCTAACAACTTAATTAAAATGATTACAATCATGAATATAATTACAAAATTCAAAAACCCATGATCTGCTAACTTAATTCCTAAAATCTCTCTAACAACTTAATTAAGATGATTATAATCAGGAATATAATTACGAAATTCAAAAAACCATGATCTGCTAACTTAATTCCTAAAATCTCTCTAACAACTTAATTAAGATGATTACAATCAGGAATATAATTATGAAATTCAAAAAACCATGATCTCGCTAACTTAATTCCTAAAATCCCTCTAACAACTTAATTAAGATAATTGCACAATATAATCGTATATGCTAACTAATTAAATCTGAACTTCCAACAAATATAACGAACACTTTTAAGACCAAATTATAAAAGATTCGGTCTTAAAAATATGACCGGTGGCAATTTCGTGAATATATAGAAGACTTTTAAGACCGGATTGTAAAAGATCTGGTCTTAAAAGTATGATCGATGACAATTTCGTAAATATATAGAACACTTTCAAGACCGTATTATAAAGGATCCGGTCTTAAAAATATACTTTTAAGACCGGTTTTTACAAACAACCGGTCTTAAAAGTGTTAAAAAAAAGCTAAACTCGTTAAACTCGTTAAGTCTGTGAGCATGCTTGTCTTCTTGGTGATATAACATTTACTTAGTTATAGATTCAACGAGTGTCCCAAGAGCATCATGGGTCAAATCCTCAGCAAGAATGATATCCTCTTCCTCTAACCTACTCGCAATCTTCATAATACATTATATATTATGCACGATAAGTAAAATAAACGTAAAATAAATGACATTACGACATGAGTAATCTAATATATAAGCATGAAATACGACAGCAAAAACAATAAAAATAATTAATTAACGTTGTTTCTTCTTGTATTATAATTTTATTCTGCCTGTTGGGTGTTAAGTATGAGTTAAGTCTTACATAAAAAACCAGACTCTAAGAATACCACACAAAAATGAAAGAAATTGTAGAAGAAATCAAGAATAATTTAATATATTGTGGAGGAAGATCAACCATTTAATAAGAGGTGAATTTAGAAAACAAGTGTGCTTTGATGCAAATTCAGTTAGATCCTCACTAATTATTATCTAATTCTCTGAATACACTGTCATTTTTGTCAGATCCAAATAACCGGGTTACACCATGTGAAAAAATTGTTAGAAATAATATAAAAAGATAACAAATATATAAACTTCCTTATATGTTAACTTTTTGTATCAATTTTGTTAAGTTATTCAATCACATGTGATCACGTATCCTCTTTTTGAATTATTATCATTTAATTATAAATCTATATGTAAAAAAGGACACATGGTCATGTATGATTGAAAAACTTGATGTAATGGATATAAGAAACTTGATGTAAGTATGTTTGTTTAAGATTTAACTTACCACAAGCATACGAGTCGCAAGCAATAGTATAGTGTTAAAAAGAGTGTCGTTCCACAATGATTATGTTGAAAGCGAGATAACTAATGTAACCCTGTTCTTAATTAGATTGAATGAATTATTTGAAATTGATCAAGTTAAAGGATTTTTTTTTAAAAAATGAAAACAACAAAGGAAAACAATGGAAATAGGAAAATTGGGTCTAACTTTTAGAGGTTATAGGCTTAGGATTACTTTTTTCCCATTATATGTCATAAAACTACCCAATTATCCACTTATGTTGGTTAAATGAGCCTATATGCTAGTCAAAAGTTCTAAAATCATTAACCAAGCTCTCTCAAGTTAAGATTGATTTTTAATCTTCATCAGAAATATTTAATATCTAATTTATAATTAATGAAAACCATCATTCTAAAGCAATCTTTTGATAGACTATGCTAGGTTGTTGATATAGATATATCTATATTCTAACAACAGATCATCCATTTAATTCATAAGCTTCAAATCTAAAATGATTTTTATCTTTCAATTAAATCACTCTAATCATGTGGTGATCAAGCACAATACAACATTAAGCACAAAGAAAAATAAAATAATATATATATATATATATTCATTATCAACAAAAGCAAGATAATATAGTAGTTTCAATCCATATCATAGATAAAAATAATCCTAAATGAGAGTTTTAGCTACTCATAATCAATATATGAACCAAAAACTCAGTATAACAACATAGTTCATATGAGCAAAATGAAGAGAAAATGGAGAGAAACAAGAAAATCCCAATATTTTTGGCTCAAATGTCTTTGAAATTTCAACCTAATTAAGGCTCTAAATCTTCTAGTCTCTCCTTTCTCAAGCTCTCCTTAGCAATTCGCCTCTCCAAGTTATAATGGCTCATTTAGGCGCCCTCTATCAGGTTTTGTCTAGGTTTTTTGCATAAGTAGTTCAAAACTCCTAGCTTCATTTTCAGGCAATATGCCATTGCTTCGACGTGGCGAATTGGTAGCAAAATTGCATTGGGTTCGAGAGAAAGGTCACCAATTTTCGCCGTGGTTTTGATGTGGCAAATGGTATCGAAATGGCATTGAATTGAGGTAGAAAGGTAACTGATTTTCGCCATGGTTTCACTATGGCAAACCCACGGCAAGTGCATGCATCATCTCTTTCCATTTTTATCTGATTTCTGCTTCTTCTTTTTTCTTTCCCAAGTTTTCCATGATCTTCTTAAGCTTTCACATCTAGTCATCATTCTCCTACAAAGAGAAGGATATCATGAGCTTCTTAAAACTCTTTAAATAGTCAAAACTATTAACATTTAGTTCAAAATTTTCTAAAGTTTGAATATTGTTTCACCAAATCACATTTTCCTTTCGACCAAAAAAAAAACTAATCACATTTTCTTTTATGTATGTCTATTTTATGCACAAATTGATTCCAAAAACTTATAAAAGTATGAGAAAATTTGTTGAAATGTATGAATTTCTAGAGATTATCACCGGTCCTATGAGATATGTACCTTTTCTATAAAAAAAATCCCTCATTTATAAAAGGGCACATGAGAGAAAAATAATGGAAAAAATGATCAAATAAAATGCATGAGAAATAGATAATAAGAGAGAGTATATTATAAAAATGCATTTAATTTTAGACAATCCAATTGAATCATATAAAAAGAGCCTACCAATTCCAAATTTCGGTACTATAAAAAGGATTTGAGGTGGAACTACCTCTACGGTCTAGTTTGTAATATAAGGGTTTGTTGACTAGTTTTCATAGATTATAAATGTTAGTTGTGTTAGTTATTTGTAAAAAATATATTTTAACTTTTTCAAAATACCACATTTCATTATAACTCCATTAGGGAATTAATTATGTGTACAATTAAAACAGATACTTTGAGAAAAATATAAATTTTGGAGACAAAATAGATTGAGTATGTCTTATATTTATAACTAAATTCAATCTCCAACTAAATCTTAAAGTAAAAATGAAATACGTACTTGTTTGGGAGCACTTAAAATAATTGTTTTAATGCTTTACAATAAAACTCCTTAATATGACTCTTACAATGAGTGCTTGAGTAACTTTAGAACCATGGATTTAGAACCTGTTTTTCTACAAGTTAAGATAAAGCTCCTCTTACATGTTTACATTATAAATTGTAAAAGTTACAAGTATTCTCTAAAAGTTTATCCAAACACATAGTTAACATAATTAGCTCATATAGAACATAATCATTTAAAATAAACTTATCCAGAAGCAATATTGTAACCAAGTACAGTAATATGGTACTATATCCCTGGTCCTAATTATAAGATCTAGTTGACTTTCTTTAGACAGATTAAGGAAGCTAAATAAGTTACTTAATCATTTCATATGTTATGTATTCTTAGATTATATATTAGTTTATTAGTTACTTAATCATTTCATCTAACTATGGTGGGTGTATTATATTCTTAGATTATATATTAGTTTATTAGTTAAACTAACTAGTTTAAAAAATAAAAAAAAAAATACTTTAAAGTGATTTTTTAACTTTCTTAATCTCTCCAAAAAAGTCAACTAGGTCTTATAATTAGGATCAGAGGGAGTATATCTTATAATTGATGAGAAGTTTGATTGTAGAAAAACAAATCGATTTGCCCTTTTATTTTTAAAAAAATACTACGTCCATAGATAACTAATTTAAATATTAAAGAAATTTATTAACTTAACTTTTTTCTAAATAGTAATAAATATGAATTATTTTTTCTAAAATATCCTGTTTAAGTATGACTTGACTGCCCTTAATGAAAACCTCATATAATGATATATGTATTTATTAGAGATATTATGAAAAATTATAAATTTAAAAGGTAAAGTTATAGGCTCAGTCTTATTTTTAGAAATGAAGACCAATTCCAACTCTGATATCCCATCTTATAAACATGGCTGTTGTCATGGGCACTCAAAGTTCGTTATTGGAATTTTGACACCAAATATTTTAATGAATGATTTTTTTGTGTGCACATATTTTAATGAATTATTTATGTTAAAGGGGAATACGTGGCAGGTGCATGAATGTGCATCACTCTCTTGATGTATGACATGCTAGGAGAGTCTATTATTTCTTTGTAAATATCTTCCTCCATTTTATCGTTTTCGTTACTTTGACTCATATGAATATAATATATAAAAATAATTGTTTCTTAATTTATAATTTTCTTCTCCAGGCGGTTTCCTTGATTTTTCCCTTGCCTGCTTTCATTGAAATTTACTACTATTACTTTGAATTGTAAAACTTATCCATTATTTAAAATATCCGAATCTGAATAATTGAAATTGGCCGGCCTCAATCTGCATTATTAATATCAGCGTTGTCCCCTCTCTTCCTATTTCCAATCTTTACTTACAAGCAAACAAAGACTAAAAAAAAAAAAAAAGATACATACAACAAAGTTTTTGGAATTTTAAGGTGATACATTTCTATTTAATTAATATATGTATCATCTAAAAGCATTATATAAACACATTTTTTTTGGGGAAAACTTGCTAACAAATACTACTTTTGGTCCTAATTATAAGAACACTTTTATAGTGTAATTTATACTATAAAAATGTTTCTATAATTAGGATCGGAGAAAGAGTAACTCATTACAAAATTTATTGACAAAAAACGTAGAGGTTTGTTTAAGGACTTCAATGCAACATATATTCGACGAGTGCAATTTTTTTTTTTGCAGATATGTCATTATATTTTCAACTATGTTCAAAATGAAAGATCAATTAGACAAGAGTTGTACTTGCTGAAAATAAGTTGCGCCTACTCAAAAATCTGAAATTGATTACCTTTTAGGTAATAAATTTTGCAATGAAAATTTTTTGAGGAATTTTTTGTCGGTCTCAATAGCAACGCAAGTGAGCCACATTCACACCAAAGGTATCTTAGACATAAGATTTAGTATTTGACCACATGGAGGAAAAACCATTTGATATAATGCATAAGTTGAGGAGATAAATTGTAATCGTATGAAGTTGGTAAAAAAAAAAGGGTCAGATACCAATTTTGCTTTGAAAATACACATTGAGGATCAATTTTGTCTTGAAAGTTTTTTTTGAAGCAATGTTGCCTCGGAAATATAAAAACGTAGTAATGTTGTCCCTTCGTTAATTACTGCTTGTCAAAGCGTTAGTTAATCGCATTATCTTGGCGTTGATTGTCTATATGACATCTTTGTTACTTTTTTAAGTAGCAATTTTGCTCGGAAGTAGATGCTTAGGAACAATGTTTCCCCGTAAGTTTTTTGTGTGTGTCTCAATGTTGCCCCTAAGTCTAAAAACGTATGATATGATTAAATAACTTATTTAAATTCGTTAATCTCTCCAAAAAAGTCAATCCGATCTTATAACTAGGATCAGAGGTAGCATGAATAAGTAACTTATTTAGTTTTTTTAATTCTTCAAAAAATAAAAAATCAACCCAGTCTTATAATTATAATCATGATAGGAGGGAGTAGGGGTGGCAATTATTTTTTTTTTTTAAAAAAAAGTAAACATGGCCTACTACTTCTTCCCCTATAGCGTCCTTCATCACAGGCATTCCCCAATCCAACAATAATCACTCGCCTTCGGAATTTGTCCAGCAAAATGTTTCGAACAAATCAAACAAAAAAAAGAACGAATGTGTCTAAACACAAGATCAAATGAGTAGTTGCAGGCAGTTCAAACGAATCTTTCCAAATAATAATCACTCGCCTGGGGAATTATCTACACAAACGATTAACAAACCCCTGGTGCATTGTAAGCAGAGATGACTGAGAGAATAAAGCTTACAAAAAATGTCAAATACAATTAATTAGGACTGTTAACAGAATGGAAACATTGCTACGTTTTTAGATTTACGGGGCAACATTGAAACCCCAAAAAAAAAAAAAAACTTACAGGGCAATATTACTTCTTGGTGTGTGCTTCTGGGACAAAGTTGCTACTTAATCCAACAAAAAGTAAGAAAGATGTCACGTAGACAATCCACGTCAACATAATTGGGTCAACTAACGTGGCAGTTAACGGAGGGCCACATTGTTATATTTTTATACTTCCGAGGCAATATTACTCTAAAAGAAACTTTTAGGGTAAAATTGGTCCTTAACATGTACTTAGGGATAAAAGCTGGTACTTAACCAAAAAAAATAGTAGCATAAGAAAAAATTAAATATAAGAATTATAAATTATAAATATATATCAACAAAAGAAAAAATTGTAATTATCTACTAGATTTATATTCTTCTTGTCTTTTTTTAATAAGGGCTTGGAATACAAATTGCCTTTGTTCTTTTTTTATAAGATTTTACTTAGGGAAAAACACTTCTCATGTTGTAGGAGAAGTGTATTCTCATGTAACACACACATGAAATGGTGGGACCCACATATATATACAATTAGCATTATATATATATGTAGGTCCCACTATTTATGTGTGTGTAGGAAATTTATTCTTCTCATGTAACATGAGAAAAGTAAACCCCTTTTACTTATGGTTATTTAAACATTTAATGCGTTTTTTTTAAATCATTTTGCCCCTAATTTCCCCTGATGTTTACCCATGTTATGTTATCTTTTATACATTTTTTGCAACTACTCAATTTCTCCTTTTTACTTGTCCTCTTATAACAAAGGGCATGCTTAAAAAAATTATTTCTCACATAATTGTTACTTTTAACTAATTTTAATTGTCATCTAATTTGATTATGGGGTTTACACTTCTCATATTGCATGAGAAGAAGAAGATTTCTATATACACGTGAAATAGTGGGATCCACATCATTTTTATTAAAAAAAAACTCAAACATGGAAATGATGGGACCCACATCTCTTTGTATTTATGACATGAGAATATACTTCTCCTACAACATAAGAAGTGTATTACCCTTTGATTATATGTATTTGTGTGTATAGGGTATACATATATTTTGCTAAAATGCACACACCTATTATATCCTTTATAGAGATTTGAATTCACAACCTCATGTTGGTATGCTTAGTGTCACTTGGTTTATAACACCAAGTTGATTTAGTGTGTGTAGTGTGTACCACTGATCTTATATATAAGTTTATGTTGATAAAAAAAATGATTCTTATTATAAATTTAGTTTCAAAGTAATAAATGCATTGATTACATTTTTGCACCGATTAATTGTAATAAATAAAAAGAATTTATTAATGTTAATTTTTGGAATCAATCGTAAATAAAGGCAAAATAATTAATGAGTTAACGAAATTTTTTTAATATATGAGAGTTAGTTAATTCAGACTTATAAATAGGAAATGATCGTGTGTGTATATGTACTTATATATATTGCCGATCATATATTGACTTCTATGATTTCACGGAATCCGAAGTAATCAAACACAATAAATAAAGGGAATCAATTTGCTTCCAAAAGTGAAAGCACAACCATGATTTGGGGGCCTACAAATTGACCCTGATTTGAAGACCCTAGATCTTTCTCTTTTCTAGTGGAGGGAAAAATTAGATGTGAAAGTTTGATTAAACCATTGGTATTGTTTATTGATTTTTGTTTTATAAATTTTGTATAATAAATTATTCGATTTTATTTATAAGTCTTTTTTTATCATTTTTTTTTTTATATATACAGAGTAGGGGAGGCGGGGTTCGAGCCGGACGTAGGGGGGGAGCCAGGCTCCATGCCATCAAGGCTTACTAAGGTGCGGGCATTACCAATTTTTTTTTTTTTTTTATAAATACAATTTTAAGGTAATAAATGACATTATGATAATTTTGTCCATATTAATTGTACCAATGAAAATAGGGAAAAAAGAAAGAGATGAAAAATACTTATCATAAATGAGGGTAAAATAAAAAAGTAAACTACCTCTCTTTGGTATGCGTTATTTAGTTAAAAGAAACTTATAAATAGGATCGGAGTGATACAATATTATTCATGATATATAATAATCTTTTTGGTTGATGTTGATTTATAAGAATCTAGGTGCACATAATTGAATTCATTAGTTTTTGAAAAATAACTTTTACGATTTATGAGGTAACCATGTAATCATGTGATAGGAGTTTTGTCTCGGTTTTGGGAAAAAAATCTGAAACCACGGTTTAAGAGTTACTCAAACACTCATGAAATGCAAGTTACACTATTTAAAATACATGTGGAATATTGAACACTACCCAATATCCTTAATACAAGACATATTACCTAATTTGATAAGATTAAAGAGATTAGTTAAGTTGGTTAATGTGACATGTATATTCTAAAACACTCTAATTATCTTTTTTAATTTTCTCATTCCTACTCCTCATTGATTATTGTTGAAGGAGCATCAATAAAAGTAAATCAGAAAAAGATTAACAAATATGAAAAACTATGTCTTATATTTAAGATTAAGATCAACTTTTCAAATATTTCTTATATTAAAGACGAGAGGGAGTATACGTTTATCAGCCAAACACCGCTAAGAAGGATCCTCTTCAATGCCAACAAAACTATTTTATATTACTCCTTGTGGTCCTAATTATAAGTACACATTTGTAGTACAAAATTACATTACGAAAATGTTCCTATAATTAGGATCAGAGGTAGTATATTATAAGGAAATGATTTTTTGAGTATATAATTCACGCTCCTGAAATCTGTAATCATGTTTGAAGAGAATTTGTTATATGTAAATGTATAATTAATTAAGTTCCTCTGTTATTTTATATGTTTTTGGAATATTTAATTTCATCATAATCCTTCCCTTTCATTCATGAACCCCAACATTTGCCTTATATTGATACGTTTCGTTGAAACTAATTTATTTAAGTTGAACACTGACGTGTTAATTAAAATATTCAGCCTCTAATATTAAAAGATGCCGTTGGGGATATATAATCTTAGCTTTGTTCGTTATCTCCTCGGTCCTTACTCCTTATCCTTCCCCGAAGTCAAACAAGAAAAAAAAAATTCTTAAATTACGAAAAGATACGATTTTTATTACCATCCCGTTGAGTGACGTAAATTGGACATATAAATTATACATGCACATAAATTTAATTAATTAAATGTTTGCAAAACAAGAAGTTTTTTAAATTTAATTATACATGCATGCACAGAAATTTAAAGTTTTCTTTCTAAAATTTTAATATATCTTATATAAGGTTGTGAAAATTATAAGTTTAAATTTGAAAAAAAAAACTTATAAGTTTAAACAAACTCAGGATAAAGATGTAAATTTCGGATCCTAGGAATAATTTATTTTTATCAATAAATCGCTAATAAAAGAATATGATTAAACGATTAAAATATAAAAAATGATAATAGTTCAATTTAAATATAATTCAGATACAAATAATTGAAATTTAATCTAGGGTCAAGGTGCAAATTTGCCAATCAACTATTACCCGAGAAATACCAGCACAAATAACTATTGAGGGGACCAAAATGGCCAATCAACAATTAAAAAGTGAAAAAAAAACACAATTTGGAGCGATTCGCCAACGAACTATTACCCGTCCTTGTCTTGGTGTCTTCGTCTTCCATTGACATTGTCGCGGTGTCGACGACGTCGGCATTTCCAAAGCTTCTATTGTTCTTTGGGTGTTCCACTCACCCTCTTGAACTCATCCAAAGTTCACGGCGTTCGACCCCGCACGCACCTTGCACCCTGGTTCCATCCCTTCGATGCTACAAGCGAATCGCGCCACAATGCCCGCTCCCATCTCTCGTTGGTGTTTTCTTTTTCAGCAAGAAGGCTTAACCGCTCTTTTCTCTAGCGTTTCCGCCACCGTCCTATCTTGAGTCTCATATTTTAACTTAATTATTTGGTATTTTTTTTAATAGGTGTTTGGTTTTTTTTTTTTCACTTTTTAATTGTTGATTAGCCATTTTGGTCCCTCAATAGTTATTTGTGCCAGCGCTCCTCGGTAATAGTTGGTTGGCAAATCTACACCTTCACCCTTTAATCTATCATACTAAACAAAGAAATTTTTATGAAATTTATCTATGAAAGTGCCAAACATGATCAGATCTAAAAAATCAACACGGGTTTGAGAATATGCTCATATTATTTTTGTAAGACTGAAACACAAAAACAACAAAATCAAGGTGTGAACTTGTGAGTTAAGCTAAATTTTCAATTAAAATAAACTTAAGAATAATTTGACATGATTTTGTAATATATGAGCGTAAAAAGAGTAAATTTGGAGGATCAACCTATGAGTTTGTTAACAATAATGCTCTCAATTAAGGCATGGATATGAAATTTGAAATAAATTCTATTATTCATAATCTAAGAAATAATATCACATCGTATAACTAGTATATGTATATAGTCCTTAATATCACATCGTATAACTAGTAGATGTATAAAAGGAGGAGAAGAAGATGAAATAGATCTTTTTTTTTTTTTGGTGGAAGATGAAATAGATCTTTTTTTTTTTTTTTTTTTTTTTTTTTTTGGTGGAAGATGAAATAGATCTTTTTTCGTTCAGCGATGAAATAGATTTTTTTGGGCCATGTATAAAGCATATATTTTTTCTTTTGATATAGTATAAAGCATATACCTCTCCTCCTTATCCTTAAGTTCAACTAGTAAAGGGGTCGGACACTCTTATTAAAAGGAGGGGGTTTGATCCTGAAGTTGGTCAAGGCTCTGGGAGAGGCATCCTAACTCCTAGGTGTCTAGGTAAACACCTGAGGGTAATAGACGGCTCGCTCTACCTAATATCGGTATCACCTAAGTTTGCCCACGCCTCAAGGGAGATTTTGCCTTACCGTTGGTCAGTGGGTGAACCCAATCCCTTTCTTAGAATTTATATATATATATATATAAAATAGTATAAACCATATATTTGATTACACAAAAGTTGGCTGAAGAACTTATTCAATTTTATAGCCTAAATTACTATACTAGTATATTTTCTCAATTACATGTTTTGGTCTCTCTCCATCTATATTTTTTGGGTCATGGCTCCACCTCTGAAGTCTTTAACATTTGCTTTTTTGTCAATTCCTTTTCGGAGTTACAATGGGTATCTCTAAGTCTGCTATTTAGAGGAGTGTCCCTCTAATTTAAGAATTTGAGTTGACTAGGTGAGATTTATTTCCCCTTATATGTAATTTTTTCTTTGTAATGTAGGATTTTTACCATCTTATATATATATTTTAAAAAAAATCGTTTCCAGAGATAGCGTCGAGGAATACAAACACGTTTTTAGGCTTTTTGCCTCGAAATTTAGCCTTAATATTTTGATGAAAGAAAGCCCAATACGGAATTACAACTTTGATGAATGAAAGCCCAATATTGATTCCAAGGCAATATAAATCTTTGATGAAAGCAAGCCCAATATCGAATGCTTCTTCAAATGAAATCTTCAGCCAAGATTCTGAATGATAAGAAAGCAAATCAAAATGGGCTCGAATAATTGGGTTGAGAGAACTCAAGAGTCAAAACCCAAAATAAAAGAGCACACGAGGCACCAAAGAATTGGATATAGTGGAAATGACTAGTATTTTACATCATAATGAATCAAAGTTCGAATTCATGTTGGGGAAGATACTCACGTGTAGTATCTAATTGTGCATTGAATCGTCCAACAAATAAGAGAACACATGAGGTTTAGGTTTTTCACTTCAAATAATGAAATCAATCTTAATTCTGTTCAGCTTTTGAATCTATGACTAGCATTAGTTTTCAGCCTTTGCCATTGGTTTTTTAATTACCAGTGTAACTTTGCTCTATTTTTCAAAATTTTCAAGACCATATTGATCTCCACAAAAAAAAAGAAAACTTCCAAACACCTAGAACTCCAACGTTAAAGTTTTCAAAATTATAACTTAAATCTTTTTGAAAATAATAAAATTTCAACAAAAGGGTAGAAGATTATGTATGATAACATAAAATAAGGGAAAAAATATTTACTACTTTTTATAATTTTTATAATTTTTTAAATAAAAAATGTCTTCTATTTTTTTCTTATTCTCCTATTTCGTTTTTTCACATGCCAAAAAGAGATTTTGGACGAAAAGGCTTCGTACGTTCGGGGCGATGTAATCAGAGCGAAGAGAACCAGCAGCTCACCGGAGGCCAACTAACACAAAGCTAAGCTCCCTCGTATTCTCCGCCTCCTCCATCTTCTTCTCCTTCCATTTCTATTTTCTTTCCTTCATTCACTCTCGTACTCATTCAATTCTCTCTCTCTCTTCTATTCCTTCTCTCCCCATTGCCACATTCATTCATATTCCTTCTCTGCCATTTCCTCCATGGCTTCTCTCTTTCTTTCCACCACCACCCCTTCCCCTACCACCACCTCCATTTCTTTCTCCTCTTCTGTCTCCACCTCCATCTCATGGCGCAAATTCACCGCATTACCTTCCAAGCCTCGCCGGAGAGCCTTATCCGTTCAAGCCAAGATCCGCGAAATCTTCATGCCCGCCCTCAGTTCCACCATGACAGAGGGCAAGATTGTCTCCTGGGTTAAATCTGAGGGAGATGTTCTCTCCAAGGGCGAGAGTGTCGTTGTGGTTGAGTCCGATAAGGCCGACATGGATGTTGAAACTTTCTACGACGGAATTCTCGCCGCTATTGTTGTTGGCGAGGGTGAGACCGCTCCTGTTGGTGCTCCCATCGGGCTTTTGGCAGAGACGGAAGAGGAAATTGCTGAAGCCAAAGCCAAGGCAGCCAAATCCGGCTCTTCTGCCCCCGCCGCAGTAGCTGCTCCTGTTGCCCCCACTCCTCCGCCTATCACTTCGAATCCTGCTCCAGCGATCGCCCAGCCGTCTTCTCCATCGGCTAAGGTGGTTTCTGCTACACCAGGAAAGACCGTGGCTACTCCTTTTGCAAAGAAGCTTGCGAAGCAGCACAAAATAGATCTTGGATCGGTCGTTGGTACTGGTCCTTTTGGGCGGATTACTCCTGCTGATGTGGAGGCAGCTGCTGGAATCGCACCTTCCAAGAGTAACGTGGCTAAGGCTGCTGAGCCTGCTCCGGTGGCCGTTCCTCCATCAAAAGCTGCTGTTCCCGCTGCCCCCACGGCTTCTCCGCCTCCAATTCCAGGCTCTACAGTGGTCCCTTTCACAACAATGCAATCTGCGGTTGCCAAGAACATGATGGACAGTCTTACTGTGCCTACATTCCGAGTGGGTTATCCTGTGAAGACTGACGCACTTGATGCTCTATATGAGAAGGTACGTATGCTGAATGCATTCTTTCGTTTGTGATGCTAGCTAAATAAGGGGTTTCACATGCAAATTTATGTGTTTGCTATTTCATCCTTAGGTAAAACCAAAGGGAGTGACTATGACGGCCATTCTAGCAAAGACCGCAGCAATGGCTCTTGCTCAGCACCCGGTAGTAAATGCTAGCTGCAAAGATGGGAAGAACTTTGCCTATAACAGTAACATAAACATTGCTGTTGCTGTGGCAATCAATGGCGGTTTAATTACACCTGTTCTTCAGGACGCCGATAAGGTCCGTGATTAATGAATTCTGATTAATCAAAACTTTCACTTAAGAATTTGTTTCTGTCATCAACTTCCCATTGTTGTTGAAACACCAAGTTTAATGGTTTCTTGTTTTGTTACTTCAGTTGGATCTATATCTGCTGTCTCAAAAGTGGAAAGAGCTAGTTGAAAAAGCTCGAGCAAAGCAGTTGCAACCTCATGAGTATAATTCAGGTATTGTTAGGAGGTTATATGTATTTTTTTGTATTCTCATCCCAAGGAACTGGAATCTTTCAACCCAAGTTAAACTTTGTCATTCTGTCCACAGGAACTTTTACTCTTTCCAATTTGGGCATGTTTGGAGTCGATAGGTTTGATGCCATACTTCCTCCAGGGCAGGTAATTAGTGAGATCAAGGACTTCTACCCATGACTTTTAAAGATACTGTGCTCAATGTTGTGGTAATTTTCTTTTCGCTGAACTTTGTCACTTATTTGTTAGGGAGCTATCATGGCTGTCGGAGCATCAAAGCCTACTGCTGTGGCTGGTGCAGATGGATTCTTCAGTGTGAAAAACAAAATGCTGGTGAGTTATTTGCTTATAATTCAATGGTTTATTGTGTTAACCTGCTAGTTATTGTTCTTACCACTCTGGTCCTATTTATAAGTCCCATTTTGACCAAATCACACATACCAAGGAGAGGTAGGTAGCTCAATGATTATAGGGTAAAATTTCAACTTTACCCTCATTTATGATTGGGTACCTTTTAACTTTTTCTTCTCTCTCTATTTTCATTGGTATAATAATATGGGCAAAATTGTCATAATCTCATTTATTTGGTCAAAAGGGACTTATAAATAGGACCAAATTTTTTTGGTCAAAAGGGACTTATAAATAGGACCAGAGTGGTATTTCACTTGTTCTTAGAACAACAAATTTATCTAGAGGACATTGAAGTGCTTTTTTGGTGGAGATAGGCTTTTTAGCCAACAAATACTCCCTCTAGTCCCTAGTACAAGTCACTTTTCACTATTTCACATGATTTAAGGAAAGTCGTTAAAAGTAGTTTAGATTCTCAAATTGTCAAAAAATATCATTACTTTTTAGGATGACCCTCCAATCAAAACCAACCTATCTTAATTATGTTTAATTTCTTTCTTATATCATCTCTCTACACCACAATCAATAAGGGCATTTGTGGAAAAAAAGAATTTAATGCTATAGATTTTTTGCAAAGTGACTTATATATTTAGGACCATACAGACATTCTAAAACATGACTTATATTAAGGATTGAAGGGAGTAAGTGGTTAACAATGGATGATAGGCTGAAAAAATGGAGTGACAAAAAGGCATGACTAAACTCTTCAATACAACTAATATAGCCATTTATCTTACAACAACTACCCTCACAAAGCTGTATATTCTCTGCATTCTTTGAGAAATAGTTTCACTCAAAAAGCACAGTTTTCTTTTCTTGAAGTGTGGCTCTTTCTTCTCGTATGAGCTTGTTTTAAAAATGACTGCAATGCGTTGCCACTTACAGCTGTTTATGTCAATGTGGTTTAATGGTTTATGTGATGGGCTGGCTAACTAGGATAGAAACAGACTGAGAAATTACTGTGATTATAAATGATGGAAATGATAACACAATCAAGTGTTAAGGAACCACTAGAGTCTCTTGGTGTCACATAAACAGATCTACATCCTGGCTTGAAGTATGTCAGACTTTAGATAAAACTTCGCCAGTATCATTTTTCTTGACAATATTATGATATATTGTCACAAACAAAATGGTACTTAACTTCTACGTACTAAGTTTAGTGTGTCTGTGATGCATTTAATCATTGGGTAGGCGAAATGCACTTCACCCATCACTGTGGACTATGGTCATTCCTTTATCCCAGCTTAACTAACTAAGCAAACTTGCAACCAAATAGTCTCTTTGGAGATCAATGTCATGACCATCATCTCCAACTAACTGTATAATTACCAATCATGAACATATAACGTGTGAGAGATATTGCTTGTCTAAGTCCTTCGTGTGGTCTAAATGAACAAAACCTTCATCTTCTTGAGTTCCAGTTAAACTCATAACTGAAATCTGCGGTACCTTTTACATTCCTTGGTATCTGCTTCATTGCCTTGCCTTTTGTCTTAAGGTTTCCCATATAACATAACTATATTGACGGTGACTGCACTAGCTATGTCGTTCTCTCTAGTGGTTTGGCATGGAAAAAGCAAAAACCGTGTAAACCATTAGTAGCCCATGATAGGTTCTCCACAGCCATTTCACCACCAATTTGTTGTGATAAGAGGAAGAGATACAAATCATGTTAGCACATGAATGTTTGGTGCTAATTTGTCCAACATTATCTTAAAAGATAGTTTTGCCCAGAAAATCAGCACCAAGGAAAATATCTCTTCAATAACAAAGCCTCTAGCAATCGCCAAGTTGGAAAATTGCTTGATCTAGATTGCTTTTTCTAACAATTAAGTTTGGCCCTTCAAGATACTTTGTAGGAAGGAGTAGGCACCAGTTTTTGTTGAAGCTTAATATATTTAATTTCAGTTGAGATGGAGGTTTCATTGATGTGCTTTTCTAGAATCTCTATAGCTCATTCGTGAAATTGATTTTTTCCTACGAGTCGTTTTGAAAATGAATTCTGCATACATAGAATTTAAAGTGTTGAATTTTACCAAGAAGTGGCAAGTAAAACGGAGCAGTTTTTTCAGGTTTGCCCGAGTAAATAATCTACCATCTCTCTTCAGAATCCAAAAACTATGGTCTAGGAAAAGTTTATTAGAAACAGCACAATCATGTCATCATTTATTTTAATTAAAAATGCTTTGCACCCCCCAGGCCAAAAAAGAAAGTTTTTTCTTGGCATCCCGAGAGCTGGGTGGACATTCTTTTAGTGCTTGCTTTCTACGTGAACTGCAAGTCTCTCTAACTCTTAACTTCCAACTATGTGTATCTTCCTGAAAAGAGTAGGAAATATAAGGAGCCCGTTGTCTCAGTAACATCACAATCACGGATGCACTACTGTATTCAAATTCCATTTCACAATCTCGTATGAATCACTTTTCTGAAAGAAGTGTGATTGTCTGATCCATATGGCTTGCTCCATATCACAAGCCATGATCAGACAGCATATGATTTTCAAGACAACCAAAATAAGAATAAGGTGTATTTATTATGCTGATTAAAGTATGACTCTCATGAGCTTCAATTATTTCTTTTGCAGGTGAATGTAACTGCTGATCACCGGATAATTTACGGGGCTGACTTGGCCGCATTCCTTCAGACGTTCTCAAAGATAGTTGAAAACCCAGAAAGCTTGACTTTATAGTTTTTCATGGCTTTGACATTATTATCTGCGCTTCCCACCAGTTGATCCCGGGTCAATAGATCTTTATATCTTTTACTTTGCCTAGCTTCAGCCTCATTTAATTTTAGTACTATTTTGGGTGAATTTTGAAGGAGAGAAGATAGCTTTGAATTTTTGCCCCCAATTAAAAAAAGACGATTTGTGATTAATAAAACAAGGTTCGAGCACAATTAAGCTTAGGCCTGTAAGTCCATTCTACTCTATGATTCAATATGTAATTCCATCAACTGCTCACCCTTTCTCTGAACTCAGAAGATGCAAAAAGGAATAATTATGAGATGTACGGGCCAATCAACTTCAATTATTTGCATATGGTTTAGAAGAAAGCTGTCAGTTTTCTGATGAGAAAATTACCCGCGTATTTTATCTTTTTTGAAAACACAGACTAGAGAAGATTCATTCGTATTTTCTAAATAAGATCGACAGTACAATAAAATTAAAAGTTTGTTTAAATTAAATTAAATGGTGAAAGTAATCATGAATTAATGTTTTTTTCTGAATGGAAAGAGAGGAATTTTATTACTTGTACATGTATTAAGGTATGAAACATGAAAAAATGGTATAATCTATACAGAAGCCGCTGGTATACAGTAGAGGCATGAACGCCATCTTAAAAGAATAGATATACACAAAGAACAATCTAATATTCAATTCTTCTCTCCCTTGCTCATTAGGGCTGAATTTCCCATTTTTCGCGTTTGTGAAGTTCGCCAAAGCATGAAGCATCACTTCTTGAACAGCAGTTGTATATTCACCAGTCCAAGCTAATATTTCGAGACAGGTATAGTCTATCAATGTATTCTATAACTGAAATTGAAGCGTTGATGTATCTGATCATTCTCTTCTTAGCTGACTGATCTGCGATAATAATTCTGATAAAGTTTAGGTCTCTTTGAGACAGGAAGATTATAGAAAATATTCTTCTTCAGACCTGAACTATAAAATAAATGTAGATCAAGTAATTATAAGACACATTTTATTTAAAAAAGCCCCCACTTCTTATTTATATTTGTTCCCAAATCGCATTAAATTGGACAACCGGTATTTTATAGCCCAAATCTATTCTAAAATATTATGATATGATTGGCCAAATACAATACATAAAAACAGTAAAAACTGTCTGAACATTGGACCTAGTCCACACCCCCTCAATTCACCACTCTTCAACTGTACGTTGTACATTAAATACTGGAATGCAAAGGATTCGGATCTCCTTCCCCTTTTAATACAACTAATTAGACATTTTTATAAAAGTTTATAGCCAAAATAAGTTGAGCACTTATTGTTTTGAAGCACCAAGACTCATGCAGGTGACGTTAAAGCTGCTTCTTTGTATAATATATTTTGATGTGCTCCTGTATAAACTTCAGACACAAAGAACACTGAACATGATAAGATGATACGGACTTACTTGTTTCATTCAGCCTCACCAACAATTGGTCTCTTGTTGGAAGTGCATACATGCCGGCAGCAACCGCTGTTCTTACTGTCCATGAATGATACGGAGCACAAACCTGTGCATAAGCTGTTGAAGCTGCTTCTTTTAGAGAACTGTCACTGAAAATGTCAAAATCATAAATCATGTCTCAGCACCATCCAAAAACTTGAAAATAACCGAAGACATGGAACAAAGATGTTATTACTAAAGCAACTTGAAAGTCAATCAGACATCAGAATTCTAGTGTGTGACTCAAACAATACAGACGTATAGCTGCATTGAAAGAGCATAGACTATCAATCCCTGACAATATACAAAATATGCCCACTTTCCCAATTTTCTAAACAATCCAGAATGTGAGAACCAGGAAGGTCGCGTGATTAACTATCACAAATTTATTTTTCTATACTTCTCACGCAAGAGAGGGACATGTACAACTTTATAATCACGAAATTGTTTGTCAAACAGGAGTCCTGTTTTTGGTCAAAACAAAGGAGGACACTATTAGCATGCTTTTCCCAAAGCCAAATGTTATTTCTTCCAAGTTAAGAAACCGCGAAAAGAAAAACATCACAAAGACAAATCATCATCTTTCATTTTTATCCCCAAAAAATGAAAAAAGGATTCTGAAAAAAAAGATACATACTCAGTTAACAGAAACTGTTTGAATATAGCTCTGACAAGGTCAAGACCCTGCCGAACTCTTCGTAGACTGCGTGAAAGGCTTCCATGTGTTTTCACTGTCTCATTTGCAACGTCAAGGTCAATTATATCCTGTAAAGTGTCATATGTCTTTGATGCATCCATGAGCGCATGAAGCTGAACGTATCCACCATATCAGAAAAAGCAGTGTTAATGGTCTATTATGAGGATCCATGAATGAAACATAATAAGTAGTATAATACCGATAACACTGAACCAAATATGCCTAAAAGGATAAGTAAACATCCAGGATGAAGTGTCAATTACCATGATAACAGATACATATAAACGTTAATAAAACCAAGATGAAGTGTCAATTACCATGATGACAGATACATATGAACGTTAATAAAACTAAATAAACAAGTATTAAAAAAAAAAAAAAAAAACTAAGTAAACACTAAACAGGAACACGCTTTAAGCATAATATAACTAGAGCCTTGGGAAAACTTTGAAATAAAAAAAAAAAAAAAAAAAAAAAATCCGTGTGAGAGCTCAAAAGGGATCTAAATTCTAGATATATCTACTTCCTAAAAGTGCACATGTTGATAAACTACATATCGTGCATACATTGGAACATCTGACTTTCTCGGTCAGGTGCATAATAATCAATTGCATTTCATAGCAAACAAAGAAGCCACGACTAATGGTTGTAAGCAACACCCCGATACTGCCATAAAGGTGTTGGATACATAATTTGAATTCCAAAAAAGACTTAAAATTTCCATTACGAAAATAAATTTTATTGCAACATAACTTAAGACAGATAGGCCTCGACATAATGTACTGATTCGAAGTTAAAAAAAAAAAAAAATCCTACCACATTTGGCACAATTTCTAGATCATTCATAAATTAACAGAACAGGAAAAAAAAAAAAAGAAAAGGCAAGAGAAAAATCTTGCAAGCTCAGAATCATAATCCATAATCCAATGTCGGTACACAATATTCAAACAAGAACGTCGAACATAATCAAGAAGTGTAATCGAAAGGGAAAAAAAGGAAATCGAACCTTGGAAATGTACTCTGATTCAGCAAATTTGAAAACGAGGCCAAGGGAATGAAACAGAACAGAGACGTGGGAGCAAGCACGGCAAAATTTGTCGAGGCGAAGCTCTTGTTGCTTTGTGTTCCCATTATTCTCAGCGCCATTGATGAATTTGGCAAGGTCCTCGAAGGCCTCGGCTATGACGGAAAGAGGTGTGACCGCCATCGTCGAAGGCAGTTGTAAATACAAGCCTTCTCTATGAACAATCGGTGGGATTTGAGATTGGGATTTCTCTACTGGTAGATCGAGAAAACTGAAGAATCGCTGAAGTTGGAAACGTCAAAAGAGAAATGGAACAAGTTAACTTTCAATTTTTTGGTGCCGTTCCGTGTTTCTTCTTAGAAATGTGGACACAGAGAGAGAGAGAAAAGAGAATCGTCAACCGCTAGTCCTTCACGCAGGTTCTCGGTTCGCGCCATTTCAACATGAACGTTAGTTATATTGGGCCCCACCCCTATTCTACATTATTGGGCTTAGCCATGTTATGGTACACAAATTCCCATGTCCACTCCAGTTTGGGCTGGCCCATTTTATCAAGTTACACGAGAAAACTTTTTTTTTTTCCCGACAAAATAATACTACCTCAAATCTCAATAAAAAAAAAAATCCATAGTTCAAAAAGGTGGATCTTATATTATGAAGGAAAATAAGGAGAAAGAACCCCTCCAACTCAATTGACAAAGGGGTTGGACACTCTCATCAAAGGGAGGAGGTTTGATCCTGGAGTTGGTCAAAGTGCTGGAGGAGGCAACCCAGCTCCTAGGTGCTTAGGTAAACGCCTGAGGGTAATAGATGGCTACCGCATTTTTCAACAACATTCGGTATCACTTAAGAGAAAGGAGATTTACTGTCCTTTATATTGTGGGTGAATCCAACCCTCTTCCTAAAATTTCTTTACCAAAAAAAAAAAAACAAAAAAAGGAGAAAGAAGAAACTTGCACACAAGGGTGCTTCCATGTTCTTATCCAGGTTAAAGTTTCATAACTCGAATAAGTCAACGCTCACACAATTATTAGAGCATAATAAAAGGCACATTCTATTTATAGAAGTATAGGGAGACCACTATGACACTATCTATGAAGCTATGTGCATTACTATTTGCCCTCTAAGTAATAATCAATAAATTAATTCTTGATTTATTTTCTAATATACAATAACTTGTTTCTTAATTCACAAATCCATAATTAAAGATGATTTGTTTCTTATTTAATAAGGATACCTGTTTTTTTAATCAAATAATTTGGCTTATGAAGATGGACCAAGATCATAATCTAACATATTAAGTACATGAGGTAGACTTAGAAAGTATTTTCCCATGTCTGTTTTTAAAAAAGGAGAATTCTATATAAAGACGATTGAAAAAGAGAAATCCTATATAAGATTGGTAAACTCAATAACTTTTAAATTGGGTCAATGACCCAATATAAGATATTTAAATGTTGGTTATTTTCTAATAATACCCCTAACTCATGTTCTAAAGAAAAGAGGGAAGGAAAAGTCAGAAGTTGGCGTTAACATGCCACTCTCTCTCATGTGAGCTATGGAGCGTGAATGATGCCATGAGAAATCGATGTTTTTAGAAGCCGCCGCTTCAGAAGCCTCCCCTCGTGAGGAATCCTTTTTCTGACAATATATATAGGCTATAGCACCTAAACCTATGAATGTGTGGATAAGTAGATGATGCGTCTTTGAATAATCAAAGTAAAATTAAACATGATGAAAAGAGACAAGGGAATTGAGAATCAAGGCAACACCATACCCGGACGAGCAGGACGATTGTTGACAAAAGCAAATGAAAGCTAAGTGGTGTAGAACACTTCACTCTCGGAAATCTTGTGACGTCCAAAAGGATAATATTGCGCAGCCATCTGCGTTTATTTGCAAAAATAAATAAATAAATAAATGAAATATTAATAAACCATTAAAAATTGATAAAATCAAACAAGGAAAAAGTTGAAAGAAGAAGTTGAATGTATAAATACTGAAAAACCGGACGGATGAAGAAGAAACAAGCAATTCAACAAAACCAAGAACAGGCGTTTTTCCATCTGCATCATTATTACTCCTTGAAACTTTATTGTGGAATTTACAATTTTTTTAAGGCGATTCGAAGAAAAAAGACTGGTTCAAGTCTTGTTTTAATATTGCGTACACCGATTTTGATAATCAAAGGGAGCATTCAAACGAACAAAGTAATGATGAGGGTGCAGATTCCGGTTAGAAAATGCCATGATTGGTTGTACGGAAAATTGAAAATTCAGGGAAGCGCCAAGTCCTAAAAGCACTTGAACAAACACCCAAAGATGTTTTATTTGTTTTTTAGGCTAAATTATAGGCTTTTTCACCAAAATACTATTTCTTTTTAAAAAAAATACCTAATTAAAGCAGATTTAAAATATTTTACCAAAGTAATGCAGTTAGTGGCGTAAAATGGGTTCACGGGACTAGTGGCGTAAAAGGGGTTCACGCCACTGATAGAAAAGTGTACTTTTTGTGTCAGTGGCGTGAACTTTCTTTACGCCACCGACACAAAAAAGTGCACTTTTCTCGTGTGGCGTGAACCCCTTTACGCCACTAGTCCGTGAACTTCTTTTACGCCACTAACTGCATTACTTTAGTAAAATGTTTCCAAACTTCTTTAATTAGGTATATTTTTTTTAAAAAAAATTCGTATTTTGGTGAAAAAGCCCTAAATTATATGTTGGTTGTCACAAATAGGGTTCCTTACTGCGAAAGCAAGTTCTCACCGTGGTGAAAGCGACAGCTTCTCATGAAGTTGTTCATGCTCCTCAGGGCACACGAGAGAGAGAGAGAGAGAGAGAGAGAGAGAGAGAGAGAGAGAGAGAGAGAGAGAGAGAGAGAGAGAGAGAGAGAGAGAGAGAGAGAGAGAGAGAGACAACGGTAACGACAACTTCTGGCTTTTTCTTTCCTCTCTTCTTTGTGTGTTAGGGGTATTATTGGAAAATAATTAACATTTAAATATTCTAGATGAGGTCATTGACTCAATTTAAGGTTTATTTAGTTTACTAGCCTTATATAGAATTTCCTTATTTCAACCGTTTTTATATGAGATTCTTCCTTTTAAAAAATTTCCCTTATTTCAACCGTCTTTATATCTACATTGAGCCATACATAAACAAAGCTTTTAAAAATCCTTTAAAAAAAAGTTTTTTTTTTCTGAAAAAAGAAAACTTACTGCATCCATTTTTTTAATGATGGGCATGGAATGTTTAGCTTTTCACATATGTTTCTATGAAAACAAACCTAAAAATTGAACAACACAATCAAGAAATTATATCTACATTGAGCCATACATAAACAAAGCATATAACATGGACGTCAAGTGTCCATAACTTTTCTGAACCATTACTTTCTAAAAGTAAGCTTTTTACAAAATAAACCCTATGTGTTAGAGAATATGTCTAGTCACTTTGTAGGGGTGATAGTACAAAGGAGTTTTGGGCTTTGAAATTCGAGCAATGTTTTCTGTGTGACCATTTATGTGTTAACTCTATGATTAAATATATTTTCACCAAATAATTATATTTATACTTTTGTTAGGTTAAAATGGGTCAACACCCAAATAATATATTTTGAAAAAATTTCCCTAGGCCCCAAATAAGAGAAAAAAAAAACGATAAAATGATCCTTTAAAATCTCAAAATTACGGTGAACTTCTGTGAGATTTTTTGTAATATTTTTTATATGTGAAGACACAAATACCTCTATCAAGGCTTATGGACTTTGTCAACACATGCACATAAACTTGTCACAATATACTCATGAATTTGTCAAAACAGGCTCATGGACTTATAAAATAGATATATGAACTGGTCAAAACATACTCATTTGTCAACACATGCACATGAATTTGTCAAACATGCACATAGACTTGTCAAAATAGGCTCATGAACTTGTCAACACAAGCACATGGGGCATTTATGTCTTTCCACATATGAAAAATATTACAAAAAAGTCTCACGGGACTTCACTACAATTTTAATATTTCAATGGACTATTTTGTCATATTTTTCCTTATTCAGGGCCTAGGTGCAATTTTTCCATATATTTTTACCTTCTATTTAGGATCAAATGTGGCTTTAAAACTTTATCCTATTTACAACAGACAGAAAGCAAATACACTAATCTAAAGACAAGCCTATAATGGAAGAAATCATAGAAGATATGATGCTTTTGGAAATTTGCACATAAAGTAGTCATTGAAAACTAGTCCATTCCATATATAATTTCCTTATTAATAATAGAAATACATAAGAGCATACAATGTGCTAATAATATAACTGCCATATATATTATATTATTCTTATGGCTCTTAGCTAACTATACATGCAGCCTCAACTAATAACGTGCAAGCTAGACCTTACTTGCAAGCTCAACTTCTTCTCGTTCTTCCTTCTCACCTGAACTGCTACTATCACTCTTACTGTGAACTTGGATAGGCTTATAAGTATAGCGTTTAGCGCACCACAAGTAGAAGACAAGATTAATAAGTTGGAGTATTGTAATGAGCCAGTAAAAATACTCTAACTTGCCCTTGTTTAAGTTGTTATCGGGAAGCCAGTTAGAGCCATCGGGCCGTCGAGTGAACTTGTGAATCAACGTAACCAGCAGTGTGCTCACGTAGTTTCCGACAGAGACGACGGCCCAGAAGAGAGCCATGGCGGTGCTCCTCATGCTCTCTGGCGACTGATCATAAAAGAACTCCATATGCCCTATGGACATGAACGCCTCCGCCACGCCATGAAGGCAGTACTGAGGAAGCAACCAGAACACAGATATGGGAATGATCGCCTGAGAATGATCGGCGAGGCCGTGGGCGAAGGCGGCGTTCTTGCGCTTCATCTCAACAAAGCCGGCGACTAGGGTGGCGAAGGTGGAGATGACGAAGCCAATGCCCATGCGGTGGAGGAAGGAGATGCCACGGTCAAGGCCAGTGAAGCGGCGAGCGATCGGGATGAAGATGCGGTCGTAGAAGGCGGTGGTGAAGAGCATGGAGAGGATAGTGAAGACGGACATGGAGCCGGCGGGGATTTGGAAGGAGTGACTGAGGTGGCGGTTCATGGTCTTGGCCTGCTGGAGAGAGAAGGTGCCTTGTTGGGCATAGGCCGTTATGAGAATTATGCCTGAGGCCCATATGGGGCCCATTCTTATGAGGGACTTTAATTCTTCTACTCTGTGAACTGTGTTTAGCCTCCATAGGTCTGGGCTTTTCACGTTGTCTTGTTCTGTAACAATTGCTGCCTTATCCAAGAACCTACATATTAAAATTTCATTGTTAGAGAAAGCAGAAAGAATGTCTTCATCGTTCAAAATGGGCCTAGGCCCAATTATACTATTGGGCTCCATATTTATATACAAACAAGGGTTAAGGGACATTTTTGTCTTGAAAGTTTTTCGGAGGCAATTTTTCCTTGAAAGTGTCAAAAAAAGAGTAATTTTACCCTAATGTTAGCTCAATTAATTTTCACCATTAGTTGACTAAATATGTCAAGTAGACAGTTTACGTGCCATCCATATGATTTTTGTTAAGGTGCAAGTTTGCCACGTAAGTTTTAAATCTAATTTTAAAAAAATGAAGTAAATGACACATGAACTTTCGAGAAAAATTTGTACCAACAAATATAACGTGGATGATATGTGAATTGCCAATTTAAAACATTTAGTTAACTAACAGTTAAAATTAATTGAGATAATGGTTAGGAAAAAGTACTCCCTTTTTTATACTTCAGTAGCAATTACCCCTAAAAGACTTTCTGAGTAAAATTGCCCTCCGGTGACAACTTCTAAAATAAAATTGCCCTTTAATCCTATAAACAATGCACATTACTAGTTGAGTTTGATTTCACTCAAGAAGTGATTTTGATTTTGATTATAGGAGATAGATACATATGATAGTAGGTAGTCATAATTTTTTTTTTTTCATTCCCCACTGATAGGAGGGGACCTACAACCTCTTCTATGAGGAGGAAGTATGAGATGTCAAGTGGCCTATAAACTATAGGTTTGTAGTTACAATATAGAATTTATTTTGATCATTTGAGATAAATCAATTATTTAAATCTCAAAAAGAATAAAGATCTAGAAGCTCTTCATCTCATCTTAACGAATAAAATAAAATATACACATGATGCACGTCTCTATAGACATAAGCAATCAATCATATGCACCAAATCCAACTAGAAAAAGGAGGTGGCAATGATAAGGTTGAAAAAAGAGGTGAGGATCAACTGAAATGGGGAGAAAGCAAAAGCACACGAGACACAAGGCCCACCAATTTGTCCCATGTACTCTGTCCTACCGGACCACCACAGATTAATGGCTCACAACCTCATCATAACTAAATCAGACAATCAGTAATCTATTAGTACCAAACAAAATATCAGTCAATAATTCACACCTCAATATTCAAATATATCCCTTCATTTATAGCCAGTCAAAAATATAGGCATCGAATGATTCATTTCCTCTCTGAAAAAAATAAGTGACCATTCAAAATTTATAAATAATTTTGACTCAGTAGTAATTATAAGGATCAAATAATTAATTTCTTCTATAATTTTGACTCAATAGTAACTTATTTCTTAAACTTTGACTCAATGTTTATAGTTTAACCATTTTAAAATATTAGTCCATATGTTTTAGAAATCACAACTCTCTATATATATATATAGGGTAAAGGATTTCTCCAGTCACTGGAGATAGAGTTATCTCCAATGACCTCAAAACTATGTTGTTTTAGATTAATGAAGGGTGTTTCTGTAATTTTGTTTATTTTTTAATAATATAAATTTTCTAAAACACCCTTCATTAATTCACCTAAAATTACTAACAAACTCTTCATTAATTCAAAATGCGTAGTTTTGAAGTCATTAAAGATAACTCTATCTCTAATAACTGGAGAAATACTTTTTCCATATATATATCAGAAAGGTTATGGACTAAAGTTGTAACTTTTAAATGGTTAGATTATAGGAACTGAATTGTAGTGAATTGTAGTGAGTGTCAAAGCAATTTGGCTCAATTGGCACCAAGCATCCCTTACAGATGTAACCCTCCATAAATATGATAACTGTGTGAGTTTACGTGAAAGAGGAAAAAAAGGATTGAAGTAAGTCATAATAAATGAGTTGAATTTTAAAACTACAAGAATTAAATTACACTGAGTTAAAATTAATAACCGAGTTATAACAGAATCAAAGTTATAATGACTAAAAGATTAATTCTACTTTTTTTTTTTCTTAAAAAAAAAAAAAAAAAATTCTAAGGAGACTCAGTTTTCAAACTCGATGCACAAAAATAAAAGAAACACTTACTTCATCTGCTCGGTATGTATAAGCTTCCCACCCAAAGATATAGGCGCATCAAGTTCATCATTCTGATACAGCAATTTGGAATCAACCACATTCATCTTTCTCTTTCTAAAGGCAGCCACACCCACTTGAACCAGTCGGGTAAACGGGCTCCCGGACGGGTCCAAGTGCCGGTAAAGAGGGTACCCGGCCATGAAAGCAATAATTGAGATCAACATTGCAACAGTGGGGATCCCAAGACCCAAGCCCCACCCGATATTGTCTTGAATGTAGATAAGTAGTGTGACTGCCACCAGAATTGCTGCCCCCATCACGAAGTAGTACCAGTTGAAGTAGGTCCATGTCTTCGTGGACTGTTTCGGATCCGACTCGTCGAACTGCTCTGCCCCGAATGCGACCACGCAGGGTCGGATCCCACCTGACCCGATGGCGCTTAAAATGAGTGACACGTAGAGGATTGCTAGCTGTCCCCCATTAGCTTCTTGGCAGGGCTCTTCGCCTGTACATGGCGGGGGCCTTAGCTGGGGAAGTATGGCTGATATTGTCAACAGTATAAATCCCTGACCATTATCCACATATATAACAATTATTAAAAAGTTTATATCATTTATTTTTAAATGGAATATTTATACTTGAATTATTTGCACCAATCAAAGTTTATTCAATTTTGAAAGAAATTTTCTGAGTAAGGAAATTTGCGATAAAATGATTTTTTGAAATCTCAAAATTGTAGTGGAGTCTTTTGAAATTTTTTTACAATATTTTTCATATGTGAAAAGACACAAATACACCCTTATGCTTCGTGTTAATAAATCCATGAATATATTTTGACAAGTTTATGTGTCTGTGTTAACAAGTCTATGAGCCTCCATGGGGGTATTTTGTCTTTTTATATATAAAAAATATTACAAAAAAGTCCCACGAGATTTTACCATAATTTTGAGATTTTAAGGAACCATTGTACCGTATTTTTCTTTGCTCAGCTAGGTACAATTTTTCCAAATTTCTATTAAATTTTAAGAATATTTCAAATTGTAATTAATTAACTTTCTTAAACTTGTAAAGTCATAATAAACATAGGCGCCTGATATTAGACATATCACAACGATAATACTTATACGTCTCTAAATATAAGTTTCAAATAATTGATTTGCGTTTACATAAAAAAAGTTAAAATCAATTGAGAGCAATAAATATATACTTTTGTCCCCCCTAAACATACACTTATTTGTAAAAGGACAATAAATGCTGCAACAAATACTCAAAGGGTAAAGTTGAAAAAAAGAGCAATAAACGTTGAGACAAAACTGAAACAAAACTGATGTTTTGGGATGGACCTATTCACATACTTAAAGCTTATGTAAATAAAGATGAAGAAGAAGAAGATGTGTGTGAGAGAGAGATGGACACAACGTACTAGTTGGTAGAAAATGGAAGCAAGAGAAATGGTCCAGAACTTTCCAACCAAAGAGTCAGAGACGAAGGCACCAAGAAGAGGCGTCAAGCTTGCAGTGCCACCAAAGTTAGTGAGAGTGTTGGCTGCTTCTGTGAGAGGCAAATGAAGCTGCCCCGTCAAGTAGCTTATCATGTTCGCATTGAACCCCACCACTGCCAGTTTCTCACAAACCTCATTTGCTGCCCATTTCAACGTACGCAACATAATCCATTAGTTCTTAATTCAAAAAACAACATATAAAGTTCTAAACTTTGCTGCTAAACAACAATCAAACACAAGTATATATCAACCAATCTCGTCAACAAAAGATTCAATGAAATACTCTTCCTTCTCCAAAGATAATGACTGAACCCCAAAACTAACAGGGAAAGACAAGGAGAGACTCTATGTTAACCTCGAAGATTTAACTATCTTAAGCATCTAACTATATCTCTTTAATTAAAACACAAGATCGAAGAAGGGGATATATATATATATATGCATGTATGTATTACCGAAGATGAAGGGCATTGTGACAAGGCCTCCCTTTTTCCTTCTCTCATGGTTTCTGTTTTCTGTCCGCTCCATTATCTCTCTGTGTGTTTTTCTGGGTTTCTGAGGAAGCTAAGCTAAGCTAGTACATAAAATGGCCTCAAGGCCACGTATTTATAGGTAGAACTTGGAATTCTGTAGACTTCATATACCAGTCACTAGCTTCCCCGGTTATAGCCACACAAAAAAAGGAAAAAAAAATAAATATATTTTTTCCATTACTTAGGGATGTTCAATGATTAAGGCCTCTTTGGGTCTGGGTGGGGGTGTGTGTGTGTGTGTATTTATATATATAATGTTTTCTCTAGAAAGATATATGAATTGGTTGCTTGAATTGGTTCATATATATTTTTAAATGTTTTAAGAGTAATAACATATATATGTTTGCAAATGAAACTTTTTGGGATTGTTTGACACTTTGATTGAAGTTTTTTTTTTTTTTTTAAAAAAAAAAAAAATTATATAATAAGTTTTAGTATCAAAGTCCATTCTAAATTGTGCATGAGTAAAAGATATAAAGTGAGCAAGTTACATGTCGTTCAACCTAATTTTAGTTAAATTAATCATAGATTAACGTGGCTTTATAGGAAATAAAGCATTGTCACTTGAAAAGATTTCATGCCAGAATAGACAAAATTTTATAAAGTATCAACCATTTTTTTTAATTAAAAAATACAAGCTGGTGCCAATATATGGTTTGTCATTAGACCACAAAGTTTAAGTATTTCAAAGTTTCTAGTTTTCTACTAAAAGAATAAGGACTACAAAAAAATATATAGAAAATTTTATTATTTATAAATAAACTATGATTTATTTTAATTAATTTCAGTATCCGTAACGAACAAATTAAAGCCAGCCCACAACGGTATAACATATTTAATATATAATAATGCATCAAAGGTATGAAGAAGTAGGCTTTGTCATTTTTCTCCCTCTCACAACTTGCTATAAATAAAACGTCCAATTAAATTAGAAAGATGAATAGCTGGTATATGTTATATTAATTTAAATATTTTTATAATTTTCAATGTAATAAATAATAATACACCAAATTAAAGATATTTATGAACCGGTAGGCCTTGTCATTATTTTTACTCTCACAACTTGTTATATAGAATGTCCATATTTGTGCTCCAAATATCGGGGTTAGGTCAGAACTCAGAACTGTGCGATAATATTTTTTATTTAGTTAAATAAAGTAGAGTAAATAAATAGTAACTTAACAAGAACATATCTTCAATAATGTCACCATCAAAATTTAAAATTAATTTCATTTTTTGGTTTACATATTTTATCTTAAACATTAATGTAATATCATTATTTTAATAAATTAATTAATTAAAAGAAAATTTTGAATTAAAAAATTTAAAATAAATAAAAATTTGAATGGTTGAAATAAGATTTAAAATTTATATATATAATTCGAACTTCATACAAAAATAATCGTTGCCTTTATATATAATATTTACATCTTTTTATTTGCCATCCATCATATTTATATCCCATGACCAAATATATATATATATATGAATTTTCAACTTTACCCTCATTTATGATATCAACTTTTTCTTCTCTCTCTATTTTTAAGTAAAATGTGTCACAATCTCATTTACTATACGTATGTATATATATTATACGTATCTTATACGTTCTCCTTGTATCATTTTCAAAATTTAACCCGATCTTTTTAATCCTTCAAAACAGATATAAACAGAGATATCGATCGATCTCCTTGAAAAATACATGATTGAATACTTTTAAACTATATATGATAAATATTATCCCTCCCATCCTTAATGCATAAGGTCCACACTTTAATAAAGAAATTAAACTATAAAGTGGGTCTTATATAAAAAGGTTAAGGTGTAATTTTGTCCAAAAAATTGTCATTGGTGAACAATTTTGTCTTGAAAGTGTTAAAAAGAGAGCAATTTTGTCATGACCATTATCACAGTTAATTTTGACTATTAGTTGCTCAAATATGCTGAGTTGGTAGTTGATATGTCATTTTTGTTAATGTGAAAATTTATTCCAAAAGTTTTAGATCTAACTTTAACAATAAATGAACTAGATAACATATTAATTTATGAGGCAAATTTGTATATTAACAAAAATGACATAGATAACACATGGACCAGCTACCAGCTCATTATATTGGTCAATTAAAGATCAAAATTAACTGGGATTATGACAATAGCAAAATTGCTGATTTTTTTGACACTTTTGAGGCAAAATTGCCCCTCGAAAAACTTTAATCTTTTGCGGATAAATAAGTAATGACGATGTAAAAGTAGACATAAACAAAATGGTCTTTTCGCTACCCATATGACCATATCTGATTTAGGGAGGTCCCTTGCGGATAAATAAGTAATGACCATATCTGATTTATATTTTTTTTTTTGGTGTAAAAAAGTTTAGGTGGGGGTAGACACGGTAATTTACTAGACCTAAGGCACGTCTCCAGGCTCAAAGAGCACTAATGAAGCCCTTACATCGACTAACGGGCACCGAACCTCCTCCTTTTTGGGTTAAAGGCCGAAGCCCTAACCAACTGTGCGACTCTTCATTGACTATGATTTAGAATTTTTATATCTAAGAGTGATTTTTTTTGTTGAAGTATATATTTTTATCGAAATGAAATAAAAATTAAAATCATTTACTTCTTCGTACTTGTATTCCCCTTTTATTTTTAAATTTCTTAAAACGTTACTGAATGTAACATATAAAAAAACAAAGGAAGTTAGGAAAGCGTTGCCTATTTTTATTAATTAATTCTCTTTTAATTTCTTTATTAGTTATCACTTATCAGTATATTCCATGGTTATTAAAACTCTATGAATTTCCAGTCGTGTGTCATGATTTGATTTAAAAACATGTGAGAAAGATATGATTCTATTGATGTATATATCTTATGAATCTAGCAGCGATACAAGCCTGAATTATAGGAATCGCACGACGTCAGCAATTCTAAGTGAATCATATTGTGCACATATCAGGTTAGATCTAGCGTGACCCAACTTTAAGAAACTTTGTTGAAGAAAATTTTATCCAGATTTATTTAAGAATTTTCTTCCTATTTTTCTACTACCTCCGGTCCTAATTATAAGACATAATTGACTTTATTTGGAGAGATTAAGGAAGCTAAATAAGTTACTTAATCATTTTATATGTTGTATATCTTTAGATTATATATTAGTTTATTAGTCAAACTAATTAATTTGAAGAAAAATATAAAAATAAAAATACTCTAAGGTAATTTAATTAGCTTCCTTAATTTTTCCAAAAAAACTCAATTATATTTTATAATTAGGACTGGAGGGAGTATTTCTTTTTCTGAACTGTTTATTTGCCTCTAAAATGTTAATGTATACAAACGTTTGATGTTTTTTTATGTGAAAATTACATTAATATTATCGTTAAAATTGATCATAAATTTACAATTCATGATACCTTTCAATTCAAGATTCTGAAAATAAGCTTTCCAATTTACCATTCTATCCCGATTTGATAATCTATTCAAACTGCAGCTTGCCGGAGACGAACTTCTATGCTCCGATATATATTGATATTAATGATGGCGAATAAACTCTTTGAAAATCAAACAAACTTTTTTAATTTTTGTTTTACTGAAAAGAATCTGAAGTGTGATAAGCTTCTTGTCACAATAAATTTGTAATATAAAGTTCAATAAGATTGTCTCCATTTTCGTTTACGTGAGAAAGAAAAACTCCACAACTACATGAGATCACTTGATTTTTTCTTTCTAAATTTTCTTTGGCCACGATCATTATATTGTGTGTGTATCTATATATATATGTATAGCCTTTAGACACCATAGACACTGACAACATGCATGCACTTTTTTTAAAAAATTATTATTCCATGAATACGTACCTAAGGGTGCGTAGCTGTGTGTGAATTATTTTTATAGTCGTTTTTGATTATGACTAGTTCAGAATCTTCTTATAGTCTTACCGATTTCTTCACTTTTTCAATCTTATTAATTTATTAATCTCTTTCACCCTTCAATGTTTCAAAAGCTTTTGAACCACCTTCATTAATTAATATAGTAATGAAAACGGGTAGCTTTACTTACAGCGTTTTTTTATTTTATAATCTTTTTCAATCTTATTAATTTATTATTCTCTTTCACCCTTCAATGTTTCAAAAGCTTTTGAAACACCTTCATTAATTAATATAGTAATGCAAACGGGTAGCTTTACTTATAATTAATGTTGTTAAAATCGAGTTTCTATAGAAGCGGAAGGGGTGGTAGAAACGTAAATCGTAGAAACGACACGAAACATAAATTTTCTACTACTTAAGGTCATGATACAAAATTACACGCGCACACACACACATGCATGTAAAAAATCATAAATAACTACTCAAAATTCAATAAACAACTTTATATTTAAAAGATACAAGTCTCATAACTATATAAAATATAAGTCAAAAAATACAAAAAGGGTTTAACAACTCTTACTATCAAGTTCCAAAACATCAAAAGAATAAAGTTTAACAATTCCTAAATTATATCAATTGATTCAAATCAAACACATCATCTTGTATCAATTGCATATCCTCAATGTCTTCTTCTCTTGTTCTTATAACAAGTTCATTTGCAAAACTTGGAATGTCTAAATCATGACTATCCATAGGTTCCCTCACTTCAACTTCAATCAAAATTTCCTCATCATGGGCATCAACATCTAAGTTGTCTACATCTTCTTCATTAAAAACGGTAAAAAGTAATTTTTTTATCTTTTTACACTAGTTTTTTACAATAATAATGTTTTCTGTTTTTATATATATATATATATATTTTACACACATGATTTTTTTGTTTTTCTTTTTGGTGAGAGAGAGAGAGAGAGAGAGTCATACGTAAAAAAAAAAAAAAACGCTACAGTTACCATGTAAAAAACCATAAATCAAATAACTAATAAAATACTACAGCTTTTGAAAGCCATAACATTATTATAGAAAATGGACATTATTGTAGTGCTTCTTAAGCGCCATAAATATTTAAAAAAGAAACGCCACAGTTACCATTGCTACCAAAACACGCTGTAGCGGTTCCACAAGTTGTATTTATTTATTTTTTAAAGTAAGTGGAGGTGGGTTTAAAAGTAAGTAGAGGACTATTTTAATTTAATATACAACTTGTCTCTTTGGCTATGTATGAAACTCAAGTATGTGATGTTTCCTATGATGACTTTTGGACTAAAACGATCAGGGAACAATATTGATTTGTACTTGTTGCCTTTGATTGAGGACTTGAAGAAGGTATGGGAGGAAGGCATAAATGTATTTGATGCATATAAGAAGGAGTCTTTTAAGCTACGTGTAATAATTTTTACCATGATAAATGACTTTCCTGCATATGAAATTTGTCAGGGTACAGTATGAAAGGGCATAAAGCATGTTTGATATGTGAAGCAGATACACACTTCCATCAACTTAAGCATGGAAAAAATAGTCTAACTTAGTCACATGAGGTTTCATCATCGGTTCCACTTGTATTGTAGGTCAAGAAAGCGTTTCAACGGTTTACCAGAGCATAGAATGGCTTTAAATACATTAATCGGAGAGGAAGTTTATAGTCGGGTGGAATATATCAATGTCATCTTGGGAAAGAATCAAATGATTGTGGGTGGGAAGAACAAATGGAAGAATAGATCAATTTTCTTTGATCTTTTATATTGGCATAGTCTTAATGTGAGACACAGTCTTGATGTGATGCTTGTGAAGAAAAACATTTGTGATAGCCTTGTCACTTTTCAGTATGCTTTTGCACATACCCAAAAAGACTAAGGATGGAGTTAGTGCGAGACTAGACTTGGTTGATATAGGAATAAGAGAACGGTTATATCCACAATTAAGAGATGATGGTAAAAGGGCATACATAGAGCCAGTGGCACATACACTATCAAAAGCTGAGGAAAAAAGCTTGTGTAGGTGTTTATTGACTTATTGTACATAGTAATAGTAGTTGATACTTTAATTAGCTAGAGCTGGACGTTTCCTTACTGTAATAACATTTTGGTTTTTGATTATGTTTTGGAGGATTTAATTGCTAGGGGCAGTGAAAAATATGAAGAATTATTTTTTTATTTTAAAACAACCTTCCAATGTCCCTACTACAAAAACCGACATCGTAAGTGCACCGTAGGTAGCACTTACGGCATCCCTACTACAAAAAGAGACGTCGTAAGTATAATACTTATGACCCCTTTTTAGGATACGTTATTCCTAAGTTTTACTACGTCGCTCACATAGGCGCTCCCTATAAAAGAAAGAAGAAAGGGTTTAAAAACAAACATTAAAAGGGTTTTTTGTAGTAGTGAATCCAAGTACATTACTTCATCTGATTTTTAATATAAGACATATTTACCTAATTTGTTTAGATTAAGAGAGTTAGTTGAGTTTGTTAATATGACATGTATTTTCTAAAACATCATAATCATCTTCTTTAATTCTCTCATTTTCTCTCCTCCATTTTCATTATTTGGGAAACAAAAATAGAGGTAAATTAGAAAAATATTGACAAATATAAAAATTGTATCTTATATTTATATAGAATCAAAATCAACTCCTCAAATATGTCTTATTAAAAACAAGAGGGAGTATAAAAAGTGTTAAAGACAGGTTCATCTTACTTATATTAGTAGGGAGAAGTATAAATATGTCTCAAAACAAAAGTAATTATTTTCTCTCATTCTTATTATTACCAAGTCAAACTTTTGTATTTACAATAGATAGTTTGGAGATTTTCTCGATCGTTGGGGTAACATGTATGTAATTCTCCCATTGTTAATTTGGAGAGGATATTTTAATTAAAAATTTATAATAATAAAATTTGTTGGTGTCAACGTGGCAAAACCTAAATAAGTAGCCTGAAAAGCTGGCCAATCATCTTCTGTAATTTGCAAATAAGAAAGCAAATAGAAGAGTTGAAAACAAAGACGATCAAATTAGTGGCCAGAAGCAAAAGGCCACAAAGTTGGACGAAGCAGATCAATTTGATAAAGCTTTTCTTTGTGGACTTTGACGCCAACAATGACGCAAGCAAAGATAACAATATCTTGTTTCTTATATATAAGAGTTACTTGATGTGTTATTATTCGAAAATATGATATTTCAATCCATATCATCTCTTATGTATAGGATTTCCCGTAACTAATTTATTTAACTTATAAATTAATATATAATATAATGTTATATTTAAAAATATATTTTAGGGAGATCGTATCATATTTATTTGAATTAAATATTTTATTTTATTTTCTTAATCTATCTAAATAAGTTAATTAGCTATCAAAGGAATTTTTTAGTAATAAATCATTTTAGTGTAACATATTACTTTACATAGACTAACGTATTCTCATTTAATACAATAGTTTAGAGAAAAAAAAAACAAAAAACCAAATATCAGAACTCTAGAACAATAACATATTTGAAACAACAAACAAGATTAAAAACCTAAAATTAAATAATTGAAAAGGATAGGGATTATTTACAAACAATAATGTATTTACTCCTCAAATTTCTTATGTAATATCAAAGATTTTTTTCCCCACACACATATATATTTGGAATTCAAACACAAATTAAATAGCCCATGCCATTCCAAGTTCTTTTTATAGGCACATATATCCTTATATTGAAGACAATCATATTCAAGTATTATGTGAGAACCTCTTTTAATAAGAATTTGAACCTCGAATTATTTTTTATTAGGGACTATTCTCTTCGACTTAGCCTGTTGGTAGGTCATCAAAGGCGGATTTTTTTTTTGGGGGGGGGGGGGGGGGGGGGGGGGGTGGGTCCCCCTAAAATAAAAAACAAGTGAAGAAAACATGAGAAATTACATGTTTTTTTTGTGTCAAGCACATAGTTAATATATGTGCGAGTCTTACACAACGAAATTATATGTTGTTGGACCTTATTATTTTTTTTGGTTCACAAATTTGGGCTTCCATTTTAATAACACTGCATCCCTCTTTATTTTATTTTATTTTTAAAAAAAAGAATTTACTTGTCAAAAGGAAGTTCTACATATTGTTTTAGAAAAAAAAAACTTCTCAAAATGCATCATATAGTTCCCTTCGAATTTAAAAAGAAATTCTTTATTTTTTTTTTCAAAAAAGTATATGGCTATTGTTTTGAGATACATCGATAAAGATGGTTTTATAGGAAAAAGGTTTTTCTATCTTGTACATGTGAAAGATACAAGTGCTAAGACTTTGAAACAAGAAATATTCAACACTCTTCGACATCATAATCTTGACATCTAAAATATTCAAAGACAAGGCTATGATGGAGCTAGCAAGCGAGGTGAATGGAATGGATTGCAGGCTTTAATTTGCACTAACAATATCTGAGGTGAATGTCACATGCTTTAATTTTAGCACAGATTTAATTATAGATGAGTAACAATATAAAAACAGGCTTTAATTTCTAACAATATCCGAGGAGAATGTCACAAGCTTTAATTTTTGTAATAGATTTTTTCAACTTTTTATATATTAGGTTTGTATTGTAATTTAAGTACTTTTATATATAATATACCGTTATTTATTTTTACCCCCCGTCACTAAAATTCCTGGCTCCGTCCTTGTAGGTCATATTGGAAGTTAAACAAGAGAATACTATTAACAAATGTGATTAGTAAATGATTACAATCTCTGGAAAAGAAAAGATCAAATGATTAAAAATTATCTTTGATACTCGTTGTTATTATTAAAATGATAAGTCGTTATTACTTTATATATATATTTAATGATTTGGTTATAGAAGAAATACAAATTTTAAAATATTATCCTGGTATATCAAACTACTTTCAGTTCAGTATCTCTACTTTTACAAATATCAATCAAACACAGTAAAATTCTTCAGTTTCATATGTCCACCGCACTATCGATATGTATAAGGCTAACAGTCGGTGACCAAACCACGTGTTTTTAACATTTTGTGTAGTTTTTAGTTATTGCATTAATGATTTCATGCTTTCACTTTAATAATTTAAAGAAAAATTTAGAATCCAATACTTAATTAGAAAAGTATATATTGTTAATCAGTCTTTCATCTGCTCTTATTTTTTCCTGATAAATTTGGGTGACACTGCTCATTTTTATCATTTTTGGGCAACATGATATTGAGCTAAAACGATCTTATGGATGCCCACTACTCCTTTGTTAATACTTTTGCCGCAAAAATGGTTTTTAAGTAACCCAAAGGATAAGAAAGAAGGGTCCTACGACTCATGTGGAATCATATGGAGCATCTGGTCCGACATGGTGGTCATCCATACATGGTGATCATCCATTTGAACTGCTAGTGGAGTAAGGTGATATTGCTACTTTTTTTAATACTATTAGGGCGACATTAAACAAAAACAAAACGTCTGGGCTAAAAATGACATTTAACCTTATTTACTTTTAATGTAGGGTTAGAGTTAAGGCTTTATAAACAGGGCGTCACACATCTTACTTTGTGCACTTTTAAATATGATGAATTGAATAAAATTTATATTTAAGTATTCCCTCTACTTGTCTGCTATCTTCCTCCTTACTCTTCTCCCTCTTCTGTTCTCTTCTCTCCCCTTTTCACCCGCTTTACATCATGCCTATATGTAATTCAAATAAAACTACATCCATTTTTATTATCAGCTTAACGTAAGAATGACCCAAGTCATACCGGCAACATTAGTCAAATATGACATGTGAATTTCGTCATTACAAAATTTAAAACACACACTCACTTTTGTAAATCTCTTTCAAAAGGGGTCATTATTTTGAGAGCCACATGTGAATAAATTGACCACTTTTGGGGTAGTGGGGTTGGCTAGGTGGGTCCAATAAAACGACCGACTGGACCAAAGTGATGGTCCTTTGAACGCAACCTAAACAAAGAAAGAAACCACCCAGCAACAAGATCTAAAACCTACTATTTAGTTATATATACAACATATGGTCATGCACAGGTCTCTGCTGTGTCATGATTTCTTTGGATCCTGCGTATATTATCGATCATCTTACTGATATAGTTTGGGACCAGACACCTTCCACAAGTTGTGGCTACCATCTTATGGCTCTCTCTGAAACATTAATAATAATGTGAATGTGGTTTTGAATCAGTTCAACTTCAAGCATGCGTGAGTGGTCGTACACTGGTGGGGATGTTTTTGATTTGCTCATTGAAACGGAGTATTTGATTTGGGGACGCAACTGATGGAAAAGTGAAAGGAGTATATATATACAAGATTTAAACCAATAGACAATTAACGTGTATCTTCTACGTTGTCTGGTTTCTCTCTGTCGTTTTGAGCCAAATGAATATATATACACATGCACACATTAATTTCCTGGTTCTGTGGAATTAATTATACAAGATTATTATATGCTTCCTCCTCTAAGAAATATTTAATTGATTGAATTAGATTAAGTTAGTTAAATTGGTTGATATGAAATGTTTTTTCTAAAATCTCTAATCATTTTCCTTACTTCCTTTCATCTCTCGCTTTGTTTGATTATTGTTGAGTAAACATCAATAAATATAAATTAGAAAAAGATTGATAAATATAGAAAATAAATTTTAAATTTAAGACCAATGTTAACTTCCAAATTAGATTCTACATTTAGGAAAGGAGGGGGGGGTAATTATTACTCTCTCCGTCCTTAATAAGACATATTTAGAAGTTGATTTTGATCCTAAACATAAGATATATATAGGTTTTATATTTATTAATCTTTTTCCGATTTACCCTTACTGATGCTCCCTCAACAACAATTGATGAGGAGAGGGAATTAAATAATATGACTATGATGTTTTAGAAAATACATATCATATTAACTAACTTAACTAACTTCTTTAATTTAATCAAATTAAGTAAATATGGCTTATATTAAGGACAAGATGAGTATTGTTTAAGGACTATTGTTTGTGTGGTTCTATGTCAATAGCTAGCTAGGTTATGATTTTGGAGATTTAGAAAGTGGAAGATGAAGAGAGAGAGAGGAATCGCATCCATCAACTGAACAGGAATCGTCTAATTATGTCTGATACTCGACTATATTCTCTTTCGTAATCATTATAATATATATGACTAGCATATTTGATTTGGATTTGATTTTAAGCACAAAAGAAGAGAAATTTAGATAGAATTCTTTGAAATGATTGTGTGTGTGTGTGTGTTTCCGAACATGCTTTAGTAGAATTAAAAAAAAAATAGCATAAGAATGTGAAAACGACTAAAACAAAATATATGGTGCCTCATTCATTACATTGGAGTAAGCCATAGAGATGGAGTTATTTCTAACGTAATTTTAATTTCTTAAAATTACTAGATACAAGATACTCCATTATATATATATATATATATATATATAATATTTTCTGACACTGAACTTCAATAGCAGCTACTTGTCTTCTACATGTCTTAAAGGGCATGTATTTTAGATTACATTAATAAGATGAGAAAACATTTTTAGTTCAAATTACTTGTCTTGTCTCTTGTTTAAAATGTATAAATACAAGTTGGGAAATGTGTATAGAGGAGTGAAGAAGCAAGTTGAATGAAATGCCCATCCTCATGAAGTTGCAGGTCATCCCAAGCTCTTGAAGGCCCCATTTGCAGCCCCAAACCTCAGCAGAAAAGCTAGCATGAGCGTCGAGTTTGCACATGAAAGACTCAATGATATCTCCATTCTCTAGCTGAAATACTTTACCACAACTCGCTACTTGACTCGAACCCATAGAGCGTCTCGATTCAAGACAAGACGCCGCCCGTAGAATCATGTATGCCCATACACTTCAGTTTTCCAAGTCGTACCCGTAACATGCTAGTTTTTATTTTTAAAATTTAAATATTTAGAAAGAAATTAATTCACGATGAAAGGAATTTTACCATGAAATTAATTAAATAAAAAGAGTTTATTCAAAGTATGATTTATGATGATAAAAGAGAAAATAATAATAGAATTAACAAAAATAAATTATTATTATTATTATTATAAGAATAATAAAGGGTAAAAAAGCCCATTAACATTTTTTTTTTAAAAAAAACATCAGATGGAGCCACGCCCCATTTCAATATATATTTATATACTACCACAGACATAACACACGGCACACATTAATTCAGTGTCTATTTGAGTTGGTGTTAGAAAAACATGTTTATGTAAGTCGAAATAAAACTATTCTAACATATTTAACTCCTAAATCAAAATCATGTTGAAAAAACAATTTCTACTACTAATCCAAACAAACACTCAAACTAGAGGATTGAGAGAGTGACGTTTGTTCTTCATCTCGCAAAGTTGTCGTTCGCCATTTATTTTCAGGTTAGGTTTTAGATTATTTAGGTACTTAAAACTACTTCTATTCATTAAAGTTTCTTTATGAATATTGTTCTACTCAAGTTTTATTTCAAATAAAAATTAATCACTCGAGTGTCTTTAGTGTCTTGAAATATAGAACTCGAGTGACTTGAATCATCAAGTCCTCTTTCTTTTCCAAATTTGTTATCATTAAAATATAAATTGAGAATTAACATGTACATCTCCAGTGACGGGGATAAGCCTTTTTAGGCTCTTGTGTTGCATACCTCCTTTGGGAGAGGCTCAGATGAGTAATGTGCTTGATTACGAGATTATCTGAATGACATTATATATGCACTGCCATTTTTTGTCTCACTTGACACCTTACTAACACATGCACTACAAAAAAACCGGTCATTTGTAGCGGTTAAAAATACACATTAGTAGCGGTTTTAAACGTGACAAATGACATTTGTCGCGGTTACTAAAACCGCCACAAAACGACCGAAACAAGGAAATTTGTAGCGGTTAAAAAAAACCGCTACTCAACGCACATAAACCGCCACTATATAAGGCTAAGCCGGCAACTAATGAACACATTAGTCGCGGTCAAAAAACCGCTACAAATTTTTCCCGCCATTAAATTTGTCGCTATTAAGGTCGCGGTCAAAAAACCGCTACAAAACATTCGGCCATCACATTTGTCGCGGTCATTCTTGGTGACAAATTTGTTTAAATAATTTTTTGTCGCGGTTATAGAACCGTGACCAATTTCAAGCCATTATTCTTTAAAAAAATTTTGCCGCTTTTTTTATTTGTAGCGGTTTTTAAAACCGTGACAAAAGTGTCAAAACAATTTTTTGTCGCGGTGATATCACCGTGACCAAATTCCCGCCCTAATTTTTAAATTTCAGATGTCCCTCGTTATTTTCGTTTTTGTAGCGGTGTCATAACCGCGACAAAAAGATGAAATTGAAAAAAAAAAATTTACAAAATTTTTTTTGTGATTATAAAATGTTGAATTAATAAACATTTATATTTTTACTAATTATAAATGGATATTAACATTTGATAGAAAACTGTATAAGATGTCTTTAAATGTGTAAAAAGAATGAGAATCAACAATTTATGAGTTAGTTAAATAAAATGAATTTTAAAAAACAAAAATGTGGGAAAGTTGATCAAAGAATAAGTAGGTGAAAGTAGAAAGAAAGTTGAGAATTGACAAAATATACCTGTAAAATAAGAGAAAATAATATCATCGGTAGAAGAAAAAACAAATATTTCGAGAATGGCTAGATTTGATGAAGTTTAGAGACACTTACCCCATCCAAACACTTTGCCTCGTTCGAAAACGTGAAAATATAAGAGAGAAAACGTGAAAATATAAGAGAAGACAGAGAGAAAACATATAATTATAGCGGTTGGTGGCGAGGTATTTATTTTGATCTCGCGCAACATTTTGTAGCGGTTGTTGTGTCGGTTTTTGTAGCGGTTAGTTTGGTAGCGGTTTTATCTAATTAGTAGCGGTTATTAACCGCTACAAATCAAATTTTGGTAGCGGTTATTGTTATTCTTGTAGCGGTCATGAACCGCTACAAAATAATTTTTTTACATTTTTTTAAAAAATAAAATAAAAGGAAGAGAAGAGATAATTTTTCGTCTCAATCAAGGTCAAGCATCCCTAAAAAAAGTTTGTATAAAAAGTTATGTTTGAGTTGAATTTAGAATAAGACATATATAAAACTTTTGTGAAATCAAAATTTTTATATTTCATATTGCGTCTATTTAAAAACGTACCGAACTATAGGTAAAGTGTCATCATTGCCTGGGAAGAAGTTTTCAAAGCGGCGGGCCGGAGCGGCTCACAATCGTAGGCGACGTTCTCACCATCGCCCATGTCATAAAGGTCCCGAGGCTTTAGGTGAACCACCATATTCCAATCGTGCCTCTCATCGGCGACATAATAAACCCGATGGGCCTCGAGGCGAGAATATACGGCTCGTCATCTTCTCCGACCGGTGTGAATAGGGCGAGAGAAATTCACCGATGTGATGCCTAAGTCATCGTCGTGAGTCCCCGGACGTTGTCGTATTCGCCCACAAACACTTGAACAGCGTCACGTAGAAAATGCCTTGGTAAGTTATCGACCACATCAAGCGGCTTTCCATAATACGGGACGCCACCGAACCGCATGTTCCGTCACATCGCTGCTCGCATAACTCCTCGTCCCAAACGTGCCATATACACCCGAGTTTTGGGTGAGCAATCCCTGATCTCGTGAAACCGTGCAAAACTTGAAGCCATTGACATTGTATGCCGTAAATCTTTGGGCGTGGTCAAGCGGGCCGAGTGCGAGAGCTCAATTTCCTGGCGAGTGGGGGTTGTGGTCATTCATTATTCTCCTCCTAAACCAACCCCGGAATTCTCTGTGGACCTTTCTATCAATTTTGGAGGATGTACGTGAACGGATCCTCAAGCGACGCTTCACATGACTCCCGAATTCCCTACAATTTAAACATGCGATGACGAGCAATAAATGTGCCTATAAAATGTCGGGAAACATATAGGATAACAAATATATCTGTGTGCAATCCTTCGAAGGTACGGTTCAACTTGAGTGCAATTGATCAAGACATGTCTATGTGCTTGAAACTTCTCAAGTGCCGTGAGTTTGAAGTTCTCACATCCGCCAACCGGTTTACCAACACGAGGGAATAACAACTCAAGCCGGCGCTCGGGTCCGGCTCGGGACAATCATCCACACGAGGCGGCCGGTTGAATGACGTCTCAATGTCATCAAAGTACCGGAACAAAAATATAAGACCTCATCCCCAATATAACCTTTTGCTATTGAACCTTCGGGCCACGCCTTATTCCTCACGTAAGATTTCGGTTCCCAAGGAACCTATAAAGTAATGAGGAAAAATGTCGATACATCAATGGTTAAACATGCGACTAGGAAGTAATATAATGCTGAAGTAATTAATTTTAAAAGAGTACCTCTCAATAGGATACATCCATCGGTAGTGAACCCGAAAGCTTTGTTTCGTGAACAAGGTGTCGTCGGGTGAACCATGACCGTGAAAAATGAAGGAGGAAAGATCATCTCCAAATGGCACACGTAAGAATGATTTTCTTTGTTGCAACCGGTCGAGCTCCTCCACGATCAACACCTTGGAACACAACTTCCGAAAGAAAGTACAAAGCTCGACCAAAACGATCGACACATCGAGAGGCGTGTATTTTTTATGGCGGCGGAAGTAAGCTGCGCATAAGCACATGTGAGTCATGACTCTTGACCAAGAACCTTCCGAGCTCGCACGTCCACACATCGTGAAATGTTGCTTGAATACCCGTCGGGAACTTTTATTTTCTTCAAAGTGGCGAGGAAGATTTCCTTATTCGGTTTTGTCGGGGTGAATTTTGCCGGTTGAAATCTGTCATGCTCATCCGGCCACGCGTCCGCACGAACCCCCATCTCCCATAAATCTTTCCTCGCTTGAAGATGATCTTTTGACTTGCCCGGTTCATTCATAATCGTGTACAACACATTGTCGCACACATTCTTTTCAATGTGCATGACATCCGGACTATGTCGGAGCAAATTATCTTTCCAATACGGAAGAGTGAAGAAGACGCTTATCTTCCGCCATTGCCGGGTCCGGAACCGAAGCCCGACCGTCTTTGTCCGGCCTTTGCTGGATCGTCTTTCTTCCCATACTCAAAATCAACATCCACAATCTGCTCTATGATCTCTCGCACCGGATAATATGCGAGGAGGTCCTCTTTTTCCCGTTGCCCATTGAAACGGTTGCGTTGCAACCTAAACTGTGCGTACCATCGAGAAACCTCCGGTGACCCATGAAGCACCACTTACGACCGTGGGGAAGGCGCACCGAGTCGAGTCAAAATTGCAAGCCGGACACGCAAGGCCGGTATGCACATTCCACCGGATAATGTTCCCACCCGGGGAAGTCACCGATAGTCCACATCAACGCCGCACGCAAGTTGAAGAGTGTCTTTCGTGCGCGTCATACGTCTCGACGCCTACGTTCCACAACTCCACCAACTCCTTGATAAGCGGTTGTAGATACACATCGATGTCATTTCCGGTGCCTTTTTGCCTGGAATGATCATGGACATAATGAAGGAGCTCTGTTTCATACACATCCAAGGGGGCAAGTTGTAAGGTATCAAAACAAGCGGCCATATACTATAACTTGTGCTAAGATTACCAAACGGATTAAAACCATCGGTGGCCAAAGCAAGACGAACATTTCTAGAGTCCGCTGCGAAATCGGAAAGTCGAGTCCAACGCTTTCCACGCTTCACCATCACGTGGATGTCCGAGTTTACCATCTTCGTTCTTGTCGGCTTCGCCACCTCATATGCTCACTGTCTTGGACGACATAAATAATCTTTGTAATCGAGGTTTTAAAGGAAAGTACACGAGAATCTTTGCGGGTTTCTTCTTCTCGCTTTTTCCCTTTCGAACGTCTCGAACCTCGAAGTGTGACACTTCTTACAAGTCTTCCTCCGAGCGTCCTCCCCCCAATAAAGCATGCAGTCGTTGGGGCAGGCATCAATTTTTTCGTAGTTCAATCCCAATTTGTTGATTATCTTCTTGGCCTCGTAGAAGGTTGTGGGAATGTCCACGTCAGGGAAAGCATCTCGTAGTAATTCCAACAACATCGACATCGCCTTATCAGTGATGCCACACATGCACTTGATATGGTACAATTTGATCAGAAAGGATAATTTTGAATATTTCTGACAACCTTGATACAGAGGACGATCGCTCTCATCCATGAGGCTGAAAATTTCCCGAGCTGCTTCATTCTTGAAGAAAACTCGGTTCGGGACCCTTCACTTCGTCGTGAAGTTGTCATCTTGAACACCAAAAGCGCCGCGAACAGCTTCATTAACCGGATCATCTTGATTTATTTGATTTCCTACTTGTGAGGTTTGAGGAAGATGATCCCCATATCCCATACCACGTTTCTCACCATGAACATCCCAGAATGTATATGCTTCTGGAAAAGGCTTAATAAGAAGATGTTCCATAGCACCTTCTCGTGTTTGCCACTTCTTAAACTTGCATCTACAACAAGGACACACGATCTTGCCATTAATGCTAGCGTGAGAGAAGGCGAAATCTATGAAATTTTTCAATCCCGCTAAATATACGGGAGAAGCTGCGCGGCATCTTGATCCATGACTTATCCATCTCGTAGTAAACAAAGCTAGGAAAGCATACAAATGTGGATACAATGTTTAATTACTATCATCTCGTAACCGGAGATGTTTAAATGCAACAGGGGACAATTTGTAGCGGTTACAAAACCGCGACATCCACCGCAACGAAATTTAAATTTGTCGCGGTTCCTTAACCGCGACAAATTGAATAAAAAATCCGCTTTACCTAGTAGCGGTTTTATAACCGCTACGAATCCGATACCAAATGATGACCGTTATTACATTTTGGCGGTTTTTTCTTTGAAATTCAAAATTTGTCGCGGTTATGAAACCGCTACAAATGAGAATCAAATTTGTGGCGGTTCTTCATTGAAACCGCGACTAATATATTTTGTGGCGGTGAAACTCTAAAACCGCTACTAATGTATTAAAATTTAAAGATTTTTAAAATGTAAATTTTAATAAAAATCATATTTTAATAAAATTTACATTTTCATAACATTCCGAAAAAAAAAAGATAACAAATGTTTAAATTGTAAAAATCTACTCGAAAAAAAAGAAAACAAGTAATTACATTTAATAAAATTGTCATCAAACATCCGGGCATACAAAATAAGAACTAACTATCGGAGCCCGATGATCGATCCGTCTCAAGGGGTCTCTCTCGGGGCGCGCGAGCTCGACCGAGGTAACATCGTCCTCCTCCTCACCAAGAAGATGTTCCGGAGGGGGGGGGAGGCGGGGGAGCCGAAGGGGAATCCTCGAAGATGAACGGAGGGGAGGCTCGGGAGACGGAAGCTATCTGTCGGCAAGAACTCTGTCAAGGCCCCGCAATTGATCGCGCCTTTGCTTCGAGTAGCGAACCAACCGGTTGAGGCTCTCCCGCATGCGCCTAGTCCCGGCCTCATTCCTCGCAAGATCGCGCGGCAACCGTTTCGCTCGGCAACTGCGCGGCAACTTTCTCGGCAATCATCGCATCAACCGCCTCGGGTTGTGACCGGCTCGAGCCGGAGGTCCGGCGCGAGGAGGAGGCCTTGCCGTACACCATGCTAGGCCCGGCGCCTAGCCCAAAGCCCCTAACACGGCCGGGATGCTCGACGGGGCCCACACCGGCTTTCAAAGTAGCCGTAGGATCAATAGAACCCGTGACTCGGGCCGCGACGCTCGTATCTCTTTTGGCTCTCGCTCAATCCGGTCCGGCCGCACATATTTCATAAAACATTAATCAAACAATTAAATTAAATGAAGTTAAATTAATATTTTTTTTTTAACTTACTATTATCTCCTCGCTTCCGAGAGATCGGCGTCCCATCACGTGTCTACATGTGTGCGTGTCCACAACCGCCCATAGTCCGTCCGACGGTTCTCCTCCCGAGCCTTCTCTTGCTAAAAGAATATAAACTTTGTTATTTCTAAAACGAAACAATAATCATTTAACATACGATTAATTTAGCTTTTAATATACCATCTCACTGTAGGTCACAGCAAACATCTTGGATCCTGACGTGTGATTGACCCTTTGAGCTGCCCTGGATCTGGTGTTCCTGCGATAGAGCCGCAAAATAAATGAGTGTTTTGTGCAATTTAGGTACAATAGAAGTGTAGTCAATGTATTTTACTCTAATTAAACCAAATCTATATTTTACTCTATATTTAAATTTTTAAACTACATTCAAACAAAATTAATTAAAACAAATTTTCAACTACATTCAAAACTAAACTATATTAATTAAAAAACGTACTGTCCCGCTGGACTCCTCCTATATTGGACAAAAGTGCCCATTCATTTGGCTCCACGCCGCCCCCGGGACGTTTGCCATCGGTTGTTGCACAGGCATAGTCCCATCTCCATTCTCGCGGTCGTATGCACGACCCTCCGGCTTTTCCACGCTTCTCCCATCTTCATCTTGACATACCTCTTCGCGTTGGCTCGCAGTTTAAACTTTTTCTACATTATAAAATAATTAGTAATTAGTAATTAATTAATAATTATTTAAGAAATATATAACGAAATTAGCCACAATTTATACACCTTAAAACTATTAACATGTAAAATTTAATTACACAACATAACTTACCCGCACAATGTCCTCGAACGCCCTATCCTTGTTTTCCTTCGGGACCTTTTTCCAGTCGTGGAAATAGATTGGGAACCATGCCCAATTCCCACCTAACTCGTGATGTATCGGTTTAACAGTGGCCACGGTCCCGTCGGGCCGGTCCGTGTCCGTGTTCCAGGGGACTATCACGCGATAGTTGTCCCCCTCCCGACTCTGACTCAGCGTATGAAGATCCAGCGTCCTCCGGCTGACGTTCCCATGTGGATCTGCATAATTATAACAAAATTGTTATATTGTATTTAAATTTAAATTTTATTTGTTTCCAATAAATTACTTATACTTACCTTCGACATCCACCGCAAATCCGGTGGAACGAGAAGACGACGGTCGGGGTTCCCTTGCTCCCGCTCGTTCTCCTCATCGAGAAACCGCTCTTCGCTTCATTTAAGGGAAACTCAATGTCGATGTCCGGATTTTCCTCATTGAGGATGTCCTCAATCGATAGAGTTATGCCTCGACCTCCACCTACGGTCTCATGTAGGGTCTCTGGGCTTGGGATTGGCTGATTTACAAAGAGCTCATCAAACTCATTCCCAACCCGAGGGGCGGGATATTTACTCTAGGAGGATTTGAATGGTGATATTTAGAGTCCCACGACCTCTCCTACGGCCCCCGCACTACTACTACCACCCCGATAAACTTTTTCGGTGGTTCAACCGCCTTTCCTTTTCCTTTATCGGGAGAAACCATGATGTTGAAAGGTAAAAGCGAAAAGAGAGAAGTGAAAAAAAAAAGAGAGTGAACGGTACGCGTGAATTTCAAAGGTGAGAAGGTATAATAACCGCTACAATTAGTCGCGGTTATAGCCAAATAACCGTTACAAAATTAATAACCGCGTGATTTATGTAGCGGTTTTATCTAAGACCGCCACTAAAGCCGCGACAAATGTGCCTCGTTTCGGGTGACAATTTGTAGCGGTTACGTAAAACCGTTACCAAATTAATAACCGCGTGATATTTGTAGCGGTTATACAAAGACCGCTACGTCCGCCGCGACAAATGTGCCTCGTTCTATGTGAATATTTGTAGCGGTTAAACAAACCGCTACAAAAGTAAACTTTAGTAACGGTTATTACCAAAACCGCTACTGAGATCTTAATATATTTTTTTAAAAAAATTTCCAAACTAATTAGTTTGATTTATCAAAAATCAAACTAATTAGTTTGGATTTTTTCTTTATTATAATCAAAGCATTCTCAATTATTTTCTTTAATTTCGTTAAAAAATTAGGAATGACAAGTCTATTGAAAATTGTCCAACATGCTCGTGAATATTCGGATTCAAGATAGCCACCGATCTCCCGGGAAAAACTCACTCGACTCATTTTGATCGAGAGATATTTGCCGAGAGAGAAAGGTGGCTAGTATTGAACCCAATATTCGATGGCGTGTTAGACATATTTAGAGGAGTAGAAGTCTTGGTCAATGAATATCGAATTTGGATTGTCATCGAAGGAACCTCCTCGACTTGACCGATCAGGGACAGACAACAAGTTGAGAATGTTCCTTTAGTGATAAAGCCGATTTAGAATATTTTTGAATATTTAAAATTGTTTGTACGGTGGGTTTTTATAGAATAAATTTTGTAGCGGTTATAAGAGAAACCGGTACTAATCTTGAGGTTTTGCCGCGGTCAAGGTGTCTCTTTCTCCTAACCGTGACAAAAGCGTGTCGTTTCAAATATTTGTAGCGGTTAGTTTGTCAAAACCGCTACGAAAAATCCGCAATGAGACTACCCGCCATAACGCGCCAAGGTTTGGCGCCATATTTGTAGCGGTTTGTTTTATTTTCACCGTGACAAAAAGCGAAGCAAAATGGTCAAGCATTTGGCGCCAATGCTTCCGATACTAATTTGTGGCGGTTTGGCTTAAAACCGCTACTAATGTTGAAATTTGTAGCGGTTTGAATTAACCGCTACAATATAACCGCGACAAATAACCGTTTTTTTTGTAGTGATGTTAGTATGTATAATAAGTAGGATGTTGGTTACTGATACAATTGTCTCATCCCGTTGCTCTTAACATTTTTCAAGTGATGGTTTTCGTGGACATTGAAAGAACTCTGGAGGCATAGATGTTGCTCCATATATTTGTATAGCCTCTTTTTGGTTTATTATGTGATGAATTGATATATATATTACCACTTATATACAAAGCCCATATTTTGTAAACTCTGATCTAACTGTATACTGTTGATTAAACTGTCATTGGTTGATGTGCTGGTAGAAGGCCTAAAGCCTTTAGGATTGCGTGCGATTGGATATAGATCCATAGACTCATATTTTAGAAACTTTCAATTACCGTACTTTGATTGATTTGGATGCTATATAGAAAATGAGTTTTTTGTACTAGGTTTATGGTGAATGTTATATTCTAAATTCGGTAAAACTCAAGGTCCAAGTGTTATTCTGTAAATATGAGTAAAGAGGAGTTCTAGTTAGATATACATGTTAGGTGGGTTTTGTCTTCCTTCTAACATGGTTTGAATTGTAAAATATTTATAAAGCTGTTATTATTCATGATCGCTTTAAAATTTTTAGTTTACATTTTTTACCATTTTAAAAATGAGTTAAAATTATGAATTCAAGAAAAGGATTTTACATTAATTATCATCTCCGTGAATTGTTGCACCTTATCGAACCAATTACCCTCGTGGGACCATGCATTCTGTATAAACCTGCTAAAATCATCGTGCAATAGCCATGAAGCAACGAATCTAAACGGTTGCTCACGTCTAGTTCTAATATTTGGACTGGCCGTCGTGTTTAAAAGTAGGGGCTTATAAACTGACTTAAAATTATACAAGACTATTCCCGACGCTTCAAGGAAGGAATCCACGCAATGAAAATGCCATTTGCATGCCGGTCAAAAACCGTGACCGGGAACCAGGATATAGATATCCCGGTCCCATCTCGAGTTTTGAACACCCCTTACTTTGAGATCCTATATTTCGCAACTTATATCTTCATTCATACACGACACTGCCCCATTCTCCGTCCAGGAATTGGTTTCCCTACCTATCCTTTGGATAGATAGGAAGAGTCTATTCCATCTGGACCGTCTAGATAGGATTTGGACAGTTCATATTTACTTTTTTTACTTTTTATTTTTTTTTTTAAAAAAAATTACTTTAATGGGTAGATAATCTAAAATAAAGATAATCACTTAACTAATATTTTTTTTTTAAAATAATTTTTTCATTTAAAAATAACCAAATTAAAAAAATTAAATCTGAATTGTCTTGATAAGATAGACTCTCCCTACCTATCCAATAATAATAGGTAAGGAAACCAATTCCGTGGGTACTACTACAAATTGAGCTGTCCACCACTACCATCGTACCATCCTCCAGGTCCATAGTTTGTTTAATTTTTTTAATCTCTTTAAAAATATTAACCAGAGTCTTATATTAAAAACCATGAGTTATTATATAAGACGAAGGAATCTAAAATGTATGTGGAGACTAACTTGCTTAATCTGAACTGATGCATATATATATATATATAGCATTGGCATTGACGGTCAGAAATTGTTTTCAATATAACGAAGGCAAAACCTCAATAAAAAACAATTTCTGACCGTCAATGCCAATGCTATATATATATGCATCAGTTCAGATTAAGCAAGTTAGTCTCCTTTATAACAATTAGTCACCGTCTTCAATATTCCCTTTGATAGTTGCTCCATCCAAACCGAACCTAGACATGACAAAAACCTTCTTACTATTTGTGGAAATGGCAGCAACAGGGATGAAGACGGTGACTAATTGTCTAGCTCAAGAGTTTTTGGTTTGCCTTGTATAGGGTTAATTTTGTATTATTAAGTATTTATTTTAATATTTATTTTTTAAAAATAATTACAAGTTTTAAGATCCTTTTTAATAAATATTATTTTTCTAGATACTTCATTATATTATACTATAACCTTTGATATAAATTTTCCAGATTAAATTTTAACGAATTATGTTTTTATTTTTATGTAATGTTTTAATATAATTTTATAATATGTTAAATCTTAATCAATCATTTTTTTTTATAAAAAAAACATAAAAAGAAAATGATAGAAATGATGAGAAGAAGATCCAGATAGGATGGAAAATTATGGGTTTCATTCAGCTTGTAACCCCACGTCAGCGTCCTAATATTTTTTTAAAAAAAGAAAAAGACAGGTAGCATGCGTGACGTACGATGCCACTCTGCTTCTGCCATCTGTGGTGTCAGCAGACTGCCATCTCTATATTTTTAAATGTTTCTCCCGTGTTCCTTACATATTCACCCCTACTTTTTTGGGTTTTTTTAGGTGATGTTTCTCCTGCGTTCCTTATATAATCACCCCCTACTTCTTTTTTTATATATTTTTTTTATTTATTTAGATTAAATTATATATTATTTTAAAATATAATTTTTATATTCAGTATTTAGAAATATTTTTCATATAACACCAATATCTTAAAAATTAATTAATTTAAGATACTTAGTATAAGTATATTTCAGGATGCACCATATAATTTAATTTAAATAAATAAAATATATCAAAAAATATCTCCACCCCAAAATTAGATAGATAAATATATAAAAAGTAAATAATAATAATTAAAAAAAGCACCTAATATCATCCCATCCTTGCCCTCACTCACTCCCACTCTCACTTGTTTTATTTCCCAAAGTTGATCATTTTATTCCATGATACAACTAGAGATAATGATTACTCTGAATACCTTCTTTTTTATAAGAACCATTTTAGTTTTTTTTTTTTTAAAAAAAAAAATAAGGACTTAGCAGGAGTTCTCCCAATATTTAATGATTTCTGTCACTCATTAATTATACATACTGTATAAATTAAATGTTAGTGATGCTTACATTTATCATGTTTCTTTCTCTTATGTGCTATTTATAAATAAGGGCATGCTTTGAAAAAAAAAAAAAAAAAGTTGATTTCAAAACATAATTATTATTTTTAACTAGTTTTAATGTTTTCTTAAACCACGTAATTTGATTATCAAGCTCTTATAAATAGGACAAGGAGAGTAATTTTGAAGAAAAATATATAAGGCATATTTAAACCATTGATTTTGATTTTAAATATAAGACTTAATTTCTATATTTATTAATCTTTTTCTAATTTATCCTTATTTATACTCTCTCAATAATAATCAAAGAGATAAAAGAATGTGAAGTTAAGGAAGATGAATATAACATTTTTAAAAATATATGTCATGTTAACTAATTTAACAAAATTTTTTAATTTAATTAAATTAAATTAATGATTTATATTAAGAATGAATCCACGAGTCTTCAACAAAAACTTGAAGTCAGCAAGTAATCAAGAAATTTGACTAAATTCATTGTACTTTTGTGGGTCACATGAGCCCTAGTGCTTGTATGGGCCACCTCAGTCCTCAATGGCCGGTTTGTCCATGCCTAGCTGTGTCTGACATAGTGGCTGGAAATCAATATGGTAAACGAAGGATTATATCCTCGTTGAAGAAAGTGTTGATATTTAATAGTCCGATTTTAAATATAAAATATAACTTATAATATAATTTACACTATAAATTTTATTGGTAAGAGTATTTGATAGTAACTCAGGCATAATTGTTTTCAATAAAAAAAAGTACATGTGCCTTTAGAGTCTAATCCTAGGGACTGGTCTCAACTTGCCCAAGGCTTGACATAAAAGCACAATAGACAACATTATCGATAGTGAAAAGTTTTATTCCATTAACATTTTTTTAAAAAAAATTCTAGTGCATGCACATGTATAACAATTTTAAGATTCATGTAATGATTTTTTTTTTTTTTTAAAAAAAATGATGCCACGTAATTAATATAACTGACTATAAGTAGTGTGATAAGAATGATTGTTGATTCAGCAGACAAGTATCTTATTATTAGAGGCAATGTTATTCAAAACACGATGAGATATAAAATATAGGCACTCTTCCCAAGAGAATTGTTCCATTAACATTTTAAGTGCATTTTAAGGTTTTTTTTTTTAAAAAAAAAAATATTGGAATGTTGCATTTTAAGATTGAGACTATAATTTTAAGATCATTTGATTATTAGGCCTATGCGTATAGTAGCCATAACACTGAGCAAAACATTTTTCAACCCATTACCTTTCAATCCTTTTGTCTTGGGTAGGGGTGGGCATGGGTAAGATTGGACAGAGTGAGACCCCTATCGATACCCAAGCTCGAAGGATAAAGGGCTGCATTTTGTAGCCTGATGCCGTCCATATCCGATAAAAGCTCTAATCATTTCAAACTAGGCAAGGCGGGCTTCTTTGCCCAAGTGGTAATGCCCTATCCTATTCACATATGAAAAAAATAATTCCATTTAAATTTCATAAACATTCCTATAATTATCATATGTCTTAACTTTGCTCTAAATAATAAAATTTCAAATGCATTCGATAATTCCACATCTTGGGATATTTCAAAATAAGTCTACAATTTGAATCTTAAAATTTAAAAACTACAATATGTCTTAACAAAGAAATATATCACTGGATTTATAAGAAATATTTATATAATATATATAGCTACCAGGCAGGACCAAATGAGTAGGGCGCATACCCTACCTGATGCACGGCCTTGCCCACAAAAACACTTAGCCTGATTGTATCCAATTTTTTCCAGGTACCAGTAATCAGACTTGGATAATTTTTTAGAAACTCAAGCCAAGAGGATTTTTTTTTTTTTGGCCGGGCATAGTGATCTTTCTTGGGGCTCAAGTGAGCCACTGAGCTCTTGGACTTTATGACCACCCCTAGTTGGAGGGTACCACCAGTAATCAGACTTGGATCATTTAGAATTTAGAAACTCAGAGGATCACGGTTACCGCTCATTATCCTTCAATCCTATATAAAAGAGTTAAACAACATATTCACTTTATTTCTAAATATAAAATCTCAATCAGCTATATATAAGAGTTTAACTAATTTCGTTATTATCCACAAGTTAGTTATATAACTCTAATATTAATTGAGATGATAGTGATACCAATGGAATCAGTGACATTCACCATACCTAAAAAATCCTTGGGAATATTGATCCAGAAATTAATCAGACCCTTATCAAGTTGATAGCTTAAAGTTGGCAGGCCAGAAAGAATGGAGGAGTTTCACCCTATCAGTCTCTATACGGTCTTATACAAAATAGTTTTACCGAGGTGCTGGCTAACAGACTTAACTGTCTCGACTTGTGCTTCCGAACCAATCTAGCTTCATTGATGGCCGTAATATTACTGATAATATTATAGTGGCTCAAGAAGTGATACAATCCATGCATAATAAACATGGGCGAGAGGGGTGGATGGTGGTTAATGTGGATCTAGAAAAAGTTTATGATAGATTACGATGTGATTTTATTGAGGAATAACTTTATGATGCAAGTTTGCCAGAGAAATTTGTGGGAATTGTCATGCTTTGAATTTGGTCCTGTCGTATGCGAGTTTTGTGGAATGGCCTACAAATGACGGAATTCAAACTCATAAGAGATATTAGGCAAGGAGATCCTTTATCGCCGTATATTTTTGTGTTATGAATGGCAGACAATGGCCCAGCACGTCCAAGAGAACCATTGGAAGCCTATGAGGAGGATGGGGAGAGGAGGACCACCTCGATCTCACCTATTTTTCACTGACGATTTGGTGCCCTTTAGCTCTACCAATAGGAGCCAAGTCCATCTTATAAAGAACATCTTGAATGATTTTTGCACTAGCGCTGGCCACACACAGTAATAATAAGACACAGGTGTATTTCTTTAACAATGTGCCGCAGAATTGCCAAGAGTGGATCATCCATCAAATGGGTTTAAATCGAACGAACGACCTAGACAAAGTACCTGGGCGTTCCCCTTCTAGATACATATGAGTATATTGAGGAGAGGGTAAGAAAGAAACTTTCGGGACGGGCAGAGAAAACTCTCTCACATCTTGCTAAATCAGTCCTCCCAGCCATTCCTACATATGCCATGCAAACTACTAAATTACCCAGTGGTTTGTGTGCAAGAATCGAGAAGCTGATTCGCAACTTTATTAAGTCTTTTTGTTTGGCTGAAATTTTATTTTTAGCTTAAAAGCTACTTATAAGTATAATTTAGGCCAAAAGATTTTTTACATAAAGCTTTTATAATTATAAAAGCTTATTTTATAATGAAGAAAAAGAAAAAGAAAAGAGAACCCATAATCTCTTGATCGACCACCCGCACCGCCGCTGTCACCCCGCCGCCACCCCACTGCCCCCCCCGCCGCCGCCCCGCCCCCTCCACCGCCGCCACCCCGCCACCACCGCCGCCCCCGCCACCACTACCGTCCCGCCGCCACCACCCAATTATAATATACTTTTTATAATAATTTTTATTAGAAAAAGTGCTTACAACAAAAAATTTTCTCAAACAACTTATTTTAAATTTCAGCTTTTAAATGACTTTTAAGCTAAAAAATTTATATAATCATCAAACAACTTTTTTAGCTTTTTTTTAAAAGCTCTTTTTTTAGCTTTAACTTAAAAGTAACTTATAAGCTAAAAATAAGAGGATCCAAACAAGCTCTAAGTATGGTTAACTGGGAAGCAATGTGTCAACCTTTCAAGCAGGGACGAAACTTGAGATAAATATTTGAAATGGTCAAATATATACTCATTAACTAATTAAAAAGAAAGAAATATTTAGGGGCCCAATGTATAACTTTTTGAGAGAAATATATAAATTTTTGGGCCAAATATAATATTTTTTTTAAAAAAAAAAATCTAATTTTCACTAAATTTTTAGGACAATTGTTTTTTGCTTTTTTTTTTTGGGGGGGGTAATTGTAGAAGCTCCGTCGTTGCTTTCAGGAGGGGTGGATATGGCATTAAAAAAGTCGGGGAGCAAACCCAGGCTTTTATAATGAAAATAGCCTTTAAGTTGCGCACTAGACCAGACTTATCATGGGTGGAATGATTTCGACCGGCCCTATCGGAAGAATAACAACTGCTCATACTTCTGACGGAGTTTTGGTCGGAGGTTGAGATAGGCGCATCGATGGGACACGTACTTTCTGCTTTCCGTGATATTTCCAAAGAGGAGGCAGTGTTGATGGTCGATCATCTTGTTGAAACTGGAATATTTTCAGCAGGGATCTACCAGAGCATATATTATCTCATTGCAGGTTTAAGCACCAATTCATATCTTTGCAAGTTATGGGAGGCTAGAAACAAGGACACTTTTCAAGCAGCAAATAAGCTAATATTGATCCAATATAAAACAACTTCCAGGACAAACATCCATTTATATTAATGTCATGAAGAATCCTAAGATGGGGGGAATGGGGGATATAAGTGCTATAACGCTAGACCAGGGAGATTTAAATTCAAAAACAAAAAGAAAAACCTTGTCCACTCCAGACATGTAAATATTTATCAACGGCAACCTCATAAAAACATTACAGGCCCATGATAGGAAAATAAAAAATAAAAAAGAAATGGTGGGCAACTGGAAAGAAGAACCAATCAGTCCTCAAACTCATGCATGTGATCTAAAAGGTAGTTGGCAGCCAATTCCTCATTTTTGTTGCAAGCAAAGTATACCTCCAATACAAGTGCACGATCAAAACCCATGGCTTGAAGCTGAGAGAGGGTACAGATAAATCACATCACAACACTTGCAAATTTAACAAACGAGTAATGTTTTTTTTTTTAAAAAAAAAATGGTTACGTAATTGTCAGTCACAGTGATTCAGAAACAATATATAAATCATCATATCGAAACGAGTAATGTTTGTAACTGACTCTATGCATGTTTGAAATAAACAAGTTCAGGTTTGACCACACGACGGTGATTTTTCCTTTTTGGTCAACAAAATGATGATTATATTTCAATAGGCATGTAAGTGCAGGCGAAAACTCTAAATCCTTCAATTTGCGGCTGTTGAAATAATGCCAAAAAGACAAAAACAACGAAGCAATCCTTCAAATTTCTATACTGGTATTGCTAAGTACTCAGGACAAGAAAAGATAAACAGGCAATTCCAAATGAGGATAGTTTTATTGAAACAGAAATAAACCAATCACCCAATGGTTCACGTAGTTAAAAGGTCAAACTTACTCGTTCAATTGCTTCTCGCTCGTCAGGGGTGACAGCTATCTGTTGGGGCATGGCACCAGCCAGCTGCCCTAGTATGTTCCTAAAGTGCAAGTACCGAAATTAACACTGATTGAGTAAGCCAAAAGAAACCAATCTAGAAGAGAAGAGGTAAAGATCCCTTACCCCTCACCACCTTCCGCTGGTTCATTTATCAGGCGAAGGAAGTCAGTCTGGTGCTCTTGAATCAATCTCATAAGATGAGGATTTTGCTTCCCAAGCTCTTGAAGCATAGGCTGCAATCCACAGAACATAATTCAGCAAGCTACGAAAAAGATGATAGTAAATGTAATTCTATGAAATACCTGGAGTATTTGTGGATTTGCCTGCACCATAGCTCGCAAGGCTTGGAACTGAAACAAATATCACAATTATAGAATCCATGATAGACATGCCTAGAGTCATGAAATCCATATGGAGTGCGGACACAAGAAAGGGAAAGAGAAAATACCTGCTGACTATTGCGCAGAAAATCTAGGGTGCCAGCACCAGCAGCACCAGAACCAACATTGGGAAGGCCCTGTTATAGATAGTAAGCACCCCAGGAAAAAAATCTACAATAATTTTGTTTAATGGCATACTGCAATGTGTCAATCTACCTGTGGAAAAAGGTCTAAAGGATTTGCGTTTGGTCCACTTGTAGTTGTAGGAGCAGGCACTGGCTGTGCAGCTTGTGGAGCTGGTGCAGGAGGGTTTGCAGTTTGGGTATTTGCAGGCGCTTGTGCCACAGGAGGAGCTTCAGCTTGCTCTGGAATACCCTGATGTTGATGGATGATTATTATATAAACCAGAAAGATTTGAAGTAAATTGTGGGGAATAATAGTCGGCCACAATTTCAAAGTCAAGCAAGCCATGCAATGAAATTATCAGTTTCATATAAGCATATTGTGCCACAAATAACTGGTCAGGTAATCAAGATAATTAAAAGAGATATAATATTTACATACTGAGTACAAATATTCAACGGCTCTCTCAGGATTATTGTAAGCAGCACGTAGAGCACGAACTACAGTATCCCTCTCCCAGCTTCCTCCACCCATATCGAGAATTTGCTGAATGGTTCCCTCTAAGTTGGTTCCAGCTACAAGGTTAGATGCTGCCTGCCCATAGACATCAGACTCTGACCTGCTTTCACAAAATTTCTCCTAAGAAACCATTGATGTGATTCTTTCTTTTCAATACTTTTTTTTTTGAGACAAATTTGTCAAATTAGGAAATAAACAACAAGTATTGCCTCATTTTCAAATTGCAAACACTGATAGAGAGAACTGTAAAATCCATGTTTAAACGTCACAAAAACTAGAACTTACACAGCTGTGCCTGAAGCAGCAGGAGCAGGCGCAGGGGCAGGGGCAGGAGCAGGGGCAGGAGCAGGAGCAGGAGCAGGAGCAGGAGCAGGAGCAGGAGCAGGGGCAGGGGCAGGTGCAGGAGAAGGAGCAGGCCTGTCAAATTAAATCTTCATTTCACTACATTCATGTCAAAAATATATGCAATCAAAGTGTCATTATATCAGGTACTCACGCAGCAGCAGGAGCTTGAGGCGTGGTTGAACTTGCAACAGAAGACAAGGTGGGAGCAGCACTTGCAGCTGGAGTCTGTATTGAACACATAATCATTAGGTAATAATTTCAATACTCCAAGAAAGGAATGTCAATTGCGACCAACAAAAAGAGTGAAAATAATAGTAGCATTGGAAAATTATTCTCACCTTGGTTGAAGGTGCAGCAGTAGCAGTAGAACCCTCACCAGATGAGCTTTTGCTCTAGCATAATTATAAAGCATAAACACCAATTATATTTTCAGATGTAAAAAAAGAGCATGGTATTTGCTTTAAAGGTTGGGGTTGGTGGAGGCAGGGGACAATAATGGAATCTTATTGGTTGATGTTGTAAAAACTACTCATTATGTCAGTATAGAAGAAAAGCGCCAAGAGGAAGGCCTTCAATGCTCAACACTTGCACCCACAGACTTCAAGAGAAAATATAGTTGTTTAAGAAAGTTAGAAAATGAGTGTAATGAAAACAATGAAGGACAATAAGCGAACTCAAAAAAAAAAAAAAAAAAAAAAAAAAAAAAAAAAAAGGAAAACAGAGTTTTAGCCAGCAACAAGACTCAGTATTAGTTTACTATTGCTTAAAATTATTAAAGGAAAGCCTGAAAACAACAGATGATCATGGAAAAATTTTGCAGAAAACAATAGAGTTCTAGTCCTTGACAACTTCTTTTGAAATTATTATATCCCAGATTCCATTAAAAAATCGAAATATATGAGCTGTCCCCACTCCATATTCAACACTGATATGTAACTGGTTTTATAAGTTTAATCAACCATGTATTTAACCAAATAATAATAAGTGACATATCAAAGACCAGGTAGTTTATATTCACGAACAAGAAAATTTTACCTTAGAAAGCATAATTACAACAAAACTATTTTCAGCCACTTTATTTTCCTCCAAGGTGGTGCTATCTTTGAGGACCTTCCCTTGATGGATAAGCATCTGTTGTGCAGCGGGATAGACATCTGCGCCCTGAACAGTTTCTATACTTTTCTTCACGTCAGTAACCTGAAAAGAATATTGACAACTTATAGTCTATCTAGAAGACTAATATAATAGCTCAGATGCAAAATAACAAGGTAGGGAGTTCACAAAGAGAAAACATGCAACCCATAAGAAAGAGATCAATTTCTGACATATATGCATTTTTCTTCCTTGAGCTAGTTAGGCAACATTACTTAAAAATTCAACAGCCGGAAATCTACATCAAATAGCAAGGGATAGAAACCGTTGCTTATTGAAAGGGCTACCTCCAAGTTCAGTTAACAGTATCATTCCTCCCAGTTCATCATTCACACAGTTGATTCAAATGTCAGGTTACCATTGTATCTAGAAATTATAAGATAAACCATTCACCATTCACCCAGTTGATTCAAATAACGGTCTTTTGATTTGCCCAGCAGTTGAAAAAACTCATAAGTCCTTCTCTTGGTTACTCATTACCCATGGTAATTTGAAGTTCAATAATATACTGGCTCCAACCTGAATTATACATTCACTTATTGGGGGAAAAAGAGTACTCTACACATCCTTTTAAGATATGCACGAATTTCTGATCTGATACATTAGTAGACATACAACAAATTTATTAATTAAAAATACCACCGATGATTGAATAACCAAGTTCAATATTAGACTAAAATCTCGGTGCAATCTTTCATAATCAATCAAATTTGCTATTTCCAAATTGACAAGAAAATAGGGTCAGAATAAAGGAGCTTTAAAGTTTAAATTCTAAGCAACCACACACTAAACGTAACTAAAAACACCATGGTTCCAAAGGAGTTTGATACCCACACACACCTAATTTTATATCATACTTATGGACTATCTACATATTACCACAAACTGCTCTGAAATTATCATGACGCAAGGCTTTAACAGTGCCAGACCTACTCGTTATCATGTGTCAACATCACCAAACTATCCAGAAAATATTTCTCATTAAGAAGTAGACTAGTGCAGTGTCCACACACTATGCAAGTCTACCATCACATCTGTGTTTCGTAAGATGGCTAGACAAGTAGCAGCTTGAAGAACAAACCAGTCAGTGAATGTTTGAAGTTCCGACACTATTATATTTCACTCATCCAAGAGCAATAGCTCTCAACCACAGCAATTTCACTTCAAGGCTAAATTCGACAATAATATGACGAGTATTTATGCGGGGGGTTTCTAATCGCCCATTAAATGCAACAACGACTGAAATACCCGATCGAAACCACCGAAATTGTCAAAACGAGTGAAATTAAAACCCTAATTACCACTGAATTTAAGAGCTTCCCCCAGCCCGATGACCCATGACCTCTGAAACAATCGAAAAAGAAATCCAGAATTTGCGATATGCCCAAAAAAAAAATGAAAACATCACACGATATTAGATTGAATAGTAAAAAAAAGCAGACAAACCGTGTCTTCTGGCTTCACTTCAATTTCGAAGTGAGTGCCTTTCAGAGTCTTGACGAAAATCTTCATTTTCTGCAACTACCAGTCGATCACTGACCGAACAATCCCAAAATTCTAAACTTGCCGGCAGGTTGTTGCTCCACCGTTCCACAAAGGTATATACCCTAACAGGAGAGACGAAAGCAAAAGAAACCGAAGCCGCAAGAAAGAATCCGGTAGAAATCTTGTTCCTTGACGGCAAGAAGCGTTATTTTTTATTTATTTCTTTCGGGTTAATATAAAATTAAATTATCTTAAAAAATAAGTTAGTAAAGGTGTTTTTTTTTTTCTTGTTCGGATTGTAAATCCATCAATCGACCCATTAATTTCATTAAATTTGTTCCGCGCACAATTATGTTATGATGAGTGGAGGAATTTTTCAATAGACATAATATTTATGCTAATGTCTTAACCCATAGCATTTGGAGCAAGAATTTTGATAATTATAAGGTATTATATTAATTATTTCTTGACTAAATTATACAAAACGCAGCTAAACTTTGTGTAATATTTCAGTCCAATAAAAGAAATTCAAATTTGGCCCAAAAATTATTTATTTTTCAAGCCTAGATTTTTGAAAAAAAAAAAATCCTTTTAACAATTAACAATATAATAAACTCACATGTTAATTAAAAAAAGAAAAAGAAAAAATACTAATTAAATCCGATTGAAATATAAAATTCCCAATTCAAACTGACAAATTTTAACAAATTCATTATCCGATCAAATGGTCTAATTAGATTATTAGATGTTAAGAAGGAAAATTAGATTATTAGATGTTAAGAAGGAGTTCTAGCAATTCCTCTCCATCTTTATCCAAATGAATGAGTCACAATCAGACATGAATGACTTTCTATTACTGTACACTATAATTCAGAAAATGATTTTCTATTACCGTACACTATAATTCAGAAAGTTTTCGACTTTCAAGTTGTTTCAATTTCGCAGGAAGGTGCTTCGTTGATGGCCGAATGGAAATCATCATCACTGTGCAAATGAATGCAACTTTTAAAAGCCCAACAATATAATTTCTCCAATTGCTTACCCAGACACCAGTTGAAAATACTTTTCAAGAACAATCTTTCTTCCCAAATTTAAAACCGGGACTCTAAATTTAACAAATTTCTAAGCAAGACAACGAGATTACTTGAGATTTCACAATTTTCTCGATTTCCCAAAACAAAATAAATAAATAAACTTTTGAAATATTCTTTGTTTTGAATTATGTTTAAATTTTTTTAAACTTACCATCATAATCATTCTTTATTTGTTGTAAAAATAAAGGAAATCCGGGATAAGAAAGAAGATCCAGAGAAGAGAGAAAATTTGAAAGAGAAAGGAGGGGGCAATTCTAATTCATTTGTGTTTCTAGTAATTACAATATTTTGTACAAGAATTCTATTTATAGGCCTTGAAAAGTCAAACCAAGAGTCACCATTAATTTGGCTTTTAGAATTCTGATTAGGATATTAGTCAATATGAATATTTACATAATTAATATTCATCACACTCTTTCTTGGATGTCTATTATAAATGTGTTTCATCAAAAAATTTAATTAGGAAAAATCTAGTGGAATTAAAACCTAGCTTAAAAAAAAATTACACAATACATATTGAAGCTGCTTCATTAAAAAATCTTACCAGTAAAACCTTTAGAACAAAACATTGGTAAAGGAAAATAGTACAACATAGTCTTTACTCTCATGATGACATCATGAGTTTTATTCCCTTAATAATAACATCACTTCCAATGTTTTTTTCCAAGCATATCTTCCTTTTAGCCATCAAACCATGAATGATGTATTGTCACTAAATGCTTTGCTCTAAAATGTATTCTTTTAACAAATTTTCTGAAAATATCAATTTATTCTATCTTTATTTTGTTCACTTTAGAACAATAAAACAAATTTATTCTTAAAATAACCAAATATCATTTTTATTCTCCACTATGTACCTGCAAGAATTAAATTTTACCTGTACAATCATAATGAATACAATATTAACATGGTATCTGAATATTCTTATAAAATATAAGGTACTTCTAGAATATCAAATTCAATATATATTTTGCAATTAAAATCATCTTTGGGCATGCTTACGGAATTTTGGATCCCTTAAGGATTCTTATGTAAACTTCACTATTTAGAGATCCATATGCATAGGCCATATATAACAACATTTAACAGACGCATAATTTTTCTTTCATATAGTTAGCTTCCAAACTAATAATATATACATAATTTTTGTATCCACCACAAAGTCATCTGCCACATCATAACCATCAATATACTTCGTGAAAATCTTTATTTTCATATAAACACATAAACATCAACATATCCTAGGATTAAATGCCTAATTTGCCACGGAAGTATTAGTAAGGGGACACACAGCACCTGAAAGTTTTTTTGGTACCAAATTTGCCCCGGAAGTATGAAAAAGGTAGCAAATTTGCCCTACCGTCATAAAAGTGACATGTGGACCGTTAAAATTACAAAGGGCTTCCAAAGAAACGCCATGAAAGCTTAGGACGGTCAACAATGGCACATCTCATTTTCCTTTCATCAAATCTTATTGATTCGAAACGAGAAGAATGGGCCAAGTGAATCTCACGCAGTTGAATCCCATCGACTTGATCTGTTTGGAGATCACATCCACAGGTTGCTTGCTTAGACCTTCTGCAATTAAGGGTTCCAGATGCGACACCCAATTCACACACGCTAGCTTCACTCGCTCGCCATCTTTCATCACGATCCACCATGAATTCGTGTACAGTGGTTGAGATGACGCCGTTAGAAGTGAAATTGTAGAGAGACAGAGCAGAGCCAAAAAGCTTAACATGAAGAAGGGAGGCGTCGTCCCCATCTTCATCGTGTTCATAAATTGCTTTCGATGAGCTTGTGGTTTGATAATAAGATAGAGTAGAGCACTATGCTTTTATATTAATGGTTTTGTCTTGTACTATTGTTTCTTGCCTTCTTTTTTTTTTCTTGTTGCGATAAGGATTGCTAGAGTTGCTACGCCTGATACTTTTGATTAGATCTATGTCTGATTGTTCTGATCTTCAAACTAAAATGCGAAGTGAAGTAGAGATCCTCCAGGTGGGATTTGAGAACCATGGGGGAATCTATGCGATTTGTTTAAACAATCTCTTACAACTATGTTTCAGAATAATTTCTGGAAATTTGCTTCATAGATTAAATTTGGTTTTTTCGCAATTGGAATTATCTTTTCGTAAAGATTGTCCGGTGTTTGGTTGTGCAAGGAATGGAGAGATGGGATTTGGATTTTGAAGCACGAACCGCCTGAGAGAGGAGAGAGAGAGATGAACAAAATGCCTGAGAGAGGGGAGAGAGAGAATTGTGGCTTGCTTTAATTAATAATTATAAACTTCATTGCTTTGGATTCATGTCAAGCAAACACTTCGAACCAAATCAAGTGCTTCTTTAGTTTTCCATTTTCTACCTTCCTGAAGTGATGAAAATTGAAATACTCTAGAGTGGTGCCTTTAGAGATCTGGTGAAGCTTGGGAGGATCTGGTTCCTTTACAGATTTGATGACGGACAGAGAAGAGGGTTGGCTGTGAGGGAAGATAAAGTGCAATTGTTGACTATGTAAGCTTGCATGGCGTTTCTTTGGAAGCCCTATGTAATTTTAACGGTCCACGTGGCAGTTCTGTGACGGTAAGACAAATTGGCTACATTTTTCATACTTCCGGGGCAAATTTGGTACCCAAAAAACTTTCAAATGCTGAGTGTCCCCTTACCAATACTTCAATGGCAAATTAGGTATTTAACCCACGTATCCTATAATACTACAATATTTCTAGTGTTTGGATTGCAAGTCCTTAACTGTCACAGTATAATCATATTTGCATTCTGCTTTTTTTTTTCTATTTTTACTTTTCTTTTGGGTCAACCATCTTTATGTCTACTTCTTATGACATATCTTTATATTAGATCCTCATTTGATCACATGATATTATTTTCAAAACTGTTGTTGACAATTTATCTTTTTGGTTCTATTTTTTCAGTCGTGACATAACTTAATAATATTTATATTACTTTTCAAGTATCTAAACCTTTGTTAAGTTTTTGCAATTAGTTATATCTCAGCAATATTTTGGAGTATCTACCTCCTTAATATGATCATCTTAATTATATGCTCCACCTTATCTATAATATTTTTTTTTTTTGATACACATAGTAGAGGAGGGGGCAGGGTTCGAACCCTGGACATGGGGGAAGGGAGCCAAACTCCCATGCCACTGCGCTACTAAGGTGCTGGCTATAATATTTATATTTGAACCGAATGGTTTAATATACTTCGGGCATGTCTCGCTTTTATCTATATTGACTGAAGCATTTTTAATTAAAATATGAGATTTAGTAACTCTCATTTTGGTCTCATGAATTCATAGCCTGAAGAACTTATGGTTCATACTTTTATATTCAAGGATCTATACTTAATGTTAATAATGCATTCTATGTGTTCTCTTTTCTAGCTATTCAATTGCTCCCCCTCATGTTAGAAAAACATTATCAAATGACAATTGGCTAATCATGTAATATAAATCTTCTAAATCCATTTGTTTCCTTTTAAAATCATTATGTTGTTTCATTTAAAGGAAAACAAGAAGAAGGTCTTTACGCAACATTTATCTCAATTTTCTTTCAATACATATCTATATGCATTGTGGTGGATTAATTGGAAGAAGCATTGCAGATTCAATCTTTTTTAAGATGGAATATGTTTGGCTCCTAACCACTTTTTTAACATCTGTTATAAAAAAAACGGACATTAATATGGGGTCGTTAAATCTACTTTTTGTAATAGTATTGGGACACTTTTGTTGGCTTATATAAGTACTACAATGTGTAAGATCAAATATGTCAACATTGAAAAAAGAAGTTTTGTTCTCATAAGCATTGAACTAGCTATTTATAGAGGCTTTAATAAATTATTTATGGATCGTATAATTTAGAAATTCACACTCAACGTAATGATTGATTCAAACAATCTTGCAAATTTTAGGTTGTGACCTCCGTGGCTGAGTCTGATTCCTCCCTCCACTGTTGTTTTGATCTTTTTTTTTCAGTTTTACTATGATTTGTTTTTCCTTTTCTTCTTCTGATTGATCTGGAATTTTAGATCTGTTAGTCCCATTCTTAATTTATGCTCCTCCCTCTCTCCCTCTTCGTTTATTTGGATATGCTAATTTTTGGATTTGAATGAATGTTTTTTTGTCTTTGTGGGGAATATTTAGCCACAAAGTTCTGAAACTACTATGTGGGTAAGACATAATGATACAAACCTGAAGCTGAAGATGCCACAAACGGCATTACGGCCTCAAGTTTAGGGGCTTAAAAAAAAAAAGCAATATGGCGTCCTAAATTATTTTGGACGCCATAAATCTTCACTTGTTATGCCCCTAGATAGGCGTCCCCCAAAAAAGGATGTAAAAGGGGATTTTTTTTTTTAAAAAAAGGACGTTAAAAGACTTTTTGTAGTAGTGCATGCTATTTCAATAGGTCTATATATTTCAGTTCGACATATTTCCAAAAATGTGAAGATCCATTTCAAATCATAATTAATGATAATCAATTTTCTTTTAGAACAAGCAACATATAATAACTCTTGAATTATACAATACATTGGCTATTCATAAAGAATTTATTGGTTCTTCAATGGATGTCACACATAATTTTCAAAAGTTTGTATATGATTCGGATGATCAAACAAGTCGTGCCAACAATAATTTTTTTTTGGGTGAGTAAGTTTCGGTCTTGTAACATGTTTCTTAACCAACAATAAACTTTTCAATTTCTATAAGATATTGGTTAAAAGTAGCAATCAGATATCTTTTTTTTTTTTTTGGGAGATCAGTAGCTTTGTGATGAAGTCTATAAGTAGAATTTTGCAATATTAACTCACTTGTATTTTAAGAATCTCCTCTCAAATGTGAATCGTATAAATAAGCTTCCTTTATTCCTGTTTTTCAAAGACATGCCAGTATATAGTAAATTAATAACTTATCTTTCACTTCAAAGGTCAAGTATTTCATGTTTCACATACAATTATAGATATCAATCATTTTGAAATTAAAACTAATAGGGTAAAGAGTTTTTGTTTCTTCTCCAAGCAACGAGCATTGTTTCAATTCCAATTCATTATAAATAATAGTAGTAAAAAAATTTCTATGAAATAAATTTATGTTAAAAAGCGTTTAGCAAGATTTAAATTTATATTCACCTCCTTATAAACTTCAATGAAATTTAAACTTGTGACTACCTCCTTACAAGATAAGACTACTTAGAACCTCGATAATAACTTGTTGGTTATTTTTTATTATTGTAATTCTAAATAAAATAATTAAGTCAAACACTTAAAAAAAAATTGTATCACATGTAAATGATGTAATTGAGCTAGCCTTTGATAGTTTCCATTAAAGATAATAAAAACGAAAACGATCGCTGTCCTGACTTTTATCTCCCTCCGTATATATTCTTCAATCCACGGTGAGAAGCTAACTTGACGACGTTGCGTTGTTGCATCTCGATGGCACTGGTTCGGAGTTCAGATCCAAACCCGAATTACTATCGTCCGTAAGATCTTTAACGCCGTCTTTGTGGTCGCCGTCGTCTCTTTGGAAATCATCCGCCTGGAACGACGGCTCCCAAGGCTTCGCCGTCAAACTCCGACCCGACCCATGAGCCCTCTCAAAGTACTTGACTGCCACGCGTATCCTCCTCAGAATTGCAAAGAACTCCTCCACCTCCTCCTCGTCTTCTTCTTCTGGTTCAGTGGTCTTCTTCTTGTTCGTGATCATCTGCTCTGCATCATCGTCGCCGTCACGCTTTCTCTTCTCGAGACCCATTATTGTGTAATACGGTGCCGTTGAACAGAGAATATGGGATCATTGAGGAAACGGGTTGTACTTATATAAGAGGCCACACGGCAACTTGGAATAGAGAATTGGACACCTGTTTTTCGTGGGTGGTGTGGACGGAGTGACGTCATCTGCTTGAGGTGTGATGACGTTACAACGGTGATGGGTGCAACGTGGCGGCACTGTAGCAGGTTAGAAAATTTGGTAGACGGTGGAGAACCAATTTGGTGTGGAAGCTCAGAGGTTGACGTCAACCTAACACCGTGGTAGAGTCGTGCCCGTGGTTGTTTAGATTAACAATAAAAGTTGTTTTTTTAAAATAATTTATAATATAAGGGATAATTATATAAGAGAAGTTTTGCTTAAAATTAAGTGAATGTGTTTTTGCATCTCTAATTCAAACATGTCCTTAATATTCGGTTTAGTTCAGTCTATATTTATTTGGAGTCACTTATTATAAGTATGATAAAACTTCTTTTACAAACTTATATATCCCTTGAATCACGATTGGAAGACAACTTTTGAAAGTTCAAATTGTCATTCCAAACAAGCTCCAATCAAGTTGAGAAAAATCAAGAGATTAAGGAGAAAAAGTGATTCATCTCTCAAGATGTGATGAGTCAATATTTAAATTATTACCGGGATATATGCCTACACGTGTCCATAATGTCTTGATTAAGATTACCTCAAAAAAAAAAAATACAAGTTGCTGTAAAACAAATAAAGTTAAAAGAAGACAAGTTTTGGAATAAAATTTAAAAAATAATCGGATTATTAAATAATTGTATACGACGCGGTCCAATTTAATTAATATTAATTCCACAACAAGCTGGGGCTAAAATGTATAAAAGGAGAAAATTATTTAAGTAGACGTAAGAGCTGAGGGACCATGTGGCTTCTAGAAAGCAAAGGAGGACCATTTCTATCGTCACGCCAATCTCTCAACGAAGACGACTGAGGACATATCTTTTTTCTTTCGGCCGAAACAATTGGTTGTTCGAACCAAAGGATCAAACATAGATCCCCACACGGCATGTACACAAGTGTTACTCCCTTCAATACTTTATATAAGATATTAAAAGTAATTAGATACAATAAATGTATATAAAATAAAATTTATTTTTAATGTCATCATTTATATAAAAGTTAAGAAGTAATTTGGTCAACAAACTATTACCTCATGAGCACCCAGCATAAAAAACTTTTAAGTTGACTAAAAATACCAAAAAATTTCTAAAAAAGTGCAATCGCATAAAAAATGGAGTAAAACTTTTTTTTGTGTTAAGCTCATGAAGTAAAAAAGTTTTTTATGCTAAGTGCTTGCGGGAGTTAAGGGTGGAAATAGGTCAAGGGCCTTGGCCTGCCTGGCCTATTTCTGGCCTGGCCTATCAGGCTAAAATGCCAGGCTTGGGCCTTTTTTAAAACCTGTTTATCTAAATAGGCCAGACCTAGGACCTCCCTATGAGTCTGTTAGACCTGTTATAAGGTATAATTATAAATTCATATTTAAATAGTAATTATTATTGGAAATAAGCAATAATTACTATTTCTTACAATTTTATCATATCATATATTTAGGAATAAAATAAACGAAGACTAGTTCATAAAAATAACATAAAAAAATCATGAGTATTTAATATGAACAAATTTCCTCATGAAAATTTAAACTTTAATTCACTGTCATTCTAAACCTTATTAGTAAGTCCCATATGATCAAATGTCACATATCAAAGAAACTGAAATTAAGATATTAGTATATTTTAAATTGATTAACTATTCTGAATTTGCCTCTATTTAACAATAAGTATTAAAAAGAGATGTTATACATTTTTTCTTACATATATTTTTAATAGGATAAAATTGAAAAATAATTATCGATGACCCTCATCAAAGTGAATCTACACCTAGGATAAGTTTTTTTTAAGAAAATAAAATTAATAAGGACCAAAGTGTACCTTGTAAGCTCATAGGCCTTAACAGGCCACAGGCCCAATCAAGCTCTTATACAGGCCAGACACAAGCTAAAAAAAACCTGTAACATGCCACAGGTCAGGCTCAGGCCACCTTGTTGTAAAACATGCGACCTGTTAAGGGTGAAGCCTGGCTTGGCCTATTTCCACCCCTAACTGGAATAAAAAAAAATTGTGCTGACTACACATTTTTTTATTTTTTATTTTTTTGTATTTTTTGTCCACTTAAAAGTTATTTGTCTTTGAGCCCCGAGATAATAGTTCATTGATCAAATTGTTCTTTAATCCTTTATATAAAAAAGGAAGAATGTGTTATATTGAGTTTTTCAGTTAAATTTAAGAATCAAATACAATGTGACATGTGCAATTTTTATAATTAAGTGAGAGTAAAATAGAGAGTTCATAAGAAAAAATTCAGATATCTCCTAACAATATTTTATAAAATGGAATAAAGTATAGTAAATTATTGAAAGCAACGGAGGAAATACTATTCTTTCGGCCTAAATGGTGGTCCTTAGGACCTTTCTACCTACTAGATTGGGCCAATTGTATGCACATCTTGGAGTTTGGCCCCACAGGAGGCTAATTTCTTAGCGTGTGACGAATTAAGGGTCGTGCATTCGATAAAAATGACTATGTTTATGTTTAGTGTCCAATAGTAATTTGAATATGGTTATTTTTAATAGGAAGATATAGGGTTAATGTGTAAATTTATATCGAAAGTTTTCATTGAATAGCAATGTTGCTTTGAAAATTTTTTTCATATTCAATATCGCTTTAAATGTTTCAAAACGTAACAAAATTGTTCTATATGTTGATCGTTAACTTTTTAACGGCAAGAGGCAAACATTGAACCTAAAAAACTTACAGGTTAATATTACTCTTCAAATAAAACTTTCAAGGTAGATTTGAACATTCACCCGAAAATATATATATGTTTATGAAAAAAAAAAAAATTGGTTTGAATGAGAGGAAAAAGAATTTCATGGAGTAAAATACAAGCAAATGTATATTGTATTTTTGAAATATATGTTGATATATACTATATGAATATATTCTTGATAATTTTCGTTATAAAATTTTCAGTCAAACTCCAGCAGGCCGGGATCTCCCCACCATGAATATATGTTGATACATACTATATGCATGTTTTCTCCTCATTTTTATTTTTTTAATAAAAAATTTAGACAAATTAGATCTCATAAACCGATTAACACCAGAGCTAATCTATTCTTATAGAAGTACCAACAACTTATTTATCAAGAACCTAAATCCATGCGATATTTGCATATCATGCATGGGTTAAATTGAAAGGAGATTAAATAAGCAGTTTATGTCCCAAAATATCAAATTATTTAAGGATTAAGTAGCAAATCCGTTCCGGAAGCATAAGGTTAGGAACAATGTTTCCCTGTTTTTTCATCTCAATACTCAGAAAGTTCAAAAACGTAGTAATGTTATCCTAACCTTTCAAAAATTAATGTTGACTTTTAACTTTTTAAATGGAAATGTGTAACATTGCTACATTTTAAAATTCCCGGGGTAACATTGAGACAAGAAAAACTTTCAATGTAATGTTGTTCCTCAGCGAAAACTTTCAGAGTAAATTTGCTACTTAACCCATTATTTGATGGGAGCTAATTTTTCAAGATTTATAGGAAAAGTCTATATGACGTTCATAAAAAAGGAATGCATTTATCAAAAAAGTCCAACAAATTAGTAGCATGGACTGACAAATTTTAATATATTGGTCCATGCTGCTTACTTTATTATTTATATTTTTTGGTTATCACTTTTTTTTTTTTATCTCATAGTGATTTTCCCAAAATGAATTGCAAATACTGATTCAAACTATTGAAAATTGAAGTTTCAATAGCAAATCAAGTATCTAAGTTTAAATGTAACTCTTAGTTTGCAATTAACATTTTTATTTCTATTTGTTTGAATGGATATTTATAAATGGTTTAAGAATTACTTTATCATAAACGGAACTGATATTTAAATTTGAAACGATAAACTTGAGATTTTTTTCAGCACAAGAGAAAGGTTAAGCCGTAGGACACATCTAGACTGGACCAAACCTTATGCACATGAATGAATGATTGAGGACAATTTTTTTTAATTTTCACACTATGCTTCTATTTTGAGAGAATCTCTGTGAGGGTTTAAATAAAAATGTAATCATCAAAAAGTTTCAATAACAAGTAAGCTAAGGCATGAGCCTGTGATTTTTTATACTAAAACCTATCATTTCATATTTGTTTGATTTGATGAGGTTTGTCATGTTGAAAATGAAGCTTAGGGCCCGTTTGGTATAGAGAACATTTAAGGAGGGAAATGAACTTATAGGAGGGAAAGGAATAGAAGGGAAGATTGAGAGGAACTTAAAAGGTTAAAATTGTTTGGTAGACATGGGAATGGGCGAAGTTGAAGGAAAATAAAATGTTTGATTTGAAGAATTGGTTGTAGGTTAAGTGGGAAGTAGAGGCAAAATTCCCAGAATGCCCCTAAAAATAAAATACTCAGAAAAAAACTAGAATGAATTTTTTTTTTTGGCCATCGGAGAAAAACGACAATGATAAACTTCAATTAAACACCACAAGAATAAATGACATAAATCGACAGAAAAAGATCCCCTCAATTTGATCAGTAAACTACAGTGATAAACTTCAACTACAAAATAACACAGATGTTCAAGTTTGAACTAAACAACCAAGTTCGAACTCATATTATAATGTAAACCAGTAACTTTTTTGGATTGTGTTTCTTGCCTTGTGGAAGTGAAAATCGAACACACAACTATTAATATTCTTTTGGTTTTTGTCTTGGAAATTGAAAAGCGTGAAAAGTAAATTACCAATGCTCATAGCTTTTTCCTCCTCTATTTTTGAAGGTGCAGTAAATTTCCTTCCTTTCCTGGTCAAGAACCCACTTTACCTGGAATGTCGATTTTTGCTCAGTACGCCTCTTTCCAGCTATAAATATTTTTCATGACACTGCAACTTTGCTGTAAAACTAGTCTCCTTAATCATTTCAAAGAACAAGAATTACCCGACACAGCTCACAATTAAAAGAAAAAAAAAATCACTAAAATTATTTCTCGACTCATATCCGCGCTGCGTCTTCAACTCGCACAAACAAGCCATCGCCATTCTTACCCCGCATTGACTCACAATGAACAAAGAAAAGTCATTCACTCTCACCTCGATTCGATCTTCCTTGCCTAGTCCTTCAATTGAAGCTTCTGTCGTCTCAAACTTGTTTTCGGTTCCTTCCCCTTCTTCTAGCTCAAAGCTTGATTCGTTTTTATAATTTGAGAGGGGTTTGTTTAGTCATAAATTTCACTCTCTCGGGGAGTTTTTCAAGATCCCGCCACTTTTTGAGGGAGCTGAGGTTCCCACGTTTATGGGAGCTTCGACAGTAGCAGGGATCTGAGTTGCCTGGAACTTGATGCGCCAAACATGATTTTGGCGTGGGAACTGGATTAAGTTCCTGGAACTTCTCCTAAATCCTTTCAACCAAATGGGCCCTTAGTGTTGTTCCAAAAGAGAACATATCATTGCATACTTGTGGAATTTTTAATGATTACGTTAACTCCTTAAAACCTCGTGATTCCTTTCTACTTTCTGTCCGTTCCTCAGTCTCTTGCCGTTCCATCAATTGATGTGTTTTGGAGGGATGGAGAGATATAAATGGGCCCACCATTGAGATTTCTAAAACTTATTGGGCCACATTCCCATGATTTTTCATCACTCTGTGGGCTAACCAAGGTCTTTAGGACCTTTCTTGTTAGCTAATAGATGGGAAAATTTTATATCAAGAAAAAAAGTAGATGGGAAAACTGCAACCAAAGTCTCAAATAACAGAATTAATCACAATTGGTCCTTAAAATAATCAAATTACAGTGAAGTCTCACAGGATCTAGGTGATATTAGTTCCAAATGTGAAAATACAATTGTGCCCCTTTCGATTTGAAACAAAATCATGAGTTAGGGCTCAAATCATTCCAAAAAGCTTTGAACTCTTCTCTCTCAACACTCACGCCTCACATAGTGAAGGTTGAAAACTTCCGAACAACAATGTTTGGAAGGCCTGTGAGGAAGAGTGAGAGAGGTGATCAGTGCAAATGAGAACTGAGGGGAGAGAGGCAAAACAGTCAACTATGGGAGTGAGAGATGGCGGCGACAACGATCTTCTTAAATCTTAGACAACCACAACAAATGACGAGGATTGACGATCATAGTGAAGAACATGATGACTGGCGATGAAAGACAAAGAAGAAGACGATGAGCATGGTGAGAGAGATCGGTGGGTGAGTATGAGAGAGATCGATGTAGATGCGAGATATTTAGAGCTCGTTTATTTTTAATGTTAATTAAAAGAGGGCGAAATGGTCATTTCATATTAGATTAATATTATCTGTCTTATGAGACTTTAATGTAATTTGATAACTTTAATAGACTTGTTTGTGATTATTTCTCTTATTTAGGACTTAGTTGCAATTTTCCATAGATTGGACCTATGTACAGCTTATCAAGACCTAAACCTAATGAATGCTACCTTTTTTATTGGTCAAATAATGAATGCAACCGCAACTCTGTAAGTGAGAGGGAAGGGAGAAAAAATCCCAATTATTAATATATGTCCTCATGATTGACGGATGACCACATTTTCTGGGTTCAACAAAGTGCGTTTCTGGCCTGATGAGGGGTTTGTGCTGGTTTGGATTAGAGTTTAAAAATTACATTTACGTAAGTCGAAGTAAAACTTCTCTCATATATTTACCTCATACAACATAAGTTACATTATAAAAGTATCTTTTACCGCTAACCCAAACAAATACTTATTTAATCATTATTTTATTTTCATGAAAATATTTAGTTATTTTTTTTAAGTGGATCTTGCACTTCTTAAAAGTAGTTGAGTGCATACTATACCTCCATTATGTATAAAATAAATGACCGAGGCTTTTCATGTCCTCATAGTGTTTTGTTTTTTTGTTTCTGTAATCTCGCTCGTGTCATGTTCCTCGTGCCCCTCTAACTTTTTTGCATATCTTTTCTGGAAGTAATTGCCAGGTTAGTGAAAAAATCTTATTTTAAGATTACGATCAAAGCCAAAGTGAACGGAATTAATTGATTTTTATAAAAGTTCTCACTTTTCTCAATGTTTGGATCCCATACACGATGAATTGACTTACAAATATATCTGTGATTCAACTCATATCTAGTTTGCAGACTGAAGAAGATTACATGGAAGGTTGTAACAAGCTTACAAAATTTCATAGCATGAGGTTATATTTATATATAGTATGTTAGGATTGGGCTCTGATAAGCAATTTAATTAGAAGATGGCTCTATATTAGAATATTCATTATGCCAATTCGGATATTCGCTTGGTGACTCTAAGAGGTAGAGAATTGACACAATAGTTGACTTTCATTCCTCTGAGATCGAGTGGATACGATACTCATTCTCCGTTAAGCAAGTCCTTAGTTTGAGGCTATGAATGGAGTAGGTGACATTGGTAACTCTTCCCTCCCATCAGAGAGACCAACCTATGACAAATCCAGATTAGTTTGGCTTTGATAAATCCTCAGAGTTAAAAAGAAGTAGGCTAGAGACCAGATGCATATGCACAAAAATAAGAGATTAAAAGTAACCATCCAATTATGCATCAAGAGGTTGCAAATTTGTCTAATCTTATCGTTGAGATTCTCTTGGCTATGTTTGTTTTGAAGGGAGGTTAGGAGAGGAAGGGGAGGGGAGGAAAAAATTAGACCATTATACCCTCATATTTTTATCAAATTCCAACTTTGCCACTCTTGTTTCTTTCCTTCATCTTCAACCTTAATTTGATCCAGCACCAGAACCAATCCCATGGCAAAGGCACCATCAAACCCTAGCTTCACGCAAATCGTGAACACTTCCTTCCCCAGTAACATGCTCGTGCTCTAATCCACTTTCTGTCGGATCTCTGCCATCGATTCCTTCTTCTCATTGTACATCGTACAATTCCTCTGCGAGAAGCAACCTTTGATTTGGAAGTACAGCTGCTTCTCTCCTCCGTCGGTGCCGCCGTTGCTGTCACCGTCGGACACCTACACCATCACGCTCACTCTCTACCTCTCGATGATTGACGATCTCTTCACCCTAAAGATCGGCTTATCCCCTTTCATCCTCTCTCCCTTATACTCTTCCCACCGTTGATGCAGGCTTGGCCTTTGTTCTCATGGGCGCTATCCTCGTCATTTGGAAACTCGTTGGGGAAGCTCAGATCTTGAAAATCGTGATGTCCAAAGGTTGAAGATGAAGGAAAGAAACAAGAGGGTCAAAGTTGGAATTTGATAAAAATATGAAGGTATAATGGTCAAAAAAATTCTCCCCTAACCTCCCTTCAAACCAAACATAGCCTTAAGATAAGTCGTCATTGATAGATAAGTTGCAAGGCTTCTATAGAGACAAAATTATGTGGTAATCTTCATTCCAACTTATGTGAAAAGTTCCATGTATCCCCATAATCTCCACAAATGTTCAAACTCCATAGATAACCAACAAAAAAAAGAACACACTTTTTACCTCTCTTTTTTTGTTGTTCAGAAACCACCTTTTTTACCTATGTCCCATTGTGTTTTAGCAATGGTCAAATCTTGTCTAATAATGTTGAATATTAACTATATAATTATATAGAAATTAAAATATTCACTCTCCTTCACACACACATCACATGACCTAACTGTACAGTTAAAGTTGAGGAACCCAAGGCTTTACAAGGCATATTTTTTAAAGAAACTCACTCGATATGAGACTCATTACACTATCTTTAATTAAGTTTAGTACTCTATCAGGTCTTTAATATATGATCTAATTAGGAAGTTAGTCTTGATCCTAAATATAAGATCTAAATATTTTTCAATCTGTTTTTAATTTACCCCTATTGATATTTTCTTAATAATAATTAAGTAAGAGAGAGGTGGAGAGAATTAAGAAAGATCATTTGGGTGTTCTAGAAAAAAAAAACATGCTTTATTAACTAACTTCCTTAATTAAATTAAAGGGTCAAGGTGCAAATTTTTTTTAATTTACCCCAATCAACAATTGATATTTTCTTAATAATAATTAAGTAAGAGAGTCGGCATTTCCAAAGGTGGACTCACCCTCTTAAAATTAAGTCCATAAAAGATCATTTGGGTGTTCTAGATCCCAAAAAATTTTAACTTAATTATGTTTTATTTGGTGTTTTTTTTTTAACTTTTAAGTTATTTGGTGTTATTTTTCACTTTTTAATTAAATTAAATTAGATATATTAAAGTAGATATATATGTCTTCTATTAATGTTGGGGGCAGAAATACTTATATCTAAACCAATAATATTATATTAAATACTAATTAATTATTGACCTCAAAATAGTAAACACTAATTCAATAGTTAATCAAAAAATATATTTATGTACTGTCCTTTATGCACATGTATCCTTTGAAACAGAAGTCTTTTTTTATTTAAACTGTTCAATAGAAATCTTGACTTTGTAAAATATGACTGGGCGATGGCCTTTTTTTCGGGGGAAATTATAAAATACAACCTGATCCCAAATAGTAACTAACAATCAAGAGGGTGAATATTAATTAATTAATATAAGAATATAAGAAAGACGAAGGTCCAATAATATGATTTTGTCCTCACGTGCTATACTTACACACTTTTTTAATTTCCAGCATTTAATTAACCTTGATTCCCGCTTAACGTTTTATAAGTTCTACTCAATCTTCTTTTCTTTCTTCACTCTCACGCATACGCACTTTCTTCTTTCTCTTTTCGAAAAACAAATAAGTCTTTGCATAATTTTAAATAATATTCTATCCGGTTCTAAATATACTACAAAAATTGTACTACAAAATACAAACTTTATATTATATTTAGGACGGAGGTAGTATCACTTAGTTGCCTCAAAATATAAGTAGCCTTCACATACACTATATAGCTTACGGAGGAGGGGAACAGAGAGAGAGAGAGAGAGAGGAATTGCTGAAATGAGGGTAAGAGCACTCCTACTACGACAAAAGTAAATTTAACGATACTGATTAACAACCAGTTTTTAGAAAACAAAAATTTTTTTGTAAAAAACAGTCTTCTATAATAAAAATTGTTTTTATAAAGATGTGTCCACCCTAGTTAAGATGATTGTTATTTTCGGTCGTAAAAAACAAAAGGTTAACTCCCATTATAGTCCACATTGTCTCCTCCTTTTCCTTCATCTTCAATCCCCTACACTCAGATTCCCTCTTACTCCCTCACAATGGCTCACCGAGACCCACCCATCATCGTTGCCGCACCCAACGGCCTCACCCTTGCCGCCATGGAGATTTGCTATCACAACATGAGCGACTCCGAATCCAAATTGGCAAGAAATCCCAAAAAAAAAAAAATTATTCTTGATAGCTTGGGGGCGACGGCCAACCCTAGCCCCCTTATTCTCGCCTTATAGCTTAATCTTGCATTCTAACAAAAAACAAAAAAAACATGTTTGGCTTCTCTTAGAATCTTTTATCTCATTTTTTCTTAAAATTTTATCTCCACCCTTAAATAAAAAAAAAAAGGGTTCAAATTCCATGTTTTGTAAGAATATTATTTTTTTAACATAAATAAATAAATTAAAATGATTAAAATCTTATCTATACAAATTCATAACTTAGATCCAAACAAAATTAAAAAAAAAAATACTATAATAATAGTTTTAGAAAATATTAAATCTGAACAATTTATTTATTTTTAATCTGGGAGTGGGGGTGGGATTCTAAGGAGAAAAGGAGAAAAAAGATTATAAAAGTATCTTCTTCCAAAAAAAAAATCACTTAATTTTGCATTTTAGTTGGAGAAAAAAGATTTGCAAACGGAAATAGAGAAGTTATATGTCAATCTTTTTTTAATTTGCCCCAATTGATACTTCCTTAACTATAATTAAACAAATGAACAAATGAGAGGTGGAAAAATTAAAGAAGATCATTTGGATGTTCTAGAAAAAAACAAGTTATATTAACTAACTTCCTTGATTAAATTAAATTCGGTATCTCTATTTTCTATTAATGTCGGGGGAAGCAATACTTATATCTAATCCAATAATATTATATTAAATACTAATTAATTTTTGATCTCAAAATACGAAACATTAATTCAATAGTTATATCAAATAATATATATATGTATTGTCCTTTATGCACATACACGCACATGTATCCTTTGAAACAGAAGTCACTTTTTATTAAACTGATCAATGTAAGTCTTGACAAAAATGGTAAAATATAAAACACAACTTGATCCCAAATGACTAACAATCTAGACTCTAGTGGGTAACTATTAATTAAATATAAGAATATAACAAAGATAAAGGTCCAATAATATGATTTTGTCCTCACGTGCTATACTTATACACTTAATTAATTTCCAGCATTTAATTAACCTTTGATTCCCGCTTAACGTTTTCTAAGTTCTACTCAATCTTCTTTTCTTTCTTCATTCTCACGCATACGCACTTTCTTCGTTCTGTTTTTCCAATAAACAAATACGTCTTTGCATAATTTTAATTTTAACATTACAATTACCCAAAATATATATCATCTAGAATTTTAAATAATACTCCCTCTAGTTTTAAATATAAGATAAAATTTATAGTACAAATTACACTACAAAATAAAACTTTATACTATATTTAGAACTAGAGATAATATCATCTTGGTTGCTTTTAAATATAAGTAGCTTTCACATATACTATATAGCTTAAATCTTGCATTGGGGCAAAAAAGGGATCTGTGCTCTCTTAGAATCATTTATCACATTTCTTCTCAATATCCCATATTCACCGTCATATTGAAAAAAAAAAAAAAGGTTCAAATTTCATAATAATATTATTTTCTAACATAAATAAATAAATTTAAACTATTAAAATCTTATCTACATAATCATTGCTGCAATGCAAATAAAATTCTTAAAAAATAAATTATAAAATATTATAATAATAGTTTTAGAAAATATTAAATATGAATTATTCATTTTTTTTTTTAAATTTGGGAATGGGGTGAGATTCGAAAAAAAAAAAAAAGAGGATTATGAGAGTAACTTCTTCCTAAAAAAATTGCTTAATTTTACATTTTAGTTGGAGAAAAAAGATGCGGAAATGGAACATGGAGAAGTTATGTTTTATTCTGATTTATGATTCCAAATAAATAATACTCCTAATATGTACGACACTTAAGGTTGAGAATTTTGATGATGATATGAATTACTCCCTTCCATCATAATTATAAGATCTAATTAAATTTTTTGGAGAGATTAAAGAAGCTAATTAAATTACTTTATAATATTTTTATTTTTATTTTTTTCTTCAAACTAATTAGTTTAACTAATAAACTAATATATAATTTAAGGATATACAATATATAAAATGATTAAGTAACTTATTTAGCTTCCTTAATTTCTTCAAAGAAAGTCAATTAGGTCTTATAATTAGGACCAGAGGTCATAATTAAAAAGTCTTGATAGCTATTTTGATCACGAAGGGTTATAAATATAATAATAATAATAATAATAATAATAATAATAATAATAATAATAACCATTGCATAAATTTCTCGGAAAAATCCCAATGTCCCAGCTAAAACCAATCTTCTGAAAGATGCCTCAGTGTTATTCAATGGTCAATTAAACATGTTTCTTCAAATGCACACCTCCGTTGAATATATAATTAGCAGTCAATTTAATCACTCCTCCAATCCTAATTGCAAGAACCGGTTATTAAGATTTAAAAGGTTTATTTTAATTTTAAATATAAAACTTCAATTTATTATATTTCTCAAATTTATAATTCTTCTCATATTACACATATTAAGGGGAAGTGACTTTGATATGCTAATAAGGGTGATGAACATTGAAGTCTAGACCATCCAATTCTTTTTTTTTTTTTAACCTTTTTAAAAATATTTTAATGTGTAAAAAATATAAAATAAAGATAATGTCTTAATAGTTATTACTTTTTTTTATGAGGGTACCGGACATTATAAATTTTTCTTGACTACAAAAATATATGTGAAGTTTTTAAAATGGTTTTAAAATATCTCATTTGTTAAGTCAACTAAAATTGATTGTAAGCAAACATGTAAGTCAAGAAAATGATGGAAAAGTAGACATGAAGTTTCCAGTTGCCGTGTCATTTTTACACTATTTTGAAAACTTCATGTGTATTTTTATATAATTTATGGTGTATGATGCCCCTAGTAGAATGCTTCATATGTAGATTTGCAGCTTAACCCTAATTTAAATTAAAAGAATAAGATTTATCAAACCCAATGTAATTTTAATGTTAAGGCATAATAATAATAATAATAATAATCAAGTGGGACGCTCGTATAACCATTATAGGAAGCAAGTATGGCGGGAAAATAATTGCGATCACAATTTTTTAGGTAATGGAAAAATCAGAAAGATCCAAATGGAAGAAAGAAACGAAATTTTTTTTTGCTATAAAGAAAGAAACGAAATGAGTGGCAAGCAATTGGTTTTTGCAGCTGAAAACACTGTACCGTTACAGTGTACCTGTTGTTCTTCTTGTTCTAACCAGTAACACCTCAGATCTGAAGTCTAAATTATTCATATTTTAATTTCAATAAGACCTCTTTTCATTTTTTTTTTTTTTTTTTTTTTTTTTTTTTGGTCAAATAATAAGACGAGAGATGACTCTGACGAGCATGAATAATAATGATTAAAATATTAATTAATGATACCATAGTCAAAGACAAGGGTAATGTTATGATTAGAGTATGGGCTAAAAAACAGTAGTCGTACCAAGTCATATGTAAATCACATGTTCCAGACAGGATCCCGAGGTGGAATCAATCAATGTATTTTATAAAATTTTATACTATATTAAAATATTTATATTTATCAATTTTTTAAATTTTTAAATGTCTAACTTATAAACTTGTTATATAATATAAAGATACATAATATATGACATAATTAAATAACTTATTTATCTTACTTAATTTTTTCAAAAAAATCAATCATATTGTTCGGTATAGAACGTTCTTTGTCGTCTGGGGACCGGTACTTTGATGTTGGGATCAAAGGTCTCGCTCAGAGATATCTAATGGGGAGATATCCGGAGGAGGTTGGGATCCTTTGTACACTATATTGGGGGTGAGGTGTGTGCACGTGTAACCGAAAGTAATAGTCCGAGTTAGAACGTAGAACCTGATTAACTTGTCTCTGTATTTATAGAGGCCACTGTGATGGTGATCACGATCGTCATGCCGACTTGGTGGGGGGCGCACATATAGTAACGGCCACATGAGTGCGCCCACTAAGCGGTAAATCCGGGTCACCCAGTCTTCCTGAATACTAGGCGCACAGTTATACTGAATATACCTACCATTGGGCCTTTGTGGCGTTGGGCCTTATTAGCGGTCCGTAACAGTTGCCCCCCCAGCTTGGTAGGTCGTGAGTTCCGGGCTGCCGAGATGTCCTATATCCGTCTTGGCCTCGTTGGCCGAGCTTCCATAAATTTTCGTAACTCAGGAGGTGAAGCCTCCGAAGCCGAGGTGGGCCATTTATCCGAGGCTTCGTGCAACGAACATCTCCGAGCCGGGGATATATGAGGCTTCCGAGGTGCTCTCGGCTTTGCATTGGTGGTTACGATGAATTCATGCTATTTTGATGGGAGGGACTTTCCGCATTCGCCATCATTGCCTCCCGACACTGGCGACTGCGTTGGCGAGTGTGCCAACCGCCGCGCCATTTCGTGCATTGATCTTCGTGCGCATTTAATGTTCTCTACACACGCGATACGCCATCTCCTTTATCGGGGCGAAAAGACGCTTCTGTCCCCGTCACTTCAGTTCCCCTTGAGCTTATATGAATCATCTTTCCCTCTATTTTCTTCATTTCCCTATTTTACATCGTCGTCATCATTTCGTCTATTCTACGCCATTTTTTTCGCAATCGCACCTTCGCGTTCTTTTCATCTTCGTTCGCGACTCACTCATCTGCGGTACTTCGGGTATATTGTTTCTCTGTTTTTTTGGTGGTGTAACTTGATGACTTGTCCTTTAATTTGACCGGTTAATTTTCCGTCGCGGTGGCGATTTTCTGGGTAGACTTCCTTGATAGTTTCTGTCTCTGTTTCTACTGTCGAAATCCCCCTTCAAACTATCTTGTAGCCATGACATTTCTTTAGCGAACCTTCCCCTTATTTCCCCTTCTTCACGTATCCTTTTGTGCCTTTATAGGTTTTTGTTCTTTGGCGATGGTTGGGAGTAATCGCTTACCCCCCTTCTAATCCACCATTAACCCCTGAGGAAGAAGCCTTACGTATCCGTTATCCCCGTACCTCCTATTGGATCTTCGGTTCTGAACTTTCCGAAGAGGAGAAGTTGGCGTCCGTGCTACGAGGAGGATCCGGTCAACGGAGCGGATCCGGGTCCCGACCTTCGGCGTCCGAGCATTTGGAACCTCTTTCGGGTCGAGTAATATGGCTCGTCCGAGGACGACGTCTTTGTCCGCCCAACCCCTTAACTTCATCGTTCATCCTTAGCTCCAGTTCGAACGCCCATCCGCCGGGTATCTCGGCCCTTTGGGATTGTCTCGCCGAGAGCTCCTTCCTCATCGGCCGGGCGAAGATTCCAGGCCCTCCGATTTTAGGGTCTTGTCGTCATCGACCCCTTCCAATCCTTCTTCGGGCAATCTCGTCCCCGGTCCGCTTGTTTTCCCGCCCGACGATACAATTCATTCGGGTATTTTTCTTTTTTCTTTTGCGATACTAGCATTTTTTACTTTGCTTATAGGTGAATGGCTTCACGGTCTTCTCCATACTGACATTCGATCCGGACGACAGGGAGTCGAACTCTTCGAGTCCTCCCGAGGCGTTGTGTAAGCGATATTCTTGGGTATCCCACGATATCCTAAAGACTCGGTCGCGATGTCAAGGCCGACATTGCACGTCTTAACCTTCCCGAAATGGAAGGCATCTTGTCATTCCTCCGGATGAGGGTGAGCCTATCTCGCTCTACTCGGCCGGTCGGGCACCAACTTCTTCTTCTTCTACCGAGATTACCTAACCCGGGTCAAGGTTCAATTCCGTTTAGCCAGGTGATTTCAAATGTCGGTGTTGATGGCTCTGGTGGCACCCTCTCAGCTCCATCCCAACGGATGGGCCTACTTAGTGGCCTTCGAGCGTCTATGCTCCTCCTTTCCGGTCCCCATTCCTTGCACTACCTCGTTGTTCTTCCATTATTTCGGCCCTTTCACTTCCCGGACATCTAAGGAGGACGAGAGATTGAAAGGATTAGTGTCCTACGTGTGGACCGGATAAGAAGATAATGAGTGCCTTCTCGATTCCTTTAAACACTTCAAAACGGCTTTCTTTAAAGTCGAGGCTAAGCACAGACGGCGGCCCTGGTTTTTGAAAGGTCCCGAAGGAGAGGACGTGGAGTGGGAGTTTCCTCTTTTTTGGAACGACACCCATTACGATATGAATCCTTCTTCATACCAGATTCAAATTGATGACCTTTCGCTTTGAAGAGGCGCTGTATACCTCGGTTTCTGCATATGTTGAGAAATACGGGATCCGAAGTGCGCCTTCTTTATTAACGGGGCTGGGGCTAGGCCACAATTTGTTGATTGTATGGTTCCACGGATTGCTAATTATCATGTTTTTTGATTTTCCGTTGTCCTAACCTTCATCGCATGTATCTTAACCCCCTTATTCTTTCTTTTGCAGCTCAAGATATGTCGGAACTTCCCGCTATCGGCGCTTGTGAATCCGACGGTAGCCGCGCCGGCTCGTAAACGCCCTTCCTCGGGTTCGAGAAAGAGATAAGTCTCGGCGGCATCCGGGTCGTCAGGACCGGGAAAACCAAGGCCTCGGATACTCTGGTTCTAGGCGTTACGCACTTCCTCCGGATGTGCCGGCCGGGCAACCGTGCCCGGGACCACTTTGCCCCCGAGGGAACCGATCTGCCCGGACGCAACAGCTCCCGAAGGTTGTTCCATCCTTGGCCGGCACCAGCTTGCCCCCTACGGATCTTCTCCGGCTCCTCGGACTTGGCATCCGTGAAGGCTAAGGGACCCGTTACGTCTACCTCTCCGTGGCGAGGTTTTGCTCCTCCCTTCCGAAACTCGCGCCTTGCGCATCGGTGCCACCGATTCCCCGAGGACTTTCGTGGGAGAGAGGGGTGACTGAGGAGCTTAGTGCCGCTTTCCTTCCGCCGACCAAATTTATGAATGGAGTCCCTTTATCCGCCATGGATGAATCCGTCATTAGTGAGGCTCAAAGGTTCCTCTGCAAGTCCATCGGTCTTCACCAAGCGCTACTTATGCTGAAGGAGAAGCACGTGGCAGCCGAGGTAGACATTCGGCGGCTGAAACGTGCCGAGGAAGAGGCCTTGTCGAGAGCCAAAGCTGCGGAAGAGGAGGCGGCTAATGCGCAGGCCCTGGTCGGACAATTGAAGGCTTTAGAGGAGGAGGTAGCTGCCGCCAATGCTAGGGCTGATCGAGTGACAGCTTTGGAGGACGAGCTAGCTGTTGCCAAAGCTTCATGTGGAAAGGCGACCGAGGAGCTTCTGATGACGAAAGAGGCATTGGATAAAAAGACCTCGGAATGTCACCGTCTTCAGAAGGCCCTGGACGAAAGCCTGGATGCCGTGAAGATTGTCCAGAGGCAACGAGGTGATCTCGCCGCCGAACTCGGGTCGGCAAAAGAGGAGCTTGCTGCCGAGCGACAAGCTAACCTGGAGTCTCTCGAGACCCTCCATGAGTCGGCAAGAGAATGCTTCAAAATGGCCTTGGACCAAATCCAGGTCTTGAATCCCAAACTATCCTTGAACGTCGACGGTTATCACTATCGAGCTTATGTGAGGGACGACGTGTTTTATCCGGCTCCTCCCTCCCCGAATCCCTTCCCGGAAGATGAATCCACATCCATTGAAGATGAGGACTGTGGAGATCGGGTAGGTGAGGAACAAGTAGAAGGCGCGATATCAAACCCCGAGGCCGACTCAGGACCTATTGAAGTGACTCCATCCGTCGAGCCGGGACCCTCGAGCAATGCTGTTGCCTAGTCTCTTTTCCTTGAGGCGTTTTTGCCTTTGTAAACATGAATTTTCCGTACGTGCCGATTATAAATATTTTAATGACAAAGTAAATTTTTCGTATTTGTTGTTGTGTGAATTCTAAACATAGTTAGAGATTCGTCGGCGCATGGGGTCCGAGCTATGCATTCTACCGGATGTGAAGTGCGGGAATGGATGGTAGGGTTGTCGGTTTTAACCGTATGTGGTATTAACCTAACCGTGCTACAGTGTTCGGAGCCGTTGGCGGAATTTAACCGAGGTAAGGGCGAATTGTCACTTGTTTAAACGAGGTGTCCGTAACTTATGAGAACTTAAACATTTTGACTCGATTAGGGTCGGAATGACAACTCGAATGCTTAAATCGGGCGAGCGTTGACATGTCAATTTCACGAAGGCCAATAAAAGGCCATTTCGCCGAGCTCTCGACTGGGCTAGTTTGCCCGGTATTAAATCATCTAGATGTGTCGTATTTGTGGCCGGGTTTATATATACCTCGGTGTAATGCTTAAGCGATCAATTGTGCACGTTGGCGAAAATCCTTGAGGAATCCTTCATTAAAATGAAAATGCTCCAAAGAGCTAACATGAAAACGCTCCAAAGAGCTAACACATAATTCAGTGAAATTTTAAAACAGAAAGATAAAATACTGAAAACAAATGATAATTGATCTCCAAGCTGGACGTGTTCGGTGTCTCCATCATCCGAGGCCGATGTCTAACTGTGGTAGATCTTCAACTTGTCTGCGTTCCAAGTTCTTTTGATGGGTTTCCTAGCCAAGGTTTCAAGTATATAGGCTCCATTGCCCAATTTCTCTTTAACCCGGTAGGGACCTTCCCAATTTGCCGCCAACTTGCCATCTCTGGCATTCTTGTTGCCTATGTCGGCTCGTCGGAGTACAAGGTTACCTCGGTTGAAGGACCGGGGTCGAACCTTCCGATTATACTTGACGGCTAGAAGTTGCTTAGCGGCGAGCTCTCGGCAGTGCGCCACTACTCGACCTCGTCGATCGGCTCCAAGTCCGTCATCGCCGCGTCGTCATTCGACGCCTCTCCCCCGGCGGGCTCTCATCCTTCTCCATGATGGTTGTCCTATTTCAAGCCGGGATCATGGCTTCGCATCCATACGTCATCCGAAAAGGGTCTCTTGGGTAGAGGATCGGGACGGTTGTCCGCATCCCCATAAGACGTCGTCTGTTGCTCGACGCTTGGATTCGCGTCTTGCATTCGCTTTTTCAACCCGTCAAGGATTATTTTGTTGGCCGACTCGGCCTGTCCGTTAGATTACGGATGCTCAACCGAGGCATAATGCAATCCGACGTCGAGGTCTGACATCAACGTCTTGAACCTTTGGTCTGTAAACTGCGTACCGTTGTTCGTGATCGGCTGGCACCCCAAAGCGGGATACGATGTTGTGTCTGAAGAATCTCTGTATGCGTGCCGAAGTAATTGTCGTCAATGGTTCGGCTTCGATCCACTTGGTGAAATAATCAACCGCCACGATGAGCCATCGAAGCGTCCGGGGCGCTTTGAAAGGTCCGAGGATGTCCATGCCCATTTAAAGAAAGGCCAAGAGGCCGAGATGGTTTTCGATTCGTGGAGGTGGCCAAATGAGTTTGGCGTGCTTCGACAACTATCGCATCTTCTCACGGCTTCCTTGGCATCCTCCGTCATGGTCGGCCAATAATACCCTGCTTGTGCTTTCTTTCTGCGAGTGCCTTGCCCCGTGTGGTGGACATTGATGCCTTCATGTATTTCGGCAAGTACATATTTTGCTTCCGCTTCGCCCAGGCATCTCATCATTGGAGAGTGTAAGCCTTTTCGATACAGCTGGTCGTCGACCATTGTATAGATGGCGGCCTCCCGCATTAGCTTCTTGGCTTTGGTTGAGTCGATCGGAATAATACCTCTCTCTAGGTAATCTTCTATGGGTTTCCTCCAATCTGTGGGCGAGATGGTCATAATACAACTCGGCTCGGTCAAGTTTTGCTGTATCACCGTTCTATGATTCCGGCTTCTTTCGTGCTTGCCGGTTTGACGGGATATCCGCCACGGAGTTTTCTTCCGTGGGATATGGGTGACGATTACTTCTTGAAATTCGAGATCATCTCTTTAGCTTTGTTGAGGTACTTGGCCAAGAGTGGACCTTTCGTCTGGTAGGTTCCTTTGATTTGCGCGGTTCGAGCCGTGAGTCCGTGAAAACCTTGACCTCTCCGCGCTCCATTTTCCTTGGCCCGTAGATCCGGCAAGGAGAGCCTCATACTCGGCTTGGTTGTTTGAGGTCGGGAATTTTAATTGGAGGGACTGCTCCGGCAACGCCCTCCGGGCTCGACTATGATACCCGCTCCGCTCCCCTTTGCGTTGGATGAGCCGTCAACGTACACCTTCCATATACCTCCATGATCTCCCTCGGTCGTCTCTGTAGGGGTGAGTTCCATGATGAAGTCCGCCGCACTTGCGACTTAATTGCGCGTCGAGCCGTACGAGATATCAAACTCGGACAACTCGATCGCCCAACCGATCATTCTCCGGCAAGGTCCGGCTTGTGTAATACTTGGCGGATCGGTTGACTAGTTCGGACCACTATCTGATGTCCTTGAAAATACGGCCTCAATCTTCTTGCCGTTGTTAATAAGGCGAAAGCCATTTTCTCTTTGCTTCTGATATCGGAGTTCCAAGCTCTGCAGGGCTTTACTCACAAAGTAGATCGGTGCCTGTCCGGACTCGGCTTCCCTTACTAAAGCGGCGCTTACTGCCTCTTCTCCAACTGACAGGTAGAGGAATAAGGTCTCCCCGGCTCGGGTTTTGTAAGGACCGGAGGCGTTGCCAAGCATTGCTTGATCTTCTCGAATGCTATTTCGCACTCCGTGCTCCAACCCCCCTGGGTTTTCTTTTTAAGAGCCCGAAGAAAGGAGGGGCTTTCTCGACGACCTCGGTAGGAATCTGGTCGGGCGGCAAGTCGGCCGTCAACCGCTGCTGAACTTCCTTCTTCGTCTTCGGGGCTTGCATGTCCAACATGACCTTGCATTTATCCGGATTCGCCTCTATTCCACGGTTGGTTAGCATAAATCCTAAAAATTTCCTATAGGGACCCCGAACACACACTTGGCCGGGTTTAACCTTATCGATGCCTTCTTAACTTCTCGAATGTTTGTTCCAGGTCTCGGATGTGGTCGTCTGGGCGCTTCGACTTTACGATCATGTCGTCAATGTACACTTCTATGTTTTGCCCGATCTGGTCCTCGAACACTCTGTTCATCATTCTCTGGTAAGTAGCTCCAGCGTTCTTCAACCCGAAAGGCATGACGTTATAGCGGTAATTGGCCTACATCGGTCATGAAGGCCGTCTCTCCCTGGTCGTCGGGATGCATGGCTATCGATTATAACCAGAGTATGTATCCATGAATGATAGTAGCTGAAAACCGGCCGAGCTATCAACCAATTTATCAATGTTTGGCATGGGGTAGGAGTCCTTCGGGCAAGCCTTATTCAAATTGGTGTAATCCGTACACACCCTCCACTTGCCATTTGGCTTTAACACCATCACTACATTGGAAAGCCAAGTGGTGTATTGTATCTCTCGATGAATTCGGCCTCCGAGAAGTTCGGTCACGTGCTGTCCGGGGCCTTTTGTCGTTTCCGCCCGATGTTTCTTTTCTTTTGGGCTACCGAGGTCGACCCGGCCGCACGGCTAATCTGTGGCAACGTAACCAGGTCGATCCGGGTACCTCGACGAGGTCCAAGCGAATACGTCCTGGTTGTTTCTTAGGAATTGAATCAGCCGGGCTCTGAGATCGTCATCCAGCGCCCCTCCGATCTTGGTGGTTTTTGACGGATCCGCCCCAAGCACCAACTCCTCCAACTCTCCTTCCGGTTCGGGCCGTGGTATCTCGGGCCTGTCCACGAGGTCAAGCTCTACCATGTTCATCGAGCGTCGGCCCGTTGACGTCTTTCGGGTTCGGGAGAGTTCTCCCTTCTTCCGAGCCGAGGTGGAGACGAGGGCCCTCCTTCCCCGATTCGGAGGGTTTCGAAATAGCATTGCTGGGATTCCTTCTGATCTCCTGTGACCACCACCACCTGTTCCTTCTTGTTAAGCATCTTAAGTTTTTGATGCTTAGTAGATATCATCATATCCCAGTCGTGAATGGTCGGCCTGCCTAATATGATATTGTAAGATGACGGAAAGTCGGCCACTATAAACCTGACACGTTCCGACTTGAATGCCTCCCTCGTACCTAGCGTCAGCCTGAGGTCTATGTAACCCTTGGGAAGCGAGCGCTCTCCGTTGAACCCTATGAGGGTCGTCTTGTACGGCTTTAAATCTTCAGCATCCATCCGCATCCTTTTATACGCATCCCAGCTGATAATATCGGCTGAGCTACCCGCATCCATGAATATCCTTTTGACCGAGGCGGTTAGCCGGGGTTCGGTGATTACTAGTCCGTCTTGATGCCTGGTACAACATCCTTCAATTCTTCAATGGTAAAAGTTAAGGGCGGCGGTGCCGGCCTCCTTCGTTCGTCCTTGACCTTTGGGAGGTCTCTAAGCTGCCGGACTTCTCTCAAGTATTTCTTGCGCTGGCTCATTGTGTCTCCGCCACCTCCGAATCCTCCGCTGATCCCATTACAACAGAAATCGGTTTCTGGGTAGGCGTCACGGGAGTTGGACCTTCTTCTTTTTTCCTCCTTCCTCGGCTCCGTTACCGGGCTCCTACTCCGGCCTCCCTGATTGCGCGTGCCGTTTCTCTTGCCCTGAGTTTTAATTACGTATTGGCGCAATTTGCCTTCCCTGATAAACTTCTCAATTGCATCTCGGAGCTCATAGCATTGCTCCGTCGTGTGTCCCGTCCCGTCATGAAACGAACAATACTTTGATCGGTCCGTAGTGGGTCGGATTCGCAGCGGCTTCGGCTTCCCGACTCTTCTCATCTCGGTCCCGAGCCACCTCCTTCCCAGCCGCGCCCGAGGGACGTTCGCGGGGTGTAGTTGTCATATTTCGACTTTCCTTCCGGCCTTTCCCCCCTAGTCCGACCGTCTCGATTGCGTTTTCTGGACTCCTCTCTTCGTTTATTTCCGGGGTCAGGAGATGTCTTGCTTATCCTTTCGGGTTCCACGGTATTGGCCAGCTCCATTTGCTCGACGTCCAGATATTGCTGCGCCCGGGTGTAAAACTCGGTGAGAGTGTAGACCCGGTTCTTACATATGTTCTTGGCCAGTCGCGACGTTGGATCCAGGCCATCCACGAGGCAATGGACGTGTACTTCCTCAGGAAGCGAGCGCACTTGCAAAGCCACCTCCTTGAAACGGTTAAGGTATTTTTGCAATGTCTCACCCTTCTTTTGCTTTATTCGGCTCGGTGTGTCTTGGGACTTCGGGCTTTGCGGTTGCGAAATTCAGCTCGAATTTCCGTGCCAGTCTTCGAAGTCGCGCACGGAATTATTTGGCAAGGAATGGAGCCACTTCGTGCCGGTCCGGTTAAAGTCGCGAACAAGCGTAGGATGACCTCCCCTTTGATCAAGCGGACCCACATGAGTAACTCGAATGTTTCGAGGTGACTGCGCGGATCCTGTGTTCCGTCATATTTCGGCAGATGCGTAAGATCGAAGTGCTTTGGATAGGGCGCCGTGGCGGCCTCTCGAGAGAATGGGCTCGCATCGGCTTCTGTCAGGTACTTCATCCTGTATACTCGGGGAGATCGTCGCGACCGTGGAATCCTGGCGACTTCTTTGTCTCCTCCTTCTGACGTCCGAGACCGGGATCTGCTCTCCCTGCCTCGGCTTTCATCTTCCTTTTTTCGTTCTGGGCGCACTTTTGTCTTCTGCTTTCGGACCCGGTTTCTCGGTGCGGATACCGACTCTGAGCTGCTGGACGAACTGCTGCCATCCCGCGTCGGTCTCTTTTTTCCGCGTGACCCTTCTCGGCCTCCTTGGTGCATCCAATCCTGGAATCTTTCGAGTTGGTCGTCCGTCACCTGTTGGATCACTCTAAAATCCTCTTGGCGTTGGAGCTCGTCCCGCCTCTCAGTCTCGAATTTTCTAAGGATCGATTCCTGAGCTTTTTGCAGAATGCGGACATTCGGGTTTGGGACCGAGGTGTCTGTGGCCGTCTCGCCTTGCGTTTTGTTGGCATCGGGGGGAGAGGAGGCCGTATCTGACATGTGACCCTCAGGAGCTCCCCCCCCCCCCGGGTGGGACATACTTCGATCGTTTGGATTGCTTGCCTCGCTGTGGTTGATTATCTTGAATACTCCGACCGTTGCTTCGGTGTGAGCCATCGGTAGTCACGGAATCGTAATTTATAGATCCCACGGTCGGCGCCAATGTTACGGTATAGAACGTTCTTTGTCGATCTGGGGACCGGTACTTTGATGTTGGGATCAAAGGTCTCGCTCCGGATATCTAATGGGGAGATATCCAGAGGAGGTTGGGATCACTGTACACTATATTGGGGGTGAGGTGTGTGCACAGTGTAACTGAAAGTAATAGGTCTGAGTTAGAACGTAGAACCTGATTAACTTGTCTCTGTATTTATAGAGGCCACTGTGATGGTGATCACGATCGTCATGCCGACTTGGTGGGGGGCGCACGTATAGTAACGGCCACATGAGTGCGCCCACTAAGCGGTAAATCCGGGTCACCCAGTCTTCCTGAATACTAGACGCACGGTTATCTTGGATATACCTACCATTGGGCCTTTGTGGCGTTGGGCCTTATTAGCGGTCCGTAACACATATATTATTTTTCGGAACAGGAGAGTAGGATCAAGGTGGATCCAAAAGTACTTTTTTTTTTTTTGGTAAAAAAAAGTTTTGGAGGGATTCGACATCAGTCCCCCACCAAGGCCAGGGCACGGCCCCAGGCTCTATAAGCACTTACTGGGGACTTACGAGATCGCCTACCAAATGAGTCCTAGCGACGGCAGAAGGGATCGAACCCACGACCATTTAGGCCTAATCCTGGATCCCTTACCATCTATGTCAACTCTCATTGGTGGATCCAAAAAGTGCTTTTATTAAATGCGTTTACTATCTTAAGATATTTTGTTATTCACCTAACATCTTGAAGAGTTTTTTTTTTTCCCAAAAAAAAAGTGTTCAATACCCTAAATTATTTATTAGTGTATCCAACAACACGTTGAAGTATTTTTAAATATATCTGATGTCCTAAATCTCAAAAAGAAAGTAATTCCGGGTAATGATGCACTGATCCACCTTAGTCGAAAAAAAGAAAGTAAGATAATATAATATAATTTTTGAAATAGAAAAATAACTGTTGTTTATGTTGTAAAAATGTTGAAAAACAAAAAAGATAAAATATGAATAACACTAACAAAAATTAACATTATATTATAATTGGTTTGTTTCTTCTCACAGTAGAGACAAAACAAACATGTCATGAGGAAGACTGAGTAATTTATCTTAATAATAATTGTCTTATATATATTTAAAAAAAGAGTATGGGCTTTTTCTTATTTTTAATAAAAAAAGTGATCTATATAAATGACTTTATTTAGTACTAGTAAGGTAAAAATTAGTGTTGTTGTTTTAAGTACTGTGATTGTCCTTCTAAATAAAAGCTAGTTTCAATATGATTTTTTTAAAAAAAAAAATCTATAAACCTTGAATTCCCCATTTTTATATCATATATTTCTTCTTACGCTTTATAACTACTCATGAATTGACTCACCGAGTTTACCGTTTTTAGTTTATTAAATCGAATTAAACTCATAACCGTTGCAAACACAATTAAACTTACGAGTTTATACACCGAGTTTGCCGTATTTACGTTCATAACTTAAAAAACCATGTTAACTCACCCAAAACGGGGGTAATAATTTTGGACGAATTTAAATGGAAGTGAAATAATTACTTTTTGTCTAAATATTATTTTTGTTCATGAATTTTTTTGCTAAAACAAACATAAAAGTAAACTCTAATGAGTTTACTATTTAAATTTATGATACAAGTTTATGTTATTATCACGAGTTTAATAACCTTACTACAAAGTTAGGTAGGATTTAATCCGATCTTCTGATGTGTTCCTTTATCTCTCTATCCGCTTTTATCAATATATGGTAGCGCAGTAAGACCAAATACCAAAAGTCTACATACATTTCCCCTACAAAGATCCTGCAAATAAGTTAATTTCTAAACATAATGGCAAAAACAATTAAATTTCTTAATTAATTAATGAATTCGTGTATTTTAGATAACGTTGATCTTCAATTTTAGATCAGGATAAACCTCTTTTTGATCTTCTTAGATAAGGATAAATTAATATTATAAACTTGCTGTAAATGCTTTTTCTTACAAAAACTGTAAATTGTTACTTGTTAGAAGAAAAAAAAATGAAAAAATTACAATAATGTCCTAATGAAAGGATTTGATAACCCAGAAAGCCAATTACAACATGCAACGACAAGTTGCAGTATAAAAATGACAATATGTTTATAATATTCACTTATTATTAAGACTTTTTAGATATTAAGAGTTCATTTTTTTGGAAATAAAGATAATTCTCCAAAAAAAAAAAAGGACAATTTCTATAAGATCCTCAAGAAGAGACTTAGGGCTGTTTGATTTTGTTTTTAAAAAATATTTTTTTTTGTCTTAAAAAACAATAAAACCTGTTTGGTAAACTGTTTTCAGAAAATTGTTTTTAAAAGCAAAAAAAATCAAAAGTTTAAAAAATCAAGGAAAAAAACGGTTTTTAGTTTTATCCTGTTTTTATTTTCTTATTTTTAATTTTTTGATGCCGTCACCTATCCATTATCAACATTACACTACTTATAGCAAAAAAATAAAAATAAATAAAAATTACACTACTAGTGATGAACACCGTCACGTCACCGGCGACCCACATCATCATGTCATATCAAAAACAAATTTTTCAAAACAATTACTCAATCTCAGATTTTAAAAAAATTAAAATTAAAATTTGTTTCCAAAGACTGTTTCTTAGAACAACAAGAAGAAAATATTAAAAACAAACTATTTGATCTTGATCTAATAATCATAAAAGAAGAAAATGATGGAAGGCAAGAACAAAAGAAAATGAGAGAACCCCGCCACGGTGGACTTCTCATTGCATATTTCTCATTTATATAATTTTTAATAAATAAATATTTTTGGACCTCATAGGAATTGCCTTGCCATGAAAAAATCCATCTGAGAGGGGGAAATCACAGTCAAAAGCGGGCGGAAAGGTAACTCCATCTGCTATATATTTAGGAGCTCTCCGTCTGGTTCTCTTCAGCGCTCAGTGCCCTACTCCACAGTGAGCTATGGCTTCTCATTTAGCTTCTCTCTGTCTCTCTTTCTTCCTTCTTGTTGCTCTCACTTGTGGAGTAGGAGCAGCTACTTCTTCTCCCAACGGCACCAAAATAGGCCAAGGCTATCGCCTAATCTCCATTGAAGAGACCTCTGATGGTGGTCTCATAGGTCACCTTCAAGTTAAGAAGAAGAACAATATCTACGGTTCTGATATCCAACTCTTGCAGCTCTATGTCAAGTAAGTCTCACTAAACTCACTCACATTCTCATTTTCCCCCATTTCAGCGGCACTTGATTTTTGAAGAAACATTGGATTGAGAGGTTCTGGTTCGTGTTTTCTGATTTATAGAATAATCGATATTGATGTAGGACAGGAATTTATAAGTGATGATGATAGGCGGTGGTGGGAGATTTTTCGTTTGTTTTTGTTGAAGATGTGAATTGAATTTGAATTATTATTTGAATTATGGTTGCTATTTGAATTATTGTTAGTATTTGAATTATTGTTATTAGATTAGAATAAGTTATCTAAAAAATGAGAATATTTAAAGGTTGTTACCTACCATTGTGCTTCGGAGTTGTTACCTACTATTGTGCTCAGTTATTATTCTTTGTATAAATTTACCTCATTCAAGAGCAAAATTACAGATGAATGAATGAATGAATGAAAAAGAGGAAATACTCATTTGGATTGAATTTTAACATGGTATTAGAGCGATTCGATCCAAGGAACCTGAAGTCCTATATTTTTTTTCTTATTACCCAACTAAATCCCTAATTTCCCATATTCTGTGGAGAATCCCGACTCTACTATCAATTAATTCCACCTCTCCATAGTCCTCCGCCTCTGGTCCACCTTCCAGTATTATCATCCAGCAAGATAATTCCTCTTTTCCTATCACTGTTATCCTTCATGACTCAAACTATCCCCTTTGGTCCCAGTTAATGGACATACATATTGGTGCTCAAAAGAAATTTGGGTACCTAACTGATGCAACGAAGAAACACAAATGAATGAAAAGCAGGCTTATCGAATCCATGAGCCACCCGTTGATGTAGCGGTCCATCCGCCTTGAATCTGCCTACGAAATCTGTGATGCGGCACTTCATACCTTTTATGATGGATCCAATGAAACTTCCCTCTTGGAACTTCAACAAATCCCTCCCACTTTAGTGTTCTACTTGTGAAATGGCTAAAAGCCACTGAATCCCTTTTTATCCCAGTTTGAATAGAAGTTCTATTCCCTTTCAAGTTATCCGCTTTTTTTGTTGGGAACCTTGCTAAAGTCCCTTCTTTCTATCATTCTTATTATTATGTTTCTTTCATTGATGAATGTACTCGAATGTTTTGGATCTCATTACTCAAGACCTTTGGAGAAGAACTAGGTTGACTTGTCTCAATGCCTCCTGTTACAGCATCTTCTAAGGAAAAGTGTTTGAAAAAGTGATTAAGTTGGGCATGACTCACATTCATGCACCAACTTGAGGGAGTGTTGAAGATATGAATTATTATTTGAATTATTATTGCTATTTGAATTATTGTTAGTATTTGAATTTCAATTATTATTATTATTATATTAGAATAAATTATCTAGAAAAGTAGAATATTTGAAAGGTTATTACCTACTATTATGTTTAAATTGTTATCCTTTTATATAAATTTACTTTATTCAAGAGAAAAATTATGGATGAATGAACGAATAAATGAAAAAGAGGGAATATTCTTTGAATTTTAAAAGTTTTCCTTTTCTTTCTTTTGGTCTTTCTTTCTAGTTTGGCAAAGGAAAAGATCTGTTCTCTCAAGTCAGAAATCTGATTCTCACTGTATTTTAAGCCGTAATTTAAGCAAAAAAAATTGTTCAAAGTGTGTATAATCGAGCTCTATTGTTAAAATTTTCTCAGGCACGAGATAGACAATCGTTTGAGGGTACATATAACCGACGCGGAGAAGCAGAGATGGGAAGTGCCGTACAATCTGTTGCCGAGGGAGCAACCTCCAGCTCTGAAGCAGACGATTGGAAGGTCAAGGAAGAATCCTATCACAGTTTCAGAGTACGAAGGTTCTGAGCTTATTTTCAGCTACACTGCAGATCCATTCAGCTTCGCGGTGAAGAGGAAGTCGAATGGACAGGTTCTCTTCGATTCAAGCTGGGATGATACAGACCCTTTTGGTCCAATGGTGTTCAAGGATCAGTACCTTGAGATTTCAACCAAATTGCCCAAAGATGCGTCGTTGTATGGCTTGGGCGAGAACACTCAGCCACACGGGATCAAACTTTATCCGAATGATCCATACACTTTGTACACAACTGATATTTCAGCCATTAATCTCAATGCTGATCTGTATGGATCGCACCCAGTGTACATGGATCTTAGAAATGTCGGTGGTGAGCCTTTTGCACACGCTGTTCTGCTGCTGAATAGCAATGGGATGGATGTATTTTACCGGGGAACTTCTCTGACTTACAAGGTTATTGGAGGTGTTTTCGATTTTTACTTCTTTGCAGGGCCTACTCCTCTGAATGTTGTTGATCAGTACACTTCCTTAATTGGAAGACCAGCTTCAATGCCTTACTGGTCATTTGGTATGGTTCAGTTTGCTTTCTATCTATTATGCATTGCACATTCTAACTAGTATTCCATTCACTGATGTATGTGTTATTTTTTTTTGTCTTAATGTTCATGATCAACTTCAGATTTTAGTGTTATAGATTTAAGGGCAATTTTATGCATAACTTTTTTATGGATGGGCATTCTCGCTTTTAGCTGAGTAAGATGTGGCGGTGATGAAGGTTTAAGAGTAAATGCTATTGCTGAATTTGCATAATGCTCGTGGGAATCCAATTAGTTATGGTCTTGATATTTCAAGCTACTTTTGCCTTAATGTATAGTTTTTTAGTAGGGATGTTGTGGTTGCTTTTATAATTTTAGGTTGGTGGTCAGTCACCTTTCTGGTTTGCAATTAATATAGTGTGCTGGAACAATATATATCTTGGTATAGCTTTTAGGTCTAAAATAAAATCTGTCTCTCTCTCTTTTTTTAATTTGGTTCAGTAATTTATTATCTTTTAGGTCCACATGTAAAGTAGGGTCATACGTAAAGTTGAGAGTTTATCTTTGCCGTATGAAAAAGATTCATTTTTTCCCCTAAACTTTTATCAGTCTGGAAACTTGGCCTTTGTTACTTGCTTATATAAAGCAAACTGTGGGTCCTTGGTTAAAGAAGAAAACTATCATTTCACGCACTTAGCATATCATTGTCCTTTTATTGTCTTTTAGTAAGGGAGAAAGCAGATCCATATGAAAGATTAGGTGTCATGGTTCATGGATTCCTGTCCTTCTAAGGATAAGCTTCCTCATGCCGACTGATCTTAACCTGAATGCAACTAGAAAAACTTTAGTTAGGAGTGAAGGGTGAGACAGGGGAGGTCATGTGGTCTCAAGTTTCATTTTAATTCAATATGGGATTTATACTTGTAGATTTCATCAGTTGAATATTTTGGGTTGATATCATTGGATCATTATTTGTCCAGACCTATTTTGAAATGGTTCATGAAATTTTTGGCTTCCTAATAAGGTTCTCTTCTGAAAGAATTATAATTTGAATGAGCATTTCATTTTAAAAACCATGCACATAATCCTTTAAAGCAATCCTTGAATAAAGTATTAATCTAATATTCCTACTGATTTGGTATTGCAGGATTCCACCAATGCAGATGGGGTTACCATAACCTGTCCGTTATAGAAGAAGTAGTTGATAGTTACAACAAGGCTCAAATCCCACTTGATGTGATCTGGAATGACGATGATCATATGGATGGGAAAAAGGACTTCACAGTTAACCCTGTCAACTACCCTCGCCCAAAGCTTTTAGCCTTCCTAGACAAAATACACCGCATTGGTATGCATTACATTGTCATTATCGATCCAGGAATTGCTGTCAATGCCAGTTATGGTGTCTACCAGAGGGGCATGGCTAACGATGTTTTTATCAAGTATGATGGTGATCCCTTCATGGCCCAAGTTTGGCCAGGGGCACTATATTTTCCTGATTTTCTTAATCCCAAAACGATCTCTTGGTGGGGCGATGAGATCCGCCGATTCCATGAACTACTTCCAGTTGATGGCCTATGGATTGACATGAATGAAGTTTCAAACTTCTGTTCAGGAAAGTGCACAATTCCCAAGGGCAAGCAGTGCCCCACTGGAACCGGACCTAACTCAACCTGTTGCCTGGATTGCAAAAACATTACCAAGACAAGATGGGATGACCCACCATACAAGATAAACGCTTCTGGAATCCAAGCTCCCATAGGCCACAAATCCATAGCCACTAGTGCAGTTCACTACAATGGTGTTTTGGAGTATGATGCTCACAGTATTTATGGCTTCTCCCAAACAGTTGCAACACACAAGGGGCTTCAAGGGCTTCAGGGAAAACGACCTTTTATCCTGTCTCGATCCACTTATGTCGGTTCAGGCAAATATGCTGCTCATTGGACTGGTGACAACAAGGGCACATGGGAGGACTTGAGGTACTCCATATCTACAGTGCTCAATTTTGGCATTTTTGGGGTTCCAATGGTTGGTTCAGATATATGCGGCTTCTACCCAGCGCCAACCGAAGAGCTGTGCAACCGGTGGATCGAAGTAGGCGCTTTCTACCCATTCTCAAGGGACCATGCAAGTTACGACTCCCCAAGACAAGAGCTTTACCAATGGGAATCAGTTGCTGAGTCTGCTCGCAACGCCTTGGGTATGAGATATAAGCTCCTCCCTTACCTCTACACATTGAACTATGAGGCTCATATAAGTGGAGCCCCCATAGCCAGGCCTCTGTTCTTCTCATTTCCAAGCTACACTTCATGTTTTGGTACCAGCACCCAGTTCTTGCTAGGGAAAGGTCTCATGATCTCTCCGGTGCTGGAGCAGGGAAAAACACAAGTGAATGCCCTCTTCCCTCCTGGCACCTGGTACAGCTTGCCCAACCCGACATCATTCATTACATCAAAGAACGGAGTCAATGTCAACCTCAATGCGCCGCTGCATGTGGTCAATGTCCATCTGTATCAGAACATCATTCTCCCTATGCAACAGGGAGGATTGCTTTCAAAGCAAGCAAGAATGACACCATTCACGCTCATGGTGACCTTCCCGGCCGGTGCAACCGAAGGAGAAGCTCAAGGTAACCTTTACCTTGATGATGATGAGCTGCCAGAAATGAAGCTTGGGAGTGGAGCTTCAACATACGTTGATTTCTATGCAAGCTTGAAACAGGGAAGTGTCAAGATTTGGTCACAAGTCCAAGAGGGTAAGTTTGCTTTAGACAAAGGCTGGATTATTGAGAAGATATCTGTGTTGGGATTAGAAGGAAATGCTGCACCATCGTCACTTCAACTAGATGGTGTACCTCTGGTGGGAGGATCTGAAATGGAGGTTCATACGTCGGATCAGAAGTATTCGCCGGAGGGACAAAAAGATTATGAGCAGAAGACAACAATGGTGGACGTGAGTGGCTTGAAAATCCCTGTGGGCAAAAATTTTGCAATGACCTGGAAAATGGGGGTTTCTCGTTAGGTTATGTTGTCTTGTGGGATTTGGAATGTTTAATTAGGACAGTGTGACATTTTCTTCAGTGCTTTTTCATTTTTCGAAGTTATTAGCATTGTTTTTTTTTTTTTTTTTTTTTTTTTTTTTTATAGTAAGTTATTAGCATTGTTGATGGAGAGGAGATGAGCTAAAGAATTGCGCTCATCCTTTTACATGTAAACAAAGCCCAAGTTTGTGAGCTTGTGTTGTAATTCTGTGCTGAGAAGTAATAGTGGATCTTGGAAGCTCTCGAATTAAAATTTCACCCATTTAAATGATAGAAAAATGATCACAATGCTTGATATTGATGTGAAATTTAACATTTATATAATAAAGGGAAAATTAGCCATTTGATCGTTACTAGTTTTGTTTCTTTTTTGATATCGTTACTAGTTTTGTTTCTATTAAAACTCATTCTTTACGTTTTGACTCAATATTACTCATTTCTTATAGTTCTTACCCTCTGAACTTTTGATAACTTATGTAGCCAAATAGAAAACACTAATTATTATCCATTACAAGGAGTGTTTGGAGCTCCATATCAGCATTCTGAATCCCTGGATAAGAAGAGAGACTCGCTTTAGCCAGATAATCCGCGACAGCATTTGCCCATCGTCTGATGTGGTGTATTTCAGTGTTCCATTCCCTTCCAAGCAAGCCTTTAATTTCCACAATAAAACTCCAATCAGCATGCACCACGTTAATCTGCAGAATCTGTTTCCAGTATTACATTCCTGAACCCCATATCCCACGCCAATTTGAGCCCGTGTAGACATCCCCAGAGTTCAGCCGAAATACTATTGCCGCCATCTCCTTTGAAAATTGAAAATGATGTATTTTAAGCATGCAGCTTCAAATAAATGTGAGATATATGAATTTATATTTAATCATCAGGTTCTAAGTTATCCAAGGAGATTATAAATAATCAAGGATAATGTAAAATTTTATATGTAGAAAACACCTTTTGGATTATGACCTCCGTTTTTTTTAAATCAAACTTTTGCATATGCTTTAGAAAGTCATGTCATTCCTTAATTTGCTAAAAATTAGTTTAATAATTATAATATTTGAAAGGTTGTGAAATAATAAAATGATAGGATATTTAGATTTTTGATGTGGAAATTCAACTGGATGATAAGTTCTTCCACGTCAACAACACGCATCTGTTATTAATTGTTTTTTTGTTCCTCCAATTCTATATTTTTGTTCCTTCCTTGCGTTCTTCTCTAGCCTACCGAAAGTGACAATGATAAAATAAATAATTCATATTAATTAATAAAAGAAAAATTTGAATTGCATGCTACAGAATCTTAATCAAGCCAAGCAAGAAAGGATGCTATTGGCATTAGGGGTGAGCAAATCAAAACCAAAACAGAATAATTCGGTGTTCGATTTTTGGTTCGGTTCGGTTTTTGAAATTAGCTTAATTCGGTGGTTGCAAATTTATTTCGGTTAAAATCAAAAAACCGAAATTTTTTAAATTATTTTTTTGTAGAAATAATCGAAATTAATTAAAACGATGATGCATATGTATGAGTCATGACCCTCAGCCCACCTCAACTGAAGACTAGTACCAGATGTCCAGACCCAACGCAATTCCTCTTTCCATCATTATTCCATGTTTTGATTTTAAAATCTACAACCTATTGTCATACAAGTGAAAATCGATATATACCAGGTACTTCATGTAAAGTATACTATAATCAGGTTGCACTCAATAATCAATATTGTAGATTGATTCAGCTAAAAGAAAAAAGAAAAAAAATTAGATATGTCATTTTACAAAATTAACCCAAACAAGAAGGCCCAATTTAAAGCCCAAAAACCGAATTAACTACAAAACCAGACCGAAATATTTCGGTTTTTTCAGTACTTCGGTTTCAGTTTCGTGGTTTAAATATGTGTATTTCGGTTTTAACCGAAAAACCAAACCGAATGCTCGCCCCAATTGGCATTCTGCTGATGTGTAGGGGGACCAGCCTTTCTGGGTCAACCCGCATGATCATATAATAATGAAGCTTGTATAATTTTATTGTCTGATTAGTTTGTCAATCATATCTAATTAAAATTACGTTCATTAACCGAACTGAACCAAATATTTTGGTTAATTTAATTTTCTGTTTTTAAAATTAAATCTATTTAATTTTTCGTGGAAAAAAAATGAACTGGAAACCAAATGCTCCCTACGTACAATTATGCAGCCAAGGAAAACCAAAGTATGGGCATTTATTTCGTCAAATTTACAATAATTAAAATTTTGTGACCATTTCAAATACTCTTAAAAATACAAACATATTTTGAAAAATATGACCAGACAAAATTATTTTTCTTGTTGAAATATTTAAAAGGCTAAAAGTATATTTTTAGTCCTTTAAATTTTACATAAGGCATACATTTGGTCCTTAACTTTATAAAGTATACTTTTGGTCCTAAAATGCTAACACCGTTAATGTTCGATGGAAAAACGCGATTGACGAACTCAAGTAATGACTAATAACATTTAACTACACAAATTTTATATATTCTTCAATTTACCCACATTTTAAATTTAAGCTTAATAGCATTTAATTACATGATATCACTTAAATTTACACTATTATCACTTGAGTTTACATTTTCCGTTACCAAAATTAACGGTGTTAGAATTATAGGACTAAAGGTATACTTTATAAAGTTAAGGGACAAAAAATATACCTCATATAAACTTAAAGGATTAAAAATATACTATAATAATAGTTTTAGAAAATATTAAATTTCAACCATTTATTTAGTTTTAATCTAAAAGTGGGGGTGGGATTCTAAGGAGAAAAGGAGAAAAAAGATTATGAGAGCATCTTCTTCTCCAAAAAAAAAAAAAAGCTTAATTTTGCATTTTAGTTGGAGAAAAATGATGCACAAATGGAACATAGAAAATATATGCATCTCTTATACTAATTAATTATTGACCTCAAAATATTAGACACTAAGTCAATAGTTATGTCAATATAAATATATATATATATATATATATATATATATGTACTGTCCTTTATGCACACACGCACATGTATCCTTTGAAACAGAAGTCATTTTTTATTTAAACTGGTCAATAGAAATCTTGACAAAAATGGAAATTGAGCTTGATTCCCGCTTAACGTTTTCTAAGTTCTACTCAATCTTCTTTTTCTTTCTTCACTCTCACGCATACGTCGTTGCATAATTTTAATTTTAACATTAATACAATTACCCAAAATATATATCATCTAGAATTTTAAATAATACTCTTTCCGGTTCTAAATATAAGACAAAGTTTATAGTACAAATTACACTGTAAAATACAAAATTTATACTATATTTAAGACCGGAAGGAGGTAGTATCATCTTAGTTGCCTCAAAATATAAGTAGCCTTCACATATACTATATAGCTTACATCTTGCATTCCGGCAATAAAGGATCTGTGTTCTCTCATAATCATTTATGTCATTTTCTTCTCAAAATCTCATCTTCACCCTCATATTAAAAAAAATAAATGGTTCAAATTTCATAATAATATTATTATTTAACATAAATAAATAAACTTAAACTATTAAAATCTTATCTGCACGATCCATAACTACAATGCAAAAATAAATTATAAAATAATATAAAAAATAGTTTTAGAAAATATTAAATATGAATCATTCATTTTTTTTAATCTGGGAGTAGGGGTGAGATTCTAAGAAGAAATGAGGAAAAAAAAATTATGGAGTAACTTCTTTCTAAATAAATCGCTTAATTTTGCGTTTTACACTAGTGCAAAAAAAGGCTTTTAAGACCGGACAAAAGAGGGGTTGTAAGACCGGATATGCGACCAGGTCTTGTTCCAAAGCCCAGTATTAAAAGTCTACCATTTAAGACCGGACTTGAATCGGTCTTAAAGAAACTCTTTTAAGACCGGACATTTAAAAACTTGGGTCTTAAAAAGTTGAACTAAATGAAGCCGAAATATTTTTTGTTCGATCCTAATGCTCAACTTTTAAGACCGGCCAAAAAATAGGTCGCTCTTAAAAGATCGTAATTATAAGACCGGACAAGACACATACGGTGCGAAAAATAGCGGCTTCTAAGACCACACGACTAATTACACACGGTCTTAAAGGACTGACTTTCAAGAGTGGATGATAAAAACATCCGGTCTTAAATATTTTGATTTAAGACCAGACGTCTAAATATCTGGTCTTAAAAGACCATCTTAAAATATCAAAAATCAAAATTGTCGACCTTTAAGACCAGGTCATATAATTACATCCGGTCTTAACAAGTGAACATTTAAGACCGTCTTATTATTTTAGGTCTAAATTTTCCCGAATTTTTCCCCTCATTGTTCTTCCCGATTATATATATACACAAATCCACCACTCAATCCAAGACATAAAATTCGATACTTTAAGCTACAAGCTATGAACAATTATTTGAATAAATTGAATTGGAAAAAGAATACAAATATTATTCACCATGAGCTATTTGGCCTCTTAATTAATGATTACTATGACTACAACACCTAAATTAATATAATTCATACAATAAGATAACTTACTTACAAATACAATAAGTTACAAGTACAACATACATGCGCCCAAAATAATATTCACCATGCCTTCATCTCGATTCCCCCACCCAACAACGTAACATCCTCTTATATAACATGCCCCTTTGGATCGGATCCCGCCACAAAAATAAAACAAGAACAAAATTCATAGTCGGTGACATTAACTATGAACATAGATAGAAGGAATATAATATATATAGTTAAAGCCTTAAAGTCTTCAAAGAAATCTGCATATGAATATTACCTTATGAATTGACTCTTTTATAAAGTGATATCTTCCCATATCCCTTCTTGATGATCACTTCTTATGTCGGGTTCATTATCCGCTTCATCTTCTTCGTTCATGTCCCAGTAGACCCCTTGAAAAAGGAGTACTCTCGAATACCATAATTTGAATTCATTTCCTCATCAATATCAATGACCCTCTTTCCTTGGAGAGCTACGAGACCACATTTTATTTTCTTGATCGGTGATATAGAACACTTGTTTTGCCGGTCCGCCATAATAAAAGGTTCATCTCCAAAACTTCTACCATTGACATCGACTAATGTAAATCCTAGCCGATCGATCCGAACACCATTATTGACATTAACCCACTTGCATTTGAAAATGGGAAATCTAATTTTCACATAGTCCACCTCCCAAATCTCTTCAATAACCCCATAATATGGCATGATTTGTCAATAAAGGGCTCTTGTCTTTCGAACCGGAGAAGTGCATAGATTCGGCCTCTAACATAACACCACTTTGTTTTGGGACCGTGCTCGTATCATCTAGAGACTTCGTGTAAAATGTATAACCATTGATCACATACGAATTCCAACTTATGACATCAACCTCGGGACCACCTCGCTAACCATTTGATTGTATCGAAACACATTCCTCTCCTCGACCTTTTGTTTGAACCGGTTTGCAAAAGTTCTGTTATGCTCCCTAATCAACCTTTGTTTAGTCATTCGATGATTTTCTTTCCTTACAGCTGCTTTATGTGCAGCTATGCTGGCTTGAACTTCATCGACGTTATTCAAGATGTACAAGTGGACTAGTGACAATTCATAAGGATCCACACTCTTTACGGAAGCCCTCGTCTACCCCCATCAAAGCATGCCGACGTTTTGGAAGCCCAATATGTCTTACTTTGGCCAAATAATCTTGACAAAATTCCATGGCTTCTTGAGAAACATATTTCTCGAACAATCGATGCTTCCGCGGTATGCGTTCTTCACGTACCCTTTTAGGAATTTCATAGATCTTTCAATTGGGTACATCCACCGTAAATGGATAGGGCCGCACATCTTTATCTCCCTCACTAGATGAACAATTAGATGAACCATGATGTCAAAAAATGTAGGAACAAAAAGCTTCTCAAGGTGGCACAAGATAAGATATCCTTCATTCTCCAATTCATCCAACTTTTCAATCTCAAAAACTTTACCACAAAGCGCATTGAAGAAGACACAAAGTCTAGTCAAAACGACCCGAAGATCATATTCGGCGATGCCTCGAATAGCTATTGGGAGTATTTGTTGCATCAAGACATGACAATCATGAGACTTTTGGCCTACTAATTTCAAGTCCTTCATCGATACAAGCCTCTTCAAATTTGAAGAATACCCCGTGGGAACTTTTGTGCCATGTAAACACTCACAAAACTTCGTTTCTCATCCTTAGACAAAGTATGAGAAGCCGGGGGACAATAAGTTCTCTTCCCATCGGCCTTGGATGTAACTCTTCGCGTATTCCCATTGCTATTAGATCCAATCTTGCCTTCACACCATCCTTGGAACTACCTTGTATGTTGAGAAGCGTGCCGACAATACTATCACATACGTTTTCTCCACATGCATGACATCAATACGTGTCTCACATCAAGATTGAGCCAATATGGAAGATCGAAGAATACAGATCTCTTTTTCCATATATTTGTTCTTTTCTACTCTTTGCGGTCTTACCGAATACGACATTGATATTTTTCACCTTTTCATAAACTTGCTCCCGAGTCAATGCCACCGGAGCATCTTCATACTCTTGGCCACCAAAAAGGCTTTCTTCAATCGACGATATGGGTGGCCCCGTCTAAGAAATCTCCTATGTCCAAGATAAACCGTCTTTCTTCCATGTTGAAGTTGATGGTAGCGTGTGCCTTCTTCACAAACCGGACATGCTTTATGGCCTTTTACACTATACCCGACAAGTTCCCATATCGCCGGGAAGTCGTTTATAGTACAAAATATCATGGCTCGCATTTTAAACACCTCCTTATTGAAAGAGTCAAAAACATCAACACCTTCTCGCCCACAACTCCTTCAAGTCTTCGATCAAGGGTGAAGGTAAACATCAATGTCATTTTAGGGTTGTTTCGGTCCCGAAATCAACATAGACAACATGATGTACTTTCGTTTCATGCATAACATTGGAGATAAGTTGTAAATAATCAAGTAGTACGAGGCCATGAACTATGTATCTTGCTAAGGCTTCCATATGGATTCATGCCATCCGTGCTAAGGGCAAGCCTAAGGTTCCTAGGTTCTTCGCCGAAGTTCGGAAATAATTGATCGATTTTCTTCCATTGAGAAGAATCGGCCGGATGTCGAAGCTTTCCATCGAAATCCTCTCATCTCGCATGCCACCTCAAATTTTTTGCATCATTTTCATTCGCAAACAACCGCTTGAACCTTGGTATGATTGGAAGATACCACAACACTTTGCGAGGCCCCTTATTTGACTTGTACCTTGGGGTTTCACATTTCGGACAACTCGCTCCTCTTCAAACTCTTTTCTATACAACACGCAATCATTCGGGCATGCATGGATCTTTTTGTACTCCATCCCCGGTGGACAAAGTATTTTCTTAGCATCATAGTTTCGATGCGGCAACACATTATCATCCGGAAGCATGTCCTTAAAAGCCTCAAGCATTTCGAAAAACTCTTGTCGCTCCATCCATGACGTGCTTTCAAGCTTACCAATTTCAATACAAAGCATTCAACAATTGGTATTTTTTACACCCACGGTATAGAGGGTCTCGCATCACCGCACATATTACCATATGCATGTGATTGATGAAAAGCCTCTTCTCCTACATCACGGATAATGTCCTCATGTGATCATCCATATCCGTGTCATTATCATCAAAGGCCACTTCCCTATGTTGAGACCCACTTGGTATTTTTTCACCATGCCATACCCATACCGTATAAGTCTTACAAATTCCTTCACAAATTAAATGTGTGTGTATAACTTCGGGACTTAGTCGCCTCTCATTCAAACATTTTACACAAGGGCAATAAAACTTCCCACCCTCGGCATGGGCATTTTGTTTAGCAAATTTTATAAAGTCTCTCACCCCATTCGATATTCAACACTCGTCCGTTTAGCATTTATCCAACTGTGATCCATAGTAGAATTCCTATATATATAGACGGAAAGATTTAACATACATATATATGCTCAAATGTCGGTTATGTCTTTTTTTTTTCCTTTTTTTTTTCGGATAAACTTGCTCATTAAATGCAGAACGAAGAATCACTTTTGGTCATAAATGTATCACAGAGAATCCAAGAACCAAAATAAATGCATGACGAGGAAATTAAATGCATCGCGTGAAGGTCTTGTGGACTCACCTATATCATATAAATTCAAATGCGTTTGCTTAGTCTTTCTTCTCCCGCCACGAACGTTGATGTTGCGAGGACGTAAAGAGTACCCTAAAAACATTTATTGGTCAGTTGGGTAGGTCTAAAATGCAATTATAATCTTCAAAATACAATATCCATTAACAATACGAAACCCAAAAGAACATTTGATCGATTTCGCTCAACCCAGGAAAAACCCGTAACGATGAGCGGGAAAATCATAAAGTTATATAACCGAAACACCTCTTACAGCTTGGTCTATAGACGTTTAGCTAAGGAACCAGAAAGTGATTGTCGAGAGAGCAACGCGAACCCGAACGGAAGTGGCGGCGTAACCCGAGTAACACTTTAGGCGCGACAAGAGAAGTTCGAGAGAGGGAAATTTAATATTCGCGCGACGAGCGAGACATGTTTTATATTTGGGATTTTATTAAGACCGGAGTTTTATAATCCTCCGGACCTAAATTGAGACAATTAAACCGGTTCATTAAAAGGAAACGGTTCTATATATACAACTTTTTAAGACCGCCGTTTTATAATACTCCGGTCCTAAAATTCTTTTTGGGATTTCTAATAAAGGATTTGGCGAGCGCAGCAACTGAATGAATAAAAATTAAAGGAAAACTGAAGTTTCTTTAATTACATATATTACTTGCATATGCATGTACACAAGAAAAAATACAAAACAAAAACAAGCAGAAAATTATCAAAAACAAGAATCGACTAAACATCTCCTAAAGCTTATTATCCTCCAAAGCCTTGGCGATTTCGGCGTGAACGGCATTAATTTCCGCCGGAGATCGGCAAGTTTGTCTTACTCGAATCAGCCACAATGCTTCATTAGAGGAAAAAGGAGAGGGGTCGTAGTAGTCGCGGTGGGGCCAAGAGGTTGGAGAGGGGGAGCGGGAACCTCTTCATCATCCGAAGAAATAACAATGGGTCCAACGACCCGAGACTCTTTCTGTCACAATAGGACGGACTCTCGATGGAGGAGGCGCACCGTATAACGATCGACGGAAGGCACGAGCATCACGACTAAGAGCACCCTACGAGCGGTTCTCTTGAATCTAACCATGGTTTGAGCGGTTGGGGCGAGAGAGGTATGAGGAGTTAATTAATAGAGGCAGAGCTGTTCTCGAGATAGCCACGTACGTAGTTTGGAGTTACGAGGTAGTGAGGAATTAATAAGGAGTTATAGGTACGCGGTGTAAAATTCCATTATTTAATATTTTTCCAATTCATTTTATTTTAAGACCGACCTTTTATCATTAACCCGGTACTTATAGGTATGCGGTATAAAATTCTATTATTTAATTTTTTAAGACCGATCTTTTATAATAAGTCCGGTCCTAAAAGTCTTACCTTTAAGACCGACCTTTTATCATTTACCCGTACTTACACACTTTGTTCAAATGAATGATGCGAGAGTCTCTTCGGCTTCCGAGATAAACTTCCCAACTAGGCGTCTCCTCGTATTACGATGAACAATGCGTCTCCTCGTTAAAGCTTTCGGCGTTTCACATTGTTCGGGATGGGTTCTCTATTTAAACCCGTTGTTCTTGTACTTTCTTCACATTCTTCTCCCCCGGGTCCTCCGTTTCATCCTCCTCCTCTTCAACCTCGGCCCCCCGTAATGGCTGCTCCCCCAGTCCTCCGTTTCCTCCTCCTCCTCTTCAACCTCGGCCCCCTCCGCCACCGCCTCCTCCAAATCCGACCGTGAAGCGGTTGGTGCGATCCGGTGGCCGCGTCGATCAAATCGATCGACGTTTGGGCCAATTGGTTCGGCTTGCTCATACCATGAACAACAAGGCGAATATGGTACTCCACGCCAATGACGTGAACTACGATCCCGCTGAAGACGACTCCGACGACTCCGACGCCCCCTCCCTTTCCGACTACGAGAGGGATTAGTTTTTTTTTTGTTGCTTTTTTATTTTGCTTTTTTTTTTTTTTTTTGTGTGATCGCTGCCCCTATAGGGCGGTGTAAAAAAATTAGTAAATAAAATATTTTTAAATTTTGTTCTCGTGCGAGTTTAGTACTTTATCCGAACACGGAAAGCAATAAACAAGGCAACTATGATGGACGGATAATGGCAGACTAAAAAACCTAAAATAAAAGAACGAAGACTTTAGTTAGTAAATCGACGGTCCTAAAAACACTGTCATTTTTGTCACTTTGGTTTCCATATCCGATTGCCTCTTGTCCTTTTCATTATCGTCTTTCTTTTTCCGACAAAAGGAAACAAACAAAACATTGTCCTCGTGTAAATCCAACAACAGAAATTCGCAGAATACAGTTAAGAACATACCAAAAAAAAGGAGCTTTTACCTTATTCGGACAAGAACAAACAAAGTGACTATTCTTCTCAAGGTTGGACCTTCGTTGACGTCGGTTTTACCTCCCCATGTGAGAAACAAAGTGTCCTTTTCATTATCTTCCTTCTTTTTCCGACAAAAAGACAAAAGACAAAATAAAAGGGACACCGATAATCTTGCCTCTATACATGGAAAGGTAAAACGATGATAAAGAAGGACCTAGCTTGAGCGTAACGCATGAGTAACCTCGGTTGTCTTCAACCCTAACCATTTAATTTGTCCGAAAAGGGGTATTTATAGGTGAATGACTTTTAAGATCGCACAAATAACAACATACGGTCCTAAAAGTTAAGCAGACTTTTAACCAAAGGACTTTTAAGATCGATTATATATAAAAATACGGTCCTAAAAGTTAAGCGGGGGACTTTTAAGACCGACCTTTTATAATACGTCCGGACCTAAAAGTTCATGTATCTTTTAAGCTTTTAGGAGCGGACACTAAAGCAATATACGGTCCTAAAAGTCTCATACTTTTTACACCGAAGATTTTTGCGGACCTTTAAGACCGGACATTGTTAATGAACGGTCCTAAAAGTCTCGATTTCAAACACTAAATTAAATAGCTATATCCACCATCCAATAATACATTCAGAAACCCAAAATGGACACAAGAAATTTGTTCAAAAAATTAACTAAATTTATTTATTGAATTTTACATTGCCTATGTATATTTACAAATGAATTGTTCAAAAAAATAAACAAATTTACGGGAGATCGATTATTGTTGCTACGTAATATACTTACAAATGAATTTAGGACATTAATTATTGTCATTTTTCCGACTCTAAGATCGACCATACGAGATATTCACAAAACACATTGCGTATGTGCTCCAGTTCATCATCGGGAAAGTGAGTTTTGCATTGAAACATCCGTAACATTAAAGACAAAGAACTAAATTAACTTGCGTGCATATTTCATTTGTAACGATAAGCGAAACTGAATTAACTTGCATAATATGTAACATCAAATACATTTACCTTTGAGTTAATTTAGTATCCCCTCGCCTTGTAATATCATACATGTGTTTCATGACGTCGGCCACATAAGTTGGACTCTTGTGGTTGCCGACGGGTCTAAAATGAACAAGAAATATATATAAGAGCATATATATAGCTCAATGACCAAGTTCACAAGGCGTGTGCTACAAATTAAATATTGTACCAACCTCTGGTCTGTACCATATGGGGTCTTTGTCCTGAGTAGCACGCCTTTTCTTTTCTACTCTTTGGAAGGTCCTCATGGCACTATCATCAAAATCACAAATTTATCAATGATTCACTTAAAATTCACAGCAGAGATGTCGACAAGAGAATCAAAATGACATGCTTACTCGTTGATGGTGCGCACCAACGAAGGCAATGGCTCGGTGTGAGTGGAGCATAAGAAGATAACTTTATGCTCGTCCATGCACATGACGACCAATGCCAATGGCGGCTGAAAATTCACATCAGTAAACTATACTCAGTGATATATATATGTAGCAGAATTAAGTGCATTGCGGACAAGATTTTTGATATGTACCTGTGGAAGAATGGCAAAAAGTACAACTTTCTGATCACTTGACATAACCTCTTTGATATGTACTCTTGTCTCTCCTCCATGGATGTTTGACTTGAATAGACAGGGCACAAGAATCCAAAATCGTTGATCCTGCACCTTTGAACCAATTCATGATGCAAGAACCTACCATAATGACATCGATCGGGGAATTAGTATATATGTATGTATGTCTAAACGATGCATTTAAATGATGTACTCATAGACGAAGATACTTACTTCATAAAAATTCTAACAAGCTGCATCGGTAAGCTCTGTCGAGGAAGCAAAGCGGGGACTCAACATCAACGGTGTCAACTTGAACGGGCATAGGATGAGGGACACCTACTACTTCATCGACAAGGCCACGATTTATCCTTAAAATATCCACTTTTCATAAGATCGGATATTTTTTCCTGGCAAAGCCAGCCAACTTAGCGATGGGGATAGAGCTTGAGGGGGGATAGAGCTTGAGGAGGGGATGGAGCCCGACGAGGGGATGGAACGGAGGAGGAGGGTTGAAGCTTCGGGAGCGGTAGAGACATGTACAAGCTTCACCGGCCAAGGGATGAAGGTTCCCTTGACATCACTCACAAGCTTCGGCTCATCGGTTTGGAGAGGAGCTGTGCATCAATGATCACCTTTTCAACCGACACTCGACTTCATCATCGGGCATTTGTTGGTGGTGTACGGTTGATCCCAAGTTGTGAACAGTCCTTTTGCAACCAATAATCGTGCATCATGATGATCGGGATCCTCCACATAAAGGTCACAAGGTTGCTCGATCGTCCAACAATGCAGCTCCCTCTAGTGCTCGCGCACGGTTGCGAGTGAGTGTGTGAAGGGAACACTGGTCTCCGGACGATTGCTCAAAAGCAGCCTCACCGACTCGGTTCCTCCTTCATCCGGCTCATCTCGGATTGAAACATTGCGTCATTGAAGCTTTATTAGCGGCCCCTGTCTCGGTCCATCTCCTCCCGGGTAACCATACTTTGTCTATGGCATTTGGATGTACCAAAGACTTGCTTTATGCCTACCCGTCCTCCAATCCCCCTTACACGCCCGGGTGATCCGGTTTTCCGGCCGCAACGGTCGAACATCATTCCTCCCGTCCGACACAAAAGATCCCTCTCGCTTCTTTCTTTTTAAGATCTTCCGTAAGATACGGATAACGAGAAGCTTAGTAATGAAACATGTTTAGTAACTAAAAATAACAATAACGATACTTACAATTCTTTCAAAGCAACTAGACGAGTTTGTTCACTCGTGTAGCGCCGCTTGGCTTTTGCCGAATATGCAACCACAACTCCTCGCGACGTATTGGAGATGGAGGAGCATGTATCACGAAGGATTGGATTCGCTTCATCATCCAATCTCTTCCGCTTGGCGCCATCAAATCTTTTCGGCCTTTTGATATCCGCCGCGAGAAGCCCTATGAGGGCAATCATTCTTTCTACCTATCTCCCGTGCTTGTTCCCTTCTTTTCTATGAATCGGGATTGAAAACATCTATTAATTATGAATTCCAGCCATGCATGTCACTAACGTAAATTAGAGAACTTCGCTTCATATGAACGTCAATCAAAAAAGTAGTCAAATTCTTCACTTCATCAAGTTTCAACATTTTATTTAAGGAAGATGTAGAATTGTAGAAGAAATTGGAGCTATGTTTTGTAGTGCTAGCTAGATAGATAGGTTAAGAAACAAAAGAGAATTATGCTTACGAATAATACAAACTTGATCCTTTTAAGGCATCCGGTGGGATCAGCAATCCCCATTAGATAGTAACAATTGGGTATATAAAGTTTCCCCCTTTTAAGACTATTCATTTCCTCCTTTGCAAGACAAACCATTACACAATTAATACCTTCTCATCGTAATTTACCTTTTCGGGGTTGACATATCGACTTGCATAGACAAAGGCTTACGAGAATAATACAAACTTGATCCTTTTTAAGGCATCCAGTGGGATCAGCAGATCCCCATTAGATAGTAACAATTGGGTATATAAAGTTCCCCTTTTAAGACTATTCATTTCCTCCTTTGCAAGACAAACAATTACACAATTAATACCTTCTCATCGTAATTTACCTCTTCGGGGTTGACATATCGACTTGCATAGACAAAGGCAGGAAATGTATACTTCTATTCACACACCGAACTATTATATAACTAACAGGATTAGATGAACACAATAACATTGGTTAATAAGCAAACAAAAGAGAAAACAAAACTAAATATAAACTCACCAGAGCTTCAGGAGTGGTCCGCAGAAGAACAAATTGTCGCCAAATTCGTTCATCAATAAATGTGTAAACTTCCCAAGGATGTTTGGCAGGCGGAACATCGGAGAAAATATACGTGTTAGCGAGAAAGGTCTTAAACTTCCTCCACCGATCAGCACAATAAGACAATGTCTTGTCTTTCAATTTCGACGTCGGGGACGGTGTATGTAACCCGGATAGTCTCCCAAATAGGATCCTTTACATTCTTATAGTCCACACTTTTCCACTCATCCGTCAAGATGCTAACCTTGCTGCGTGCTAGACACCCGACAAAACTATTATATTTGCTTTTATTAGGACCGACAGTTCTAACCTTGCATTAAACTGAATCTCGAGCTTTGACCCGAAGTCCGACTTAGGGTCACATCCATCATTCGTGTGCCTCTTCTACCACGGCGTGCGGGGCGATTACGAGCCTCATTGTGAGATGAAGAGGGTTCGTTCTCACTCACACCGGGGAACTGCGTTGCGGAACACGAATAGATTCGTTTTCACCGTCCATTTTCGAGACGGGAAGAGAGGAATGCTCGAGCAAATGAGAGAGTAACGAGGGGGGCCGATGGTACGTGGGCGAGGAAGAGAGGTAATGCAACAGGAAGGGTTTCGAACGTGAGAATGAGGTTCTCCACGAGTAACAAAAGCTTTCGCACGAAGAAATGTATAACTTGCTTGGATTTTTAAGACCGGATGAAAAAGAGACGGTCTTAATATTTACATTAATCCCCGGTCATATTAAACGTCCGATCTAAAAAGTTTAACCTTTAAGACCGTTCCTTTTAAAACGCCTAGGTCTTACTATTAATGAACTTTTCGTACCGCAAGTATCATATGTCCGGTCTTGAAAGAAAACTTTTAAGACCGTCTTGTTGATAAGTTCGGTCTTAAAACTTTAGACTTTTTATATTTAAATTTTTCCTTATTATGTTTTACCGCAGAGAAAATATAAGTACGGCTATATGAGATATATTTAGAAAGTAATTGAAATTTCAGTTCAATTTTTAAGACCTAAGTGGTATTTTAGTCGGTCTCAATAATGATTTTAAGAGCGATGAAAAATTGGTCCGGTGCAAGAAGTTCTTTATATTTACGGAAGCGCCACGGTCATTCCTTTAAGACCAGGGGTGTCCATTGTCCATTCTAAATGAGGCGGTCTTAAAGCCTTTTTTTGCACTAGTGTTAGGAGAAAAAAGATGCAGAAATGGAACATAGAGAAGTTATGTTTTATTCATGATTTATCATTCCAAATAAATTATAATATGTGCCACAATTACGGTTGAGAATTTTGATGATGATGATTATATATGAATAAATTAAAAAAATTTGATAGCCGTTTGGATCACGAAAGGTAATAAATAATAATAATAATAATAAACAAAACCATTGCTTAAATTTCTCGGAAAAATCCCAATGTCCCAGCTAAAAGCAATCTCCTGAAAGATGCCTCAGTGTTATCCAATGATCAATTAACCACGTTTCTTCAAATGCACCCCTCCGATAAATATATAATTAGTAATCAATTTAATTACCCCTCTAATCCTAATTGTAAAAACCGGTTATTAGGAGGTTTATTTGGATTTTAAATATAAAACTTCAATTTATTATATTTCTGATATATAATTCTTCTCGTATTACACGTGTTAAGGGGAAGTGACTTTGTTTGCTAATTAAGGGTGATGAACATTGAAGTTTAGGCCATCTATATTTATTTTTTTTTATTTTTTTTAAAAAAATATTTTAATGTGTATAAAATATAAAATAAAGATAACCTCTTTAATAATCATTATTTTTTAAAAAAATTAAAAGTCATCAATTGTTAATTTTAAATCTCGACCGTTGAAAATTTCACGAGCAAATGAAGTATTTTAGGAACATATTTTACCAATAATTAACTTAATCAATTTTTTTAATTTTGACATATTAATTATTTAATTATTAAATTAATGATCACAAAGAGAGTAGTATTTTGTTTTGGACAAAGACAGAGTAGTATTGAATATTACATGTGTTCCAAATTCATGAAAAGGCATTTTCTGGTTGGAAAACTCCTTGCTCAGCACTCAGCAGCGTCTGAGAGTCTTGTAAAATATTAAATATTTCAAATGAATATTTTCCCTTAATTATAATTATGCAACATTTATTAATTGAAACAGTTTTTGACCTAAATATCATTCATTGAAACGATGGATCGAGTAGGAAGAATTCGGTGCGCTAGTTTGATCCAATGATTGATGTGTTTTCTAGGATTCCAACATTTACTGTATAAATATTAATTAACTTTCACAGATGGACTGCGATGATTAGCAGTTGTAAAATGCAATGTGACTGGTCAAAAGGGCTAAGGTGGAAATCAATATATCACCCTAGTCTTATTTATAAGTCATTTTTAACTAAATCTCATGTACCAATGAGAGGTAGACAAATCAATGATTATGAGGTAGATTTTCAACTTTGTTCTCATCTATGAATCAGTTTTTTTTTTAACTCGTTCTTCCCTTTCTCATCTTTAAAATTTATGGGGCTTAATTAATATAGGTAAAATTGTCATAATCTCTCATTTACTATCCTAAAGGTTGAAACTTGATTTATAAATAGGACCAAATCATTTGGTTAAAAGAAACTAATAAATACAACCATATGGTATAAAATATTTTATGAGGGGTAACAGACACTATAAATTTTTCTTGAGTACAAAAATATACATGAAGCTTTTAAAATGGTTTAAAAATCTCGTTCGTTAAGTCAACTAAAATTGATTATAAGCAAAACATGTAAGTCAAGAGAATGATACAAAATTACATATAAAGTTTCTGTGTCATTTTTTCACTATTTTGAAAATTTCATATGTATCTTTACATAATTTTAGAAAATTTATGAATATTTTTGCACTATTTTTTTACCTACATGTTTGTTAAACTGTCAACATTAGTTGACTTAACAACCATGTTATTTTTATCTCATTTTAAAAACTTTCTATATATTTTTGCACTCAATAAAAGTTTATGGGGTAAAATGCCGGTGGTGAAATGCTTGATATATAGATTTGCGCTTTAACCCTAATTTAAACTTGGAAAAATAAGATTTATCAAACCCAATATATATTTCAATGTTGAACTCGACGAAGTCTTCTTCAAAAGAATGGAAAGAAAAGAAAAAATATTACTACCTCCGGTTAATTATAAAAGCTAGTTGACTTTCTTTTGAGAGATTAAGGAAGCTAAATAAGTTAATTAATCATTTGATATGTTGTATATGCTTAGATTATATATTAATTTATTAGTTAAACTAATTAATTTTGAGAAAAAATAAAAATAAAAATATTCTAAAATAATTTAATTAGGTTTTTAATCTCTCTAAAAAAATCAACTAAATTTTATAATTAGGAGCGAAGGAGTAAAAAAAAAATAAGTGGGGCACTCGTGTAACTATTATTGGGAAGCAAGTATGGCGGGAAAATAATTGCGGTCACAATTTTTTAGGTAACGGAAAGATCAGAAAGATCGAACTTTGAAGAAAGAAACGAAATGAGATGGAGAAAACTGCATGCTATATAGAGACAACTATGAGTGGCAATTGTTTTTGCCGCTGAAAACACTGTACCGTTACAGTGTACGTGTTGTTCTTCTTGTTCTAACAAGTAACACCTCAGATCTGAAGTCTAAATTATTCATATTTTAATTTAAATAATATGAAATTTTAATTATTAACATATGTTTAAATATATTGTCTTCAACTTCAGATCAGATGGGGTGTGGGCGTGAGAGGAGAGATGACTCTGACGAGAATGCAGGTTCAAAAGACACAGATCCACAAGCAAAGGTATTTAATTCAGATTCCGAACTTGAGGATAAATAAGACAAATTAACTAAGATATAATAATACCCCCTTTTCTTAAATATAAAATTTCTTTTGAGTTTGTTTTAATAAAAAATGTAATTTTTCTCATTTTTTCCTCAATTAATTATTACTCGTATACTACATACGGTTCTCTTTTATTATTTTTTTTTATTACTACTATCTCTCACTATTTCATAAATATGGTTAGTTTTTTGGGGGAAAAATAAATCTCTTACATAATTATTACATTTAAATATTTTTAATTATTTTTTTAAAATCTCACAATTCAATTAAAATACTCGACGAAGGGAGTAGAAATAATAATGATTAAAATATTAATTAATGATACCATGGTCAAAGACAAGGGTAATCTTATGATTAGAGTATTGGCTAAAAAACAGTAGTCGTACCAAGTCATATGTAAATCACATGTTGCAGACAGTATCACGAGGTGGAATCAATCAATCTCGCTTTGGATTTTTTAAAAAAAATATATTTTATAAATTTATACTCGACTCAATTAGTTATCATCCAATCTAATCTACTGAGAAAGTGAGAAGGGACGAAATTGTATTATCTTATTTCCAGATTCCTAATATCTATGCATTAATATGGGACCACCGACACTTTTCTAAATCGAATCCAATCCTATAATCAAGTCGTTGGAACCAGCGGAACCAGAAAAAAATTTATCTCGGGCTAAAAAATAAACATATTAAATTTCTCTCTTTAATTCTTATTAGAAGGTCTAACTAACAAATATATTTGGTTCTTTTTTATAAAACACTTGCTTGTTTACAAATAGCATTAAATATTTTTTTCCATGTATACCCAAATTAAAAAGGTAGTAAGTGAGAGTAATAACTAATGAAAATTAATTATTACTCTTTTTTTAAGGAAAAAAAGGAGTAATAATTAATATGATATTAGAGTTTAGTGTAATTAATAGAGATAATATTGAAAATTACTTAAATTTTAGAATAAATTTAATCACTTTATTTGTTTTTATTGATTTGTGAGAATTGTTTGTTGGTTCCTTAAATAAATACCGAGAGAGGGTATTTACTAAATAGTATCAAATAACCTGGAAAATACAAACAAGTAATAACAGATAATTATAAATTAAAACAATATATAAGATGATACTAATCTTTTCAGATCTCAAACAAGAATTTTACTTTCCTCTCACAAACCTAGTGAGTAATGAAATAAACATTATCCTTATAGAGAAGATAAAAAATTAGTTACGCTAAATTTGTGGTCAAATAAAATATCATATGATAAATACATATATATTTTAATAAATTTTATAAGATCATTCGGGACCAACGCCATAAAAGCCTTCCGCCACTGGTTGGAACAGGATTTTGTGAAATTAAGTAAAAATTAGGATTAACTCATGTTGCTTTTGGGCATATATTAGAGTCTATGCATGAATACGTAGTTTTATTGCTCAGCATGACTTTTTTGTTGGACCTGATCAAAGTTTTGAGCCTTTTAATTGGTACATTCACGTTTTTTTTTTTTTTTTTTTTAATAATTAATTCATAATGTAAAAACTTACATTTCAATCTGTCGGTGAAAAAAAATAAAGATAGTGGGTAGAGATAGTTAAGTGTGTTTATTTTTTTTATTAGCACATATCACATCTTCTTAGGGGCGATCCTATTACATTAAATGTGGATATATATCAAGGCTATAAAATTCACGAGTTTATATATAAAATTCATATATGAAGTCATTGAATCTGATAGAATTCTAAAAAGCTAAAGAATTCTAGAAAGCTAATACAGGTTTAATAATGAGTTGACATGATTTTGTAAATTAGAAACTCAAAAACGGTAAACCGGTTTGTATTAGTTGAACTCACGAGTTTAACGAGTTTGTAATTAGTATGAGTCTTAAGAGTTAGTTGACACAATTATATGTGTTGGAAACACAAAAACGATAAAGTCGATAAATCAACTTGAAGGTTTGACAATAATAATAGATTCATCTGCCAACAAGAATTCCAGCCTTAATTCATCATACTGTAGCATAAGTGACTAACATACATTAGTGATATGTGTGTCAATTTTGTTAAATGTGAAACATAGAAGGACACATCACTACAAGTGATAGTTGGGTTGAGTAGAAAGATAAGGGATATTCCATAAACAAGATGATAGATTTGAATCTTACAACGGTAGGAAAACAATTGTTGTAAAAACTGCCCTAATTTAAACACTTAAAATGTTATCTTTAGTACATTTTTCATCTATTTCAATAATTATTCATATTTAAAATTTCATTTTCTTAAATGTTAGCAACGTTTTTTCCCCCATAAAACATCTAAATTTTCAATGGCATACGGTGATTTTATGGTTTAGAGCCTAGACTCGAGATTTACCCAAAAAAGAAGAAGAAGAAGAGGGAAATGTAATGAATGTTTTTTTTTGGACAAATCTGAGATATTCATTAAGAGTAAAAAAGGAGGGTACAAAGCAACAGAGAGGCGACCACGAGGGAAAGCCATCTAGCACAAGGGAAATTACACATAACACAAGACGACAAATAAAAGAAAGGAACATTACAAGACAAACACGGAAACCACGGAAAGGAAACAACAAGAAAGCCAAAAAATGACAGATAACAGAGAAAGCAAAAGCAAAATATCGCAGATCAACCGGGTTCCTCGTGTCCGGAGCTTGAGGACGCACGTTGAGTAGACTTCCGATGACTTTCAAGTCTTCATCCAAGATCGAACACGAGGAGGTAAGGGTAAGGTTACCCACCCAATAGGGCACACCTCCTTATCAATAAGAGCACTAGAGTGTGTCTTTGCTTTGTTCCCCTGGCGGGGAGTGAAACGAACCGAAAGACTGGAATCCGACTTAAAGGGCCTCAGGATATCCTCAAGAATGCCTCGAGCTTGCCATTCGCCGAGAGATGGTTCACCACTTTCTATACAAGGCACTAGGAGTTGACAATCCGATTCGAAAATGAGGTTTTTGTTCCCGGATCTTGAGCAATCATCAAAGCACGTTTCATAGCAAGAGCCTCGGTCATGAAAGCCGAAGTGATTTTATTTTATCAACAAAAGCCCACCTCATATATCCCCATTGATTTCTACATATGATACCAATGGGCTGCCGGTGGTGATCTTTGGGTCATGGAAGGCTCCGTCGGTGTTAATTTTTAACCGAAGCAGGCGGAGGTTCCCACTTAATAGCACTCTTCAATAACTTATCCAGGTTCAAGCCATCAATTACAGGGGTGTGCGCTTTATGGAGTTCATTCAATGACTGGGTAGCTCTTCGAATCACACTTGCTGGATCAGGGGATGCGGCATTGAAGACAACCTCATTCCTTTCCTTCCATATGTACCAAAAAAGCCAACATGTGTATGCAATATCTAGTTTTGTGAGGGGGCTGGTAGGATCCAGGAGTTCTATCCACCACTTTTTAAAGTTCAGAATTTGATCTGGGGTGTGTTTTAATGTCAGACTACACGCAAACCAAACACATCTTACCCATGCACAATGAAAGAAGAGATGCTCCATAGATTCGCTCTTGTCTTTGTAGATGGGACATAGATCCGGAGCTTCTTTTTTCCTAATAAGGGCTGCATTAGTAGCTAGCGCATTAGACAAGAGTCTCCAGATGAAATTAATTACTCTAGGCGTCACCTACACTTTCCAGCTTTGCTTCCAAATGGCGCTGTTCATGGTCACCGAAGGCCCAGGTATGTGCATATTGGGGGGACAGAGGGAGTCAGTGAGATGATAACCTAGTTTGATCGAGTATGAACCATTTGTTGCCAAGGTCTACACCACTTTATCCTCAGAAGGCAGGCGAGGAATTGGAATGATTGAGATGGCCTCCGCTTCTTGAGAAGTTATGAGGTTGCTCACCGGGTGAAGTTCCCAATTTTGATGCACGTTTGAAATAAGCGTAGCAACCTTTTGATCGGATTGTTGAAGCACCTCATTTTCCGTGTGTAATTTTCTTGGTGACAGGGAGGGGATCCAATTATCTTGCCAAATTCGTACAGACTGACCATCCCCAATTTGCCAGCACAAGTCTTTTTTGATGAAATCACGACCCGCTAGAATGCTCGACCAACTCCAGGAGGCTCGGTGGCCTTTAACTGCATCAAGAAAAGAACAGTTAGGAAAATAAAGACCTTTCAAGACCCTTGCCCACAAAGCATTGGGATGTTGGAGAAGACGCCAAGCCGTTTTTGCAAGAAGTGCCTCATTAAATTTAGAGAAGTCTCGGAAGCCTATGCCCCCTTCGGCTTTAGCTTTGGTTAGTTTGTGCCAAGCTACCCAGTGCGTCTTATTCTGACCACCCCACCAAAAGTCAGCCACCAGACTATTAAGTTCTTTACAGGTCTTGGTCGGGAATCTGAAGCAGGTCATAGGGTAGATAGGAATGGCATTAATAACTGCTTTTATCATGACTTCTTGTCCTGCAAATGACAGGTGTTTGCTGCTCCAGCCTAAGACCTTTTTGCTTACTTTCTCCCGGACGTAGGCAAGAGCCTGATGCTTAGTTTTACCCCAAACACTAGGGATGCCCAGATATTTGCCTTGATCCAGGCTCTCTCCGATGCCGAGAGTGTCACAGATATTTTGCCTTAGTGGCTGTGGGGTATTTGCAGAGAAGACAATCTTTGGATTTTTCCAAGTTGGCAAGCCGGCCCGAGGCGTGCAATAGGACGTGATGATTCCAGCCAAAGCTTGGCAATTCCACATATCCGCATGCATGAAAAACAAGGCATCATCTCGCGAAGAAATTATGAGATATTATCGGGCAGGCGGTATTTAGTTTGATCCCTAAGAGCCTTCCTTGACAGATAGCATTATTAATCATACATGAAAGAGCTTCTAGGGAAATGTAATGAATGTTGAAGGGAAGTTGATTAATGGGTTAAATGCCTAATTTGCCCCGGAAGTTTTGCTAAGGGGGCGCTCAACACCCGGAAGTTTTTTTGGTACCAAATTTGCCCCGGAAGTGTGAAAAAGGTACCAAATTTGCCCCGGAAGTATGAAAAAGGTACCAAATTTGCCCCTCCGTTAAGTTTGACTGAGTGTCCATGTGGCATGCCACCTCATGACACGTGGCATGCCACCTCATCAACCTAATAAAAGTTAAGTATCATTTTTGCCCTGGAAGTTTTTATTGAGGAGCAATTTTGCCCCGGAAGTTTTTATTGAGGAGCAATTTTGCCCGGAAGTTTACAAAAGTAGCAATTTTGTCCTTCTTTCTCCCAATATTAAATTTGACCATTAAATCAGTCAAAGATCACACATGTCATGCCTTGAAAGGTCAAACTTGAAGTCAGAGAAGGAAATCATTGAGATGTTGAGCTCAAAGCGGCTAGAATTTGTGAAGCCGGTCGGGTCACGGAAGCATCACTTATGATCTAAGCAAATGATCGGTCTCTACAAACGTAAATATTATCACTATTGATTTGTTTTACTGAACCAATTTTTGGAACAATTTATTTCTTGTTTTGCGTTTCATTTACTTATATCATAAGTGATGCTTCCTCTAGGTTTTGCGACAGACCTTTTAGTCCCTGTGACCAGTTCGGCTTCACAAATTCTGGCCGCCTTGAGCTCAATATGTCAAGGATCTCCTTCTCTGACTCCAAGTTCAACCTTTTCAAGGCATGACATGTGTGGTCTTTGACTGATTTAATAGTCAAATTTAATATTGAGAGAAAGAATGGTAAAATTGCTACTTTTGTAAACTTCCAGGGCAAAATTGCTTCTCCATGAAAACTTCCGAGGCAAAATTGCTCCTTAATGAAAACTTCCGGGCAAAAATGATACTTTTGATTGATGAGGTGGCATGCCACGTGTGATGACGTGGCATGCCACCTCACATTTTAACGATCTACGTGGACTTCCGTCACTTTTGGGTAAATTTGATACCTTTTTAATACTTCCGGAGCAAATTTGGTACCAAAAAAACTTCCGGGTGTTGAGCGCCCCCTTAGCAAAACTTCCGGGGCAAATTAGGCATTTAACCCTTGATTAATTAGTGAATGTTAGATGAAGTTGGGCTCTTTTATGGAGATTTTTTCTGTTTAGATCTCAAAGGAAAAGTCACACTTCGAATTTGCCTCTTCACTCTATAGTCTTCCATGGACGATTGACGGCCGAGAATCACGCTTCATCCCCTCTATTTCATTAAATACCAACATGCTATACTACTCGTATTTTTCCCCAAAAATATTACATTTGACATAAATTTTCGTAATTCTTAAATCATTTATTTTATTTTTTTTTTTTCATTTAAATTAGATTTCCCAACTGTCACGTTTTTACAAGAGTCGAGGTAAACCCAAATTTCAAGTATTTTCTTAAATACATTTAGCATATTGTCTCAAATTTTACGTTTTTTCACACTTTGATGCTATTTAAACAAAAACATATTTTAAAGTGTTTGACACATCCAAAAACAATGATTCAAAGTGCCACATGCATAAAAAACATGTTAAGGCCTTGAACGCATCTAAAAAATAATTTAGAATGTTCAATGAATCATAAAATATTTTAAGATATTAGATGCATATAAAAAACTATTTCATGGTGCTAGATGTACTATAAATTTTTTTATGAAAAAACATAAACACTTAAAATTTCAATTAAATCATCATATGGATTTTTTATATTTTGGCCAAAAAAGGAGAGAATGAACTCACTTTTTTTCGTGGACAAGGAGGCGTAAGAATATGAGATACGTAAGATCCACTGACAAGAGGCAAAGAAAAAAATCTGGCGGGAAGGGATGGGGTGGGTCCCGCGTGCATCACCTAAACGTGTGTGGGGGACCATGTGGACCCCACTGAGCCTTCGGCCCACTCCCCCTCTTCACATGTATGATGCATCCCCAAATATCCCAATCCCCTCCATCGACTCGCCGCCGGGTTCACATTAGGTGAATATTTTTTATGTGTAGTTTATGTGTTCATTCTCTAATTTTGGTTTGAGCGTTTTTTTAATATATATTTTATTTATTTAAATTAAATTAAATACTACATCCTAAAATTTTTTTGTATTAATATCTTAAAAATTAATTAATTTAAGATACTAAGTAAAAAAATATTTTAAAATACGATATATAATTTAATTTAAATATATAAAATATCAGAAAATGTAGTCACCCCAAAATTAGAGGGATGACCACGTAGGATGTATAAAACGATGTGAACCCCTCCATTGACAATTCGCTATCCTTCTTCCACGTCTTCTTTTCTTCATTTTGGGTGCCTTGCTCCTCTCCCTTTTTACCCTTAAATAACATATAATAGGAAAAAAAAAGTATTCCCAGCTTTTTTTTACAAGGAAAAAATTAATTAAATTACTTTAAAATATTTATAATTTAAAGATACACAACATATAATATAATTAAGTAACTTATTTAACTTTCTTAATCTCTCCAAAACAATGAACACCGACTTATAAATAGATAGGAGGGAGTAGGATCAAGGTCGGGGCGGAAGTGGAGGTTAAAATTGTAGAATAGAACACAAATGTTTAGAGAATTATATTCCATTCTCATAAAAATCTCAATATTTTTACTTTAGTCTCAATTAAAAGTTTCGTGGAGGAACTAAAATGAAAATCTTGAAATGTTTATGAGACTAAAATGTAATTTTATGAACATTTGAGTTCTATTCGTAATTTTTCAGCTCCTAATTACAATACTTAGCTTTGCCTCTAATCAAGGTGTTTTTATCGAATGCATTTACTATTTTAAAATAATGTGATTATCTAACATTCGGAAGAGTTTTTTTTTTTTTTTTTTTTAAGTGTTGAGTACCCCCAAATTATTTTTAGTGCATCCAACAACGCGTTGAAGTATTTTTAAATGTATCTAATACCCTAAATTATCAAAAATACACAAAATGAAAGTAATTCTGGGTAATTATGCACTGATCCACCTTAGTCAAAAAAGAAAGAAAATAATACAATAGAATTTTGAAATAGAAAAATAACTGTTTTTTATGTTGTAAAAACGTTGAAAAACAAAAAAGATCAAATAAGCGAATAACCTAACAAAAATTGATATTATATTATAATTATTTTGTTTCTCCTCACAGTACAGGCAAAACAAAAATGTTATGAGGAAGACAGTAATTTATCTTCATAATATTTGTCTTTTATTCAAAAAAAAAAAAAAAAAAGAGTACGGGCTTTTTCTTATTTTTAAGAAAAAGTGTCACAGTATATACCATGCTATTCACTTTTTTTGTAGTATATTATCGCAACTCAATATCATATCTGTAATCTGGTGCAAAAAAATATCATATATGTAATCTATATAAATTACTCTATTTACTAAAAAGATAAAAATTAGTGTTGTTATTTTAAGGTGTCCTTCTAAATAAAAGCTTGTTTCAATATGATTTTTTTTTTTAATCTATAAACTTGAATTCACCATTTCTATATCATAGATTTCTTCTTTTGCTTTATGAAAGGTGGTCGAAACTCGAGTTTAAGTAAGCTTTATTTTAACGCTTTTAAGCTTTACCAAATCGTAAACTCAAATCGTTAGTAAACTTATAAGAGTTTGCTTTTATTATTAAATAGATATTACTAGTGTATAATTAAATAATTAAAATATAAAAACAACAACAATTTGATTTAAATATATTTTAAATATAAAATAATTGAAATTAAATCCATTAATATTTATCATTTATCATATTTAAATTTCTATAAAATTTATAAAAAAAGTGGCTAAGCATTATCAAATTAAAAAAAGTTAAATAGTTTGATAAGTTAGAAATGTTTGTTAAACTCAATTAAAAACGATAAATTCGATGTATAAACTTGTGAGTTTAAAGTTTATTTAGATTTAAAATATACTTGTTTTTATAAATTAGAAATATACGGTAAATTTGGAAAGTAAATTTGAATAAAAATAATGATTATAAGTTATAACTATAAAATAACGATAAATTTAGAATGTCAATTCACCACCACGATAATAGTTATGACTACAAAGTTACGTAAGGTTTAATCTGATCTTCTGATCTGTTCCTTTATCTCTATCTGCTTTTATCAATATATGGGAGCACAGTAAAGACCAAATGCCAAAAATCTACATACATTTCCCCTCTCCCCGTTTATCTTTCCTGATACAGAGGTCCTGCAAATATGTTAATTTCCAAACATAATGGCAAAAATAATTAAATCTCTTATTAATAAATTCGTGTATTTTAGATATCGTTGTTCTTCAATCTGAGATCAGGATAAACCTCTTTTTGATCTCCTTAGATAAGGATAAATTAAAATTATAAACTTGCTGTAAATGCTTTTTCTTACCAAAACTATAGACTGTTAGGAAAATGAGAAAATTACAATAATGTCCTAAAGAAAGGATTCGATAACCAAAAATCCAATTACAACATGTAATGAGAAGCTGTAATACAGAAATGACAATATGTTTATAATATTATTCACTTGTTATTGAATTTCTTAAGAACTCAAAGTAATTCTCCCCAAAAAAATGGACAATTTTTATATGGTGTTAAGGAAGAGACTTAGGGGTCGTTTGATTTTGTTTTTAAAAACTGTTTTTTTATTTATTTGGTAAACTGTTTTCAAGAAATTGTTTTAAAAACTAAAAAACAAAAACAATTTTCAGTTGTTTTTTTGTTTTTTTTTCCTTTTTTTTTTTTTTTTTTACTGCCACTTATCTATTATCAATACTACACTACTAGTGACAATCAATGCCAAGTCATCACCGACGACTGCATTGCCACGTCACCACCGCCAACGCACCTCTATGTCAATCAATTTTTTATTTTTTATTTAAAAAATATCCAAATAGAATTTTTTTTAATGTTTTTAAAAATGGTTTCTATTTTTTTTTTTATAAAATTGTTTTTGAAAAAAAAAATAGAAAATAAAATCAAACAAGCCCTTAATTACTAAAAAGTCATAATACCCCATCCGTTATAAATATAAGACAAAGTTAAAAGTGTAATTTACACTATACAGATATTCTTATATTTAAGACCAAAACGGATATAATAATAAATGAGTGAGAAGAAAATATAATAACAAATAAAAAGAATGAGAAAAAAATATTAAATACAAACCATTGGACCATGAAGGGAGAGCCGAGAAAAGAAGACAGGGAAGCAAAAATCAACGTGGACATATTTTTCATTTACGGAACTTTTTAATAATTAATTATTTTTTGACCTCGCCCCAAAGGAGGCGGGGGAATCACAGTCAAAAGCGGATAGGTAACTCCGTCTGCTATATATTTAGGAGCTCTCCGTCTGGTTCTCTTCAGCCCTCAGTGCCTTACTCCACAGTGAGCTATGGCTTCTCACACTCATTTAGCTTCTCTCTGTCTCTCTTTCTTCCTTCTTGTTTCTCTCACTTGTGGAGTAGGAGCAGCTACTTCTTCTCCCAACGGCACCAAAATAGGCCAAGGCTATCGCCTAATCTCCATTGAAGAGACCTCTGACGGTGGCCTCATAGGTCACCTTCAAGTTAAGAAGAAGAACAAAATCTACGGTCCTGATATCCAACTCTTGCAGCTCTATGTCAAGTAAGTCTCACCAAACTCACTCACATTCTCATTTTCCCCCATTTCAGCGGCACTTGATTTTTGAAGAAACATTGGATTGAGAGATTCTGGTTCGTGTTTTCTGATTTATAGAATAATCGACATTGATGTAGGACAGGACTTTCTAAGGGATGATGATAGCGGTGGTTGGAGACTTTTCCTTTGTTTTCCTTTTCTTTCTTTTGGTCTTACTTTCTAGTTTGGCAAAGGAAAAGATCTGTTCTCTCAAGTCAGAAATCTGATTCTCACTGTATTTTAAGCCGTAATTTAAGCAAAAAATTGTTCAAAGTGTGTATAATCGAGCTCTATTGTTAAATATTTTTCAGGCACGAGACAGATAATCGTTTGAGGGTACACATAACCGACGCGGAGAAGCAGAGATGGGAAGTTCCGTACAATCTGTTGCCGAGGGAGCAACCTCCAGCTCTGAAGCAGACGATTGGAAGGTCAAGGAAGAACCCTATCACAGTTTCAGAGTACGCAGGTTCTGAGCTTACTTTCAGCTACACTGCAGATCCATTCAGCTTCGCGGTGAAGAGGAAGTCGAATGGACAGGTTCTCTTCGATTCAAGCTGTGATGATACAGACGCTTTTGGTCCATTGGTGTTCAAGGATCAGTACCTTGAGATTTCAACCAAATTGCCCAAAGATGCGTCGTTGTATGGCTTGGGCGAGAACACTCAGCCACACGGGATCAAACTTTACCCGAGCGATCCATACACTTTGTACACAACTGATATTTCAGCCATTAATCTCAATGCTGATCTGTATGGATCGCACCCAGTGTACATGGATCTTAGAAATGTCGGTGGTGAGCCTTTTGCACACGCTGTTCTGTTGCTGAATAGCAATGGGATGGATGTATTTTACCGGGGAACTTCTCTGACGTACAAGGTTATTGGAGGTGTTTTCGATTTTTACTTCTTTGCAGGGCCTACTCCTCTGAATGTTGTTGATCAGTACACTTCCTTAATTGGAAGACCAGCTCCAATGCCTTACTGGTCATTTGGTATGGTTCAGTTTGCTTTCTATCTATTATGCATTGCACATTCTATCTACTATTCCATTAACTGATGTTTGTGTTAATTTTTTTGTCTTAATGTTCATGATCTGCTTCAGATTTTAGGGCTATAAAGTTTAGGGCAAGTTTTTTCCTAACTTTTTTAGGGATGGGCATTCTCGCTTTTAGCTGAGTAACATGTTGGTGGTGATTAAGGTTTAAGAGTAAATTTTATTGCTGAATATGCACAATGCACGCGGGAATCCTATTAGTCATGGTGTTGATATTTCAAGCTGCTTTTGCCTTAATGTATAGTTTTTCAATAGGGATGTTGTGGTTGCTTTTATAATTTTAGGTTTGTGGTCAGTCACCTTTCTGTTTTGCAATTAATATAGTGTGCTGGAACAATTTATATCTTGGTATAGCTTTTAGGTCTAAAATAAAATCTATCTGTCTCTCTTTTTTTTATTTGGTTCAGTAATTTATTACCTTTTAGGTCCACATGTAAAGTAGGGTCATACATAAAGCTGAGAGTTTGCCGTATGAAAAAGATTTATCTTTTCCCCTAAACTTTTATCAGTCAGGAAACTTGGCCTTTGTTACTTGCTTTTATATAAAGCAAACCGTGGGTCCTTCGTTAAAGAAAAAAACTATCATTTCACGCACTTAGTGTATCATTGTCCTTTTATTGTTTTTTAGTAAGGGAGAAAGCAGATCCATATGAAAGATTAGGTGTCATGGTTCATGGATGCCTGTTCTTCTAAGGATGTTCTTCTAAGGATAAGCTTCCTCATGCCGACTGATCTTAACCTAAATGCAACAAGGAAAATTTTAGTTAGGAGTGAAGGGTGAGACAGGGGAGGTCAAGTGGTCTCAAGTTTCATTTTAATTCAATATGGGATTTATGCTAGTAGATTTCATCAGTTGAATATTTTGGGTTGATAGCATCAGATCATCATTTGTCCAGATCTATTTTGAAATGGTTCATGAAATTTTTGGCTTCCTAATAAGGTTCTCTTCTGAAAGAATTATAATTTGAATGAGCATTTCATTTTAAAAACCATCCACACGATCCTTTAAAGCAATTTAGGAGTGGTGGGTTAGAGAGGGGAATTTGAACAAAGTATTAATCTAATATTCCTACTGATTTGGTATTGCAGGATTCCACCAATGCAGATGGGGTTACCATAACCTATCCGTTATAGAAGAAGTTGTTGATAGTTACAACAAGGCTCAAATCCCACTTGATGTGATCTGGAATGACGATGATCATATGGATGGGAAAAAGGACTTCACAGTTAACCCTGTCAACTACCCTCGCCCAAAGCTTTTAGCCTTCCTAGACAAAATACACCGCATTGGTATGCATTACATTGTCATTATCGATCCAGGAATTGCTGTCAATGCCAGTTATGGTGTCTACCAGAGGGGCATGGCTAACGATGTTTTTATCAAGTATGATGGTGATCCCTTCATGGCCCAAGTTTGGCCAGGGGCAGTATATTTTCCAGATTTTCTTAATCCCAAAACGGTCTCTTGGTGGGGCGATGAGATCCGCCGATTCCATGAACTACTTCCAGTTGATGGCCTATGGATTGACATGAATGAAGTTTCAAACTTCTGTTCAGGAAAGTGCACAATTCCCAAGGGCAAGCAGTGCCCCACTGGAGTCGGACCTGGATGGATCTGTTGCCTGGATTGCAAAAATATTACCAAGACAAGATGGGATGAACCACCATACAAGATAAACGCTTCAGGAATCCAAGCTCCCATAGGCTACAAAACCATAGCCACTAGTGCAGTTCACTACAATGGTGTTTTGGAGTATGATGCTCACAGTATTTATGGCTTCTCCCAAACAGTTGCAACACACAAGGGGCTTCAAGGGCTTCAGGGAAAACGACCTTTTATCCTGTCCCGGTCCACTTATGTCGGTTCAGGCAAATATGCTGCTCATTGGACTGGTGACAACAAGGGCACATGGGAGGACTTGAGGTACTCCATATCTACAATGCTCAATTTTGGCATTTTTGGGGTTCCAATGGTTGGTTCAGATATATGCGGCTTCTACCCAGCGCCAACCGAAGAGCTCTGCAACCGGTGGATCGAAGTAGGTGCTTTCTACCCATTCTCAAGGGACCATGCAAATTACTACTCCCCAAGACAAGAGCTTTACCAATGGGAATCAGTTGCTGAGTCTGCTCGCAACGCCTTGGGTATGAGATATAAGCTCCTCCCTTACCTCTACACATTGAACTATGAGGCTCATATGAGTGGAGCCCCAATAGCCAGGCCTCTGTTCTTCTCATTTCCAAGCTACACTTCATGTTATGGCACCAGCACCCAGTTCTTGCTAGGGAAAGGTCTCATGATCTCTCCGGTGCTGGAGCAGGGAAAAACACAAGTGAATGCCCTCTTCCCTCCTGGCACCTGGTACAGCTTGCCCAACCCGACATCATTCATTACATCAAAGAACGGAGTCAATGTCAACCTCAATGCGCCGCTGCATGTGGTCAATGTCCATCTGTATCAGAACATCATTCTCCCTATGCAACAGGGAGGATTGCTTTCAAAGCAAGCAAGAATGACACCATTCACGCTCATGGTGACCTTCCCGGCCGGTGCAACCGAAGGAGAAGCTCAAGGTAACCTTTACCTTGATGATGATGAGCTGCCAGAAATGAAGCTTGGGAGTGGATCTTCAACATACGTTGATTTCTATGCAAGGTTGAAACAGGGAAGTGTCAAGATTTGGTCACAAGTCCAAGAGGGTAAGTTTGCTTTAGACAAAGGCTGGATTATTGAGAAGATATCTGTGTTGGGATTAGAAGGACATGCTGCACCAACGTCACTTGAACTTGATGGTGTACCTTTGGTGGGAGGATCTGATATGGAGGTCCGTACATCGGATCAGAAGTATTCGCCGGAGGGACAAGAAGATTATGAGCAAAAGGCAAAAATGGTGGACGTGAGTGGCTTGAAAATCCCTGTGGGCAAAAATTTTGCAATGACCTGGAAAATGGGGGTTTCTCGTTAGGTTATGTTGTCTTGTGGAATTTGGAATGTTTAATTAGGATAGTGTGACATTTTCTTCATTGCTTTTTCATTTTTCTAAGTTATTAGCATTGTTGATGGAGAGGAGATGAGCTTAAGAATTGCGCTCGTCCTTTTACATGTAAACAAAGCCCAAGTTTGTGAGCTTGTGTTGTAATTCTGTGCTGAGTAAGTGGTAGTGGATCTTGGAAGCTCTCGGATTAAAATTTCACCCATTTAAATGATAGAAAAATTATCACAATGCTTGATATTGATGTGAAATTTAACATTTATAATAAAGGGAAAATTAGCCATTTGATCTTTACAATTTTGTTTCTATTAAAACTCATTCTTTACGTTTTAACATTTCGTATAGTTCTTATCCTCTGAACTATAACTTGGTATAATATAGTTTGATAATCGTAATCATTTAAACTATTTTTTTTTTGGTTGAAAATATACAGTCCTACTTTTTAAAAAAATAATAATAACTTCAAAATAGTAATTGAACTTCAAAATCTTGTAATGTGATTAACATATGGTTTTATTGAAAAATCATTTATTTGAGATTATAAAATTTAAGTGGTAATTTCTTGGGATTTTTCCCAAAAACAATTAATGTTTTTTGAAGTTAAGAAACAAAATTCTAAGTAGTTAAAACTATAGAAAGAGAGTTGTAGTGAGTTAAAATTCATTATTAAGATTAAATTAAGTTAAAATTATAGGAACTAAGTTACATTGAGTCAAAATTTAAGTTTTGAGTTACACTTAGAGTTGGGAATCAGGTTTAACCCTTTTAGGTCTAGTAAAGAAAATGTTTTTCAAAACCTAGCCCATCAGTATACAAACACCGAGCTGGGCAGAAGCTTGAATGATTAAGCGCCAAAGAATCCAACAGGCCTCGGACTTGCGACTCGCAACGGAATGCAGCTTGAAAGAAAGAAAGAAAGTAGAAGCATGCGAATTCGATTGATGCACTAGACTCACGACTCGCAGCTGAAGAAGAAGTGAGGTGCAGTTCGCTATGTAGAGGTGTCGGCGTGTCGCCTTGTGTCTTTGGGCTAGGTTAGGTTTAGAGAGTAGAGTGTGACCGAGTGAATGAGAGATTGAGAGGTGCCGGTTTTGACTTAAAAGTAGTCACTCGCTACAAGTTGCGAGATATATATATATATATATATATTAAACGTGACCTTTTTAAACTCTTAGCTACAAGACTGGATCTTTTAGCGACTTCCTTTGAATGCTTTAATTTATAAGCTCGACCCTTGACTTAAAAGGCTTTAAATAGGTTGGTTTGACGGGCTTGACCTGATTTCCTAGCTCTAATTACAATTGAAACCAAATAATTAAATTTTTCTGTAATAAATTATGTTATTCCTAAGTTATGAACAAATGACTCATGTATAAAATCACAAGTACATTCAGTTTTTTTTTTTCCTTTTAAATTTTTCTACCAAGATTGTTCACACTTTTTGTTTCTATCTTATCCTATTGATTACATTACTAATCAATTTTCTTAATAATTTGAAAACATTTAGGTTTTTTTATTCAATGTTTTGCATCTTTTAAAGTTAAAGAAATTTTAGAATGTTAAAAAAAAATCTGAGCGGTCTTGATTTACTAGGTACTAGTATAATTTTTCATTGGTTTTTTTCCAGGAGGCAGAGCCCAGACAAAATATACAAGTCCAACAATATCTCTAATTCCCCATATGTTGAAAGGCGGATCATTGAGTAAGCTCAAGCCCAAAGCTTCACCAAGGCTCCAGTTTGCTATTTTTTTTTTTTTTTGGGCCATGTTACTCTATAATTTAAAACTCTCTTCAGGTGGTGACATTGGTGTTGAGTCTGAGAAAAGAATCATTTTACGTAATGGCAGAATGTTATGCTATTACTTATATGGTTATATTATAAAATTCATACAATAATATTTTAATTATAAAATAACTTATATCAGGGTGTTAAATTCTCTTGAATAGTTCACTAGAAATTTGTTTAAAAAATATTTTTTTCTTTCCCAATAGACAAAATACATTTGGGGGTGTTTTCTACTTTTCTATTTTTATAGAGAATATTTTTTTCCAGAAATATTTTTGTAGAGAATGCATATAAGCTCACTAATGAATAATATCTGGGTTGATTGTGTCAAGCCCAACGTAGAGTTTGGGCCACATATGGTGCCTCTTGTGTTAAGAAAATATTTTATTTGTCAAACTCTTTATTTTATTTTGTTTTTGCCATCTTATTTGTCAAAGTCAAACCTTATTAGTATAATTTTTTACTCCCTCCTCCTCCGATTCTAATTATAAGAGTTAGTGGACTTTTTGGAGAGATTAAGGAAGCTAATTAAATTATTTTAGAGTATTTTTATTTTTATTTTTATTTTTTCTTCAAACTAATTAGTTTAACTAATAAATTAATATATAATCTAAGGACACATAACATATGAAATGATTAAGTAATTTATTTATTCCTTAATTTTTAAAGAAAATTAACTAACTTTTATAATTAAGACTGGATGTAGTATTTCTTATGAACTTATTATATTTTATAAGGATGGGCGGGAAAAGTAAGAGGAGGGAATTTTGGCGCGAAAGGGGGAGTGTGGGTCCACGTCGGCGGAATGCTTGGCTGGCGTGGCCCCCACTTGCTGCGGCCTCTGAATTAATGCCGCCATGCATGTGAGTATGTGACTGATGATATGGATCCCCCTACGGCTCACGTGACTTCCCATCATCCTCCATTTTTTTATTTATATATTTATCAAATAAATATATCGTGCGTGTCCGTCTCTCATTAATGAGGGTGGGTGTGGGTGAATCCTTTTTGTGGGTTTGGTCGCACCAATATCTGCAACCTGTGTCCCCTGTCTCTGGATTGATAATTATTAATTACATTTAAACTGTTATGAATATATTTATAATGTGAATGTCCATTGCATAGTAACCCTTGAAGGTCTATAAATAGAGATCTTGTGTAAACATTCTATATACACTTGAAATAAGAATTTCTTCATCTCTCTAGAATTTCTCTCGACTTCTCTCTACTTTTCTTTACATTTTCTTCAATTTTATAACACGTTATCGCACGAGGTTCTAATCAACCGAGCCTCTTCCTCCTTCCGGTGATGGATTCTCCAGTTTCAAGCGAAACTTTGTAGTTTCCGGGGATATTTTCCATTTTCCGGTGAAACTTTTGCATTTTCCGACGATATTCTCCAGTTTCCGGCGGATCTTTGCATTTTCTGGCAATATTCTCCAGATTCCGACGAATGTTTTGAAGAAGATGTAATGAAAGGAGTTTTCCAAATCGCTCCAAAGGAGGTATTTTTAGCCGAAAGATTGATTTTGGATCGGTGAAAATGATTTCTTTTCACCCAGGTATTTTTCTATTAATTTTTAATTGTTGATTTAAGAAATGTTTTGTATTCGATTCCTACTTGGGGTTTTACCTCCTAACTGGAAGTCTAGATTTAATTTTATTATTATTTTACTAACATAACATTTAAATTATGCTTTTACTTTTATGTTAGTAACATAACATTTAAATTATGCATTTACTTTTATGTTACTAACATAACATTTAAATTATGCTTTTACTTTTATGTTACTAACATAACATTTAAATTATGCATTTACTTTTATGTTACTAACATAACATTTAATTATGCATTTACTTTTATGTTACTAACATAACATTTACTTTTATGTTACTAACATAACATTTAAATTATGCATTTACTTTTATGTTACTAACATAACATTTAATTATGCATTTACTTTTATGTTACTAACATAACATTTATGCTATTGTTCCTAACATAACATTTATTGTTTATGTTTTATTTATTATTTGTCATTTTATTATTGTTATTATTATTATTAATATTAATATCTTTCTCATTATATGATCAGATATATAATGGCGAGAAACCTTTGTTTATTGAAGATAAACAAGTAGGAAGCCATCTTGATTTAATTTCTCTTGAAGAGAGCAATGGCATGAAGATATATAACAAAAGTTGGCCAGAAAGCCAAGAGAAGACATAAATTGCCCAGATGCCAAGAGAAAGCATAAAGTTGGCCAGAAGTCAAGAGAAGGCACATAAATTGGCCTGGAGGCATAAATTTGCCTGAAGCCATGATGTTACATATTGGCAGCCTGGAGGCATAAATTGGCTTGAAGCCATGAGATAAATTTGAGTGGATCCTGAGTGAAGTCGGATTCATGATTTTTATATGCCACCAATATTTGTATTAAGGCCTCGAAATTAATATTTGGCATTGAATGACTCCCTTGTTCTTGGGGAACAAATTAAAGGGATTGTATAGCCACTAGAAGATGGTTGTTCTTCTAAAAATTCATTATAAATTGATGTATCCAATTTGCTCCTCGAAGTAGCAATATTGTGAAAGAAATATTGTGAAAGAGGTTTTAAGAAATATTTTGAATTAATTCTTGACCTCATGGGTCCAAACAAAACAATGAGTTTTTGTTGTAAGAATTATGAATATTGTCCAAATTGGCCTAACTCCATTCCCGAAGTGAATGTATATGAATTTAATTATGGCCATGGATATGGACGAAAACATGGCTACTACAAATTTGGGTGTAGTCATTGTTATCATGTTGGTTTAAATTCCCACTGAAGTGGAGAATATTATTTATAAGAACCACAAAAGTGAAATTAGTGGGTATAATACACATGATTAAAAAAAAATATATGTTATTGTTATAATGATAAAGGTCATTAGTTTTATATGCCATAATATATTTGTTAAAGGTCACATATTGATATAAACTATCTTATAAGATAAGTTTTATATGTAAATCAGCCTCAAAATCAATTTCTAGGCGGTGATTTTAGGAAATATTGACCATTTTGGAGTTTTAACATTTCAGGGTATTATTCTGTAATTTTATGTGGTACTAAAATATTATTTATTCGGGGTCAAGTTATGTAATTTTCCCCAAGCAAATTTATCAAAAAGGCAGAAGAAAAATTTGGCTACGGGTCCCACGTGTTTATATTATTGTATTATTATGCATAGTAATTACTATTCCAAAAAAAAAATCTGATAAATTTTTTTTTGTTGTTGATATTTTAATTTTATTGGATGGCAAGTAGCTATAGTATTATGATTTTATGGCAAGAAATTTTATCATTTTTATTATTGCCATAAATTTATTATCGATATTTAGAAATTTATCAATTTTATAATTGTTCTTTTGAAAAAGAACAATATTGATTTAAAAGAAATGACATGATAAGAAAACTTTATAGATATTATTTTTTTGATATAATGATTTTTGGTAGCCTTGGAAAAGTATTGTCCAAGACAATAACTTATAAAGATTTATGTCAAAAAGCTAATAGTCTTGGGGACTAATTAACATATTTTGCCCTTTTATAAGAGAGGCTAATGTTCAAATTATATATATGGTAGTATAAATTTGCTTGAAGGCTCGGAAAAGTTAATATTGTTACCCGAAGTAACAAATATTTTATAAAAGAAACTTATTGAGTTTTAAAGATATCATATAGAAATGGATATCATATTAGCAAATTAAATGTTTGCTAATGCAACTATTGAAATATTAAAAAGGCAATAAGCTGCAGAGAATTATTTATTTTGAAGCCAAGGCTCAAAAGAAAGAATAAGCCTTAAGGTAATACGATGTTTAATTTGTTATTTTGTTATCATATTCCATAAATTTATTGATATGAGATTTTCTTGCTAGAATTACCATATGTGTGGTTTTAAGTTATTTTGATTATGAATATTAGTGGACTATATATTTTGCATATATAAACAAATTGAAGTATATTATAAGATTATCCGGTGATGCAATATTATATGCTTATTCTTGAAGAATCAACATGATTTTCCCTTTCGAGGTTTAAAGGATTTGAAAGTAATTTTGACATACGTAACTCACACTTGAGGGGGAGATTATTAGAAAACAAATGTGAGTTGAGTTATAATACAATACAAGTGTGAGCTAATTTTTGAAAAGTTGAAAAGTTATATATTTCTCACACAAAGTCTAATAGATATCCCAAAATGAAGGTCGATTATGATTTAAATCAAAGTTTATGATTGGTTGAGATATATTATAGTAAACTAGAAGTTTACTGATTTAAATAAATTTATTGTTGGCATGACTCGTTTGATCATCCGAGTCATATATATATATAATGCAAATAAGATTATGTATTAACATCCATTGAAGAACCAGAAGATTCTTCATGAATAACCAACATATTGTTTATGTATTATGTAACGTTTGTTCTCAAATAGATTTGACTATGAGAATATCATTGGTCATAATTGGTAATGGATCTCCGGAAATATATCAAACATTATTATATGGGCCCTTGAAATGACATGTAAACCATACAAATTTGAAAGATGCATCGTAAGATGGTTACATGTGAGATTATTAGCTTACAACCGAAGTTTGTAAGAATGCAACTTGAAGTTTAAAGTAATGTTTGAATAAATTAAGCGCGCTATTTCCAGATTATACGATCCGTAAATCATGTATTCAATGCTTATGAGAACAAAGATTTCTATGTTGGTATATTTGATTATTGCAGCATTTATATAAGCTAACAAAATTCTCCTCATAAAATTGGTTTTTGGTCGGAACCGACAATTCCATCCGAAAGTTTTTGAATGTGCAATGTTTATAAATCCACCACAATGCACATAGATGGATATAGAAAGAAAGTTGGGATAAATGTTGTGTAAGGACCTTCTTCTTCTTGTTTGTCTCTAAATGAAACGAGAATGATGTTTCTAATGGTAACAAATGGATTTAGGAGACTTATCTCGCATAATTTGTCAGCGAGATTTGACATTGTTTTCCCAACATGAGGGGGAGAAAATAAGCAGTTGGGTAAAGAGATTAACTGGAATGAATTATCATTGGCTCATTTTGATCCTCGTACAAAACAATGTGAACTGGAAGTTCAAAAGATAATTCATTTGCAGAATTTAGCTAATCGAATGCCAGTAGCATTTTCGACCCAAAGAAAGTGACAAAGTCACATGTTCCACTGCTAATGCTCCTATTTGAATTGATGTCCTCGAAGGGCAACCTATTATAAATGAATCTAAAGCACGCCTCAAGCGTGGCGGGCCCATCGGTTCCAAAGATAAAAATCCTCAAATGAGAAAAGGAGCTAAGAATAGATGGTCAAGTTGAGGATAATCAAGAAAAGTTGGTAGTTCTGAAGAGTCATTATCTCCGGTAGAGATATCTCCGTAAGAGAATGTTATAGTCCCGAAGAGACCGATGTACCTAACATGTGTGTAAATAATGAAATCTCAATTATGTTATGAATGGTATCCGATGGGACCGAAATGAAGTCAACATTGACGACATCTTTTCTTATCATATAGCATATGATGTAATGAATGATAATGAGGATCATGAGCCAAAATCCATTAGCTAGTGCCAACAGCGAAAGGATTGGCCCTTATGGAAAGATGCTATTAATGCAGAATTAAATTCACTGGCAAAACGAAAAGTATTTAGACCTGTAGTCCATACACCTGAAGATGTAAAGCCAGTTGGGTACAAATGGGTTTTTTTGTACGAAAGAGAAAAGAAAAGGGTGAAACTATAAGATATATGACACATCTTGTAGCCCAAGGCTTAACACAAAGTCCTAGCATTGATTTTGAAGAAACATACTCACCAGTTGTGGATGCAACTACTTTTTGTTATTTGATTAGCTTAGCAAGTAAATGAAGGACTTAATTTGCGTTTAATGGATGTCATGACCGCCTATTTGTATGGCTCACTTGACAATGATATTTATATGAAAGTCCCCGAAGGACTCAAGATGCCGAAGCATATAATTCAAATTCTCGAGAACAATACTCGATTAAATTAAATAAGTCTCTGTATGGCTTAAAGCAATCTGGGCGCATTTGGTATAATTGTCTCAAAAAAAATATTTGTTAAAAGAAGGGTACAAAAATGACCCAATATGCCCATGCTTTTTATGAAAAGATCAAGAAATGAATTTACTATAATTCGTATATGTTGATGATATCAACATCATTGGAACTCCGAAGAGCTTCAAAAGGCAATTAATTGCTTAAAGAAAGAATTTGAAATGAAAGATTTGGGCGAGAACAAAAATTTGTCTTGGATTACAGATCGAGTACCTAAAGAATGAGATCCTTGTAGTTTATACAAAGAAGGTCCTAGAACGATTTTATATGGATAAATCACATCCATTGTGTACTCCAATGATTGTAAGATCTTTGAAGATTGATAAAGATCCATTCCAACCTCGAATAATTGACGAAGAAGCAAGATATAGTAATGCACCAACACGGAGGCATTGGAATGGAGTAAAACATATTTTTCGTTACCTCAAAGGCACTATGGACATGGGGTTATACTACACATTGGGTATGCAGATACTGGATTTTTGTCTAACCCACATGATAGTAAATCACAAACGGGTTATCTATTTACATGTGGAAGTACAACTATTTCATGGCAATCTATGAAGCGAGACTATATTAGCTACATCGCTAACCATGCAGAAATTTTAGCAATGCATGAAGCAAGTCAAGTGAAAATCTAGCAGATATATTCACTAAGACACTTCCGAAGCAATTTTTGAAAAGCTTGTCCATGGTATTGATCTTCAAAGACTCAAAGTTCTTAAATGGTATTATTATCATCGGGGGAGTAATATCGATATTGTCAAAAGGGGGAGTCGATACACGCCTGTACTCTTTTTCCCTTATCTAGGCTTTGTCCCACTGGGTTTTCCTAGAAAGGTTTTTTTAATGAGGCAGCATTGCACAGTGTATCAATGAATGATGTACTCTTTTCTTTGGCTAGGTTTTTATCCCACTGGGTTTTTCCTAGTTAAAGTTTTTAATGAAGCACATTCATAATGGACATCCAAGGGGGAGTGTTATGAATATATTTATAATGTGAATGTCCATTGCATAGTAACCCTTGAAGGTCTATAAATAGAGATCTTGTGTAAACATTCTATATACACTTGAAATAAGAATTTCTTCATCTCTAGAATTTCTCTCCGACTTCTCTCTACTTTTCTTTACATTTTCTTCAATTTTATAACATAAACTAAATTAAATCTTCAACATATCAAAATAACTTTTCGCCAACCTTCCTCATATGGGAATAATAAAACATACAAATTGTGATAAGATAAATTATTCATAAATAATTATGATCAATATCATTATTATTTATTTTTGAGATTCCATTCTATGTGGTTACGATATTTACGTCAGAGATGGGCTGTCACCTATTTCTATTTGTCTTTTGTTGTTGTTGATTTGAGAAATGTATTGTTGTCAAATTCATAAGTTAACTTACTAAATTTACAGTTTTTACGTTTTTAATTTTTTAAATTTTTTTGAGTTATTTTTAAATTTGTGTTATTTGTAAACTTAACTTAATCAAAACCACAAATTCACACATTGAGTTTATTGTCTTTACATTTCTAACTCATAAAATTGTGTTTATTTATTCTTAAACTTATATTAACTTCTTGATTTGATAATGTTTAGAAGCTTTATCTATGAATTTTTTTAAAATAAAATTATTGAATATGATAGATTATAAATGTTGATGAATTTAGTTTCAATTATTTAAATTAAAATATATTTAATCAAATTGTTGTTATTTTTATGTTTTAATTATTAACTATACACTATTAATATCTTTTATTAATAAAAGTAAATTTTTATGGATTTATGATCCGAGTTCACATATGATACTACCATGATTTTACTTAAAGGTAGTTGTAAGTTCGACAACTTTAGTTAAATGAATGTAAACAGTAATATTAATAGTATTATTAAGAGTAAAATACTACGACTACCCTCCCTGTTTTGCCGTAGTTACACAAACCTCTTTTCTATTTTAGAAACCCATATAAACCTCCCTTAAAATTAAACATATGTTACACAAACCTCTCTTATATTTTGATATTCTATCATCCACCCAAACCGTTAGTTGATCAGTTAAGTTTGACTTTTGGACCTTCTTACGCTTTTTTTTTTTTTTCTTCTTCTTTAGAATTATTTAAACACAAACACATATAGGCTAATAAAAATCTATACAACCAAAAATTTATTCTAACAGATTTTTTTAACTTTCTAATTTGTTAAAAAAAGTATTAATTTTGATATTATAAATTAATTATGACTTAAAATATATATTAAACACATATATTTTTGTCAAATATAATGAACTATATAAGTTTGAGATTGTATGTTTCATTTAAAGTTATAATTTAATACTTTTTTCCACAAATATTTATAAACATATTTGATCAATCACATGTTTATTTAATAACTTCCTTAAATATTGAACGTCCTTTTTAATATTTATTACATTAACCAATCTAAAATTATCAAACAAATAACTATTTGTAAAGATAAAAATAGAAATTAAGGAACAGATAAAAAAACTCTTAAATTCTTTAAAACAATTTTAGTCAAAATGTGCAAGACAAAATAAATACACCTCCCATATGTAAGTTTCTATACATAAACTTAGTTCAAAAAAAATTAGTATTAAGGGTAAAATAGTAAATAAATTTTATTTTTATATAAACTTTTGTTAAAAATATATTTTTAGAATATTCTCAATGGGGTTAATTGTTTAGACTTAAGCGTATGTTTTCAAAATAGAGGAAAAGTATATGTAATTGAAGCAAAACAGGAAGATGGTCAGAGTATTTTACTAAAAAAAAGGTTCAAAAGTCAAACTTAACGGTCAACTAACGGTTTGAGTAGATGTGTAAATAGAATCTTAAAATATAAGGGAGGTTTGTATAACATATGTTTAATTTTAAGGGAGGTTTATATGAGTTTCCAAATAGATGGGAGATCTATGTAATTAAGGTAAAATAGGAGGGTAGTTAAAGTATTTTACTTATTATTAATGCCCTTAAAAAAAAAAGCTCACCGGTTTTATTGCGTAAAAACGGGGAATATTCATGCACAATCTGGTAATTAACGCCACATATATGTGTATGCCAGAGTCCAGAGAGACACATAGGATTGAGGCAACATTGCCGTCAAAAGGCATTTTCCCCTTCTACATTCTTCTCTTTAATCTGTATACCTTTTTCCTCTAAAATATATAAAAAGGCATGTGAAATCAAATCTATCCTCTTAGTAATCTTATCATATTTGAGGGGCAAATGATAATTAGATTTGTAGATTCGACGTTACCTGATCATAACTCGTGACTCGTGAGGGATAATATAAAATATGCAGCAAAATCACGTCCGCATCAATGATGTATAGCACAAATGTTAGACAAAATTAAATTACGTACAATTGTATATTAGACTTTGATTAATTTCATTAACTAAATAATCAGGTGTGTCTCATTACCAGCTTGCATTCATTAAAATACTATTCTGGTCCTATTTATATATAACTTCATTTTGATCAAAAAAATTGATCCTATTTATAAGTCAGGTTTCATATAATAAATGAGATTGTGACAATTTTACAAATACTAATTATACCTATGAAGATAGAGAGAGAAGAAACAGTTAAAAAATACTCAATCATAAATTAAGGTAAAGTTGAAAATTTACCCCCATAATCATTATGTCAACTACCTTACCTCTCCTTGGTATGTGAGATTTGGTCAAACTAAACTTATAAATAGGATCAGAGTTGTACTCCAATGTGCCGCCAGCAATATTCAAACTCATCAAAAGAAACTACCTTGCTTTTAAATTAAAGAGTAAATACCATTTTTAGTCTCTGATAAAAAACACGATCCCCCTTTTGGTCCCTTAAAAAAAAGTCATTTTTAGTATATATAAAGGACAGATAAGGGTCGATTGGTTGACATTTTGATCCCTCACAAATTTCCAAAAGATCCTTTTTAGTCTCTTGAAAAGGACGAATAAGGGTCAATTTTTTTATAAAGGATCAAAATGGGGTCCGTGTTTTTTTATCAGGAACCAGAAATGATATTTACTCTAAATTAAAAGCTCCAATTCCATTAGTGAACGTTGCAAGGAGTATGTGGTAATTACATAGCCCTGAAGCTAGTTTCAATTAGCTCCATGATACCCCCATTTCATCTGGAGAAAGTCAATAAACTGTGTGCTGTGCTGGCTGGCTGGCTGGGGAAGGCACTGTAAGGGAAATTGAACTTTATTGTAGGAGAGGAAGGTTGGCCTTTAAGTTGATAGTGGAAACACGCCAGTCAAAGGACGAATAAGAGCAATTGATTTGGAAGTGGCGCGTGAAATTTGGAAGGTGGTGCGTGAAATTGATTGTATTGATCAAAAGAAGCTAAGAATATAGCTTACCAAATTACCATCAACATTTCTGTAACGTTTCTTTTGATTAATACAATCAATTTCACGCGCCACCTTCCAAATTTTAATCCCATTCACCACTTATTAATAAACCCAAAAAATTTCATTCCCATCATAAAAAATACTTTCTTCTTCATCGTCTTCGACAAAATGACCTTCGCTTTATTCATCATCATCCCTCATCTCCTTATTGCTGCTACTTCTTCAATGCCTTTTCTAAGGCGCCTTCTAGCTAAAAGGTTAGTTTTGAAGGCAGCAATTTCTATTCTAAATAAATACTTAAATATAAAATAAATTTGATTTTTTTAGAGATATTAAGTAAGTTAATTCAATTACTTTAGAGTATTTATATCTATATTTTTTCTCTAAAATAATTAGTTTGACTAATAAACGATATATAATCTAAGGATACACGATATATGATATGATTAAGTAATTTTATCTAACTTCTTTAATCTCTCCAAAAAAGTTACTTGCTATCTTGATTATGAGGCACTTCTAAGCTGAGACAATTTTTTTTTTTTTTTTTTTCTGGTTTGCTTCTAGCTCTTCCTCATACTTATATTTAAATCTTTTGAAATCGACTTCTCGATTATATTATTCAAAATAGTTTCAGTCAAACTGATTTATTTTTTTTTTTTAAAAGAATTTATGTAAAAATAAATCACATTATACTAATTAACTATTGCACCTCCAAAAAGTCGGTTTTGCCTAGGAGTGTTCATGAGGACCAAATGCCCGCAATGCCTTTCCGAGCCTAATAAAAAATCTCATCCTGGCTCTAAAAAATCACGCCATAAATGATTTGGTTATAATTAGTCTGGAAGTATTGGGCATGGCTAGGCACTAAGTACAGTATGTTGCCCTACTCATTTGGTCTTGTTAGAAGTGTATATATAATTGTATTTAAATAGGGTTATGATGCAAAAATATACATGTGGTTTTTCTAAAAGTACGCGCAATACCAAATATTCTTTTTAGGTGCAAAAATGATTACGTGGTTACAAAAATTGGGCAAGAGTCACAGATTCCGTCAAATGTATATGACAAAGTTAACTTTAATTTAACGGACGTAATCTATATTTATGGAATCTGTGACTTTTGCCGCATTTTTTTAATCACGTGTCACTTTTACACATAAAAAAAGTATTTGATGTTGTCCGTACTTCTGAAAATACTACATATGTATTTTTACACCTTAGCCCCATTTTTTAAAAAATTATAATATATAGACATATATCTATTATTTGACAAAGTTGAACAACTATATTTATTTACCATTTAATTATAATATAATGAATAAGCATATTTTCTATTTACTCACAAAATATGCATATTTTTCACAAACATAATGAATTAAGAAATCGGTAAATTGAGTGCTTGAGAAATAAATTATTACTAAATAGTAAGAAGATAATCTCTAGTGCATTTATTTTGTTTAATTGGAACATGAATTAAATCTAAACAATAAATCTAAAAAGTATTATTACAGAGAATATGTTTTTGAAATATTAAATTATAACTTTATTTTGTATATTTTTTTTAATTCTACATTATTTTTCATTTTTAGGGAGATTTTTGGGCATTGGAGCTCAGCCTACCCAGCTTATCTTAAAATAACCCTGGCATTCATCGAACAGGGTCAGGCAATGGGTGGGGGTCATGACTTACCTAGCCCTACCTATAAACACCCTCTAAATTTTGCCTTATTGGGGTGTTTGGAAAACCACATAGTTAATTTAATTAAAAAAAATACCATTTAAACTTCAAAATCTCCAATAAGTGATTTCCTAATAAGATGAATTGTCAATTGCTTTCTGTTATTGTTACTCTTGTGGGCAACAGGGTTTTAAAGTTCAACTGGAATTTTTCTTAAAAAAGGTCTTATATTTTGCGAGACAAAATTCATTTTAGTATGTATTTACTTATCTCATACATCACAAAATATCTTAAAATAAGCTTATGCAAATAATCACTTCCTTCTGGTATACTAAAAGCTTGTTCCAATTGACAGGGATTACATAGCAAATTGTATTTTGATTTATAGGAATCCCTGATTTGTAGGGATTATGAATAATCTTCATTAATAGTCATTATTAGATTTATAGGAATCCCTGCTTTGTAGGGATTAGGGATAATCTTCATTAATGGTCATTATTAGATTTATAGGAATCCCTGATTTGTAGGGATTAGGGATAATCTTTATTAATAGTCATTATTAGTCCTTATGAGCCATTACTATTGAGGCTCTCTTATTTTGCATATATATGTAACGTTTGTACATGAACACAGGATATAACATTCATTCATTCTATTTTATCAAGTCACATGTATACAAACATTACATATATATACAAGATAAGAGAGTCTCAATAGTAATGGCTCATAATGACTAATAATGATTATTAATGAAGATTATCCTTAATTCCTACAAATCATAGATTCCTATAAATCAGAATACAATTTTTTTTGTAATCCCTATCACCAATGCTTAACGCTCATTACATGATATCAAAATCCATGAATGATACATGAAGATGATCTTTTGGGAGAGCCAAAAGAGACAAGCGATTATAGGAGCATTACTAGAAAAAAGCCTTTTAATATCAGTTGAAAATGATTTTTGTTTAAGTTCTGTTTTGTGTCTCTGGTTAATCTTTCATAAGGTCCGGTTCTAATCAATGATAAAACCAAAGTTTAAAAGTTAAGGATGTTTGATCCCCTTCCTATAACGCTGCTTCCTTCGCCTTTCTTAATTAATTAGCTGCTATTATTGGCTCTGTTACGAAAATACATTATTAATCCAAAGACGCCCCTCGCCCATGACTTTCACCGGACTTCCCTTATTGAGGGACCAGTCACCTTATATATTTATCAAATAAATATCTCGTGGTCGTGATATTGGTACGTTAGTTGAGGTGTAAATTTCACAAAAGAAGGAGGTTCGTCCTGTTAGTTGATGTGAAGGTCTCATTAGTGGTCGATTTATAGCTCTTTGAGCATGGAGGCATGTCCTGACCTGGTGGGGTACCAATGTCTACCGCCATCTAAACTTTTTAATATAAAAATAAATAATAAATATCTCGTGCGTGTCCGTCTCTCATTAATGGGGGTGGGTGCGGGTGAATCCTTTTTTGTGTGTTTGGTCGAAACAATATCTGCAACCTGTGTCCCTGTCTCTGTATTGATAATTACATTTAAATTAAATTAAGTTAAATCTTCCCCATTCATAAATAATTATGATCAATATCAATAGCATTATTATTTATTTTTGAGATTCCATTCCATGTGGTTATGATATTTACGCCAGAGATGGGCGTCACCCGTTTATATTTGTCTTTTGTTGTTGTTTATCTGTGAAATGTATTGTTGTTAGATTTATAAGTTGAACTATCGAATTTGTTGTTTTTATGTTTTTAGTTTTTAAATTTTTTTGAGTTACTCTTAAACCTATGTTAGTTGTAAACTTAGCTTGGTCACATCCATAAGTTCACATATTAAATTTACCGTTTTTAAGTTTTTAACTTATAAAATTGTGTCAATTCACTTTTAAACTCATATTAATTTTTTCAATTTGATAATGCTTAGAAGCTTTATATATGAATTTTATTTTTAAAAATTATTGAATATGATATATTGTTATTTTTATATTTTAATTATTAATTATACACTATTAATATTTATTTATTTATAAAAATAAATTTTTATGAACTTATGATTCGAATTGACATAAGATTTTTTATCGCCATCATGAGTTTGCTTAAACATATGAATTAAATAACTTTAGTTAAAATGAATGTAAACATTAATATTAATACTATTAATGTCGTCAAAACTCAAAAGCTCACCAGTTTTATTGCGTAAAAACGGGGAATATTCATGCGCACTCTAGAGAGACACATAGGATTTGAGGCAACATTGTACATATGACAGTCAAAAGGCTGTTTCCCTTCTACTTTGTTCTCTTTAATCTTCATACCTTTTTTTTGTGTGTTCAGTTTCTGGTTGAGGTTTAAATATTGTAACGCGGTCTTAATTACTGTTATAAAATATATTAAGTATTTGTTTGGAATAGAAATTGCTGCCTACAAAACTAACCTTTTAAACATAAAATGCTTAATGTTGTTTAACGGGGCTCTTGGGGTAACTCACATTTTCCTCAAGAGGCACTTCTAAGCTGAGACTTTTTTTTTTCCTGGTTTGCTTCTAGCTCTTCCTCGTACTTATATTTAAATCTTTTGAAATTGACTTCTTAATGATATTATTCAAAATAGTTTCTGTCAAACTGATTTTTTTTTTTTTTTTTTGTAAGACTTTATATAAACATAAATCACATTATACTAATTAACTATTGCACCTTCAAAAAGTCAGTTTTGCCTGGTGGTGTTCATGAGAACCAAATACCTGCAATGCCTTCCCCAACTCGATAAAAAAACCTCATCTTGATGGCTCTAAAAAATCAGCCCATAAATGATTTGGTTATTTTTAGTTTGGAAGTATCAGGCATGGTTTGGCACTAGACACAATATGTTGCCCTACCCATTTAGCCTTACCAAAGTGCATATATAATTGTATTTAAATAGGGTTAAGGCACAAAAATAGACATGTGGTTTTTCCAAAGATGTTTAGACGCACTTTTAGAAAAATTATATATATATTTTTGTGTTTTAACCCTATTTAATCTACACACACATATATCTATTATTTGACAAAGTTGAACAAGTATATTTATTTACCATTTAATTATAATATAGTGAATAAGCATATTTTCTATTTACTGACAAAATATGCATATTTTTCACAAACATATTTAATTAAGAACTTGAGTGCTTGAGAAATAAATTATTACTAAATAGTAAGAAGATAATCTTTAGTGCATTTTTTTTTTAAATTGGAACATGAATTAAATCTAAACAATAAAATCCAAAAAGTATTATTGCATAGAATGTGTTTTTGAAATATTAAATTATAACTTGTATTTTGTCTTTTTTTTTATACTACATTATTTTTCATTTTTAGGGAGATTCGATTTTGGGCTTAAGAGCTTGCCCTGCCCAGTTTAGCTTAAAATAACACTGACTTTCAGGGACATGCTTCTAAATTTTGTCTTATTGGGTTGCTTGGAAAACCGCATAATTAATTTAATTAAAAAAGGCACTTTTTTTTTTCTAAAAAAAAAAATACGACTTAAACTTCAAAATCTCAAATAAATTATTTCTCAATAAAATGAGCTGCTAATTATTTTACTGTTGTTGTTAATCCAATTAATCTTATAGGCAACAAGATTTTGAAGTTTAACTCCCCTTAAAAAAACTCTTATATTTTAGAGGACAAAATTCATTTTAGTATGTATTTACTTATCTCATACATTTAAAATATTTTAAAATAAGCTTATGCAAATAATCACTATCCTTCTCGTGTACTTAAAGCTTGTTCCAATGCTTAACGCTCATTACAGGAATCGGCTGAGGTCTACTGTGCTTTAATATCCTCTGTCGTTCTCTTCCTGGAGCTGTGTCGTTTTGACACAAAATGGTAGCTGATACATTTTTTTAAATATATATATATATTTAGGGTATTAAAAAGATACTTTAAGATACTGACCGGTACTGAAAAAATACTTCATTATCTTGAAAAATTATTTTCAGATGTTGAAAAAAATATTTCAGGGTATTGACTGGTACTTAAAAGATACTTTAGGATAATGGATGGTACTAAAAAAATACTTTATACTCTTGAAAAATTATTTTATGATATATATTATCCAAACATATATTTTAAAATAATTTTTTAAGACCATTAAGTATTTTTTTAGTACTAGTCAGTATTCTGAAATATTTTTTTAGTACCAATCAGTACCCTAAAATGTTTTTTCAACATCCTAAAATAATTTTTAAGATAATGAAGTGCCTTTATTATTTTTTAAGACTTAGTTAGTATCTTAAAGTATTTTTTTACTATCCTAAATATTTAGAGAGAGAGAGAGAGAGAGACATCAGCTACCATTTTTCGTCAAAACGACGCAACTTCAAAAAGAAGACGGTAGAGGATATTAAGGTGATGGACCTCAGCCGGTTTCTTATTACATAATATCAAAATCCACGAATAGTACATGAAGACATCGGTTGAAAATGACTTTTTAGATGGGATTTTCTTATGTCTCTGGTTAATCTTTCATAGGGTCCGATTCTAATCAATGATAAAGCTAAAGTTTAAAAGTGAAGAAGTCTCAGGGAGGGGCGTGCCATGTGCTAGCTAGTCCCCTTCCTATAATACCTAAAATATGAGGTTGAGTTTTTCTCCTCATCTTTTTCTCATTATCCCTCAATATCTTTAAATCATATCCATCCAATCATTCACAATACTACTTTAACCCATCTCTCCTCTTTCTAATCAACGGCCCTGATGGAGCCAATGAGAAAAAAAGAGAAACAAAATTATGAGAAAATCCTCTCCCTAAAATATGACCTTGTGACCATGCTTTTCTCGCTGCTTCCTTCACCTTTCTTAATTAATTAGCTGCTATTATTGGCTCTGTTACGAAAATACATTATTAATCCAAACACGCCCCTGGCCCATGACCTCACCAGACATTTTTTTTTTTTTTTAAAAAGGCAAAAGCCTAAATTACATTAACACAGAAATTAACCAGACTTCTCTTATTGAGGGACGACTCACCTTATTTTTGGTGGTAGCCTTTAATTGTTATGGACCATCTTTGAGAAGCCTCGGGATGCTAGGCCTAAGCTGGTGGGTGCTCTGCCCTTGAATTGGATTTCACCTAAACCCCTTCCTATTTTTTTTAAATATACAAATAATATAATTAATCCAAACTCATGTTCTTTTTTAACTTCGGCATATTAAACATTTTTTTTATTGAAATCAATAAAAAAAATCAATTCAATATTGTAAAATAATAACATAAAATTTTAAACCGTTTATGTGTTATAAATAACATAAATTTGCTTTCTACATAAGAGGCTTGTCTGGATCAATCACGTTTACAAAATTCACTCTTATTCCAACTATATTTTGTAAACTAAAATTAAAAAAAAAATTTAAGTAATGCAATATGATTTATATATGGATAAAAAGTAAGTTTGAAAACCCATTAGGCTTTCATAACCCAAAAATAATAAATAAAAGTTGGTTGACTCAAAGGCTGCAATGTTTTTAAATCTTGGGATGTAACTTGCAACACCAAAAAAGGGGAAAATTATAGTGAAGTCTCAAAAAGGAATTTAATTAACAAATATCTTGATGATAAGTAGAGCCAGTAATGCGCACTCAACCCACAAGTTAGGGTTGATACTTTTACAGCTTGCAAATAGTGTGGGTTAGCCTGCACTATTTATTATTTTTTTTTTTTAAAAAATGATAATATCTCAAAATTCTAAAGTCCCACACTCACACTGTGACCTCGAAACCTCCCAAATTATTGTATTTTTAGTGTTTGAAGATGATTTGTAAACTATGGCAAACTTGATGACTTTTACCTCTTGAATTAGGCTTAAGGAGTAATTTGGTCAACAAACTATTAGCTTAGGAGTGTCCACCACAATAAACTTTTAGTTGGACCTTAAATACCAACCAACTTTTTAAAATATTAATTGAGCACAAAATAGTTACTTTACCACCAATGTTCGTCCTCTGTCGTCTTCTGCCTCCACGTCCGCCCCCAGATCTACCAGAAGTTTCACCACGTCGGGCCTCACGTACCCGGCCGCCATGTGAAGCGCTGTTAGTCCCCCCGAGTTATCTCAATGATCCAGATTTGCGCCCGCTTCGGCTAGCGCCTTCACGCAGGGCTTCGACCCTAAACCCGATACGAACAGGAGTGCGGTTCGCTCGTCGATGTCCCAGTCATCGCCGGCGTCGATGAGCTGGTTGAGAGATGATTCGTCTGCTTTCTTTGCCACGGTCCACCACGGGGTCTCGTACTTGGCCACCACGTCTTTGGCGATAAAATTGGAGGGCACCCACGAGGGTTTATGGCCATCTTTCCATTCGATAAAATAATCCATACCTTTGCCGCCTTCAAGGGCTCTGCTTCCGATAATACCTTTAACTTCGCTGTAGGATTCATCTTGGTTGTCAATGGGAGTAGGCGTGTCCTGGAAAATTTGCTGTCCTTGATTTTGAATGGTGCGGAAGGTGAATGAGGTGGTGTTGGCTGGTTGGAGGCGAAGAGATTGTGTGGGAAAAGTGAAAAGATGTGAAAAATGTTTATGCTTGGGAGAAAATTTGAAGTGGGGAGCAGGTTTACTAAGAAGCAGAGCCTCCATTTGCGAGTTTGGTGAAGTGGCTGGCGATGACTGATTAAATGACCCGCCGGGGGGGGGAGAATGAAATTTTTGTGTTTGTTTGGAGATAAGGAATCACATCCACTTCGCGGTTGCCATGGACTGAATTTGGATTTTCAATGATCCGTGTGTTTCAAAGCTTGAGAATGGACGTTGGTGGATTTTGTGCTCAATTAATATTTTAAAAAGTTGGTTGGTATTTAAGGTCCAGTTAAAAATTTATTGTGGTGGACGCTCCTGAGCTAGTAGTTTATTGGCTAAATTGCTTCTTAACCCCTTGAATTATGTATAATGTTTTTGACTTTTTATAAGTGGAATTATTAACGCTAGAAAGGTAAATTTAATGACTCATATATGTATTTCAAACTTTGCTCATCTTAAAAAGGGGAGGAAAAGGAAAAAGGAAAATTGTGGGTTGTCAAGCCACTGCAAGCTAGGGATGGTATTTTATCAGCCCACAAAAGTGAGCTGCACAAGCCCACACCACACAAGCCACGAGTATTAAGTTTTTTTTTGCTCAAAAAGTATTTGTATTAATACTGCAAAGTGATACACTACATGAAAACAAATTGAATATAGAATACAGACAAAGCTAAAGCAAATACAACAAGATAAATCAAATACAAGGAAAACCAATCACCACCCATTGAAAAGTTGGGAACAGAAGTAGAATCATCAACTACGCCGGCCCCCTAGACATCTAATGTTAAAAGTGATATGAAAGAAGGTGTTGGTTGTAAAATCCACCATATAGGGCACAACTTTTCATAAGCATCAGCTGCAATCATAGTAGCTATACAGTTGCCCCTTCTTAGGCTAAATATCATAGAAAACCTAACCTAAGGAAAAAAAAAAAAAAAAAAAAAGACCCATGATATCCTAAAAAACACTTATGCTCCTCCGTTCAAATCAATATGGTGACGTCGCCCACACACCGAACAACACCTCTTGATGCTACAAATGACTAACAATGGTTATTTGATAGGTAAAGCATATAGCAGTAGTGACCATCGACAAAACCCTCCTCCTAAGAACACGAATATGAGCTATCAGGTGAGGATTGGATCTATTAACGTTCAAACAACCATCCAACCAAGAGGAGTTATAATCAGATCCCACAGATCTGTTTATTACCTACAAAAACGAGAATACCACCATTAAAACCTAACACCACAAAAAAGAAGAAGAAAGGACAGATGTCCCCTCCCCTAACGAAGGATGATACTTGCCAGCGGCATGTGATGGTGAAATATGTCACCAACGAGAGAGAATCGAATGGATGAGTTCATGAGGTAGAGAGCTGTAAGACAGAGATAGCTATAGAGAGAGAGCGAGAGAGAAGTGATTTTATTTATTTATTTTTTTACTCACAAGTATTAATTAATGAGCGACAAAGACATGTAATTATTTTTGTTATTTTATACAATAAAACTTGTTATTAGACGCCAGTCAATTCAAGTTTTTGGTTGATTAAATCTCTTTAGGCAGACCTTAGACAGTAATTCCCAAAAAAAAAAAATGACAGCAGGTGAATACCTTATGGTCCATTTACATTTTTTTGTCAGAGTACATTTACACTTTAACGCTAACCTCGATCTGAATTAATAATTTCAACAAAAAAAAATCTGGATTAATAAAAGATCTAACAGCTCATAGTGAGGAAAGAAAACAAGTGACTGTGCCACACTGTGACAAGCAAGAATTAATTAGTGAAGACACGACCAGCTCGCCGCTTGCACGGTCTCCTATGCTCATGTGCTCACGTGACCGACACTGCTCTCAATACCCATAGTACACGAATACACTTCCTTTCCTTTTATTATTATTATTTTCAACAACTTCCCATTTTCTAATAATTAATTATTCATTTCTATAACCTTCCTATTTAATATACTCGTGTCTTTGACACTACCTACATTTTTTTTTTGTGTCGCACGCGTCGTGTGTCTGTGCGTGTGCACGATACTCCCTCGTTTTATTTTATTTTATTATATATAATATATACGGACTAAAGGACACTACCCCTCAGATTGACAGATTCACATATTGTCCTCTCTCACAGATTTTTTTTTTAAAATAAAAAAACATGTAATATACATAACTATTTTTAACTTTTAAGCATTGAAAATCTATGCAATTCTAAAATAATAAAAATTATATGCATAATTTATACTACATATTCTTGCTCCTACAAGTTGACCACATGCTAAGTGTGGTCAAGTGGACTTAATTTTATTATGCATTATTATTAATTAATTAGCTGCATGCATGTTTCGTTTGAATTATGATGAATGCATTTTATTTATCGTCTTAATTAGTAATTTTTCTTAGGCCTTTTAATCGCTCATTTCTAAACATATTTACCTTACGTTAGTAATTTAATATATTTCATATTATACAAAAGATACATGCACATTTGTTTTAGCAAAGAACAATGCATTTTACATAAGGCCTTAATTAGTAATTTTTCGTAGACATATTAATTGTTTATTTCTAAACATATTTCGCTAACGTTAATAATTTAATATATTTCATATTATACAAATGATACATGCACGTTTGTATTAGCAAAAAAATTCATGAACGCAAATATTGTTTTTTTTTTACAAAAAGTAATTATTTCACTTCCATTTAAAGTCGTCTAAAATTATTTGATTCATTTTTAACCTTACCACTTTCCTCTTTTTATTAAATATACTTTAAAACTATGAAGTACTGATGTTTTTCATGGGGGTTGTGACCCTATAGTCTTGACACCTGTCTTGCAAGTAGAAATAGCACAAGAATTTAAGTGAGGAGTTAAGAGGTAATTTTGTCCTAAGAGTAATTTTGCAACGGGTACAGAAAAAAGGGAGCAAACTTGCCTTGATCATTATCCTAGTTAACTTTGACCATTAGTTGACAAAATATCTTGAACTGAAAATCGACGTGTCATCCACGTTATTTTTGTTAACGATTAAATTTAACCCGAAAATTTTAAATTTAACTTTGAAAAAAATGAAGTAGATGATATATGAATTTCTGATAGAAATAGACATATTAACAAAAATGACGTGGATGACATATGAACTGTAAGCTCAACATACACTATCAATTAACAGTGAAAATTAACTGGAATAATGTGTATGAACAAATTGTTTGCTTTTTGATACTTCTAAAATAAAATTGCCAAAAGAAAATTGCTGATTAGCACTTCATGTGAATGCACGGTTGTACCTACAAGAGTAGGAAGTAAGAAATGGCATTAAAGTATTTAACATAATTTGCATAATTATAGAGTGATCATTTATATCGACAAAAAATGTAATTAATAATTCAGTTTTGGCCCTATAACCTTGTGGTGTGTCAACAAAGAATGTTAATTTGTGTGTTAGATATACTAAAATCTGTTCCGGCACTAGGTCTCCAATGGACAAAGTGTTGAGTCATCCTCAATTTATGAGGCCCTTTTCAAATTTATTTCCATGATAAATATACACTCAATTTGTGTGTGTGTGTTTTTTTTTTTGAAGTCACCATAATTACTGTTTATTAGAAAAATTGATTTATTTACTATTTGCTGTTTTTGCACATGAATAATACGAATTCTTGGTAGAAGCTTCGATTTTTTTTTATTTATTAAACGTCTTTTAATTTTTCTTAACACCCTAGCGACAATATTTTTTTAATAGCCAACAATTGCATATTTAACAAAATTTAGAAAACATGGACAACTATTTTTGTGTTTTGACAATGAACACTGACAGCTAATTAACAACTGAGACTACTCCATAATTATTAATTTATTTATTGTTTTGCAAATTAGAGGGGACTTTTTGGGCTTAATTATTTTTCTCAAATCCATTCCTTTTTTTTTTTTTTTTTTTTTTTTTTTCATTTTATGAATTACTATTAGTTACAAGTTACAACCACACAGTAAATTACAGCCACAAGCGCGAAGGAAAAAGACCTCTTCAAGCTACTAATTCATTTACTAAAATATTAATATTTCCCTTCAATTTTGCTTTTTAAGTTTTTTTGGTCCAACATTTCAAAATTCAAAGCGCACGGACTGAATTAACAGAATAACTAAAATCTCGAAAAAATAGGGGTTGAGTTTCTCTCCTAATCATTTTCTCATTATCCCTCATCATTTTTAAATCATATCTATGCAATCAATCATAAGATTATTTTAACTCTCTCTCCTCTTCCCAATCAATGGTCCGGATGGATGATAAGAGAAAAAGAAAAAAATGATAATGAGAAGATCCAGGGGAGGTAAAGTGAATAAATCAGGAAAATTAAAATTTATCTACGTCAAGTGAAAGTATATACATAAGCAACCCAGTTCCTCTTCAACATTTTGACCCACGATTAAAAAAAGGTATTATATCTTCTATAATAATTATATGAATACTTTTATAATATAATTTATACTATAAAAATATTTTTATAATTAGGATTAAAAAATAATAATTGAAAAAAAAAAAGAAATAGCAGAAAAATGAGCGGAGGAGAGAGAAATGGACAGCAGAAAGAGACAAAGTAAGAGGTGGTAGCTAGCCTCCATAACAGTGAAAAGCAGGCAGAGAGAGAGGGATGGAAAGGTAATTACTAATTAGACGAAATGATCTTTTCTTTTCTTTTTCTTTTTTGTTTATTCTGAGATTTCATTTTTCATTGATTTTGAATCCTCATGGTTTTTTTTTTTTAAAAAAAATATTGCTGTTAATATTACTGATTTAATTATTAATTATCTATTGCTATTATTGTTAATGTTTATAAAATAATATCAAAAAAGGCTCTAAAGTCTTTTTTAATATGTAACTTTTTCTTGAGGCATTTTTTAATAATTTAGTCTCTGAGCTAGATTTTCCCTACAATTTATAGTACATATTCTTACTCCTACATCTTGACTACATGCTAAGTGGTCAAGTGGACTTAATTTTATTATGCATTTTTATTAATTAACTAGCTGCATTCAAGCTTTCGTTGGAATTATGATTATGATGAATGCATTTTATTCAAGGCATTGATTAGTAATTTTTATTACGCATTATAATTGTTAATTTCTAAACATATTTCGGGAAAAAATTGCTGATTAGCGCTTTAGGTGAATGCACAGCTGTACCTACAAGAGTAGGAAGTAAGAAATGGCATTAAAGTATTTAACATAATTTGCATAATTATAGAGTGATAATTTATATCGACAAAAAAGGTAATTAATAATTCAGTTTTGGCCCTATAAACTTGGAGGGTGTGTTAACAAAGAATGTTAATTTGTGTGTTAAATATACTAAAATCTGTTCCGGCACAAGGTCTCCAATGGACAAAGCGTTGAGTCATCCTCAATTTATGAGGCCCTTTTCAAATTTATTTCCATAATAAATGTACAGTCATTTTTTTTTTTTTTTTTTTTTGAAGTCGCTGTAATTACTGTTTATTAGAAAAATGGATTTATTTTACTATTTGCTGTTTTTGTACATGAATAATAAGAATTCTTGGTAGAAGCTTCGATATTTTTTTTTATTAAACGTCTTTTAATTTTTCTTAACACCCTAGCGACAATATTTTTTTTAATAGCCAAAATTGCATATTTAACAAAATTTAGAAAACATGGACAACTATTTTTGTTTTTTGACAATGAACACTGACAGCTAATTAACAACTGAGACTACTCCATAATTATAAATTTATCTATTTTTTTTCAAATTAGAGGGGGACTTTTTGGGCTTAATTATTTTTCTCAAATCCATTTCTTTTTCTTTTTTTTTCATTTTATGAATTACTATTAGTTACAAGTTACCACCGTACAGTGAATTACAGCCACAAGCGCCAAGGAAAAAGACCTCTTAAAGCTACTAATTCATTTACTAAAATATTAATATTTCCCTTCAATTTTGCTTTTAAGTTTTTTTTGGTCCAACATTTCAAAATTCAAAGCGCGCTGACTAAATTAACATAATAACTAAAATCTCGAAGGATCAAGGGTTGAATTTATCTCCTAATCGGTTTCTCATTATCTTTCATCATCTTTAAATCATATCTATCTAATCAATCACAAAGACTTATTTTAACATCTCTCTACAATTCCCAATCAATGACCGAGATAGACCGATGAGAAAAAATAAGAAAAATGATAATGAGAAGAACTTCTCCCAAGAATTAGGGGAGGTAAAGTGAAAAAATCAGGAAAATTAAAATTTATCTATGTCAAGTGAAAGTATATATAGAAGCAACCCAGTCCCTCTTCAACATTTTGACCCACGATTAAAGAAAAGGTATTATATCTCCCATAATAATTATAGGAGCATTTTTATAGTATAATTCATACTATAAAAATATTTTATAATTAGAATCGGAAAAATAATAATTTGGAAAAAAAAAGCAAAAATAGCAGAAAAATGAGCAGAGGAGAGAGAAATGGACAGCAGAAAAAGACAAAGTAAGAGGTGGTAGCTAGCCTCCATAACAATGAAAAGCAGGCAGAGAGAGAGAGAGAGAGGGATAGAAAGGTAATTAGACAAAATGATCTTTTTATTTATTTATTTATTTATTGTAGATTTCATTTTTCATTGATCTTGAGTCCTCATGGTTTTTTTTTTTTTTTTTTTTTTTTAAATATTGTTGTTGATGTTACTGATTTAATTATTAATTTTCTACTGATATTATTGTTAATGTTCATAAAATAATATCATAAAAGGCTCTAGAACCCTTTTTAACATGTAACTTTTTCTTAAGTCTTTTTTGATATTTTTTTTACTAATTTAGGCACTGAGATAGATTTTCTCTATAACTTATACTACATATCCTTACTCCTACATCTTGACCACATGCTAAGTGGTCAAGTGGACTTATTAGGTATTAATTAGTAATTTTTATTAGGCATTATAATTGTTAATTTCTAAACATATTTCGCTAACGTTAATAATTTAATATATTTCATATTAGACAAAAAGATACATGCACATTTGTTTTAGCAAACAACAATGCATTTTATTTAAGGCCTTAATTAGTAATTTTTCTTATACATATTAATTGTTCATTTCTAAACATATTTCGCTAACGTTGATACTTTAATATATTTCATATTTATACAAATGATACATGCACGTTTGTTTTAGCAAAAAAATTCATGAACGCAAATATTTTTTTTTTTATAGACAAAAAGTAATTATTTCACTTCCATTTAAAGTCGTCCAAAATTATTAGATTCATTTTTAACCTTACCTCTTTCCTCTTTTTATTAAATATACTTAAAAACTATGAAGTACTGATGTTTCTCATGGGGGTTGTGACTTGTGACCCTATAGTATTCACACCTGTCTGGCAAGTAGAAATAGCGAAAAAATTTAAGTGAGGGGTTAGAGGGTAATTTTGTCCCAAAATTTTTTAATGAAGGTAATTTTGCGGCGAATGTATTAAAAAAAAAGAGAGTAATTTTGTCTTGATGGTTATCCTTGTTTGTTTTGACTAGAGCAAATACCCTTTCTGGTCCCTGACAAAAAATACGGACCTCATTTTGGTCCTTTACAAAAAAAATCGACCCTCTTATTCATCCTTTTTAAGGGACTAAAAAAGACATTTTGGAAATTTATGAGGGATTAAAATGTCAACCAATCGACATTTATTCGTCATTTTTATGGACTAAAAAGGACCTTTTTATTATGTAAGGGGCCAAAATGGGGATCACATTTTTTGTCAGGGACTAGAAAATGTATTTACTCTTTTAACTATTAACTAACTAAATATGCTTAGTTGAAAAGTGCACGTGTCATCCACATTATTTTTGTTAATGAGTAAATTTACCCCGAAAGGTTTAAATCTAACTTCAAGAAAAATGAAGTAAATGACACATAGACTCATAAGAAAAATGAACATATTAACAAAAATGACATAGATGACATATGAGCCACCACTCAATATACTTATCAACTAACGGTCAAAATTAACTGGAGTAATGTTGATGAAAAAATTGTTTCCTTTTGATACTTCTAAAATAAAATTGCCGGGAAAAAATTGCTGATTAGCGCTTTATGTGAATACACAGCTGTACCTACAAGAGTAGGAAGTAAGAAATGGCATTAAAGTATTTAACATTATTTCCATAATTATAGAGTGATAATTTTTATCGACAAAAAAGGTAATTAATAATTCAGTTTTGGCCCTATAACCTTGTGGTGTGTGTTAACAAAGAATGTTAATTTGTGTGTTAAATATACTAAAATCTGTTCTGGCACAAGGTCTCCAATGGACAAAGCATTGAGTCATCCTCAATTTATGAGGCCCATTTTAAATTTATTTACAGTCAATTTTTTTTTTTTTTTTGAAGTCACTGTAATGACTGTTTATTAGAAAAATGGATTTATTTACTATTTGCTGTTTTTGCACATGAATAGTAAGAATTCTTGGTAGAAGCTTCGATTTTTTTATTTTTTATTTTATTAAACGTCTTTTAATTTTTCTTAACACCCTAGCGGCAATATTTTTTAAGCCAACAATTGCATATTTAACAAATTTAGAAAACACGGACAGCTTTTTTTTTTTCTTTCTAAAACTATGAACACTGACAGCTAATTAACAACTGAGACTACTCCATAATTATAAATTTATTTATTGTTTTGCAAATTAGAGAGGACTTTTTGGGCTTAGTTATTTTTCTCAAATCCATTCCATTTTTTTTTTTCATTTTATGAATTACTATTAGTTAGAACAATATAGTAAATTACAGCCACAAGCACCAAGGAAAAAAGACCTCTTCAAGCTTCTCTTCTACTAATTCATTTACTAAAATATTAATATTTCCCTTCAATTTTGCTTTTTAAGGTTTTTTTTTTGGCCAAACATTTCAAAATTCAAAGCACTGACTGAATTAACAGAATAACTAAAATCTCGAAAAAACAGGGGATGTAAAGTGAATAAATCAGGAAAGTTAAAATTTATCCATATTAAGAGAAATCCCCAAGGAATAACAGTGAAAATCGATTCACTTTGTTTCCTCTTTTACTTTCACTCCCTGTCTTCCTTCCTTTCCTCGTGTCTCTATGTTCCTTCTTTTAATAATCACATTCCACAGTGAGCAGAGCGAGAAGACCAAGATCACTGTGATCGAATTCTTTACGTGTGTGTGTGTATATATATATAGAACCAAACCAGTCCCTCTTCAACATTTTGACCCACGATAAAAAAAGGTAATAATCGGGAGAGAAGAAGAAATGGCAGTAACATGAGCGGATGAGAGAGAAATGGACAGCAGAAAGAGACAAAGTAAGAGGTGGTAGCTAGCCTCCATAACAGTGAAAAGCAGGCAGAGAGAGAGAGAGGGATAGAAAGGTAATTAGACGAAATGATCTTTTCTTTTCTTTTTCTTTTTTGTTTATTCTGAGATTTCATTTTTCATTGATTTTGAGTCGTCATTTTTTTTTTTTTTACTCGAAAAAAACTCTAAGGGTTTTTTATATTTTTGTATAGAGATTTGCGTCTGTTAAATCAGTGTACCTAGGTCGACTTTTTCATCTTTTATTTAACCCTTTTCCTCGGTATAGGTCGGTCTTTGTCACTGGTTATTTATTTAATTTAATTTTTTTTTTTTTGCGCAGATCGATGAAACCTAGCAATAACTATTGTTTTTGTCATGTTTTTGAGAGAGTAAATTGTAGCCATTGATTTGTCATCCGTTCCCTTCCCACACTCTCATTTCCTCTTTAAATATCAGTTTCTTCACTCCGCCCTTTCCTCTTTGCAGCGAAGAGCACACAGCAACATAGAGCGAGAGAGAGATTTCTGCCAGAGATTTCTCCTAAAACAGTGTCCGAGTACAAGGATTTTATGTCGTCTAGGTTTGAATCGGCAGTGATTGGAGCTCCGTTGAGGCTCTCTGTGTTGTCTGATTCCTTGCTCTTCTTGTTCTCTGTGTGCTCTATTATTCGCTGTATGCTTCTCTGTCCTTCGAGGCAGAGCTTGAATCTGGTGAACCCAACGGCTTCGATGCCTTTGAGATCCAAAAGGTTTGTAGATTTTTACTTATTTCTACGATTTTCCCCATTTCTAATCTCCGTTAAACCCTATTTCTGGGTTTTTGGTTTCTCTAAGATTTTTGGTCTGAATCTGGGTTTCTTTTTTCCATGGCTGGATTTTGCAGGACTTGTTCTGGAGTTGAGTGTTTCGGAGGCTTTCATAATATAAGATTCTTACACCTTTTCATATTTCTCAGAGGGGATCTCACTTGATATTTTGTTTCCATTTTCTTTTTGTTCGGTTCTTCAATTTTTGTTTTCTCTCGATCTTCAGATTCTGTTTTGATTTTTCCTTCTCAATTTCCTGAGTATTTTGAGGGGTTTTTGTTGGGTTTTCCCCGAAATTTTCTCTTTCTCTCTCCACCATGCCGGAGCCTCGAAATCAGCCGTCAAACCAGACTATGAACCTGAACAATTCCTGCAAAAGGATGAAGCAACAGAAGCAAAACCCTATTCCGACGAGAAAGCTTCGCATAATCTGTGACGACCCTTATGCCACAGATTCGTCTTCAAGCGAAGACGAAGGAGGAAACCAACGGTCCGACACTCGTCGGCCGAGGAAGATGAAGCGAATCCTTAGTGAAATCACTCTTCCTCTTGCTCCTGCCATTTCTAAATCCACTGAAACTGAAAACTCATTTCAGGAAAGCAACAGCGGAGTCACCACCAAGTTTGCAGATGGTCAAACCCAGAACAAGAAGAGGGTTTTGACCAAAACCCCATCATCAACTAAAAGCTCGTCTTCTTCCAGATTCAGAGGCGTCCGACAGAGAAAATGGGGCAAATGGGCTGCAGAAATTCGTGATCCCTTTAAAGGTGTTCGTATCTGGCTTGGTACTTACAATACCGCTGAAGAAGCTTCTCAAGCCTATGAAGCAAAGAAGATGGAGTTCGAATCCATGGCTAAGGCTCAACTACGTGCTCTAGCTCAATCTGAGAAGAGTCACATTGTTTCTTCTTCCTCTGCTCATCAAGTTGCTGCTTCTGCATCAGAAGATTCAGAGAGTGTCTTCTCCCACACCTCACCTTCCTCTGTGCTTGAACTCGATACCTCAACTTCCAAATCCACTGAAGATGCTGCTAACACCATCAACAGCAGTTCAAGCAAAGAACATAACGAAGAACAAGAAGGAGAGCATAAACAAGAAGAAGAACAAGCAGCAGAAGTTGTAGCTTCTGCTATAGCTATGGAAGCTGATAGTTTTGAGAACGAATTTGCAGAACTTCAAATCCCAGATTTGAGCTTCCTGAACGAGCCACAACAACCAACAACATCGTCATCATCTGCAGCCGCAGCAGCAGTAGCAGATGTTTCAGGCATAAACCTAGGATTTGATCTGGACTGGGCTATGTTTGACAATTTTAGTAATGGTTTGGAGGATCCTCTCGGTTTGGATGACATGCTGATTTCTGGGTTTGATGAGGATGACATGAATGCGAGTGAGCTGCCTGATTTTGATTTTGACCTGTGTGCTGATGAGATTGCTGGTTGGACTGAGGAGCCCCTCAATATACCTTGCGTATAAATTTTGCAGCTAGCTTCAACAACAACATAGAATAAGGGAAAAAGGCATAATTAATATGAGTAATAGTATTTAGTATATTCTAGCAAGTACTAAGTCAAGTTTTGATGTGGTTTTGGTCCTCCAAGAATGTTGGTTCTTGTGAGTGGTTTTTGCTGTTTGTGTTGAAGAAGAGTTTACTGAGATGTCTCTGTGGAGGCATGTATTTGATGAGGTAGTAATAGTAGTAGAGGAAGAAGAATCCTTTGGGTTTTCCTGAGCTATTAGAGCCGTCCAAGGGTTCTTCTAAAGTCATATTTTATGATTTATAATTGTAAGTCTCATGTTTATGTTCCATTGTGTTTCTATGAGTCAATCAATCATTTTATAATTGTAATGTATGTTCTACTAAAGCTCATATTCCCAAGTTTTTCCAATGGAATCTTGTCTGTGGAGTCTCTTGGTTGCCTTGCCAAAAGATTCAAATCCCTTGATCAACGATTCTGGATTTGAGTTGCATGCATATTTTCCCAATGCAAGATTTTGATCTCAGAATGATGTATTTTTTTCTAAGAAATGGTTTTCCAATGTGTGGATTCGGGGATTCACTCGAGGGTTACCAAATATAATCAATTAAATCTCCTTGTCACTTAAGAATCAATGCTTCTTGGTTCTTGGGGCATGAATATTTCACTCGAGGGGCAACATTGTTTTATATTTACAATTCAATGCTTCTTAAGGATAACTTTCAAAACAAATCTGCATCATAACTCGAAAATTAAAGGTAAGATTAGTATTTTTTTTATATTTGACAAATGGCGTCATCATCAACCAATTGGTATAGGGTTGGTATTTTGACAGTCAAAATCTGAAGTAGTAAAAGAGGTTGAGAATTGTGAAAGGACAAAAAAATGGAGTGTTTTGGGTGACATGAGAAATGAGGGAACAGTAAGGGGATTTGGAGGGAGAAGGGTGGGGCATATGATGCAACTTTGTTTTGCCAAGCAAAGCATATCGTCAACAAGAGGCAGCGAAAGCTATTTCTATCCTAAGTACTCGTTTGGTTGACCTTATATAACATATTGCCCCCAACCTTTTCTTTAAGGAAAAAAAAAACGTTTTTATTTTATTTAATTTCTTACATTTCGGTCCTCATCGGATCCTCATTGAGCCAGTAAACCGACCAATAAAAAGAATAAAAATCAAAGTGCTTGCCGGCTAGCAGCACACTTGGCTCTATCGTGACGTGTCATTACCTCTAAATTTCAATAAATGCATTTTCATCAATATTTGCTTCTTCTTCTAAAATCAAGCAAATTCTAGCCACCACAATAATTAATAATTTAATTCTAAAAATGGCTCTTTTGATCCTACTTTATTGTCGGGGAAAAATCATACTATCAATTATTATTGTCCGATTCACCCCCGAGAGAGAGAGAGAGTTGATGGGATCTGATTCTTGCGTAATTGTAAATGGTTCCTGATATATCTCATACGTTTAGTATTATTTTTAGTTATAGTTTAAATTTAGAATTCGAATTTTCAAAAAGATACATATTTAAATGCTGATTGATTCGGAATATATGGCAAAAAGTTTTTTCCTGACCAGTGAACACTAGTTTTTTAAGCCTTGTGTTGTGCGTGTAAAAGAAGAACAAGATATACGGCTTTTTTGTAATCGTAAAAGTATTAATTTAGGAGGAATATATTTAAACTAAATTTAATAGATGGCACAAAAAATAAAATAAATAAATAAATTTAGTGGTATTCAAGATCATGCGCATTACAGCCGCAAGCGAAGCACTTAGACCAGGTGACTCACGCGTACCCCTCGTCCCCTCCTCCACACATTTTGTTGTTGTATTATAATTAATTAATTATAACTAGTACTATAATGTCATATTATTTATAGTAGCTTATAAACATGAGAACTTGCAATACAATCTATATTCTCTTATTTTAAAATAATATCTTCCTTATTTAGTTTGTTATTAATTTATGAGAAAAAAGACAAGAAATTACCACTTAGAAACTTTAAAATTTTAAATTAGTATTTTATTATTAAAATAACTTGTCAATTGCTATATTTTTATGGTCAATACCTATACTCTTATAGTCAACAAGACTAATTTAGAATTTTTATTTTTTTGTCCTTTTCCCTTAATTCATTCATTTCTCAAAACTAACTTAATAAAAATACAAATAAGAGGTGATTATTTCATTATTACACAAGGAATTACTGTATATAAAAAATACGAAGAACATTTTAGGAACTTAAGATAAGGAAATTGTAAGAATTTACGAAAGGAAAAATTTAAGTCAAATTCCTTATATGTATTTTATCAAGTTCTTCAATTACATATAATCATGTGTCATACTTTTTAATTATTAGGACAGATGACCATAATTAATTGGAGAATTTAATGTAATTAATATAAAGAAAGAATGGTAAGAAAAGAAAAATACTAAATAAGGAAGCGTATGGGGCGAGAAAATCAAAGAGAGAAAGGGACAAGGAATGATCTAGTAATGATAAGAGGAGATCAAAACGACACGACGTGTGATTCCCCCAAATCCGAAAGGAAGCAAATGAGGATGATCCAAGTTGGGTGATGTGATGTCGTTTGTGTCTTTTTCTCGAGGATTTGAAGTTTTAATTTAATGGCCCGGCTTGGGGCGACGTCATATTTTCATTGGTTAGCGCTTAACATCCGCTGTCGTTTCGTCTGACCCGTCGCAAAAACACAAAAAGCAATATGATATTTTTGTTAATTTAGAAAAGAAATAAAAGTGGTTTATTTATGTGAATGACTTTTAATTTATTTTTTATTTGACGCGAAAAGGGAAGGAGGAGAAGGAGATTGCATTGCTTGGGCACCACGCTGGCATTGTGGGATTGTTATGATTCCTTGGACTCAAACGAAACGCCGTGCTATTTACGACATCGGCTTCCTTGTTTTTTTTTTTCAACGCTCATCACCTAACCTCCTAAAAGTCAATTCTAAAATATTATTAGTATTCTCTAGTACTTAATACTTTTTTTTTTTTTTTAATTTAAAAAAATGGGCTTGTCCCAAAGAATAAGATTTTTTTTAATGTGTAATTATAATAAATAGAGAGATATATATATATATATATATTTTTTAACCTTCTATTAATTATTATATTATATACATTTATTTTCATCATTTTCTCAATATTACACTCTCTTGTCCATTCATAAATAAAAGGTATTTTTTAAAAATAAATAAATAAATTTCGTACATAACTACAACATTCTTGTCAATGGGATGTGATACTAAGGGATGGGACACCTTTAATAGTACATTTTACATATCAACCTCTCGACTATGCAACCGGCAATGGCGACTAGTTGTCTTGGTCATATAGAGGTAAGAGCCAACACTTCGTTAATATAAATCCACTCAGAGAGTTATTAATAAGTGTTTTCACAATTTACTCTTATTTAATTTTTGTTGGAAAAGAAAAATAAAAGGTGACAATGATTTGTAAATGAAAGAGAGAAATTGTAGTAAAGGTGAACTTAAAGAACTTTATCAATTCAAGATATATTTAAATATTTAACTATTATTTCTTAATATGCGTGAATTAATTAAAATAAATTTATTGTAAGAATCAGAATAGTAGAACAGTTTATACGAGTGTAATACTATTTAATATGAGAGATAAAATGAATTAAGATGTGAACCAAATGCTACCTCCCGACTAGTTTTTACAGGACGTGAGCCCAAGGCAGTATATTTGACTTGCTCGTTTAAAGGAAGCAGTTGATTAGGAAAGCTTCTTTGATTTGAGTGAAAGATGAACAAGAAATATTTCACCGCATTTTTCTTGAACTAGAGATAATAAAATGAAATTACTTCACACCCAATACGTTTTTCCTCCAATAAGATTCATATTCAAGACACACTTGCAATATCAACAAAAACTAATTCAAATTCAACGTGTTCAAACAAAAAGGAAGAAACATGAGAAACTCGTATGAAATGAATGAATACGAGGAAAAAGGAAGGAAGAAGAGCATGTGGAGGGCATTAGCCCGGCAGCGCGATAGTCAAATCAGAGAAGACGACATTGACCAAGGAAGAAACAAGGAACACGAGACGACATCTCATGTAAACTTCGGACTATTATTTATGTTGAGCCCTTAATTTTTAAATAATGGAGTATATATTTTTAATATATATATACTACTTTGGTCCTATTTATAAGTCTTTTTTGATAAAAAAAAATTTGGTCCTATTTATAAGTCCCATTTGACTAAATAAATGAGATTGTGACAATTTTTGCTTATATTAATTGTACCAATGAAAATAGAAAGTGAAGAAAAAGTTGAAGGTACCTAATCATAAATGAGGGTAAAGTTAAAAATTTACCTCATAATCATTGAGCTAACTACCTCTTCTTGGTATGTGTGATTTGGTCAAAATAAGACTTATAAATAGGATCAGAGTGGTATATATATTTTATTAATCCTCTAGTATTTGCTCTATTAGCAATTGACTAGTTCGGTTCATAAGAATGTAGACCCATATAATGGGAGGAACCTCATTACCTTCGAATAATTATTGTAGCTGCAAACCTAGTGACTCGGATACAAAACCACTGGTTAAGTTGGAACAACATACAGCCAGTTGATCGAAATGATTGATGGTATTTTTTTAGTCCGACTCTTACAAACCGAACAAGAAGTTGTGGAAATTTTTATAACTCTTCAATAATACGAATGTTAGGAATGTGACAAAAAATGTTAGGGCATAGCCAGAAGAAACTAAATCTTGTGGGTCATACATCACTATTTAAAACCAAAACCTTAAAGTAACAGAAATTTTAGCTAATTAAAAAGTACTCATTCATTCTTTAATATAAAACATATTTGGAAAGTTGATTTTTGTCCTAAATATAAGCTACATTTTTCAACATTTTTCTAATTTGGTTTCTATTGATGTTCTCTCAATAATAATTAAGAAAGAGATAAAATAAAGAAATTAAGGAATATGACTATGATATTTTAAAAAATACAAGCAAGGGTTCAAGTAAGTTTAGGAAATTAAAGGTGCACATTGTCATTGGTGATGTTATGTATATCCTCTCATAGTGTACATTGTGGAGCTAATAAGCACTTCCCACACGCTCTCTTACTTCTTCATTTCTTGTTGGCTTGAATTCAGAATTCTGCAATTCAAATTCAGAACTTAAGGATAAAGTTGTAAAGGTTTATTCAATATATATAATGCATTGCCTTATAATTTGATGAGTAAATTTGGCCCAAAAAAAATATTAATGAATACACTAAACAATGAGGGTCTTCCACCAAAAGTAGCGAACCAAGATTCATTAAATATTCTCCACTAAGATCTGACTTGTCTCTTGGAATATTTTCATTTTCCCAGTATTCAAGTAGGAACTACTAAGTTATTTCACTTTTTAAATTCATTTCCATCTTCTTTCATTTTGTAAAGTCTTATTTGTAATGGTCCTTTTAATAGGCACTAATAACCACGTGTTAATGCTAATGAGATGTCTTATATCTTTGTGTGTCTAAGTACAAAAAAAACTTATTACAACATCTACCAACCATGACTGAGTCTAATAAAATGAGATAATCGATTACAACGTGATGAATTAAGGTTCAAATTTTGTTATAGTACTCCCTCTGGTCCTAATTATAGGATAACATTTGAGAGTTAGTATTTGTCCATAATTATAGGACAACATTTCAAGTTTTGTCAATTTCTTCCTAAAATACCCCTATTTTATTCTCTCAAATGTGTTTGCTTTTTTTAATTATATTTATGTGGGTGTATAGACTTTTCGAGAGAAACTTTTAAATTGTTAGATTTTATTGTCATTAATTTGTCAACACACACACACACACACACATACATATATACAAGACACACACACACACATATATCCCTTTGTGTGTGTGTGTGTCTTTGTATATATGTATGCGTGTGTATATATATATGTATCTCGTGTGTGTGTGTTTGTGTGTCTGTCAATATACGTATGTGTACGTGTAGATATATATGTGTGTACCTATATAACACACACACATATATACATATAACACATATATACATATATGTGTGTGTGTCTATATATATATATATATTTGTGTGTGTGTATTCATCTATATGTGTATAGATGTATGTATGTGTGTGTGTAGATGTATATGTATATGTATGTGTATGTGTGCGTGTGTGTAGATGTATATGTATATGTATGTATATCTATATGTATATATAGTAAGTCCACTATTTCAATTAGAAAGTTTATGGAAAGTAAAATTTTAGGTCGGAGAGGTATGATAGGGGTTGTTAATTCACTTTTACTTGTGTCATTTTAAATTTATAGAAGGACATTTTAGGAAAATGGATATATATATATATATATATCTCTCTCTTTAATCAACTTTTACTTGTATCAAAATTCTCTTATATTAAATCAGTATATATATATATATATATATATATATCTATATCTTTAAGAGGAATGATCAGAACTGACCCTTTTGAGAATAAATAACAAACGATAGGGGGAAAGATATGAAGTATGGGCGTGAGAGCAGTGTAATAGATAGTTCATAGTTAAAGATTCCTGGGAATTCATGAGTGCATTATATTAAACATAAATTAGAAAAAAAAAATTAAGCAGAAGGAAAAGTAGAAGGAAATTAGGTTTAGTGGGGCCTTGAGAAATGAAAATGTGAGAGAAAAATCAAGGGAAAATAAAGGCACCTGTGAGAAAATTCTGCATCGCGGATCTGACTGTTTCACATGTAAAAAACTTTGATGAATCTGAGAATCAGACTGAGACATGTTGGGAACATAGAATCATGAATTAATTCAAAAAACAAATAGTGTTTAGTCAAATATTGCAACTCAACTCAATTAACTACTTACTCTATAACAGTCTGTGTTGCTCCACTCTCGTGCACGAAACACAGATTTTATTTGCCCATACATATATTTATATATATTAATTGCATTAGCTAGATCTATCCCACCAATAAATACAATAAAAATAATCAAAAACAACAAAGCTAAAATTGAATTGATTGTAATATATATTTTGGTTGACAAAATTAATTACTTAGGACTAGCTAGGTTAAAGATACTATCATGATTCATCTGTAAAATTAATTATTTCATCAGTCTATTCTCTCTTTCTATATATCAAATGATGTCACTAACGAATATTAACCTGATTTTTCTTATAAAAAATTAAACTCAAGAACAATAAAAATACTTGAGAATTTAAAAAAAAATAATGATAATATTTATGTTATGGTTCACAAAGAATGTTAAAAAATATACTCTCTCCGATCCTTAATATAGTATACATTTCGGAGTTGACCTTGATCCTAGATATAAAATATTTTTTTTCATATTTATCAATATTTTTCTAATTGGCTTATACTAATACTCCCTAAAAAATAATCAAGGAAAATAGGTAAAGAAAGAATTGAGGAAGATAATTATGGTGTTTTAGAAAATACATATCATATTAACTAATTTAACTAACTTCATTAATCTAATCAAGTTAAATAAATATGTTTTATATTAAGAATGAGAGGAGATATTGTAAAATATATAAGGCCTAATCTACATTTTTTTTGGTAAGAAAAATTTAGATGAGTTGGAGATAGGACTTATCAAGATCAAGGCATGTGATTTAAGGCTCAAGAACGTTGACACATGGATATTTACAAATTGACCTCAACAATATCCTCCCTAGTTTACATATCATATACTGCCAAAAAAAAAAAAAAACCGTTAATTAGAGACATAATCATCTAATTTCGTGGCTAATCCACAGGCTTTTTATTTTATTTTATTACTATATCTAGTTTTCAGAAAGTCTTGGGTGTGACTTCTAAAGCATTTGTTTTTAATTCAAGTGGAAGCATTTTATAATGAGTTGCGAAATACCATCGTATAGTATTGGAACCAAATACATTTTAGGTTGGAAAGTGAACTGTGCACACACATGTTGATCACAATCATCCATTATATTTCGTCAAGAATCATATTAAAATACTGCCTGAGCTTCTAATTTTGTGTTATGTTAAAGATAATCATTTTTATTGCATTCCATATATGTTTTTTTTTTAATAAAAAACTGTAATGTGATCAATATTCCATTCTTCTCTTGACTTTTAAATCTCATCGGATACTTCTCGCTTCATTTTGGGCTAAAACACATTCTAGAATATGCAGGCCCATATTTTTGTCTATCCAGCAGTAAGCCCAAATGTTAGATACATATTTGGAGAAATTTAATCTGTCCTCATTATCAACATATGGTTGGTCCTCATATATATAAAAAAAAAAAAATATGGTTTGGCGGTGGAATGTGGTATTTGGATTCCCTTAAGAGGTCTAGGGTTCGGAAAGCGGTAAAACCACTCGTAATCCGTTTTGTATGGAGCTACCAGTGTTAGGAGGGTCATCCTTACCACGGCAGAACCCGGAGTGGTTGCGACACTTGCTACCATTTTTATATAAAAAATAATTTGTCCTCATTATCTAAGACAAGTCCAAGAGCATGGCAAGGTGGCTGAGGTATTTTGTCTATCATTTATCTAAAAAGGATGTGCTGCCCGCACCAGGAGCTTATATATATTGATATGTTTTTTCCCCTCTATTTCATTCTTAATTATACTATTTTCTTCTTGCAATATTATTTGGATCGTAAAATCATAAATAATTTGTCAATATTCATAAATATCTCCTTGTGTTGCAAGCAATGTTTATGCACTTCACCTGGGGAGGTCATGATTCTGGAGTCATTTCATTTTGGTTCTAATAAAAAACAACTCCTCACACATTTCATATTGAACGAACAATTCAGAATGAAGAAATCACGGTATAATCCCAACAATGATATTTCCTCTCATGTTTACCCTCACATCATATATTAAAATTTCATGACAGATGCAAACTTTTTAGACCCACTTTTACTTTTATGTACAACTATTTTAATCCATCCGTTAAAAAAAAAGAAAATACAAACATATGGAGTTGCACATCATAAAACTCGGACCTGACTTATCTTCTCTACCTCTTCTTGTCCTTTTCCCTCCTTTTCCTTTTTCTGCTATTAAATTACGATCTCCATGGTCCATATTGATTATATAATAAAAATATTATTATAATGGGAAATGATGTAAAAGGATGGTAAAAAAATGTAGTAAATTTGGACTATTAATATCTTAATCTAACGGCATAAAAAGAAAAATGAGGGAAAAGGATGAGAAGTGGTAGAGGAGAGAAGCCAACTCGGTAAAACTCACAAAGATATGTTGAGTCTCATTGTTGAGCTCCCATTCCCAGGTCTTAGTAAATTTCTTTCTCTTCAGCAAATGGTGTTCGAAGCTCAAAGTAGCTAGGCAATGAAATATTAAGAAAAGAAAAAGAGAGGAAAAAAGAGAGAGAGAAAGATATGATACGACGTGATTGCCATGATTTCTGTTCAAGAACATGAAGAAGACATAACATAATTAAGAATAGGAAAGGTAGGTACGAAAAAGTAGACACCATCATAAAAAGGATTTTGCAGCAAGCCCTTTATCCTCGTGTGGAAAGATCTTGACATATATACTCGTCTAAATAATCAAACTCACTTATACTAATTAACAAAATAAGTCAAATTCAGAGAAAGCCCTTGTGTTGGAAGCTCTTGATGCAGTCATTGAACATATCTTGAAGGCCTTTAAATGTGGGAAGCCCTAAAGCTGCAATCTTAGAGGTGTCCATACTATGTGGGATGTTTTCTCCTTCCTGATTGTTGCACCTACACATACACATCAAGGAAGCAGTTGATTGGGGAAATTTCTTTGATTTGGGTGAAAGATGAACAAGAAATATTTCACCCCATTTGCATGAACTAGAGATAATAAAATGAAATTACTTCACACCCAATACGTTTTTCCCCCAATAAGATTCATATTCAAGACACACTTGCAATATCAACAAAAAAATAATTCAAATTCAACGTGTTCAAACAAAAAGGAAGAAAAATGAGAAACTCGTATGAAATGAATGAATACGAGGAAAAAGGAGTGAAGAAGAATATGTGGAGGGCATTAGCCCGGCAGCGCGATAGTCAAATCAGAGGAGACGACATTGACAAAGGAAGAAACAAGGAACATGAGACGACATCTCATGTAAACTTCGGACTATTATTTATGTTGAGCCCTTAATTTTTATATAGAGGGTATATTTTTAATAATCTTTTTTTGGATTAATCCTCTAGTATCCGCTCTATTAGCAACTGACTAGTTCGGTTGGTGAGACTATAGGCCTATAATATGAGGAATTTCATTAGTTTCAAATAATTATTGCAGCTGCAAACCTAATGGCTTGAACATAAAACCATTGATTAAGTTGGAACAACATACAACCAGTTGATCGAAATGTTTCATGGTATTTTTTTTAATTGTTTGACTCTTAGAAACTGAACAAGGAATGTAGGAAATTCTTATAACCCTTCAATAATACGAATGTTAGGAATGTGACAAAGAATGTTAGGGTATAGCCAAACTTTGTGAAGAAAATAAACCGAGTGGGTCATACATCACTATTTAAAACCAAAACCTTAAGTAACAGAGTTTTTAACTAATTAAAAAGTATTCCTTGATCTTTAATAAAAGACATATTTTGAGAGTTGATTTGGATCCTAAACATAAGAAAAAGTTTTCATATTTTTCAACATTTTCCTAATTTACCATTTATGGATGCTCAATCAATAATAATCAAGGAAAAGAGGAAATAAAGGAATTAAGAAAAATAATTATGATATTTTAGAAAATATAAGTTGGGGATCAGGTAGGTTTAGAAAATTAAAGGTGCACATTATATTGTCATTAGTGATGTCATGTATATCCTCTCATAGTGTACATTGTGGAGCTAATAATATAAGCACTTCCCACAAGCTCTCCTACTTCTTAATTTTTTTTTGTTGGCTTAAATTCAGAATTCTACAATTCAAATTCAGAACTTAAGAATAAAGTTGTAAAGGTTTATTCAATATATATAATGCATTGCCTTTTAATTTGATGAGTAAATTTGGGCCAAAAAAATATTAATGAATTCACTAATAATTAAAGAATGAGGGTCTTCCACCAAAAGGAGCAAACCAAGATTCATTAAATATTCTCCACCGAGATCTAACTGCTCTTCTGTAATATTTTGATTTTCCTAGTATTCATGTAGTAACTACTAGGTTATTTCATGTTTTAAATTCACGTCCATCTTCTTTCATTTTGTGAAGTCTTATTTGTAATGGTCCTTCTATTAATGCATTTTGATCTTTTATTAAAAAAGTTGGTTGTCTATTAAGCACCAATAACCTTGTGTTATTGTCATTGACACGTCATATATATATATATGTGTGTGTGTGTGTGAGTGTGTGTATGTGTGTCTAAGTACAAACAAAACTATTAAAACACATACCAGCAGAACCTGAGTCTTATGAAATGGGCTAATATCTTACAACATGCTAATGTCCGAATTTTGTTGTAGTAACTTGTAAGAGGTGCCTACATTTATTACAGGAGGGTTGTGTCTATGAGAAACCTTATAAAATATCTTAATCTGAACTTACTATTTTGGCCCTATTTATAAGTCTAATTTAACTAATTCTCACATACCTAGAATTATAAGAGTTAGTTAACTCATTAATTATTAGCTAAATTTTCAATTTTAACCTTATTTATGATTGGTTTCAAGAGTCAACATCATCAATAAGTTCTTTTTGTTTTTGTTGTAATTAATATGGACAAAATTGTTAAAAATGCATTTATTACTCTGAAACTAGACTTATAATAAAAAAAAAAAAATTGGTCAAAATGGATTTATAATAAGGACCAGAGTTGTAGATGTGAAATAAATAAAATTGATTTACATGCCATAGAACCTAAAACTTAATAAAATAAATTAATCATACAATGCATTGACATGAATTGCTCTTAATTAACACTGCGGCCTGGAATGATTAGGCACACCAATTAGTTTCTCAGAGTGAAATCCTTAATTAATCATTCAGCTTCATTAACGCCACTTGGTTTATTATCATTATTAGCATACTTTCACTATAGTTCAGGATTAATAACTTGTCAAAACTCACCACAATATATATATATAATATTAGCAAAATATCTATAAGATTTTAATTATTATCTTACTCAATCCAAAACAAATATTTTAAACTGAGGTCTATAACTCTATATCATTGCCCAGTTTTTTCCATGTAATAAATTTTGAAGGAATCATATCAAAATTCTCTTATATTAAATCAGCATACATACATGTGTGTGTGTGTGTGTGTTTAAGAGGAATGATCAGAACTGACCCTTTTGAGAATAAATAACAAACGACAGTGGGAAAGACAAGAAGTATGGGCGTGAGAGCAGCGTAATAGATAGTTCATAGTTGAATATATTACTGGAATTCATGAGTGCATTAAAAATAAATTAGAAAAAAAAAATTAAGAAGAAGGAAAAGTAGAAGGAGATTAGGTATAGTGGGACCTTGAGAATTGAAAATGTGAGTGGAAAGTCAAGGGAAAATACGGCCACTTAGAAAATTCTGCATCGCGGATCTGACTGTTTCACATGTAAAAAACTTGAATTAATTAATCACAGAATCAGACTGAGACATGTTCGGAACACAGCATCATGAATTAATTCAAAAAACAAATAGTGTTTAGTCAAATATTGCAACTCAACTCAATTAACTACTCACTCTATAACAGTCTGTGTTGCTCCACTCTCGTGCTCCAACACAGATTTTACTTGCCCATATATATATATATAAATTACATTAGCTATATGCCACCAATAAATACATAAAAAATAATCAAAACAACCAAGCTAAAATTGAATCGAGTGTATATATTTTGGTTGACAAAATTAATTACTTAGGACTAGCTAGCTACGTTAAAGATACTATCATGATTCATCTGTAAAATTAATTATTTCATTAGTCTTCTATATATCAAATGATGTCACTCACGAATATTAACCTGATTTTTCTTAAAAAAATATTAAACTCAAGAGCAATCAATACACTTGAGAATTTGTAAATTAAAAATACTAATTATATTTATGTTATGTCTCACCAAGAATGTTAAAAAATATACTCCCTTTGGTCCTTAATATAGTATATATTTGGGATTTGATATTGATCCTAAATAAACATATTTTTATATATCTGTCAATCTTTTCTTAATTTGCTTATACTAATACTCCCTTAATACTAATTAAGGAGAAGAGATAAGGAAAAAATTGAGGAAGATAACTAGAGTATTTTAGAAAATATATATCATATTATCTAACATAACTAATCTAATCAAATTAAATATAAATACGTTTTATGTTAAGAACCGGAGGAGGAGGTATTGTAAAATATATAAGGCTTAATCTACATTTTTTTGTAAGAAAAATCTTAGGTGAGTTGGGGATGAGACTCACCAAGATCAAGACACTTGACTTAAGGTTCAAGAATATTGACAAAGGTACTTATAAATTGTGCTTTCAACAATATCCTCCCTAATTTACATATCTTTATACTAAAAAAAAAAAAAACCCGTTAATTACTGACAGGATCATCTTTTTTTTTTTTTTTTTTTTTTTTTTTCAAATTTTTTTTTTGTTAAAGTGGAAGCATTTTATAATGAGTTTCGAAACACCATTTTATTGGAGCCAAATACATTTTGGGTTGGAAACTGAACTGTGCATACACGTGTTGATCCCCATCCTCCATTATATTTCGACAAGAATCTGATTAAAATACTGTCTGAGCTTCTAAGTATGATTTGTTTGGTTGTCGCTCAATTATTTTCTTATTCTTTTTGTGCTATGCTCATGAAAAATAATACCGTGCACATAAAATACGGATTATCTTTTTTATTTTATCCCATATATGAATTTTTTTAATAAAAAACTGTAATGTGATCAATATTCCGTTCTTCTCTTGACTTTTTAAATCTCATCGGATACTTCTCGCTTCATTTTGGTCTAAAACACATTCTAGAGTCCAATAAGACAAAATACACAGGCCCATATTTTTGTCGATCCAGCAGTGAGCCCAAATGTTTAAATAAATATATGGAGAAATTTAATTTGTACCTATTATCTAAAGACAAGTCCAAAAGCATGGCAAGGTGGCTGAGGTATATTGTCTATCATTTATCTAACATGGATGTTCTTCCCACTAACATATATTAGGAGTAAGTGGTAAGGGGCTTGTTTTTATTTAACCACGTTCTCGATTGGAGATGTGAGAATGAAGGAAATGGAGTTGAGAGCTCTTTCTCCACGACCGTTAGCCTGATTTAGGGCGAATCCGAATTAATCAGAATTGAAGGTTTAGTAAACTAGATGGACAATTAAAAAAAAGGATGTGCTTCGTGCACGGGGAGCTTGTATATTGATATGTTTTTTTTTTTTTTTTCCTTTATTTCATTCTTAGTTATACTATTTTCTCCTTGCAATATTATCCCGACAATAATATTTCCTTCCATGCTTACCCTCACATGATACATCATGAGAGATGTTAACTTTTTAGACCCACTTTTACTTTTATGTACAACTATTTTAATCCATCCCTTAACAAAAATAAAAAAATGCAAACATATAGAGTTGCACATCATAAAACTCACCCAGATATGTTAACTGAGTCTCATTGGTAGCTCCCATTCCCAGTATGTCGCAGAAATGGTCTCAGTCAATTTCGTTCTCTTGAGCAAGTTGTGTTCGAAGCTCAAATATATTTTTTAAAATGTTTTACATTAGGCAATGAAATATTAAGAAAAGAAAAGGAGAGGAAAAAAAGAAGAAGAGAAAGATATGATACGACGTGATTGCCATGATTTCTGTTCAAGAACATGAAGAAGACAGAACATAACATAATTAAGAACAGGAAAGGTGGGTACGAAAAAGTAGACACCATCATCTAAAGGATTCTGCAGCAAGCCCTTTATCCTCGTGTGGATAGACCTTGACATATATATACTCCTCTAAATAATCAAACTTATTTATACTAATTAACATTATTCAAACGCACAAAGCTTCATATAATTAATAAGAAATGGCGCATCCAAATAAGCCAAGTTCAGAGAAAGCCCTTGTGTTGGAAGCTCTTGATGCAGTCATTGAACATATCTTCAAGGCCTTTAAATGTGGGAAGCCCTAAAGCTGCAATCTTGGAGGTGTCCATACTATGTCGGATGTTTTCTCCTTCCTGATTGTTGCACCTACACACCCACACACATCAAAGAATTGGCTTATTTGTTGTAGGGCTTCTTATATATTCCCTCATTTAATCCTTATTATAAGGCACACTTTAGAAGAAATAAATGATTTTTATTATAAGTCGCCAGGATTATCCTCATTTAATATCTCATTGATTGCAACTTTGTATAATTTCTTAGATATATAATAATTCATAGTATTAAATATGTGTAAATTTGGAAGTTCATCTCATTTTTTAACAGTTATTATCTCTTTGGATTGCTGCTAAATTAACAATCAGTTCTGGCTAATAAACCTTGGTTTTTGGAAAAAAAAAAAACATTCAAACTCCATCCATTATCCTAAAATCATTTATTTAGGTAACACCGTGTTTTATGGATAAGCTTTTGAAATGATGGAGTAACAATGAAGACCCAAATACCCCCATTTTTTGGAGCTTATATAAATAATCATACTAGCTTATGCAATTTTTAGTAATTTACTCATGAAAAAGTAATTTTGGTCGGAATCATCATCCAAACATTTTCAATTTTATCAACATCTCAAAATCTATAATCTTTAATCAATTTTTTTCCCACAATTTGTTCTCCAAAAGTTGATACAAGCATCCTTTAACGATTTAACTATTCCTCCTTCATTTTAATGAACTCCTTAGAGGTTCTTTGAAATAATGATCATAGGAATTAATACTATCCTCAATCCTTAAATATAAAAGTAAGTTGACCTTTTTTTAGAGAGGTTAAGAAAGCAAAATAGATTACTTAATCATAGCATATAGCATATGTTGTCTATCATTATATTATATATCAGTTTATAAATTAGTCAAATTAGTTTTGAGAAAAATAATAAATATGAACATTTTTATCTAACTCATTTTGCTAACTTAATATCTCAAACAAAAGTCAACTCACTATGTTGAGGATATATGGAGTTAGGATTTGAGAGTAAGGTTGAAGTCACCTGTGAGCATAGGAGTAAGAAGGATAGGCGTCACGAAGCATTTGGATGATGTGGGACCAGTGAACTACAGGACCAGAACACACAAGCCTCCCACTCGCCTTTGGATTTTCCATAGCTATCAAGTGAGCTGAGACGACATCGTCTACGTGCACAAATCCTATTGCTTGGTTTGGATACTCTACTTTCAAACCTTTAATAATAATGCTGAGTAATATGAGCAGAGTACTGGTTGGCTGCGGCGCAAGTAGAGGACCAATCACGAATGATGGATTCACCACCACCAGATCTATCCCACCTTCCTCAGCCACCTTCCATGCCTCTCTTTCTGCCACAGTCTTTGCATATGCGTACCATAGCTGCAATATTAACAAAGAACTCGATCATTTCTTTACAACCACGCATGAAAGAATATACTTCCTTTGTCCTTAACGTAAAACCTACTTCATTCATTCTTAATATAAAACCTATTGTACTTTATAGTGTTTTCCCCTTCTTTGTATTTTCACTATAAAGTAGGTTGTAGGTTTTATATTAAGGACTAGATGATTTCATATTTGATTTGATTTCGTACGTTGTAACGCTTGCAGTATTGGAGATCAGTCCAATGTGATTCGTTGAGAGGAGAAAGTTCGGGTGCGTCGTCTCGATATCTTATGGCTGAACAAGAAGAGGTCATAACCACTCTTGTCACTTTTGCTCTTATGCAAGACTTCAACACATTCACTGCTCCTTTCACTGTTGGATCTATTAAGGTTTTCTGCAACACAAACCGAAGCAAGTGCATGCCCGCAAATAATATAAACCAATTAATTTCAAATTAAAACTCATGTTGGTTGGTTAAGATCTGATCTTTCTTATAAGATCACAGATGATGCTACGTATAAAGGGTTCTATTGTTAATGTATTGTGGTGTGTAGGGAGCTAGATTGAATCCTCACCTAAAAGGAGTTAACATGGTCCTCACCTCTTTTTGCTACCCTAAGTTTATATTAGAATCTATAAATCTCTTTTAGAAGGGTTTATTGTATTCATCGATCTGTCACTATTTTATCTTCTTAACATGGAATAAGAACTAGATTGTGGTTCTTGTTTTTCATTATGGCCTAATTCAACCTTCCAACAAATCAAAATTACCATACTGGGTAGCATTATATTGGATTGAAGAAGAAGCATAAATAGACTGTATGCATTTTTGAAGTTGATAAGACTAGTTTACTATAAAGTTCATCACAGAATTAGATGTAAGGTGAGTGAGTGACCTGAACGTCGTCGTGGTAGTTGACAATGACAGGGGCAGCTGTATGGAAGACTCCATCAACGCCTCGAACCGCCTCATCGAAGCTTCCTTCTTCCATCAGATCAGCTTTCAACATTTTCAGCCTCTCTCTTGCTCCTCCCAGTTCCCACAAAAACCCTACCTTCTCCCCATCCTCTGCCACACACAAATTTAACGTTACACACACACACACACACACACACACACACACACAAAGCAATAAGGTAACTTCAATGTGAAGAACTGAAATCTTAAAATCTGCAAATGAAACCTGGGTTTCTAACGGTGGTCCTCACAGTGTGTCCCTTGTATAATAAAGCCTTCACAATGTAAGAAGCTATGAAACCAGTACCCCCAGTCACGCAGTATTCTGGCATCTCTCTCTCTCTCTCTCTCTCTGTAATTTCCAAGTTTTACTATTGAGTCGATTTCTCCCTCAGCTAATTAATCTTTGGCTTTTATTTCAGAGAGGCAAGACAAAGGAACTAATTAATTAAGCTGGAGTATCATGAAATATGCATTTCAATACTGTTAAAGATAGGTAGATAGTTCACTCCATTCATGATCCTACGTTTTCCGTGCATGTTGTCGAATGTTAGATACCTGTGAGCGTGACTGTATATGGAAGTGGAACTTTAAGGCTACAAAATAACACTCCATTACGTTATAAATATAAGATATAATTGACTTTTCTGAGATATTAAGGAAGCTAAATATATTACTTAATTATAGTATATGTTTTATATCGTTAAATTATATATAAGGTTATGAATTACGCAAATTAATTTACAGAAAAAATGATATATATATCTTACAATTAAAAGAAACATTTTTCAGGAGGGTGTGTGGGGAGTAAACACCATAGTGTGAATTGTGTGAACTATCTCCCTCCCTTGATGCCACAGAATTATTTATTAGCAACACAATTATGTAGAGCTAAGAAATTATGTAGCGGTACAAATATTCACGTAGTAGGAGTAGCTATTTCTTGAAGTTTTGGTGTTAAATATCTTGCCATCTAATCAAATCAAAACAATATACTAACATAGGGGGTTGGTGTAGCGATGTATGACCTTGTTAGATCCCTTTAGGTCTTTGAGTTTAAGTTCTAGATAAGACATCTGTATTAAGAGGGAAAGCTCGAACCAAATACCGAATAATAATATAAAAAAATCAAACTAATATTGGGGGTTTTTTTTTTTTTTTTTGGTCAAAGGAAACTTCTATTAAAACTCTAAAAGATTACAAGCCAACATCAGAAACGGGAAGTAACAAGAGGAAAAAGCAACAACATGAAAGAACAACAACAAAGACTAGCTAAGTCTTTGAATTACAAACAAAATAGAATACACACAAAGAAAGCAAAAAACTACAAACAATCACCATTCAATGTGTGATTGGGGAGAGGGGCATCATTAGGACCAACATCCGCCTTCTGGGAGTCCAAAGCTAGAAGAGACAATAAAGAAGGTGTTGGTTAAAAGACCCACCCAATCGGGTGTGCCCCATTATAAGCATCTGCTGCAATTAAGTCAGCGGCACGATTACCCCCCTTGGGGTAAAGGATAGAGAGAACCCAACCTTGGTCTCCAAAAGACGAATAATATCGAAAATAATGCTCCTACTCCTCCAGTCAATCATATCCGGAGATTTAGCATCAACACATTCAAGAAGAGAAAGACAGTCAGTTTCAAAAACAACATTATCGTGACAGAGATCAACAGCGAGCATCAGAGCCCTCTTCAAAGCTAAGGCTTCAGTCATAAATGCAGAAATGGATTTCACCTTATCCACAAAACCCCATTTGAAGTCACCAAAATGATCCCTACAGATAACTCCGATAGCAGCGCCAGTCTTATTAGCCGAAAAGGCTCTATCACAGTTATACTTAGGCTTGCCAGTAGGTGGAGGGGACCAAGAAACTAGATGAGGAGGAACAACCCTTTGGCCCACCGGACTATTGTGCTTTTTATCGCAATTCACCCAGAAGTCAAAGTTATTTTTCCTCTCACATTCAATGACATCAATAGGGTTAGGATCTTTGTGATTAAAAACCAAAATAATTTCTTTGTTTCCATATAAACCATAAGATCCAACAAATTAATGAAATGTTTTGCTTACTCAAGAAAGACATACCTGTAAGTTGAATCCACCAAGCATTGAAGTTCGAAATACTAGAAACATCAATCTTTGCATCGAGGGAACACCCAAACCAGACACACCTAGTCCAGGGGCAATGGAAGAACAAGTGCTCCAACGTCTCCATGGCATTAGAACAAACGGGGCAAAGGTTACTTTGGGATCTCTTTCTCCTATAAAGAGCATCATTGGTAGCGACAACATTATTTAACATCCGCCAGACGAATTGCTGTACTCTCGGGATAACATGAATCTTCCAAATCGATTTCCAGCAGGATGCAGTAATAACTATTGAAGACCCAGCCTTGTTGCCCTCAGACAGCAAGTACCCTTTACTATTATGATACCCCACTTTCACTGAATACACGCCGTTCTGAGCACTGGTCCACACCAACTTATCAACCAACCCATTAGATGGGATATCAATCTCATATATAGCACTCTTGACTTCCGGTGATACAACTGGTCAATAGGAGTAAGATCCCACTTACCATTGACAATAAGATCACAAACTCTACCCTTTGTAAAAATAGGATCATTTCGATTATTGGGTTTCTTTGGGAAATCATGTGGAACCCATTTGTCATCCCAGATTCTAATAGCTGCGCCATCTCCAACATCCCAGCGCAAGTCCTTCACGAGAAATTCCCTACCATCCAAAATGCTAGACCAGCACCACGAAGCTTTATATCCTTTGTTCGCCTTCAGAAAATCATCTTCGGGAAAATACACACTCTTCAAGACCCTAACCCACGGGTCATTGGGCCTCATTAGCAGTCTCCATGCAGTTTTAGCCAGAAGACCATCATTCATGACAGAAAGCTCTCAAAAACCCATCCCACCAGAACTTTTAGCATTAGTTAAAGACCTCCAATGCTTTCCAATATTTTAGCCAAAAGAGCATCATTCATGCATTTTTGTTGTTGTTGTTGTTGCTAAAACTATATATTGGTTTTTCTCTATTCACATTTGGGGCATTTTTTCGTGTCCCAACTTTTTCCTATTGGGTCAGATCGTTTTGGGGGGGGGGGGGGGGGGGATGGTAATGAGCCCAATCATATTAGCTATATTGTGTCCAACAAGAAAATAAGGTACTATTTCAATTGGAGATCTTAGTGGGCCAACAAGCTCATGGGATTTCCTAGAGCCCCGAACTTTACTGTAAGACGTTGTTGTGGGCCGGTAACATTGTGCCATATTCCAAGAAACAGTAGTTAAGTCATTGACTTGGTCTGAAAATAAAATAATAAATTCACCCATATTATTAAATATAATAAATTACGTCAAGAAATTGTAATGAGTGCAATTAATAAAATATTAAATAGGAAAAAATTTAAAAAATGTAATTAATACCCTAGTGTCTAGGATAATCTAATTCATTCAGCAAGCGCCTTATAACAAGGTTAAGAGAAATTAATTATCAATAATGTGATATTATCAGCTCAAGTTGACATTAATTGCTCATGTTCTAATTCCTCAAGCAAATGAGTGTAGATTCAAATTATAATACATTGTGTATGGAATAAAGCTAATTAAGAACTTAATATTTTAAAGGGAGAAAAATTATATCACTAACAGATAATACTCTCGGCGTCTCATGGAAAAAATAAATATCAAGATTCAACATGTTTATATAAAATTTATACTCATAGGTACACAAGAACATCAGAATAATCAGGCCCCTTCAATTAATGACTTTGGTTCTGTGCATTATCTTATATAGGAATAAGAATACAATAGCAATAGGAAACGTGTCTTAAATCAAGAATATTCTACAGGCACACAAATATAATTTACAATATACAAATAGTTGCGGTCTTACCTAAAGAGATTAAATATAACTCTAGCTTTTAGGTTATATGATGATAATGATGTGTGTGCTGTGGCGGAACCAGAATTTTTTTATAGTCGGCCAAAAAATAAATATATTGAATTACTCTCTTTATTTTTTATTATAAAACACCAACTAACAAGTATATTTGGTCATTTTTATAAGGCACTTGCTTGTCTCTAAATAGCATTAAATATTTTTATGTATACCCATAATTAAAAAGGTAGTGAGTGAGAGTAATAATTAATAAAAATTAATTATTAATCTTTTTTCGAGCAAAAAAAGAGTAATAATTAATATGATATAGAGTTTAGTATAATTAATAGGGATAATATTGAAAATTACTTAAGTTTTAGGACAAATTTAATGATTTTAACTGTTTTTATTGACTTGTGAGAATTGTTAGTCGGTTCCTTAAATAAGGACTAGAGGGAATATTTACTAAATAGTATCAAATAACCTTGAAAATACAAATAAATAATAACTGATAATTATAAATCAAAACAATATGTAAGATGATACTAACTTTTTCGGTATCTCAAACAAGAATTTTACTTTCTTCTTTTCACCCAATAAATAATGAAACAAACATTATTTTTATAGAGAAAATAAAAAATTAGTTGGGACCAAATTTGTGGCCAAATAAAATATCATATAATAAATACATATATATTCACACAAATTTTATAAGATCTGGCCCCAGCTGGCCATCAAAGCCTTCCGCCATTGTGTGTGGTGAGTGTGTGTAGAAGGTGGTAGCAGCATATATATCCACGTGGACATACTAGTATAGATCTTCCAACTAAAATAATTAAGTGAACTTAGCGTGTGTGTCATTATTGATTATGAAACAGTTGAAAAAAGTAGTTTTCTTGTTCATATGATATATAGGATAGGGGCTTGCTTGAAGAGCCCAACCTCAATTTTCCCTTCTGATTATACCTTACCATTTCCAGGTCTCTCCAAGCCTCAACCACCTGCGTTCTACTTTTCTTCTGTTCGGTTTCATTTAATAAAGCTTTGGTTAGTTGGTGGTTGGTTCAATCTCACATATTAATGCAACTTCATTTTCCTGACAATCATGTTAAGAGAACAACCAAAATTTATTATATACAAATTTTCGTTGGATCATTTTTGAAAAGTCCTCAACGAAATTAAGCTGACACAAATAATCATGCCACAACTATATATATATATATATATGTGTGTGTGTGTGTGATTAAGCAGAGGCTAAATTATACATAATCCTTATGATTACGAACTAAACCTTCCTAACATTTGAAACATTACAATAAAACCCTTAAATTCTTATATTTATACAAATAACTCACATACGATTAATTTTGCACCTTTTTTTTGGGATAAAATTTAAAGTTCAGGGGTTATTTACTTATCAATCAAAGTTTGAGGAGATTATATATGCACATAAAAAAAAAATTAACGGGTATATTAATGATAATTGGGGGTTATCTGCACAGACTTAAAAGTTGGATAGGTTTATTATATTCTTCTAGTCCTATCTATAGGGCACTTTCAACATTTTTCATATAGATTAAGGAAAACCTTAAACCTCATTAACTCTAGAATTCAACAATTTTCCAACTCTACCCCTACTTAATATATAATATCAAATGAAAATAAAGTCAACACAATAATAAAGTAAAGTGTTAAATTGTACATTCACCTCTAAACCTTAAATAAGGTGCCTTATAAATAGGATAAGAAAAAAACTTCTCTTTTTTCCCTATAGGACCAGAGGAGTAATACTTTAAATGCTAAGGAGATTATTTCTATGGAGTCCAAAGTTCATGGAAGTTTTCTGTAAGTTAATAACCTTGAATAAACCTATTGTAATTTAGGTATGTGTAATATTCCCTCAGGTCCTTTTTAATCCCAAGATCCAAAAAATTAAATTATACGGTTCAAGAAATCTGTTAAAACTAGTTAAAAGTAATAAATAATACATTTTTTTTTTGAATATTCCCTTATTTGAGAGAGAGAGAGAGAGAGAAATAATGAGGAAAAAGTTGAAAGAAATATGGAAAAAAAATGAGAGAGCATATTAATTAGGGATAAAATTGTTAACAATGCATTTAATGTATAGAAAATCTTAAACTAAATCTTATAAAAAGGACTGGACCAATTCAAAAAGTTTCAATCTTATATAAAGAACTGGAGGAGAAATCTGTTTAGTTGAGCCTTTGTTGGTACATATGACATGCATCTCTAGCATACTAAAAGTGCTTTACTAACAACAAAATTGGTTTATTGTTTCTCGAAAAAAAGATTGAACACACACACTATATATATATATCACATGATATAATATATGTTGTAGTGTTATCAATTTTTATGCTTCATATGACCTAAAAGTTGGCATAGATATTATAGTCGATAATTCATCAAAATCTCAAAAGGACAGAAACTTAAGTTTATGATGAGATATATATCTAGTATCTACATGCTTTAAAAAGTATGATATCACACGCAAATTATTGTTATTGGAGTTGCTTTTTAATCTTACATTACATCAAGCCTTTTTAATTTGGGTATAAAAAATCAAAATACAGTCCCTATAATGGATGAGACTTGACAACTAAGATACATTATTAAGCTAAAAATGATTTGATCGATTCAACCAGTCTCAGATAAACGTTATGTCATTCGTATGTTTCATTAAGATTAATTTTTAAAATATTTAAAATAATTACAACTTCTTGATTAATTAGATTTATTTATTTCTTATGGATTAAATGTAGGAAGAAAAGTAATCAAACTAGTGGAAATTGTGATATCATAGTGATTGATTAGGACAGGTATGGTGTGCAAGATAATGAGAGTGTTTGTGTATATTAATTTCTTTTGTTAGGAAAAATTTCATTAAATCCAAACAAACATGCATGGACTCCCAACCTAATCTTTCCCCACAGGAAATTGATTAACCGGGTAAGGCAGCTGTCTGAATTGGGATTTATGGAGAAGCATGATAATGACAACAGCAAAATAGCATTAAATATTGGGCTGAAAATAAATGTGTAAAAGATTATTTTAAATGCTTTTGTTGACTCTACTCAAGCTTAATCATACTTTCCAATCAGAGGGCTGTGGAAAATTAATTGATTCCTTTCCATTTATGATGAGAATTGGGAAAAGTAGAAGGATTTCACAATGGTTTCAAATTTGTCACTCAATTCATTACATAGAATAGACTGATTATATGCCAGCGCCTTAGTAGCGCAGTGGCATGGGAGCTTGGCTCCCCTTTCTCATGTCCAGGGTTCGAACCCTGCCCCCCTCCCCCTACTATATGTATAAAAAAAAAAAAAAAATGGACTGATTACATAAACACGTCATTAAAAGATGAGTTTAAGTTGGCAGAAAAAAGAGAGAAGAGTCTAATTTCTTATGAATAATATTACCATATATAATTGTTGGCAAATTTTTTTAAAATATCACTTGGAAAATCCTTGTGGCTCTTCTCATATTTGCACTTAGCCCCACCCTAATTTTATAGTTAAAATATAACAACAAAAAGTATTCATTTGAGAATAATTCACTATGAAGTATGTTTTAGAACACACATGAAATTTAATATAAATTTTTTAGATATAATCTAATCATGCGTGGAATATTTTTATATTAATTTTATTAATTAGAAAAAACACTTTCATTTAATATACTATTATTTTGTCAACGAAAATTACTTTGATCAGTTAAATATGATATTTTCATTTTTGAATTAATTTTGGTAAAATACAGTTTTTCTTAAAATATTAACGTGCGTTAAATTAATATAATTAATTAATTAATTATTTTTAATTTTAGTTGATGGGGACCGCTTATCAGTTTTCATCAAACTGGTAGAGAATGGCGAGGAATGGCCATTCTTTCAATTTTTGGAAGGAAGGATAATTAATTGCTTTTTTTCCCCCGTAATGATGATGATGATAAGCTTGCAACCAAATATCTTAAAGCATTGCTTTTCGTTCCTTCCTCTCAGAATTCCTGCAACCAACAAGGCCTAAGCTTTATTTGATAAAAAAAAGAGATAGGTCTGGAGGATTAATTATCATAGTAATAAGTTTATTATGATCAGGACAACAAAACTTAGTTAGAAGAAGAAACTATAGTTTTGTACAATATAATAGCATTGAGTTTAAGCGTTTGGAGGCTAATTATTGGTTTTAAGGGTGTTTATACATGAATGATAATAGCGTAGCCTTGTTTAGTATACTTAATTAATTTCAGGGTTTCACCTGAAATGTTCAACATTATTTAAGTGATAGCTAGGTTGGTCTCTGATGATGAAATCATAGTAAGCTCGATCTAATATTGTAAAGATGATCTATATAAACTATATCGAGTTAATTTTTCACACTAGTATACATAATAAAGTAAATTAAATGGGATTTTTAAATCAATTAATTATTAGTTGGCTATTTATAGTGAATAAATTGAGTGCAACCTGAAGTTTCTCAAGGTTGAGTATGTTTGTGTCAGCTTATATGATATATCTTAATGCAAATATTTTAGTATTTATCAGAAGAACCTTATAAAAAAAGAAAGAAGAGGGAAAAAACTATTTCCACATATTGATATATGATAGTTTCGATTAAACTTTATTTGTTGATTAGATAACCATTGAATCGGGTTAAAAATGCGTCATTTTATGATTAATATTTTGTCCAAATAGCAGCAATTTTGCCTCTGCCATTATTCAGGTTAAGTTTGATCGTTAATTAATTAAATATACTGGGTTGACAATTATACCACAATTTATTCACTGTCATTTTTGTTAAGGTACAAATTTGTCCTAAAGTTTTTACTCATGGACAATATTACCTTGAAGTTTTGGGTTTGGAAGTTTTCAAATTGTAACAATATCACCTTGACCATTGTTCATGTTAAATTTGACCGTGAGTTGGCTAAATATGCTATACGGGTAGAGTAAACAATAGTTAAACAGAAGAAGCCACAGATGGATGGAGGGGGAGCTTATGTCCGCCAAAGAAGAATAATGAAAATGAAGATTCGATTACTAAAAGTAGGACACATTGAGAGATATTGTCAAGAACAATGCTGCCAATTAAAAACCCTTGGCCACTGTACCCCAACAACTTTGAGATAGATGGGTACCTCTTTGATTTTTTTTTTCACCATGGAAAATGCTTCAACCTCTTTGATTTTCTTCAATCCTTCATATGGGATGCATTTTTAAATTTTTTCCTTATTTATAAATCAATCTTAAAAAATAAAATGGATTACATGTAAACCTGTCGACTTAACATATTTAGTCAACTAATAATCAAAATCAACTTGGATAACGGCTGGAAATATATCACTACAATTTGAAAACATTTGGATGGGGTGACATTAAACTCAAAAAAAAATCTAGGACAACATTACTTTTGTGCAACAACTTCCAAAGAAAAATTAAGCCTTAATTTCCTTGGAATAAAAAGAACAAATGGTAAATTTTTAATAATTTTTCTTTATACACAAAGACTGAAAATTGAATATTCAATGTCTTGTTGATGGACAAAAGCCTTAACCATTCAAACTAATCTAAGTTGGTAATAATAATAATAATAATAATTTACTCTCTAATTATTAATAATAGACCCCTATATTGGCTGATATGTCAATATTATTAACTATGTGCAATACTAAAAGACCTTCCTATCATTAAATAAGTATTGTGTACTTCAGTACTTCATCTTTCTCGATCCATCTGAATCTGCTAATAGATCTTCTCTTGATTTATAGCAAAACTTCAGGCGGAGAAGAAAATGACACGTACGTTGTTTTTAATGAACTTGAATATGTTAATAATGGTTTATTTTATTTCTAACCAATGTCAAGTACAATACGATGAATCAAAACACACTATATCTTACACATAGATTAATTTGATAAACTTGCAAAAGTATCTTACCAATATCTCAATAGATACTGGCAGTTAATTAAAAATGGAACGCGTGTTGAAATTTTATACCCAACTTAAATTATAAAATTTATATGAACAATCACACATACAACAAATTGAGTAAAGACAACATAGGAGAAGGAAATATTGAAAAGACAGATCTTCACCTCAATTCAACTAAGCCTTAAAAGAATCAAGAATGTATTGTCAACTCAACCCCCTCGAAGGTTGATAAGTAGAACCATGTTACAAACTTTTTTCTAAAAAAATAAAAGAAGTTGAGATGAAGTTTGAGAATATACTCCCATTTGTACTTAATATAAGACAATTTTGGGGAGTTAATCTTGATTCTAAATATAAGATATAATTTTTATATTTGTCAATATTTTCTTAATTGCCCTTTTTTGATACTCCCTCAATAATAGTTAAAGAGGGGAGGGGAGAGAATGAGGATTAAGGATGATGATTATGATTTTTTAGAAAATACATGTCATGTTAACTAACTTACACTACTGCAAAGTAGGAATTTAACATCGACAATTAACGTTCCTTTTAAAAAAATAGTCTTTAAAAAAGGCGGTGGCAATATTGTAATTTGAATATGAGATACAATGATTTGGTTTAATAAAAATAGTCGTTGAATCTCTAGGTTGGTCCACACACCATTTATTTTTATTTTATTTTGAGAAACAACGATTGTTTTGTTGAAAATAGTCGTTAATAAAAATAGCCGTGGCTCAATTGGCTAGAGCGTTGAAGTGTTATCCTTAGGTTGAGCGTTCGAACCCTCATCACGCCAATTAATTATTTTATTATTTTGAAATATAACGACTGTTTTATGAATCCTTTAACAAATGTGCTGGTGGTGCTATTAGCTAGAGTGTTTGTTTAATTATGTTGAGGTTGAGAGTTCAAACCTCTCTCAGGCCTTATTATTATTATTTTTTTAAAATTTGATTTAATTTAATTTTTTTTTTTATTTCTAGTTATAACAAATGGTTTTGGAAACCCATCGTGGTAACTCGACTTTCAACAACTATTGTTATGGAAACATTCGTTGAAAGGTGACCCCTCTCACCCCATTTATTTATTTTTAATTTACAATGATTGGTTTCTAAAAATAGCCGGTGTAATTTAAATTTCAATGAAGACTTTGTTCCCGTGCCTCCCACTCCCCCTCCAATATCGAACTCTGTCCGAGCCCTAAGCTTTTTTTGTTTCTCTAACTCGTGACCTACAACTACATTTCTTCCGGCTCGTCCGTCGCACCCTCGCCCAAGCTTGTTCCGTTTCTCTAACTTTGTGGTTTCCAACTACAGTCCGTCCTCATTCTCCTCCGTCGCGCCCTAAGCTTGTTTTGTTTCTCAAACGTTGTGTCTTCCAGCTACAGTGCCTCCTCCTCCTCCTTCGTCGCGACCTTGCTTCAATGACACCCATCACGAAAAGGTTCCCTCTTTCTCTTTTGGATGTTTGTTTTCATTTTCATTTCACTTTGATCTTATTTATGAAAAGAAGTTTTGTCAAAGCATATTTTGCAGAGCTTCATGATTGAAATCAGTCAAAGTCTTAGGTTATGCAAAATGGGGTTTCATTTTTAGAACTAGTTTGAACAGAGTATCTGGACAATTTGTTTTTTTTCCCCTCGTGGAATTTTTTTCAGTAACCATTTTGCTCATATGGGACTGTATAGTAATTCTGCCTTTAATAGAAAAGACTATAGATATGTTAAGATACCTTAGATTTAGTCACACGTTGCAATTTGATCTGGTAAAGTAATGTTGGTTTTCTTCATTCTTTGTTCTATACTAATCTTGATTCTAATAGGATAGAAAGTATGTTAGCTTTATCTGCCCAGTGTAGATATGAATGAAAAGTACTTTAACTTTAGTCAGTTTTGTTTGATATGTAGTTTGAACACTTGGTGTATATTATCCCCAATAATGTAGATCCTTCATTTGGTAAGATTGTCTTTATATATTGATCTTACATTGTTTGTTGTAGTAGCTTATTGTTCCTAATTATACACCTATAGAAGTAATTTTAAGTAGTATATTTATGTTTTACTATCCTTTGCTATATTTTTTGAGTAGGGAATATTCATTGACTTGAATGATGGAAACGTGCTCTGGATTAATTGATTCCTTTAAGAATATATATTCGTCATATCAAATGCAAAGTTTTATAGTTTAAGTTATTTTTACTTCTGTTAGGTTTTTGGGAGAAAAATATTACACGATATATAAAGATGTAATAGAACTTAGCTGAGTGAATACGCAAACTCATGTTATTGCTGCTAATTTTGTTGGAAGTATGTAGTTGCCAAGCCAATCATCAATAAATGATTTAAAATCTGTAGAATATATTTTTCATGAGGCCAAGATCCTAAATCTGAAATATAAAAAATTGTAGATATCTAACTGTCAACTCTCCAATAACCTAAGAGAAATTTCTATACAAGGTGCGTGTGTAACGCTCAAGTCTCAACTCTTTAATAGCCTAATAAGCAAAGTAAATAGGGGGAATCTCCAATTGAATAAAAATAATGTTTATTTCTCAATAATATTTTAACTTGTTGGCCAGGCCTATTTATGCATTTATAGAGCCGAAACACGTTAGAATTAAGCAAATAAGATCTAGAAAATCCTTAAGATCATGCAAGCTGACCCCCTAGTCAAGAGTCAGAAGAGTAGTATCGCACTTAGGCACATATGGTTCCAAATTAACATGCCTTTTTAATGTTACCATTATTATATTGGTAAATAAATCACCTTTGTTGGGACTTTATAAATAGGGTTAAAGGTCTATTTTACCTTGAAAGTTTTCAATGAGAGGAAAATATAATGACAATATCCCATATAATAACATTTTTGTCGTACTTTGTTATTCTGCTGCACATACCCTATATGTAATGACAATTGGTCTAAGCTTGAGTATTGTTGAATTTGGATTAGGAGGTAATAGAATGGATCACAGTTGAATTAATACATTGAGAACTAGTAAAGAATATGAGAATGCCGTGGAAGTGTTTATTGAATTTTCTAAAATGAATGCACAAATAGGAAGTATTTTTGTCCTTGTGTTAAGTGTTAAAATGAGAGTCGAAAGTATGTAGATGATATAAGAGATCACTTACTTTGTAATAAAATAAATCTTTAGTACACAAGATGGATATGGCATGGTGAGGAAGTGATTGCCTGTGCGTCTCATGAAAAGGAAGTTTTGGATGTCGTAGATGAATATAGAATGGAACAAATGATTCATGATGTTGGGTAGAATCTTTTACACAATCGCGTGTATATGACCGCATGCAGAGTGATACCAAACACCTTTTTACCCTGGGTGTACAAAGTATACACACTTGTCAAGTATTTTCATTTGGTCTACTTAAAGGCAACTTTTGGGTAGACCGTAGTAGTTTCAATTGTTACTTGAATTTTTGTGTAATATCTTTCTAGAGGATAATCAACTTCCAAATCATATATATGAAGCCAAGAAAATCTTGTTTACGATGGGTATGGAGTATAAAAAAAATGCTTGCCTTAATGATTGCGTATTGTACAGAAAGGGGGATGAAGGATTAAGTGAGTGTTCGAAATGTAAAACTTCACGATACAAAGTGAAGAAAGATGGTGGTTGTTGGTGATGGGACAAGCAAAAGGCAACCTTTAAAGGTTTTATGGTATCTTTCAATTATATTGTGATCTAAGCGAATGTATGAAAATGCGAAAGAAGCAAAAAAGTTGATATGGCATTTTGATGAGAGAATATGTGATGGAAAATACTTTTAGCACTCGGTGACTCTCCTTAATGGAAGAAACTAGATCAAATGTTTCTCGGATTTGCCAACGAGCTAAGAAACCTTCAGCTTGGGCTTTGCGCAGATGAAATCAATCCTTACTGTACTCTTAGTAGTACTCATAGTGCATGGCCGGTTTTCCTAGTGATTTACAATTTACCTCCCTGGTTGTTTATGAAACGCAAGTATATGATGCTTTCTATGATGATTTCAAGACCAAAACAGCTAGGGAATGATATCAATGTCTACTTGGTACCTTCAACAGAGGAGTTAAAGAAGTTGTAGGATAACGAGTAGATGTCTTTGATGCATATAAGTAGGAGTCTTTTAAGCTATGTGCAATGATTTTCACCACAAAAAATGACTTTCCTATATACGAAACTTGTCAGGGTATAGTATGAAGGGGCATAAAGCATGTCCGATATGTGAAGTAAACATACACTTCCATCAACTTAAGCACAGAAGAAAAACGTTCTACCTTAGTCATAAGTGATTTCTTCCTCGGTTTCACCCATATTGTAGGCTAAAAGAGTTTTAACGGTTTGTCAGAGAATGGAATGGCTCCAAAGCCATTAACTGGAGATTTATAGTCGGGTGGAAAGAATCAATATCACATTGGGTAACAATCAGAAGACTACAGGTGAGAAGAATATATGGAGGAAGAGGTCAATTTTCTTTTATCTTCCATTTTAGCGTAGTCTTAATGTGAGACACAATATAAATGTGATGCGTGTGGAGAAAAATGTATGTGATAGTCTTTTTTGTACACTTTTGCACATACCAGGAAAACTAAAGATGGAATTAGCGTGAGACTGGACTTGGTTGAAATGAGAATAAGAGAATTGCTATATCCACAAATAAGAGATGATGGTAAGATAGTGTATCTGGTGTTGTAGCGCATACATTGTCAAAAGCCAAGAAAAAAAGTTTGTGTGGGCTTTTGCAAGGGTATTTTTCTAATGTGAGAAGGCTCATGTCAATGGAATATTTGAAGTTAGTAGGCATGAAGTCCCATGATTGCCATGTAGTGATGGAACAACTATTATCATTAGTTATTAGAGGCATTATGAAAGATGATGTGCAAAGCACGATAACAAGGTCGTATCTTTTCTTTAATTCTATTTGTAGCAAAGTTGTTGAGATCGAAAAGTTAGACAAATTAGAAAAGGAGGGTTTTATTATTTTATCTCAACTAGAGATGCATTTTGCTCTTGCATTTTTTTTGATATAATGATGCATTTGATAGTTCATTTAGTAAGGAGATAAGACTATGTAGCTCAGTTTATCTAAGGTAGATCCCTTTTGAGTGATACATGAAGATCTTAAAAGGGTATTCTAAGAACCCTCATTGACTTGAAGCCTCAATTGTTGAGAGGTATATGGTTGAAGAGGCTATGAACTTTTGCAAAGAATATCTATTCACATCGAAGGCTCAATCTTGTAATGAAAAGGGTAGAAGCCAGGGAATATGAGGGCTCAAAGTGAAGAGTATGTGACATGAAGAGGTGTTGCAAACACACTTGTATATCTTGAATAATATGGAAGAAGTTTAGCCGTACTTACATGAACAAAGAATGAGTTTAAAGCAGATCCATCCGAGAAAAATGACATGCAGATAGCTAATGAGTAAAACAAGACATTCGTAGACTGGTTTAAGGAAAATGTTTTGCATGAGACCAGTGTGTCTGAGACAATCAAATGGTTAGCTTGGGGGCCTTCTTTTGAAGTTGTCACTTAGAGCGGTTATGGTATAAACGGGTATTCTTTCTATACAAAAGATGATAAAAGTACTATGCAAAATAGTGGGGTGATAGTGGTAGCTGAATCAATGCACTTTTCTAATTCTAAAGGTAAAAACCCATATTGTTTCTATGGCCTATTATGGAGTTATTGAAAACATATTGGAGATCTACTACACAAAGTTAAGAGTTCCTTTATTCAAATGTCAATTGTTGAACAATAATGTTGTGCAAATAGATCAATTTGGATTTATTTTAATTAGTTGATCTTCATAGAGTTGGTTATAAAGATGAGCCATTTATTCCAGCAAGTCAGGTGAAACAAGTGTTTTATGTCTCTGATCTTGAGAATAAAAAATGTCCATTGTACTCTAAAGTAAAAAACAGAAGGATGATGGTCCAATTTTAAATCTTGGCGACACACAACTTTTCACTACAAATTCACCTATAGCAAGTGAAGTAGAATTCGCAAATGATGAAGACTATGCAGCTAGAAATAATCAATGTGAAAGAATATGAGAAAACACATAAAGTAAGATTTTAAGGAATAAAATAAGATTGTGTGATTTTCTTACATTTTAAGGAATAAAACAGGGATGTGTGATTTGCTTACATTTAAGTTTGTTTATTTCTTTCATTTAATTGTAATTTAATTATTTATCCTATATAACCTTGAATTCTTAGAACCAACATGACTGCCTTAGATGAGGGGATAGTGGTGCAAGAAACTCGGAGTTCCTCACCTGTTAGGAAGAAGGCTAGATGAAGCACAAAGCTTCGACCGTTAGTTGAACATTGTGAGGATAAGCGAGAGAAGATGCACATCGACTTCAATGCTGATTTGAATCCAATCAAGCTAGAGAAAGACATGTTCATTAGCTATATTGGCTATTTGAGTCGAAGCAAAGTCGGCATTCTATGACCCAATTGGAAGGAAGTTCCAATGGACATGAAGAGGATGATTTGAGAACAACTTTTGGTATATAACTTTATATCTTAATTTAGGGTAAATGTGCAAAAATACACATGTGCTTTGTCCTCAGGAGCGCCTAGCACCATATGCTTTTTTTGGGAGTAAAAATACCCACGTGATTAAGAAAGTGGAGCAAAAATTCCACTGCCATTAATAAACCCAAACGTCGTTAGTTTTTGTGTAACTAGAGGTGACGTGTTGCATGCATTCATCTTCTTCCTCTCTCAGCTTCTCGTTTTTCCTCGTCCTAATCCCATTTTCAAACATCACCATCCTAATCCTTATAATATGAAAAATCCTAGAAACTCACGGTTACTAGGAATATTCCTGGTATGGATCGGTGGGAATGTTTGGAAGGTCCCTAACACAAGTTTGACGAAGTTGTTCAACTCTCTGAGCAAGGATCGGAGGTTGGAACTTAGCAATCAGCCGTACTACACATAGCACTCAATTGGCTCGCTTGATCCTCCTCCCTCCAGAAACTCAAAACATGGCATCATCATGCTCATCTCCTGGCTGCAAGTAAAGCAAGGCACATCATTTCCTTAGTTACTGCTTCTGTGCTCCCACACCACACCAAAGCCATCAAAATGAAACCCCATTTTGTAGACAAAGCCATCATTGATTCTCACAGAAATCCCTGTTCTTGATCTCATGAAACATAGCTTATTTGTAATTAGCGGTGTTAGGAGCCTCAACGTGCATGTTTGTAATTACACATACATAAACAGGCATTCATGTGAATGCACACGTTACTTATCAATAATACAAATATTAATTGTAATACCCCCTCTTCTAATGTGGATTGTTTGACTCAATTCATTGTTTAGGATGGAATATAATTAGATTAATAAATTATCATGAACAAATCCCTTCACAACTTTTCGTTCGTAATGAGAGTCGTGCCATGCATGATTTATATATATATATATATATATAGATCCCCTCTCATCTAAAATATACGACATTGTGTTTGTGTGTGATACTAGATAGCTATAGGAAATGGTACGTAGTATATATATAGATATAGTGGATGCTTGAGAGAAAGGTTCTTAATTTAATGAAGTTTGGACATTTCTTTCCTCGGAATCTTGCATTGGAACAAAAAACTTATCCTTCCTTAATTATGTAGCTAGGAGAACCCAAAATCCAATTTCAAATTCATACCCTGCCCTGCCGTATATTTTTCACAATGCTGACTGCACATTAATACTTTGTTGCGTAGATGGCTATAAATAAGCTCTGTTTCATGAGATCAAGAACAGGGATTTCTGTGAGAATCGATGATGGTTTTGTCTGTAAAATGGGGTTTCATTTTTATTGCTCTAGTGTGGTGTGGGAGCGCAGAAGCAGTAACTAAGGAAATGATGTGCGTTGCTTTACTTGCAGCCAGGCGATGAGCATGATGACGCCATGTTTTGAGTTTCTGGAGGGAGGAGGATCAAGCAAGCCAATTGAGTGCTATGTGTAGTACGGCTGATTGCTTAGTTCCAATCTCCGATCCTTGCTCAGAGAGTTAAACAACTTCGTCAAACTTGCGTTAGGGACCTTCCAAACATTCCCACCGATCCCAACCAAGAATATTCCTAGTAACCGTGAGTTTCTGGGATTTTTCGTATTATAAGGATTAGGATGGTGATGTTTGAAAAAGGATTAGGATGGTGATATTTGAAAATGGGATTAGGACAAGGAAGAATGAGAAGCTGAGAGAGGAAGAAGAAGGATGCATGCAACACGTCACCTCCAGTTACACAAAAACTAATGGACATTTGAGTTTATTAAAGCATACTCAATTTCTTTAATTGTACGGTAGCTGCTTCCATAGAATGTGTGTCGAACACTAAACAATCAGAGAGATTTAGTTGTTGTGTTATTTGGCACCAATTGTTGACAAGCAAGTAACTTTTTTTTAACCTATTTAAGGCATACTCAATTTCTTAGTTACAAAGTATTATGTTAGCTAATCTCATTGTAATCTATATATGTTATTATTGTTATCATTGGAGTCCCTGCGTTACTTACCCCTCGGTCTCTAACATATATTTATTTGATTCCTTGTATCACGCACCGAACAAAGAGATCAAAGCCATTTTCACCATGTAAGTTAAGTTGTTTGAAAATTTTTGTTTTTTCACTTGAACAAGTTGTTTTGATGTCTTCTAGTTTTCATTCTAATGATAGTGCGTTAAAGACGTATTTTATCTTGGGTAGGAAGCGCAAAACTAAAGTTACTACCACGAAGTGGCACCTGAAAGTGAAGCTTAATACCAAGAGGGTGGGTGAATTGGGGATTTCAAAATTTTTTTAAAGTGCTCTATTTTGAACAATAAAAACAGAGGTGTACAAAGGGTATAGAGAAGAAGAGCAAGACACAAGGATTTATACTGGTTCGATCCAATCTCTTGACCTACGTCCATTCCCAGACTCTCTGGGGTTTTCACTATCACAATTGATTACACACTCTATACTCAAAAGTAATTATCTCACTAGAACTTACTCCCCCTTACAAGTTACAATCAATGAACCCAATCTCCAAGTCCCCTGACTTGAGATTCTTACAATGAATGATTTACAATAAATGAACTCTCTCTAAGAGTAAATAAATATGAACACTGAAGTACAAAATGTATCAACAGATACTTTGCTCAAGAAAACTCAAAGAGTAATTGATAGCTTTGATGATTTTCGTTTTCTAGCAGATTGGTTGTTGAGAAGAGTTGAATGCAGCTCTATTTATACTAAGAGAGTATCAAATGATCGTTGTAATATTCAATATAACCGTTGCCTTCATTAGACAAGGATTAGGTTAAGCTTTGGTCTTATTCTCTCTCTAATCTTCACTTAATCCAACTGTGCAGAAGTTCAGAGTTGACTTCCAGCAAATTAATCCGTTGGAGTAATAGCTACTGGATGTGGAAAATATTCTTTAATTCTTTGTAGATGTGTGTAGAAGGATCACCCAAAAGTATGCAACTTTCTGTGTTTTGCAATTAATGTGCTGACGTCACTTTTTGCTTTTGCTTTAAACCTTCAATAAACATTCTCTAAAACATCTGAAACTCACTAATAAAGTGGTTAAACATAGCTAGGAATATAGAAGAATGATAATAAGAAGTATTAAGATCAAACAAGAAGATTTTACAAATTCGTCAAATTTGAATTTCAGACTCAGCGTTGAAAACTCGAGTTTTGTTTATCAAAACTCGAGTTTTGGACATTTAACATAAAACATCGTTTTTTGTCCAAAACCTCAAAACTTGAGTTTTCATTCAAAACTGGCGGTTTTCAAAACATCAAAAACTGAAGTGCTCTCGGGTTGGCTAAAACTCGAGTTTCCATTTAAGTATGAAAACCTGAGAATTTTATGCCAAGTCAAAACTAGAGTTTCCAAACAAAACTGGCAGTTTTCAAAACATCAAAAGATTGCAATGTTCTCCGGTTGGCCAAAACTCGAGTTTCCATTTAAGTATGAAAACTTAGAGAAAACCGAGCCAAACCAAAACTGGAGGTTTTCATGAAAACGGCGGTTTTAAATGCTGGGTAAAATATGAATGCTCTCGACGGGACAAAACTTGAGGACAAAACTCAAGTTTTCAATCAAAACTTGAGTTTTCATTTAATCATGAAAACTTTGAGAAAAAACTGTGCTAAGTCTTGAAAGCTCTTGGTCAAGTCAAAACTCGAGTTTTCAAAAATCTTAGTAAAACTTGGAAAAACTCATGGCAAGCGAAAACGGCGGTTTTGTACCAAACCTCGAGTTTTCACAATCTTAAAATTCTGGAGACTCTCTGTATGACCAAAACTCGAGTTTCCATTGAAAACTCGAGTTTTCTCTTTTCCAGAAAATATTGAGAAGTCTCTGTATGGTGAAAACTTGAGTTTTCTCTGAAAACCGGCGGTTTTGCCTAGTTCAAGATTTTCTCATTAAGATCAAAACGAGTTTTCAAATTTTGAACCAAAACGAGTTTTGAACCAAAACTCGAGTTTTCCTTGTGTCGATAAGTTTTTCAACTTACCAAAAGAAAACTTCCCATTTTGTTTACAATTGTCGGTTATTATCAAAGCACATAGAGAACTAACAGTACCGACCCAAAGTAAGTTGTTCAAATTCAAGTTCTTTAATTGGTAATCACTTTATAATTGCCTTTATTAATTTTGACCATTTTCTTTTGAAGTATAGTGCCCTCGCCAACCAAGAAAAACTAAGTGCCGGTATTACGTTATACTAAATAAGTATAACATCATTGTTAGTGGAGTGACTTCAGATTTTGAACATGTGATCATTTCTTCATTCTCAAATGATTTTCATTTTTATTCTTGTAAGTGAATTGTTACTTATTTCATTAAATTGATTGATTTATGTTAACTTGTTGTTCAATTTTCCTGTAAATTTTTGGTCAAGAGGAACTCTACACTAGGGGTGAGCAAATCAAAACCGAAACCGAAAACCGAACCGACTAATTTAGTGTTCGGTTTTTGGAACCGACTTAATTCGGTTTTGTAAACATTATTTCGGTTAAAACTGAATAACCGAAATAATTTAAAACTATATATTTTTTTGGTATAAGTATTTTTTTACCTTTCAATTTTTAATCAGCCCAGTCAAGACCCTCGGCCCACCTAACTGATCCAGTACCAAACCCAACCCAATTCCTCTTTCCATTTGAAAACCCTAACCTAGTAGCAGTAAGAGTAAACCATCGGCTTCTTCAATCTTCATTCTTCATGGCTTCTGCTTTAGTATCACACTATCACTTCGCCTTGATCGCGCAGCTCCAATCAGATCTTCACTCGTATTCGCTTCGCCATTAGTCGCCTCATCTCCGCTCCACCCTTCGTCGGTTCTCAACTCTGTTCCTTTAGATCCAAGGAATCCGACAAGAGTGAATGAACCTTTTTGTTCCTCACTCTAGATGCAAAACAGAGAAGATACTACCAGTGATCGAGTGGATCAGAGGAGGCATACATGTGGCATTCTCTCAGATTTTGTAACAGTCACAAAGCTGTTTTGCAAAACTTAGAATCTGGGTTCGTTGTTCTCGTGCGCAAGAGTGCTGATCTGAAACAAAGGATCCAAGCAAATGGTCGTGATGGTGCCACTGCTGCAGTTTATTTGGCGTCAATTCTGGAATATCTGATGATAGAAGTTCTTGAGCTTGCTGGAAATGCTAGCAAGGATATGAAGGTGAAGAGGATCACGCCCAGTTTATTGTTCATTGATGGGGGTATTGGTACTTATCTTATATGACTTGTTTCTCTGTTGGGTAGTAGTAGTTGTTGTGTAGGGTAACTTAACTGGTTTGATTATTAGAACTGAATGTTAGAATGTTTATGGTCTTGTTCACTTGTTGGATATGTTTATTTTTGCTGTACGAAGGGCTCTGTAGGTGACATGGAATGCTGTTGAATCATGAATGGTTTCTGAATTTTTTTTTTGATAAAAATGGTTTCTGAATTGTTCCTTTTAGAAATCGTCGTAGATCATATACAATAGGTGTATTTCGGTTAATTGCAAAACTTAAGCCCGCATGCCTAAGGCCAAAAACCGTAGATCATAGCCCAACTTAAGCCCAAAAACCAAATTAACTGCAAAAAAATCAATATTTCGGTTAATTCGGTTAATTCGGTTTGGTTTTTCAGCCACTTCGGTTTCGGTTCGGTGGTGAAAATAGGTGTATTTTGGTTTTTACCAAAAAACCGAACCAAAGACCGAATGCTCACCCCTACTCTACACTACGGAAGACATTAACATGCTAAGAGACCTTTTGGAGGGGACATCTTCAACAACAGATATAAGATGTGTAGATATCGATAAAATGCTTTTTTTTTTTTTTTTTTTTTTTAAAAAAAAAAAAAACATAGTGTAGTGGTTTACATAGTGTAGAAATGTGATACTTGATTATATTAACTTGTGAGCTTGTACACATTCTTGTATTAAACATATTTAGAGAACTTTTGTATATATTTAATGCGTTATAATGTGATGTCACTAAGTTTTCTTTATTCTATGTTATGAGAATTGACTGTTTATATTATTACTTAGTTTTTTATAGTTATGTTCAGGTTGTTTATTATTAAAAAAGTGTGAACACAAAATAAGAATATAGTTTTAAAAAATAAAATAAAATAAAATAAAATAAAGACGATCGTGTTTTAGGAAACAGTAGTTAAAGTCTCACTTATATTTAATACACATGACTTACAATGATTATTTTACTAAATCAGTCATTGTAAGTGACACTTACGAATATATATATATATATATATTTAAAAAAATATATACACAACTGTTTTTAAGGAAATAGTCATTATAAGTCTCACTTACAACAATAGTTGTAAGTGAGACTTACAAATATATATATATATATATATTTTTTTAAAATACACGATTCTTTTGAAGAAAGCAGCAGTTGTAAGTCACACTTACAACAACTATTTTACTAATTTTAAAATAGACGAACATCCTTAAACAGTCGTTGTAAGTGAAACTTATAATGGTTGTTTTCTTCAAAATCGTTGTGTATGTTTTGTTTTAAAAAATATATTCGTAAGTCTCACTTACAACCATTGCTCAAGTTTATGGATCATTCTGTTTTATTATATATTACTTATTAGTTTCAATTTTATCCGATATAGGACTTCCATGCAAGGTTGTCAAATTGAGAATTTAACCTAACTCGTGATAGTGGTGTAAACTTGTATCATAAATTCAATCGTAAACTCGTAAGAGTTTGCTTTTATTATTAAATCAGATTAATAGTGTATATTTAATAATTAAAATATAAAAATACGACAATTTGATTTAAATATATTCTAAATCTAAAAAATTGAAATTAATCCATCAACATTCATGATCTATCATACTTAACAAAGAAATTTTTATATAATTCAAGCCACTAAATATAATCAAATTAAAAAAAGGAAACATAATTTTATAAGTTAGAATTGTAAATATATTAAACTGGGAATGTAAACTCATGAGTTTAATCAAGTTTACCACAATAATACTTCCATGTTTAACTTAATAAGTTCACCTACACTTGGATATTTGAACACTAAATTCATGTAAAATGAAGAGGAAGGTACATATATAGTTGGTTAATAAGATGCAAAATCAATATAATTGTGAGCTAATACCAACCATACAATGCCACATCAGACGAAAGAGACACTCTAATTGACAACAGAGAAAAATAAAAATACACAAAAGAAAAAAAGAGTCAGAGAGATATTGGATGCGTGGCTGGATGAGAGTTTGTAATTAAATAGTGAGAAATGCATGTGGAAATATTGCCAACTGTTGTGACACACTCCTCCCAACAGCCACCTTAACTTCGCTTTGTTTTTCTTCCACCCAACCTTTCTTCCCATTCTAACTACATCCATTAATGTTACCAAATTAAGTATTGCACTTGACGATGCTAATTAAGACAAAAGTGGAAAAGTTTTCTGTATGTTAAATAAAGTTAGATTAAAATATAGGCCCACTTAATCTATATTGCCTTGATGTCAAATAAAATTATTCGTGAAAGCCTAAGAGAACTTCTCGATGATTGAATCTATTACTTAAAGTGCTACATTTGGTTTAAACTTTAAAGAATAGCAGATAATGTAATGTATTTGTTTCGTATGCTATTAATAATTTTATAACGTTATCTAGAAAAAAATAAAATAAAAATAAATTGATTTAACTGTACCAATGCGGAAAAAAAGTTGATGATATACATGTCTAAATGTTTATTCATAAAGAGTATAGATACTGGTATGTTACTCACTCCGATCTTACTTTTAAGAGCTCGATAATTAAATTAGATTTAAGAAAGCTGATAAAATTAGTTAAAAACAATAAGTATGTATAAAATAATTTTTATTTCAAGTATGCCTTTATTCATTAGAGGGCGGGTAAGAGAGAGAAATAGATTAAATATAAGTATCACAAACCTTGTAATTAATACAATATGTATAATTAATGGGGTAAAAAAAAAAAAAAAAACTCATCAAATGTTTAGACAACCGTTGTCGACTCCTATAAAAAGAACCAAAGCAACTCAAATTTTGGGGTCTTATAAAAAGGTCCAAAGGGAGTAATTTATATAGCACCAACTGCTAATTCTCATGGACTAAGAAACCATAATTAAGTCATTAAATTTGTCCTAGATAATTTTTTAACTTTGACCCTCTTTAAAAGATATGATTTAATTCTTCCAACATTGAACCTTAACTAATAACAAGAGTAAAGTGGGAAAAAGACATTAATGTGGTGGTTGGCGCCTTATATTTGGAACCCAAAACTATTTTAAGTTGATACGCTATATATTTAGTATAAAAAAGTGCTCCTAGTTGGTGCCTACTGCCTCATATAATACAAGAGGGTCCAGTTTGTGAAAATCTTTGGTCCTTATAATAAGTCTAATTTTAATGTAGTAATAAATGAGAGTGTTACAATTTTACCTATATATATATATATATATATATTAATCGTAATAAATTTTTGGTTGAGAGCAAAAATAGGTGAAAAATATTCATTCACAAATGAGGGAAAAATTAAAAAATATTAATTAATTTAGTCCATATTTATTGAGTTAACTAACTCTCCATGACATATATTAATATGAGAATTAAGTAATTTAGACTTATAAATAAAATCAGAGTGATACATTGGATTATTGCATTATTGACTTATTTTGCCAAGTGCCAACCATACATTTTAAATTAGTAGAGTGGTACATTAGGGTTAGGATTAAGATAGATCTTAATGCATGACATTGTACTAAACGTAACACAAGATTTTAGGAAATTATATATTGTCATTTTAATGTCACTTAAGTACTGCAAGAAAATTGTTTTGTAATACCATTATATAGGCCCAACGGTAGAGTTTGTCAAAAGATATTGATTGATATATGCAATTAAATTTAAAGAATCAATCAATTTATAAATTAGTAGGAAATCACATCTTTCACAAACCGTTACATAAATAGGATAAAATGCAGTTATATTTTATGAAAATGATACTGTATTTGTTTTATTAAAAGTCAATAATTCACCTACTAATTAATATTTTTATTGGTGAAGGTCTAAAATAGTAGTACTATAAAATTAATTAATGTTTTACTTAAATTTTAATTTGAAAAGTATAATTAAACTTTAAATATTTTTGTCAATAATAAGAGGATAATTAACAAGTGCCTGACAGAGGGATGACATTGTGTTGTAAGAAGTTGAGTACAGTATTGTATTTAAAAAAAAAAAGGTTGAGTACAATAACAAGTGCTTAACACGTGGGAAGATACATGTCTGACTCAACAGCCCAACAAACTTAACCATATTTAGAATACTAAAACTTATGCCACTGTCTTCAAACTGAGCTGGCTAGCTAACTTTTTCACGGGTTACCCCTTCCACACTTGACCTCATAAATTGGGCACATGAAGTAAACATAATCCAAATATATCAAGTGACTTACACTTTTCTGAAATGCTCGTGTGGAGTTAATTTTAAGCTTGTAATAATTATAAAGTCGGTTAATTAGACTCACTTTTGTATTTTACACAAAAATCTTAATAATTCATTTTTAAATTTGTGCTAACTTTTTTAGTTTGATCATATTCAGTGGTTTTGTATATGAATTTTATAGAAATTTTTATTGTTAAATATAATAAATTATGAATATTGATAGATTTAATTTTATTTATTTAGATTTAAAATATATTTCAATCAAATTGTTATCATTTTTTAAATTTTAGTTATTAATCTTATAATATTAATATCTATTTTGATAAAAAATAAAATTTTATAAATTTAATTTACGATTTCAATCCACTATATGATTTTATGATATTGTCGTGAATTTCTTTAAACTCGTAAGTTTGGTAACTTAATTTTTTATGGTATCTACTATACCCCAAACCCAAGAGGTTATGGTGTTCAATTAACTTTCACACGAGACTACGTACAACCAAGTTGTCAAGAAGACTAATTATTCAGGGAACAAACAAACGCTGCACATGCTCGGTTCCTTTTTATCAGAAATATTCAGGGAATATCTTTTTTTTTTTTTTTTTTTTCTCCATTTTACCTTATTTAATGTCAATACATTAAATCCACACTTACACTCTCTCGTATACAATGATCTTTTATTACTCTTGCTTCTACTATATTTAGGGTTAAGGTGTAGATTGACCAACGAACTATTACCCAAGGAGCATCTGACACAAATATTAATTGAGGATACCTTAATTATCAATCAACAATTAAAAAGTGAAAATAAGTACAAAAAAACAATTAAAAAAAACAACTATCACAATTACATTAAAATATGAGGTACTGGTGGAGGATGGTGGCGGAGACGCTAGAGAAAAGAGCGGTGATGCCTTCTTGTTGGATAAGGCAAACACCAACAGAGATGGGACTGATGCGAGCAGGTTGCGGTAGCGGTGGCTGCTACATGTGGCATCGGAGGGACAGAACCAGGGTGTAAGGCGCGTGCCGGTCGGAAGTTATGGACTATTGGATTTGATTTTGGTGTGTGATTTTCGCCCTGAAGCTGCATACGGATCTTGATGAATTCAAGAGGGTGAGTGGAACACCCAGCAACAATGGAAGCTTTAGAGACGCCGACGTCGCTAACACTGCGACAATCAATGGAAGACGGAGAAACTAAGACAGTGACGGGGTAGTTTAACGGCATTGTGTGTTTTTTTTTTTCACCTTTTAATTGTTGATTGATAATTAAGGTAGCATCAATTAATGTTTGTGTCAGATGCTCCTCAGGTAATAGTTTGTTGGCCAATCTGCACATTAACCCACCATATTTATTATTCTCTCTGTGCTATCATCCTCCTTATTATAATAATTTCCTTATTCTCTCTTTTTCCCCCAATCTCCTTATACTAAAAAAGGGTTTAATTTTTTACCCACTTTTCATTCTTATCCGCTACTTTGAACCGCAAGAATCGATTAAAAGTTTTTTATAATAAGAATTGAGGGAGTACTTAATCATTTCAACAATTTTCCCTAATACTCCTCCAATTTTACTATATGACCTAATTGGGAAGTTGATTATATTTTAGTCCTAAATATAAAAAATAATTTTTTATATTTATCAATTTATTTTTGCAAATTACCCCTATTTATACTTCCTTAAATAAAAGATTGAGTGAGGGAATTGAGGAAAATAATTTAAGTGTTTTAGAAAAAAAAAATGTCATATTTATTATATACTCCGTATTTTATATTTACCTAGCTAACTGCTAGCTCTGTATCCTTTACATTTTTTTCTCGTTTTCAAATCACTACAACGCTAACTTTAGTTGGCCAAAAATACAAACAACATTACAAGGCAATGACGTAAATTGGACAATCGATTCATCAACCAATAACCCAACACGTGGAAAAGCCGATATGAGTGAGTGTTTATAATCATAGTTATCCTTCTATTCAAGAATGCTAATATTTTCCCAACCGTTGCTTCCTGTTTCAGAAAATTTTGATCCAATTAAAGGTTGACACATTCGAAAATAGTAGTTTAGTTTGGTTATCCACGAAAATAAATCAGAAGACTACTTAAGGTTGTCTGGCTTTTCTGGTTTCCAAATCGTGGAAAACAAAAGACCTCGTAGAAACACATATAGATATATAGATATAGATATGGGCAAGAGGTAGAATATTGTTTTCAAAGATTGAATATTTGATCAAAGTATGTTAAATTACAACTCCAACCCCCAACTATCCCTCCGTTAACTACTGCAATGACAGCTTCAAGCCATTTTCTATTTACAACCAAGCAAATATATAGTAACTTGCACGAAACTAAACAAATATCGTATTATATATCATTAAGGATTCCAAATCCTTTGGAGTTTTTTGTGTGGTAGTGTGCCAAACATGGTCCAACGTTGTACCTAAAATAATATTTTACAAAAAATATTACTACTTACAAATACGATATATAGTATAAATTCTCGTGTAAATTTAAAGTGTAAATTTTCTTAGACTTTGTAATTTTTTTCTTAAAATATTTTCTAAACATTTCATTGGCCTCATGTCTTTTTTTTTTTTTTTTTTTTTTGCAATATTTCTCCAGAATTTTTTTTTTTCGCCTGATATTTCTGCATACAATTCATACGGTCTAATATAATTAGTATTGGACAAATGAATTTTATTTTAAATTTTTTTGAATATTTGGAAAAAAACTGCAATAAAAACCTCGTATAATATAATTTTATAAAATATACAATTCATAGCAAATTGAACTATTCATAAATAAAAAATAATACAGTTCATTTCAAAGTAATACATAGAAAAACATTTCTAATTTATCATGATAAAGAGATGCAACTCATTGGATGATTGGCACTAATTGATAGTAGCATCGTGTTTTGGGATGGCGAATGTGGCCCCAAACTTGGTTTCAGCTTGCAAAGCCACCCAAATACAAAATATTTAATTGATTAAAAAAACAATATATAGTTGGTAACACTTATTATATCTTTTTTTTAAAAAAAAATAAAATAAAAAAGTAGTAACCATTAGGAAATAATGATATAAATTTGATAAATTTTGCATACGTCAATTTTTGTGATTTAAGAAATGAATGGAGGCAGGCTAAATTTTATGTGAAGGCATAAACACTCTTTAAGAAAAAATCATATGGACACGAAATGCTAAATAATAAATAAATAAAAATGTTACTGTTATCTAAAGTACACATGATACTTAATTTATTTTGTTGACATGGTTACAATTCAATATTATTATAAAAATATAAAATTCATAACAAATAATACAATTTGTATATCGATTAATTATAATTATATAATATGATTAAATTTCCTACCAAACATACTTTACACTTTATATGTGTTTTTTTTTTCATTGAAGAGAAAGAAAAATAAATAAATAAAAATGATTGCCAGAGTTATTGACTACCACTCTAATCCTAATTATAAGCCAATTTTTACTAAAAAATTTAGTCATATTTATAAGTTTAGTTTTATGGTAGTGAATGAGATTGTAATAATTTTTTTATATTAATTATACCAATAAAAATAGAGAGAAAAAAATAGTTGACAAATGCACATTCACAAATGAGGACAAAATTGAAAATTTACTCCATAATGATTGAGCTAACTACCTCCCTTTATGGTATGTGTGATTTAGTTAAAAATGATTTATAAATAAGACCAAAGTGGTATATAGTATTTAATATTGACCAGCAATTGTTAAGTGGATGTGAGAAGTCTTTACTGTATTGAGTGATCAAACTCTTTTTTATGGTTAAATTGATTGAATGATCAAACTCATGAAGACAACGTTGGATCAATCATATCATTAGGTAAGACCATGGTAGTCAAAATCGCGTTTAAAGCGCAAAAAACGCCGCTTTTACGCTTTTTTTCGGGCAAAACGTGTTACGTAGTGGAAAAAACGCACCAGAGGTAAAAGCGTAAAAAGCGCCGCTTTAAAGCGTAAAAGCGTAAAAACGCAACGTTTTTGGCAAAAGCGCCGAGTTTACTAAGGGACTTAAGTGAAAGTTTTAAAAGTTCTGGAGAGGGACCAAAGTGAGAATTTTCAAACTATTTTGGGGCAAAACTGAAATTTCAAAAACATCTAGGTCCTTTTCTATAATTAATAAATAAAGATCATTTTACCCCTAATTACACTTAATTCAATACAAATGTTCCTAACTCAACTTAGTACTTAATCATACAATAATGTCATAGAAAATGCATTAAAAATCCCAATTTAATCATGTAAAATCATATAAAAAATATGGTTTGATCAATGACAATGTTAGACATTTTGATTGATATTGTATTGATCAGTATATGTGTGTATGAAGGCAGGTACCTTATATACATATGCAGGTAAAAACTCCGTTTTATTTTATGATTTTCATTCTCCTTCCGTTTTTACGTAAAAACTACGCTTTCACTACCATGGGTAAGACATTATGGTTGTCATTTGGGGCTTCCTTTTTTTTTTTTTTTTTTTTTAACCCTATAATATCTATCTATAATATAAATTGATGGACAGCGACTCAATTATATTTTTATTGATTTTCACCATGATAGTGACTCAATTCACCTCTAGGATCAATTGTTATGGTATGATTTCTAATCGCAACTTCTTCAATAAAAAATGGTTTGACAAAATATGATAATATTTTATAACTTGAATAATCAAGAGTTAAATTAAAAATCAATTACATTAATTCAATGCACACAATGTATGCACATACACTGGGAAAAAAAGGTCCGTCACATGTTAAAATAAACTTATGTTACGTGGAAAAATAATTATGACTAATTATATTATATTAAAAATATAACTGATTAAAATATAAAATAAATATATAATATTGTAAAAATACCTCAACTGCTCCGGCTACGAATAAAAAATAATTTCCAAAACATAATGCTAAGTTCATTAAACTGTGGGGTTATAAATTTTTAGTTCGAATATGGGGGAAAATTCATAAATTGCATCTATATAGAGATTGGAACATAGTAATGGATAAATATTCTATCTATGGACAACAATTACTAGGTTACTTTTTTAGTTTCCAACATAAATAGAAAATGTTAAAGGGGCACACTCTCGTGCCTTGGATACTTAATATTTTGATAAATATGATCAGAATATTTTTCTTGAGACAGAGGTTGTTGTTGATACATTGTAGTACTGTTGTTTTGTTCATTCAAACCCTGATCTTAGCACAGACAAAAATTTAATGGTGGGGATCAGATGAAGAACAAATCGATATGTTATTTCTTTCACTTTATTTTTCTCTTTGAATGTGGAGACAGATGGGGCAAATTACTGTCCTTCATGTTAATTTCCCAAGAATTGACAACTATGAAGAAGTCAATGATACATATTTGCCTTCGTGTGTGTGTGTATGCTCTCCTCGTCCTTATTTATGTTAACTGAAATGTCTTTATTAAAAAAAGAAAATAAAATTAGTTAAAATTAATAATATGCAGGGAATATACTTAACTTTTTTTTTAAAAAATATACCTTTATTTATAAGTGGGTAAATGAAAGGTAGTAATAGTGAGAAAAATGATAAGTGTGTATAGGGAAAATTAACTAGGGGTAACATTGGCAAAATGCATTTAATTCTCAGACAACCCCACAAAGAATCTTATAAAGGGAGACTGATGGACCAATTCAAAATAGAGAACCTTACAAATAAGGAGAAAGGGAGTATATACATGGGCAAATTCGCAATGATTTCACTCCCTCTAATTTATGATAGAGTTTATCTTTTTTTCTAATCCAAGAAAACATTTTAGAGCATATATAGATATTTAATTTGACTAAATGAGTAGATCAAAAGATGATATAATTGTTAAAAAGGTACTTAATATTTAATTTTCTCGCTAATAAGCAACACATATCAATATATCTATCAGTGTGTGTATAAAAACTTGATTATAATAAATTATAAACCGCGCGCAATAGAGGCACACCTAGCTGGCTAGCTAAGCTAGTTATTTCTTGTTAGGTCCCATTAATAATCAATCATCTTTCTCATTATTTAATTTGCTCAGAAATACATGACACGGTTTTATTGTCCATGCATGTGGGTGAAGATGATCGATGTTACTCAAAGTTGGTAGTAATAATGAAGACAATGTTCAACTTTGATTTGCATATCCCACGTTTAATGATGAAAAGTAACACAACCATTTTGGGCTACAAAAACACAAATAAACAATAAAGAAATAAAGTAACTTGTGACCAATGCGGATTGGGTATCACGGAAGGAGGAGTTATTATCTCACAATTTGATGAATTAATGTCTAAATTCTCGCCAAGAAAAGTACTCATATTTAGTGTCTAATAATATCTCGAATAGAATCGGTTTTAATTAGTTGGTACTTGTAATTATAATAATAAGAACATAGCAACAAGTGGGACTATGGACTAATTAATTTCAAATATATAGATGATGAGCCAATCACGTTCTTAATGGTCTAGTGACATAAAAACTCTTATATAAGTGCAAGGGCGGAATAGGTTAAGCCCTTATTAGACGGCCTAAAGCCTAGCTTCTTTAGGGCCTAGTTTGACTTAACTTGATTGTTAAAAAGGCTAGGCCAAAGGTTATTTAAAGACCTAAATGTATAAATAGGCTAAGCCTATTTTGTTAAGGCCGGGCCTGTAAGTCTTCACGCCTAATCTGTTTACACATTAAATAAATATAATCATATTTATATCATATAAATAACATAATATTTATTATTTTTCATTCTTATATTCAAATTTCAAGTTATATTTATATAGGTTTTGATAGGCTCAAAGTGTACAAAGCCTATTTATGGCCTTCAAGGCTTACAATATGAGACTTTTATAAAGGTCGACATTGTAAGTATGCCTTTAACAAGCTTTAGATTCAACCATGTCTTATAAAGGCTCGGGTTAGAGTCTAACACAAGCCTGAATTCAGACTTAGGCCTTCTGCCTCTATTTACAAGCTTAGACATATTTAGCCAAAGTCTAACTTGATTAGCTTGTTTCCATGTCTATATAAGTGGGAGGTCATGAGTTTGGTCCAACTTGTGATTTGAGACCGTTAGGGCCCACTTAGACTCATTTGTTAAACAAAGCAAGTGAAAGAATTTTTTTCAAATGAAAGTGTGTAAAAATATGAACAAGTAAGATGAGAGGTTTATAGAAAAGAAGAATTAATAGCAAGGTTAAGGGAGCGTTGAGTGACGTCACTTCCTTCATTTATTCTCTTCATCTAACTTGGCCCCTCTTGGCCTTTAAAACCTCACCCAACCCCTTCCCTTCTCATTCTCAAACCTCATTTCTCAATCTCAAAACTTTGTCCTCTTAGTTCATTATTACCAGCTAGTTTTCTTTTGTTCATATCGAAGATGCCTCCAACCTTGCCGGAATTCTCAAACTCAGTGAGGCTCAAGTACGTTAAACTTGGCTATCAGTATCTTGTAAATCACATTCTCATCTTCACTCTCATCCCTATAATGATCGCTGTCTCCATCGAGCTTCTTCGTTTAGGCCCCGATGAGATTCTCAAACTCTGGAATTCTCTTCACTTTGATCTCGTTCAAGTCCTTTGTTGTTCTTTCCTCATCATTTTCATCGCCACCGTCTACTTCTCCTCCAAGCCTCGAACCATCTTCCTCGTCGATTACGCCTGTTTCAAGCCTCCGGTGACATGTCGAGTTCCCTTCTCCACCTTCATGGAACATTCCAGGCTCAACCTCAGGGACAGCCCTAAGAGCGTCGAGTTCCAAATGAGGATTCTCGAGCGTTCCGGCCTCGGCGAAGAGACGTGCCTCCCACCGGCTATTCATTATATCCCTCCCAAGCCGACCATGGATGCCGCCAGAGGCGAGGCCGAGCTGGTTATATTCTCCGCCATGGATTCACTGTTTGAGAAAACGGGGCTGAAACCCAAGGACATCGATATTCTCATCGTGAATTGTAGCTTGTTCTCTCCGACGCCGTCGTTGTCGGCGATGGTAATTAACAAGTACAAGCTGAGGAGTAATATAAAGAGCTTCAATTTATCGGGGATGGGTTGTAGCGCCGGGTTGATCTCCATCGACTTGGCTCGCGACCTTCTTCAGGTGCATCCGAACTCGAACGCCGTCGTGGTGAGCACCGAGATTATTACTCCGAACTATTACCAAGGGAACGAGAGAGCCATGCTTCTGCCGAACTGCTTGTTCAGAATGGGCGGCGCCGCCATACTGTTGTCGAACGGAGGTCGGAGCGGCGGCGGGCCAAGTACAGATTGGTCCATGTGGTTCGAACTCACAAGGGAGCCGATGATAAGGCGTACAGGTGTGTGTTTGAAGAGGAAGATAAAGAAGGCAAGGTCGGAATTTCACTGTCCAAGGACCTCATGGCCATAGCAGGTGAAACATATATATTGGTTACTATATTCATATAATGTGTGTGTATTACTATTATTACAGAGATTAATCTATTTTCTTTTTAAGGTTCACGTTAATTCTTAGATTGCTCGTTTTGTCACGTTAATTTTTTTTTAACATGAAAAATAATTATGCATGGCGGGCGAGCACACCATTTAAAATAATTTTATTTTTTGAAAAATTTGACTCGCTGTAACTGTTTTTATTATTATTTAATATTGATTATTGATTTAGCTCATACATATTAAAATACTGATTGATGATTGGTTTTGAAATTTATATAAAAAGTTATTTCTGGAAAAGGAAATACACTTTTGAAAATGATATCATCTTTTTCAATATAAGCTCAAGCTCAAATCATCTTAAAAACTAATCAATATATATATATATATATATATGTATATTCAGCTAAAAACAGTTGGCCAAAAATACTTTTTTCAATATGGCATTTAGACTAGGTTTCTAATCCATTTTTAGATAAAAGCCGTCAAGTCTGGCCCAAATTTGATACAGTCTGAAAAACCTGATTTTTTTAAAATATTACTACACAATTCAGTTTTAAGAAAAACGATTAATATAACTCATTTCTTAATCATTCGAAAAAATAGTCCGACTCGTATAGTATTTTACATATGTAAAAGAAGATTGACTTAGATAAATTTTACTCCAATGGCAGGTGAAGCTCTGAAATCAAACATCACAACCATTGGGCCTCTGGTTCTGCCGGCTTCGGAGCAGCTTCTGTTTCTTCTGACTCTGATCGGCCGGAAAATCTGCAATCCCAAGTGGAAGCCGTACATTCCAGACTTCAAGCAAGCGTTCGAACACTTCTGCATCCACGCCGGCGGCCGTGCCGTGATCGACGAGCTGCAGAAGAACCTCCAGCTCTCGACGGAGCACGTGGAGGCCTCAAGGATGACTCTCCACCGCTTCGGCAACACGTCCTCGTCGTCGCTCTGGTATGAGCTCAACTACATGGAGTCCAAAGGGAAGATGAAGAAAGGAGACCGTGTTTGGCAGATTGCCTTCGGAAGTGGGTTTAAGTGTAACAGTGCTGTGTGGAAGTGCAACAAAAGCATCAAGACTCCGGTCGACGGGCCTTGGGCCGATTGTATCCATCGCTACCCGGTTCATATTCCTGAGATTGTCAAGCTCTAAGAAGAAGAGGATGAACAATACAAGGTTCATTCTTTGTGCTTGGCTTGTCTTACTTTGTCGGTTCATATATTACTTTTTATTTTTCTTTTCTTCAAGGAGGGGATTTATTTGTGAATTTGCAATAAAATCCCTGTTGAGGTTCCTCTCTCACTCTCTCTCTCTCTCTCTCTCTATATATATATCATGTAATTAGGGGGAATACAAGTAGACTAAGTTCCCATTTACTTGTATTTTCTAGTGCTTTTTGAAAGCTTGTACTTATATCACTTAAAATAAGAAATGTGTTTGAATTACTGTGCGACAGGAAGAATACTTCTTTATTGTAAATTTATGGTCCAATCCAAAGATAATTAAGGACTCGGTCCTTGACCATCTGTCACTCATCTTCAGCTATGTGTAACATATTTTTAGTTATGTATAATATATGTCTTCTGTTTATACATAGTTAAATATGTATTATACACACAACTGAAGAAAATTGGCATCTACTAGAAATATGTTACACCTGAATCTAAAGCAAATTTAAGTATCCTTAAGCAATAAATTTGTTTTGATAGCATCCTTAAGTAATAAATTTTAGGACAAGGATTTTTAGACAATTTTGATCCCCCAAGTTAGATTATTAATCTCAAGGTAGAGTTGATGAAAAAATGTCGCTGCCGTTTTGCGCTAAATAATGGGTGTAGTCTCATCATACAACTTCTACATAGCCCAATGATGCTTTTAAGTAAAGTTATCAAACTCTTAATTTAAAACTCGCGATAGTGACATAAACTTATATTATATATTTGAATTTACAAGTTTACTTCAATCAATAAAAAGATAATAATAGTGCATACTTAAATAATTAAAAATCTAAAAAAGACAATAGATTGACTTAAATATATTTTGAATACAAATAATTGAAATTAAATTTATCAACATTCATAATTTATCATACTCAACAAACTTTTTTTAATAAAATTTATATATGAAGCGACTAAGTATAATCAAATCAAAACAGTTGGCACGAGTTTAAGAGATTGTTAAAACAATTTTGTAAGTTAGAAATAAAAAAATGTTAAATTCAGTGTTTGGACTCCCAAATTTGACTAAGTTTACAATATAATTATCACAAATTTAAAAGTGATTCGATATAATTTTTAAGTTAAAAATATAAAAACAATAAATTTAAAAATCAACTCGTAAATTTAATAAAAATACCTTAATATAGGACTACCAAACAATTCCTGATAGGCTATATTAATAAATAAGTTACAATCTTTAAAATCAGTACTCTTACTTCGTTTTGACAAGTTATCGTTTTCTTTTTCACGCATGGATCTTACTTCATTGCATGGTTTGTAAAAACTTGATTTATCACTGCGATTTTACGTTTTTACGATTTTTTTCATTAAAATGATTTTACTAATTTTCCAAACACTTTTACATTTTTATGATTTTACTACGTTACGATTTTTCATTCTCCTTTTGTTTTTGAGGTAAAATTTATGTTTTCACAACTATGCTTCATTGTCCTTTTTCTAAGTCTGTTGTTATTGCTTGATTTGATGTTGCTAAAAAAAGAACTTTATTGCTTTTTTGATCTTATTATATATAATTATTTTTTATTATTTTTTTTATTTAAATTTATTGTTAATATTTATTACATAAAAAAATATAATCATTAAATAATAAGATTAAATAAAAAAAATTATTCATAGTATTCAAGATTCAATATATTATAGATAAAAATCATATAATTTAAAAGAATTCAACCACTTAAACACTCTAGAAGATTATTTTATAATTTTTTTAATTCTAAAAGAAAATCTATTAAAAAATTTCTACAATATTCTCCGATGCATTCGTTGTAAATTGTTGACCACGTATGAGTATTTTAGAGCTCCTACAACCATTGTTATAAAACTCACGAGTTGACTCTTTAGTTTACCGTTTTTACATATCTAACTTATAAAATAAAATCAAGTCACCGATAAACTCATGGACTCAAAAGTTTACATACCGAATTTATCGTTTTTGCTTTTTTAGCTTATAAAACATTATTAACTTATCTTTAAACGCGTATTAACTTCTTCAATTTTATCATGCTCATTGGCTTCATTTATAGATTTTATAGAAATTTTTTAGTTAAATATAATAAATTATGAATATGATATATTTAATTTCAATTATTTGGATTTAAAATATATTTAAATCAAATTTTTGTCTTTTTATATTTTAATTTTATACTATTAATACATATTTAATGGTAAAAGTAAACCCTTACAAGTTTACAATTCGAGTTCATAATACGAGTTTACGTTTTATCACGAGTTAGCTTAAACTCACGAATTTGACAACCTTACCGTTATCGCAAAAGGATAATATAAATATGAAAATCAGAATATATATAGTAAAATTGGCAAATACACTATCACAAGTTAGCTTAAACTCACCAATTTGACAATCTTAATTGTAATTGCAAAAGGATAATATAAATATGAAAATCAAAATGTGTATAGTAAAATTGGCAAATATTAAAACTTGAGCGAATCTTGGATCTGATTTAACAAATCTTATTTCAACAGACCTGCTAAAATTTTGGAACGTGAGAGAGTGAACATTCAAGAAGATCATGATTCAACAAGCTGCTAAAAATTAGGAGAAAAAATTATATTGATTTTAGTCTATATAATCTAGTGTAATCAAATTTATTTTCACGGCAATAAAACAATAATAAAAAATTAGGCATTCATTTTTTTTGTGCTCTATAGTTTTCTCCAATGTTTTTTTCCCTATTTTTATCTTCAAACCAAAAGTCATCATCATAAATTAGTGTTAGTTGATATGATTATTTTGGATGATGTCAACTATAGATCTCAATATTATGAGCAAAAAATTTGCATATCATATTTATCTTCTAGGTAGATTTAAAGATTAGAAGATATGAAGTTCAATTATGGAGAATGATCAAGAAGAATATCAATAAAAAATTTATTGAATTGGATTGATTAAGAGGAAGAAGAAGAAAGAAATTGGTTGGGGCTCAAATTTCAGAAATGACAGTTTGGTACCATGAATTTCAGAAATGACAGTTTGGTACCATGAATTTTCAAAATGCCAATTTAGTCCACAATACACATTCGAGTGTGCTATGCGAGTGCTGCACTGATTTCACTCGAGTGTGAACACTAGTCCAGATCCTCTGTTCACCTCTGTTTCTCGTTCAACTTGTACGAGGCTCAGTAATTCAATCATATCTCTTAAACCACAAATCTGATTGAGCTGAAACTTGTGGCATATGAGACTAAACTTAAGCATCATTTCAACAACATCAAGATCATGGAAAAAAAAATAAATGGAAGAGATAAGAATTTTTGAAGTTCACAGTCAGACTTAGACGTTGCAAAAACGCTGCTCCAAAACAGTTGTGATTAATCTGATCGAAATGCTCAGCATACAATGAATTTGGAGTTGATTCGTTTTGCATTAGAAATAAGAATTAAAGAGATTTTTAGGCATAGGTCATTTTCTAAATTTGGAGCTATATTGAAGATGTTATGCTTATTGGAATTTGACTTTCGTGCTACCAATATTCTTACATTTTGAAAGTCACTGCATTCTGGAAATTGATCTTTGTACAAGATCAATCGAATGAACATGGTTGCCAGTAGAAATTTTCTCGACACTTGATGTTCTGTGGAAGAAAGAACGAGCACACTCAAGTATGTTAATTGATACTCGAGTGCTGCACTCGTGTGTGTATGTTGACACTCGAGTAAAGGTAGACTCACAGCTTGACACTCGAGATGTTTCCTAAAGTGGTGAAGAAAATCTGAAGGATTTTCACAAGATAAATTATACACTTGAAGTGCTAGACAATCACACTCAAGTGTGGTAATTTGACAATCGAAGTGTAAAAGCAATAGGGCATGATAGAGGAAGAAAAGAACGTGGACATTCGAGTGCTGGTTTAACACTCCCAAGATTTTGCCTGACACTCGCGCTCATTACTGGAAGTATCAAGGTAAACACTCGAGTGTGATCTTTGACACTCGAGTGCAAGGTAAGATACTTGGAAATTCAATATGTGACACTCACTAATGAATCAAGAGTACGACCTCTTTGTGAGGCACACTCAAAGTGTCTTTTTGTGACACTCGAATGTCTGGTAGAAATTGACATCTTTTCAACTAAACTCTATTCTGAACAGTCTTTTATAAAATACATAATTCATAGCACTCGAGGGTGGCAAATTGCACACTTGAGTGTGACTAGAACAACACTCAAGTGTCAGATATTCTTGCATTGAACTTTCGTCTCCGAGAATTCAAATTTACTGTTTCACTTATGTTTACATTTGATTACTACTTATTATACTTCTCAACACTACTAAACACGTCTGTTAATGAGTTTTAGATGTTAAGTTTGAAGGTTACGTGCAAAATCTCAAAAAACAAGTTTTGTGTCAGAACATTAATTACTGCTGCAGAAAATAGAGCATACACGGAAGCTACTTTAGAGCAATTAAAATTATCATCTTTTGAGACACCCATTGTGGTGAAAGTGAAAGGGACCTAACCTAAGCAAACCCAGAGCAGACCAAAAAGACTTTATGTTGCAGCAAAGCGAAACAAATGAATTTCAATTTCTACCAACAACTCCAATATATCTCTTGACAGACAAATTGGAATGCCACAACGGTCATTTAAGGAAGTTAAAATGAAGACAAAACAGGGGAAAAAAAAAAACACACACACACAGATGCCCTAATGGCTACTTCTAACGGTCTTGTTCCAAGATACACAATGGGAAGAATGTGCTCAATAGTCATTTGATCCCCATCGACTATAAATAGCGAAGCATTCATCGACCAATGAATTGAGGAAGCCAATGACAAGAGCTTAAAACTTTACCGTCGAAATTCCAATACTCTAACTTCAACGTTTATCTCATACGCTCTTTGTTTTCTCAATGTTTATATAGTTTACCATAGAGAGTGAAATGATTTGTAATGTGCTTCACTTTTGAGAAAGAAGATTGAAACTTTCATCATAAAGGTTGTATCCTTACGTTGTCAAAATGGAGTATCTCGGTGAGAGATTTGTGAACGACTCCACAAGTGTTTGGCTAAACTTGTGGGATTGTATTGGTTCTCAAGTACTCGGTTAAAACTTGAGAAAGATAGTGTATTGAAATCTCAAGAGAAGCCTGGGAACATGACGTAGGTCATCGCAGATTGGACCGAACTAAGATAATTAAATCACAGTTTACATATTCTCCTCCCTTATCTCTTATATTTCCAACATTTATGTTTTGAATAATTGTCAATGAATTTATAATTCATTACTTTCATACATTTTGCTCTATGAAAAGATTTCAAAGTTTCTTAAGTTTTTATCTTATACCAAATTCACCCCCTATTGGGTTTCAGCTGATTCTAACAATTAGATATCGTTTTTTGTATACTATTCTTCTTCCTAAGTAATTTGGTGACATTGAATCTCAACTACTAGCTCTGGTTATAGAAAAATAAAATGAAACTAAAACATTAATTGAAAAAAATGAAAGCTTACATGAGGAATAATCATGAGAGGAAGGAGTTGTAGCGTGAAGATCTCTATTAGTGGTGAAGGATTGAACCCACAACAGCAAAGCAAAACCCATAGAAAGAAAAGTATGAGACTCGCTAGGGAAATTCAAAAATATTTAAGAATGATCGACTCCCATTAAAAGAAAAGTATGAGACTCACTAGGGAAATTCAAAAACATTTAAGAATGACTTGGAAGAGTTGAGTCAAATGAACTGTTTCTTTTTCAAAATTCCACCTCCTTATAATTGATATTTGTAGAATCTCAACCTTTTTACATGAAATAATACTTAAAGATTCTTTATAAAGAATCATAATTTATTGTCTATAATATTAATTAATATATGAATAAAGAGTATATTAATATATTGTTAGATTATTAACAATTTTTTTATAAAGAATAGTAATGTATTGTCAAATATATATTTTTTATATTATAGGATATATAACAATTCTTTATAAAGAACCGTAATATACTATCAAATATATTTTTTATATATTGGGGAAATCATTTATCCCGGTGACAAGATATAACATTGTGTCCAGTGAGTATCAAACGACGTAGTTTGGTTTAGTTTAGTGAACATTACCAACAAAAAAAAAAAAAAAAAAAAGAAAAATCAATCGAAATCAATGACAGATCGAAAAACATATATCCCGAAGGATCGCCTTAAACGCTTGACGCAGATCGTTCCGTAAATTCACGTCAGCGATGGTTTATACATATACAGCCTTTGTGGTCTCCCTTTTTTTAAAAACAATCACGTTCAGTTGGCGGTAACGAGAGGTGGTTCCTTTTTAGGGTCGGCGGTGGAAACAAAAATATCGACGCAAGTAAATCTGATCGGCCGGTTGGGTTTGATGGCGAAGGCTGTTCAAACTTGTCCTTCACAACCTCCAGATCGGTGCTTCTGTTTATGGGATTAAGCTTGGGAAGAATGTCGAGAAGCCAAGAGAAAGCAAACAAGATTTCGCACACAATTGAAATTCCCCAAAACCAGATCTCGTTGAACGTGTTGTATCACGATGCCATTTATTGAGATCTCGGCTATATATATATATATATATATATATATATATATAAATATATATATATATATAAAGATATTGTATATACAAAACTCCCTTCTTTTCCTCACCACAAACGACGTAGTATCAACTTAACTGGACAAATGCTTATATCCTGTCACAGGATAAATGATTTCCCCATATATATATATTCAAAATCCAAACTTTTTATATTAAATCATACTTAGCCGTTTTTTATGAAGAACATAATGTATACTTGGCCGTTTTATATGAAGAACCATAATGTATTATCAAATAACTTTTTTATAGACTCACACCTCTTTGTATTTGATATTTTTTAGAATCTCGCCTTCTTATATATGACCGTTATTACTTTTAACAGTTAAGTAATCTTAAAGATTATATAATGGTTATTTGTGAAGAACGATTAAGTATTGTGAAATACATTTTTTTAGAAACCCGCTATATGATGGTTTTCATTGATAATTGTTAAGTATTCTTAAAGAATACATAACAGTTCTTTATGAAGAAGTGTTAGGTATTGTCAAATAATTTTTTTTTTTTTTTTTTTTTTTTTTTTTTTTTGGGTAATCCCGCCTCATGGTATTAATAGATAATATATATTAGATTAGTATCTTAACATATTATATTTATCTTAAAAGTATAATCTAAGATATTATATATAATTATATTTAACATATCGTATTTATGTTAAAAGTATAAATGAGATATTATTAGATAATATATCTAATAATATCTCATATTTATAACTATACTTTACGGTTAATTATTATAACCGTTATATATTTGTTTTTACTGATATAGTATTGGAAGACGAATCATTTGTAAGTGTTACGGTTGTTTCATAAGAATTGTCATATTTGTCACTAAATAAATGACGGTTATTAACTACAACAGTTATTTTTGTATTTTCACGAATCACACTTCTCAATATATACATGATTGTGCACATATTTAACCACTATATTTTAGCATTATACATTCTTATGCAACTTTTGTCTCTATATATATGATATTTATTCATTATAACAGTTATTTATCAAGCTTTACATATAGCCGAATCTGTTGTAGTGGGGAGAGCGTAGTACTTGGTTATTTAAGTATAGCTCACACGACAAAAAATAAGAGTATTATTTCTATGATATTTTTTAAGATATGACCTTCGTTGGATCTAGGATATTTTTCACTTTATATGGAAAAACAATTAAATTTAATTAGAGGAAAATTTAGAATATTATAGTGATATTTTTATGAAAATAAAATAGTAAACTTTAATCACTCCTCCTAATTATTCTTTTGTCAGACTGTTATTTATTGCACTTTAGTTAAACATATTTCATAAATAGAACTAGATTGAGTAGCAGTTACTTCATACTTTTCAATTACGTACAGACTCCTGAAACTGATACTGAAGATAAATTACTTTAATATCAGTATATTATTAGTAGTAGCACTCAACCAACTGGCATTTCGGCAGATAAAAAAAAAAAAAAAAAAAACAGTTGGGATAACAATATCATTTTTCTACTATTGTTTTGCGAGGGATTAATGTAATAACAAATGCAAAAGCTAATCTTTTCATAAAAATAAAACAAACCCATTAAACATATTTTTAAATACCCCCCCCCCCCCCCCCAAAAAAAAAAGACCTTATTCACTATTTTTCTTGGTTACATTTTATGGAGTATGATATAATATTCATTAGCCATTACCAAATATAACCCTATTCAATTAATGTAAGTAGTGAGGAAATGGAGTATATATACCTATTACTCACTTTTTTCAATAAAATAAAAAAAGGTATATTTGTAAAAGGAGTATATGATTTTTTTAAAAAAAAATTAAGATTGTTAACTTCCTTTTTGGTCAACGTGATCTGGTTCAAAATGTCATATATTTATAATTAGAGGGAATCTTGGACAATAGATTTTGGGTAAAGGTGCGCTCAAGACCACGAAGTTTGCCTCCCGGTGTGAGCGCCCAAAGACCACAAAGTTTTTTTTGGAGCGTCCAGCACCACGAAGTTATGTTTTTGGAGCGTCCAGTGCCATGGTCGTTAGTTGACCGTTAACGCTGAAGTGGATGCTGACGTGAACTGACACACCGACATGGTGCCGACGTTGGCCGACACGGCACCGACATGCCGACGTGGAATTAAAAAATTCAAAAAATTAGGGAAAAATAAAATAATTAGGAAATTTTTTTAACAAAAAATTAGAAAAAAATTTAAAAATTACAAAAAAAATCAAAAAATGACGAAATAATTAAAATAATTAGAAAAAAATTCAAAAAGTTAGGAAAAAAATTCAAAAAGTTAGGAAAATTCAAAAAATTGGGAAAAAATTCAAATTTTTTAAAAAATTAGGAAAATGCCTTATATAAATTTTGTATCTCAACTACCTTATTGATTTCACATAATCCCTCATTTATATCAATAGGCATCTTTTAGCAAAAAACTAACAAAAATTAGAATGTTGTATTATAATTAGGATCAAAACAAACTCTCAAATGTTAGAATGTTGTATTATAATTAGGATCAAAACAAACTCTCAAATGTTGTCTTATAATTAGGACCGGAGGGAGTATATAATAAATTGTCATTGTCATTTCCCAAATGAGAAAGACAGTCCATGCCGCAAGAACATAATTTTTTGCCAGTTTTTTTTCCTAAAAGATGCCTATTGATATAAATGAGGGATTATGTGAAATCAATAAGGTAGTTGAGGTACAAAATTTATATAAGGGCATTTTCCTAATTTTTTGAATTTTTTTTCTAATTTTTAAAATTTTTTCCTATTTTTTTCTAGTTATTTTATTTTTTTCTAGTTATTTTATTTTTTTCTAATTATTTTAATTTTTTTCCTAAGTATTTTAATTTTTTCTAAGTTTTTGAATTTTTTTTATTTTTTGAATTTTTTCCTAATTATTTTAATTTTTTTCGTCATTTTTTTGATTTTTTAAATTTTTTTCTAATTTTTTTTTAAAAATTTCCTCATTATTTTATTTTTTCCTAATTTTTTGAATTTTTTTATTCCACGCCGCACCATGTCATGTGTGTCGTCCGCCACGTCGACGTAATCTGGCCAACTAACGGCCATTACATCGACGCTCCAAAAACGTAACTCGTGGTGTGCCGGACGCTCCAAAAAAACTTCGTGGTCTTTGGCGCTCCCGAAGGCAAACTGTGGTGGCGAGTGCACCTTTACCCATAGATTTAATTAATGTGCAACAGATCGTGATTTTCAGTTGGAAAAAAAAACAGATATTTATTTAATTTTCAACATTTATGTCATATACCCTTTTTAAAAAAAAACTTGATTAACATATCCATATAGTTACCTCAAATTTAAATAAGATCCCTATAGTTTATTTTGTTTTGAATTGAGTCCTAATACTTTAATGAGTTTAATCCGTTAAACCCATCTATCCCATAGAATAAAAACCATTATATAACACTGTTGGTAAATTCAAAAGAAATAAATCACAGCGGGACCTCATCTAAAATTGAGGTAAATTATAAAGATATGTAAATTAATTTTCCCAAATTATAAAGAAATAAATCACAGCGGCACCCCAAATTTCATACTTCAAAATGTGTCGGTTGACACTTAATTTTAGAAAAATCGACAGAGATTGAGGTGCTACCACTCAGAGTAATGCGGAAACGGAGAGTATGTGCTAACGTTTGGACGATGAGTAACTGATACAAAATGCCCAGACATATCTGATGTCCCGACATAAGCTGATATATTAAGAATTTCCCGAAGGAATATTCGTGTGATACAACAATACAGAGCTTGTATAATTACAATTCTTACATGGTAACTAAACCAAGCCTTAACTAGACTTGGGGCAATGAACCTAACTCAGTTAATCAAACAATTTGGTCGCCGGTGTCTAGTGGAAGTCTCCCGAATTCACGCGACTCACCGATCGAACCACATGACGAACCCTTTCTAGACACCAAATGGTTTGAAGTAACCTTATTAGATTCATGCCGAAGGTAGGCTCGTTAAACTTCTTCCGATCATTTGCTTTGACCGGTGCCTCTTCACGGCTTCTCCCTTCGGTGCCTCTTCACGGCTCTATCTACCGGTGCCTTCTCTGTTCCAGGTTCCTTTCCTGAACTTTAGTCAAATCTGAGGTCCAATACCCATCGGACCTTAGATAACAGTTAACCTCATATGAAAAGTATAAACAGTATATATGACAGATAGTCACAGTTTAGAAAAACAATCAATCATGAATCAACCAATCATATCAAAGTCATACAAGACATATGAGAGTTAAAGTTACTGTACGCGAGCATACCTTTCACCGTGAAATGGTCGAACATCCGGCCTTTTGATCCGACTCTGGACTTCCCGGATATCCTATATGTTATCGTCAGATTATTATATGATTTTTGATAAATATCACATTGCTTAGAATAATATCCTAAGGGTTTAATTTACCTTTCTACCCTCGGTGGATTTATTATTACCATTTTGCCCTTACATTTTATTAAAAACGCTATGCTGAGTTTCTGGGCAGAATTTTCGGTTAACTTCACAAAATCATAATTAAATCTACAAAAATCGAATCGAGAATCCGTAAAATTTCCCAGAATCCTTAGGATGTCTATTTTCAAGGAAAAATACTTGTATATACCCAGAATTTATGAAAAATTCCCAGTTTTCATTTTTCACAATGTTGCCCAGAATTTCGTCTGGAAAAATAGCTTAACTTCAATCGGTTGTATATCTTTGTATAGGAATCAAAACGCTACATATTATATATATTCAGAAATCCCTACATATCTACTTTATTTCTGGAAAGTTTCATGATTTATGGGCTTCATTTTCAACATAAAATATTAGCATCTCTATCGCGGTTTGCCCAGAATTTTCACCGAAAATTTCGTTAATTTCGCTACTTTGATCTTCAACTTCCAAGAATTTTGCTCTATCATATTCTCTATTATATTTTCGAAATGGAGACATTTTTACTCATAAAAACATGAAATCAAAACTTCTTGAAAGATTTAAAGATCAAACATAAACTAACTATGAATTTAAAACTTAGAACTCAAGAATAAGAAAACTTACCCTTGAAGAACTTCATCCTCCTTCATGCTACCCACTCTCTTTCTCTCTACTCTTGCTCTCTAAAACTCACCTATGTTGGTTGAGTTGGGTGTGAAGAATTGTGAAGAGGGAACACCTCTATTTATAGTGAAATCCCAACTCCTTCCTCAAGCTACCTTGGCCTTTCTTGTACTCACACACACTCACACACACCACACACTACCAAGGAGATGTGTCCTCCTCCTTTCCTCTCCTTCGTCCATTGCATTGTTGGCCAAATTCTCACCATGTTTGATTAGAAGAATATCTAGATTTTATAACTTTGCTTCTTCTCTTTCATTGTTGGCTTAATAGTTACCAAGTGCAAGAAGACTTTTGGGGTTGATCTTTATGATCAAATTAGTTACTCTAAGTATCCTTTGTAACTAGATGCAAAGTGATAGTTTAACTAAGCAAGAATACTTTTAACTATAGGGTTTATCTAAGTCTCTTTATTGCCTTTTTACTTTGAACATCATGGCTTAATTAGAAGTCTCTAATTGTCTTCCCATCATTTTTGAATTAATTGTATAAGTTGGGTAAAAATTATGATGACACTTTATCCCAATTTCAATATGTGTCTTTGTTTGAATTTAACCTTTGATTGTTTTTGACAATAATTGATTGATTAATTGATTTATGAATTAATCATGAGAATTAGTGTTCAATCAGGCAAATATTATTTCACTTTTATTGGCTTAATTACTTGAGATATTATCTTTGAAACACTTGACTCTCATTGTGCCAACAAGGCTATTTGACTTTAACTACACCATGTGGCTAATTAAAATAATATCTAGATTTTTGTTTAATTCTTCTTTGCTTTTCCCTTTGTGTAACCGTGGCCCCTCTCCCCAACATACACTCTTGATTTGTGTTCTCATTGTCTCCAATAACCCATGCCTTTAACCCTTATTGGTTCATGAATTACTACTTGGATTTAGGCTTTAATTCATGTAATTACTTTAGACCTTTATTAGCTATTGGTTCTTAATTAAGGTAACACATCCTTAATTATGTCTTTAAAATATGCCACTAAATTAATTATGAATTTTTATGAAATTAATTCAATTCATGTGGATTGAATTATTCACTAATTGTTGGAAATTTTTCTCTAATTGGTTTAATTATTTTCTCACAACTTTTTGGCTTTTTATGGTCATTTATGCACCATGTATTAATTTAAAAATCATAGGGCAATTTATGATCCCTAATGAAAATTAGAAAATTGGATTTTTGCCTCTTTAATTTCCAAGGAAAATTTACCCAAGAAAATAAATAAATAAACTACTAAAATTAGAGACAACATATTCTCCTAGGTATTAATTTGCCAAAATATAATATTCAAGAGAAATATAATTTTTGGGTATTACAATCCGCGTTTTTTTTTTGTATTGAAATACTAATATATAAGCATGTTTGATCAACATTTAATTGCACAATCATCATTTATAATTATTGAGTTAGTATTTTCCATTAAGTCAGCCTAAGGGTGTTAAAATTAAGGTGTCAAACATGTATTTTACAAACTTAAGGAACTAAAATGATATATGGGGCAAACATAAAGGACCAAACATATACTTTTATTTACTATTTATTATGTATTTTATATTTACCTAAGTAACTGCTAGCTCGATCTGTATCCTTTACATGTTTTTTCTCGTTATCAAATCACTATAACGCTAACTTTAGTTGGCAAAAAATAAGGACATTACAAGGCAATAACATAAATTGGATAATCGATTCATTAACCAATAACCCAACACGTGGAAAAGCCGATATGAGTGAGTGTTTATAACCATAGTTATCCTTCTCTTCAAGAATGCTAATATTTTCCCAACCGGGCGTTGCTTTCTGTTTTAGAAAATTTTGATCCAATTAAAGCTCCACACATTCGAAAATAGTACTCCCTCTATTGTAAGACACCAACTAACAATTTTCACAAACCAATAAAAACAGTTAAAGTCAATAAAGTTAACCTATAATTTAAGTAACTTCTAATATTACCCTTATTAATTGCATTAAATTTTAATATCGTATTAATTATTACTCTCACCCACTACCTTTATTTATTAGAGGTATAAATGGAAAATAATAATTAATACTCATTAGGAACAAGCAAGTACCTTATAAAAAGGACCAAATAAACTTACTAGTTATTGGTACCTTATAATAAGGACCAAAGGGTTAGTTTGGTTTGTTGGAAAAATTCTAATGATGCCACGTGGTTACCTTGGTGGCTACTCTAATCAGTTACCTAAAATATCTCTAGTTTCAATTTTAAAATTCCATTATCCCATGTTTATTTATTTTGATTTAATTTTCACTTGAGTTTTTCTCTTCACTTTCAAGAACATTGTGCAGTTCTGTTGATTAATGTTAATCATATCAAATTTATTTTAGTAGTGGTTTATTATTTTATTACTTAGTTCGTAATGTCTTTGCCTAGTTATAGGCTCCTCTTAGTGAACAAATACATCCAATTTTATTCTCATATTTTCTCTCTATTATATTATTTTATATTTATCATGGTTATCCACAAAAATCAATCAGAAGACTAATTAAGGTTGTCTGGCATTTCTTGTTCCAGAACGTGGAAAACAGAGAACTAGTAGATATAGATATATAGGTACAGATATGGGCAAGAGATAAAATATCGTTTTCAAAGATTGAATATTTGATCAAAGTAGGTTACATTACAACCCCAACCCCCAACTATCCGTCCGTTAACTACTGCAATGACAGCTTCAAGCCATTTCCTATTGACAATCAAGCAAATATATAGTAACTTGCACGAAACAAAACAAGTATCGTACTCCTCCATTCTTAAATATATGATATATTTTGTAGTACAATTTATATTATAAATTGTCTTATATTTAAGACTAAAAGTAGTATTATATATCATTAAGTATTCGAAATCCTTTGGAGTTTTCGTGTAGTTGTGTGCCAAATATGATCCAACGTTGTACCTAAAATAACATTTTACAAAGAAAATATTATTACTTACAAATACTATATATAGTATAAATTCTTGTGTAAATATAAAAGAAGTGTAAATTTTCTTAGACTTTGTAATTTTTTTATTTTTTAAAATATTTTCTAAACATTTCATCGGCTTCATGTAAATTTTTTTGGCAATATTTCTCCAGATAATTTTTTTTCGTTTTCGCCTGATATTTCTGCATACAATTTATACGGTCTAATATAATTAGTATTAGACAAATGAGTTTTATTTTAAAAATTTTGAATAGATGGTAAAAAAAAACTGCAATAAGATCCTAGTATAATATAATCTCATAAAATATACAATTCATAGCAAATTTAACTATTCATAAATAAAAAATAATACAATTCATTTCAAAGTAATACATAGATCGAAAAACATTTCTAATGTATCATGATAAAGAGATGCAACTCATTGGATAATCGGAAGTATATTAATAATTTGGGATGGTGCGTCTGTGGCCCCAAACTTGGTTTCGGCTTGCAAAGCCACCCCAACACAACTTTAATCCACCTTAGGCAAACAAAATATTTAATTGACTTGAAAAAACAATAGCTGGAACAATTATTATATCTTAAAAAAATTAAAAAAAGAAAAAGAAACAAGGACAAAATTTTGATAAATTTTGCATAACCCAATTTTTGTGATTTAAGAAATGAATGGATGCAAGCTAAAATTTATGTGAAAGCATAAAAACTCTTTAAGAAAAAAATCATATGGACACGACTTGCTAAATAATAAAAATATTACTGTTATCTAAAGTATACATGATACTTTTTTAATTTTTGTTGACATGGTTACAATTCATGTATAAAAAGAGGTTAACACTTAGAAAATCTTATCAATATTATTATAAAATATAAAATTCATAACAAATCATACAATTTATAAATATATTATTATAATTATATAATATGATTAAATTTCCTACGTAACATAAACTTTATATGTGTTTTTTTAATTGAAGGCAGGGAAATAAAAATAAATAGATAAAACTGATTGCCCGCGCTGCTGACTATATGGCATTTAATATTCACCAGCCGACTATTTGTTTGACCAATAATTGTTAAGTGGATGTGAGAAGTCTTACTCTATTTAATAATCAAACTCTTTTTTATGGTCAAATTGAATGATCAAACTCAAGAAGACAACGTTGGATCAATCGTATATCATTGCGTAAAAATTTATGGTTGTCATTTCACTCATTTGGTACTTATTTTCTTTACCCTATAATATCTATCTATAGTATAAAGTGATATCACGTATGGACAGTAGAGCCGTCAATCAAGGCCGGCCGAGCCCGTCGGTGGTCGCTCCGTGATGGGCCTGGGCCCCGTGGCCGGCCCTCCAGGGCCTTGAGTAAGAAAAACACATGTTTTTCAAAGCCCGCCCGAGAGCAAGGCGAAGGGGCCGGCCGCAGGCCGGAAAATTATTATTTCAAATTTTAACTATTTTTCCTCAGCTTTTTTCTCAAAGAAATATAATTAGTAAATTACAACAATTAAAGCTCTAATTTATCAAATAAATGTTGTCAAGATTTATATCCAAAAAACACAATTATCCAACAAATAAGCAAATCGAATTCATAATCAAAAACAAATTATGTTCTCAAATAACTTACATAAAATATAAAAAGCATCTAAGTTCTTAATTGTTGTAATTTACTATCAAAAACAAATTATGTTCTCAAAAACAAATTATGTTCTTAATTCTTATGGATTACTATCCTCATGATTTTTGGAGAATGCATTCAAAATTCAACATTAAAAGAAAAAAAAAATATAACGGCTAAACGGCCGCCCAGCTACTTTGTGGCCGCCTCGTAAAAGCCCGTGGCCTGCAGTAGCTGGCCCTACAGGCCTCAAGTCACCTCTCTCTTCAATTTTGAGGCCCGCCCGCGGGCCCGACCGGGCCAAACAGCCGCCCTGACGGGCCCGTTTTTGGCTCTAATGGACAGTGACTCAATTATATTTTTATTGGTTTTCACCATAGCAGTGACTCAATTCACCTCTAGGATTAATTGTTATCGTATGATTTCTAATAGCAACTTCTTCAATAAAAAATGGTTTGACGAAATTTGACAAAACTTCATAACTTGAATAATCAAGAAAAAATTAAAAATCAATTACATTAATTCAATGCACACAATGTATGCACTTACACTGGGGGAAGGGGGGGGGGGGGGGGGTTCGTCACATGTTAAAATACACATATATTACGTGGAAAAATAATTATGATTAATTATATTATATTAAAAATATAACTGATTAAATTATAAATTAAATATATAATTTAGTGAAAATACCTCAACTCCTCCGGCCACGAATAAAAAATAATTTCCAAAACATAATGCTAAGCTCATTAAACTGTGGGGTTCTAAATTTTTAGTTCGAATATGGGGAAAAATTCAAAAAATGCATCTATATAGAGATTGTAACATAATGATGGATAAATATTCTATCTATGGACTACAATTACTAGGTTACTTTTTTAGTTACCAACATAAATAGAAACTGTTAAAGTGGCACTCTCTCGTGCCTTGGATACTTAAGATTTTGATAATTATGATCAGAATGTTTTTCTTGAAACACAAGTTGTTGTTAATATATATTGTAGTACTGTTGTTATTTTCATTCAAACCCTGATCTCAGCACACGGACAAAAATTTAATGGCGGGGATCGGATGAAGAACCAATCGATATGTTTATTTCTTTGACTTTATTTTTCTCTTTGAATGTGGGGACAGGTGAGGAAGATTAATGGCTTTCATGTTTCCCAAGAATTGACAATTATGGAGAAGTCAATGATATACTTGCTTCTGGTTTCTCTCATTAGTGACTCTCTTCTCATCTCTCATTATCTTCACATCCTAATTATCCAATTTTGATCCAAATGTCCAGATCATATGCGGTAATTTGAAATAGATGATGTCTCACCTTCTGGACGCTTAGATCAATATTGAAATATTAGAATATAAAGATAATAAGAGATGAGAAGAGACCCGCTGCTGACTTCCAATATATATATTTGCGTTGTGTGCATGTGTATACGCTCCTCTCGTCCCTATTTATATTAACTGAACTGTCTTATTAAAATAAGGTAAATAAAATTAGCTGAAAGTAATAATATGTAGGAAATATTCTTATATTTTAAATATACATTTATTTATAAGTGGGTAAATGAGAGGAAGTAATAGTGAAAAAAATTGTATATGTGTATGGGAAAAATTACACTAGTACAAAAAGTATATTTAACGATACCAATTAACATCCGCTTTTTGAATAACAAATTGCTCGCAAAAATTTGCAAATTCTTTTGAGCAATATTATCCTCCACGATCTGTACGGAGAGTTTTAATCATCTTTCTTGCTTCATTTTCAACTTGAGCTTTGAAGCTTTTAAATAAATTAAAAGCTACATTTTTCTCCTGCAAAAAGTAAATCCAAGTTTTTCTAGTAAAATCATCAATGTGATAAAATATTTTTTTACCACCATTGGAAGTTGGAGTCATTGGCCCACATCTTTCAGAGTGAATAAGCTCCAAGACTTCTTTTGTTGTCCATGATTTTCTTTGAGGAAATTGAGAACGTGGTTATTTCCCAGCAACACACTCTTCACAAACTTGGGAAGGAGAAAAAATTGGAGGAAGCCCTATTATGATTTTTCTGATAAAGAGTGTTTAACTCACCAAAATTCATATGGCCATAGTGATAATGCCAAAGCCATGAGACATCCTTCTCAGTAGTAGCCGTCAAGCAAGATTGAACACTTATAATCTCCAATGAGAATAACCTGTTTGAAGTCATTAGAATAGCAACGATAGCACCTCGTGAAGAATCATATATCTCACAAGTAGCTTTTTAAATAATAATTGTATAACACTTTTTCTTGTAATTGACACCACTCAACAAATTGCTTTTCAAATCAAGGACATAATAAAGGGTTAAAGTCCTAATTTACCATGGAAGTTTTGCTAAGGGAGTGTCCAACAAATTTGCCACTGGAAGTATGAAAAAGGTACCAAATTTTTTGGGTACCAAATTTGCCTTGGAAGTATGAAAAAGGTACCAAATTTACCCCGGAAGTATGAAAAAGGTACCAAATTTGCCCTGGAAGTATGAAAAAGGTACCAAATTTGCTCATCCGTTAAGTTTAACTGAGTGTACACGTGGCATGCCACCTCATCAACCCAATAAGGGTTAAGTATCATTTTTGCCCTGAAAGTTTTCACTGAGAGCAAGTTTGCCCCGAAAGTTTTCACTAAGGAGCAATTTTACTCTGAAAGTTTACAAAACGTATCAATTTTTCCCTTCTTTCCCAAATATTAAATTTGACTATTAAATCAGTCAAAGGCCACACATGTCATGCCTTGAAAAGGTCGAACTTGGAGTCAGAGAAGGAGATCCTTGAGATGTTGAGCTCAAGGCAGACAGAATTTGTGAAGCCGAACTGGTCACAGGAAGCATCACTTATGATCTAAGCAAATGATCAGTCTATACAAACTGCAGGGCCGGCCCGATTAAGCCCGAGGCCGGCCCTCCAAGGCCAATTTCAAACTTCTAGCTTATTTTTCAAGCCCGAGCCTGCAGGGCCAGGGCTTAAACGGGCCCGGCCCGATTTCCCAGCTCTAGTCCCTATAACTAGTTCGGCTTCACAAATTCTAGCCACCTTGAGCTCAACATGTCAAGGATCTCCTTCTCTGACTCCAAGTTTGACCTTTTCAAGGCATGACATGTGTGGTCTTTTGTGATCTAATAGTCAAATTTAATATTAGGAGAAAGAAGGGCAAAATTGCTACTTTTGTAAACTTAGGGGCAAAATTGCTCCTCAATGAAAACTTCCGGGCAAAAATGATACTTTTGATTGATGAGGTGGCATGTGAGGTGGCATGCCACGTGGTACTCAGTTAAACGTAACGGTCAAAATTAACAGATGGGCAAATTTGCTACCTTTTTCATACTTCCGGGTGATGGGCGCTCCCTTAGCAAAACTTCCGTGGCAAATTAGGTATTTAACCCCATAATAAACATCAGAAATTGTTTCAATAAAATCATTCTTAGTTTTTATTTTGATGTTGCCTTTTCCGAACACTAACAGTAGATCAATCACCAAAACTTACAATGGAATTAAAACCTTCATCTAAGGAAGAAAATAAAGATTTTCTTACACATATGTGCTTGCTGCAGCTAGTATCCACATACAAAATATTAGATTGTGATGCTTCGATAACTTGGTAAGCCATCAATACAGTATCTTCCACCTTATTTCTGCAAAATTTGACTTCTCTCCTTTTTCCTTATTGTTTGGCAGCCTAGCATAACAATTAGAATGGTGATGACCAAATTTATGATATCTAAAGCATTGTACCTTAGATTAGTCGAATTGCAAATTTCATTCTTCGTGTTTGCTATGAAATCATTCTCTTCCTCCTTGACATCTCTATGCCCATGGTCTCCTCTTCCTCGATCACAGCCTCTACCTCTAGAACTTGAGGAATGGGTACCAGTGGAAGCTTTTAGAGCCTGCACCTCTATCGTTGAACCACGATTCATTTTCTACTTATGAACTAACAAAGACTTCTGTAATTCATCAAATGAGAGTGCATATATATCTTTTGAATCTTCAATTGAACAAAAAACATAATCAAATGTTGGAGTTAAAGAATGCAAAATTTTCTCAACAATAGTAACATCTTGCATTTTTTTTCACCATACAAATGCATTTTGTTACTTATCTCTAAAGCTTTGCCACAATTGTTGGTGACAGATTCATCATCTTTCATCTGCAGAGTCTTGAAATCTCTTCTTACAGCTTGAAGATGTGCACGCTTTACTGTTGTAGTGCCTTGATATTTTCTCTTCATAGAATCCCATTGTCCTTAGAAGTATCTTTGCAAAGAATAGTTTCCAAGATGAGATGACCAATTACCTGAAACAAATAGTTATTCGCCTTTAGATCTTTCAGATTCAACGCTTCTACTTCTAATGGTTGTACATTTGCAGGTGTTACTACACCCTTCCCTACAACTTGCCAGTACTTCTTGGATCTCAAGAAGTTTTCCATTAGCATACTCTAGTGATAATAGTGACCATCAAACGTGGAATATATGGCTGCACAAAGTTAGAATCTGAAAAAGACATATTGCTTCAGCAAAGAACATGTACATTAGAATTAATAAGAGAAGATATATAATATTGCACTCTATATTTTTAGGAAATTAGCACTCTTAGAAATCAATCAAGCTCTAATTCCACTAATAAATATAAAATAATATAATAGAGAGAAAATAAGATAATGAAATTGGATTCATATATTCACTAAGAGGGCGGCTAAAAATAGACAAATACATTACAAATTAAATAATAACCCACTACTAAAATAAACAAGACATAATTAACATTAATTAACGGAACTGCATATTGTTCTTGAAAGTTGGGAGAGAAAATAAGTGAAAAGTAAGCTAAAAAAAAATAAACATGGGATGATGAAATTTCAAATTCAACTAGAGATAATTTAGGTGACTGATTAGAGTGGCCACCAAAGCAACCACGTGGCATCATCAAAAATTTTTCTAACATATATGCACACATATTTTTTTTTAACGAAAGTGTGTAAAAATATGAACAAGTAAGATAAGAGGTTTATAGAAAAGAAGAATTAATAGCAAGGTTAAGGGAGCGTTGAGTGACGTCACGTCCTTCATTTATTCTCTTCATCTAACTTGGCCCCTCTCGGCCTTTAAAACCTCATCCAACCCCTTCCCTTCTCATTCTCAAACCTCATTTCTCAATCTCAAAACTTTGTCCTCTTAGTTCATTATTACCAGCTAGTTTTCTTTTGTTCATATCGAAGATGCCTCCAACCTTGCCGGAATTCTCAAACTCAGTGAGGCTCAAGTACGTTAAACTTGGCTATCAGTATCTTGTAAATCACATTCTCATCTTCACTCTCATCCCTATAATGATCGCTGTCTCCATCGAGCTTCTTCGTTTAGGCCCCGATGAGATTCTCAAACTCTGGAATTCTCTTCACTTTGATCTCGTTCAAGTCCTTTGTTGTTCTTTCCTCATCATTTTCATCGCCACCGTCTACTTCTCCTCCAAGCCTCGAACCATCTTCCTCGTCGATTACGCCTGTTTCAAGCCTCCGGTGACATGTCGAGTTCCCTTCTCCACCTTCATGGAACATTCCAGGCTCAACCTCAGGGACAGCCCTAAGAGCGTCGAGTTCCAAATGAGGATTCTCGAGCGTTCCGGCCTCGGCGAAGAGACGTGCCTCCCACCGGCTATTCATTATATCCCTCCCAAGCCGACCATGGAGGCCGCCAGAGGCGAGGCCGAGTTGGTTATATTCTCCGCCATGGATTCACTGTTTGAGAAAACGGGGCTGAAACCCAAGGACATCGATATTCTCATCGTGAATTGTAGCTTGTTCTCTCCGACGCCGTCGTTGTCGGCGATGGTAATTAACAAGTACAAGCTGAGGAGTAATATAAAGAGCTTCAATTTATCGGGGATGGGTTGTAGCGCCGGGTTGATCTCCATCGACTTGGCTCGCGACCTTCTTCAGGTGCATCCGAACTCGAACGCCGTCGTGGTGAGCACCGAGATTATTACTCCGAACTATTACCAAGGGAACGAGAGAGCCATGCTTCTGCCGAACTGCTTGTTCAGAATGGGCGGCGCCGCCATACTGTTGTCGAACCGGAGGTCGGAGCGGCGGCGGGCCAAGTACAGATTGGTCCATGTGGTTCGAACCCACAAGGGAGCCGATGATAAGGCGTACAGGTGTGTGTTTGAAGAGGAAGATAAAGAAGGCAAGGTCGGAATTTCACTGTCCAAGGACCTCATGGCCATAGCAGGTGAAACATATATATTGCTTACTATATTCATATAATGTGTGTGTATTACTATTATTACAGAGATTAATCTATTTTCTTTTTAAGGTTCACGTTAATTCTTAGATTGCTCGTTTTGTCACGTTAATTTTTTTTTAACATGAAAAATAATTATGCATGGCGGGCGAGCACACCATTTAAAATAATTTTATTTTTTGAAAAATTTGACTCGCTGTAACTTTTTATTATTATTTTGTATTGATGATTGATATATATAGCTCATACATATTAATATACTGATTGATGATTGGTTTTGAAATTTAAAGAAAAAATTATTTCTCGAAAAGGAAATACACTTTTGAAAATGATATCATCTCTTTCAATATAAGCTCAAGCTCAAATGAAATCACCTTAAAAACTAATCATATATATATACACACACAGAACTAAAAATAGTTTTTTCAATATGCTATTTAGACTAGGCTTTTAGTCCATTTTTAAATAAAACACCTCAAGTCTGGCCCAAATTTTATACAGTCTGCAAAACCTGAATTTAACTTGGGATTAAATTTATATCAAGAAAAAAAAAACTTGGGCATTAAATGCGTAGCCGAAATTGGTGAATCAAACTTCTTTGGCATCAGAATATTCCCTCCGTAACTGGTAGTCAGGTTAAAAAAAAAATATATATATATATATATATATATTACTACACAATTTAGTTTTAAGAAAAACGATTAATATAATTTATTTCTTAACCATTAAAAAAAAAAAGTCAGATTCTTGTAGTACTTTATATATGTAAAAGAAGATTGACTTAGATAAATTTTACTACAATGGCAGGTGAAGCTCTGAAATCAAACATCACAACCATTGGGCCTCTGGTTCTGCCGGCTTCGGAGCAGCTTCTGTTTCTTCTGACTCTGATCGGCCGGAAAATCTGCAACCCCAAGTGGAAGCCGTACATTCCTGACTTCAAGCAAGCGTTCGAGCACTTCTGCATCCACGCCGGCGGCCGTGCCGTGATCGACGAGCTGCAGAAGAACCTCCAGCTCTCCGCGGAGCACGTGGAGGCCTCCAGGATGACTCTCCACCGCTTCGGCAACACGTCGTCGTCGTCGCTCTGGTATGAACTCAACTACATCGAGTCCAAAGGGAAGATGAAGAAAGGAGACCGTGTTTGGCAGATTGCCTTCGGAAGTGGGTTTAAGTGTAACAGTGCTGTGTGGAAATGCAACAAAAGCATCAAGACTCCGGTCGACGGTCCTTGGGCCGATTGTATCCATCGCTACCCGGTTCATATTCCTGAGATTGTCAAGCTCTAAGAAGAAGAAGATGAACAATACAAGGCTCATTCTTTGTGCTTGGCTTGTCTTACTTTGACGATAGTGGTCTGCTTTACTATATATATATATATATCCTTTAACTTTTATTTTTCTTTTCTTCAAGGTAGGGATTTATTTGTGAATTTGCAATGAAATCCCTGTTGAAGTTCCTCTCTCTATATATATACCATGTAATTAGGGGGAATACAAGTAGACTAAGTTCCTACTTGTATTTTCTAGTGCTTTTGAAAGCTTGTACTTATATCACTTAAAATAAGAAATGTGTTTGAATTACAGTGTTACAAGAAAATTACCGAAAAAATCTCTATTGTAAATTTATGGTCCAATCCAAAGATAATTAAGGACTCGGTCCTTGACCATGTGTTACTCATCTTCAGCTATTTGTAACATAATTTTCGTTATGTATTAATGTTTTCTGTTTATACATAGTTAAATATGTATTATACACACGATTGAAGAAAATTGGCATCTACTAGAAATATGTTACTAGCTCCGGTTCTAATTATAAGAGCTAGTTGGCTTTTTTTTTGGAGAAATTAAATAAGTTAAATAAGTTACTTAATCATTTCATATCTTATAAATCTTTCGATTATATATTAGTTCATTAGTCAAACTAATCAGTTTGAAGAAAAGAATGAAAATACAAATACTCTAAAGTAATTTAATTAACTTCCTTAGTCGCTCCAAAAAAGTCAACTAGCTCTTATAATTAAGACCGGAAGGAGTACACCTGAATCTTAAGCAATAAATTTGTTTTGATAACATCCTTAAGTAATAAATTTTACAACAAGGATTTTTAGAATATTTTGATCCCCCAAGTTAGATTAATCTCAGGGTAGAGTTTATGCAAAAATGTCGCTGTCATTTTGCCTTAAATAATGGGTTTTGTCGCATCATACAACTTTAACATGGTCGAATGGTACTTGTAAAAAGTAACGTTATCAAATTCATAAGTTTAAATAAAATTTGTAATAATTATGTAAATTCGTATCATATATTTAAATAATAAACTCATAAGAGTTTATTTTTATCAATAAATAAATATTAATAATGCATAATTAAATAACTAAAATATAAATAATGATAAATGGTTTAAATATATTTTAAATACAAATAATTGAAACTAAATCCATCAACACTCATAATTTATCATACTCAACAAAAAAAATTAATAAAATTTGAATATATATAAATCCACTAAGTATAATCAAATCAAAAAAGTTTGACACGAGTGTATGAGTGAGTTAAAATAATTTTATAAATAACATAAAAATGATAAACTCAATGTTTGGACTTTCAAGTTTGACTAAATTTACAATGTAACTATCATAAATTTAAATGTGAGTTGACATAATTTTTTAAAATAAAAATATAAAAAAGATAAATTTAAATTTAGACAGTCATGGGTCTTGAGTTTAACAAGCATACTTCATGCTCCTGAGTGGGGAATACCAAACAATTCATGATAGGCTATATTAATAAATAAGTTACTATCTTTAACATAGAAAAAAAAAAAAAAAGATGATTCATCTATAGTTTAGATATATTAACCATAATAGTAAGAGAAAAAGCGAGAGAGTATGCGATGAAGAAACAATGAAGATGAAGTTCATTTTATTCTCAAACAAAATGCTATATTAATAAATAAGTTTTTTTCATAGTAAAAGATGATTCATCTAAAGATATTTAACCATAATATATGTTCATTTTATTCTCAAATATTTTTTTTCAAGAAAAATTTTTTTTAATAAATTTTTTATAGTAGGTATAAATTTTACTATATTTGTTTCATATATAAATTTTTTCCCAAAGTTCTATATTTCAATATGCAAAGCATTTTATGAAATTTTTAGTATATTTAATATTTTTTTATCCAACATATCCTTAGAAGTATATCAAATTCACAGGCCTCTGATTAGAAAAAAAAAAAAAATTTAATATTAATGATTTTTATTAAAGAATGAAAAAGATACAACATTGAAATATTAACTAAATTATTTTTAAAAAACACACATTTATGTATTAGGGAAAATTATACAGAGTTTGTTTAGATTAATGCTGGTAAAAGTGATTTTTATTTTAATTGATGTTTGCAAACTGAATTGGTATGTGTTATGGATTCCTTTTTTTTTTTTTTTTTTTTGTCTTGTCTCAGCTAATAAATATAATTATATTATTTTTTTAGGAAACTCACATTTATTTATTTATTTTTATTTTGTATCATTAGTATCAACTAATTGATTTTTCAATTAAATCATCTAATTGATATCAATAATACTATGATGACATGTGTCACGCTGCTTCTTCTTCTTTCTCTTTTTTTTCCACTTGAATTATTCTTGATGACCCTTTTAATTAGAATATTAAAAAAAATCCTTTCATTTAGCATATCATATTTTATTTTATTAATTATATGTTAGTATTGATATGTAAAATAATAAAGTCATAGAGCAATAAAACTCTTTTAAGAAGAGAGAGAAGAAATGAAAGGGCATTAAAGTATTTTTACGTACATTTTAAAATTTCAAATTGGGTTAGTAGCTTAATTAAAGATTTTTTGAATTTACCAACTAAATTTAAAATTTTTCTATTTCAAATAGCTTTATATAAGATTTTCCCTTTGTTCTAACATAAGTTTCTATATTTTTTTCTCATTCAAAACCTAATTTAATATATGAAAAATTAAAAATTAACTTATTTTAATAAATTAGTTAAAGTAATTTATGTCATGAATATTAAAAAAATAAGAGGAAATTAAAGACAAAAAGCTGTCACATGTCCCTATATCGGGCCCCTTTTATCCAAATAAAAGAATGAAAAGTGCCTATTTCTTACCCAACTTTACCGCGCTTCAATAAATTAAAGATGTCCGATTTTCATTTATGAGTTTACTTTTAATCACATGATACGTTATTTCTGATTTCTGACCAAAAAAAATCACATGATACATTATTTTTATATCTGCAAGCAAAATCCTAACCCCCAATCTATTATTTTAACATTCTTTATCAAATACTCCTTATTATTTTAACTTATTCTTCATGAGTCAATGACTAATACTCCTTCCATTCCGTAAATTTCTCTCTTGTGATTGGTCTTTTGAAAACCCCGAATTTTGTTAATAAATAAAGTTGTTTTTAAAGTATTTATGCTTTTTTCTTTGTGTCTCAAAATTCCTTTTCTACCCCTATTAAATACACGTCTTTACATTAACTACCACTCACTCCCCACTAATTCTCTTTCATTTACTCATTTATTACACATTCTCTATCATATTTTTTACTCATACTCTCTCATATTTATTACACATTCTCTATCCTATTTTATTTTCATAAACATAAACTTATTTCAAAGAACATGACATTTTTTACGCATTTATTATTTTTAACTAATATTAACCGATAATTGGTTTTGCGCAATTAAAATAAAAATTACTTATAAAAATAATGGATGGAGTAATAAATAGTGCAACTTGTGCGTGTTACATTTCACTATTTATTCTTTTAAAAAAATTATTTCCATGTATTTTCTTAGTTCTTAAAATTTGGCGGCCAAGAATACGGTGGCGCGGTAAACAACATGGGCGGCGGGAGATGATATGTGGCGGCCAATGGCCGACACCATGTGGAGGAGATCAGCGAGTTCCACGTCATTAAATTGCTAAAATTAACTACGAAAATTTTCATTGATAATTAGATATGGAAATTATGTTAACTAGTGACAGAATTGAAACTTCCATGGCTAACCAATTAATGACGAAAAAAATTAGCAAATCCCGTCATTAATCCAATATTTATTTAAGTGGGGATTCCATCCAACTTAATCAAAAAGAGCCTTTGTGAATACAGCATAATCCATCAAAACATGTAAAGAAGTTTCTTCTCACTCACTTTTATGTAAGTATGGCAAAAAAAATGTTTCTGCAATAAAAGCAGAAACATTAAACCCTTAATTTATATGTAATCATCATTAATTTACTCTTTTTCCTGCTAATTTGAGAGAGAATATGATTATATTCAAATAATAAATTTTAGAAGCATTTAAAAACAACTTTAAAAACTAATATAAATAAAACTATATTTAGATAACGCTGAGTACAGCTCATACTAATGAGATATATTAATGATGGATTAGGACAATTAAATGTGAAGATGAAATTGCGGATAAGGATGGGTTATATATGGGTTTGAAATGAAAATAATAAGCTATTTACTGAGGATTCGTTGAGAAATGAGAATAAAATAGACACGTATCTATGAATGCAATAATTATGTCTTTGAAAGAAAGAAAGAAAAAAAAAAAGAGGAAAAAAGAAGGAAATAGTTATATTATTAAAAGATTATTGGTATTAGTTGGAGATATATTTATTTTATGATGAATCGTTATCCCCAAAGTTGTTAGGCGTTAGCCAAATTTATCATATGATCCGTACATCTAACTGTATTCTGTCCTCCTAACTCCTACATCATAATTTTTTCCATATTTTAAATAGTTTAAAGATTCAAATTTGTACCATATTTTTGAATTAAAGATGAGTGGCATAAAAAGGAGACTGTAAATAAATTGATTTCTTTTATTTTTTTCATTCATTTTCCTTTAATTTTCTGTTTACTTTTTCATTGAAAAAGATAGTCAAATTTAAATTAATTATATCATCACAAACTTCGATTAATATAAGATTTTTTTCCTTTACAATTATATCTCTGTTTAAATTATTAAACATCTGAGTGCAAAGTTCATTGAAAAAAATAAAAATAAAAAAAACCTTTTTGTAGTGGTTAAAATGACATATTTGTAGCGGTTTTTAACACTACAAATGACAAAAGCGGATGTTACTATTACAAGCTGTTTTGTAGTAGTTTTTAAAAATCACTACTCAGGTAATAAATCCGCTACTGTACTAGTAGCAGTTTTACATCACCGCTAAAGATGAAATCGAGAGATGACAAATTGTGTAAAAATCTTGAAGCGGTTATAAAACCGCTACAAAAATGAAAGTTGAGTGACGGGAAAGGAAAATTGAGAAATTAGCGCCAACATTATAGCGGTTGCAAAATTGCTATTACATACATCCACGAATTTAAAGATGTTTTTAATTCTTAAACAAGGAGAAAAATAATTTATGTGATGTTGCTTAAGTAAACCAGATCAATTTTATAGGTAAATTTGCAAGTGCATATGCACATTTTAATAATTAAAAATAAAAAATAATAAGTATATCCATATTTTATTTTTAGGTGAATTATAAGTGCACATAGTATTTTAACAACTAACAATAATAGCAGATGTTTGTATAAAAATTGACAAAATCCTAATTATCATAAGATCGAGCTGATACAAAAATTTACAAGATTTCAAAAGCGAATTCATAAGTATATATATACATTTTAACAACCTAAAATAACAAATATGATTAGTGAACTTCACTTAATGGATATACACAATTTGACCTAACTTTTATCTATTTAAATTATTTGCTTTCAAAATGTGACTCGCCCGATCGAACACCCATCTGAAAACAACATGAGAACTAATTGGAGTAAACGATAAACCGATTAAAAAACTTTAAAATCTGTCAGTTAGACAGAATGTTAGACTAAAAATCTGTCAAATCTTGAGGGAATAACACATCAAATCTAGTAAGGTGTAAGGCTCAGTTATATCAGTGGCGGAGCTACAGTTGTGCCAATGTAGGCAAATGCAGACACAAAAATTTGAAAAATATATATAATTTTAAAGAATTTAGTAACAACATGTATAGGTGATATAGTTGGTTAATACTCTACACCCTTAGTCACAGGTCGTCAGTTCAAGCCTCCCATCTTCCTTTTATCCTTTTTTCCCTATTTTCATCGTTCTCTCGCTCTCGTCTCCCACCTTTCATTTTCATCAATCTCTCCATTCTCTCACTCTCAGTTCTCATCTACAAATCGTCCGCTATCATTCTCTGTGCTCTCCGCTCTCGTCCACCGTCACTCTCTATTGCAGTCTCCCAACTCTCCAAATCGTGCAGCCATGCTCTCCGCTCTCGTCTGCCGTCACTCTCCATTCCAGATCCCCCCTCTCAACGGCTCAACCGTCGGACAGCAAGGCTGGCTCAATCGATTCTGTCTCCAGGTAATTTTCCAGATCCCCCTCTCAACAATAATTTTCCTTTGCTGAATTCTGAATTTAGGTATTAGGATGAATTTGTTGCTGATTTTAGGATGAATTTGTTGCTGATTTTCCAGACCCCCCCTCTCAACGATTATTTTTCTATGTTAAGTTGAAGTTTTCTTTTCTTTTATTGTTTATATTCTTCTATTTTTTAATGTATTTAAAACTTTCCTTTTAAAAAAAAAAAAAAAAATTCGGGGGCAGCCCCAAATCCCACCACTAATTATGCACACACAAACATAAAATCCTGACTCCGACTGAGTTATATCTTTTTGGATCTTGAGTTCAAGTTCTAAAAGATACATTTGTGTTGGGAGGGTAGGATGATAATATATATATATATATATATAAAAGATTAAATCAAACTTTTTTTTGATTGCTCAAAAGAATTTTAAAAATTGTCCCTATTTAAATTTAAGAAAATCAAGAAATATTCTTTATTGAAAATTTTATTGATTAGAAGGATCTGAATTTGAATATCGCACCTTCCATATATGAAGTTCTGCATAACATTCATTACTTTCTTTGTATAAAAATATACCAAATCTTTCTGGCAAATAAAATTTCGAAACTGTATTTTTCAATCATTTTTTCCTTGAAATTTTAATGCAATTTTTCATTTTCACTTCTCAAAATGCAATTTATTATTTTAAATATGGATAAATTTGAGGAGAAAGAACATTTTAAAAGAAATTTAATGACTATATTCTTCACATAAGGGTAATTATAAAGATATTCAGTCATAGAAAATCAACTAGAAGGAAAGAAAGAAGAGGATTTTGTATGTGTGAAAAATCTTAACTACTTTTTCCAAAAGACAACTGGAAATGGCACCGTCATTAATAAAGGTGCCTACTCTTGAGGCCGATCGAGTCTCATTCATTTGTATAATTAAGTAGATGAAAAAGTCTGGTAAGATTTGAGAACGGCAGAAAATTTCTATTTAAATCAAAGACTTAATCATTTAGAGATGGTGTGAATAATTTTATCTACTCTATTATGTTATCAAATTATGAATTTGACCAAAGAATTGAGATATAAAGAAGATTTAAAAAAAAATAGAGATATTCAATATCTGAAAGAGAAAACACACACACACAGAGGAAGGGAGAGATTGAGATTAGAATAGTGTTTCCAAAGAAATAATGCGATCTAGCAAATAAAGACAAGAATAAGCAAAGTTTAATTAATGGAATTAATTAACATTTTGGTGTATTGTCCAAATCATGAACCCAACCTAAGATTATGGATCTCCATCTCTGTGATCACATGCAATGTTTGTAATTTCAAGTTCAGTTTGGAAGCACCACTCAGATTCAAGTGATCTCCACACACACAGACACACAATTTTATTTATTTATTTTTGGGGGGATTACAGTAACAAGTTCTTTTCAGAGTACATTTTTCAAACTTATAATATTTATGCATAACTTTTTTGGTAACTTACTTGTAGATAAATAGGTAAGAAAGAAGAATCATTTAAGGAACATGGCTATGTAAGAAATTGACAGCTGCTCATTCAGAAGCAGCTGTTATATATATGGTGGCCCAATAAAATTAAGGTGCTTGTAGGACAAAAGACATTAACATAATAATATTTGTAAATGTGATATCTCAGTGACAGAGCTAGTACTGTTTAATTTATAACGTGTATACATATTTATATATGCCATATGGGTGTATTTATATATCCATATTATGGGGACACAACGCCAGTTGGTTTTGCCTGCCCTTGTTTGCTTTCTTCCTTTGATTTTTGTTTTTTGTTTTTGTTGTTGTTGATATTGATATTTAATTAATTCTACCTTTTACTTCTCTTAGGGTTTTACTTCATATATAGACGTAAACCTAATTTTGTCTCCATTGTATTCAACACTGCTTGCTCACACTTTTTGACTTATTTATTATGTGGTTATCATGTATATTGCACCAAGTTTTACAGAGTCGACACATGAATTAATTGGGCGACTTATGATATACTCTTTTCAGTCTTAATTATAGGAACACATTTGGGAGGTTGTTTTTTTGCTAAAAGACAAATTTTTTAATTATAGGAACACATTTGAGAGGTTGTCTTGATCTTAATTATAAAAACAAGTTTTAATTTTTGTCAATTTCTTCCTAAAATACCCCTATTGACACTTTTTCAATAATAATTAAATACAATAATAATTTAATAATGCACCTATATATTCTATAAAGTAAGTAATGCTTGCAACTCATTAATGTCACATACACCTCAATTCTATATTTTTTTTTTAATAAAATAATTTTCAACAATTTTTATCATATTTTTTCCAATAAGCTAAAATTTGCAGACTAGACACTTTCGTATAAGCATTACTGAAATTTTTCAAATAAGCAATACTTCTGAGCAGATTTCCTCAAATAATCTTGATGCGGATTTAAAAAAAAATGGAGTTTTGTCTTTTTTGAAAAAGACAAACGTAAAAAAAAAATTTTTTTTTTTTTTAAATAGATGATCTAAACTCGAGAGAAAAGGAGGGAGAGAGAAAATGAGGAATCCGTACCCTACTTAGCTTATAGATGATCTAAACATAGGAAATAGTGTTTGTTGGTACTCTTATTCTTGTATAACATATACTACTTCAAATTAGAGCAGCTAGCTGAAACGCTTCAATTACGAGAGCACACCATACGAAAGTGTCTAGTGTCAGCTGAATTCAGTGTCAAGAATAAGGGTATTTTTGAAAAAATAAATACAATTAACTAATTTAACCATTATCTTTAATCTCTCCAAATTTAGTAATTAGCTCTTATAATTAGGACCGGATGGAGTAATTATATACCAATGAGATTTTATATTAAAAACCAAAAATAGTATTTTATATTGAGTATTATTTTTAAAATTATCTCTACTCCCTCCTGTTTATAATGTAACACATATTTACCTAATTGGATAAGATTGATAAAGTTAGTTAATACTACCTCCGACCCTAACACTACAAAAGCATTCCTATAATTAGGACCGGAGGGAGCAGAGGTGGACCTACGTGTATCACTTGTCCCCTCAAAAATTTGGGACTTTAAAAAAAACATTCAAGTTAAAGGAGTTTGAATTAATAACTTGAATATAATGGTTTCAAATTTCCATTAGTATTAGCATTATTTGTCTACTTTCCTTGAATTAATACATGTTTAGATAATTGTCCACCCTTAAATTAAGTGTCCACCCTTAATACATCAAGATTGCACTTCGTAATTGGATGGGGGATGAATAGTTGAATGATTGTTTAGTACCTTATATTGAAAAATATGTATTTGATAGCATTGATAATAAGGCAATTATAATGGAATTCCAAAACATAAGGCCTAGAATGATGACATTGTAATTATTTTTATTGTAATATTTTTTTAATTAAAATATATGTACTTGAACTTATTGAGTGTCCATCATTCATTGTAATTTATGTAGTTGCATTTCTAACCGTATTTAGCCTTACTTTTCTAAATGACATGTTTATAAAGTAATTTCCTCTCTTATTACATCATCAGTATTCACTTGATTTCATAAATATTTTTTTCTTGTTTATATTCTTTTGTTTTTTAATGCATTTAAAACTTTCCTTAAAAAAAAAAAATCCCCCACCAATTGTGCCCTCCTTCGTAATTTTTTGGGTCCGCCCTTCGGGAGAGAGTATGATATACGAGTACTTTTTTAAAATACCTTAATGATTTTTTTTAATTCTTTTTATCTCTCTCTTACTTGATTATTGTTAATGAAGCATTAACATAGGTAAGTTAGGAAAAGATTGACACATATAAGAAATATGTTTTACATTTAGAACAAATATTAACTCTCCAATTAGAATGGAAAACTTTAAAAAATGGTATAAAAAAAATTACTATTTTTAGGAGTTTATTTGTTTCCCTATTTTTCTCTTCATTCACACATAAGGTTAATGTAGGAAATCGAGGTGTACCTAGATTCGATGAAGCAACCCAAGTGAAACCAAATGACAGAGAGGACTTAGCTTGTGTTACACAACAAATAGGCATAAAAGAAATAGTAAAATACTCACCACCTTTCTATTTTACTTTAATTATACGGATCTCTCTTCTATTTTGAAAACATACACTTTAGCCCAAATCATTAACACCGTTAAAGAATGTTCTAAAAAGAATTTTCAAGTATAATTTTAAATTAAAAACCATATTAAAATAAATGTTGTTTACTAATTTACCCCTCATTATACCAATTCCCTAATTTATCTTTTAATATTAATGTTCATTAATGATCCATTTAATATTTTAAATAAATTTAATTTAGAATAAGTTTTAGTAATCTATGTATGTATTAAATATTAATAACTCGTTCAAAATTTGAGTAATTATTTTTAAGAATATATGTTTAGTGAAATATTCGTAAAAATTTTAAATTATAAGATAATTAATACGCGAATCTCATAATAATATCATTATATAATTATATAATTTAATTGAATATATGTATGTATGGATTATTGCAAAACATCATTATGCGTATTTAAAAATTACTTGATAAGTTTAATAAATAAAAAAGATTAAAAATTTAAATTTATAATGATAAAATTAATTAACTTTATAATATGATAATTTTAAAAATATGACAAAAATATAAAAATATATACTATTTTTTTAAAAAAAATTGAATTAAGATATGTAATTAAATGATTTTTTTCCAAAGATTACATGATAAGTAGTAATATTTATTTTCGGGAGGGGCATTTTTGTCAAAATAATGAGTCAATGTTATGATTTAACGGTCAACTAACGGTTAGATAGATGGAAGTTGAATTTCAAAACTAGAAGGGAGGTTTATGTAACATATATTTTGATTTTGAGGAAGGTTCATATCGGTTTTCAAAATAGAATGGAAGTCTACGTAATTTAAAATAAATAAAGGGGAGGTTGATGTATTTTACTCTAAAAGAAATCACTTACTCTCCGTGTTCTTCTACTTCTCTGTTTACACCATTAGATTAATTTTGATTGGTTGGGATTTAATATCTTATAAAAATATTGTTACATCAAAACACACACATATAAATTATTAAATTTGATCCAAATAAGTCATGTCTTTAAACATTTTATTTTTATTTTTATTTGTATGTTTTTTACTTTTTATAGTCGTTATAAATCTTAATCGTTAAAAGTTGATATTAAATCTTAATCTTAATCGTTAGAAGTTGATCTAACTATAAAGACAAAGAAGTGGAGGGAAATGAAGAATAAGGGAATTGGAGATAGTCTCTTTCAGATCAATAGGCACACCACACCTTAATTGTTTTAAATTGTATTCGTTAAGTTGGTCTAGCTATGTAAAGTTCTGCTAGATTCCTCTAAGTCTCGAGTTGGGAAGAGTAACTATGAATCTTGAATCAGATGCTAGATGAAAATATCAAAAAAAATATCTCCTCTTTCCACGTATACTAACCTCCCTCGATCTCTTTGAATAAGATGAGTATATTACAAAGCAAAAACCCATACTTTATATTATTTGCATTTGAACCCAATAGTATAGGCTTGGGCCCTCAGTTACCAAGAGTGAACTAGTTATAACCCAAATTTAATTAGGCCCAACATCTATTTAATGAGAGATTGAAAATTTGAAGTTACTCCCTCAGGTCTTAATTTAATAAAACATATTTATCTAATATGATATGTATTTTTTAAAATACCCTCATCTTTCTTAATTCTCTTATTTTCTCTTATGTTTGATTATTATTGAGAGGACATTTATAAAGGTAGATTTAAAGGGGGGGAGTTAACAAATATAAAAATAATATCTTATATTTTAAATCAAAATCAACTTCTTAAATAAACCTCAAGAGGGAGTACCTAATGCTTTGCATTTTCTGCATTAAGTGGTGAGGTTCCAAATGCTTTTAACTTTCTGTGTGTATAGCCAGTATAGGCATACACACATATATAGATATGTGTGTGTATTATTATTATTATTAGGTAGCTTTCATGACTTGTTTAATTCAGAATCAAGAGGAACAAGTCAGAAACAGACAAATTCAATCCATTACGTGTTAATGTGTTAGGTAGCCTACATTGAAGTGAACATTTCACTAAAGCCATTGTATATCATGCAACCAAGTCGTAACTTCAAGAAATTAAAGTTTAAAAATAATCAAATCTCAGTCGCTTTTTTTTAAAAAAATACAATATAAAAATCAAAAGTTGCGCTTTAATGAAAAATGGGTAGCTGTAGTAGAGGTCAATATGAATAGAATTGCTAGGTACAAGTGTATGAGTTTTGACCCCAAAAAAGTACTAGTTAATATGGGGGAAAAAAAATACACAAACAACATGCACTCGTTTCAAGTATTTGACATTTAATTTGTTTTCAATATATATTCTAGGGAAAATACATATCATCTGAATCATAAAAACTTTAAAATGTCTATCAAATTAACAAAAAGATAAATAGATACCATTCTGATCTTATTTATAAGTTTATTTTAACCAAATCTCTTATACCAAGGAGAAGTAATTAACTCAATGACTATGAGATAAATTTTCAACTTTGTCCTCATTTGTGATTAGATATTTTTCAACTGTTTCTTCTCTTTCGATCTTCATGGGTACAATTAATATGAATAAAATTGCCATGATCTCACGTCCAATTTTTTTCTTTTTTCTTTTTTTGTCAAAATGAACTTATAAATAGGATCGAGTGATAATCCGATAGGAATCAAAGATTTTAAAGTTTTGAGTGTTGACAATTTGTGTATATAAATTAGCAATTTGAGTATAGAGATTGATAATTTGAACTTTCCAAATTAGCATTGTGTATATGCAGGTTGCTAATTATCATTCTTAAGTTTACATTATCATACTTAAATTGTCAACACTCAAACTTGAAAATATCATATTCCTTTACAGATTATCTATTTATTCTTTTACTAATTTAATAGACATTTTAGGATATTTTTTTCCTTAATTCAAATGATATTTTTTATTTTTTTTGGTTATTCCCCATATTTCAAGTTGGAAATTTGCTGTGCTAAATTATTAATGATAATAAAGTCAAGGTCATAGTTTTTTTTTTTTTTTTTTTTTTTTTTTTTCAAGTTGGAAATTTGCTGTGCTAAATTATTAATGATAATAAAGTCAAGGTCATAGTCATAGATTTGAGTCTGACTCAGAAGAACCATAGTGCTAAATTTCATCCACATTCACGATTCCAAATGTCGCGATTTCACCAAACCACAGGCCCAACAACTCCCAATCTCTCCCGTCTCTACGACGTTCATAGAATAAAGAGCCTTCCTCTTCTCTAACGTGACCACCATTAACCCCTGAATTCGATTCTCAGTCTCTCTCTCACGGTTTCTGGGTGCGAGAAGAGAACGGAGAGAAATGGGTAACATCAAGAGCGAAAACTCATTGCTTGAGGATCTCATCAAGAAGGCAGGTGGTTGTGCGGTCATTGACGGAGGCTTCGCCACCCAGCTTGAACGACATGGGGCAGCCATTAACGACCCTCTTTGGAGCGCTCTCTGTTTGATCAAAAGCCCTCATCTCGTCAAGAAGGTCTCTCTCTCTCTCTCTGATTCGTCGTTTTTATTTTACCATTTTTGTTTTGTTCTCAATCTTTGATTGAAAATGGGTTTGTTTGTTTAGGTTCATTTCGAATACTTGGAAGCCGGTGCGGATATTTTGGTGACTTCTTCTTACCAGGTAGGTTTTTGGGCTTGATTTATTTGTTCTGTTTCCCATTGTATCTTAGGAAACTGTAGGGGGGAAAATCTGTTTTCTGGAGTGTTTCATGGCCAACAAAGTTTCCTGGGTAGTGACGCGTTTGTGGACTAGTATATAGATTTATTCATCTGCTATTACAATGACTATGCAATGCGGCCATGATTATGTTTGAGGTTGCTATAAAACTTATCTGAAACGTTTGGTACAAGCACGCAGCCTATAGAACACATTAGATTTTCTTGTTACAGCAGTATTTCTTAACTAATACGAGAATTGGTCGCCCCTGCTTTTCTATTCAATGGGAATGGTAGAGGCCTATGTGGCATGAATATAGGAGATATATTCTCGTATACATGTATGTTTCTTAAGCCATGTACTGAATCAAGCTGCAAGATTCTGCTTGCATTATCTACTTACATTGCTCAAGGAGACCTGAAATTGATGTTTGAAATCTTTATAACCTGATTGATATAAATGTTCATAGTTTTCTTAGAAACTTCTCTATAATTTTAGGCCACCCTTCCAGGGTTTGTGGCCAAGGGACTGTCCATTCAAGAGGGGGAATTACTGCTAGAGAGAAGTGTCAAATTGGCCGTTGAGGCTCGTGACAGTTTCTGGAATTCCATTAAGAAAACTTCTGGACATAACTATAGAAGGGCTTTGGTTGCAGCCTCAGTTGGAAGCTATGGAGCTTATCTTGCCGATGGCTCTGAATACAGGTGCTTTTGTGCTCTGTTTCAGCAATTATTTTGGGTAGTTTAATATTTTTGCAGAATTTAGACATGCCATTCTTTTCTTGCAGTGGTTGCTTTGGACCAAACGTTACTTTGGAAAAGTTAAAGGAATTTCACCGCCGCAGATTGCAAGTTCTTGTTGAGGCTGGTCCAGATTTGCTTGCCTTTGAAACCATTCCAAACAAACTTGAAGCTCAAGTATGTTCGTCCTCCAATCAATGGTTTTCTTTGAGTAATGTACATTACAGTTAAGTAAATGTAGGAATCCTTGCAAAAATGAAAGCATTCAATAATTCAGAAAGCACATATCCTATTTTGTAAAACCAGCAAGATTATCATTCTTATGTTCAGCATCCTTGAACTTGCAATGACCAAGAAAAGGAAAAATCCTCCAATCCATGATGAACAAAACACGGCATTAAGTTTTATTATCTTTTATTTTCTCTGTTTATATAATGATTAGTCTTATCTATGATTTACCTTACTTCCCTGCACAATGTTGATTTCAGTTGACAATACTACCTTCCCCTCAATAATTTTTTAAGTCGATCGTGAAGATCAATTGTGCTAAATGTTTTGAAATTTCTTGATTTGCCATAGGCATTGGGGAAATTCAAAGCAACAACTCTAATTCTGAAGCTGGCTCCATGACAGAATTTTTGATATTAAGTTCCGTCTTAAACATTGGTCAATGTAATAAATGTTTAGTTTTCCTGCGTACAACCTACCTAAAGGATTTTGTTGCCTCTATAACTTCTACAATAAGCATTATGATATTCTTTTAGGTGAAGCAAGAATATACAGAAAATAAATCGGTCTTGATTCTTTTCTGATCTGACAGGTTATCTATCATGACTGGAGCATTTTTCTAATATACTGGTCATAAATTTTGTGAATGAGTCCAAAGATCTCGAACACCAAACCCATAGATGATTGTTAATGTTTAATTACTGATTCCTACCCTTTCAAGTTCAACATTTTCTTTACCTTATACAACTTATGAGGTTCTTGTGGGTCTCCTTTATTGATGAAATATATTGATCTTCAAGAAAAATATATTTGCAGGCTTGTGTTGAACTGCTTGATGAAGAAAACGTCCAAATTCCATCTTGGATCTGTTTTACTTCTGTTGATGGTGAGAATGCCCCCTCAGGAGAGAGCTTCAAGGAGTGCCTCGATGTAATAAACAAGAGTGATAAAGTGAATGCGGTTGGTATAAATTGTGCACCTCCCCATTTTATGGAAAACCTCATCTGCCAATTTAAGCAGGTATTGAGACTTATTGTTTTTAGGGTTAAGATACAAATTTGGTCCCAAAGTTTTTCAGAATAAATGGAGCAATGTTGCTTCTTACTGTTAGAAAGTTAACTGTCAACATCAATCTTTTAACGGTCAATGTTAGTTTTTTAATGGTGTGGGGGAAATATTGCTATATTTTGAAACCTTCGAGTAATATTAAACCTGAAAAAAACTTTTGGGACAAATTTACACCTTAACTCTTATTTTTATCAGGTAGAGTTCTTCACAATAAATTCTTAAGAGTCAATCGATGAAGTGTTGATTGACTGAGTCAATCTTAAACAAATATATTAACATGACTGACAAACTTTTCAACAGGATCATCAATGTTTCTTCATAAAGTGGTTTCCTCTATTTTTTTGTATAAAGATCTCTACTTTAGAAAGGCTTTATTATCTGCCATGACTGAATGAAATGGTTAAAATATCTTTCTGCAGTTGACAAAGAAGGCAATCGTTGTGTATCCTAACAGTGGGGAAGTATGGGATGGTATAGCCAAGAAATGGCTGGTAAGTCAGTTTCCCTCTTTCTCTCTCCCACAAACGGTAATTACTAATTAAGGAATGATTTTTAAGTAAACCCAATTTAGACATTTCAAGTCAATGGCCAAAAAAAGGTCAACGGGAGATTGATGTCTAGTTAGTGGGACCCATTTAGTGTTGTGTTGGTGGGCATACTTAAATTACTGAGTAGTATGTATGAATCCCGTGTGTTTAACATTGGCAGCCATCAAAGTGCTTTGATGATGACAATATTGAAGGCCAAGCAAGACAATGGCGAGATTTGGGAGCCTCGATCATAGGAGGTTGTTGCAGAACGACACCTTCCACCATTGAAGCCATATCAAAAGCTTTGAGAGAAAAATAGAGCTTGCTGGTCTATTTGTTTGTCTCAAAGAACAGCGACATGTTTTGTAGGGTTTTCTATTTTGTTGCATCAAAGGAATTTTGTTTCTTTTTCCTTCTCACTTTGCATAAATTACTTGAAGAAAGGAATTTGGACAATTCAGAATCAGGAATACATGAATGATATTAATCCAAGTGTAGCCACCTGAGTTTTGATTTACTCTACAACTTAATGTTTTTTTGGGTGAAAACTCAATGACTCCCCAAGTCATTTTAGACTCGAAGACTAATCTATGTTAGGCTATGATCGTTTAGCCGTTAGAGTTAAAACGCTTCCCGACCGTACAACTTTATTTTATTGGTCTGTTGCATAATGAGAATTTTGTAAATTAGGCCTAAGGCCCTTGGATCTAGTGTGGCACATGAGGATTGATCGATCCTAGTGTTAAGCGTGACGCCTGCCGTCTAAATTATAAAAAATAAAAGAATTTTGTAAATTAGTACATCCAGGAACAACAAATGTGACGATGCCAAACTATATTAAGCTTCTCTTTATATGAATCTTTCTTTCGTTTTTAGGTCGAGGGACAATTTTGCTTTTGAATTTTATTTTTGGGGGTTGGGGGGGGGGGGATTTGTTGATTGTTATCCTAGTTAATCTTGACCGATTATTGACTAAATGTGATGAGTTGGGAGTCTACATGTCATCCATGTTATTTTTGTTAAAGTGTAAATCTACACCGGAAAATGATATGTCGTCTACTTCATCTTTTCTTAAAGTGAAATTTAAAACTTCTGTGACAAATTTATATCTTAATAAAAATATTATAGATAACATATAGTATCGTTCGCCAACATATTTAGTTAACTAATGGTTAAAATTAATTGGGATAAGCATCAGTGCAAAATTGATCACTTTTTAATACTTCTATGACAAAATTGCCTGTGAAAACATTTCTGGGCAAAAAATGCCGTTAACCTTCTTTCTTTTGTAATCACTCGTGACTTGTTGAAAAATTCAAAGAAGATTGAGAAATATGAGCATGGATTGGCCCAAAATTAAGGGGGTTAAGAAAATGTAATCCCAAGCTTTCATATATATACAGAAATAAGAAACAGAAAATATTAAAATGCACTGAAACAGAAAATGGCAAGAGAATAATGAGAAAAGAAATCGAAAAATGAAAGAGGAAGAAGAAAACGCAGAAGGAGATGGTGAATGGGCAACATGAAAATGCATCGAAGAGCTAAATGTTGAAGAAGGAGAGAGAGAGAGAGAGGGAGAGAGAGAAGATTCTAAATCCAAAAGAGAAGAGGACAAGAGAAACAGAGAAGGAGCCAATGGAAGGATTTGGTGAAACATCTTCATCGCCGCATAATACGTGGCGCTATCCCACATCGATTTCTCTGCTGTTTTTTTTCACCCACATTCCCATAATATGAGCCTTTCTTTGTTCTCTTGTGACTTCCTCCATCCCACACCTTTCAAATTTTCATAATAATCACAACAAGGCCCTTTTTTTAATTATTTGGTGTAGTAAGTAGGATATTCCTCAGTAATATATACATTCAAAACAAAAGTGAATATAACCCTTCTCAAATTTCTCTTCTAAGTATACTTTTCAGGATTTAGATTTATATTTATGATCTCATTCTTATGGAGATAAGATCTCTTACCACCTTAATTAATATCCTATTAGGTTATATTGAATTTTGTTTATATGAATGAAAATGTTGATAATTTTTTATTAGGTACTCCCTCCGGTCCTTAATATAGTTAATAATTTTTTATTATCAGGTACTCCATTCAGTCTTAATATAAAGCCTAATTGGAGAGTTGATTTGGGTCCTAAATATAATACATATTTATCATATTTGTCAATCTTTTTAAGATTATCCTTATGAATGTTCCTTCAACAATAATCAAATAAATAAGAAAAAGATGGAGGAAATTAAGGTGTTTTAGGGGGAAAAAACATGTTATATTAACTAGCTCTCTTAATTCAATCAAATTAGTTATAGGTCTTATATTAAAAATCGGAGGAAGACTCAAATATCATCTCACAATAATATAAATTCTATAAAAAAAAAAAGTTGTATTATTTAAAAATAATCCAACTCTTATTTACAAAGAATGCAACTCACTTTAATAAAAATGCATATAAATGAATTCTTGTCTTGAAAAAATCAGTTGATGTATTTTTCTTTAAAATAAAGATATTTATTTATTTATTTTGTGAATACTAGGAGTATCTTATATCAGCATGGAGACTAGTAATCTTATTTAGGATATAAAAGGCAAGAAAAATGGCCCCTAACTAGCTTCCCAACTAATATTTACTTTATAGTTTATACAAAACACAAGTTATCCTTAAAATGATCAACAACAGAAAGTAGAAATATAAAAAAGCATGGTAATAAAATAAAATATTCACATTCCAATATATTGCATGTGGATGTCTGTTTGCACAATATTCCCAAGTAATATTTCTTTATACTTATAAAAAACAAGTTATCCTTAAAAGACAATAGGAAGTGGAAATAAAAGTATGGTAATAAAATAAAATATTCACATTCCAATATATTGCATGTGGATGTCTGTTTTTTTCACAACAAGAGACAAAAAATTTTTTTTTTAAAAAAAAAAATAAATCAATAAAAAAAAGTTGATAGGAAGCTTTCCCAAAACTCATTAGTTTACATTTACAGAGACACAATCAAAATCACCTAACATTCAGTTCAATTATATATATTAATTATACTTTCCCATGTTCTGAACAGTAAAAAGTTTAATCTATAGAAGAATTAAACTATAATTAAAAGCAAACTAGTTCCTTTTCAAATTACCAGAATCTCCAAATCTTTTATTTCTTTTTCCCTAAGAAGAAAGAACTCAATTTTTTTACTTGATACTTAATTATTAATTAGAGTAATCTATTAGTGGCATGATAATTTCTAATGAACCATGTTCAAGAGGATTTCTTTTGTCAATATTAAAGCATGTGTTTGCCCATGTGACTGGATATCTCTCCCATTCAATGCATGATGCATCATTCTTTACTGGCAAAAAAATAAAAAAAAAAAAAGGGAAAATTTTGAGATTAAAAACAAGATTGTAAGATTATATTTTTCCTTTCATTAATTTTTTTTTTTAATCCTTTTCTCACATGACAGTGATTGCTCGTACCAAACCAGAAAGAATCCAAAGTCCTAATAAAATTATTATTTAACAACTAGTCTTTTGCACCGTCTAGCAATCAAAGCTACTCCTAGTTCGTGTAAAAGAACAATTATTATCATTTTTTTTAAAAAAAAAAAAAAAAAGATACCTCTTAATCTCTTATGATATTTAAAATATTAAGCTGTTTGACTCTCTAAAGTCGTTGAGAGTAAATTTTCAAATAGGATCTGTAGAGATAAATAATGAAGCCTTAGAGTATTAAAATTACCCTTTAAAAAGGAGTGTAAGTGAAGATCAGAATAGAAATCTGATCTTTTGCCAAAATATTTTAGAAACAAGTGATTGAGTGTGTGTGTATATGAACAAGCAACCCCAGAATTTGCAAAGGATAATGTGGGACGTTAAGAAAATTAATGAGTTTGAGAATCAATCAAATCGAAGAGGGCAGAAAAAAACAACCTCCCAAATTGACATTTTAAAGATCTTTTCACTGAATGCTTCAGATTTTGCAAGGCCCATTAATGGCCCTCATTAAAGTCTCAACGAGTGTTTATTTTCCCCTTTTATGATCTCTGCAAAAAACCCTTTTCAAGGACACTGAGCGAAGCAAAACAAACTCACCAAACAAAATTAGAAAAAGAATCAGAATTATTATTTTTTTATTTTTTAATGAAGTCAATGAATGAATAATTGCTTTGACATTGTTTTAGGTACAACTAAAAGGCATGAAGCTCTGCTTTTTCATTACTCATAATAAAATCTGCAGTTTTTTGCAGGAGAGGAAAAAAAAAAAGGATATGACAGAAAGGGATTCACATCGTTGCAGAAACCTACAGAGATTTTATGCAGTAATAAAAAAACAAAACAAAATAAAAAATATATATTTAAAAAAAAAATATTACTCTTTCTGAATTTTAACCTCTGTTCCTCAGCTTCTTCTTGCCTTCTATAGTCTATACACAACCAGAAAAATGAGAAAATGATGATGGTGATGACCAAACACAAACGCCATACATCTCTCTAAGAAAACCTCCATTGATGATAGAAAAAGAATATAAATGATTTTTTTACCAAAATACCCTCTTTTTTCCCTCATAATTAATCTTCATTCGGCGGATACAATATTATTGGGAAGAAAGTGATGAGAAAAAAGCGGGTATTTTGGATGATCTACAACAGAAAAAACACAGAGAAGAAGAAAAATCTAAGAAAGTGACTGAGAATCTAATAATTCTAAGTACTTGTTAATTGTGAAGAGGATCTGGGCAACTTGGGACTCTTCTCTTTGTTTCCTCAAAGCCCTTTTGGGATGTTTGGTTGGTGGCGGTGGGACCAGAAGTGTTCCTTCCATGGAAGAAGAAGTGCTTTTGGAAGAAACGATTCTTGTGGTGGTCGTCGCCCTCGTCGTTTGCGTGGGTGAATCTCACTTTGGCCCGAACATTTTCTGGGAATATCCGAATGGCCCCAACCAGAAGGCACGAAGGGTGGAAGTAGACCCATATCTGCAAAACCGAGAGGAGCAGAAGAAGAAGTAGTAGCGGAGAGAAGTGGAGGAGAGACTTGCCGCCGGCGGAACACATGGCCGGAGAGAAAGCCACATCAATTTCCGGAAGGAGATGCTTTTGGTTGTTGAAAATAATGAAACTTGACTTGGATCTTAATTTCTCTGATTTCTATACCACAGTGTGTTTGTGTTTGTGTTTGTGTTTGTTGTGGCCTTGCGGGGATATATTAGAGAGAGATAGGAAACCAAAAGAAGTCAATCGACGGGTCGCTATTTTGAGAGTGAGAGACAAAGAAGGGAGGTCCACAAGATACAAAACGGATTTGTATCTCAAATGAACCAATACGGTGTTATGTAGGATTTCTTTTTTTCTTTTTTCTTTTCTTTTTTCCTTCTTTTTTTAAAAGAAAACAAAGTGTATACCAAATCCAAATATGATAGGAAGGTAAAACTTTGAAATATTAGTTTCATTGTCCTTAAATATTGAGAGGGGAAAAAAATTTCATCTATGTTTTGCATTACAAAGAATAAAAATAAAATTTGGAAAAGCTTCCTCTTACTTAGAATTCAACACAATTTGAATTATATATTTTCTAACATAATTGATAAATAATTTTCTTAAAAGATAATAATAATTCACAAGTAATCTTGTTAGTTTGTCTCTCATTACAACAAAAAAAAAAATTACAAATTATTTACTTAATTTGGATCTTTAAAATTATTTATCTATCTAGTTTTTTTTTTTTTTTTTTTTTTTTTTTTTTTTGAAAAAAATTGATTAAGAAAAAATCTTAAGAGAAAGTGACAAAAAAATATCATTTAAATTTAAAAATTCTGTTGACAACAATAATAATAGTATTAACAAGAAACAGTAAAATAATTGACAACTCGTTTTATTGTTAAGTCACATATTTGATATTTTAAAGTTCAAGTAGTAGAATTTTTTTAAGTCTTAATCTCATTGTTTGAATTGATATACATATGAGTTACAAACAAAGTTTCGTAATAAAAACCAGAGTTAATATAATGCTTAGTTCTTATAGTTTGTTTTTGTTTTGGTTTTGTTTCATGTAGTTTCCAATCATAGATTTTGGTTTCTCAATTGCTTTCTGGGTTTTTATTAAAATATATGGACTAACATTATAAACAAAAAGAAATTTGAAGGACTAATACTTATAGTCTGAAACTATTGGGAGCAAAATCAAGATAAAACTAAATTATAAGACCAAATATTTTATTAACCATAAAACATTTAAAACTTAATAAAAAAAATTGTAATATGCTTTTCACTATGGGTTTCAAAGTATGGAGTGTGTATATATATATATATATATATCCTCATGTGTGTGGGTTTTTATTTTTTTGGAAAAAATGAAAGAGTTCAATAAGGGTGGAGGTAGGTAGGGCAGGTGGAGAAAGAAGCTCCGAAGAATGAAAAATTGTGTTGGCACTTGTGTCATTACTTTTAATTATACATGAAATAAGTTAAGTTTGTGGTGCTTATTTTATTAATTTGACAAAAAATTTCAGGGTATTCAAACCAGCTGGCCCTATTAGTAACTATGTGGAAGGGCAATATGGGTAACCTACAAGACAAAGACAAGGAATGAGGTGTGTTGAGTCATATTATATAGGTTTTGATGGCCAAGTTAATACCTGATTATAAAATCAAGAGACCATAATAGTATAATAGTATAATTAACGTAAATCGTACACTTACTATACATATATAATTATGTGAATGCGGTCGTTCAAATAGCAATAAGCACTGATGTTTAAGTGGACAGTTATAAATATATTACATCATCTAATCTTTAATATAAAAAATTAATAATTAATTTATGGATATTAAAAAAATTAGTTAAATTATCATGTGTAATGACTAAGAGTTAATTTCCCTGGCTACCTTTTCCAATTATATACATTGAAATTACTCTTAAGAAAATTTCTTTACTATACGTAAAATATACTTTAGGATAAAAATTATAAATTTAAAAGGTAAATTATATTAAAGTCTTATATTTAAATTTAAAGTACAGTTTAGAGAGAGTAGTGTATACTTAAAAAAACGATCAAACCTAATATAATTGGTACTTAGTTGAGTTTCTTAAGAATTTAGTCGAATTCGATCCTAATGATATGTATGGAAAGGATTTTGTGATCAGCACTAAAACTCCTTCAAAAAGTTTATAATGTACTACTATGGTCTTATTTATAAATCATTTTAACTAAATCACAAATATCAAAGAGAAGTAACTAGCTCAATAATTATAAGGTAAATTTTCAATTTTGTCCTCATTTATGAAGGGGAGTATTTTTCAACTCTTTATTTTCTATCTATTTTCATTGGTACAATTAATATGGGCAAAATTATCACAATCTTATTTACTACCTAAAAATGAAATTATAAATAAGACCAATTTTTTTAAATAAAATAGATTTATAAATAAAACTATAATGGTAAGAGATTAGTCACTGGTATTATCGGGAATATCTTAGCCCAAAAAAAAAAAAAAAAAAAAGGAGGTTGAGTTTCTTTTATCATCTTTTTCTTTATCTCTCATAATTTTGAATCACATCATCCAATTAATACAATCTCCATTTTCACTTTTCTCTCACTTTTCCAAATTAAGGGCACAAATGAGACCAATAAGAGAAAATGAAAAACAAAATAAGAAGAAGATCCCATTAAAAAAAAAAAAAAAAAAAAAAAAAAAAAAGGGGGGGGGGGGGGGGGATATTCATGTTCACAAACAGCAGCAGCATAGTAAACAGATACTCGCGGTAGAGTAGTACTAATACTAATAATAATAATAATAATGAAGCATGGGATTTTGGGTTTGAATAGGTGAATGTCGGTGAGGAAGAATTTCAAAGAGGTGGGGCCAGGGGCTTGGTTGCCATTTAACATAAATTATTATAATAATGATATGATTAACATTGAAAGTGAGTAATTAAATTAAAATTAGAGGGATGGGGGCGGGAATCACGGCAGCGTGCAGTGTGAGAGTGAGAGAGTGTTGTGTTGGGGGATGAAAGTTGACGTACGTAACAAGATACTCTCTGTTTTCCCTTCTTCTCTTGTTACTCTTACCACTAACATAATTTTCATGCAACTAATCTATATCACCATCTATTAATTAAACCCAATATCTTTTTGGCTTACTTTTACAAAAAAACAACTTTTACCTAGAGTGTCTTGAACATAATTGTCGCTAATAAAAAAATACATGTTTCTAACCAAAATAAAAAATAAAATACTTGGACTTAAACATAATATTTAATAGGAAGATAATGTTTAAAAAAAAATACTTGGACTATTGAATATTTGAATTAAAACATAGCACTTTTTAAATAAAAAAAAAAAATTACAAATCATAGCAAGCATGATATAAAATTTTTTTCTTAAAATATGTTAATCCCAAATCAAGATTTGAAAATGGAGAGTCGGTGTCAAATCTCTAGAGACTAGTTTGGGCTTGCATGAAAATGTTTCAATGTGAAAGTGGAGATATTGAGCAAAAATATTAAACAATGGAAGAAAGTAGAGCGACCATCACATCATGGCTTACTAGCAAGTAACTAATTGATAGCTCCAAATCCACGGGGTTTTATGTTTTTTTTTTTTTTTTTTGGTCAAAGGGTTTTGTATATTATAGGGGGGAATATCATTTCAACTTTAAAATCCTAAACCAATTATTTTCTCTTGATATGAGTTGTTAATTGCTACTTAAGTGTAGCTTATATTTATACTCTTGTAGTTAACAATACTAATTTGATATTTTAAAGTTTAAGTGATGCTTTTTTTTTTTTTTTTTTTGGTCTTTTCCCTTTTTTTATACTACCTCCCTCAATTTTACATTAATTAAATTCAATTAGTTTGTCTCACATTCAATTTTTTTTTTTTTTTTTTTTTAAAAAAATGCATCTACCATATAGTGGTATTTTCCTTAATCCTAAATATAAGTTATTTTCAATTATTATTTTATTTGAACGAAAAGTAAATTGCCTTATTAGAATGGTGATAAAAGTAAATAATTTTTTATGTTTTCCACTGATTACCACAATCAATAAATAAAAAGATATAGATGAATGGACCTGCCTTGAAAATACATAAGGGAACTTATAGGAAAACTAAATACTACATCATTTGAAATATACTCGTACTCTTTTTGATGAACGACATCACTTTTTCAATGTTTAGAGTGTTAAAATATATATATATATATATCAATAAGTGTGCTTATCAAAATTTGATATATAAGACATTTTTAATAGCCAAATTGCAATGAAACCAAGAAGAGATGGTAAGTCATAAACTTTGATTGAAAATGACAAAAAATAAATTCACACATATTTAAGAGATAAAACCAATAATTAAATCTCATAAAACAAAAAAAGGGAAATTGTATCAACTTTAAATAGGAGCAACTTTTAAGGAAATGTAATTAATACCCATATGGTGACTTTTACTTCCTTTTGAATAAAATGTAATTCACTTCTAACTAATTTACACATAATTATAAAAAAAATAAAAAATTATCATAAAATTTAAGTGATTTTCAAAATTATCCATATTAACTACATGTAACTCATGTTTTAAGCCAATTTTTTTTTTTTTTTTTTTTTTAAAAAAAAAAATTACATTGAACTCCAACATCATATTAATTTCTACTTTTTTTAATACCCTTATTAAATATGGGCATGTGTGAAAAAACTATTTAATACTCTTTAAAAATAACATCCATTAAACACAATTAAATAAGACAAAGGAGTAATAACAGTTTGAGACTTTATATGCAAGTATATTTTTAGGCCAGTGGTTTTAGACTTTGAGAGTGGTTTGAAACTTTATATTTAAAAACTGGAAGGAGTACTAAATATTAATCCAATCAAAAAATAAGGATTTAATGTTTGTTTTTCTTGTAGAAATATTTTTCCGACACAATCACATAAAAATGAGTGGGTCCCACTAATATTTTCTCTATCTTTTTTTTATAATGAGACCTACTCATTTTTATGTAAGTGAAGCAAAAAAAAATTTCTACAACAAAAATAAAAGCATTAAACCCAAAAAGAAATGACTCAAAAAAAAAAAAAAAAAAGAGAGGGGGAGAGAAAGGGTAGTACTGCACAGTAGTTGATTATTTCACCAAACTTCTCATGTTACAATTAATTAATTACCTTATTAAACATAATTAAATTATTAATTACTCTTCAAATGACTTATACTTGTGATCTAAGGCATTCTTCTAAAAGTGACTTACTTGTACTCCTTTGATTTTTTTCGATCTTTATTATAAAAGAGAACATACAAAAAGTCAAATCAACTAACAATTAAGCATTAATTACAAACAAATAAAAATCTTTATTATAAGCATTAAAATCAATAAAGTTGCCCTACAATTGAAGTAACTTCCAATATTACCCCTACTAATTACACTAAACTCTAATATTATACTAATTATTACTCTCACCCACTACCCTTATTAATTAGGGGCATATATGGAAAACAATAATTAATACTCATTGAGAACAAGAAAATGCTTTATAAAAAGGACTAAATACTTTTACTAGTTGGTGACTTATAAATTATAATAAGGACCAAAGAGAGTATATTATATTGTGGCCAAATGGAGTAATCCCTCTCTTCCTTTATATAGGAGCCCGAAATTTGAATTGTTTTAGTCCTTTTAATAAAAGTCAAACAAGAGTTGTCTAAATATTTAATGAGTTTTTTTCATTTTTATCTCTAATTAATTATCTGTATTACATTAATTAAAATGTTGATGGTGCTTATTTTTACTTTATTTTTCTCTCTTACTCGCCCTTCATAAATAAGGGTATATTTCAAAAACAAAGTTTATTTGAGATATACTTATTATTTTAAACTAATTTTAACCATTTTTTAAAATTATTTAATTCAATTATTGAGTTATTATAAAAAAGATTGGAGGGAGTAATTAATATGTACCCGCCTTTTCTTTTTCTTCCTCTATATTCACATGCTCTTTACTCTTTGTTGCCGGGGGATGCTTTTCCCATCTGGGACCGTCCAAATGGGATCCGGACTTATTTTTCTAAGATACCCTTATATAAATTTTTTACCTTATTTTTTTTACATCTTTTTTTATTTTTAAAAAAAATAATTATTTTAATGGGTAGAGAATCTAAAATAAAGATAATTTTTTAACTAACATATTTTTAAATAATGGTTTTTTCATTTAAAAATTGACTGTTAAAAAAAAAAATCTAAACGGTTCAGATCCGAAAAAAAAAGCTCTCCCTACCTATCTTAGGATAGGTAAGCAAACTACTTCCGTGGTTGGGGGCAAGAAAAACTTTTCATTATTAATATAAAAGTTGGTTAAAACTTGAAAATTCTCAATATCATTTATCTTCTATATAAATTCGGCTAATGTCCTCTCCTGTCCTGTCCGCCAATTAAAAGCTAATAATGAGTGGAAAAGTGCCAAGATACGCAGAGCCCCCCAAAGGATTTCTGACATATTTTATGGAGATGATTTCATCTTATTTTTTGAGTTGGTGTTCAAGGAATATGTTTGCGTAAGTCAAGATAAAATTACGTTTGTATAAGTTGAGATAAAACTTTTCTCATATACTTACTTTATATATCATAAATCATGTGAGAAATCAGCTTCTATTAATTACCCAAACAAACACTCAAGAGGTTAACATGCCAAAATATACTCATCTTTAGCCCAAAGTATTTTTCTTAGCACATACTTTAGCACACGGGCTGATCCGAGGAGAGATAAGTCAGTCATCAATCAACAAGTTCTCTCTTCTGTTGAAAAGAGAACTTCAGCTTGGAAGGCAAAGCTTCTATCTCAAGCTAGTCGTCCGTCACTACAAACTTTTACATTCTATCTTGTATTAAGCTTCCACATCACATTTTTTACAAGGTTTTGCCAAATGCACAATAGGAGATAAAAAGAAACTTCACCTTCTCAGTAAAAATATACTCTTTCTTGCCATTAACCAAGAGGATCTTGGTATTCCACATACTAGAGTAGTTAATCAAGCACTTTTAGCCAAACAGGTTTGGCAGATCCATAATGCCGATGACTCTTCACTTTTGGCTTCCACCTTAAAGATGGAATATGTTGATTGATCACAGTACTCAATTATATAGTATCAAAAAACATTGAATTCCTCGTGACTTTGGGAAGATATCATTAGTTATATGCCCTTCATTATCAATAAATTTATATGGCAATTTGGTAATGGATTCTTAGTTTGCAATTCTCACCTTTTGTGGTGGCCCATGCAATCTGGGCAAGCTATACAACTCAATCTTTATTTTGTAGCTGACCTGATAGGCTGATACCACATGCTCTTTTTTCTTTCTTAAACCCTAGTTAACAGAATATCTCACTTATAAGATCTATTTTATTGATGCTATTTTAAAGACTCAAATCTCTCTTTTAGATGGCCCTGAAAACTTTATTGGTCTAGCCATTCCTCTTGTTCTTAATTAGTGAAGGAAGGATTTAAACATTTTCTAGTTTCTACCTGCGCTCTCTCTAATACTTTAAATTCGTTTTAAAAGTTCCTATGGTTCATCTCACTTTCCAAGAAATTTCCTGCTTTTAATCTGAAAATTATTTCATAGACCTTTACCATCTGTCGATATTCTTCGTTTACATCATCTAAATTTGAATGGACACTATCATTAATTATTCTTGAAGTAGACTTATAATAAGAATTAAAATTCTTTTTCAAACTGAACTTATTAAAAGAACTAAGTGATAACTAGAGCTCGGAATTAAGGTCGGACTTTGAAGACCCTTTCGGGCTCAAGGTAAGAAAAACGCATGTTTTTTAAAGCCTAACACGAAAACATGCCTAAGTCTTCAAAGCTATTTTTCTAAATTTTAACTATTTTTCCGCCTTTTTTTAAAAGAAATGAAATTAGTAAATTACAACAATTAAGGTTCTAATTTATTAAATAAATGTTGTTAACATTAAATAAATTAGATTCATGTGAAATAAATTAAGTGAAAAATTTTTATTTTTATTTTTGGACCGTTAACCAACTAGACCGTATTAACTACTCCATCTATCTTAAATATAAGACAAAATTGATTTTTTTTGAAAATACTAAGAAAGCTAATTAAACTATTTTAGAGTATTTTTTTTTTTTCCTCCAACCTAATTAGTTTGACTAATAAACTTACATATAATCTAAAGATACACAATATATAATATAATTAAATAATTTATTTAGCTTCCTTAATCTTTCAAAAAAAGTTAACTATGTCTTATATTTAGAACCGGAGGAATATTAACTAGTAATAATAAATAAAAATCATACGAAAAATGACAACATATATATAATAGTCTAGTCTTCAAAATGTTCTCACTTCAAGTTGCTTTAAGAACCTACCCCTTCTAAGACATAAATAAATAAAAATCAATTATGCAGCAACAACTTCTTAAAATAAAAACTTGGCAAAAAAAAAAAAAGATATAAATGAGCCTAATGGGTTGGCCCTTAGCCCTACAAGCCCGGTCATTTCAAACCTTGACCTTACAAGGCTGACCCTTTTTAGGCACGACTTCACATTTGGAGGCTTTATTTTGTAAGCCCGACCCTTGAAGGGTCATGGTTTAAATACGATTTTCCGGCTCTAGTGATAATACTTTTTTGTTATAAAAAGTCTTACAAATAATAGAAACCATGATAGAAAAAATTTCCTAAAATATGTTAATCCCAAATCAAGATGTGGAGATGTTGAGTCATTGTAAAATCTATAAAGACTAGTTTGGACTTGTATGAAAATTGTTTTAATGTGAAAATGGAAATATTGAGCGAAAATATGAATCAATTGAAGAAAGTAAAGCGACCATCACATGCAAATGACAAAGAGACATAGCTTACTAGCTAGTGGTATTTGAGAGCTCCATATCCGAGGCTTCATTTTTTATACTACCTCCCACACAAGGGCAAAAATTACTTTGCTAAATATTTTTTTTAAAAAGTTTAGATTAGTTAAATTCAATTAGTTTGTCTCACATTCAATTTTTTCCCCACAAAAGTGCATCTCTCAGATAGCGGTATTTTCCTCAATCCTAAATATAAGTTATTTTTAATTATTATTTTATTAGAAGTAAAAATTAGTTGCCTTGTTAGAATGGAGACAAAAATAAATAAGTTTTTATGCCAACCATTAATTAACACAATCAATAACAAAAGATAAAGATGAATGGACCTGCCTTGAAAATATTTAAGGGAATTCACAGGAAAACTAAATATACTACCTATTTGAGATATAAGACTTTTGTAAATGATGGGCATCATTATTGATTTTAGATTGTAAAGAATTTTTGCCTTTATTATTAAGTGTGCTTGTCAAAATTTGAAATATAAGACATTTTTAATACCCAAATCGCACTGAAACCTAAAAGAGATGGTAAGTCATGAATTTTTTTGAAAATGAAAAAAGAAGTAAATTCATAAATATTTAAAAGCTAAAACCGTAATTTGAATCATAGAGAGAGAGAGAGAGAGAAATTGCATCAAATTTTAAATAGTACCAATTTTGGAAAAATGTAATTAATATCCATATGGTGACTTATATTCCCTCTTGTGTCAAATATAAGTTATTTCTAATTAATTCACAATAACAATATAAAAAAATAAAACAAGTTAAATTTGTCCTAAAATCGAAGTAATTTTTAAAATTATCTTTATTAACTACACTAAACTCATGTTCTAAGACAATTTTTTTTAAAAAAAAAAATTATACTAAACCCCAATATCATATTAATTTCTACCCTTTTATGCCACCTTTATTAAATATGTGCGTGTGTGAAAAAAAATAGTTCATACTTAATACTCTTTAAGAGTGACATCCATTAAACACAATTAAATAAGAACAAAGGAGTTCGAAGGCAAAAAACAAAAAAACAAAAAACATAAGACCAAAGGAGATTAAGGGTTTAAGACTTTATATGAGTGTGTGTTTGGACGATGGTTTGAGATTTTATATTTAAAATAGGAGGGAGAATTAAATAGTAATTTTCAAAGAAGAAAGGAAATGACTGAATAAGAAAAGGTAGTACTTTCTACGTCATGAGAGCTCAATATTCATATTACATGGTTTAAGAAATTGGTTATATTGAAAAACATTTCCCATGTTGTAGGAGAAGTGTATTATCATGTCACACATACATAAAATAGTGGGATCCACATATATATATTCCCACCATTTCATGTGTGTGTAGGAATCTTCTTCTTCTCATGCAACATGAGAAGTTTAAACCCCTTGGTTAAAAGTAATAAGTTCCTCTGAAATAAACATTATTTTTATAAGTATGCTCTTACTTATGAGGAGACAAGTAAGAGGTAGGAAATGAGTAATAAATAAGGGATAATAAGAAAGAGGATATAGAATTGGAAGAGTATAAAAGAAAATGAGGAGAGAGAAAAAAATCCACTTTTTAATTAATGCCATATATAAATGATTTATAAGAGGTAAAAATAGAAAAAAAAAATCATTAAATATTTTTCAATCTCTTATAAAAGAGACTAAGACAATTCAGCAAGAGAGAGTAGTGCACAATAGTTTATTATTTCACCAAACTTCTCATGTTATAATTAAGAGCGAATGAGCGATTTTACACGAAGTTTCCTCTAAGAGCGCTCGGACCACGAAGTTTTTTGAGGAGCAAAAATACACACGCGAGTTACGTTTTGGGAGCGCTTGGCCACGGCCGTTAGTCAACCGTTAGTTGACCGTTAACTTGGATGGAAGACTGACTTGGCGCTGACGTGGCGTTGACTTAGACTGACACGCTGACATGGATGATGACGTGGACGCTGACGTGGAATAAAAAAAATTCAAAAAAATTAGAAAAAATTCAGAAAATTAGGAAAAAAAATTTTAAAAAAAATAGAATTTTTTTTAAGTAAAAAAAATTAGGAAATAATTAGAAAAAAAATAAAAAATAAGTATAAAATAATTAGAACAAAATTAAAACAAATTGAAAAAAATTAGGAAAAAAATTCAAATAATTAAAATAATTAGGAAAAAATTAAAATAATTAGAAAGAAATTATTTTTAATTTTTTCCTAATTATTTTAATTGTTTCCTCATTTTTTGAATTTTTTCGATTTTTTTTTCAAATTTTTTAAATTTTTTTTCAAATTTTTTTATTTTTTTCCTCATTTTTTGAATTTTTTTAAATAATTTTTTCAAATTATTTTGAATTTTTTTCAATTTTTTTCTAATTATTTAAATTTTTTAATAATTTTAATTTTCCTCATTTTTTAAATTTTTTAAAAAAATTTCTAATTTTTTTCCTAATTTTCTGAATTTTTTCTAATTTTTTGAATTTTTTTTTTTCCACATTAGCGTCCATCAGGATCCATGTCGATGTGTCAGTCAAGTCAAGATTCCATCCAAGTTAACGGTCAACTAACGGTTGATTAACGGCCAGCAAGGTCTGGCGGGTGCTCTAAAAAACGTAACTTCGTGTTGCATTTCTTTGCTCCTAAAAAACTTCGTAGTCTTTGGATCTTTCTTGAGAGGAAACTTTGTGTGTAAAATCGCATTTCCTTCAGCTCTATCATTAATTATCTCATTAAACACAATTAAATCAGTATGTACGAAACATAGAAAAACGATCCACGACAATGTCAACCAATTAATATGTGCCATGCCTTTATTTATTTTTTTCCCTCTATATGTTCACGTGCTCTTTACTCTTTGGTTGCCAAGTCCAACTGGTTGGGGAATTGGGGCAAAAAGGGGAGAAAAAAAAAAAGAAAAGAAAACTTCTCATTATTAATATGAAAGTTGGTTAAAAAGTTCTCAATATCATTTATCTTCTACTTCCACTTGTCGTTTTTATAAAACCTCAAAAATTAAATTACTATAATCTTTTTTATAAGATTTGATAATAATTGTCGAATATTTAATGAGTTTTTTTTTTCCTAGTTTTACCCCTAATTAATTTTAGGGAGAATTATAATAAAGGACCTAAGAAAAATAATATTTATTAAGAAGGACAATAAAAATGGTAATTACTTTGAAGGACTAAAACTTAAAACATTAAAATAAAAAGACTAAATTACCCTTGGTTCTACAATTTTTGCGTAAAGGTAAGAAATCCAAAAAAACATTTTACTTTTACAATTCCAAGTCTTCATGCTTACCGTATATTGCCTTAGGTCTTGAAAAGAGATAAGTTCAAAAAAAAATTCATAAATTCATAGAACACGGGGGCGGGAGGCCTGGGAGATCTTTGTCAACGGAATAACCTACGGTTCTTCCACGGAGAGATAAAAAAATACTAATAGAGACTCTAACTTACATATTCCGGATTCTCGATTTGATCTCTATTTATCATTTTCAATCAATCACTTGATTCGATTTAATTAGATATAATATAGGAAATCTAACCAAGGACAATTTAGTTTTTTTATTTTAATGTTTTAATTTTGGTCCTTCAAAATAATTACCATTTTTATGGTCATTCTTAATAAATATTATTTTTCTTGGGTCCTTTATTATAATTTTCCCTTAATTTTATATTTTGTATTAATTAAAATGTTAGTAATACTCATATTACTTTATTTTAAACATATTTATTATTTTTAACAAACTTTAATTGCTTTCTTAAATCATGTAATTTTGTTATTGGGCTCTTATAAATAAGATCAAATGGAGTATATAAATTCGACTAATGTCCTCTCGTAGGAGTGTTCTCAGGACAGGACTGGATCAATAAATCCTATTCCTAATCTTGAAAAAGGATCATGAAGGGAAATCATTCTCGATCCCAAAAAATTCTTGTCCTGATCTGGATCGGGATTTCCCAAGTTGAGATAAAAAATTCTCGAAAATCTCAAAACATGCAATGCTTTAGAATTTATATGAAACACAAAATCTATCCAGTAATAATTCAAAAATTATATCAGCTTCTCACTTAATTTGTAGCATAAATATAATGATTTTGGTTTGAAGTCTTGTTTACTCACCCAAAAGTCATTTAATGACAAATCTCATTCACTACATTATATAATCAAAACTCTAAGAGTCTAATACATTAGAAAATCAAAAGGAGCCTACCTACATGCCTAAAGATTGAAAGACAAATCAATGGGCTTCATTTCTTCAGGATTAGTCTTATACATTGACATAATTAAATAAACTAATCAATGTTGTTATTAATCTATGAAATCAAAACAACACCCCACACACACGTAAAAACCATATCCTGTCTGTTAGGTGTGTTGAGTCATGAGTGTCGGCTGAGAAGTGAGAACCAAGCCTCATTCTTGATTCCAATCCCAAATTTTTTTTTCCCGATCCTAAATCTTCTTGGGACGGAAAAATCGCTCCAGGCCGGAACGAGAAAACTTTAAAGCCAATTAGAAGCCAAGAATGAATGAAAAAAATCTCAAGATATGCCGAGGAGCCCGAAGGATTTCTCTTATATTTTATGGAGATTATTCCCCCCCCCCCCCCCCCCCTTTTGAAAGTACCACTGCTCAGAGATTTCAAGCAATCCGAATGGTTTTAGACAGGAACTACCAATTAATGATTAGTACAAGAGGTTGACATGTCAAAATTGGGATTGGCTACTTTCTAATATACTCTTTTCCTTTTTTTTTAAATTATTATTATTATTGGATTAACATCTCAATAGTCCAAATTTAATATCTTATAAACATTTTATTATAATAATATTACATAAAAGATATAAAATTTATAAAATTATAAAAATTTTATGTTTTATGTTTTAAGTAAAATTATACTAAAATTTTTATAATATGTTATATTTATACAGTTGAAATCTTAACCTAATGATAGAAAGGAGAAAATGAGGGAAGAAGATGAGAATGAGTATTAGAGAGAAGCGTCAAAACCTACTCATCTCTAGCCCTAATGTTTTATATGCAGACAAACGACATTTTTCACAAGGTCTGGGGAATCACTCTTCTTCAAGCCTTGGGGCAATGCTTTGGCACATGGGCTGATCTGGGAGAGGTAAGTCACTTATCTATCAACAAGTGTACTCTTCTGTAGAAATGAGAACTTCAGCGTGTTCTTTGACCCCAAAAGGAGAAGAAGAAGGAAAAAAAAAAGAGAAAAAAAGAACTTCAGCGTGGAAGGCTAAGCTTATATCGCAAGCTAGTCAGTAGTCATATATCAACTACAAACTTTCACATTCTATCTTGCATTAAGCTTCCACAACAAATTTGTGAGAAAATTGATGTCAAATGCATTAGCTTCTTTGGGGGCACAAGCAGAGATAAGAAGAAACTTCATCTTCTCTGTATATAATTTAATATTTATAACACTTAATACGTAATAGTTACATTTAATGGTGGAAGTCGTGTAGGGATATATAACGTTTAAAAATAACAATTAATGATACGAACTGGTATGTATTTCAAGACAGAATTCTCAAAAACACAAAAAGAATAGTTGTAGTTAATATAACTATAATTTATTTATTAATAAAAGTGATAGATCTTTAGAGAAACAATCATCATCCATGCAAGCTAGATGAATACTATTCGGTCCTATTTATAAATCTCTTTTAATTAAATCACACATACTAAGAAGAAATAGTTAGCTTAATAATTATTGGGTAAATTTTCAACTTTATCTTTATTTATAAATGAGTATCTTTCAACTCTTTCTTCTCTCTCTATTTTCATTGGTATAATTAATATAGTCAAAATTGTCACAATATTATTTATTATTTTGAAACTAGACTTATAAATAGAATCAATTTTTTTTATTAAAAAAATTATAAATATAACTGGAGTGTATCTCTTAATCATATTTTGTTTGGCAGTCCCAATGCATGGGGCAATCAAAGTGGTTTGGATGCTTTTCCTCACGCCTACCAAATTTAGTTTTTCCTCAATTCCAAGCGTTGGATACCATTCTAGTTCTATTTATAAGTTCATTTTAACAAAATCTCACATACTAAGGAAATGTAGTTAACTCAATCATTATGGGGTAAATTTTCAACTTTGCCGTCATTTATTGTTGAATATTTTTCAACTGTTTCTTCTCTTCTCTATCTGCATGGGTACAATTAATATGAATAAAATTGTCACAATCTCATTTATTACATCAAATTGGACTTGTAAATAGGACCCAAATTTTTTAGTCAAAATAAACTTATAAATAAAACCAGAATGATATGTACTTTACCTGAAGAGATTGATGGTTGATCATCTGAACTCCTTTCAATTTTTCTTTTCCGAGCTACCGACTTTTATTAAGTTATAATATTATGCAGTTTACTATGCTAATTAATATCATTTTGTTTCTTTAAAAATATTATTATTATTTGTAACCTGGCCTGATGTATAAATGCGTGTCATCCATAGGAAGTCCAAGAAAATTATGAAAGGAGTGATATTTAAAAACAATCATTACACAATTTTTCATAAATAATGAATCCACAATATTCAACGAATTTTCTTAATTTGTATGATTAATTACCAAACTCTTGTATTCATGATTGATGGATTACTAATGTGGACGTGGATTCTCTATTTTTTTTCCTCCTCCTTTTCTTCTCTTCATCTCATCTTCACCTTTCAATTTAAAATTAAATTACACTATTTTATAAGAAATAAAAGATAAATGGTTAAAAATTGATCAAGACAATTTACGACTATAAACTACATAAAAATAGAAAAATAAGGATTTTATAAATATGAAGGAGACATATTTAAATATTAAATACATGAACAAAATTTATCAATAAGTATGAATTACTCTTAAAATGACTCATGATATATTAAAAAAATTCTTCTAAAAGCAATTTATATCACACTAGGGTGAGGAGTAGTTGAGTAGGGATGTCCAAGGACCGAGTCAGACCGGGTTGGAGGTCAACCCGAGGTCTGGCCCGATATGACTTCAGGTTGGAAAAATCAGCCCGAGGTCTGATCCAGTCTTGTATCAACCCAAGCTTGGACGGGGCCGCCGGACTAGCTAGGACGCTTGGACAGTCCAGCAAAGTCCATTTTTTTCACTTTTTTTTCCAATTTTTTTTTTTTTTTTTCTTTCTTGGGATGCAATATTTTAGCTATGGTTTCACCTGATTTTCCAAAATAATAAAAAATGACATAGTGAAAAGTGATTCCTATAAATTAAAAAGCACATTAGGATGTCCAAACTCCAAGAAGTTTGCTTCAATTAGGTATGGAAATAGGTCGTCGGGCCGGGCTTTGGCTAAAAAGGTCTGAGCTATAATGGGGTTAAAAGGCCTAAGCCTGAATGCAGGCTTTTTTTTTAGGCTCAGGCCTGAGCCTTTATAAGGTCTGAAGCCTTTTTAAAGGCTTACTTACAATGTAGGCCTTTAAAAAGGCCTCATATTGCAGACCTTGAAGGCTATAAATAGCTTCATGCACTTTGAATCTATTAAAATCTATATAAATATAAGAATGAAAAAAAATAAATATTTTGTTATTATATGATATAAAATATATATATATATATATAGATATATTTAATATGTAAACAGTCGCCTTAACAAAATAGGTCCGACCTTTTTATACATAAAGGCCTTTAAATAGGCCTTGGCCTGGCCTTTTTAACAAACAGGCCAGGCTTGACTAGGCCCTAAACAGGCCAGCTATAGGTCGCCTGATAGGGGTCTGACTTATTTCCACCCTTATGCTCAATGTAGTGGTGATTTACAACAAAAAAAAAAAAGGACCTCGAGTCGACTGCATCACCAGTGGGGTCTAAGCCCATAGACCGAAGGCTAGTCCAACCCGAGCAATTTGGTCCGGTCTGGTCCGATCAAATTTTCTTGGACCAGTTTTTTTATTGTGGGTCGGGTCAGACCAGACCAACCAGACCTCAGGTGTTTTTTGACAACCCTAATGAAGAGTGTTGCTTTTTACTATTAAAAATAAGGATACAGAAGGAAAAAAATATTTTATATTTAGTTAAAATTAATGAATCAACCCCTCGTAATTAAAGGAAATATATACTCCACGTACACATAAGAGAAAATGGAAGACATCGCAAAAGAAGTGGTTTGGAAGTGATTTAGATGTTTGACTTGGGAGGGTTCTGTACAGCACACAGCACTGTTTGACTGTCAGATCTCTTCAATAATATAAGATCTGTGTCCCCTCGTATCACCCCCCCATCCCTTCTATCATTTTGTACCTTCCAAAGTTTTCAATTTTTCATAGGAAATGACAAGCAGGATCACGTGGAAAAGAAATATGAAAATGACAAAGTGGTAGGGGTTTTTTCTGCCAAAAGGCCATTAGGCTACCAATCCTTTTTAATATATAATGTGTAAATAAATATATATAAACTAATTCTTTAAATTCGACTTAAGTTTGTTTATAAGTTTTGTTAATGAATTCATAATATTTTGTTAGGTTTTAATAATTTCCGTCTACCCGATGAAAAAATTTATATTATTAGTTTATTCACAAATATTGTTAAGGAATTCATAATATTTTATTAGATTTTAATAACTTGCGTTCACTCAATAAAAAAAATTATAAAATAAGATCATTCACAAGATTTGTTAAGGAATTAATGAATTTTAATTAGATTTTAACAACGTTGGTTTACTATCAAGTCATTCACAAGTTTTCTTAAGAAATTAATAACATTTCATTAGGTTTTAATAACTTACATTTGTCAAGTAAAAAAAAAAATCACACTATTAGGTCAATTCACAATTTTTGCTTAGGAATTTACAGCATTTGATTAGGGTTTGACACCTTTCACTAAAAGAGTCGCACTACTAGGTTTTAACAACTTGTTTTTTTTTTCTTTGGAAAATGAAAATTGTTAAAATCTAATGAAATATAGTGAATTCCTTAATAAAACTTGTGAATGACCTCGATAGTATGAAGTTTTTACTTAATAAAAAAAGTTATTAAAACCTAATCAAATATCTTGAATTCTTTACCAAAATTTGTGAATAACCTGATAGTGTAAGATTTTTTACTTGATAAACGAACGTTGCTAAAACCTAATGAAATGTCATGAAAACTTATAAATGACCTTGATAGTGTGAACTTTTACTTAGTAAATGAAAGTTATTAAAACTTAATAAAATTTAGTGAATTTCTTAATAAAACTTGTGAATAACATGACATAATAGTGTGAATTTTTCACATGAAAAACAAATTTTTTAAAAAATTTAATGAAATATCGTGAATTCTTAAACAAAATTTATAAATAGGCTTAGACTAAAGATCAAAAGTTTAGACACACACGATGTATATATTTGCATATTGTGTCTTTAAAGTCATTGGGGACCCAATGTCCACCAATTTTTTGGACAAACACCCCCACCACTTTAGGAATATTTATCCTCGACATAATATTCTTCCCACCGGTATATTCTCGTCGAAGCTCAGGTGGCGGTCAGCTGGCTGGCCATCAAAACGCCAACCGTCACCGCCAGTTGGTGTGGGTAATTTTTTTGTAAAAAATATCTAGAAAGACGTCTGTGTCATTTCTTTTAAATTTTAAAAAGAAATGGGTACTAACATTTCTTTGGTATTATCAATGTTCAAAACATCATTTTGTCATTTCCTATATTTAAAATTATTTTTGTGGGATTTTCCCAAAAATATATCGTAATACTAGTACTATTTTTATAGGGATAAGGGTCTTAAATGTCATGGAAGTTTTCGCTCAGGAGACTGATAAGACAGAAGTTTTTTTTGGACAAAAAATGTCACGGAAGTTCACAAAACGTAGCAATTTTGCCCCTCCGTTAATTTTGACCGTTAAGTTTAACTGAGTGCACACATGACATGCCACCTCATCACACGTGGCATGCCACCTCATCAATTGAAAGTGTCATTTTTGCCCCGAAAGTTTTCACTGAGGAGTAATTTTGCCCCAGAAGTTTACAAAACGTAGCAATTTTACCTTTTTTCGTCCCAATATTAAATTTGACTATTAAATCGGTCAAAGACCACACATGTCATGCCTTGAAAAAATCGAACTTGGAGTCGAGAAGAAGGAGATCCTTGAGATGTTGAGCTCAAGGCGCGGAATTTGTGAGGCGGTCAAAGGGATTGAAAGGTCTGTCGCAAAACCTAGAAAGCATCACTTATGATCTAAGCAAATGAAACACAAAACGGGAAATGAATTGTTTCAAAAATTGGTTTAGTAAAACAAATAAATAGTGATACTATTTATGTTTGTAGAGATCGATCATTTGCTTAGATCATAAGTGATGCGTCTTCGGGTTTTGTGATGCACTTTCACCCTTTGACTAGTTCGGCTTCACAAATTCTAGTCGCTTGAGCTCAACATCTCAAGGATCTCCTTCTCTGACTCCAAGTTCGACCTTTTCAAGGCATGACATATGTGGTCTTTGACTGATTAATAGTTAAATTTAATATTGGGGACAGAATGGCAAAATTGCCACGTTTTGTAAACTTTCGGGGCAAAATTGCTCTTTAGTGAAAACTTCCAGGGTAAAATTGCTCCTTAGTGAAAACTTTCGAGGCAAAAATGATACTTAACTATTTGATTGATGAAGTGGCATGCCACGTATGATGCACTGATTAAACTTGAGTTAAAATTATCGGAGGGCAAAATTGCTACGTTTTGTAAACTTCCGTGGCATTTTTGGTCCAAAAAAGACTTTCATCTTACCAGTGCTCCTGAGCGAAAACTTCCATGGCATTTAAGACCTTTATCCCTTTTTTATACTAGAATATATCATAATACTTTCAATATATGATTTACATTTTTTAAAAAAAAATACAATATAGTATTTTTAATATAAGAATATGTTGACCCATCAATATAATATATAAAAAAGGAAACCAAAAACCATTTATCCTATTGGTTTGGGAAAGACGAAAGAGCCATGTCCATAGCATAAAGTATGATATTCTGGCATAAAGGAGCGTGAGAAGGAAGGAGAGTTTGAAGAAGAGGGAGGTTGGAAAGGGTGATTAAAAGGGTATTACCGTATTTTTACAATTGGAACATATTACCCAAATGTCTGACGGGACTTCACTACAAATTGGATATTTCAAGAGATCTTTAAGTTGTGTTTTGTCTTGCATGAAACTTCAACACAATTTTCTCATTAACATGTCATCCAAACATGGTGACATTGGGAAGCTTAATAACAGAATATGAACAAGCACCTTTTCACCGGGGGATAAGAAAAAAATTAACCTGCGCTTTAGTCCACTGTAAATAAATGTTTATGGTATATAATGCTAGTGTGGTTGTTTATCATATCGTAGTTTTCTATTAGAACCTCGAAGCATTGTGACTCTCTGCACAGCCCACTCATGCGCCATGTCAGCCATATTAGGCACCATGTTAGCCGCAAGGCCTAGTCACCCGCATAGTCATCCAACACCACAACTACCAGGAAGGCACGCAATCCTAGTCATCGGCCCATCATCAAAACACGCCACATATGTCACAGTCCTAATCATCAGCCAAATCATGTAACACCCCCAAACACCATGTCAACATATCGTCCTAGTCATTGACAAAGTCACATGCGGGAGAGGGGTTTATCCACTAACTTCTCTCTCCACTAAATGTCATAACCCTTGTATCGTATTTTAATTGGCGAGATCTAATGTTGTGACAATATTATAATTTTATTATATTTGATATAAATTATATAATAATAATAATAATATATATTTACATGGCATGAATCTCACCCATTAAGACATAATCTAATAGTTGAAAAATTAAGTGAGGATGAAGTAGAGAGAGACGTTATCAACTACATGTTTAGTCATCCCACCTCACCCTACCATGTCAGCACACAATCTTAGTCATCAACCCATGTCATGGGCCATGCTTGACGCTCATCCTAGTCATCTGCCACCTTACCCAACATATCAGTTAATCATCCTACTTAGTGCCTTGTCATCATCCCATATCCATCATTCGTCATGTCAGCTTGCAGTCCTTGTTAATTGCCAGTCATTAGTCCATGTTACACATCATATCAGCCACACATCCTAGTCATTTGCCGAATCATCAAACTCCTCATCCACACCATGTCAACTACTCGTTCTAGCTGTGAGCCCATTCGTCAACACCTTCAGACGCCATGTCATCACTTCATCTTATTCATATGCCTAGTCGTCATACACATCAATTGCCATGTCATCCTATTGTCCTAGTCATCTCCCAAGCATCAATTACATCACACGTGATGTCAGCCGACCACCTCACGAGCTCACTCATCATCCACATCACTCGCCATGTTATCATTCTGTCCTACTCATTGACCCAATCATCATCCACACCACTTATTTGTCAGTTATATGGATACCAACATCGTGTGGATCGTTCAAAGGTATTTCGCTTTAGAAAAGAATGTCAATTAATAGCATTAGTGGGTTAGATATGGCCAATCTAGTTCAGGCACAAAAAATGAAGTCAAGCCGAACTAGGAAGCAATGAAGCATTAGCAATTTCCTCGATGGCTTTAATTGGGCTTCAGCGTCATGACATAACTTTGTGAAGTCACAATTAAAATAAAATAAGTAAATAATCTAATCTTCCCTATCAATTACAATCACTTATAGCAAGAGATGCTACTCTGTCACATTTTACTATTTTATGACTAGCGTATCACTGTATGAGTGACCTTGTAATGAGCTCAACAGATTAGATAATTTTATTACTTCCACACAGGAAAAATAAAAGAGAAAATCCTTTAAGGACATGAGAGACCAAAAAAATATCAAAAAAATCTCAGAAAAAAATTCTGATATAAAAAAGGTTTTAGAGAGTTATTAAAATCTACAGATAGAATTATTAATCCCCTATTGAAGGAATTGTTAATATGACCTTTTTAACATCAAAATTTTTTTGAAAACCTTTTTTAATATTTCTTGTTCTCATTAAATCTTAAGGGGATTTTCCCAAAATAGGAATCCTATTATTGTAACTTGCGTGGAAAAGAGGTTATTGTAATAAGCTTAACAGATCTGTGAAGATCCTTGTCCTTGTACCTTGTTGGTGGGCCAGAGAGTAAATGCATGCTTCCTTTTACTGGTCGTTTTTCCGTATTATGTCGGCAAAAATTAATATGATGTTGTTGAGACAGGATCGTATGGTTAAAATTAGTTACGGACAAGGACAGCTAATATTAATGACCCGAAATAAGGACGCCTACCACATGGGAAATATCAAAAGGTAAGGGTTGAGCTGTTCGCCTAAACACACCAAAATGTGGAAAATTGATGTAAATGTATTTAAGTTCCATCCTAATAAGCTACTCCCTCCTTTTCTTATTATATGTAACTTTTAACTAAATCTTACGGTTTGAAATAATGAGTGTGTCAAAATTATAACCTTTTTTCTTTAAAATAAAAATACTCTTTTTTATGAGGAGAGATGGGGAATAAGAAAATAAAAATGGTAAAAGTACTAGAACTTGAAATTAACATTAAATAAGGGTAATTAAGTAAGGGTAACATAGAAAAGTAAGAAGTGAAAAAATAAAACATCTTCAATAAATGCTTCCAATGGCTGACCTAAACTAGACAACAGAGCAACCTAAAGTCCAGTTCTACTCATTCATCTACAAGTAGAGTCTGTTTGAGTTGAAGGCAGGGAGCGAAAAACGTTCAATTAAGTGAAAAAAGCAGAGTGATTTGAACTGACCCTGTTTAGATAGGCGTTTGTTGTAATGGGCTTTTAGCCCAAAAGCAGCTTTTGAAAGAAGCCACCAAGAACTACTTTACGTGAAAAAGGGCTTCACGGTCGATCCCTGTCCTTCGCATTTATCGATTCATCTGTTCTCTCCCTTCTCATCCACTATGGCCGCTCTGTGTCGAGTTCTTGCATGCAATTTGTGAAGTATCGCCATTGACCGTTGTTCTTGCCGGAGTCCGGAAGTCTTGTCGCAGTCAGTTGGGGTATGGTTGCTGTTCAGAATTCGTCCTTCTCTGATCCCTCCCTTATCTGCTGTTGGGTGTTCTGATCTGTGGTCGCTGGATCTTGTGGTTGCCGGATCTCCTCGTGGTTAATGAGTTTATCTCATTTGCCTATCTAATTTATTTCAGGCCTTAACTCGTGCTTTGCTGCTGATTGCCTCTCAAATTCAATAAAATTTATGCTCTTTTCCGCCATTTTTCATCTAAACTTGATTATCAAATTATCATCCAAACAAGTTTTACAATGAAAAAAATTACTTATATAACCGCCAATTGAAACATGAATTACATTTACAATATGTCTTTTATCATATCTTTAAGTTTGTAAAAATGAGATTGAAAAAAAAAAATCATTTCTTTCACCACTAATTCAAACTGGTCCTAAATGTTTTAGCAAACTTCCAATCTCCACGTTATCCTGTACTTAACAAGAATACACAATATGCTAAATAGACTCGTTTCAAGAGCCTTGATATATACAGCTTGTGTTTATTCTATCCATCATCTATTATTATAGTCAAGAATTATACTCTTCTCGGCCCTATATATAAGAATTAGATGAGGGTTAAATTTGGTTGCCGAAGCATGCCTGATTAAATACACCCGTGCGTTGCACGGGATCAAGAACTATTACTACATATAGTAGCATCCATGAGGAACACCATAATATGATGATGCCTAAGCAAAGCCAACCGTAAAGCCACTATGTTACAATAAAGAGAAAAATACACAGTAATTGACATCAAGCTTCAAAATTAGGGTCCCTTTCACCATAATCATGAGAGAATTTAAGCATATCCAGTCATACCAACTGTTGAGCTTACCCTGTTGGCTTTGTGAGAAGCTGGAGTGGTTGTGGCCTTGTTGAAGTACATGTAGTAGTATACGTTGAGAATCATGGTTGCAACAACAAAAACTGCTCCAGCAACGAACACACCTTTCCTCAGAGATTCACAAGAGAAGTTTTGAGCATAAATCATTCCCCGGTATTTGGTGTGATAGGCGTTCTTACTTGCGCCGGCTATCAAGCATGCTTCAGCAACCACAAAAGTCACCCTGCAAGTGCATAAAGCATAACAATGGAAATTCAAAAATCAGAACAGGGTTGTTGAAAGAATGATATTTATAGCTAAGTTGCACAATTGCATGGTGTATTTTCACTCGCAACATTTGGAAGTGGGAAGTGGGAAGTGGGAAGTGGGAACCATCAGGAGGCCAAAGCCAAATGAAGTAAAAGCATAAAACATAACATGGGAAAAGGAATGGTTCAAGTTTTAAATTTTTCACATTTTTGAAACAGGATAGTTTCTAATTCACCATACACTTGTTCATGGGCAAAATGGGTGAGGAATGATGTACCACGAAAATCACGAAAACCTTTTAGTGGTGGGGCAAATAGGAAATACAATAAACATTAGTATCAGAATAACAAAGTGGCAGACATCATAATGAATAACCTTATACAGCTTAAGCCCACCAAACTGGTTTGTTTAACCCAAAGAAAAATGGTGGGTTCAATTTGTATTTTGTCAACCCGAATAATTTTGGGGTCATGCAAGCAAGACCAGTTTAATCCACAACTTTGTGGACCAACCCACATAACCCAATGGTATTCCCTTTTCTACAACTAATCCTAATAATTTTAAAAGATGATAATTCGACTCTAAGTAATTATTTTGGTTTGTCTTCGTTTTATCCATTGGAGAGAGCACTATGGAATTTGATCCATAGTTATTATTGCAAATTTGCAATGAATGCTGTCTGCCTTTTCTTTTAAATTTTTTTTCTGGTGACTACCTAGTGGGCCAGGTTTGAGATTATTGTCCGTTTAAAACTGCAATAGAAGATGCCATGGTTTCAGTCAGAATTCTTACCAAGACGACACAAAATATATAATGGACCATGCTCGATTTCCCCCAGGTGTTAAAGGCCTCCCAAAACACATGCACTTTGTCACTCCCATGAGCAGTGATTCACCTGAAAGGAGAAACAGGAATGCGCCCACACCATATCCAGTTGCAACATCAGAATTGTAGATGCAATATGTTTGGTTTGTTCTTTCATCTCTGAACAAGGTTCCCTGTCAAGGAAGAGAAAGAAATGGTATAAAAGACTGAAACATAATAAGCATGCCAATAGCAACAATAAGAACAACTTGCCACACATTTTAAACAAAATTGACTACGGCATATAAACTGGCGCCTAGATTATGGTAGACATGTTCAGCCACTCAGCAGAATCTAGGTTTTGCAACACGTTTGATTTGAAGGATAGAAATATACTAAAAGATTATTTATTTCTGTTCCACAAACTACCCCTTCACACCAATCTTGACTTAATCAAGAAAACTATCACCCAAAAACTTTACTGTATCTTGTAAATGTGTTCTTGACTATAGATTTCTCTTTTCTTCTATATTTTCCACTTATAATGTTCTTGACAAAAGCACCAGCCTATGGAGCATTGAAGTAAACAATTAGCTCTTGATAAACCTCAAATAATACCTTCCCACAAGATAATAATAGCCCAGGATAACTTCAGTGCTACATTTAATGAAGTGGTTCTAAAAGATTCAAGCTACACAAGTTTCATTTAGGATTCTATAATCTATGCTAAAATTTCTAATGTCAAAGAAAGCCCTCTCTTCAAGCCATGGTGTAATGGTGTCCTTCCAATGGCAAGTCTCCTCTGTGAAAGAGCTAGACTTAAAACCTGTAAAGATACCAACACACTCGATGCTACCTCTGAAAACAACTCTCAATGGTCAAGACTCGGAAGAATTGTTCTTGTCTTCATTCCATCAGAATATTTTACACAGACACATTAAACAAAGAGCAATACTTGGGTTCCTGGGCCTATATAGTCATTCAGTACTGGATTATAACAAAACTAAGGACTGAAATCAAAATCTCATATGCATTTTATCTTCCCTAAAATAAGAATAATTTATAACACATAAGCTAAACAAAGATTTGCAGTGCCCAAAGGGATCTAGTTTCCAGACTATTCTCCTGTCACAATAAATTCAGCTGTAAAATGGGGAAATTAGGGGACATTAATAAGACCACATTTTCCCAATGTAAACATGTTATGACCACTGGGGCAACAGTTTTGGACATTAGTATAAATACAGATATAATAAAGAGTTAGGCAGAGTAAGGCAAAAGGAGAGTGGAAATAGCTCAGTCTTTAGAAAGCAAGCAGAAGAATTTAACACTAAAACAAGGGGAGGAAAGTGACTGTGATCTTATCTATTCAATTTCTCTTGGGCACATGTATCTGGAGGCTTTGTTCTATCCCTAAATCTTATGTACCGGGAATGAGTACAACCTTCCCATGTTTAGGAAGAAGATCAATATATTTCATCAAAGAAGATCAGATATTGAATATATATTAAAAAAAAAAATAAAAAATAAAAAATAATTCATCTTACTTGAAACCTCCCAGCAACAAAAAGTGCAAAATAAAGAACAATAAATATCAAATACAAAAAAATGTCAACAACTAATGTTATAGTGAATTTGACACGGCAGCACTAACAGCTTTCCTTGACTACAGAGCAATGCTTAGTCATATCCAACTGTGAAAGGTTCCAGAAATGAATTAAACTTACATACAATTAGTCAATTATGAATCATTTTTACAAGGTTCTATACCATACAAGTAATTTTTCATATAACTCATAATCATAATCTCCAAGCATTCTTGTGATAAAAGCCTTCATAGTCAGTAGCGACCCAGCTTAACGTTTTAAGAAGTCAAATATTCTAGGATTTCTGGAAATATTGACATGCTTAGTCGTTTGCGCATCTGGAGTAAGACACCCTTGGAATCACAGTGTTCTGTACATTCCTGAATCTTGCACTATATGTAGCTGACTGAACTTAAAGAGATCTAAAAGAAACATAACTACTACTTAACATGGAATGGTATCAAATTCAGAACTAATTTATGCAAAGTTAAATGTCATTGTCTTTCGCAGTGGTTTCACTGATAAATGAAGAATTTCTTTTTGTCTCCCTGAGATAATTCACCGCGCAACACGGTAAAGCAAGTCTCCACCTCTCAGCAACTAGCAAACAAGGAACTCTTTCACTCGAGACAAAGAAACTATCGCTTAAAACGTAAACCTTAGTAAAAGATAAAACTAACTCAAGAAATCACAATTGAACACATAGATCTCTAGCTACCAAATTAAAATCCCTGATATTCCAAACATGTACAAAAAGTAATAATAACAGAGCTTTACAAACAAAAGTCCAGATATGATCACAGAAAAATGTTATAATTAGCTTTCAAAAGCTGAGAACACCAAGAGATAGAGAGAAGGGTAAAAGAAGCTCACGACGCTTCTCCTTCTCTCAGCAGCAATGGCGAAGCCGAAGGCGACTAAGCATAAAATCACCACCAAAATGTGCACAAGAGTGGAGCCTCGTCCCTCTACCATTGTTTGCCTTTCAGAGAGAAACTGCAATGTTGGGTTTCAGAGATTCTCTGTGCCTATGAAGGGAAAGAAGGAAGGAAGGAGCCCTAGCTGAAGCGGAAGCACATTAGCAGAAAAAAGTGCCAAGTGAAGAGTGTGTGTACAAAAGGTGTGAACAAAGTCACTACTTTGTGCGCGGTTCGAGGCTGAAGGAAAAGCTTTTGCAAAAATAACTATAGTACATAGAACTTACTAGAAACATTGGGCTTGTTTGGGGGTAACTTATTTATCAGCATTTTAGTTAAAAAAACTCAGTGACTTTTAAACTAATGGACCAGGGGGAAAAAAAGCCCAATAATGAGTGTTTGGGTGGATCAGTACATTAGATGAGCTTATTTCATTTGCAAAAACGCAACTGGACTTTTTCAACGCCTGAAATCCAAGCTTATTCTCCACTGTACTGATCCACCCCTCTTTCTCCAGCCCGTGCTAATTCTCCATCCCCTCCATATATCAAAAAAAAAATCTCCATCCCCTCCAGCCCATGCTCCTCCATCACGTGCTTTCCACCGTGCGCTTCTCCATCGCTTGCTCTCCACCATCCCGTCAGTCGTCCCCTCCATCGAAAAGTCGGAACATCGCGTGGCTTCCGAAATTTATCGAGATTCTCCATCCCGTGCTCACGCATCCCCTCCATCGAGATTCCCGTGCTCACTCGTGCCCTAGATCATGAATTTTTGACTCCATCATCCTCGGCTTTTCCTTCCTCCCCAGAGATTCTCCGTCGGTTCGCGTGCTCGTCTCGTCCAATCAAAGCGCAGAGCCATCCTTGTCTTCAAATAGCGGTCTTGTGGCGTATCGAGAGGCAAAAGCAGAGACGCCCAAAGCAAAGAAAAGACAGCAAGGGGAGAGCTCATGCCCGGCTAAATGTGGTTTAGAAAGAAGGGTGTGCTCAATTCGTCCTCTCCGATCTGTCGCTAGCGGAAGACGCCGTCACCAGCCATCGCCCATCGCCAGACGCCATCGTCAGTCTACACTCGTCGCACTCAGTCGATCAGCGGAAGAACTTCAAAAATCTTCTTCAGGTTTGTGATTTCCTTCCATCTGATGTGCCCAAGAACTGGATTAGCTCTGGAATCATGAGTCTGGGAATTTTATTTTGAGTGAGATTTCAGTTGATTTTGAGTTTCTGTCTGATGGATTAGCTTGTATTCTTGCTTCTCATTATTCTCGTTTCTCGTGAAATCGATCGATCCGTACATGTGGGGTTTTTTTTCTTCTTCATGTTGTTGCTCTGTTTGCATTCTAGCAGAAATGTGGAATAAGGCCTTTTGTCTTGTTGAACTTCAAAAATGCTGATAAATAAGTTCAAAAATGCTGATAAATAAGTTATCCCCTCCATATTTGTCTCGTTTAGGTGTCAGGTTTTGTGATTCTTAGATCGTGTATGATTAATCAAAATTTAGGGTATACTTGGTGAGGGAAGTGGGAAATAGAGAGGAAAGTGAAAATGGAGGGGGATGGATAAATCTATCATACATAACTTTCGATCCACTGTATTGATATCTCTGTATGTGGTTGCCATTCTCATACTCTTTCTAATTAATTTTTGTTATGAATAATAGTTTGTGCGGTACGTACTCACTTGGTTCATGGGACGGCGTTTCCGCAAACTTCAAAGTTCATGCCTCGCTGGTCTTGTTGCGGGGATAAGGTAAGCTAATTATAGTTCAATATCCAGCCCTTTCTTTTTTAATCTTCATGTCTATACACTAAGGCAATGCCTATCCCGAACTTAACTTGTGCATGACCAATACTATGTTAGTTGAGAATATCGATTATTTTTCAGTTTCACACCGAGTGTGTTTGTCAAACTGTTACAACATTATGAGAAATTCTACTTTTATATGTGGATTTGCAAAAGGAGAAAGAGGAGAAAATGGAAATGAGTACCTTTTTTTTTTTTTGGTTAAATGGTTGGGCTATAGTGTGGAAATCAATACTAAGCATCCGTAAAACCTTGCCGAGTTGAAGTATTATCGTGATTAACTAAATAGTTTCTTCATGTTAGATGTATATTGCTGTTCATGTTCTTAGAATAGGTCCTCGAATTTATTTTAGTCTTCGCTATGTTGGGGCCTCTATATATAGCATTGATGGTCTAACTTTTATTTAAGCTTATTAGGTAATTTCCAATCATATATAACATATAACTTCAGGAGTATTTTCTTTAATTTCTTGTTCTTTATCCATTTTGTAACAGGATATTGCTCCATCAAGCCACAGTTGTAGGTGAGTTACGAAAGATGCCTATGTCCAAAGTTATTGCTCTAATTTCCAGATTCCAATTAAAATAGCTTCAGTGTATTTGTCCCTGGTCTGCATAGCATTTTATATGTCTATTAGAGCAAGCTAAACCTTGATTAATTTCATTGTTTGTAAGAAACAGAACATTGAATTTAATTAGGTTCAATTAGGTTCAGGTTTTTTTATAAGCATCTATGACTTGGAGTTCCACGTTAGTTAAAACTTGCTCATGTTGTAAATAAATGAATTAGAAGTATTTGTGAGATGGTATTTGTGTTTTTCTTTTTCTTCATGTTGTTGCTCTGTTTGCATTCTAGACTTGGGTGCTTCTTTAAGCTTATTAGGTAATTTCCAATCATATATAACATATAACTTTAGAAGTATTTTCTTTAATTTCTCGTTCTTCATCCATTTTGTAACAGGATATTGCTCCATCAAGCCACAGTCGTAGGTGAGTTACGAAAGATGCCTATGTCCAAAGTTATTGCTCTAATTTCCAGATTCCAATTAAAATAGCTTCAGTGTATTTGTCCCTGGTCTGCTACAGATGATGCAAATTGGTTTGAGTTTTGTTTCTATTAAGGTTTTGATTTCAGGATTAGAATTTTGTTTTATTTTCTTATTTGATTAGTTTGAGTTTTGTGTCTACAGATGATGCAAATTAGTTTTGTTTTATTTTAAATTCATTGGTAGCACAGTTTAAAATTTAAAGCAACTTAAGATGTAAGTTCCACCGGGTTTTTCATAAAAATCCAAGAAATAAATGCCCCGTTAATTATTTATAGGTAACGTCTTTACTTGAAGTTTCGTTTTTATTAAAAACAATTAAATTCAAAGTATATATATGTTTAAAGAAACAAATAAACCCGACGAAAAGTAAAGTAAGGAGTAGATTAAATCCAGTATATTTGTTTATTATATTGCTATTATTGATTATTACATTTAAATTCAGTATACATTTTCCACTATTTTTATTATAAAGCAAGTATATGTTTTTGTGAATTATCGATTATTCACATAGCAATTACCGATTATTTACATAGCACTATGAGCGGACAAAAGTAGAATATGTTGGGATGATAGAATGACAGGAATTTTCCTCCAACAATGTGTTGACCAAATCATGAAAAAAGAACGACAAGGCGGATCATTCACACCTACTGGATGGATAAATATTTTTTATGGATTTAACAAAAAATTAGGAAAATCGGTGGAAAAAAACAACTGAAAAATAGATATGATAGCTTGAAGAAGGAATGGAGGGTATGGGAGAAGCTATTTGCAAAAGAGACCGGTATATCATATGACATGTCAACCATAAAGTGCTTGCAGAAGATGAGTGGTGGGATAGGAAAATTCAGGTATAAAACTCTTAATTTTGTATTTATATTGTTATTATTTATTATTTTAGATTACACTTAGAGTTTTTTTTTTTCAGGAGAATCCACAGTATGCAAAGTATAGGTACAACGGCATTAAGTTCGCCAGAGAATTAGAGGTAATCTTCAAGGATGGTATGGCATCGGGTTTTAAGGAATTCTCACCATCTGCAACACCGGGAGGTGACGAAGATGATGTGTAACGGCCCACAATGGACCTAGAAGAAGGCTCAGGTGATAGTGAGGAAGAGCTTCCACGTGCAAGTACTGGAGTTAGTGCCCCTTTAGAAGGCCTAAATTTGACAACTAGTGGTTCAGGATCCGGGAAGAGAAAGAGGGGTGAAGGGTCAAGCACAGGAAGAAAGAAAAAAATATCTGCCTCGAAACAAATAGCAGATTCTCTTAGTATGATAGCTATCGCAACTAAGGATAGAACAAAACAGCTTGAAAATTCCAACCATGATGTTTCAATGAGTTACGTCTACAGTGAGTTACGAAAAATTCCACAAGTTGCAGCTGACCGTGAGTTTCGCCAGCGATGTTATAACATGATGATGCATGACAGACCGCGCGATGTGTTTGTTGCACTACAAGGGGACCAAGATGACTTGGTAGATTGGTTGCAGCACCATGCGTACAACACCCCATCATGGCAGGAACCCCCGACAAATTGAACCGAGAATTGATTATGCTACAAAGATTTGTATTATGTTTTGTTATCTGACGCACCTATTTATGTGACGCTTATTATTGTTGTTTGATGCAACTACTATCACCTATCTATGTATGTTTGATGCAACTATTATCACCTATCTATGTATGTTTGATGCAACTATTATCACCTATCTATGTATGTTTTTCATTCAGTTAAACTTTCACCTTGACACAGGTCCTATTCTCCATGGAAGGACGACGTTTGTCTCGTGCCCAAAAAAAGGCCTTACAAGTTTCTATTATGGAGGAAGAGCTTGAAAATAACGTACAGAGCCTTGGTGGCTCAACATATGACATCATATATTTGCAAAGAGCCACGTAGAACTAGTAACCAAACAGGAGCAATGTGGGTGCAGGAGGTTTTGCAAGGCCATGACATAGTATGTCATGAAAATTTTCGAGTTGAAAAACATGTCTTCTATCATTTATGCTCTAAATTGGTAGACCATGGGCTACAAAGACACGAAGCACACAAGAGTAGAAGAGCAGTAGCAATGTTCTTATATATAGTTGGCCATGGTTTAACAAATAGAATCATACAGAACGGTTTCAACATTCGCAGAAACTATCGTAGGTTATTCCACAAGGTTTTACGGGCTTGTCTTAATCTATCAACCGAATACGTCAAACCACTTGATCCTGAGTTTCCCGGTTGTCACCCTAATATATCAAATGATCGCCGCTACTTCCCATATTTTAAGAATGAAATAGGAGCAATTGATGGAACTCACATCGTTTTGTGGTGAGCGAATTTGAGCGCGACAAATATGTTGGGAGAAAGAAAATTCCAACACAGAATATTATGGCGGTATGTGATTGGGATATGTGCTTTACTTATGTGTTGGCAAATGGGAAGGTACGGCACATGATGCACGTTTGTTCAACGGCGCTCTCACTAATCGACGTTTGAATTTTCCCCATCCACCTCAAGGTATATCTTCAACACCATCACTACTATAATTAGATTTTTTTTTTCCGTGTTTATTTCACTTTTCCTATAATTTCTAAGAGCCACAAAATTTCATCATATATTAGGGAAATATTACTTGGTCGATCCGGCTATCCAACACCCGTTGGATACATTGGTCCGTATAGACGTGAACGTTATCACCTTCCACAATTCAAAGCGACAACCGAGATTCCGAAATCCAAACGAGCGTTTCAATTATTATCATTCAAGTTTGAGGTGCACTATAGAAAGGACGTTTGGAGTGTGGAAGAATAGGTTTAATATATTGTGAAATATGCTCCCTTATGACTTTCAAACTCGAATCCACATAGTTTGTGCAACAATGGCTATACACAATCTCATCCGGAGATTTTCGAATTTCGATGTCGAGTTTGAACGAGCGACCAAGGAGATTTGGATGATGACGATGAAGATGAAGATTATGATGATCCACTTGATGAAGGCCCCTCATCAAATATCAATACATTATCTTCACCACAAATGAATCATCTTCGTGATAAAATCGAGAGATAAACTTGACCGCCATAGCGAGGAGGAGAACTTAATGTATTATTTGTATGCATTTTATTTTATAAACAATTTAACTTTATCCATTAAATATATTTAATTAAGGACTTTATTGTTTATTAATTTATTTAATAATCATTTAACTTTTGTCCAAATTAAAATTGAAATTACAATTTTTATTATCCTAATATATACAAGTAATATGTATAGTAGTATTTAATATGATTCATGCCTTTTTCGGTCATTTTCCATTTTAACGACTTTTCAAATAATAATCCAAACACTCTTCTTTGAGAAAAAAGCTACTTACGCAAAAAGCCAGACTAGCAATCCAAACACTCATCATTGAGAAAAAAGCTACTTCGCAAAAAAGCCGACAAGCAATCCAAACACAACTTGACTTTTTCAACCTGACTTTTTTCCTACCGGGCTTTTATAAAAGTCATATAGCTTTTAAGCCACCGCTCCTACCGCCAACCCAAACAGGCCCATTAACGTTCAAGGGCCCCTAAGATTTAACAATACAAATTTGCCCTCAATAATGAATAATGCAACTTGCATTTTTTTTAATAAATAATACAGCTTGAATTTTGTTATTGATTTTCCGTTATATTATAGAAAACTAAAATTATTTATGCATTCATAATTTCATGTGTTAAGAAAGATGAGGGAAAAAAATTACAGTGTCAAACATTGACACTACTCTCATAATGTCAGCAGAAATATTTTACGGATGAGGTCTTCATTTTTCAATTTTAAGAATTAAACGTGATAACGTGCTAGTCAAAGGTGAGTCAATATTTGTATAATATCATTACTGTAATATTGTCAGACCAATTTTTTTTTTTTTGGCACTTGGTTCAGGCAAAAAAACATACTTAAATAATACTCGGTCCTAATTATAGAAATATTTTTATAGTGTAAATCATACTACAAAAAATATTCCTATAATTAGGACTGGAAGTAGTAGTAAAGATAAAAAAAAATGATAATAATAATAATAATAATGATATTCTAAAAAAGAAAAACACACATGACAACGACCAAGCACATAGTTCTTCTTCTTTTTTTTTTTTTTTTTTTTTTTTTTTTTTTTTTTTGTCAAATGATACTTCTATTAATACTCCAGGAAAACATTACAAGCAACATCAAGGAAAGAAAAAACCACAATGGGAGAAACAATATCAACTGAAACACAAGTCCATGGATTACAAACAAAAACAAAGAATACACACAAATAAAAAACAAACTACAAACAATCACCCCTCAATAGGTGATTGGGAAGAGGGGCATCATGAGAAACAACATTCATCTTCCGGGGAGTCCAAGGCTAGAAGTGACAAAGAAAGAAGGTGTTGGTTGGAAGACCCACCCAATCGCACACCCCTTTATAAACATCTCACGCAATCGTCGGGCAGACACGATTACCCCCTTGGGGTAAAGGAGAGAGAACCCAACCTTGGTACCCAACGAGACAAATAATATCGAAAATAATGCTCCTACTCCTCCAATCAATCATATCTGGAGCTTTAGCATCAACACATTCAAGGAGAGAAAGATAGTCGGTTTCAAAAATAACATTATCATGACCAAGATCAACAGCGAGCATCAATGCCCTCTTAAGAGCTAAAGCTTCAGTCATGAAAGCAGAGATGGATTTCACTTTATCCACAAAACCCCATTTGAAATCACCAAAATGATCCCTACAGATAACTCCAATAGCAGCGTCAGTCTTATTAGCCGAAAAGGCCCCATCACATTATATTTGAACTTGCCACCGATGGAGGGGACCGGATAACTAGATGAGTAGGAGTAACCCTTTGAACCTCGGATTCTTGTGCTTTTTATCGCAATTCACCCAGAAGTCAAAATTGTTTTTCCTCGCACATTCAATGACATCAATAAGGTTAGGATCCTTATGATTAAAAACTAGATTATTCCTTTGTTTCCAAATAAACCATAAGATCCAACAAATTAAAGAGAGATTTTGCTTGCTTAAGAAAGACATACCTGAAAGTTGAATCCACCAAGCATTGAAGTTCAAAATACTAGCAACATCAAGTTTTACACCAAGAGAACACTCAAACCAGATACACACTTGGTCCAAGGGCAATGGAAAAACAAGTGCTCCACCGTCTCCACCGCATCAGAACAAATTGGGCAAATGCTACTCTGTGATCTCTTTCTTCGATGAAGGACCCCATTGGTAGCAACATCATTATTTAAGATCCGCCAGATGAATTGCTGAACCCTAGGGATAACCTGAATCCTCCAAATTGACTTCCAACAAGATGGAGCAACAACTATTGAGGACCCAGCCTTGTTGCCGTCAGGCAACATCTTCTCTTTACTATTATGATACCCACCTTTCACAGAATATACACCATTCTTAGCACTAGTCCATACTAACTTATCAGGCAAACCATTATCTAGGATGTCAATCTCATAAATAGCACTCTTGACTTCCGATGATACATGCGGTCAAGAGAGTAAGATCCCACTTTCCATTGACAATAAGATCACAAACCCTGCCCTCAGCTATGAATGAATTTAGATCACTAGATTTAGATCACAAACCCTAGCCTCAGCACATAGTTCTTCTATAAGCAGAAAAATGGCATAAAAAAGTTATTCATTTTAACTAAACCATGTGTAATCTAATATTTATTTGATTTAATTTAATTTCCATTTCGTTGATCTCTTTTTTATGTTAATTTTACATTCTTTTTACAGAAGCAGAACAAATTTTGCAGGTTTATGCAATATATAGAAGTATCTTTTAACTAAATCAAACATATCAAAAAGAGATAGTTAGCTCAATAGTTATGAAGTAAATTTTTAATTTTACCATCATTTATGAATGGTATCTTTCAACTTTTTCTTCCATTCTTTTTTTTATTGGTATAATTAATATGGGTAAAATTGTCATAATTTTATTTATTATCCTAAAAAGGATTTATAAATTAAATTAAATTTTTTTGATAAAAAAAGCTTATAAATAAAAATAGAGTGGGACGGGAATATTATAAATTGGGGACCCTTTACTGTTGCCTCCAGTAGCGAACTGTTTTTAGGCATGCGAATGTCGCCCATGATGGTGTGTGTCATGCACGCGCTAGGTGGCAATTGTAGAATGCCATCGCTTCCATTATAGTTGTTGTGAGCCCACCAACAGGATCCATATTTTTTTTGCCGAATAATAAAACAACAAGCTTTAGTGGATCATTTACAGAGAACTCATGAAATTAAAATGAGATTACTCGCATTTTGAATATGACAATGCATATTATTTAATTTACGACCCCGACATGTGATCATCGCCAGATTTTGGAGGGCCAGACCGCCCTTCTTTATAAATTACTCTTTTTAAGGAAAAGGAAATTACGAAATTAAGAAAGCATATCTATCTTCCATCTTTGTTTTTGAATAGCTCCTCCATATCCACTTTTACTATCATTTAACATCAAACCATCCACCTTGAGTTCAATATGCTAACCTTGTAAGCTATGGTTAGCTTCTTCTTTTTTGGTCAAGGTTAGCTTAATCACATTCATAGCTCTTTTAGTTGAAGGCATGATTTCTAACAATCAAGAAAAAAAACAAGGCAACAAACAAGGGATTTTTTTTCCAGTGTCTTTACATGTAGTGGACAGTGATTCCTGAAACATCAATTGAAGCCTTTAAAGGTTAGAGTTCTAATTGTAATTTGTGGTAAAACCATATTTAAAAAAGTTCCGTCTTAATTTGGAATAAACACTTTTTAAAAATCTTAAATATAATGATAGGATCGTCTTTGCTAGTACGCCTAGAAATTAAATGGTTGGCATTACCATCATTTTATATATCGGAAGGCATGATTTCCTAACATCTATATCTCAATATGCTTATCAAATTTGGAGTGGCTATTAAAACATTCAAAAACAACTTTTTAATTGTAATTTACAATGTGCGAAATAAGTATGTGAAATGAATTTTGTTCCGATTTACTGGAATAAGTATTTTTGAGGTGCACAATTATGACCGCAAACAAGCAGATGACATGATATATAATCAGATAGAAAGAGGCTGGCAAAATTTTTTTTTTTAAAAAAAAAAAAAAAAAAACAGATATAAAGAATCTTCACGCTTCACATCAAAAGGAGACTTTGACTTCTTATAGTCATAAACTTTGAATTCTCTCCAAATATAGCAATAGACTTAGAGGCACAACAATACTTTGAATTTTATTTATTTATTTTCAGTATTTTGTTTATCTATGACAATCGATAAACATGGTTTTTTTTTTTGTTGTTGTTGTAATTAAGACCCAAAAAATCAAAACTAGAAAAGTTATTCATCTTATATTTTTTTAATGAAAGTGACTCACGTTGATTACGGGCGGGCTTATTTCGGTGGGATGTCATAAATAATTTGATTTTTATTTAATCAGTCACATATTGACTCGATGCCGCCTTGATATTACTGGAGTCTCGCCTCTATCTTAGGTTGGTTTTGAACTTCTCAATTAGTTTGACTTTCCATTATGATTCAAATTTCAATGTCAAATTTCCAGATTTTTTAGCAAATTGAATGTGTTTGGATTATCTTATTTTAAGTGCTTGTGTATAGTAAGAGATAAATATTATTCATTCTCTCATTTCCTACTTATATTACACAAAAATCAGCTGCTGAGATAAGAAATTAAAGAAAAAACTAACTATTCATCTGGTCTTTAATATAAGATATATTTATCTGATTTGATTTGATTAAGGAAGTTTAATATGACATATTGTTAAGAACACCGTACATCTCCTTTAATTCTCTCATTTCCTCTTATCGAATATTAAGGATAAATTAGGTAAAGACTGACAAATATAAATTTTCTTTTTTTGGTGAAATAAAAATTATTTCTTTTATTTAGAACTAGGACCAACTTCTCAAATAAGAACCAGAGGAGTACCAAAAATCTCATAAAAGATTACCATTTTTGTTGCCACGTGCTTCATAATTTTAAATATAAGAGCTAAATAAGTAGTTTCTCTATAGGTGAGAAGTCTAATTCGCTTATGGGCAAGAAAGAGTATGCATACAAAGGGAGATACCAGATGGGGCAGATATTCTTTTGGGGTATTTAGGTACATTTAAAAAATTCATAAATCCTTAATTGATTCATTTGACCTCATTAAGAACTTATCGAAAGTGTGGGCTTAAACCTAGATTTTGATATTATTTTGTTGTATAGAATACAAATGTCTAGTTTCAAAGGATTAGTGGATGTTTATATAGGATCGAATGGCTCCTCTAAGATGTCTATCAATTAAACACTGAAGAAAAGAGAATTACTCAGTGATACCTATGAGGAAGATATCAAAGAGCGTCTGATGATACCGTGCAACACGAATATGACGATGGCCAAAAGAGGTTAGGTGTGTGCACAGTAAGACTGAATATTAGAATAGATAAATCGAGAGTATACACCTGTAGGTTAATATCCTATTTATAGGGATTACCTAAGGTTTCATTTCTCTAGGTTGTGATTCCGCTCCGCAGGCAATGTGCGCCTCCACGTTATGTAAATGTCTGCTCCACTACCTGTACTTTCTATGATTATAGACATGGTTATAGGGTGATTAGCGTTTTAACTGATTAAGGAGGGATTCTGCTATAAAGTGCTCTTACTATGCCTCATCAGCTAGACTCATTATATGAGTCCATAACAGATATTTCCATGAGATTTAATTAGAATATTTCTCCCTTTATTCATTACCCTTATTACTAAAAAAACATTATATATATGTTATCAATAGGAATAATTACGAAGAAATAAAATTTTTGATAAGTAAAGTAAAATAATGCCTTAGATTTAGAACCTAAACAAACCCTTATATAAATCGGATAATTTATATATAGAAAATTGTACTCGTGACATGCCGACCAATGACACTAATTTAGCTCAATCCCCGTGGTGCCGTGCATGTTTTGAAGGAAACCAGTCAAATCACAGCAATGAAGCTCACATGCAAGTGTACAACAACCACCCTGGAATTAACATCCAATCCACCATGCGTGAGGATTATGTCTGCATATTTTATAGTGTTGCTCCAATTATGACTCTTTTTAAAAATATAAAATCTAGGATGGGAGGGAGTATTATATATTATTATTTCATAACACACAAATAATGTAACTTTATACATTTCTGAGTTGCAGGAATTTCCCCCACAAAAGGCGCAATCTAACTGTAACATACTTGTACCAAAGATGCTTTTTCCCTCACAAGTTTCCTTTAATAAAGCTCTCTTATGTACTTTACTTGGGGATTCGCAATTTGACATTCGCTTTAATATATCAAAACCTTCACTCACAAGTCTAAAACAAGGACACAATTACACAAATTGCCCGACTCTCAACAAAACTGGAATTCAATCTGCACCATTCTGATTCATTCATTCATTCTCATCACATCTCCAGTATAATCTTCAACACACAAGATTGTGAAATTTGATCCCTAATCGAACAGAGAAGATAATATATATATATATATATGTATATGATTTGACTAGTTGGTACATGATGAACTGGGAATTTGGGTCCTCAAGTTCCAGATATCGTCATCCCAAACGACGTCACCGTACAACTTACTGAAAGCTTCACCGGCGAGACCCATATCCCAAACGGAGCCCCACGACATTTGCTCGTAGTCCACGACACTGCCCAGCCATAGCCAATCGTACGAATGCTCATCCCAATGGGTCAATATCCAACCCGAATCGTTCTCACCCGACCCGGAATCTCTGCATTGGCTTTCATTTTCCTCTGGTTTTTCCTCCTTTACCGTCAGCTTCTGAACCTCTTTCTTCGCTCGCTTCCTGCCGATCGTCGAAGCGACATTGACTCTCTTCTGATTTCTCATGCTATTTTGGGGTGTGGTTGAAGAATGAAGAGTTTTTAAAAGGAGGGTTCTTTTTTGTGTTGTGTGGGTGAGGACTGAGGAAGATGACAATGAAGATGAGGATGAAGATGATTATTTATAGAGGAAGAAGCATGTGGGGGTTGCTTTGTATTCAAGTTGTGTGGTTTCGGGAAACGCATTCATGTGAAGCCCAAGTGGGCAATTCCTTCAAAGTCAGATGGGTACTTTTTTATCTGCCCGTCTCAGTTTTTACTTGTTCCACTTGTATTGGATACCGAATCTGAATTTCTACAATTTGTTAGGTATAACTACACTTTTTTTAGTTTATATATTATTTTTAGTGCATGTCTCTTTTAATAAAAGACAAATCCATATAAATAGATATCTTAATTCATTATATTAATATAGTAAGTTAATTTAAATTTACATGTGTCACACGGATTTAAGGTTGTGAACCATTTTAAGGATAAATGACTTGTTTGCTTGATTTCTAGACCTGCCCAACAATTTATGTAGCCTAAAAATGTGTAAATTTTTTCGGGCCAGTTTTCTTTTGGGTGAAGTTGGCCAGTTTTTAGCCAGAATTGGGTGGGCATACCAAACACCAATGCACAATCTTAGACTCAACATCATATCCTGCGGCTTAGTGATGTGGAAACTACTTTGTAGTTTTTTTTTTTTTTTAATATAAAAATAGAGTGGGATGGGGAAGACAACGATGAGGAGAGAATCCTCTCGCCGATTGGACATCATATCTTGCGGCTTAGTGATGTGGAAAACTACCTGTAGTCTTTTTTTTATTATATAAAAAATGAATTTCTAAAAAAGTATAAAAAAGATCATTTTTTTACAGTTCAAAACGTGAAGGGTTTGAAACCGAGACCTTTTGATCAAAATCCCTTCTAGTCAAACCAATTTTTGCCGGGTAAGTGAGAGGTTATATGTTCGATCCTGTTGATAGTGTCACGTTGGTCACTGTCAAAGTGATTTAAACCCAACATGTTTGAACTGACAGCTGTGTGTGAGAGGGGAGATAGATTTGGGTGATGATGTGAGGGGGAGGTAGTTAGAGAGAGGGATGTTGGGGGAAGGCGTGGTCAAGTGGGAAGCATGAAAATGGTGTGATGGAGGGAGGGAGAGTTATGTGGTGAGCTGTGTCGGCATGATTGTGACATTTAATTCTCCACATTTTTCATTTTTATTACACTACAAATCTTAGCTGTTACTTATTAATATCCCTCTCCTCTCTCCCACTTGAATTTCCCCACTTGCTGCTTTTTATATTCCTTTTTTTTTTCCCCAGCCAACTTGATTTGGGCCCATCGTTTCCATCAACTTCCAAAAATATCGCCGTCTTTGCTTTTTTTTTTTTTCCCTTTAAAAAAACATTTAATTGACTTAATTGATCTTTAAATCCGCTTCTCAGTAAATTCATATTTAGATTTTACTATGCTCATAACAAAATGAGTGGTCCTTTATCTTTGTTTTTCTTTATTGGATCAAGGTATAATCTAACGCAGAAGGCTTTTTATCTTATAAAAAAAGTTTGTTTTTCTTTATTAGAACTTGTATTTTTTTTTTTTTTTTTTAAGGGTTGAGGTAATAATTAATACAATATTAGAGTTTAGTGCAATTAGTAGGTAGTATTAGAAATTACTTAGATTCTTGACAACTTTATTGACTTTAATTATAACTAACAACTTGTTGATAATGTTCCTTTGCCTTTACTTGCATCAACATTTAGTATTTGTCTTCAAAAATCAAATGAAATTGAACAAAATTGGGTAATACTACATGTTATACTCACACTCCCTCTGATCCTATTTATAAGGATTCAATAACTGAATTAAGTGGTTTAAGAAAATAGTTAAAATTAATTAAAAATAACAAATATGTCTTAAATAAATTTTTGTTCCCAAGTATGCCCCCATTTATTTGGTGCAAATAAGAGAAAAAAATAGAATAAATATAAATATCATCAACCTTTTTATTCATGCAATATCTATAATTAATAAGGGGCAAAATGGGAAAAAAAAAGCTCATAAAATGATTAAACAAGTTTTATCAGGCTCTTATAAAAATGATTAAGGAAATTCAAATTTTACGCTCTTATAAAAAAAAAAACAAATGAGGTAAAAATCATTACTCATAGTGGCCAACAAATAAATGAAAAATTCGCTACTCCTAATAAGTGTTTTAAAGTTCATGATCAGTATTAACATTAATTTATTAATTATTAATATATGTATATATAAGATAAAAAAATATAAAATTTATAATAAGTTAGCTCCATGAGACATAAAGGAAATGGAAAATATTAAAATATGCACAATATTTGTTTATGTTTTAATTATTTGTTTACTTCTCCGTATATATTATACACCCTCATGGGACAAAAAATTCAGTCTAAACCCCAGATATTGTGAAACTAGTATTGACTTTTCAGTTCTTAAAACCCGTTATAATATAATATATGGGTCCAGAAAAAGCCTGATAACAGTATATACTTCCTATTAATTTTGTATGAGTATAATCTAGTTTATTTATTTTTTATATAATTAAGGGTATTTGTAAATCCCATTTGATTTTTTTTTTATCATTTTATTAATAAAAAAACACACACATTACAATCATTAATAGCCGGTGCCAATAAAACTCTAAGAAAATACTCCCTCAAGTCAAGGTTGATTTTTTAGAGAGGTTAAAGAAACTAATTAAATTACTTTAGAGTATTTTTATTTTTTACCCCAAATTAATTAGTTTGACTAATAAATTTAAACTAATATATAATCTAAGGATACACAACATATAATATGATTAAGTAGCTTATTTAGTTTCTTTAATCTCCATAAAAATATCAACTATGTCTTATATTTAGGAGAGAAAAGTACCTAGGCCCCGTTTGGATCAAAGAAAATGGAGGAATAGAAATGAAAAGAATGGAATAAAACGGAAAATATTTTGCCTCAATGTGCATGCACTGCCAGTGCACACTTAGCACTTCACTTCCTCCTTCCTTTGGTCGTCGACTCTCTTTTATTTCCGTCACCTCTGGTCTGACGGATTTGTAGGGACAAAAAGGCCACTTTGTTCGGCGGCTTCTTCTTCCTTTTTCCACAATGTTTTAAAGCGTCACTCTTCTCTCTTTTCCTCACCCCGTCGTCACTCTCTTCTCTCTCGCCATGTGATCAAAGGCAAAATAAACTTTAGGTCATTTTTAGGCGTTGGAAAATAGCTTCCCAACATTTTTTGTGGGAACTCATTTTCATTTAAACATGAAAGAATGGCAAGCGGCGGGAAAATATTTTCCAAGGAAAATTTGATCCAAACGGCTACCGCTAGTGAAAATTTTCAATTTTTCTTTTTCTGCCCTCAATTTTCTTTGTTCTAAACGGGGCCCTAGATACAACCTATCCCACCCTTACCAAAGAAAAACATTCCCAATTGCAGAACCATTACCTTTCTTAGCATCTTTCGACAGAATACAAAACAAAGGAGGTACTGATACATTGGATTGGTTTCTCTCCAATACTTTTCCCTTTTCCACCATTGAATTAATATATTAACGGATTTAGATTTAACATCTTATAAAAATATTATCATAATTTTACTTAAAAGATACAAAATTTATTTTTAAGTAAAATTTTAAAAAATTATTTTTTTATCTTTTACATAAAATTATAATAATATTTTTATAAGATGTTAAATCTAGATGGTTAAGATTTTAATCCAATGGTAGAAAATGAAAAAGTATTGGAGAGAAGCCAGTCTAGGTAGTACTCCCTCTGGTTTTTTTTTTTTTTTTTTTTTTTTGGTTGATAAAAACGATGGCTTACAGCCAAATAACTAGACAGAAACTAAAAGATTAGGAGAACAGTTCTCAAACTCTCCTGAGCTACCAATGCACTCAGCAACACTGGACAATCATCAACAACCACAGATCGGTTGATACCCTGCTTTGCCAAAAAGTCAGCCACTCTATTTGCTTGCCGCAAAATGTGAACCACATGGACTTGCCATTCCCTTCTCAGCATGTCTTTTATCTTCACCATCAGGAGACTTGCGCTAGAGGCACTTTCATCAGCAAGTCTTGTTACTAACTCCAAAGCATCAGATTCAATAATTAAAATTCTTGCAGCCTAGATCCCACGCGAGAGACAATCCTTCAAAAATGGCCCACTCTTCCGCCACATGCGCCTCACAGACGCCTATCTGCTTTGAGAAACCACACAACCAGGTCCCCCCACTGTCCCGCAAAATACCCCCACAGCCAGCTCTTGACGACACTTGAGCCACAGCCCCATCCACATTCAGTTTATACCATCCATAAGGGGGCTTCTTCCAAATACCCGTAGGCAACGTAGACGGGCAGTCAAAGGGTAAGGTACTACCTGATAAGAGATCAGGGCCCAAAGCATACTTCCTCCACAAATGGCAGATCCTTTCTGCTGGGTTCAGAGGCTTCACGAAGTTCCACAGCCACCAGATTGCCACACCGAAGATAATACTCCACTTCGGTGTGCCACAATTATCCTTAAGGTTCATGGTTATCCATTCACTCAAAGGAGAATTAAAGAAAGCTGACGAGTGAGAAGAAGTAATCAGCTTTAACCACATCTGTTTTGCAAAGGTGCAATCTCGCAGGATATGCAACATGACTCCACCTCAGTCCCACAATGATCACACAGATTAGAAATAGGCCCCCAATGACTTCTTCTCTCATTTGTCGGCAATTTATCAAAGAAAGCTTTTCACATGAAAACTTTTATTCTCTCCACACCCTTCCAAGACCAAACCTCCTTTAGGCCTTTAGAGATAGAAAGCTAGTCAAAATTCTCAATCATCCCATAAGCGCTTTTTAGAGAAAAAAGGCCATCCTTGGAGGCACCCCACACCATAAAGTCCAAACCCGCTTCCTCACAAGGAGGCATATGAGCCATGAGTCGCCCGATTACATCCATAGGTAAAAAATCAGAGAGCTTATCAGAATTCCAAGCCCATTCACTGACCAATCAGCAACCACAGAGGCACACTCCTCAGCCGAAAGTTGTCTTATGACAACATCCTTCAAGGGTTTTCCATCCAACAACCAGCAGTCATTAAAAAAATTAATCAAATGTCCGTTGCGCCTCTGGATTTTATTATAAGGAACCAATATGCAAGTATATTAGACCATTTTTATAAGATATTTACTTGTTTAAAGAGTATTAATTGTTGTTTTTCATATATGCTCATAATTAATAAGGGTAATGGATGAGATTAATAATTAATATAATATTAGAGTTTAGTGCATTTAGTAGAGGTAATATTAGAAGTTACTTAAATTATATAACAATTTTATTAACTTTAATTGTTTTATTGGTTTGTGAGAATTATTAGTTGTTGCCTTATAGTAATAAAGATCAGAAGGAGTATATCAATCCACCAGGTCACCCCTATTACAGTTCAAAGCTAACCAATCTGCACGTGTTACTCTTTCTTGCCAATAGAGCAATTTCCACATTCTTGAATTCAGCTAAGTTAGAAATAATCTCTTGCATTTCCCAACTTCCTCGCCAGTCAATTCCTTCAATTGTGCCCTTCTTACTGCACCAAAATAAAACCTCTGAAGAATGTCTCCAATAGCTCATACATTCTCCAACCCTACCCTAATCTTTTTTTTTTTTTTTTGGATAGAAACTTCCCTAATCTCTATCACAACAGTAGAAATCTCATTTGAAGTTTAGAGCTTCTCAAATGTATTTCTCAAGATACAAACTTGTGTTCCATTAATCCAATTTTTATCTTTAGGAAGACTTGATCACATGTTGAGCTTTATTTAGACTAGGCACATCATGAATGAAAAATTAGGGGAATGACCTAGAAAAATAATGCTTATGGGAGAACACCTTAAAAATCATAATTATTTTGAATAATCAATAACAAAATATAAATTTAAAATTATTAAATTGTCCTTAACCAAATCTCTAAATTCCCTCTACAATGCATCTCATGTATTTTATGCTAAAGCGCACTTTCCATCATCGACCCATGGCAATCAATGCCATGATCTAACTGAGTTTAATATTTTGTCCAAGTAAAATTTGAAATTTAAACAAGGTAATACCTCAATTAATCATGAAGAACTGCAAATACAGCCTCTCATTTTAGTAACTATATTGCAGGCCGTGAAAACCGACATAATGTACCGGTATAACCGATTTTCAATACAGTAACAAGATACCCACTAAGGTAAATATGGTCACACGACATTGCTAAAACAATGCCTTCATCTTTAATATTCTTTTAAGTCCTTTTAAAGTGATGCTACACTGTTTAATCTGTATCTTGTGACTCAACACATTATATTGTGGTCTGATTGAAGAATGAAGAATTTCAGAGGGAGGCTTTTTATGTTGTGAGGGTGAGGATTGAGGAAGATGACAATGAAGGGATGGTAAGGGTTATTTATAGGGGAAGGGCATGTAGGGTTTGCTTTGTCTTCAAACTGTGAGTGAGGGAAAGGCATTAATGTGAAGCGCAAGTGGGCAATTCCTTCAACTCAAATACGTACTACCCATTTCAGTTTTTACTTGTTCCACTTGTATTGGACACCGAATCTGAATTTCTGAAATTTTTTAGATATAATTATACGTTTTAAATTTATTCAGGTAAAAAAAGTACACTCGTTAAAATATTACCCAAAGCCTAGCGGTGAAAAAACTCTCATCTAATTAAGTGGAAAGCTGCAGATTTGATTATTGTTGAAATATTTTAAAAAGAAGAGATATATAAAGGGATTTATATGAAAAGTTGTGCAAAGAGTTATAATACTAAAAGTCACCAATGTTATGTTTGTTCAGAGTTTGGAGACACGTATGAGAAGTTATAACTAGAGATGTATCAACCATCACATGGTGTAAAATTGTGTTGTGTTTATGAGAAAACTCTACATAATATACATGTCTAACTCTTCAAAAGTCACCACTTAAAACACCACTTTATGATCTATAAATACGCGGCACCATCAATCATTCTGATATATTATAAATAACACAAGAGATTAAATTCATTACTTTTTTCATTGATTGCACATAAAGATAAAGTCAAATTATTATTTTGAAAAAGTCATTGTTGTTTTGTTTGATTATTGAGAGTGCAATCTAAACCCAATGGTCTTTATTGTATCGGCAGGAAATTCTTTTGTCAATCCAACTTACACCTTATAAGATAGATATATGTGGGTACGAATAAAACGTAAAAGAAAATGTTACACGGCCTTAAAGACATTAGACACTATTTTCTTCTTCTTACCCTCCTCAATATCCAGCCCTTCCAACAATTTATAACCTAAAGTGGTCAGTGTTTGTTCTTCTAATAAAAAAACAAATCCATATAAATAGGCATCTTAATTCATTATCTTAAGATGGTAAGTTCATGTACTTTGATTAGAGGTTGGGAAGCATTTTAGGATAAAGAACTTGTATAAATAGACTCACCTAGGGCTGCATAAGAAAAAACAAAATCCTTTGAACCTCTTCCTCAGACCTCACCCTTCCCCTCGTCCCTCGCCGCTCCCTAATCCATTGACAGAGCAAGAGTTTGCAGACTCCTCTCCCTCTCTTGTCACTTCCTCCTCTGCAAAATCATATGGCACCTTCACAAACTCCTTCACTCCCCTCGTTCCTCTTATGATTTCTTTGGCCCTTTGAGCTTGTGTTTCTAGAATCTGCTCTGAATTTGATTTGCATCATAAAAATAGTTGAACAAGGGAACATATAATTTATATTTGAGTAAAATTTTAACCATGGCATTCCTTTTATAATAAATAAATAAATATGACCATTTATTTCTTATAGAGGGTGAGGCAAAAACCAACATACACTTCCTCTTATTCAAAATATAAGTTTCTAGTTTTTTCTAAGGTTACATTTCGGACCTGTCTGATTATTTTAACACATTTTGCCCCACCTCTCATAATCTTCTCACCCTCTCTCATCCTTCTTCCCATTTATCCTCTTTTATAAATAATGGCATCATTAAATCAGATTCAATGACTGTTATAGAAGAAATGGAGGGAATGATGTAGGGGGTTAGAAAAGCGTATGTCACATGCTAATGGATGGATGAATGTGATTTAGAGATCATAAGAGATGATAAGAGAAATCCAATCCAGATATGTCTTTTCAGTAAATAAAAGGTCTGGCGGATTAGCTGGCCTGGTGGAGCGTCCTTCAAACTAATGTCTTTCAACTGCTAAATGAAACCACTCGAAGGCTCAAGCAACTGGTTGTATAGGGATGGTTTGAGCTTATCTGAATCTAAAAGTTTTAGTTTTTAATCCTACTCATGCTCAGCTTGTACTAAAAAAAATAAAGGCATATTTAAAAGACAGTGCATTTGTTGATAGGTTTTCCGAACCAAAATGGGGCTGCAAAAGAGCAAACAAGTAAAGAAACTTGTGAACATGGGACAACAGTCATCGCGAATAACCGTACTAACGTTCAGAAACAAAGGGGGAACCGTAAACAAAAAGAATCCCTTGGATTCCCTCGCCCTCCTAACAGCATGACATACTTTTGGTTTTTTCAGACAGAGACAAGTTCGCGTAAAACACAAGCGAACTCTGACCCAAAAAGCAACAGAGGAACCAAGAGGGAGGGGACAATCATAGTGACAAGGCCAGCAGAATAATATCTCTTCTTTACATAACTTTTAATGTTCACATTGCAAAAGACAGACCAAGTAACTTGGACGACTCAAATAAACCGTCTTCTTTGTACAGATTTTCTTCCCTTCCTGAGCCGCTACCTACTAAATTTCAAATGACTCGAGATCAAAATGAAAATTTTTCAGTTTCCACCCTCAAAGACGTGTAATTACAATGACGAGGAGGATAAACATTACTTGATCTCACTAGACTAGACTCGGAGAAGGATAATCCCCTCTCGAACTTCTTCCTTGACCAGACTGTTTGGCCCTTACAAAGGACTATACGTACCTCAACATGACATTTACAGACACTTCTTTTTGAACATATTTACAACAGCCAAAAGATATTTTTCCTTTCACTCTTCTGCGCTTCCAAAATTCTTCTCCCGGTTAACAAAGTTGTGTGTGTGGTTACTAGTGGTGACTACTGCTAAAAGCTTTTCTCTTGTTCTAATTTGATCTTTTTCTCAAGATGTGGATTCTTCTATCTAGGCCAGGGCAGGGATCCTGCAATTGCGCCTGTCCCTGTCGAGGCAATCAAACCCCTCGATTCTCACAGCAGGATTGTTTCCAAAGTTGGAGCGAACACAGCCCCCTTTCCTGGTGGAAGATGAGGGAGGCGATGAGAGCCCAGATGGGGTAGGAACCCTGGATGATGGTGAGAGCGGGGAGAACATCTCATCGCCAAAACGAGCATCTTGAATTAATGGGTTAGCTACTCTGCTTGGCGGTGACCCACAAAAAAATGGGGGCGACGAAGCTACCTGTGTACATGATTGCTCTATACTACAACCACCCTGCAATTCATAAATACAATTAATTAAAACAGTTCAAGTTAACAATGAACAAAATTGAATAAGTTGAAATTATAGGATCCATTTAGAGATCATCAGGTAGGAAATCAATCGAAAAGGAGACTACCTTGGTTAGGATGAGGTCCAGAGGATCACTCACAGCTTTTGAATCAGCTATATCTGCCTGGAAACTGCAGAAGAAGACAAGGCCGACAAAGCTCAATCAAGATGACTTCATTTGAGATTATTAGTTCAGATATATGAATCTAGAACATATAAGAGAGAAGGAACCAGAGTGAGAAAGGAATAAAGCGTGTATATATGTATGCTGAGGAAACTTTACCTGAGATGCCACCGAAAGGGCCTAGCAGGTTGGTCGTTCACTGGGACGTTTAAGAGGCCGAGGCGGCGTGGTTTGGGACAAACGACAGGGTGTCTGCTGCTCATTTCTTCACAGGATGCGACGACTTTTTGCTGCTGGATCACGCAATGGTTCATATTCTTCCTTGATTTCGGCTGTGAACGAGACCTTCTCACAACCAAAGGATGGAAAACAAAAAATTTAGGACATAACTTCAAATTTTAAAAATAAACGAGTAAAAGCATACTGGAGGTTTGAAATCATCAGCATCTTATATTAATTTTGTTCGATATCATAGACGCGCATAAAGACTTGAACAGCTCAGAATAAGATAAGAGGTTAAGCAGATAAACATAGATAAATATAAAAACAAGCTTAACAATTATTAAACACGGAGCCAAATAGATTATATGAGTATGCTCAGCTAGAAATTATGCCCGAGAAGAAGTTTCCTTCCTCCTCAAGAGAATCCAATCCCTAACATACAGATATCTCAGGTAGCAACTGACCTCGCATGACAGGATCTGGTAGTTATCAGCGTTAAGAAAATTGTACTTGAATTTGACAAATTGGTGACACAAACTGAGGGAAAGAGAATAATTAAGCCGACTGCAGATAGACTATTCAACCATAAAATACAATTTAAAAAAAATAAATAGCAGACATGAAAACGATTGGAACAATTTTTCTCGGAGCAGATCCGAAGAACCTCAACCTTTCTCCTCTTAAAGTGAAATCATATCGGATAAAAACATAATTCAGAAAGGCAAAAACGAAGAGGAAAACAACCACAAAACGATACAAGAATAAGAACGAAGCTGCAGATCTAACAAGGCAGCTGGTAAATCAATTGCAGAAAGGTCCAGATTTAGAGTTTCCTAGAAGAAATGAAAGAGGAATTACCTGTAATCCGCTTCACTGTCCAGCTCCTGCCAGAGGCTGAAGACTCTGAACCTCTATATAATACTATTCACAAAAACAGAGAAATATAGGAAGAAACATAAAATAGAAAAGTAGGTTAAGGGTTAGAGGAGAAGAAAAAAGAACATGAAAAGGGAGAAATGTGTGATTTATTTAAAAAGATGAAAGAAAATTTCAAAAAACAGAGAGGGAGAGAGAAGAAGCGAAGGAGACGGAAGGAGTGTGGGAGAGAGGAAGGCGAGAACAGCAATTGCCAACGACACTTGACTTATATTTATGTTTATGTTTATTTTTATTTTTTAAATCAAATTACATTCAATATGTCTCGGTTTGTCATAGTTGACAGGAGTATTGGGGGAGATATTTTCTTTTTTTTTTTTTTTTTTTTTTTTGCTGGGAAAGATATTTTCACTCCCCAGTTAAAAAGAGTTTGTTTTCAAAACTTTCAAATATTTAAATGATTTATTTTATGAAAAAATCAGTCAGGTCCTAAAAAAAAAAAAATATCAAAAAATATCAACCCCAAATATCAATATTAATTACAGAATTCTAATATATAAAAAGTCTTGTTGTCAAAATCATTTTTTATGTTGTTAAAATGACTTTTTCCCATTGTTAAAATTTTAATTATAAATTTTTTTGTTGACAACAATATTTGTATAGGAAATTTTAATAATAAGAAAAGTCATTCAATAATAGCGTGAAAAAACTATTTTGACAACGCGTGACTTTTTTTATATCAAAATTCCGTAATTAATATCCAGATAGGGGATTTGAAGTTGGAACTTTTTTATCTTTTTCTTTTTTTTGGGACCTTAGTGATATTTTCCCGTTATTTTATGAATTTAAAAATAATTTCGGAATTACATTTGTAATTTTTTTAAAAAAATTTATAGTTAAAATATGAGAAATATATATAATTTTTAATAATTTACAGTTGTCCATTCGGGCGGTGCCTACAGCGGGAGATGACATCGATTTTCGCACCCACAAAACTCGTTTTTTGGGAGGCCTGAAACGTTAAGGGAATAAAATAACATATTAAATAAAATAATATTATTCTTAGAAAAAATCTTAAATATCAACGGATCCGTTGAGACTTGAGAACGAGCTTTACAGCAGCGGATTCAGACATGCTACGTCAGGCGTGGACTCTTGCCTTTTGTTTCACTAAAACAGGATTTTATTGCTTTGTTTTTGGTGAAGCCGACAAATGAACTTTTTTTTTTTTAAATAAAAAAACCCATTTTGCAAAGTTATAAGGATGTGCATAGTAACACTCATACAATAAATTTTTCCTTAATTTCTGTTCCTAAGAACAAAATTGGATAAGAATTGTGTTTGATAAATTCTTTTTTTTTTTTTTTTTTTTTTTTGTTCCTAGGATAGACCAGTTTATTTTTTGTGTTGAGGAATAAAAAAAAAAAACAGAAATTTTCTGCTTCTTTATTCCAAACCACAAAATGAGAATCATTTTTCTCAAAAAAAAAAAAAAAAAGACTCATTCCTCTTGAAGTAGAAATTTACCCTCGTTTACCACTACCACCACCGCCATTGCCCCCACCACCACCTGCCACCGTCGCCGCCACATAAATAATTTTTTGAATATAAAAATTACATAAATAATTTTTTTAGGAAATTTAAATTTAAATTTATTTGTAAAGTATAATAATTATATTAATTATTAAATAAAAGGACAAAATGATAAAAATAACTTATTTATCCTCCATCTTCCTCTCTTACTATTTTTTTAAATATGAAATGTTGGCATTTTGATTAATTTTTTTTTTTTTTTTACCGTTGATGAAATTTGTAAACAAAAACAAATAAAGAAATAGATTTGTATTGTATCGAGTCATTCTAATTCTCGGAATAAAAATAAAATGTGTTAAACGTAATTCGATTCTCGGAATGAAAAAAAAAAGTGTTACCAAACGTAATTCGATTTAGGAGTAAAAATAAAATGGGTTAACAAACCTAATTCGATTTTGAACTCTTCCAAAATACGTAATCATAAAAAACTCTTTCATCTTAGAAACAGTGTTGGACAACATAATGGTTGCCATGCACACCTAAGTATCTTCAGCATGATTTTCGAGTTGGAAAAAAACATAATTTTCTATTACACACTTACTATAAGTCTATTCTAATAAATTCTCACATGTTAAAAAATGACATTTAAATTATTAAATATGTCTTAAATAGATACAAAATTGTAAGTTTGGGCTTACTAAAATTTTCCCTCTTTATACATTTATAACTCAGTTTGTCCCATTTTTTTCAACAAAAATTAAATGAAAGTAAAATTGAAAAACAGCCATTAATTATTGTTTAAGTGACTTTTATTTAAGAAAAAAACAATGAAGTTAAAATAAGGACAAGAGTATTATATATTTATGTTTTTATGTATCAACATAGGGTATATATCTTTTCTTTCTGCCATTCATATGGAATATATCACCAGGTCGGCGATGGCATAAATTTTGCGATGCTGACATGCAATGCTCATTTTTCAAAAATTAGTTTAATAAAATTTATGAGAAAAAAAATAATGACAAGTGCTTATTTAAAACTCTTATTAACAAAAAAAGATTTAATAATGTTTTCTACATTGAAAGAATTAGTACTTGGCTAATTTTACATACACAAAGTACCACTACCTTGAAGTAGTAGATCCTCTCACCAATAAAAATTTTAAATAGGAACTTTTTACTAATTTTATCAATTATTATTATAATAAAATATACATTTAGATGTATTTTTTCAAAAAAAAAAAAAAAAGTTTGAAAAATATTGAAGGTAACCCAGACTATTTCTTATTATTGAAAAGTAACTTAAACTTATCCCAAAACAAAAACTAATTTTTCAAAAACAATCAAAACTAGCTTTTAACAAATGGAATTTTAAGAGTATTACAAGTGGACATCAAGAAAAATGCTCAAACGAAATCTTTTTAAGGCCAAGGCCATGTTTAATACGTAGATTTTGATTTCAATAGATTAGAACTGAGGGTGGGACTAAGATGGGTGGTGGGAGTGATGATTTCAAATTATATTTGGTATAAAGTAATATTTATTGAGAATTTTTTATTAATTTTATTTTATAATCAGTTATAAATTATGAAATGGTAATAATATGATTTCTATTAAAAATAAAAATTCCTTATGCAGCACCCCAATTCTCCCAATTGACAGCCCGCACCCCATTTCCATTGGAAAACAGACATTAGAGTATTGTATTGTAAAAGAACAAGGCGAACTGAAAAATAAGGAGGGCTTTGGTAAAAGAATTTTAATCCCAGATACAAATTACTATCCCATGGTCCATCGAGTGATCTTACTTTGAGTAATATTTAATCATCACCCTAACTAATTCAAGATAACCAAATTCACTATTAGGCAGCAACATAAAGAGCTGTTTCTTCAGGTTGATTTTGCTGAGCCAGCAATGCTTTTAGTTCAGATTCTTCAGTAACTGAAAGGATCTCCTCAACAACAGCCATGTTCCCTGATCTTGCAACAAATTTCAGGATTTTGATTGGGATTGAAACTCTCTCCCGAGAGACTTTGTCCTATTGAATTGTATCAAGTAGGATGGAATGTGATTGTAAAATAAAGCAGATGAACTCATACATCATGTTCTTAAAACATCTCCGTGATTTTTCTTTTTAGTTTTTATTATATAAACTTTGTCTTTGTCTTTTTTTTTTCTTGTTTGTAAAAAAAAGTTGGTGGCATAATCAACCACCAACATTTTAAAAAATAAAATAATATATATAATGGCTATTAAGTAAAACTCATCATTTATTAGAATATCGAGGTAAAAATAAAGTGAATTACGTAACGGTTATTAACAAAGAACCATAATAAATATAAACAAATAAATAACAGTTCTTTTGGGTGAATCGTATGTAAAGTCTTAGACACGATGACCAAAAAACCCTACCATTCCTCTTCTATTTAAACGTCTAAAACATAATATACTTGACACTTAGTCTGTTCGAATAAAACCCACCAACATCTTAATCCTATGATTCCTATTGTCTTTTCCATCAATCGGGAGTTGTTTTCAGTCGAATCCTACCATAAAAGGCTTTTGTCCAATTTCTTAGCGACAGTCGTGCTAGTGAGTGCACTTGTCCCTTGTCTTAGTGACTACCTCGTGAGTTGTTTCCATTCGTGAGCCCTAGCCAATTGGGCTGCCTTTGTGAAGCCACACCGCGATAAAGCATCCAATTTGATGTTAAATTGCTTTTGTGAAGTTATGTTTTTTTTAGAAAAACTCATTATTGCTCGATCGAAGGTTCCTTAAATTGCTTTTATGAAGTTATGTTTTTTTTTTTTTTTTTTGGAAACCCTAGTATTACTCGATCGAAGGTTCCTTTCTTCTTCTAAGAAGTTGTGAAATCATTGCTTTAATTCATGGTTCATACGCTATTGATTTTTTTCAAAGTGATTTCAGGAGATATGGATTCCAAAGAAAACACCTTTCCTTTCTTAGAAGTATTCATATCTTGAGAGAGTTACTTCGAAAATATCAATAGGAATTTGATGAATAAACTAGTTCGGTTGTATCCAGACAAGATAAAGCTTTCAAGGTGACATTAAATTACTTTTTTGAAGTTATATATTTCTTTTGGAAACCATAGTATTACTCGATAGAAGGCTTCTTTCTGTTATAGGAAATTATCAACCCATTGCTTTGATTTATGGTTCCTATGATCTATTTTGAAGTCATTTCAAGAGATATGGATTCCTAAGCAAATACCTCCTTTCTTGGAAGTATCCATATCTCCAAAAGTTATTTTGAAAAAATCAATAGGAATGCGATAAATAAACTAGTTCAGTTGTACCAAAATGCGATAAAGCATTCAAGGTGACATTAAAGTGTTTTTGTGAAGTTATGTTTTTTTTTGGAAATACCCATTATTACTCTGATTGAAGGTTCTTCTCCTGTTTTTGTATTGAGCAAGTGGCATCGAGTTTAGAGCTTTGAAATTCAACATTTTGATCAGTCCTAGACTCTTTTATATGAGAGTTTCTGAGTTACTTGGTCTCAACTTTATCTAATAGAGTAGTACTTCCCACATCGAATAGTAATGCAATATGGGATTGATCAAGATTTTCTAGGTTTTATGGCTTGAATCAATCACATACCTATATATCTCATAATGTAAGTGTTCACTTATACTTTGTGTCTCATCGAGCTACTAAGCCAGGAAAGCAACGAGTTGGTGGAAAAAAACATGAATATCATAAGCAATTAATATGGATATTTGTAGGTTTTTTTTCCCCCCCCCCCCCAAAAAAAAAATAATCAATTGCTTTATAGTGTTAAATCCTATAAAGAGACAAAATTTATACGTAAACGGTTACATTATCACTTAGATAGGTCAACAATTGGCATTGATTCTCCGCACAAAGCCTGGAATGTCCTTATCTATCCCATATTGCATAAAAACTCAACGTGGGAGGTACTGTTTCTATTATATATAGTATAGTCCAACTAGCTCAGAAGAAATGTTATTAAAAGTCACGGTTCTTGCAAAAGAATCATTATTTATATTGAGAGTTTCGAATAATTATTTAGTCTCGACTTTATCTAATAGACCAGTACTTCCCTCATATCGAATAGCCATGGATGGATCAATATATGGACATTGTCATATATTATAATGTAAGTTTTTCACTTTTTGTCTCATCTAAGCCAGGAAAGCAATTATTATCAAAAAACTACGAATATCACAATATGCATATCTATTATGACCAATTATCACCAAGTTTCAATATATATTCTCAATATACTCTTATCTTATAACCATTATAGTATGTCAAAAATAAATAAAGATTAAGAACCGTAATTTATCTACACGGAACAAATATAGCGCCCACATACATGATGGTTTAGAATCGTGAATTATAACAGTTTATAACTGTCATGTATTGTAATTTCTATAGTAGTAGATCAAAACAAAGCTTTCCTACCTACTCCCTCCATTCTTTCGCCATGCACGATGTTCTTAGACGTTCCAACGCATATGGGGAATCGCCCTGCAAATATTTGCAGGCATATTCCCAAAAAGATACACCACGAGGTATTGAGATAACCGAATGTCTTACGATGTTGGCATATATGAGGGTTTTAGAATAGATTATCTTTGATTGCTTGTATAAGATAAAGATAATATTGTGCAAGGCAATTTTGGCCCCTCATACATGTAGATAATGTGATAATTTTCCTTTCTTTTTCTAACTTTTTAGCCATACCAAACAAAATTCTACTCTATATATATATATATATATATTGATATTGATACCTAAAATAATACTATTTATAAATTATTCTAACTTATTTCAACATCAATTTATATATGTTTATACTCAATAACTAAGCATGAACTTTGAAATTCAATCGAAGGAAGAAAACATCATGGGTTATGATGTTACAATTAATTAATTGACCAATGGATTTGTATAAAAATAAAAAGTTATTCATTCTCATTATATGTAGAAAGAATGATAATGAAGAAATGGTAGGGGAGAAGGAGGGGATATTGAGTGGAATAAAAGCATAAAGAAATGGGTGGTGAAGACGAGGGACAAGTGCTCCATTGGAAATTGAAGGTATGGGGGTTGGGAATTTAGTCTCATCACTTGTTTCATTTTATGTCTATCTTCTCTTCTATTATATGCTCCTAAAGTGGATGGTGTGTGGGCCCCAGTCCCACTCATAATATCATCACAACATTCTAATTTCATATTTTAATTTTAAAAGCTGTATTTTTTGGATAATTTGAGAATTTGTAATATGAATATCTGCATCATGCAAATGAAATTCTATTTTTTTTTTTTTTAATAGCAACCCGGAGAAACTCTACGGTGGCAAAAATTCCAAATTGCGTTGAAAAAAAAAAAAAAATCTAAATTTTATGGACGAATTTGATTGTATTATGGGATACCCATTTCATCACCATAGTCACAACGTCTCACCCTATTTTTAGTAAAAAATTTAGGTGAATATAGTCTCGAGATTTCACCAGAGTTGGAGTATACCTCATAGATTAGCAACGGGATTAAAACTCACGATCTGGTAGGTTAGAATAAAAATACTCCAATAAATTAAATAGTTGTATTATGAAAAAAATAGTTAATATAAAAACAAAAGTAATTAATCTTTATACAGGGCTAAATCAATCATTCTTTGATTTCATCTTTAAGATAAAGAGAGTAAAGTTTTTTGTCCTATTTATAAAACGTGTTATAAATTGTTCATCACTAATTTTCTTTTGGATTTTCCTTAAATGTTGGTCCAAGTTATTTAATCTTTAAATATGTATAATTAATAGAGATAAAATTAAAAATTTTAAAAATTTTCTCATGACTTGTATAAATAGAAAGTGGGTGAGAATTTTAAATGAATGTTATTAAGTGATAAGCTGAAAGACAAGTGGTGAGAGTAATTTAGGGTGGGCCATAGCAGCTCATGGGTGAAAAGTGAAAGGACAATGTAATATTAGTGTGTAGGTGTGATTGGGAGGCAATTGGTCTATCAAAAATAAGGTTGGTGCAACCACCAATTTGCCCTTTGCTTGCGGTATTTTGCTATTAACATCAATAAATCCAACACACTCCCTAACTAATGCACCCACTCATTACTCCTTTTGATCTCTTTTACTTCTCCCACCATCCCTTTCACCTTCCCTCTTCTTCTTGTCTCTTCCCCAAATCACTTATTCTTTCAATTAACGATAACAAGTAATCAATAAGATATTGATTGAAGTAGTAAGTAAGCTTACCCTTATAAGAAGAATAACATAAGTTGGAATATTAAGAAGCATATTTGTTGAATTTTAGTTTGATAATGAACCTCAAATGTTTTTTTCGCTAGAAAAATGTTATTTTTTCGGTCATTAAGATAAAATATATTTACCTAATTTTGTTAAATTAAAAAGTTAGTTAAGTTAGCTAATCGACATATATTTTTTAAAATATAATAGCCATTGTTCTTAATTCCGCTCTTTCTTCCCTCTCCTCATTGATTATTGTTAAGAAATTATCAATAAGGGTAAATTAGGAAAAGAATAACCAATATGAAAAATAAGTCTTATTTTCAAGACCAAGATCAATTTCCTAAATATGTCATATATGAAGGACTGGAGGGGAGTACTTTACATAGCTTAATTATATTTTCAATTTGAAGTAATTAAATATTCTTCATGTTTATTTTTAAGGCATATTCTATAAATTTCACATTGCAATTTATAAGACACTTTGTAAAACATTAATAATGATTAATTAATATGTTTATCCTGAAATACTCTTGACAAATTCAAAACAATTTAGCCCCTATTAATTTGATTCGTTTTCTTTTAAGAGAGTTAACTGTATTTCATTAAAGGGTATATTTGGAAAGACCAAAATATTTTAGGGGGTTAACAAATTGCATTGATCTCTTAATTTATTAGAAATTTCCTATAATAAGAAGCCAAAGGAATTATATCTATCCTGTCATCCTATGATTGCTCTCATTAGATAAGGTTATCTACATATGTTTTACTCCTTTAAATCTAATTGGGAAAATTATAATAAAGGACCCAAGAAAAATAATATTTATTAAAAAGGACCATAAAAATGGTAATTATTTTGAAGGACAAAAAATTAAAACATTAAAATAAGAAGACTAAATTGCCCTTGGTCGATTTCCTATATTATATCTAATTAAATCAAAATATGAAGTGATTGATTGAAAATAATAAATAGAGATCAAATTAGAATCTGGAATATGTAAGTTAGAGTTTCTATTGATAATTTTTATCTCTCCGTGGAGGAACCGTAGGTTATTCCGTTGACAAATATCTCTCAGGCCTCCTCCCCCTGTGTTCTATGAATTTATGAATTTTTTTAAATTTATCTCTTTTGAAGACCTAAGGCAATGTACGGTAAGCACGAAGACTTGGAATTGTAAAAGTAAAATGTTTTTTTGGATTTCTTACCTTTACGCAAAAATTGTAAAATCAAGGGCAATTTAGTCTTTTTATTTTAATGTTATAAGTTTTGGTCCTTCAAAATAATTACCATTTTTATGGTCCTTCTTAATAAATATTATTTTTCTTTAGTCCTTTATTATAATTTTCCCAATTTAATTTTAGTTGTATATGTAGTAACATCCAAAGTTGATGCGATTATGTACATTTTAATCTTATTATTCTCAAACTTATTTTATTAACGTTTTCACTTCATGTAAACATCAAACAACATTTCCATAGAAATTGTGATATATGACGGTTATTAATTGACATACATCACGGCACTAAACCGTTATATATGCGAGTGCTATAAAAGTTCGGCGCAGATACATTACAATTTCGAATCATTATTTATTCTAGACTTATTATAACGGTTATAATATAACATCCGTTATGTATTGAGGTTCGGTGACGACATGATATACCCATTGTTGTGATAATAATTAATGGGCACACGTAAACAACTATCATAATATGTGGTAATGCTTGCATAATACATATATAACGGTTCCAATTTAACAATTGTTATATATCTACTAACATATATAACGGTTTTTTTTTTTTTTTTTTTTCCAAATAACCGTTATATATAATTGACATAAATAAAGGTTGTTAGATAACATATATAATGGTTCTTTCCAAACAACCGTTATATATAGTTGACATAAATAATGGTTATTAGGTAACGGCTATGATTTATAGAAGCTATTTTTTTGCATAAAAAAATGGGGGGCGTTTTTGCTCTCAAGATCCCCTTGCAAATACATTTACAGAATAAATCACAATATATATTTACATTTTCATATATAGAACAATACAACAAATCATAATATATTTATAATCATTCATGGACATGTATACATCATTAAAACCAAAACTTTAAAACAAAATAAACAAATAATTAGTATTTAGAACTTTATAGTCATACTATGTATTATTTACACTCTAACCGATTTGAGTTGCAATTATTCAGCCACTTTTTTCATTTGTGAGTTGCTAAACATCGTATAGGAGGAATTAAAAAATTGTTTGAAAAGGAAACAATAGATGAAAGTTAGATATTGTAATATATAGTCAATAAGTGTATATATGAACAAAATAAAAATATAATATACCTTATTTGTATCAATATTTTCAGGATCGTGTGTGATTATGTCCTTCATATACTGCTTCACGTAGTACCCACAATCACTGCTCATGTCCGGTTGCTTCGAGCATTATAAAGAAATGAGAAGAAAATTTTGTCAGTTAATCAAATATATAAACTATATGTCCGCTTCAATTTAATATTATAGTAATTGATAAATAAAATATATACCTTTGAATATTGCCATTGCAAGGCATATTTGAAGCGGCCGTCCGTAAGATTGCAATTGCAACAGGCAAGACCATTCTCCATGTAGTACTTGTACACTTCGCTTTGAGAAGATACAATAAAAAATTTTATATATATATATATATATATACAAGAAAGTTGAACTGAATTATAAGAGATGGTGAGTGATACTAGTTGAATGTCTCCTGCATGTATGATATCCTGTCTGGATTCCCACCCATAGAGTCATAAAACCAAATCTTTTTACAAATTGGATTTACCACTATGACACCATCATGATAGTTACAAAATAAATAAAAAATAATTTATAGAGTTAATGATGTTCCCACCCTTGAATGTAAGGCACAAAGAAGTAAGTGTCCCTTCTGTCTCGCGCCCTCCTAATGAATTCATCCCTCAAAAACCTCATGTAATTTTGCTTGGCATGTTCCTTCATGTCGACACCTTGGTGTCTAACATGGTCAGGGTGGATGAACTTGATCTTGTCTTGGAGACCATCGGGAAGGGTGTAAGCATGGTATAAGTTCTTGAAATGAAAAAACCAACATATTAAAATGTAATCAAAGTTTTAAGTAGTTAAATATTTAATCAAAGTTGAAGAAATACCTCATAAAAAAGTTGACAAAGCTTATACTTGCCATCTTCTTGTTCAGCACCTTAGAAAACAAGCTCTTGGATGACATCATCCTCTTGGTCTTCTTGGTTGAAGACCTTTCTCTCAAATTTGATATATGTAAATGGGTTTGAAACCAAGATCTTGATAGTTAACTCTTGGAGGGACATTCGGGCAAACTGACCAATGAGCTTATTCTATGAGGAAGACTTCTTCCTAGATTGATCATTGGGGCGAGATGCTTACTTTTCTTGAACTTATTAGGGGTCCTGGAATTGGGAAGCTGAGGCTGAGTGGGGTCTTGGAATGATCAGTGGGGGTCTTGGATTGATCAATAGGGGTCTTGGATTGATTAAGGCACTTGGACTAATTGGTGGGTAGCTCCTTTTGAGCGGCCAACTTTTTTTTAGTGGGGGGCTCCATACCCTAAATTGACGGCAAGGCCACGCAACAAAGCTATTGTAGTCCTTCCTATTGTATCTGTGTCTTTGGTAGGCATAAGGAGTGAATAGTTGGAATCAATGTTGGTATTGATTTGTACCTTCACATGCTTAAGAAGAATAGGCTCGTTATGAAGTGTGTGATCCTCCAGGCGGTTAAACATATGGCCTATTGCAACTGTACGGTGTCCAGGGCTAACAATCAACATCACCAAACCCTCATGCAGATCATGGGGGAACATACAACTACCTCTAGTACTTGGGCTGCCATTTCCTTTTGATACTTCGTAGTACGCTCTTTCATCAACTCTTGTGTGAGAAATCATATTTGTTCCTATATTCCATCACACCATTTCTGAAGTTTTTCAAGCTTTTCAAACTTTTTGTCCCAATAATTTCTTTGAGATTGCTGGTGACCATAACTTTGTCTTGGTTAATCCAAAGCAGACACCCCTAAGAAGATCGAGATGGTCAATCCCAAATGTCTTTGCCAATACGTCCTCATCCGGAAAAAAGCAGTCCTATGTGTTATAACTTCCTTGGACATGGCTTGCTGTGCATTAAACAATAATGTTAATATTGATAGTTAATTAAAGACATTATTTTCATGAATCAGGTATTAATGTTAATACTTACCATTTCATCGTGGACTTCCTTCACCGAAGGATCGTCATACGACCCATCTTTATTTTGCCTTACTACTGACCAAAGTCCATGATGGGGAGGTCTAATACCATCACCACTCTCACCATCCAACTTTTTCAGCAATCCGAGCATACTTCATCCGCCCTTCCTTATAGAGATACTTATTGTTCCTCACCCTCTCCCGTTTCAGTCGGCTTAATTCCTATGAAACACACAACACTAAAGTTAATATCAAACAAATACATGCAGATCTTATTAATTGCAAAAATAATTACTTGGAATGTCGGGTTGCAATATGATATGACAAATTCTCTCCAATCATCTGATTTGATGGTGGACTAAACTTCTATGGGAACTTCTGTCTCCTCAGGCTCTTTAGGATTCTACAAATATGCCATCGTCAATGCATGACAGAATGGGCGCAATGAATTTCCAGCTTTCTTGACGACAAATTCCCTAATGTAATCTCTGTCTACATGATATACAAACTACAAATCACACAATTCAAGTTATATTTTTTTACAAGTACATAGCAAGTAATTAGCAGGCATATATACCTTATCATGATATTGTCCCAAATAATGCTTATGCTATCTCTTTGTACCCTATGTCAGTTATCTGTCATGATAGGAGCGTTGGTCCTTATCGTTAAGCCAATATAGCTAAAAAAGTGAGACAACTTAAGAGGTTGACCATCATCGTTTCATGTCACATGAAATCTTCTCCCCAATGACTTTACTTTCCCTCTTTACAATATCTCGCACTCGTTCTAATGCCTCTTTTAGGTCTCATTTTTGGGTGGCCTAGGGACGACATTAGTACCAGTGGGAATATTATCAAAAGTAGAGGCACTATTAGAGCTAGTGGCATTCTCAGTACAGCGGGAAGTAGAACTAACTGTTTTAACTGGAAAACAAAACTCATTTAGTCACCTATAGAAAACAAAGTAATGAGTTTTCTAAAAAATACGATGCATGACTAAGGTCAAAACCCACCTAGGCAAGACATAGTGAAAAATAAGGAGAATGTGAAATGCATAAGAAAAATCATAACTTAAAATAAGAAGAACAAAGGACTTGAAGGAATGGAATATAACTAGGGCACCAAAACAAAAAAGCTAGTTAAGGCAATCGAAGCCACTCACGTGGCTTTCGAATTGAAGTTCAAAGAAAGTAGTGAAGGATGTGGTTCCCCTGGATGCGATGTAGAAGGCTAGAAAAGTCAACCGGAGTTGTGGGCGTTTTGAGGATGGTAGGTAATGTTCGACCAAAGGCAAACATTTTAAATGCACTAATTTGGGAAAGTAAAAGGCGCAAAATAGTGGGTACGTGTTTTAAAAGACTTGATGAAATTTGTTCAATGTGAAAAGTTTATAACCGTTATGAGAGGTGGCATTTTCTTACAGTTTATAATTTACAACTGTAATGAACCTTTGAACAAAAGTTTATGGTTTTAATATCACAATTGTTAGGTTTTATAAATGATGATGGTGATTTCTTAATAACTGTTAGGCATTTAGAATGATAGTCTGAAAAGTGACGGCCGAGTTTTACATAATAACCATTACTTATTTGATTTTCTTTAAATAATTGTTAAAGTCGATTATTCAACCCCATAGTACAAACAAAAAATTAAAAAAGAAAACGAGAGTTTGAATAAACTAACAAAAAATAAAAAGTTATGTGGATGAAGGATCTGTTGCATCATTAGATTCATATCTTTCTCTAGTAATTTGTCCACCTTCTTGATCAGAGAGTGAACGAGAGAGGTCAATTCCTTCAAACTTGTCCATATGTCCTTGCTTTCCTATGTAATCGATGAAAAACAAAAGTCAGAAGTTGGATATGAGAATTTGGAATAGATCAAAGTGGATGGATAAATGGAGTTCATTTTTTGGATGTTTAAATGGAAAGGGTTTAGGGGGTTATCCAAAAGAACCCATCCTTTAGAATGAAAAGAGTTACATTATAAAGCCTTGTAAAATGCCTAAATCAGTAACTGTTGTTTACTAATAACCATGGAGAGCCAATTTTTTTTTTTTTTTTTTTTTTTTTTTTTTTTTTAAAAAAAATATTTTTGGGCTACATTACCCTAACATTTATTTTTTTAATATTCAAAAAAAAAAAAAGAAGTGGTGGTTTTCAGTCATCACTGCTACTGCTGTTTTCCGCCTCCTCCTACCTCTCCCCTTCAATTGGCACATCATCGATATCTGAGGAAGGAGATGAAGGGTTTGACTAGAAGTGATCATATACGACTTGGTTGTGATGAAGGATGAGATCCAACTTCTTGTTCAGACTGTGGGTGTGTCTATCAAGATGCCTTGTGGAGTGGTGAAGGCTGGCCAATGTCTGTAGCAGAGCCTCCATTTGAGGAGGAAGCAGAAGAAGAGGAGGAGGGGCTTATGGAGGAGGAGAGTGAAGATGACAAGGGCGAGTGGAAAGAGATCTTTGGTGTCTGACCATGATGAGGGAGAGAAAGACGAGGTTATGAATAGATGTTGTTTAGAAAAGTATTATGAACAAAATGAATACTCCGTTCTAAAGTATTTAACTTTAAGAGAACTGGTACTTAGTGTCGAATGGAAAGAAATTTTGAAAATGTGCTTTTTAAATTTGTATTTTATATGACGGTTGTTTATTATGAAATTTTGTTTTTGTTGTTCATATTTTACTGTCAATTGACATAACTAGTATATTTGTATTTTTGTTGATATAAGGTTGAAAGGAAAATCATTTGTAAGTTTCACATGATGGTTATTAAAAAAGAACCATCACTAAATAAATCACGGTTATTAATTACAACCATTAATTTTGTGTTTTCATGAATTCCGTCTCGTAATATATGGCGGTGCGTATAATTAACTATTACTTTTAAGTGTGATGTATTATTGCATGATTTCCACTTCAACATACATGATGTTTAATAGTTGTAACTGTTAATATATTAGGTGTTATAAATGTCTAAATCTATAGTAGTGCAAGAAGTACATAATTGGGATTATCATATATCGCATTTACCGAGATATGATTAAAGAACCATAAACGCATAGTTTCATTTTTTAAATAGAACGGTTTATTTGGAATCTTACGAGGGATAATGAACACGTTGGAATGCATGCGAACCTATTGGGAACCATAAATAGCATGTTTTATTCAGAGATGCTAAGCAGCGAGGAATGACGAATGAAATGACGAATGAAGATTGAAACGGATGTATTGAGCGATGAGCATTGAGACTGAGCGATGACGTGTTATACCAGTGTAGAGAAAAGGTGAAACAAATAGCCAAGGAAGATTCCCAATAGGTCAAAATCATATATATATATAAAGCGCCAAATCGCCACCCTATTTTATTGTAAACAACGTGTTTTATTCTCAATAGGCAAAATCAGCCTCCTAGTAGCGTGTTTTATTGAAATAAGCCGTTCTATTTTAAAAAATGAAACTGTGCGTTTATGGTTGCTGCAGAATCATATCTGCAGTAAATACAGATATGATAATCCCTACATAATTATATATAAAGACACATAAGGAGGGTGACATGTTATGATCATTTGGCTGCGGAAACAATGTCAAAGGAAGAGGAAAAGGGTAGTTGAGGAACAATAAATAGATGGGGATCCATCTCCGAAATTTGACTCAAGCAGTATTTTAATTCAAAGGAGGGAGGGAAAATCTTCTCTAAAAGATGTTAGTTAAGACCGTATCATGCTATATTTGTCTTTTTGTGCCTTTGTGAAAACCATATATTTATATTTTATATTAATATATAAAGGAAAATGATGTCAACTTTGATTACGTGAAAAATTTGTAAACTATGTGCTTGAGCGATTTGACCCGGTAAATTTATAGGGCGGTGAATCAACCAACACAAAAGCATGATGCAGGCACCAAGAAACCCCTCTAATAGGATATTTTTGTTTTTCTTTCCCCTTGCAGATGTACCAAGATTGAAATTTTTTTTTTTTTTTTTTTTTTTTTTTTTTAAAAAAAATAAGGACATGTATTTTTTATTGAATGCAACCATATTTGATCTATTGTCTCACACTATAAACGTGATCAAACTTTGGTCATTTTCAAGTTGTGAGGAACTAATCTATTCTATTAGATACAATCCTCATTTGTAGACTGAAATAATTTTACACAATATCTTATAATCCAATCCAATATCTGTTACAATATCTTTGTTTATTTAATATCATTTTCTTTTATTTGTAAGTTTTATAAATTACTCAAAAGATAAGTTTCAAATTGCCGATTTACGTTTATCAAGAAATAAATTTAAATTAGTTAAAAGCAATAATATGTAAAACTTTTTCCCTTCAAAATATGCCCTTATTTAAAAAATAAATAAGTAAAAGAGACAATAAAAGGGAGAATAGATGAAAGAGAATATATGAGAAAAAGGTATGGTTTGTGAAACCGGATCGGATCGGCCGATTCAGACCGGAAACTGGCCAACCCGTCGTGAAACCGGTCCATGTTTGGGGTAAAATCGAACTGATCCGGTGAACCCAACCCGGACGGGTTACAAGGGTCACGGGTCAACCACCATTTTAAAAAAAAATTATTTCTCCCTCAATTATTTTTATTTTTAATTTATTTATTTTTTAAGAATGCAATCGATTCATATCATATTTGAAACAACATATGTGTGATTTCCGACTCTTCCCATTGTCAAACTCAACTTCCTCAAACTTCTCGATGCTCTCGCTCCTCGACCACCATTTTGTGGTTTTCTCATTTTTTCGGTTGGCTCTGCTTAGTGGATGTCAAATGTAGGCTGTAAAAAAATTTGTTAAGAATATCTGAATATCTCTCAAATATTGGAGTATATGATTATTTTGTCGCTGATCCAAAATATTGAAATGATATATAGTATGTCAAATTTAGGTTGGTGTAATGAGAAATTAATTATTTTCAATTTTTTATACCTCATCGGTCCTAAGCCCGGCATTTGGCTCTAGTCCGACCAAATAACCCTTAACCCAAGACCGTCTGTTAGGTTCGTGACCGGTCCGAGTTTCACAACTTTGGAAAAAGGTAATGAGAGAGAGTATGGCAAAATTGAAAAAATATATATTAAATGATCAAAGAAATTTAAATTATAGCTTATAAAAAATCCATCCCTCTTCACAAATTTAAAACTTATATTTTGAACGGAAAGAGTATAATTTTTTCATTCCCATGGCAATGTTAATTGTCTTACGTAAAATTAGGTCTGCTCTATTCCACGAAAGAGAAATAGATATAAAATATAAATGATTGTTTATATAAAATCGTTTTATTCATGACTGATGATATGAATAATTTAATTTATTGTCCTTTTATGTTATTTTCTAAATTTATAGTCTTTCTACACACATTTTATTAGATTAAGTAAATAATAATAATTTATTTCTTGATTTTTTATATATTCCATTTTAGAATAATTCAAATTGTTATAAAAATAATTACTCTCTTTAATATAGAAGCTATATAAGTATTTTATAGAAATTAAAAAAAAACTAAGTATTTGTAAAAATATGTGTTCTTTAAGAAAAAATGTGTGTTAAATATTCTAAATTATCCTATTTAATCATTCAATTGGAACTACTCTTTTGATGAAAATCTCTTAACGTGCAAATAAAAGAGATAATTTGAAAAATAAATTATAAATTTAGGAGATAAAATAATTAAGATATTATATTTATGACCAAATTAAAACGCCAAATTAGCACCTGTAATAAAAATAAGAGTGAATACATGCACACACTTGTCCATATACATGCACGATATAAATATCTATTTTTATATAACTATTTGAAATTTGGAACATTGTTGAGCAAAATTTAAGTAACTCCTCCAACATTTTTTTATATTAAAAAAATCCAATTCTTAATCAAAGGCGAATAAGCTTCGAGAAGGTTGTTTCCATAATTGCACAAACACCACTATTGCGACCAAGAAAAAAAAATCTAAATTTTGTGGTCATCAAGGTATCAAATAAATGTTTCATATGCAACTCATAATTAGCCAAGGTTTTTAAAAAAATAGAATGATTTTTAGGTCCAAACCAAAAGAAATAAATAATATTAAAAAAAATTATCTATTAATAAGTGGATATAGAAGATTAAAAAGTTAATCAGTTATCATTAATAATTTATCAAGGGTGAGTGGAGACTAGAACAATAGAAGCTTTGGAAATGTTAAATATATATATATATATTTTGTAATTGTTGATTTTTTTTGTTGGGACCTATCAATCATTCTCTGTAGGATGGAATATCATTAATAGCTTATGGGACTTGTCAACGTATTTTTTAATCATTCCCTCTTAAAAAAAAACAATCGTAGGATGGAATGATAGTGACGGATTGCAGAAGGAAGCGCCAAGGTTATCGAATGGAGGGTAAAGTAAAAGTCACATGGAGGGGAGGGTGAAATTTGAAGAAGGAATAACTCATGGGCCGAACAAGGTTAAGGTTCTGATTTTGTTTGGGCTAGATCTAAACACAGGATTGGGCTGTTGGCCCAGACCAAATATTGTTTCGATCAGACCAACTAGCTTTGAGAGGCCCAAAATGGGCCTTGGTTCTATAACTTTGTTGTTGAATGCCATAACCTCAGAAGTCAGAACCATAACAGTAACACATACTCATTAACGACAATTTTCAATTAAATTCCTCAATCCCATTTTTTATATAAGATATATTTACTAAATTTTATTATATTAAGTAAGTTAATATGGTTTATATTTTCTAATATACTATAATCATCTTCTTTAATTTTTTGATTCTCTCTCCTATTTGATTATTGTTAAAGAAATATCAATATGGGCAAATTAAAATTTTAAAAAAATGACAAATATAAGAAATATATCTTATATTTAGCATCAATAATAACTCTCTAAATAAGTCTTATATTAAAAACCTGAAGGAATTCTTAACGTGACTTTCTCCTTCATTTATGTAACTATCTTTAAAAATCAATGTATAAATTATTAAAAACATTTTCCCTATATTTCCACCAAAAGGCCACACACACAGCATTTTTCATTTTCAAACTGCTTCCTTTTTAATTAACTTACCAAAAACTATAAGTTGCACTTATCTAAATATGTCACATTTTTTAAACTAAATAAAAGCCAACCTCATCAATTTACATATACAAAAAAACAAACACGCTCATATTCTTAAACATAGAAAACCAAATATCTATAAATTTGGGTTGATTTTTCTAACTTGTACTGCAAAAGAATAATGATTAATTGAAGTGATGGTTCGTCTTTTAGTAGTTTTGGCAGCTTTATGAACTTATTATGTTGGTTCTTACCACAATTTCAAATATTTTGTATGCTTAATTGTCACAAAAGGTTTCATCAGAGTCAAACTAATAGTAATACTACTTAGAAAAATTATAGTTAGATAAAAACTTCAATATCTGCTATGACTACAATGAGGGGTGTTCATAAACTCAAACCAGCTAAAAAAAGTTCAGCCCTACCTTAAGAAATCAGTCCATAAATCATTTGGATATGTTCAGGCTGAACCAAATACCGGGCAATATGTTGCCATGACCATTTGACCTTTGCCTGAAGTGTGTGTATACATATACACACATATTCATTATTTGATAAAATTTAAAAGTATTTGCTTACCATATAATCAAAAATATGATCAATAAAGATATTTTCTGTTTACTTAGAAAATATGCATATTTTTCATAAATATATTTAATTAAGAAATTGGTAAATGGAGTTATTGACAAATAAATTATTATGCAATGATAAGAAAATAATATCTATTGCATTAATTTGTTTTATTAGTCATGAATTGAATATAAACAATAAAATTTAAAAAGGACTATTGTAAAGAATATGTTTTTTTGAAATATATAATACTATATATATATATACTAGGATGCTTCTTTATTTTTCAATTTTATGTTGATTTTCGGACATGGAAGCCTATCTCGCCCAACCCAAAATTACTCAGGCTTTTATCGAGTAGGGTCGGACATCAAGGTGCAAAATGCCACCCATTCATCTTTTAAACTAGGTATTAGGCAATGGTCATGCCCCGCCTATGGACACCCCTACAATAGTTTGAGAAGAGAAAAGGAGTATAGCAACAAAAATAGGTAGAATTATTTGAGAAAAAGACAAGAAAATAATTTTGAAATGACAAGATATGAAATCAAGTTTATTACTAAGAGTTGATAAGGGAATGAAAAAACTTGATAAGCAATTAATAATTCATAATTTAGAAAATACCTAATTTAGAATCTCACAATTTCAAAGTTCATTTTTTATATTTTTCCCGAATTCGTTTGATAGTGAGGCCATGCATCCCTCTCAAACTAAAAAATTTCTTAACATCACTCTAATCCATACCCATCTAATCCTTAATGTGAGATACAATTAACCAATTTTAGTACATTAAGCATGTCAGGTAAATTATTTATAATAATACTCCCTCTAATCCTTAATATAACAGTGACTTTTTTTAGAGAGATTTAAAAAGCCAAATAAATTACTTAATTATATCATATGATGGTATTATTATAGTATATATTATTGTATAAGTCAAACATATATTAGTTTAGAGGAAAATAAATAAATATAATTACCTTAATGTAACTTAATTAGCTTTCTAAACATCTTAAAAAAAGTTGATTCTTATATTTAGGATTGAAATAATATGTTTTTTTTTTTTTTTCCTAAAATACCATAATCATCTTCTTTAATTTCCTTTTGACTTCTCATATTTAATTGTTGTTGAGAAAATATCAACATAGTTAAATATATCAGAGGGAGAAGCCATAAATCTCAACTTCTCACCCACCGCCGCGGAGGCAAGGCGCATTTGGTCCATCCCATTTTTTGCTTCAACTCAGCTCTTCCTTCGTCAATGCCCGTTTCGTAGGGCAAAATGCTGATCCAAACAAAGCCTTAAAATGTTGGTCAAGAGAAAACTAAAGTTGGTTACATGTGGCTAGATAGTAAACATACAGAGAGAATGAAACGATCAGAAGGGATATTTATAGTGGAGTGAGTATATATTTACAATGTGGATCTCGAGAAGTGCGTGGATAAATGATATAATGCAAGAATCTTATTTGCATTGGATAGAAGATTGCGTTCAGATTGATTCAGAGGATCTACTATGTCCTACGTAAAATGGAATTTGTCAGAAATAATAATAAGAGATAAATACCAATTTTAAAACGGAAATATTAACTAGGAAGCATCTAGCACTCATAAGTTTTTTTAGTATCATTGTGCCTCGGAAGCTTACAAAAAGGAGCAAAGATGCCGTTGAAGTTTTTTTAGAAGCAAATTTGCCCTGGAAGTTTCTTTTCTGAGCAAATTTTTGTAAACTTCTAGGACAAAAATGATACCAATCCAATGGTCAAGATCAACCGATGAGCAAGATTGCTATGTTTGTAAACTTCTGAGGTAAAAATGATACCCAAAAAACTTTCGGGTGCTGGATGTTCCCTAGCCAATACTTCCATAGCAAAATTGATATTTAACCTTAATAATAATAATAATAATATCTTCTCATCACTAATGGAAAAAATCAGAAGAAACTAAGGATATTAAAAACATATTTAAAATTTAATTTTAAGATAAAATTTCTGTAGAATTTTGCACAATAACACTATCGTTAAACATTTTCAAACTACTTTTAAAAAAAAAAAAAAGTTAAAATTGGGTTACATTACTAATAGAGCATCTAATAGTAACTACCCTCATCAAGATCCTCGTCCTCATGTAACAGAAGTAGAGATTGAGCGAAGATACAAAAGGAAACTACCATACCATGGGATAGTTTTGCTAGATAATATGCTCAAATTAAGGTTTTCTCCAAAACTGTGAATCAGTAAAACTTGATAATTCATATGAATCAAACATTGACAAATTTGAACTTTTTCTAGCAATACAAGCTCACCATAATCTTTTATCAGGAAAATTGGAACTGGGTAAAAGGGTAAAACACACCCAAACCGAGAAAAAGTAAAAGAAAAAAACATATTATATTCTGTAAGTTTTTGGAGTTTAAAACTGTTTCTTTAAGATAATACAAGCAAAGCAAATCGAAGCTTGAAAGGGTTAATCATAAACTAGACTAGAGTTGAGAATTAGGGTTGACTTGACCCGTGAAGAACCAGGGCCTAATAAGGCTGGTCCTCCAGGGTTTGGGGCAAGAAAAACATCTGTTTTTCAAGACTTGGCCCGAAAGCACTAGGGCTAGAGCCTACGTCCTCAAGGCCCGAAAGTTACTATTCCAAATTTTAACTATTTTCCTCCATTTTTTCAAAGAAATATAATTAGTAAATTATAACAATTAAAATTCTAATTTATCAAATAAATATTGTCAACATTAATATTAAAACAACACAAATCATCTAATAAATAAGCATAGTCACTAATTTATAATCCAAAGCAAACTATGTTCACAATAACTCACATAAAATATAAGAAGCATACCACTAAGCGACATTAGTACGATAACTATTATTGTCGTCATCTTCACCACTATCATCAATTTCAATGACATTTGATTATGCTTCGCTTTGAGTAGACTCTAGTTCATGAGTACAAATATTGTGAATTTCTTATCTTATATCATAAACACATCCATAATCTTTATCTACAACAAATAATAAATCTAAATTATAAAATTAGAGTATAGTTATTATATATTTGTGTATTTTATACTTAAATGGATAAATAATTCTATAACAAATACAAAGTACATATAGATTAGTAAATTACCATTATATGTAAATCCATGCATCCAAAAAATAAGAATAATAAATTAAAAGGACCTGCAGGGCCGGCCCTTTTAAGCCCGAGGCCCTATAGAGTTAGCCCTGCAGGGCTTATTTCATTAAGCTCCTCTAATTTTCAAGTCCGGCCCTTGAAGGGTCAGGGCTTAAAAGGCCCAGCCCATTTCTCGGCTCTAAACTAGACTGTGAAAATTTAGCCCCTAATATATCAAACTAGAAAATAAATTAGTAGTGGCAGGACCTTTAGTTCTTCAAAACCATGTTAAGACATCCTTTGGGAATTGTTGAGATTAGAACCACCCTAGCATCAACAACAACACCATGACCTTCCTCGGCTATATAATCCACTTATAAGATGTTTTCTTTTGGCATATGGTATAACTCCACCCTCTAGTCTCTGAATAGGAGGTCTTTAATCTCCTCAATAATGTTTCTTAGAGAATGATATGCAGAGCAGTCTCTCATAAAAATATTGATAGCATCGAGGGAATTAGAATAAATTATTCTCTACAATCCCATATTTTGACCAATTTTTCTAACACTTCAATAATGATATGAAGGCTAAAGAACCTATAAAAACCCATAAACCATTCACCCAAAGGTTTCTTATCACTCCCCCACAATGGCATTTAAAACCTCAAATGCCTTGATAGGGCAAAGATTCACCAAGACAATTAAAAAGGATATGTGTTGCCGTACGTAATTGTGGAAGGATGGTATCACCCTTGATATCATCATAATCACTATGCCAACAAATACTTCTGGCTTGCTTGTGGAATGCTCTTTCTTCTTGTTTTATTATAAGACATTAATTAATAAATGTATTAAATACTTTTTATAATACACTTGTTTATTTCTAAAGAATATTAAACATTTTTTTATAATATATATCCATAATTAATACGGGTAATAAGTGAGAGTAATAATTAATATGGTATTAAAGTTTAGTATAATTAGTAAAAGTAATATTGAACGTTACTTATATTTTAAAATAAATTTGATAATTTTAACTATTTTTATTGATTTGTGAGGATTATTAGTTAGTGCTTTACAATAAAAATACAAGAAAGTACATAACATAACTATACAGACCAAACTGGGTTAATTAAAAGGAACTCGATGAGAGAAGCACTTAGTTGAAATCCAACTAGTTGTCATATGTAGAAGCAGCTAGAGCTAGTTAGGCTTTTTGGGCACAGTGAATAGTGCAAAACCAATTGAATACAAATTAAGGGCCACACTCTTTTGTTTTAAGCTGATGACCTCAAAAGCTGTTCTTCTTCTCTCTTCCCTCGCCATTAACCCCATTGCCCCATCTGTCAGTTCCCCTTGTTAACCACCCCCCCCCCCCCCCAAAAAAAAAAAAAAAAATCCTATCTCAGGCTAAGTTTCGTTATCACACTTTGTCTCTATTTGCTGTCTTCATTCCAACACATGTTAAGCATATATTTGATGATCATTCCAACAATACAACTCATGAATTTCAAATCTAACCATTTTAAAGCATGCTTACTAGCTTCCAAAACATAAAAAGCAAGAAAAAGAAAAAGAAAAAAACAACCCTCCTCCCCTTCCATATATATCAGAATCCATCTTGAAACCGATTGATCACTGAAGGATTATAGCCATTATTGTACTGCAGTGACCCGTCGTCTCCACCACCACCGAACCCTTGCCCCACCGGTGCTCCAATGCAGGTGTAACCAGACTCGCCGCCACCGGTACTACTCGTGCTTCCCACATAGGTGTGATTATTGTGAGAGCATGACCCACATAGTAATGGCTCACTGGGTGGTAGTGACGAGAGGTGTTGTTATTATAGTGTGAAGAAGAAGATGATGATGATGTTGAAGGAGACAAGTATGTGGGAAATCTCAGAGACATCGTTGGATCTCCTACGTTGTTATAGCTCCCTCCTGTCACTACTGGTTGTTGGCAACACCTATAAAGAATACAAAAAGCAAGGAGATTGATTAAGCAAGAAAAAATTCATGAGCTTTAATTTGGTTAATGAATATAGTAATCTCTGAGAACGTATACGTGTATATATGTATATATATACCCTAAGTGATGAGGGGCTATGGAATGATCGATACGGAAGACGAGCTGACGAGCATGGTTTAGGGTCTCCGTTTCCCTTTCTGCAGTGAAATCCAACAAACACGTAGACAGCAAATCACAACAAAGATCATTATGATTATAGAAAGTAGTTATGTAAGCTTTCAGGCCGTTAGTGCCTACTCTTTAATTCAAAGAGTTTCAACAATCTATTCTTAGAGAGAGAGAGAGAGAGAGAGAGACTAGCCTTGGCGGTGACGGTTCATGTGACCTCCAAGAGCCTGAGATTTGCAGAACTTGAGGGAACAAAACCTACACTCGTAGACCTTACCACAATCTTCTTTTCCCTCCTTCCCGAAGCTTTTCTTTTTCCTGCAACCTGCTTCAACCGAACACCCACCCAATTAAAGCAAAACTTTCAACACACCCATTTCCCTGAACTCTATAATAAATTTTTAACACCCAACCCCTACACTCGTACACAAATTAATGTTTTTCTTTTTTGTTAGGGGAAAAAATATATTTCTTACAGAAGAGGGACGAATAAATTAAACCACTGCGAGGTAAGATCAAACCATAGAGCAGAAAGATGACAAGGAGAGCAGAAAGGAAAGGTAGAAAACTAAAACTAGAAAATAAGAACTAAATTTCACTGTGGTAAAAATTCCGTTTAGATCAATTATTGTAAGATAAGGTCACAAATTAATGTTAGTTTGAGATGAGTAAAGGTTTATTACCAGAGAAAGCGTCTTCGAGGACTTGTTTACCATCCCGAGAGTAGTCATCAGGCAAATTGTTGAGGTCTAACGGGTTCTCTTCTGGTCTCCTGGAGGTAAATATACAGTCAATCAAAAGCATGGGAAAGAGAGATTTGTATAGAGCTATTAAAGAGGAAGATAATATGCAGAGATAATTATGCAGAAGCTGGAAGATAAGGTAAGAAGAATCAGTGTGTGTGTGTGGAGGGGGAGTAGCGGGGGAAGACCTACATGGTACCGACAAAAGAAATGTGTATGAGGCGAATTAAACACTCTTCAAAGATTGGGAAGAAGATGAAACTAAAGGTTTCTACAAAAATAAATTTGCAAGACTTTCAGTTCAAGACTGCAATATAGAGGCTATAATAAGATTTGAGTGATGGTGGGAAGAAAAAGAGAGCTTTGAAAGCTCTCTATCAGTTCCCTCTGTCATTCTCTCTCTCTTCTCTCCCTCTCTCCTCTTCCTCTCACTGATATATTGAACAAAGGCACAGTGTGGGTCTCGTGACTTTAAAATAAACTATGAATGGCTTAATTTCTTAGGTTGGGTCTTTGCCGAACCAAGGGCTACGAATTATTCTTATTAATTAATCATTCAAAGAACTGATGAGAAGGACACACACTACCTTTCCATTATTAATTACTTTCACTAATCCTCTTCTACCAATTAAGCCTCTCTAGCCTCTAGGTACTTAGCCCTAAAGCTAAAGTAACAAGGAGGCAACCATCAAACACTTGGTTTCACTTGTAATTATGGCGTTGAACTAAATTAATTAGAGGTTTTGAGTTCAAGATATGATAATGCAACAATGTTAAATACTTGGTGGTAGAACTTTAATGCTCTTGTAGTTTTGTCTAACTCGATTTGGATTAATCTGGACCACTGATACATCCTTCGTGTTCTTTGAGTTCAAAAAGGTAAGTACAGGAGTACTCCTAAAACAATAACAAGGCATCAAATATTTAAATCATAAGAGGATTTTAATTTGTTGTTGAGAGGAAATACAACTATTCCCTCCTTAATTAGGGGTCAAAACTCTCCATGGAATTCTCATCATCATGACAATACGAAGCATATGAAAAAAGTAAACAAAATGGCAAAACAACTTTACCTTCAAGGGATGGCAATCAAATGTACTGAACACAACTTTGAGCATTAAAGATTGCCCTAAAATATGAAAAGGAAGGCATTTCATTTATACCAGAAAGAAACCAGGACATAAGCGTGAGGGTTCACAGGGCATATTATAGTGTTTAAAGAAAGTGAAGGGGCATATTGTATGGTCCACAATTAATGGCTGTGGGTGTAAAAATTCTATCCGAAGGACTGAGACTTGCGTCAAGGAAGGGTTGCTATCAGTAATCTATTGTGAGGGTTTTTGAAATCTAAGGAGATTTGTTTTATTCTTTGGAAGTTCCTATCTCACAGATTACCTATACATAGTCCTTTTCATTTGATGTGCATTTGTGCTTGCAAGCTGAGAGAGAGTGGCTTTGTGAGTTTGGATCTTCCTTTAGATTTATCTCCTTGTTTGATTTTACCTCTGCCTTTTGAGATTCAGATCTGTGACATGTATCTGAATCAAACACTCCTCTTATATATCTAGACACATGTTGATAATGATTCCTTAAAAGATGGCATGTTCGAGAATAGGGTGCAAAACCAGCTGCTTCAATATTTCCACTGCATTTGAAAAAAATAAAAACTCCCTCCGGTCCCAAATTCAAGGCATTTTCCGCTGCCCGCCGGGGGGGGGTGGGGATCTTAGGCATAATATAAGTGATTAATGCATTTTTTTAAAATGTTATCCTTATTACAGTTTATTAGGCGAAGATTTAAACCCTAATGTAGTGTTTTTTTAATACTAAATGAACTTAATTAGGAATTGAGTTTCATCCCAAAGGTAAGACCAATTTCTCAGGTCAATCTTTTTTTAATTTACCTTTATTGATACTTTCTCAACAATAATAAAATGAGAGAGGAATAGAGGAAATCGGGGAAAATGATTAGGTTTTTTAGAAAAAAACATATCATCATATTAACTAACTTAACTATTATACTTAATCTAATCAAGTTAGATAAGTAATTTTTACATTAAGGATAGAGGGGTATTAAATATAGACAAAGTTGGAAAAATGTTTTATTTTTGGATAAAGTTAATAAGTCAGTGGGCTCTCCTTGATTCTAATGAGGTAATTAAAGGTGACTTATACCACCATAGAGAGCTAGTCTAGCTATGTAAGATATCATTAGATCTTTTTGAGTCTTAAATTTGAGTTATAGAGAAGACACTTGTGTTAAGAGAGGCAATCACGAAACCCAAACTAGATACTGGATTATAATATTAAAAAAAAGGTAACTTATAATATGGATAAGAAGAATTATATTATCACATTTTCTTATCATTTAAATAATACTTTTAAAATGAAACAAATACTTTTTTTGTTAATTATGTCAATTTCTCATTGAAATCGTCCAGACATTTATCTTTTTGAACAATTATTTTAAAGATTGAAATTCAATGCTTTTCCTTTAGCACGATATGTTTTTCCTGATTTGTACGTAATATCACCTTCTTCTTCAAAACTAATGAACATATATGGATATTCATTTCTCGAACATTAATTTGTTTCTTACTTATGTTTTGATGGTTAACTATGTTTAATATATATTTGAATTTATATATTAACATCAGCACCCAGTGCTTTCTAGAAAAGGAAAACACTAAATTGTATCAGTCCTAATTATAGTTTTGCACTCTTCCACTTCAACTAATTAGTATATATAAGATATTCCCAGCAAATTTAGATAAAAGAATGCTTTAAATTATCATGGAAAGATAAATATTTTCTCAACACATTGATTCATCCTTTCCGTTAAAAAATGAAATCAAGAATATATATAGAGATTCAATTTTTCTACTGCTCTGCACGAAATTAAATTTGAACAATTTAGATTTTACATTATATATACACATTTGAATTTCATCATTTTTTTAAAAAAAAATTATTAAAAATATGTTGGTCCTAGTGAAAGGGTTGTGGTCATTTAAGAATAAGGTCTCAAATTCGAGTCAATCTAAATATAGAGAAAATACTTTTAAAAGAATTCTCTCAATCAGGCCTTGAAAAAAATGTTGATTATCTATAATGTCATATGAACAAAAGCTACCCTAAAAAAAAAAAAAAAAAAAAAAAAAAAAAAACGAAAGAAATGAGAGAGATCTTATTTATCTTAATTACTGACCACATATAAACTTTCTTCCATCTTTTCTTACATTATGATCATTATATTGAAGATCAATTTTAGTGGCCATACATAATATCTTGTCCACACCCCGCATTCACACCTGAAATGGGTGGGGAAGGAAAAAAGAAGACGTAGCCTAAGTAATCAGGTGATTGAAGGACCACTCTAAGCTTGAAGCTCTGGTTGGTCGGTGTCCTATGAAAATTAATTTGTGACATGCTGTTCTTTTTTTCTTACTTTTTGAAAGGAAGGGGCCAAAGATTCACGAACCTGCCCCAAATATATATCTGGAAATTTTCTCACAGAGCATAAATAAGGTGTATGATTACTTTTGAGGTGGTCCATTACTGTAATTAGCTGGAAATCCATCAAACATCTTCTTCACTGGTCAGAACTCAGAAGCCTTACGAGGCAACTTTACAACCACTAGCGGAAATTTTCTTCGTCATTATTGGGTCAGACTTTCTTCCATTCCAGGCGAGGCAATCAAATTTAAGTTGAATAAAGTTTTTTTAAACTAGTCTTTATCATGCAGTTAATTAATGTCATGGAAAATATAACCTATTTTTTGTTTTTCATGGCAATCGATCAGTCAATGCGACCAAATAGAAATAATCAAAACGAGAGAAAATTTCTTTTGACAAAAAAGGGGACGAGAAAATGGCAACAAAAAATATTTGCAATTTTATAAGAAAAAAGACAAGAAAATACCTTTTAAACTTCAAAATCTTAAATCAGTTTTGTTGTTTAACAAGAGTATTTGTATTGACTTCAAGAATATAGCAATTAAGCACTCACTTGAATAGGAAATCACTTATTTGAGATTTTGAAATCATTATTTGATATATATATATTTTTTTTTTTTTTTTCTTTCTCTCATTTTATATTAATGACAGTTATTATTATTATTATTATTTTAATCATAACCCACACATAACTCATAGCTAATGATTTTAAATACATTCAATATTAAAAAAATTTAATTAATACTATATATCAAGTGACTTATATATAATAAGGATCATCCATCTATTTAACGTGCATGGTTTCTTGTTAGTGTCTTTATTAGACAGTTCAAATTACTAAGAAGGAATAATCTGTAATTTTTACATTCACGGATGTATACAACACTCACGAACATGTTCTTTTTTTAATTAAATATAGAGACTCTATGTGAATTTTAGATTAGCCAAATTTTTGTGTCACTCTTTTTTCATTGCATAAATGTAGATAATTAAATTAAAAAACATTTTTAAGTTATTAATTTACCATTTGAATTTTTGACTTCGAGATACAGGTAGGTACAGAGATATTATAGTGTTTGGAGAAATGAATTATGCTATTTATAATTTATAAATGTTACGCAAGATTAATTTGTTATAAATTTCATGCATGATGTTGGGTTATATGCTTTAAATGAAATCTCATATATGTCACACTATTCATATTCATATGCTACCTCCACTTTTTAATATAAGATCAACTTTATAATTCAGTTTCTTCATTAAAGAGAATCTTATATCTACTAGAGGTAATTATTTATATATAAATATAAGAATTTCGGGCATACCTAATCCGATTGATTCGTTGAAGTACCCACATAAAATCGAAGCACCGATCCGATTACATTACACAACAAATACACCAAAGAGAGGGAAAAAGAAATCATTTATATAAGAAAACCCTTTTAGAGGGAGGAGGACATTATTCTATGCGTTATTATTCATATCATTTACTCCATCTATTCCACATTGGCACATCCTACATAGGAGTAGATGTAACACTTAAGTGTACGATTGCAAGAGAATAGACATAATTATTAAACCATAAAGGCATAAGGGATATTTCTCTTTATGAACACAAGCATGTGTCTCCAAAATAGCCCCTTCTTGAACTGGGTTTGAGCTCTAATCCACCGAAGGTGGACTAGTATATTTCAACAATAAATAATTCCAACGTGGTGACCATTTGGTGGTTGAGAAATGAATGGGTTCAAAGGAGAAAGGAAGTGAATAATAATAGGAGAGGGTGTTGGGTCCATATATATTGTGGGACAAAGTAACCAGACGATTAGTGAGAGGCCTAGCCTTTTGGTAATGGGGAGCTCCACAATTCAGTTATGAGTATCATAGGAAAGACATTAGTGCAAAAATCATTTTTTGGACTGGTTCTAAATCCGGTTTTGGTATAGCCAATCTAAAAAGTATTACTTCTACAACCAGTTGAGAAACTAGTCTTAAAAATCATTTTTTAGACCAGTTTTTTAAGATATAAGGTCTAATAAGTAAGACTTTTAAGACCAGTTTTTAATTTTAAGATATAAGATTTAAAAGGTAAAAACTTCTAAAACCGGTTGTGTACAATAAATTAAATATGTTTTTTTATGCTATGTTAAAGTTGTAATATCCTTAGTTTCTTCTGATTTTTTCCATTTGTGAGTTGTAGGGGGAAAGTAGAGTAGACTCTTGTCAATATTCTACTGTCTAACCTATTTTGAGCTTAGTCAGCTTCTAAGCTTATTTAGTTAGTTAAATAAGCCAGAACTATTTTCATATAAGGCCAAATGTACAAGCCTACATGCTCAGTATATTTGTCTTTTTTTATTTATAACCTGCACTATTATATATAATTATATATAATTTAATTTAAATCAATTTTACACACAAATGCAACCCTTTCATTCATTAACTATTCACCTCTCCTTCTCTTATCTTTAACCACTTAAGACTAATATGCTCTATTTAATACATTACATAAGCTTTTAAGTATTCTTGAAGGTTATATACTACCATAGAGGCATAGGATTTCAAGCCTATTTAAAGACCCATACTTTAATCAGGCCTTTAAAAAGGCTTTAGGCCATGTGAAACCAATTAAATGCTCAAGTTTGAACCTTAAAAAACATGTTTTTGTTTGAACCTATATACAAGCTAATGCTTAGGTTTTAGTTTAGACTCAAGCTTAGTGTTTGTTTGGTGCTGCTTATCATAAACATGTTCATTCAAGTGGAGACAACTCTTCTCATACACATACCTCATACATTGTAAATTATGATTGAAAAAAATACTTTTGAAGGCTCTTCACATACTTGCCTAACGATGGATAAATTAATTTTGAAGGCTTTAATCACAATTCAAAGCAAGCCGTATTTCAGTGGAGCTTAGAGTAGTTTAGCCTATTTCAACCGCCAGTAGAGCGTTAGCATGTATTTGATAGAGTAAGAAAATTTTGGAAAGAATGAAGGACTATATATAAATGAAGATGTAACCCCTGGGCAAAAATTTAAAATGTTTTTTTTTAATTGAATTTTTGCTGAATTAAACATTAGAGATACTATTTTATTATTTTATTTTGGTGACATATTTTATTTTAATATTGGATAGAGCGAAATAATACGTGACCAAAAATCAAAAGTTTCAACTCACCATATGGACTATGGAGCTAGTTCACATGGTAAAATTTCGACCAGAAAAAAAAAAAAAAGAAGATCAAGTGGTAAAAGGAGGGTATGCAAATACAAGTTAAATGTTTCAACCTTTTATATAACAACTTGTTGGTATGATGGTATCCCTCACGCTAGCTTATTGTTGTCATGTAAGTGTTTTACCTTTGTCGTCAACACTTATTTTCTAAAAATTTGATAGTTTTCAGAACTTCCACTTATGCTTTTTAAGAGCTGTTACTTCTATTTCAAAAAAATATCCCTTATACATTTCAATTGAAAATTTCATATAGCTAGTATAATATAGCTTTAAAATCAACTAATAACTTCAGAGAATAAAAATAATAATTTTAAAAAACATCAATAATAATTCATTTAATCTTAAAACTAAACTTCAATTTTAAAATATTTAATTATTATATATTAGCATAAATTATAATATTTCGTTTTTGATTTTTTTTTTTTTTTTTTTTTTTTTTGGACTTGGGGATGAGTTAAGGAGATGTGTGTGTTTCCATTAAAAAGAGATCGATCAAGTGGGACAAAATAAGATGAATAAAAAAGACAGTAAGTGGTCAATTTTTTGGGCGGTGATGAACACTGATCCCTAGTAAAACTACCTTCTTCCATATCAGATGTCATATTCTATCCACAGAGAATCCAATCAATTACATTTCCTCTCCATTTCTTACGTTTAAGAATATATATATCTCATTATTCATTTATTTCCTACACTTTCTCAACTTCAACCCCAACGAATTTATTATTAATTACTTCCTCATATTTATCTTTCTGTTGTCAGTTAGAAAGCTCTGAAAGATTTTCAAAAGTAGTAAAAGTAAAGCTTCCTTAATTACCAAATTTTAATAAACCAAGAAAAAAAAAAAAAAAAAAAAAAAAAAGCCCTAGGCTAGCTAGTTTGATGACTTGGTATTTTGTGGTTCACGTTACACCAACAGATCGATTGGTATCTCTCCCCCCCCCTTCTTCCCTGACTTGTGAGAATTTAATGCCTCTCGGGATCTGAGAGAAAGAGAGAGAGAACATTGATGTGGTGTTTGATCTCTGCGATATAAGCATAGTGCCAGAAATACACTAAAAAAGTTGCATGAAATATTGCATTCTGAACCTTGACCATAAGAAAAAGGGAAAAGTAAAACTCATCATTAGTACGGCGCGCAATAAGGCCATTGTTATACTCTCTTCAATGACTCTATCATGAACTCATGACTGGGTTTTAATACATTTCAATGACAGTGTTAATTAAATTGGATTCTCTGTCATAACAATGGATTGGCTGTCACATATATATTCAGGAAATTAAGGAACCCTGAGAGAATTAGCTAGGCCAAAAAGAATTGAAGTCAATCAAGGAAACCTGAGAGGACATGCTTATTAATTATAAAGTCATCAGTTATTTTCTGTCCACACTAATGCTGAATAAACCTGTGATATTTATGTGGTTAGTGCCATATATATTATAATTCCTAACTAAATATGTCAACTTTTGGAAACCTAATTGTGCCTAGTCCTGAAGTAGGTAGTCTGCGCGAATTAAAGTGAATTAATTGACACATGCAAAAACTGACTGGAGCAGATAAAAAAATATGCCAAAACAAATGAAGAAAGGCTTTATCTCGATGTATGAAATAAAATATATTGATGGTTGAGCCAAAGCACTTTAACTTCTGCAAGTATTAATAGTAACCCTCAGTGAAGAAGGAGAGGCAGCAAAAAAAAAAAGGTAAAATAAAATTAATTATAATAACTAAACTTGTGCTACCATACAAAAACGCAAAGGTGGACCATGTTAAAAACCCAAGCCAAAAATAGAAAAAAGGGGAAAAAGAAAAAAACGAGCCCTGTCATGGAGTTTCACTGCATGAACACACTCACTTCTAATTACTAGACACAGTCTTAAGTTGTCGGAACCCTCCATCCAGCAATTTCTACGGACCTAAGACAGCCTTGCATGCATGAACTTTGGAGCTCTCTAAAATAATTTAAGGTCAATAGCCGGCACTTTGCTTCAACCTGAACAGTTCCAAACCTTAGTTTTCTGGTCCAAAGGGTGTACCACTTTGAACACTGAACAGTAGTATAGTGTGGCTAAATTAAAGAACACTTTTTTGAAGATTATAGAGCAGTCTCATTTCAAACAGTTTGTTTGTATAATTGTCTTCCCACGGGTTCTCTAACTCATCTGTCTTCTAGGAATAAAACAATTTCATATTTAGCTCAACTTAAAGGCTGCTATACGTACCTTAGCTAGGACTCGTTTTGAATAGTGTTTTTAGTACACCAAAAAGAACACACTTACTTTTTGTCATGATTTATTTATTTATTTAATTTAATTTTTTATTTTTTGCTAAAAAGGATGGCATAAGAGCCTACATTACAAAAACAAAATTACACCCATGGGGAAATTAATCCCAAACTCTCATGGATAACCCAATTCCTCAAATTGAAAGGGCACTCATTGAAATCAGAGATGCCCCTTTTGGCTAAGGCATCCGCAATTCTATTTGCGGCCCTAGAAATGCATCGAACATCCACCTGCCAACTAAGAGATAATAACTCTCCTATCATGATTTATATTGTATTATAGTCCTACCTTTAGTTCTTAAGATTAGAGCTAGTGGAGTACTTGTGATAGATTAAAGAAATTAGTTATATTAGTTATTTATAATAAATAAAGGTTGATTTTCTTAGTTAAGATATCATCTTTCATCGTAACTATCTTTAAAAAAAAATTATAAATTTAGGAGATAAAGAGGATTAAGATCTTATATTTAGGACCAAATCCAACTTTAAAGTAGCTCTTATATTAAAAACTACGGGTAGTATAATTTATGAGATTATTGATGATTATTGTGTCAAAATTTAGCTGGCTAGAATGAGAGGGCTTTTCGGTAACCTACCTTATTCCTTAATGATATCATATTTTTTTGGGTAGAAATCTTTAATGATATTTAATTAAATTATATTCGAAGTTTGTTGCTTACAATTTTGTACATGCTTAGGATGATTCAAAATCGTATTTTCATAGGTAATTCCATTCCTCAATTTTAAAACATGTTAATTGGTTCGTGGAATTATTTTGTGTCGTAGGAATGAGGTTGAAATTCGTAGGAAACTTGAAATAAAGTTTTTCTTCATATTTCTAGGTGTATGAAGAGCAATAAATTAAACACACAAGTAGATCACGAGTTATTTTTTAATCGAAAAGGGTCATGCATGTCTTAAAATAATAGTTAATCATCTTTTTTTAAGAAAAAAAAATTGGAAACAGTCAAACAAGCTAGTAGTAGTAGTGATTCTTTTAAAACTTATTTCTCTCACATTTCAACATCTCTTAACTAAAAAGCATGTTGGTATTGTACCAATCGATAAAGACAAAGTAAACCCAGCCATTAATTTAATTTTGAGTGTCATTACATTGAGTACGTACACGAGATTGGAGTTCAGTAGTATATCATTTTATCTTTAACCTTTTTTTTATGTCGACATAAATTACGTGTACGCATTTGGAGAAGATGAAAATAACATTTCTTGATAAATTTCAAAAAAGAAAAGTAAAGAACACCAAAAAAGACTTTAACCTAACATAATATTCAGAAATTAGGAAGAGAACTGAAAGTGTGATATGAAATGTTAGAAGGAAATTACCATTTATGCCTAAAAAACCTGCTTCCCAAGAGAAAAACAAAAGCTGCATAAGAAAAAGAGGGACAAAGGAAGCAGATCAGAACCGACCAATGGAAACAACTCCGTGTTAAAACGAAATTCAAGACAAGACAATGACCATTCATGTTTGAAACATAAAATCAATATTGTGGGCTAACTTCTTTATTTTATTTTTTTTCTTTTGGTGTGTGTGTGTGTGTAAGAGACTAGAGATAGAAAGATGGATAGATGAATCATGCGTTAGAGAGAGAAAAGAAATAATTATACCAATCCTTGTTCGTGCCTCTCGTTCACTCTCCCTCTTGTGGATGCTTACCATCCCCACCAAATTTTCTTTATTGGTCTTGTTCACTTCTGTTCTGTCCTTCCCCACTTCTTCCTGCTAACCCTACGTTACATCTTTGTCACACACAAGCACAAGTTTTCTCTCTCTACACATACATACATATACATATATATATATATATATATATGTGTGTGTATGTATGTATGTATATCTGATCACGGTGAATAATAAATGTACGGCTAGCTAGAGAGGCTCTCTCTCACGCAGAACTGTTTTCTGAAGTTTCATGCATAGGTACTGTTTCTTTTGAGTGTTTTGCATGAGAGAGGGATGAGGGGTCTTGGAGAGGCGTGATTATGAGAGACAGAGGTGTGAATAAATAATACGAAGGCCAGTAGTATGATTAATGAGTGTCTCTGAGAAAATCTCTGCATGTAAAATTTTATTATATATCATGGATGTGGATGTGTAATATATTAATAAATAGAGCTAGCGGGCCTAGGGCAATATATAGGGGTCTCTGATCTTGTGTTTGAGAGAGACGTATATGTATAGCTATAAGCTTATAGGGTGTCTTAGGGTTTCAGCTTATTAAGCCTCTCTCTCTCTCTCTCAGGCTTTTTTCCTTTTCCTTTTAGCTTGTGTGGTCACTAGGGTTTTTAGAGTGTCTCTGAGGAGCGTCCCGTAATGCCACCAAGAATGTTTGGTTTCTTCTGACTTCATTTTTGTGTCTTGTGTGTGCCTCCCTCTGCTCACACACATCACCAAACCCATCTCTCCTGTCTCTTTTCCTTCTCTTGTAACCAATCATGCCGTCTTCTGCTTCTGCTTTTTTCATACTTTGTCTTTCTTTCATTCTTTGTCTTTTTTGGTTGGGTGAAATAAGAACTTGGATCTAGATTTTAGAAAGGAAACAACACAAAGAAAAAGTCTCTTGTTTTTTAACTATTGTTCCTCTAAAGAAGATCATTAATGTTAATGAAATTAGTTCAGCCTTCTTTGACTGCCGAGGTATTATGATAAATTGTTCCATATATTTGGACTCTCACAATCGTTATATTTGCTAGGGTGACAGACTATATATTGAGCATTTCTTAAGAAAATTAATGACAAAATAATCATCACTAATTGTTCATCTCACCACACACAAAAATGGAGCTCCAATGGGATTGCATGAGTGCCCTAATTTAGGACTGCATCCATGGACTAATGACTTTGAGGTTTCTAATGTGTCTTCTTCTCATAATATGTACCTTTATAATGTTCTAACCTCCCAATTTTTTATTTTTATTTTTTTTAATCATCCTTATATTTTAGATAAAATGAGTGACATTTTATTTCTTATCGTGATGAAATGGTATATTTTGAATTTTTTTTTAAATATTTTAGAGAAAATGAATTAAAGATGCATGATTATGGAGTATTTTTCTTTTAAAAATTGTAAAGAAAAATGATAAAATGCACCATCTAATCACCATAAAAAATGAAAATGTCACTATTTTATGTAGAACCCCAATTATCAAAAGGAAAAAGAAAAAATATTTGAGAAGTTGAAGGATTACAAAAAAATATTAGAAAGCATTAGAGAGAGGCTCATTAAACTTCTTAAAACATTGGATAACCTATATGATATATCATTTTGGTTCTTTTTATAAGTCTAGTTTACCTAATTCTCGTTTATTAAAAAAATTAGTTGATACATTAAATATATCTTAAATTGATAATTTTCACACTTTTACCCCAATTACTATAATAAAAAAAGAGTGGGATTATGATTCATTAGGTAATTAGTAAAATGGTAAGGTAAAGCTTGCAAATGAGAATGTGATCATTATTGAATGATGTAGGGTAGGGTGTCCTCTGGTAGGGTAGGCTTTAAGGTTTGATTGGACTCTCTCACTTATTAGTGAAGGCTAAGCCAACAGTTGCTGCCGGGCCTATGTTCTCATGGCTTTATTATTAGGTTTGTTCTTAATACATCTTTTGGGCTGCTAGATTAGACCACACAGCCAACCTAGGAGCTACCTATTACGTACTCCATCTCTATGGAATGAAAGGAAAAAGGTTTATTTATTTAGTAGTTTAATATATATTTTTTTGCCATCTTTTTCCTCTAATTCGTACTTCATTTTATCCTACATATAATATAAGAGATGATTGATTTTTTTAGAAATTAAGGAAGCTAAATAAGTTACTTAATCATATAAATTATATATCAGTTTATAATTTAGGCAAAATAGTTTGGAGAAAAAAATAAAAAATAAAAAAAAATTTAAATTAATTCAATTAACTTCCTTAATATTTCCAAAAAAGTCTATTTTAACTTATATTTAAAACCGCAAGAAATATACTTTATGATTGTCGATTGATATATATATATATATATATATATATATTGGCTTACTGCTTCTAGAGATGAGTTGCGAAAATGCAGGGTGGAAGTACTTGGAAGAAAATTAAATAAGAGAAAAAAAATTACTATAGTCCAACATATGACTAAGTTTTATGTAATATGCACGAGAAAACAAGTCTAGTAATTATTTGGAGTTGATCGATTTTTTTGGGATTGCATTTAAATTTTAATTGTAATTGAACATATTTGAATTTAAGTAGCATGTTGGGATTAAATTCGTGTTCAATTGAGTTACGATTGAATTACAGTGGTGATGATGCAACAATTATTGGATAACACACACACACAGATTCTTAACTTCACCGTTTTCCCATTTCTACTTAATTTTCATTCTTTCTAATCTTTGATCAATTAAATAGCAAGCACATAGAACACATATAAAGGCTTTGATGATGCACATTTGAAATTTTCTGAATTGGAGAGAAACCGCAAATTGCAAGCAAAAATGGGGAAGTTTTGGTGCCATTCACCCTATTATAGATTACATGTGTGAAGGTTCATTATTAATATAAATACACATCTTTAAGTTTTGATGTTTGTCTTAGTTTTAGAGCCCTGAGACTGAGACTCAACTCTTATAAACTATTTTTGATTAAAAAAAAAAAACACACACGATTAAAGACTCACTAGACTTTTCCTGTGTTAAATAGAGCATGTGTTGTACTTAGAGAGAGAAGAATCATTTTTGCAATTGTATCTTGATTTCTCCCCTTCATTACAAGCAAATAGCTGTATTTCAATTATAAATTAAATCTAATTGGATTAAGTTCACCAGATGAACAACTTATACATATTCATCCCAGTTTCCCTTATCTTTTTTCATACACAAAGTTGAGTTGAGTCCCAAAAACTCACTAGCTAGAATCAAGATACTCCTCCAGTCCATAATATATGTAACTTCAACTATATCACATGAAACAAGAAATAATAGTTAATAAGTCATTTAATATATCCTAAAATATAATTTATTTATTTTTTCAGTTTTACTCTTCTTAAGAAATGTATTTAATTGTATTGAGAATATTATCTGAGAGGGGGGATATAATGAGTTAACAAAGTTGGAAAGTGGGTATTAATTACATAGGCAAAACAGGAAAAATGATGTTAATTAAACTAGAGGTGACTTATATTCTTAATCATACATTTTTTTCTAAAATTGACATAGATTGTGGACCAGAGGGAGTATGTCTAAAGAAATTCTTACAAATTAGCCAAACAATAAATTTTGGCCTAATTGATAAGTTTTGACCTAACTGATAAGTTTTTGCAATTAACTTATTTATTTATCCATTCATATTTTCTTATAAATATTACATATATTTTTCCAAAATATTTGGAATAAAGTTAGCGATATCTAGCTCTTCCTCTCCAATGTTTAACTATACAGAATGTATATACTAATTACTAGAAATTGATTATCTGCCTTATTACTTCTCCGATATTTGTGCCCTTCCAATAATGACTTTCTACGAATGAGAAATTATACATATAGATTTTTTTTTTTTTTTTTCGTTATATATATATATACACAGTATCTTTCTTGTTCCTGCATGAAATGAAAATTAATTAATTTGTCAGAAATTATTCTCCTCCATTTCCATAAACTGAAATGGAGAGCTTACATTTCTAAGGACTAAGAAGACATGAAAAAGAGTTGGTTGTACAACAATCTGAACCTACCAAGACAGTGATAAAATATATTCTCTTTGGTCCATTTCTCCCCAGAAATTGACCGGAATTTAACGAATTATCTCAAAATCAGGGAATAACAACATTTTTTTTAAAAAAACTTTTTTATTAGATTGTTTCTCAATCACAAGCTAACTTCAAACCAACTTTTCAATTTAAATTTGCTCCTGATGAAATTTATTTATATAGAAGAAAGGATTATTAACTAAGACTATGTGATGATCAAAGAAAGTTTCCTGTATTGGTTATTTGAAAGCTTCTGAACCATATGAAGATTTAAAACAGCTTATTCTTGTGTTCTGATATGGACCACCTCGAAAGGTAATCATGTATGCCTATTCACTTTAAAGAAACATTTCAGATAGTTGAGGGCGGGATAGCTAGTCACTGCATGAATATATCTTTCTTGCTCTTCCTTTGAAAATTATTATTAAATTAACGTGTCACAAATTAATTAATCCTTCATAGTACAAACCAACCAACCAATTCAAGTATATAGAGTGGTCCAAGAACCACACCTGATTTTAATGCTTATATCTCTTTAATTAAGCTTTGTCCCCCCCCCCCCCCCCCCCCCCCCACACACACACACACACACCTTATTTCAGGTGTAAATGAGTCAGCTAGCTAGCTAGTCAACAAGATATGGTGCCTCAAATCTCACTTTCAAGTTAATGTTTTTGACTTTCTCAGAGATTTCTGCTCCAAATTAATTAATCAAATAAAGTTGACAAGCTGATGAAATAACATCTAGAGCTTCATTTTTTTAAGGGATAAAAAAGAAATGTATGCAAGAAATTAACATGTGACTGTTTATTTTCCCATTTACTTAAGGAATCATTATTTGAATCCAAAAATCACAGATAATATCAGAAGGCTGTATCCAAAAAGCCAGAGGAAAAAATGAAGAATATGATAAAAGGTTTAACAAAAGACAAGGCCATTCTCTCATATTTTATGCTCATCAAGTGAAAAGGACTATGTATATGTAATCTATAAGATATAGTAAGTAGGAACTTCCAAAGAATAAAACAACATGCCTTAGATTCAAAACCCTAATAATAGATTCTGATAGCAACCCTTCTTTATGCAAGTCAAGTCCCCTAGATAGGCACATATAGCTAGAATTTCTTAACGCCCAGCAGGGGCAATGAAACTATTGTGGACCATACCACACAAACATGACCCGATAATATCATTAACTGCGCAAAAATGTGTGTCTCCAACTATGCCTTGTCCTCGGATCTTTCTGGTGTAAACTTGCCATATCTTTCACTCTTAGGGCAAACCTTTAATGCTCCAAGATATCTTCAGTACATTTCATTGCCTTCCCTTGTGGGTAAAGTTATTTAGCCATTGATTTATCACTTTATATATGCATTTGTTTGCTTTATTATTAATTGAATATATATTTTTAACTGCTTGCTGCTATATACTATAGCCCTAGGGCAAAGGACCTAGAGACTGATGAAAGTGATAGAGGAGGATTAGTAATACTAATTAATAATAAAGGCAACGCCCTTCTCATTTATATCTGCCCGACCCTTTAAATTTCAAGTCTCAACTAAACCAACCAGACCACACTAGGAAATACCCAATTAAGTCACTTCTTGCACTCACTCACACCGTCTTTTTTTATCTGTTTATAGTCACGAGACTGTCAATTTCTTTTTTGTTATTAAAGTCAGGTATGTATATAATCTTTAGGTTTTCTCTAAGCTAGTTTTTCTTAGACTACATCTTAAAAGGTACTACTACAGTAGGTTAATTAATGCATTAATTGAAAGAAATTTAGAATTTTACAAGTATAGTAAAAATTGAACCCATGAGTTTTTACTTGTTAGAGAGGCACATCCTTTTATGAGCAACTCAACTAAATTAAATGTGGGTTTGGTGATTGAATTACATGTGTTTGTGGGTGTGGGGTGAGGGAAAACTGAAAAGAGAAAGAAGAGGAACGTGGCAGAGGAACTGATAGAGAACTTTCAAAACTCTTTTTCTTCCACCATCACTCAACTGGCCTATATATTGCAGTCTCAAACTGAAAGTCTTTATAAGTTCATAAAAGAAAAGGCTTTAAGTGTGTTGTATGTGTTTTACTGCCTCTTAAAGAGTTCTTGCGGCCTCTCCTACATTTTTCTTATCTGTCTCCCTCCGTGGCGGTACCATGTAGGTCTTCTTTTTAGTTTATCTTCTCTTCCTTTTTCTGCTCTCTTGTATCTGTTTTCACACTTCAATATAACGTTTCAACTTTGTTTGTTTAACTTTGGTGTTTCTCAGGAGACCAGAAGAGAACCCGTTAGACCTCAACAATTTACCTGATGACTTCCATAGAGATGGCAAACAAGTCCTCGAAGATATCTCCTCATCTGGTAAAATTTTCTCCTCGCTATTGATCTCGTGTATCCTATTTTATGAAGAAGAATAAAAACATCAACCTTGACTTGTTTTCGTCTCACTATATATCACAGTAATATGCTCCATTCTAAGACTTGAGGAAACCAAATTTCCATTATAGAGTGCAATACTCTATCATCTTTTGTTCTTCTTCTACCCTTCCTTGCAAGCTATTAGTTCCAATGGGAAAGGACAAAAACAAGGTTTAAAAGTTAAAGTATTTCCTTAAATTGTAGCGTGAGTGCATGTTTATTGTCCATGATTTGGGTAACCAGAAGAAGTAGGTTTTTGAATGAAAGTTTGCTTTAATTGGGTGGGTGTTTGGTTGAAGCAGGTTGCAGGAAAAAGAAAAGCGGCGGGAAGGAGGGAAAGGAAGAGTGTGGGAAGGTCTACGAGTGTAGGTTTTGTTCCCTCAAGTTCTGCAAATCTCAGGCTCTCGGTGGTCACATGAACCGTCACCGCCAAGGCTAGTCTCTCTCTCTTCTTTCTTTATATATATAAACGTATGTGAGTTTGTGTGGGCCAAAAACTGAGGCACACTAGTTGTTTAATGGTTTGATGGGCTAGAACTAGAAGCGTAGTCATTTCAAGCACAGGAATTTCTTTGCTTTATACAGTAAGTTTGATTGATTTGATTTGATGTGAGTGTATTTGTACGTGTTTTCATGGATTTCGGCTTGCAGAAAGAGAAACCGAAACACTGAACCAAGCTCGCCAACTCGTCTTCCGTAGTGATCACACCATAGCCGCCCAAGGGGCCCCTCACTTAGGGTATAATCGAAAATTTAGATTCCCTTCTTAGATTCTTCTTATTATATCTTTAGCTGTTGAAATCAAGAACAAAGAACCCAACTTTAATTCAAAGATCATTTTTTTTTTTTTTCCAATATGGTATATATATTTAGGTGCTGCCAGCCAGTAGTAGCGGGAGGCTACGGAGGCGGCAACATGGGAGATCCAACAATGCCTCTGAGGTTTCCGAGGTACTTGTCGGGTTCATCCACCAGCCACATATCTCCACCACCACCACCTCCTCCTCCACCGCCACCACAGCCGTACATGTACGCGTCTCCGACGACGTCATCACGACCATATCCTCAACACCAGCACCACCAAGTGAACGACTACTATGTGGGTCACGTTTTGCACAACTACGCGGGCGAGTCATCGAGCTACACCTGTATCGGGGCACCAGTGGGTCAAGGAGGAGGGTTTATTGGTGGCAAGGACGGGACACTGCAGAATCAGGATGAGGCTTTGAATTGGGGAAGGAGCTATTCAGCGATCAATCGGTTTCAAGATGGCTTCTAACCACAAAAAAAAAAAAAAAAAATTACAAGTCTTTATTACCTACTAATTAATTATCATAAAGACAACGAACGACATCATCATCATCATCCAGAAAGAAGAGAGAGAGACATAACGAAACAGATCAAGATGGGGTCATATGTATGAATGAGGAGGGTATGAAGGAGCTTTTTTTTTTTTTTTTTTTTTTTTTTTTTTTTGGGTTTATTATTATTGTTGTTGTTATTATTAGGGTACAGTAAGTGTAGGACAGCTTTTGAGCTCATGGACAGGGTCAGCTAGTTTGGCTTGGTGCTGTGTGTGTCAAGTGTGTTAGTGGTGTTGTGAGCGTATGCTTGTATTGGATGTGTTGTGTAGGTGTCCTACTGCTCAAACTTTGCAAAAAACTGGAAGAGACTAGACCTGGTGGGACAGCAAGTTAGATATGAACTGAAAGTTTCCAAACCCTCCCTTTTTTGCTATATTTCTCTTCCTTTCGCTTCCGTAAATACTACTTTACTATTTTTTATCTTTATGGTACACATTCTTTAATTTAAAACCTTTTTTTATGACTAAACATTTCTAAGGTTTAATATACATCTAGTTGTGTAAACATAACAAGGTTCTCAAATTTGATCTTTGAGATGCAACTTTTTCAAATTCTTCTTCACTCATCAACCAGTCTTTTCGGTAGTAAAATTGACATGAGTTTATTAAGTCTGTTATTGCCAAATTAACCTCAGGGATTGTTCATATTTGATTTTTAAACTGATAAAATATGGTAAAAAAGAAAAGAAAAGAAACACTTATGAAATGGTCATGCTGGGATTCATTATAAGAAGACCAGCCAAGAAATAATGGGGCGTTATATATAGTAGTTTATAGATTCATCAACTTTTCAACAATTCTTCTAATTTACCTCTCTAGCTAGCTAGCATGATCATCTTATTAATTAACAGTTACATGAACATTATTAATTAATTGGTTTATGTTAGCAGGTCAGAAAAATGATGTCAGCTTCACACTGAATTGATGAAAAAAGTTTGAAGACATGATTATAGTCAGATTAGAGATTTCATTTTATAATAACTTTTTGGAAGGAAAAAAGGGGTATTTGTCTCTGATCTATTGACCACCAAATGTGTAATATTTTTTAAGAAAGCATTCTGATCTCTTCCTTTTCATCTACTGATGTAATCATCAAGTATATTAAAAAAAAAAAGAGAGAAGATGCTTTGCTTGTAGCAGTGAGTGAACACTACAGCGACTCAGTTTCCTTTAATGACACATACGGAAGAATAGAAAGTCACAGAATAACACTACTATACCAGAGGGAAAGAAAAAACTCAGTCATCAGTCTCTGCTCGAGAAGCAATCAAAACACAGTCGTTTAATTGCTGCCCCATGTGGGAAAAGGGGAAATGAACAAAATAACCATCTATATCTTTTATTTAAGAGAAAAATTAGACAAGGTTATCCATGCATTGCACTTTTGTTTATTCTATAAATGAATCATATATACTACTGCTTATTTTCATACTAATATTAGAAATTAATACAATTTCTGATATGTATAAATATGTTAATGGAATTAATGGCCTTTAACGATCCTTATACTGCTTAAAGATTTTACAAATTCATATTATTTCTAAAAATCTATTTTCAGTATTTCTTTTCAAAAAGATACTGATTAATTAAGTATTTTCATTCAAATAATCTGAAACGCCTTTATAATATATGGAAAATCAGGTTATACATATATGAAGGGTAATTTTGAAAGGCATCAACAATAATCATTTTCTTCCAAAAAAATACAATAATAATTTATCTCTGTGATTTTTGAGTGACATTTAGATTTCTAGGTAAGCTTACTAATTGGTAAAAGCCCAAAAGTATTACTCCTTCCGGTCATTAGTACAAGATATGTTTTGGAGAGTTAGTTTTGACTTTGATCTTAAATATAAAACATAATCAATAAGGAGAGGTAATGAGAGAATTAAGGAAAATTATTAAAATGTTTTAGAAAATATATGTAGTATAAAATAATTTAATTAATTTCTTTAATCTAATCCAATTAAATAGATATATCTTATATTAAGGATCAGACATAGTATTATTTATTAATTAGTTCTTTCAGCATCATTTTTATATTTACAACATTTTAAACATGAAATACATATTACTATAAAGATTAAGAAGATGATATAGTGTACATTAATCTAAGTAGAATTTTGAAATTTGTGGGGACCAATCAGCTCAACAGACAGGAAATATTCCATGGGTTGCTTCTTCAAGACGAATTAATATCCTTTCGTCCTGAAATCCTGGCTCTTCACATTGTCGGTTTGTAATTGAATTAATTAAAGCTCAGGGAGTCAATTATTTAAGCATGAAATATGAGTTCTGATTTAGTCTTCGTTCCATGAGTTTAATGAAGTATTCTTTATATGCAAAAAACAAAAAAACAAAAACAAAAACAAAAAAAAAGATATATCTGTGTGTGCGCATGTCTGGCTATAAAAGTGTGCTATATAGCAACAAATTAGAATAATTCAAAGATTTGTTTTTTGGGGATTCGTTTCTCTTACGGTCTACGAATTGCTACCCTAGAGGGTCAACCCGACCCCTATACAAGCCCAAAAAAAAAAAAAAAAAAAAAAAAAAATAGATGAGAGGGAAATTTTTATATACTACCTTTTTTTTTTTTTTTTGTCAACAAGAACATATATTGATGATAATAATAATAATAAAGGTTACATTAAACGATTACATTGCGACAACAACTTAAACGACAAACAAATCAGCCTAAGAAGACTAACAAATACAACAACACCAAACCAAATGTAAGGAGAGCTAGTAACTACAATACAAATAGGAAAAAAGTAACTTGAAAGACTTCATCGGCTTCCTGGACATCCAAGTTTAGAAAGGACACGAAAGAAGGTGTTGGTTGCAAAACCCACCATCGGCACACCTCCTTATAAGAAAAAGTTGCACATAGATCACTACATAATCACCCCTACTTGGGGTGCGGACGAGAACACTCAACCTCGACGAAAAAAGACAAGTGAAGTCTGAAGAATACTCTTGCTCCTCCATTGAAGCAAATTTGGTGACATCAACCATCCATCGAAACGATTTTGGCTAACATGCGATATGGATTTGCCCCCATCGAACAATCCTAGCAATGGTCTTCTCATAGATAAAGCACAAAATAATAGCAACCATCGACAAAGCCCTTCCCCCAAAAACACAAATCCAATCCACAACAAAGAACAACACCATAATTACCCAAATCCACAACATCAGAGACAAACACAAGCATAAGTTACCCAAATCCACAACATCAGAAGACAAATATAAACATGAAGCACTAAAAACAAAAAGAAAAGGAAAATAGCGACACCCCCTCCGCCGGAAATCACCAACGAGCCGAAGCCACCGACGAGGAGACCACCGCTGTCAAGCTAGAGGCCACCATCAAGTAAGAGCCCATCGACAAGCCAGAGACCACCATCGAAGGAGACGTTGAAGCAAAAACTCCCATCGCCAGAGACGAGGGAGGACCATAGTTGCAACCAAGGCGTTGAGGGCGGAGACCAGAGGAGAGCCGGCGCCGAAGAAGAAGGACAGTCACCGCTCTATATCCCCCGTTCCGACCTAAGACTAGCTCGCACCCGACTCATCGAGGTCCGATCGCACTTGGCCGCCATTGTGGACCAAGAGGTGCCGTCGGGCGAGAAGCCCAAGAGGAAGAGGTGGCTAGGGTTTGCCGCTCTCTCGGGTCGGGAGGAAAGGGAAACAAGACGCGACACATTTCTATACTACCTTTTATTATATATAAAATCTAGTTGGCTTTTTTTTTTAGAAATTAAGAAAGTTAAATAAATTATTTAATCATATCATATATTGTGTATCTAATTAAATTATATATCAGTGTATAAGTCAAATAAATTAATTTTTTAAAAAATAATAATAAATATAAATACTTCAAAGTAATTTTATTTGCTTCCTTAATCTTCTCAAAAAGTCAACTAAGTCTTATATTTAGGATTGATAAGAAAAAAAAAACATTAGTTATATAGAGATCCAAAGAAGAAAAATTGAATCCTTCCTAACTTTAACGAAAAGTAGACCGGTTCAATGATGAGCAAACAAATTAACTGCACTATCAGTTGTATATGAATAATAACAAGCCAGTTCTCCAATTTCTCTTTCACAACACAGTTCAATTGTTTTGGGGGGAAAAAGACTTCGTTTTGGGTGTTATAGGAAAGGTTTAATCTATCCACTGACTTCGTTTTGTCTTAGTTTGGTTTCGAAACCTTTGTTTTTGCTGTAATACCTAGTTACATTTCGAATATAACCAGGAAGTTGAAGTTGTGTTGTAATCCCAGAAAATTGGGAATGTTTCTCTTTTGCGTGAGCAACTTAAACTCTGGTTTCCATGTCACGAAAGGCAAAAACATTTATGATGATGATGAATGATCAGTACAAATGTTGAGGTCAGTTCTACAGAATTGAAAGCAAGTAATTGGTAATTACTACACTACTCATACATATATATATATAGAGAGAGAGAGAGAGATTTTGCTGTGTCCTTTTTAAAGAATTGGTATACCTGTATATCATAGGGTTTGTCATTTATAAATATATGAAAAACCCAAGAAAGGCACATGCATTAGACCAGCATAAAAACAATGACCCCACAAATGGTTTAGTTACTCTCTCTATCTCTAGGCATCTTATATCCAGTCTGAAGTACTCTTGATTCTTTAATGTCTCGCTCTCTCGGGATCTGGAATATGTGTGTGTGTGAGAGAGAGATAATAATAGATCTTTGTGTAGTGACATATATAGGGGTCAGAACTACACTAAAAAAGTGGCATGTTCTAGACTGTGTTGCATGTGCTGAACCAAAGAATAAGAAAGAGAGTATATATAGCAGCCTCATACATATCACAACGGATAAAAGAATAATGACCCCTCTTACATAAGTGAGAGAACGTTTAAAGCTGCTAATAAATATAGCTTTATGCATTGCACAGTGCTCTTTGTAATTCAATTCCTACTACTTCGTTTTCTTTTTTAAAAAGAAAGACCACCTATGTATATTAGCCTATCTATCTATATATGATCAGGTTCTGAAATGAATACGACTAAGACCAAGAAACAAAACTCTATATTTGGTCTTTCAGAAAATGACAAGTATCAATATCAGCTTCCCCCAAAATATTTCAGGATCACTTTATTGCTCAAAATATTTTAGCATGTTTAAACAGTAGTATTTGTGTACTAATAAGTTTTTCACAGTAGTTATCCCAGTCTGAAATCTCCATGCCCTAGTCCCTGTGCCCTAAATATTTCAACATGCCTGTATTAATATATATCCTTTCACAAAGTCATCAATTGACTGAGAAATTAACCACATCTCTGTTTCATGTTTATTCATTTATATATATAGACCTTATTTTATACGTTACTCGCAAACCGGCCATTATATATATGTGTGTGTGTGTGTGTGTGGAGTATATATGTAAGAGGATACAGAGTACTGTTTAATGGATTTGATTTACATGTTTTTGTTGTTATGTTTATGTTGCAACGTTGCTCGACAAGAATATATATTATGTTATCTGTGTATACTTTTGGCCAACTCGGTCGGCTGATCAGAGATTATCTTAAAATTTTGTTTTCTTCGTGGTTGATATAATTTAAAGAGTCAGATTATTGTTAGGCAACAGCAGCTTTTTAAAATAACTGATTGAAAGAATCCTGTTAGTATATTGACACAGCTTTTGCTGGATCTTTTGCTTGGAGCTATTGTGATGACAATCATAGTGGACGGTAGGTATCTATCAATTTGTCTTCGGCAACACCACTACCACCACCACCGCACACATATATAAAATGTATATTTAACTTCGCAATTCATATTGCAAATTCTTGACCATAACCCATACAAGAAAAGGAACTTTCTCTTGCTTGTTTCCAATGCTATAATTGTAAATTAATTAATTTTGCTTCTGAAGTTGTCATCTAGGAGCAATGTTGTTCCAGAAGTTTTTTGAAAAGCAATATCGTCTCAAAATCTTCAAATCATAGCAATTTCACTTTAATTGTTATCTACGTTAAATTTGACCAAATATACTGGATTAACAAGTTTATGCGTTAACCACGTCAATTTTGTTTCGGGTTAAGATGCAATTTTTTTTAAGGAAGTTTCTACCCGGGAATAATATTATCCTGGAAGTTTCTAAATTGCAGCAATTTTATACAATTTTATTTAAGTTAACTTTGACCATTAATTAACCAAATAAGTTGATATGATTGGTCCACTTCATTGCTTTCCAAGTTAGATTTATAAATAATGCAAAAAATTTAAGAAAATGTATCTCATATGAAGAATTGGAGAAAATCAAAGAGGTGAAACAATCTTGTGAAATGAAGAGAAAATTGAAGAGGTACCCGTCTATCTCGGCATCACTGGGTACGGCGACAAAGGATTTTCAGCGGTCTTATTCTCGAGAATCTCTCTCAGTGTGTCCTGCATCCAATAATTAAATCTTTTTCTTCATTACTCTTTAATGAACGTGAGCTCCTCTTCCATCTATATGCGACTTCTTCTTCACTGTTATGCACAATTTTAGCTTAGTATATCCGGTCAACTAACGGTGAAATTTAATTGGAATAACGGTTAGGGTGATATTGCTAATATATGAAAACTTCCAAGGTAACATTGATCATAAGTGACAACTTTTAGGGCATATTTGTACCTTAAAAAATGATGTGGATAACACATGGACCCGTCAACTTAACATATTTAGTCAACTAATGATTAAATTTAAACTGGATAATGGCCAAAGCAAAATTACTGCAATTTGGCAACTTTAGAGGCGACATTGCTTTTCAAAAAACTTTCGGGGCAAAATTGAATCTTAAATTTAATATATATATATACACACACACACATATATATATATATATATATGATGCCAATAAGTGAGTAACTTTAATTTTATCCTATGTCCCTTTTCATATTTCTTAATTTGATGGTTATTAAGACCAGTGATGAAATCCCACGTCACAGAGATTCATGCGGTACTAAAGGGGCGATAATTCTTCTTGCTTTACAACTTAATTAATTATTTAAGTGTAAGTTTATATCCGGATCAGAATCTTCTTGAAGTTTATTTTACTCCAAGTTTGAAGAGAGGAAATAATATATATATATATATATATATATATGCATGCATGCATGCGCGTGTGTGGGTCCTCTATCTCTATAATTGGATTTTCATTAATAATTAAATTCTAAACATCCGTGTATTTATATATAGGAGAAATTGAGGATTAGGACCCATTCAGAAATGCTACTACGAAAAAGACCCAGAATTCTCCAGCCAACAACACAGAATGAAAAAGTGTAGAATACAGAAGTATTTTTTGCGTTCCAATAAGGACCTGGTAAAAATATGTGTGTTTTATCTTTCATGTTCTGTATTTTAACTTTAGTATCTTGTTTTTTTTTTCCTTTATGTTTTTGGTTTGAGAAATCTAGGTCCTCTTCCCTAATTAAGGTTATGATCATCAGGTCCTTATTCCAAATTTTGATGTGTACATTTGGCAAGGGAGTGGTATATATAAGAAAATGCTGCTATATGTATTTATCCACATGTGTATTCATTACAATCATTCACTTTTTTTCAGTAGCTCACACTCAACACCGATTGAGCCCGTGATCTACCCTCTTAACACTAAAAATTGTTCCCTGTGATAACATACTAATTGGCATTAATCATTTTATTTTCCCTTAATGCATTCGATGCACTCATTTTTTGAGGAAACAAAATAAAAGTAAGGGAAAGAGAAAATACTCATGCCTAACAAGCTTCCCCCTCCTCTTACATAATATCTGAACTATTCAAATCAAATTTTAATCATTCTAATTTAATATTTGAATAAAAAAAATACTATTACATTGAGTCATTAAACTTTAAAATAAATAAATTCTAGACTATTGATTAAAATTTGATTGAAATAACAAAAATTATAATGGTGAAGAGCGTTGCCTCAAATTTCTTTGTGGTACTATATTACTCTGATCCCTCCGGCTCTTGATATATGACATATTTAGGGATTTGATTTTGGTTCTAAATATAAGATATATTTTTCATGTTTGTAAATGTTTTCCTAATTAAATCATATTGATGCTCCTTCAAAAATAATCAAGGTGGAGAAGGGAGGAGGCAATTAAAGAAGATACTAGAATGTTTTAGAAAATATAAATCATATTAACTAACTTCCTTATTATAATCAAATTAAATAAATATGTCTTATATCAAGGATTGAAGATAAAATATGCTATCTCTTGTATGTCCTTAATATAAGAGCTAGTTAAGGTTGGCTTTTGTTCTAATTATAAGATCTCAATCCATTGTGTTTTCTAAATTTATAATTCATTCTTCAAAGTATCTCTATTAAATATACAACGGAGGGAGGAGAGAAATATAGAAGGGGGAGAAAAATCAATAATTCATATTATTCAATTATAAGACGTCTACAAATGAGATGTGTTGTGAGTTATTTATAGTCTCAACTCTAACCCTAAGAATTAAAAAAGAGGACATTCTAGAATCATATAATTAAATGAAGGGATTTAAATTTCTCATATTGCATGAGAAGAACAAGATTCCTACAAACACATGAAATAGTGGGACCCACATATATATATATATATAATTCTTATTATATATTATTATATATATATGTGTGTCCCACCATTTATGTGTGTGTGGCATTGTGAGAAAACACTTCTCCTACAACATAAGAAGTGTTTTTCCCTTAAATGAAAATAACATTAATGATAAAATATAACAACAATCAACATTAAAACAGAATATTCCCTAATCGTCTTATTAATCATAAAAATCCTTGGTTTCATGGGAAATTCCATCCAGTAATAGTCATGAATAAAAATGGTAATTTAGAAAATCAACTCATATTTTTTACATATAACTAATTTAATTAATCTTCTTAATTTGCCAAATTGATTGAGTAGCTCTAATATTATAAACTAGGATGAATGGAGTATCTTGAAGTTAGGGAAAGAAATAAGGAAAATTACGCTTAGGTCTCAAGAAAGGGAATTAATCACAATAAAGTTCCTTGAAATCATGGAATTACATAGAAGTCCCTAGAGACACGTGTAATTATTTATGAATGTAAAATTACCATTTTGGACTTCTATGTAATTATTTTTATTTCTCAAGTCCGAAAGCTATTTACAACAACAAATGCTATATTTACAACGAGAAAAAATATATATTTACAACAACCTTTGAAAACTTGGATTTTTTTTTCATTTATCAAGTTCATAGGCTATTTACAAGAACAAATCTTTATTTACAAATGAAAAAGCGATATATTTACAACAACCTTTGAAAACTTGAGATTTTTTTCATTTCTCACGCCCAGAGGCTATTTATAACAACAAATGCTATATTTACAACACAAAAAAGCATATATTTACAATAACCTTTAAAAACTTGGATTTTTATTTATTTTTCATGTCAGGAGGCTATTTACAACAACAAATGTTATATTTACAACAGAAAAAACATATATTTACAACAACATTTGAAAATTTTTACAGATTCCTCAATCTGAAACTATACCCATCTTAAAGAACTCAAAAAACTTCTAAGCAAAAAAAAAAAAAAAAAATAGAACTCAAAAAACTTGACACAGATAATTCAAACACCAAGAATCAACCATGGTGCACAATGGCAGTGTTGGAATTATTATGGAAGGAAGGTCTCCAAGCAGAAGCAGTAAGCAAGCAGAGATCTTTCCAACCAAGTTTGAGTGTGCCATTATCTTCCACCAAGGTATACCCGTCGGAAGGGGAACATGCCGAGAAGAAGGCTGGCTTGCGTGGCGGCGTTTCTGGCGAGGGAGATACCTCGGAACCCACATTGCTGAAGCTTCTCCCGCCAGTTATGGAACTTGAGCTCGCCGGTCCTCGACGGACCTCCGACAGCCAGCACGTTTTGAATCTCCCTCGACAGAAGCTGCTGCTCCACCACGTGTCTCTCCTCACTCTCCTCCCCATAGCTTGATCCCAGAGAATCAAATAGTGCTGAGTAGTAATCTATGGCTTCCACAAACCTCCCTAAGAATGACCCCACGTGGCTCAGATCCTACTCCACCATCGTCATCACTTTAGGTGCCAACCTGCACAATAATATTCCTCCATTAATTAAAACCAAGTAGAACTGTAGAAGAATGAGAGAGGAGAGAGAGAAGAAAAAGGGAGAGAGGAGAGAGACAGGAGAGATGGAAGGTCAAAATGATAATTTTACATTTATAAATAATTACAATCAGGTCCCTTGGGACTTCTGTATAATTTCATTATATTAAGGGATTTTATTGTGATTATTTCCCTTCCTTGGGACCTGAACGTAATTTTCCCAAAAAATAATGAAGTTTAGGTTGAGGAGACAATAATAGAAGTAGGGTTGGTATAGTAGCCTCAGCCCTGAGAGAAAAAGCAAACCAAACCTATGCCATGTTGCAAAAATTGTTAAGTGTTGGACCATAAGGAACCATACCTAAAATAGAAAATAAAGCAAAACATACGCACCTACTCTCCTTACAACTCACAACATACTACATACACTGTCTTCTTCAGTTGTCGGAAACCCTTAAAATAATAGTCACAGAAACTAGCAGAGAGAGAGAGACATTACATGAACTTCGGAGCTCATAAATGATTTAAGGTTAATATCCAGCTGCTGGTTTCTGCTATACAACTTTACATAGGTCGAACTTGAACAGTTTCAACCTTAGTTATGTCTTGTCCCAAAGGTTGAGATTGTACATTCTTGAACAGTATAAGTCACAGTGTGTCACATTTTGCCTTCAAAAGTTGAGACTTGCAAGTGTCTTGTCTCATTCAAATTCCTGGTTGGAACTTGGAACAGCTAGTTCAGCTTCGTTCTCTTATTAACTTCCTTAATTCCGCAACATGTATATAGAATTAATTCATGTGGGGTTTTACAACGAGTTTACTTCTTAGTTTTTGTACGGTGTTGCTCAAACTTTAAGGTCAACGTAACCATATATGGTGAAAAAAAAGGAGAGAATCCTTTAAGTTCAACAATTTTAACTGGAATGCCCTAACTTTTGCTTCTTCCCTTTTGCCCAATTTGCTCAGAGATTGAGATAAGCCGTTCATGGTTGGTTTATGAGTAAAGTTTAAAGGCTACTTATAATTGAATGGGTTAGGTATAATTAAACGTGGCGGTAAGTTATATTAGGAGAATTACATGTTTTGAAAAAAATATATATATAATTAGAGCTAAGATGATTATAAGTTAAAGGTTACAATTTTAAATTTTTAAATTTTAATCCAAGCGTCCACTGAAATGGGGATAATAAGCATTCTTCGGAGAGCTACGTAGATTTTTACATATATAGGAAGAAATGAACAGTACAATTGACTATTTATTTTTCATGATTTTGTTTTGTTTTCACTTTTTTTTTTTTTTTTTTTTTTTTTTTTTTTTGCTATAAAAATTTTACGAGAGGATTGGGTTCACTTATAGTCTAAGGGCAGGGTGCTATGGTTTTGCTCCCTAGGGCATAGAGGATTAAGAATACACATGCCTCCAGAAGTTACACATGCCTGTAACCCGTCGAGGATTCATCTGGTGAGAATGTCCTACCCCTTTATCAGTTAAGCGAGGAGTTTTTCTTTTCACTTTTCATTATTTATTATACTTGAATTCCATGCACTATCGGATGAATTTGCGGTTATTCTAAAATCAAGTTCAATTTGTTAATTTCATGCGACTTTGGTTGGGCCTTAGTGGAGCGAATTGGGTTATCTCTGAAAATATCTTTATCAAGTTAAATCCAAAAATTGGGTCTAACAAAAGGGTTTTTCTTTTCACTTTTGATTATTCATTATACTTGAATTCCATGCACTATCCTAAAATCAAGTTCAATTTGTTAATTTCATGCGACTTTGGTTGGGCCTTAGTGGAGCGAATTGGGTTGTTCACCAAGAAATTACCTCTAATAGAAGGATAGATGTGCCTTACAATATATATATATATATTTTTTAAAATAAAAATCCCTAATGGTCTTATAGCCTAGTGATATGATAATTGTTCCATAGATGGGAAATTATGGGCTCAATCCCATCTTTAAACTCAGATTGTTAGTGCCTGCTCTTGAATTAAAAAGTCTAAAACTCTATTAACACTTCTCAAGTTCACTAACAATATCTTTCATCTTCAAGTTTTTTCCCCTTAATCTTTTTTTTTTCTTTCGTGAATTTTTCCCTTTATCTTTTATCAATAAAAGCAATCATTTATATACTCAAATTCTATTCGTGTGCGTTATGGATTCTATTCTCTATTTCTATTTTCAAGTTCTTAAAACAATTCAGTACAATAACCTTTTAGAACAAGTTTAAAAAAAAAAAATATATAAATAACTGTTTGAATCGTTATTGTAAAAATATATTTAAAATGATGAAATGAAGGGTAGAAGAATTTAGAGGTAATAAAGGGGTGGAAGAATATTTTTTATATTTACTTAATTTCTTTTAATTGAAATATAATGTTCTTCCTCTCTTCTAATGTAGAACAGAAAAGTAAGAAAAGATACTATGATTTTGTTTTTAACAAAAAAATTATTTTCAAAACAGAAAATCAAAATATGCCCTGAATTTAATTAAAAACACCCTTTTAATTCCTCTTATTCACAATTACAGCAGTCTTAATTATTGGTGATAAACTATTATGAGTATTAATTCCACGCTTTGGGCCAAAAAAAAAAAAATCTTTACAAAGAAAAGTAGGTGGGCAACTAGGCGGAGGCTTTATGGTTCGATTGGACTGAGTGTATCAGCCGAAAGCCGGGCCTAAACAGATTGGGCACCTGGATCCTCTCCTGCCACTCCCTCTCAAAATATAAAATATACATCACGGTGTAGCAAATCTTGCTAATCCCTTATATAATATTTGAATCTTCATTAGGAGATGTGTTCACATTTAGTGTTAGACAATGCCTTGATTAGAATTGCCTCTAATAGAAAGATACACATGCTTAAAAAAAAACAAAAATCAAATATACCAGCTACACTGTTCATAAGCTATAAACAGTATGTGTATGAGTTATACTTTTTACAATGCATGGGAACCAACATTTAACACTACATTACATTTTATCAGCATACAAGAACTAGAAGCCACTATGTGGTTGTATGTCCTATAAAAAAGGAATCACACATCACTTTCCTACTCCATCATATATAAGGAGCGTAGTTAGGACTAAGGAGGACACTAAACCAGTGAAAATCTGCAAAAGCATGGTTTCAAAGTTGAAAGATGGCAGAAAATAGGAAGGCGGGCTATGGTGGATTATGTAAGTAACATGCTCGAAATCATGAGAGGTGAAACTATTCGATAATATTATTGATGATGATGCTGCAGCAGCTACAAAATGCTACTACCTCTAGTTCTTAATATAAAATTTCATTTATTGTGTAAATTGCACTATGAATGAGAACTGGAGGTAGTAGAAATGATTAATCTGTTCAATGGTATGAAGCATGAACCACACTTTTTACAGCGCACCTAGCGTCAAGCCATGAAATAATGTCGTCATGGACTCTGAAAATTCTGTCATCTGGTTCGCCTTCCAAGATGCAGTGGAAACCACCTTCATAGAGCTTTAGTGTCTTGTCCTTGCTACATGCTTTCTCATACAGAAATTGGCTCACCTTAGGATCTGTCACCTTATCGTCTGCTCCATGAAGAACTAATAATGGAGCTGATACCTGCAATGCCACATCCCATCCCCTTCCATAATGAAGACCTTTCCAATGTAATAAACGCAAAAGCATGCAGAAACTACAAACAACCATAGATGAAACCCAGAGAATGCAAAAGCTGACCTTCTGGACTTGTGACTCAATGTCTTGTGTGGCCCTTAAAAGTTCCATGCCAGTTCTAAGACGCATTTGATCTTCATAACATATAACATTGTACACAGCCTAGAAAATAAATAGTTTACACAAGAATAACAATGTCAACCAAAGCACAATTTTTGAGAGGGGGAAAAAACAGAAGATGCGTGCAAGTGTGTGTCACCAACTCAACTTGGTCTATATGAATCTTCATGGTCTTGTGTTTTAATCATTTTATATTTTCAATTTCTCTGTTCTTTTCCTAGGACAAAAGGGGTAGAGGCAGAGAAAAGTTGCACATTCATAGAAAAGAATAAGCAATAGGATAAAGTGGACAATCTCTAGTTTTGAGGCGATGTCTGAAGGCTAACAAAATCAATTTGGATAAAGTGCATATCATAATATCTGCTGTGAATTTTTCTTCTTCTTTTTGAGTTAAACTGTGGTGAACTTTAAATACAAAAGTGTGGCAAATCCAATAATAGAAGAAATTATTGAGTTGTCCATGTGTTCGAATCCACAAACTCATGAATGGCCAGATTCATTTTTGTGGATTTTTAAAGTAGTGTGTATTAACTTCTACAATAATGCTTTTGTGTTCGGGTCACTGATCCTGAGTATGATGTTGCATGAAAGATACAGAAGACAATCGTATGCAGGATAAAAAGCCCTAAAGACTCGGTAAATAAAAGATGTTTGACAAAAGTACCAACCAATTTTCTTTTGCTTGGCTCTCTGAAGGCCAGCTCAGCTAGATCTTGCTGCGGAAAGAGTTTTGCTTTTGGCATCACTTTAGACAAAAACGTTAATACCTTCAAAACTGCATCTGGTGGTAACAAGTTATCTGCAACCTTAACAGCCACACATATAAATAAATTAGGCATCTTTATAGAGGTGGTGTATACACTAATATAACATCCAAATAGGAGGCAGAATATAACAAATGGTAACTTTCATTCAATTCAAATGCATTCTGTTACCAATATCACCTTACTAAAACATTTACTGTTACTTTTTATAATGTTACCAAGGTTCACTTCCTCTGAAACAATAAGCCACACATAGTTAAAATAGAAGAGCAGAAATTCCTCAGAACAACAAATAATGCAATAAGCCAATAGTCAAGCCATGATTCTTCCATTCTGTTTAGCCATCAATTCTTGAACAGTAGATTGTATGAAATTTCCCAGAAAGTGAATGAAGATTTTAGGCTCGACAACATTTAAGAAAATGATCCACTATAGAGACTAAAACTAGCGTGGAAAATGAGGAAGCAGCACATTCAAAAGCAATGGGAATTATAGAGATATTTAAGCTTTCAATAATTTCCTTGAAAATTAAATGATCCACAATAACTAATGATTTACAGTTTAACTCTGGTGACTCCTCTTCCTAAAATTATTTTCACTTTACAGGCACAAAAAGAGTGGTAGTAGTCAGCCCATGTTCCAAACATAATTATCTAGTAGTTCACTCAGAAATAATATGTAGCAGCAAATTGAAAATATATTTTCTAGGCAGTTTGGTTAGATTCCATCAATTTATTTAAATATGCTTTACTTGCCACACAGTCAACTACAACTCCAAAGCAGTCCAAAGTCATTCAAAAGTGATAGGAATCCAAAGGGTAATTATGTCAGTTTTGCTAAGTATCCTGCATGGCACTCAACTTTCAAGATATGCAAGACAAATGGATTCTCAATTAAATTATTTTATTTTTACTTTCTATGTAATTCTATTATTTAAAAGAGTCATTTTGTATTTTCTAGATTATTAGGAAAATTTGATATATCTTTTAGATATTTCAGATTATTCTAAGAATCTTTGAAATTTATTGGTATATTTCTTTCTAGGATATTATTCTAGATATAGGAGTTGCCAAATAAGGATCTCAAGGATATTATTAAAATCTTATTATTATCCTTGATTTAATTATTTTTAGATGGCATTTGATCCTCGATCAATATCTTAGAATATCTTTTTTCTTAAATTTTTGAGTCGTATTAATGTTAGAAAGTTTTTCTACTTAAGGGTCGAGTTGTAATCAATTATTTTTGGAGATTATCGAATAAGAAGTTTATTTTGCAAGTTTAATTGTGAATTTGTATTTGGGATAGAATGCCGATAGGTTGCAAAAGTCTGATCAACTTCTGTGGGGCCTTTTTATAGCTAAGGATCTAGAGACGAGTTCCTCTAGGGTTTTAGCTGATCAATCCACATATTTCGGGTTTTGTCATACAAATCCCCCATCAAAAAGTTTGATCCTCAAAGCTATCCACAGGTCCCTGAAGGCTATTAACAATTTAAAAACTAAAAGGCTATGCTAGTTAATTATAGAAATCAGGTCACTATCACTACATTCTCTCAATCCCTGAGCTAGATGAGCACACCCCAAGCCTATAGTGTCGTATTCTTGGTCTACAAAAGCCTTGCCTCAGCTAAAACCAGGAAAATAAGAGGCCAAAATAAGTAATCTGTTTTATCTTCTCTGGATAGACACCTCTACCTTTCAAGAGATCGACAATTTTGGTTCAACACTCAACAACTCATTTTCAGTAATATCTGGATCTCATTCCAGGCAAAGACTTCTTAGTGCTGAAAACTATGATCCCCGATCTGATATTTAGTAAGAATCATCTAAAGCCAGAAAATAAAGCAAAAATCCCGCAAGGCAGGAAATTATTCCAAGATTGATGCATAAACTAACTAAGAATTTACAGTTCATCAAAACTTAACATTACTGGGCATACCCAAATGTTTATAAAAAGGTCGCCTTTAAACCAAAGTAAGTGGCTTTTCTCTTGCCTTAAAGGAAGTGCAATCATTTAAAACGCAAATGATTAGAACAACAATTTCAAGCCGGATAACCAGTTGTGATACCTATTATGCTTTTCTTTTATTTCACATAATTATGCCTTTGGCATAAAGAACCAAGAGTTCCATTGTTGTTTAAGGAATAACATGAAAAGGAGAAACCAACAATTTAAATTAACAGGAGTTAGTATGTTTTGAACTTTCAAAATAAGAACAGAACTATGATGGTAGAAACAGAGAGAAACTAATCAGTATGAAATGGACTTTGATCTGAAACAGAACTTCTAAATTACAATGGTGGAGTTGTTTCACATCAACTGCAACACAGTAAAATGGTTTTACCTTACACATGGGTGCGACAAGGAGAACTCCATCCCAATTATTAGGTTCCTTCAAATGAACTTTGAGAGTAACTGCTCCCCCCATTGACTGACCCAATATAAATTTAGGCAACCCTCTTAGCTCAGGTCTTGCTGTCAATTATGATGCAAAGCAAGGTCAAAAACATTTTGTAGTTCTCAATGTTAAAAAATGGCAATGTTGAATATGAAACCATGAGGGCTAAAACATCATACCTTTTATTTTTCTGTAGTGTTCTATAACATCATCAACTAAATAATCGAAATTCGGTATGTAACCATGTAGTCCTTCAGAAAGACCAAAGCCAGGATAGTCCATAGCATAAACAGCATACCCTGATCCAGCAATCCGCCTGGCAATGCCTGAAAATTCAAACTCTCCCAATCATGTCATATGATGAATCTCTTTAATCTTTAACCGCAGAAAAACCCAACATACTGATACTACTTATGCAGATTAAGAATACTTCTTGAATTAAGAGATTATGACAAACCTTCAAAGAAGAAAGTGCAAGTATCACCATACCCATGGCAGAAACACACAGCTGCCTTAATTGGAACGCCAGGTTCTGGCATCCAACTTTTGCAGAAAATTTCCAGTCCCCTCAAATTCCTTTCATACCACTACAAGAAGTATCCAGAGAATCAACTCAATAGCCTCCTAAATTAATCACATTTATTCACCAAGCTAACATGAATTAATTTTATAAAAGAAAAAAAAAAAGAAAGATAAAACTCATTTGATCCTCAAAAGATGGGTCCAGTGAAAATTGAATCCCTGGTTCATTTTCGTACTGGAAAGTTTAATTTTGTAGAATAAGTATTTTTACTTCTAGAAGGATGAACTAGAAATCAAAACATATCTTTGGGTATCAATGTGATAGAAAAAGAAGTTTGAGAGAGCCAGTCAATACTGGCATCATAAAGTAACAAAATAATTCGAAAAAGAAAATAAGCTCAAAGTATAAGCTTAGCTTACCTCCTCAGTTCTGATCCCAGCAAGAGCCGTCTATGATTCCGATCAAAGACGAATAGAGAAAGAGATTGAAACATCAGTCACTGATTGAACACGAAGAAGAGGAAGCTTCTTGAAAATACCCAACAGATCAAACAAACAAACAAACCTTGAATAAGCAATGATCCAGCCCCTGTTGCACATCCTTGAAAGCATCACGAACTTGGCGGCGAGTGTAGGGGAAGTCAAGGTTGCGCCTAGCGATGGCGTTTAACTCGTCGGTTAATCCTTCAATCGGAGGCTTTCTCATGGCTGAAACGGTGAGTTTAGTGTTGGAGAGAGGACGATTGGGAATGAAGTTGAGTCTGGGCGTAGTGGGTAAGTGATGATGTAGAGGGTGTTGAAAGGCTAATGTGTGCGATTGAAATCGGAGTGTTTGAGAAAGCTCCATGGCTGCTTAGAAGGAACTACTCACAGATCACAATGCCCTTTTAGATCGCTTCCTGCTCTGACTTCGTCATGTTTGCTCCAACCTCAGTCAAAGGGGGAAAATGTATATGTGTACAGCCATTTATTTATTGGGAAAATTACGTACAGGTCACAAGAAAAAGAATTTATTACAATAAAGTCCCTCAAAATCATAAAATTACACAGAAATCCTAAAAGACCTAGTTGTAATTATTTATGAATGTACAGTTATTAATCTGATATTCTTATCTCATGTCTTCCAATTCCTCTATCTCTCTCTTCTTTCTCCTTCTTTCTTCTCCTCTCTCCTCGGTTCTCCTTCTTCCAACTGTGATTTTGACCAGATATAATCATGTAAGTGAATGATGATCACATTCATTTAATGCAACTGTGATTTTACTCTTGAACGAGAGTGGGTCGATATTGAGACATAGTTAAATTGTGCAATAAAAAAAAAAAAAAAAAACATGATGCTTGATATATAAAATACGTACGTACGTGTCATTAACATATAATATATTTAGATTATATATATTTGTGTGTTTAATGGAGTATAAAATATATTTAGAGAGTTAATCTTATTTCTAAATTATATATGACATTTTTTTTTCATATTCTTCTATCTTTTTCTAATTTATCTTTATTGATATTCCCTTAACAACAATTAAGGAAGATTACAAAAGTATTTTAAAATATATATGTTATCTTAACTAACTTTCTTAATTTATTTAAATTAAGTATATATGTTTTATATTAAAGATTGAATAAAGTATTTACTTTAATTCTAAATGCAACACCTAAGTTAAATTTATAATTTTTCCTGAATCATCTTTATTGATTATATGAGAGAAGACACAAATGTAGAGTGGAGCAGTTACGAAACCAAACCATATAGTGTATGATGATATTAAAAAAATTAAGAGTTATTTCAATACACATAATCGAAAAAGATATTCTAGATAAATCAGCCCACATTTATTTTAAGTAAATTACTAACTAATTTTTTTAAAATTAATAAATAATTTATAGTATAATTTTTATATTATGGACGGAAGGTAGGTGAATATTATTTTATTTTGTAGCGAGGCTTTCTTTTCAATCGCCTTTATCTGTTGTTTATCATAATATCTTTGGAATTGACTTTCATGAGTTTGAACTTTGAATTCTAATTTTATGTTTTTGACTATTCAACTGTGTTCTTTTTTCCCCTGCAATCTTTGGTCTTATGGTCGGTTCACGCTGGGTTGACCTAATCTTATGAAGTTGAGGTAGGCTTATATGTTAAACAATGTGGAGTACAATGAAATATAATTAGACGATCATTTATTTAGTTTTTCAGTAAAAAAAGAATTATTTAATTAAAAAGTATATATTTATTATTACCTCTGATCTTAAATATAGGATAAAATTTATAGTGTAAGATATTATATTTCAATTAAAGTAGTACAAATCTTTTGTTAAGTTATAAATTTACTTTCTTGAGAATTTAGAAATTCGAAATTTTGGTATAGAGGAAAGTGCATTACAAAAACACGTGTTTCATACCGTGGACTTTTTAAGGCGTGATGGAATTTAACGAAGGAAAACGCACGAGAAAGTGGGTGTCACATTCACATGTGCAAATTGCGCGGACTGCTCTACTTTTAACGCCGTCCAATAATTTGATTATTTATTTATTTATTTATGTAATATCATCTTTTTTTTTGGTCGAAACGTGCTTATATTAATACTCAAAACAAAGGATACATGAAAGCATAGCAATTACAACTGAAATAAAAAGAACCACACAATTTTGGAATAGATAAGCGGAAACAAGAACAGCAGGAACACAAACACATAAACCAAGTTAAACCAAATGAAAGAAAAAGCTGAAAACCAAAATGTTTGAAGAGGTAGGAATAAAAGTAGTTTCAAAGAGCTACTTGTAGAACTACGGACATCCAAGGTTAGAAGTGACAAGGAAGAAGGTGTTGGTTGTAAAACCCACCCTACAGGGCACACCTTTTTACAAGGATAAGCTGCAATTAAATCAGTTACACAATTACCCCGGTATGGGGCAAGAATCAGAAAAAACCCAACCTCAGAAAGAAAACAAATGAAGTCCTTAAGAATACTCCTTCTCCTCCAATCACATAAATCTGGCAAACACCTACCGAACAAACTAAGGCTAACATTAGCGATTTGGATTCGCCCCCATCTAACAATCCTAACAATGGCCCACTTAGAAATAGAACATCTAGCAATAAAGACCATCAACACAACCTTATCCTCAAAATCGCGAATCTGAATCACAACAAAAAGCACCACCACTAAAAACCAAAAACACAAATAAAAAGGACCTTCCCTTTGCCATTGGAAATCGCCTGGACGCCGGAAAACATCGGAGAGGAAGAAGTCCAAACAATAGATCCGACCCCATCGAGACAGATCTGGAGATGGAGGGGAAGAGGACCACCGCCACCGCACAAGGAAAACAAAAGGACGCCGCCACAACTGGAGTGGTGGTGAGGACGGAGATCAGAGGAGAGCCGGCGCCGGTGAAGACACGAGGTCGCCGCTCTATGTCCCTGTTCCGAACTAACACCCACATGTTCCAAGCTCTTCAAACCCCAATCTGCTTCCATATTGTGGTTATGGTGTAGGAGGAGGCTCGCCGGCGGCGAGCGAGAAACCCTAATATTGAAGAGGCGCAGGGAGAGCGTCGAGCGAGAGAGAGAGAGAGAGACGCATGTGGAGGTGCTTTTCGAACAATATCATCTTTAAACTTTAGTCATATTTAATTAATTTAGTTAGAATAAGAAAATTAGTCAATATAAGAAGGGATAGGATATTGTTACTATCATTTTTTATTACTATCAATGTTACTACCACTTTTTCACCGTTATCTCAGAATCTTAATAGGAGAGAGAAATTATAAAGATAGATGCGATTCTAATATAACGGTAGAAAAGTAGTAGTAACATTTGTAATAATAAAAAATGATAGTAACAATATCCTATCCCAAAATTTTTAATTAATGTGAGATTAATTAAGTAAATTTGATAAAAATGCACTTATTATTCAGACGGATTCAAATGAGACCTTATAAAAAATGACAAACTCATTAAAAAAAATATGATCTTATATATAGGGATTGGGGGATTATGTTTTTCTAAAATACTATAATCATCTTTTCTAATTCTTCCCATCTTTCTTACATGATTGTTGTTTAGGAACCAACAATATGGTAAATTTGAAAAAGACTAATAAATATAAGAAATAGTTCTTACATTTAAAACCCAAATTAACTCCCCCATTAAGTCTTATATTAAGGATGATGGAGTATTTATTAAATTGCAAGAAAATAATATGTTATATTCTATTTCAAACTTAATGTTTTGTTGTTTTTTATAGGAAAAATTAAGTACTGCCTCTAATCTGATATATAAAAGCTCAACAATCAAATAACGCGATTTAAGAAAGCGATTATAATTAGTTAAATATAATAAGTATATCTGAAATAAACTTATTTTTTAAATATGCCCTTATTTATTAGGGATAAATAAGAGAGAAAAAATAGAATAATATAAGTATCACCAATATTTTAATTAATACAATACATATAATTAAGTAATGATGGCTAAAAATGGAAAAAAAACTTATTAAATATTAAGACAACTCTTGTTGGATTCTTATAAAAGACAAAGATAATTCAAATTTTAGGTTCTTATAAAAAAGATTAGAGAAAATATTTAATCCTTATAATTTCACTGAATTTATAACTTTAGTGATTAGTGATTATAGTTTGACTCATTTCAACTTAACAATTATAGTTTTAATGGGCTTGCAACTTGGTCCTTGTCAAAGCCACTTCAAATGAAGATGATACAGGTGGACTACATGCTGTCATTTTCTTCTTGTTTGTGAAAATCTTCACTTTTTACTCAATCCATAGCTGGCACGCCTTTTTCCCCTCATGATTTTTTTTTTTTTTTTTCATGAAATGCAAATATTGGTAGGCTTAAGTTACCAAAAACAGTATTAGTGGGCCCATACAACAATATGTAGGCCTAAAATTTTAGTAATACCAATGATAGATGCCTTCAATAAATAATAATTTCACTAGCTAAGAATATAGGCTTAGTTTTATAATTCTTGGGCTTATATAAGAAAATTAAAATGGCCCAATCAATCCATGCTAATAGACCCACTTAAGTGAGTAGCATCCCTTTCTTCATAAACAAAGTCCACAATGTATAAAAAAAAAAAAAAAAAAAAAAAAAAAAAAAAAAAAACAAAGTCCACAAATGCTTGGAGCTGCACTTTTTAATGTTTGAGTAATCTGCTCTCTTATAGTCTTAAATGTACCTAATTTAGAGTAAATTTTAATTCCAAAATGTAAAACCTTTTTTTTCATGTTATCATATTTTCTCTCGACTAATCTCTCTAACTTATAAACTGATGTAATATAATATTACATATAATATAATTTAGTAATTTATTTAACTTCCTTAATAACATCAAATTAGATAAGTATGTCTTATATTAAAAACTAAATAAGTATTATTTAAACACGAACCTTTAAACACTACTTTTTGGGCTCAATCAATATAAAGTATGGTTAAAGTTTGAAGCACAAGTTTAAAATCAGGGTCATTCAATCTTGTGGTTTCATCTTCAACTGATTCTGGATGAATTTGCTTTATTTAACATATGGAGCTCACAACAAGTTTAAATAACATTAGCTTCGGTTAAGATATTATTATATCTTATATTAATATTTTATATACTCTCATGTTGAGATATTGTATATCATTTGTTGAAATGTGATCTATCTTAAAAATATCATTATTAGAGTTTATATTTGATTAATATTTATTTAAATTAGATCATATTATATTTTGAGATTTTTTTTATCTTATGCTTTGCCTATATAAAGGCTCTTGGCCTCTTGTACTCTTATTGATTCAAAGATTAAGTATTAATGATTCAATAACATTTAGAGGTTCTTGTTTTCTCTCTACTTTAATCCTTCAAATTCTAACATAACATGATAGCTAATGGTGAAGAACAAGAAGAAATGAGAACATCCATTCCTTTTCAACCGTTGTCGTACATATGCTATCTAGTTGTTGTACCTCCTTGAGCGTTAATAAGATTAATGCTAATGAACTTTCTTTTTATTGGCAAGTTTGGCTTTTCCTTACATTCTCTCTCGATCATCCTCTCAGCCTATGAAAGAGTTTTTGATTTGGCCGGTCTCCTTTCTCCATTTAGTGCTTAGTAGGTGCCACTACACGTGTTCTTTCATTCACAAATTATCGGTTCCATCCTAGCTAGATCCGTTCCTAGAGAGTGTATGGTTTTATCACATAGCTCTACCCAAATCTTGTCCATCTGGTTCTGCCTAGACCTTTCATTCTCTGAGAGTATATGGTTTCATCCCAGAACTCCGCCCAAATCTCTTGACCATCTTGTTTGAAACTTAAAGAGTGCATGGTTGAGCCTAGACCCAAAGATCATTAGGTTCCATCCATATCAGCTCGACGTCGTTTATGTTCTATCTAGATCGACACTAGCTTGCTTTAAGATGTTACTTTTATTCCACTGTTGCCGTAGCTACTCCTTTCAGTTCTCGCTTCCAGTTTTTAGTTGGTAAACTCAAGATGATCTTGAGTTTGAAGGGGGTGTTAATATATTATTATATCTTATATTAATCTTTTATATATTCTCATATTGAGATATTACATAGCATTTGTTGATATTTTATATATCTTAGAAATATTATTATTAGAGTTTATATTTGATTAAGATTTGTTTAGAAATTATATTCTAGGATTAGTTTAGGTTATGTTTTTCCTATATAAATGCTCTAGTACTCTTATTGATTCAAGGAGGAAAAATGCTCTAGTACTCTTATTGATTCAAGGATTAAATATTAAAGATTCAATAATATTCAGATGTTCTTGTTTCCTCTCTATTTTAATCCTTCAAATTCTAACAGCTTCATTATAAATTACGTAGCAATCACATCCAAAGTAACACAAACTTGATTAAATTGTGAGCAAATAATCATTATATATGACAGTGTGGTGATTGACATGTTTCAAATAAGGTATATGCATTTCCAGTTAGCTGCAGGGACAAGGCTATGTTTTATTGGGACTACACAAGAAGCCCAATGATCTAGAAAAACCATCCAACCCAGTCTCACAAAAATAGATCAATCAGACCAAAGGTTCCTGACCAAGTGATCAAACCACTTGGTCTTGTCTAACTCGAGGCATATATTAATTTCACTAATTATTATCATACGTTGTTTTATTTGCAAGGGGAGGAATCTAAGTTGTGTTTGTCTGTGCCATTTGCTTTTGAAGTATTCGGAGTGTACCTAGGAGTCCGATGAAGTATTCTGGCAGCCCATGTGTAATGAAATCACAATGTTTTCAACTCCATTGATGTTACACAGCAAATAACACACAAGAAGGATATGAGAACCATTGACAGAGATGCTACCGGAGTTATTCATTAGTCCTATATAAACTTGACTCCCACCAACCCTTATTATCCCATATATGGGCAGTTACATGAATTTAACTTTAAAACATAAAGTTAAAAAACTACCCATTTGAACCATCTTTCTTCTTATTTATATAATAGCCTTACTTGCATTGGACTTGAACCATAATCCACCAATAGTAAAACTATTAGAAAAAAGCTTTATAACATCATATTTTTTTAGCCTTTTTACGTTCTTTTTGTTGGGGGCACCTATACACCGGGGGGGGGGGGGTAAGTCAAGAGCTATGGCGTCCTAAATTATTTAGGACGCTTTATACCTTTTTTTTTTAAAAAAAAAAAAAAAAAACCTCGAACCTTAGGTTTCGAGGGGTTGGCCGTGGAAGAGATCTATCAATAGAAACCAAACAAAAGACGCGTTGTGCAAGAAAACCAAAATCAAGCATATCAAAAAATATAGATCGAGGATGCACATGAAAAATCCAAGTAGATAAAAAATGTATGAAATACGAGTAGAGGCATATAATTACAGATCCAAAAATTAATTAGGAATTTGCATATGCAGATAATAATACAGATCCAAAAATTTCAGATCTAACAATAACAATTAGACTAACAAACAGATGTAAAATTTCAGATCTAACAATAACAATTAGACGAAAAGGAAAAACAAAATTCAGATTGTACACGATCGGATCGACGGTGAGGATCCGTTCTCGATTTGAAGAAACAGAATAGATCTTTTTTCAATGATGGAGCTTCGGGAGCAATGAGATTCGGCAATGGAGCATCGAGGTGAGCAAGGGAGGCGGCTGCAGAGCAAAGTGAGATCTATACACAATATAGATCGACGTTGAGGATCCATTTTCAGATATGAAGAAACAGAACAAATTTGTTTTTAGTGATGGAGCATCAGGAGCAACGAGATCCGGTGGACGAAGTCATGAAGCAGAGTGAAGGTCTGGCAGAGAGAAGTGAGTGGGTGACGACGAGTGAAGGGGAATCTAGGTGAGCAAGGAGTGAGTTGGGGAGGGGGAATCGAGGTGAGAGTCACGACAAGCGAAATGAGAGAAAGAGAGATTGAGAGGATGAAATGAGGGAATGGAATGGAAGTCGGGTATTTTAGTCACGATTTGGTGTATATTATGGTGTCCTAATATAATTTTAGGACGCCAAAAATAATGCCACGTTCACTTTTGGCGTCCTAGAACTGACTCTAGGGATCACTTTTGATGTCCTCAAATCAATTTAGGATGTCAAAAGTCCTTTGCTTAAGTGTCCCAATTTTAAATTAGGATGCCAAAAGTTACTTCGGCGTCCTTTTAGAAAAATTAAGATGCCAAAAGCCTCCAATAATCACGAAAATGCCATCGCCTTTATTTTTACTTCTTCTTCTTCTTCTTTTTTTTTTTTTTTGAAAAAAGGACGTCTTTTACGGACGCCATATCTATTTTTTGTAGTAGTGTGAATTTGGTATATTCCAACAGTTTTCTTTGTGGTCGATCAAATTGTTATAGCCCATATAGTGCCCTAACCAAGATTCAAATCATCACATATATAGGCTAAACAACTTTACTTTCACCAACAGGGGTTCTGTTTAGTGAAAAGGGCTAATCTCTTATAACGTCCTAAGAGGATACATGTTCTTAGAAAAAGAAAAAATTATTTGCAAAAAATTAATTATATATCTATGTAAATGTGTATAATGTACGGTTTATAGGAAGCCACGCTTATCTTAAACTCCTTTTTTTGGGCCTTCTCTGAGCTCAAATTCGGATTTCTCCTCGTTATTTTTCTCATTTTTTCCCTCATCCTATCTTTATTTTTCAATTAAACAGTGAATGGTTGATTTTTAATATCTTATAAGATTATATTATAACATTACACAGGAATCAAACAAAATAAGCTATTAACATTTGATATGCATTTACAATTGTAGACTATATGAAAATTTTAAAAATATTGAATTTTAACTATTCATTTTTCAATATGATGTTAATGATGAGATAATGAGGGGGAAAAAGATGAGGAGAACGATAGAGGATCCAAATCCTACCTCATAGTGCAATGTAGGAACATAATATAAGTTATTCATATTTGGCACTTCCTCTAGTTCTTAATATATGACTTATTTTAAGATTGATCTTGATTCAAAATATAAGATATATTTTTTTATTTGTCAATTTTTTTTAATTTATTTTTATTGATGTTCCCTTAACAATAATGAATAAGAAGAAGAAATGATGAAATTAGGAAGATGATTATGGTGTTTTAAAAAATATATGTCATATTAACTAATTTAACTAACTTTCTTAATCTTATTAAATTAAATAAATATATCTTATATTAAGAACCAAATTACATTTTTTACAAAAACAATTAATGGCATTTCGATTAAAGGACTAAGCCTGATCAATCCGGTGAGCGCCTCTGGTAAGCCCAGCTTGGATAAATTCTGGCATTTTGTCGCTCATGACTGTACCTTTATTCCATCGGTAATTCTGTATCCATCATTATTATTAGTATTAAAACTAGGAAAGAGCAACTTGAAAAAAATGCCCCCACCATATGAATTATTGCACAAACTTCTTCATTAGCTATCCTCATTAGTTAATGATAATAATACATGAGTACACGGTACGTACGAATGCAATGATTAATTCGTTATTATTGGCCCGTACCTCATACACACACACATTATCGTACTATTGATAATAACCTCTTGATCTAGGTGGGTTCCACTCTAGCTAAAAGCTTCGCAACCGGACAATTAGATTGCCTTTAATTTACAGGAGTCCGGAGAGTTCAAAATAATTATCTTCAAAAAATAAATTAGCAACCGATCCTGGTTTTGTACGTATTGGGTTCCCGTGTGGGTTCTTTTTAACATGCACGGGAGACTATCCCATCGGGCTGGATGTGGTGGTGTCCTTAAGAATCATGAAGGCATCTGGTTAGCTGGTTTTACACAGCAACTTGGTGTTTGTGAGGCTTTGGAGGCTGAAAGCTGGGCAATAATTAAAGGCCTAGAGCTGGCTTGGAATTTAGGATGTAAGGATGTCATCCTAGAATCAGACGCGAAGGACCTAGTGCAGCAGATGCTGATTAGCAGCGATACCAGCAGGGGTAGTTTATTATTTTGGCGCATTAAAAAACTCATGCAAATGAATTGGAACTTGCAAGTATTTTGGATACCCAGGAGCATGAATCAGGTAGCTGATTGTTTAGCTAGGAAAGGCATCATGTCTTCAAGCTTTTTAGATGTTACGGACCTTAGTTTCAAACGAGACAATGGGATCTCAATCCCCAACTGTACTTCCTGTTTCATTTTAATAGCATCTCTTCGTATCAAAAAAAAAAAAAAAAAATGCAACCAGGACATGCAAAGGTGGAGTATAATTATTAGAAAAGCAACAACAATGAAGTATTTGTCTATATATACGCTTGTCAATATAAAATAATGGGTTAAAGGTTAAGAAATCTTTTTTTACCAAAGGGAAATTTTGCTTATGAAGTTTTCACCGTAAGCAATTTTGCTTCGGAAGTTTTTTGGGGAATGACTTTACCCAAAAGTTCAAAAAGAGAGCAATTTTGTCCTGATCATTATCTCAATTAATTTGACATTTAGTTGATCAAATATGCTAACTGATAGTCCATGTGTCATCCATATCGATTTTTTTAAGATGCGTGCAAATTTGCCTAGAATTTCGTGCTGGTAATGTAGGACTTAATTGAAGAGTTGGTATTCTCATGTTATTATTCCTTCAATCCTTAATGTAGGACCTACTTGAAGAGTTAATATTGGTCATAAACTAATACATATTTCTCATATTTGTTAATCTTTTTCTAATTTACTCTTATTGATATTCTATTAATAATACTATTGTGGTCCTCAATACTATATAAGACATATTTTTGAAGTTGATTTTGGTCTTAAATATAAGGCATAGTTTACTTATTTGTCAATGTTTTCTAATTTACCTCTATTGATGCTTCCATCAATCATAATTAAAGAGGAGAGGGAATGAGAGAATTAAAGAAGATGACTTGGGTATTTTAGAAAATACATCTATATTAACTAATTTAACTAAATTTTTAAACTAATCAAATTAAGTAAATATGTCTTATATTAATGACCAAATGAGTAATTAAGTAAGACAAAGATGAAGAGAATTAAGAAAGATGATTAGGGGGTTTTTTTTAAAAAAAGATATTATATAATTTTCATAATCTAATCAAGTTACATAAATAGATCTTTCAATAAGCTGAGCATCAAATTAAGGATTTTTAATCTATTACTTACCTCAATTCTAACGGTTGTGAACATTTCCCCGCATCTCACAAACAAACAAAAACTTTTGCACACCCAACTCAAATCCAGTTACATCGGGACGTTCTAACGCAAACAAATACTAAAAAAGCATTAAAGTGATGGGAATATATGGTATGAACTAAAACTAAAAAGTAGGAATGAGTCAGAGATTGACAAGCATGTAATGATCTACCATCATATATGTAACTATATAATTTCCCACGATACATAATTACATGCCATATTAATCCTTGAGAATTATTGATCTATCCCAACTTTCTTATTGTCGAGATCGTCGGATATGGACGAGCAATAGAGTTAACTAGAAACAACATTAATGCATCTTCTTCAAAACTAAATGTATTTTTCAAAGGTGACCTTGATATAATTCAAATGTGGGACCAATGATATTACAGTTTTGGTCAGCATCAAATCTGTCAAACAGGCAGGGGATCATAAAGTTTAGTGGCAATGATTAAAGAGAGAAAATTAAGCCAAGTTTCGTACTTCGAAGCAGCAATCATGTAGCAAGGTGGCGATATAGTCAAAAGTTCGCCCCGTTACATCACAAAGAAAATTGAATTTGGAAAATAGTCACTAATGATTTGATTTTTCCAATCATCCTTCTGTGATTATATCCCATAACCTTTAAATTATGTTCGTTTAATTAATATAAAAAATTATAATACTATTTTAATTTTTTTTCATCTTCTCAATCAACATTCTAGATTCTAGATAGGCTCATGAAAGATGATAAAAAAAAGAGCTAATGAAAAGATCTGCTTCCCACTAATTGACTTTATACTTATTTGAATTAGTTGTAGAAACTAATTTTTAACATGATTTATAATATATGAGATAAATATATAAAAAAATTTTATTTTAATTTATATAAAATACGTTTTGAAGGCCAACTCAAACAAGACTTTTGTTATTATTATTATTATTATTATTATTATGTATTTGTACGTTAGTTTTTATTCTTTTCATCTTCAAATGAAGAAACGATGGTTTTGTCGGTTCCTACAAACAATATCATGCTGCTCAATTCGGTATGCGTCCATCAAAACCCATTTCTTCATCATGATTTGATTTGAACTCATTCGTCAGAATATATAATAATTATTTGCGGACACATATTTGCGTTTTTCTGACAGAGCAGCACTAATAGTTTGCTCGCCAGTGCAATTCTGTAAATGTGTTTTATTTTAATTTGATGACAGCTGAATTTCATGGTACAATTAATGTGAAGAATGATTTGTGATATTAAGAACATTAGAAAATATTGACAGTTTTTTAGTGCGTCAAAAAGTTTATGGAAGTTCAATGTTTTGGTGTTTCAGGTTCAAAAGTCATATGTTTCAATTTGTGCAGTGAGGCGAGCAATTGTCTAAGGCTCAAACATAATTTAAGAATTCAAGTGCCTTTTACGCATGACAAAATGGTGTCAATCATTGAAAATAGTTAATCAAATTGAAAGTTAAAATTCAAATTCAATTAATCTTATAGTAAAACATGCATGATCTGATCATTTAAATTTAAAATCAAACCTTGCATTAAACAATAATAAGAAGTAAATATATGTTCTAAAGATAATATATGGCATTCACATGCTTGTTTTAAAAATTACTTTTCATCTTAATTCCATTTTGAAAAAAACATTATTCTAACACCCAATTAATAACGATTACTCCGATAGTTGGTCTTTAAAATTGAATCTAATTTTAGCTTTAATATGTATGCTTAAGTTAACACTATTAAACATATTTCTAAATCTTTATGAAACTATAGAAACTAACGTTTTAAACGGAAGAAGTTATAGATAAAAAAAAAAAAAAAACAATGATTTCATATTATAAATATCAAAGTCAAAATTAGATGAAATTATAAGAATCAACAATGATATTAACTCATAGATAATTTGTACGTGTGAAATGACAATGATGGGGGGCCATGAATCATTATGTAGTTATGCATTCAAATTTGTTCACGCTAATTAGGATCATGATATATGCAGCCGGCCCACTCATGCATGAATCACATTCCATCGGAAGTCCAAGGGAAGAATATAAAATATGTTGCTTTCATTAAGATTTCTAATTACATTGGTCTACTAGTTAATTATATTTAATTAAGAAACATCATTATCTTAAGTACGTCATCAATCACTATTATTATTATTTCAATTTTCCTCTGAAAGAAATTGATCGGCTTCCTCCACCCTCCCTTTTCGAACAATGCGAACTCAAGACCCAAAAAAAAAAAAAAAAAAAAAAAAAAAAGTTGATTTTTTTTAACAATTAAGGAAGCTAATTAAATCACAGTATTTAATTTTCAAAATAATTAGTCTGACTAATAAACCAACATATAATCTAAAGATTTACAACATATGAAATATTGGCAAATTATGTGTCCTTTCCTTTTCTTTTTCTTTTGCATTTTCATTGATATGAGGACACCATATAACTAAAGGAGTTGAGTTTAGTGGAAATGATTAGCTTTTCACAATGTAATGAACTAATGTTTGAATGTTTGCTAGAAGATATGTTATATTTATTATGACAATGCATCAAACAAAATTGTTTCTAATGGAAGGATAACTGTGTGTAGGCAACAAAAAAAAAAAAAAAGCACACTACTAGTAATGAAAGATGGAAATAATGATCTTCATGATAACAAGAATTTAATTATAGAAAGCCATGATATATTTAAACGTGAGTGGTTGGTTGATTTTAAGAATGAAATTTGCTTTGTATTTCTTTTCTGAATCATCAAAGCAAGCAACCATTAGAGTCTCTAATCACGAAACCAATAGCAACATCACCAGACCTCTCCGCAAAAGCAAAATCTTATGTCATTTTATTAATTCTTATGATCAATAGTAAGCTCAAAAAATGTACGCGAACTTCAAGTGCTACTACTCATATAATCATAAAACCCAATTAAATTGCTTCTTCAAGCATAATATACAATTGGGATTTGGGAGCTTCAAAGGGTAAGAAAAGGAGTATACGTGTGTCATTATTACCAAAGAGCGTTTAGGTAAGTTGATGTAGAATAATTACCCTGTGTCTATATATATGATGAGTAACGTTGTTAAATGAAAAACTTGATAGGATGTATATTTGTCATTAAAATCAGTATATTAATTCTAGTATGATCTGGTATGATCATTATATATAAAAGAATAAGGTAGATTTCTTTGAAAAAATAATAGCGACAAGAAATTTTGAATTATTGCATCTCTTTTTCAAGAGAAGGAAAATTTCTAAATACATTGTGATTATATACAGAAAATAGAGTAGGAACACAAGTGGTGGTGGGGCGCATGGATTTAGCAAAAAAGAGGAAAGAAACTAATTTAAGAGATTACCACTTTTCAAAAATCAGGATCTCCCAAATCTAAGGTGGGCCTAGGCATTTTATTCATTCTAATTACTGATACTATAAAATATCAAGTGTGTGTTTGTACCCCAAAAAAAATATTAAGTGTTGTGGAACCCTGAAACCGTACATATTATATCTAACGATAAATTCATATAATAATTGATCAATACTACCTCTACCCATGGCGGACCCACGTTGGTGATTGGAGGAGGGATTCCCCCCCCCCAAAATTTGGGCTTTTTTTTTTTTTTAAATATTTATAAAATCAAGTTATAATGGTGAAATGTTGGAAGGTTGACAAGTATCTGTTCCTGATGAGGATCTGCAAGCATTTGGATGATTTAGTTCATGGGTTTCTTGAGTGCTTAATGGAGGACCCACGTTGGTTATTGGTGGGGAATTTGGGAATTTTTTTAATAAGGTAATTATAATGGATTTCTAAAAAGTAAAGCCTAAAAGAATGACATTGTAATTTTTTTTATTGTAATATACTTTTATTATTAAAATATATGTACTTGAATTTATTGAGTGCCCACCCTTCATTGAAATTTATGTAATCGCATTTCTAACAAAGACTTAGTCTTGCTTTTCTAAATGACAAGTTTGTAAAATAATTGCCTCTCTTATTACATCATCAAGTATTAACTTGATTTCATGAATATTTTTTTGATATATTTTTTCCTTATTTATATTCTTTTTTTTTTTAATGTATTTAAAATTTTCCTTTAAAAAAAAAATTTCAGGGGCCCCGAATTTGTTATACAAGGAAGTGGCTGGCCGTGGCCCGTTAAGCCAAAATTTTGGCTTTGAGCCTGGCTTCTGTTAAGAGGCTGTATTTTTTTTACAGCGGATGTAAACAAAATAAAAACAGCCGACAACGTAAACAGCCTAAACATGGGCCTACAAGATACAAGCCAATAAAAAAAAAACAGGCCTAACGTAAACAGGCCAAAAACAGGCTTGAGTGAGGGAAATTGATTTAGGGACTTAGGGTTCTTGGTTTGAAAGGGCAAATAGGAGGCCTGAGTAAGGGAGGGTGGGGGGATATTAATTAATATTTTTGAAAAAAAAAAACTAATTATTCTTAACAGTAGGCTGTCGGGCCTAACAGCCTATTTGGAGGCCTAGGCCGGCCTTTTAAGCCAAACAGGCCTTAAAACAGGCCTTGGCGACAGACAGCCGCCGACCAGGCTTTTGCGAGGCCGGAGCCGCGAGGCCCCGACAGCCCCTGGCCTATTTCCACCCCTACCCCGAATCACCCCACCACAATGGCCCCCTTCAAGAATTTCCTGGGTCCGCCACTGCCTCTACCTATCCCATAGCTTCATCCAAAAAGTTTCATCCATGAAGAATTTATAAGGATATGTTTTATACATATGAACATAATCTCTACACTTTTATAAAATATGTACATTAACCCTATGTTTAGATAGAGAAAAAATTAGGGGGAAAACAAAATTAGGAGAGAAACCTTTAAAAAATAATTTTTTTTTTTTTTTTACCATTTATGGAAGTCTTCAAACATAATATTCATTCTTTATATTTTTTCCTTACTTTTCTTTCCATTCAAACAAAAGGTAAAAGTTATCCACCGGCCTTGTATAGAAACTGAACGTAACCTAGCTCTTTTTTAATTTCCTCGATTAGCGAAACAAATCATTTTGGATTAAAAAAGTTTCAGCTAAGCATGCTTTCTACTGAAGACTAGCTACCTTGACCATTCCTTTGAACAATGTTGATATAATCATATATGTTGATGGATAAAGATCGCACACCCAAATTGAATTTTCAATGAATCCTTAATTCAAACGGATAGCATTTCAGCTGCTAGCTATATAGGTCATTTTTCTTTTATGAAAGTGTAATAATAATCATATAACAATTATTACTCAATGCTTTTTAAGTATGCATGGGATATCTTGCATGCATGCTTGTGTATCGAAAAAATTTATCAATGATTATGATTTGTTAGCTTTTCATTTATATGAGTATTCATATTACTTTAATTTGGTGATCCCATCATATTTCAATGATATTGAAATTAGATACTGAATTAATTATCATATTTCAATGATAAAGATATAAAAATTAGACGTAGAAGAAGTAGAGTGAAGACTTAAGAGAGATGGATAATCTGCAGGAAGTATGAATTAAACACACGTCTTAAAGGGTCCATTATAAGCATGATGAACTTCAATTATTATGTACCTTTTTCCACGCACGTTTTCTTTCCATTTTACACTGAGTTTTCTTTATGAATTATGTAAACTAGCATGCGAAGAAGAATGTTATTCTATAATATTCATTGGAGTGATGAGAGTAAAGAGATTAAGATCTTCAAATCAGTGACACATCGTGTAATCATTGCAACGTTGATAATCTTCAACTCCTAACTTCAACATTTCTGACAAGTGACCATTTCCGATCCATATACAGGCCACTTTATAGAATACTATCGGGTTTTAAAATAAAACATATTTTAGAAAGAATTTCAGTTAACTTTTAAGAATATGACAATTTTATTTAACCCCTAATTTTTTTTGAAACTTCACAGCACCCTTTTATTTATCAAACACAGCAACCATTTAGCTCAAAATAAAATTAAGCTTTTGGGTGAAAAGAAAATAAATCTCTTACTTTATTTATAATGTAAATTGTCTTATTTGTCTTATAAATTCTCATAGTTGTCTTGTAAATTTTCATATTTGTCTTGTAAATTTTCAAAATATTGTTAATTCCCTTGGTTCTTTTGAATCTATTTATTTGTCTTATAAATATCTTTATTTATCTTGTAAATGCTCATATTTATCTTGTGAATATCCATATTTCTTTTGTAAATAATCAAAATGTTTTTAAATCCTTAGATTCTTTCGAATTTCTTTATTTGTATTGAAAATATCTTTATTTGTCTTGTAAATATTTTTTTTGTCTCGTAAATGCTCTTCTGAAAAAAAGAAGAAGAAACGCATCCATGTTTTTTCATCCACAAAACTTAATTTTATTTTGACCCTTGAAATCTTAGAAAGTTTTAGGAGTTGACTGAAATTATATCATATCCGTAGGGGCTCAATGAAAATGTTCATATTTTAGGAGTTGATCTTTGTCTTAAATAAATACATATTTTTTTATATTTGTCAATCTTTTCATAATTTATCCTTATTTATGCTCCCTCAATAATAATCAAGAAGGACAGATAATCAGGAAATTAAGGAAGATAACTAGGATATTTTAAAAAATATATGTTATACTAATTAATTTAGCTTAACTAATTTCCTTATTCTAATCAAATTAGATAAATATGTGTTATATTGAAGACCAAAAGGAGTATTTGATAGTTTTAAAGATTATTAAATATTTTTTTCATATATACCTATATTTATGTGAGAAAGAATATAAATTAATATCGTGATTGGAGTTTGATATAGTTAATAATGATAATATTAAAAAAAGTAAAATAAGTGAAAAGTCCATATATGCCAAAAGGATATGAATTTGAGTACATGTACATTTTGTGTATGAAATCCTGCAGAATATTGATACTTTCTGTATAAAAAAATATATCAGATTCTTTTGGATAATAAAATTTCAAAGAGAGACTTTTTACCCATTTTTATTATAAAAAACACTTAAATTTAATGTTTTTGATTTTTTTAATTGGTAAGTGTAAATTAATTAGGAATGAATGTAGAACAATATTGGGTGGCTTACACTTTCCACGGTCCAAAACCTACCAACCCCATACTAAAATCAAAGATCTTTACTTTTACTCAGTTTTACTCTAACCATGCAGTTCACTTTAACATTTCCATGAAGAAAAACACAACAACGAGATCTCATTCAGATTTGGCTGGCATTAATTTCTTTGTTGCAACATCTATGAAGTTGAATTCACGTACTAACAGCTTTATGGACTAAACAATATCATGAGAGAGAGAAAAAAGGTATTGACATGCATGGCCGAAGGGCTTTTTAATTGAAAATTACTCAACTTTTGAAGTTTATATATATATATATATATATATATATATAGCAGCAATTTATGCAGAAAAACGACATGAATGAATAATTTTAGTGAGAGTGATGGCTATGATGTTAAGTGATCAAACACATCACATGCATGTCCAAGTTATAAATAGACTCGATCTAATAGTGAGCGTTCGCAGAGACAATGTAGTCATTTTCTTCTTGCCTATGAATATGTGAGGATGGCCCGAAAAGATCTTCGAATATAATAAGTGTGGCATGCACTTTGGGCGAATTATATTTTAACAAATCTTTGTCTATTGTTTATTTGAGTTATTCAATATTTATAGTACTCTCAGTTAATGAAAAATTTGGACTGATTCATGTTTTAAATTATATGTTTTACTAGGATTTTATTTTAACCATAAAATTTGAACTAAGATTTTATTTAGGGAGTGAGACATATACATAAATACATACAGAAAATCACAAAATATATCCTTTAAAATGGCTTAATTCTATGAAATCTTTATGGATTATTCTGGAATTTATTTTTTGTGAAATGACATAATTGTCTTTAATAAAAATTAGTTGTTATTGACTTATTGTTGTTATTATTTGATGTTAAAGTTGTTATTTGTTAAACTTTTTTTTTCTCATTTGATTTTATTTATTTATTTTCACATTAAAGGCATTTTGGTAATTTAAAAAAATAATCCCAAACCAATCCCTAATTTGAAGTATTGATCGAACAATTCACAAATTTAAAGAGAGTTTATTATTATTATTATTATTATTATCATCATCATTCTCCCACCATTTTATATATGTGTAATATTTTATTTGTTTAAAAGTAGTGTTTTTCCCTTTGTTTTTTTTTTTCTACTCAACACTAATACCATCATTTGATGTTTGTGAGTTCCATATGAAAGGGACCCAAGTGGAAAGAGGAAAAACAAAAAACAAATAAAGCCGTAGAATTCATGTTGAAAACCCAGATACTCGGAATTTGTAGTTTGATTTTTTCATTTGTAGATACAACAATTGTTCAAGCTAGTCATTATTATTCGTGTCTCTGTCACATCTTTCGTCACAAAAGGGAAAGTTTATATATAATTTAAATTTAAAATTCTACTTATTTTTATCTTAAAAATAATTAATAGGAATATAAGGCAATAAATTTTTTTTTTTTTTTTACCAAATTAAGTGGCTTCAACATTGACTGATGATTCTTTGCTCTAAAAAAAAAAAAAAAAAACAACGTTGACCGATGATTCTATTTAATTAATTGAGGTCATCACTATCTTAATTATAAGAGAGTGAAAGTGACATTAATTTCATATTTTTGTACTAATCCTATTTTTTGTTTTAATATAAATATCTTTTAGATTCAGTGACATTAATTTCGTTATTTTGATGCCACAGTTTGTGTATTATTTTGGAGTTAATATACTTATGAGATGAAAAAAAGGACTTGTTTCTAGTGAAAAACGCGTTTAGGAGAAATTTTTTGGCATGCCCTGTATACGACGTCGTGTTATATGGACCAAAGGAATAATTGGGATTAAGTTGAATTATTTGCCCGTCAAAGTTGGTTTAGTCGATGAAGATACGATTCGAAACTCATAAAAATATTGGTTTTATTAAAACTTGGTTGGTACAAAGCAAAAAAAAAAAAAAAAAAAAAAAACTTTGACACCGGCCAATTACAACTGGTTAGTTTTCTTTTTATTCTTATATTATATAGAAAAATGGAAAAATTGCACCTAGGTCCCATGCAAAAAAAAAAAAAAACAACAACAACAAAATGGTCCTTTGAAATTTCAACATTAAGGTAAACCTGTAGGACTTTTTTATAATATTTTTCATATGTGAAAAGATACAAATGTCCCTATTTACCTATATTGACAAGTCCATAAAACTGTTTTGACAAATACATGTGAATGTGTCGACAAGTTCATTAACTGTTTGGACAAATCATAAACATGTTTTGATCCATGTGCCTGTATTGTCTATGAGCTTCCGTGGGGATCATTAATTATCTTTTCACATATAAAAAATATTATAAAAAATATCTAACAAGACTTCACCATAATTTTGAAATTTTAATTGATCATTTTATCCTATTTTTCTTTATCTGAGACCTATGTGCAATTTTTCCTCAAAAAATATTGGTCTCTCTTCCGTCGCAATACTTGTTGGTAGTGTTTCATGATAATATCGGAAATCGGAATTTATCTTAATCCGTGACAATGGTGGGCAACACGAAAGTGTTAGATTTTTCAACTTTGAACTCTCATATCTTTTTTTTTCTTTTTTCTTTTCAACCACATATTATATAGGTTCATCATGGTAAAATTCACAACGCTTACAAATTCCTAATTGGGCAATGAACTCAATTTGAGATTTATTAAATTTGGTAGTCTGATTTTAGATTTTCTTACTTCAGCAGGTTTTATATGAGATATTCCTAAAATTTACTGGTACTGTTACTTTCTAGATTTTTTCATGTTTTCAATCCACTCATTAGTATAAAAAGGCTTTTTAGACTCGACGAAAAATGCCTTGTGAGATCGATCGGGATCGGTTTCAATACAAAGGCCTAAAAAGTCTGTTACATTTTTTAAGGCCGGGATCTTGCGACTAGTCTTAAACAATTTTTTTAGGCTAGACTTTTAAAATATGTGGTTTAAAAAGTCGTACTATATAGACTTGATATCATATATATGAGGTCTAAAAAGACCAACTTTTAAGACCGAATTTATCAAAACGCCAATCTAAAAAGTACGACTATCAAGACTGGATAGTTAACTACACACAACCGGTCTTAAAAGGTCTGAAGTCTTAGACCGGCTGTGTAATATATCTAGTCTTAAAAGTCAGGATTATTAAGATCGGCTTTGTGATATATCTGGTCTTAATAGTCGAACTTTAGACCTCAAAAAAATGTCTAATATTCATATTCATTTATAAACCTCAAATCCAATTTGTCTAATCCTCAACATAACCTCCAATAAATTATAAATGAGTTATAAATTCAGATATAAGAGACTACTATATCAACCTTAATTTTCCCAACCTATTACTAATGTATATAAGCATAACTCAATTTATTACACAAATCTCCAAACCTCCACATAATCAAATCATATCAAACTCTAATTTAAATCACAAATTCCAACTTAAAGTTCAAGATTTAGTAAAACTAAACTGATTAAAATTATTTATTAATCATGCTCTCCAAATATATAGTCATCTACTATCAAAACTCAAAACTTTGTCAGAATTCTAATCCCAAAATTTTCATTAATTAGTACTATATTACTCTAATTAGAAAGATAAAAATATGTAGAATAACTTTCATGAAGAAAACTTGTTGAAAAGAAATTAATTTAACTATCTAAATGATCTTATAAGATAAATAACTTACCTTAAAAACTCGGATAACCTTACCTTAAAAACTCAGATAACCTCCTTTTTTTCTCTCTTTCTTTTTGTTCCTTGTCGTTCTTCTTTTTTTCTCTCTTTCTCTCTAGCGTTCTCTCTCTCCCCTAACACACACACACACCCGCGCGCGCACATACATGTGCGAGCACGCGCGCACACACACAGATAGAAGAGAATGTCATGTATATATATACTTTTTTTCCCCACACACACAAAGATAGAAGAGAATATTGTCACATCCATGGTAGTTTAAATCTCGATTTATCATTGCGATTTTACGTTTTTTTTTCATTAAAACGATTTTACTAATTTTCCAAATGCTTTTATTTTTTTACAATTTTGCTATGTTACGATTTTACGTTTTACGATTTTTAATTCTCCTTTAGTTTTCAGGTAAAATTTACGTTTTCGCTACCATGGTCACATCCTTATTCTACTAATTTCTTTTACTATCATAAATGACATTTTCACTAGTACAAAAAAGCCTTTTAAGACCGGACAAAAAGCACCTCGTAAGACCTGGATCTAGAACCGGTCTCGTTCCTGTGCGGTCTTAAAAATATGTTACTTTTAAGACCGGATGAACGCGGGTCTTTAAAAAAATTGTTTCTAGACCGAACTTTTGAAATATCCGATCTTAAAAGTGTTTGAGAATATAAAAAAAAAAAAAAAAAAAAAAACCAAATGAAACAATTGGTCCTAAATCACCAGATCTCTCGGCATTTTGAATGTCCCTCCGTCATCGAGAGACGAAGAACCAAGAGAAGATTGGAAGCAACAACAACAAGAAAAACAAAAAAGATGATTACAAAGTCGAAATAAGAAAAAATAACAAGAAAGCAAATCATTCACCATGGAAATCGAATTTGAATCAATATAAAATCGGAGGTGAAATTGAAGTCCGGATCTACAAAAAAATCACAAGCTTAAAGCAACCAAATCTGAGCAGGATCCTCTTGTCGGTGTTAGCAAAGCTTCAAGCAAACAAAATCGAAGTCCAAATCTGAGCAGGAGTGGTCAAGGTAGGAATAAACAGACTTAAGCAAGAAGAGATCTAGGTTTGATTTTAAGCTGGATTTGTGCGAAAGGCGGCGTGGGAGGAGCCATAGATCGAAGAGGAAGGAGCCGCCGTCCCGTGAAAAAATAAAAAATAAAAACAACAACAAAATGGTCCTTTGAAATTTCAACATTAAGGTAAAACACGTAGGACTTTTTTATAATATTTTTCATATGTGAAAAGATACAGATGTCCCTATTTACCTGTATTGACAGGTCCATAAAACTGTTCTGACAAATGCATGTGAATGTGTTGACAAGTTCATGAATCTGTTTGTACAAGTCAATAAACATGTTTTGACCCATGTTCCTGTATTGTCTATGAGCTTCCGTGGGGACATTAATTGTCTTTTCGCATATAAAAAATATTGTAAAAAAATCTAACGGGACTTCACCGCAATTTTAAGATTTTAATTGACCATTTTATCGTATTTTTCTTTGTCTGAGACCTATGTGCAATTTTTCCTCAAAAAATATTGGTCTCTCTTCCATCGCATTACTTGTTGGCAGTGTTTCAGGATAATATAGGAAATCGGAATTAATCTTAATCCGTGACAATGGTGGCATCTCAGGGCAACACGAAAGTGTTAGATTTTTCAACTTTGAACTCTCATATCTTTTTTGTCTTTTTTCTTTTCAACCACATATTATATAGGTTCATCATGGTAAAATTCACAACGCTTACAAATTCCTAATTGGGCAATGAACTCAATTTGAGATTTATTAAATTTGGTAGTCTGATTTTAGATTTTCTTACTTCAGCAGGTTTTATATGACATATTCCTAAAATTTACTGGTACTGTTACTTTCTAGATTTTTTCATGTTTTCAATCCACTCATTAGTGTAAAAAAAGGCTTTTTAGACTCGACGAAAAATGCCTCATGAGATCAGATCTGGGATCGGTCTCAATACAAGCGGTCTAAAAAGTTTGTTACTTTTAAGGCTAGATGCGCGACCAGTCTTAAACAATTTTTTTAGACTAGACTTTTAAAATATGTGGTTTTAAAAGTCGTACTATATAAACCTGATATCATATATGTGAGGTCTAAAAAGACCAACTTTTAAGACCGGATTTATCAAAACGCCAGTCTAAAAAGTACGACTATCAAGACTGGATAGTTAACTACACACAACCGGTCTTAAAAGGTCTGAAGTCTTAGACCGGCTGTGTAATATATCTAGTCTTAAAAGTCAGGATTATTAAGATCGGCTTTGTGATATATCTGGTCTTAATAGTCGGACTTTAGACCTTATGTGTAATATATCCGGTCTTAAAAGTCGGACCAAATTTTTTTAGACCTGTTATTTTTATCATTCGGTCTAAATTTTCTTGTATTTTTCCCCGATCTATTTCTTCCTACTACCTATCCACCAATCAATCCAGGACCTAAAAGACAGTACTTTAAGCTACAAGCTATAAAATATTCATTATAAATTACAAATTGAATTCTTGGAAATGAATACAAATATTATTCACCATGAGTTATATCCTCTTAGTGAATACTAAGACAACATCTCAATAAATATACAATATAAGTTACAATACAATGAGTTACAAACAGAGCACCTAAATGAATATACATGCCCAATTCACCATGTCTTGATCAGATTCTCACCCAACAACATTCCTCTTTTACCATGCCCCTTTCATATCTCCCAAGGATCCTAACACAAAAATAAAAACAAAAACAAAAGCTTCACAGTCAATGACATTGTTTAAGAACAGAGGAAGAATATATAGTTAAAACCTTAAAGTTTTCAAACAATTATGGATATGAATATATTACCTGATGAATTGTCTCTTTTATAAAGGGATGTCCTCTTATATCCCTTCATGATGATAATTTCTTATACCGGATTCATTATCCGCTTCATCTTCTTCATTCATTTCTGGGAGACCCCTTGAACAAGAATGAGTAGTCTCAGGAAGATCATACTTGAAATGAATTTCCTCATCAATATCAATGAACCTTTTTCCTTATAGAGCTACAGACCACATTTTATTTTCAAACACTTATTTCACATGGTCTGCCATAATAAAAGGTTCATCTCCAAAACTATTTCTATTGATATCGACTAATGTCAATCCTAGTCGATATATCTAAACATCATTATTGACATTAACCCACTTCCATTTGAAAATGAAAATTTTAATTTTAACATAGTCCATCTCTCAAATCTCTTCACTTCCCCCATAATAAGGCATATTGCCAATTTAGGTTTCTTATCTTTCGAACTGAAGAAGTGCATAGATTCAGCCACCAACATAACACCACTGTTTTGGACGGTGCTCCTATCATCTAGGAACTTCATGTAAAAGGTATAACCATTGATCACATATGAATTCCAAGTTTTGATATCAACCTCAGAACCACATGCTAACCATTTTATTGTATCAGAAACATATTCCTTTCCCTCGACATTTTGTTTGAACAAATTTGTAAGAGCTCTGTTATGCTCCCTAATTAACCTTTGTTTAGTCATTCAACTATTGTCTTTCCTTACATTTTCTTTATGTGTATATATATTGTCTTGAACTTAATCAATATTATTTAAGATGTATAAGTGGATTTGTAGCAATTCATCAGCATCCATACTCTTTACTAAAGCCCTTCATCTACCTCTTTCATCATGCTGACATTTAGGAAGCCCAATATATTTTATCATAGATCTTTCAATTAGGTACATCCATCGTAAATGGATAGGGACACACAAGTTTATCTCCCTCACAAAATGAACAATTAGATGAACCATGATGTCAAAAAATGTAGGAAGAAAAAGCTTCTCAAGCTGACACAAGATAAGATATCCTTCATTTTCCTATTCATCCAATTTTTTAATTTCAAAAAATTTACTAAAAACCACATTGAAGAAGAAACAAAGTCTAGTCAAAATGTGTTGAAGATCATATTTGACAATGCCTCGAATAGCTACTGGGAGTAGTTGTTGCATTAAGGCATGCAATTATAAGACTTTTGGCCTACTAATTTCAAATCCTTCATCGATACAAGCTTCTAAAAAAGAACAAGACATAAGAGAATATATAGCTTATTGACCAAGTTCAAGGCAGTGTCCAACTATGTACTAACCTTGGGTGTTATCCATTTAGGGTCTTTGACATTCGTTTGGTATGTCCTCATTACCCTATCATCAAAATCACAAATTCATCCATAATGGTCACTGAAAATTCACGGAAGTTTTTTTTTTTGGACCAAAAATACCACGGAAGAGATTTCGTTAAGACAAGACAGTCAAAATGACATGCTTATGTGTTCATGATGTCCTTCAATACAGGCCCTGATTCATTGTAAAGAGAGCAAAGAGGACTACTTTATTCTCCTCCATGTACAAGAGGACCAATTGTCAATGGTGACTAGAAAATGTAAAGCGGATAAGAACTCGATCTCCTTCTTTTGACTCAAAGTTTGACCTTTTGATATGTAGCAAAATTAAGTGAATTGCAAACAAGAAATGTGATATGTACCTATACACCTATGGTACCAAATAACAATTTTTTTATATATCCACTCACCCTTCATGATATGCATGTGTGTCTCTCCTTTAAGGGTGGCTCACTTATATAGTTTGGGTAGGAGAATCTAAAATCATCGTTTGTGCCCAATTCACCCAACTTACAATGCATGCACCTATAATAATGCCATCAGAAAATTAGTATATATGTGTGTCTAAATGATGCATTTAAATTATGTACTCATAGAAGAAGAAAATTACTTTAAAAATAAGCTCACTTTTGCATTAGTAAGCTCTTGCTTAGGAGCCATCAGGGACAATATATTTTTTGTATCAATCGAAACTAGTTGCCTATCATGGAGGCATATAACTTCATTGACAAGCCATGTTTTAGCTCCAAAAGATCTATTGAATGCCATAAGGATAATTTGATCCTTGGCATCCAACTTAGTCTTGTCGAGAACTTCATCTAATCATGATGTACAAATATATAGTTATCTATTATTAAAACTTAAAACTTTGTCGAATTCTAATCCCAAAATTATACATGCTCTACTTTAAAGGACAATTATTAGTAACTTACTTGATTAAACCTTTTTCTTTAAAATGTTTTATGCACATAGTTGATCTTTAGATTTTACCAGGTCCATACTATTTAACTAAATATTACTTCAAAATTTGCCAAAATATCCAAAAATATACTAGAGTGTACCAAGTAAGCCCTAATGTGGCAATATACAAAAATTCAACATATACCAAAAAGGTGCAAGCACTGCTGTTAGTAAAAGTAACTTAAGCTTCCGAAGCCTTCCCTAAACAGACTAACGTTAGAGCTATTACTTGAAAAATATTTGTAACCATCAATCCAACTCATTATAAATGCTAATATGTGCTAATGAGATGTCAAGTAAAACATTTTATATAATAAAGTACTAGATATATAATTTACAAATTTCCAAATCATGAATTGTGTAATAAAATTTCTATATCAAATTCCATATAATAAATCTCATATATAACATGCCAAGCAAAGGATTGACGTCCCAACTATCCTTATCACCCCTCACCCTTATAAACGATGACAGAACCCATTGGTTGTGACATAATAGGTTTAGTCTTTTTGATAAGACTACACCAAGCTCTCCAATAATGAGGTGTAGCCAGCCAAAGACTACAAAACTCATATTAGACCATGGGTTCTCTTTCCTTCAAATAGAGAAAGGTGTCACTATCTAACTCTTAACCCGACCAAAGGAAAAGAGTGATACCAAGGGCCTTGAAAATATCAAAGTCATCAACTATGCACCGAGTGGTGGCATACCACATGGTATTTATACATAATAAGTATCATCTCCTCTCCACATCCATCCATATAAACAATCATAATCCTGGCATGTATATACGAGTTCCAAACAAGATTTATAAAAGTAATGCACTGTTTCAATAATCATTAAGATAACAATACTATTTTAATTCACGAAATTATAACAAAAGCGCATCATCCAAATTATATAATATCATAAGTTTCTGTGTCAATAATCACTTCAAAAATACTCATAAACAACATATTAACACATATAACAAGTAGAAAGTGATTACCTCAAGTTCTTAAGATAAGAACTAAACTTGAGAGATATCAAGTCCATTTTAAAAATAAATATATAATTATACGTCAATAGAATTAACGAAAATACCAACTAATACAATAATAATTAAACTATAATTATCTCACTTTAGTTTTCTTACAAAAATGACAATTTATCTATTTCTCAAATCATTATTGCAATCTCATTTTCTTCCTTCATAAATTATTTCTCACTAATTATGATCATCAAAATATCACCAAGTCCTCAATTTAACCAAAATACCCAATTTTCTACAATAAAATTTTCACCCCAAAAAAATGTCTAATATTCATATTCATTTATAAACCTCAAATCCAATTTGTCTAATCCTCAAGCATAACCTCCAATAAATTATAAATGAGTTATAAATTCATATATAAGAGACTACTATCACCAACCTTAATTTTCCCAACATATTACTAATGTATATAAGCATAACTCAATTTATTACACAAATCTCCAAACCTCCACATAATCAAATCATATCAAACTCTAATTTAAATCACAAATTCCAACTTAAAGTTCAAGATTTAGTAAAACTAAACTGATTAAAATTATTTATTAATCATGCTCTCCAAATATATAGTCAACTACTATCAAAACTCAAAACTTTGTCGAATTCTAATCCCAAAATTTTCATTAATCAATTTACTATATTACTCTAATTAGAAAGATAAAAATATGTAGAATAACTTTCATGAAGAAAGCTTGTTGAAAAGAAATTAATTTAACTACCTAAATGATTTTATAAGATAAATAACTTATCTTAAAAACTCGATAACCTCCTTTTTTCTCTTTCTTTTTGTTCCTTGTCGTTCCTCTTTTTTTCTCTCTTTCTCTCTAGCGTTCTCTCTCTTCCCTAACACACACACACACACACACACATAGAGATAGAAGAGAATGTCATGTATATATATACTTTTTCCCCCCACACACACAGATAGAAGAGAATATTGTCACATCCATGGTAGTTAAAATCTCGATTTATCACTGCGATTTTACGTTTTTACGATTTTTTTTTCATTAAAACGATTTTAATAATTTTCCAAATGCTTTTATTATTTTACGATCTTGCTACGTTAGATTTTACGTTTTACGATTTTTCATTCTTCTTCAATTTTCAGGTAAAATATACGTTTTCACTACCATGGTCACATCCTTATTCTACTAATTTCTTTTACTATCATAAATGACATTTTCCCTAGTACAAAAAAAGCCTTCTAAGTCCGAACAAAAAACACCTCGTAAGACCGGATCGGAACCGGTCTCGTTCAGCGGTCTTAAAAATATGTTCCTTTTAAAATCGGATGAACGACAGTCTTAAAAAAATTGTTTCTAGACCGAACTTTTGAAATATCCGATCTTAAAAGTGTTTCAGAATATAAGAAAAAAAACCCAAATGAAACAATTGGTCCCAAATCATCAGATCTCTCAACATTTTGAATGTCCCTCCATCATCGTGACAAAGAACCAAGAGAAGATTGGAAGCAACAACAAGAAAAGCAAAAAAGATGATTACAAAGTCCAAATAAGAAAAAAATAACAAGAAACAGAAATCATTCACCATGGAAATCAAATTTGAATCAATATAAAATCAGAGGTGAAATTAAAGTCCAGATCTACAAAAAAATCACAAGCTTAAAGCAACCAAATCTGAGCAGGATCCTTTTATCGGTGTTAGCAAAGCTTCAAGCAAACAAAATCGAAGTCCAAATCTGAGCAGGAGCGGTTAAGGTAGGAATAAACAGACTTAAGCAAGAAGAGATCTGGGTTTGATTTTAAGCTGGATCTGTGTGAAGGCGGCGTGGGAGGAGCCATAGATCGAACAGGAAGGAGTCGCCGTCGTCCAGAATCCTCAAAGTAGTACGCTTTCACTGTTGCTGAGGATTGGAGTTGATGCCATCGCAAAACCCTCGAAGCATCGCACCGCCAACGTTGCTAAGGATCTGATCGTGTGGCTCTTGGGATGACTTACGAAGATTGCGAGTAGGTTAAAGGAAGAGGATGACATTCTTACTGAGGATTTGACCCGTGAGCCTCTTGGGACACTCGTTGAATCTATAACTAAGCAAATATTATATCACCAAGAAGACAAAGCAGACTCACAGACTTAACTGGTTTAGCGAATTTAGCTTTTTTTTTTTTTTTACACTTTTAAGACTGTTTTATCTATTTACGAAATTGCCATCGGCCATACTTTTTTTTTTTTTTTTACACTTTTAAGACCGGTTTTTTGAAATAACTGGTCTTAAAAGTACATTTAAGACCAATTTTTTAAAACAACCGGTCTTAAAAGTGTTCTATATATTTACGAAATTGCCACGGTCATACTTTTTTTTTTTTTTTTTTTTTTTTTTACACTTTTAAGACCGGATCCTTTATAAACCATTCTTAAAAGTGTTCTATATATTTACAAAGTTGCCACCGATCATACTTTTAAGACTAGATCCTTCATAATCCGGTCTTAAAAGTATTCTATATATTTACGAAATTGCCACCGATCATACTTTTAAGACCGGATCCTTTATAATCCAGTTCAAAAAGTTCTTTATATTTACTTTAAATCGCACTAGGTCATACTTTTTAGACCAGATCCTCTATAATCCGGTCTAAATGGGGCAATCTTAAAGCTCTTTTTTGTACTAGTGTTTATATGAAAACCTTTATTTTGACTATTACATAATAAATTCATATATCATGATTAATTAATTTTTTTCCTTACTTGTAATTAAATCCTAATATAAAAATTAGGATGTTACATTAGAGCTTCAGGAGGAGTTTTGATCATGTGGATGAAAAACATGTACAAGCTTCTTTGGCCATGAGATGAAGGTTCCTTGACATCACTCACAAACTTTAGATCACCAGTTGGGAGAGGGAGAGGTGTATCAGCAACGATCATCTGTTCAACTGACACTCTAACTTGATCATCAGCCATTTCTTGGTGGTCTACAATTGATCCCAAGATTGGTACAGTCCCATGTGCAACTACTCGCCAATCAGGATCATCTACATAAAGGTCACAAGGTCTAGGACCCCTGGCTATCCAACAATGCAGCAACTACTTTTAGTGCTTATAAGTGTAGGTGAATGTGCCACAGAAACACTGGTCGTAGTACGTGAGCTCACAATAATCAGCATTTTCTCCTTCATCTGGCTTATCTGGGTTTCAAGCATTTCCCTCAATAAAGTTTCTCGCGCCTCTGCTTTCTCACCCACGGTAGCCACGATATGTTCCATCTCCTCCCGAGGAACCATGGCTTGTTTATTAAGCTTGGATGATCCCAAGTATTGCCTTAGGCCTACCCCTCCTCCAATTCCCCTGACACGTCCCGCATGATCCGGTTTTCCAGTTGCAACGATCAGAATATCATTCCTCCCATTTGACACAAATGATCCCTTTGCTTCTTTCTTTTAGGTTTGTCCTGTAAAATACAGATAGCGAGAAGCTTAGTAATAAAACTTGTTTAGTAACTAAAAATCACTACAACAATACTTACACTTTTTCAGCAACTATATGAGTTTGTTCACTTGTATAAGCCCCGCTTCTCTTTCAGAAAGAATACAACCACAAGTCTTTGCGATGTATTGGAGATGGCGGATCACATATCGTATAAAGATTGGATTGAGCTTCTCCTTCTAATCTCTTTTGCTTGGCTGCCATCAACTCTTTTTCAGCCTTTTCATAATCGTCACGAGACATTCTATGAGGGCAGTCATTCTTTCTACCCATCTCTTGTGCTTGTTCTCTCTCTCTCTCTCTCTCTCTTTTTTTCTTGTGAATCAGAATTCAAAAGAACTATTAATTATGAATTTTAGATCATCTCACTAACTGAAATTAGAGAACTTCTACTTGATATGAACCTCAAATACTAATCAAATTCACTTCATCAAGTTTCAAGTCTTGCATAGAACAATGACGAACTTTTATTGTATTACTCCATCTATAGTTATATTTGCATAAGAACTAAGACATGTTTTTATGCAAATACCATTCTATAATTGCATGAAGCTGGAATTAACAAGTAGAAAGATTTATTTTTCTTCTATTCACACACCAAACCATTTCACTAATAGGATTGGATGAACACAAGAACATATCACATATCTGCATAGGTTCTTAAGCAAACAAAAAAGGACAAAAAAAAAACTAAATATAATTTCACCAAAGCTTTTGAAGTAGTCTGCATCTAAAAAAATTGTTTCCAAATGTTTTCATCAAGAGATGTATACTTGTGGCAAGGATTAGGGCGAGGCTGGCCATATTTAACCACGGCACGCACATAATTGTTAGATAGCGAGGTTTTAAACTTCCTCCAGGGGAGCAAGTACAATACGACAATATCTTGTTTTTCAACTTCTAAATGTTAGGAACATTGTATGTCAGCCGGATAGAGTTCTAAATAAGATCCTTTACTTTCTCCTTGTTGACATTTTTCCACTCATCTATCAAGATGTTAGGCTTGTTGTGTGCTAGCAGCTCGACATAACTCCTATATATGTTTTATTAGGGCCGATAGAATTCTAATGTTCGTTAAATTGAATCTCAATCTTTTCCCCGACAATCCAACTTAAGGCAAGCACTTTCAATCGTGTGCGTCTTCTACCATGGCGTAAAAGCCGGTTATGAGGCTCACTTTAAGATATACATGGTTTGCTCTAATTCACATAGGTAACTGGTGTTCCCCAAACATGACTAGAATCGCTTTCTCCATTCATTTTCGAGACAAGAACAGAGGTTGAAAGAGGTGGTGCGAGTGAGGAATGCTTGAGCGAATGAGAGAGTAATAGAGGCTGGTGGTGGTGGGGGAGGAAGAGAGGTTTTACAAAAGGAAAAGAGGTTCAGAGAGAGCAACTTCAGGTTTCGGTGTGAAAAAGAGAAGATATAGTGACTTTTTTGTTCTAGTACTTTTAAGACCAGATATTTTTAGTATCCGGTCTTAAAATATAAACTTTAAGACCGGTTTGTATTATCCTCCAATCTTAAAAGTAATTAATTTTTTTCTTATCTTTTAGACCGGCTACTTATTTACGTCCATTCATAAAAAGTAATCGAGATTTCAATTTTTTTTTTTAAAAAAAAAACTTTTTTTGACCGGTTTTTTTAAATGCCGATCTTACAAGTTAAACATTTAGATCGTTACGTATTAAAATCTGGTCCTAAAAATAATAAAAATTTTATTTAAATTTTTTCTTATATTTTGACGGATACTATTTAAGTCAGTCGTATAAGTTTTCTCCAAAAAGTAATTGAGATTTCATATTTTGTTTTCTAAGCATTTTAGACCGTTTGTTTAGGAAACCGGTTTAAATAATATATTTTAGACTTATGATTAAATGATCCAATCTAACCTCATCGCTAGTTATCGGTTTGAGCAAGATACGACTTATTTGATTTGATATTATGAAATTAATTGAATGAAAAATTCATAGAAATCAATATTTTTGGGATATTCAATATATTCTATAGTTCCTTGTCGTGTCAATTTTGTTAGGGTTAAGGTGCGATTTGGCCAATAAACTATTGACTTAGGAGCGTTCAACACAATTAACTATTAAGTGGACCAAAAATACCAACAAACTTTTAAAAAGGAGCGCCTAGCATAACAAACTTTTAAAAAGGAGCACCTAGCACAAAGCCTAGTTAGTAAAAAGTTAATCTCCGTTATCTAAGGTACAGTTGGCCAACGAACTTTTACTTCGGAGCGCCTAGCACAAAATTCTAAATTTTACTAAATTAAATAATTTTTTCTCAATTGTCATTGTTCAAAACTACTTGTATAGATATCTATGAATAAAAATTACTCATTCTTTAATTTTTTTCAAAATTACAATTTGCTAAAATAAACAAAATTTTTAATTAAAAATATAATTATATGATTTAAATAAAACTCAAGGTGTTTTATAGTTTATTATATATGTTAAACGATAAAAAATTATATGATTTATTTTTATTTTAGAAGAAATTTATGTGAGTTAATAAATTTATTTAATGTTAATAAAATTTAAAAAAATGTAAAAAATCTATTATATTCTGAAAGAAATGAAATGAGTTTAATTTTTATTTTTATAAAAAGAGCTTAATGGATATTAACGTTGATACTTAATAATATAAATCGGCAACTTGATGATATATTTGTTAATTAAATGATCTATTGTTATATGAATATGAGACTTGTTGGGAAAAAAAAAAAGATAACTTAAGAGGCTTGAGGAAGGACAATTTGATAATGGGTTAAGGAGCAATTTGGCCTACGAAAGTCTCATATCCATATAAGCAATAGATCATTTAATTTACAAATATATCATCAAGTTGCCGGATTTATATTATTAAGTATCAACGTTAATATCCATTAAGCTCTTTTTATAAAAACAAAAATTAAACTCATTTCATTTCTTTCAGAATATAATAGATTTTCAAAATTTTTAAAATTTTATTAACATTAAATGAATTTTTTAACTCATATAAATTTCTTCGAAAATAAAAATAAATCATATAATTTTTTTGTTTAACATATATAATAAACAATAAAACACCTTGAGTTTTATTTAAATCATATAATTATATTTTAATTAAAACTTTTGTTTATTTCAGCAAATTATAATTTTGACAAAATTAAAGAATGAGTAATTTTTATCCATAGATATCTATATAAGTAGTTTTAAAGAATGACAATTGAGAAAAAAATTATTTAATTTAGTAAAATTTAGAATTTTGTGTCAAGCTCTTAGAGTAAAAGTTCGTTAATAATCAAGACTTTGGATAACTGGAGGTTAACTTTTTTGCTTGGCGTAGTCTTGGGGATTCTTTTTAAAAGTTTGTTGTGGGCGCTCCTTTTTAAAAGTTTGTTGGTATTTTTGGTCCACTTAATAGTTAATTGTATTGGACAATTTTCGAGCCAATAGTTTATTGGCTAAATCGCATCTTAACCCATTTTGTTATTTATATTTACAAAACTGTCACCAGTCATATTTTTTAGGACAAAGCCTCAATACTCTTATCTAAATGAGACAGTCTAGAAACCCTTTTTTGTAGTAGTGACTCGTGAAAATGAATTCCCTTTGAATAATTTAATATTTTGAAGTTTTATCATTGTAAATTTTGTAATCTTACCGCCTTTATAAAATGAATAGAATATTTAAAACTTATTGTACCAAAAAGAAAAAACTTAAAATGATGAGTCCGGATCTATCACGATGGGCCCAAACTAATAGGGCCGGTGGTGTCGGAGTCTTCTGCTATATAGCTACCGTTGATTGCGTGCGCCGTACGGTTACAGCAACTCACTCTATTATAACACTTTACTTAAATATTTTATTGCCAAAATACTCTTTTTGCCAGATCTTGTCAAAAAATTCTATGATATATATAATCATGAAAATTTTAATTGATTAATCTCAATTATGGTAATTGAGCTAATATTAATCACACACGTAATAATAGTATAAAAACTAAATTTAACAACAATTAAAAATAATTATTATCTAATGATTAAAAAGGATAAAATTTGATTTTTTTTTTTTTAATGTCAAAAGGTAAGAAAAATATGAACATCATTTTTCTTTCCCTTTCACTTTCAACTAACCGGCAGCCTTAAAAATTTTCTTCTACATTTCAACTAAGTAATAGTATTAAAATATTTTCTTGGTAATATAATCGACACAAAATTCCGCATGGTACGGTTATTAAAAAAATGCTAACTAAATTTTTTCTTATTTTATATAATTAACAGTAACAATAAAAGCTTTTAGACTGGCCAAGAAAATAAGGGTTGTTGCGGATCTGCATAAGGCTCATCTTTAATATATGGCCCAACAAGGGGCAATCTATGTGGCGCATCACTTGGGCTTAAAGATACAGAGGCCCACAAGTTCAAACCCTAACCCTAAGGTACACTCTATAAATAAGAGGTAAACCCTAAAAGTATGATACGCTCTCTTTGGCTATTTACAATACTGCCGTTATTGTGCATACACCACACCCCTTTGGCTAACGCCTAGTTGTATATAGTAATATGCTATTCTCATAGGTATCTAACCCATAGATATATAGGAGAAAGACCTCAAATCCTATATCAATACACTAATCCTATCCATAGATATCGAGGAGAGAGTCCTCAGATCCTATATCAATACACTAATCCTATAGAGCTAGACATCTGTATTCTTATACAGAACATTTTATGGTTTACCTCTTATTTATAGAGTGTATCTTAGGGTTAGGGTTTGAATTTATGTGTCTCTCTACCTCTAAGCCCAAGTGATGCGCTGTAATATCTGTGCCACATGGATTGCTTCTTATTGGGCTATATATTAAAGATGGAGCTTTATACATATCCGTAATAGATTTGTATATATTTTAGTTGAAGATATGGATTTTTTTTTTTCAAAGTAATGATCAAGCGCTGTGAGACTAAAATCGTGATTAATTCAAAGAATTAGTAAATGTCCGAGACCTTTTTTGTTTTTGTATGTGGGCGTAGCATTATCGCCTCACAGATGTCAAGTCCACTGAGTTGATTTTGTTGCATTGTTTGAACTTGGATACCTTTGACTGTTTTCTTGTGAGCACCGAATTTTTTTTTTCCCACGCCCTTAAAGAAGAATGGGGAAAATTCTCTCAAGTCCTCAGTAATCAAGATATTATTATAAAAAAAAAAAAAGCTAAAAAAGAGTCTCATGTTAGAAAAGGCCCTACGATCTTTTTGGGTATTATTTCAGAAACATTAACAACTACCCACTCTGGTTATATTTATAAGTCATTTTTGACCAAATCACACATACCAATGAGAGGTAGGTAACACAATGATTATGGGGTAAATTTTAACTTTACCCTCATTTATGAATGGGTGCCTTTCAACTCTTTATTCTCTCTCTCTTTTCATTGGTATAATAATATGGGCAAAATTGTCACAATTTCATTTATTTGATTAAAAGAGATTTATAAATAGGACCAAATTTTTTGATCAAATGGGACTTATAAATAGGATCAGAGTAGTATATCACTACAACATAGCTCTTACATCAAGAATTAGTAGGAGTATTATTCAGCCAGTTTTAAAGATCAAATCATTTTTCACAAACTGCACGTCTTTGAAGTAATAAATAATACGATTTATTGTTAAATTGTGTGGGATACATAAAACCCATATTTAACAACAGTGATGATTTCACATGTTGCATTTGTCACATTTAAGATATCCTTGTTAAGAATTCAAGCTAAAATAGCTTTTCCAGAAGTCAATATATGAAAAATAATAATGCTTGTCTAGATTAGATCATGATATTAAATTTATTTGACTATTTTTAGCCTCATACAAGCTGTAGAAGGATTCCAAGTTTTTTTTAAATTAATTATAGTAAATTAATTAAATTATTTCAAGTATTAGCATCCAAATGAACTTAAAAAAAAAAAAAAAAAAAAAAAAAAAAAAAAAAAAAAGCAAATGAAATCTATACATGCAGTATAGCGAGCATGTGACCAACTAGTAAGGTTGATACTTGATTAAGGTATTTCCTTTGTTTTGACCAAAAAAACTTGCATTGATGAATCAGAATCATTTAAAAAAAAAATTAAAATATCGTAAAAAAATGAAATTAAAATAAAATATAATAAATAATGCATCGTTGATAATAATAACGATTATTATAAATAGAATGCTCATATAATTGCAGTGCATTTTACTTCACAGTTCAAATGTAGAATAATCTGTATAGTTTTATTATTCTTTTGTTGTGCATATATAGAAAGATTAAAATTTATTTTCGTATAAGTGGATGCAAAATTAATTCATATTTGTACTATTATTTAAAATACTATCCTAGGCCTGTGCAAGGGTAAGTATTTATTAATGTGTTGTTATATAAAAAATTATTTAGATCTCTAGGAGGATAATTAAATATTTACTAAATACTTTGTACCTACCTCCGCCATTATTAATTTAGAAAATATTGTGTAATTACCTTTTCTATTATCCATATTTTATAACCGCCTCTTTTACTTATGTGTCAGCTATAGAGACACTTGCCGCTATATTTTTATATAATTAAAAGATTGTCATTTTAATGAGGCCTTACACAATTTGACCAATTCATGTTAGTTCATTGTCAACGATTTATTTTTCATCTATTTATAGCTCAAGTGAGACCAACAATTTTCCTCTAGACTTTCTTGAGCATGGTTGTGGGATCAAATCTCATATGTACCGAGTCTATATAATGGTGGGGGAGTCATAATAAAGAAAAAAAAATCACTTATTGCATAAGTATTATTTTGCAGCCAATTCCTACATTTTTTTTAGTCCAGATTTGAATGTTAACAAGATGATTTTGTGAAAATGACCAAACTTAATATAAGAATTAGTACGAGGTAGAGATAAATGATGTGAAACAGAATTTGAGAGATTGGAGGACGATAGAGGATGAATCAACAAAGTCTGCAATTTGTTTATTTAATTCCAATCTTTCATTTTCCCTTCAAGCAATACACTATTATCCAGAATTATCATGTGCAGTTTTTAAATTATAAAGCACTTGGTCCATTAATAATAAAAATTCGAATACTACGAATTCTATGTGTGTGTGTTGGGTAGCATCAGCCTTCACAAACTAATTCATGTGCTGTGCAAGCAGAAAACAGAGAGAGGGAGAGGGAGGAACAAGAAGCTTAAGCTTGCAAGAAACAGAACAGGGAAAAGATCAGACACCGCCATTTTGGGGCTTCTTCTGCAATTTGGCATTAATTCTGGGCTAACAGAACGCCATTTCGCATTTACCAGCTCCAGCTGCGCAACCTTTCTCTCACCTCTCAGACGCCATAAAAACCCAACATCACCTCACCACTCTCTCTCACACACACACACTCTCACTCTGCTCCACCCACACCAACACACCCTTTCTCTGTCTCCCCTCACCTCCAACGTTCTTCTCCTTCTTCCTTATGAGAATCCCTTTCTTCTCTGCTCATTGTTCCCACCATTGCTCCTCCATTCACTTTCACCATTCATCATCGCTTACTCTGTTTTCTTCCTCTACAAAAACAAACCGTTGGCCCCGAATGGATTCCGCCCCAATCTTCTTCAGCCGCAATCGCCCTAAAGAGAAGGTGCTTGTCATCATAGGAGCCACCGGGGCCGGCAAGTCCAGCCTCTCCATTGACCTCGCAACCCGTTTCCCCTTCTCCGAAATCATCAATTCAGATAAAATGCAAGTCTACATAGGCCTCGATATCACCACCAACAAGATCCCCATTCACGAGCGCAACGGCGTCCCTCATCATCTCCTCGGGGACGTGCAGCCGGAGAACGGAGAGTTCACGCCTTTAGATTTCCGTTCGCGCGCTGGCTCTGTCATCTCCGATATTGCCTCCAGGGGAAAGCTTCCCATTGTCGTTGGTGGGTCTAACTCGTTCGTTCACGCACTGCTCGCCGACCGATTCGACCCGGAGATAAATGTATTTGACAGGTCGTCGTCGTCGAGTTTGATCTCATCGGAGTTGAGATATGAGTGCTGCTTCTTGTGGGTGGACGTGTCATTTCCTGTGTTGTCCGATTACTTAATGAAGCGAGTCGATGACATGCTCGACTCGGGAATGGTGGAAGAGTTGGCCGAGTTCTTCGACCCGGACAAGGACGATTTAGAGGTTGACTCGGAGAATCGGACCGGGTTGAGAAAAGCCATAGGCGTGCCGGAGTTCGACCAGTATTTCAAGAGATACCCGCCGCCGGGAGGGCTGAGAGCGGAAGAGTGTACGAGCGAAGAGGAACGTGCACGGAAGGGTGCATACGAAGAGGCGGTGAGGGCGGTAAAGGACAATACGTTTCGGCTCGTGAGAAAACAGTTAGGGAAAATCTTGAGGCTCAGAGAGTTTGGGTGGGACCTACAGAGGGTGGATGCGACGGAGGTTTTCAGGGCGAAGTTGGGAAAGAACGGCGAACGGTGGTCGGATATTTGGGAGAGGGAGGTGATTCAGGCAAGCGTGAAGATTGTGAATAACTTCTTGCGGGAGGGGGTAGGTCTTCCAGCCAAATCCAGCTAGTCTCCAACTTACAATTTTTCTTTTCTTTTTCTTTTCCTCTCTCAATAATTTGTGAAAATTTTGGTAATTTGAAAGAGAGGAAAAGGAAGAAATTACGGTCAGATTAGAGTTTTTAACGGAAGGCAACATTGTTACATTTTTAAACTTTAGAAAGAACATCTTACTGTAGAAAATTTTAGGGACAAAATTGTTTCGGGTGCATAAATACTTTAAGCGACAAAATTGTTCTAAAAAAGATATTTTAAGCAAAAATTAAACTTTAACCCTTCATTTTTCAGTACTTTTGATATATTTTGTGACTGAAATTGAGAATGTTATTCTTTGGAGAGAGCGGAAAAAAAAGAAACATTCCAGTGACGAAAAAGAATGACACTCTGGATTCAGGGGCCAAGAAACTGAATATTAAAATATTAACATAGTTTCTTTAAATAAATAAAAAAAATTAGGCCTGCATATTTTTAAAGTTAAGTGTCATTTAAATTTGTAATAATATATTTATAGATGCAATAGTGACTGAGTTAGTGGCTTTTTATTATTTAAATAAGCAAGGAAACAAGAGCCAACTTTTGTCTTTTGTATGCATGTAATGCAATATATCATGGGATGGCAAATAAAAGGTTGAATTTGTAGCATCATTGAAAAATAAAAACAATATTATACGCTTCAATATACGTGGCTTTTCTGTCAAATTCAAGGACGCGAACAACTGCTTGTTCATTCTGTATTCAGTTAAATTACCTTTATTTTTAGAGTTGACCAATTGCATAAATATATATAATGTACTCTCTAGCACATTTGAACTGGCATTTTTGCAGGCAGCACGGGGCATCAGACAGGATATACCGCCTTACCCATTTGACACTACTTGATAAGTATATATATTATTATGTTTTATATAAATATTTCTTATAAATCCTATGATATGTTTCTTTGGCCCTCCTCCCCTTCTTATAAAAGTTTTATATAAGTAGGTGACGTAAATCACACATTATTCTTATATTGAGTTTGTTGCACTTGAATTCTTATTAATTGAGCGTTTAATACAGTACAATGTTGTGATCATTGACAAAACTGTACAAAAACTTTTATTATGATCATTTTGTTGCATTATTTATAATGGATTATAGATGTTGTTTAATTTTTGAAGTATGGATATTTATTAAAACATATGGCTGTTTTTAAATTTCAAGACTCAAGTTATAGATTTTTTTTTGAAATATCTCAAGATGTGGAATCATCAAATGTATTTGAAATTTATATTACTTAGGATGAAGTTAAGTCATGTAGTAACTACATAAATGTTTATGAAATGTAAGTGAAACTATGTTTTTCACATGTGGACAAGGAAAAGCATTACCACTTGGGTAGGGAAGCCCACCCTTGCCCAATCCGAATTGGTTAGAGCTTTTATCGGACAGGGTTAGGTATCAAGTTGCAAAATGTAGCTCGTTCATCCTTAGGGTTGAACATCGAGTAGGGGTCTTGTTCTACCCAGCCCTGCCCATGCCTACCCCTTGTACTCCCTCCTTGATACTTAACGTAGGAACTAATTGAAAAATTAGTTTGATCCTAAATAAAAGGCATATTTTTTACATTTGTAAATATTTTTTTTAATTTATCCTTATTAATAATCTTTCAACCATAATCAAATACGAGAAATATGAAGGAAAATAAGAAAGATCATTAGAGTATTATAAAAAAAAAAAAAAAAAAATGTCATATTAGTTAACTTAACTAAATTAATTTTCCTAATTTAATTAAATTAGACAAATGAGCCTTACATTAATGATGAATAACTTTTAGGCTTTAGGCAATGGTACATTTGGAGAGGGGGGCATATATCATGTGATTTTTCATTATTAAAAAAATATTTTAATAAAAGAAATTGATTGTAACGTTGATGGCATTTTATATCATTCTCTTTGGCACTCAAAATAAAATATTATCATTTTACTAAATAATTTTTTTTTTGTTTGTTATACATAATATATATGATGTTTTTTATGATCATTATATAACATCTACTATTTGTTTAAACTCTAAATCTACAAGAATTAATTATTTCAGTTTCTTTGAATTTCTATTTTTTTTTTAACACGTCCATCAATTGAGAAAATTTGTACATTATTTTATATTGGAAAAATATTGTGTAATTTAAAAATTAATCTAGGGAAGGAAACATTTTTCAGTTTTTAAATAGAAGAATTATGAATATAATACTCCGTTCTGCACTACTACAAAAACACATTGAACATCCATTTTAAGGTTCTTTCTACGTTCCTTTTCAAGGGATGCCTATGTAAGTGACGTAGTAAAGTGTGGAAATAACATCCGTTAAAAAAGGGACGTTGGAAGAGACTTATGATGTTTCTTTTATAAAACAGATGCCATAAGGCTTCTTTTTTTTTTTTAAAAAAAAAACCCTTTCCGATCAATATCACCTTCCTGAACATGAATCCATCGCATTGTCTAGGTTCACCTTCAAAAATTCCCTTCGTCGAGTACTCCTGAGCTTTGAAAGCGTACTCTACTCTGTGAACTACAACAACCAAATAGCAATTCCAAATATCCTGAGAAATTACAGATCTGAGAGTTCAAATTCAAACTGAAAGAGATTTGAGCTATTAGCTTAATATGTAAAATCAATTCAAATTCAAATTCAGATCTGTAATTTTCCAAGCAAGTGATCGATTCGATTACGTTCAAGAAGACAATACTGATCGGAAAGACATATATAGGAGCCGATGAGGTCCGCCACCAACAATTTCCTCACCAAGCGCTATTCCTCCTCCTCTTCTACTCCCTCTTGGCGATTTACTCTTAGAGGCAGAGACGTCATTGTTTTCCATCGCAAGTTCCATTAGTTCTTGCATCTCCGACGACCACATCTATCTCGTGTATGGCTTTGTGAATGGAGCTAATCTCTCTGATTGTTTGCAAAATAAGAAGAACCTTAACTTCTCGGTTGTGCCCAGTTGGAAGTGAGGAGTGAGGAGTGTGAAAATAAACTTAATTACTTCCTAATGATATATTTGCAGATGATCTTAAAAGGATAAAGGCATTGGAACAACAGCCCAATGCTACAACACAACAGCTGGATGTTATGACACATCTAATGAAAGTTTCATGGGACAAATTTTAGCGCCCAATATGTCAAAATTTCCACACATAATTACAAAAATGTCACTATCTTTATTTTTACTTTCATTTTTGAAAAAATACTTTTTTATGGAAGTAAAATCTATTTTCTATAGTAATGCTACATTGTTTATATTAAATAATACTTTCATTATATTAAAAGAGTTTGAACTATTTATCACTGTTCATATCATTTTCCTCATTCTTCTCATTTAAGCTAAATTTAAAGGACTCGTGTATATGAAGTAATTTATATTGGGAGAGAAAAATACTAAATTGTGAATTAATCATCACATAAAGATTGACCGATTCAAAGGAGATTCAAATTCTTAAATTATTAAAATAGATCAACCTGGTTACGGATATAATATTGTTTAATTTGATGATCAAGTGTTAGTTAATTTCACGAGAGCACTTTAAGATTTGTTTTGACTTATGAAGTTGATGTTTATATATGGGTAGTATATATATTAATATATGTGTGTGTGATTTAAGTTGTTGAGGCAACATGGATTTTCTTGTTGGCTTTGACATTAATAAATGTTTAGTAATCAAATAAAATTGGGATGCTGATAAAGTAATCATACATATCCACAATTATAAATAAGAAAATATTTAAGGAGTTAATTGAGAAATTCTTCCATGAACTGTCTGTCACTACCTAATAAAATCATACTATATTAATCTCATTAAATTTTAAGTGTTTAATTTCTCTTCTACTTTCTCATTTATGTTATTTGACTCCAATCTCCCTCTCCCCCATGTAGGATTTAATGAAATCAATGTGATTTAATTTTATTAGATAGCACTACAAAAAAAATGATGTTTTGTAACGGGTGAAATTATTACATTAGTAGCGGTTTAAAGAACCGCTACAAAATATGCCGTAACAAGATGTTTTGTAGCGGTTTTCTAAAACCGCTACTCATGTAATAAAACCACTACTGTATTAGTAGCGGTTTTGAGTTACCGCTACAAGATGACGAATCTAAAAAAAAATGGCGCCAAAATTTTGTAGCGGTTGTAAAACCGCTACAAATATTGGATAGAATTTCATAAGTTGCGCCAAATATTTAAGTCAAATTTGAATTAAAATTTATAGCGGTTTTACAACCGCTACAAAATATTACAAATATTTTTTTTTAAAAAATATCATAATTTGAGTCCATTATTATAATATTTTGCTGAATATTTTTATTATTTAAGTGGAAAATTAAATGATAATAGTTAATATTTAAAAAAATGATTAACTTAAGTTAGATAAGTATAAATACTATGTAGATATAGTACGATAATGTGTAGATAATAAGGATTTATTGTCTTTGTCCACCTTTGAGCAAAAAAATTATGTTGTCCATTAAATGATATTTGATTATGGAAATAATGTTGATGATGATAGAAGGAATATTGAGGAAATATTCTTAAAGTTCTGGATAAGAAAAAAATAGTATAAATATTATAAGAACGAAAAAAAATAAAACATTAAAAACAAAGAATTTGTAAGGGGTGGGAAGAAATGAGAGAAAACGAGAGAGAAGGAGTGGGAAGAAATGAATGAGAATGTGTGAAATGAGGTGTGGGGTGAGGGTATTTATAGGGATATGCGTAATAACATTTGTAAGCGGTTGATGCGACGGTTTTTATAGAGGTTTAACGTTTGTAGTAGTTACAAAACCGCTACAAAAATTCATTGGTATTTTTATAAAAAATAAATAAATTTCAAAATATCACATTTTGTAGCGGTTATACTAAAAACCGCTACAAATTAATTAACGTTGGCGGGATTCGAAATATTCAAATTTCAATATTACACACTTTGTAGCTTGTTGATGCGACGGTTTTTTGTAGCGGTTTGACGTTTGTAACGGGTTTTTTCCGTTTTGTAGCGGTTACAAAACCGCTACAAAAATTCATTGGTATTTTTTTAAAAATAAATAAATTTCAAAATATCACATTTTGTAGCGGTTATACTAAAAACCGCTACAAATTAATGAACGTTGGTCGGATTCGAAATATTCAAATTTCAATATTACACATTTTGTAGCGGTTGATGTGACGGTTTTTCGCCGGTTTAAGGTTTGTAGCGGTCAATGTTGTCAAAAACGAGTTTCTACGTAGACACGGAAATGGGTAGTAAAAACGTAAATCGTAGAAACGACACGGCACGTAAAGTTTCTACTTTCTACTACTTTAGGTCAGAGTTCAAAATTATATATATATATATATATGTATGGAAAAAAAAATCATAAATCAAGTAAATCACTACTAAATGGGAAAATCGAGAAAATCGGTGCTAGGGACTTATCACTACCACAATAAAATAAAAATTACAAAATGATTTCAACTTTTTCTTTAAAAAAAATAGACAAATCATACAAGAGGTGAGGTCCTATTGTTTTTGCCTATCGATGCATTAATTATCATGAAGGAATTACAAAGCAACGAAGAGGATACACATGAAATACAAACACTTCGATTATAGGACAAGCTCTAGCATAAATAAGACTCGAGTAAAACAACATTCATGATGAACCCAACCCAATGTTTTTGCCCTTTTTTCACTTTAAAATCTGGCACTACTTATCAAATAAATCCGAGTACGTGATTCAAAACAATGTGGTGAGGTGAAGATACAAAAATTACGCGATGGTGTTACTCACTTAGTGACTTACTCGGTTTTTTTTTTTCCTTTTTTTTTCCTTCCTTTTTTTTTTGGGTCTTAAGTAAAAGCTGTTAGGACGGTAAAAGCGAAGTTTCTACCAGTTTCTACGTTTTTACACTAGTGTCTACCCACCTCGGACAGTGTTTACCTGCGTTTTAGCACTGAAGACCCTGGTAAAGACGTAAAAACGTTTTTACGTCTTTACACTAGTTTCTGACAACACTGGTAGCGGTTACAAAACCTCAACAAAAATTCATTAGTATTTTTTAAATAAATAAATAAATTTCAAAATATCACATGTTGTAGCGGTTATACTAAAAACCGCTACCAATTAATGAACATTGGCGGGATTCGAAATATTCAAATTTCAATATTACACACTTTGTAGCGGTTGATGCGATGGTTTTTGTAGTGGTTTAATGTTTGTAACGGTTTTTTTTCCGTTGTAACTGCTACAAAAATTCATTGGTATTTTTTAAAAATAAATAAATTTCAAAATATCACATTTTGTAGCGGTTATACTAAAAGCCGCTACAAATTAATGAACGTTGGTCGGATTCGAAATATTCAAATTTCAATATTACACACTTTGTAGTGGTTGATGCAACGAGTTTTGTAGCGTTTTGTAACGGTTTAACTAAAAAATTGCTACAAACTTAAAATTTGTAGCGGTTTTCTATAACCGCTACAAAAGTTTAGACTCTTGGCATTCTAGAGCGGATTTTTTTTATAAACCGCTACAAATAAACCGCCACTAAATGGCGCGCCAAACAGGCGCCATATTTGTGGCGGTTTGTATAACTGAACCGCTTCAAAATAACCGCCACAAATTTGGTGCCAACTTAGCGCCATATTTTGTAGCGGTTAGTTTATGATAACCGCTATAAATGTCGTTCACGAACTAACACGCCAATTGGCGCGAGTCATACCGCTACAAATTTGTAACGGTTTCGATATGAACCGCTACAAATGTGCATATTTATAGCGGTTTATTTTAACCGCTACTAATGAACCGTTACTAATTGACCTTTTTTTTTTGTAGTGTAGTGCACAGATGACATTGTACATTCGGTTCATCTAAGAATTTCTTGAGTTAATTAGTGTTATTGGAACACCATCATAGCCACGTAGTTTGTTGCCTAATATGTTATCTGATGATGCAAGAGAGCACAAAACAAGGATGTTGGTGACACCTCAGTCCCCCTCGCCTAGATTGGTGTTTCTGACCTTACTTACACAGTACATTATTGCCTTTTACATAAAGCATGTGACCATTGAATAACCATAGTATATACTCATTAAGCCTATACTACTATAAAAAAGCATTTTTAACGTGTGTTTTTAGACTTTTTTTACGTCTCTTTTTAAGGAGATGCCTATCTAGGAGATGTAGTGAAGTAGACACTAACGGTGCCCTAGTTTAAAATTGAAATGCTATAAGTCTTTTTTTTTCTTAAAAAAAAAAAAGAAGAAAAATAAACCAAAACAAACAAGGTCAAGACGCCGTCTATTCTTCATCATCAAATTCAAATTCATCATCAAATTCAAATTCGTGTCGGATCGAGAGACATATCGATCATCCTTCCTCCATCCTCACACTCACCATGTTTTGAAAGACACACACACACACACACACACACACACACACACACACACACACACACCACACACACAACATATCACACACACACACACACACACACACACACACACACACACACACACACTCACACACACACACACACACACACACACACACACACACACACACACACACACACACACACACACACACACACACACACACACACACACACACACACACACACACCTTCCTTTTCTAACCGAGACATATCTCACCTCCACTTCCGCAACCCGAAACCATTGTGCCATTTCTCACATCAGCGAGCCTTAGATCAGATTGGAGAGATAGAGGGGGAGCATATATGCGGTAGAGATTGACTCTGATTTCCAGAGGCAAATTTGCGACGACTGACTGACCTTAGTCTTTTCAATCGAGACCAAGAGCTTTAATGACGCGCTTGAAGATGAAGATGGGTGGTTAAAGAGCTCGGCATGGACCTCAAATCTCTCCATCTTATCACCTACATAGACTAGTAAGAACCTTTGGCACCGCATGAGACCGCGGGTGCTTGGATGATGCCACCGATCGAAAGACGAGTGGGACTGAAGAAGGGAGTGTGTGGGGTGAAGAAGGGTGTATGTGGGGAGCAAAGAAGGGAGTATGTGGGGAGAGGCACGCGGGAAGTACGATTCTTGTGCAGAGAATAGCATGGATCTAAGATTTCGTTTACCGTTTTTGGGTCCCAATTTTAAATTTGGACACCAAAAACACCACTTTTTGCGTCCTTTTCCAAAGTGGGACGCCAAAAGTCTTTTGATGCCTCAATTTTAAAAAGGAATGACAAAAATCAACTTTTGGCATCTTTTTTTTTTTATTTATTTATTAAAGGAACACCTAATATATCAAAAGTTCCATACATAATTTAAAAATGTCGCCGCATTTACTTTTTACTTTACTTTTTTTTAAAATAGATGTCTCTTAGGGAAGTAAAATCCATTTTTTGTAGTAGTACTGGGAAAAAAGAAAAAAGAAAAAAAAGAAGCTCTTAAAGATGATTTGGTGACAATCACAAAGTAAGGATTAATGGTGATTTAATGTAATAAAGTCATTTAAATGTCATTAAAACCATTTGATTAAACGACATTAAAGCTACGTACAATGGCCATCATATCTAATAACGGCCAGTTCAAAGGCTCCTCATTTAGCATTTGTATTAACTCAAACTCATATTTTATCATACACTGGGGCGTCCCCAATCTTAAGCATCTTAAGCTGCATGAGACTTCTTTATTCGACATACTCACACAAATTATTTGCAACATAGAAAATTAATGTCTTCTCCTAAATGTCATGCATAGATCCAATTCTAAGCATTAATTAGCTAGAAACATACTTAAGCCACCTACCCAAAAAATAAAATAAGTAATTAAGCCCCAATTACATATTATAATTAAGTGTATGTTATATATACAAGTATTGACTTTTCTGTTTTAAAGATCGACTAAACCCTAACAAATTAAAATGACTGTGTCTGTGTGGCTATGTTTTCTAACACTTTTTACCACATTAATTACGAAAAGAAATCGTAACCTCTAATCAAGTCCTCATAATTCAAAAGAGACAAGTTTACAAGAGATTAGGGTAACACAAAACCTTGAAACACGCCTAAAAAACTTCTTGAAAGAAGTTCTTGACTTTTAATTTTCAATCTAACTCCAAAAATTTGAGCTAAATTCAAAATTCCTTCTACACATGCTCATACACCAAAGCTTTTGAAATAAACCAAAACTGAAATCCCTATCCTCTTATTTTATTGCCTAGTTGAAGAAAAAAGATAGAACATATTACCTCATATTCGATCGATCCAGATGAGCAAATTAACAAGCAACATAATTCATGTTAATTAACTAAATTTTGCTAGTTGCTAGCTAGTTGCAACTATACTAAAACACATAATAAAGTTAATTGCCATTTGAGCAGGCAACAAGTTTCTCTCTGTTCAATTGAGCTCCAGATTCTAGCATAGTGTGGCTGTCTTTCCATGATCACACGTGGCACTTTCTAAATTATTCCACACACAAAAAAAAGGCTGACACCAATAAGACGTGGAGGAACTACCCCCACAAAATGGCTTAGCTAGAAGTATATAATACATATGTATAAATGATTAATTATAAGCTAAGTCTTATTGTAATTTAGATATAAATTAATTCTGGCGCTAAATGAGTGCTTTGTTTGGTTAATTAATGGTACAGGTTGTGCCAAATGATCGTATATAGAAATCTCCAAATTGCTAACGCGCATGTGCATGTGCAATATAATGCACACAATAATAATAAGGCTGCAAGCTTTGAGACACAAACGCGCACACCTGTGTGTGTGTATGTAATTTATAATTATATATATATATATATATATATATATATATATTGAGTGTTTATATATATTTGCCTTGAGAAGAAAGATTTAAAACAAAAAAGAAAATGACATGTAATGTACTAGATACTCGCAATTAATGAATCACAGAGACACAAAACAAATTTTTTATATATAAAATAATGTTCTACACATCACCTGCTCCACACTCATGTTTCCTTATTCCTCCCGCATATACAAGCCATATGTGTGTGTGTGCGCGTTTAGTTTCGCTCAAAAAGTCATATTGAGAGATTTTACAGTTTTACTCCTACTAATCAATTGCTTTTTGACCAAAAAAAAAAAATGTTAATAATTTGCTACTATATGTCATTTTCTCTTCTGTTTAGGGGGGAAAAAATCACACGAGTCTCTTTGTATATTTCTCGTCGAAGAGTTGCGTAACAGAAACTCTTATTTGATTAGATGCTGATCTGAATGCAAACTAGTCGCGAAAATATTATGTATAAATGTTGTTGTTAGAAGAATATGCTTCATATATATTCTGAAATTCTTTACCATAAAGTTTCAATATACGATGACGACGGACTATTACTATAATAATAACAAAGTTGTAGGAAATAAATTAAAATGTTTTAGGGTTGTACGAAATATTATATGTTTTATGGAACTTGAACAACCAAATATTGAGAATCCTAAATTATGATAAATGATTGTCATGTGAGAATTTGTTTATGACCGTGTCGAATAATTAAGAATATTTCCCTTCATTGCTTAGTCCAAATAGATTCGGATATTAATCTAAAATTCTCATATCCCACTTGCCAAATAAGTGGGAATGTGATCCTTAATTAACATCATTATTTGGAATTGTTTATATGCAACATGAGGATCATGTTCAAAAAAGAGTGGAAAAAAACGTACATAAAAGCTAAGGAAGATCTATTATTATTATCTGTTCATTATTGTAGATTAATGTTTCATATCGAATATTAATATTTTTTTAACAATATTCTCCTATATTTTCATTCCATTTTATTATGAATAATTGGTTTTTGATTATTATTATTTTTTTTTTCAAAGTTTGGGCATAGACCAAAAATTATATAGAGGATGATTATCATTTGTTAATTTGAATATCTCATATATCATTGAATAAGGTAGAGACTACTTACTTTAATTTAATCAGACAGGTCATTATTAATTTAATCAGACACTTGAAATATATAGGTGATGATTATCATTCTTAATTTGAATATCACATACCACATCATTGAATAAGATAGAGACTACTTACTTTAATTTAATGAGACACTTGAAATATATACAAGCTAAGTCTTCATATAAGTTGGGTCACAAACTGGTTTCGATCTATCTTATAATTTTATTAGGATCTCTTATTGTAACTAATTGGTAGAAACCTTGGACAAATCTAATGCAACTGCGGATATTTTAATTTATCGACTACCACCCTGATCCTTATCCTTTTTTTTGCAAGTCTAGTTTTGGGGAAAAAAGGTCTTTATTATAAATAAATCCACCTAGAAAGTAATTAATGAGAGTATTACAATATTGCCTTGGTTAAAAATATATTAAAATATTTTTATACCAATTAATAAATGTGAGTAAAATTGAGGGAAGTTATCAATTTAGGATATATTTAATACGTTAATTAACTTTTATTAATATGTTATGGACTTATAAAAAATACTAGAGTAGTACTGAAGATGACAACAATGAGGATAAATGTGTGTATGGGCACACATGTGTTGCAAACTCTAAGTGGCTGGCAACATATTATTGGGAATGAGATGCAAGCTAGCTGGGATGCTAATAGGGCATGTTAGATAACTATTTGTATAAATATTAAACAACACTACCTTGAAAACCACAACTTGGCCTTACTTAATTATACCACTTCTTTAATCCTATTACATTAATTAATTATCATATTGATGTAGTAGTATTTGGTTTAGGCCTCTCTTTTATCATGAAAAAATATAGCTAGAATAAAATGTATTTCGGATAGATATACTCGTAAACAAATTATAATTCAGTTAATGGCTTTAATGCCCACATTGATGGGGCAAAAAAGATGTTAATGTCATTGAAGATTATATATATTGGGCTGAGTTTCAACATAGTCCAGTGGGAGTGGTTTTATTTAATTAAGTTGGGCTTAACTATATCAACAACAACAAAGTTGGGTTTTAAAATTCACATATTACCTTCAAGTTTGATTTGCAATTGACCTTTGTGGCACTTCTGTAGCTTTGAATTATCTTGGATCCTGATAGGGTTGAGGAATAAAAATTTTATTTATAATTTTGGGGCTAATAGATTGGGCCCTCTATTTATGAATTTGCAATTTTACTATAACCTTACTAATTTATCAATATGGTTAGGAAGCATTGTGCGCATCCACTATAAGTAATAAATAAAGTATTGTACTAATTATCCAGAATTTGAAAGTTGCCTCCTAGACCTATTGGCCATCAACATAGACTTGTTGATGGTAGAACATGGTAGTTAAAAAGTGATGAAGTACATACAAAACAATAAAAATATATCATTTTAGTTCTACCACTATCCTTTAAAACAATTCCTCCGCTTTTTTAATAAAAAGAGACGTGACACTCCTTCGAATTTAACGAATCCTTTTTTTTTTTTTTTTAAACAGAAAATAGGGTGACAGAAAAAAAAAAAATACAATAGTAATGTAACTTAAGAGAAAGAGGAGCGGAGTTTAAGAATAGAGCTCGGTGCACACTAAGAACACACCACGTATTACCTTTTATAGGCAAAGAACATATGACTGTTGATGAGCCATATCGTCGAGTAAAGGTGGCTTGATGAAGGTTAAATACAACATCTTCTGACCAATATCAATTGTGGTGATTTACAATGGCGGAAAAGGAAAATATTTTTAGCCTAGGCCAAAAAATAAACATCTATTTAATAAATAATATCACATAATAACCAACAATTATAAATTAAAAAAAGGATACGAGATAATACAAATATTTTAGTAGGTATCTTAAACAAGAATTTTATTTTCCTCTTATAACTCAATGAGTAATGAACCAAATATTGTTCTTATAGAGAAGATAAGAGATTAGATGGGGCCAAATTATTAGCCAAAATAAAATATTATATAATATAATATATATATATATATATATTAACAAATTTTTAAGGCCCTAGCCGGGCTAGAAGTGGTTCCACTGGTGATTTATGACAATTCAATATGTTTAATGTCTTAATGATATGACTATAATTGTATAATTAATTAAAACGCATAAATGCTTATCTTTTTGCCTTTTTATTTGCTCAATTGTTTATGCAATCTATCATCTCATTCTTAAGAAAATCAAAGGTTATAAACATGATTTATTGGTTGCAACTTCTTGAGTCTTCCTCCCTAACAATTACATATTAGAAAGTAATATTAGTAGTGGTATTTGTTTTGCGTTATTAATTATATTAATCAATTGGAAATAAATAATTATTACTAATTATAATAAAATCCCAGCATTTGTCATTCCATTGATAAAATATTAATTACTAAACGGTGTTAAACTAAACGGCATTGAAAGGCAAATTGAAAACCAAATGTGCAAAACGGTGTTAAACTAATCCGTTTCTAATAACATAATAGAAAGATAGATAGATAGATAGATTATAAGGAACACTTATGACCCATTGTCTTATGGAGTTTTTATTAAGAATTTTTTTTCTTTTGCTCTTGTTGTATTGTGTGCATAATTGAATACATAACCGTGGTATTAAACAATTAATATGGACATTTTTAGGGGAAAAATCAAATATTAAATATGTTTGTTGAACTCAATTGTATTTTTTTAAGTTTGTGTAAGATAATTATTTAGTTTATATGAAATAGCTGGAAGGGAAGTATAGAATTTGAGATGAGTGAAGATGGCATGGGGACTCATTTGTGTGCTCATTTCTATAGTGAGACCTCCGTGGTTCAAATACAATTTGTATAGTATAAATTTAAATTTTCAATTGAGGATTTCTAAATAAAAAAATATTTTAAAAAACTGACAATTAAGAAACTTTCCTTATTATTTCAAATTTAGAAAAATGACATAAAAATATCATTCAAATTACAAAAATCTTAAAATGTCTACTAAATTAGTAAAAAGACAAACAAATATTCTGGCAGAAATATGATTAAGTTGTCACTATATATACCAAGTTGTTAATTGTTATTATTAAGTTGTCATTATCTATATTTAAGTTATCAACATCCAAATTTCAAAATCCTATATTCCTATCGGATTATTTATTTATCTTTTCACTGATTTAGTAGACATTCTAAGGCTTTCATAATTCAAACGATATTTTTCTACTCTTTTTTTCTTTAAATTCCGTGCATAGTAAAATATTTTTAAAAACAAAAGTTAAATAAAAGTATACTTAGCTTGGACTGTCCAGATTGGTGGTGAACACCTAAATATGGAAGGCGTGGTCGGGAATGAAGATGATGATGGAGTTTGAACCTTTGAGTGAATGAGACAAATGGCTTAGTTTGTGAGATCCGAGGAGCGAGTGGACAAGTCTGAAGTGTCCATTATTGAGAGTGACACACTGTGGCTCAAAAGCTTCCCACCATTACGCATATTCATAGTAAATGCAGGGTATTATAAGTTTGAGTTATGAATAAAAATAACTGATAGAGTATTTAAAAAAGTGAGTTTTGCAATTGAGGCATGCTTTTGTTGACTGAAGTACGAAGTAAGCAGTCATATGAAAATACTAAAATAATTATAAAAATACATTATTGTAGGGAATGGAGGAGATAGGAGTGATAGATGCATGAATCAATAGTCTCCCCGTGTGTATGTGTGTGTTTGTGAAGATTATTAAAGGAGACAATGATGGGTTCTTAGGACATAATCCAAGAATTAATGACAGTGCGCGTGCGGTTTTTTTTCTCTCTTCTGCGCATGATCCTATATTACTAGTACCTGAGTAACTCCATTAATTATCGAGGCTAGAAGAGGCTTCTATTTTTAATAAACTATTTTTACTAACTTGTGGGAGACAACAGAACAACATGATGAGTAAACCTCCAATTATGCTTCTGCTCATCGAATGACGTGATTCTTCTCACACTTTTGATCCAAACTATTATTATTTGCAGTGCTCTCCAACAAAATATGTGCGTATATAAAAATACTAACAAGACAATTATTATACTCCTCTCGTTTGGTGAGCAGGATAGAGATTGAGTTGTATAAAGGTTTCGGGAAAGAGGCAAATGAATAGAGTTATTGCAGTGGAACTTATTAGTTACTCTCCTCCGATTCGAAATATAAGGTATAATTTATAGTGTAAATTTATATTACAAACTATATCCTATATTTAGGAATAGTAATAGTTTATCTAAATATTTACTTATCGATAAAATACAATGACATCATATGATTCATATATAATTAACTCAATCTAATGATATAAATATCGTTGTTCTAGAAGGTTGTCTTGATCTTTAATACTATGTTAGTGGTTGTCCCTTGTTTTATGCAATCTTTGAGCATATGTCTAAAATTACATTCCTACAAATATTCCAAAAAGAATATGAAAAGTGTACTGAAATAGAAAATCATTTGTGCGGGAAGCTAAGCGTTTCAGTTCACAATGTAACTCGTCTCACATATCCAATCGCGTTTATTTAAATTAAGACCAAAAAATGGTGGTAAGTAATTTAGTTTCGAGGGGAGTTTTTTTTTTTTTAGTTAATTTCAAGAGTCAAGACTCATGGTCCTTGTTTGTGATTATCTCTCTTGCAATTCGGACCAAATCTTTGTGTTTTTGTTTTCTTGGGTTCAAAAACAATTTTGGACTAAAGCGCATGGCTAACCGAGGTTCCCCACATGGGACCAATATGAATAGAAGGCTTTTTTCACTATTGGGCCTTCATGGCCCAGTAACTCCAAGTTTACCCTCCAAACTGTTGCCAAAAAAAAAAAAAAAAAAAACCAACCCCACATCATTCTTTGGAAAGGTTGGTAATAGAACTAAATAACTGATAGGTAGAAATTAAAAAAAAAAAAAAAAAAAAAAAAAAAAAAGTTAAATTTAGTTAATGGTAAAAAAAATGTATGTTTTTTTAAAAAAAAAAATATCAACAGTTTCCTTTTTATAGGTTTGCGCTTCACAAGAAGTAAACTTGTATTCATCTCTTTATAAGATGATGTCACATATCACCTCAACCAATAGTTTGTTAGGACTTGAACTTGTATTTTCCAAAAAATACACTCTTTAATAATTCCTAATGGAATTACCTTTAGATAGAAACATTCTCAACATATATAATTAATAGGGTTAGTTTGAAAAAAAAAAATTATAAGTTTAATAGATAAAATCAATTGCGGTCTTACACATATGATCAAAATAAACCCTAGTACTAGCTCCTAGGACATTTGGGAATATAAAGGACTAAAAAGCAAATTTATCTAGGAAACAGGTCTAAAGGGGGATTGGAAACTTTCACCCTCCTTTCCCATTCTCTTCCCTCCTCTTTCTTTTTTAATTATTGGATTTAAATTTGAATGGTTTAAATTTGTTTTTATACAAAATATTATTTTTATTCTCTTTATTATAATATTAAATTATTTATATCGAAATTTAGCTATTTGTATTCAATTAATTATTTTTCTCTTTATAACTTAACATTTAAATAATAATTTTATAAACGATCACATAAATATTCACCATTCAAATATTAATCTAATGATTAAAAAAGGATAAAAGAAGGGAAGATAACGTTTTGAACCAGAACCAAAGGAGTGGCAACCTTGCAAATGCTTTGAAAATCGTTTAAAGCACATTTAAAATCTCATGCCCCCAACACATTTGGCTTTGGGTTGGGTTTCTTTCATTATTATTTTTTATAATCTCTTATAATCTCAAAATCATGTTCGTCCACAACGAAAAGTCACAATACTACTTTAATTTTTCTTTCATCTTCCCAATTAACGGTCCATATGAGCTAGATAAGGAGAAAATATGATAAGGAGAGGATATGCTTCCGATGAAGAGATTGTCTACATGGTACAAAATTGGGAATAGTGGTACACGTTTTGTGGCACTTCTTTACAACTTCTTCTGATTTTATTTTATTTTTTTAAACAAAAATTGGGATGTTTGTCACTTTCTTAGAAAAGCGCTACAATTGCTTGTTGGCCTTATGTGATGCTTGCTTGTTCAAGTTTTTTTTTTTTTGTAAAAAATTAAAGTAACAATTGTGACGCTTGTTCAAGGAAGTGCTACAGTTACTACTCACTTTGTGTGGCGCTTGGCTCAGTAAACGCCACACAAAGTATTTTTTAATACTTTTTCGCAAACCCTTTTTCATTAGCTCCCACATTAACAGCAACATGTCCCCTATTTTCTAGTAGCTCTCCCATCGATTTCCTCTTTCCTTTTTCTTATCCTCTTGTCTCCACTTCCATTGGCCACTTCCTTTACTTATCCTTAGTCCCCACTTCCATTGGCCTCTTCCTTTCCATATCATTGTCCCCACTCCATTTATAGACCCGAACGTCCCCACTTCCATTATTTCTTTTGGTCTCATTTCCTCCACCCATCCCCATCCCCATCCCAAAAATCACGTAAGTAGACATTCACATTTCCCTTTTTCTTTTAATTTTTAAAGTTGCATGCAACTTTTCCTTCTTTTAAATTTTGTTACAAACAATTTTCATTCAAAAATTGAAAGTGCCCTTTTTAACAAAATAAAAATGATTGCGGGTATTACATAATGAAATTCATGAAGGATGTAATTACTCATAATTACCCTGTTGTTCTTTCAAAGTAAGTCATTTTAGTTGCATTCATATTGTCTTTTAAATTTAATTAAATAGTGCCTGATAATTAATTTTTAGTGATTTTAATTTGTTGTGTGCATGATTGTATATATGTAGTATTATGAAGATCAACATTGTGACAATTTGAGTGACCATCAAGTGAATGAAGTCATTAAAGAATGGTGTGAGTATGTGCACAGGTGATGCGCTGCTTTCATCGCTAAAGCAATCAATTAAATTAGGTCCTAATTAATTATGTAGTTTAGGGTCAACCTAGGTCATTCTTCCAAGGAGCAATATGTGGGTTTTTCTCTAAGTTGAATTTAGGTGATGAAAAATGCAATGAAATGAAACTAAACTAACTAAATGCAAGATAATAATGACTCTAAAACCTAGATGAGAATGGTACTAATCTATATGAATTTCAATACAATGTTTGGGTTTTTTTTTTGTTATGAGAGAATAATTAAAATTCATAAGAAGAAAGTTGATTTAAAGGCAATTCAAATACACAGATTTAATTCAGTTATGATGATAAAGGAGACAATTTAGGATTCACATTGAGTTGACTTTCTTAGCCCAAATCAATTAATTAGACCAAAAGGATGAATGAAAGATTGGAATTAATTAGTTTAATTACCTAATTGAAACATGGAAAACCCTCAAGTTCAATAACACTTATTCCACTAGAAAACTCATAGTAAAATAAGCGGTGACTAATTAAACTCATTAAAAACCAAACACAGTTAATTTCTAAATAATTTTGGAATCTTGTTCACAATTATCTAATTAAACAACTAAACAATTTATCAACCTAATTAAACAATTAAATCGATAAACCCAATTGACAATTAAATTAATAATGAAAACTCAATTATTAAATCAATTGACAATCGAGAGGTTGTAAACAAAAATCCAGAAATTGTTTCAAACATAAAAACTTCAATTTATCAATCCAATCTAATAGAAATATGTTTACAATCTAAAACTAGATTGTTCTCAATTAACATAACTTGAAATCATTTAAAACTAAACTATCTTAAGTGTTGAATTAAAAAGATAAAAAGAACAATACTCCCTTATGGTCTTCAAGTATAAGCTCCTAGGCTTTAGCTTCCCCCATGATCCTCCCAAATTACCTCTTAAAGATCTCAAACTACCATGAAAATCTCCTCTTCAAACTCCTTCAAGCAAGTCACGGCCATTAAAGGGAACAGTGGAATATTGATGAAGGCTTTCACACACACTTGAGTGGAATTCCCTGTGCGTGTGAGAAAAGTGGAATGAATTGATGAAATCAATTCAAGGTGGTGGGCCCGCGAGTGAATAGAATGAATTGATGAATTAAAACTGATCCTTTGCATTAACCAAAAAAAAAAAAAAAAAAACCTTATCCTTTGCTTCTGCGTCTTTAGCGTGCGTCTGCGTATGCGTCAATCTCCCAATCTAGCGGCTAAGTTAATTAATAAGAGGAAGAGAGGTTTTTTTTTTTTTCTAACTTGAGCCCACTAAAATATGAGAAACTTAATAAAATTCCATCATTAGATTTCCTTTTAGCTTCCCTGAAAAATTCTGCACTATAGGATTTTCTAATATGATAAAATCATGATCTATCATATACTAAGAGATATTATTTAATAACAAGATATCAATCAAAATATTAATAATTTAAGCTCAATTATCTTATAATTAATTATGAATTACATTATTTTCTAAAATTGGCTAACAATCTAAATATTATCTAATAAATCCAAATTAGCAAAAAATAATCCCCAAAATAAATGTATAAGGTGGGATAAAATATATGAAAATTGGGATTTATCAACAGGCAATGCTCTAACTAACTACTATTGTTTCTTGCCTGTTGTTGTGTTATTTATTTAACTAGAATTAATAGTATTCAATTTACAATTGTTGTAAATAGATTTAGTGGTGATTTTGTCAATTAGTTATTTGTTTGTATCATTTGGAGTTATTTAATTGTGATTTGATTTTCTTCATTTTGCTGTAGATATGAAAATTAGTGTTTAAAGTGTGTTGTCCATTGTAATTATTGGGTTCTGAAAGAAAAATACGATTTTTTTTTTTTAAAAAAAATACTTGCTATGGCGCTTCCTTAAAAAGTTGCCACATCAAGCAAAAATTTAATAAAAACATATATACACTTCCTGCAGCGCTTCCCTGAGAAAGTGGCATAGGAAGTGTTTTCAATTAATACATATACATACATGTTGTGGCACTTCCTAAGGGCTAGAGTTCTTGTAAAAAGAAACGCCACAACTGTTCTTTTTTATAGTAGTGTAAAAGTTCTTTAATTTGTGCCTGCTTCATTGTTTGATTTATAATTTATGCAACTTTCCAATGACAATTACTTTCTCCGGTCCAAAATATAGGACAAAGTTTATTATAAGTACAATCTACACTATAAATTTTGTCTTATATTTAGGACCAGGATTAATAATAAATATAAATTAACGGTGCATATTTTGAGTAGCTGTTTTATGAATGGCTCAACTAAATTTAGACTACTTCTCAGAATTCAAAATAGTTAAACATCTTCAAATTCTATGCCATGATAATGAAATTTAAGTTTTTATTTTACCACTTGCTCACTTTGATTCACAAGATTGACTTAAAAAAGGTATCTATATTTGGGAGATTTAAAATGAAAGTAAACTATACAAACAAACAAAAAATTAATTCCTCCACAAGATTATATATATTTAAGGAATCAAAATGAAAAGATCAATTTGTTTGAAAAACTATAGCAGTTAGTACTCATTTACTAAGAAAATATATTATATATTATACCATGCATTACACACACACACACAAAATATGGTGTAAGTAGTAGTATTCATATTTCACTGTTAAAAAAAGTAATAATAAAAAATTTAGGCCGAACGAAAAAACACCTCTTAGACTAGATTTGGAACCGGTCTCGATACGATGGTTTAGAAAGTTTGTTACTTTTAACATCGGTTGCGCAACCGGTTTTAAAAAAATTATTTTTAGACCGATTATTTAACAATTAGGTTAAAAACTCAGACTTTTTAGATCGATTTTAAATACAAGAAGTCTTAAAAGTAAAATAACTTTTTATCACGAAAAAATGGACATTTAAGATTGGTTGTGAAGACACATCCGATCTTAAAAATCCCTCTCTATCACAAAAAAAGAGAAGGGACTTTTAAGACCGAATGTGCTTTCACATCCGGTCTTAAAAGTCCATTTCTATCACACACACAAAAAAGAGACTTTCAAAATAAAATATGTTTTCACATCCCGACGAAAGGCACATGGTTGCCTCAAATGCCAATGACCATTCTGAGTCTAATAATTGATGTTAAATATTCATCAACAAATGTGCAAAGAGAACTAGGTTGCCGTAGTGCAAATGCCAAAGACCATTCTGAGTCTAATAATTGATGTTAAATATTCATCAACAAAAAAAGAAAAAAAGAAAAAAAGAGAACTAGACTCTCTCCAGCTCCAAAGGAGAGTAAAGAGTACAAAATTGCTCTGAAGGTTTTCTGTGACAATTGCTACAAAGTTTGGTGAAAAAAAGATTGGGAACAAAAATACGGAGCCTAAAACCTTTACTATGAAGAATCAATCAATAGAGATAGAGAGAAAGTACATTTTATAAGAAGAAAAATCAACAGAGACAAAGAGAAAGAACCTCGAAAGGATTAGAATTGAGTTCGAATTCAATCTCGGAGTTCAAGACCTTGAGCAAGTCCAGGTCTTGAACAGCTTCAAAACCCTTTTGCAACTTTTTGCACTTTCGGCACCATGCTCTCGCTCAAGCAAATATGAATTGCGTAGCCCAGTGCCTTCAATTACTACTCCGTTGGAAATCCTACGAGACACAGGGCTTTTCAAGTCCTTAATAACTTCATCGAGAAACCGTTCTAAACAAAAGGAGGCACAAGGCTCTTACTGTAAATAGAGGAAATTACCAAATTACCAAGAGGAGGGTAAAATGATGATTTAAAAAAAATTCTTTTTAAACACCCAAATAACAGACAGAAAAACAAGGTATAACAGAAGAGAGGAGAGAAGTTAGACACAGAAGGATTTATACTAGTTCAGTCTTAGCTCTTGACCTACATCCAGTCCTCAGACACTCCAGGATTTTTCACTATCACTCAGATTAGTTACACACTCTGCACTTGAAAGTTATTCTCTCACTAGGATACATTCCCCCTTACAAGTTGTAAACTGATAACCAAATCTCCAAATCCCACGATTTGAGATTCTTACAATAAATGATAATCAACAATGAAACTCTCTTAAAGAGCAGATGAAATAAACACTAAAGTTCAATGTATCAAAAGATACTCTATAGATGAGTAGAAAACAGTAAATATAAATAACACTTGATATATTTTCATTTTCTATATTCTGGTGGTTGTTGAGAATTGAATGCTTTAGCTTATATATGTTGGAAGCATTAAATGACTGTTGGAATCATTAATGTAACCGTTGGAGACATTTATGTTGCTATTAGGTTGCAACTAGGTCATTCTCTCTCTTGCTTTGAGTTAATCCAGGTGCTCAGACATTCTTATTGACTTTTCTTGAAATAAATCCGTTGGATGATGTGGCTTTCATAAGAGGAAAGAAAACATTTAAACCTTTGCAAAGTCCAAAGACTGATTTGCCGAAAGGATGCTAAGTTTTCTGGACTAGCAATAAATGTTCTGACATCACCTTTTACTTTATGTTTAATCCTCATTCTAATACACATTTAATCATCTGAAACTCACTAACAAATTGATTAAACATAGTTAAGAATAGTAATGAGTGATGATAAGAATTGTCTAGATCATAAATGAAGATTTCGCAAATTCGAGAAAAACCGATTTCAAAATAGAGCACTTTAAACTTGAGTTTGTTCAAGCTAACTGGAGTTTGTAATATTTTGCTCAAGTGCAAGACTCGAGTTCAAATACACAATCTCGAAAAGTACTTTCTCAGGTAAACATCGCGATTAAGCTTTGAAGAACACTTTAAACAAGATGCAAACTCGAGTCATTAAGTGACAAACTCGAGTTTGAGACTTTTTGAAATGAAAATAAGCTTTAGTCCACAAAGCTCAAACTGGAGCTTTCAAATTGAAACTCGAGTTTTCTTAAGTTTAAATATAGTGAAAAGCTCTCGATTGCCACAAACTGGAGTTTAACAAATCTAACTCGAGTTTTCTTAAAAAAGTAAATTTTTTGAAAAGCTCTTGGCCAACACAATCTGGAGTTTACTATATTAAACTCGAGTTTGTCTAAGATGTAAAATACTTTAAAACTCTCAGCCAAGCACTAACTCGAATTTGACATATTGAACTCAAATTTAGTTTAGTTCAAAAACATGGTAAAACTCTCGGTCTGATAGAAACTCAAGTTTGCAAAAACTAAATTGAGTTTTCTTTAATTTGTAAAAACTCAAAGTGCTCTCGATTTGACATAAACTCGAGTTTGCCAATACTAACTTGAGTTTAGGTAAGTTTAAATAACTTGAACTACTCTTTATCAAGTTCAAACTCGAGTTTAACAATTCTAAACTCGAGTTTGCCTTTGACAGTAAGTTTTCAACTTTAATAAAGACAGACTTCAATTAAGTTTATAATTGTCAGTTATCATCAAAACACATGGGAAACTAACACCTACCACTCGCAACAATAAAAAATTGTTGAAAGTATCAAAGAAAAATCAAAGCCAACAACTAGGGTGTGCCTAGCAAAACTTCACGAGTCTTCAAAAATAAAAGAAGAGAATTTCAACTCGGCACAACAAATCAAACTTGCGAGTTCCAACTTACTAGAATAAGAAACCCGGAGCCTATGTAGAAGATACAGAAAATACAAGAAAAATCAAAACAACTCATAAACTCTTGCATTATTAGAATCCCCATTGACTCATCCAAGAAGGACCATCAATTGAAGTAAAAGATTAGAACTTCTCCCTAAAACTCATAAATCACAATACTCATATATCAATTGGAAATCATGGCTTGCAAATTGTTGGCGGCCAAATCGACGTACTCCTAGTTGCAGATTGTTTATTGATCTTTAAAGATTGGAAATCTCGATCTTGAGTTGTAGATCGTCAATGATTGAACAGCGCAAAACGATCGATGATTTTGATTCTTTGATCTTTGACTTTTAGATCATCGCTTCTCTCAATTGGCGAAGAATCGAAAAAAGCAGTAGTTGGAAACCTCAACCAGACCTGTGGATCTTGTAAAATGGAAAGTAAAGTTGTGAACTTGGAGAAGCTAGAAATATGAAGCACTGTTGAAGATGGAGCTGACAAAGAGACAAAAGAAGCAAAAATGAAACAGATAGAAGAAGACAAAGCAAAAATTACGGACCTGAAGAAGCTATAGAACCAAAACAAGAGACAATGAGAGCAGAGGATGTGAGAGCAATTTTCACGACGTCAGAAAATTTGTGAGCGAGATTCTTGAGATGAGGTCGAAGAGAGCAACTGTGAGCAAGATTTACGAGGTCGAAGAGCTTTTAGACCGGCTGTTAAGTATAACCGGTCTTAAAAGTTTAACTTTTAGACCGATTGTTAATTATAACCGATCTTAAAAAATAATCTACATTTTATTTTTTATTTTTTAAACCCCTTATTTAGAAAACGGACTAAATAATATATTTTAGACCTCATATTAAAGGAACCGGTTTATAGAGTTCTTTATATTTACGAAACTATCACTAGTCCAGGGGCGGGATCAGGGTGGGCCCCTAAAATTACAGAAGTTGACCCAAAAGTATAGGAAATTATGATTTAGCCTCATTTTTTAAAAATTTAGTCCCTATTAAAAGTCTTATAGAGGGACTAAACTGAAAATATTGAAATATTTATGGAGCTGAAGCATAATTTCCTAAAATTTTGGGTCAAATTTTGTAATTTTCACCCCCATTTCAAATACTAACTCCCTTGTGTTCTATTCTGTAATTTTTCCCCCCCCCTATTTTCAAATCTTGGCTCCACCCCTGCACTAGTCATATTTTTTTACATCTGATCATCTATAATCTAGACCAAAAACCCTTTTTTATAATAGTGTTTCAAACGTGATTTAACTGCTATGTATAAATTTTTCATATTTTGTACCGAATATGCAAATTTTAAATGAGCAAGAGAGCCTCCCCTGTCTATCAAGAAAAATCAAACCCCACATGATCAAATTGAAAAAAAAAAAAAACATATAAAATCAATTCATTCACATATCTCACAGCAGTAGATATTCGAAATCTTGAAGAAACTATACGCCAAAACTATAGCAACTTGTCAAAGTCAAATATAATTAATCCATGTTTATTATGGTGGATGCCAAGACGAAGCAGAACACTTAATACTATATACAATTAAATGAAAAGTTGCAATTCTAATCAATAAATTAAACCAACTTAAAACACCCCAAATAGCACGGAATATATATGTACGTCTATGTTGGTCATAGGGTTTCACAATTCAACGCTCTCGTGTCCTATAAGTGTTAGGTTTAGTTTTTTAATTGTCTGTTGAATATCTTTTCCCACAAGAAATAAACTATAGTACCTAATAAAATAATATATAGTAATGTTGTTCTATAAATTTTCAGAAAGTAATACTCTCTCCGGTCCTAAATATAAAATAAAATTTGTAATGTAAATTATATTATAAATTTTATCATATATTTAGAATCGAAGGTAGTGTTATATTTGATTTAGCTCTGGATTAAAGCACTACACGTACGGTTTAATACTACTAAATGCAATCTTATTTTGATTTAATCAATTTGTAACTTTCGATTAATATTAAATTATAGATAGAAAATAAAAGTTGATAATATTTTATTCCATCCTTATATCCTACCCAATTTGATGCAATTTAATCAGTAAATATAATGTGATTTTATCCAAGTACTCTCTACAATTTTAAATATAAGACAAAATTAATTTTTTAATATATTAAGGAAGCTAATTAAATTGTTTTAAAATATTTATATTTATATTTTTTCTTAAATTTGTTTGTCTAACTTATAAACTGATATATAATCCAATGGTATGCAAGATATTATATAATTAAATAATTTATTTAACTTTCTTTAATCTCTCCCAAAAAAAAAAAAAAGTCACTTTGTTTTATATTTAAAACTGAAGGGACTATCATTTTTTGCTCTACAATGCTCAAGCTACTATGTGGTCAATCTTATCTTGATTGATCATACACACTCAAATATTCATATTTGTAAGTCACTTCTAATATATTTATACCTGGAATCAAGAAAAACTTAAAATATTATTAACTCTATCTTAAAATTTAATAACTTTTCAACTTTACTCTTATTTAATATAAGCTTTATCCCTCCCAAGTGTACAAAGTTCACCCAAAGAGTAAATGAAGGGTGAATTTAGACATTCATCATATAAAAGATTTAAAGAGATGAGAATTCTAAATATAGGGAAAAGATTCTCCCTACTTTATAAATTGAACCAACCTACCAATTGAGTATATACCAATTTGATCCTATATTCCTATTCATAACTCCATTTTTAGGGGGAAAAAAATTGGTCTGAATTATAATTCAACTTTCAGAGTAATAAATGTAATTTTTACAATTTTGTCCCTATTAATTGCAATTAAAAAAATATTCATATTGACTTTTGCAACCATTCATAAATAAGGAAGAAATTGAAAATTTAGCTCATAATTAATGAGTTAACTAACCTTTCTAGCTAGATATGTTAGAGTTAGTTAATTGAGATTTATAAGCATAACTAAAGTGGTGCCCACATATTGCTTGAGGGCTGAGGCTTCACTATTTTCCATTTTCAAACCAGTTCCTCGAACAGGTAACAACATATATATGATTATCTCCCTTTTCCACTATTTTTCTTTTATTTTTTATTTTTATTGTAATAAGTATTGTATGCTCTATATGGGTGCTTCCATGTCTTATTTCAGCCTTTTACTTTCTCTGGGTAAAACTTTGTTTATTGTTGACTTTTGATGTTGCTCTTTTCATCAGGAAATTACCTTGAATATACAATTTTAAAAGATTGACAATGCATAATGTACGATGTTTTGACATTCTCCAGGTCAACGATCAGATCAGCTGATACAATTCCAATTCTCGAGTCTTGCTTATCCGATCCATACAATTTTTTCAATGATACTACTAATATTAATGTTTCGATTCGAGTTTCAACTTCCGATTTTGTTTTTCTTTTAATCTTTAATTTCCCGTTTTCCATTTTGTTTTTTAAATTTCTTCATTTTATGTGCAATATAAAGGTATTTTTGATCTGAATAAAAAAGATTGCCTCTTGATATAAGATTTTTGTAAAACTTGTTTACTGAGGAAGATTTGTTATTTTCTTTGGCTATCACTATCATTATCATGGGACTGTGCCTGAAATGATAGAACCTCAAGTTTTAAATGTACGATTTAGTTGTTTTTTTCCTTGAGAAATTAATAAACTTAAATAAATTATTTAATCATGTCATATGTTATGTGTAATTAAATTATATATTAACTTATAAGTTAAAAATTTATTTTAGAGAAAAATGATAATATAAATACTTTAAAGTAATTTAATTAGTTTCCTTAATCTCTCTAAAGAAATTATTTAAATCTTATATTTAAGTCTCGGGGGTAGTAATATCATTTATGTTTGTTTTTTAGACAATAATATCATTAATCCTGTTATAGTAGTGTCCTATCAATCAAAGGGAAATTCTTTATGGTTAAGTAAGTAGGTAAGTTACTAACATGGAGTTGATCTACTAGTGTAAGGTTTTTCTAGATCCTTTTGGGTTTTAAGTCCGAATTTCAGATGATATACTAATGCTAGGAGGGGCACTTATGAACCCTAAAATTGAGTAATAGGTTGCTCAGATAATTAATAATAAGATTCAGAAAAAATGCCGGATAACCGTTGATTGTATAAAAAAAGTAAGGAGAGAAAATATTTTGAATCAAATAATGTAGGTTTAAAAAATTACATTAGATATTATCTAATTATATGAAAAATTATATATTGGTTTTATCAACTTAAGACACTACTTCAATTTTTTAGAAATAAAAATTGAGTCCTAATTAAAAAATTTCCAATTGCATACTTAAAAAGAAGTCGCAAATTATACCATAAAAGGTGGCAAATAGAAAGGGATTAGTTACGAAACTTGAAAATTATTATTAATAAGGTCCCAAACCTAACTATTATTAAGTTAATTGTTTTGAATCTAATTGTTGTCTTCCTCTATTATTTTTTTCTCAACTAAAACTTTTTGTCAATGCAACAGTGTTTTCAATATTTGCTTGTGACTTTTACTTTGGTCTCAACAGCCTAGCCACATTACGGACATATATTTGGAATTTGATACCATCCCATTTCACACTGTTGATGTGTCACCAATTAATTAAATAATAATGTCAAATCACTCCATTATATTACCAACGAAACCCAATTTGAACTTTTGATTTTTTTTATAATTACAAATATAAACACGTAATTACCAAAATGCTTAATATTCCACGCAAACATACAAAAACCACCCAGTGGGGTAATTAAAATATTTAGCCCCGGAGAAGTGCTACAATAATGGAGGCGTAAGGTCAAACCTACCTGCAGGCTCTATTAGCACACAAACTAATTAAAATACAAGGCTACGCTTTTTTAAAGATTTCTTGAATTATTTTATACCCAACCGTTCATTTTAATCTATGATTTTTAAATTTAATCCTCTTTTGATATTTAATGTAAGACCTAGTTAATTAATTTGATTAGATTAATTATGTTAGTTAAGTTAATTAATATGATGTGTTTTTCTAAAGAACTATAATCATCTTCTTCAATTGCTGTCCTTTTTTCCTATTTGATTATTATTGATGGAATGTCAATAGGATTCATTTCGGAAAAAAAAAAAAAAAAAAAATTGATAAACACAAGAAATAAGTCTTACATTTAAGACCAACATCAATCCCCCAATTAGATCCTACATTAATGAGAGTAATATTTTAAAATGTATTTTTATGAATATTTATTGTTCATCAACTAGTCATAAAAAAACTTTTTGTAATCAATTATTTTTTTAATGTGAAATCAATTATTTTTATGGGAAAATCTATTTAAGATCCCAAAGGACCGAGAAAATGTTAAAAAAATCTCAGAAATATTCTGATATAAAAAAGGTCCCAATGAATTGTTAAAACTTGCAAATGAAGTTGTTAATCCCTTTTACCAAAAGAGTTGTTAATAAGACTTTTTTTATATGAGAATTTTTTTTAAGACTTTTTTGACATTTTTTTTTATCCTGGGGATTTTAAATGGATTTCCACTATTTTTATGGAGCAGATGTGACGTGGGGGGGTTAGATTTTTCATACAACCTGTTCAAATTACACACAATATTTTAAGAGAATTAAGGAGAAGGGCGAGGGAAAAGAAATATTTATTAATAATAATTTTAAAATTGTAATTATTTTGAAGTACCAAAAATTAAAATATAAAATTTTTATTTACGTAGTTAACCTTGACCAAGCTTTCTATATTTTCTTTAACCTTGACCAAGGAAAAATATATTTATTAATAAAGATGGAGTTAGATAAAATGTACGAAGTTTGACCAGAAACTTATATTTTAATTTTTAATCCTTCAAAATAACTATAATTTTCAATATCCTTACTAATAAATTTTTTTCCGCCTTAATCCTTCCCCTAATTTTCCCTCATTTTCAAATAACCTACCTCCATTACAGATGAACAAAGGCTAATCTAATCTCCAAGGTAATTCAAATACAAACAACATAGCCATGAAAAAGTTACATTGCAACATAAAGCCTCTCCTTTCAATTACGTGCAAAATCCATCTTTCCAATGTCATTTTCTCCCAATAATAATAATAATAAAGTCCAGTGTGAACAGTCAGAATCGCTGGCTACGATTAGAAATATTTTCCTTTTATATATATATATATATATATCACTCCCATGGCTGTTTCTACACCAAACAGTAGTTCCAAAATCCAAACTTTCAATATTCAATCGCTCTCTCTGATCTCACAATGACCCAACAACAATACCACCACCAATCCAAGCATATCATCAAAGGCCCTCGTCCTTCTCCATTGGCCATCAACAAAATCTCTCATTCCATCGGAAAACCCTCATCAACGGCAGGGGCGGCGGCGGCTCCGTATCATCATGGCCATCATCATCAACAACAACAACAAGTAAGGAAGCCTGTCATCATCTACACCCACTCCCCCAAGATCATCCACATCAAGCGTGAAGATTTCATGTCCCTCGTCCAAAAACTCACCGGCATGCCCTGTTCCAGAGACAAGGACGCCCCAGTTTCCGTCTCCGGCACCGGCACCGATAATAATCTGGAGTCTTCTTTGTCCGGTGAATCCACCATTAGTAGTATTAAACAAGAGAAGAATAATGAAGGTCAGTTTAATTTTAATAACGAGATTACCAGCTCATCATCGGCAGCGCTGCTAAATAATAGATACAGTTCTACTTATAATTATGAAGCTCCAGATCTGAATTATACAGATATTCCTCTTTTTACTCCGAATTCGTCCGATTTCTTGATCAGTCCTTACTCTAGATCAACGTTGTTTAAGCAATCTGCAGATTCACCCTTCGGTATTCTGGGTAATTTGATTTCGCCTTCTGGCTTGGAATTCATCAAAGAGCTTCCTGATTATTGAATTTAATTTCAACTTTGGAGTTCATTTGCAAATAAAGAAGGTCATCAATCTGATTTATTTTTTTTCATAGTTTTTAGTTTAATTGGTTTGTTTTTTCACTGCAAAATAACAATTTAGATGCCTAGAATATAGAATTATTTTGTAGCTAGGTATCATCCACCATGAACAATCAATAAAATTTAATTTATTCTTTGTGGATATACACACACCAAGGGTATAAATAATTACGTATATTAGTTTGGTTTTTTTCCCCCTTTTGTTGATGTAAATTCATTTTGATATATTTGTAGTATCATTTCATGTTTCAATGTATAAAAGTGTGAACTCTGTCTTGTTTGCTTCATCTCTTAACTTTGAATAAATATCTCTTACCAGCAGCAATCGTTCTCATCATCATCTTCTTCTTCTTCGTCGTCTTCATCACTTAAGGTTAATTATTATTATATCACCGTCAAATATGTTGGCGTTTATATTTCTGGAGTTATCAACTAATAGATTATATATTGTTGAATTAGTTTATAACTATCTGTTGTAAGTTGCACATAAATAAAATGATGCGTATGAACATGATCGCTGACCATTGTATTGTATATAAGTCAACTCGATTGTTGTTACGTTGCTCATCATAACTTCATTTTTTAAGTACTGTTTGATATATTTTAAATCCATATGGTTTCAGAAATTTGATGTTTCTTTCTTCTTGTTGTTAGCTTTCTTGTCCACCAATAAACAAAACGTCTGGAAACAAATGCTTATGTTAGCAATATAATAGTATCAAACATTATAAAATAAGTTATTAGGGTTTCTTCAAGTTCATTAGTTTGCTGGTTTCCTTCAAGATTCGAAAGCTAATAATTTTTCTTCTAATATATAATTGATTGGTTTTTAACATTTTAGGTTAAATGATCTTAAAATTTTTCATTTTTATATATTTAGGGGATAAATATATAGATGCACCCATATAAAATATGTATATTAATTAGTATGATTTTCACATTTTATGCCTTAATTAATTGTTTGATTTATATTATATATTGTTCGAAAATGACTCGAAAGCTTTAGGATAATTCTAATGATGCATCCGAATGGCTTTGAAACCACACAAATTAATACTTAAAATTTAAATGGACATTAGATTTTAACTAGAGGTTTAAATTAAAACTCAATTTCTAATATTTTTCACTTTCGTTTCTTAACTCTCTCCCCCACTTCGCATTGGTGGTTGGGGGCAATTCTCAGGTGCCGATATTCTAGCCTATATAATAATATGGATAACTTTAAAAAAGTGAGATCTTATATATAGGATTATATTATACCTGATAACTAATTTAACCACAAAACTCGGATATTATGCAAAATTTTGGGATAGGAACTTTCGAAAAAATTATAAAAAAATTCATTAGTCATTTTTAATATGCATGGTAAATTCGTCTTTTGGTCTATATAAAACCGGGTGCTAATTAAATCTTAGTTCGTTATTATCAGAATATACAATCATATTTTTTTGGCGAAAGAATATACATAAATAGAAAAAATCATAGGAAATAAAATTCGAATTCACTCTAAATGTGAATAATATAACATGAATATGGCTTTCATTTCATCTAGTTTTGAATTAATTAAACTGAAGCTTTTTATTTTTATTTACACCAACCATATCAATTTCAAAGAAAAATAAATAGCGATATAAGTTTGGTCCTATTTATCACCCTCAAACTCATACAATTATTGTTTCCATGGAAAATAAAGTCTCCTATTGATACTAAAAATTATTAACGCATAATAATAACAAGAAAAGGGGGAAAAAAACAAATAAAATTAGTCTAACTATGTAAGGTCGTTTTAAGTCCCTTTGAGTTCAAGTATCATAGGAGATACCTGTATTGAGATAGACAACCACAAAGTCTAAACTGAATTTAGGATTTTAAAAAAAAAAAAGGCTGAGATAAAGAATGTTAAACATGTAAATATTTGTAGATTTAAAAACATGTTGATCTAACAGGAGGAAGCAAGACAGAAGCATCCAATTGGAAACTTTTGAAGGAAGCTAGCACCTATAAATATATATATATAGACACACACATTATATATGTATGTGGGGTTAATGAAGTCAAACATTGTCTCTCAAGTATCATTATAGTAATTGGAGCTTACAATTCAAAGGATTGACTAAAACTTCCTTTTATTTACACCAACCATATCAATTTCAAAGAAAAATAAACACCGATATATGTTTGGTCCTATATTATCCCCCTCAAACTCATACAATTATTGTTTCCATGGAAAATAAAGGCTAAATTAATCCCCTTCAATTGATACTAACAATAAATAACGCATAATAATAACAAGAAAAGGGGGAAAAAAGCCAACATAAAGTTAAGTTAACGGTGTAAGGCCGCGCTAGATCCCTTTGAATCTTTGAGTTCGAGTCTCAGAAGAGATTACTTGTATTAGAAGAGGCAACCATCTTGATCTAGAAGAGGCAACCACGATCCTAAATTGGATTCTAGATAATAATATAGGGGGGGGGGGGGGGGGGGCTGAGATGGAAAGAATGTTAAACGTTTAAATATTTGTAGGTTTAAAAACATGTTGATCTAACAGGAAGAAGCAAGTCAGAAGCATCCAGTTGGAAACTTTTGAAGGAAGGAGCACCCTCTATATATATGTATGTATGTATATATTTATATAATGCATTATATAATATCGAAGCAGCAAAATAATGAAGTCAAACATTCTCTCTCAAGTATCATTGTAGTAATTGGAGCTTACAACTCAAAGGATTGACCTAAAACTTCCTTTCAATTGAAAATTCTAAGTAAGGCCAACTAATACCGATCGTGTGTTCACATGTACCATTTGATATTAATCTTATGGCTTGATATTGGAGAATTTCCTCGTAAGTAACATCGTTTGGTCCTAAAACAATCTAGGGGCGTACAATTCCATGATTATCTTCAATGAATATTATTGTCAAGTGGAAAGGTAATATCATAACATAAACCAATGCTAAACATACATAAAACTCCTAGCTAGTCAAAGTCTTGAATTATACGATATATAAGATATTTACTTAAGCTGTGTCCAATAATTTTTGGGGTGTGTTTAGTACATTTGGAATAGTTTGTCTTTTTATATACTTCCTCCAGTTCTAAATATAAGTCAGAGTTGACTTTTTTTAGGGAAACTAAGGAAGCTAAATAAGTTACTTAATTATATAATATGTTATATATCCATAGATTATATATCGTTTATTAATCAAACTAATTAGTTTGTAAAAAAAAAAAATCAAAATACAAATACTTTAGAATAATTTAATTAATTTTCTTAATCTTTTTAAAAAAATCAACTTTATTTTATATTTAGGACTAGAAGGAGTATTATATTTTTTTTTTTGTTAAATTAAATAAAAAATATAAAAGGGATGTAATGGAGAGAAGAGAGGACGACTTTCTTCTTGTTCTTCTTCTTCTTTTTTGGTGGACAAGAAATAAAGAGACAAAGGGTGCCGAATCCCTATAAGGTTTGTCTTTGACTTGAGGCAGCATGGATCCATCCGGACCATGCGGTATGTGCCCTTTGACCATGACACCTAAATGTTGATTGTAATCGACATGTCAAGAAAAATAATCCTATATATAAGCAATTTATGTTCATAAATTTTTTTTTTTTTTTTTTTAAAAAAAAAAATGCATTAAAAAATAAAAGGACTGAATTGCATATTTTTTGTTTTAGCCTTGACCAGCTTTTTTTTTTCTTTTTTTGGTAAAGAGCCTTGACCAGCTTTGTCATCACCAAGGTTCTGAAACTCCTGGGCCACCGAACCGGGTCGGGTACTTAGGTTAAGGGTTAGTGAGTAACCCTCAAGGCCTAGACCGGTGAGGTATAAAAAATTAAAAAATAATTAATTTGTCATGACACCAACCGAAATTTGACATACTATATATCATTTGAATACTTTGGATCAGTGACAAAATAATCATATACTCTAATACTTGTGACATATTCAGATATTCTTAACAATTTTCTTTACATCCTACATTTGACATCCACTAAGCAAAGCCAACCGAAAACTGAGAAACCACAAAATGGCGGTTGAGGAGCGAGCACCGAGAAGTTTGAGGAAGTTGAGTTTGACAATGGAAAGAGTCGAAAATCACATATACGTTGTTTCAACTCTAATATGAATCGATTGCATTCTTTAAAAAATAAAATAAAATAAAAATTGAGGGAGAAATAAATTTTTTTTTTTATTAAAAAAAGTCTCGACCCAATGACCCTTGTAACCCGTCTGGGTTACCCGGGATTCACCGAGTTAGTCCGATTTTACCCTAAATCGGACCGATTTCATGGCCGGTTGGCCGGTTTCTAGTCTGAATCGGCTGGTCCTATCCGATTTCACAAACCATGATCATCACTGAATCGAATCCTCGCCTCCATCTTTCAACCACAAGCCATATCTTTTTTCTTTGACCTTCAATGCAACTTGGGAAAGTCATTTTTGACCGTATCACCGTCAAAAAGAATGGGCTAAGAAGTTGGAAAATGACCCGTTTTGAAAAGGGTCCATTTAGGCTAGCCCTTTTTGCTTATTTATTAAATGGGCCCATCTAGGCCCAAACCTAAAAAACAATTCTCATTTTATTCAAAACATTCCCATTCCTATTCTTTCTTTCTTTTTTCCAGACAAAACATCCCATTGCACATTAGCAAGACAAGAACGTAAAATGGAGGAACAAGAGATACCATCCTTTAATTTGCTTAATACATTAAGGCTGAGGCCTCTCTTTTTACTGAAAAAATATATATATATATATATATATATATATATGTAACGGTTTTGTTTTGCTGGAGAAAGTTAGTTTCTTACAATGTGGTGAATTAAGGTTTAAATTCTCATTGGGATGCTCATAATTATAATATGTTTGGATTGAAGAGAAAAGTATGAAGACAATAGGGGGAAGGAATAATATGAATAAAAACTTCCAAAATGATTATTAAAAAAAATGATGTTTTTAGGAGTTTTCCCTCCTAGTATTCTTTTCCCTCTAATTTTCTCTTCATCTAAATATGGAGTTAGTGTCTGACAATACTTTAAACAAGATTGCGTATAATAAGAAAAATAATTAAATCACATGATCAATGCTCATTACAATATGATTACAAATTACTGAGATTTGATGAAAACAAGTGTCATTTTTAGTACATTATATAGTCAAAGGAGATGAGTGATGCAGGACGATAATGCATGCTTGAAGTGATCTTGCTCCAAGCTATTTTATTGTGTAAATTTTAAGATTTCTTTCTTTCTTTTTTTTTTCTTTCTTTCTTTTTTTTTTTTTTTTTTTTTTTTTTTTTTTGCGCCAATTTACATTAGCAAAATAGTTGTTTTAAATCGAGCACGCTCCATCAATTGATATAAGCGAATAAAATAATTCATTCCATGTGTGACTAAAATTTGAACATCAGTGTTTCTATTGACTTTGGGCTCTACGCCGTTTTTTCATATTAAGGAAAAAAAAAAGGTCACCAATTTCAAAATATTGATTTTATTTAATAGAGACAATGTGGTTAAGAATTTATTTTACTGTGTGAAAATAAAAATGATTTGAAGTTGTCTGAATTCTCTGATATTCAAAAATTTCTACAGAAAAAAATAAAAAAGGATTCATAAATTTTTATATTTTTTTAAAAATAACTTTCGCACACTAGTTTCGGTCGTAGTAGTAGGTTCAATTTTTATTTTTCTTGTCACCGACTATTTTTTAACTATAATCATACAGAATTATTTTTAATACCATTAAACTATACAAATAAAATTTATTTAAAATAAGAGACTCAGTTTAGGGCCATTTTAGTTCCGCCGCAAAAATGACTGGTCCGACTTGCCGGAAACAATGACCGCGTCCTTATCCCACCACGTATCCAACTCAGATTCCGTTAGATTGCCTAACGGGGACGTAACTTTTCTCATGTCGCCTACCGTGACGCCGTAACGGACGTCATCTTTGACGTACACCTTCTCCACCCCTCCAGATCCTACCCCTACGACCCTTCCCTCATTAGGCTCCCACTCCGCGATCACAGCTGGCGTCCGGCGCCGGAGGCGCGTGTCCCAAATCGTCAAAGCCAAATTCCCCGACGCGCTTTCTCCGGCCGAAAGGACAACAGCCGGAGACAAGCTTGACTGCGCAGGGGCGGATGTTTTTTCGCCGGACACCAACGCTCCATGGACGGCGGCAGATGAGCAAGAGGATTCATAATCATCGAAGTCTAATCCCAGACCGAATCCTATGCTATCCCACAGCTTCACCACGCTCTTGCTGTTAGCGATCTCCGATAGCGAAAAAATCTCTCCGATGCTACAGTGTTGTCGATGCCTCACTTTAACACTCTGCAAATGGTCATCAAGCTGATGACCGGAGCCTCTGACCAGGCAATCTTCATCCACGCGCCACCAGTGGAAAGATCCAGATGACTCAGCTTGCTCATCTTCGTCTTCTTCGTATTCCGATGACACAGTGGACGGTGACGAGTAGCTTCCGTCCTCGCCGTCAGAGCAACTGCTATAATCATCGAGATCACTGAGAAGATTACTGGAAGCAAGAGACTGAGTCTCGTGGCGCAATCTGAGGATGAGAATCTTGATTCTGTTGACGATACTCCCGAAGGCAGCAACAAGAGCGAGAATCACAGCACTCCATTTACAGAAATTGTAAGCTGCGGAAACAGATTGAATACCTGGGAGAGATGGAGAAGCAATCTGGAAATTGTTGATTCTGTGAATTACAGGAAGTTCCATGGTTGCTTCGGAAGAAAAATTTAAGAGAGAGATTGAAGAAAGGGAAAGAAGAACAGAAGCAGGAGGGAAAATGATTGAACAGAAGTGGGGATAAATAACCGCGGCGGGACGAAGAAAGGGAAAGTAGGGTGTACACGTGGCGGAAAATGATTGGTTTGAGGTTTGAGGTAATAATTATTTAGAGTACTATGTGCAGCAGGAGATCATCCCCCAGAGGAGATGCCCATCTGGAATTCGTGGTGGTTAGAAATACTGACTCATCACTTTCTGGGATTGCGACACGTGGTGAAAGATCATTGGTATGGGCGGAAAAAGGCCCTTTCATTTTTGGCTTTCTTTAAGTTTTGGGTGGTCGAGGTGGTCGGAGAATGAAATTTCCATACGCTTTAGTTGAGTGTCTTGTTCAGTTGGGATAATGGAAAAAAGGAAATGAAGATAAAGCAAATATTTTTTTATTATTCTTAGTAATTTTTATTTTTATTTTTACATAAAACTGGATAATATTTTGTACTAAAATACTTATGCGACTACCTGTTAATGTAGATATATTAAACAACGAAGATGAAAACATCCCACAAAATGTTTTGCGGTGAAAAAATATGTTGAAATTTTTCGAAACAATCTTATTCTCTTTATTATTGTTAAAAAATGTCAATAAAAGAGGTTTTAGTCACTTATGATTTTGAGTCTACATGTGAAACAGTGAATACAAAAATTGCCCTTTTTTATATTTATACTGGGCTAAGATGAAATAAATAAAAAGTAATTTTATAAGTAATAATATTGTAAAAAAAAATCCTTTTTTATATTTATACTGGGCTATAGGTTGTTGGATTATGATACGTGTGAAAAAACGTGGGTATGGATAAATATGCTTGAAAAAAAGCTATTGTTGGAAGTTTTCACAAGAAATTTTATTACTGGCTGGTTCCGTCAATAATTATATTTTAATCTCAATAAAAATGTTTTATTGAACATATAACAAACAATGTTAACTCATCAAAAAAAAATGCATTTTTATAATATTAAACAAATCATACATATAAGTGCGTGTTTGGATTAACTTTTGGATAATATTTTTTATTATTTATGAGATAAATATGTGAGATGAATTTTTTTCCCGACGCGTAAAACAACGATTTTGTGATTTTCCAAACATATACTAAAGTCAAGTATGAAAATGATATAAAAAAATTATTTTAAAATATAGTGGTTAGTTTGGTAATATAGATAATAATAATATGGATGGTTTGGGTGAGGTGGGGAATCCCTTATCATTAAGGAGAGGCCTTTTTCAATTATATATATAGTTTGTCTTTTCGTGTAGACTTACTTTTAATTTGTTTGTTTGATTGATTGCCTCCCATTAAATCTCATCCATACAAAATTATTATCCTGGGACTGCAAGTAGTAATCCATAGCCATACAAAATTATATTACATTTTTAAAAATAATATCGGAGAAATTGTTTTTCCCCCCTTGAGTTATTGCATGACAGCACATATACACATATATCATGGTCCAGTCAAATACTAAATATATCATTCATTGTCTTTCGTATTTTCCTCTGTTGTTTGCAGGGGCAGAAAAGGCATTACTGAGAGAGGAATTATGTTGGTTGTTACTAGGACACTTTTATTTTTTCTAATATTTTTGTGAGAATTTCTTGAATTTAGAAATTTTAATTTTCTGCTGTCGCAACAAAAAAAAAAAAAAAAAATCTTTTTAAATTGGTCGTCATGATGAAATTTAAATTACTTTATTTGTTGCATTTGGCAAAAAGTTATAGTTTGGTTTATATTATTAGTTAATTAAGAGTTGTTGGCGAATAACACTATGACGGCCTTGATTAAAAGGAAGCTAACTTCAAAGTTTAATTACCTCCTCTTGTTTAAGGGAAGTCTAATAAATTAATTAAATACAAAAGTAGAATAAGTAAATATTAACTTTACTAAATAATAATGAACTATTCATATGGCCAAGTTATAAGCTTACAACGGTTATTTAAACTATTTGACTAAAAAAAGGTTATTCTTAGTTATTCAAATTTAGCTTACTAATTTAATATCTTTTGATAAAAAAAATTTCCAGAATGTTTCAATAAAAATATATTTATAGACAAAATAGATATATTTTTCTTGTATTGTATAGAGCCTGAATATATAGTAGAAAAATAAAAAATAAATAAAATATATATATAGTGTCATCTTAGAGTAGAAAAATATGTTTATCATGATGAATCTTTCTTCATCACATTAAACCCAGGCAAGAACATAGGTGCGTGTGTTGTATGTAGATGAAATCATCTAAACAATAACAATAAAGTCCTAATCTCATTGGGTGGGGTTAACTAAACATACCACACACAAAAATATTTTTTTTTTAGTTCAAAAGAATTTTTTTTTTCTTTCATTTTGAATGATATATACATTTGGGTATGTAGCTAATGGCTTGTTTGGGAGGTTTTAAAATGAAACTGGTCTCACTTGTTCACCTCATACAATATAAAATCACTTAAAATGTGCAAACAAGTATTAAGTAGTACTCCCTTTAATCATAGATTTAAGACTCACTTTATAGTTCCAATCAAATTAAATTCTGGTAATATAATGGGCCTATTTGTGAGATAAAGCTAGAAATGCAAATCCTTATAAAATCTATACTTACTTAAGAAGTGTTATGCAAGAATGAACATAAAATATGAGTATTTTGGCCTCACTTATATAAGGCATGTCATTAAATATATTATTTATAAGTCTTTTTGATCCCCAAAAAAAGTTTAGTCCTTATCATAACTTTAGTTTCAAAATAATAAATGTTTTTTTAAAAAAAAAAAAAATTGCCTCTATATATTGCAAAAAAAAAAAGAATTTCTTCATGTACATTGACTTTTGGAAAAAAAAATCATACATAATGGCATTAGAAATTTTAGAAATTTATCACATAATTAATGAGTTGGTAGTTAATTTGAATTTATAAGTAGGATCAAAGTGATATTTATTATTGTATACTCTTTGGATCCTATTTATAAAGCACTTTTAACATTTTTCACACATGACCAAGAAAATCATTAAACTTCATTAACTCTACCATTAAATTCAACAACTTTCCAACTTTTTCCTTATTTAATATAATATACATTATAGTACCTCATAAAAAAAGTCACCAAAATAATAAAATGAAGGGTAAAATTATACCACTCTGGTCCTATTTATAAGTCCTTTTGATTAAAAAATTTGGTCCTATTTATAAGTCCCTTTGACCAAATAAATGAGATTGTGACAATTTTACCCATACTAATTATACCAATAAAAATAGAGAGGGAAGAAAGGGTTGAAAGGTACCCAATTATAAATGAGGGGTAAAGTTGAAAATTCATCCTATAATCATTAAACTACCCACCTTCCTGATATATGTGATTTGGTCAAAAATGACTTATAAATAGGACCAGAGGTGGTATATCACTAGAACATTTTCTCGGGTTGGGTTTTCTCATCATCCTTTTCTCATTATCCCTTATGATCTCTAAATCGCATCCATCCATCCATCCAATCAATACAATATTACTTTTACTTTTCTATCATTTTCTTAATGGACGGCTCAGATTGAGTCGATAAGAAAAAATGAGAAAAAAGATATAGAGAGAATCTCCTTCCCATTTTCTCTCTACGCCTTATAAATACTGGTAAAACTAAATTTTTTTGTCTCTCCCTATCGTGTATATAGAACCAAATGAGTAGGTTGTTATTATTATTATTTTTTGTTTATGTATAATATAGGAATAAAATTGACAAGTTGTTAACTTTTAAGTTAGAATATGAGTCTTGAGGTTTTTTTTTTTTTTTTTTTTTTTTTTTTTTTTTTTTTTTTTTAAAAAAAAAAATATCTGTGTAAAAAAATGTTATAAATATGACGGACCATTTGAGCATATAGTGTGAAAACGCAGCATTAGGTGAATGTGAAATTAATTATTGGAGAAGGATAGGGTGGGAAATGCGAAAGACAAACCGTCCTCGATAATAACAAAGATGTGGGAGATACATATGCACAAGAAAAAGGTGGGGAAGATGAGTCTGGAACATAAGTGTGTACGCATGTGATGTCGTCAACACTTTAACGCAATCATCACAAGTTGCTTCATCAACACCAAGACCACGATACCTCCTACCAATAGGCAAATGAAATGTCATGCTTTTAAGTCCCATAGTCACCCTATATTATTATAACTTTGATAATCACATGATACACAATTTACAAATCGTTTATCTTTTTTGGGAGGCAGATTATCTTAGTATCCTCCCTTTTTCATCCCTTAATATCTTTTGATCTACGTTGTCTAAAAGTTGATCCAATATCCAGAGAGAGACTTTTAAAATTTTTATATTTACCGTATATGGTTTTTTTGACATGAATGATTTTGGACCCTTAGATCAACTTTTGGACGGCTCAGATATAAAAATACTAAAGGATATTGAGAGAAGCGATACTGAGAAAATCCGGATCCCCTTTAGAGTTTGTTGGTCTTTTTACACACTCCCTCTAATCATATATTTATAACACACGTAAGGAAAGTTGTGGTTCTTTTTTAGAAGACACTAGATATACATTATTTATTACCACCATTGGGGTAATGCCATGTTTAATTCCCACTCACTATTCAATGAAAAGATTGCGCATTAGTATTTTTTAGTGCTCATATCATACAAATAGTTTGTTTGGCAATACACACATCATTTTGGTCCTATTTATAAATTTAAATTAATTAATACTCACATCCCAAGAAAAGTTAGTTAACTCATTTAATTATAGGATGAATTTCCAATTTTTTCCTTATATATGATTTGTTCTAAAAGTCAACGTATATGAGTAAATTATTATTTTTATTACAATTAATAAGGACAAAAATGTAAAAAAACGCATTGATTACTTTGAAACTTGATTTATAATAAAGACTTATAAATAAAAATTTTGATGGAGATCACTTTATTCAAATTAAATTTGGGAATCTTACTTATTAATTTTAATACAGAGCTAATGTAGTTTTAATCACTTTAAAAATAACTTATAAGTAGAACCATAATAAATACTTTCTTCAATATTTTTACAAGTTAACGAGGTATTTATTATATTTTTCAATATTATCCCTAATAAAAGAAGAATAAAGGACAATGTGAGAGATTGTGATAATTTTCATTTTTTTTTAATGCATAAGTTTAAACATGAACAAAGTTTTTTAAAAAAAAAAAAAAAATCATATAAAATTAATGATTGGATCAGCTCTTATTAATTATAGTAAAAATACTTAAAAATGATTTATATAAAAAAAAAAAAAAGGAAGAATGCCAACTAATTGTTGAGATTATTGAAGATGAAAACTAACAAATAAATACGGAAGTTTGAATCAAATAATGGTGGTACATATAGCCAATGTTTCATGCCAAGTGAATCATAATTATAGGCCTATTGCCTAATTGATATGCTTCCTTCCTCGGACGGTGAAGCAGTCAAATGATACAGGTCACAAGTTTTGACAAAGAAGAAAAAGGGGGAAAATAATGGAGAGATGTGACAAAGAAGAAAAAGACATTTTTGCCAAGATTGATTAATTCCCTTATCGTAAACTTGGAAATTCAGTATTGGGCTGCACCTATACGTAACATCATTCGACTCCCTTCAAAAGTTCCAAATGTTAAAGGGAAAAAGAAAAAAAGAAAGAAAGAAAATTTTTAAAATTGTAAAATCTTAATTCATGTTGTTATTAAAAATTTATAAGAGAATGATGAAACGTTTTTTTTTTTTTTTTTTTTTTTTAATCAATGTAAAATATAATGTGGATAATGGCTAGAAAAATTATATTAATTATGGCTAAAGTACATGTTTAGTCTTATAAAGATAAATCAAGTTTCAATATAGTCTCTTAAATATTTTTAGTATCTTAATCTTAACACCTTTAGTAATGTTTAACAGAAAATGACAAGTTATCAAATTTAAATAAGAATTTTACAATTAAATGTTGGCAAACATACTTATATTTTTTAATATAAAATAAAATAAACGTGTGAATCAGGTTTATTTTAATTTTAAAATATAAAATAATTATATTAAAAGATTAAAATAACTATGCTTACTCTACAAGTTTAATTTAATTTTAAAATAATATAAATGATTATAAACATGCTTTGACAACATCTAATTGCAGAATATCATTTAAATTTGTTGAGAGAGAATTTTTTTGTTAAATCAGACTAACAATGTTAAGATTGGAAAAAAAAAAAAATATTACATTTTATAGACTCAAAGAGGGGACTAAGCTGATTATGCTATAATTGAATATCATCCACCATTGTTGGTGAAGGCAATAGAGTCCATATAACTCATGTGAGAAGAGAGAAATTCTTACATGAATGAATTGGGTGCATTATATTACATCATTTGTGCACTATCCAATAAAATCATAATACATTGATCTCATTAAATTCTACGTAGGAGAGAAAGGGGGATTAGATGTTGAGAAATTCTTGTATGAACTTGATTTGCCACATACGACAACTCAAGAGTTGATGTGACACTTCCTAAATATTAGCTGGCATATTAATAAAAGTAAAAGATTTTACAATATTGACTTTTTCATTATTAGTGAAATCTTTATTAAGGGATTTATTTTTTGAAGGAAAATAAAAATATGAAATACATGAGAAAACCGAACTATGATTAATGTTAGTTGAGTTGTTGTATTTTAACTGATCTAACCACAAATAACAATTGGCAAATTAGGTTTACAAAAGAATTTCTCATATTGGAGAGATATTTTCAAATAACATAAATGAGAAAAAAAAAAGAGAAATTAAACACGTAAGATTTAATGAGATCGATATCGTATAATTTTATTAGGTAATGCACAAATGATGTGGTGCAACCGGTTCATGTAAGAATTTCTTATGAGAAGAAGTGAAGAACCCATTAACAATACCTTATTATTGAAAGGGGAAAAAAATTGATGGCTAAAAGGTATATATGGCGTGTTTGATGGCTATAAAATCTTATAGATTTGGGGAAAACTCAATCATTTTAATTTATAATACAACTCATTGCTTATGAGCTTATCATTACCTCTATTACTCAATAGTAAAGCAACATCTCCATCTAAAAAGACATGCTAGAACCTCCTTTCAAGTTTGAAGTGACCATCTAAAAAGACATGCTAGAAGCTCCTTTGAAGTTTAAAGTGACAACGTAACCTTTGGAGACTTGACTTGGGAGCATTATGCTACGTGCATGCCAATCCTTTGATCTCTCTTGTATGATTTGTTGCCATATAATTCTTCTGGACTTTTATGTTATTTATAGATAACTCTCTTATGTGATTTAAAACTTTACAATCCCCCAAACTAAACTAGTGTGTGTTTGCCGAAAAATCGCCCAAACGTCCAATCAAAGCGGGTTAGGTGGCGTGGCATTTTTTGGGGTGGGGATCGGGCATCGGCATGGTATGCGCGCCCGCCCATATGACCGCCGGTAGTTATCATTTTTTTAATTTTTTTAATAGAATAAAAAAAGTATTATATATTTTTATTTTTATTTTTATTATAGGATGGTATTATATATTTTTATATTTTTTTACAATATTATATATAACTTAAGAAATATGATTGTCTTTTAATTTCAAGATTTAAGTTGTAGACTTATATTTGAATATTTTGAAGTGTAGAATTATGTATTTCATTTGAATTTTGCAATATTGTTTATTAAGTATGATTAAAGTTGTTTTTTTTTTTTCATATAGGGTGTGACAGGGTATCGTCACTTTGCGGTTTGACTAAATTTTGCAAAACCCATTATTGGCCTCCGCCCAAAAATTTTAGGGCTTCTAATAGGCCCCCTCGGCACTAGGCTTCATTTTATGTGTAAAAAAAAAAAGGATCTCGCCTACTGTGACCGCCAATGAACACCCCTAGCCCAAACTAAACTAGTGTTTGTTTTTGATAAAGGGGGAAATTTCATTAAAGAATGAAATTACAATCGGCAATGAGAAAAATATCATATTTATGTAGATAATTTCCTTGCTAGTAACTTTGTTCATTACTTATTTGCACATATTTTAAAATTTAAGGAGCTTATACACCTATAACTCAAAGTTTGAGGGGATTATATTTACACAAAAATTTATTTGAGATATATAATTGGTGATTGGGGTTTATTACTTTATGTATATAGATTTAAAATTTAGATGGGTTCCTTCAATTCCTAAGTTTTAGAGGTTGAGAGGGTCATTTGTGTATAATACAGAGGCCAAAATTTTTTTGTATACAACTCAAAGATTGAAAGGGTTATGTGTAATTTAGCTTTTTAAAAAAATAGGTAAAAGTATACATTTGATCCTATAACTTTATACAAAATTACAGTTTAGTCTCTTATCCTTTAAAATCATGATTTTTCCTTTAACTCTAATATTGTGAATCACAAATAATGAGTTTTTGTATTTTAAAAATTAAACTTATCATATCAATATTTTTGATTTTTTTTTTTTTTTTTTTTTTTACATTTAAAATTTCAATATCAATTTTTTTTGTTAATCAAATGAAGCTAAGGTTAAAAAAGTTTAATCAAAATGAAACACGTGAATTATTAAAGTTAATGTATCAAAATGAAACATTTAGTTGACCGTTAACGCCGACGTGGCAACAAGCGACGTGGCGTGACGCTCGACGTGGAATAAAAAATTAAAAAAAAGAAAAAAATAGGAAAAAATTCAAATAATTAAAAAAAAATAAAAAAAATGCGAAAAAAATTTTCAAATAATTAGAAAAAAATTAGGGAAAAATTAAAATAATTAGAAAAATAATTAAAAATTCGGAAAAATTCAAATAACTAGAAAAAAAGGAAAAATTAGAAAATAATAAAAATAATTAAAAAAAATTCAGAAAAATTCAAATAATTAGAAAAAAATTAAAATAATTGGATAAAAATTCAGGAACCTACCATTCATTTCTTTAATAATTTAGACACGTTCCCGTAAATATTTTAAAAAATATATAGCAGAGGGCAAGAACGACACTTTGAACGAACCAAAAGCTCAAAAAGAGCATGTAATTTATGCTTGTATGCTTGAAGGGAAAATTTGGAAGGATTACTAATTTACGCTAGAAAAATATCCCAAATGAAGATGGAGAGAGAGTGAAGGTTGCTTGAGAGAGACATATGGAGTAGAGGAAATGTGAGAGATGGAACGAAGCTCTGATTTTTTTTTTATTTTTTTTCTAATTATTTGAATTTTTTCCTAATTTTTTTTATTTTTCCCTAATTTTTTTTTCCTATTTTTTATATTTTTTTCCCAATTTTTATTACTTTTTTTCCAATTATCTAATTTTTTTCGCATTATTTTTATTTTTCCCTAATTTATTTCCAATTTTTTATAATTTTTTTCTAATTTTTTTCTTTATTTTTCCCTAATTTTTTTCCAATTTTTTCTTAATTTTTTTCGCATTTTTTTTATTTTTTTAATTATTTGAATTTTTTTCCTATTTTTTTCTAATTTTTTCCTATTTTTTCTAATTTTTTCTAATTTTTTCCTATTTTTTTAAATTTTTTATTTCCACGTCGTCCGTCACATCAAGATCCACGATGTCGGTGCCGTCGCGTTAGGTTAACGGTCAACTAACGGTAGACTAACGGTTTGACTAACGGCCGTGGTATTTTTGATCGAAACGTAACGTGGTGTGTATTTTTGATCCTTTTGGAGTAAAAATTGACGCCTTCACCCAAGAATTAAATGTGTATTTTTGTAAGAAAACAATCCTTATTAGCTAATTATAGTAATATTTTAAATGTGTACTTATTTTGTTCCTATAAAATTAGGATCAAGTAATACCATCCAAAGCCTTCCACGGATTGAAACTGGGCTTAAAGTGATTTAGGATGTGGGCCTAACTCAGACAAAATAATTTTATTTGGGCTTCAACAATGATTTAGAAATGAAATGGGATTGGGCTTAAACTTCAATCACAACCCAGACTCTTTTGATTCATTGAATTTTTTTTTTTTTCCAAAAAATAATTATCATCTTATCTCCACGTAGTTAGCAAGGCTTTGTTGCTGCTACTGTTATTATCATCTTATCTATAATCAATATTCTGGAAAAATATTGACAGCTCTAATCTTATCTATAATCAATATTCTGGAAATTTATGTCGTCGAGAATCTAAATTTAATGTATTAGTATAAATTATGTTAATCCATTTAGGAATATTCCTTAAGCATTTGAGGAATCCATTTAGGAATATGCCTTGAGTATTGTTTGCATTTCTTTGTCACTTGAATGGTCGGTATTTTGCCTTATTGGAAATGCGTAACGTATACTTTTATTCACGATGGTGTCTTTTTCTAGAAGTTTTTGCAAGGCAAAGGAGAATAAATTGTGACAAAAAATATTTTTAATATGTGAATAATCTATTCAGTAATCATTTTCTACCCACATACATTCTTAATTGTTGTCAACATTTTATTAATTTACTATTTTGACAGCTGTTAATGGAGTAATTGAAATGGTTCCCCCAAAATATTTTCTTCTTACCCACTATAAGATAATCACCATTTTTTCTTCTCTTTTTAGACAAAACTTTTTTTTTTTTTTTTGATGAGGAAAAGATAAGGAAGTGGGATTTAAAACCCACAATTTTTAGGTTAGTTAGTCAATCTTTATCAATTGAACTAAATAATAATTTGACAGATTTATTTATTTTTTATGAAGAATAAGCTTTATATGAAAAATTTAAAATTCAAAGTGTAAAAAAATAGAGCAAAGAGATAGCTAGACATAAGCATTTATTAATTGAACTAACATTTATAGGTAAAAGATTTTTTTCATGCAATATGTGAAATAAATAATTAAATTTGACTTATAGATTTTATTTATTTTTACTATTAATTGAAAATATTTATTGAATTTGAATAATTTTTTTTTATTAATAAGATTTAAAATAAATTTATTAAAAAATTCAAAGTGTAAAAAAATTGAGCAAAGAGATAGCTAGACATAAGCATTATAATAATAGAATAAAATGGCGTACTATTTATGAGTTATGTATAACATGTTTGGTATATACATACCAATAAGTTATGCACCTGTAATAACGTAACCAAAGTGATAATAATAACAAATATATATATTTTTTATATATATATATAGGTCTTGTGCTACAAATGATGCGAAATACCTTTCTTAAGGTTTTTTTAAAGCGTAAACTTGCAAGTTTAAACTATGTGGACAATATAACGAGTGCGCGAGTTTTGACCAAAAAACTGGATGATTACATTAACTCTTTTCGGTTCAGAATATAAGATACGTTAATTAATTTAAGGAAAACAAGAAATGATAATTGACTCACAAAATATGTCATAAATTAAATTCTTTTCATTTTTACCCTTATTGAAAAATGTTTTTGAAAATTTAATTAGTGAAAAAATTTGGAAATGAGCATTACTTATGAGGATAAAACTGAAAAATGAGTATTAGTTATCTTACATGTGACTTATATTTTGGATCAAATTATTATTCTAAAAACCCCTTATGCTATGGACGGGAGGGATTACTTGTTTGATGTCAAAGGCCATTAATTTGCATTGTAAGATTGCTTCATCACTCGCATTCCAAATTTAAAGACATTTCTAGCATTAAAAGAATCCAATTGAATGTATTCCCTCAAATTTTGCTCCTAAGAATCAAGTAATTAATACTTCAAATCCATATCAATATTAATTCCTTTTTTTAGGACTCTTTTTGTCTTTTTTTTTTAAATAATAAAATTTGATTTAAATACATTTTAAATCTAAATAATTAAAATTAAATCTATCAACATTCATAATCCATCATATTCAACAACAAAAAATTAAATAAAATTAATATATAAAGTCACTAATCGAACATGATAAGATAAGAAAGTGAGCCTAAGTTTAAGAGTGAGTTCACACAATTTTGTAACTCACAAACGTTTAAATTCTTTATGTAAACTCGCGAATTTTAGCGAGTTTACAACAATATCTAGTTTAACAGCAATGACTTGACACGATTTTATAAGTTATAAAAAAAAAATAATAAATTTAGAAAGTTAACTCATGAGTTTGGCATCTCATCTATGAGGGTCACATTAGCTGAGTCTTCAATGTGAACAGATTGTGATATCATATCAGCCTTTGCCATTGATTTGCCTCTGAAGTCTGAACGTTATATATACAGCTCACTAAAGCACAACAACGGTATTCTCTCGTTCACACTACCCGTCATTGCTTTGTTGGTATTAATTATTATTACTCTATAAAATCTCACACAGATAATTATCAACCTCTGTTTGAATTTCAAGAGACACAGATTATGGAGTTCTGCAGAATCCACTTAGTGGCCATAATCTCACTGCTGGTGCTTCTGTTTCCAAGCACCACCATAGCCTGGGGAGAAGATGGCCACGCCGTTATCTGTAAGATCGCTCAGGTACGTACCTAATTCTCCGTCTCAAAATCAAATTTGTTAGATATCTTTTGTGTGTGGTCGCGCGTGTGTGTTGTGTTCTGTATCTGGGGTTGTTGACTTGTCTCCTACTTTTTTTGAACAGCCTCGGCTGAACGAAGCGGCGGCAAGGGCCGTGAAGAAGCTGCTGCCGAAGTCAGCAGGAAATGATTTGGGGAGTGTGTGTTCATGGGCAGATCACGTTAAGTTCATATTTCCCTGGTCATCTGCCTTGCATTACATTGATACTCCTGATGACCTTTGCAATTACCAGTACAACAGTAAGATCCTTTTGCTATTTCTACTCGGTCCTAAATGTAGGAGAAGTTAGACTAGAGGTTTATTTTGGTTGTAAATATAAGATCTGAATCCATTTTGTTTCCCAAATTTAAAATCCCCCCAAGGTATCCCTATTCATATCACATGTCAACCAAATTTTCATGATTAAAAAAGGTATTTCAAGAAACTCGTGAACATTTCTTACAATAAAGTACCTATCCGCAAATGAGTTAACTCGTATGCTAAGGATCAGAGGTAGTATTTTCCAAGTTTATTAAAATCAGACTGGTCATTGAGTAGGTTGGATCTTGGAGTTAAGGGTAAATGGGTTAGACCATAGTCAAACCGGGCTAACTCGAAATCAAACCGGTGAGAAAGTGAAGATTTGAGTTATTAATATGATATCATAAAGAAAATTTTAAAAAATCATTTTTAAAAAATAATATTAAGAAAAAACTAACCAGGTAGTTAATGCTCGGACCAAACCGGTTTACCGACTGGTTCCCTGGTTTCCGGCTGAACCGGTCAGTCCCGTCTGGTTTAAGAACCCTGGTACTTTCTATGTTTATGACATTTCTGAGACACTGCCTTAGCTTTTGAGTTTTGACCAAAACTTTGTTAATGATTGATATTTGTGGGTTTCTAGTTTGAGTGAGAGTAATCAGTATCATCTGGTGTGGTATTGACCAAATTTCCTTGTGACCATTCATCAAGGGGATTGCAAGGATGAGGATGGACTCAGGGGAAGATGTGTTGCTGGAGCCATTAACAATTACACCAATCAGCTCCTCAGCTATGGCAGCAATTCTGATTCAAAATGTGACCCCTGATTCAAACTCTGAATTTAAACTATCATATCATATCATATCAGTGAACTTGAATTTAAACACCTCCAAGTCTTGACAATTTTTTTCCCATTCTCTATTCGCTAACCAAATTTCTGTATCATTATATCAGACAACCTCACCCAGGCACTTCTATTCCTTTCTCATTTCATTGGAGATATACATCAGGTATATACATATGAACTGATCATCAGCCTCAGCCATATCCTTTATAGCTGAATTAGCAGCAATTTGATTATCTTGCTTTATTTGCAGCCTCTCCATGTGGGCTTTACTTCAGACCGGGGTGGCAATACAATTGATGTTCATTGGTTCACCAGAAAGACTAATCTTCACCATGTCAGTTCATTTCTCAGTAGTTCATTGACAGTTAGATAAGTGATACTGAAGAGTAGAGTTTATAGTTACGCAGTTTTACTCATATGAACTTATAATTATTAATACCTTGCACCAATGGAATAATCCCATATAGGTTTGGGATGATAACATAATAGAGACAGCAGAACAAAGATTCTACGACTCTAACATCGACGGCTTCATTGATGCAATTCAACAGAATATTACGGTATTTTTGCAGTGGATTTTGCTGTTATTTCACTCAAATTATAATTTTTTTTTTTAAAAAAAAAAAAAAAAACAAGAAAGGTTGATATTAACCAAGCTTTTCCCCCCTTGAACAGAAGGAATGGTCTGATCAAGTAGGAGGCTGGGAGACCTGTGATGGTAGCAAGACCACATGCCCAAACATGTACGTTTAACTAGACTTGATCCATTAATATCTCTATCTATTTTGATTTTAATGTCTCATTGTTTTTTCTTGTAAGCTATGCATCTGAAGGAATCAAAGCAGCGTGCGAATTGGCATACAAGGACGTCTCTGAAAATTCAGTACTCGGAGGTAAAGCCATGAGAGGTTTTGAATGTTCAAAAAGTTGCTGCCATAAAGTTCTTTCCCCTTTCTTTCTTTGACCCTTCCATGAAATCTTAAAACTCTGCAGATGATTACTTCTCATCTCGTTTGCCAACAGTAAATCTGAGGTTAGCTCAAGCAGGAGTTCGTTTGGCAGCCACATTAAATCGTATTTTCAGCTGAAACATCATGTTACTTCGCAATAATCTATTACATTGGTATGAAATGAAAAATTTCTAGCAGGGGTTTCCTGTGTACGTATGCATGTTTTACGTCTATACTATTACGTACTATTCCTGTGCTTTACTAGACTGTCTGTCTTTGTCTTTAATACAAATAAGTAGTTTCTTCATCATGTATTCCTCAATGTAAAATATAATGTGGTTAATGGCTAATGTATTCTTATAAATTTATATCAAGTTTCAATATAATCTCTTAAATTGATAAAGCATATTTTTAGTCCCTTAGCTTAATCTTAACACATTTAGTCATGTTTAACAGAAAATGATGAGTCATCAAATTTGAATAAAAATTTTACAATTAAACGTTGGAAACATACTTATATATTTATAATACAAAACTAAAATAAGGGTGCGAATTAATAGGTTTATTGTAATTTAAAAATATAACGATGTTGTATTAAAGGATTAAAATTAAAATAAACTTGTTGATCTACATGTTTAATTCAATTTTAAAAATATAAAAATAATTATGTTAAAGGATTACAACTAAAATAAACTTATTCGGAGAGGAGAACACAAGTTTCAATCCCGGAAGCATACTTGTTGAGAGAATATGAAAACCCTTCTCTAAACCTTGAAAGGGAAACCCTTGTTATTACAAAAATAAATAAACTTATTGATCCACATATTTATTTTATATTTAATATATAAAATAATTATATTAAAGGTTTAAAATAATTATGCTTACTCCACAAGTTTAATTTAATTTTAAAAAATATAAATGATTATAAACATGCTTTGACAGCATCTAATTACAGAATATCATTTAAATTTGTTGAGAAATAATTTTTTGTTAAATCAGACTGAGGATGTTAAGATTAGAATACATAAACTTAAAGAGGGGATTAAGCTGATTGTACGATCAGTGAACATCATCCACCATTGTAAGTGAAGGCAATAGAGTCCATATAACTCATGTGAGAAGAGAGGAATTCTTACATGAATTGGGTGCATTACATTATCTATATGAACCCATCAATTTCATATCATTTGTCGGAGTCTGAGAAACCAATTAAAATACGATAACTCCTAAGCTGATTTGACACCTCCTAAATATTAGCTGACATATTAATAAAATTAAAAGATTTCACAAGATTCACTTTTTCATTACTTGTAAAATCTTAATTAAGGGATTTATTTTTGTTAAGAAAGATAAAAATACGAAATACATGAGCAGCCAACAAGGATTTAATGTAAGTTAAGTTGTTGTATTTTAACTAGTTAGACCATAAATGATATGACAAATCAAATTCACACAAGAATTTCTCACATTGGAGAGATATTTTCAAATGACATAAGTGGGGAAAGAGAAGAAAAATTAAACACGTAGGATTTAATGAGATCGATGTAGTGTGATTTTATTCGATAGTAGATGACCTGGTGCAACTGATTCATGTAAGAATTTTTCATGAGAAGAAATGAAGAACCAATTAAGCATTGAGAAAGAAAAGAAATCAATATTGACAACACCTTATTGTTGAAAGGGGAAAAATTGATGGCTAAAAGGTATATATGGCGAGTTTGATGGCCAAAAAATCTCATAGATTTGTGGAAAACCCAGTCATTTCAATTTATGATACAACTCATTGCTTATTGGCTTATCATATCTCTGGTGTATGATTTGTTGCCATCTGTGCTTTATTAAAAACAAAGCGGCAGAATTATACACATATAATTCTTCTGGACTTTTATGTTATTTATTATAGATAACTTTCTTATGTGATTTAAAACTTTACAATCCCCCAAACTAAACTAGTTTGTGTTTTGGATAAAGGGGGAAATTTCATTAAAGAATGAAATTACAATCGGCAAAGCGAAAACTATTATACTTATGTATATAATTTCCTTGCTAGCTAGTAACTTTGTTCTTTATATATTTGCACATATTTTAAAATTTAAGGAGCTTATACACCTATAACTCAGGGTTTGAGGGAATTATATTGACACTAATAATTTAAGAGGTATATAATTGGTGATTGGGGTTAGTTAAGATTTAAATGAAATATGCTGGCTTAGAATAAATTGACTGAGTCTACCAATTACATTGTGTCATCTGTCCGTATAAGATCATTCTAGAATACAATATCTATTCACAATATGAAATAAACAATAACATATTTATTTGTAACTCCCTCTTTTACTTTGAACCTTTTCCTTCTCCTTCTAATTTGATCCTGTGAGAAGTTGTTGTGATGGCGTTTGATTCGAGCAATTGTAACTCCAAGTTTGTCTCGAAGAAACCAGAATCTGGCATGATGCAATGGTTTGGTTAAGCAATCAGGTTAAGCAATCTGCTACTTGAAACTTTGTTGGAACATATTGAACTTTCAGCATCTTGGACAAAACTTGATCTCTCACAAAATGCACATATATTTCAATGTGTTTGGTCCTTGCATGATGAAGTGGATTTGAGGCAAGAGCTTGTACTAGTGTTATCACACCAAATAGTTGGTATGCATTTTAGTCTTAGATTTAATTCAGACAGCAAAGATTTGATACAATTGAGTTTTGAAGCTATATTTGCTAATGAGCGGTATTCTTATTCACAACTGGAGCGAAAGCCCACATTGCTTGCATCTTGGAGGACAAAGTGACTAGAGAGTTTCGAAGAAAAACAAAATAACCTTTAACATATCTTCTATCATCTGGGAAAGAGGCCCAATCTACATCAGAATATGCAACTATATCTAGAACACGTGAAGGTTTAATATGTATACTATAGTGTGTTGTCCCTTTAAGATATCTCGACACTCTCTTCACTGCTTTCCAATGTTTTGTGGCTAGTTGGGAGAGAAATTGACTCAGTTACCCTACACTGAAATTGATATATGGTCTTGTATTACAGAGATATTGCAAGGCTTCTATTGCACTTTGATATTCCAATGGATTTTCAAGTAATTCCCTAGAGTATGTTGACATGGACTTATAAGCAGCCATTGGTGGCTAGCATGGTGATGCATTACCCATGTGAAATCTATCTAACCGATCACAAATATATTTGCCTTGTGTCAAATATAAACCAGTGTTATCTCTATATGTCTTAATGCCAAGAAAATAATGAAGAGGACCAAGGTCCTTCAAAGAGAAAATATTGTGTAATCTTGCAGCAAATTATTTCAAACTATATGGATTGCTACCAGTAACAAGAATATTATCAATATAGATCAAAATCATTAAAACCTAATTTTTGTCTAAGTAGATAAATAGAGAAGTATCACTCTTAGAGTTTGTAAAACCTCAGGTTAATAGAACATTTCAAAGTCTATCAAACCAAGCTCTTGGTGTTTGCTTCTGTCCATAAAGGGCTTTGGAGAGCTTACAAACATAATCAGATTTGAAAGGATGAATAAAACCTTCTGGTTGCTCCATGAAGACAGGCTCAGACAAAAAACCATTCAAGAATGCATTGTTAATATCTAGTTGTTTTATCTCCTAGTTTAATGCAATAGCAATTATCAAAACAATTCGAATGGTGGAAGCTTTAATAACAGGACTAAAAGTCTCATAAAAGTCAATATCTTCAGTTTATTGAAAACCTTTAGCAACAAGTTTTTCTTTCCTTTGTGCTAAGGTTCCATCTGAATGAAATTTAGGCTTGAAGATCCATTTGTTACCAACCACTTTTTGCTTAGGAGACCGTGGAACAAGTGTCCAGGTTGAGTTTCTTTGAAGTGAAAAAAATTCTTCAAGCATAACTTGTTTACAAAGAGGCAAGTGTAGTGCTTCCTAGACCATTTTAGGGATACATTCAGAAACACGTGTCAATCCAACATATGGGATTTTAGGCTTGAAAATTCCATGTTTGCTTCTAGTTTCCATTGGGTGAGCGTTTGAGGCAGCTGCAACCCAATGATCAGATTGTGCACTTCCAGAATGAGGACAACCAGTGATAGTGAGATTATTAGCGAGGGATTTCATTTTAGTTACATACTCTCATTTTCATAGGACCTTTCTTGATCTACTAAAATTCATTCTTCAGGAAGTGATTTTGGATCTAGTATTTGTACCGACGAATTCAGTGATAGCCTTCTAGAGAGCATCTGAGGTCTTGCAATTTGTCATTTGAGAAACTATTGGCACAATCATTATACCGAACAACCAGCCAAGAAGGATTTGCTCTGTGACGCGCCATTCATCATGAATAGCGTTAGGGCAAACCTGCTCAACAGAGTTCAAAATGTTCTCTGGTGGTACGACGTTCGTGCCAAGGTCATGGCTGTCCAAGTGATGCTCGTGAATAATTGGCATAATCCTTGATTCCCAGTTGAGAAAGTTATCCCCGTCCAACTTGACGGGATTTGATTGATTCAGTGAGCTCAGTAGAGGAACAGGTCGAGTCATGACATATGGAGTCTGGTGGAAGACAGAGGAAGAGCTAGGGAAGGAATGGTACCCAGGGACTAGGATATGAGAAGGAAGGGAAAAAGTTGATGAGGACAACAAAGGCGATGACAAAGCGAAGTGAGAGGAGGAAAGGGGTGGGTAAGTGAAGTGATTTGAGGTGAAGAAAGGAGCCGATGAAAGAAAAGGAAGGAAATGGGAGTACGGGAAGGGCAGGGAGGAGGAAAATGTTGAGGGGCGAAGGAGACAAAAGACACAGTTGCAGGGAGTACAATGGTGACGTTGGAATCGTGAAGGAAGGATGATGAACAAATGAGTTGTGGGTGAATTTGAGTACTGGGGACATTAGGGTTAGGGATTTCAAATTGGGTGGTAGTGGGAATAGAAGAGTGTTGGTCATTGGGATTCCCAAAAAATGAGTCATTTCTGACCTTTTGGATCTGGTACCAAGTTAAGATTTAAATGAAATAGGTTGGCTCAGAATAAATTGACTTAGCCTATACCATTCGATTTATAGATGAGTTTACCAATTACATTGTGTCATCTGTAGGGGTGGGAACAGGCTAGACTTCACCTTTAACATGCCAGGCCTGTTTGGTTACAAAGTAGCTTGAGCCTGGCCTGTTACAACCCTTTTTTTCTAGCCTAAGCGTGGCCTATATACAGGCAAGACCAAGCCACAAGCCTTTTTTTTAAAGCTTTTTAAGTAGGCTAACAAGCCACAAACCTCACCACAAAACATGCCTACTTTAAACAGGCTAAAATATGCCAAACTACATAAATTAATACTAATGATCTAAAATATATCATAAAATATGAAACCAAATAAAACAACATAGCAATTTACAATTTTACCCTTCTAACAGGACTGTCTTACAGGGCTAAAAGTTTTATTATGAGGCCTAGGCCGGGTCTATTTATTTCTTTTTAAAAAAAACAGCCTTCACTTGGTTTTTTAGCCTAACAAGCCTGGCTCGACCAAGCTTGAACAGGCCCTTGACAGGCTGCCTAACATTTTTCCACCCCTAGTCATTTGTCCCCCTATAAGATCATTCTAGAATACAACATATATTTGCAATATGAAATAAAAAATCACAGATTTATTTCTAACTGGGTTTATCACTTTATCTACGTGGGGTTAAACTTTAGGCGGGTTACTTCAATTCTCAAGTTTGAGGTTGAGAGGGTCATTTGTGTATGATTCACTGACCAAAATTTGTATATAAAAGTTTGAAAGAATTATGTGTAATTTAGCTTAAAGAAAAGGTAAAAGTATACATTTAGTCCTATGACTTTATACAAAATTTCAGTTTAGTCTCTTATCCTTTAAAAGCATGATTTTCCACAAACTCTAATATCATTAATCACAAATGATGATTTTTTGTAACGATCACTACTATTTTGAAAATTAAACTTAACATATCAATATTTGAGAAGGTTTTTTTTTCAAAAAATTAAAATTTCAATATATATATATATATATATATTTTTGGTTAATGAAGCTAAGGCTAAACAAACTTAATAGACACCTTTTAAGATATCGAAATGAAATATTGGGTGAAATTAAAAGGTTAAATATGTATTTTTGCCAAAAACAAGTAATACCATCCAAAGCCTTCCCGGATTGCAACTGGGCTTAAAGTGGTTTAGGTTATGGGCCTACCTCAGACAAAATAATTTTATATGGGCCTCAACAATAATTTAGAAATGAAATAGGTTGGGCTTAAACTTCATTCACAACCCAGACTCTTTTGATTCATTGAATTAATTTTTTTAAAATTATTTATAATAATTATCATCTTATCTCCCACATAGTTAGCAAGGCATTGTTGCTGCTGTTATTATCATCTTATCCTTTGATTTTTTTTTAAAAAAAAACCATCTTATCTAAATATCAATAATCTATAATCGCCTTGGTTATGCTATCAATGGTGAATTCTATGGCCAACACAGTTCTAATATTTGCTAATTTTTAAAATCACGGTTTCAAAAATCCGTTTTTACAAAGCTAAGACAAAAATCTTCTATTATATTTACTTCATAAATCGTAAAATTTATTTTCCAAAACTAATCCAAACACATACTTAGAGTAATTCCATTGTGAACAATCAATTTTTTTTTCTTTCTTTTTTACCGAAATCTAAATTTAATGTCTTGGCATATGCCTTGAGCATTTAGGAATATTCCTTAAGCATTTGATGCATCCATTTAGGAATATGCCTTAAGTATTGTTTCTTCGTCACTTGAATGGTCGGTATTTTACTTTATAGGGAATGCGTACCGTATACTTTTATTCATGGTGGTGTCCTTTTCTAGACGTTTTTGCAACGCGAAGGAGAATAATTTGTGACCCAAAATATTTTTAATATGTGAATAATCAATTCAGTAATCATTTTCTACCCACATACATTCTTAATTGTTGTCAACATTTTATTAATTTACTATTTTGAACGCTGTTAATGGAGTAATTGAAATGGTTCCCCAAAATATTTTCTTCTTAAACAACACTTTTTATTTATTTATTTATTTTTTATTTATTTTTATGATGAGGAAAAGTTTAGGTGAGTTAAATCTGAGAGCCTATATTAGTGGGATTTAAAACCAACAATTTTATAGTTTATAAGTCAACTTTTTACTAAATTAACTAACTTTTATTGGCTAAAGATTTTTTTTTTAATGCAATATGTGAAATAAATAATAATTTGACATATTTATTTATTTTCACTGAAAATATATTGACTTTGAATAAGATTTATATGAAAAATTTAAAATTCAAAGAGTGAAAAAAATGAGCAAAGAGATAGCTAGACATAAGCATTATAATAATAGAATAAAAAGGCGTACTATTTATGAGTTATGCATAATGTTCGATTCTATGAATATAAATGTATAACTACCAAGGGTTAGTGTTGGATTGGTTTAGGATCTATGATTTTCTTCAGGTCAAGAGGTAGGGACCCGAGAGACAAGATAGTTCTATGATGTCTATGAGGAACACATCACTGAGAATATCAAGCGATCGATCTGTCTTCACATGAATGGCGTTTAGCCAAAAGGAGTGGGGTGTGTGCGCGAGTGTAACCATAAGATAAAGGGATATGAATTCGAGTTGTGCATCTGAGGGTAATCTTCTATTTATAGAGATTACCTAGGGTTTCGTCCGAAGGTTGGGCATTCGTCCTTTGATCATCATGCGGCTCCACGTCCAAAGCAAATGCCGCTCCACTATCGACATTTCTGCTCCACTACTGTCTTGTCGAGATTAACACCTTGATTAAAAGGCAATTAGCACTTCGTCTGCTTAAACCGGTCCTTTACCTAAGTGGGTCCTTATTGGGCCACGTTAGACCAGGGCCCAATATAGGAATCCGTAACAGTTGCCCCCAGCCCGGTAGTTCAGGTCTTTGAGCTGCCGGGATGTATTGATTGTTTGATGTGAAACGCGGACTTGGCCAAGATACTGTCAGCTTATCCGGGTTGTGCGAGGAGAAATAGGATCCTTTGCTTGTTCTTATAGTAATTTTTGCCGGAATAATTGGCCGGCTTATATTCCTGCATTTAATATCATGTAAGCGAATCGACATTAATGGAAAATGCTTGCTCTCCTCGCAAGTAATCCAGCTTGCTTCGTCCTTGTTGAACTCGAATATTCATCCGAGATTGATTTCTTGACTTCCGGTTTGCATTAATCCCGGTTATTGATAATCATGTTTTTGTGCTACACTCGTTGTCCACTCTATTGCCCCCTGATTTGAGTTTAGGTCCCCAAGCTTAGGGATGGATTAGTCATCTCTTTTTGAGCAACTTGGTTAATAGCCCGGTTTGCCCATTCGGCTTTGTTGCCTATCACCGATTTTTCGCATGTCCGGAGCTAAAGGGTCTGATTTTCCGACCTTTGACATGGCTCTAACTTGCCTTTGGTTCTTCACTCATTGGTTGTCCACTTTTATGAGGATTGAAGTGATGCTTGTAATTCATTTCTCATCCATTACTAGCTTTACAAATTCATGCAGTGCACTATCCTTGGTCTTCGAGGAACCGGGAAAGTCGGCTAAGTCCCTCATATCTTGCCCCCGGCCATGTAGACCGAGGTTTGGCCTTTGGTAGCCAAGTTACTGAACCCGTATGCGTCCAACCGGTATACCTTGCCCCTATCCTGGAATGTCCTGTAAACATAATGAAATACGAACGAGCTTAATTCTCTGTCTGTTCGTTTCCCTGCATTGCAACAGGTAACCGCCCTTTCCCATTAAAAAGCCACGTGTCTATGCCAGCCGTCTTCGATTTTCGTGCGCATTTAATGTCCATGTCCTTTTGCCTCGTACTCCTCCCCCGACTTTTCAAATCTGTAACGCTTATATGTATTCCTTCCTTGTCACTTTGTCTTCTACTCTGCCATTTCTCACGCGAATGACACTCAGTGCTTTTTCCTCACCAGGCTTCTAGTTCCTGATACTATTTCATTACTCTAGCATCTCTGCGGCCTCTCTGCGCCTTCTAGTTTGGACGCCTTCTTCCTTCAAATATCTAGCTTTCTAACTGTTCTGGGTAAGTATTTCAAATCTCTCTGGTTGGTTTAAATGTGTATAGGCTTCCAGCAACCCTCCCCCTTAATGTTTTCTTTTACTAAAATGTGACTGGTTGGATGATGGTGATGACCAATGGTAATTTCTCTCTAAACGAGAAATGTCGAGGAAACATGTCGAAATCCCCTTGCTTGGTCTGAATCATTCAAAAGCCTCTGGGCTTTTCTTCATCATGAATTCCATTGATTTTCTGGGTCATACTATCATACTTCTCGGTTTAGGTTATCATATTTCTGGGCTTCAAGTGTCCCAATCCATTTAGTTACCCTCCTAAGGTTCTTTCCTTCTTAATCCCGACTCTTTTTTCTAGGGGCTTATAGACATCAACAATCTTCCACCTTTTGACCCTTACAATAGCTCTCTCCCCAGCATAGATAAGGAAACGCTCAAATCTTTTCCTGATGGATGTGTAACTTGGTTTGGATCGATCCGCTTTTTGACGAAGAAAAGAAGGATGCCTTATTTCGCAAACCATGACAGCCTAGACCTGAGCCTTGGCCACAAAATCACGTGCCTTTGCTGTCTTATTCAGACCCTACTCTTTCTGAATCTTCAGTTGGTCCCTTTTTTATCCACGACCGGGTTTCTGTCCTTCCCGCCACTTCTATCCTGGCCCCACAATTTCAATTTTCTGATCTCATCTAAAGTAGTCCAGAGCCAAACTCGGGATTTTGGTGTAGAAACATCACAACGGCTATCCCAGCCCATATTGCATGAACTATTCTGACGCGTTGTACCATTTTCCGCCTAATGACTTTATTCCTTCAGGTATATTCTCTGTTTGCGACTTTAAAACTCTTACGTATAGGTATAAATGCGTGCATCTCCATTCCAAGTAAGAGGGTCAATGACTAAAGATAAAGGTTCTGTAGGCTCCTCCACATCTCCAACAGTCCCTGATCTATGGGTCGCCAAAGAGGTGTTAACTGCAAAGAACATCATGACCATCGAGGAGCTTCAGAGCGCCAGCCTTCACGGTAGGGAGAATTACTCTATCCGTTTACTCGCAGCAGACGAATCTGTATCTAATTGCCGAAATCCAGAGCGTGATACTTATTTCTTCTTTTTCTACCGGGATTGCATTTCTCGACTTGGGATCCGCTTTCCTTTTACCGAGTTTCAAATCAACCTCCTGAATCATTTGCACCTTGCTCCTTCTCAACTTCATCCTGCAGGCTAGGCTCTCGCCGTGGCCTTTAAGACATTCTGCCGGGTCAAAAGCTTGACTTGCACCATCCCTGTCTTTTTTTACTTCTTTGAGGTTCAACATGCCATGAAGGATGCTGATGAGGATGTTTCCCGACGAAAGGAATGGACCTTTATCCAGAGTATTTCCGATTGCCCTCTTTTTAAACCACTGACTCACCCATTTCAAAATTTTGAATCCGCCTTCTTTAAGGTAGTTGTCGAGGTCAAGAAACTTCCTTGGTTCCTTGAAGTTGCCAAGTCCGGGGCAGTGGAAGAAAAATTTTCTCTCTACTGAACCTATGATCACCATAAGCTTTCTTCTGCCGACTTCACATTTCATGCCGACCTGATGTCTGATGCTGAACTTAAGACAATAACCATTCTGGAGCATCATGTCATAGAGCACGGCCCCTTGAATCCAGTCGATCGGCTTTCCAGACCTCCACTCGTTATGCTACCACCAACAGGTACGATCTTCTGTTTTGTCATGTCGATACTTGTTTAAAGGTGATGACTAACCTTACGTTTTTGTCCGGCAGATATGACCGATGAGGAAACAGCTGATGAGGAGTTTCCCTCCTTCGCCCGGGCATTGGTTAAAACCAATTCTACTAAGCCCGAGGCAAAAAAGAGAATCGCACAAGCATTTACTGCCCCTACTCGTGAAGAGGATGGCCATGTTATTTCGGCCAAGAAAATGAGAGTCACTCCCTCCTCTTCTCAACGATCAAAAGCTTTTATTGTTCCAAAGACGACTCCCATCCCAGTGGCCTCTATTCCGGCTTTCATAAGTCTTCCTCCGCCCCTGCAATCAAACTTGGGAATTCCCCCGGGGCTGCCTGGAGTCAGAATATCCCTCCTAAACTAAGTCGGGCTATTTGTCCTCCGTGACGCTTTTTTGAGCCTACAAAGTATGGGGATGTCGAGATCCAAAAAATCAAGGACCTCGAACTGGGCTCCCTTCAATTTTTCGGGTTAGCTCAGACCTTGATTGCTGTGAATGCATGATACGCCTCTCAAGAAGTCGAGTTCCAAAAGATGAAATCTGAGGTAGAAAATCACCAAGCCTTGATTAAAGCTGTTAAGTCGGACGTCTTGGATCAAGTGAAGGTTGCTGAGGCAACCATGAGGACGATGCAGGCTGAAGCCAAGAAAACAAAGTCTGATTTGGAGATGGCGGTTCATCACCTAAATCATACCAGGAAGTCCATGCTAGGGATAAGTCCTCTATCGCAGCTTTTCTAAAGAAGCAAGACGAGCTCCAAGGTCACCTGAGCCGCTGCCAGTCGTCATTGGATGCTACTAACGCCACTATTAAAGAAAAGGACGCAGAAATAGTGAAGTGTGTTGAGCAGTCTTTCAACAATACTCTCGCTCAGATTCGCCTTCTAAATCCCCGCATTAATTTCAACACGACCGGAATGGATCCCCTGTCTGAGGTTCGGGGGGTAGACTTATTCCTCTCTTTCCTTCTTCCGAGGTCGCTACTGGAAGTCACTTGGAAGGGAATCAAAGGATTGAGGAAGGTGCAGAGGTTCATCCTGACCCTCATAGTATTTAGGGTGCTCAGGGTCCCTGATTTTACATTTTATTCCTAGGTTTCTCAACCTTAATGACTTTTGTAACCAAGTTATTAAAAATCATTAGTTATTCGACATACATCACTTGTCAATTCTGAGGAATTCCTTTTGCCTTTCGACGTAAAGTTGTTTAATTTATTTATGCCTCTTTTTACTTTGAATATCCTTCTGAGTCCGGTCTTTAAATTATTGTCGCCACATTTGGCGGGGTTGAGATTCTCTTCTAAATTCGAGGACTTGGCCGAGATTACCAATTCGTTGTGCACAATGTGGGTGGGATCACCCATGGGCAAAAGCTACCCGCCTAAGTGACTTACCGTAAATTAATCAGGAGCAAAAAGCCATTCATCACACATTTAGGTTTAATATCGTAACCAAACTCAAAATGGTCCGGCTTGATCAGAGTCGTTGTGATAACTAACTTGCTGCTACCTTAGTTTAGACATGTCATAGCCACAGCGGGCTTCAATAGTTACACCGTGCTTCAAAGAACCACGCACTAACCATAATGTGGGCGTTATTGTAACATCCTAATTTTTGGGATTTGGACTTTTGAAATATTGTATGAGAATTTATTATGGAAATATGGCCCAAAATAATTATAGAAATGATAATTGGAAAATTTGGAATTTAATTTCCTTATAATAATTAATTATATTTAATAGTAAAATTATGAAAATAATTTCAAGAGGTGAAATTTTGGAGTGAAGTCCATTTAATCATGTAATCCATAAGCCCAAAATATTTAATTACATCCAACCCATTTATTCATGATTCAACTCCTTCAATTCATTTTACTTTCAGCCCAACACGTAGAGATATACCTGGACCCCTTTAATAGTTATTAACCCATATATTTATTTAAGAACCCAACCCATTATTCCTTTCTCCACCCAACTCGTGCCAGTTAATTAGGATAGCCTCCCATTTCTTTAATCTATGTACAGCTGCAACACGTAAGGAAAACATGGAGGTAGATTGAACATGCAAGTGATCAGCAACTATTCACGCAAAGCAAACTCTGGCCATACCTCTCGAGCTCCACAACTCAGCTACCATGTATCTTGAGCCCAACAACAGTAGCACCATATCCTCTGCTCCTTTTTATTTTCAACGTGGTAGCAACACCATGCTTCACCGAGGGTCTTAAACTCTGCAACTATATATTGCTTTACCTTGGTGCTCATTCATTCCCATCACCACCTTTCCTCACCCTCCATTATATTAGTTCAGCCCCTTCACTAAACACACAGGTGAGAGTGAGAAAGTGAAGAAAAAAAAACTAGTTCATCCTCTGCTCAACATTTCCAAAACAGAGGTGTTTAGCGTCGGTGAATCTCACAAGCCAGGAACTAAAAGTAAGTCATCGGGTCTTTTCATTATCGTATCCCAAAGGAACATGTTTTAGCCGATATCTCGCTCACGCGTTCTTTTTGGTGGCACCGTGTCTCAAGGAAACACGTCTGTTTTCTTTAAGGCACGTTTTAACCATTTAAGGGGAATTATCTATCCCTGAGGAGTATGTTTTGATTTTGGAACATCTTCGTTCGGGAGCCATAGTTTCGAGGAAATCATAAAATTTCATTAATTGAAGTCGGGCATTTACCATGCTTACAGATTCGAGGAAAAAAAGACAAAATATCAATACGCCCGAAACTAACACCGTCTAATAATTACTTAATTGTACTTGAAGTCTACCTCCGGGTATTCTTCGTTGTCTTTTCCCGACTTCTTCCTCTCTCCTGACTTTCTTTTTCCTTGAGGGGGGCTCTGCTCCCTACTTAGCTCTTTGCGTTTACTCTTCAACCCCAAGGCTTCCACCACGTATTGCCGCAGCTTTCCTCCTCGTACAAGTTTTTCTATTACGTCAGGCAGGTGATACACTCGTCTGTAGTGTGTCCTGGGCCATCATGGAATTCACAAAAACGAGATTGGTTTGCCCCAGATCGACTGTAGGAAGGCTGGGGTCGCTCTATTTTTTTCATCTCCGTCTGGGCCACCTCTCTCCAGACTCATGACCGGGATACATTAAGCGGAGTGTAACTTTCATATGGCCCTTGGGCCTCCTTTTTCCACTCGATACCTATTGTCCGGCGCTCTCCCATTGTACTCCCGCCTGTGACTATTGTGCTCCTATTTTCCCTTAGTAGACTTGCCACCTTTCTCCCTTTCCTTGGCTGGCGGACTCTTCCTCCCGTACCTCACTGTAATACTTGATAATTCCATTTGCTCTAAATCCAAGTACTCCGTAGATCGGTATGTGAAGTCAGTCAGGGTATGGGGACACTGTTTCATGATGAACTTTTTTAAGCGGGACGAACTGTCCAAGCCAGCAATGGCACAGTGTAGATGCACGTCTTCCTTCAATCCCGGCACCTGCAAGGCCATGTCTTTAAAACGCTCCAAATATTTCTACAGAGTTTCATTAGGCGCCTGCTTGACTTGGCCAAGCTGAAACTCGGTCATTGGCTGCCTCTGACTGGTAGCAAAGTTCAACAGGAATTTCCTCTCAAAATCTTCCATTTCATGAATGGAGTTCAATGGCAGGGAATTAAACCAAATTTGGGCTGGTCCGCGAAGAGTTCCAACAAACAAACGAGGCACGACAAGTCCTTCAAATCCCTTTACCATAACCTGCATTTTAAAATTAGTGACATGATCCTGCGGATCCTGGCTTCCATCATATCTCGGCAGGTCCTTTGAATCTAAACCCTTCGGATATGCCGCTGTCATGATCTCCTCGGAAAATATACTTGGGATTTTAACAACGTTGCTCCTTCTAGAGTGCGCTCCCGGTTTGTCCTGAGCCAGAGGTGCTACCTCGGTCCTTCCACCTTCCTGATTCTTACGTGGTTACTCCGCCGTTGCTCGCTTCAAGTGCGTTGTTTGAGTCCCCTGGCCTCGATCTTGATTTTGCTTATCATCATTCGCCTGCGTAGTGGTGGTTATACTAACCCGACTAGGGTTGCTCGTATCTCGGCCAACATATTGAGGGGAATTTTCACGCTGCCTGAGGCGCTCCCTTAACAGCTGTATCCTTCGGGACTTTGCTAAGTCTTCTTCCTGGTGGTTTGATCGAGGTACCTCAATATGAGCCGACGTTGCTCCGTTAACCCAGTTTGGTCCGACAACACTTTTGCCCTTATCTCGGACAAGGACAAAACCTTGATTCGGTCCAACGATATCTTAGCTTGTGCTATGCTCTGGATTTTCGGTATGCTCATTCAACAATGTTGCATCCTTTGCTTTTCCTCTTGCCTCTAGAGGGCATTACGTTGGTTAATGTTTTCTTGTGCCCGAATATCTGCCTGTCTCTAGAGTTGTCGCTGAGTCTCCATCTCCTCCATTCGTTGTAACATTGAGTCCATTATGTTGTTCAGACGACGGATATCGTTGTTTTCCATCGGAAACTCTAGAAGAGGATCTTGTGGCTGGACTCCCGGCCGATCTGCCTGCCTAGGGACTGGAGAGGTTCCAATATCCTCGGCTTCTACCTCAGTTTCCCTAGTAACGTGGTCATGATCCGGGATAATTGAGTCAGCGAACTGGGTTATCTGTTCCTGAAGTAGTTGCCGCTGAGATCGCTCTTCCGGCATCTGATCTTGCCGAGCTGTCATAGCGCGACTTCTAGTACTCGCGGCCATTTGAAATAGGTATCCGTGGCCTTTCGTGGTTTGGGAATCGAAATCTACAGATCCCCACGGTCAGCGCCAATGTTCAATTCTATGAACATAAATGTCTAACCACCAAGGGTTAGTGTTGGATTGGTTTAGGATCTATGATTTTCTCCAGGTCAAGAGGTAGGGACCCCGGAGACAAGATAGTTCTATGATGTCTGTAAGGAAGACACCATAGAATATCAAGCGATCACTGTGCTACACAAGAATGGCGTTCAGCCAAGAGGAGTGGGGTGTGTGCGCAGTGTAACTATAAGATAAAGGGATATGAATTCGAGTTGTGCACCTGAGGGTAATCTCCTATTTATAGAGATTACCTAGGGTTTCCTCCTGAAGGTTGGGCATTCATCCTTTGATCATCATGCAACTCCACGTCCAGCAAATGCCTACTCCACTATTTGACATTTCCTGCTCCACTACCTATACTGCCGAGATTAACACCTTGATTAAAAGGCAATTAGCACTTCGTCTGCTTAAACCGGTCCTTTACCTAAGTGAGTCCTTATTGGGCCACGTTAGACCAGGACCCAATATAAGAATTCGTAACACATAACATTTTTGTTATATATAGAATGAGTTATGTACCCCTAATAATGTAACAAAAGTGATAATAGTAACAACAACAACAACAACAAAAATTTATACATTAGGTCTTGTGGTCCAAATGATGTGAAATACTTTACTTACGGTTTTTAAAGTGTAGACTTGTAAGTTCAAACTATGTGGACAATATAACGAGTGCGTAAGTTTTGAACAAAAAATAAATACCATTACACTGGAGGATCATATTTGCCCCTTCACTTCAGAATATATGTCACTTTAATTAATTCATGGGAAACAAGAACTGATAATTGACTCATAAAATATGTCATAAATTGATTTTTTTTTTTCATTTCTACCCTCATTAAAAATTGTGTTTGAAAATTTAATTAGTGAGCAAAAGTGGAAATGAGCTTTAATTACAAGGATAAAACTAAAAAATAAGCATTAATTTCTTAGATGCACTTATATTTTGGATGAAACTATTCTTTGAGAAGTGTCTTATATTATGAACAGGAGGGATTACTTGTTTTCAGGGGTGGAACTAGGGGGTTGAGGGTTGGCCGCCGCCCCCTACAATTTGAAGGCAAAAAATATTATATGTAAAAAAGGCACTGTGAGTGGAACACCGAGCGACAATAGAAGCTTTGAGATGCCGACGTCTCCGATATTGTGACAGTCAATGGAAGACAGAGACACCAAGACAGTGACGGGGTAATAGTTTGTTGGCGAATCTGCTCCAAATTTTTTTTTTTCACTTTTTAATTGTTGATTGGAAATTTTGGTCCCCTCAATTGTTATTTGTGCTAGACGCTCCTCGGGTAATAGTTGGTTGGCAAATCTGCACCTTGACCCTTTATTATATTATTTGCCTAAAAAATTTTGAACCGTGTGTGAGTGGGTAAACAAAGTTTACTAATATGCCACATGCGTAAAGAGGAAGGCAACTGATTATGGAAGAGGAACATCAAGCTAGAGTTACTCATTAGAGTTCTCATTACAATTCCAGTGTGTTTAAAATGTTTCAACCTATATGTGAAGTTCTTGACAATATTTCTGATGAAGAAAAGACAACATCACGTCGTGGAGATGTAGATAATTCATACTCATCATTGACATCTTTTGATTTTGTTATCATATTGCACCTTATGAAAGAAATTATAAGTATTATTGAAGTCATTTGTCAAGCTTTTCAATGAGAGTTTTAAGATATTTCAAATGCTTTATATATGGTTTCAACTACAAAAGAGTTACGTCAGCAATTAAGAGAGGCATGTTGGGATGCTTTCTTGGTTCATGTTCAAGAATTTTGTATAAAACATGACATTAATATTCTAGATATGCGTGCAAAATATATTGGAAGGAGAGTAGAGACGGACACAATGGGGGGCTGGGGTCCCCCGGGTAATTTTTTATATAAAGAATATAATAAATATATAAGGCCTTTTGGGTACTAATTTCCTCCAAGTTCCATTATATTGGCTACTAGTGTCCTACGAGTTCCGATTGCTTTCATATGGATTAAAAAAAAAATAAAGAATATAATAATAAAGAGATGAGGCCCACAACCTTTAATATATCCTCAATCCTTCTTGTTTTTGCATTTCAAAATCCCCTTCGTCTCTTCCGAGCGACTCATTTTTTTTTTTTTTTCAACGGCTTTTAACAAATTTTGAGAATAATAAGATACTCAAAAGCACTTATTTTCATTAAATTTCTTTCATGAAATTTATTATTACATGATTTTATAGGAACATTTTTATAATAATTATAAAAGTGTTCTTATACTTAGGACCGATTAGAGAATATTTTATGATTTTATCTTTTTGATACTACTTTTATATTGATTAGAGAATATTTTGACAAGAGAAAAGTTTTGATTACATACATTGAAAAATAAATTGTTTTGAGTTGTTTAATAATATGAAAACACGTAGAGTAAGAGTCAAGTGAAATAATATTAATTTATGTAAAGATTTCTTTTAATTTTTATATATTAGGTTGTATCGTATTTAAATTACTTTTATTTATGATTATCATTTTTTATTTTCGGCCCTCATCGGTAAAATTCTTGGATCCGCCATTGAAGGAGATGTCATACTCAAAATGAAAAATGTGATTTTCTTATTTGAAAATTTTATAGGTAAATATATTTTGTGTTATATATAATTGATTATCAATGCAAGAATTAAATAGCAGGTTTAATGATAATATTATTGAATTACTTTCTTTGAGCATTATTTTAGATCCAAGAAACATGTACAAGTTATTTAATAGTGATGATATTTGTAAACTTGTTGATAAATTTTATTATAGAGATTTCATGGAAAAATTGCATTTGAGATGAAATTATAACATTTTGAACTTGACATTCTTAAACATCCAAATTTAATTAATTTATTAACTACATCTGAATTATATCAAGAACTAACAATTTTTTTGTTTATTAAATTTGTATTCTATTTTAAATACTTTTACTTATAATATAATATTTTTTATTTTCACTCCCCATCATTAAAATTTCTAGGTGTTTTATTTTAAAGGCCATTAATTTGCATTGGATGATGGCCTTCACCACTCGCATTTCAAATTTAAAGACATTTCTAGCATTAAAAGAATCCAATGGAACGTATTGCCACAAATTTTGCTCCTAAGAATCAAGTAATTAATACTTCAAATCCATATGAATATTAATTTCGTTTCTTTTAAGGAAAATTATAATAAAGACCTAAGAAAAAATAATATTTATTAAGAAGGATTAAAAATTATAATTATTTTGAAGACTAGAAATTAAAATTTTAAACCAAAAAATTACATTGCACATAGCTAGATCTCCTATATTCTCTCTAACTAAATCTAAATCTGGAGTGATTGATAGATAATGACAAACAGAAACTAATTCAAATAACCCCGTTCTTTTTTGATTGCATAAAGAGCAAAAAACAGTTGAAGACCCATGTATCACCATTATGTGTGGAATAAAAATCTGTTTTATGTAGTGAAAACCCAATGTAACAGTGAGGCTATTATGGAAAAATGAAGCTTGAAGCAATTCTTAGACATCTGTAGCAAATGATAGGCACAAGTAGAAGGAATAGGAAAGTAAGTGAATCAACCTCGTCCAGACGGATCAGCCAGATTTCAGTACACTTGACATTTCAGAAAACTATGGAAAAGCATTGCTAGCTATCTGTCTACGATATTCCTGCCACTTTATTGGAAGGGGAAGATGAATTGAGAGCGGGAACTCCTTGTTTTGGGTTCTAAGTTGCGGGAGTTGAAATATATTTTGATTTTATAGTTTAATATGAAATGTATTAAACATTTTCTCAATCTCAAAACAATTTTTATCTTTTTAATTATATTTTACCTTTTGCTTTAATTTATGTTTAAAGTTGGAAAAATTAAATCATATTATGTGAAGAGAAATAAAGTTGGCAAAATTAATCCACAGATTCAATCCCTTGATGATGATATAAGGACGTGAGGGAATATTTACGCTAACAAAAATTTAATCACAAATTCAATCACTTGATTGATGAGGACGACAAATTCAACCCGATGATGAATATGGAGGTGATACTTTGAAGAAACTGGAAGGGTGAAGGATCCATTGATTGGCTGCATTTTTATTTGTTATTTGTCATCAATAACTCTAGAATCGATTTAAGGAATATCCAAATGACGAAGGAAAATTTAGTATTTTTATTTTAGGGTAAAGGAAGAAATAGTTAGGAAATCGTTTTGGATTAATGTGTTTTAATTTTAGCATTTCATTATTTTAATATTTTAATTTATAGTTTCCTGAAGATAACTTAAAATAATTATCTATTTTAATACTTTTTTTAATAAATAATTATTTTTTTTAGATTCTTCTTAATAAATAATATTTTTCCTTTCTTTTTATAATTTTTTTTGTCTTTTTTTCTTTTTGTTTTTTTTTTTTTTTAAAAAAAAATTGATTTAAATATATTTTAAATCTAAATAATTGAAATTCAATCTATTAACATTCATAATTTATCAACTTAATAAAAAAAATTATATAAAATTAATATATAAAGCTTTTTTGAGCTTTTTTGATAAAATAAGAAAGTTAGCCTAAGCTTAACAATTTTGTAAGTCAAAAAGTAGAAACATAAACTTTTTGTGTAAATTGGATAGTTTAACCGAGTTTATAAAGCCACCGAAATTTTTTGAATTTGATAACAAATATTATTCAATGTATCATTATATATTCTATGAGGGTTATTATAGTTATTACATTAGTTTTCAATGTGAACAGATTGTGATATATATACAGCTCACTAAAGCACAACAACGGTATTCTCTCGTTCACACAGTTCACACTGCCCTTCTTTGCTTCGTTGGTATTAATTATTATTACTCTATAAAATCTCACACGGATAATTATCAACCTCTGTTTGAATTTCAAGAGAAACACAGATTATGGAGTTCTGCAGAATCCACTTAGTGGCCATAATCTCACTGCTGGTGCTTCTGTTTCCAAGCACCACCATAGCCTGGGGAGAAGATGGCCACGCCATTGTCTGTAAGATCGCTCAGGTACGTACCTAATTCTCTGTATCAAAATCGAATTTGTTAGATATCTTGTGTGTGTATTGTGTTATGTATCTGGGGTTCTTGACTTGTCTCCTACTTTTTTTGAACAGCCTCGGCTGAACAAGGCGGCAGCGGAGGCCGTGAAGAAGCTGCTGCCTAAATCAGCAGGAAATGATTTGGCGAGTGTGTGTTCATGGGCAGATCATGTTAAGTTCATATTTCCCTGGTCATCTGCCTTGCATTACATTGATACTCCTGATGACCTTTGCAATTACCAGTACAACAGTAAGATCCTTTTGCTATTTCTTCTTGTCTTGTACACTTCGGTCCTAAATATAGGAGCTAGGCTAGAGGTTTATTTTGATTGTAAATATAAGATCTAAATCAACTTTGTCTCTCAAATTTAAAATCCCCCCATGGTATCCCTATTCATATCACATGTTAAGGGAATTTTCATGATTAAAAAGGGTATTTCAAGAATGTCATGAACATTTGTTACAAATAACATACCTATCCGCAAATGAGTTATTTAACTCTTACGGTAAGGACCGGATATTAGCTTTTGAGTTTTGACCAAAACTTTGTTAATGATTGATATTTGTGGGTTTCTAATTTGAGTGAGAGTAATTAGTGTCATCTGGTGTAGTATTGACCCAATTGCCTTGTGACCATTTATTAAGGGGATTGCAAGGATGAGGATGGACTCAGGGGAAGATGTGTTGCAGGAGCCATTAACAATTACACCAACCAGCTCCTCAGCTATGGCAGCAATTCTGATTCAAAATGTGACCCCTGATTCAAACTCTGAATTTAAACTATCATATCATATCATATCAGTGAACTTGAATTTAAACACCTCCAAGTATTTACAACTTTTTTCCTATTCTCTATTCGCTAACCAAATTTCTGTATCATTATATCAGATAACCTCACCCAGGCACTTCTATTCCTTTCTCATTTCGTGGGAGATATACATCAGGTATCTATATCTATATACATAATATATCGACAAAATGCGATCTCTGAACTGATCATCAGCCATATCCTTTATATCTGAATTAGCAGCAATTTGATTTTGCTTCATTTGCAGCCTCTCCATGTGGGCTTTACTTCAGACCGGGGTGGCAATACAATTGATGTTCACTGGTTCACCAGAAAGACTAATCTTCACCATGTCAGTTCATTTCTTAGTAGTTCATTGACAGTTACATAAGTGATACTGAAGAATAGAGTTTATAGTTACGCAGTTTTACTCATATGAACTTATAATTAATACCTTGCACCAATGGAATAATCCCATATAGGTTTGGGATGATAACATAATAGAGACAGCAGAACAGAGATTCTACGACTCTAACATCGACGGCTTCTTTGATGCAATTCAACAGAATATTACGGTATTTTTGAAGTGGATTTTGCTGTTATTCACTCAAATAAATAAAAAAAAAAGCAAGAAATTTTGATATTAACCAAGTTTTTTGCCCCCTTGAACAGGAGGAATGGTCTGATCAAGCAGGAGATTGGGAGACCTGTGATGGTAGCAAGACCACATGCCCAAACATGTACGTTCAACTAGACTTCATCTATTAATATATCTATCTATTTTGATTTTAATGTCTCATTGTTTTTTCTGTTAAGATATGCGTCTGAAGGAATCAAAGCAGCGTGCGAGTGGGCATACAAGGATGTCTCTGAAAATTCAGTACTCGGAGGTAAAGCCATGAGAGGTTTTGAATGTTCAAAAAGTTGCTGTCATAAAGTTCTTTCCCCTTTCTTTCTTTAACCCTTGCATGAAATCTTAAAAACTCTGCAGATGATTACTTCTCATCTCGTTTGCCAACTGTAAATCTGAGGTTAGCTCAAGCAGGAGTTCGTTTGGCAGCCACATTAAATCGTATTTTCAGGTGAAACATCATTTGCTGTAATCTATTACATTACTATGAAGGGTTTCCTGTGTACGTATGCATGTTTTACGTCTATACTATTACTATTCCCGTGCTTGACTGTCTGTCTTTGATTCCTTAGGAGTAGCAAACCAGTATAATTAACAGATTCAGATTTCTTACACTCCTAAGATCAAATCATATGACACATTGATACTACAAAATAGAAGCCTTATATTTATTGTGCTCTGTCAGCAACCAAATCTTAAAGGCACCAACTTTACGAGTATAGTTGCTTATATTTTGTATAACGGCCCCGTGCCAACTCAAACTAGTCTCGAAGGCACTTGTTTCGTATGACAATATGAAGCTCACAAGTCAATATTTGGATTGAAGTTTTTTAATTTTTGAGAGCGGGCAATTCAAACCTGTTCTAGTGTTGTCTTCGTTTTTAATAATAAGTAGATTCTTCATCATGTATTTCTTGCAGCTACGGAATATCATTAGAAGCCAAATAACTGAACAACAGATACATTTGAGTTAAAAGTTGACTTGGACATACAAACAGTTTATCAGAAAGAATTAATTCACGCTACGGTCAACTGAGTACAACATGCACAAGCAAGGTCTGCACAATTTTCCCCGTCTAATTCATAAAGAAAGCAATTGATACAAAGTAGTCACAGTCACTACTTCATGAAGCTTTGTTCTTCACAACGATGACAGGACACTTGGCATGCTGAACACAATAGCTGCTAACACTTCCCAGAAACGCCCTGTTCCAACAATTTATCATCATCATTATTTTGCACCTCAAGATAGAATAATACTCTTCCAGACATATTTATTTAATTTGATTAGATTAAGAAAGTTAGTTGAGTTAGTTAATATGACATATATTTTCTAAAATACCCTAGCTATCTCCCTTAATCCCCTCATTCCCCCTTCTCCTTGATTATTGTTAAAGATCATCAATATGGTTAAATTAGGAAAAGATTATAAAATATGAAAATTATGTTTTATATTTAGGATCAAGATCAACCCTCCAAGTATGTCTTTTATTAAGAACCGGAGGAGTAACTAGCTTCCTACATGGGAATAGAGGCTCAAGTTGAATCATATTAGCCACAATAATATTTCTGGAAGATTCTCTCTTGCGTGTATGATTGCTCTTCATAGGCAGAAGATTTAAGCATAGAATACTCATTGAAGATATGACACATCCTCCTCAACCATTTTACTAGCAACCTGAAGAATGTTAGAAGAATTTCTCTAAATTTAAGTTCTCTTTGTGCATAAATTACTATAAATGTAGTTAATTATGCGATTGGTTGACAAAAAACAAAATGAGAGAACCTCCATAGGGCTCCGCGGCCATTGCAGCCAAGCACAAGTAATTGGACCTTTAGTTTCTCCACTGCTTCACATATTGCTTCTTTAGGATTCCCAGTTTCAGTGAGTGTCTCTGCATCAATCTAAAAAGAACAAGACATGTGAGATCCTATGCTCATATACACTGCACACAGATGGTTTTGCTCTTCTTTATTAAAAGGCATATTCAACACAGTTCATGAGTTGAATGTTACTCCCTAAATATATACCTTGTCCAGAATATAGCCAGCCTGACACCCACACACGTTGAACATCATTCTTGGAGAAATTAATTAAGCATCCACAAGAATCAGATGCACAATAACTATTTTTCATTTTCGAGTCCAAATATGAAGTTTACAACCTACAAATGGTGGAAAGTGGAAACCAACATGTTGAAGAGCACGTCTTTAGAAGAACCACAGTCCAAAAGTGAGCAGGCTGAGTTGGAGAACCTTAGGCCAAGGTCTTCATTTAAGGTAACCCTCTCGATATGGGACTTATGACAATATTATAACTAGCACAAGTCCTTAAGAGAATTACACATCAAAAGCTAGCTAACTGTTGAAGTTAAGGAATCCAAAGCCTTATTAGGCCCCTTTTAAGGTAACCCTTCCGATTTGAGAATCATGACACAAGAATGATTTTAGAAAAAGAGGTGACAAGCTCCAAGCATACCCCATGTTGAGCACAGATTTGCTTAGCTTTCTGCAACAAAGCTAAAGTGAGGTTCTTTTGGTTATCCCGCAAGGACTGGATCAACTTGGGAGCTGCAAAATAAAGGCAAAAAAAAGGTAAGAAAGAAGGCTCTAAAATCTAAATTTCTGAATAATGATGATGTTTGTATTTGTAAATTGAAGGAGAGAGAAGCATGTACAGGCAGCACCACAGGAGGAAGCATAAGCATAACCATAACTAAAATGGTCAACGGGTTGAGCAGAGAAGATGATGAGCTCAGAACCAGAAAGTGTATGAGAGAGATTTTGCAGAGCCCAGTCCAAAGCGTACCTGCTGCATTCACTCTCATCAATACCAACCATCACCTTCGTCTTATCTCTCCCTCCTTCTTCCATCTCTCTTTATCTCACAGTTTCTCGCTGCACAGAGTAGGATGAGATATGGTTCTCGCATCCACCATTCTTAGTTTCCTCTCTGATTCAATGCCACGACAACTTTTCAAGTGCTACTTTGTTTGTTTATGAATCACGGGTCTTTACTCATTATTTTCCTCTCGTAAGCCAATGCCACGACAACTTTTTAAGTACCACTTTGTTTCTTAGTATCAAACATTCCTGCTCTCATATTACATTTTTTGGATATGAATTTAACTATCGCCTAAATCTTGCAGGGAAGTTCAAGTAAGAAGTTCAGCTGACTCAAAAGCGGTAAATTATCAAACAGTTCTTGGTGTTTCGTATCCTTCGAGTCAGACGATTTTCTCATAAATTGTACTGTATATTAAAAGCAAAATGATATAGATAGTGTCCAGACTAAAAGGACAAAGAACATTGTTTAGAAGATTATCAAAGAGGGAGAGGGGACCCTGGAAAGATGAAACACTTGAAAAGTTTTGTAACAAAAAACTTAATATCTTGATAAATAATATTATCTTGCCAATCCAAAACAGTCCTGCCCTGCCTAGAAGATCCCTTCGACAATGAATCCGAAACAGTCCTGCACTAAGCCACAGAAGAGGAAAAGAATCTATAGATGAAGATGTTTTCCTCCAGCAGAAGCGGGATCACGTTTTACTCGAAGAGCAGGGGATTATTATTACTTCTCGAAATTGTCACTGAATTTTGTATACTTTTTAACTGAAGAAATGCAAGTAGGTCAAAACCAAATATCATAGTAGAGCTAGGAGAAGCGATAAGCCATGAGAAGTTGCCCGCATATATAGCCATGGAAACCACAAAATGAAGATTCATTCATATATAAATAAACAAGCCTTAAACAAAGGCTTGATAAAAATCAAAAGTAAGCTCTGTTGTATTTGTTCTTCAAGTGGGGAACACAATCACTTTGAAACAACATCAAATACTTACATTAATCAACAGCTAAAAAGCACCTCTTTTGAGTTCGATCATTACAGGTTCAAAAATTTCTAAACTGCAACTTCTCCCTTCTTCACTTCAATCATCTTGGGTCTCATGACAGAATAACCAGAATAGTGGACAAGGATCACCTATAACACTTAAAAACTCTAATTCTTCCACCATTTTTATAAGTAAAAGACTATGACAACTAATGAGGACTTGAGAATTTAGAAAAACAGACACAAATGAAAAAGGAAAAGCACATTTCTTGTTCTCTTCAAATTTCTATTTCAATCCATGGATTGGCACTGGCAAACTTCATACATATGCATCAATAAATCTAAAATAATTCAGATATATTTGGTTTGCATCAATAAATTTTTTCAAAACCTAAAATATTGTATCAGAGAGCATCTCATTCTCTTCCCAATTCCCAGGAGGAATTGAAGGGATGCATATCACTAATTATCTTCCTGAATATTCTCATAGTCAAAAAGCTGCTTCCATTAATATTCTTTTTGGAAGCATAATTAATTTACGAGTCCTGGTTTCGAATAAACTGCACAAATTTAGACTTCATCTCTGCTGGAATACGAACAGGACGGTAATTTTTGTCAAGCCACACAGCAGTACACTTGGCTTCCAAAATAGGCTGCCATCAAATTCACAAAAATATCAAGAGAAATTATCAATAATGCGGAGAAAGATTAAAGTACAAGTGACAGAGATGAACCTCTAGGCTTGGCAGCTTATAGATGAAATGATCAAAGTAAAATCGAGCAGCTGAAGAATCCGAAATTCTAACCCTCACAATAAATTTATCTCCACTCTGGTTGCACGTTCTTAGAATGAAATCAAATATTAGTAAATAGAAAAAGTGATGCCTGAAAAGTTGAAACAGAGTATTAAAGACTTACTCTTAGAGGAGCAAGGTATTTGAATGACAATTCCGACAGTGCCAATGCTTCACCGCTACGGGCCACAGCATCAGCATTAATACCAATGTTTTCCAAGAGTTCATGGCGACCTAATCAGCAAATTGATGGAAAAGGAATCAATTTATGGATGTAAGTTAGGAAGTAAGATTTACAGTTTTTATCAGCGAAAATCAGAATGAATCTAGAACCGTAAATAATAACATCATGCATAGCCTTTGGCCATGCGATAAGTTATCAACAACCACACAGACAACAACATGGTCTTCAAAAAGTAAGATATATTATTTATTTTACTTTTCTAGTAAAGTAGTGAATCAAATATAAACTATTTCCTGGTATAACCCATGTTAAACGATAATAATTCAGTAAGAGAAGAAGCAGTTCCATGTGCTGTGAACTGAAATACATAAAACCTCATGAAGTCTCACCATGTTGGCAATAACTGGCATAAACTGCATTGTTGACCACTCCATACTGGTCCAGTTCATAATCACGGACTTTAAATTCAACATCAAAGAACCCACTCATTCTGAAAAATTACAAGCAAGTGTATGAGGAAAGTCTGAATAGTATATTAGAGTATACATATGACCACAAGCTTGTGAGAAGAAAATAATGTGAGATTCAAAAATTGAGTGAATTCCATTTCAATCAGCTTTAATGAACTAACGCAAAAAGCTAATAAATGCACGGACTACAATGCTGTCCAGTGTTCACCTAGAGGTTCAAAAGTTTCCCTTACTTTTCAAAATTTCCTTTTTAATTCAAGTCAAGAATGTGGGAACAAATATTCCAAAGATACATATATCCATTGATTTTATTTTCCAGGTGGTCACCGATAGAAATTGATACAATCCCGCAAACCCCGCTCTATCAAACGTCAGAAACCCTCCCGGTATGTGCGTATACAAGGGTAAGCCATGAGGATTAGATAAAATTTAGCCGCAGGCCATCAATGGCAAACAGATAAGCTTCAATTTCAAGTTCTTAACACCGACATAAAATGCTACCAGAAAAGTTTGGTTTCCATCGAAAGGAAGTTTCATTTCATCCCACAGAAATTCCGCTCCCAAGTTTTGCCCCCATGTTCCTAGCCTCAATTTTAAATTCCGCTCTATCAAACAGATATGCAACGAAGTAAATGACACAAAGAATAAAGAGTGGCCCATGTAAGTGGAAATCGTAATTACCCTTTCCCAGCTTTGAGATCAAAATTCGGTGGGTAAGCGAAGCTCCTCACCGGAAAAACTGATCGGAGAGCCGGCGGCGGCTTGAAAGGCCGGCGGATAATCTGAACAGAAGGTGATGGGTGGTGGTGGAGAGGAAATGAGGTAGGATTGAAGATCAGAGAAGGCATCATCGCAGTATCTAACATAGAGGAAGGGAATGAAAATTAAAATGGGCGTAACACTCAGAAGGATTTAGGGATTTCCTTCGAAAATTAGAGGCGTTACAACCCATGCAGATGCAACTACGATACTTTTACTTGCACTGTGTTGGATTTTCATTTTTCTTTCTTTGTCTGTGGGGATATATAGTAGGTGTACTGGTATTTGAGAAGATTAGTTGAATTAGTGTTATATTTATAAGTAACCCTCTTTTAGAGCTGATCTTTATGATAGGAGTTTTTTTTTTTTCTTCTCAAATGGAACTGCATATATTACCATAACCAACAACACTACAAGATGAAACGCAAGTGAAGAAAACTACGTCAGAAATACCAAAAGAAATCAAGCCACCAGTCAGAGCCTAATAAAAACATAACAGAAAGCCAAAGGAAGCGAAATAGTCTAACAAAAAGTTACATCCCCTCATCTACAGAGAAGGCAAGAGGACCATCTTCCACAACAATACTAGCCTTCTGAGGATCCAAGGTTAGAATAGACGACAAAGAAGGTGTTGGTTGAAAAACCCACCCGATCGGGCACACCTTCTTAAAAGCATTTGCTGCAATAAGATCAGCAACTCTGTTACCCTACGAGGGATAAAAGATAATAAGAACCCAACCCTGTCAGATAAGAGACTAATAATATCATGAATAACACCCCTACTCCTCCATTCGCATAAATTAGAGGATTTAGCATCAATACAAGAAATCAAAGGAAGGCAATCAGATTCAAAAATAGCATTATCAATTCCTAAGTCCATGGCTATCAACAAAGCCCTCTTCAACGCTAGAGCCTCAATCATGAAGGCTGAGATCGACTTCACCTTGTCAACAAAACCCCATCGAAAGGAACCATAGCAATCCCTACAAACCAAACCGATAGCAACTGGGGTCTTTTCAGAAGAAAAAGCACCATCAATATTAATCTTCACCACTCCCGGGCTAGGGGGGGACCAGCGGGCACAACAAGATACAGCCTATCCACATTCCCCTTCTCGGTCTCAAGATGATCTAAGTTACCCCAAAACTCAATATTACTTCTTCTAGCCATTTCCACAACAGCAAGTGGATTAGGGGCAAGATGATTAAACACAAAATCATTTCTTTGCTTCCATATAAACCATAATAACCAACATACTAAAGATATATCATACTGGTGAAGGGCATTCGGACCTGAAATTTGAATCCACCAAACATTGAAATTATTAACAACAGAAAAATCAAAATGACCTCAAGACTACTACCAAACCAAACACAGCGTGTCCAGGGGGGCGCGGAAGAAGATAGGGCAACAACTCACACGAGACCGTTTCCTTTTGAACAAAGCAGCATTAGTGGCCAATGCATTATTTAGAATGCGCCAAATGAACTGCTGAACCCTAGGGGTAACTTTAATCTTCCACATAGACACTTTATGATAGGGGTTTGGAATTTTAAACTGGTGATAGGCTGTTTCTCTTATCATTATTTTCTCATTATCTCTCATAATCTCTAAATCATATATGTTCAATCAATATGAAATGTCACAATACTACTTTGATTTTTTTTTTCATCTTCTCAATCAACGACCCACATGGTCTCATGAGGAATAATGAAAAAAAAATAGATTATGAGAGGATCGTGTTTATATTTTTAACATAATTAAATATATGTTATTCATTATGTCTCTCCGATAAATTTTCATCAACTATCTCTCCGTATATTCTTTTTATATAAGAATGTAATTTGAAATAAAGGTAAATAAGTTACACATATATTACTTTTAAGTAATATTTTAAATCGCGTAATTTTAATAGTTATTCCTCATAAAAAACACCGGAGGGAGTATAGTATATGTTAGCTTTTCTGAAATAATAAACCACATCTAAATGGAAACTCATTAAACATATGTAATCCACAAAGATGGTATGGACAAAAAAATGATAGAGTAAATTGAGATATTATATTCAAGACTAAATCCAACCTCTTAACTCACTCTTATAAAAGCATTTAGGTGTTTTATATTAGGGACCAGTGTGTGTACACGAGGTGTTTTATATCAAGGCCAAGGAGTGCATATATAATGGGGTTCAATGATTTAAATCCAACTTTTTTTTTTTTTCTCTCCTCAATTTGTTATTTAGTATTTGTTTTTTTATTTTAATTAAATAATTAATTTTACTTCGTCCACACGCCGCTTTTTTAGTTGTCCACCCGGTTCATCAAAACAATCAGTTTCGATTAATCCTGATTTACCTCGAGTTGAGTGCACTGGCCGTGGGAAAAAAGCTCTTAACACTATTTACTTTATTCTCACGCCTCAAACTAAGGACGTGATCAAAGGAGAATAAGGCTCTTTCCACTTACTCTCAGTGAATGTCGGTCTCCCTCCACACTCCACAGTGTTGATTGCTATAAGTTTGAAGATTGGGTTGCGCCCTAACGAATATTTTTACATATTTTGATTAAATTACTTTTTAATTAATACCTGTCTAACTCCGGTCTGACCCACTGACCCTTGACCTGATACCCCCACCGGTTCACTGACCGGTCCGAGTTTAAGAACCTTGCAAATAACTCACATAAAACTTGAGAAGCATACCAAAGAAAGAGAGGAAGATTGAGAGAAAAGTATGACGTTTAAAACTTAATTTTTTCTTTTCTCCACAATAATCGCTCTCTTCATTTTTGTTTGGTGTTATGTTTGAGACCCCAAAAATTCTTATTTACATAAATTGAGATAAAACTCATTTCACATACTTAAATTGTATATTGTAAATAACGATTAAATTTGTTTTTGAAGGTTTCAATCACTATTCTAAACAAATACTCCATCTCTCTCTTAAATTCTCACCCTCCTGCCAACGTCCCTCCCCCTCTTTATTTCACCTTTCCATCTAGTGCGTAAGTCATCATGTTGAATTCTATCTAATAAAAACATAACAATTCAGATCATTTTAATCCTAGTTAGCAGGTGAGACATTTGAAAGAATTTGAAGTTTCTTACTTTGATTTCTTGGAGATTCTCTCTTGCCAATGTGGTTGCTCTTCATAGGCAGAAGATTTAAGCATATAATACTCATTGAAGATATGATACATCCTCATCAACTTTTTTACTAGCATAGCAACCTGAAGAATGTTAGCAGAATTTCCCTAAATTTAAGTTCTCTTTGTGCATAAATTACAACAAACATAGTTAATTATGTGATTGGTTGACAAAAACCGAAATAAGAGAACCTCTGTAGGGCTCCACGGCCATGGCTGCCGAGCACTAGTAATTGGACCTTTAGTTTCTCCACTGCTTCACGTATTGCTTCTCTACATCAATCTACAAAAAACAAGACATGTGAGAACCTATGCTCATATACACCGTACACAGATGGTTTTGCTCTTCTTTGAGTATTCAACACAGTTCATGAGTTGAATGTTACTCCCTAAATATACCTTGTCCGGAATATAGCCAGCTTGAAACCCACACATTCAACATCATTCTTGGAGAAATTAATTAAGCATCCACAACAATCAGATGCACAATAGCCATTTTTCTTTTTCGTGCAAATATGAAGTTTACAACCTATAAATGGTGGAAAGTGGAAACTAACATATAACGAGCATATAGGTCTTTACAAGAACCAAACTTGAAAAGTTAGTAACTGGAGTTGGAGAATCTTAGGCCTTATAAAGGCCTTCATTCAAGGCAACCCTCTCGATATGAGACTTATGGCAATATTATAACCAGCATAAGTCCTTAGGAGAATCACAAATCAAAAGCTTTTTTTTTTTTTTTTTTTTTTTTTTTTGCTCAATAGATACTTGGATTAATAAATTCACAAAATGTAGCAAATACATAGAGGAAAACAAACATAACGAGGAATACAAAACAAAAATAACATGACAGAAAGAAACAAAATACAAAATGAAGCAACGAGCTTGCAAGTAAGAAAAAGAGAGAGAAACAACTAGCCACCACCCATTGAAGGCCTAGTGGATAGCCTCCAAAGTTAGAAGTGACAACAAAGCGAGTGTCAGTTGTGAACCTTACCTAATGGGGCATACCCTTTTATAAGCATTAGTTGTAAGCAGATCCACAATATGATTGCCCTGTCTTGGCCTAAAGAAGATGGAGAATCCAACTTTAGAAGATAAAAGACAAATGATATCCTGGAAAATACTTCTACTCCTCCAGTCAAACAAATCTGGTGACTTTTCATCAACATATGTACGCAATGGGAGGCAATCAGTTAAAAAAATTACTCTATCATATCTTAGATCCACAGTTAATAGCAAAGCCCTTTTAAAGTCAAGACGTCAGTCATATAAAAGCAGAAATTGATTTAATTTTGTCCTCGTATCTACACCTAAAGAAGCCAACATGATCACAAAAGATTATCCTAACAGCAACATCAGGCGAAAAAGGCCCCACCACAATAAGAGAGATCTTGCAGAGTCCATTCCAAAGCGTACCTGCTGCATTCACTCTCATCAATACCAACCATCACCTTCGTCTTACCTCTCCCTCCTTCTTCCATCTCTCTCTCTCTCATTCTCTCATAGTTTCTCACCGTAAAGAGTAGGATCAGATATGGTTCTCGTATCTACCATTCTTAGTTTCCTCTCTGATTCAATGCATGCATGACCATCTACTACCAAGGGCGGAACTAGTGGGGTTAGGGTGGGCCCCCCTAAAAAAAAGGAAATTAAAAAAACATGAGAAAGGGGAGCCCAGATGAATTAATGAAATGGGGGAGTTGGGTATGGGATAAGAAGAAACGGGGGAGCCCACCATCACCAATGAAAATGTGTATGATCATTTTCTTTTTCGGCCTGTGATTATTTTCTTATCTGGCTTCTTTCCGGGAAGATAAAACAATTTTCTTCCATTTTTCAGCATAAATTCAGGAGAAAACACACGGTTCCTTGAAATGTACAACTTCTTTAACTCACTAGTTTTTGAATTTATTCTTTTACATCAGTTATTGCCTTCTCAAATACTCCCAACCCGTTGTTACAATCAAGCAGAATGAAGTTGGATTTTATATTTTATATATATATATATATATATTACTTTCTCGTCAATTGCTCTTCTTGACTCGAAAGGCCTATTGGGGAAAGGAAAGAAGAATTTGTTTTTATTACCAATATCATCTCCTTATCCTGAACCTTGAAAATCAGTATTACCCACTTGTTCATTTTATGAGTTAAGTTGAATTTTAATCATTTGAAACTTTCAGCTTTCGTTCTATCTCTCTCTCTCTCTCTCTTCTTTTCCATCTTGTTTTCTTTATCTCCAATCAGTTTTCCGCTGTTATTTTTTTTTTTCTTTTGCTTTGATTAATTTATCAACTACATCTAAATTATTTAGTTGATTTTTCTAAACGTCTAGATTTGATTAATTTATCAACTACATCTGAATTATGTCAAGAGCTAACATGAACTGGAAAGTCTATCATTTACTCTCTTATTGATAAAGTGATTAGATTTGTACTCACTCCTTCAATTTCTACGTTAGCTACTGAAAAATATTTTTCTACTATAAAGATAATCAAGACTAGGCTTTGAAATATAGTGAAAGATTAATTTCTTAATAATTCTTTAATAACATTTGAAACAAAAATTGTTTTAAGTTTTAGTATGGATTTAATTATGGGGTTTAAACTTCTCATGTTGCATGAGAGAAGAAGAAGATTCCTACACACATATGAAATAGTAGATCCCACATATATATATATATAATGCTAATTATATATATGTGTGGGTCTCACCATTTTATGTGTGTGTTACATGAGAAAACACTTCTCCTATAACATGAGAAATGTTTTTCCTCTTTAATTATAGATGAATTTAACAATATGAAAACACGTAAAATAAGAGTCAAATGAAATGATCTTAATTTCCATAATAAATCTCTTTCAATTTTTTATATATTAGGTCTATAATTTATTTCAAATACTTTTATTTATGATATGATATTTTTTATTTTCGTCCCATCATTAAAATTCCCGACTTTATCATTGTCTACTACGACTTTGTTTGTTTATGAATCATGTGTCTTTACTCAGTATTATTTTCCTCTCGTGATCCAACGCCACGACAACTTTTTAAGTGCCAATTTGTTTCCTAGTATCAAACATTCTTGTTCTCATTACATTTTTTGAATATGAATTTAACAATTCATATCTATAGCCTAAATTATGCAGTGGAGTCCAATTAGGAAGTTCTTGGTGTTTCGTATCCTTCGAGACAGACGATTTTCTCACAAATTGTACTGTATATTAATTAGCATAGATTGAGATCACTTTTGGCTGTTTCAAAAGTGCTTATTCACATAAATCGAGATAAAATTCTCTCACATACCTATTTTGTATACCATAAATCACGATTGAAAAGCTATTTATAAAAGCTCTAATCGTTATTCCAAACAATCATAAGTGTCCCGTCTGAAAAGGCAAAGAACATTGTTTAGAAGATTATCAAAGAGGGAGAGGGGACCCCGGGAAGATGAAACACTAGAAAAGTTTTGTAACAAAAACTTAATATCTTGATAAATAATATTGTCATGCCCATCCAAAGGATGCCCAAAAAGCCCTGTTAATGCCTAGAAGATCCCTTCGACAATGAAGCCAAAACAGTCCTGCACTAAGCCACAAAAGAGGAAAAGAATCTATAGATAAAGATGTTTTCCTCCAGCAGAAGCGGAATCACGTTTTACTCGAAGAGCAGGGGATGATTATTACTTCTCGAACTTGTCACTGAATTTTGTATACTTTTTAACTGAAAAAGGTTTTTAGGGGGCAAAAAACAGAAGAAATGCAAGTAGTTCACAACCAAATATCATGGCAGAGCTAGGAGAAGCAATAAGCCATGAGAAGTTGCCTGCATATATAGCCATAAAAGCCACAAAATGAAGATTCATTCATATATAAATAAACAAGCCTCAAGCCTTGATAAGAATCAGAAGTAAGCTCTGTTGTATTTTTTCTTCTGGTGGGGAACACAGTCACTTTGAAACAACGTCTAATACTCACATTAATCAACAGCTAAAAAGAACATCTTTTGAGTTCGATCGTTACAGGTTCACATTTCTAAACTGCAACTTCTCCCTTCTTCACTTCAATCATCTTGGGTCTCATGACAGAATAACCAGAACGGTGTACAAGGATCACTTGAATATTCTCATCATAGTGAAAAAGCTGCACTCATTAGTATTCTTTTTAGAAGCAGAATTAATTTAAGAGTCCTCGTTTCGAATAAACTGCACAAGTTTAGACTTCAACTCTGCTGGAATACGAACAGGACGGTAATTTTTGTTAAGCCATACAGCAGTACACTTGGCTTCCAAAATAGGCTGCCATCACATTCACAAAAATATCAAGAGAAACTACCAATAATGAGAAGAAAGATTAGAGTACAAGTGACAGAGATGAACCTCTAGGCTTGGCAGCTTAAAGATGAAATGATCAAAGTACAATCGAACAGCTGAAGAACCCGAAATTCTAACCCTCAAAACAAATTTATCTCCACTCTGGTTGAACGTTCTTAGAATGAAATCAAATATTAGTAAATAGAACAAGTGATGACCAAAAAGTTGAAACACAGTATTAAAGGCTTACTCTTAGAGGAGCAAGGTATTTGAATGACACTTCTGACAGTGCCAATGCTTCACCGCTACGGGCCACAGCATCAGCACTAATGCCAATGCTTTCTAAGATTTCATGATGACCTAATCAGAAAATTGATAGAAAAGCAATCAATTTACGGATGTAAGCTAGGAAGTAAGATTTACAGTTTTTATCAGCAAAATTGAGAATGAATCTAGAACTGTAAATAATAAGAACATCAAGCATAGCCTTTGGCCATGCGATATGGTATCAACAAACACACAGACAGCACCATGGTGTTCAAAAATTAAGATATATAGTTTGTTTTACTTTTCTAGTAAAGTAGTGAATCAAATATAAGGTATTTCCTGGTATAACTCATGTTAAACGATGATAATATTCAGCAGTTCAGTGTGCTGTGGACTGAAATACATAAAATTAAAGTTCATGAAGTCTCACCATGTTGGCAATAACTTGCATAAACTGCATTGTTGACCACTCCATACTGGTCCAGTTCATAATCCCGGACTTTAAATTCAATATCAAAGAACCCACTCATTCTGCAAAATTACAAGCAAGTTTATGAGCAAAGCCTGAATAGTATATTAGCGTATGCGTATGACCACAAGCTTGCGTGAGAAGAAAATAATGTGAGATCCAAAGATTAAAATGATTCCATCTCAATCAACTTTAACGAACTAACGCAAAATTCCGCTCTATCAAACAGACATGCAACGAAGTAAATGACAAAGAATAAAGAGTGGCCCATTGTAAGTGGAGATCGCAATTACCCATTCCCAGCTTTGAGATCAAAACTTGTTGGGGAAGCGAAACTCCTCACCGGGAAAACTGATCGGAGAGCCGGCGGCGTCTTGAAAGGCCGGCGGGTAATCTGAACAGAAGGTGATGGGTGGTGGAGAGGAAATGAGGTAGGATTGAAGATCAGAGAAGGTATCATCGTAGTAGCTAGCATAGAGGAAGGGAATGAAAATGGGCGTAACACTCACAAGGATTTAAATTTCCTTCGAAGATTAGAGTCATGCAACAGTAATGACCACTTGAAGCCCGTTTCTAGTGAGACTAAAAAGATCTCCGTAACTGTATTAATGGTGAGTGAAGTCAAGTGGGAGGACAATACCATAATAACCACGCCTTACAAACGGTTTAATTCATGCATGCGTGTTGGGAAACATGATGCCTGTTAAAGCAGAACTGTCAACCAATAATGTAAAGCTTCTGATGGACAATTACCAACCCTATTTGCTTCCGCGAATACATAAATGCCCTCTCCCGATATTTCAACCTGGCCATTAATAAGTTAATGATAGGGAAAAACCTTATATCCTTTAGACTCGAAAATATGCGGCCAGTATCAAATAATAAAGTGATCGAAAAGTATCGTTCCCACGAGCGACTCAATCTAACTAGCGATTAAATATTAAATCTCTTTGTTTCGTTTAAGTTGAGTGAGTAATTGTTTTCAAAAAGAAAAGTAATAAGAACTAATAGTAGTAAAAGACTTTTCACAAAAAACAAATTCCAATATCAAAAAGACAACGTAAGTCACTAATCCCTTGTTTGTTTTTCTAGATTTTATTCCCACTAAATTAATTTTGACTTAACCTAAACAAAGCTAATCTAGAGTATTAATGTCTATAAATGTCTTAGGTTCATTTATCTACCTATCTTAATCAATTATGTGATGCCTCACACAACTAAATGAGATGCTTTTAAATCGGGCTCACTCTAATTTGATTATTATGCGGAGCTTCTAGATATATTCCTATCTTAAACCTAACTTCTAGTTAAATTTAAATCTAATTCCACATTATTTATTCCCTAGGTCAATTTAGGATTCCCTCTTTCAAGTCCAACCCTAAATCCCCCAAAACATGCTCAATGGTGGTCTCTCACTAAGCAATAAAGAATAAATACGAGGATTAAATAAACTGAAATCAAATTAAGAAAAAACCAATCTGTGGGAATAATCTCTAACCCAAACAAGTTCATAGGTTCTCTAGGTTGAAAAGAAAAATTAGCCACACATGGCTATAAGAAAATCCATAACAAACATAAGAAATTCAGGTTCCAAAATAAAGAGAAGAAGAAGAAGAAAGAAGAGATCCCAGAACAACTCTGCTTCTTGAATATATCACGCTCTGCTTCTTTGTCTTCGTCTCTAGCAAAATCTCACGCTTGAATTCCTCAAATCTGCGCAACACGTCTTCCTTGTCTTTCTTCACTGTGTCGTGCCTTTTTGTAGCTTTTTAGGTCTGCCTTTTTCATTCAATTCATGGGCCCCAAAACGCATTCAATTCCCAAAGTCCAATGGTACCAAAGCAATGAATGTGAAATAATCGTGCTTCCTGATTCTTCTCCCTGATTGTTAAAAGAAAAGGAAATAATGTTATTATAATAACAATAATCATAATTTTGGTCAAAATAATAACAATAATCATAATAACAATAATAATAAAACTGAATTCTTATTTCTTCTTCTTTTTTTTTCCCTAACACTTCCCATTACCATTATTTATTTCCTAAACTCAAAAACTTGCATTTTAAATTGAAATCTCCTAAATGATGCATCTAAATTGATATCCCTTAAAATCATAATAAAATCTCTTTAATTTAGCATTGATGACTTCCTAAATATATCAAATTATATCATAAATCAATTAAAAATAGGAAATCATCAGTTAAACACATATAATATGTTCAACGGTAATATATTTCATTAGTTTTAACGCAGAAGTAAATGTGTGTAGTAGCCTAATAGGTCTTGAAAATGTAGGGTTATAATCTTTAGTGATACCAATCTGGTCCTATTTATAAGTCTACTTTAACCAAATCTCACAAACCAAGGAAAGATAGTTGTCTCAAACTCTCAATGATTATGATGGTAAATTTTTAACTTTGCCCTCATTTATGATTGAGTATTTTAAAATTGTTTCTTCTCTCTCTATCTTGATAGATTCAATTAATATGGATAAAATTGTCACAATCTTATTTATTACATCAAACTGAACTTATAAATAAGATCAAATTTTTTGGTTAAACTGAACTTATAAATAGGATCAGAGTGGTAACTGGTAAGGCTGTATACCCGTTTCTTGAGATGTGCCTACTAAGACCTTACAACAATAGCATTTGCTAATATAATTAAATGATGATTAACCAAATATGGTTAATTCATATATTAAGGTCTTTAATTGATATATGAATTCACATAATTAGTTACGCAACATCTTTTAGCATTTGCCTTTTTGCCCCCCCACCCGCAAGAAGCTTTACTACCTGTCATAACAGTAGCAATTCACTATGCCCACGGATTAACGTGTTTCATTACTTTCAATAAATTCATTATTGATAAAAATAACCTCATGAGCTACCAGAGCAAATAAAATATAAAAGACTTTAGTCCAACTTACAACATAATGAAATTAATATTTTGAACTTACAAAGTGGCATGCAACATTAAAAAGTTTAATTAACAGTCAATTTGCAGAAACAAAAGAAAGAAAACAAACTCAAAAAACTAAATGGAAAAAAATATATACCAAAATCAATCTAAATAATGTTTGGGCTTGAATGATAATTGCATTTATAGGTCAACTGACTACTAAAATGACTTGACACATGTCAACGACAAGTGCATCTCAACGTCTACTGGAATAACATTAAGATTACATATGGAGGTAGAAAATTTTAACAAAATGTTGTCTTCATAGATCTAACATGGATTGTACTACAAATGAATTTAATAATATAAAAGAGTCATATTTCATTGAAAATACATGTCATAGTTCCATTGATCTCTTTTTTGTCTTCATAGATCTAACATGGATTTTTACTGATCTAAAACCCCCACAACAGCTTGGGATTAGACTGTCTAAACATATATCAAAGAAAAATGCTAAAAAAGGGTGACGTTATGAAACAAAATGAAATAATATTTGATTCCTTCACCACCATTGTGAACTAAAAAACTTTGACGGTACAGAGACATTGAAGCTTGGCACAAATGTCCAGTTAAGCAGTAGAAGAAGATTCCCTACTGACATCTTCGATGGTACAGAGATGTTGAAGCTTGGCATGAAACTCATCGACAGCCCAGCCCTTATAGTTGAAAAGAGCTTTAGGGAGATCACATCTTAGATGGTAAAGAGACGTTGAAGCTTGGCATGAAACTCATCGAACAGCCCAGCCCTTGTAGTTGAAAAGAGCTTCAGAGAGATCATAGTGGCTCATTAAAATCCTCCCCCCCAAAATGTGAAGCATAATATAAATATGTTTAGGTGGTTTAAAGTATTGGAACGTCACTGACTTGAGTATCAAATTAAATTACCACGGATCCTTTCCATCTTAACCCATATGAGGGTAACAGCTACATCATCCCTATCAACGATCTTTGAATAATTTATGCAAGCACAAAATTAAAGGCATGAGTTCCTTTGAAACCACAGAGAAGAGGATTTTCACTGCATATATCATTATTTCTTTGAATAGTTGGAACAAAGGATCGGACATAAAACAACAACAAATTGAGTTGAACACAAGTAACAATAATCCGAAAGGTACTATTGTGGTGTCGAGTTAACCTTAGCATTAGTCAGGACAGCATTGTAAGTGACGTTGTGGTGACTCCTTTCCTGGGGTATGTCCCAGAAGCTAGCAATAATCTTCGAATAAATCACCCAAAAGTTTTGTGTGTTGTCTACTTGACACTTGAGTAAAGTAAGAGACATCCCAAGAAGGCATCGTATCTCAAAGAACAACTTTCATCTTTCTTGTTCTGTATATGGAGCGTCGACTACCCTAAACCCACGATGAGGGCCTCTAAATTAGAGCGGGAAATCGGGCCGGCTTCGTCGGGCCGACCCGTTTAAGCCTTGGCCCTGTAGGGTTTGGGCTTGAAAAATATGTCTGAAATTTGAAATTGGCCCTATAGGGCTTCAAGCTTAATTGGGCCGGCCCGAGGCCCCGTTAGGGCCTGTTACTGTAGCATTTTCATTTAAAAAAAAAAATACATAATGAAAGATGTGATGGAAATTTTATACACATGTGGTGACATACAGTAGATGTGATCCAAGATGAGAAACTAAATGTGAATTGAAGTTGCATTGTCTTACAATTGGGTTTCTTGTCTTGATCGATTGGAATATATAAGATGGCAAGAGTAAGTCTGGAAGAAACTAATGCTTGGATCAGCGCAATTAATGTGTATATACATACATACCATACATGAATTAGCTAGGGCCTCTGAGGGAACTGAAAGACGAAACTGCTGATTAAAATCCATGAAAGAGCCTCTAACCAATTATGCATGTTTGCTGAAACCCTCATCCAGAATCTGATGAACTGCATTATAGTTGTTAACTTGGAATCTATCGCTTGGCCTCGATGCTCTATTATTAATATTGATAGCAAATAAAGGCCACGACATAATACATCTTACATTCCTCAACTAATTAATACTCACCATTCAACACAATGAAACACCCCTTTTATTTGCCTATATTTACGCATATCCTCTCCCTCCTTCTCATTTTACCATCTTCCATCATCCCTTGCTAAATCTTTCAAATGTCTCTAAATTTTATGAATCTTGAAACCGGAAGGAAAAAAGCTATTCATTTTGAATTAGCAACAATATCTAATAATCAATAAATCATGCTTACGTGGTTATTAAAAATTAAGTGTAGAAAAGGTATATTTTTAATAGTTAATTAAGCTTACTTTTAATATTAAATAGTGGAGAGGGCAATGTGAAGGCAGCAAAGTATGTACAATGTACGTAGTATATGATTAATATTTTAGGATTTTACTTTAAATTTAAATATTAATGATTTGTTAGGACCATAAAAATTATAATTACTTATAAGATCAAACATAATAATAAAAATTTAATATTAGTAAATCATCCCTAACCAAACTTCCGGCATTCCCTAACCAAAAGTATATGATTGTATTCTTTTTAATTTTCAATATATTATTTAATCAACAATGGTTAAACTCTTTTTTTTAAAAATAAATACATAATAATTATACTCTGATTTTATGATTTGGTATATTATTAGTTACGAGATAATGATTATGGATGTGTTCATGATGCGGGAGAAGAAATTCATGACATTTTTACTCTTGAAGCACAACCGCCTGGCCTCAAAGTGAAGCACAATCAAATATCTATGAAATTGATGATAGTGATGAAGAAGGTGACAATTGACAATGATAGTGGTATGCTTTTATATTTTATGTGAGTTATCTAATGTTGCTTAGTTTAATGCTTCTTACGTTTTATGTGAGTCAATTGTGGACAATGGTTTGTTTTTTATTACGAATTAATGAATGTGTTTATTTGTTAGATGATTTGTATTGTTTAGATATTAATGTTGATAATATTTATTTGATAGATTAGAACTTTAATGGTTGCAATTTACTAATTATATTTCTTTAGAAAAAACTCCGAAGAAAAATAGTTAAAATTTGAAATAGTAATTTTCAGGCCATGTTCGGCCCGGTATTATTTGGACTTTGAAAAACAGATGTTTTCCTTATCTAAGGCCCTGTAGGGCCGGGTCGGCCCTGATTCCCAGCTCTACTCTAAATAGGCAACAAAGTTGATGGCTAGGGTTTGATTACTGATATGAAGTCACGACGGAGGCGAAGAATATGCATGGGGAATGAACGATCAATTAATGTTCATGGGTGGAAAATAGTCAAGTGTCTAGTAATTGCAACTTGGGAAATGGAGTTTGTAGACCAATGAGAATCCACATACAGGAGACTTTTATGTCATTGGAATCCAGCTATTGTGTAGAATCATTTATTGTTGGAATTATTACGTGGACCAATAGCTGTTGCTAAAATCGCCGTGTGGGATGTTTACGTGAACCAATAGCTAAACCGCTAGGAGGTTTAGATAGATATATTTGATTAATGATTGATAAGTATTATTGCATTGGAATTTTGTATTGGGGTACTATGGATTTCTTGAAATTAGACGTGTATTTGGTTTTAACTTTGTACACTTGACACTTTGAACTTAATTAGTAGTAACTTCTTGTGTATTGACTTGGTTGAGCTTATGTTTGGAGTTGCTATAATATATTATGTTTGTAATTTAAGGATCCTTGGTTACTTGTGTCTTACATATTGTTGATTTCATTTACTAGAGTTTTGAATTAGGTTTTGGTTAGAGGAGTCAAGTTTTTCCCGATACAGGACTTTATTGTTTATCCATTAAATTTTTTAAGGACTTTATTGTTTATTAATTTTTTTAATAATAATTTAAATTTTTTCAAATTTAAATTTAAATTTTTATATTTAATTACTGCAATATATATAAAACTAACATTAATAAACGTATGTTCAATAAGATTTATGTATTTTTCAGTCATTTTTCATCTCAATTAACTTTTCAAACAATAATCCAATAGGTTTCCGTTTGGGGGAAAAAACCACTCTTTCACCGTCAATCTAAACACAAATCATATGCATAATCGACTTTTTTCATATCTTACTCTGCAAAAATCAGATAAAAAATAAGTCACTTCTCTCACCGCTAATCCAAACAGGCTTGTACATGGTATTTTTGGTTGCTGGTTTTGCGAGAGAAAAGATACCAGAAAGGAAGTGAAAAGGAGCCAAACGGCAAATAATTAAGGGACCCCACTGCCACAAGGATAAGGGCGAATCCCAAACATGGATTAAAGTATTTGCTAACTTCTGAGAAGTCATTTTTCATAAGTTTTATCATTCTTCTTACATGCTTATCTCATATAAATCGAATAAATTATTCAATAAAAGCTAATCAAAATACAAGCAGAGCAAACCCTACTTGTCCTATAATATGTAAAAAGAGAAAAGGACGTCCCAGACTTGTGATTGCATCAGATCGAGAGTTGTTGAAGCTGTGGAACAATCTGTAGATGCAAGTTGTTGAAGTTGCAGAACAGTTCGTACGTAGTTGAGTTTGTAATTGAGAGCTGTTGAGATATTTTTTTTTTTCTTATTTTCTTGGAAGTTCAAGACGCTGGAAGTTTGGGTACTGACCGGCGACGACACCGTTGAAGTTCGAAGTTTTTAGGGTTGAAGTATTTTTCAATTCACTTATATTTCATATTTAAGATTAATACTTCCTGTATGTATATAATTACACAGTCATCACCTAAAGTCGATGAGTCAGGGTTTCCATTAGTAAAATCAATCGTGCTTAAATTATAGAATAAAAAATATACTTTATAAATTTAAGGGGATTGAAATAAAACCTAAAAGACTAAAAATATACTTTAACTTTATATTTTTAACATCATTAAATATATGTTATTTATTATCTCTTTGCAATAAATTTTCACCCACCATCTCTCATACGTTCTTTTTAAATAAGAATATACCGGTAATTTGAAAGAAAATATATAAGTTACATATTTATTACTTTTAACTAACATTTTGAACCATATAATTTTAATAGTTGTTCATTTTAAAAAAGATAAGAGGGACCATAGTATATGTTAGCTGTTCTAAAATAATCTAAATGGAAACTCATGTAATCAACAGAGATAGTTTGGAAAAAAATGTAAAGGATAAAGTAAATTGATATATTATATTTATGACCAAATTCAACATCTTAAATCACTTATAATAGGGTTTAAGGGTTTTATATTAGGGATCAAGGAATGCATATATATAATGGGTTTGAGCATTTAAATCCAACTTCTTCTTCTTTTTTTTTTTCTATCCTCAATTTTTAATTTTAGCACCTGCTTTTCCGTTTTAATTAAATAATTAATTTCACTCTGTCAATACTATTGGTTGCTATAACTCTGAGGATTGGGTTGCCATCAATGGCCCTTCTTAAATTTTTTACCTTCACAAGACTTGGATGGCATAACCCATGAGCTGAGCAAGATGATGGGTTGATTGGGCCGAATATCAGAGTTCTATGGATTGGGCTTAAGAAATATGATCCCTTCAATCATTGAGAAAATCCCTCTTGGGGCCCAAATGATCAAGATATTCTAAAAAAAGATCAAAAAAAAAAAATCACTTGTCAGAAAAAACCGTAGGGTTTTTTTGGGTATTATGTCATAAAACATTAACAACTAAATCAAGACAACATCGTAAAAAAAAAAATCAGTACAACATTAACAATTAAATTAGTACACGTTAACAACGGCTTTTTTCTCTATTTGCCACCTTTTTAATAAATAATTACCATTTTGCCACACTTTTCAAAATATTTCGCGATGTGCCATCATTTAGTCGACTAAACCAAGGTTTAGTTGACTAAATCGCGGGTGGGTGAATTTTTTAAAATTCCCCGATATTTAGTCGACTAACCCAAGTTAGTCGACTAAATGTCGCGAAGGGTTTTTTAAAACCCCATTTGCGTCATAATGGAACTCTTATCATATAGCAACCCTTCTCCCCCCAATACTCTCTATTTTCTCGGTTTTAGTGCGACCCATCAAAGTTTAATGCCATTCCACCTTGTTGAAGGTATTATTGTTGTATAATCGTTGTAGTTTCATTTTGTTGGCTTTTATTTTTTGTTTGTAAGTGAAACCCTTCCTTTTGCGGGTGACAAATTGTTGTTTGAAGGATGAGTTCAAGTTCAAACACACACGTTATTGTAATCTATTATAGTGGGAGGCATTTTGTATGTTCCGATGGTGTTCAATTTGAAGGAAAAACGAAAATGATGAAAATCAAACGGGAACTACGTACAACGAGCTCAAAGAAAAAATTCACCAAAAATTGGGGCTACATTGCAGCCAACGCATTCATCGGTTAATTGCCAAAGTGGAGACTATAGTGGGTAAGGATAGTGTATACTACATTAGTAACGATGTATGTGATGATGAAGACGTAGAGTGTGTAATGGATGCATTTGATAATTGGAGAGCACCAAATTTTATTGAGATATATGTTGAGCTTGAATCGGTGAATCATCGTCTATACCCATGCATACAAGATCTACACAGTATTTTGGTCAAGAAGACAGACCTGTCGGCGGATCTGCACCTTCACAAGTCTTAAGTCAGGTAATATTGACGGATGAAGAGGAAGATGAGCATATGCACAGCGATGAGGAGGACGAATTTAAGAGGTTTATTCCAATAGGTGACACCTCAGATACTGATGTGGAGGGTGATTTTGATGCTCGCACGGACCCGATAAACGTGAGGACCGCAACAATGCCACCGCTCCGTGTTGACCTTGATTAGGAGGGGTAAGTGAGTAAACTTGTATTTGTAGTTGTATTTGTAATATGTATTTAGTGTTTTTGAGAAAAAAAATCATATTGACAGATCCAGGGCCTGAGAGTGAGCCATTTTGGAACGAAAGCCCACACTATTCTTCAATTAATTGGGCGCACTGTGACGATGACATGGAGACGTTGTATGGTGATGATGACAAGCAAGGTGGTTGGCAGTTAGGTGATCCATTATATTTGTTTCAGCAGTTTCCTTCTAAGTATGAATTGCATCATGCCGTGAAATTGCATTGCATGAAGTCTCATTGTACTGACCAAAGTTTATAAAAGCGATGAGCGTAGGTTGTTGATGAGGTGTCAAAATCATGGACGGTTGTCCCTGGAATATGAGGGCAATGGTCCCCAATAATGGAAATAGTTGGGTGGTCCGTAAGTGGGGCAACAATCACACTTGCCTGAACCAGAGTCTTGCCCGGGATCATAAGCAACTGGATTCAGATGTTATATGTGAAGCCATTATCAGTAGGTTTTCTAATTTTTTTTCGCAGTTACATTCGGTTTGTTTATTGACAAAACATTTTGAACTTGCTTTGTTTTCACCAGGTATGTTAAGAGAAGATCCAACTTTAAAACTAGTGCTGATACAAGAGAGGATACAACGTCTGTATGGATATAATATAACATACAAGAAGGCTTGGAAGGCGAAAATGAAGGCCATTGTGAAGTTATTTGGTGATTGGGAGGAATCATATGCATTCTTGCCCAATTGGCTTACATACATGACGAGTGTAATGTGGGTTGTTTTCGAGGCTTGATACTAATGAATGTTTCGACGAACGTCGGTTTTATGGCGACAAACGCGTCTTTCGTAGGGTTTTTTGGACATTTCACCAGACCATAGAAGCCTTCAAATACTAAGCCCATACTTCAAATTGATGGCACCCACCTGTATGGAAAATACAAAGGTACTGTTGATTGCGACTTCACGGGATGGGGATGGGAAGATCCTGCGAATTGCCTTTTTTGTTGTTCCTCCGGTGAGAAGTATGATGATTGGTGGTGGTTTTTGTGTCTCATACGTGATCATGTGACGCAAAGGCGGGGCATTTGCTTGATATCCGACGTCGTCATGCCGGTATTATAAAGGCGATTAAAGATCACCGGAATTGGCGGCCTCCATATGCCTATCATGTGTATTGCCTACGTCATGTCGGAGCAACTTTAATAATAGATTTAGGGATATGCAATTGAAGAAAACAGTTATGAAACTAGGTAAAAAAGTTCACATTTGAATTACTTCTTGGACATATTTGTTATGATTGATTTGTTCAAATTGTTATGAGTTTACATTCGCTGTTATGCAGGGTACATGAGTTCAAAGATCCAGTTTGACATGAGGTTTCAAGAGTTTATTGACGCAAACCCACAATGTGTCACCTGGTTTGAACGGCTTCCAAATGAGAACTGGTGCGCAGGTCGTACGATCAAGACGGACGGAGGTTTGGTCACATGACCACTAACCTAGCCGAGTGTGTCAACAAGGTCCTAAGGGGTGCACGTAATCTTTGCCGATAACGGCGTTGGTGAAGATGACTTGTAGTAGACTTGTCGAATATTTTGTCACCAGGCGTGTTGAGATTGACAAATCTATCGCTGCAGGTAGGATAGTCTCAAAAAAGGTCGAAGAAGAGTTACAAAGGATGGACCAGTTGACAGTCACATACCGTGTGCGACTTTATGATAGAGATTTACAGTTATATGAGGTTGAGGACGCTTACAATCAATCGACACATGTCGTCGGTGACATAATGAGGGTTGACTTGATCAATCGCAAATGTCAATGTGGGAGGTTCACATCAAGAAGATATCCCTGCAGTCACGTATTAGCAGTATGCAAGATGGAAAAGTTGAACCATTACGATTATGTTGACCTGGTATTCACTATCCCCTACATTAGTCAGGTATATGCAAAAGACACCTTTGGTATCCGCTAGGCAATGAATTGTTGATTCAACAAGGAGAGGGACCAACCGTTATCCCAAACGAAACTTTGTCACGCACACGGGGAAGACCAAAGTCTACAAGGATACGAGAATGAGATGGATTGGGTGGAGTCTCAACCCTCAAGCGGTCGTTATATTTGTAGGACTTGCCACCAAGCCGGTCATAATAGCCGTACATGTCCAATGAGGATTAGATCCGATTGAATTCTATGTAACGTGTTTTGTATTGAGTGTATGATGACTTTTTTTGGTCATGACTTTTTAGCGGACCAAACCTATGTATCACTCTTAATTGTTGCAAAAAACACCTTCCCCAAGTCACATTGACAGGTTAAAATGAGTTGGTAATGATTTAGTGCAAGCACAAAACCTAAATCAGCAAGGGAGTGTGCCTCTGGACCTCATTTAGTCGACTAGACCATCTGGTTTAGTCGACTAAACCTTCTGGTCTAGTCGACTAAACCATATGGTTTAGTCGACTAAATGAGGTCCAGAGGCGAGGGAGTGTGTCTCTGGACCTCATTTAGTCGACTAAACCAGAAGGTTTAGTCGACTAAACCAGATTCCGAGGCACGCTCGTTCTTGATTTAGGTTTTTCGCTTGCATTCATTACCAAATAAAACACCAATTCCAGATCAAACAAATCACCAATTCCAGATCAAACAATAAAAAAGCAATTCGACCGCAAGTGAATCCTCCGTACATAAAACAATAAAGTCACGGCGCCTAAACTAGAAGCATCAACATTCATTACCAATAGAACATGGACAAACAATAAAACATCAAGTGAATCCACCGTACATAAAACAATAAAGTCAGAGAGCAAACATCAAACATAAAATCCCTACATCTGATATGCATCTTCAGGTGTCTCGGAATCCTCGTCTTCCTTATCTTCCGACACCGGGCATCCAATCCGAAACTTAGCAAGCGTATCCTCTATCCCCTTAATCCGACCCTGCATCCACATGAACCTTTCATCCTCCTTGGCTTCCATCCGGGACATCGTTCCCTGTTAGCATTGATGGCTTGCATGACATCACGAAGGAGAATCCACCATCCGGCTCAACATAGTCCTCCATATGAACCTCGGCATCATCACCATGGACCTCGGGAGGAACATTGGATGGACCGGCCAACATCGGTACATCCTCCTCGACACCGGTGTAGTGCCACACACCATCGCCACCTTGACAATCTTGCACCTTTGCTCCAATAGCCATTGTCCAAACCTAGAATTCCACGTCTTCTTGTTCACCATCGCTCTCTGTGCATAGGAACACGGAAATGCTCCAATATCTTCGAACCGAGATACGCATATGGGAGTGCGGTTTGCCTTCTTTTGTTTGGCCTTATACATCATGTGGCAAATGTAGTGCCTCCAATTCACCGCAATGCCATGACGAACAGCCCACATAACAGGGATGTCACCCTCCATCATCCTCGAATGATTGTATTGCCGAGGAAACAATATGTGGGTCATCACGTAGAAGAGGATACGGGAACTAACAGTCAGCTGCCCCACACTAACTATAGGTCTATGGATTCCTGGCCTCCTTGCCTCTTGCTGCCTCATCTCGGTTAAATCCCTCAATGGCTACATTGGTATCCCCATCATCTTGGTATCTATCCTCTTCATCAAAATCAAATCCCCGGTAGAGTCGTCCAGATGGGAGCCGTCATCAGTATGTCAATCCCACAGACGCGAGACCTCAAATCGCCATTTATGTAGCTCAGGTTATGGTAGAAAGCTCCCACCATAACCTCGAATAGCACAACTCATCTCGGCCGCCACTGTCAAATGGGAACTCCCCAACATCGGCACTATATCAAATCCTTCTTCTTCAAAGAATCCCATGTCTAGTGATTTCGGCTTGATAATCGGTCGGTAGCAAAATCTGCCGGGAATCGTATATGCTCGCTTCATCATTCTCAAACAAATACCCAAACGGGAGGTCAACGGGCTCGATCCGGTGCACGATGTGTCCTAGAGGAGGATGCCCCACGGGTCGCTCGGTGCTTTATCCGTCTCCTACTCTCATGCCGGTGTCCGAAGGCCCTTCTCTAGGACGCATGATGACAATAAAGACCTACAATTAAAACACAACATAATGGGTTTGAGACAGTTTAAAGAACAAATTTTAACAAAAAACCACAATATTTAATCGCATGCATTGTTCTCAAATAAATAGACGATTTAGAAGAAGGCAATGTTTTCTCATATGCACACACCCCATTTTGCCTTTGTTTAGTCGACTAAACCACCTGGTTTAGTCGACTAAAACGATGAGGATGTGTTTTTTTACCACATCACAGATTTAGTCGACTAAACCAGGTGGTTTAGTCGACTAAATGGCGACATGAGCTAGGTTTTCCAAACCCCATTTGCGTCAAACTCGCCTCTTATCATAGCAATACTCAAATCAATCACAAAGCAACCCAACAAACCAAGCGAATGAAAGCACAAAACGAAACACGCGTTGGCATAAACCCAAAAACTACGGTGGAAATCGAAATGGAGAAAAAACATACCGATATCGACGCAAATCCCACTAGATTGAAGTTGACTCCGCAACCCACCAACGGATTCAGCAACGATTTGGTCAAAAATAGTAGAAGGGAGAGGTTTGGGGAGAAATTTAGTCGATTAAGTGTTCTATAGCCGCGGTTGGGGGTTTTTAGGGTTTTTAAAAAACCCCTCTACAGACATTTAGTCGACTAACCCAAGTGGGTTAGTCGACTAAATGTCGGGTTTCAAAAAAATAACCCCTATGGGATTTAGTCGACTAACTCAAGTGAGTTAGTCGACTAAATATCGGGAATTTTAAAAATTCACCCACCCCGCTATTTAGTCGACTAAACCTTGGTTTAGTCGACTAAATGATGGCACATCGGGAAATATTTTGAAAAGTGTGGCAAAATGGTAATTATTTATTAAAAAGGTGGCAAATAGGGAAAAAACCGTTAACAACTATATCAATATACGTTAACAACTATATCAGTACAACATTGTAATTTCGTTTTCGGACATAATATTCAAAAAGGCACTAGGGCATTTTCTAACATGTGATTTTTCTTTGGACCCTTTTTGAGAATATCTTGGTCACTTGAACCCTCGGGGGATTTTCCCTAAATTTTTTGTTTCTCTAAAATCATGTTCAATGCAACTTGATAACGGGACATTCGTTATTATACCTTGAGTTTCAATTGAATTTTGCAAGTCATGACTTTAATTTCCTACATTTCTAATGCTTTTTCTTGAAAAAATTATTAGTTTTGATTCATGAATTTTTCTTTGCTATTAATTTAGTACTTACATTTCAATTTTAAGTAACTGAATCTTTATACTTTTTTAGTTTAACTTAAAATAACGCAATCCCTTTTATTCATTGGATCAATAAACTATAGAGATTGAATTGTAACCGTGAAAATTCAATATTCAATGACTAAATTGATAATTGAAGGAAAGTACATCGAATAATAAAAGTCATATGTTTGTTATTCAAAGTTTCAAACCATGTAATATCCCCAACTTCCTTGCTAGTTAAGAATCCCAATTTATTGGTGAAGACATTGATCTATCCACCATCAACTTGTCCACGTCGATCAAGTCATATCCAACCCACTAGAGGCAATTTGGCATTTTTTCCTGTACACTATGTACAATTAAAAAAAAAAAAACAAGTGAAATGATATAAGGTGCGAAATATTTATCAATATGCTGACCCAAAATTCATCACCCTAAGAAAGAGTTTAAATTTACACACAAAGGAACTATTTGGGATGGCTGCAAAAAAAAAAAAAAAAAAAAAAAAAAAAAAAAAAAAAAAAAAAAAAAAAAAAAAAAAAAAAAAAAAAAAAAAAAAGAAAGGCTTAGTGGCATTGAAAAAACCCCAGTGACACTAAAAACGTGATTTTTGTGTGTTTGGCATGACTTCAACATATGATGGACTTTTGGTTGTGAAGTGGCTTCTTAGTTGAAGCTAATTATTGGAGCTTCTGATCCCATCACAGTGACTTCTTTATAGAAAATGACTGTTCCCCCCTCCTCTGCAAGAATTGTTACAATATACACACACATACATAGATATATAATATTCAATAAGATTCATGCACTTTTTTCAGTCATGTTTTATCTCAACTAACTTTTCAAATGCTATGTCAAACAAGTGTCCATCATAAAAAAAGTCACTTTTATCACTGTTATCTCAAACACAAATCACATATACAATATAATTTTTTTAAAAAGCCCATCTGAAAAAGTCCAATAGAAAAAAATCACTTCTACCACTACTATTCCAAATCACCTCAAGGACAAGTTTCACTATATGATGTGATGTGATGATTATATTGTGTGAAGCAATAAGGGAAAGTGCCACAAAGAAAGAGAGGAAGATTGAGAGATAAATGTGACATTTAAAATTTAATTTTTTTTCTCACCGCTCTCTTCATGCTTGTTTGGCATTATGTTTGAGAACCTTAAAAAATTCATTTCACATACTTACTTTATATATCATAAATTATGACTGAAACTGTTTTTGAATGCTCCACTCACTATTCCAAACAAGCACTCCATCTCTCTCTTAAACTCTCACCCTCCTGCCAACGTCCCTCCCCCTCTTTACTTCACCTTTCCATCTAGTGTACGTGTAGGTCATCATGTTGAACTTTATCTAATAAAAACATAACAATTCAGATCATTTTAATCCTAGTTGGCAGGTGAATCATCTAATTTTTATTTCATGGAGATTCTCTCTTGCGTGTGTGGTTGCTCTTCATAGGCAGAAGATTTAAGCATATAATACTCATTGAAGATATGATACATCCTCATCAACTTTTTTACTAGCAACCTGAAGAATGTTAGAAGAATTTCTCTAAATTTAAGTTCTCTTTGTGCATAAATTACTACAAACATAGTTCATTATGCGATTGGATGACAAAAAACGAAATGAGAGAAACTCTGTAGGGCTCCGCGACCATGGCTGCCAAGCACAAGTAATTGGACCTTTAGTTTCTCCACTGCCTCACATATTGCTTCTTTAGGATTCCCAGTTTCAGTGAGTGTCTCTACATCAATCTACAAAAAACAAGACATGTGAGATCCTATGCTTATATACGGTTTTGCTCTTCTTTATTAAAAGGCATATTCAACACAGTTCATGAGTTGAATGTTACTCCCTAAATATACCTTGTCCAGAATATAGCCAGCCTCACACCCACACATTGAACATCATTCTTGGACATATTAGTTAAGCATCCACAACAATCAGATGCACAATTACTATTTTTCTTTTTCGAGTCCAAATATGAAGTTTGCAACCTACAAATGGTGGAAAGTGGAAATCAACATGTAACGAGCACAGATCTTGAGAAGAACCACACTCCAAAAGTTAGCCGCTCGAGTTAGAGAACCTTAGGCCTTATAAAGGCCTTCATTCAAGGTAACCCTCTCGATATGGAGCTTATGACAATATTATAACTAGCACAAGTCCTTCGGAGAATCACATACCAAAAGTTAGCTAATTGTTTTTTTTTTTGGCTCAATAGATACTTGCATTAATAAATTCACAAAATGCAGCAAATACATAGAGGAAAAAAAACATAACAAGGAATACAAAACATAAATAACACAACATATACAAAATGAAGCAACGAGCCTACAAGTAAGGAAAAAAGAGAGAAAACCAACTAGCCACCACCTATTGAGAGCCTAGTGGGCGAAGAATCATCTGCATCTACACAAGTCTCCTGAGCCTCCAAAATGGACACTCACATAACCAAGCAGGTGTTCAAGGCCCAAATGGACACAACGTGAGAACCAACGATGGTAGAGGAGCAACTGTGTGACTTCTATTGTCTTGGTATACACTAAAAGATCGACGGTTCAAGACAACGCGTCCATTGATTAACCGAGTATATCCAATAGGTTTTTACTAGCACTACTACAAAATATAGATTTTACTACCCTAAAAAACGTCCATTTTTTAAAATGGGAAGTAGAAAACGAGGCGGTGACATTTTGGTAATTATTTGGAGACTTTGGGCGTCCTACTTTTAAATTAAGACTCCAAACCGTGACTTTTTTTTTTCCTTTGGTTTTGGTCCGTTCTCTTTTCTCCATTCTCGAACTCGGGAACATTTCATCATCATCTCTCATCTCCAACCTTCACTTTCTCTCTTCTTCCCTCTCTCAGCTCTCGACCCACACTCTGAATCTCATTCTAGGTCTCTGCCTCAGATCTACACGCTCTCACTCGAAGCCCTTCGTCGTCGCCGCAGATCTGCAACGTCTTCGCACAGATCTTCGATCTCCCTCACCTAAGGCGCCACAGGTCAAGGGTTACTTTAGGGTTTTCTGATCCTCTAGTGTTTAGGTTCTTTTAGGGTTTGATTTCTCCGTAATTTTTCGAACAATTCCTTGTTTATATAATTTTTCTTTTGGGCTAAAAATCATCTATGTGTAATGTGCTGTTTGAGATTTTCAACTTTTGAGTTCGGAGCATAGATTATTTCTTTTTGGGGATATCTGTAATTGCTGGATTTCATTCTTATTTTTCAACCTGTGTTGTCTTCGTGTTCTGATTCTGCTTTCCAACTTTCTCTTGCGTCTCAATTAGTTTTCGGGCTATTGTTCAAGATTTTGACCATTTGAGATTCATCTATGTCAAGGCTGTACATACTGGTCAAGCTTCTGTTTTGCAAATCACAAGAGTAGGAATCAATCTAAAACTTAAAATAACATGGACACCGGCAAAATGTCCTCCATTTTTCTTGAATCATTCTGCTATATTCTCAAAAGCAAGAAAGAACCTTGAATACTATCTGATATTTTTCTTGGCTAAATAGTTTCTTATACTTGATTCATGGCAGCAATGATGTTTATGATTATGACACTGGAGCTGATAAAAACAAAAAGGAATAAGTAGTCAACATGAAAGGAGCTAATATGAAGAGTCTTCTCAGTGATTTTGACCTTAACTGCTAATATGAAGAGTCTTCTCAGTGATTTCAAGTCATAAACATGAAAGGAGCTCAAGTTCAAAAACAGGGGCATAGATAATAGCTAATCAATTAAAACTAGTAGGAATTATCCTGTAAAGGTCTGAGTTAGTATAGCCTTTTCACTGGTTATAATAATCTTTTGTGGTTTGCAGAAAAAGATTAATTGTGTTCTCTTAGCTGTTGAATTTTATACATTGGCTTTATTTTGGAGGAAATGTGGTAGTGACTGTAACAATTTTAGCCAGTTACTTCAAACAGTAGCTATAATGTTTGTACGTTTCATGAGTTTAATCAGACCACTTGGACTTAAAAGGCTTTTGATTATTTCTGCTTTAGTTATCTTCCTAGATTTTAGCTCTGTTGTTTTTTTTATTCCTTCCTGCTCTGACTATGTTATCTCAATAATAAGCTAACTTTTTTCCGTGACGCATAGCTACTACATTATCCAGATAATTCATATCTTTGTTTCTTTTTATGATGTAAATCATTCTTACTCATCAGTTGGATGTTCAACTGATGAGGTTGTTTTATAATTTTGACTCTGCTGGATTATGGGGTTAACGAACACGGTACAAAGAAAAATAAAAAAAGAAGCAAACAATAAGCTGGCCCCTCCATTACTGGAATTGATGAAGATGCTTTTCAATGTGGAAGCATACAGGTATCAAAAAAATGGTATGCCCTATCTTATTTCTGTATATGCATGACAAAATACTGAATGTTGACTTTCACAGAGCTGCCATGAAAGAATTTGACAAAAACATGTCTGAAATGCCACTTGGGAAGCTGAGCAAAAGAAATATTCAAAAAGGTATGATTATGATTTTCAATTTTTTTATATTGATTATGTTTTTCGCTGGCAATGACAACATTAGAAATTCTAGAGTGTGTTATTATTTATTGAGTGACTGATAAATACTAATTGTACGTGGACTTACTCCCTTGTCCCAGGGTTTGAAGCTTTAACAGATATACAAAATCTGTTTAGTGATAGCATTCCCAACCCTTCAGTTAGAGAAAGCTTACTTATTGATGCTAGCTATCGATTTTCACTGAGAATTGCACCCCTTGAAGCCCCAAGATTTGGCTATATGGTTCTTTCACTCTTTTCTTAGGCTCTTCCATTTTTTTTTGTTTTTTTTGTTTTTGGTTTTTATAAATGTGCACGTAATCACTACCCAAATCTGAAATTCTGAATGATTTGCTCTACAGTTTGGCAAAGGGATATAATTTGCTGACCTGGTCAGCCAAAGTGCTCAGTATTGCTGCACTGATAAGAAAAATCTGCTTGGTTTAATGCTTTTGAGCGAAGTTGCCCTTGGAAATGTCTACGAGCTTAAGAATCCTAAGGTCAGTCCAGTTTAATTCCAAATGTTCATATGGGTTTATAACGGCATGTGGTTGTTCATTGTTGGTTATTACCTTATCGTTGGATGTAGCCTAGAACTAATACTGTGGTTGGCCAAGGAATTTTCACTTTAACATATTTGCCAGCTTCTCCTCTAAGAACAACGTTGTGATTATGTGCCTTCACCATTCACCTGTATAATTATGGATAGCCAAACGTAATTGACCATGCCTTCAATTATAAATTATAATATAATAACCCTTAAGATGAGATTTCTTCTTTGCTTGTTTCATGGGAGCTCTTTTTTTTTTTTTTTTTCTTTTTGTTACATTAACTTCTATTTCCTTTTAACATGGGTAATTTTACAATGTCATATTCTGGGACTGATTTTTGTGTCTTGAGTATCCTTAAACATAATTTTTTGTCTTGATCTTTGTCCTTTCATGGGTTTGATTGGTGCTTATGATTTACATTTTTTCATTCTTAAATTATTTTTAACATAATTTGGTGCTGTTAGATTTTTTAATTGGGACCAAGGGTGTTTTTGTGAAGCGGATTAGTCAAAGATAAAGGAAAAATACCAATCCCTTGAAGAGGAATATTTGCTTCGATATTGCTTCTCTTCAGCATACATTGTTGCTTTGCTTCATGATAGTCCTGGAGTTGCTTTGGATGATGAAAGGTAGATACCCTTATTTATCTTTTTGTTGAGGTGAAGTCAGAGAATAATAATATTTTTTAGGGGCTGATCACTTAGTCTGAGATTAAGCAGACAATATTTTATGCATCATATATTTGGATTATGGTCTATTTTTTGTATTTGTATAATAGTTTCATGTCTGTCATGTGGTAGCTAATATAGCTTACTTTATCATTAAAAATAAGACACTCTTATAAGTATGAGTTCAAATAAAGATAATGTTATGATTAAAAAAATTAAAAAAAGATGTCGGAAGCATGTTTTTTATAACATGATAGATATGAATGGTAGTTGATGTTTGATAGAATTGATGAAATTGGTATGGAAGAAACTGTACAACTGAAAGAATCTGATCACTGTCAACTACATGATTTTGAATTTAAAATAGTATATAGGGTAGTATTTATACCATCCGAAAAGAAAGGCTCACCTCTTGCTCTCCTCGTAGTATTTGTGGTAGCTAGTAGCTACATGTCCGGAATGCACAAAGAAATGCGTTTATTTACTGTTAGAATATTGTAAATGGATGGGGACTTAGTATTCTTCTCTTTGCCAGTGTTTATTTACTGTGATTTTTTTATTGTTTTATTTTATATAATTTTGAAACTGCCAGCTGCCTGGTCCTTGTAGTTCTCATACTTTGTAAAACTTGTTCTTTATTGTGAGGGTTGCATTCATCAGTACACCACTTCTCCTTCTCGTATTTGTTTATCAGCATTGTGATAGCTATTAAAAATAATTATATACATCTTCAACCAATATAAATATATATCTGAACAGAATTTATATGCATACTTGCAAAGCATTTAACCTATTTAGAATACAAAATCTAAATCCTAAGTTGCTAACATATGGAAGTTGTTACTATTTGTTATTGATTCTGCTTTTTAATTCGGGAATCTATTGTTTGCATATGGTAGCTGGCAGAAAATTTATATGCATATGCTATTTGTTATAGAGCAATTACTCTATGCATAGAAAATTTGAAGATTCACAGAAATTTTGCCTCAATGTGTATTCACTCAGTCCTGAGAAATACAAGGGTGACCTAACACAGGTGCTGTGCTAATAAACTGTTGACTTATATCTTCCTAGCTAACATATGAAAAGTTTATTGTTGTTTATCAATTCAGTTTCTGCAGGTTGTGGCTGTGAACAACACAGAAAAAAGTGACATATAAGCTTATTCCAAGAATTGATCTACAAGCGATGGCTGCCAAATTTGTAACAGATCTTCACAACTTTTTTTTTTTTTTAGATTTTTCTTTTTTTCCTGTCCTTTATATACTCGCTGTGGTGGATGTCCAACTCATCATGAACTATGTATCTTGGGATATTTGTTATATAAAGGTGCATGTATTCTGTTTCTGTATAAGGTTAGCTGAGCTAACCTTTTAGCACTTAGCTAGGTGTTGATGTATGCAATTATCACATTCTGGTGATTGTTTATGTAAGGATTTTTTTTGTAAGAAATTTGTGGGATAGTGAATATACGAAGCAATTATTTTTTTTTAAAAAAAGAACACTTAAGGAGTCCAAGTTCTAGAATTGGACTCCTAAAGCGAGACTTAAGGAGTCCAAGTTCTGGAATTGGACTCCTAAAGTGAGACTTAAGGAATCTAAGTTCTGGAATTGGACTCCTTAACTGAGATGTGAGAGGGTAATTGTGTTGACTTAAGGAGTCTAAGTTCTGGAATTAGACTCCTTAAGTCATCACTTAAGGAGTCTAATTTTAAAATAGGACTCATTAAGTTTTCCCTACTGCGCCCCCCAGACAGACGTCCCTCAGGAAAATGACGTCAAAAGTACAAAAAATAGGACTCGTATCCTTGTTTTGTAGTAGTGTAGATAAGGTTTAAAGGTAACCCCTACCTATCTCAATGCAGTTGCTTCTCATAGAGGAATCATATTTTGCATACATGATCATTTGCATTTGGTCATGGTGGACTAACTTCTTATCCATATGGGAGATTGTTGGAATTTTGGATCTAATCCCATGGGATATGAATAAGAAGTAGGTTGGCGAAGAAGAGGAAAAAGGAAGAAGAAATGAGTGTGTGGATAGAAGTCCTACATTAGACAAATGAAGAGGAGTAAAAGGGTATATAAGCCTCAACTTTGCTCCTCTAAATTAGGCCCTTAGGGCTTGGGCCAATCCACTTTTGTATATGGGTAAGGACATAGGTTTACCACACGTGCGCGCATTGCCGCTGTCCGGCAGACTCAACTTGGGCCGGTCTGTTCCGCACGTATGCGAAATTAAAAATAATTTTTATTAAATAATTTTTTAATTTTGTCCAAATAGTCCCTGAACTTTTATTAATTCCTTTTTTGCCCCTCCGTGTTTCTTCCAACTAGCGGCTATAAGCAGCCTGTAATATTAGATAGCTGTGACCGATCCGTTTTGGCTTTTCGCTCCATTCTAGTGCGTCTGTTCATACGACGAACTAGTTTTCCAGCAAGAGTCGCCGTTCGCTCTATTCTGGTGCATCTTTTCACGTGATGTACCAATTCACTTGAAAGAGTCGAGTCCATCTGATCAATTTTCTTCGTCTATAAATAGGATGTGCTAGTCACAAAAAATCTATTGAATAAATCTCAAACACTCCTATTTCATATACTATATTCTGCAATCATATTCTGTGCGATTCTGAAAGCAGACTCGTTGTGTTCGTTTTAGCTTCTAATTGAGAGTGCCATCATTTTGAAGACACAAATCTCTTCTATCCTGGGAGACAATTGTTCGTAAACCTTGGGCATCCATATAGAGGGAACAAATTGTTTTAAGAAGGCAATGTACGTTGGGCTCGGATTTCATCAAAGTTCATTACCATATTTTGGCAGTCTTGTGAGTTTGTTTCTGTTTTTCATATTATACAAAATTATTGTATGTTTACAGTGTATGCAATCTCAGTTATTCTTATCTTTATACAATTGCTACCTATTTAGTATTTTCCACAACAGTTCTCACGTTACATTTCTTGAATATGAATTTAACAATTCATATCTATCGCCTAAATTATGCAAGGAAGTTCAATAAAGAAGTTCAGCTGGCTCAAAAGCAGTAAATCATCAAACAGTTCTTGGTGTTTCTTATCCTTCGAGTCAGACGATTTTCTCATAAATTGTACTGTATATTAAAAGCAAAATGATATAGATAGTGTCCGAGGACAAAGAACATTGTCTAGAAGATTATCAAAGAGGGAGAGGGGACCCTGGGAAGATAAAACACTTGAAATGTTTTGTAACAAAAAACTTAATATCTTGATAAATAATATTATCATGCCAATCCAAAGGCAAAACGGTCGAACACTAAGCCACAAAAGAGGAAAAGAATCAACAGATGAAGATGTTTTCCTCCAGCAGAAGCGGGATCACATTTTACTCGAAGAGAAGGGGTTATTATTACTTCTCGAACTTGTCACTGAATTTTGTATATTTCTTAACTGAAAAAGGTTTTAGGGAAAAAAAGACTGAAGAAATGCAAGTAAAAGAAAAATTTAAATCTACGAAATAATAATAAACCGCCAGCTAAGAAACATGCTGGATGAGGATCTATTCTAGGTCATATCGTGGGCGTAATCGTCATCTTGCAAACTCACAAATCAAATATTTGCGGAAAAATACCAAACTGAAGAAATACAAGTAAAAGACTATGAGAACTGATGAGGACTTGAGAATTTAGAAAAACAGATACATAAATGAAAAAGGGAAAGTATATCTCTTGTTCTCTTCAAATTTCTATTTCAATCCATGGATTGGCACTGGCAAACTTCATACATATGCATCAATAAATCAAAAGCTAAAATAGTTCATATATATTTGCTTTAATTTGTACTTTGTATCTTGGATATTTTATATTTTTTGAAATTGGTATACTGGACTTGTACCAGAGAGCATCTCATTCTCTTCCCAACTCCCAGGAGGAATTGAAGGGATGCATATCACTAATTATCTTCTTGAATATTCTCATAGTTAAAAAGCTGCTGTCATTAGTATTCTTTATGGAAGCAGAATTAATTTAAGAGTCCTGGTTTCGAATAAACTGCACAAATTTAGACTGCATCTTTGCTGGAATACGAACAGGACGGTAATTTTTGCCAAGCCACACAGCAGTACACTTGGCTTCCAAAATAGGCTGCCATCAAATTCACAAAAATATCAAGAGAAACTTTTAGTAATATGGAGAGATTGAAGTACAAGTGACTGAGATGAACCTCTAGGTTTGGCAGCTTAAAGATGAAATGATCAAAGCACAATCGAGCAACTGAAGAACCCGAAATTCTAACCCTCAGAACAAATTTATCTCCACTCTGGTTGCACGTTCTTAGAATGAAATCAAATATTAGTAAATAGAACAAGTGGTGACCAAAAAGTTGAAACAGAGTATTAAAGGCTTACTCTTAGTGGAGCAAGGTATTTGAATGACAATTCTGACAGTGCCAATGCTTAACCGCTACGGGCCACAGCATCAGCACTAATACCAATGCTTTCTAAGAGTTCATGGTGACCTAATCAGCAAATTGATAGAAAAGCAATCAATTTACGGATGTAAGCTAGAAGTAAGATTTACAGTTTTTATCAGCAAAATTCAGAATTAATCTAGAACTGTAAATAATAAGAACATCATGCATAGCCTTTGGCCATGCGATATGTTACCAACAACCACACAGACAGCACCAGGGTCTTCAAAGTTAAGATATATTGTTTGTTTTACTTTTCTAGTAAGGTAGTGAATCAAATATGAAGTATTTCCTGGTATAACTCATGTCAAAAGATGATAATTCAGTAAGACAAGCAGTTCATTGTGCTGTGAACTGAAATACATAGAAGTTCATGAAATCTCACCATGTTGGCAATAGCTTGAATAAACTGCATTGTTGACCACTCCATACTGGTTCAGTTCATAATCACGGACTTTAAATTCAACATCAAAGAACCCGCTCATTCTGCAAAATTACAAGCAAGTGTAGGAGCAAAGCCTGAATAGTATATTAGAGTATACGTATGACCACAAGCTTGTGAGATCCAAAGATTGAGTGAATTCCATCTCAATCAACTTTATGAACTAATGCAAAATGCTAATAATGCACGGACTAGAATGCTGTCCAGTGTTCACCTAGAGGTTCAAAAGTTTCCCTAACTTTTCAAATTATCCTTTTTAATTCAAGTCAAGGAAGTGGGAACAAATATTCCAAAGATAAATATGTTCATTGACACAATCCCGCAAATCCCGCTCTATCAAACGTCAGAAACCCTCCCGGTATGTGCAAATACAAGGGTAAGCCAAGAGGATTAGATAAAATTTAGCCGCAGGCCATCAATGGCAAACAGATAAGCTTCAATTTCAAGTTCTTAACACCGACATAAAATGCTACCAGCAAAGTTTGGTTTCCATCGAAAGGAAGTTTTTATTTCATCCCATAGAAATTCCGCTCCCAAGTTCCTAGCTTCAATTTTAAATTCCACTCTATCAAACAGATATGCAACGAAGTAAATGACACAATGTATAAAGAGTGGCCCATGTAAGTGGAAATGGCAATTACCCATTCCCAGCTTTGAGATCAAAACTTTGTGGGGAAGTGAAGTTCCTCACCGGGAATACTGATCGGAGAGCCGGCGGCGGCTTGAAAGGCCGGCGGATAATCTGAACAGAAGGTGATGGGCGGTGGAGAGGAAATGAGGTAGGATTGAAGATCAGAGAAGGCATCATCGTATAGTATCTAACATAGAGGAAGGGAATGAAAATGGGCGTAACACTCAGAAGGATTTAAGGATTTCCTTCGAAAATTAAAGGCGTTACAGCTTGCAACCCATGCAGATGCAACTACCAGACTTGTACTACGTCGGATTTTCATTCCGTTTGGATATCTAGAAGGTGCACTGCTAGTTGAGAAAATTAGTTGAATTAATTTTATTTTTATAAGTAACACTCTCTTTTTAAAGGTGATCTTAAAAAAGTATTTTTTTTTTAATCCACTATCTCTCATTTACATTCTTTTAAAATAAGAATTTAATTTTTTAAAATAGTTTTTATTGTTTTTAATAGTTGTTCCTTATTAAAAAAGATGAGTATATTATATATTAGCTTTTCTAAAATAATAAACCACTGTAAATGGAAACTCATTTAACAGAAAATGACCGTTGGCCCCCTCCCCTGCAAAAACCGTTGCAATTAATTATGCTCTCACATATCTGATTCTCTTTCTCTCTTTGTGGACTAAGAAAAAAGGTGCTGACGATGTGGGGTGGGACTGTTGCTGTAGACTGTAGTGAAGAGAACCCGTGTCCAGCTAGTGTCCTCTTCTATTCTCATCATTTTCCATCATCTGAGCTGTCGGATAAAAATTTAGATGGCTCAGCTTTTTTTAATAATTAAATTATTACTGCATATGGTAAATTATTAAAAAAAATCTGGGCCTTCCAGATTTTCATCCGACGACCCAGATGAGGAAGAGGATGAGAGTGGAAGATGATACTAGCCAAACCCAGACTGGTGAGCGTGACGTCTGGGGATGCAATTTATATTCCAAATGGTGGTCCTGTATTTTTTTTTTTTTTTTTTTTTAATACTTTTGTTTATTTTTAGTTTAGGAATTAAATTGACACAATCATTTCCACGTCATAAATTGTGAATAAGATGGTTTAGAAATAAGTATTGTAGAATGACAGCAAATAATTTTAAAATTATCTGAAATTATCACATAATATACACATATATATATATATATATATAGTATTTAATAAAATTTATGTGTTTTTCAGTTATTTTTTATTTTAACTGAATTTTTAAACGTTATATTAAATAAGTGCTCATCACTAAAAAAGTCATTTCTACCACCATTATCACAAATACAAATCCAATCTACAATATGATTTTTTTAGAAAAAATCACATCTAAAAAAGTCCCAAAAAAAAAAAAAAAAGGTTATTTTTAGTACTGTTATCCCAAATGGATCCAAATTCATCAACTCAAGAACAAGTTTCACCGTATGACATGATGTGATGATCATTTTTTTATTTAAGAAGCCCCACAAGAATGAGTTTACTTTTGCTGATGTGATAGAAAGATAGAGAGAGAGTGTGTGTGTGATTGTGTGAAGCAATAAGGGAAAGTCCCACAAACAAAGAGAGGAAGATTGAGAGGACTTTTAAAATTTATTTTTTTTTTCCTCTCCTCCACGAACACCATTCTCTTTATGTTAGGAGTTTGAAAGCAAATCAAAACTAAAACCAAAAAACCGAACCAAATAATTCAAAAGTATTCGGTTTTTTCGATTCGGTTTTTTAAACTAACTTAATTCGGTGTTCGATTCGGTTGTTAAAAATTTATTTCGGTTAAAACCGAATAACCGAAATGTATTAAAACGACGTCGTATATGTATTATTATTATTTATTTTATTTTATTTTACTCAATCCAGTGATCCACATGACCACACCACGCCCTCAGCCCACAAGAGAAAAGACCATAGACATATTACCAGACCCAAGCCCAACCCAATTCCTCACTAAAAACCCTAACCCAGTAACCTATCCATATTCATTCGGTCATTCCATGGAGACTTGGAGAGAGCCGCTCTTCTTCATTCTTTATCTTCCTTAGATGCTTCTCTCGCTCTTCTCCTTCACCATCGTAGCTCGATTTCCTACCCCACCAGACGTTCTGTGCTCCGCCGCCACTTCAGATTAGTCCCTGCAACTCTAGTCTCCGACCTCTCAGGCTCCCACTCTCACTCTCGCTCACTTTGCCTTCGTAGAATCTGAGATCTACACTTCTCAGCTGACACGACCCACGACGGAAGCAAATCAGAGGCAAAATCGGCAAGAACTAGACAGACCTGCGGCGAGATCGTCGGTATGCCTCAAGAAGCAACGATCTTGGTCCTTCTTGCGTTCTCTCTTCACCTTCGGAGGTCGACTCTCACAGGTCACACAGCGCCTTCTCGTCTCGCACAAATCCAGAGGTCGACTCCACAGATTCGGTCGCTAGACACGTCCGATCTGCCTCTTTCTCCAGTTCTCTGATTTGTAATATTTTATTTTTATTTGATTTATACTTGAAGGTTCCAATCACTATTTTAAACAAACACTTCATCTCTCTCTTAAACTCTCACCCTCCTGCCAATGTCCCTCCCCCTCTTTATTTCACCTTTCCATCAAGTGCATAGGTCATCATCTTGAACTCTATTTAATAAAAACACAACAATTCAGATTATTTTAATTCTAGTTGGTAGATGAAGCATTTGAAAAAAAAAATTATTTTTATTTTTATTTTATTTCTTGGAGATTCTCTCTTGCGTGTGGTTGCTCATCATAGGCAGAAGATTTAAGCATATAATACTCATTGAAGATATGATACATCCTCATCAACTTTTTCAATAGCAAAGAATGTTAGAAGAATTTCTCTAAATTTAAGTTCTCTTTGTGCATAAATTACTATAAATGCAGTTAATTATGCGATTGATTTTTTTTTTTTTGGGGGGGGGGACCAAATGAGAGAACCTCTGTAGGGCTCCACGGCCATGGCTGCCAAGCACAAGTTATTGAACCTTTTGTTTCTCCACTGCTTCACATATTGCTTCTTTAGGATTCCCAGTTTCAGTGAGTGTCTCCGGATCAATCTACAAAAAACAAGACATATGAGATCCTATGCTCATATACCAACACAGTTCATAAGTTGAATGTTACTCCTTAAATATACCTTGTCCAGAATATAGCCACCTTGAAACCCACACATTGAACATCATTCTTGGACAAATTAATTAAGCATCCACAAGAATCAGATGCACAGTAACTATTTTTCTTTTTCAAGTCCAAATATGAAGTTTACAACCTACAAATGGTAGAAGTCGAAACCAACATAAATAATGAGCAAAAGTCTTTAGAAGAACCACACTCCAAAAGTTAACAGCCGAGTTGGAGAACCTTAGGCCTTATAAAGGCCTTCATTCAAGGTAACACTCTTGTTATGGAACTCATGACAATATTATAACTAGCACAAGTTCTTAGGAGAATCACACACAAAAAGCCAACTAACTTTTTTTTTTTTTTTTTTTTTTTGCTTAACATATACTTGCATCAATAAATTCACTAAACATAGCAAATACATAGAGGAAAACAAACATAACGAGGAATACAAAACATAAATAGTATAACAAAAAACAAAAAATACAAAATGAAGCAGTGAGCCTACAAGTAAGAAAAAAAGAGAGAGAAACAACTAGCCACTACCCATTGAAGGCCTAATAGGCGAAGAATCATCCACATCTACACAAGTCTCTTGAGCCTCCAAAGCTAGAAGTGACAACAAAGTGGGTATTGGTTGTAAAACCCACCCAATAAGGCACACCCCTTTATAAGCATCAGTTGCAAGCAAATTCCCAGCACGATTACCCCTTCTAGGGATAAAGGAGATGGAGATCCTAACCTCAGAAGACAAGAGACAAATAATATCATGGATAATACTTCTACTCCTCAGTTCAAACAAATCTGGTGACTTTTCATCAACATAGGTACGCAAGGAGAGGCAATCAGTCCTAGATCCACAATTAGTAGCATAGCCTTTTTCAAAGCTAAGGCTTCAGTCATAAAAGTAGAAATTGATTTAATTTTGTCCACATATCCCATCTAAAGAAGCCAACATGATCATAAAAGATTATCCTAATAGCAACATTATTCTCAATAGGCGAAAAAGGCTCCATCATAATGAGAGAGATTTTGCGGAGCCCATTCCAAAGCATACCTGCTGCATTCACTCTCATCAATACCAACCATCACCTTCGTCTTACCTCTCCCTCCTTCTTCCATCTCTCTCATTCTCTCATAGTTTCTCACTGCAAAGAGTAGGATGAGATAGGGTTCTCGTACCTACCATTCTTAGTTTCCTCTCTGATTCAATGAATGCATGCCCATCTACTATCAATGGCGGAGCTAGTGGGGTTACGGTGGGCCCCGCCCCATAATTTTTTTTTTTTAAAAAAAATATGAGAAATGGGGGAGCCCAAATGAATTAATGAAATGGGCGAGTTGGGTATTGGACGAGAAGAAACGGGGAGCCCACCATCACCAATGAAAATGTGTTTGATCTTTTTATTTTTGGGCCTGCGATCATTTTCTTATCTGGCTTCTTTCCTGGAAAATAAAACGATTTTCTTCCATTTTTCAGCATAAATTCAGGAGAAAACACACGGTTCCTTGAAATATACAAATTCTTTAACTCACTAGTTTTTGAATTTATTCTTTTACATCAGTTATTACTTTCTCAAATACTCCCAACCCGTTGTTACAATCACGTTTTACTCGAAGAGCAGGGGATTATTATTGCTTCTCAAACTTGTCACTGAATTTTGTATACTTCTTAACTGAAAAAGGTTTTAGGGGGGAAAAACTGAAAAAATGCAAGTAGGTCACAACCAAATATCATGGTAGAGAGCTAGGAGAAGCGATAAGCCATGAGAAGTTGCCTGCATATATAACCATAGAAGCCACAAAATGAAGATTCATTCATATACACATAAACAAGCCTCAATCAAGCCTTGATAAGAATCAGAAGCAAGCTCCGTTGTATTTGTTCTTCTGGTGGGGAACCATAATTGTTCTTCTACTGGCAAACTTCATACATATGCATCAATAAATCAAAACCTAAAATAATTCAGGCATATTTGGTTTGTACTTTGTATCTTGGATGTTTTATATTAATTATATTTTTTGAAATTGGTATACTGGACTTGTATCGGAGAGCATCTTATTCTCCTCCCAATTCCCAGGAGGAATTGAAGGGATGCATATCACTATTATCTTCCTGAATATTCTCATAGTTAAAAAGCTGCTGTCATTAGTATTCTTTTTGGAAGCAGATTTAACTTAAGAGTCCTCGTTTCGAATAAACTGCACAAATTTAGACTTCATCTCTGCTGGAATACGAACAGGACGATAATTTTTGTCGAGCCACACAGCAGCACACTTGGCTTCCAAAATAGGCTGCCATCAATTTCAGAAAAATATCAAGAGAAACTATCAATAATGTGCAGAAAGATTAAAGTACAAGTGACAGAGATGAACCTCTAGGTTTGGCAGCTTAAAGATGAAATGATCAAAGTACATTCGAGCAGCTGAAGAACCCGAAATTCTTACCCTCAAAACAAATTTATCTCCACTCTGGTTGTACGTTCTTAGAATGAAATCAAATATTAGTAAATAGAACAAGTGATGACCAAAAAGTCGAAACAGAGTATCAAAGGCTTACTCTTAGAGGAGCAAGGTATTTGAATGACAATTCTGACAGTGCCCATGCTTCACCGCTACGGGCCACAGCATCAGCACTAATACCAATGCTTTCTAAGAGTTCATGGTGACCTAATCAGCAAATTGATAGAAAAGCAATCAATTTACGGATGTAAGCTAGGAAGTAAGATTTACAGTTTTTATTAGCAAAATTCAGAATTAATCTAGAACTGTAAATAATAAGAACATCATGCATAGCCTTTGGCCATGCGATATGTTATCAACAACCACACTGGCAGCACCATGGTCTTCAAAAATTAAGATATATTGTTTGTTTTACTTTTCTAGTAAAGTAGTGAATCAAATATAAAGTATCTCCTGGTATAACTCATGTTATACGATGATAATTCAGTAAGAGAAGCAGTTCGGTGTGCTGTGAACTGAAATACATAAAAGTTCATGAAATCTCACCATGTTGGCAATAACTTGCATAAACTGCATTGTTGACCACTCCATACCGGTCCAGTTCATAATCACGGACTTTAAATTCAACATCAAAGAACCCACTCATTCTGCAAAATTACAAGCAAGTGTATGAGCAAAGCCTGAATAGTATATTAGGGTATACTGTATACGTATGACCACAAGCTTGTGAGAAGAAAATAATGCGAGATCCAAAGATTGAGTGAATTCCATCTCAATCAAGTTTAATGAACTAACGCAAAATTCCGCTCTGTCAAACAGATATGCAACGAAGTAAATGACACAAAGAATAAAGAGTGGTCATGTAAGTGGAAATCGCAATTACCCATTCCCAGCTTTGAGATCAAAACTTGGTGGGGAAGCGAAGCTCCTCACCGGGAAAACTGATCGGAGAGCCGGCGGCGGCTTGAAAGGCCCGAGGATAATCTGAACAGAAGGTGATGGGTGGTGGAGAGGAAATGAGGTAGGATTGAAGATCATCAGAGAAGGCATCATTGTAGTAGCTAGCATAGAGGAAGGGAATGAAAATGGGCGTAACAGTCAGAAGGATCTAGGGGTTTCCGTCGAAAATTATAGGCGTTACAACTTACAACCCATGCAGATGCAACTACCATACTTGCACGGCGTCGGATTTTCATTTTTCTTTCTTAATGGTCTGTTTGGATATATTTAGAAAGTGCACTAATAGTTGAGAAAATTAGTTGAATTAGTGTTATTTTTATAAGTTACACTATCTTTTTAAAGGTTATCTTAAAATTTTAAACTGGTTTTTTTTTAATGTCATTAAATATATATAATTCATTATCTCTCTACAATAAATTTCTATCCTCTATCTCTCATGTACATTCTTTTTACATAAGAATATAATTTTTTTTAAAAAATACTTAAGTTATACATTGATTGATTTTACTAACATTTTGAACCTGTGATCTTAATAGTTGTTCCTTATAAAAAAAAAAAATCGGAGGGAGCATACTATATGTTAGCTTTTCTAAAATAATAAACCACATGTAAATGGAAACTTATTTAACATATGTAATTAATATGGATAGTCTAAAAAAAATCGATAAAATAAATTGAGGTTTTATATCTCTTAGGGTTTAAGGGTTTTATATCAGGCACCAGTGTGTGTGTACGAGGAGGGGTTTATATTAGGGATCAAGGACAAGGAGTGCATATATATAATGGAGTTTCGAGGATTTAAATCCAACTTTTTTTTTTTCTATCTTCGATTTTAATTTATTACCTGTTTCTATTTTAATCAATTAATTAATTTTACTCTGTCAACACTGTTGGTTGCTATAACTTTGGAGATTGGGTTGCCACCAATGGCCCTTGTTAAATTTTGGGTTAAAGTGTAAAAATATATATGTTGCATGATGATTAATTTTTCAAGAGAGGAAAAAATAATCCAATGTTGAGGACCAAACCATAAAAGAATGAAGAGATTTGGAATATCATGGAGGAGGAAGAAGAAGAAGAGAAATAAGATGATTGTAGATTCTAAGGAATTGGGCGAATCTTCATTATTTGTCTGATTCCGATCCTTCTTTTTCTTCTCAAAGGTTGAGATTCTGAGAGATACATGGCGATCCGAACTAAAGAATTTTGCCTCGTTTTGTTTATATTTTCTGCTTCTAGTTTCGCAGTTTGAAGAAGAAAGGCTGATGATGATTTTGCCAACTCAACTCAGGCCTGCATTCCCTTTCCAGTAAGCATCTTCTTTTTCCACATTGTTACTTTGAAAGTCACATCGTCGTTCGGTCAGTAAGAAAAAGTTAAATTAATGGTTAAACTACGATTTTTTTACATCTAATTTGTAATCACTTAATTAAGTAGATTTTCAAAACTTTTTTTATATAGAATGATCACATGTAGCGGGTTTACTCTTGTAAACGATGTTGTTACTTCGCCTATTCTTCCAAGTTTCAAGGCGATGTTATGTTGTGATAACTACTACAAATATCTTTCACGAGCTAGGGCACTACTTGACACGAGTATATTGTTGCAAATTTGTAATGGTTTTAGTTTAATTTAAACCACAACAGATTCTTATATTTGGAATGGTTTCTTTTTAACCGTTATAAATTAACTGCTATGAATTGACACTTTTTTTTTTTTTTTTTTTTTTAAGTGTGACGCCTAGTGCTTAATAGATTTTCCTCAAAAGCTAAATTAATTAAAACTTTGAAAATTAAAATTATATACGATCTAATCTAACCATAATCATGTCAAAATTAAGTAGATTTTCAAAACTTTTTATAGGGTAAAGGAGTAAAAATACACGTGTATTTTACTCTTGGGAGCGCTTTAAAGACCATATGCTTTTTTTGGGAGCAAATATACACATAAACTTTTAAAATTAGAGCAAAAATATCATCACCATTAAAACCGTGTAACTACCGTTAACTTTGTGGTGGGCCCCACCCTATTAAAAAAACGAAAATTCCTAGGTTTTTTAAATTTCCCTCATTGCCCTTGCTCCGATCAGTCGTTCCCTTCTTCCTTCGCACGTTTCCTTCTCAGATGTCAGATGCGATGCAGATGGCGCACCCTCCACCAGGTAATTGATTTCATCCGAAGGTTACAGACAGTAAAAAATAGAGGCGATGATCAGCCAAAGACGGTCCAAGTTCTGAAACAAGTGCGCGTTTTTTACTAGAAAATGTTGACAGGATTATAGCTATTAGCTAATAAAATAGTGGGGAGGCTGGCGGGGATGGATATAAAGAATGAGGAAGGAAGGGAGGAGGAAGCGTCGTGGTGTGAAGATTTTACAGAATTAGGCTGAAACTACAGGTGAGACCCGTCTGGGTTTTGTGGAGAAAAAGGAACAAAGGAAGGAGAAACCAAAAAAAAATTCTGTTCAAATATGTAAATTGCTACGCTATATTTCTTTTTTTTTAAGTCTATTAAAATTTTGAAAAAAATTAAGGAAGAGGTTAAGATGAAGAAAAATGAAAATAGAGCCGCATCTGATCTACCTGCTCATGTTAGCTTGCTGTATAAAAATTGCGGATCCAGCGTACTGCAATGAAGGCGGAAATTTTATTGGAGACTTCATCTCTGAGAGTGATGAGTTCCTCCTCATTCAAGTCCTTTGTGATTTTGTTGTCCATGTTTAAGTTGCACAGGATTTCAAGCTCTGCTCCGTCCAACTCCATGTATATACTGGAGTAAGAACTCAATTCTTGTTGTTTGGGATCTCCACACCCCGTGTTTGTTTCAGGCGATTTCCTTTTCTAAATACTTATCTTGAGTAATTGATTCCACAATCCATATGGTTTTGAACTTTATGGTGTTAGTCACAAATCTGGGAATTGTGCTTAAATCTGGGAACAGTAATTGATTTCCTTCATCACTGTTCTTCGTTCGATGAAGAGTTGCAGAGATGAGAGTTGGGGGGGAGAGGGTGTTGGTAAGGGGCATTTTAGTATTTTCATAGGTTACTTGATAGATGTTAAATCAATTAACTGTGATGGTATTTTTTTTCTCTGGTTTTGAAAGTTTATGTGTATGTTTCCTCCCAAAAAAGTATATGGTACTACTGTTCGCAGAAGCGAAAAGCTCATATGTATTTTTTACTCCGTAACCCTTTTTATATATAGAATGATCACCTGGGTCCAACAATCAATAATTTTTTTTTTTTCCCTTGACGTGTCACACCCTGAATGTCCCTTTTAATTAATCAACTTGTCAGGAAAAATCTATCTCAGAGCCCAAACTAATAAAAAATAATAAAAAATATTTAAGAAAAAGTCACATGTCAAAAAAAGTCCCGCAGGATTTTCTAAGTATTATTTCATAAAATATTAGTTGTCAACACTTCCTCGATATAGTTGTTAATGCAGTGATTTAGTTGTTAATAATCTTGGTTTAGTTGTTAGGAAATTGTTGTTAATACTACTGATTTAGTTATTAACGGATACTGATTTAATTATTAATAAAACTAATTTAGTTGTTAACATTTATAAAATAATATTAGAAAAGGTTCAAACTTTTTTTGACATGTAACTTTTTCTTAGATCTTTTTTAACATTTTTTTTACTACTTTAGACGCTAAAGTAAGGTAGATTTTCCCTAGATCATTGATGCGTCCAAATATTTGATTATTAAGAATGCAATGTATTTGCCCTTTCATCATCGATCCCACCATTTCAATTTCTCATTGGGTGATTCAGATGTCACCATCAGTACTATATATATAAGGATCATAAGCAAGGATCATACTGAGTGGACTATATGATTTTGAGTCCCGTCTTAACTCCTATGAAAGGAGTCCACATAGCATGCTTAAATTATTCACATGTTTTGTCTATTATTATATGCTTATATCTTTCATTAGAGATATAAACATATATTTTTAATTTTTTATATATTGTATTTATTTAGATTTAAACTATATATCTTGTTTTTACGAGATGTTTTTTTTACGGTATCTCAAATTAATTAATTTCCAGTTCTGCATTTGTCTGTAAAACCAATATTACGAAAATTAATTAATTTGAGATACTAGGTGCAAAAAAATCTCGAAAAAGTTAAAGATATAATTTAAATCTAAATAAATACAATATATAAAAAATTAAAAAAAATATATATAAGCATGTAATAAGCATGTAAATCTAAGCATGCTATGTGGACTCAGGGAAGATACATCTTCATCATTTTATTGTGTCATCTATAGGTACTTGCTGTGCATGTCATGTCGTACTGATGAGTCATTATTGATGACCTAGAATTTAATTTGAAAGATAAAATTATTTTATTTAGTACAAAATATCAAAAAATATTCGATAATTTAAACTAAAAATTTACATATCCATATTTGAATTCAGCATATGTAGGAGACGTAGTAGCTAGCAAGAGTCAATATGTTTTCAATATCTGTTTTGTTTAAACCTACGTTATAGATGGCAGTGGCGGAGCCATAATTTAGAGTTTATGGGTGCACAATTAGCGTAAGGGTTTGGGGGTTCGGGGGCAATGCCCCAAATTTTTTTTTGGGAACGTTTTAAATTAATGCATTTTCTATAAGGAAAAAAGTTTGACAAGATTAAATAACATGTTACAACCTATAAGAAAGCGAGAAAAGGAAGCAAACCAAAATGCTAGCTTCAACTTCAATTCATCATAAACGAAAATCACAAGGTGGGTATTACCTTCGATATTCATTTACATCACTTCATCTCGCTTAGCCTTGAGTCTTTGATCAACCTCCAAAAAGATTCGAGGGGATAAAGTTATTTCTTGAAGTAAATCAATCGCAAAAGAAAAGAAAAAGGAAGTCGTGTGTCATGCCAATGAGAACAATGAGAACACAAATGCATTAACATAGAAAAATAATAATGAAGAATTAACTAACCTTTACATCAAGGATTACAAAACCATTCTTCGATTCTTCATTCCTTGAAAATATTTCATTATATTCTCATCATCAATCGTAGCAAATATATCACGTTCAACAAAAGTTAACATGCACGAGTTAAACCAATCATCACTTATCCGATTGCGCAACTTATTCTTAACAAAAGTCATTGCGAAAAAACCCGCTCAACACTAGCAGCTTGCTCTTTTGGTAGAATGAGTGCCAACTTTATCAACAAATAGACTAGTGGATAAACAATATCCTTTCTCTTCTCAACCATATTTAAAGCAAGGTCGAAATTGTTTGCAAATTGACAAAATCAATCGCCCTCACATCAACAATAAAATTATCGAGACTTGAAGATTTAAAAGGAATATCTCGCAAGTTCATCAAACTCTAAGAAGGATAGAATCTAGCAAACTCAATCAACTTTTCATTGTTAAAATTAGCAAATGAATCACGAGGATCAAGACAACTCAAACACTCAAGCAACTTCATATTGACGTTATCAAATCGATCATTCAACTCTTGAACCCGAGTATCTATCATCAGTATTAAATAACTCCACCTTAAAGTAGTGGAGGAATGTGAATGATTCCAATCTTTGTCTCCATCTCCTTTTAGGACAATAATCATCATTCATATTTGGAATGTCAATATCATGTTTATTGGCAAAAATGGTTGTTTCTTGAAGCAATTTATCAAAACCATTATCCCTCATCTCTTGTAAACGAGACTTGACTACCTTCACTAAACCAATTGCATTTAGAAGATCTTGATCTTTTCTTTGCAGTGCTTGTGACAACTCATAAGAAATCCCCAAGATCAATTTCATAAGATGCAACAAGAATGCAAATTCAAAATCCTCCATGGCATACAAAATGGAACCTCAGATCGGTTCTTGTAGCATCATTTTTCGGATCGTCTTCAATAAATTTCATCAAGGAAATTATTGAAGAAAATAATGAGATAACACTTGTAACCGTACCAAAATGGGAACCTCAACGAGTGTCTCCAGGTCGCTTTAAGCTTGTCTCTTGATTTAAACCTTTTCCAGTTGGTATTTTACCACTAGCAATTCTTTCAACTATTAGCTCATACTTGATTTATTTGAAGAATTTCCTTCCGCTTGCATGAACCCCACAACGGTAGTCATCTTTTGAAGCATGTCAAAAAATTCTTGAATCTTCTTGTGATGTTTTGCAACCTTCATAAGTGCCAATTGTAATCGATGAGCAAAACAATGAATGTAGAATGCGGATGTGTTGTCTCGCCAAAATCAAACTCTTAAGCCCTTTGAATTCACCCCGCATATTACTAGCACCATCATAGCCTTGCCCGCGGCATTTAGACAAACTTAAACCCAGTTTAGAAAATAGGCCATCAATCGTTGCTTTTAGTGATTATGTCGTATTGAAACATGAATTATGCCAACAAAACGTTCAACAATGGACCCTTTTTGTTAACATACCGAAGTACAACCGCCATTTGTTCTTTAATTGCAACATCACGAGCTTCATCAACTAGCAAAGAAAAGTAATCATCATCAAGATCACTAATTATTGCTTTAACCGTCAAATCAGCACAAGCTTGGGAAAGATCTTTTTGAATCATTGGTGAAGTCAATTTGTTATTATCGGGGGCATTTTCCAAGACCACGTCACTCATCTCTTTATTTGGCTCGAATAAAACTTTAGAAGTTCAAGGAATAAACCTTGATGATTTGAACTTGTAGATTCATCATGTCCCCGAAAAGGCTCACCATTGCGTAGTAGGAATCTAACACAAGCTAAAGAAGTTTTCAACCGAATACGGTAATCAATTTTTTGTTGGTCAGAAATATTTGACAAGGCAACATCAATATGTTGCTTTTGCTTCATCAAATCTTGACCACTTGATAACATCTATTATGAACACTCTTTTGATCTCCAACATGAACTTTGATTCTATCCTTCTTATGCCAACTCCTAAACCCTAAACCGACAAATGCTTCCGCGTCGAACCACTACCTCCAACCTCCATATCAAATAGATAACAATACAAGCAAAAACATGCATCTTTTGATACACTATACTCCAACCAGGAACCAAATTCTTCATACCACTTAGGATTGAATCTACGCATTTTTCCATACACATCAATTTGAGGGAATGGTTTAAGAATTGGTTGAGTTGGCCCCTTGAGTAAATAAGCTCTCCGAATATCCTCTCTTTCTATAGGATTTGATGTCATTGAATAAATTGAAGGTCTTTTGCCGGATCCGCTTCAAGATTTTCTATATTAACTTTTGCTTGAGGTGGTAATTGAAATTGAGATACTAGTGGTGGTTGGGAGGATTCTTGAACTGTTGGAATTGAAATCTTTGTTTGAAAGTTGCTCAATTTGAGATTCGGGTTCTGTATTTGTGGGTTTTAGACGTTGGAAATAAGATTGTATCGTTGACATTTTCTGGAAGAAAAAAAGTTTGAAAAGATTAGAGAACATGTTGCAAGGTACTGCGCCTATGCCCTAGGTTTTAGGAGTCCAAGCTCTAAATATAAATTCACAACCAAGGTCTATCCACATATATGCTATTGAGGATCAAACAATTCTCAACGAAAAATCAATATTATTAGGACAAATGATTTGTGATTAATACCAAACAATTCTAAACTTTCTTTTGTATGGATGGGTCTATCTAGTACCAATTAAATGATGCTACAATTACTTAAGATGAAAAGCAAAAGATGCGATAAATGGTTTACATGAAATCAATGCATGTGATAGAGATGATGGTTGGACCATTAAACCCGTGTCCATAATGTTGAATCTCTACTTTATAAATGAGCGCAACAACCAGCAAATAAGAGTAAAGCATACCTCCATACTCGAGAAAGTTATGTAGTAAAATAATCCGTGGTGACCGATTGTAGCACTTCGGTTTCACCTATATAAAATAATCCGTGGTGACCGTGTAGCACTTCGGTGCCTAAAATGAATCAGTTAGACCGAGAAAAGGGGAAATCAACATAAATTAAATATATCAAATTCTTGTTCTAGGCATGATTAGTGATTCCCATGACAAGATTATTATATATAGTAAACAATTTTTTATGAGAGAATATTAGTTAAGAATGTAATAACAAAAGTTATACTCCTACCTAAAAACTCTTATCCAACAAATAAGTACAAGCATCAAAAGTAGATGGCCAAAAAACTGTATGGCAATTTTGGAATCATCAGGGGAAAGAAAAATACACAGAGAAAAGGAGGGGGGACGACTTTTAAAAACAGAATCACAACAAAGTTCAACATGAAAAGTAAAAAAGGAAACCAATTGATCTTATTGTACAAGGCTTGTCTCAGTCTAAATTGCATCATGTTAGTTATTATATGTTCCAAAATATATCTATGATAAGGCTGGGTTGCAGCAAAAAGCTCAATAATGAAATTATGTGACAAGGAAGAAACAAAAGTTGGTTTCTCATCAATATACAAGAGAGTAGGAGTAGCGAATAGAACCTTGCAAATGACCTAGAATAGCACCCGTTCCAAAGCCGCCTATTGCGAGTTCAACAGTCATCAGGTCCAGCTTTTTCTAGTTGCGCCACAAATTCACGTGCCCACGATCAATTAGATAATTCATTCCGCTCAATTCGGTGCATCAAATTAATTTAAGCATTGTTGTCAAGGCATCAATTTTTTCCATCATAAACACATTTTAATCATTTAAGCCAACGATAAAAATAGTTTTCAACATGCTACTTTTCTTGACACTTCTTTTCAACATGTACTTCGCACGTAATGAATTCGCAACCTTGGAATAGATCAATTTACTTAATTGTAATCAACATGGCATATAGCTCAATCTCCTCAAAAGATCATGTAACCATTCAAATTTAACATGCAGTAAATTCATAGAGAAACAACAACCAATGTTCAAAGGCTACAGAAAGCTATTTCTCTATTACCATTTTGATCTTGAGCTCAAAACTAAACCTATGTTCCAAGACCATATCTATTTTTGCAAATCTTCCATCTAATGTACCAATCTCTATCAGAAATTTGAACTACTTGCAAAGCCAGAGGCAGAAACAGATCAGAACATTGCAGCTGCTTAGACCTTTAGAAATCGATCAATTTCTGAAAGGGCGAGCAGCAGCAAATTCATTCGGACAGAGTTCACCGAAAAACAACAAGAAATTTGGAGTTCACCGAAATGGGATGCAAGAAGAAAAATACTCACCGACTTACGCCACATAGTTCACCGACGAGTGCCGTGGGTGAGAGACGGACCGATTTGGGGATCGATTACTCCGGTGAGAGATTTGGACCAGGGATCAATTTGAGAGATTTGGGGATCGATTTGGACGAGGGATTTGGAGGAAGGATCGATTAGGAGTGGGGATCGATTTGGACAAGGGATTTGGAGGAAGGAATGATTTGGAGTGGCTGATCGACGGGTTGGGACGGAGACACGACGTGACGGACACGGACGAGGTCACGAGGGTGAGAGTCTGAGAGATTTGGCGATGGACGAGGGTGAGAGTCTGAGAGATGGCGATGGACGAGGGTGAGAGTCGAGTTTAAGAGATGGCGATGGTCGATGGACGAGACGAGATTTGGGGAAAAAAAGAAGACGAGGGTGAGAGTCGACGAGATTTGGGGGAAAAAAAGAAGGGCGATGGTGAGAGTCTGAGAGATTTGGGGGGAAAAAAAAGAATAAGGGTCGGGAGCTGAGTTCGAAGCCGGGACCTTTGGATGATTCTGAAAACACTTAACCAACTACTCTAATCACATAAACTGAAGTAAAAGTCCTATACTTTTTATATATTGTTTAAATTTTTTATGGGTTCACTTGACCCCATAAAAACAAGTGTGCCTCCGCCCGATAGATGGTACAAAAACCAAAACATACAGTTTCTTTAATTCATTTGAATTTCAATAGAGAAAGGATTTAGTGTTCGATCTCAAAAAAAATGAACGTAAAACAAAGTAGACTGTGACATTTTTATAATTTTTTACTAGAAGCTTAACGTATTTGGCGTCTTTTTTCTTGAGGGATGCTTAAAGCTTTGACACGAAATGCTTTGGATGTCCCTTTTTTCAAAAAGGGACACCAAAAGGCTTTGGCGCAAATAGTGGGACCTGGCTTTGGTGTGATTATGCTTCTCATCCGCTGCGTCCTTTGCGCCAAAAGGGCACTGTTTTGGCGCAGTGGATGTAGCTTGTTTTTTTAGTCTCTGTTTTTTTTTAAAAAAAAATTTATGGGATTAAGATTTCTCCAGTTACGGGAGATAAGATTATCTATAGTGACCCCTAAACTACACTGTTTCACTAAAAAAATTAAAAACATCTAATTTGGTCCCAAATAACCCTAATCCCCAACCACCGGAAGCCATCTTTCATTCCATTGTATGGCAGATTCACCATGCAAGCGAAGAAGTCACAGTTGCTTTACAGCCCTATGAAGCCGCTCCAACCCTAATTGCTCTCTCTTATTAATCTCGCAACCTCCTGCTCTGAATTCTAGATACTTTCCATGTACGTCATCGGAAAAAAATTAATCACTTATGACATCTTCAAATCAGATCCAAGCTAAGTAACCATATTCCGTGAATTTACACTCCCCTAAGATCCTTGACTCTGGAAAATATTGGAGAGAGAACGAGAGATGTAAAGTCCAAATCTCCAACTTCTATCTGAGATGATTTCTGATCTAAACTGTGTCCTATAAAATTCAAAAACATTATATCAGATCGAAGAATCCCGACCTGACGTGTTGTATGCGTGAAAATGAGCCGTATATTCTATAGCGTTGCAACAGTTGCTATTCATTCTTGACATTATTTTCTAGTACTTGGGTGAAAAAGTCCTCCATTAATTGTTCTATGCACACAATTTCAATAAATTTCTTCCTTTCCTGTTGGGTTGTTGTTACTTTATCTTTCCCTGGTGGCAAAAAAAAAACAAATTGGGTCATTTAATGGTGATGAGAACCCAACTATGTCCACCTCAACTATGTCTGTTCTCTGGAATGGTGATGAGAGCCCAAGTTTTACACCTTCAAGAGGGGTTAGACAAGGAGACCCTCTAAGTCCTTATATCTTTGTCCTATGCATGGAAAGATTGGGTCATTTAATCAAAGCTGAATGTGAGGCGGGGCCCTGGAAGCCGTTCACCTTTAAGAGAGGGAGTCCCACCATCTCTCATCTGTTCTTCGTCGATGATCTAATTCTTTTCACTGAGGCCTCTACTCACCAAATGGTTGAGGTTCGCAATGTCATGCAAAGCTTCTGTGAGGTCTCGGGACACAGAATCAACATAGCCAAGTCTCGTATGTTTTGCTCCATTAATGTCAACTTTAATAAAGCTCTTGAGCTAAGCCAACTCCTTGGCATTGGAATCACTCATGACCTTGGGAAATACTTGGGAGTGCCGATCATTCATAAGAGAATGACAAAAGCCACATATCACCATATTGTTCAAAAAACCAAGGAAAGACTATCCACGTGGAAAAGCAAGTTCTTAAATATGGCTGGTCACTCTGTTTTGATTAAATCGGTCTTATCCGCTCTCGCCTTGACTATCAAATGCAATCAACCCTCCTTCCTATTTGTATTATTAACGAGCTTGATAAGATATCAAGGAACTTTTTCTGGTCGTAGGAAGAAGACGTGAAAAAGATGCACCTTATTGCTTGGGACAAAGTTACCAAAGCTAAGAAGCAGGGGGGCTTGGATTCAAAAATCTCAGGCGTCAAAATAAAGATTTTATCATGAAGATATGTTGGAATATCCTGGTGAAAAAAGATTCTCTATGGGCCCAATGCCTCTGGACCAAATATAATTGCGGGCGCTCCTCTGTGCCTCAGGTGTCTAAAAAGAGGAATTGTTCGTCTGTCTGGAAGGCGGTCGTTGAAGTTTGGGATAAGTTCCTTGCTGGTATTGGGAGAAAGGTTAACAGTGGGAGCGATACTAAGTTCTGGCAGGATCTCTGGCTCCCCCTTGACCGGCCCCTCATAACATTTGTTCAAGACTCATCCTTGGTCAACGCCGATGATACGGTTAGAGACCATATTTTGAGTAACGGGAGATGGAACGTTAGTGGATGGTGTGGCATCTTACCTTCAACGATTATAAATTCTACCTTAAAGATGCAACCCCCTTCTACTACCTACCCGGATTGTTTCACTTGGCGGGCTGCTAAAGACGGGTGCTTTACTGTTAAATCTGCTTATAACTATCTCTCGGATCGGGATCGACGGCGCACCAACAGCTTCTGGTCCCTTCTGTGGAAGTGGAATCTCCCTAAAAAAGTCAAAATGTTCATGTGGCAAGTTGGTCATGAAAGACTTGTTACCAACTCCCTAAGAGCCAGAAGAGGACTATCTGATGGAAATCTTTGTCCTTTCAGTTGTAATAGGGAGGAAGACGTCATCCATGTTATCAGGGACTGTCAAAGAGCGAAAAACTTATGGACACAACTTGTCATGCCTAAATCTCTCTCTCATTTTTTCGCAGGCAACGTCCAGGATTGGCTTAACTGGAATGTCAATCACAACCTAGGAAAGGCGCGCTTCCAGGATTGGCAGAGAACCTTCAGCTTGGCGTGCTGGGTCCTTTGGACGACCAGATGTAGATTCCTCTTCCAAGGCGAAAACACAGATACCGGGGAGATGCTCCACACTTGTAGCTATCTTCTCATGGAGAATGCATCTAATCAAACACTGACACATCAAATTTTTAACCTTGGCAGGGATGTGGAAAAAGCTTGGACCCCTCCTCCAACGAACGTGGTCCGTATTGATGTTGATGGTTCTGTGCGTTATCACCTTCAGGCCGCTTGTGGTGGTGTCATGAGGGATTCTCAAGGCCGCTGGTTGATGGGGTTCCACAAGACCCTTGGCCTCCACAGCGTCATTGAAGCTGAGATAGATGCGATCTGGTTAGGATTAAACTTGGCCAATCAGATGGGCCTTTGCAAGATCCTCCTCTACTCGGATTCATTGGATGCCATCAGCATCCTTATGAGAGACTATCATGCTGACCACCCTCTCAGAGAAATTATTGGGAAGACTAGAGACCTGCTTTACGGAGACTGGAGTGTTGAGCTCCATTATACCCGAGAGGAAACATCTCATGTGCCGACTACTTGGCCAAACAGGGCCATGATGCTGCTGCGGACACTAACGTCATTTTGGTTCCTTCTATTCCCAGGGGATGCCTAGATATGTTTCTTAAAGACCGAATGGTCTGTTTGGTTAATTTGTTTTGCTAGTTTGATGTACTAAGGACTAGTCCTTCATAATCTAGTCCTTCTCTCATCATTCCAAGCTTCATAGCTTGCCTGTAATTCCAAAAAAAGAAAAAAAAAAAAATGAGAGCTATTGAATTTGATGTTTTAAATTTTTTTAGTGAAACGGTGTAGTTTAGGGGTCACTGGAGATAAGGTTATCTCCAGTGACTGGAGAAATCTTAATCCCAAAAAATATATATATTTCAGGTACGATACTCTAACTTGTACTAAAAATATGATTTAGGGTACTGAAAAATACTTTATGATCTTAAAAAATTATTTTAGGATCCTAAAAAGATATTTCAGGATACTGACTGGTATTAAAATGATAATTTATGAATGATGATACTAACTGCTACTGAAAAAATATTTCATGATCTTAAAAAATCATTTTAGGATCTTGAAAAAAATATTTCAAGATACGGAATAGTACTAAAAAGATACTTTAGGATATTTTTTAAAGATCCTAAAATGATTTTTTAAGATCATGAAATATTTTTTCAGTAGCAGTTAGTATCATCAATTATCTTTTTAGTATCAGTTAGTATCCGTAATATTTTTTCGGGATCCTAAAATAAATTTTTAAGATCAAAAGTATTTTTCAATACCATTCAAGATCCTAAAATATATTTTTAATACCGTTAGTACCGTACCGAAATATATAATTTTTTTTTTAAAAAAAAAGTCGACCATGCGCGCCTACTAAAAACAACACCGTTTTGGCGCAAAGGACACAACGGATGGGAAGCATAATCGGACCAAAGCCAGGTCCCAAATAGAGACATCAAATATTGCTTTTGGTGTCCCATTTTTGAAAAGTAACACCTAAAGCAACCTTAAAAACTTTAGTTTGGACAACTCCCTCCTCCATCTAAAAGCTCTCGGGCTCCATTGTGTTCTCCTTCATCGCTGCTCCAACTCCTTCGCAGGTCATCATTTGTGGCAGCCCCTCCTTATATCATGACTTGGTCTGTCACTCCTCTCTCCTCTCTCCCACCATTAATTGTCACTTCTCCCTTCTCAGTGGCGGAACATTGGTTTGTGGCATTTTTTTTTTTTAAAAAAAACAATGCTTTGTATATGTTGGGAATGATTCTAATGTTCTATTTGTTGTTGATGATGATGTTAGGGTTGAGTAGATAAAAGAAATTTCAAGCATCCAAATTTAAAGTTGAGGTAATTATAGTTAAACATTGTTGTTGTTGTTGATGATGACTTGTATTGATCTTGAGATTTTGTAATTTTAGGATGTAGGAAGGCATGATCTAGAGTTGAATTTAAAGCATGATTTACAAATTAATATAGGTTAACTAGTTGATTAAAAGTTGGAATATAGTTTCTAATGACATAATGCTTGTAATATATGGCTAGTATGTTTATGTGCATTGAATTAGACCACTTTGTAAGCTTGTATGGGGTGAATGCTTAGAAGTTCATGATTTCTCTAGTTTATGAATTAGACAACTTAGCTGTTTTTTATATTTTGTAATAAAGAACGCCCTAAGACACTTATGGCATCCCTTTTGGAAAAAAGAGATGACGTAAGTTACATACTTACAACATTTGTTTTGAAAAGGGACACTCTTTTTTAATGGACATTGTTTTCAGACTTTATTACATCGTTTATATAGACATCCCTATAGAAAGGGACGTAGAGTGTGTGTGTGCGTGCGCTCTTGTAATCATAAACTCGGGCGTATGTGCACCCACGCCGCACAAACTTGGGTTGTTACTAAATCCATGCTCAATACTATACACACTTCAAACTTATTTTTGTGACTTTGGACTAATTAAAAAAGTGAATGAATATATCTATGTGTATTATGTAGGGAAAATTATTGTCAGCTCCCAAGATACATAAATAATAATAATAATAAAAGTCTCATACCAAATTCCCCTTAAAAAAAAAAAAAAAAAAAAAAAAAAAAAAAAAAAAATCCTTAGGCAATTTTTTATGATTAATTGCTAAATTCCCCTTACAAAAAAGTGCCTACATAATAATGACTTTTCATGTCAAAATGACTTTATTAGTTGTTAAAATGTTCTTATGAAAATCTCGTTGTAAAAATGGCTTCTAATGTTGTCAAAATGACTATGTATGTTGTCAAAAATTCTCAGAGTTTTTCCTCCATCATGTAGAATTTTAGAAACATAGAAATTTTTTTATAGAAAGTCATTTTGGCAACCGTAGAAGCCATTTTCACAATGAAATTTTATAGGGATATTTTAACAATTAATAAAGCAATTTTGATAACATGAAAAACTATTTTTAGATAGGGATTTTCTATGGGGGGAATTCAGCAATTAATTACAAAAAAAAAAAAACTGACGAATTTGGTATGAAATTCTTTTACGGTTATTTCTATATCTTGAGACCTTACTGTGATTTTTCCCTATTATGTATGGTTTAATGTTTTGAACTTGTTCGGGGCAGCCAGGCGAGGCCAGGGTTATGATCACCGACAGTATAGAAAGTAGAGGTATCGTTTTCAAAGGTTGTCAAACTCATATGTGGTCGCTGTGACGTCAGGGTAATGCATGAGAATGGGATCAATCCATGCATACCATATTTATAGATTCTTTCTGGGGAAGTTGGATAGTTTTGCATGCATTGCCCCCTCTTCTTTTGTGGACCAGCGTTCATTAATTTGCGAGCCCGATGATAGATTGATAGGGATTGCATTAATTCTCGTATCAGACAATCAATCTCATTAGTTAGAAAAATAAACGATAAATAGAACAAAAACATTTAAGAGAGATTCATGAGGAAAAAAAATAATTTGGTACCTCTTAATGTAAAAGAGGAAAAAAGAAAAAAAAAAAAAAAAATAGGCAGTACATCTATGATGAAGAATGGTTTAGATGATGAGATCTTTCCCACATACCACGTCCGGTTTTTTATTTAAGTTTCAGTCGAGGGTAGAATTTGATTCAAAATATAATATCTCAATCTATATTATTTTTTATATTTATTATTTCTTCATAAAATAATTTATTTAACTCATTAACCGTTATATAATCTAATCTATGTTAGATAAACATATTTTAAGAAAATTATGCCACATTTATTCAAATTAACTAGGGAGAATTATAATGAAGGACCTAAGAAAAATAATATTTATTTAGAAGGACCATAAAAATGGTAATTATTTTGAAGGACCAAAAATTAAAACATTAATATAAAGAGACTAAATTGCCCTTGGTCAAATTTCCTATATTATCTCTAATTAAATCAGAATTTGAAGTGATTGATTGAAAATAATAAATAGAGATCAAATCAATCTGGAATATGCAAGTTAGAGTTTCTAATGGTAACTTTTTATCTCTCTGTGAAGAAGAAATCGTAAGTTCTTTCATCCACAAGGATCTCTCAGGCGTCCTCCCCTCTGTTCTATTATCTTCAAGTTCTTCTTCCTGGTAATTTTTTATCTTGTTTTCCTTTAGTTCGGTTCTTGTTATAATCATTAAAATCGATTAGTCCTTGCCTTTAGTATTGTATATTTTTCAAACTTTGTTTTGAATCACCGAAGCCAATTCGCATGGTCCATCACTTTTCTTTCTTGGAATGGAAGGTTGCCTTATATTATTGTTCCAAAAAAAAAAAAGGTTCGCAAACTTTGACCTATAGGTTTTTTTTTTTTTTTTGGTTAATTAGATATTTCATTCTAAAAAAAGGTTGCCATATATTATTGTTCCAAAACCTTTTTTTTTTCATTTCTCACCTTTATGTAAAAATTGTAGAACCAAGGGCAATTTAGTCTCTTTAGATTAATGTTTTAATTTTTGGTCCTTCAAAATGATTACCATTTTTATGGTCCTTCTTAATAAATATTATTTTTCTTAAGTCCTTTATTATAATTCTCCCAATTAACTAATGTATTTTGTTTTCTTAATTTATCCATTGATTAAATAACTTTTATATTAAAAACAGAAGGGTGGTTGACTTTTGCAATAAATATATGGAAACCTCCTCTATGAATATTTTATAAACACATCTTGGGGCTTTTTCCCGCCACTTTTTAAATAATTAATTACCATTTTTATTTGTTTTCAAAATATTTCTCAATGTCCTACTATTTAGTCAACTAAACCAAGATTTAGTCAACTAAAACGCAGGGCGCTGATTTTTTTGACTGCCCCCGCGATTTAGTCGACTAAACCATGTGGCTTAGTCGACTAAATAGCGATAGGGGAGTTTTTTTAAAACCTCAATCGCGGCATTTGGAACCCTAATCCACCACAAAACCTCCCCAAACCTCTCCCCCTCTATTTTTTTCACCAAATCCTTATCGAATCCGTTGGTAGATAGCGAAGGAAACTTCGTTCTAGCATCATTGCGTCGATTTCGATATGTTCTCATCTCCATTTCGAATTTCCGCCGTTGTTCTTTCGTTTATGCGGGGCTTTTACCTTTTCTTCGTCCGATTATTTATTTATTTATTTATTTATTTATTAATATTTTAGTATAAATTATAGGGTTAAACGTGAAACTCTTTATCATGTTCATGCGTGTATAACACGTTCGATAATATTGTGGGATCGTTAGATAATCAACTCCTTTGTCATGCAGTTTGGATCCTATTGGCGCGTGGAGCTATAAAACAACCATAAAATTAATTTTTTTAATTAAGTTTTTATATTGAGGATTTTTCATTTACGATTTTTAGTTATATCCACAATCCTCACTGAACTTTAGAACCTTGTAAAACTCATTTTTATTTTTAATTATTTGTCTACCTTATATTTTGGGGTTATTTTTTTTCCTTCTTTTTTCATTTTATTCTCATAATCTCATATAGACCGTTAGATTAAAACAATATATTATTGATTCAATCTTTTATAAAATTATTTCTATAAACATAAATAAGTAAATTTAAACTCTTAAAATTTGATCTATACCCTTCATAATTGCAATCGTAATAAATAAATAAAAATTTTAAATTATAAAATATTATAATAATAATTTTATAAAATATTAAATCTAAAATATACATTTCATTATCTAAGGATGGAGATGAGATGGTGATATAAAAGAGGGTAATGAGGATATCATTTTCCTATGTTTTGATATAGTAACTTTTTTTATCCTCTATAATCTCATATAGGATATCATTTTCCTATATTTTGATATATTATGAGTAACGTATGAATGCTTGAGGAGGTAGGTTGAGTACCTCAAGAAGTTGTTGTTGATGAGTTTGAAAATGAGGACATCATTAGGGATTTTCATATCTATTTTAAATCAAGTATCTTAACTAATCAATTTGATATTTTGAATGTAATCAATATAAATTATAAAGTTTAAAAAATATTTCTTCATATTCGGGTTTAAGAAATCATAAAATTAATTTTTTTATTAAGATTTTATATTGGGGATTTTTCTCGTTAGGATTCTTAGTCATGTCCTCCATCCTCTTGATCTTGGTGAACTTTGATTTTAAATATAAAAATCTTTTTTACTTTTAATTAATTTGTCTACCTTCCAGGGAAATGGGGGTTCGCATAAACGAAAGAACAACGACGGAAATTCGAAATGGAGATGAGAACATATCGAAATCGACGCAAATGATGCTAGAATGAAGTTTCTTTCGCTACCCACGAACGGATTCAGTAAGGATTTAGTGATAAAAACGAGAGAGAGAGGTTTGGGGAGGTTTTGTGGTGGATTAGGTTTCCAAATGCCGCGATTGGGGTTTTAAAAAAACTCCCCTGTCACTATTTAGTCGATTAAGCCACTTGGTTTAGTCGACTAAATCATGGACGATCAAAAAAAATCAGCGCCCGGGTTTTAGTCGACTAAATAGTGGCACATTGGGAAATATTTTGAAAACAGTAGCAAAATAGTAATTAATTACTTAAAAAGTGGCAAATAAGGAAAAAAAGCCCACATCTTGGTGTGTGTCACACTTTTTTAAATTATAGCTGTGCTTGTCTTTTGGAAAGTTCTTTGCAAATAGTCCTTCTCAGAGCCATCATCATTCACCCACCAATTCTGATAGATATATCCAACTAAAAAACCTGCTTAAATTTTTAAAAAAAAATAATCAATATATTCATATATAGTAATACCCCATGAGGTAATTTGTACCACTCAATTGGAAATTAAAGTAGGCTAGCTAGTATCTGATATTTATCAGTGTCAAATATATATTAATGATTGGATAATATAATTGTCAGCAGATGCATATATAGATTACATATTACAATCACACTATACAATTGAGAGGAAGTAAATCAGAATCCCAAATAACAGTGACAAAGATACTATACTAATCTCTCTGTACTCTGTTCCATATTATACGAACAACCGTCACACATGCTCCGTTTCAAATTATAAAAAACATTTAGAGAATATTTTATTTTATTTACTTCTTACTTTCCCATTTTTCATTTATTTAATTACTCTTATTTAATGTCATATAATACATTTTCACAACCCCAAAGACCTATTACTTTTACCACATTTATTTTCTTTTTCTTTCTCTTCTACAATCCTCAAATTAATAATTTTCTTATTCTCTATCTCCTCATAAATAAGGATATTTTATTAAAACAAGATTATAATTTTGACTCAATTATTATTTTTAACTACAACTTCAAACCGATTCAATTAAACATTTGTTATAATAAAATGATCATATCATTTATATTTGTTGCCCAATTATGTAGCGACCTTACTATGATTAACAAAGAAAAAGCCTGCAACTACGCTTTCATCATTTATTTCTCATTCGTAGTTTCATTTTCGCATACACACACACACACACATATATATATATATATATATATATCACACGTACGATATGTCATCAAGTACAAGATATTAATGTGGTGGCCACGTTGGATTGAAATAACCTTCCTCTCCTATCTTCTCCATCATCTCTTGGACTTCCCAAGTACTCGTATTATTCCCCTGCAACACGCGAAAAGTTTCATTAACCTCATCAGTAACTTTAGAGATTAATTAATTACCTGAAATTTAGCTATAATTATAATATTATGGGTACCTGGAAGGTTTCGGGGACATTATTGATGAACTAAGAACTGTGGAAATCATAATGCATGGTTGCTGCTGTAAGCTTCATCGAAAGAAACTGAGAATGAAGGAAAATTAAAATCTTTTAGTTCAATATGTTTGGATCAAATCCTTTTCTCTACCTTATAGTAAGAGAGACCATATTCTGATATATATATATATATATATATTCTCACCTCAATCTGTTGTTGCAGAGATTGAATATAATCTATGATCACATCTAACATTACTGCCATACCCATCGTCTGCAATCTCTCAAGAATATAATAGCATGATCGAGTTATTACTTCGTATAAAGAATACTACGATTCTCTCCCTCTCTCTCTCTCTCTCTCTCTATATATATATATATATGTATGTATGTACCTTGTAGCACCCTGGAACTAGTTCTTGCAAACATCGTAGCTTCTCGTTGATTTTCTCTCTTCTCACCTAGCAAAAAGGCAACAGCCAAAAAAACAAAAAACAAAAAACTTATATTAATTTCTGGAATAGATAGATTCCTTTGATTTCCTTGATTGAATATTTGAAGGCTTACCCTTTCAGCTAAACTGTGGCTATCAGTTGCTTGACCTCTTTTAGCTCTTACATGGATGACGTCTTTTGTTTTCTCTTCTTCAACTTCAAGTCTTTTACTGTTTCTCTTCCTTTTGCTCATAACCTGCAGGCTCTGCAGAAATTTGGGAACAAATTATTAGGAGAAAAACATAAACATGAGAAACAAAGAACATCAGAAAGTAGATGATATATATACATGTATATAACTGTTTTTAACCTTGTTGTCAGCAGCAGAAGAAGGTACAGAAGAATCCAGAAAGGTTTGTGAATGTTGATGAACAAAATAATTAGGAGAGATTGAAGAGTGAAGAGGCTGTGGATTAATATTATTGGTGTGGTGGAGAGGGAGATTAAGGTTTTGATCTGAGAAGGAAACATTATTGAAGAAAGCCATGAATTCTTGAATATTGGACGAGGAATTTTTCTGCTTTTAATTTTGCTCATCATGACCCTTCTTCGCTTCTATTATTTATATGAATATCCCCACAAAAGCAACTAATTTGGTGGCATACAAGGACACAAAGGACGGTCTCCATAAATAAAAGCACACCTCCTTTTCATTCACCTTTTTTTTTTAATTAATATTATTTAGATTCATAAGTAAGATATCATTTTTTTTCCTGAAAAATATAAATATATATGTGTGTGTGTGAGAGAGAGATAAAATATCCAGATATATTAGTTTATGTATCATTTCAAAGTGGACCTACAAGAGAACATGATTCAAGATGACTAGATTCATATATACCTCTCCCCTTTGGAATGACACTAATGATGAAGAGGTTACTGTCAACTATATATGTATATATATGTCTTTTCTTGAAAATTCCATTATTTTTCGATAAACCGCTTAAAATTCATGTCATTACACCAATATATTTAATAATTAGATAAAATTTAGGTCCATTTACTTATATCCATCATATTCAATTCTCCAACCAAATCTTTATATGTTTAATTTTTATTAATTAATAATGGCCTAACAAAATTTTCAAATTTCACCCACGTGAATTTTTATTATTAAGAAAAATCCTCAGGGCAAGATTTGATCAAAGAATTGAACTACCGGATAGATATAAGCAAATGGACCTAAGTTTTGTTATTTGATAAATTAGTAATAGTAATTATATATGGCCTAAAATGAACTCCATAATTAGAGAGTCATCCTAAGTAACAAAATTGTAAGAAATGTTGAGGGGAAACTTTCTGTTTATATGGAAAGCTATTCTTCCTAATTTTCTGGTTCTCCATCCCTTTAGGAGAATTAATGAGCAACATGCCTATCATCCCAAAACAAGTTTATACAATAAGAAAATTGTAAAAATGTATGTTTATCATCCTTCAAGTAATCGTTAGTAAAAATTATGCCATGCATTCATATTTTAAAGAAATTTAGGTTAGAGACTTTACAAAATATATATTATTATTTTAAGAATCAAAATTATTATTACCCTTTTACCGCACATATTAAATTTTGCAAAAGTGTAAATTCAAAAACTATAATAGAATATTCTTAGAAGATAATCTTGAATAACCTAAGATTCCTTAACTTCATTTTTTTTAAGATTCATATTCTTGAAATATATATTTTTGCCTAACCTTTATGGGGTATGGGTATACATGAGGCTATGTTCTTTTACTTGAAAGTTGAAACAGGTAGATTTGTTCATTTTCAAAAAATCTAAATTTGTTAAAACAAGAAGCAGCCTACAACATCCTTGCCTAAATTTCCACCATTTGTGAAATTATTATATTCTCAGGTATATTTTATAAGACAAATCTATTATATGAATCGATAAAATTAATTTACATCTTTCGATAAATACCCTTCATTATATAAACGCTTTTATCTCTCTTAATTTAAATTTAAAGCACCCTTTCGAAGAACATTTTTTGAAAAAAAAAAAAGAAAGAAAAAATTATTGTCTGTATTTTTTAAAACATCTTATAAACAAAATCCCCAAAAACTTTTTAAAGCTATTTTATGAAAAATATGAAGGGTGTCCCATCTTTCAATTTGGGAGGAGCAGATTTCTTATAAAATCATAGGGATACACTCATCAATTTAAAATATGGAAATTTATGAATAAATTCTTTTTTTTTTTTTCATAAGATAAATTCATTTTTTTGAAAAGTGAATCCTCATCCTGCCATCCAATAGAGAAGAAATAGAGATTTAATTATAAATAACGAGCCTATCTTTGTAGGTCAGGTGCGAGGCCCAACGACACGGATAAGTACATCGTGCATACACACTAATAAAACTTTGGGAAAATGCATATTAAGGCTCTTTTAACAGAAAAAAAAATCCTAAAAAAGGTCTAAAAATTCTGAAAATTTTAAAAAAGGCCCCAGGGTCTTTTTTGGTATAAATTCATTAAAACGTTAACAACTAAATCAGTCTCATTAACAACTAAATCAATACTTGTTAACAACTAAATCAGTCGCATTATTAACAATATTTTAACAACTATATCAACCCCGATTAACAACTATATCAGCCCCGTTAACAACTAACGTTTTAATGAATTTATACCAAAAAAGGCCTTGGGACCTTTTTTTAGATTTTCAAAATCTTTTGGCCTTTTTAAAGATTTTGTGTGTTAAAAAAGCCCTGATATGCATTTTCCCTAAAACTTTTTCAATAAGGGTGACTCTTTTAATTGTCTCAATTAATTATTCTTCAACCTATCGTTACATTTAACGATCATGTAAAGCAAATATAAATGTTGTTTTTATCTAAAATTAGAGAGAAAATGGCAGATGAATATGATATATGAACGTTGTATTTTTTATCCCACACTTTTCTCTCTCAATAATTTCATTTATTTAATAAAACACCAAACGACTAATACTACTTAAAAACAACACTATTTTAGTATATGTTTGGGTTAGTGGTAGAAATTGAACAACACTATTTTAGTGTCTGTTTGGGTTAGTGGTAGAAACTGTTCTACGTGATTTACAATATGCAAGATAAATATGTGGAAAAAGTTTTATATTATTTTTATAAACATGATTTTCTAACGCCAACTCAAACAAACAATTTAGTATTCTGTTGCATGTGTTTTGGAATAAAAGAAAGGGTTAAGGTGAAGATTTTCCAACGAATTATTACCCGAAGAGCGTGTGACACAAAAAACAATTGAATGAACCAAATTGGCAAACGAACTATTAAAAAGTGAAAAAAAAATCAAATAATTATTAAAAAAACAACTACCACTATTACGTTAAAATATGAGGCACTAGCGTAAAACGATGGCGGAGACATTGGAGAAAAGAGCGGCTAAACCTTCTTGTTGAATAAGGCAAACACCAATAAAGATGGAACCCATGCGAGCGAGGCGTTATGACGGCGCGATTCTTTGGCATCGGAGGACGCAACCGGGATGTAAGGCGGTGCTTGGCCAAAAGCCGTGGACTCATTGAATGAGTTTAAGAGGGAGAGTGAAACACCCAGCAACAATGGAAGCTTTGGAGACGCCGAGGTCGCCGACACTGTGACAGTCAATGGAAAACGGAGACACCAAAACAGTGACGGGGTAATAGTTCGTTGGCAAATCTGCTCAAAATTGTGTGTGTGTTTTTTTTTCACTTTTTAATAGTTTGTTGGCCAATTTGATCCCTTTAATTGTTTTTTGTACCAGACGCTCCTCGGGTAATAGTTCATTGGCAAATTTGCACCTTAACCCTAGAAGAAAGGATGCACATATTTTTTAAACTTTCGATTGTTGGGTTTACTTTGTGATTTTTCTTTCAGTAGTGTCAAAACTATTGTCTTGTTTACTCAAGTTTTTTACTTCTTGTGGCCTTGGGGTCCGAGTTTGCTATGGACCGGACTATTTATTCAGGAAAGACCCAAATCAAATGAAGAGGAGATTGTGTCACCAATTATTGCTGATGGAATCACACTTATGTGTGATTAGTCAAGCAAATCAACATTAAGAGGAGCCTCTTAATTGAGGAATTCAATCAAGGAGTTATTGTTGGAATTAATGCTGTTTGGTGAGCAAGAAGGAGAAATAGAGGCCTCTCTACCAACATTATTACCGGCTCCACAGCAATCGAATACTGTTGCGCTCTCTCTTTTTTTTTTTTTTGTCTTCTTTTCTAGTGCACTGTTGTGCAAACCAGGTTTGGCTCTCTTAGTCTAATCTATTGCATGAGCTTCGCATAGCCAGAACCACCGACCCGATACTCTCACTTCCTCTCTTTCTCTTACTATTCTAACACTTCTGTTGGTGTTCTAACTATATGTAATCTCTACAACTTGTATTTATTTAATTTCTTTTTGTCTTGGATAAAAGAAATGTCTAAACTTAGAGACTTGCATACATAAGACATAACAATGCACAATGGGGCAACTAAATGGGTTTCTTTTTTTCATTTTGTCCTTTTTCTTTCTTTGTTTTTTTTGCTTGACATCTCTTAAAGTAAATAAACAGGCAAACATAACACTTGACCTTATTCTGGCAAAACCCATAAAGCAAAATGCAATTATCAAAAGCAATCAAGAATATGCATTTTTCTGTCAAGCAAAAACTGGTGGGCAAAATGTTTAATCCTCAACCATTTACTCATAATCCACATCTAATCAGATTTACTTGTTCTTTTTCCTTTGTCTCTGAATTTGGTTTTTCCATGAAAAATCAAGAGCAGTTTAATAACATCGCCTAGAGAAATCTGTGATGTCGGATCGTCCCTCCTTCAGCTAGAACAACCTGAGAGCAATACCATGGTATAACTTCTAGCACAACATAAGAAATAGAATTTGCAGAATGGGATCAAGCAAAATAGACAACGCATGTACCAGTTCAGGGAGACCTTTGCTTTGCTTCAGCTATGTGGAACATAAGCTGCAAATATTTCGTGAGAATATATTAAAGAAAAGGGGAAAATATATCCGTCCTACTGATTGGAAAATATGGACTGCTTATCAAGTTAAATGCTGAATAAACCATACCTTCGTTCCCACATAAAACGACAGAAGTAAGCCACCAAGAACAGGCAGTCCTGTGAGGTGGAAATTCCAATGAGTTACTGATCCTATATAACAGCATTGGAGTTCAAGGGTAAGGATACTGAGGTAGTACCTTCTTTTTGAATGAAAGAAGAAAGCAGCCAGTTGATGCCTCCAGATCCAATAACAAAGCCAACCAGATTTGCCACCTGTCAAAACAAAACTTCTTACTCCAAAAAAGCATAAAAAGAAACTTTTAAGAGAGATATCGGCTAAAATTTCTAGCATTTTTATCCACAGCTTCCAAGCACACAACATTTCTCCTAAAAAGCACAAATTTAACGCACTTCTGATATAAGTCAATGATGATCTTAAATAAGATGTTACAATATTGCTAGACGAATGTTATTCTAGAGATGACATACAACTAGGATCCCCTGGTTCTCCGTCATTTTGATTATTGATGATGGCGAACAATTTGTTATGGTCCTAGTAGTTCAGAACTAATCTTGATTTGATAAAGTTACCAATGAAAAAGCATAATCACAACACAACAAAGTTACATTGAGTTACTTTGTCATGACATTTTCAATTACTTCTGATGACACTTCTTTTTATACATTATTTGAGAAACGACATCACATGCACACTACCAGATGCAATATAGTTCATAAAGACGGCACAAAGCATAAGGAAGAAATATGATATCCATATATGCTAAAGCTTCCAGGTTTGATAAGGGACAAACCATGAGACAAGTAATTGTGACAGCACCAGCAACAGCGCTGAGCTCACGAAATAAATATTGCCCAAAACCACTTTCAGCCTGATAATAGTAACCACAATCACCAAAAGTTAGAAAGTAAGGAAATATGACTTTGAACTAATATTTATTATTTAAAAATGGACATTGCTGAGATGCTTACATATTCATTGAAAAGAAAAGGCCAGAGGGAGGAAGGTTTCAATGACAACGCAAATTCAAATTTTACTATTTGGTAACACCCCATATATCCGTTTAAAAAAAGTTACATTTGGAGTTTCATCACTATCAGTCTATCATCCAGATAAATTTTACCCAATCCGCAGCTACTAATAAAATAATGAAAGAAGGTGCATGTAAAGGCACAGAAAGATGTTGCATGACCTGAAATGCCTTTGCTGCTGACTTCAGCACCAATTCAGGGATAAAGAATAAACATGTCAACCAAGCCCATGAAAGAAGCTTCCTAAGGACAATGATCAAACATAAGCTATAAAGTCAAACAATATCCCTTTCTATATATAGAATGGAAATAATCAGACCAACAAGAGAGAGTACCACTCCAAATCATGCCAGATAGCAACAAATGTGAATATGACCCATACATTGAGTAGCTTCTTTTGAGACCCCCCAAGAGGAATGTACATGTACCTGCACTTCCAATCAGTTCAAGCCATCATGAGGGAGAAGAAGCAGAAAATCAAAGCAAAGGAGTCAGTTGCACCTCACAAGCCACTTGTTAAAGGAAGCATGCCAATTTTTCCAAAAGCCCTCCAAACTGTGGCAATTATTGATACACTTTGGCATATTCTCTGGAACATCAATGCCATTTATCTACAAGGCATGGTTCCAAAGGTAATATCTATAAAACTAGAAATGGTCAATATTCAAGCCAGATGCTTAAAAGTTACAGCATGAAACATACCAGCGACCAGAACCGGAAATAGCGCCAGATCAGTAAGAATTTTAGCCACATGAAGTTTAAGACCTGAAACAAATTAATGATAAAGCCCTATGCTGATTCCATGATAAAATGAAGACACAGGAAACAAGGACATCTAATGCTCTAACAGAGCAATACAGTAGGAGAGACATAAGAAACAAATCAACTTCTATCATTAAATAAATTTTTCCAATAAGATAATAAGCATTACTGAAAGATCTCGATCACAAGGATCCTGGCTAAGCACATTATCAGCCTGTTTCTTTCTAATGATATTGCATACAAGACATGAGTTGGATAACTTGTTACTTTTCAAAAGTTAGCCCATTGCCCATTAACATACAAAAACATTATTCTTGAAAATTACAGTAGAGGAAAACCGAACTAAATATATTCTTGGCAATCACACTATGTATATTTCTATTCGTTCTATTAGGCTCATATTTGAACTGATAATAATTAAGGGTTTTATATCAAATGCTCTAAAACATAATTTCTACTTTATGATTTAACATTCTTGGCATGACTATTGTGGAAGGGTGATTTTGGAAAAAGATTGAAAATATGGACATATTTAACGAGAGTAACTAATTTTAATTAGTTTTGCTAATCTTTGTGAAAGTTGTTAAACATCTTTTATAAAAAGGAGTGGAGGTAACACAATGTCATAAATCGTGGTGAATGTGTTACAATAATGAAAAAACTAATAAACTGCAACACCTATGTAGGGTAATGTCATAAGAGCAGAAGTAATCTAATCATTAGGCACAGTTAAGCTCTTGCCAAATGAGCCAAGCATCAACTGAAAATTGTGTTTGACTTTTTCCTCATCAGAATCATCATTACAGGCCCAATCTGTCTATGGTAACTATTATTAAGCCATACGGGGGGTTATGTTAATTAGCCTCTCACAAATTGTGTGAATCCAAAGAAAATTCTCCTTTTGATGATGGAAATTTGTAACTAATTTGTTCCTGCTCTCTATTTTTATATATACACAATTAACAATCAACCTGTTTCAGAAATTAAGCAACAAGGACAGAGAACCAACACAAAAAGTAAACATCGTTTGACTTGTATGGTACATGTTCTCATATTATAATCCAAAAGAACAGCCACTTACCCCATATCCAATGATGAATACATCCATAGGAGACAAGTGCTTCCACAAACCACTTAACAATTAAAAGGGGGGAAGAGAATTCAGTATACCCAATAAGCAACATTAAATATGATCCCTTATTTTTCTGAGTTTTGAGGAACTGACCTGATGGCAAAGGCATTATAATAAAATAAATGTGTCATTAACTCCATAAGAAGAAGACTCAATACCCAACGGAAACCATAGCATATCACATTTCTGTTTAAATTACTACTCTGGGGAGCATCTAGCTGCAAGAACAGAACAAGAATCATTAATAAAACATATATTTAAACAATCATACAAAACTATTGACAGCAAGTTGAGACACATGAAACATTAAGAACACATCAGGCTATAAATAACCCAGCAATCGGAATGTAGTTTTAAAAACATTTATGGTTAACATCTATTACTTGATTTTTAAATAACCAAACAACCAGAACAAGGTTATATTAAAAAAGTAACTTGGTCACAAACCTGAGAGGCAAAAGCATTGAAGCTAACTATTGGACCCGCAATGTAAAGTGGTGCATATAGCAGATAACAAAGGTATGTGGTATATCTGAACTTGTCACTCTGCAAACTTCTCTCCTGGTATTGTAACCAAAGTATTGAACAAGGAAGAATAAGATCATATGTTTAACAAAAGAAATGATTATATAAAAGTAATCCAAAATGAAAGCATAAAGTGGAATTCAGCAACTATTATAAAAATCACTTATGTCTTGATCAACTAGCAAGCTGATCTAACCTGTAAAATTTGGTAGCAAGGTTTTCCTGATTTACAAATATGGCAACGTTGACAATGCTTCTATAATCCATAAACAAACACATCAGCAAAACTATTTTTTGAGAATCACATCAATACCCAACAGAACAAAGCCTTAAATTTATACAGAAAAAGAGTTCTGCTCTAAAATCAGAGAAGAGGTACATGTTGGTTATATATCAAACCATAAAATCCTTTTCCAACTATAGATATACATAACAAATGCCTCCCAGAATATCAAGACTTTCCAAAGCATCCTCTCTCTCACTCTTCACTCCTTACAGGGAATTCAATACGTTGTTATTTAAATAATAGGAAAATTTATAGTATAAGCTGCTAAAGAGAATATATGCCTACAAGATGACACCAAAAGTTACTCTGTACTGAAAATTTTACTAGCATATGCCCTTGATATTTCTAAATGGCCATCACTACAACCTCAGCAGATCACATATGTGATTGTAGAAATAACATATATATGTAACATATCCAACCAAATTACTCTGAGAAACCAAAAAAAGTACCATATTCAGAGAGAATCTAATACCTCCTGATCAAGACGAGACTCTTGATTTAACCAGTGATAATCCAATCCAAAGCTTATCATGCGCAGAACAACTGCCATAAATAATTAACTTAGCAATAAGACTATATACATCAAATAAATATTTTCTTCTTGATCTAATACATATGTAAATTAGTATGCTAAAATAAGCTTATTCAATTTTTAAATGTTGATATTAGCACAGGTTTCTCTTGCCATGCATGAATGGGAAGTGTGCCATCAGATGTTAGTCTGATTGTATGGAGAATTATGTTCCAAAAGGAATGTATTAGTTTTTTTCTTTTTTCTTTTTGGGTCTTCTTGTTTTTTTAGCCCTTCTCCTTTTTGGGTTTTGAGCCCCATTTCATACCTAAAAAATGTTATTAGCCTACAAGTGAAAATGATTATCAAATAATGTAACTTGATACTTTGTTTTGAGTTAAAAGAGATTTGACTTAAAAAGTTTCATGTTTATGCTGATAACATAGTAAGTTCCAATTCTTATAATGTGATAGAGTAACAATAGAAAGATATATGATAAATTAATAACAACACATTAATAGAAAGTTCTAAGATAAAGATACTATATTAACATAAAGAAACAATGAAGAAGACAAATACCAAAGTTGAAGCAAATGTGCCATCTAAAAGTGCCTCTGTAGTTGTCCAAACATGCCAATTGTTTCCTGGATTGTAAATGGATCATTTTAAGAAGGAATAACTGATAAATTGCAAAAAAATATCAGCATAATATATCTTACTCTCTCACCCAAATGTAGAGAATGAATATCCTTCATAAACACGATTGCAAAGGAGGAAAAATAAGTTATAACTCCAAACTATGAGCATAAAATACTTCTTCTGAGCAAATATCTGCAGTAACATAAGTTTAGTATACGTGAACAGAGAAGAATTAGTAAATATGGTAAATAAATGTCACAATACAATGCTCAGCTGAAAAGAAATCCACGTTATTCATTTGGGAATGCCAATAAAGTTAAGATTTCTTTAAGAAGCACTAACTGACTGTTAAGTGTTGGGCTCCTAAAATTGTATCTTCTTGTGCAGTAAAAAGTACAATTATACAAAGAAACGTATACATTAAAATCCAAACAACAAATCTCACAAAACAAAAAAACAAAAAATCCAACCAACAAAGGAAGGTCACTAATACCTCACAATATCCCACAAGTATTTCCTTATAATTTCTAAAATCGCATGCCACAGAAGATAAAGCAGCCTAAGGAGAAAATCTCCAGTCATGAAAATGATACTTCATATAATATATTACCATGATGAAGTACAAAATTAAACAAAATAATAATACAAGGTTCTGCTAATACTAAAGTAATATTTGTTCATTAGTCCTTTACACGCACCTTTACCAGAAGAAAATTAACTGTGGCTATTGATAGGACAAAAATTATGCTGTAGAGAAAAAAAGACAAAATGTTAAAAGTGAACAAGGTAAATAATGTCAGTAGTGGGAGAAAGAAAAATAAATGCATGATAATTTAAATAAACCCTACCATGCTCCATGCAGGTATGATAGGTATATCAAAGAAAACAAAAGCCAGACAGCGGACATTCCCCTCACTTTTAAACTAAAGAACGATCTCATCAATTTTGCCAGAAGAGTGAAAATGCCAAAGACAACAGTAAGAACAGGTATATTTCCTCGAAAGTTTCTCCATTGGGCATCTGAGACATCCTTTATACAAAAAAGAACACTAAGGGTAATTGACAAGCCAAAGAAAATGTCATAAAGCATGATTTTATGCAACCAACATTCATGTCAGATGTACAAAACCCTGTACAAGCATTAACTACAAACTAAGAAAAACAAAAAACAAAACTTGTCAAGCCTGATAAGTTAGATGCCTGGCATAGATATCCAACTCCCACTGCCCATGGGTAGGAATAGGAACATGGCAAAGAGAGAATGGCAAGGGACATGCTGTTAAACAGGTTTAAATATTTATATTGATCCAGTAAGGTTTAAATTACCTTCTCAGAAAACCATGGGATCGACTTATTCATACAGAAATATATTAAAAACCTAACTGTATGTTAATGTAATAAAAATCAAGTTCATGCTCTTAATTTTAAGTGGTGATGTGTGTTTAGAAGAAGTCAAAATGCAAGGTATGCCAGCAAACCTAAGCTAATATCAGAAATGGTTACAAATAACATTATCATATTCATAGTTTGAAGTTAGTTTTATAATGCGTCAATTTCATATGTTAGTGAGTTTACTACAAGGCAGTTCAGTTATTTATATTCATCTTGGACATTCAGCCCACCAGTTTTATTTTCTCAGATAAGGGAAAAAATATTCCCTTGAACCATTGTTCCCAAGCAACCCCTCTCCCGTCCTCAAATCAAGAACCCAAAGTCATTCTACCTTGCTGGAAAATCAATCTCCCATACCTAAAAATAAATTGTAGATGAACCAGATTTTTAAAACCTGAGATATGATAAAAGGCCTGAGCTTCCTCATTCTTACTGGTGAGAGAGAGGGAATCAGGCGTTTAAGCAAGTCACAATTGTTTTCTATAAACAGTCCACAAGGGAAAAAGGTAACATTAGTTTACCAATTATGTCCACTAAGTCAAGTATAAGGTAACATAAGGAGAGTGTCAGAATCAGTTCTAACCACTAACAATAGCTAAAGATAGATAGAATAACAGTACAGAAGTACAAAGACTGAAATAACGCCAGTAAAGCAGCATCATTTACCAACCTTCTAGGACAAAAAATGATTGAATAAATTAAGCAGTAGATCTTATGCAAAAGCAGCAATGGTTTCAATAGATGACGATAAAATTTTTTGAAGAAAACAAGCTACAGACATCATACATTGAGGGGATGAGGTGTGAGCCATCCTGGACGTAATCCATATATCCGTTTGTAGTAATCTATGACATTAAAAAACCACAGCACATTGCCCACCAATTAAGCAGAAAGTACTATAAAATGAAGGAAAGGGGGGAATAGAGCCAAAAAAAAAAAAAACTAACTCATATATGGTCGAAGAGATATACCATTAGAAAGTTGAAGAGACCGGCGGATGATGATGACATAGAAAACAAATGCATAAGCTATAAGAAGGAACAACTCCCTTTGCTTCCACTGTTCAATCATGCTACGCTTATTGCATTTACCATCATTCAATTTTTCCTTGTTCATTGCTGACGTGCCCATTTGCTCCAATTCTCTTATATTATTTTCCTATGATTAACATTTAAACACCACCACTTTGGAATGCGTCCACTGAAATGCGTTCCAAATTTCTTTTTAAGTGAGCAACAAGTCTGCAGTATTACTTGCAACTTTGAAGCAGAAGCTATAACGGCAGATAAATTGAAGTGATCAAATAAAACCATAAGATTAGTTAATTCTTCGAAATACGTAAAATTTGCATCTTGAATAGCCGAAATCTAGAGGAAGTAGGTAAATGCACAGGTAGTCCATAATCGCACCAAAGCGTTAACAGTGCACATCTAAAAGTTAAAATTGTATCGAACAGAAAAACCTGAGATAAAAAGAGAGTGAAGATAAGCGCCGAATTGCCGGAGACTGCCTGAAACGCCGCCCGCAGGTCTTCCCGTCGGCGAGAAGCTCGGACTGAGAAGATCGGAATGAAACTGCTGGTGCCAATTCCTTTAAACGCAGCGTTTCAGGTGTTTTTTTTTTTTTTTTTAAAATATTTTCATTATCTCGGGTTAAGGCCCAATGACTGCCCATCCGCTGTTTCTCTCAACTGGGCTTCTTTTTTAATTATACCTCGATACAAAAAATTTGGGAAAAAAATTCAGGTGGAGTTGTGTGTAATTCAAACAGAGTTGCGGATGGCTTAGCTAAAATGGGGATCGCAATTTTAAGAAATGTCCTTCTAATGTAAGGTCTTGGGTTGATCAAAAGTATTTGAAATTAATTTCCCCTCATGTGTAATTTATCTTTCTTGTAATGTAGGCTTTATGCCATTTGATATATGTAAAAAAAAAAAAAAAAAAAAAAATAGGTGGAGAAATAATATTTTGACCTTCAGTGGGAGAAATAATTTGTACTTTGATTTTATTATTATGTTGGAATGGTCGTTTGCATTTGAAATGTTTTAAGTTCTTTTTAAAAGTTTTCATATAATTTTTAAATGAAATAAAATTAGTAATTACTTGCTTTGCTGAAAGTGTACAGCAATAAATTAAAAGTTGGGGATGAAAAGAAGCTCTGTGCACTTATTTCAACTTATCCATGATTGACATTTGGACTAGAAATCCATGAAATTATAAATATTTTAATTTTCCCATTTTTAGCATAAAATATTTAATTTAGAACTTGGTTTATCATTAAAACCTCAACAACAACAAAATAATATCAGAAAAGTTATTGTTAACAAGTTATGGAATTGTTATAATATTATTTTCTTTGACTGAGACATAATTGATATTCTCCCTAAAACACAAGACATATTTATCTTTTTTTTCTCTAAACTATCTATATCGATACCCCTTCAATAATAATTAAATATAATAATGAAATTCTACAGATTAAACAAATATCTTAACGTAAAATTTAATTAATGTGGGAAGGATTAGAAAGTCATTTGCTTTTGCCACCAAAATTATTGTCGCCACTCTTGATTGGACTTTCAAACCTTTGATGCTAAACCACTTCCATCTTTTTGAGGAAGTGACGTTCTCATCACGAGTCTAATAATACCACATCCCATGCCCTATCTTGCTTTAATTATTGATTCTTTCTTCTCTTCTCTTCTTTTTCCCTCAACTTTTTTCATATAGGACATATGTCAAAATTATTCTTATTACATAACAATCATTCATGCCCTCAACCAATATATTATTGATTATATATTCACAATAATATATGCTTTGATATTAGAATATATCAAAAAGAGTGTATAAAAAAAAAAAAGCATATATCAAAAGGAGTCATATAGGTAACAATTAAATAGAGAAATCATTAGGTGTATAATGTTAATGAAAATCTTATCAAACTGGTTTAAGGTATTTTAATAGATAAACAAACATAATAAATACTTATATCTCATATAACTAATGTGTGACTCACAAAACTTTGTTAATTGTAATTCAAATTCATTAATTAAACATAAATATATAAATTATGTCTTTTTGGAAAAAAAAAAAAAAAAAAAAGCTTTTGCTATTAGTTATGCCTCCATTTGTTTTTTTTGCAAAAATCTCTTTAAGGTCTTAAGAAACTAAAAAAAATGTCAAAAAAGTCCTATCAAAAAATCCTTATGTCAAAAAAATCTCAAAGAGAAATTCATAGATGGAGTTGTTGATTATCTAATGAAAGAATTGCTAATGAGACTTTTTGATATCGAATTTTATATGAGATTTTTTGACATTTACTTGGGATCTTAAATGGATTTTCCTTCTTTTTTTTTTCTCAACTTAGATTGAGATTTAGTTAATGACTGTGTTTTAAAGTCCATTTGTCTATCTTCCCAATTTAATATGTCACTGCTTACGAATAGTTATCAAAAGCTTCTATCGAGCAAACAAAGTTATCAAAAGCTTCCTTTTGCTGCCAATCTAAGCATATACTCCCTCCCGGTCTAATTATAGAGCTATTTACTAAAATTTGGAGAGATTAAGGAAGGAAGTTAAATTAATTAATTATGTGTATTTTCTATAATACCCTTATCTATTAAGTTATTTTTGTAATCATTCTTTGTTTATTGGGTTTATGAAGTCAATCACAAAACTATGCCCCTGACCATTCACATGGAAACTGGGCAAACTAAGAAATAAAACTAGCTAGATAGAATATTAAAAAGATGTGAACGATTGAAACTGGGCAAACTAAGAAATAAAACTAGCTAGATAAACAACTAATAACCCGCAACAACAGTAAGAAAAGTGACGGATGTATTAAAGGAATATTAAAAAAATACTTATAGGTGTATTATTAAAAAATAAAGTGGAATATTTCACTTGATAGAATATAAACGTGTTGTTAAATTAATTATTGTGGAAGAAATATTAGTAGGGGTGATATGGGAAAAAGATGATAAAAATTGCTCAAAATTATTTTATATAAAAAAGTATAATTGAGGTGTATATGATATTAATGAGTTGTAAACATTATTTACTTTATAAAACATATAAGTGTATTATTAAATTATTATTGTCTTTAATTATTATTGAGAAAGTATAAATAGGGGTATTATAGGAAAAAATTGAAAAAAGTTAAAACTTGCTCTTATAATTAGGACCAAAACTAACTCCAAAAATTGCTCCTATAATTAGGACCGGAGGGGAGTACCTTGTATTTAATTTCCATAATCAGATAATTAAATCAATATAATACCTTTCAATTACATAATTTGTTCAGTCAAATACGTTTCTTAGCCAAATTAAATTCTGCTTTGAATCATTGTTAGTCTATCATGATGATAGATTTGAGCTTACATGACTTTTCTCTTGTAATTAAGTTTCTCTCAACAAAAAAATAAATAAATAAGTAAGTCAATATTACTTAAATAGGGAGGGGAGGCTACTAACTTTTCTAGAGCATTTGATTTGATTGCAATTTTGTTTTTAACATAATGTTTGGTAGCCGTGAATAGTGGAGAAGATGATCGGCCAAGTACACGAAATGTCTTCATAGAACAATTATCAATTCTTTATTACACAGCGCATGTGCAAGAAAAATTAGAACACCCTCATAAATTATCCAAGAAAGCAAGACTACTTTTATAATTGTGGATTTTATTCCCCAATCCTTTTTATTAATAATCTATGTTAACTACATTTATATAAGATTAAAGAAGTTAGTTAAAATTGGTTAAATGTCTAAGATTCTGACAACTTTTCACAATTACTCTACTTTGTTTGATGGGAGTATGATTAATCGGGAAAGATTGGAGATGGAAAATTCATCATTAAAGGTAAGAATAAATCAGACAATGACATTTTTAAAAATGATTCACAAACATTTCATTAAAAACTAATGGATGGAACCAGCATGCATTGGTCATAAGGAAAAGGGTTTTTGCCGCTTAAATATCATATCTTGAGTTTAAATTTGTGTGAACACAAAAAATATATATATATGGGAGTATTGTTGTCAATACTAGAGTGATAAGTGTTAAGGCGTAAATAAAAACTGTCCTAAGTAAAAATAGGTAAAAACTGAACTTAAAAATAGTAAAAACTTATGTTTTTACAGTTTTTACTCAAAAAAAGAAAACAAAGAACAAAATCCTTATTGTCATTTTTCCCAAATCAAAAGGTTATGAATGATATTGTTTTTTTGATGGCCAATTCAAGATTGGGCAAGAAAAAGAAAGATTAAAACTCTCATGCATATAATTTTGATGATTTTCCATCCGATGATGATTTGATAGTGGAAAATGAAGAAGATTAGGAAGATGTAAACAACTTAGATGTTGATACCCATTATGAGAAAAGCTTGATTGAAATTGAAGTGACGGAATCTATGGATGGTCATGATTTGGACATTCCAAGTTTTGCGAAAAGAACTTGTTATAGGAGTAAGAGAAGAGAACATTGAGAACATGTAAGTTGATTTGTGTTTGATTTGAATCAATTGATATACTTTAGGAATGGTTAAATTTTATTCTTTTGATGTTTTGGAAATTGGTTGTAGGAATTGTTAAACTCTTTGTGTTTTTGGACTTATGTCACTTGTCAATACTCTGATCTAAATGAGGCAGTTTTAAAACCCTTTTTTGTTAGTGTGTTTTATATAGTTATATGACTTATATCTTTTAAATATGTTGTTAATTAAATTTTGAGTTGTCATATATATTTTTATATGTATGTATGCATAAAATTTTGTATCTTGACCTTTAAGTAATGGAAACTTTATGTTTCATATTGTTTCTACAATTTATGTCTCTACTACCCACTTTCGTTTCTATGTAGAAACTTGATTTTAACAACATTGTATGGTAGAGCTACCTCAAATTGAACCCAACAATGTTTAAATTTGACCTAATCATTTAGCCATATAAAACAAATAAAAACTAATGGATAGAGTTTTTAAGACCCGTTTGGGATAGCGGTGATATAAGTTGTTTTTTTGTTTGATGGACTTTTCTTGATGTAGATTTTTTTGTCGATGAACTTTTTTCGATGTGATTTGTGTTTGGGATGATGACAAGTGGCTTCAATGTCTAAAGTAAGGAGATGTGGCTTGAGCTCAAAGTTTGAAACTACTGTCAAAAGTCAATAATTAGCTTCTATTTTTAACTGATTTATTTAAAGGAAACCCTTAGTTCCTTTGTAAATTCTTTTATGAGACAATTCTAACTTAGTGAGCTATCGACTTCCAATTAACTTTTTTTAAGGAAAATCATCGAGGTCCCAATAATAAAAAATTAATTCTTAAAAAAATCTTGCAACAAGTGAGTAGTATATAATGATAAGTTTCAATGTAGGAAATAACAACAAATGTTACACTCATTGGTTATTAAAACTTTTTAATAATTACAATATTTTATGACCTCATAATAATTTTCTCTCTTCTTTTAATAAAACAAACATTATCTGGGTCATGGGATGAGACGGATCCAAGATATGCATATCAATGTGCTTATTGTTTGAGACTTGTCTTTGATTACATAATATGGTCAAAGTCCTCCATCAATTAAAACATGATGACCAATTCACTCTTTTCCCTTCATTATTTAATAATAATCCACTTCTACTCAATATTGTTATTCATTTCCCACAGTCATATCCTGTCCCCACTTCTCGTTTGAACAGTTGATCATAAAATTGTTAGTTGATTTGAGAATTTTGGGATCCAGTTTCTTTGCATATCCTTAAGATAGATAAGTGGAGCTTGTCCATCCTAATCATTCGGATGAGATTTGAATGGTCAAATTTTTTTTTTTTTAAAAAAAAAATTTAATAGTAGAGAATGTAAAATAAAAACAATCTTTCAACAATTTTTTTTTTAATAAAAAAATGATTATTTATTTAAATAAATAAATAAATCTACACGCTCTAGGATAGACGAGCCCATCAGGATAGACAGGGAACTTGATCCGAAAATTTGGACCCCTTTGAAATCTAAACACAAAATGCCCTGTTAACAAGCTGTACCCTATTCAAAATGAACAATTCATGGGACCCAGTTTATTTGTGTGTATAATTAAAGCTTAGATACTTGTATGAGCTAACATGTAGCATGTTGTACAGTAAACTATCACCAAACCCATAATTACTCGAACAAAATTCCGTGGGCATTATATATGAAGCCCCCTCATTGGATCCTCAATTCCAAAATCTCTTCCCCAAATTAACTCTTTACATCCCTTGCAGAAACTCACCTTCTCTTCCATTATTTCTCTCTCTCTCTTCAATCACAGAGCAAACAACTTGTGTTATACAGTGTTCTTATCATCACTCAGCCATGTCTTCCACAGCTACAAAACCAGAGATTGGGTCTAATGAAGAAGAAGCTGAGCTCAGAAGAGGACCTTGGACTCTGGAAGAAGACAGTTTACTCATACACTCTATCGCTCTTCATGGCGAAGGTCGTTGGAACATGTTAGCCAAAACTGCAGGTACATACATAATACTATCTCCAGCCGGTCCTTAATGTAAAAGCTTGTTTATAGTATAGTATAAATTGCACTATAAGCGAGATCTTATATTAAGGACCGAAGTTAGTAATATTATTTGATCTTTGACATCAGAGAAGATAAGTTCATCTATGTTCTGTGTTTTTCTCTTCTGCAAATTCCTGATATAGTGTTGATGAATGTTTTTTTGTTAGGATTGAAGAGAACAGGAAAGAGTTGCAGATTGAGGTGGCTCAACTACTTGAAACCAGACATCAAGAGAGGGAATCTAACTCCACAAGAGCAACTTTTGATCCTTGAGCTCCATTCCAAATGGGGAAACAGGTAATTATGATCAAATTCAGAGAATTGATCATCAACAACATCAAAATTTTGTCTTGTTCATCATGAATAATTAACTAGAATGAATATATACATGATTTTTGTGGTCATAGGTGGTCAAAAATTGCTCAGCATCTGCCAGGAAGAACAGACAATGAGATCAAGAATTATTGGAGGACAAGAGTTCAGAAACAGGCACGTCAGCTAAACATTGAGTCTGGTAGTGACAGATTCATCGATGCTGTTCGAAGTTTCTGGATGCCTAGGTTGTTACAAAAGATAGAACAAAACTCTTCATCTTCATCATCTTCCTCTTCCTCTGTCATCAACATGAACTCTGAGAATTCCCTGTCTCCTCCACAAGGAGAATTCACAGATATTGCAGCAAATCACACAAGCACAACCACCACCACCTACACCAACAATAATTATAATCTTAATTTCCCAGATCATTGTTCTCTGCATTTACAAGAACCGTCGTTTGAAATATCGGATAACCCGACCAGTACTGCTCTTATTCCTCAAGTGTTGGAGAACAACAACAACAATGTTTGGTTCAATAATCCAGTTCAAGATCATAGTTATGGCATGGAAGGGCTAAACTTGGAGTCATTTTCTTCAAGAACTGAGAGTAATAATTATGGGATTCCCCAGTTTGATTATAATTGTCAGAGTTCAGAAAGTGATCAATGGGTGTTAAGCAGCATGGGAGAATATTCTTTGTGGAACTTGGATGATATGTGACAGTGATGAAGAACAGAAAGAGATAGAGAAGGGAAAAAAGCGTCTCAATGTTGTTTTTAATATTGGGATGCCTGCAAGGAAAAGAAAACAAGACTTTTTATTTTCTGCATAATTAGAGTAAGAGAGACTTGTTAACTATCTCCTTGATAGGCTTAATAGATTATTATTCTGCCATAAGTGTTAAGGCTTGACGTTATGAGATATGTTCAGTTTAGCAATTTAGGTGTGATTAATTAGTAGATGACGTGTCTTAATTAGTTAATTGAGAGTGCATTCTATAGGTGGGCTCTTTTTCTTCACTTTTATTTGATTTTATTATAAACTTTTATTTGATTAAACGTTTGTGTGTGAGTATAGTCTTTCAATTGATATTTTTCTTTATATATTTTTGAATTAAGACTATTGTAATCACTTGATGGCCAAAAAGAAAAAGAAAAGACTCTTATTTACTAATTTGTATAACTGCCTCTGCGACCATTTTAGTCTGAAAATACAGCGCTAAATATAAGAATCTGATGAGCCAACGCCTTAGTAGCATAGTGGCATGGGAGCTTGGCTCCCCTCCCCCATGTCCAGGGTTCAAACCCTGCCCCCCTCCCCCTATTATGTGTATCAAAAAAATAAAAATAAGAATATGATGAGTTTGATTTGCCAGATTTAGCATAAATGAGAGGTGATGACAATAAATGAGGAAAAAAACAACTAATAGGTTTGTATCTAATAAAAAAGAATACAATATAATAAAAGAGCAACATTACACCTTTTTAATGAACAAAAACAAAATCTAACAATTTACGAATTTGTTATTATGTTCAAAATGCACTGTCGAATGTTAAAATTAGGCACATCTTTTAATAGGGATTTGAACCTTAATTTACTATATTATGACACGTGAGGGGTTAACTCCTTCCATTTCCCATTGGTTAACAAATTATCAGAGCCTGATCCGAAGAGCACATTTCCCTTGAACGCAGCAAAAGCAACCGACTTTCTGGGGGGCTTGGGACCTCTAGTAATGAGTGCCTATCTTCATGTTGTAAAATTATGAAGTTTTGATTTTTTTTTTAAGAAAATCGTAAAAAATTAAAAAATGCCCTATTTCATATATATATATAGAGAGAGAGAGAGAGAATCAGTCCCATTATTTCACTTAACCCCCAAAAAATTCTAAAAATTTACTGCACCCCTTTATACCAAAATGAAATTTAGTTTTGTGAGTGAAAGGATAATGATGCCCTTACTTTATTTTTTTAATAAGAGTATTTATAAGATAAATAGTGGCATTTACATGACAAAATGCATTCATGAGACAAATAAAGGTATTTACAAGACAAATAAAATAATTCAAAACAACCCATGGAGATAAAAATAATTTTGGTCATTCACAAGATAAATAAATAAATAAATTCATAAGATAAATAAGGGTATTCCCAAGACAAATAAGGAGAATCAAAAAAATAAAGTAAGGGCATTATTATTATTTCGCCCCAACTTAAATTCCAATGGAAATATAACTACTCAGATTATTTTAATCCTAGTTGGCTAATGATTAATATGAAAAATTCAAATGTTATTTTGTTTTTAAGAAAAATATTGGTTAATCATTTTGTTTAAGTTTTTTTTTTTTTTCCTTGAAATTTAAGATGTTTTTTTCTCGTAAAAAACCAGATAAAATTTGAATTTTTTCAGATGAGTCTTCAACTAACTAGGATCAAAATCTTTGAGTTGCCATGTTTTTATTAGATAGAGTTCATACGAATAGTACAATGAGAAGCTATGGGATATGTAGTTAATTATGGATTCGGCTTTGGTCCTATGCAGCTCCCATTCGCTACCCTCCTCGGCGCCATTTTGGTGCAAAGGAGGACAGTTGTGCCCCTTTTTAAATATATATATATATATATATTTACTTTAAAAGTACTAAAAAGATCTTGGGATATTGAAAAAATACTTCATAATCTTGAAAAATTATTTTAGGATATTAAAAAAATATTTCAGAAGATTGACTAGTACTAAAATATACTTCAGGATATATTTTTTCAAGGTCCCTAAAATAATTTTTTAAGATCATAAAGTATTTTTTTCAGCATTGTTATCATCCTAAGTATTTTTTTAATACCAGATTAGACTCTAAAATATTTTTTCTAAAAGAAAAAAGGGCACAACTGCCACCCTTTATACTAAAACGACGTTGTTTTGATGTAAAAGAGCAAGAAGGGCAATAGAAGGAAGCAACATAGGACCAAAGCCGGATCCGTTAATTACAGGAGTTGAAGCGATGGAGGGAAAGGGAAGGTGATGTTGAACAGAACGTTTTGGAAAGGGCTTCACCAACCTATTTTACTAAAAAAAGAAATAAATCAAAGAATCGAAGAGCACCCAAATCAATTGGTCCACGCATGTGAAGTAAACAGTCATACATCATTCATTTTGTTACTGTAGATTTCGATCCCTCCTTTGAATCCCAACATTTATTGAGGGGTCAATTCAATTACCCGTACAACTGTCCTTGTCACTCCCCAATCCCCTATTCAATCCATATCACATTTTTTTGAACTCTATTTGGTCTATGATATAAGATTAATCTTGATTTTTTTTTAAAAAAATAAATAAATAAGTTATTTAATCACAATATATATCATATATTATTAGATTATATATCGATTTATAAATTATACAAATTAATTTAGAAAAAATAATAACTATAAATACTTTAATATCACTTATTTAACTTCTTTAATTCTTTAAAAAAAGTCAACCGACTCAACTCTTATTCTAAAGACCGGAGGTAATAGTATATATTACCTAAAAAAACACTTGTAAACCTAGTGATTTTTTTTTTAAAAAAAATTGCAGTTAATTTTTTTTATCATTTTTGATTGTCTTAACCTTCTTATTACTTATTTTGATTTGATTGAAGCTTTTCCTTTTCAAAATAAATCGCGGTGCTACCCCTTATTAGCTCCATCGAAAAAATAAATCAGGGATATTCTCGTCCATAATTGATTCGTCATTTTTTATCATGTTTAAGATAAGCAAACAAATGCACGAAACGACTTTTAGGCAAATAATGAGAATTTGGATATGAGGATTTTATATGAATCACTCCTTGAGTGTTGGGAGTTTTTGCTTGTTGACATGATTTAATTAATTTACCACTTGATGTACTTAATATATACATATTGTTTGAGGAATATGGTCAACAACATATGGAAGTGAATTTTCCACACTATTTTTCTTTTTTTTTTTTTTTTGAGTGAAAAACTGAATGCATTACTAAATTAACAACTTGTACATCTAAAAATAAAAAAGTCTAGCTTCCTTCATCACCAAATTTTCCACACATTTTAATTACATGAAAGAATGCAATAGTAATGGTTGTAATTAAAAAACCAAGTCGACTTTAAAAATGAAAGTCATCATGTCCTGAGTATAATAATAAAATCATAAGTGGAGGTTTGAGACAGGACAATATTCTTTCAGCAATGATAGACGTGCTAGCTAGTTTCATCCATTTATATATAATGGGAAGTGATTGATGATTAGATCCGAAAATGATGACACTACTTTTGATGGAAGAAGAAGGTGATGAGTTTGAATTGAGCAGCAAAGGCGACCAAGGAACAGTGAAATCCAATCAAGAGAGAAATCAAAAATCATTACCATAAGCTTTTTGCATAATTAGCGGCTGAATTGCACAAGTGTACACCTGCATTGCAAGAGCCAGTAAGTAAAAGCAAAGAAGGAAAAAAAAAATACTCTCTTTTATCTTTAATATAAGACATATATATCTGCTTGGATTAGCGAAAGAAATTGCTTTTTTCAACGTGATTTACGATATACAATATGAGTTTGTGAGAAAAATTTTGTCTCGACTTGAGTGAATATATTTTTTTAACGCTAATTCAAACATGCTAGTTGATTTTTTTAGAGAGGTTAATAAAACTGAATAGGTTAATTAATTATAACATATGTTGTGTATCATATATTATCTATCATCAATTTATAAGTTAGACAAACTAATTTAATATAAAAAAATAAAAATATTTTAAAACAGTTTATTTTACTTTTTTTTTTTTTACACATAGTAGAGGAGGAGAGGCGGGGTTCAAACCCTTTGAATATGGGGAGGAGAACCAAGCTCGTCGGTGGTCTACGCCATTTTCCTTTTCCTTCTGTTTTTATCGATTTATTATTATCTGTCTGCTGTTGGTTTGGATTAGGACAATCTATGTTTGTGTTTGTTTTACGTTGTGGATTCGGGTAATTAGGGTGGTGCGTGTTGTGGATTGGATTGGTGTTTTTGGGGAAGGGTTTCATTGATGGGTCTTGTGATTTTGCTGTTTATTTTACTTCTAACCACTCTTTTAGAGTGTCTTATGTTAAGGGTTATGTAACTTTTATTAGCGATATCAATATATGTTCTTGTTACTGAGCAAAAAAAAAAAAAAGGGTTAGCGAAGGATGAAGAACACGCAATAGCATGCGCTTGATCATGACTCTGACACAACATCTTGATTTGACACGACTGCGAGCTCTATATTTCTAGGTAGCATAACCCTATATAATATGTGACTGCTTTCAATATTAAAGTTGCTGTCTTTTTGTGAACTTTAATAATAGCCCACACTCACTCTTTCTTCCCAATCATTGAGCACACGTCTTATGGATCTGTCATTCCACTTAATAGTCGTTTTTGGTGGCTGTTGTAACACTGTAGTCGGTTATATCAATTGTTGTCAAAAACTAATATAAAAGTGTAAAACCCTACGTTCTTATTAGAATCATACGTGTTAAAACGTAAATAAAAAATTATCTTAAGTAAAAACTGATAAAAACTACGTTTTGTTTTGCTTTAAGAAAAAAAACCTTTATTTTCATTTCCCTAAAATCAAAAACCTATGAATTACGTTATTTTTTTTACGGTCAATTTAACACTGGGTAAGAAAAAGAAAGTTCAAAACTCTTATATATATAATTTTGATAATCTTCTATTCGAAGATGATTGGATAGTGGAAAATAAAGAAGAATGAAAAGATATAGACAACTTAGATGTTGATGTCCATAATGAGAAAAACTTGATTGAAGTTGAAGTAAGGGAACCTATGAATGGTCATGATTTAAATATTTCAAGTTTTGCAAATAAACTAGTTATAAGAGTAAGAGAAGAACACATTGAGAAGACATGCAAGTTGATGTATGATTGATTTGAATTAATTGATATAATTTAAGAATTGTTAAATTTTATTGTTTTGATGTTTTGAAATATAGTTGTAGGAGTTGTTATACATAGAAGCTCAATTTTGACAACATCAGTTATATCTCTCGCCACATAGGGCTGCTGACCTTATACGTGCTAATGAAACCATCTGTTATTATTTTCTCTTTGTCCCAGGCATGTCATCCAACAATTTCCGTTGTATCCTCTTCCTCCTTCCCAAGCTCATGATACGATAAAGTAGTGTCACTCTGAAGTATATATGGTAAGAGATGGGTACAAATGTCACAATCTTTAACAAGCCAGGCTTTTGATTTGGTTTGCATGGTAAATGCTATATATGGTTTGCCAATCTCATCTTCCATCTTCCTCTTAGAATTTAAGCTGTTGCTTTGGAAAACTGTAAGGGATATTTTGCCTAACTATACATTCCTAAAGAATAGGCACTTTGTCTTATGTTGAGGTATATGTGATTTCTGTGCATCTAATGATGAATCTTTAGAGCATTTATTTCTTAATTGTCCTTTTCTCTCGTGTTTGCTGGTTTGGCTGTTCCTCAGGTCTTAGGATAGATTTCCCTAACATGAAGCTTTGATTCAATAGTTAATTATCTGGATGCAGAACCACAAGGATTCTAATAATGTCACTACCTTTATTCCTTTTCATAATAGAATCTTTATGGTTTGCAAGAAATAAAATTTGTCATGCATGTGCTGATTTTACACCACAACAAGTGATATGGTTGGTACAAGCAATGCAATTATTTATACATCAATCGTTAGGCAACAAGTATCGTCCATTGCCAATATGGAGAACGAAGAAATATGTGAGAGAACTCATTAGAGAATGGTCCCATCTTAGAATTGTTGTTCGCAGATTTTCTTTACATTCCCCGAGCTCTTGGTAGAAGGAGAAATATTAATATTCGAATCCTCTTTGACCAACGTCACTTTCATGAATGAACCATCGCTCCCACATAAAATTGTGTACACTGCAATTACAACTAATGACTCTAAGGGATGTAATGTTTTTCATTCTGCAGCAGCGTGCAATTTTACACTCTCATTCCTTTCCGCTAATATGTAAATTAGTTAAGACTTCTCATCGAAAAATTATTACTGAATCTAGGTCTGTACCTTGGCAGCTTTCTTATCTTCTGCAGAATGTCTGTCAATTGTTACAAACCGTTGTAAATTATGTTTTTATTTATGATCGACACACACACACACACACAAAATCGTCAATTTATAGCGGTTAAAATAAACCGGTACCAATATAAAAATTTGTAGCTGTTTATACCCAAACCATTATAAATTTGAAACAGTATAACTCGCGCTAAGTGGCGCACTAGTTCATGAGTGACATTTGTAGCTGTTATCATAAAATAACCGCTACAAAATATTTCAAATTTGTGACAGTTATTTTATAGTGGTTTATTTACACAAACTACCACAAATGTGCGCGCCATTAGTGGCGGTTTATTTATAGCAGTTTATATTAAAAATAAAAAAAAAAACCGCTACAAAATATAAAGAGTCTATACATTTATAGCAGTTATATATAAAAACGGTTACAAAATACTAAGAGTTTGAACTTTTATAGCAGCTATAGAAAATTGCTACAAAGGTTCACGATGCACGAGATAGAGTTTTTTTCATTTGTAAAGTTGAGGTAGCTTGAGTCTTTTTATAAACGGCTATAAATATGAACAATTTAATTTGTAGTGGTTTTCTAATTAAACTACAAATGTGAAGTCCTTAAATACGCCGCTAAAAAGAAGTTATACAAAATAAATAAATAAATGACAACATTTTATAGCGTTTTCTTCCTAGAAACTACTACAAAGTGTAATTTACTTTTTTTAAAATTATGTTCATATTTGTAGCAGTTTAGCTAAATAACCGCTACAAACGTTATAAAAACTTGTTGAGCAAGCTTATCAAATATGATTTTTTTACAAAAAAAAAAAAATGATTTCAATGTTTTATTTATTTTTTCCTTCTTATAAGGTTTTTCGATACTATGTTTTTTTTTTTTTTTTTCTTATCGAACTTTAAGGACATTTCCTCAATATTCATTATATTATTATCAACATTCTTTCCACAATCAAATATCATCTAGTGGACAACATAATTAATAAAGCCTTATTATCTACACATTCTTAGTATTATACACTACAAAAAAAATTCGGATCAAGGACGGAATTATTGAAGGAAAAAATTCCGTCGGAAATTAGCCATGGAATTCCGTGGGTAATGAGGAAATTACCCATGGAAGTAATTGAAATTACCCACGGATTTTCGTCGGTAATTGAAATTACCCACGGAATTATGTGGGTATTGTTTTCTGCCACGATTTTTTCTTGGGAAGGACGTTTTCCTTCGAAAATCCAATTACCTATGGAATTTACCGTGGGTATTGACCAAAAAAATTTGGTCCTACCGAAATAAATGAGATTGTGACAATTTTACCCATATTAATTGCACCCATAAAGATAGAGAGAGAAGAAGCAGTCAAAAACTACCCAATCATAAATAAGGGCAAAGTTGAAAATTTACCCCATAATCATTGTGTCAACTAACTTTTCTTGGTATGTGAGATTTGGTCAAATTGGACTTATAAATAGGACCAGAGTGGTAGGTAATATCCGTTGGTGATGTCAATTATAACGGAATTTCCGTAGGTTATTTGCGTCGGTAATTAGGCATTTTTTTTTTTATAGTGATACCTACATAATATTTATAATTATCTAATTTAAGTTAATCTTTTTTAAATATTAACTATTATCATTTAATTTTTCACTTAAATAATAAAATATTCAACTTAATATTGTGACAATGGACTCAAATTATGGTTTTTTTTTTTCAATCTTGTAATATTTTTTAGCGGTTTCAAATTTTAATTAAAACTCTGCTTAAATATTTGGCACAATTTTTGAAATTTCATCCAGTATTTGTAGCGGTTTAAAGGATACAAAATTTTGACTCCAACTTTTTTGAAATGTGTCATATTGATCACATCTTGTAGCGGTGATGTAAAACCGTTACCAATATAGTAGAGGATTTTATTTTATGTAGCAATTTTAAAAAATTGCTACAAAACATTTTGTAACAATGTATTGACCGCTACCACTATAATTTTGAGCACTATAAAATGTCAATTTTTTGTAGTAGGGTCATATGATTCATCGAAAAAAAAAAAAAAATTGAACCCTCCTCTTTTATGCTATTTCTGCTTTTCTAATTTCCCCCCTCCGAAGTCTTGATAACTGTCACCAACCTTACACAACTTCCTACTCCACGTAGAAACTTGGGATAAAATCCTGAAAAAGTTGGATCACACTTCTACTAAAGCCAGAGAACGAAATTCAAGCCTTTGAGTGGAAGCGAGGACTGATATGGTAGAAGGTAGAAGATGCATAGGAAGCACCAATGCAGAAATTTAAAAACTTAAAAATGTTGGTTGATGAGAAATTTTTGTGAAATACCTGGAGCAGCAGAGAATTTAGGAGCAAGAAGCCGAGGGTAGATGAGACAATTTCTCATGACGGGAGGTTGATCGTGATTTGCCAATCGCATAAACGAGCCCTTGGCCGTTTAGGAAGCGGCAAGGGTCCTCTTCTTCCAAATTGCACCGTTTTGGTGTCCAAACAATTAATGGACCTCATGCTTTTTTTTCTTTTCTTTTCAGAATACTTTAGGATCTTGAAAAAAAATTCAGGGTACTTATTGGTACTATAAATATATTTGAGTATGCTTACTAGTAATGAAAATATATAATCTTAAAAAATTATTTTAGGATTTTGAACAAATATTTTAAAGATCTTATTTGGTATTAAAAAGATATTTTAGGATCTTATTTGGTCTTTGAAAAAATACTTTATAATCTTTAAAAAATAATTTAGGGTCCGATTTGGTATTGAAAATATATTTGAGGATACTGACTGTTACTTGAAAAATACTTTATGCTATTTTTTCAATATCGTGGAGTTTTTTCAGTACCAGTCATCCTTATAATTTTAGTATTAGTCAATACCTTGAATAATTTTTTAAAGATCATAAAGTATTTTTACAGTACCAGTAAGTATCCTCAAATATATTTGTTGTACCAGTTAGTATCTGAATTATTTTTTCAAGAACCTAAAGTATCCTGAAAAAAGAAAAAAAAAAGCATGAGGTCCATTATTTGTGCGCCAAAACGGCGCTTTTTGCAAGAGAAGAGGATGGAAGAGGACCCTAACCACTTCCGACGGCTTACGCTAAAAGCGGAAGTGAAGAGAGAAATCAGGATTTTGAAAAAAATACCCAAGCAGAATAAATGAGCCCTGTAAGCACTTTTTTGGGCTCAATTAGGTTTATTTTAGCTCCAAACGCTTAGCTAAACAGGTACTTTCTCTTCTCACCTGAATCTCATTATTCGGCCATTTTAACTAGTTAATCCAATATGTTTTTCGTCCCTTAATGCCAATGTAAAACTCTTACTTTGAGAAATGATATGGGAAAAAAATCAAAGCCATAAATATAGTGGTAAAAGTCGGCTATATACTTTATCCACTCAAGAGAATAGTCTTTGCTATATTGGTGGGTTATATTAGGTTGTCATCATATAATTTGGAGGTCACGAGTCTAAATCCAGAAAATATTATATTTTTTTGTGAGGAAGTAAAGTTGTGTACATTTCTCTTTCCCTATAATCCCCAATAAAAGCCTCATCCACTGGACTACCCTTTTTAAAGATTATATGGTAGCGAAAATCTATCTACTTTTTGCCCTCAAGAGATTAGTCTTTGCCATAAGTGAGATATAAGGTTGCTGACACATGTTCAAATCCTGCTGGTCTCTTTTCTTGCAGAGGGTTAGGTTGTTTATATATATATATATCCTCAGACCTCACTAATGGGAGTCTCTTGCACTAAGTTGCCCTTATAAAAAGTTGTATACAGTAACAAAAGTCCATCTGCGTTTTGCCCTCAAGAGACTAGTCTCTGCCATTGGTGGGATATAACATAAATATGTCTATATATTTTCTCTGCACTGCACACCACAAATGTGTATACATACATGTGTTTGTACATGTATAGTGAAGAAAGAGAAGAAGAGAATATATATATAAGGGAGGCTTGGTTTCTCTTGTTATATTTCTTAGCTTCCTTACTGTACATCGTACAATAATTGAAGTCAATTCACAGATGATCCACTTTAGACGTACTTCAATAATCGATACCCTTCTTTGAAAACATGACATGGTGGCTAATAAGCTAGCTATATAGAAATCGCCTTAGGATTTGAAAGATTCTCATTGAACTTGTAGCAAAGGATGAGCTCAAAGTTGTGCTTTTATCATTTCCGAGAACGTGCTAATCTTTCAGCCACTTAACAAGTCTACAGCATCATCTTTTTTGTTTGCACTTTATCTTGTTTCTGCGCAGAATTCAGCAGCTAGCATATAGAATATATAATATTATTGTAATATATATATCATTTGTGTCAGTGAGATCGATGAAGCACCTTACAGTCACTTCAGTTCAGATTGTTCGTTCTCTTTTGGGGAAAAAAGGTAGAAGATCGAACCTCAGCATGTGCTAAACTATCTCTGTGAATCCGAACCTTTAAAGATAAACACGGAGAAAAATGATTTCAGAATTTCGAATTCGTTCCAGCGACAAAATATAAATTGATAAATCGAGGTCTAACAATGATTTGAAAATTCGTAAACAAAATTGTATGTTAAGAAACGTTTAACTTTTTTCCCAAGCATTCTAATCATGGATAAATCATTATTATTAGGATTGTGTTAAGCACAACTATTATTATGATTGTCAATCATATGTGACTCAACACTGATCATTATTAGATTGCGTCGCTGCAAAAAAAATATGTTTTGATTGTAGGAGAACAAATTTAACAGTATTTTAATAATTAATTGAACATGATGAACAAAATTGTTTACGGATGATATCTGAAAAATAAAGTAAAAAATTTATAATTTGATGATTATTTTCTTAAGAAAAATAAGTCAGATCAAAATTAAATACATATTTGATGGTCTTAGTGTCTGTTTGCTAACCACCACAATTAATTAAAAAGAAAAGCTCTCTTATACTTTACGGAAAAAAAATTATCTCACAAACTCCCTAGTACCCATCCCTCCTATTAAATATTTTTTCATATATGTGCCATTACCCTTACTAAATAAGGTTAATGATAGAGGAGAAATTAATATGATGTATGTGTGGTTAATAAAGTTAATATTGGAAAAACATGAATTTTATAATAAAAGAAATAATTTTAATTGTTTTTATTGGTACATGTAAACTACTAGTTAGAAGCGTATTATAATTAATAAAGACACAATAAAGTATTTATCTAATACAATACAAAATAACTTAAAATAAGTTAATTCCCACGTCTACATCTGATTTAATAGGCCCACGTGATGGCTGTCATAACATATCATGCTAAAAAAGAAGTTATAAGTTGATAAGGCATTTCCTTCAACCCTCAATCAAATCAAACTTTAACCACACAAAAAAAAAACGGGGCGTGAAGGCACCAAACTCTTTCGGAGTAATATTGATTGACAGAAATGAAAGTAGTGCCTTTTACTTTGCTTGCCACGGAAGAGAAATGTCACCCCCACCTGAATGGCTAATTCAGCCATATTAAACTAAACTAGTCAATACTTAAAGGAAAAGGTTTTGGCTTAGTCTAGATAACCCAATAAGAATATTTGTTACAAAACAATATTCATAATTATATAGGAATATATATGGGTTGGAGTGAGTTTTTCTCTGTGGAAAAAATTAAATTGGATTTTTAGTCACACCATGCTTCCTCTTTATATATCTGCTTTTAATAATGTTATACATCAAGAAATGTCATTAAGTGTAGGGGTGCACATATGCCGGTAAAAAATTGCCCAATCTAACCCTAAAAAAGTGGCCCGAAATATATTATGCCGTCAAATCCCTTTGAAGTAAAGTATGAACTAGAATCTTCATGGAATAGGGCATGGTGTCACTACTTGGATAGGGGAAGCCCGCACTTCCCCGTCGCCTACCTAATAATGGTTAGGGCTTTTATTGGGCAAAATCGGGCATCGGACTACAAAATGCAACTCATTCATTCTTCGAGCTAGGCATCGGGTAAAGGTCTTGCTCTGCCTAGCCCAACCCATGCTCACCCCTAATTGAGTGTGTCGGTGTGGAGAGTTAATCAAGTAGTCCGAAGTCCTTTAAAAAGAGGTAGTTAGGAGAAGATTGAAGAGAACAATCGGTAAAATTATTGAGCATGATCTCTTAATCAATATTATAATGGTCACAATGGTATTGTATAATCTATGTATTCGATCTTACATAATAAGATAAGACTTTGTTTTTCATGTTATTTTTGTTGTAATGCTATAAATCAAGGTGATAATATAGGGGGAAAAGTCTGATTTTGCTGAGGATTTTGAAAACGCAAGCAAGATATATAGATTACCATTTCATGATAAGGAATCATCCTCGGAAATACTTTATCTTATTTTCAATCAAGTGTATGTGAAAAGAAATAGCAAGATTTTGAAGGAATTTGATTCACTCGTAATATGCCCTAGCTAGTGACAAACTAATTCATAATAGAGGTGCATTAGACTGGAATCTCATGCTCAAACTCCATTGACATATTTGACAGTTCATGAAAAATATATATACTTGAAACAAAAAACTATATATGGATGTCGGTAATTGTATCATATTTTGTATTGTTACTCCTGGTCCTTATTTTTTTGTTATAAGCACATGTATTATATTATTTGAGGCTTGTTGGATAGTAAATATAAGTACTTCTACATAAATTTGAAATTTGGTTAATGATATTGTGAGAGATTAGTTCATTTGCTAGACTCAACCCCCTATCTCCTTCTAGCCGGTCCTTATTGTAAGCAACTATATATTATATCAACTTTAAAGAAAAAATTAATCAATATTTTCTAAAGGTTAAAACATTTCCATAAAATTAATTAATTAATTATTAGAGTAGATTGTTGTGATTGGTTAGGAGGTTTGTTTAATTGATTAGGAAACAATAAAACGAAAGACAAAATATTAATTCTTTAGACAAAAGATATCACAGTAAACACTGGAGTCTCATAATAAAAACAAAAATAAGTTACACACACACGTCAACGTCCGCGTGACCAACAAAATTTCAATTGTATATGATTAAATACTCGTCAGGTACTAAATGTAAGATCCAGTAAAATTTACATAATAAACTAAGTCATATTATAACACCTATTTTCTATATTTGCCATTTTTTTTTCTAATTTATCTCTATTGATGCTCTATCAACAATATTCAAGGATGAGAGGGAAGGAGGAAATTAAAGAATATGGTTAGAATGTTTTAGAAAATACATATCATATATATTAACTAACTTCTCTAATACAATCAAATTAAATAAATTAGTCTTATATTAAGGATCAGAGTGAGTAACTAATTTCTTTAATCCACTTAAATTGGTCAAAAAAAAAAATTGGTCAAAACTCAAATTAGTCAATTAGCTATTATATTAAATACATACAGCATTAAATTTCACCAACAAAATTCAATTCCTATTGATTTTAACAAGAAAAATCAAAATATCGTGCGGGGCAGAAAAATTTGTTTACTAGAAATTGCAGAAGCTTGACGTGTATGTGTAACGCAAGGGGCCAAGGATAACCCACACACACAGGCAACTGAGATAGTAGGAAACAAAAGCAATTAATGATTCAGTAACATTCAGATTATCTCCATTTTGACTTGGACTACGTATACAAGTGATGATACAATGAACAAAGACACAAAGCAGTACAGGTGTTCAAATTTGTGTGTGAAATTTCACCAACTTGACTCTCCTAATTGTCGCATCAAAGCTGTCAAAATTAATGGTCATAGCAAAATGATGAGTTCATCAGCATCTCTATTTTTGACTATGAATTTTGATCAACGCAACAAGAAGTTTGGCGCGTTGAGTGAAAGACAAGTTGATGAAAACCACTAATTTGACAAGTTGGCAAAAAAAAATCTTAATTTGACAGGAATAGTCACATTATCATCAGCTAAAATAATTTCTGTGTGCTTTCTGTATGGACAAAGAAACCTTGAATCACGCCAACAACTCTCATGTGTATATACTTATATAGAAAAATATTAACGTGTGCCTTGTATATATTGAAGGTTCAATAGACGCAACATTGGAAAAAGGAACCTAAAAAGGTAAAAAGCTAGGCCAGAAAATCAATAGAACATAACTGACATCATTAAAACAATGCAGATAAAAAGATTAAGAATAATTAATTAAGGGTATTAGAATTTAGACAGTGAATAAGCAGCAGACAAGGATGTAATAAAACTATTACTCTAGTCTTGTATAACTAAGATGCAGTAGATTTGTCATCAGCTTTAGCGTCATGCCATGTCCTTGCATCAACCTCAATTTTTAATTTTTGGATTAACTTTGTGAAAGTAATTAATTGTTGTAAACTGAAATTCGGAAAAGTCAATTATATATTTGGATAGGCTTTTGTAAAAAACAGTTTGAGAGAAATTTGTTTGACCCTTGTGTCATTTACCCAAAAACCACCACACACACACATATATATATATATAGTTAGGTTAAGGTTCAATTTTATCTTTAGAAGTTTTTACATAGGAGTTATAGATATCCAAAAGTTTTTTCTTATCAACATCACCCCTAGCCATTAAAAATATTATAGTTAATGTTATTTTTTTAATGGTTAAGGTGACTTTATTTCCTTTTTTAATAATTTCAAGGTATTATTGATTAAAAAAAACTTCTGGTTTTCTAATTACCCATAGTTCCTATCTGAAAATATTTGGAGCAAAATTAAACCTTCACGCAACACAATCTTAGGCCTAAATTGGCATTTTAGGAATTGGAAGACAATTTGGATACCCCAAAAGACATCCCAAACATGATCTAAGCTGTCTTCCTAGTTAGTAATAACAACCTCACAACGTGTTAAGCTTTAAAGACAAACACTATCGTCACAAACAATTAACAAACATACAAACATATGTACATAACCTTAAAAATGTAGGACAACCATTGTACGAGGCGGTTCCAGGGATACCAAAGTGCCATAATTGAAACAGAAAGTAAAATCACAGACAGCAGCCACAGAAATATATATATATATATATATATGTGTGTGTGTGTTTGTGTGTATGGTTTATCGTTTTTCATGTCATTTGATATAATGTTATGTTAAGTCACTCCAAAACTACGTCGTTTTAGGAGTTAGGAGAATTAATGAATAGTGTTTTGGTAAAATAAACACCCTTCATTAATTCTCTAACTCTCAAAACGACGTAATTTTAGGGGTTAGGGGAATTAATAAAGGGTTTTTTAGTAATATTCATATAGTAAATATAAAAACAAAAATACCAAAACACCCTTTATTAATTTCCTTAACGTCCAAAATAACGTAATTTTAGAATGACTTGACATAACTTTATGTCAAGTGATATGACAAACGATAAACATATATATATATATATATATATATATATATATTCCCCCTTTCGAAAGTCTAATGATTTTTTTTAGCAGGACCGAAGTGGCGAAGGCTAATGATTTGGGATGACTAAACTTGCTTTTGGGCTACCATAAAAAAGGATCTGCATTCAGAAGTTGTTGGGCTTATTAGCATGAACAGTGCTTGGAATTGTCGGCCCACTTCTCGTTACCAAGAGAAATGGTTGCTTAGAGCCAGCCACATACACCCTGCTAAAATTTGTCCCAAACCGAGACAACGTTTCTCACTTTTCTATGTTAGCGAGGCCACTTGTTTTTGTGGATAAGCGGGGTATTCCAAGCTACTTTCCTAGATCACACTCCTATACTTCTTGTTCAACTCATAGGACCTAGAAAATGTGTAGATTTTTTGGCCAAGATGGTATAAGAGGCGAACACTGAGATGAGTTTGTTACAAATTTTATCAACTTATTGTTCGAATCAAATATTAGTCGACTTAAACTAAATTTTGTTGATGGTGTATCATTCCTATTTGTGTTTTCAGTGTCGCAATGACACAAACCAAGAGGTAACTCTTGCCTTACTCATTCAAAAAAATTCATAGGACTTAGAAAATTGCTCATTAATTACTTACTTGAGCATCACATTTTGGTCACATTTCTGTTCATTATCTGGCTTGAGGCCCTGCAAAATTCGGTGATGCGCTTGTTCATTGTTTCAATTTGCTACCCAGAGGCTTCACAAAAAAGAACAAGGTTGTCTGCAAAGAAAATGTGGGTTAAAGGAGGTCCCTCTTTTTTTTTTTTTTCCTTAACTTAATTAATGCCCTCTCTTCACATTTACTTCATCTGCAATGATGTGCCCTACAGAGAGTGAAAACTGAAAAGATATTGAGATATAGGATTTTCTTATCTCAGTCCTCTTAAAGGTTTGAACTCAAAGTTTGGTTTACCATTACATAGTACTTAAAAGACACACTTTCCGAACAAAGCATTAATCAAGTTACACATAAGCTCTTCTTTGACGCCCAAGAGAGAAATTATGGTTTCAGTTACATAGTACCTGACATCCTAGTCAATCATAGGCCTTCTCTAAGTTGACCTTAGATAGTAACAATCCCTTTTCTATATCCTTCTTTGACTTCATGAAGTGAATAACTTCCTGAGTAATTATGTTATGTTGTCACTATTTTGCCTTCCAGATAAATTGAGTAACCTCTTTGTTGAGTTCTCGCTTAACTCTTGCTCAGTTCGAGAGGGAAAGATGGATCTGCAGAATTTTCACTTTGAAAAAGACATTGGTAAAAATTGAATCTACAAGCAGTCATAGCCTTTAAGTTCTCCTGCTATAATGTGGTGGTTGACTCCCTCCCATCTCTTTTCTGTGAAAACGTTGCCTAGAGGTTCAAGTCAAAATCTTCTTCAAACGGTTATGTGCTTGTTTGGAGTTCCTATCATAATCAGGTTTATATAAACCGAAATAATACTTATTTCACATACTTATCTCATATATTATAATTCATGATTAAAAAATTACTTTAAAAGGTTTCAGTTATCATTCCAATCAAGCATATTCCTTTGATTCCCAATTTTAATTGGAAAAATCACGCCAAGATCTCAACTAAAAAAAATAATATCTGAAAAGTCACATAACTTATTAATGACCTTGATGTGATTTTTCCATTTCAATTATTTCCCAGTACCATCTCTTTCATATATTTGGAGGGCCTCCGCTCCTCTAATACCACCATTAACATTACTCCCAAAACAAGTTTTTGGTAACAATGCAAAGTGCATTTCATTGAGTCAAAACTATCATTGTAAGCTAATGGCTCATAGTTTAGTGGCATGCAATTAAAGTTGTTCTATAAGGGCCTGTTTAGTTCAAAGAAAGAGTTGGAAAGGAATGGAATGGAAAATATTTTCCTATAGAAATATTTGATTTGCACTGAAAAATAAAATAGGTTAATAGAAAATTTTTTGTTTGGTTGGGAAAAAATGAGATAGAAAAATAAACCTAATGACAATTTTATCCTCTATCTGTTGGGATCCATACAACGCAGCGGATTAAAAAAAAACTTACGAATCCCCTCCCGAGGATCACTCAGGTGCGTTTAAACAAGGCTAGGGAATCCGAAATTACCTTAGGAGAATTCGTTTGCGGCTTGTTCTTCGTTGAACAGGTGGGCTATCTCCTCGATTCGAGAAGACAACTCGTAGGATCGTCTTCCTCCACCAGTATCCACACGAACAACTCCGAACACGGTTCTGATTCGGCGTGCTAGCGCCTCTTGTGTGTGTCTCTTGATTTTCCACTCTAGGGTTTTTTCGCGGCTTTGAATGCGCTCGAAAAAAATGTCCGTAAGTTTTCTAAACCCGTTCGCCGCATTATATAAAATTAATCCTCATTAACTTTGAAATTCAAATTTCAAATATGGATTAAAATACATTAATTACATCAATCAAATCGATGTAACGTATTTAATCCGCATTAAAAAGCTGATTTGAAATTGAATTTGGAATCTGGATTAAAATAAATGTATTAATTAAATCCATCTAATAGATCTAATCAAATCCATTTATTTAATCCAAATTAAAAGCCTTCGATTTAATTTATCTCTATAAATTATATCAGAAATAATATCTATCTATTTAATTTAAATTTGAGATACCATATCTCAATTTAATATTAAACAGATATACGATATCTTTTATTTGAAAATTAAATGAGATACAATATCTCAATTTGTTTTAGATATTTAATTTATCAAATAAATTAAATATAAAACAAATATATTAATATTATAATCTCTATTAATAATATTAACATATATTAATTTCGAATTTAATATATATATATATACACATATACATATATATATATATATATATATATATATATATCCTAGATTAAATTGAGTATTCATTAAATCTTAGGCGTATCTAAGATTCAATGAATCTGGATACATTGCTTCGTGTTGAGTTATTCTTGTGCGACCTTACCCGTATATGAGATTGGCGAGTGGGCCAACATGTCGACCCATAAATCGCAAGCGGCCTCTAGCAAGACATTGCGACTACCCAATTCACATGGGGATCGATGACACGATACAACCTATCGTACAACCATGTCACGTCCCTTTTGTCACGCGATAATTTGGTCAAGGATGAGGCATGGATAATGTCAACTTCCTTTTCTTGACCATTACTTTCTCGATTCTCGAGTAGTCTAATAAGTGAAATAGAAATTCCTTTCCATCATAGTATGACCATACATTTCTTAAACTCACTCATCGAGGGGCCCAGTATTATCTCTCTACAAATGTGAGGGACAGATTCCATCTTGACCATTCACATCCCTCCGCATGAAAACCACGATCCCGATCCGGCCTTTATCATCACCCTAGGTCAAAGATGACTTTTGACTAGGTCAAAGACCAGTGATTCATCATGTAGGAATCCATGATGATCTCAGTCATAGGCGTCGTGACGCGGTTATACATAAGATAAGCTTATGACTAGATCCATGTAGCTTTCTCATAGTGGGTCGGTCAAAGACTTATACTCTTACAAGTGCCCATGACTTTGATTCGTATCTCCATACCTCATCAAAGTCATCGGTCTTATCTCATCTTCGCTCCGCGTAGATGACCGAGCCTGGACATTTAGGATATCATCTATAAGATATATCCAGGGATCAGTTATCAATACGAACATGCAAACGAAAATGATAATTTAAGAGAATACTTTAAATAACTTAAATATCCAAAGTACAATGAATTGCCCCTAGGGCATAATTTTTCCAACACTATCCTCTCGGCTTCTTCTCCTTTTTCTTCATTCTCACCCTCTATGCCACTACCTTCATCCTCTCCCACTCCTCCGACTCCTCCTTCTCGTCCCTCGCTTCTCTTCCTCCCTCCTTCGCCAAAGCTCTCATCCACTATGTTGTTGCCTCTAATGGGTCGTCAACTCTCTTCCATCTCCGTCACCTCTGTCACTAATAGATCTGTAGCAGTGGCAGCAAAGAGGCCATCTTTGGCGGCTTCTTCCTCCTCCACTATGGTCATTGACGGATCTGCACCGTCAGCGGCAAAGAGGCTATCGTCAGCGTCTTCTTCCTCCTCCTTCCACCATATTTCACGACATCACTCTCTTCCTCTCTCCCGTCGCTGAAGAGGGGTAAGTTGGTCTTCTATCATTTTTTGATCCGTCGGAAAATGGGTTCCCACCAATAATCCCATGTGTAAGGGAAAATGGCCCATCGTCGGAAAATGTTTTTTTATGAAAATATGAACCAAACAGCCGCATCGCACGGAAAATGCCAATTTTCTGTTCCCTTCCCACAATTTTCCTTGAATCAAACGGCCCTAAGTAAAAGATTGTAGCTTTGATCTCACTTATTGTAACATAATGCTATTATTAGTGCCTGCCCCTTCAATTCTAAAACAAAAGTGTGATAGTAGCTTCTGAGCTCAAAATGATAAAATAGCAATTCGCTCTTTCATGTTTTTTCGTGGCAAAAAAATTGCCCTAACTTTGTCCATGACTTTTTTTTGGGGGGGGGGGGGGGGTTAGAAAACCATTATTTTGTTTCCTTTTTACATATTGGATCCATTTTCTCATATATTTTGGCCATGAGAAAATGATTGCTTTGGTGTAATGCAACTTGCAAAGTGATATGCTAAACTGAGTATATATATGATGGAAAACAGTTGGTAGATGGAAAGAGATGGTTTTCTTCTCGTTTTCTTTATTCAATTTATTTTCTCTTCATATATACCGAACATGTCGAATACATATTATATGTTTGAAAATGTTGATGTTGTGGCCAATTGGGTTGTGAGGAAACATTATCATATTCTGATATCACAATGCTTAGCAATTGTGCCCAAAAAGGTACTACCAAAATTGTGGCCCTACTCCTCTTGATTGCGCTTTATCATCCTACAATAATTTATCTATTTCACTTCAACATGGACTAGTTTTGGGTTTGCTTAATTTGGGAGGAAACTACAATGAACTGCCGAAATTTTTTTAAAAAATAATACAAACTTTAGGCTAAACAATCTAAAAATAGGGTAGGCTTTTACACACAGTGTTATATGCTTGCATTAGTCTAACACATGAAAATATCAAACTGTGCAATCCCAAATTATGTGGCTGCCACCCAAATATACACATGATCCCTGATATTATCCATACTTCAAAGATGTTATTGGAACAATAGATGAAACTCAAATAAAGTGTGTGATCTCTAGTCCCAATCGAGATAAACATATCGGGACAAAATGATATCCGACGCTTGATGTAATGGTCATATGTAACAGGGATACATGCTTTATGTTTCTAATCCATCTCAAAATTCCCCAATCCACCTACATGTATATATATATTTATGTGACCTTTAGTTCAATTATTTTCATTTCACAGTTTAATTATTTTCACACTTTTAAAATGATTTCAACATTTATTAGGCAAATATTATTTGATTGATGCTGGCTATCCGATACCACTTGGGTATGTTGGTCCCTATATATGTGAGTGTTATCATCCGTCAGAATTTAGCCGTCAACCCAAATTTAGAAATGCTAACAAGACCTTTAATTTTTATCATTCTAGTTTGAAGTCTACTATAGAAAAGATTTTTGGAGTGTGGAAGAATCAATTTGAATTGTTACAAAAAAATCAGCAAGTACAGCTGCCAAAGACAAATCTGCATTGTTTGTGCGACAATGACCCTAGATAATTTTATTAGGAGAAATTCTTCCGCTGACAATAATTTTCGGCAAGCTAAAGCTGAGAATATAGGTCATGTACATAATAATAGTGTAGATGAATAGTCTTCCGCGACATTATGATAGGTGATCTTCCTTCAAAATGAATCATATTCATGACTCAATTATTAGAGAACAAATTGTATGGGAAATGTGATCCAATTAGTCATGTACGTAATATTATTTCATCAAATTTTGTTTTTTTTTTTTTTTTAATTCTCAAATCTCCCAACTTTAACTTTTAGAATTTTTTTTAAAAATTTTAATTTAATTCATCTCTTATTATAATCACAAAAGCCACTTATGCTAACGTCAATTCAAACAAATTCTACTTTTGCAAAAGTCATTTACACAACCGTTAATTTAAACATATATTACTTTACACAATCTAACTTTTATTTAAAAGTAAGATTGTAAAAGCCAAATTGAAACAAGTTACTTTTATAATCACTGCTCCAAATACACACTAAATCTCTACATGCATCTGATAATATCCAGCCAATAACTTCCTTGAAATAAAATTAACTAACTAATTATCTCTCTCACAAGCCTAGCTACTAACTGGATGAGCTTGTGACAAGGAAGAAAATGACTGCTAAAAAATCATAGCAATAGGTTGGGCTTTTGCTCAAATGGACTCACTTGTATGTTGTACCTACCATGTAATTTATGCAAAATCATGACATGTGGAATATTTTTATCACATGTGTCAGCCTACTTGTCAATATAATGCTTCTTCCCTCTATTATTTTTTATTTTTTATTTTTTAAATAATGTGCTTCTTCTCCTGCTCTCTCTCCCTCCTCTCTGCAATTTTTTCCCACAAACTCTCTCTCTGATAAAGGAAAGAAGCATTATATTGACAAGTAGGCTGACACATGTGATAAAAATATTCCACATGTCATGATTTTAGTGGTCAGTGCATAAATTACATGGTAGGTACAACATACAAGTGAGTCCATTTGAGCAAAAGCCTAACCTATGCTATAATTGTTTAGCAGTCATTTTCCTCTGTCACAAGCTTATTGAGTTAGTAGCTAGGCTCGTGAGAGAGATAATTAGTTAATTAACTTTATTTCAACGAAGTTATTGGCTGGATCATATCATATGCAACCAACAATTTCTCACAGTTAATAAGAATAATATTTAAAATCACTTGAATTTTACTCTTTTTATCGACTCCTAGGAATTTGATAGAAACCTCTTATTACAATGGCAAATGAGACTATATAACAGTTGACACTTTCAAATTTCACGTACAGCATGTCATCTAATTATTAGTAAAAAATTTTAACAAAAACTTATTATCAATGAGTTGGGTGAGATGTACTATATGCTTTTAATTAGTACATTAATGGAAATTAAATTTTATTGTTGGCATAGGATGCTTCTAAGTTCTAATTTTACCAAATAAACCAAAAGAAATACTTGCTATTTAATTTAAAAGAATAATAAAAAATTTATGAAAATCATAATTTTTAATATTTAAAAAGTAACTTTCTCAAAAGACACAAATAACAACTTGGTAATAATTTTGCTTTTTTTTTTTAGAAGTAGTCATATTTTTTCCAAATATATTTAAACTAAATTAGAAAAAATATTGGGTTTTTAGATGTACTTTTCGTCTTTTCCCTTGAAATTATCCCCATTGGGCCCACCCCTACATTGGATGGGACATGATGCTAAGAAGATCAATTATCATCGTTGTGTTACCACCACTCATGAGTGACAACGTCAATATGTTGGAAAATGTACAAAATCCCCTTAATAAAATAAGTTTAAATAATTGATAGCAGGAAATTATCTTCAGATCTAGATGGATATATCATATATGTAAATGAGTTAATGCTATTTTTTTTTTGTTTTTATAAAAGTTCATGCTATTCAGATCCATTGTTAACACATGCAATCTTATTTTATTTCTACAATTTATGTGACATTATAATATTAATCTTCTTTAAATAATTAACTCAAAAGACATGATTCTTGAAAATTTACTTTGTCTTTTGTTTCTATCATTAAGACAATAATTACATGTATTTGTTTTTTTATGGCAAAAGTATTCCTTTACGTATGGATGAGACCTGGTTTGCGAATCTTTCTTTAAAAAAGTTGAAAACATGATTATGGGAATAAAAATTTCTATGTCAAGTTTAAGAATCCAAAAATGATTTTAATAACATTTCTTTTTTAAAAAGGATAATTTTCTTATGGAAAATGACAACTTAACTCTCATCCGTAATGATGTAGGTTTTTTTTTTTTTTTTTTTTTTTTTTTTTTTTGAAATCTTATATGTGCATCACATTTGTTTTTTATAACCATTAACGTGTCATTTTAGTGACAACATAAAATGCCTTCTTAAAACATATATACTTATGTCCTTTAATCAGGAAAATGTGGTTGACCAAAAATATCGTGAAAATGTGAGTTTCTACTTAAATGAGTTTCAATCACATGCATATATCGCGGATTAATAATTGATGATGTTTTAGTTTGAAATTTCCAAATTTATCTAAGGTCCAACTCAAAAAACATGATAAACTTACAGGGATGTGGAAATAAAAAAGTTACGCTGAAATTGAAAATAAACCCCTATAGCATTCATCTTCATTCTTATGTATTCATTCCCCTACAATATAATGACCTGTTTGGATGGGCTTTTTTGACCCAAAAAAAAAAAAATTTTAATGCAAAAAAAAAAATGTTTGTTTTATTAATTCATATGTTTAGATGATATTTTTTTAAAAAAGCAAAAGTGACCAAAAAAAAATCAAAATGCTGCTTTTTTTAAAAGCTTCAATTTGGAGCTTAAAGAAAAGCACTTTTTTTAAAAGCTCATCCAAACGGGCCCTAAGTCACTTTAACTAATTTATCATGATTAAAAAATGATAGTTAATTCATTAATCCATCTTAAATTGAAAAGAATTTTCAACTTTACCAATATTAAATGAGGTATTAAAGGAGAGAGAAAATACAAAGAATCATATTTAAACATTAATTATAGGGGCAAAATTGACAAATAATTTTAATTTCTATCCAAATGATTTATATTATGGACCAAGTCATTCTTATAAAAATGACTTGAAATTATGGACCAAAGGGAGTAGTTTAGTTACTTTTATATATCCATGTGATTTTAAATCAACTCAATTTGACTTAACAATCGTGACATTTTTATACCACTTTAAAAACTTCAAGTGTATTTTTTCACCATTTTCTTAATTGATGTTATTTTAAACAATCAACGTTAGTCAACTTAACGGCCGTCCTTTTAAGGTACTTTTGCAACTAGAGAAAATTTTATAGTGTTTGGTGTATATTGGGTGTATACTATCCATATATTTGCACGTTTACCCTTAAATAAAAACATATTCTCAAATATTAAATTAAATAAATACAAAAAAATTAAAAGTATTGTGTATATATATTAATTATGACACTCCCTTTTGAACTAAAACAAGCACACTTTAAAATGGGCTTGACTTGAGAGAAATAGACTGGGTGTGATCAAAGAGCTTGAACGTCATATTAGAGTTTTATTATGGGGAGAGAATGATGATCAAAGGAAGTTCCGCCTGGCTCCTTAGGAACTTATATCCAAAAATAGGGAAATTGGAGGTTTGGGTATTAGGAATCTAGGGAAACAAGATGAGGCTTTCATTATGAAACTGTACTGGAATCTATTGATGAATAACTGTGAAGCATTGTGGATGAAAGTCCTTCGTGCAAAATACAGGTGTGTAGAGACAGTCATATGCCGAGGATTCATAGAAGCAAGATCTCTTCCCTAACATGAAGAAGTATTTGGGAAAGTCAAAATTGGTGATGGTCACTCTACTAGTTTTTGGATGGAGAATTGGTTGGAAGTCAATTTCCCCTCGATCGACCTCTTACCAGGATATGAACTTGTGGTAGACCAGAATGAGAAAGTTATCGGTTATATGAATCCAGGGCCCAGGGGGAGACTGGGATAAGTCAAGACTAGCGTTTTGGTTCCAAGTACAGAGGACAACTTTTGGAAGCTGCTTTGGAAGTGGAAGATACCGGAGAAAGTCACGTGGTTGGTTTGCCATGGAAAAGCTCACACGGCGCAGTTTAGGGCAAGGAAAGGAATCAGCACTGCTCATGGAGATGGCGTCCGGTGATCCAACCATCGCAATGGCTCCCTACCTTCTGCAGCCTTAGTGGTAAAGAATGGATCAAATGGAATTTGAAGGAGGACACTAGGAAGATCACATACATGGGCCACTTTGTTTGGTTACATTTGTTGGGACATAGGGGTGTCTCGATGTAGTCATTTATTCAATGAAGGACACACAGTAGATCTAGAGCTTGCTCATGGACAATCTAGTTTCTTCAGAGGCTGTTGGGACTTGGGACCATGACCTTCTATCCAAATGGTCCTTCTATTTAGATAATAACAGGAACGCACAGGAGGATATAACAGATAAAACAGGTTTTGTTAGATATTAGAGATATAGATGCCTCAGTCTTACCCTCAAGAAGAAGCGGTTGCGGAGGAGTAATCAGAGGAATGCAAGAGGAGTGGTTGTGCGGATATGTGTGCAAGTTGACGTCAATCCCGCCGGCAATAGCGGAAGTTACGTTCTTGGTATTATTCATGGACTTCACTTAAGTTGGAACCGTGGCTACAGGAAAGTGAAAGTGGTTTCTGATTGTGCTGAAGCGGTTGATCTACTCTTTAGAGGATGTGCCATCAACCATCCTTTTAAGGATATTATTGATGAAGCCAAGAACCTAGTGCATGGAGATTGGAATGTTGTAATCCCTCATTTACCCAGAGAAACAATTATGATATATAGCTGATAGTTTAGCTAAGTCAGCTCACAATCTTGTAGGGAATTTTTTTATCTGATCAACCACTGCCTCCACATTGAGAGGTGGTGATTGATGAGTGAACGTAGGAGACTTTGTCTATTTTTTTTTTTTTTAGATGGGGACCTAATGGTTCAGGCAGGATTGTCGATTGGTAAAGACTAGCGATCGTGCCATACGCTTAGGCGTTGGCGATACTTTGTCTTTTCGATATCCTGTGTCTACCACTCTGATTTTATTCATATGTCTAATTTTACTAAGAGGAAAAGTGGACCTATAAATAGGATTAGAGTAATAACTTTTTTTTTGAGGTTCTAATGTTATATAGCCTTTCATGAAAAAGAAAAAGAAAAAGGCTTGAATCTAATTTACTACCTCTAGTCCTAATTATAAGATCTAGTTAAATTTTTTTTGGAGAGATTAAAGAAGCTAAATAAGTTTATTAATCATTTCATTTGTTGTGTATCTTTAGATTATATATTAGTTTATTAGTCAAACTAATTAGTTTGAAGAAAAAATAAAAATAAAAATATTCTAAAATAATTTAATTAAACTTCCTTAATCTCTAAAAAAGTCAATTAGGTATTATAATTAGGATCGAGGGAGTATTTTGTAAAACATGCCAACTTACACAGTGACTGCTGGCTGCACATTTGACAAGAGATTGAGAAATAGATAAAGGAATGTAAATATTAGATGAGGAATATATACAACTAAAATTTTTTGATGTACTACATGACTGTAAAAAAATGTGATTTTTAGAAAATAATTTATAAAAGTTGTTAGAAAAGCCTCACAAGAAAGATTCTCTATTTCTCTCTCTCTCTCTCTGTCGCTCTCGCTCTTCATTGATAAGATAGAAAGAGATCAAGTAAAAGAAAAGAATCCAATCCAGCCCAAATGCCATTTTTCTCTACTCCTCCATTCATGGAACCTGCTCCTACCTTCTCCCTCAATCAAACACAAACACAGTCCCCAAAAGCTAAAAGCTGAAATTTCTGACTTCATATCCCCTTAATTCCCCACAACACACATTCGATCTCTCTCAACCATTCCAAGAGATTTCATTCAACAATCTGATTCTTAACTTCAATTCCCATTCTTGATGGCCATTGATGCGTCCTCCGACACACCCAGTACCAGAATCAGCCCTCGAATCTCCTTCTCCCATGATCTGAAGAAATCCGACGATGAAGATCACGGTGAACGGAAATCAGACTTGTGTCTATTGGACTCCGGCTCCGACTTCGTTTTCTGTGTTGCTGGTGGCTTCTCTCACCAAATCTCTTCCGCCGACGAGCTTTTCTCCAATGGCAAGATCGTACCCCTGCAACTTCACAGTGTTATCCGTTCCCCAATTCAAACACATCAATCTCTCCGATCATCTCATCTTCGTTCTCAGTCTCAATCTCAGCCTTCTTCGAGCTCCAGATGTTCCGGGAAGAAGATGCTCAAAGAGTTCTTATCTGAAGACACCGAAGAAGAAGAGGACGAAGAAGAAGAGGAAGTTCGGGTTTCTTTTAAATCCTTATGGCAATTCAGGCGAAGTAGCAGTTTGAATTGCGATACGACTACGCGTGAGAGAGGCTTGATTCGATCGCTACAATTTCTATCACGAAGTAATTCGACTGGTTCCGTATTAAATCCAACAAAACAAACAGAGACTTCGATGAAGGAAGCACGAAGGGAGAAACAGAGGTTGCAGAAGCAATCCTCTGTTTCGAGCAGAAGATCGTCGTCATCTTCGTCTTCTTCTAGTTCAAGTACATATTATTTCTATAGCTCGTCGTCTCAGAAACATTTCTTACAGAAAAATCGTGGATCATCTGGTAAAGGAGTTCGAATTAGTCCTGTTTTGAATCTTCCACAAGCATATATTCCTAAAGGTTCCATGAGTTTCTTCGGATTTGACTCTGTGTTCTGCAATGGCAAGGTTAAGAAGAAGAAGAAGAAATAGTTTGAACTGTTATTATTATTAATTATTAATTGTTTTTTTAAAAATATTTTATCTATTTCATGACCAATCCTCGTGAACCCTGCTGTTTATGATTCTGTTCATGTACTTATCATGTGATCATACGTGTAAATTCAGAGAAAATGGACTGATATTTTTTAAAAAAATAAATAAATAAATTATCCTTATTTTATTTGAATTAAAAATTTTAAATCATACGAAATTTTCATTTTTAAGATATATACCGCCGTCAGCCGGCTTACAAGAACCAGCATAACATTTCCAAATATTAAGGTATCCGCTATTTCAAGTTTACATAAGATTGGATTAATTTAAATTTAATTAAATAATAGACTTTCTGTTAAAAAAATAGATAGTAGAATTCTCTCCATATAACCATCATCAATCTTAAATATAATTCTCTATAAAGAACTCGTTCTTATTGTATATAATGGAAAAATATTTTTTGAGACAAGTATAAAATAAATTTTACTACCTTCGATTCTTAATATAAGACATATTTACTTAATTTGATTAGATTAAAAGTGTTGGTTAAGTTAGTTAATATGACATGTAATTTCTAAAATTACACTAATTATCTTTTTTAATTTCCTCTCCTCTTTAATTATTATTGATGGAGCATCAATAAGGGTATATTATAAAACATTGACAAATACAAAAAATATGCCTTATATTTATAACTAAAAAATAACTCCCTAAATATATCTTATACTAAAAACTAAAGGGAGTAATAAAATTTATTTTAGCTTTTGGGATCTCGAGATTAATTTAATTCTCATGTTGAATGCACAAAAATTCTCTAATGAATGCTAGTATTATATAAACACACACATATAACTAAATGAGAGTTTATGACGTAATACGGGCTTTTAATATAAAAGTTAATTGACTAATTTAAAAATATCAAGAAAGCTAAATAAATTATTTCAAAATATTTATATATATCTTCTCTACTAAACTAATTTTCTATAATTAAGTAATTTAATAAAGATCATATAATATATGTTATAATTTATTTAGCTTTATTAATCTTCTCAAATTAGTCAACTAATGAACTCTTATATTAATGATAGAGATAATATTTATAATGCTGGGATGGATGTGTGATCCTAAAAAAAAAACAAAAACAAAAAAATCTTAATAATCATACATTTGTACAAGTTGGAGTAGGAAGAAATTAAAGTAGTAGAAAATCCTTTAAAAAAGGTAGTTTGGATACATTCAAATAAAGCTATTAAATGTGTCGATGAAGAAGGTTGATTAATTAGTATGAAGTCTTCTAAAAAGAGGTTGAAGAGGACCAAAGGAAACATGGTTGGAAATAATGAGTGGGTGTGTCATAAGAAACAAGTCCCACATTGTTTGGGATTGTAGGGGTCCAAGTAATAAGTGATCTCACACAATGATGGTCACATGAAAATCCGATAATTTTCCCTACACCCAAGTTAAAAAGTGGATTAAGTGTTTATATGAGAGACCTTTTGAAAAATTCAGTTTTATTTTTTAAATAAAAGGCAAGCCGAAATTTTTTTTTTCACTAATATAATTAGTGAAATATGCCCATTAAATACTTTGCAAATTTTTAATTATTTTGATTCCATTTATTGATTATGTTTCATGAGAGCTTTATTATTTCGGAAACTGATTCATTGATATTTTATCATTAAAGGTTAATGGTTTTAAAGTATGTTTATTCCATAAGGCATGGAGGAAATTCCTTTAGAACTCTCTACTGCATTCTAGCGTTCAGAAATGTTTATTTAATGGCTATTAAATGGCTTTATGAAGATTTAATGGGCACTTACAAGCTTTATTCAGCTGCCCAACGTCTCTCATTCTTTCCACTATATAAGGAGATGTTTGTAAGAGGTTCACACAGTTTTCTTGAACTTTAATTTCGAGCACCTCTCTTTCTCCTCTGAGATGCTCTTATGAGTTCTATTATCTTCTATAGTTTTGTTCACTATAATTTTGAAAAGAAGTTAGTTAACATTGCTGGTGATTTTTGGTCCATTTGAGTTGAGCTTTAAGTTCACTGGACTTAAAACTCATAAAACTCATTAAGGAAAAAGCTCCACCAGAGCGCTTTTTCTAAAAAACTCTCAGTTTTTTGACGTGGACCTTATCACTTCTACCACCATCAATCCAAACAAAAATCATTATCTATAACCTGACTTTTTTCCTACCGAGCTTTTTTTAAAGTTAGATAGCTTTTAAGCCACCGCTCCTACCGCCAACCCAAGCAAGTCCATTATCTTCTATAGTTCTATTCACTATATTTTGTAGAAAGGATTCATTTAATCATGGGGAGTGTCACTTCCTATATGTTGGTAGTTGCGGTCATCAGGCATAACTTGGATCAACTCTATTATTTGCAGGCGTTGCTACTAATAGGATTTACGTTACGATACACTAAGAGGAGTTGGAAGATTCACTAAGTTGCATAACAATCTAAGAGATACCACCAACACTCAATAAAGTTATAAAGTATGATCTTTTGATTAATTTATCTATCAAACAATTTGATTTTTGATAGAACACAATAGTGTTGTGCGATTCATGTAGCTAACCTCACATAGTGAGAGTAGTTAAGGTTAAAAAAAAATCGAATATTTTTTTAATTTCTTTTTAATTAGTGTAGAAAGGTTGGTTGTTAAAGGAAAAACTTTTTTGTGCCAATAAATTAAAGGCAAGTGAGGGTGGGATTGTAATTTTGGGAGGTGAAAACTACAAGGTGGGGTGGTATTGAAATGGACAAAAATACAAGAAGAAGCATATTGCATATCACAATGCTTAGTGCTTGGGGGACAGATAAACAAGCCCCATATGATCTCTCCTCTTCCTTTCTTCAATCTTTTTTTTATTCATTATTACATCTCCATCTCCCTTCCCTTTGTTCTTTTCGATCTCTGTTGTTTATGTGTCTTTCCCATCAACTTCTTTCATTTAAAAACAAAAAAGAACATTTCTTCAATAATTAATTAAATAATTTTAAGATATGGTATTTTTTATAAGGGTGGTGATTATTTAGAGGATGCATATAAATATGGGAGAATGACTTTTAAATACAGCCTTAAATTGTTGTTAAAGTAAAAATAATATATTGATCTTGTCAATATAAATTTTTGTGATATTAATTATTATTGTTAATGGTAATAAATTCACTAATCCTTAATTCCCTATGGTGGGTGATTCACTTGTCAATATGAATTTTTGTGATATTATTTTTTTTGATTAAGACTTAAAAAGTCATTCTCCGTATAAATATTTACCTTTTTATTGTCCAAGGGTCCAAGAACTTTTGTTTGTTATATTTGTATTATATATTGTGTCATTTGTGTGGCTTGGAACCAGTGAAATCAGTCAAAAAGAATAGGCTGCGAAATAAATCAATGATGATTAATTGGGCCCTTCAACTTTTATAGCTTGCTAATCTACAGTACTTGCTTATGTTTATATATATATTTTTTAATCGCTTGGGTTCTTTTAATTATATTATGGTTCATTAGGAGATTAAACTTTGGGAAAATTTCATTAAAATATCTTTTAAATTTACAAAACCCCTAGAAATTTTTCGAATTTGTAAAAAGATTGAGAGGTACAAAGGACCTATAAGGGATATACAAATTCAAAAAACTTCAGGGGTTTTGTAAATTCAAAAGATATTTTAATGGAATTTTCCCTTAAACTTTTGTATTGTCTATCTGTGAGCTTATAATTAGTTGTAATCTAATGTGCTGTCTTTTTTTTTGTTTATATTTTCATTCCTTCCATGTTCTCTTGGTTTTGTTAAATTATTCAGATGGAATGTGAATGATTTAGATTTTATATTCTAAAATAATTAACACACACATATATATAATTAAAACAACGAAATTCAAACAAGAAAAAATATCATTAGAACTTAATTAAAATAATCGAAGAGGATGAGAACATATATATAATTAAAACAACGAAATAAATCATTGATTGTGTTAATTTTAGTTAAAATTTTATTGGTGCATATTTATTTTTCATGTTTTTTTGCTAGGCAACATTTCTATTGTAGACAATCCTATATTTTGTAGTATTAAATATAGACACCTCTCCAAACAAAATTTGAATATCAGTTGGCCACATTGCATGTTTTATGTTTTTTTTTTTTTTTTTTTTTTTTTTTTGATGAAGAAATTTTAGGAAAGGGTTGGGCCGCCTGATCGAAAGCGAGCGCTTGGAGCCTAGTCCATAGGGCATATTGGGCCGGAGAGTACACAGGTTTCCACCTCCACTCAGCTTTTACACTACTTCATAGACCCCTAAGATGCCTCTCCGTAGCGTTAACTCGGGGATCAAACCCCTTTCTTTTGGGTGAAAAAACCGACCTTCCTTTGGGTGAAAAAGTTTTTTTTTTTTTTTTTTTTTTTTTTATATGAATTCATCTTTCATGTTTTTTTTTTTTTTTTTGATAATGATAATAAAAAGTTTTGGAGGGTTCGACATCGTGGTCACTGCTGAAGACGGCCACGGAGAACTCTATTTCTGCACTTACTAGGGATTTACAATTGAACCACCACCCAGCGGCCTAATCAAAAACGGGGGCTTCATCTTTCATGTTGTTCCAACTGGAAATATAAGCAAATTAGTAATGGGTCGAATTTTATTCCTGGGGTGTGGGCCATGACCTTAATTCCCATCATTTTGTTTTTAATTTCCAGTTCAAAGCTTAAACTGTACGGCCCAAATTTGTTCATTAAGGATTGGGCCACTTTTCTTACTTCCGTAGCTTTCTCAAGGGTCCATACAAGTCCGAAACACTGCTAAATATTATTGGGCAAACAAAAGCCTTTTCCAAAAAGTATTTGCGTCTTAATTTCATCTATTAGTTGGGTAGTTACTAGTTCCCTTTGTAAAATGTGTCTATTGTCTATAGAGTGTAGGGAAAATCCCTAAATCTCAGGCCATGTTTTTAGGAAGTAGATTGAAGAAGGAAAGGAAAATTCCAATCTTCCCTCGGTTTTGGGTGTTTGTTACAGAGAATTCATCTTCCAGGTGGCGTAATCATCTTCCTTCATCCGTTGGGAAGATTCCTTCCTTAATCTTCCCTCACATATTGGATGAAGATGAAATCTTCCCTAGGAAGATTGTGAGCAAATTCCCATTAGACCCCTTTCTTCTTTCTCTTTTCTCACCGTCTCCGCTTCCTCTCACCTTCGGCTCTCTTCGTTGCCGGCGGACGACCACCACCGGTCGGAACTCGCCTGGATCTGACTTTTTTTTTCCGGCGGTCGTAGGGACGTGGGATGAAGAAGGAGGGATTTTTTTTCCTAATGTAAAGGGTATTTTGGGAATTTCAAGTTTTATATTTTAATTTAAATATTTTAAAATTATCATCTTTCATCCTACTTTCCATATCTACCAAACAGTTCAACTTTTTAAAGTTCCTTCTTAATCTTCCTTTCCATTCTTTTCCCTTTTCTAAGTTCATTTCCTTCATTAAATCTTCTCTGTAACAAATGGGGCCTTGGGATTAAGAAAATGTCAAAAAAAAAATTCATAAAAAATCTTGATATAAAAAAGGTTTCAAAGAGTTGTTAAAATACACAGATGGAATTGTTAATCACCTATTAAAAAAATTGTCAATAAGACTTTTTTAACATCTGAGGGACTTTTTTTCAAAATATTTTTTTGGTTTTTTTGGAACCTTAAAAAGATTTTCCCTAGAATGAATAAGCACGGTGGCTGGCATCTGATCCAGGCTTTACTAGTCATGCTAGATATGATAGGTACGTAATTGAGCCTATTTATTTATTTAGGTTTATTCATCTAAGCTCCTCTAACATTCCCCCCCACATTTTTAGTGTATACTCCATTCTAATAAAAGGGGATAATCGATTGATTGCAAAATTAAGAACTCCATTCCCTGTACCCTTTTTTTCATGGAAAGGAAATTTTATTACTTCAAAATCATGTACAAATGCAATGTAACGCAATGATTTACATCAAGAAAGAAGAGAAAACCTCCTAACATTGTGAGCAATTGTGGATCTAATATGTACTAATATGTCATCAATACCAAAAAGTTTCAAGTGCAAAAATGCATCGGTTAAGAATTTCTCAAAGTTTTCAAAGTGTAATGTAAAATCCAATTTGCCAAGTAGTATTAAGATTATTATTTGTGAGCTGCTCAGTTGCGGATGATGAAATGTTTTTCATAAAAAAGTCTGCACAAAAGTCGCGCAAAAGAATTTTCTTCCAGATGGAGCTTGCTAAGGAACAAGTTTCGAACACATGGTTGGTATTTTCCATGTCGCTGGTGCAAAAAGAGCAACTAGGGTCCTGTGACATACCTCTTCATTGACTTTCAAAGTTTGTTAGTAGTTTCTCTTTTAAGAAGCATCCAAATAAATGTTTTTATTTGCTCAGTTATAGGTAGTTTGCAAACTTGTTTCCATTTGTCTTTAATATCATCCCGATTAAGGGACTCTATAGTCCTGCAAGCATATTTCACCGAAAACTTCCTGTTGGAGGATAGGCTCCAGAAGCAGGAGGGTGGTCCCTGATCATGTTGCACCATGATGGTGCAGATTTCTTGGACTACAGTAGAAGATAGCATGCAAATGTTGAAATAAATGAGTTCGCCAACTACCGTCTTCATCAATGTAATCTGCAATGGGCTTTAACAAGTCATTATCAGATATTGGTGTGGAGGAGAGGTGTTTCAGTGGTCCCTATTCTCCAACCCAATAATCAAACCAAAATCTTATACCCTAACCATTACCCACCTTCCATTTAATATGTGAATATCCCTTCCATGAATAACGGACTAGGTTCTTCCAAAAAAAGGATGACCAAGGGTTAGCAGGTTTAGACAAATCATAATCACTATGAAACCCATATTTCCCTCGCAATAAATTAACCAAAAGGGACTCAGATTGGGAAAAGAGGTTGTAAACTAGCTTAGCCATGAAAGCTCTATTTTGGGCTTTAAGTCGTAAAAGGCCACAACTATCATGATCCTTTGGCTGGAAAAGTTCGCTCCATAGAACCAAGATGATTGTATAATGGTCTTCAAAACTCCCCCAAATAAATTTCCTAATGAGCTTTTCAATTGACTTACAGCAAGATGAAGGCCTGACATTGTGTAGAACAAGATAGATGATAGCACAGACTTTGTCAAGATAATACAGCCAACAAAGGAAAGAGTACGACTTTTCCATCCCAATAACTTTTGTTGTATGCAATTGAGGATGTAGTTATAAGTGTGAGACAAAGCTCGCCCATTAATTAATGATAGGTTTGTTGACAACCCAGTTGGCTACAAATAGTTCTCTTAAAGCTTAAACTCATGTTTTTGGAGGAGTGAACCCGTGTCTTGGAATCACTAATTTTGTGTCCATATGATAATCAAAAAGCCTTAAGAACACACTTTATTACTTGTACTTGAGCACTTGTGGAGCAACCAAATATGATAAGGTCATCAACAAAAAATAAGTGAGAAAGGGAAACACCATGATGACCCATTTTGATTGTTTTCCATTCACTAGCATCAACCACAGCCTGACTAGATGGGGAAAGCCTCTCCATGCAAAGAACAAAGATGTAAGGGAAAGAGGATCCCCTTGACGAATTCCTCTTTTGGGTTGGAAGGGAGTAGATGGTTTACCATTCCACATTACTTGCATCGTTGGGGTTGTGATACAAAGCATAATTACTTTGACTAATGCCTCCAAAACGACAATGTCTCTTAAGGCATCTTTAATAAAATCCTATCGAAAATGATCAAAGGCTTTTTTAAGGTCAAGCTTTACAGCTGTCCAACCACTCTTTCTTGTTGTTTCCTCATGGAATATACAATTTCCTAGGCAATTTAATATCGTCAATGATGCTCCTTCATTTTATAAACGTGACTGGTATTGACCTATTAGTTTGGGCAAGATATTTGTTATCATTTTCGCAAAAACTTTCATAGCTACCTTGCAAGCTACAGTACACAAGTTAATTGGGTGAAATTCCGAGATGGAGCTTGGGTTATGGACTTTATGGATTATAGAGATGAGAGTTTGATTAAGATACGAATTTAAGTTTCCACTAAGCCATCAATGTTGGACAAAAGAGTAGAGGTTGGGACCTACTATGACTGGTTTTAAAAGAAGAGAGTGTGTAACCCATTTATCCTAGGAGCCTTCAACGGCTTCATTGCAAAAAGGGCGTTCTTAACTTCTTCAGTACTGATAAAGCAATTGAGCTAGTCACAATCAAGATGAGACATAGAAGGGAATGCACCTTTGAGATTGTAAGAGACATAGTGAGTATCCTTTAAGGAGTAAAGACAGACAGAAGTTTCAAGACCTCTCTGAGAGGTGTTTTTTTCCCTTCAATCCAAACTCCATCCTTTGATTTGAGCTGAGTAATCTGGCATCTTTACTTCCTAATCAAAGCTTTAGTATGATAGAAAGCAGTATTACAATCTCCCAAACATAACCAATCCGAGTGGCTGCATATTCTTTAAATCACGTTTCATGTTCCTCTTCCCAACAATGACACTCCACTATGTTTCCTTGCTCTGTGTTCCTTTCCATGATTCTTTCACGCTCCCACTCTATCATCACTCAAAAATAGTTCGATCAATGCCTTGTTTTTCTCCTCCACTGAAATAGGAAGTAGGGATGGTTTGCTCAGTGTGGAGAATACCACATGAAAAGTATAGAAGAAGAGGCAGAGCTTTGCCTGAAAATATTGGAGTTCTGACAGAAGGGTAGTGAAGCTTTGTAACAACTGTGTGGAACTACAGGACTTCGGCAGCCTGGGCTCTCTATCTCACATGCATCTTCTTGTTCGATTTTGAAGCCCTGTCTTTGACGAAGCTGAATATGGAGCTCCGATGCTTCTTGCCCTCTTGGTCCTAGTAGAAACTCATGCTATTTCTAAGCTTCCCTTCTCATTGACGATGATGAAGGTGAGGTGTGGTGGTGGCTGGGGGAAAGGATGACGACAACCGACACTACAGTGGCAACAGAGACCGTTGTAGTGGGCAACGGTCAAAAGCCTTGCATGGGTTTCAAGAGATAGCTTCTCTCTAGTTGCAGCTATGCTTGTTGGGATTTAGTTTTTTTATTCCCTATACATTTTTAAGCATTGGTTAAACCACCTATAATGGATTTATCCCTTCGCCCAATTCTCGATCTCAATTTTCCCAACATTGATTAGGGCCAGGTATAAGTAGTGAATTGAAGAGACTCAATATTTATATATGTTTTTCTATGCTATTTTGGGGTAGTTAATATGTATACAAGCCATAATTGCATTGATTTGTTGTTATTTGTGACCAAATGTGCTTGCAAGGAATTAGTATTGATTAGGGGCAAAATTATCATGTTTGGTGATTAATTAATTATTAATTGATTTCTATGACAACTAATGTTTCTTTACATGGATTTCTATTGTAGGTCATGAGAAGAAATGGAGAGTAAAAGCTTGAAACAAGGAGCAACTTTGACATGCTGAAAAATTGAGTTGTTGTCCCTATGCATTTATCTTCAGCGAATAAGATGTTAGCCGATGCGAATTAGACCTTTTTTTAATAATGCTTCTCTGTGTCACTCACTTCAGGGAATGACTTGTTAGCCAAAGCCAACAACTCTACTGGAGACTCTACTCATGTTTACTGAAGCGAATGCGTGAAATCTGCACTTAGTAAAAATGTGTGTTTTGGCACCAAATCCGAACTCTAACCATTTTTATCACTTGACCAACTTCCTAAGATAAATTTTGGCTAGAACCTTATTTAACATTATCTTCCTTACTCCATTTCATTTCTCTCCTCTCCATCTTCATCCACTTCACTCCCAACCTTCATCTCTTCCATTCTACACCCATTTTCCCCTTCATTTTCTTCTATCTCCGACGGGCATGGCCAAGGAATTTATCCTCTTTGGCGCTATTTCTGAAGCTATGCATGGCTAGAAGTTCCAAAAGATAGTGAAGATGCCATGAGTTTCTATGCTTCAAGGGGAAGTTTTATATTTTAATCCATTTATTTGGCTTTGTATTTATGTTTTCTTGTGTTGGAGATTATTTTTATGTGGCTGAACCTTTGTTACTTTGTTTGAGTAACTTTGTTGGATTGTATTTGTGATTTATATTTGTAATGAGGATTTGTGCTCATCATCATATATGGTATTATACTTGTTTCATTATGCTTCCATTGATTTGTTTTTATTAAGCATGGTATTGTTTGGTCGTTTGATTGATATGAGATTGTACTTGAACCTAAAGCATTACTAATCCACAATGACACGAAGTAGGGCTTCATCTCTTTTGATGTTAGACTTATCGGTTGATGAGGTTTGGTATTTTAGGAAGCTTAATGATTTCATAACTGCATTAAAAGTGGTTTTCAATAGTGTATTAATAAGTGATTATTTTCTAGGGCATAGAAATAATCATTAATTAATGCACTAGACTCAACGATGTTTGAGGTTTCGGTATATTAACACTTCTTTTATGTGGGCCAAATGTGCTATACAAAATTTACCGATTGATGGTAAGGAGTTAGAAGTGTGCAAGATAGGCACACTCCATAGAGTATAATTTTCGAGAGTAAGGCGCTGCAATGTTACAAGTAGTATTAGAGTCATGTTTGGCTTGATGTGCTAGTAAGGATGATGACTCGGGGTAAATTGTGAAGTCTCATATTGGTTATGGATGGGAACAAATAATGTCTTATAAGGATGGACATTTCTCACTATTGACACTACTACAAAAACACTCAAAAAACGTCTAAATAAGACCCAATTAACGTCCCTTTTCGAAAGGGATGTCTCGAAGGGAGTAGTTAAATAATCTCGACTTTTGGCGTCTTGAATAAAATTAGTTCTGAATTTAAATTGCTTTTTTAACTAAGGCGTCTTGAATATTTTAAACGCCTTAAAAAAAAAAAACCAAAACCCGAAGGCGAAAAACCGCAAAGGACCTCACAAAACTAGAAAGAAAAACAGGGAGACGGAGACGGAGTAGATCTAGAGTGAAGGCACGGTGAGAACAACAAATCACAACAATGAATGAAAAAAAGATTTGGAGCAGATCTAGAAAAACAAATCAGATCTGGAACAACAAATCACAACAATGAAAGAAAAAAAGATTTCTACACTGACAAATCACAACAACAGATCTGGAACAAGGATAATTTCCACACTTACATCTAATATTCACACACAGAATGCAGAAATTACAATATAAGATCTACACAAAAGAGACTTCCAGATCCAATCACGGTCACCGTCGAAATCACACCAAAATTTTTCCCACTGGTATTGTTCTTCTTGGCAGCTTTGGGTTCTTCACCCTTAGCGCCAAATTTGGGGGCCTTAGGGTTGATGGAGTTGATGTTAAGATCAAGATAAGAAGGCTTGGAATAAATACCCTTATTGAAAGCTCCGTTGAGAGGAACGGTATTATGAGGCGCAGAGAAAAGCGATCCACCAGATTTGAATCATTGAGTGACACATTCGCCAGATTTGAAGACTGAAGACGAAGCTGATCGCTGAATTGCCAGAAGGATTGTTGATTGTTCTCCATGGCCGGGCTTCAGCTAACACAACTCAGACAACTCAGTCCACAGACGAAGAAAGAAGAGAGCTGTGCAGAGAGAGAGATGAAGAATGACGAGTAAGGAAATGAGAATCGGGGGAGTGAAATGAAAGAGTAGGAGGAAGATTATTATTAAATAAAAAGGTGGGAGGGGAGGCAAATTTGCTTAGAAAATAATGACGATGATAATAATATTTATACGATAACATTAAAAATTAATAATTAAAATGATAAAATAATGCAACTTCGAGGAAAGTTGCGGAGTGAATTATGGGTTGCGTGTTCATTTGTCAAAGTTGCGTGTTCACGCCAAACAGAGTCAAGAGACTTTGGCGTCCTGATTTCAAATGTAGGACGATAAAAAATTTATTTTGATGTCCTGATTCAATATATAGGACGTTAAAAAATTTATTTTGGACGCCAAAAATTTTCATCAGCGCCATGAAACTCCTTTGGCGCCAAAAAATTTCACAAAACGCGTCAAATATTTGATTTTAGACGCCTGAACTTCTTTTAGGACGCCAAAAATTTTCACCAACACCAAAAAAACTCCTTAGCACCAAAATATTTAATTTTAAAACTTTTTAGGCGTCCTAAATTAATATTTAGGACGTCTAAAGTTTCAAAGTGAAGCAAATAATTACGACAATGTCACCCCTTCACTTTTTACATCCTTTTTTTAAAAAAAAAAAACGGACGTCTTTTTAGGGTAGTGTGATGTCTTTTAAAACCATGAGGAGCAATAGGCGCTAAAGCGAACATATTCGATAGTAAGGAGCTGGAATGTTACGGGTGGTATTTGATATTAACCATAACTTTGGACCAAAAAAACTCAATAAACATTGTTTTTATTTTCTAAGGGGTTATTTCATATGAGGGATTTTTTTTTTTTTTTTTTTTTTTGGGGGGGGTTTTCTCTCGAGGCTTAGAGAGTAAAGGATTCTCATCTCTCCCAATGAGTGTGTTTTCCAAGATTCAAAATTGTTTTATCCTTATTATGAGGATGATGTCCTTTATCACCTCAATCAATAACTTGTTGGTGGAGCTATAAATTTTAAAAAGATAAAATGTAAAATAAAAGAGCAAGAAAAATTAATTAAAAGCTTTTAACCCTATTTCTCTAATTTTTTAAAATCAAACCCAAAAAGAATTTCTCCACTCCCCTCATACCACAAAGCTCCAAAGGAAAAACTTCGAAGATATATATATACCTTTAATAAAAAATAATCATAATGCCCTAAACGGGATCATTAATTTCTTTTACTGATATACAACCGTTAATAAATATGTTTAGATTCGTTTCGCATCTATTTAGTTGTTGATATTGACATCAATTTAATTTAATTTTTCGTTAAAAATAACTAGTTGTATGATCAAATATATACACACACGCACACATAATCAATTAATTCTGGGTAATTATGATATATTGATGATGATAATAACAACAAAAATCATGTAAGAGATACCTCACCGACACTTAATGCATCATAAGAGGCCAGAACGTACTAAGCATCGTTTAGGCTGTTTATTAAATAATGGATTGAAGTATAATATTGTTGGAAAGTACAAACAAACCATGGTGATCTAGCGCGTGTTTTATTATATAGAATGTAACTTGATATAAGTATGTCAAGTCACCCTAAAACTATATTGTTTTGGGGTTAAAGGAATTAATAAACTCTCAAAGAGGCGTAGTTTTAAAGTTAGAGGAATTAATGAAAGATCTTTTAATAAAATTCATATAAAAAATATTACAAAAACAAAAAAAAAAACACCATTTATTAATTCCTTTAACTCCTAAAATGGCGCGATATAATCTTTTCAAGTGATGGATAAACCCTATATGTGTGTGTGTAATATAACACTTGCTAGACCACCTTGGTTTGGTTGCACTTTCCAACACTCAATCTCCTTTAGCGATTAGTTAAACTAGTGAAACTGCTGATTTAGAAATTACTAGTATCAATTTTACTATCATTAAACTAGTGAAACCGCTGATTTAAGAAGTATGTTTTTCCTAATTTTATATGTATTAAAAATATTTTATGATTAAAATAATAAAAATAAATTTCATAACTTAGTAACATTTAAAATATGGGGACCGAGAGAAACCTTGGTTTGGACATTGCACTTTCCAACACTCAATCTCCTTTAGCGATTTATTAAACTAGTGAAACTGCTGATTTAGAAATTACTAGTATCAATTTTACTATCATTAAACTAGTGAAACCGTTTGATTTAAGAAGCTTTATCTTTTTTCCTAATTTTATATGTATTAAAAATATTTTATACAGATTAAAATAATAAAAATAAATTTCATAACTTAGTAACATTTAAAATATACACACAAGTCAACATGTATCCATAATTTTGAATTGAACTTAAGTTAATCAATTTTCTTAATTTTTTTAAATTAAATTTTATCAATCTTTTTAGCTTAAATTATAAGTTATCCCCCAATGGATTATACACAAAAAGCCTCTATAATTTTTAAAATTTTACAGTGAACCTCCTAAACTCTTTTATATTTACTGATAACTCCTATACAATTAATTCTGTCTGTTACTTATGCCTTGCAATTTAATGGACTTCATAAAAAAAATTTAATGGAATATACAATTTATAGTTGAGGATTAATTGGACAAACTTAAAAATTAAGGCTTTCTACAATTACTATTATTATTATTTTAATCAGGGAGGTCTATCTTTAAAGCTATTTATAGCTTATCCAAAATTAAGAGAACTTTGTATAATTTAACTTTTTTTAATTACCTTTCCAGATCACCGAATCTCTCTCTCCTACGGAGGGATGTTTGCTTTCCAAGTAACAACACAAATAGCGCGCGCACTTATCGTCTTTTATCTTAAAATATATTTTAAATTAAATATTTTCAGATAATAATTATATCAACTTTCTCCTATCCATTATCTTAAGTTCTCTAATTACAATAAGTGGTGTTGGTAAAAAAATGTCACATGAATGATAATAATATTATTAATTAAACCTTTTTTAAGTTTGATTTTTATGAAATAAATAATTAAAAAGATTGCGCTTTCAAATTTTCAAATCATAATATATTTTTTAAAAAAATTTGATAGAGATGAAGTATGAGGAATTATTTTAAAAATATATCATTTTTTTTATATTGTACCCATGATTTACGTGTTTTCTAAGAAACTTGTACATAAGTTTTGTCCTTTAAAAATATATTGGTTGATTATTTATATTTATAATTAACATTTATAGAATTTGTGACACTTTTTTTAGAAATTTCTTATTATTTAATAATTTAAATTTAATTGATAAAAGATAAATATATCCTACCCAATAGGCATATTATAAAAATTATAAAAAAGAAAACTAGGAAGGACAACAAGACTTTATGAAGTATTACTGTATTAGAAACCAACGAGTAAAAAACAACAACGTTGTACCGAATTCATTAATTAAGAAAGAGTGGACATGGAAGAAGAAATCAAGAAACTGTCGCCAAGGAATGAGCCCAACCAACTTCGCCGATCCCAAATCCTACAGGTTGACCGAATGACCTTCCATAAAAAAGGGTCAAGAAGACGCGTTTAGTGAACGCGCCGCCATGAAATTTCAAATGGCACGTGATAGAAACGATTGGCATCCTGTTAACGACTCCTTCTGCCATGTGCCTTTTTGGTCTTCCCTACTTCTTTCAGCCAACACCAATAAACTCTTTTCTTTTTCTTTTTTAAATAACCCATCCACCCTTTTTTCAAGGTAGATTGTGTGAAAATCTCTATTTAAAAATATTATTAACTAGAATATTTTTTAGATATGAGTCGAGTACCAGTATTTTTGGGCAAAAAGAGTCTCCTATTTCATTTCTTATATCGCAATTAAATTGAATTTTGAATCGTAATGATTGAATATTTTATAAAAGTATTCATAAAAAAAAAATAAATAATTAAATAAATTTTTCAAAAAAAATGTAAAATTATGATAAATAAATATTTAAAAAATATTTCATACAACCTTAAATCTAGACATCTCATAATTTGATTAAGGGTTGAGATGATGAATGAGATAAGAAATGAAATGAAGTTAACGGGGAAGTGGAGTGGAAAAACCCTTTGCTTGATTATTTTTAACTATAAAAATATATTAGCCCCTTCTAATCAATAAAATTTTTAAATAAAGACTTTGGATTGATTTTCTCTATTTTTTAAATATATATAAAAGATTACGCATGATCCATCTAGATATTTATATTTATATTTATTATATTTTTCAGTTATTTAAAAAAAAATAAAATATAGAATGAAACTAATTTTATGATGGAAAAAATGATTATTAACAATAAAAAAATTTAAAATTCAGATTTTAAATTTTTGAAATATAAATTAAATTTAACTGAACATATAAAGCTCGTTCTGTCCTGAATAGAATTAAAAACAACCAAAAAAATAAAATTTGATACACTACCAAAGAAAAATAAGGTTGACATGATGAACAAAGGTCAAATTAAAAGTTAATGAAACAGTAAGCCTGGAGAGCATTAGTTCATACCAATAACCTAACGGACTAATCATGCCACCAATAACTTAATTGGAAAAAAATGTTTTTTGATTTATATATGCCAACAAAAAAATAAACAAATAGTGCACGCATATCTAGGTTAGGGATAGTCAACCAAATAAATCAAATATATATATTCAAATATTAATCATAGATTAAAATTTTTATAATATTTACATTTTTTATTAGTAACAAACAGTGAAATTCATTTATCAAATTCCACACCATGGAACCTTGCTATTGTTAATATTAAAAATAAAAATCCAAAACACGATCCTTGAAATTTGGACTCAAGTCGATCCATAACCAATTAATGATATCCCAATATCATTATTATTATACGGACCCTAGTACCCGACCCTGTAACTGTAATCGGGTCAAAAACTCAAAATCAAAAATATGCCCCACCCGCAGGCATTAGACATTCGAGACGCAGTAAACAATGTACGAGACACATAGATTCCTCTGCACTTCACACTAGTACATATTTGTTGCTTCATATCCAGTTTAAACAAACATTGATGTAACAAGGAGAAAATTTTTAGATCTTGTAACGTGTTCTATTTAGAACAGAGAACTAAACAAGAAAATATGCCTATGGATAAGTAGTAGCTATACGCTCAACGAACAAGAACACCTATGGAACAGTACCATTGAAATAATTAGAATCACATCTATGCATGAATACATTCTTAACCGTTATTGTTGTTCCTGAATGAAATAGACAACTACGTATTTATTTGAACTTGCTTCTAATAAATATGTTTACATAAGTTGAAACTCCTCTTACTTACCTGTGTAAATCACAATTAAAATGTGAAAAGATGCTTTCAAAAACTTGAATCACCATTTTAAATAAGTATGTACGATGCCTTGGGAGAATGTTTCAAGTAAAACAAGAATCTTAATGCAGAATACAAGGTATTTGCTAGAAATAAATATCATAAACAATCAAGGCAAAACAAATTGTGATGAGGCAGTGAGAGTCAAAAACTTTAAAACCAGGCATAATGAAACTGAAGAGTACCATAAATATGTAAGCTGAATCAATAGGCTAGATCTTCATATTATTGATGTCACTTCTCAGTAGGGAATTATTCTTATAGACAAAACGAATGAACTAGACTATTTAACAACAAAACAAATCAGCATTTGAAGTAACAAGGCTTACACCAGCTGTTACTGAGAAGAAGAAGGAAAAAAATAAAAAAGATCCATCAAAATCCCTCAATCAGAGAGATGTATCCTACACATGAATTAGCTTGTTGTCACAAATGACCAGTGATCCATCCACCAACAGCAAAAAAGCATTCTTCAAGTTCCCAAACTTTTGGCTCCCAATCCCATTCACTGCTACCTCTTCTGCAAAGAAACCCATTAAAGAGTCAGTTCATACACAAGAAAAAACACCAAATTACGGCAGTTAACATTTTCCTATCAGAAACAATTATTGGAAAGACTCAAATGACAAATCAGTATTGGAAGAAGTAAATGGAAGAGTGAAATACCTTGCCATTCTCAGGAGTTTGACGAACTTTATATGTATCAAGTGTAATCTTAGATAACCACAAACCAGGAAAAATAGTCTGCACAAAAAAATCAGTGGGAATGTAAGATTCAGATGAAACAGAGTAGGTTACAGGAGAGAGAAGCAAAACCAGAAACATCAAACAACCGATACTGAAACAAGAGATTTGAAGCAATACTACATAACACGAAATCAAATGTAATGTAAAAGAGTAGTGAAGATTCCAAATTTTGAAGCGTCGGTGGGTGTTTTAGCCACATAATTGGAATCTTGAAAATTGGAATTTAAAAAAGTCAAAAACGGGAATGCGATTGTAAAGATGGAAATTTACTTACATCCAAAGTACTCTGAACGTTTCTGGGTCTCTTCTTCGGCTTCCGCGGTGGCCGGTGACCGAGCAATACAATGAAATCTTCTTCAATCTCCCTTTTCGAGAGAGGCACTGAAACTTTGGTCCTTTGTGGTTTTTCAGGTGAGGCTCTAGATTTCGGCGGCAACTTCCCGCCGTTAGCGATGTTCTCAGTCCTCGGCGGTGAGTGATTGGGTCTCTTCTCCTCAATCTTCAAACACTTGCCACTCCCGCCGGCAATCGGAGCCTTGCACGCAGCTCTCCTCGTCCTCAGATTCCACGGCCTGGCTTCCACCGCCGCCGCCGACGCCGACGCTGTAGAAGATGGAGCAGTAGCCGCCGGAGGCTCCTCTTGTTCTTTTTCCTCCTCCTCCTCCTCGTCGCTTGTCTCCTTCCTAAAAATTGCATCCTTCATCTTATCCGCCGCAGTCTTCAGATCAAACATTATCTTCTCCCTCACCGCCTCGATCCCGTCGTCTCCTCCGTCGCCGCCGTCTATTCTTGATTTCGAAATCTTTATCCTCTTCTCCGAATCCCTGACGCTGAGAAGAAACTGCTGGTCGTTCATCATCTCGGCCTCCAATTCCCTCTTCCGAGTCACCGTCGAGTTCTCAGACCTCATCCCTGGAGATCGCCGATCTCCGGTCGATGAGGAAGCGCCGCCGCTGTCAGAAGTCACTTTCATGCACCTCAGGTGCCTCTGATTCCCCCACTTCAAACACGGCAATGCGAAATTGTGAAGATGCTTAGATCTTTCGGGACCCATCGCCATGCTCAAACTCTTCCTCTGTGTTCCGCCAATCCCACAAACACCATTTACCGGGAAAAACCAAAACCAGAAAAGATTAACAGAGCGAGAGTATTCAGAACAAAAGCGAGAAAACAAGCAAGCAAAGCCGAATTAGGGATTCGGGGAGCTGGGGATTTTGTGGGAAGAAACGTGAGAAGGATTCGAAAGGAAAAGAGAAGAGGTCTTTGAGAGAAAGATTTTGTTAATTTTTCTCTCAAGTTCGCCGGGAAACGCAAGTTTATATACGAGTGAGGGAAAAGGGAAGAGGGCGGTTTTAACGTTCGGGTTATACGACCTTTGTACTAAATTGCGCCGTAGGTACTAGGTGCCCTTATCTTTTATTTATTTCATTTTCCTTATGTTCCGGTTGTTTGAGAATTATGACTAGGAGTAAGGGTGTTAAACTATACCGTCGATGATGTAGACTTAACATCATGACTCAATCTCATCCGCACATCTGAACCCTACTACTGCTAAGTGGTTGTCAATAACTAAAGGAAAACAAATCTTTAATTTATTTTAAACTAAAGATTACATAGATAGATTTTATTGTTGTTTGTTTAAGGAATATATAAAGGAAAAGATAATGAAATAAATCCTTTTTTTTTCTAAAATAAATTTAGGAAGTGCGGGCTCTTAAAAAAAAGGTAATAATTTTATAAGAGATAATACTCACTTTAAATAATTTTAAATGTTTATCAAAATTATTTTTTTATAGTATTTTGAACTTATGCTTTTAAAATATTTTTATAAGATGATATAAATTATATTTTTAAAAATACAAGTGATAATTTTATGGACGTTGGTAATAATTTTAGTTTTAAAAATAATTTTAAAATATTTTAATGTAATATAAGTATGAACTTTCCCTAAATAGAATAGAGGGCACCCTCTTAGGGAGGGAAACACTTCTACTTCCTTGACCTTCTACTTCTTTCTACTTTTTATTTTTACCATTAGATCAATTTTGAATTATTAAGATCTAATATCATATAAAAATGTAAAATAATATTAAAATTAATATAAGTAAATTTAAATATTTTAAATTTGATTTAAAAATTCTAGCAAAAAAAAAAAATTGGTTTAAATATTTCATATCTTTATTATTTTATTAATATATTTTATATATCCTTTTATTTTATTTTATAAGATATCAGATATTAATTGTTTAGAGTTAATCTAATTGTAAGGATAAAGAAGTAAAGGGAAGCATTTTTTTCCCAATCCCATTTCTTCCTTTACCTCCTTCATATCCCCCTGGTCTCCCTTGAATCAAGATTCAGTGGTCCAAATTTTGGTATTTTATAAAAATATCATTATAATTTTATATGAGAAATATATAAATAAATTTAAACTGTTAAAATTATACATGAACAATTCACAACTTTATGGGATCGACTTCTTTCTCATACCCTCCTCCTTCTTTACCCTTCATTTACCCTCATTTTCCATTTACCATCATTGGATTAAATTCTAATGGTTCAAATTTAACACCTTATAAAAATATTATTATTATTTTTCTTAAAAAATAGTTAAATAAATTTCAAATGCTAAAATTTGATCTGAATGTTCACAACTGCAACAAAAATGGGGAAAAATCTATTATGTAATAGTAATATACCGCTCTTCAGATCAAATTTTTGCAATTTAAACTTTTAAATATTTTTTAAGTAAAATTTCAAAAATATTTTTATGAGAGGTTAAATTTAGACCATTGAAATTTAACTGAATGGTAATGAAGAGAAAAGGAGGAGAAATGAGAGGAAGGGGATAAGAGAAAAGCCAATTGCAAAATGGAGGGAAGTCCCTCGATAATTACTTGACCATGTGGAAAGATAACATTTCCGTATATTTAGTACTTTATTTAGTTTTTAATATAAAATATATTTACTTAATTTGATTGGATTAAGAGGCGTTAGTTAAATTAATTAATATGACATATATTTTTTAAAATACTTTAATTATATTATTCCTTAAGTCCCTACAGTACATTTCCTTGAGATTATTGTTGATGGAGCATTAATATAAGTAAATTAGAAATTTTTTGACACATATAAAAACTATATTTTATATTTAAGACTAAGATCACCCCTCAAATATCTTATATTAAATATCGGAGGAAATAAAATATTTTATGAAGATTTTATTTTGATATAATATCATTTTAGATTGGCAAAAGAAGGAGATCATATTGAAAATTTCAGGAACTCAACGGACTCTTAAGCCACAACTAGACAGAGACATAGTGGCGGCACAAAACCAGACCATATTCTTAATTTATACAAACTACAACAACTCCATGGATCACCAACCTCAGTACACTAGCGAGGTTGTGTTCAGCCGGTGATCTGAATGGGCTTCACGTCGGGCTTCTTCACCTCCTCCTTGAGATCTGTGACGGTCAGCACACCGTTCTCCATGCTGGCCTTCACCTACTCCACCTTGGCATTCTCCGGCAGCCTGAACCGCCTCAGAAAGCAGCAGCTGCTCTCTCCATATGGTGCCATGTCGTCCTTGTCCTCCCTCTACTCTCGATCACCTTCACCTCTTTCTTCTTCAGTCCCGGCGCAGGTCCGCCTTGAACGCCGCTGTCTTGTTTGTCGGGTCGGATCGAGGGCCGGAGATGGCGAAGTCCTGGAATGGATCCGACACGTTGAGAGGAGAAGGGGTTGAAGACGTTGGTTCTGTAACCAGTACTGAAGAAGGCTTGGAATTAGCGACATTGTGCGTATGAACACAGTTGATGGAAACTGAGAACAAAGCCATGAAGCTAGATTTCATGTGGCTAGGGTTGCCCTATTTCAACATAATGCTCACTCTGTGCTTTCTATAAACAATTTTTTTTTCCTTTATTTTGCAAAACAAACAAACTGTTGTTAGAATGTCATGTTTATTCTAAATATATCCTATTTATAAAAAAAGAGCATATAAGAAGAAAGAATAAGTATAAAATATAAGATAATTTATAACAAATGACTGGATGAAAAAAAAAAATTAGTGGTGAGTAGTGAGGGATAATTAATATAAAGATATATATTTAATAAAGGTAAAAAAAGGAAAAAGTTAGCTTAAATTATGAAACACAATATAAAAGTTGTTTATATTAATGATCGAAGCTTAAAAAATGAGCTACTTATCAAAAAAAGACAGAAGGAAATCCTTTTTAAAATGCATTTCAAAATTATAATTTTCCTTCTTCCTCAACCACTTGATCCCAAAAGAGGAATTAATTAAAATGTTCCGAATACTATTAATAGATGTTTGTAATCAAATACTCAGTCCTATTTATAAACAAGTTACTTTCTATTGGAACTGGTCCTTAATATTAACAATTTTTTTGGTGTCTCAAAATTTAAACTACTTTTTATTTTTCTATCTCTATTAAATACATGTAGTTATATTAATAATGAATCACTAATTTTTTTTATTCAATCATTTATTACTCTTTCTCTCTCATAATCTATACTCATTCTCTCTCCTATACTCTTTTTCATAAATAGAAGCATATTTGGAAAATACATGACATTTTTTTTACAAATTTATTGTTTTTAACTAATATTAACCGCCCGATTGTTTTGTGCAATCAAGAAAAAAAAAGTGCTTATAAAAAGGGAGGAAATATCGGAGGAAATATCCAATGACAATAAAGTCAATACAATAATAAATGAATGATTAAATTGTATATTCACCTCAAAACTTCAATGAGGTACCTTAAAAATTGGACAAAAAAAAACTTATCTCTTTGCCCAATAAATAGGATTATCGTATATTCACCTCAAAACTTTAATGAGGAGACTATCTCTTTGTATACTTTCTCCCACCCTTTTATAAGATCATTTTAACTGAATTACATAGTTAGAAAATCAGTTAAAGTTTGTTAAAAGTAATAACAATGCAAGATACTAATTTTTTTTCAGTATGTCTTTATTTATAAGAAAACAAAGAATAGGGAGAAATAGTGGTGATAAAAGGTACAAAACAAAATGTATGAGAAAAAAAAATGAAAAGAGAGAATAGAATTACTAAAAGACGCGATTCGTAAAAATGCATTAGGGCGTGTTTATGATCATGTTTGGAGCCCAAACATGCATCCCAACAGCCATAAGTCACTTTTTGACTTTTTCTGATGTTTAAATCAGCTTCTTCTTTCTTTTTCTTTTTCTTTTTTTAATTTTAATTTTTGAAGAAAAGTTGTTTTAAGCCATAAGCAAAAATTTCACCTCTTTGCTTTTTCCACCGTAGAGAGAGAAGAAATTAAATATCTCATGAAGAAAAGATATTGGGCCCTACCTTCTTTTTTAAAAATCATTTCAAACATAAATCATATTACATGATCTAACTTTTACCCTATCGTAAATTTCAAAAGTTAGATTGGAAAAAAAGTTACTTCTACTACTGTTAATCCAAACACACCCTCAATGTTTAGACGACTCTATACTAGATCTTATAAAAGAACTAAACCAATTCAAAAATTGAGATCTTATAAAAAAAGACCGCAGGAAATATAATTATATATAATTTAATTCAAATTAATTTTGTAACTTATTTATAAAATTACTCTAAATTTCACATCTCATCATTCATATAAGCTAAATCCTTTCATTCATAAGCCTCTCCCCAATTTCTTCAATTGCTTAAGAAAACTAGCTCATTCCCTTTCCCTTGCGTCGTTTTCGTTGAAGTGTAATGATTATTTTTAAACCATGAGAAGTATAATAATTGTTGTAAGTTTATTTTAATCATGTCCACAGAAACCATTATAATCTCATTATGATGAGTTTGTCCTAATTTTTTGAGAAAAATAAAAGAGGTAAAATTCAATTTTATATGTCATTATTGTATTTGGTTGATTTTTAAAAAATATATCTCCTCAAGCAATAAATGATTGGTTTTTCTTATATTTACTTGCGTAGACAACTTTATCAATATGATTTCTTTTCTTTCCACCGCACTCTTATATTACATGTGAGAATGGATCTTACGAATAAGGGTTTTAATTCAAGTACTAGTCAAAATATGTTTTTAATTACTAATGAATGAGCTGCAGTCAAATTAAGAAGTTAGTGTATATAAATTTTTACACCAAAAATGTTGAATGTCATTGGTGATCAGCCACTAGGAATACGCATGAGCTTCTGACCGTCTAAATCTTATTATTTTCATTTTTAAATGAAAAAAAAAAATCATTTATTTTAAAAAATATTAGTTAAGAGATTATCTTAAATTAACTTAACTTGCATGGCATGCTTATTGGGAAAGCTAATATGGCAAATATACAGTGTGTCGGCGGCGATCTTTTGTACCCTGCTGCTTTTTAAGCCACAGCCATGAATCAGAAGGGGACTTGGTCAAGGGTGGTTGCAAAGAAATCTAAGTTTGCCAAGAAAGCTAATTTAACGGAGTTAGTGTCATGGGATAAATTAACATTATCAAATACAACTTCAAGTCATTTTTCAAACTTTAAGAATCAATTATTATAAACGGAATAAACTTGATTGATCAAAATCAAAATTGAGTGAAATTTCAAGATAAAAAATGGTATTAACAACTTTTTTAAAACAACTTCTCAGCCATCATAATACTGAACATATTATGTAACTATTGTAAATGCTTTATTATTTTTATTTAGTTTTTTTTGCTTTATCTCGCATCGTATGTAGCTACAGAAAAAGATAATTTTTTAATATGATTTTTTTCGTTTACAAGTTTTAAACCCCTAAGATTATTTAATAAAAATTGAGTCTTCGCTTTACTCAGCATCATTTGTCTTGTATAAATGACAACACTATATATCTCACAATCTCACATCATGTAATTATATTGACTCCGCTTCAAATATTAAATCTAATTAAATGTCATTAAAAAGTTATAATATAATTGACAGGGATTCCTATAATTTTTTTTTTTTTTTTTTTTTTTTTTTTTTTTTTAAGAATGAATGTTGTGTCCGTATTCATATATAATATATATATATATATATAGAAGATAAGAGAGCCTCAATAGTAATGACTCATAGTGACTAACAATGACTATTAATGAAGATTATTCATAATCCCTACAAATCAGGGATTCCTATAAATCAATGTCTTGGATGCCCAGCTTGGACTTGAGTTCATGAAACTGAGTAGGATGAAGTGGCTTTGTCAATATATCTGCAACAAACGGTCTCACAAGGGACCTAACAATATACTTCTCACGTCTTGTCAGAGACAAATACCAAACGATCTCATCGTGGACCAAAAAATACTCCAAAGGTCTCATCAAGGACTAACACCAAACGGTGAACAAAAGTGATTAGAAGATAAATCAGAATACAAAAAGAAAAACAAAAAAGGTGAGTAGAAGAAATAATATGGAGAAAAAAAAAAAGATGAAGAAGACCATGTTAACTCCTTCTTAGAGAGAGACCATGTTAACTCTCTCTTGGAGGGAGACCAAGTTAACTCAAAAAAAAAAAAAAGGATCAATCGAGATAATAGGTATCGAGAAAACAATGAAAAAAAATGATCAATCAAGATAATAAGTCTTGAGAAAATGACAATCAAGATAATAGGTAATAGGTCTCAAGAAAACGAGGAAAAACTGGAGCAATCGAGAGAATAGCTCTCAAGAAAATGAGGAAAAAAAATTGGAGGTGACGGGAGAAGAACGAGAAAACCTAAAAAATGTGTATAGAAAAAAAAAATTTCAGAGAGGACACAAACCTGGCTCTTATATGATACCATGTGACTTGACAAAATGGAAAGAATGAATGTTGTGTCCTGTATTCATATACAAACGTTACATATATATAGAAGATAAGAGAGCCTCAATAGTAATGACTCATAATGACTAGTAATGACTATTAATGAAGATTATTCCTAATCCTTACAAATCAGGGATTCCTATAAATCAGAATACAATTGATTATGTAATCTCATCAATAATATTATATAAATTTCCTATATCTCATCATATCTTTCAGTGTCTCCATTATATCATAATATCTCATATTATTATCAAACTTTTAGATTTTTATTATATTAAAATTGAAAACATTTGCTGCAAATAAATGCATGTCAATTACATTTACATCCAAATATAAGAAACATTTTTCATATTATTCTTTTCATTGTTTCATAGTTTCGGTTATTCATAACAAAAAGAACTTTCCAAGTACTCCCTTGATTTTAATATAAGACATATTTAAAAAATTGATCTTTTTCATAAATATAAGTCATAATTTTTATATTTTTTAATATTTTCTTAATTCACCCTCAAATAATAAGAAGAAGAGGAAATGAGGGAATTAAGAAAGATGACTAGGATATAAGACATATTAACTAACTTTCTTAATCTAAACATATTAGATAAATATGCATTATATTAAAGACTGGAAAAGGTATCTTCTTTTAGGATAAAGTATACGTTTTTTACATCAAAAATTATTTTAGTTCATGAATTTTATAAATTGTATTTTTAATTTAAAATACAAAAGATTATATTAAAGAATTAAAATTTAAGCATGTTTGTATTATTTAAATTTCCTAAGTCAGCATTTTTCGTTAATAAATCTAAAAATGTTGAAATTAAAGGATTAAATTTATTAAAAAAAATTAAACGACTAAAAATGGATTTTACAAACTTAAGGACTAAACTAAAATTTGATGTAAATTTAAAGGAGTAAACATAACTTTAACATTTTTTATTAACAACCGCAGTATGTATTTTTTATTATCGAAAAATTAATGTAAACTTTAAATTTAACTCCTTGATTTTTTTTTTTCTCATTTCAAAACAAAAATGTTGCTCTATATTCCATTATTTTATTTTTACTTCCTTCTCACATCAATCCATCGTGATTTTTTCCCCTACGTATTCTTTTTTTTTTTTTTTCGTAAAATTGATAGCCAAAAAAAAAAAAAAAAAATTATTCAAGAAGATGGTTGAAGATAGACGAAAACGGATCATCATTTTAGACCTATAATTTTTTTTCCTCTTTTAAAATAAAATGTAAATGTTTTCATGAACAAAAAATGGATTTAAAAAAATCACCAGACTACAACATAGCCGAATTTATATGGCAACAGCGAACCTAACCATACTTACAAAAGGATATGAAATTCTCTATGTTGTTTTACATCCTGTGTACAATATTGATCTTTATATCGAAAAACAAAAGTAAACGAAATTAAATAAATAAAAAAACTGTCTTATATGCAATAAGATAAACAAATTTATTATTGAATAATTATAACATGAATATAATAAATATTATGTATTTAATTTTTTATTTTATAAAAGTTATTTTCATAGTAAGGGACTAAGGGCCCGTTGAATAATTATATCTTTAGGGATGGAAATGTAATTCAGTACAATATAATGTAATGTAATGTTTATTATCATCATTAAAATATTAAAATAGAATTGGTCTAGTAGTATAAGGCTCGATTAAATCTCTGTGAGATCTTGAGTTCAAGAGGATACACTTATGCTTTAAGGTAGTTCGAGTTTTAGATGAGAAACTTGTATTTAGAGGTAGTAATGGGAAGATAATTAACGAGTATTCATATTGGGTATGAATTGAGATTACCAAATTTCGGGTTATCTTCCACTCACCCTCTTCATAAATAGGGATATTTTTTTTACAAAAGTAAGTTATATGTTTTACATATCTATTGTCTTTAATCAATTTTAACTAACTTTTTAAATTGAGTGTTTTATTTATTTGGCTCTTAGATTTTGAAATGGATATAGTATATAGAACCACACTACTAAACTACTAATCTTCTATTTATAAAAATGGCTTTCTTCTAACAAGAATCTTTGAGGTTGATCTTACTGATCTTCCTAATTTTCTTTGAAACCAAATAATAGCAAAATTCGGTTTTGTCCCTAGATAGGACTCTTTACAGTATAATAACTTTTTATGCCAGGTTTTGTTGTCATTTCAATTTTTTTTTTTTTTTTTTTTTTTTTGGCTTTTGATAATTTTGTTTTTGTTTTTTTTTTTTTTTCGTTATTTCATAATTATATGCTTGCATCGCTCTCAAGAAAACAAATAGCAAAACTCATTTTACATATTTGCATTGTAAAATATAAACTCATTGCTCTCTAGATAACAAATAGAGGAAAAGAACAAACAAAAAAAAACTACTAATGTAGTTTTTTCTGCATGTTACCTAATTTATTATAGTTATTGTTTTTTTGTTTCTTTATGTTCAAGTTTCATCTCATGTTTTTCAACAGAGTCTCCGTCTGTTTGTAGTGAAATAAAAAAAAAAAATCACCTAATTTTTCAGTCTACTAATGATTAATAATCATAGCATAGGAATATTGAATGGCATCAACGCCATTAATGAAATTAATGGTCAATGAATTGAATCTCTAATCAAATTAACAACGAATACTTTTCTTTGTTTTAATTTTGAGTGAAAATGGATTAGATTAGAAGAATGAATCTTTTTCTACATTTTTTTTCTGGATTGAAGGATGAGTATTAAGAGGTGATAAATAAACAATTTCGACATTCAATTATGTTCAATCGAGCTACATTTAACTCTTCGAAATTTTTACACAAAAAAAAAGAGGCTTTTACGAGAGTGTGGAGTGTGCACAAAAAACAGGTGAGATTGGATTGATTATCAATCCGGTATCTAGTCCTTGTGTACCAACCTGGTTATACAAAATAAATGTGCTTATCATCAATGTATACTATTAAATTGATTTTCGGTGGTTTAAATTCAATTGAATTTAACATTTACATTTTAAATTGCTTTTTATTTTAATATATGTAAAATTTAAAATAAATATATTTTATAACCATCATTTCTTATAAAAATGAATTTATCATTTAAGAAATCACAAACTAATAATTTTAAATTTTGACCTTTCAAATTAAATTTAAGGAACTTGACTTAAGTATTTTTCTTATTTTTATGTAACATTTACTCAAAAAAATTCATTAAATTCTTTAAAAAAAAAATTTATGGTAATAATAAAATCATCAAGTTATTTCTCATGAATTTGAATAAACAAATAAATATATATATAAGGTTGAGCGTACGTAGGGAGCACATAAGGTGTGTCTCACCTTATATGCTTTTTACATGCTCATCCCTCTAATTAGAGGGATAAGACTTTTTTTTTTTAATTTTTTTTATATATTATATTTATTTAGATTTAAATTATATCTCCTTTTTTGCGGAATGTTTTTGGATCCGATTTATCTCAAATTAATTAATTTTCTTCAGGGATATTTATTAAGTATTACATGAGAAATATTTATGAATGCGGGATTAGAAACTAATTAATTTGATAATCAACTTCTTTGTCATGCCTATTGGCAAGTGGTGTAAAAAAAAATTAATTTTTTTTAAAACCGATATAATTTAAATCCAAATAAATATATTATATAAAAAAAATGTGGGATTTTTTCATCCCTCTAATAGAGAGACAAGCACATAAGGTACACATAAGATGTACACCTAATATGAACCTGCATAGGAGTTTGACCTTGATCCAATGCTGGATCTAACTTGGTTTTTATGACCAACCGGGACTAGGTAGGATCATGAATACTAGGCCATCAGGTTGATTGAAAATGATTTATAATATTAAAATTTATAGTATTATTTTGTGGAAAAGAATATGAAAAAAAAATAAAAAATACAAAAATGTGATTGTGAATGAAATGAAGGATTGATTATAAATAAAAGGGGTGATGACGCAAAGTGAGGGGAATGGTGAGTTGCTTGAGGAAGGCGTGGAAGCAACAGAAGGGGATAGGGTGGAGGGAAAGGAATCCAGTGCATGCGGATTCCCATGTTCTTACGGTAGGCATCCTTCCCACGCAACACAATGCTATGCTACGTGTCTTCCACTTGGAAATAAACCACTCCTCTTTCTACTGTTCCCGTCCACGCAACCACCTCTTATGCCCCCCCTTTTTTTTTCCTTCCCCTTTTTCAATTCTTTAACATAACTATTTATTTCCTCGTGCAATACATGAAAATGTCTTAGGATTTAAAATATAAAAATTAAATTAAAATATGAGAAAAAAAAAAGGTGAATTGAACCTTTCTTGCAGTATAAATTGTAAAAGTAAAAGACGTACGTCTTCTTCTAGTGCTAAGGATAAAGATAAGAGTGTTCATTGAGATATGCTGAGGGGAATAGAAGCTTAGGCATGAGATAGGAAGAATGAGAGAGAAAGACGATGGAAGCAGCAAGAGTGCAAGAGTCATTGGTTGAGGAGGGAGGAGGGAGGAGGGGAGGCTAGGAGCGGAGGAGAGGGAGGGTTAAGTGCCCCGCTGCAAAGCTTTGAGAATATACTTGTTTGAATGCGATTAGATTCTTTAGAAGTAGACTTTTTAATCACTCATTTTGTTGTGTATAAGGTATATGTGTGAGAGAAGTTTTTTACTTTTTTTTTCAATAAATTTTTTAAGGTGTTCAATCGTGATTAAACAAGAACAATATGAGAGAAAAAGACAATTTTTTTTAATTATGATTTGCTTAAATAAAAAAATAAATAAAGAAGTGGCAGGTTGGCAAAGCCAACCTAATTATGTTCCAAGCTTAGGACGGAATTTTGCTAGACCATTTGGATGTGAGTTTTTTCAACTTGCATCACCAAAGACCACAGCTATTGTGAGCCAACACACAACCGGCGAGTTATTAACAATACAATTTATTTAAAGTAAAAAAAAGTTATTAACCATATTTTGTGCAATTCACAAGAAAATGGATCTAATTATGTTAATTATACATCTTAAGCTTTTAAAATTAAAGTTTTAAATATGTGACTTCATTTATAGTTAATTGAATAATGGTACTCCCTTAGATTCATAATATTAGACATATTTACTAATTTTAATTTTATTAGATTAGTTAAATTAGTTAATATGACATATATTTTCTAAAACATCATAATCATCTTCTTTAATTCTTTTATTTTCTCTTTTCCTTAATTATTGTTGATGGAACATCAATAGTGGTAACTTAGAAAAAGACTTATAAAAATATATATATATATATATATATATATATATATATATTTAGAATCAAGATGGAATATTTGTGTTGTTGAATACTCTTATTTTCAAAGTTCTGTATGCTTGTGTGTTGTTGCCTTGTTTGGAATACTTTACCTCCTGGGCACCCTCATACATTATAGTTATATAATCTACATAAACCCATCTATATATAAAACTAAAATGAAACTATAATACTTTTCTGATCCTAAATATAGAATAAAAATTGTAGTGTAAATTAAACTATAAACTTTGTCTTATATTTAGGATAGATATAGTATCTTATTATAATATAATTTCTTATTAACATATTTAATAGTTTTTAACATTTTATTTGATTTTTTTTTTTTTGTATATTTTTCCTGTGTTAAAAAACTATACATTTTATTTATTCCAAGTTTAGAAATTATTATTATTATTTTAACCAAATATATGTTTAATAATTTTCATTGCGATTAAAATAATATAAATTGTCATATTAATTATAAGTATTAAACAAATATAAATATACAAACATTTAGATCCTTAATGATGAAGTCAACTGAAATGAAAAGATGTATTTGATGAGAAACAAAAAGGTAAATAGTTTTTTTTTTTTAAAGAAAGTGGGAAATAAAAGGCAAGCAGATTCAAATCAGAAAGTTTTTAAGGGGAAGGAAGGGTCTAACGGCTAGTTTGGTATATTCCCTTCACTCCCATCTGAAAACACCACCGACCACAGCTTTTACAGCTCATCGGCTCCGCCATGGCCACTCTCATCTTCCTTTTCTCACTTCAACTTTTTCTTCCCTTAAAAACCTCTCGTTGTCTCTCAAATAACCACTCAGTTTCTCTCTCTCCCCTTAGAGATCGATTCCCAATAATCTGAATCAAAATGCACAGAAAAAAATCTCTCCTTTTCCAGAAATTCTCGAGTCTCTTGAGGATTCCCCTGTTCGTTCACAAACTCAGAAAACCCATAATTCCCAAGATCCTTTTGCTAAAGAGATTCAAGAAACGTAGCGAACTCAAGCTTCTCATGCATTACAACAATGGCTTCCATGGCGAGTACCAGTTCTCACCTTCCAGAACTCCTCTGATTCAATTCCGTCGGAAAAAAGATCACGTCAAGAACAGAAAGTTCAGAGACTTGTGCTCGTTGATGTTTCTGGTTCGGTGCTTGGGTGATTTCCGAGCTGAAGTTAAGGGCTTTAATGGCGGATTTGTAGAGAACCAGCTTGAGGAAGCTCTGTCGGTTCCCGCCATTGGAGTTGGAGAGGAAGACTTGTGTGAGCCGTTCGATTCAGAAGACGAAGATGAGTCGGTTGATCAGAGGGCTGAGAGGTTCATTGAGAGATTCTACCAGGAGATGATGATCCAGAGACAAGAATCCATTTAATAATTTCATGAATGATTTTTTCTAAGAAAATTATTTGCGTTTTAAATCTCTACAACTATATATTTATTATATATATATAATTGTGGAGTTGGTTTTGTATTTATTATTATTATATTTTTATCACGAAATTTTGTTATTGGGTCGATTATTGTTGTTCTGATGATTAATGGGATAGCTGAATTCAATATTATATATTTTTGATGGATTTCCTTGCCATTATTGTTACTGCATTGCAACTTTGATTTGCTGACTTAATCACTAGCTAGTATTTTGGTTTTGTTTTAGGTAAATTCAATTACCTGATTTAATCTTATATTAACTAAGAAAGAGATCGCGCAATATAATACCATGCAAAAAGGAAGATGTGTCCCAACATATTTTGTTCTTGAATTATAGGTTAGAGCGTAAAGGGTCTCTTTTAAAAAGTGTAGAAGTCTCCCGTCAACTTTTGAGTTTTAACTTAATAATACACACTCTAAGAGATATATGGAGATTTAATCTTATCCTAAATAAAGACATACTTTTTATTTTTATCAATCATTTTCTAATTTTGTTGATATTTCCTCAACAATAATTAAGAATGAGAGGCAATGAGAAAATTATAGAAGATTACCGAAATGTTTTAGAAAATGCACATTATAATAACTAATTTAATTAACTTCTTCAATCTATTTAATTAACTTTTTTATCTAATTAAATTAGGTAAATATGTCTCACAAACAAAGACTCTAGTAGTGTGTATAAGTGAAAGAACCAGTAAATTTGCTTTTTTTTTTTTTTTTAATCAACTTACTATATTAAGATTATACCGAGCTTTTCTTGCTTTACCCATGTCTGTTCAAATTTGTGACATGTGGCGAGAAAACTCTACCTCTCAATCAACCAACATGACATCCGAACATTGACAGATCAAGTCGACTTTTCAGTTTTAAAGGGACATGACTTTTCAAAAAAAACATGTATTCATTTTAAAGTTAAAAAAATTAATATTTATTTTTTAAAATTAGAGAACGCAACCTAAAAATGTCAAAAAAAAAAAAAAAAAGGTAATAGTGACTCCTCTTATCCTAAATTTAAAAAGCTCTTGATGCAATATAGCCTGAATTGTACTCCTCTTACCCTAAATTTAATACATAGTTTGGTGCTAAAATTTGGTCCTAAATGTACTTTTTTTTTTTTTTTTTTTTCATATATTTATCTTTTTTTCAAATTAATTTATTTAACTTAAAAAATGATATATAATCTATTATTATACATAAATATTTTAGAGATATCATGTCATATATGTTATAATTAAATGGTTTATTTAGCTTCATTTATTTACCCAAATTAAGTAGATAAGTCTTGTATAAAGATTAATAGAATAATTTGTAAAAGATCCCATAAAAGCGAACTAAAATGCGTAGAGCTTTTTTGTTTAAACTTTAAAAAAGTATTTATCTTATATTTTTACTATAAAAAAAACTATAGAAAAAGAATGCAGTGAATCATAATCTAATTAAAAATGGTTATCCCATGGATTAGTCAAATGAAGTGGGTTAGATAACTTGATAATGAAGTGGGTGTCACAATAATAAACAATTGAATGTGAAGAGAATGAAATTTTGAAGGCAATCATTGAAGCAGATGTGGTAGGTAAAGTGGAAAACTCAACCTTGGAGGCTCATGTTTCAATTATCAAAGTCTTGGATGACCAAAAATACAAATTATTAAAGTCTTGATCTTGAACCTATTTGCCTAATAATATTTTTAGAAGTCTCATATCCCTATAGAACTGAAGTGTCATTCCACCACATTACATCATTGCTTTCTAAGAAGTTGTCGATGAAAAAATCTATATCCCAAATGATGATCGAGTTAAGAAACTTGAAGGAAAATTTTTAGGAAAAAAAACCCTTAAAATATTAAAATGACAAATATGTGACTCAATTTCAATAAAAAAATAAGAAATAGAAAATAATTATTCATAGCTCTAAGAAACCTTATTAGCAACAAATTAAATGAGAATCACAATGACTTTAAAAAAGCATTTGTTATTTTCATTTACCAATGATGTGTTTGTAGTTATGGAAACAAAATGCGTCTCTTAGCTACCAAATGTTCTTTCACCAATCTCTCTTCCTCTCTCTTCCCCACCCTCCTCTTTCATTCATTTCTAAATCTTCTTTTGTGAAAAATTTGATTCTTTATGATTAAAATAGATTGAAGAGGAAACAAATTTAAAAATTAAATGAAGATTGTGGCTTCTTGTCAAGAGTTTCCATTGGCTGTTTTGATTTGTCATCCATGTAGACACTATGTCATAAATATAAGACATATTTTTTTTTATATTTATCAATGTTTTACTAATTTTCTTCTATTGATGCTTTCTCAACAATAATTAAGGAGATGAGAAAAGGAATTAAGGAAGATGGTTAAAATGTTTTAAAACATATAGGTCATATTAACTAAACTCAACTAACTTTCTTAATATAATCAAATTAGGTAAATATATTTTATATTAAAGACCAAAGGAGTACTTCATAAGATAATATATGGCATGCTTCCATGAGATGAAATCATCTATAATATACTCCATTAGTCTTTAATATAAGATCTAATCAAGAAGTTAATATTAGTCATAAATATAAGACATATTTCACATGTTTATCATTTTTTTTTTCCAAATTAGTCTTATTTGTATTTCCTTAACAATAATTAAGTAGGAGAGGGAGGGAGGGAATTAAAGAAAATGGTTAGGGTGTTTTATAAAAAAATAATAATGTCATGTTAACTAATTTAACTAACATCTTTAATCTACTTAAATTAGTTAATAGATCTTACATTAAAGACTAATGGATTACGGGGTTAATGGTGCATATTTTAGAGCTACTAATAAGTGTGCTTGTGGGGGAGTTATTCGCAATATAGCAGGAGGCTTTCTTAAACGATTCATACATCCCATTGATAATGGAGATGAGCTTTGTAGAAATTTGGGCGTGTCTCTTAGAGCTGAAAACTACATGGGTGATGGGGTTTGGAAAGTGTGGTTGGAAACAGATTCTACCAAGTGTCTAGAATTACTTCTTCATGCACAAGGTAGTAATCACTGAGACGTAGGCATCATCAAAGAAAGCTCAACGGCTACTCCAAATGGACTGGACAACGAAACTAATGTGCCTCGGTCCTGCAACTTAGCGGCAAACTACCTAGCAAAGAAAGGTTTGAGGCAAGACTAGGGTTTCATGAGATTTTCCATCCATTTACAGGAACTTGAAGTGATTTTATACTAGGATTGGAATGAGTGTAATAGTCTCATAGGTGTTAACCGCGTGTTTTAAATTTATTTATTTATTTATTTTTTAAAAAAAAGACTAAAGGATTACTTTTTTTTTTTTTTTAATACAGTTTACACGCGCACACACTAGCATGTCAATGTGGGTTAAATATAGGCATGATTAAATTAGAATTTTTTTTTGATATATTAAATTAAATTAGAATTTAGTTGAATATCATAAGTAAACCAGTAAGGCAGTAACCAATGTCCACTTCAGATCCTTGTCTCGTGCTCGTTGTTGGGGTGATGTTTAAGAGAGTGTGGTCCATAAAGATGGGTTTTATTTCTTTAGTATTAATGGGTCGATGGTTTCGTTGGCCCATTATGAATTGGACCCATTTTGCCACCTTTATAATATTGAAAGATTTTTTTTTTTATTTTTTGTATATTTGTATAAGAATCCCGTCCATTTTATATAAAAAAAAAAAAAAAAAAAAAAAAAAGAATCCCTTCCACATAAAAACCGTATGTAATGTAATGGGCCCTAAAATGGATCAGGCCCAAGTATGATTTTAAAGAATAAAGAACCACGATTATGGACTGTGTCTGATCTAGGATCTAATATAAATATAAATTATAAAATATTAGAAATAGAATAATATATATATATATATATATATATATATATAAAAATTAAAAGTTCATATAATGATAGAGAAAGATTATCTTTTTATTATTGTGAATAAGAATCGGATTCCACAGAGATTTTTTCCCCGGTAAAGTTTGGTGATACTGAAAAAGAAAATTACACAAAAATGACTATTGTATAAGAGTTTCTACCGACCCCTATTTTATTTTATTATTATTATTATTATTTTTAGAAATCCACAACTTCTCTTTTCTTTCTCCCTTTCTATATATTTTTTTTTTTGGGAAAATCAGTGAAAAGTAGGCTATGTTTAGACGTTTTATAGGCCAAAATGACATGACATGATTTTAATTATAGATAGTACCGGTAGTCTGCAGAATTTCATGTGTAGAAAGTGCTAGTATCTTTCTAATGAACAAAATTCCCAAACATGGATTTTTCATTGGTTTTACCAAAAAATTTGGATTCATAAAAAAGGCATAATAATTTGTTCTTATTAGGGGGTGTTCTCGGATGAATGAGATTGGGAAGTCTCATTCCAGATCCCGAAAAAGACTCAGGAAAGCTTTTATGAAATTTTTAAAATATGAAAATTCAGAAGACTTTTATTTAATTCAGTAAAATTTAAATTTTGTATTAGTTTTAAAAATAGAATGTGGAAGAGAATATAAGAGGCAATGCATAAGATTTCGTTAAAAGGTATTTTAGTTTTTTTTAAATAAGAAATTTATATGTTTTTTATTTAGCCCTTCTAAATAATTATCACTTCTATGATCCTTATTAATAAATATCTTTTTCTCCAGGTCCTTTATTCTAATTATCCGAGTAGGAGTGTCTTACAAATATCAATCATGAAGAGTCCACATTACATGCTTAGATTTAGGTGTTTATACTTCTAATTAGAGGTATAAGCATTTTTTTTTAATTTTTTTAAAACTTTTTTATGTATTGTATTTATTTAGATTTAAATTATATCTTTCTTTCGAAATTCTTTTTGTACCCAATATATCAAATTAATTAATTTCTAGTTCTGCATTTGTCCGTAACACTAGTATTATGAAAATTAATTAATTTGAGATCGAGTGTAAAAAAACATATCGAAATCAGCATATAATTTAAATCTAAATAAATACAATACATAAAAAAATTAAAAAAATGTTTATACCTCTAATTAAACACCTAAATCTAAGCATATAATATGGACTCCGATCATGAACGCATGTTTCATAGGTTATTGTGAGGGAATTGGTTAAGGCCACTAATTCATGAAGTGTGTGTAGCTAGCAATAACTGTTGCTAACGTTATTTTCACATTATTTTTAGGTTATTCCTTTAGAAGAAATTTTTTTATGGAAAATACTTACGTCAAGGTCAAGTTCCTTATTTTTATTTCGTGAAGTTTTTTAATAATTACATGTGATCATGTGTCATATTTTTTAATATGCTTAAAAAATATTTTAAATCATAAATGTTTAAATATGCTTTCATTTTTTTTAAAAATAACTTTTTGTAAACTCTACCAATGCATTTTAAATCAAACATGTCCAGGAAAATTTAATTTAGGGAGAATCATTATGAGCTTTCGTGAAAGGAATAATATATAATTACCAAAAAATCTTATACCAAGCTAGTAACATATAATAACAAGTTTTAGTATACAAGAAATGACACTAAGTCCATGCAACTCACTTATTCTTTGGACCTTTTAAAGATTACATTCATTATTTAGAACTTCATAGTGATTATCCACAAAGAAGAAAGAAAAATATTTCACATGAATATTTATTTATTTTCTTAAAAAATAATTCTCATAAAAGGCAGCAAAGAAACTTGAACTAATGTTTACTCGCAATATATATTCAATGTTTTCTATGCAGAAACCTTCATGGCATGAAAACAAAAGCATAAAAATGGTATTGTAGTGTATTGAGATAACAAGCTTCATGTCTGGCCTTTTCTTTTGTTTAAAGAAAGAAAAGAATGTGTATAAGAAGTCCCCACCAACTAGGGCTTTTAATAATTTAATTTGTTGGTTTTTCTCAGTACAATTATTTAGAGCCCTAGCAACTTACACTAAGCTCAAGGGTTATATATATATATATATATATATATATATATAGCTGCATGGCCCTTGGTCAACTTTAACAATGGAGACAAGCTGAACAGTGTTCGTAGATTTGATTTTTAAGGTGGTCCTCAGAGTCTCAGATCCAAAACCAAACTTATTAGTGCAAGTAGTGGTTACACTGCTGCAACAAATAAAAATCTAACAAAACGTTCATGTTGATGTTTATACACACACACACACACAAAAGAAAAAGAAGAAGAAGTGTTTATTCACAAGAAAGTGTTTATCCTTTCTCTTTTTTATCTTTTATATTTATCATCTTTTTCTGAACTAATTTAGCTAACTTATCAACTTATATAAATGGGTCTTACTTGAAGGACCTGATGATGAGTATATAGATATAGAATATAAAGAGTGTTTTGAAATGAAACACTATGATTAAGTATAAGGAGAATCACTTAATGAATATACCGATGTATCTAGAGTCAAGAATTGTAATTAAGAGGTAAAAAATTATAGAATAGAACTCAGGTGTTCATGAAATTACATTTCAGCCTCATAAACATTTCAAGATTTTTATTTTAGTCCCTCCCCGACACTTTTTGTGGAGACTAAGTGTAAATATTGAAATTTTATAAGGCTGAAATATAATTTTATGAACATTTAGGTTATATTCTGTAGTTTTAAGGGGGCGGGGGCCACCCTTAGCACCCCTAGTTCCACCCTTATGTAGGGGTGAGCAAAATACCCGTGCCCCGTGGATCCGCCCGCGCCCCGTGGCTTTTTGGCCCGTTTAAGCCCGCCCAAATAAGACCCGTAACGGGTATGGGTCACCCAATACCGTATAAAATAAAGGCGGGACACGGGTTAGGGCAGGCGACTGTGCCCGCCCGTATATATATATCTCTCTAAAATTTATTAATTACATTATAATATGCTAATTTTTCAACTTACATTTCAACAATGACGTTTAGTTCAGTGGCAAGGAGTGCGCTCATTTGCCATAATGCCTTGGGTTCGATCCCTGGAACCAACATTGGGCATACATTTTATCCTTTTAGTGCCTAGCGCGTTTTACGGTTTTTATATTTTAAAATTTTTAAATATAAAAATTCAGAAAACCTAATAAAAATTCAGAAAACCTAATGTTTAATTTACTCTCACTGTCATTACCTTTTCTTAGCCGCCTCCCCATCCCTCGTCCGTTTTCTCTCTCTCCTCTCTTAATCCTCAGTTCCTCACCTTCAAGCTTCAATCTCTCATGGCGCTCCTCAACTGTACATCAGCTTTATTTTTTACCCTCCTCACTCGGCAATTAGTTTACGCAACGATCTTGTCGATCTCTTCATTACGAGTTTCTTTGGTGGTTCTGATTTTGGATTTTGTCGTCGACCTTTTCGGCGGTTGTGTCATTATTATTTATTGTTGCCGTCGATCTGTGCGCTAGTCGGCATCTCATCATCAAGCATCGTAGATCTATCTACCCACCATCTTTTCTTTCATCTACGATACGTTTGGTTCTCATTCGAGTTTCTCGGTTCTCTCTTTAAAAAAAAAAAAAAAAAAAAAAAAAAAAAAAACCTTGGAAGGTATATAAACGGGGAGCACGGAACCCGCCTTTGAACCCGCCCATGTTTGCCTCTACCCGTTTAAGCCCGCCCAAATAAGACCCGTGACGGGTACGGGCTACCCGTACCGTGTAAAATAACGGCGGGACACGGGTTAGGGCACCCTTATGTATATGTTGTAATTTCTTATATAGCAATTCAAATATTTTTAGAATTAAATAATATTAAAAACAAAAATGTTGCTAATTTGAATAGTACAAATTTCTACCCCATATTATTTAACAGTTTTTTTAAATTAAAAAAAAAAGAGCTAACACACATACACGAGTTAGTCTTGTTGAAACTTAACCTATTAATTAAACAAGCCATCGATTAATTCTTAAAATCATACATAACCAACTTCAATTACCACAAGGCTTCATTCCATGCAATATTACTCTTGTGAGAAACAACGTGCACTTATCTATCATAAAGCCAAACACATAAATATATACTCCTCTAGTCTTTAATATGAGACATAATTGACTTTTTTGGAGAAATTAAGGAAGCTAAATAAATTATTTTAAAGTATTAATATTTATCTTTTATATACTAAATTAATTTGTATGTCTTATGAACTAATATATAATCAAATAATATAGGACACATGATATAATTAGCTAACATATTTGGTTTCGTTAATATCTAGAAAAAAAAAGTCAATTATATTTTATATTAAAGACCAGATGAGTAATTATTAATAAGTCTTGTATATGAACCTCGTCTCTATAATTTGATATTAAGTAATTAAAACAAGCTTGTTATATCTCTAAACAAACACGCACTCACATTACGTGAACGTGGTGTAGCCAATGAGTGTGAATGTTTGTGAGTACGAAACCAAATAAAAGAACTCATCATCTTAGTCATCTTCCAACTCTTACAACGACCTTCCACATAATTAATTAGCTGTTAAATTCTTATTGACCAATAGTAAGAAAGCTTCAATTCATAGCACTCAAACAAAACTCTGAAAGGTCCATTAAAATATTTTTTTAAAAAATAATTGATCAAGATGATCGCATAAAGAGGGAGGGGTGTGCGTGTGTCAATACATTATTTTTAGCATTATATCAAATCTGAATACATAATAATTATATATCCTTTAAATAAAAGTAAGAGCGCCCATGAGTCAGGATATGAAAGTAAGAGTGTACATATATTTATTTTTTTTGACCATCGAGTGTACATATAATTATTCTTAACTTGTTTGATGTTCTGTATGCACTATCAGCTCATCAACACCTGGCCATTCTAACCTAAACAAAATAAATTAATGTATCTTTGGTTTTATGTTGAGAAACATCAAAATCAATTAAGTCAGGCTTAGCAACAGCAAATAAATATACATATAAGTTATAAGACCGATAAAGCAAGCAATATATAATATATATATATATATATATATATAGAGCCAAAATCAATAATATGTTAAAAAAAAAATTTGAAAAAATATATCAATAAAGAGAAATAAAAATATATTCAAATAAAATAATAATAAAACAATATATAAAATAATAAGAAGAAAATATAAGCAAATAGACCCATTTAAGAAACTCATAATAATATGATTTTAATTTAATTACCACATTACTCAATCCTTAAGAGATATATTTGATCATACCTAGCTAGCTCTCAAATGTTTTGACACCTCATCTTCTTGCTCTAATGCCACATGTTCATAAAGAAGGATGTATTTCCATCAAAATTTGGTTTTGGATTAACCCAATGTCACCCTAAACACATAAATGTCAAACTACTATATAGGGATTGATTTAAAAAAGTTTTAAATCATAAGGGCCTATCTAGAATTTAATACAAAGTAGAAGCACTAGCTGATGATTAATTATTTCTTTAATGAAATTTTCAACTTTTGAAGACTAAAACTACTTATAATTAAACTTTCTTTTTCAATTGTCAAAGGAAACGTGCTAGTTTTGAAGTCATAATAATCTGCTAAACACTAGATGGTTAATTTACTGATTGGTAAATGTATATTTTTATGTATCTAATACACTGATGAACAAGATGGGTGAACTATCATATGTCATCTCTCTAGTCTATTTTTTGTGTCAAGCTGAAACCAATTGCAAGCAGAAATTGACAACTTCATTAAAGCTGTGGTCCCAACATACCTGGGAAACCCTAGCTAATTGGGTCACTTAATTAATCTTTGCTAAACATGCTTAATCATGCTTCTAATTTGATTGGATTTTGGTGACTAAGAGGTGAAAAGATGCCTCAACTTACTTAGGTCTTTTCTGATCTATATGTTTTTCCTTTTATGGGTTAACCTAAAACCCGAAAAAGTTAACTTCACTATTCATCTAAATTAAGCACACGAATACTGTCACTATATATGTTCATTTCTTTCAAATTGTCCAAATTTAATTAATTTGAACGAAACACAAAATAAAAAAAAAAAAAAAAAAAAAAAAAAAAGAACCAGATGGATGTAGAAGTTTTATATTTATTTTCAATTTGATAAGAATAATATTTTACTCTGTCTTATTCTTTCAAAAAAAAAATTGTCTAAATTAACAGATAAAATAGAATTTAAAATCGTTTTTTTTTTTTCAGAACTAATAATAAGTCAAACATTTGAGAATAATAATTATAAGCGTGTAATAGGGGGTCCAATAATTCACAAACAACATGGTGTGTTACATGAAACAAGCAATATTTTCTAAGTTGTTTTTTCACCAACCACATGTGATTCTACGTACTAATATGTCAAAAAGCATTACAAGGAAGGAACAACAAGGAGTTATTTTTTCCAAGTTTTCAAAATGTATGATCATTACCATCCACACATCAAACCAAAATTATCAATAACTTCAAAGAAATTGTAAAGTTCATTGTCGTAACTTAGAAAGCAAGGGGTTAAAAAGAGGAAAAAAGGGTAAAAATTTATATTCTTTTTTTCTTGTGGAGATCAACTACACATATTTCCAACTAATTAAAACTAATTATAAAAGCTCATATATATGGCTTAGTTAGCTAGCAAGGCACATGATGGTATCATTTACGCCCCTTGATTTCTTAAAGCACTTTTAATTAAGGGATTAAAAATCTTCGATTTGATCGAGTCACTTGTTATTTCTTAGCTTTCTAATTAATTAATTATGATGCAATACATTTTGGTGCTGCCAGCTGGGAAGCCTTGTCTTAATTAGTCACTTGTTAGCTTTCTAATTCCAGCTAGAGAGTTAAAAGCCATTTCTGTGTCTATTGTCTTCTCAACATAATAAACACTCTTCCTATTATCACCTTTGACAGTAACCAACTGATTAGATATCAAGATTATAAGTCTCTGAATTTTGGGAGACAATGAATGATATCAATGTCGTGTATATTTTGACTCTAACCAATCTATATATCCACTTGGATCCTCATCACATATTTAAAACACTCAATCGTTCATAATAGGTTTAAGCCGCAATTTGACCCCGATAATAACCAATCAATAGTATTGGGTATCCTAAAGGTGTTTGAGGAGCAATTTCACCTCCGAAAGTTTTAAAACAGAAGTAAATTCACTCAAACTATTAAGAAAACTAAAGTTGCTTGGTAAAAAATAAATGTTGATCATTAATGTTTTTAACAAAAAATGGGTAAAATTACTACATTTTGGTTATTTCTAAGATAAAATTGCTCTTATAAGAATTTTCGGATATCCAATGCTCGTGACTCTTAAGTAGTAGTATTTAAGAATCATAAAAATTAAATTATTAACTGAATTTTACTTTTAAAAGTATATCATATAGTCCTTTTAATATAATAATATCCTTGTAATTTTGTTTGTATAATTTTAGTCCTTAACTCAAGTATGATATAAGATATAAGAAAATACATGTTATATTAATTAACTTAACTAATTTTTTTATTTTGATAAAATTAGATAAATAAATCTTATATAAACAAACGGAGAGAGTATACCTCACAATCAGTCAGAGTGTGACATTGGAAATTAATTATGGCTATTGCTAATGGGTCTCCATTGTTGATAATTAATTTGGGACCCACGTAATGTTGTATCAAACTCCTAGTCAAGATGAAAATAAGAGACACCACCAAATCATGAAAGGGTTAGTTGAGGTTTTCAGAGAGACTACAAAATCTTGCAATGATATACCACTTCACCTTCTCTGGGAGGCACAAAGATCATCTCTCACCAAACATATCTTCACAAGCCAACACTTCAATCAATATCATTTAATATTCATTTACATATATATTCTCTCTTTTCATACTTCCTTTCCTTTTTTTAATCTAAAAAATTCCCTCAATATATCTGATATTATCAATTATAGCCTGTACTGATGAGCCTAGTTCTATTATGACTTGTAATTATGGTTTTTTTTTTTCAATAAATCATTTTCAAACAAATTAATGAAAAATAGGCATCTATTATTGGTTCAGGTGGTATAATAAAGATGTGGATACCTTATAGTTCATTCGATTCTAATTATAAGATCAAATTGATTTTTTAGATAAATTAAAGAAGATAATTAAATTATTTTAGAGTATTTTTATTTTTATTTTTTTATCTAAACTAATTAGTTTGACTAATAAACTAATATATAATCTAAATATACATTTTTATTTTTATTTTTATTTTTTTTTTTTCTCCAAAAAACTAATTAGTTTGACTTATAATAAAAACTAATATATAATCTAAATATACACAATGTTAAAGATAAAGATATGATAACTATGGCCAGTAATAAAAGATCAAGTAGTAATTTATTTTGTGAGATTGGTTTAATCTCTCCAAAAAAAAAAAGGAAATTTTAAAACTCAATCAACTTAACATAGAAAAAAGTTTATAATTAGGAATCATCTCAATGCTTCCTCTATTAAAACCTATACAATTGTAAAAAGGATGAGAGGAAATGTATATATAGCATGTTTCATGTTAAAGATACAAAGATATATTGTATCATATATAACTTTGGTAATAAAAGATCAAGTAGTAATCTTTACATACAAGAAACTTTTTCTTGAGATGCATGGTTTAAATGGTTGATTAATTGATGCCGGAAATGGAGGATTCAATAGATGGGTTGTCTTAAAAAGTGGACATGTTAAAAGCAAAAGAGAGTACCAATTAATGCACGAAAGCATGCTTAATTAGCATATATATTGCACCAAAGCACTTTAATTAAACTTGTTAATTAGGATATGTGTTGCCCTCCAATATCTCACCTCAAAGAGACCACTCTATGCTGTGATTTCATGTGAATACAAAAATTGTACTATATTGACCACTTTATTAAACTTCGGCAGAAACTCCATACAAATCCCACAAAATTTTCACATTTATTATTGTACTTCCCATGTCCTACATGTCCAAAAATTGTGGGGCTTCCTCATAATTTATTTTTTTCCCTTCTTAATTCAATAATCTAATGCATTACTCTATATACACTTTCAAATCCAACCCACCAAAACAAATATGAATTTTAAAGTTACTTGGTGGAATTAATATATCTTAATTCCTATTATTTTATGTGATATTGAAATTGTATAACTAATGTGGTTATTTCATGCATATTATAATATAGAGTAATATAATTAAATATCTAAAAACTAGAATAACGGGTGCTGCATTAAGAGAGGAAAAAGAAAATGGAATGGGGACTAAGTGAAACCAGTTGCTTAAAAAAATTAAAAAATAAAATTTGAAAATGTACAAGAGGTTAAGCGAGCCTTATAGCTTCCTCAAAGCTCACTAATTAAGAAGCCGTTTAAAATTTAAATACTCTTTTAATAGAGCTGGCTAAATTAGTCACACAATTCAAGCCAGCCGAGCCAATTATTATCACGGCGCAGCAGGCGCAAGGCTTAGATGCAAGTCCAAACCCAATGGGTCATCGAAGTTGGACCCACCATCCCCTTTTGAAAATCTACTTAAAGATGGCCCATGGGCCCTACCATGTACTTGAGACCCCATGGACTCCCCTACGCTGCCACCACAGGATAACATCCCGCCGCCGGCCGATCTCCCACTCTGACTACAGAAAGTGCTAGTCGTCGCCGAAGGAAACACGCACCCGTGTGATACTGACACGTTGAACGGCGGATGAGCGGCACGTGGCGGTACATAGACCCAGGACGAAGGAGTGGCTGCCGGAACCATGACATGGCCCGCCGGAGAAAGCAAATGAGGCGGAGCGGCGAAGGCGGAGATTATTGGGTTCCTAACGAACGAAACGGCGGCGTTTCGTGAGGCTTGTAACTGGGCTCGCTTCAGCTGCTGGCGTTCTTTCTTGTGAGCGTTCTGGTGACCACCAAGGGCCTGCGAGTTGGCAAACTCGCGGCAACAATACTGACACTCGTATTTCCTGTCGCCGCCGGAGGAAGCGGGGAAAGCTCCTCCGGCGCCGGCGGACATGGAGGAATCCGGTGATCCAGATGGGGAAGTGGGCTTGGAAATTGGGCCTGCAGAGACATCTTCGTCTTCTTCAACTTGGAGTACGTTGTTGTGGTGGACGTTGAAGCCGAAAATCTTTAAAGGGTTTGTTGGTTTAGAAGGGAAGAGAATTTGGTGGTCCTCCATGTGAGAGGAAGGAGAAGAGTGAAGCTGCTTTTGAGACAGAGGAGGAAGAAGAAGAAGAAGAAGAAGAGAGAATCCAAATAATGGTGGGTACGATGATGGGCTAGTATTAAGGTGTTCGGTGCATGTTTTGGGGTCTATTTATATAGGAAGGATTCAAGGGGCATTTGACAAAAATTGTGTGCGAAGTGCAATAAAGCTAGGGTGGTCCTGGCAAATGAATTGTATTATTTATAGGGGAAAATAACACTTGGGTCCCAAACAAAAGAAAATATGACTAAATGGTACGTTAAAATATTAAATTTGTAGTAAAGTCCTATATAACATTTTTGCAATATATTCGAATTGTCAAAATCACAAATGCCCCCATTGAATAAACAGAAAGAGTGTTCTCAAACCCAATTCGTCTCCCCGAACTTCTTCTATGTGCCATAGCCCTAAGTATTGGCTAAGACTTCAAGCAAGATGGACAAATCCAATGATTCAGTGACTTCTGCTGGTTACCGGACTGGGGACGAGATGGACATGAAAATGTTAGTAAGACATAAGGACTTAAAGGAGATTGTGGAAGCCATCAAGGAGAACTTCGAGAAGGTAGTGATGCCAAGAGATAAGATATTAAATTTTCTCGATATAAGCAAAGCACAACTCGATCGTAGTTTCAAGCAATTGAGGACATTTTCAAAAGTTGCTGGAAATTTTCAAATATGTGCTATTTAGTATACTTCCTTTACTTTGAATTCAAGTATTTTTTTACACAAATTTTGCCTCCATTTTTAGCATTTGCTTGGTTGCTCGAATTTTTACACAAATCTGTTGGATTGATATTACGATGATGTTATTATTCATTCCATTTTCAAAAATGAGGTTTCTAATTTACATAAATCACGTGTATCATTCAAACAATAAGCTCTGTTTATGTTGTGTTTTGGGTATATAGTGCTTTGTTTATACATTAAAAGTGTTAATTAATAAATATGGTGTGAAAGTTTTGTGCTTGTGTAACTCTTGGTGTACGAAATCAGAATATGTTGTTAATATGGGTGGTAAAGTTGGTAATGACAACTGTATTGTATAGGTTGATAGTGGTGATAGTTACTACATCTGAGAAAAATATCCTACATTTACTTTATATAGGGAGACGATTTGTGATTAGTGGAGCTGCTGATGTAACATATGTTAGGGGTTGCCTATAAGTGCATGAGACTTGGTTTTGTGCATTGCCTTTGTTCACTATCATAATAATTTTTCCCATTTCAATCACACCCAAATATGCATTAAACTCATGTCAGTGACCTTTCATTTGAAAAGCTTAAGCTATATCAAAGAAGGTCATTTTTAACTTGGATGTTTCGAATGAATTTGAACTCGAGTTGAAACACATATATGTTATGGAAGCATAATTTGCGTATAATTTTGAACCTTCTCTGTCAATGAAAGAGGAACAAGGCTCGTTGTTGTTGTATTTTTAGTTGAAGAATTTAATCCAGCTTTGTATGCTATGAAATTGATTTTGCTCATATTTCTTGTTTGTCCAAATTTAATGGGCAACTGACAGTGGCAACTCTTTTGTTTGTCCAAATAATATGTTCACATAATTAATATAAAATTATAATAACAAAGGTACGTAGGTTATAAATTGAATTCTGCTATATAACAAGTGCATAAGATTGTAGTAAATGGACGTTCACTAATAAGTCTATGTGCTTACATTGATAAGTGAGGCAACTAGCAAGGAGGCAACCCTTTTGTTTGTCCAAATAATATGTCCACATAACTAATGTAAAATTATAATAACAAATTTAGTTTATAAATATGTCACACTAATTAATATTAATTAATTATAACTTGTTCCAAACCCAATAGTAGTTTGATCATGTAAACATATCTAAATATGTACTAACAAGTGTTGGGGTTACACTAATAAGTAAATGTGTGTCCATTGAAAAGTTCTTGTTCAACCATTAACAATTGTATTTACTATAGAATACAAATTTATATCTAACTTTCATTTATATCTTCAAATACTTCTATAATTTACTTTATCATCTAGAAGATCCACAAATGTAGTCGTATCAAATGTCAGTGTGAACTTCATAACAACTATGTTACTCTCTTTTCTCACAATCGTTAATATCATTGTTTTAAACTCTTCATAACTTGTTTTTTTCTTAAAGGTTTTTAATCTTACTGTACCTCCGACATATATTATATTAGCATGCAGCTCCACTATTACAAATCATCCCACTACATGAAATAAATGTAGGAGATTTTTCATGGCGTACTAGCCATCACCAATGTCAATATGTACAATACAATTGTCATTACCAACTTACCACTCATATTAGCAACTATTGATACCCCTATTAACAATACATTATGACTTCATACACTAGGAGTTACAAGCACAAGACTTTCACACTATATTCATTAATCTTCACTTTTAATGCATAAAAAGATCACAATATACTAAAAAACATGGCATAAAAAGAGCTTAAAATATTGCTTGAATGATACACAGTTTTTGTAAATCAGAGCCCTCATTTTTAAAATTGGAATGAATAATAATAGCATAATATCAATCCAACAAATTTGTGCAATAATTTGAGCAACTAAGCAAATCCTAGAAAATTGAGGCAAAATTTGTGTAAAAAATACTTGAATTCAAAGTGAAGGAGTATAACAAATAGCCCAGACTTGAAAATTTCTAGCAACATTTGAAAATTTTCTCAATTGCTTGAAACTTCGATCAACCGGTGCTTTGCTTATATCGAGAAACTCTGATATCTGATCTCTTGCCATCGCTGCCTTTTCAAAGTTCTCTTTGATTACTTCCACGATCTCCTTTAAGTCCTTATGCCTTACTACCATTTTCATGTCCATCTCGTCCCCAGTTTGGTAACTAGCTAAGGACCCTGCATTGTCAGATTTGTCCATCTTGCTTGAGATCCTAGTTAACCAATACCTAGGGTTATGGCACAAAGAAGAAGAAGCTATGGGAGAAGAGAGAGAAAACAAATTGGGTTTGGGAACCTATTTAAATGGGAGTATTTTTTTCTTTAGACAATTGAAATATATTGTAAAAATGTCTCAAGGAACTTCACTATAAATTTGAGATTTTAAGGGATTATTTGGGCTTTTTTTTTTTTTTTGTTGGGACGACCTAAGTGTAATTTTTCCTTATTTATATTGATATTACTCCAGTATAATAGTGTCAAAATTAATGATATCATGACTTATTTATTTGTTAAGTTTCAAATTAAATACGTGATTAAAATTAATACATTTCTCTTTTTCATTTGATCAAGGAAAATCAATCTTTTCGAGATTTACAGTGCTTCTAAAGATTTAACTTGTGTTTTTTTTTTCTTTTATGAGAAGGATGAAGCCGCTTATTACATTAACTAATAGTTTGTTGGTAAAAAAAAAAATAAAAACTCCCTCCAGTCTTTAACATAAGACATATTTGGAGAGTTGATCTTGATTCTAAATATAAGACATAGTTTTTATACTTGACAATATTTTATTAATTTGCCCTAATTGATGCTCCTTCAACAATAACCAAGCAAAATTAAGAATATAACTAGTGTATTTTAAAAATACATGTTATATTAATTAACTAAATTAACTTTCTTAATCTAATCAAATTAGATAATTATATCTTATATTAAAAACTGGAAGAATTTCTAAAAGAAAAGAATTTGCTCTGATGAAAATTAATGACTATAAAAAAGTGAATATATATATATATATATATATTTGAAGCTGAAAAAAAAAATGGCCTCAAAATATGAAGGACAACAAAGGTAGATCAAGAACTCTCAAGTCTTAATTACTTAGTTAAAAAAAGTATTACAATTTATGTCAATATTAATAAATACATTCGGTTTATTCAAAATAGTTTTTTGGCCTCAAAATGACGTCGTTTTGAAGGATTAACAAAGGTATTTTTGTATTTTTGTTTCAAGTATTTATTATATAAATTTTCTCAAAAAGTCTTAACTTTACATTATTCATTAAGGCTCAAAGTAGTTTTTACAATTTATGTCAATATCAATAAATCCTTATTTTCATTATTCTTTCAATGCATATAAATTGAAGCTAACTCCAATAAACTGATTTTAGTTTATTTGTAAATAAGTCATATACATAATAAAAGGCTAAAATATATTTTTAGTCTTTTAAATTTATATGAGGTCTATTGTTACTCCCTTAACTTAACAAAAGAATACTTTTGGTTTTATAATTCTAACACCATTAATGTTGCTAATGGAAAAAGTTGACGCAACAAATTTAAATAATAATTGTATAATTAAATGTTGTTAATCTTAAATTTAAAATATGTGTAAATTGAAAAATATCTAAAACTTCAATGAAATGATCAATATATTGTATTAAAAAATATTGTTTTAATAATATAAATATATTAGTTTAATAATCAAAATAACAAAACTTTGATTTTATTTGGAGCTATTTTTCAGTTTATTTTATTTTAATAATCTAAATATATTATATTAAAAAGTTAAAACTAAAATATGCTTTGTCACCTGCACAATCATCAATTGAGTTTGTTATATTGCATCAATATTTTTTATTAGGCATATTACTGTGTTAAAAATATAAGCTCAAAAGTATACTTTATAAAATCAAATGACTAAAAATATACCTCATATAAAATTTAAAAAACTAAAAATTACTTTAGCCCATAATAAAATAAGAACAGCGGTAGAGATCTATCGAGAGAGAATGACATATAGAGAATTAGATACAGGACTCAGGAGCAGGCACCCAATTAGGATCATAGTTGTCTCCATAAATAAGTAACATTTCTATATTTAATTAATTACCAGTAGTGTTTCAAATTACAAAAAGGTATAACTTCAGTTCGATCAATTATTATTTAACAAATAATCTTCTTGGTATTATAAATATGAATAAAAAAAACCAGACACACTTCAACTTATTAATTACATAAGGAGATGAGGAAAAAGGGGGGAAATAAACAAGACAAAGTAGAGATCAAATGAACGATCATTATTTATTATTATGAAAACCAAGACGATTTGGGAATGTGATCTGCATGTGATAAGAGTATGGTCCAACTTCAAGTCCATGTAAAATGATTGTCTCTGCACCGGATCTTACCATCATTAACTTTTTTACTATTTTTTGCTTCACACAGCTTCCTTCACATACTTACAAACCCATTAAATATATAATATTCATTTTATCTCTATATTATATATTTGGGCCCATCACTTATAAGCTAATTCCATTAAAGACGTACAGTTTGATTTCCCAACCAATAACAAGACGTACTAAGAAAGAATTATTGGAGGTTTCTCTTGATGCAGTTAGGTTAGAAAAAGTAGAGACATTAATGTGGTAAATATTTGCTTAATCCATCAACTTTGCGTAAGATTACCAATCTCAGAAGCTTGCCCAGGTTAATCATGTTTGATCAACTAATATAACATTTGCTAAAACAAATCCAACATGTTTATTAATTATTCAAAGTTTCAAACTCGTCGATCAGCTCATCAGTGTTTGACCCCACTTCATATGTTTGACACGTAAGACATGCCTGCTTCTTCATATAATCAATGCTCAGATTTTTTTTTCCCACTGCAACATTAACAAGTTGTTAAGATTAAGACAGAAACAAGTGGCTTTACGCATTTTGAGTACTTCTGTATATCATATTTTCTCACCAGAGAAACTCAGAAACGTATAGCAGAACGAAACCCAATGATCCACCGTGATGCCCATGCCTGTATTCTTCTGCCAACCCCAACTTTTTCTGCACTTTCAAAGAATTCAGAAATGCAATTTTCCAACAAAACACACACACACATGAGTAGGAGCTGCAATGTACTGCTACGACCACCTTCAGAGCCGGGTAACAAATTTGCAAAAATTAAAAGGAAATTTTTTAAATTAGTTATTTATAGAATTAAGGTGGAAAAATAGTCATTATTAACCTGTACCAAAAATGTAGAAGTAAATATAAACTTTTTTGAGTGCAAAAGCACTATAAACATTATAAAAAAAGGGCAAAAGTGACACTATTCATTTAAGTTTACCATAAACGGCCAATGTATATAACTTTGATGGTATTGTCACTCTTGTCTTCTTTTATAATGTTTATAGTTACTTTTGTACATAAAAAAAGTTTAGGGTTACTTTTGTATTTTTGGTAAGTTAATGTTTATTCTAATTTTTCACCTTAACCTTTTTTTATGATAAATGTAATAGATTTATCTAAACCACCTTTTTTAAAGATCATGCACGTTGAAACTATTCCTTAGTAGCACGAGAATCTCTTTAACATGTTCAATCAACAGTGATGTTTTAGAGCGGAAAAAATACAAATTTCAAAGACAAGTGGATTGTGGTCTAATATTTAAGATCAAATTTAACCTATGACTAGCTCATTTGAAAGTAGTATCTAACATACACTATCTGTCTTGCTCATAATGGACCCAGTGCAGTTTAATTTATAGTTTTTTAGTCTGCTTGGTGAAAAGAGCTCTTGTTCGTTCATTTTGATCTGACAGTTGCAACTTTGACACGTTCTCTGTTGTATCAAATGAAATGACATCGTTTTAAAATTTTGCAGTATATAAGGCGTGTCTCAATAATATTGGTCAAATTTGAAATATATCACGGATTGTATAGAGTTCTCTGAATCAGTCGTCCCCAGGTACGTACGTAAGATATATCACTACTTCTATGACTCATGCGTCAACATCATGTTTCATCTCTCTTATGATCTCACTGGATACGCATGTTTCACACTATTCCAACCTCTTACCACGCACACTAGTGTCACCATTTGCTTACACTTTTTTCAATATAAGTTCACACACGAAACCTCTCCGCTTAATAATCCTATAATGTCTATATAGAAGAAACTACATATGAAAACATGGACGTTTCATGGTCTGGTACCTTTTTTCTTACACTATACTTCACATTCACTAACAGTTGGCTTGTTTGAAAGGCCACTTCTATATACAGATGACTTGCAGAGAGACAGATAGTAACGCATATTAATGAATGATAATGGTTAAAAACTTAAAATTCACTTAAAAAAGATACTGTTTCTTCACTCCTATATGTAGCTTTCACCAATCAGCTGTACACGTATCAGTTAGAACGAATCGATAGTAACATAATCTTTTTCAGGTAATTCAAGTCTTTGGATGGGTTTCAAATGAAGAAAGAAAACTTTATAAATGTTACTCCATCTAATCCCAAATATAAATATAAGGCATCTTCTAAAAGAAATTCTTGGTCGATAATATAAGTCACCTGGTGAGTCATTAATAAACTTTTTTTTCTAAACATTACCCATAATACAATTAATTAGAAGAAGTCTAATATAGTGTTTCTCTGGACTCTTAAATATCGGCAAAATTAGAAAAATGTTTCATTTTCAAACATAGCTAATGAGTTAAATACATCTATTTGATTTTGGTGAAATAGTTAGGGGGTGAAGACTAAATTTCATCCATAAGACTAAATTAAACTCAAGATTCTTCTTAAGGGGTCGGCATTGAAACCCTTCTACTCAATCCAACTGATACTGGTTCAATATGTGAATATTTAATCTCAAGTGTTCATCATCAAAAGATGTTTTTATTCTATTTATTAAAAATTTATTTTGTATCAATTTTGTTGTGTTTGCAAAACTTAGGGGTTTGGTCCCACGCCTCTTGTCGTGTTGATAGCGATGAATAATTGTTTTAGGAAGTTTGCGTGATTGACGTTGAAATGTTAATTTCTCTATTGGTTTTCTTGCTTTGAGAGAGATATCTTCGAATCTTACTAACTACGAGAGAGAGTGTGTGAGAGCTTTTGGGGTGCTTTAAAAGCATAATGATAATAATCATAATGGATTTAGCATAATTAATCAGGAAAAAAGAAGAAAGATCTCCTTAATTGAATGCCAAAGTCTTCCTCACAACTCCAAAGTGACCCACCTTGTCCCCTCTTAATTACTCATATGTGTGTTTTTTTTTTTTTTTTTTTTTTCCGGTTAATAGTATCTTTGGTCCCTCAAGATTGTCCTCATTTTGGTTTTAGTCGCTCGAGTTTCAAATCATAGGTTTTTTGTCTCTATAGAAGCAAAATGGTGTAGGTTTTTATTGAGTTATATGGACCAATATTATAAAAGAAATGAAACTTAGGGGACCAATATAAAATGAATGTAACTTGAGAGACAAAAGATTATATTAACACTTTTTAATAATGTCAATCGGTTTCCAGCGCTTTTATGAATCCTATTAATTACTAGATCTGCAAGCAACTGTCTACATTAGTTTCGGGGTTTATGACTACTACTCCTAGCATATGTGTCTCCTCAAATACTAGAACTTAAGATTTAGAGAGATCTAGTTGAGTCTTACACTCCTAAAATAATTTTGTGTTAGTCTTATATGTGTGTTCTTATTCAAATTTCAAAGCTACCTCTCGCAGTTAGTCAAATTTTCTCTTGTAAGAGATAAAGATCAAAAGTGTCTTTGTAAATTCCCATGAAATGGATCACCTAATTTCAAGTGAAAATTTGCATCTTCTTAACCGTAAGATTTGATGATTAATTAATCATCATTAACACAATCCTTCAAGTGGCCAATCTACTCAATTAAATTGATTAATTACCTGTAGGTTTCTCGTTGTTGTAATTTTGGGATGTGCCATGGTTAAACGAGAAAGGTAAGATACTCAATCATATCATGGCATCTTTTAATATAACAATTGCAGTTATGGACATCGGATCTTAAAAGAATATGTTAAAGGGTCTTTAATTAAATCAAAATTAATTATCATTAATTTTTACTAAACTTATTACTATATGTTTTAGGAAAATCTTAGCTATAATTCGAGGTTCTTCAGTAGTGATTTTCCCGGCCATAAACTAATTGTAACTCTTGAAAATTTTTGCGTTAAACCTTGAAGTAAATTTGATACTTATAATCAATTAAGATTTTCTTAGTACTTTTAATCAATATTTGCATTGGGGTTTGTTTGATGTAATTTTCCTTTTTCAGTTATCTTTTCCAGCTAGTGGTGTGTTCCATTTCACGTCATGGAAGATGCAAATGGGTTATGAAGGTCTTTTCATAGAGAATTAATTAATCTTCTTTAGGTGTGGGCCCCAATGATTAAAATTTACATAACATGGGGGTTACTGGTGGAAATTAACAAACATATAATAATGAAGGTTAATTTGGGACTCACATTAGGATCTCCATTAATCAGAATCACAAAAGTGTTTAAACCTAACAATCCCTTTATGCTTTATTATGTGGATCCAATGATTTTCTCTATTTCAATGAAGAGAGAGCTATGTAACTAGGGTTAGGAAAACTATGGCGACTAGCTAGATATTTCACTTTCATCCCACTATATATTATATAATAGCATTATAGTAATATCAGATGATATGACTGGCTATAAAGTCTATATCTCCTCACAATTATCCTTTTAAAAAAAAAAAAAATTGAGAAGATCACTGTGAAGTCCTAAAGAAAGAATAGAGAATGTACTCTCGTCCTTAATAATATATATTTACCTAATTTAATTAGATTAAGTAAGTTACTTGAGTTAATTAACATAATATGTATTTTCTAAAACACTCTAGTTATCTTTCTTAATTTTATTATTCCCCCTCCTTTTTTATTATAATTGAAGGAGCATTAATAGTGGTAAATTAAGAAAATATTGACAAATATGAAAACTATATATATCTTATATTTATGATTGAAATCAATTCTTCAAATATGTCTTATATTAAAAACTAGATGTGTAATAACCAAAAACTCCTACAATAATGAAACAGCATATGGTAAGAAATGACAGCAGCATGTTAATTTATCCTGGAACTTTTTTATAATTATATCCCTTCCTCGAGACTCATAGTGACTTTTCATTTAATTTTACCCTAAATTAAACATAATCTCCACTGAACTTTGGACTACGTACAGAGAACCTCCATCCGCATAGGTTTTGAAGTTCATGAAGATTTATTACTAAGTTCTTAAGATTGAAGGGTTATTTGTATATGGTTCAAAATTCAGGAGAGTTTTGTGTAATTTTTCTCTGCACATTCTGAACATTTATTTTTGTAAACCCAGACAATATAATTCCAATGTTCAAAAGTCAGTTTCAACAGAACATGAAAGAGAATTGACAATATGTTCAGTACTGGAAATAGACGATCTCTCCTATAACGTTATTGTGTAGTCTTATTCATGAATGTTGTTGGTGCTACATCTGGCTGGAGAGAGTTAATTGTTGGGACCAGTAGTGGTGGCCAAGAAAAATACTTGTACCATTTTTTCTTTTGGCTTCATCTTCTGTGCTATTTTGGCTTCTCATAATGCTTAATATTTTAGACAATAAGAACTGTTTACTTGTCAGATCAAGCCTCAACAATTAGATCAAGTTATTCATCGCTTTCTTCACATCACATAAGATTCCTCGATCAATTGGATTATTCTTATCTCTACTTGTAACTGTTGTTTGGTAACGATCTTTTCACTAGCTAGGCATGGGATAAAACTTTTAGGAAAATTCACATATTCATATCTTAATTAATTCAGATAATTGAAGAATAGTAAAAAATTGTCATTATTTTCAAAGGCTAAAATTTTCAATTACTTTTTATGAAAAATTTAAAGAAATTTACATGATATTATATTATTGCAACTTTTCTAAAATCTTGTAATAATTTTCTTCTAATTAAGTAATAAATCTCATTCAATTTTAACACAAATTCCCAAAACAAATATAGATCCTCTCGTGTGTGTCTCTTTTCCCGGCATTTGCTCTTACTAGTTTTAAGCTATTAAACTTTTATTTGACTTTTTTAATGGAACCGTGAAAACTATTATATTGACATGTATATGATTTATTGTAGTATAAGTTAATAATAAATATTTTAAAAAGACATAATAATAGCTAATCCTACCCTACATATATGCTCGCCATATTAGAGAAAGAGGTGCTTGAATTGGTTCCTAATTGTTTCTAGCTCTAACAAAAATGATTCATTTATAGATTATATGTTCTGTTCAAAAGCTCAACTTTATGACTTCTGTTCTGCGGTTAGGTTTGTGGATGAGAATGAAATTCAAAGTCATGTCGGCATTCCAATTCACCCCCATAAAACATATATGGGTCCCTCTCCCTCCCTCTCTAACTAATCCCTTTTATCCCAATTTAAGCCCCAAATGACTTTTTCAAAAAGATTAATGAAGCTAAATAAATTACATAATCATATCATATGTTATATATCATTAGTTAATCCCCTCTGGTCCTTAATATAATATATATTTACCTAATTTGATTAAATTAAGGAAGTTGATAAAGTTAGTTAATTAATATGACATATATTTTCTCAAACATCATGTTATTTTCTTTAATTCCCTCATTCTTTCTCCTCTTTGATTATAATTGAAAGAGTATCAATAGAGGTAAATTAGAAAAAGAATGGAAATTATGAAAACTATGTCTTATATTTAGGACTAATATCAACTCCTTAAATATGTTTTATATTAAGAATTAGCGGAGTTTATCAATTTATAAGTTAAACAAACTAATTTAGAGAAAAATGATAAATACAAATATTTTAAAGTAACTTATTTAGTTTTCCTAATTTTCTGAAAAAAAAAAAAATTAACTGAGTCTTATATTAAAAATTAAATGAAATATATGTATAGACACACGTACACACAACCTTAGAGTTGAGGGACTTTAACGAAAAAGGTGTAGAAAAAGAAGAAGAAGAGAGAGGGAGAGAGATTATTAGGGTTAGGACTTTGAGAGTGTGAAAATGTTGAGACATGAACTTGGGTTTTCCCCCACTGATGTAGGGAAACACATGGGAAGGTACATTTGATTGGATTGTATTCAGTTTGAAGAAACATGAAGGTACGTAGGTCCCATAATAGTTGTATATATATTACCGGGACCAAATGTGTAAGAGGTTTTCTGGCACTTTGCCCCCACATGAGCACTTACTCTTTTGCTTGATTTTAAGTGGGGAGGTGATAATGAAGCAAATTGTCCTCTCATGCTTTCCATGTCTCCCGCTGATTTTTTATTATTATTATTTTCATATGCATCCTGTATATCTTGTATCTATCCCTTTTAACTCAGAGATTTATCAGGGTCCAGATTAATCCAGATCAAACCGAGTTGAACCATAAAGATGAAAAGCTCTACCACCAAACACTGCTACGTTCCTAAAGTTGAACGTGAGACCTTTGGTTAAGCTAGTACAACTCCAACCAGTTGAACTAGGCGTTTTGTGGTCTCCTGCTAATATTAATAAGGTATAAGGGTCTTAAATGCCATGTAAGTTTTTGCTCAGGAGCACTGGTAAGACGGAAGTTTTTTTTGGACAAAAAATGCCACGGAAGTTTACAAAACGTGACAATTTTGCCCCTCCGTTAATTTTGACCGTTAAGTTTAACTGAGTGCACATGTGGCATGCCACCTCATCACACGTGGCATGCCACCTCATCAATCAAATAGTTAAGTATCATTTTTGCCCCAGAATTTTTCACTTAGGAGCAATTTTGCCTCAGAAGTTTACAAAACGTAGCAATTTTGCCCTTCTATCCCCCAATATTAAATTTGACTATTAAATCAGTTAAAGACCACACATGTCATGCCTTGAAAAGGTCGAATTTGGAGTCAAAGAAGGAGATCCTTCAGATGTTGAGCTCAAGGCAGCCAGAATTTGTGAAGCCAGACTGATCAAAGGGACTGAAAGGTCTGTCGCAAAACCCAAAGGAAGCATCACTTATGATCTAAGCAAATGATCGGTCTATACAAACGTAAATATTATCACTATTGATTTGTTTTACTGAACTAATTTTTGGAACAATTCATTTCTCGTTTTGTGTTTCATTTGCTTAGATCATAAGTGATGCTTTCTGGGGTTTACGACAGGCCTTTCAGTCCCTTCGACAAGTTCGGCTTCACAAATTCTGGTTGTCTTGAGCTCAACATCTCAAGGATCTCTTTCTCTGACTCTAAGTTTGACCTTTTCAAGGCACAACATATATGATCTATGACTGATTTAATAGTCAAATTTAATATTGGTGGACAGAAGGGCAAAATTGCTACATTTTGTAAACTTCCGGGGCAAAATTGCTCCTTAGTGAAAACTTCCAAAGCAAAATTTATCCTCAATGAAAACTTCCGGGGCAAAAATAATACTTTTAATTGATGAGGTGGTATACCACGTGTGATGAGGTGGCATGTCACGTGTGCACTCAGTTAAACTTAACGGAGGGACAAAATTGCTACGTTTTGTAAACTTTCGTGGCATTTTTGGTCCAAAAAAAAATTCCGTCTTACCAGTGCTCCTGAGTGAAAACTTCCATGCCATTTAAGACCCTTATCCCTATTAACAACTGTCTTCTTGACATTAAAATAGGTTAGCTTGTGAGAAATGTTTTATATATCTAAATATAGCACGGGTGATGAAATCTATTTTTAGCTAGAGCAACTCTTCTTCGATCAGCTATGTGCAACCTATTTTTAATTTTGTGCAAAATAAAAACATTTTTATAGCGCTGAGGATATATTATTACCCCAACAAATATCGAAGTTGGCTCCCATCCTCTTCTTCATCTCAACCGTTAGATTGAAAGATTAACGATTCAGATTTAATCTTTTATAAAAATATTAATAAAAAATTAAATTATTAAAAAATATTAATAAAATATTTAAAATAACATTTTTATAAAAGATTAAATCGAACGGTTGAGATTTCGATCTAATGGTTAAGATAAAGAAGATGATGGGAAGAGGACGGGAAGAGAGAGAAGAGGATGGAAGCCAAGTCCAACAAATGTCTAGTCGATCTAGCAAGATGAGGTGCTAAGTCCCTAAGCACCTCATCTTGCAGTGCCTAAATCCTAGGTTTGTGAATGGAGATGTTGGCTTGGGTACCCCCCCCCTTTATGGGCCTTTGCAGTGCCTGAATCCAGATTAGCTAGGGCTCATGGAGTTCCCTGTGATAAGAAGTTGACTTGGGATATCGAGTGGATATGCAGCCAAAAAAAGAAGAAGAAGAAGACGAAAAAATGCTCACTCAGATCCCAAGAACCAAAAAAAATATAAAAAGAAAAAAAGTTATAGTGTAGATTTCTCTATCAAAAAAATCCGAGTGAAGAATCATCTATCCAAAAAGTTCCTGGAGACCTCAATGACATATATGGGCTTGTCAATGACTACTATATGACTTGTCAATGTAATCACATACATTTGTCCATTGAAGCTAAATAGTTAACATAGATGGGTATGTCAATGACCACGATATGACTTGTCAATATAGTGACATACACTTGTTAACGAGAACTAATTTAGTTAATATATATGAGCTTGTCAATAACTATTTTATAACTTGTCAATATAGTCACATGCACTTGTCAACAAGAGCTACATTAGTTAATATATATGAACTTGTCAATAATCACTCTATAACTTATTAATATAGTCACATACATTTGTCAATAAGGTAAGTTCACATTTAGAATCTATTTCACCGAGGTTCCTAGCTAAGAACTTTCTTAAGAGAGGAATCTACACTATTTTTTTTTTTAATAACTTTTCTTGTCTATGGAACCCTAGTGAGATTTTACCCAAAAAAGATATATTATTCTACATAGCTGGAGAAGAGTTGCAACTTGCATGTACTAAAGTAACTAATTCCCTAGATACCTTTTGACAATAAAATTTGTAATAGGAGATTTTTCAGCGATTTTTTCATAAATCTTTCAGAACTTTAAAATTTATGTAAATAATAATCCCCTTGTGAATTGTGATTATCGTGTGACATATTAATAATAATATTTACCCTTTAAATTTTAGATTATCATATAGATAATTTTTTAAACTTCATAGTATTTGCAGATAAATTCTCTGACATATTGATTACATTACTAAAATAACGGACTTAATTCAACAACAGGGGGAGTTCATATATATATTTATGCATGCCTTGAATCTAAGTTCATCACATTAGTTTATTTATTTGTCGTCTTCAACTTTTTTAGAACTTGGTGTAATATGGTTCCCACCTTCAATTTAGGAAAATGACTTTAGGGTGTCAACCATCTTTCCTAATTAATTAGTTAGCTATATTGTTGATTAAAGTGAGATGCCTATATTATCACATAAGATCGCCCAAATCGCGATTATGGCCCACCATTAGTGCTTAAGAAGCAACATTAAGCCAATGGGACTATAAAGGATCACAAATCACAAAATTCAAGTGTATTTAATTTAATTAATTAGATATCATTAAGAGACACCACACCTATCACATTAGAACTCACCCATTATTAACTTTCCAATAATCTTTTGTTCCTTTTTCCAACCATTACTTTGGACTTTGGAAGCATCCAAAAAGCGTGCACAGACAGCTCCAAATTGATGTGATTTAAATTAGTGTTTTCGATTCTTAAAATCATTTTTAATTGCTTATCTCCAAATCGCTTTTAATTCAAAAGCAATTAAACGTACACTCCCCAAACGATGTGGGTGTGTGACTCAATTAAGCTCTTTACGTGTTCCAAGTGACACTACCTCTACTACTTTTAAAAATTGCAATCACACCCATATTTATTTAAATAATTAAACCAATTGGTGGATGTGATCAGATGAACCTATATCTATATATATATATATAGCTTTAAGTCATGTGAAGTGACTCTCTCTCTATAAAATTAATTAAATAATTAAACTATAATTAATATATGAAATCTGACGAGGAGCTGACTCTAGATTGTAGTACACAATGTCTACATTTTTATGAGAAAGAAAGGGAATGATTCTAAAGCCCCTTGTGACTCTTTACAAATGTGAATTTAGTTTTGGTTGCAAAATATTATATATTTAAGTGACTTTGTCAATATAATAATAATATTATTATTATTATACAAAAGCATGAAGTTTAATTTCCTAATAAAGTGAGAGTGAGAGACATTTAGACGGCTATATATGCAAATAATTCACTGAATTCTCATATTGCATTACCAATTCAAATTCAATCTATATAAACTTAATTGTGCATTAATCCTTGGTTTGTTCACCATGGAGGTATATCTATGGGAACAAATAGAGCTTCTCTTAATAGCACTTATTTAAAGAAGTTCTAATAAAGAGTTATATATATATATATAACATGTAAAAGAAGAGTTCATCTCATCTCCAACAATATTTGAATTTCCCCAAAAGTTCAATCTAATCCATATCGAAGCCCTCATTGTCATTTTATGTATTGCTACAAAGCTCAAAGTTCAATTCACTGTTTCACTTGAAGATTACTTGGATGATTGATTAATCACTTGACGATCACACATAAAATACACTTCTATTAATATAATACATATTTACCTAATTTGATTAGGTTAAACAAGTTAGTTAAATTAGTTAATAATTATTTTTTAAAACACACAAACCATTTTCCTTAATTCTGTCATTTCCTCTCCTTCTTAATTATTGTTGAAGAATAATCAATAAAGGGCAAATTAAGAAAATGTGATAAATATGAAAAATATGTCTTATATTTAGGATTAAGATCAACTCAACAAGTAGGTCTAAAGAAATAAGGAAGTAATTAATACAGGGACATCTCAAGTTAATTAAGAAATAAGCCCATGTCTCCAAATAAAATTTAGTGATTATTATTGACCAATAAACCTTATTTTTAATCCCTTACTAAATAGGCCGCTTTTTTCAATATGGTCTTTAACGACTGATTTTATAATTTAAACAACCTTTTTGGTTCACAAGATTATTTTCTAAGATTTTACTTTTGCATTAATCTTTCTTGATGAACTCATTTTGTCTTCGTTTAGAAGCTGTTTGAAGGAGTGTGTTATATGGGTCGTTCACTTGTTTTGTTTTCCTTTGAAGGACTAGTTTGAGAGTAATTATTTGAGTTAGCAGGGGCCAAAATAAAATTTTATTCATCGTTTTATTTTAATCAACAAATCTATATATGGAGGAGATAGTTTATAGGGAAACTGCTCACCACTATAAGCTGTCGCATAAAAACAATTGTGAGACAGATTTCGATCACACCACGACCGAAACGAGGAATCTAGTCTTGCATGTAGCTACAAAGGATCTTAGACATTTCCTAAACTTTGTGATGTGTGCTTGTTCTTAACAAAACAAAACTTGGGATCAACAGTTAATTGTCCTTATTAGGTTATGGCATAATTGTCTCTTGGGAAATGTAAAGCACATGTATAATAATGACCTAATTAACTCACCAAACTATATGAATTCTAATGGCTTAATTTGCAACAAATGAGTGTTAAAGCAAGTTTAATGTACGTGTGTCACTCAAATAAGTTATATACTCCCTCTGGTCCTTATTATAAGGCACCAACTAACAATTTTAATAAACCAATAAAAACAGTTAAAGTCAATAAAGTTATTATACAATTTAAATAACTTTCAATATTACCCCTACTAATTGTACTAAACTCTAATATTATATTAATTATTACTCTCACCCACTACCTTTATTAATTATGGGCACAAGTGAAAAATAATAATTAATGCGCTTTGGAATCAAGTAAGTAGCTTATAAAAAGGATCAAATACAATTGTTAGTTGGTGCCTTATAGTAAGGACCAAAGGGAGTATATCCAACCCACTCCACCCTTTATTATATTCTATTTTTTAATTCATTAATTTATGTGTGTGCATCAAATTTCTATCATCTAGAACTCGTTAAAAATATTAATTAATTCTTACCTTGCGCTGTGTATGTTCAGAATTTTTAAAGGACTGCTCTCATATAGTATACAAGTAATATGCATATTTAACATAATAAAGCTGCTTTTAACATGTATAGAATTTTGTTGACCTTACTTCTTAAAACATTTCTCGTTTGTAAAAATATTTTTTAATACTATTTCCAAATGTTTGATTATTGATATGAATCTTGCACATCTGCAAAAGCATGCACACCAAATTAATATATCCATATCTTTTTCTTAAGCAATTTAAAATAGTATTCCATTTCATTACTGAATTTTTTATATAAGGTAAAGATTTGTTTGGATTTTCGTCGTTTACCCATCAATTAAGACTAAATCTTTTGCTGAATGATCTTAATTAAAGGTTCGATCCTTATATGGTCATATTTCCAACCTCAAGATATAAACCAAAATAATCAAAAAGGGAAGGCATGCTTATTCGGTAACTTAAATATATATAGTAGTCCAAAATGTTAGGTAACTATTAAGTTCAAACCAATACATAGAAAAAGTAAGCTATAAGGATCATGACACTCTAAGTTTGCTTAGGTTAGGAACATTGAAGTGCGGTCATCAGCAAAACTTTAGGGTAAGTAACAATAGAGTACATTTAATTAAAGAAAGCTTGATCTGTTGAATTAGGCTTTGAATTTGATTGTTCTCTAAATACCTATCTAAGGTTTTTGTTTCCTTGTGTTTGTGTGTATGAGAGAGAGAGAGAGAGATGAAACAGTCTAATGAAGATAAATACTTGAACAAGATAGAATCAAGGGAAAATTGCATTTAGGTCCTGCGAAAGAGAAAGTATGACAAAATGACACCTTGAAACCTCAAAATTAGGTCCTCAGCCAGAGAAAGTATAACAAAATAATCCATTGAAACCTCAAAATTACATTTTAAGTCCTATGGGACTTTTCTACAATAAATTCTAATTGTCAAATGCTCATGCCTTGTCAATAGACGCCTATGGACTACTTAGTGTAGCACCCATAGACTTGTCAGTAGAATTGAAATTTATTGTGAAAAAGTCCCACAGGACTTAAATACCATTTTGAGATTTCAAGAAACCATATTGTCACATTTTCTCTTACCCGAGACCTAAATACAATTTTCCCTAGAACCAATTATCTCATCAACAAGATGTTGGTTAAAGTAGTAAGTAGCCTTACTCCCAAAAAATGAGAACACAAGTTTAAATCTTGGGAAGCACACTTGTTGGAAGAGGCAATTGAAAACCCTTTACGCCTAAGTCTTAAAAAGGAAAACCCTTGGTCAAATTTTTTGCTCAACAAAACCATTTGTCAAATAAAAGACAGTTATCTCTACACATTGTTTTTGTAAGAAAATTATCTCCACACTTTATTTGTTATCACATGTTTCTTTCCTTACAATCATTTAATATATATATATATATATATATACAAATTCAACCAAACCAAATTGAGAAATTATTCACTTGTAAATGGAGGCGTCCTGATTTCAAGGCCTCAATCCATATTAGTTGTTTCCTCATAAGAATCCAGGAAAAAAAAGTCCGATACTAGATGGTCTAAAGAGTTACTCCCTCCGGTCCTAATTATAAGACAACATTTAAGAGTTGGTTTTGGTCCTAATTATAGGACAACATTCTAATTTTTGTCAATTTCTTCCTAAAGTACCCCTATTTTATTCTCTCAAGTGTGTTTGGTTTTTGGTGAGTATATGTATGTGAATGCATAGGCTCTTCCCTTAAACTTTTAAATATGTGTGTGTGTGTATCTATGTATGCATCTACACACAAATATATGTGTGTGTATTTTATTGAACTATGCATTTTTTTTTCCCTCCTGTATTGCTTGGTGTCTGGGATGAGTTTTGATGTTCATGGCTTTAGCATGGTTTGCTTTAAATTTTGTATTTTACATTGACAATATATGTGTGTGTACATATATGTATATGTGTGTGTCTATATATCCAAGATGATTTTTATGGAATCGCAAAATAATCTCGGCTCCATACAAAGGGATGGCGCTATTAATTCCCTCCGAGATTTCCTTTGTGTGTACATGCTCGGGATATAACGCGAGATGATAAGGTTCGAGATCTGAGTATGTATATATAGAAACTCTATCCGGCTCGTGCTTGTCGCTGGTGGTCGCGCTCTGCCTATGCTTCGATTCCGTCTGCATCACCAGGTTATTGCTTGGTCCGGGGTATTAATTTGATGCCAAGGTGTAGTCAGACCGGGGAATGCAGATGACAATAGCGCTCAACCGTTTCGGAGAAAGATTGATTCAGAGAATGCCGAGATGAAGATTGGGCGCTGTTTAGAGATGCCGAGATGACCCTTCCACTAAGAGCAAACGTTGCCGCATGAGCCTAGATTTTTTCGGGACACCATTTGATCCACCTGGTGTGCCTGACTGCTTTTTTGATTCATCAGATTGGAGTTCAAGAAGACCATTAGCAACAACTCCTCATATTTACTTGCCAACCGTTAGGGTGTGTTGGATGCAGAGCTGGTATTTTAAATTTCAATTAGATAGTGGAAGCATGATTAAATTAAAAAGCTATTCTTACAAGTGGCTGGGTAATTCACTTTTACTTTATTATTTTAAATTTGTTATAACAAACTATAAGACTGCATTTTAGGAAAATGGGTAAAAAGGATCCGTGTGAATTTTTTTTTTTTTTTTTTGAAGACGAACCCCGACTACGCCAAATCTGGTTAAAGCCCGAGATCTGTGTGAATTTTTGAAGACGGACCCCGGCTACGCCAAATCTGGTTAAAGCCCGGGCTCCGTGTAAAGTTTTGAAGTCGGACCCGGTTAACTAAATCTAGTTAACGTTCGGGATCTGCATAAATTCTTGAATGGACCCCGGCTACGCCGAATCTGGTTAAAGCCCAGGCTCCGTTTGAATTGTTGAAGGTGGACCCCGGCTACGCCAAAATGCAGTTAAAGCCGGGCTCCGTGTGAATTTTTCAAGGCGGACCCGGTTATACCGAATCCTGGTTAAAATCCGCTCCGTGTGAAGTTTTGAAGTCGGACCCGGTTAACTAAATCTAGTTAACGTTTGGGATCTACATAAATTCTTGAATGGACCCCGGTTACACCAAATCTGGTTAAAATCCGGGATCCCGGTAAAGCGGACCTCGGTTACACTTAATATAGTAAAAATCCAGGTTAGTGGAAATACTAATTAAGGGTTACGACACCCATAATGGAATCTTGGGGTTACGACACCCATTTGCTCCGCGTGCGCTCCTTAAAAGGACCTAGGATAAAGAATTCCTCAATGGAAATTCATCGTTTTACTATCGATAGTCAAAGAGATACACCGAGGTCATTACACCCCGGTAATAACCATGAAGCCAAGGTCCTTAAACCCGGAATTACACCGAGGTCTATACACCCGGTCAGAAACAAAACCATCTAGATGTATGACACCGGCCGTTGTACTCCGACGTGCATTGGTCAGAGCTCGGCGAAAATGCCATACGTGGCCTTCGCGAAATTGACGCGTCAACGCTCGCCCGATTTAAGAAAGCGAGTGGTCATTCTGATCCTGATCAGGTCAAAATGTTTGATTAGAGGTAATGGACACCTCGGTTGAACAAGTGACTACCTCGCCCTTATTTCGGTTACCATTAACTTTTAGACTAGTCAAGCCTAACGAGGTAGTGCGGTTAAGTTAACACCCCATGAGGTTAAAACAGACAACCCTACCCATCACTCCCAGAATTATGTCCTTGTCGAGTATAAAAGACCTGTACCTACTACGGTCGATGAATTTCTAACTACGGTTAGAGTTCAAAAATGGTATGACAATTAATTGGTTATATAATCAGAGATTGTCATAACTTACAAACGGCATAGACGCGGGAACATTCAAAGTCAAAAGCGGCATAAACGCGGGAGTATTTAAAGTCAAACCGACTCGGCACGGCACCTCGCTAGGAAAACTCAAAGTCAAGCGGGCATAGACGCCGATTGATTAAAGCGAGAATTTGAAAAACTAGGCAAGCAAAAACCCTCTGGGAAAACTTGCTCGGAGGACGGCACTCGGACGCTAGATGGAATGAAGATTAACCTCGGACATGAGATCCGAGGTTAAATAGTCAAGGCACCGGCTGACCCGAGCCCTTGATATTACCTCGGATCCTTGAGACATTACCCGGATTTTTGAGCAAATGACATCGGTAACCGGGGAGGGCAACTATTATCGCAATTGTTAATGACAACGGTGTACCTGGACGGAAACCCTCCGCACCATTCGGGTCTTTGGATCCGGATCTTGAGAATGACGGCCGGGATTTTTCGGCAATTTTAATGCATTTGGGGGTTCGCAAGGAGAGCTTTTTCCCTCCTGTATTGCTTGGTGTCTGGGATGAGTTTTGATGTTCATGGCTTTAGCATGGTTTGCTTTAAATTTTGTATTTTACATTGACAATATATGTGTGTGTACATATATGTATATGTGTGTGTCTATATATGTATGTATATATAGCAAGACCATTATTTCAATTAGATAGTATGTAGAAAAGAAAATTCTAGGTTGGAAATGTATGTGGCAAAAGCTAGTAATTCACTTTTACTTTATTATTTTAAATTTGTATAAGAGCATTTTAGGAAAATTGGTAAAATTAACTAATTTAACTTTTTTCCTTAATCTCTCTCGAAATCGGTTAAATATGTCCTATAATTAAGATCGGAGGGAGTATAAAAAAGAGCCAAAAGATATTCATGGCATATATGGGTGACTGGGTGAGTATTTAAGAAATCAGGATCGATAGGTTATAGTTCTTTCAATATAAATTGATAGTTCAACAAAAAAATAATAGATATATTATTGGGTTATAAATAATGTGTATTCTAACATAAATATGGATTATTTTTGGACAATAAGTACTCGTAATAAGTGTGAACCAAATTTAATTATAATGGAATGAATGTCAGAAATTTTAAGACATTCTATAATGCAGAAAGATATTTATTTGATCATTTTATTTTTTTTAAAAAAAAATCCTCTTTTTTCTCATATAATTAATGGTTTTGGTGACTCTTAAGCATTTGTTATTAGTCTCTGCGAGCTTATTTTGCATTTGTTTAATTTGACTCTCTATATATACCAAATAAATAATTGAATAGATAAATACGGATAAGGATTTTTATTTAGTTCAATTACATAACCAATTATTGAAAATGTGTAAAACATTACTACCTTAGATCTTTAATATAAGATCTGTTAAATAGAGAAATTGAAATACAAAATGGATTTTATATTAAAGATCAAAATGAGTACAAAATTAGCAGATAATATGACGAAATCCTGGTTTAAATTCAGAAACAACCCTGTCACGATAAATTCTTCATTCATCGCCATTTTGAGATTAAAGAAGAAGAAAAAAAAGTCAATAACTTGCGAGAAATATGCCTTTTAGTGTAAAATATTGATAGTCTTTAAACAAGTACAGAACAAGAAAAATTAAAACTTTATCTCAGGGTATTGTGTTCCATACCAAACGTGAGACTCATGCTAATTCTTAAGTACTCCCTCCAATCTTTAATATAACATGTATTTAAGGAATTATTGATCATGATATTAAATACAAGACACACTTATTTTTCACATTTGTCAATCTTTTTCCTAATTTACCCCTATGATACTTTCTTAAAAAATAATCAAAGAGGACAGAGAATGAGAGAATTAAGATATTTTAAAAAACCATTTATAACTAAAATTGCATGTGCCTTTTGGATTTGAAGTAATTTCATTTCAACTGAATTTATAACATTTAGTATATGTCCTAAAACAGTTTATAACTATTAATTGACCTGCTTTAACTTTTGAACATTTAGTTATAACTTTAAGGGTTATGTAGCAAATTCGTCCTAGAAATATAGCGCAGGGAGCAATGTTACCTGCGAAAGTTTTTTTACGTCTCAATATTATCTCGGAAGTTTCAAAACGTCGCGATGTTACCCTATTTCGTTAAAAAACTAACATTGACTATTAAAAAATTAACGTTAACCGTTAACTTTTTAACGGAAATGGGCAACTTTCTTACGTTTCAAAACTTCAAGGGTAACATTGGGGGGGGGGGGATTCCACGGGCAAATTTGCTACGTTTGAAACTTCAGAGGTAACATTGAGAAGGAGGGACTTCCACGGCAACATTGCTCTCTCGGTGAAAACTTCCGGGACAAATTCACTACTCAACCCAAATTCAATTGAAATGAAATTATTTCATATTCAAGATCCTTCAGCTAATACCTACAAAAATAAAAAGACCTTAACTGGATTGTCATGGAGCAAGGCTGAAGATAATGACTTTGATGCAAAAACACAAAAAAAAAAAAAAAAAAAAAAGTCATTACAATATAAATTACTAGTATATACTTTCATCATGCTCCAAGGAAAAAGGATTATGCGAGAGCCCCACTAGATCAATTGAATATTGGAAACAGCAGGACTCAGATGTTTGCTTCCAGGACTTTCAACAAATACAAAATGTGGAAGAAAAACTTTTTTATACACCCAATGGTATGAGGTTGGATGTAAAAAAAAAAAAAAAAAAAGAACGAAAATTACACTTATCATGCTTTAATGGAAAAACCTGATATCAAACAATGAAAAATTGTACTCAAATTTTGTCCTATTAGAAAATGCTAAATTCGTGCCAAAGAACAAACAAACATCAACCAATTTACAACCATATGGTGTATAACCTAGCCAGGAATATATTCCAAAATATCAGAGAGACACGACCAACGCGCACCTTTCAAAACATTCTCTTACCAGAACTACTAAGATTGAGATTAAACCATTTCTTTCTTCCAGATTTATCCTTCCCATCCGAGCTTCCATCTTCCTTAGGGCTCCCTTGTTTGGAATCTTCACCAGAAAATTTCTTGCTACTACTTCCATTACTCAGATTACTACTACTATTACCACTAGAAATGATTGGCCTGGAAACAGTGAAGCAAGAATGGATGCCATCTCTCTCCTTCAGAAGCTCGTCTACCTGAATTGGAAAATGCACTTGCCAATGTCACAGACATGAAAAGAAGTTGTAACAAGTTTTACCAGGGTTTCCTCCCTTTGGTTCTTAATATAAGACATATTTTGGGAATTAATTTAGTCAATATAAGACATGTTTTTCATATTTGTCAATATTTTCTTAATTCACCCCTATTAACACTCTCAACAATAATCAAGGACGGCAAGGAAAGAGGGAATTAAAGAAGATAATTAGGGTGTCTAAGAAAATACATGTTATATTAACTAACTTCCTTAATCTAATCAGATTAGGTAAATATGTATTTATATTAAAGACCAAATTGAGTATTTGTTAAATTGAATACTACTAATGAAGCACTAAAAGCCAAAGACAAAGTCAAATCTTAGGCCTTTTCTTTTCGGGGCATCCATTCTTTTAATGACTTATAAACAGTATATAACATAAACAAATCCATCTGTGATAACGTTGTACAATAGTGTAGTTTTTTTGTTAGACTAAAAACCGCTTCTAACATGTGAAACAAAAACAAAAAACAAAAAAACAAAACCAAAGTGCGGCTCAATGTATAAGACTCCCACCATATGGGGTCTAAGAGGGATAGATGTACACAACCTAACCCCCACAAGCGGAAAGATTGTTTCTAGGATTTGAATCCATAACTTCCAAGCCACATGGCAATAACCTTACCGTTGTGCCAAGACTCACCCTCTATAAATTAAGCCAAGAGAAAATGGATAGTAAAATGAATGCAAATGCATACATATTCAGAGATGCAATTGCATAGTGAGTAATAACGGGCTCAGGATATGAGAACATACTTCTTGCTTTTCTTTGGTGTATCTTTCAGTCACTTCTTGATAGTGTGCCAATGCCTAAACAAGAGACAACAAAAATAATATATCAAAGTTGAGGAACATAAGACACTTTAGATCATCAATGACTAAAGCTGATAATAACCTTTCTATATTCTACTTCAAATTGGCGTAGCTCATTCCTCTTTAGTAAAATTTTAGCCTCGATGTCCTTAAGTTTTTGGTTGGTATCCTCATAGGACTTTGCACAAACCGCCTCAATGGTATAGGAGGCAGTCTTAAAGAAGTTATCTCCTGAATAATATAAACTTGAATCAGGATGCATGATTTCAAAGACTTGATTGAGCAAAAAGATTATGAAGCAATAGATTATCCAGACCATAAACCGCAAATATATGAGTGCCAGGCTTTAGTTCCGAAACTTCACAAGGTTGAAGACCTTCCAACCTTTTGAAGAAGGCACCTTCAGGATCCTTTGCCATTGCTAACTGCAACAAAGTACCAAAAATAATCACCACTTTCCTGCCCCCATACCACTGAACAAGAAAAGAAATACCAAACAGAAAGAAAAAAAAGAAATCTAGTGAACATAATTTACATACAGCATTCACAGTTGAATCCAATCTGTACACTTGAAAATGTAAGAAATACATTCCTGCAGATGTCACCCTGCCAGTCTTTTCACTGTCTTCCTGAATATAAAGACAATTGCATTCACTAACAGTACATGCCCAATGGTTGGTTGCACAAGTTGTATAGTGGCAATGACAAAATAGGAGCAGATTGCAATATGATATAACAACTTCTGTAATGAATAGAGTAAATTAGGCACATGACTATGATTGATGTAGAGGAGGTGCTAGACTTTAGATAATACATAGTACCACAAAGCAGAGGACGTTATTCTAAGACTTCACTGGTAGTAGATTAGTACTTTAATTATTAACTGTTCAGACGTCTACAGACATGAGAGATTAAGAGCATGAAAGAAAAAGGATACTTCAATTAGTGGATTATTAATTGAATAGGCAGTGGTAACTATTCATCTTCTAATCTGCAAATTCCTGTTTGCATCACAAATCAACCTACCAAATGATTATGTTCTGGTAGATTATGAAGATGAAAATCGAAATACTACTATAAGAGTCAAATTTTTATCTCAACTCCTCGAGTTTAAACATTTTTAAAATAAAAGAAGAAATTACATTAACAAGGAAAGTACAAGTTAGAGGATAAGAACTCCCCAATCAAAGAAAACGTTCTCTGAAATGAAAATAGAACATTAGACACCCTAGAAAAAGAAACGATATGTGTTACCTGCAATGCTAAGCCATAGCCACCATTTACATCATGTTCGAAGTAGAGCAACTGAAAATTCAATATGCAACTGTTACAATCCAATTTTATATTATCCAAAAATTATTATATTATAACGTGTGAGTCATTCATACCTTGAATTTGCTTTGTGCAGTTGACGTGGCTCTTATTACAACACCTGACTCAGCTTGCTGCTCATTTATTGTCACACCAAAGAAATGAGCACCTTGCTTCTCCACCTGCAGCAAATTGTAATTTAAGTAGAACTGCAGGACGGAAAAAAGAAGAATACTGTATTTCTTCATCAACAGGAGAAAAAACAAAAAATGAAGTACCTTTCCACTAACTGAGGTTCCAATTGGAAGGGTCTGACTGTAACTGTGCCATTCAGAGCTTCTTCAAGAACATTAGCTGAAATGGTAGTCTTGATAGGGACACCCAGCTTGCTATACTCAAATAAAATAAGAGATAAGTCAAAGTTAAATGGATTTGAAAATTAGGAAGTACTGAACTAAACACTCACCTGAACAAAGCTGCAAACATTGTGTTGACAGTTCCAAGATTGGACAAGTCAACTTCCATGTCCATGCTGTCTGCTTCAAGCGCCTGACGTGAATTCACATAAAATCTATAGCTTAAAGAATGACAAGTGTGAACAAGAAAAATAAATATGGGGACATTATGAAGTGAGAAGAGCAAAAGCACTCAAGGAATTAGCATAATTCATGTGAACTTTCATTTAGTGATAAAGACAGATTAATAGCCATGCAGACCCAAAAAATGGGCATCAATACTGCTGAATACAATAACAGTAAAAATTCCTTAATGAAGATAAGAGAATGAAAACATGAATTTATGGAACTAAAGATAATGATAGATTAAAACAACGAAAGACAAAATCAACAACAGAACATAAGTAATTAAATACGTTGTCTCTAATGAAACATAGAGCCTAAAGTTCACACAAGCATGTATTGATGTATATACAATTCTGAATTAGTAAAAGCAACAAGCGAAGACATCTTATGTCCATTTTCATGCCTATGCCCTGCTCTCCTGGGCTGGTCTTCCTGAAAGTATATGGCCCTCTGAAGGTCAACTTCTACTTTGCTAAGAAGTAAGATACCAAAAGGATATGCTCTCTAAAGGAAATATCACACACGGTTCAAACATCACAGTTCTTTATTGTTTAGGCATAGGCATGGACAGGGAACAGGAGCGAATGATTCAGTGGGTTGAACCAAATGCATAACTAACATGTTCTAACTCTAATATATTCTCTCAAGGTCCCCAATTTTATGCTTATCAAAAAAATCTCCTCCAAGGCTAGAAAATCCAACATGTTACCAAAGCAAGTAACAGTTTGGAGATACAATACATGTCTACATAATATATATGATGTTCACAGGAGTCAAGTCCAAGCAGAAACTCTTGAAAGCAAATGATGAAACAGACACCATTGTGACGCAGAAGAAGCAATAATTAAATAACTTCAATAGATAATAAGTGGGTTGGAAAACCGTTTATATTTTGAAGAATTATTCATTTTAGGCCAATGGGAGCATTTATGTTTCTATATTGCATCAAACAGTGAAAAATGATCAAAATAAAACACAGAAAAAGGAGGAGACAGAGCCTTGATCCACATGCAAGGGATAAGAAAGAGACCTCAAATCCAGCACTATCATATTGCCTTCTCTTCTCTGGGTCAGACAAGATACTGTATGAAAATGCAACCTCTTTAAAGAGTTCTGAAGCTGCAGGATTGTCAGCATTTTTGTCAGGGTGATACCTGTCAAATTTATGAAGCAAATATATTAAAGAGACCTTACATATTTTCATAATAATAATCATATTTTCTTATACAGTAAGTACTAGAGAAACTTCTTAATACTACGAGATTTGACCAAAATGGGAGCATGAAGGAAATTCTGTTGAGAATATCTTCTTAATAATCAATTTAAAAAGATATTACGTAGAACGTCATACTTGCAGGTGGTTTACCAGAAGTGGTGAATACAGTTATAAAATTATAAGAGAAAATGCAGTTGAGCTCCCAATCGGGAATATAACTGTGGTAATTTGAACTCTACCCAGGATTATAATATCAAAATTGAACATGTCTATGGGGAAGTCAACCAGTGTGCTAAGCTAACTGGCTTGCCTGAGCTGCTCATTCCCTTGAGGATCAATGTTAATGTCCCCTTATGGATCCTCCTTCAGATTGTATGAGGTTAATTGCTTAGGACAACCAGGATAAGTAGTGCTCTCTGTTTTCTTCTTTTTGCTCCTATATAGCATAGCCATATCCTTCTATTCAAAATAATAATAATCAATATGTGCTTCATCTCCAACTCTCACCCTAGTACCTACCTTTTAATATTTAGAAAAAAGAAAAAAGGGAGGGAGGAAGGGAGAATAATGAAACCAAGCATTTTAACTTAAATCCACCTAACAAGAAGTTGATGGACAAGAGGATCTGTAAGTGTAACAACCATCAGTAGCACTGGTACATAATTGCGAAGGGATTATCCCAACTCCCAAGAACTTAGCAAGATGCTACTATCAATTAGAGAACTATTATCATCATAGGATACTAGAGATTTCTTTTTCATTTTTTGACCCCCCAAAAAAAAAAAAAAAAAAAAAAAAAAAAAAAAAAAAAAAAAATAGAATTAAAGGTTAAGAGGATAGCAAGAATCACAAACGACAGGAGGCATGTAAGTTGCTCCATTGATTCAGCTTTGAAGATATAACTGTAATGTGGAAGGTTGACATAAGAAAAGGAAGTTCATCGCACTTAAGCATTATTCAATTTTGTTTATCTCACTAAAAGATTTATGTGAAAATATCATGCAAAATATTCCTAGACCCAAACCCTTCTCTATATAAATTTTCTGCATTTAAAGAAAAACGAGGGAGGGGCAAATGACTATTTCATCGCAGAGAAAAGTTAATCACAAGAATATTGGGGTAACTATAAGCTCGAAGGTCAGAAAACCCCCAACAAAGAAAATTTAGACTTTCACAGCTAGAAGCATGTAACTAGAAGCAAAGACCTGGCACCCTAAAAACCCAAAATTATATCGTAAACGAAGTTATACCTATGAATTATAATTCTTAAAGAGTAAAAGGAATCGCGAACACCATCTTTCAGAACAAAGGAAACCTTATGTAGCGCGCCATCCTATAATTAAACAAATACAACGAAAATCTAGAAGTAAACATACTTGAGGGCGAGCTTTCTGTAAGCGGTTTTTATCTCCTGATCACTTGCTTCTTTTGACACAGACAATACCTCATATGGATCTCGTCGAATTGCTGGGGTAGACGGTCCTTCCATCTTAGAACCCATCCCCTTCTGCACCACTGTCTCTCTCACAGAGCAATTAATACAAATTCCTTTCTTCTTCCAACAGTTATTGAATGATCCTCTTCATCGACCCAACCAACTGCTACACCAAACAATATTTTCCACCGGAGAATTCAAAAACCAATAACAGATCAACACTAACCTAACAACAGGAGAAGACGCACAATTCAAAGAGACATTGGATCGCTAAAAAACTTCCTTGAAATGTCGAAAAGAGCAATACGCATCAGCTGGAAAATTGGGATCTTACCCAATCTATGAGAGGTGTCACTTGCCAAGGAAAGAGAAAGGGTCAGATTGGGTTTTGAATTTCCAAAGCAGAAGCCAGCAGCATCATGCCCGTACGATGACCAGCGAGAAAGGGCGTTTCTGTATTTAATTTTATTTTTAAATAACTAATTAATTATTTTATGTTTGTTTCATTAAAAAAAAATAATGGGGTGGCTCAATAAGGATTGATTATTGATGAGGTGCTCTTCATTTTATGGTTTATTATTAAAATATATATTGCATCAAAATATATAAGTGTGTGTTTATGTACAGAAATTTTTGACCTCATATATATATATATATATATATATATAAGTGTGTGTGTTTATATAGAGGAATTTTTGAACTCAATTATGGTCATTCGAGCTGATTTATCAATTACCATTAATGATTTCATCAAAAAAAAATTACCATTTATAATTATATATATATAGTGCACAAATGTAATCAATAATATTTTTATGAATAAGGTTATACAAATTTTATTCACACCATTTTTTAAGGCAATATTTTATATAAAATGTGAAAATGATGAATGCTTAAATTAACTTTTTCTATAATGTGAGTTGATGTTTAGCATGTTATTTCTATCTAATTTTTTATAATAGATATATTAATTCCTCTAAAAATTTTAATGATTGTGAAAATCTATAATAAAATCAAACTTATTTTACAAAATAGAAAAAATTAAAATATTTATAAAAGCATCAAAAGTATTTTACTCATTGTATCTTGGGTTGGGGCCATGTTATTGATGAATTTTGTATTATGAAGCAATTTTGCCCAAAATTATGGTGCGCGTAATTTGTATTCCAAGAAGATAATTGTCATGAATTTTAGCCTCTTTTTTTGTGAACCTGAAATCTTTGAAGATTCTGAACAAATGGGTAAATTATCACATCCTGGAAGCACAATTTTTTTTTTTTTTATGTGTGTGTATGTAATTGTGTTGAAACTAAATGCTACAAGAAATGTAAAATTTTTTTTTTTTGATACATACATAAAGGCGATAGGGGAGGGAGGAAAACCTTCGGGCTTAGGCCTTGTAGGGCTAGGGTGACCACGATTTAAGCTCTACATATGGAGGCACAAATTTTTTTTTAATGTGTCTGTGTAATTGTGTTGAAACTAAATGCTAGTACAAGAATTATATCAACAGTTCTTAAGAACGCTATTTAGTGTATGTTTGGCAAACCAAAAAAATAGGAGATAAATCATAGTTTCAGGCAAAATACTGTCAAATACTCTCCCAAAAACTCAAAAAGTGCTTTTTGTTCAAAAAACCATGGTTGTGGCTCTAAAGTCTAGCGCAGTAGTCTTTAGTTGCTACAAGAATTATAGTTTCAGGCAAAAATTGTCAAATACTCTCCAAAAAACTCAAAGTTTTTTTTTGTTGAAAACCATGGTTTTGGGCTTTTGGCTCTAAACCCATGTTTTTCTTTGGGGGGGGGGGAAAAAAACATATTTTTTTTTTTTTTACATTTTTCCACTTTTTTTCATTTTTCTCCTCCCTTTTCTCTCTCCTCTTTCTTTTTTTCCACTTTATTCCCACTTTTGAATATGATTTGAAGATTTTTTTTTTTTTTTTTTTTTTTTGATTAATCTGTGGCCTGTTTGTAATTCATGAATTGTGATTAATCTTGGTCTTTTCATCTTTATACATATATAATTAAATGTAAAAAGTAATTTTTCTTTTACTCATCCGGATGCCATAGCACACATTACTCTTATATGTTTAAGGTTTCATTTTTTAGCCAACAAATATTTAATTATGCATTGTTTTAGATAATTACTATTTGTAAAAGGATTTTTGTCTATACAATTTATTAATACATATATATTTAATCTATTTTTATCATGTTACATAATTTCCTAATGTTATAATTTTTATTTTGTAGACAAATTTATGTAATTTTTGGTATTCATTACAAAATTTAATATTTAAAATAAAATCTTATAATTTATATACAATTATCACAAATGCTAATGTCATTTTTAGTAATATAAACATGAAAAAAGTTATTCGATAACAATATGCAAACACTATCATTTCATTAAAATCAAATTTTTCACCGAATCTAATCTGATCATAACTTTTTTAAAAAATATATATATTTTTATCTTTTTTTTTTTTTTTTTTTTTTTGGTTGTAAAAGTTGATTAGGAGAAAAATTACTACAATAAGAGAAGGATTTACCTCCACAGTTACGATTTTTTGGTTATCAACTCCACAGGACAATTATTAACATTTCAGAGTTCAGACTTTATATATTTCTTTAATTTGTTCTTCCCATCATTCACCTACACCTACCAAACAAAAGCATTATTCATTGACTTTTCTTTTTAAAAAAAAAAAAAAAAACAATTATGTGATTATCAATTATAAATGGGAAATTATATGAAGTCAATATGTTGAAGCCACTGTTTTGGTAACACACTAACACATGGGGCAAAAAAAACAAAGCACTTGATCTTCTAGGTGAGTGTCAAAGAAGATTGATTCCATAGGCATATAAACAAAATGCCACGTTTCTAATCACCAATAACTTTATAGTATGGTGGTATAAAAACTTTTTTGTATATACTCATAAGATTGCGGATTTAGTCTCACTTATAATTAATCTCAAGTTGTTAGTTCATACACCGTTCAAGTTAAACAAAATGCCGACTTTGATGGATTTAAAAGTCAGAAGTTGGATATCTTGGTGAAGGCTGGTCGCTTTGATTTATAGCCATGGATTTGTATTTTGTACCAACATCCTAAATGTTTTTTTCTCTCATTACTTTTGGTCATTTGATCTTTACATAAAACAGCAATAAAATATTTTTCTCTATTAAATTTTACATAAAATAAATGATATTTTGATGTGTTAATAGCAATTAAAATATTATTTTAAATATAGGCGGATTAGGTTAATGGATTTTTTAATAATTTAATTTTTTAGTTAAATTTTTTAAAAGATGTATTTAATGCCCCTTGAATTTGTCTCTTTCAAAAAAAAAATTTTTTGTTAAAGATGTATTTGAAAAGATTGATAAGGAAGAGCAATTATGACGAAATTCCAAAAAAACTCCATGGAAGAACCAACATCCTAAATATTTTTTTTTAATATTCCTTTTGGCATCTGATATTTACATAAAATAGCAATAAAATAATATTTTTCTCAATTATAATTTTTTAGTTGCATAAAATAAATGGTATTTTGCCTTACTTTCTAAATAATAGGCAATAAAAAATTTTTGTGTTAAATACGTCTCTTTTATTACATATAAACTTGATGTCATGAATAAATGATATTCTTTTGTTTTTTAATACATTTAAAAATAAAAAATACTTTAAATAACATTAATGCCCTCTTAAATAATTTTTTGATCCACCCTAGTCCTAAATATAAATATATTTTATAATCTAATTTGTAATAGAAATTATGTCCTACATTTTAAAGAAGAGTACAATTTTAAAATTATTTTATGATATTTTCAAAAAAGTATTATTCAACCTTTAATGAGCTAAAGATGCCTTCTCCATGTCGACTTTGTTGTTTCTTGCTCCACCTCGAAGTCAATTTATCTTGTTATTAGATTTTTAAAAAAATTATTTTTTATTTTTTTATCATTATTTACTCTACCAGTATGTGATCTTCACTTCTGTTATATTTCTCACAGAAGAATTGGGCTTTGAGAGAAACACTGTTTGTTGGTGACTTGGTGTAGTATGAAGCGTGTTTTTTTTTTTTTTTTTGTATACAAGTGGGCTGGCCGCCTAAGCCCAAATTAAAAAAGAAAACTGCAGTTATTGGATTTTTTTTTTAATAAAAAGGAGAATTTTATTCACAAAGAGCTGAACAAAAAAAATATATATAAATATAAAAGTTACTGTGAAGGAGAATGAATAAAAATCAATAAAAAATACATAGAAATTATTTAAAATAAGATCAATTATAACACCAACAGGTACAAAAATATCCTCTGTTGTATAAGTATCATTGGCAAAAAGGTGGTCATTCATAACTTCCCATAGCTTTCCAACAAATAATTAAGATTTTAAAACCGGATTGACCACTAAACCAGTTAGAGTATTAGGTCAAAGATTAGTGGGTCGAGAACAAAGTCAAATCGGAGCTAACCTAGGGTCTATTGGTGAAAACTTAAAGATTTCAAAGTTATTAATATAAAATTATAAAGAAAATTATTATTAAAAAAAATTGATTTTTTTTTAAAAAAAGAACCAGTTGATGCTTTGACCAAGGTTTACCAACCGGTTCGCTAGTTTCGATCCAAACCAACCGGTTTGATCTGGTTTCAAAACCCTGAAATAATGCATATCTCAATATCTCCCAAGAAATGACCAATTTGAATGCTCACTAACTGTTACTAAAACATAAGCCAACATATTTCTCCCAACAAAACAAGAAAGTATATACACATGTTATTATTTTTTTACTCCATATCAATTAAGTCAAGTAATCCTTAAGAACAAGATTAATATCTTCAATTCTACGCGTCCCTAACAAAGAACACATCGCTAATCCAATATTATTCCTCTCCTGCATCTTCTTAATTTGAATATGAGGAGTCTTTCCTTGAGTAGGAGCCAGAGAAAAGTCCTCACTCTTAGTAACTAGAAATTTCTACATGTAACTCCATTTTGCTTTTGCATTGTTCCAAGTAAGATACTCAATAGCAACCCGAATTGATTATACTCCAAAGTGGTCGACTAAGCAGATTATAAAGTAGTGAACTGTATTTGAATCCCAACTTATTAAGAAAACAAAACCTCTAAAGAAAGGCATTCTAATCGCAAAGACTCGATTTAAATTAGTTGGCCGGTTACTCAAATATATCTAGTAATATGATCCAAAAAAGTGACGGATGCGTAGTGGCCCAAAGGTATATTAAAAAAAGCAGAGACTCAGTAGCATGATAAGCAGATGCTGGCAGTTACTGGATTTTGCACACTTGTTATGAACTTATAACTACCTGCTGCCTACTTTATTCACGCATGGCAAAAGGTTCAAGAATCTTAGGTTACGTTGTAGTTTTATATTTTATATGTTCATTTGTTTGTGTTCTAAACGAACCTAAATGTTCTTTCATAAAAATTTATCAATGACACTTGGATGAAATGTCATCTTTAAAAAAAAAGAAAAAAAAAAAAGGACCCGTGAATATACACATACTTACATGCATATATACTTACACTAAATGAATAAAATATTAATTGTCTCTCCACATATATATTATTCAGTATCCTTTTATTATCATTATCACCTTTTTTTTATCATTCAAGGTATTTTATCCTTAATTTAGCGGGTATATATTATATTTATTTATTAGATTATATGTTGATCTTGAAATTTTTTTTCATTTTCCATCGTACCAATATCTTGGAAATTAATTAATTTGAGATTTAAAAAAAAATTTTGAGGATGCAAAGATATACTCTAATATAAATAAATAGAATATATAATTTTTTAAAAAATGTCTAAATTTTTTTTTTTTTTTTTTTTTGGGGGGGGGGGGGGGGGGGACACAAAATGGATGTAATTTGACCTGCTTATCATATCTATTACTATAACGTACCTCCGGATCAACTAACATTTTTTTTTACTATAATTAAGACCGAGAAAGTATCAACTAACACGAGACTAATAAAAATAAAATAATTAAATTTGTTTTAAAATTTAAGTAATTTTAATATTACCCCTACTAATTGCACTAAACTCTAATATTATATTAATTATTACTATCTCACCTTCTACCTTTATTAATTATAGGCAATACATGGAAAAAAATATTTAATACTTTTTGAAATAAGAAATGCCTCATAAGAAGGATTAAATACACTTGTTAGTTAAAGCCTTATAATAAAAACTAGAAGGAATATAAATAATAACAAAAAACTCAATGTGGGGCAAGGTAAAGCATCAAATAATTAATTAATAGTAATAATTAACAGGACCTGAATCCACACAATATTTAAGTATTTAGCATATATAGAACAGAGCGGCGTTACCTGGGCAGGTATAATCGCCCTTAGTGGCCACAAATTAAATTCCCCGAAGTATATCCACACCTTGGAGCTAGGAAAAAGTATAATCACAACATCAATATATTATATAGGAGTAGGATTCTTTTTTCCTCTTTTCAATATACGACAAATAACTTAATTACCTATAGTTATAGTATATTATATAATTTAAAGAAAGTGATATCCTTATAATGCTGGTTATATGATATGTTGGGTTCATATATATATAATTATTAGGACACATAATGACAACTCTAGAGATGCTTTCACTTAATAAAGTATTCTAGTCCTTAATATAAGATTTACTTAACTAATTTTGATAGATTAAAGAAAATAATTAAATTAGTCATTTTTTAAAATTAGTTTCACTAGATTATTTTCTTAAATCATTTGCATTAAAACTACATTGATACAAACTTCCTCGACATATATAATCAATATGGATAGTTTAGGGGGAAAATGATGAATATGGGTGCAAATTAAAGTCGATCATGGTCTTATATTCAAGATCAAATTCAACTCCTAAGTAACTTTTATATGAAGGATATGATTAGAAATAGTGATATATATTATCAACATAAAGAAGGTCTAACAGTGTACATAAGGCTCCGTTAGATCCTTCTGGGTCTCGAGTCTTAGTTCCAAATGACTCACTTATATTAGAGAGGCGTGCCACAAATTTCTCGAACGATATCTAGATGATAATATGAAAAAAAAAAAAAAAAAATAGTGATATTTAAGAATAGAGGAAACCAAGTGCATGATCTGCTATCTAGGTAAAGGATAAAAGAAACTGATTAGTGGAGATTGTGGTCGATTGGAATATAAATAATTAAGTGGAGGGTTTAATTATCCAAAGTTGGATTAATATAATTAATTAAATTAAATGATCAGTATATGTGTGTGTGTAGTGTATATACATACATACAAACACCCACTCGCATTTTTAATGGTGGTGAGTGTGCTAGACATGAGAATGCCACGCTCCTTCTTATCTTATTATTCCACTTCCCCAAGCACTACCACCTATCAACTTCCTTATTTATATATTAATAATGTGTGATGTGTGCAAGTACAGTCAATAAGGTAGTTTTTAATGTAAATAATTAAAGGATAAATTTTGTTTAAAAAGAACTAATACATATATTCTTTACAAGAGGAACTTTTTAAGTAGTGAGGCCTGTTTTAATTTTAGTAAGTTTTTTGGCACTCAATTTGCCAAAACATTTTTTGAAAAAAAGAAAAAATTATTTCAATCAATCCAACATATATGACACAACATTAATGCAATTATATAGGTATGAAATTAATATAGAGAGTAGACATTTTTCAATCACATATATAATTAATTAGTTTGAAAATTCACAAGTTTTTTAAAAACCTAAAACTCATCTCATGAGTATCAGGGGCGGAATCAGGGGGCTAGAGGTGGCCCCCGCCCCCCCTAAAATTATAGAATTTGACCTAAAAGTATAGAAAATTATGATTTAGCCTCATAAAGTTTTTAACATTTTCAATTTAGTCCCTATTAAAAATGCTTAGAGAGGGGCTAAACTGAAAAGATTGAAATATTTATGAGGCTGAAGCATAATTTGTTAAAATTTTAGGTCATATTCTATAATTTTCGCCCTAATTTCAAATACTAACTCCTTTAGGTTCTATTCTATAATTTTCACCTCCCTATTTTTCAAATCCGGGCTCTCTCCTGATGAGTATGCTTCAAAAACAAACCCAGGCCAAACCTTACATCTGGTTTTTTCCGACCATATAATTTATTTCGTATTTTCTTTTCTTTTTTGGTAAAATATTTTTCGTATTGGTATTATAAATAATATATCTATGAAAATATGAAAGTTTAGAACGATACATCTAGTTTAACTTCATATATAAATAAACAAAAGATAATAATATCCGCATATTCTTTCAAGCTCAAACACGTTGATTAACTTCACATGTATCAATAAATTTAGTTAAAGTCAAACGATGTTTTAAATTCATTCAAAACTTTAATGTTATCTTTGAAATTCATTAAATTATTACTGTTCCATCTTTACTTCTTTTCACTTAACAGTAAGGGGATATGTTTTATCATGATAAAGTCAAAGCAACAAAGAATAATAAGTTTTAAAAAAAATATTAATGTATACTTGAGAGAAATAAAAGGGGTTTTTATAATAAAGATCAAATAAAAGAATTTTTTAATTAAATATTATCTATCATTTATTTCAACTTAGAAATTATTATTGTCTTCGGAATCAAGATGCCACATGTTTCCCACTCAAAGAATAAAGCCACGCGCGTTTCATTATCATAATAACAATTTTTAATCATGCAAACATTCTTGAGAGTATTTATATAATGAAAGTTGGGAAAGAGGTGTGGGGTAGGGTAATATATTGTTAAATCTTTTTTTTGGAGCTAAATCTCGTTTAAAATATCCTATACAAGGTTGTCAAATTTATAAGTTTAAACAAACTTATCTTGTGATTGTGAAATAAATTCAGATCGTGAATTCGTATCATAAGTTTGTTAGAGTTTATTTTTACCATTAAATATATATTAAAAGTGTATAATTAAATAATTAAAATATAAAAAATACTAACAATTTGATTTAAATATTTTTTAAATATAAATATTGAAATTAAGTCCATCAACATTCATAATTTATCATATTTAATAAAAAAATTCTATAAAATTTACATTTAAATCCACTAAGTATGATCAAATCGGAGAAGTTAAACGGTTTAAGGATAAGTAAAACACAGTTTTATAAACTAAAAATGTAAAAATCGATAAATTCGGTATATAAACTTGTGAGTTTAACCGAGTTTACAACGATCATAAGTTTACCAGGTGATTTAACTCGATTTTGTAAGTTAGAAATGTAAAAATGTTAAATTTGGAGAATCAACTCGCGAGTTTGAGAATAATGATTGTAAGCATAATTGAGATAACAATGAATTTAAATTCATTGGTGTAAAAGGAATATATGTTCCCTAAAAGGAACATGTGTCATGAATAATATATTTATATCATTGTCCATGTATGTATGAAAGGATGTTATCTCCCATGATTCTTGTAAATTTCATTAATATAATAAATTTATATGTTCTTTGATTTATGTTTCAAAGACATTTAACATGATGAAACATTTGAGTTGTACCGTTGTACTTAATAATTTAAAAGTATGTATCATGTATTTTGTTATCACCACAAAAAAAGGGTATGTATCATGAATTTAGTATATCTCCAATGTGAATAAGAAGTATACTTTTTTTGGCCAAAAAAAAAAAAGTATACTTTTTATTTTCAATCTCTCTAATTTTTTTTTCTTTTTTTTTTCTACAATTCTTTCTTACTCTTGGAGCATATTTGGTTTGAGGGGAGTGTATAGGAGAGGAGGAACATTAATGAAAAGAATTTTAATCCTTTTTATTGAGAATGTATTTTTGGAATATTGAAAAATTTTCTATGGAATTTTGTCAATATAGGGGAAAAAAATTCTCTTTCTCTTCCTTAAACCAAACACATTCTTAGAGACTATTTAGTATGAGGGGGGGGAGGGAAGGGAAAGTGAGCAGAGGAGAAAAAAATTTAAAGTCAGATTTTTTAAAAAATAAAAAATAAAAAAGTGGGGATAAAGGTTTTTGATTAATTTTTTTTACTCTATATCTTTCTCTTTATTAAAATTTTATGATACCACTTTTTCAATTTTTTAAATCCAATCCCATAAATTTTTTCTTCCCCTCCCCTCCAAATCCCTTGTACCAAACATACTACTCCCTCCGATCTAATTATAAGACCTAGTTGTTTTTTTTTTTGGATAGATTATGGAAACTAAGTAAATTACTTAATCATTTCATATGTTGTGTATCTTTAGATTATATATTAGTTTATTAGTCAAACTAATTAGTTTTTGAAAAAAATTAAAAATAAAAATACTCTAAAGTAATTTAATTAGCTTCCATAATATCTCCAAAAAATTTAATTAAGTCTTATAATTAGGACTAAACATAGTACTGTATTAGTAAGTATTATATATTTAATTAATTTTCACAACAAGATGGGATTATCTTAAAATAAATAACAACCAACCCGAAATTATTTTTTTATCTGAAGGGTGAACACTGACAGGCTGATATTACAAACATGTTTAAACTTGGGTGAGTTCTTCTTTATACAAGAATTTTTATGCAAATATTAGTAATTTTATTTTTTAGGTAATATCGGGGGAAAAAAAAAACTCACGCCTAACTCCTTATATCCAATTAATAACTATATTAAGTTTTCCAATGAAATATAACTGCGTGTCTCATTTTAAAAATATTATCATTTGAACATAAATAAATATAAAAAATTGCTTTCTTAGGCCTTATTTATTAGAACACGATGGCCGAATTATATGGTTTAAAAAGGTGGATGAAATTATTTAAAAGTAATTAGAGTGTCTGAAATATATATATATATATTTTTAATTATGCTTTTACTTATGAGGGACAAATAAAAAAAAGAAATAAAATAAATAAATATATCACCATTCCTTTAGTGAATGCAATATATATAATTAATAAAGAATAAAACTCATTAAATATTCATACAATTTTTATCGGACTCATATAAAAAAAAAGTTAAGTCAATTTAAACTTTTTTTGGGCTCTTACCTAAAGGACCGGAGAGAATAATACACATAGTCATAATAATTAAACATAATGAATGTAAGGCCTTGTTTGATACTTAACACTGAATGTTAATGGATTGGGATTGGGATTGGGATTGAGAGTAAATACTTTTAAAGTTGGGTTGCTAAGTAATATTTGGATTTTGGATGGACTATTGGTATAAATTTTATTTAATAACCTTTTCGTAAAAAAGCCCAAAAAAAAAAAAAAAAAAAAAATCCTAAATTTCTCAATAGCATTTGGCATTTTCTCCGAAGGAGAAATTGATAATTATTAATTAGTTCACGTGGAAGAGGAGAGCCACGTGAGCCAACTAGAGAAATTGTAAATTTCTCATGTATTGTTCGCTCTCTTTTTCGACCACACGACAACGAAGCCTCACTCGTGTTATTCGGGACGCTCTTCTGTCCTCACAGCTAGAGAAAAGCTCACAGTAAATTTGGAAAGAAAAAAAGCAGAGGGGGAGAGAGAGAGAGAGAGAGAGAGGAGATTTCAGAGACGCCGGAACAGTTTCAATGAATTATCGGAAAAATTTTGAGGTTAGGGACGCCTGAATCTTCAGGCTATTATATTCTCACATCGTCCTCTCTCTGTAATGGCGATGCCAAACGGAGCTCTGGCGATAGTAAATGGCAATATGAACACAGTTGATTCCTCATCCTCACCTTCCAAGACTTGCTTAAAAAACTCGCCGATTCTGATATTCTCTTTCTTCCATAAAGCTATTCGCTCTGAGCTCGATAGTCTGCATCGAGCCGCATTGGATTTTGCCACTAACCAACAAACTGCTGCCTCTGACATCAAACCCTTGTTCGACCGTTGTCACTTTCTTCATACTATCTATAAGCATCATTGCAATGCAGAGGATGAGGTGCGTTTTGCTTGTGAAAGAGTTTTAGCCATCGAATTGGAGAGTTGATAAGTTGCCTTTGTCTTGTGAGTTGTGATATCATGATTGTTACAATGCCAGTGTAAACAAGATTCACTCAGTATGCATAGAAAATCAGCTTTCTAAATGAGTCTATAGATTACTTCTCTGCTTCATCTAAATCTAATTATATATGTAAACGCACACCGATTTTTTTTTCGCACATATATTTCCAACTTCCTATTGGATATAAGATAATTACAATTTTGAACTCTGAAAATAAGGTTTCTGCTAACTTCTACTTACATGCTAATGGTACTTTGGGGGGAACACGTCATTTTGACGTGATCTCTGATTCTTTAGATCCAAAATACAACGAAGAATTCATATTACATTATTATGTCTGGACTTTCTGAAATCTGGCACCCTTCATTTTTGAAGCATAATTACATATGATTTATCCAATCTGCTATCATGTCAACTTTGAATTCACAGGTCATATTTCCTGCATTAGATATACGTGTGAAGAATGTTGCGCGGACGTATTCCTTGGAGCATGAGGGAGAGGGTCTTCTTTTTGATCAATTGTTCAAGCTGCTAAATTGTAATTTGCTAGAGGAAGAGGGATACCGTAGGGAATTAGCTTCTTGTACTGGTGCCCTTCGAACATCAATTAGCCAGCATATGTTTAAGGAAGAGGAGCAGGTAAATATATGATGATTCCAGAGGAATCATTGATTTACCAGATTATCAGAGTTGTGGGTAAATTGAATATTGTATTCCAACTTCAAGGATATTCTTTGCATAACGTCTTGAAATGGCTTTTTGCTGTCTCCCTGCCTTCGTTTAAAGTGTTTTGTTTTGCCTGAATATAACCAAACACATAGTAAAATCTAACCAATTGAAGAATCTTTTGTAGAAGCAGTTCTTTTTCCTTCAATGAACCCTTTTTGCTTCAGCAGTTGAATAGAGAGATTTTAATTATATGAAAAACTAACATATTAATTTTCTCTATGTATGGAAAGTGCAATTGGTGCTGTTATGGAGAGAGTATGCCTTCCCAGATATGATATATGTGAATATCTTTAATATTTATGGTATATATTATTTTCTGTTAGACAATTTCTTGGCAAACTTGGGCTGGAATTTTTTGTTTGACCAACCATCCGTAGAGTTTTTGATACCAACTTCTACAAAATTCAATATCGAGTTATTGCATTGGGCAGGTCTTCCCCTTGGTTATTGAGAACTTTTCATTTAAAGAGCAAGCATCACTGGTGTGGCAATTTCTTTGCAGCTTACCAGTTAAAATGATGGCAGAATTTCTTCCCTGGCTTGCTTTGTATGTATCATCCGATGAACATCAGGATATGCTTAAGTGCTTGTGCTCAATAATTCCTGAGGAGAAGCTTCTTCAACAGGTAAGTGTCATTTGATTAGATGCTGTTGCATAATGATTGAATCAGAAAACTGTTTCAGCATGAATTTTCTGATTGTCAAGGTTGTTTTTGGATGGATGGAAGGGGTGAAGATTAAATGTAGAAGCTGCATAAATGATACCAAGGCTCATTGTGAGAATGTTGGGACACATGACCTAGCCAATTGTTCTGAAAAGGTGTATTGTGCTTGTGAACTGGTCAAAACTGGAAAAAGGAAATGGATGGAGCCAAGCGTTGATCATACCAGTTCTTTTTCATCATGCCCTATAGATGAATTATTACTCTGGCATAAGGCCATAAAACAAGAGTGGATTGATTTAACTGAAGCTGTTAGGAAGATACAACTTTCTGGAAAATTTTCTGATTTGTCTGCATTTAATGGGAGGTTGCAATTTATTACTGAAGTCTGCAACTTTCATAGGTGTGATCTTTATCCTCTTTATTATAATTTCTATTATGATAAAGTTCAGTCTGGCAGCCTTTTGTGTTGTATTAACAATCTTTCAGACTGCATAGAAGGAGTGTGAGTCAGAGGAAATAATTTCCTGCTTATTTAAAATGTCATTGAAGTCATATCACCATCCCACCCCTATTATATGTTTGGGATGATTCAGTGTGGAATTAATATGAAACTTCAGGGTTTCTTTTCCCTCCCTAGCACACTTTGGTAAATTTCCCGTCTTATAAAGAAAGGCCAGTCTAATACTCAGGCTTGTGTAACCAAAGGAAAAAAAAAAAAGACAGAAGAAAAAAATGCAGTGAAAGAGAGAGATATTTTTGAAACACAATATTATATCATATATCTTTTTTCATCAGATCCTTTGCAGTGCTGACATAGTTTGTGAGCTTCTCATTTTCTTTATTGCAGCATTGCTGAGGACAAAGTTATATTCCCTGCTATAGATGCAGATATTTCTTTTCTTGATGAGCATGCTGATGGGGAACTTCAGTTTGACAAGCTTAGATCCCTGATGGAAGGAATTCAGAATGCTGAAGTCAACTCATCATCTACTGAGGATTACATGAAGTTGAGGTCTCACACTGAACAAATAAAGAACACCATACTGATGCACTTTGACAATGAGGAAGCTCAGGTGAGCTTATCTCTGTTTTAACTTTTAAAAAGTGGCAAAGAATTCTTCTAATGGGGTCTAAATCAGCCAAAACTTTTCAATGCTTGATGTCTTTCTGTCTAAAGAACCAGGATGCTTTACTAGAAATTTATCTGTGTTTCAATTCAGCATTAAAATATTACGGTTGTGATTGAGCATATCTTGCTGTCATTATGATCTATCTAACAACATCTCATGCTGATAGGTTCTACCACTTGCAAGAAAACATTTTAGCCCCCAAAGACAACGAGAACTACTTTATGAAAGTTTGTGCTTAATGCCTTTGAAATTGATTGAATCTGTAATACCATGGCTGGTCGGATTTCTAAGTGAAGAAGAAGCGAAGTTATTTCTGCTGAATATGTATATGGCAGGTGTAGTGTCCCCACCACCCCCTCCTTCAAATCACGTGTTTAAGTTTCTGTTCTGTTTCTAACTTTGAAGAGTCATCTAATGCAGCCCCGACAACAGATTATGCATTAATTACACTGTTTTCTGGTTGGGCATGCAAAAGAAAATCAAGGAACAATGATCCCTTTTCAAGTAAAACAGGTTTGTGTTCTGCAAGGAAATTATCAGAGATAGAAAGTGCTAGTCCATCATTCTGCATATGTGCACCTTCATTTAGCCCCGAGAAAAAATACTCATCCATTCTACAAGATGGGGCACATGGAAGTAGTGGACCAGTCAAATATGGAAAGCTAGAACTGAGGGATGGGAATGATGTTTCTTCCCTCTCTGGAACTGGAGAATCTTTTACCTTGCGTGATAATCAGACTTGCTGTGTCCCTGGATTAGGGGTAAATGCAAGTCATCTGGGAGCGAATTCATTAGTCCCTACAAAATCTCTGCGATCCTTATCTAATGGTTCTGCTCCTTCCTTTAACTCTAGTTTGTTTGTCTGGGAAACTGATGTAGTCTCTGCTGACAGTGGGTTCAAAACACGACCTATTGATAACATATTTAAATTTCACAAAGCCATTTGTAAAGACTTGGAGTATATAGATGCTGAATCTGGAAAATTGTTTGATTGTGATGAAAATTTCCTGAGGAAGTTCACTGGTAGATTTCGCTTATTGTGGGGTTTGTACAGAGCTCATAGCAATGCAGAGGATGATGTAGTATTTCCAGCGTTAGAATCAAAAGAAACTCTTCACAATGTGAGCCACTCCTACACTTTGGACCACCAGCAGGAAGAGAAATTATTTGTAGATATTTCATCTGGACTCTCCGAGCTTACTCAATTACATGAATCCTTGAATAATAAGAATTCGTCTGACGATTTTACCAGCTTCTGCTCTGATTATTCCAGTTGTTCTGATACCATACAAAAGTACAATGAGCTAGTTACAAAGATCCAGGGCATGTGCAAATCTATCAGAGTAACACTAGATCAACATATCTTCCGTGAAGAACTTGAGTTATGGCCACTATTTGATGTTCATTTTTCTGTGGAAGAACAGGATAAAATTGTTGGTCGTATAATTGGTACTACTGGGGCAGAGGTTCTTCAATCAATGCTGCCATGGGTAACTTCTGCTCTCACACAAGAGGAGCAAAACAAAATGATGGACACATGGAAGCAGGCTACCAAAAACACCATGTTCAATGAGTGGCTTAATGAGTGGTGGGAGGGGCCCTCCTCAATTTCAAACACAACTACACCTAGTGACCATGTTTCACTAGGTTAGCTGCTATTTCCAGTATTTGTGATCTCTACAGTGAATCCCCTGTTGTATTTCTTTTCAAAATCAAACTTAAATGTTATTATATGTTTGAATTCCTTCTAATGTACTCGAATTTTATTAATCTAGATGCTGGTGCCTTTGGCAATTTGGATCATAGCTCTCAAGCTTTCAGGCCCGGCTGGAAAGATATATTCAGGATGAACCAGAATGAACTAGAATCAGAAATTAGAAAAGTTTCTCGAGATTCAACTCTTGATCCAAGAAGGAAATCCTATCTTATTCAAAATCTATTGACAAGGTCCGTTTTTTCTTTTATATTTTATAATCCTCTAAGTTCCATTTCTTCTGTTTTAATATATTGTTTGGCTATCTTAGTCGCTGGATAGCTTCTCAGCAGAAGTCATCCAAAGAAACAGGTGAATTTGGAAATGGAGATGTACTTGAAAGATCGCCTTCGTTTCATGATCCGGAGAAAAAAATCTTTGGATGTGAGCATTACAGAAGAAATTGTAAACTTCTTGCTGCTTGCTGTGGAAAGCTATTCTCCTGCAGGTTTTGCCATGACAAAGTCAGTGACCATTCCATGGATAGGTAATTTTGTGCGCACCGACAGGCACACACATTGTTTTTGACCTAGTTTTTGAGCATAGATAAACTATATAGTAATGTGCTTGCAGGAAGGCTACAACTGACATGATGTGCATGCGCTGCCTGCAATTACAGCCAATTGGACCAGTTTGTGCAACACCTTCTTGTGGTGGTCTGTCAATGGCAAAGTACTACTGTAGTATTTGCAAGTTTTTTGATGATGAAAGGTATTTGGTTTCTCTATAATACCTTTCTCTCTTCTCTTCCCTTGAATTGTCCAGTGATAGGGCCCAATAACCGTAGAAGTAAGAGGATTGATATATATATATATATTTTTTTTTTGTGAACTTAACAGTAACCTTAAAAGTGAGAGGATTGATTTACCTCAGGAAGGATCTTCATAGAGCTACTTCGCCATGTTGCTTGTTTCTGTGTTTTGTATATGTCAAGCTTGTAGGAAATTCTGCGGTTTTTTGATTTACTTATTTACCAAGTCTCATGTAAATTACAGAATCCCAAACTGACAATAGAATAATTTGTGATTCTTTTTGTTAAATTGAGTTAAAGTCCTACATTCATCCTGAATCCTATGATAATTTCTGAAACTGAGTTTAAATACTTTGTTAATGGTCTTGCATCATCTGTGATACTAACAAAAATAACATGATTTTTTACAGGACAGTATACCATTGCCCTTTCTGCAATATATGCCGTCTGGGGAAAGGACTTGGTGTTGATTCCTTCCATTGCATGCAGTGTAATTGTTGCTTGTCAATGCAATTAGTTGACCACCAGTGCCAGGAGAAAAGCTTAGAAACGAACTGCCCCATCTGCTGTGATTTTTTGTTCACATCTAGTGCATCTGTTAGAGCTCTTCCTTGTGGCCATTTCATGCATTCTACTTGCTTTCAGGTCATTATTATCTTTTCCTTCTTTTCTTTTTCAGATCATGGAGTGCAATTTTGTGTATAGACATGATAATTCTACATTTGTCCGCTCTTTTCAGGCATATACTTGTAGTCACTACACCTGTCCGATTTGTCGCAAATCTTTGGGAGATATGGCGGTATGAGATACACCCTCTTTCATATAAAACTTCATCATGCTTTTATATGTCATGGTTTCTTTGAGCAGCATCAATATTATATTGTATTCCCTTCCGCTTCACTCTATCTTCAAATCTTTTTTCAATCATTCTTATCTGTCCAAGTAGCTGAAATTCTCACCATGAGCGTCAAAAGCAAGGTTATCAAATCAAGATATGAATCGTGAATCAGAAAACCTGTTTTCAGAATTGTAGATCAAAACGTATCGGGAATCCTAAGATTCATGATCAATTTTAAGGAGGATATTAATGTAATTTTCACTTAAGAAAACATCAAAGGTTTGTACATATTAACATTTTAAAGGCAAATAACACTTCAGGGGGAAAAAAAAGGGTTTTGATTGGGGAGAAGTGAGAGGGAATCAGGGATAGTTATAGAAGTAAAAGGAAATTCTTAAATAAATTTGGACAAGATCAGAAAAAGAATGAAAAAAGGGGTTTTCTAAAGTAAGGTTGCACCAGATCTGACTCGATCTGTGCGCAACCTGGTTCACCTTGAATCGCAAGAATTGTTGGTTTCGTGTGATTCCAACTTGTATTGCTGCTGAAATCGCAAGATACATGCATAAGATACTTTGTTTTTTAATCCAATCGTGAGGTATGAAGTCATGGGATTCTAATAACCATGGTCAAAAGTATTTGGACGATAGCAATTCCTCTTTGAGAATTTGACTTGACGGATGTTCTGTAAATTACATCACACTCTACATGGGATATTGACTCAACTGAGTACATTTGTACAAGGACTGCGAAATTGAATTAACAGACCATAAGTAAAACAGGATGTTAAAATGTGGGATAACGAACATTTGTAAAAACATAAACAACCAATCTTTACGACTGCTTGTCCTTTCCTTGATTCATTTCCAGTTGTTTAAAAAATTAATCTGATAGGAACACCTCAAGACAAAATAATTATTCATCAGAAAATACGGACTTCTTATATAGCACTTAAAGCTGACCAAAGATAGTGGAGATTTCATGATGTATTTATGTATAAGCATTAATATGAAAGCAATGTGCCAAATATGAAGCATATTATCAACTTCCTATAACCTTTTGAGGAATATTTTGTTCATCATCTCCCAACAACAGTGACTTTTCTGAACTTAGTATTGCTTCAATGACCACTTGTAGGTTTATTTTGGCATGCTTGATGCTCTATTGGCTTCTGAGGAACTCCCTGAAGATTATCGGAATCGCTGCCAGGTAAAATATTTTAACAGTGATGTCCCTTCCTAAGAACCACATAAATTACCTTTACCTTTCAAAGGCCACACTTGCTATTTTTATGTTGAAAAATTACGTCAACCCGGGTTATAACTACGGTACTTTTGGCATTTGAACTCTTTTTCATAGATACGAGAATTTAGTGGAAAAGACACTTGAGGCTGGAATTTAGCCTTGGTAAATACGCCGGTTTATAGTTTTGTTAGAAAATATCACTAGCAACCTTGTAAAGACTATTGGAAATTTTGTTTGTTCGTTACAAATTATACCATATCAGAAGATAATAATTAATGCATTCAAATCAAAGTCAAACATGATCCAGGTGAGAGAGAAATGAAGAGGATCGATTTCTTGGTTGCATTTAAGGATGGAAAATTGGAAATATTATTTGATACATGTGATCTTGTTTTGCTAGGATATACTATGTAATGATTGTGATAAGAAGGGGACTGCACCATTCCATTGGCTATACCATAAGTGTGGGTTATGCGGATCTTACAATACAAGAGTGATTTAAGGTAACTCGAGCTTCAATTCAACTGATCCACGTCTTCCTCCTTATGGTTGATGATAACCCTGCCTTAAGGTGATTTCCCATGTATAAATGTCTCTCGAATCAGAACGTTAAAGATTGATCAGTAGCATTTTTTGTCTAGTCTTCTCAAGTTTTCAAGGTTGGTTCCACAAGTGGTGGCAATCAATCACACCCCATTTTCTGATTGGGTGATGGTATTAATTAATTTCTCTTTTTGTATCAGTCAACAGATGCCAAGTGCCATTCATTTCATCCTCTGGTGGAACTGTGTGTGTATTTGGTATCATATCTTTCTCCTTCGTTGCCTAATGCCAATGAATGTGCTGCGATATTTGTATAAATAATTTTATGATATAGTTTTCATACGATGAATTCCAACATCTGGTTCAATCAGATAACTTATGGGATGCAACAGCAGTGCAGCCATATATAGCAGATGCAATTGGATTACTGTGCTTGGAAAAAAATGTTGGAGAATATAGGAAGAGTTAGGAGTAGGAGAACTAAAATTTATGAAAAACCATAGATTTGATGAACAGTCGACTTTTGCTTTTGAATGAAGATAGTTTTGGTGATAAGCTTTTAAATGAAGATTTTGCTTCAAATTTAATGTTGGCTTTTGGGGAAAAAAGTTAGTTATGCCTAAACTACATCAAACATTTTTTGTTCATTCAATTTGGGTCTGAAGTGTTTTTTATGCCTAGAAGTTGGCCATCCCAAAAGAGTCCTGTTGTTGGTAGTACGGCGTATATGATATGGGGTACGTTCTTGTTCCATATATTTATACACACACACACACATATAGAGAGAGAGAGAGAGACTGCATAAACAACAAAGAGAAATAATGAAAGGAATATTGTTATCCAACAAAGTAAAAATAAAAAGAATGAAAGGTTCTTGTTCCATATATATATATATATATAGAGAGAGAGAGAGAGACTGCATAAACAACTATGAGAAGTAATGAAAGGAATATTGTTATCCCACAAAATTAAAATAAAAAGAATGAAAGTAATCATATATATATATATATATATATATACACATACATACTTTGGTAGATATGCTTTTCGGGCACTTGAGCTCTCTTGGAGAACATCTAGACATATTGAAGTATAGCACTCAGCAATGCCAAACAATGCCAACGGTGGTGGTAAAAAAATAATGGGTACAAATATTTGCAGACAAATCTATTATAGTTAGACTTAATGTAATTAAACCCTGATCGGTTCAGGACAGAAACTGGCGAATCTATCGGTAAACTGGTCTTGTCTCGAGCATTAACTTGGTTTATTAATTTTATAAAAAAAAATCATTTTTTTTTTTATTTTTTATATAATTTCATATTGATAACTCTGAAATCTTTATTTTTTTTTTTACCGGTTTGGCCCTGGGTTAGCTTTGATTTGACTCTAGTCTAAACTACTGACCCTTAAACCAATACCCTGATCAGTCTGGTTTTAAAAGCCTTGGTTATACTTACAAAAGGATGTGTGAGATTAGGGAAAGGATTTCCCAAATATTGAAAAGTTGTTCTAAAACTAGTTAGTAAACTTTATGAAATGGAACGGAACAAATGAAATATATAACCAAAAAAGCTATTGCAATAGCCACATCCAAACTGCCTACATCAACTCAATTCATTATTTCAGCAAGATAATTAGAACCAAAGGAAAGAGTGATGATTCTCCCTTCGTTCTGGGTGTTACACACACAAATAAAATCTACCTTTCTCATGCCTCAATTGATTCATATGACTTTTCCTTGCTAAAGCCTTATACTTTAAAAATTCCAAGTGAAGCCCTTCCCACTCCTCTTGGAAATTGGCTGTCATTTGATAGAACATTACAGTTTTAATGCTTAGGTTGCATTGTAATCATCAAGACATGTCTCTATTTGCTGCTAGTATATAATATTTTGTCTATTTCAAAGAGACAGTTACATATAAACTCTAATATTCAATGTTTTGATAACACAAGGGATATGTGCCAAAATGTAAACGCCAAGCATCAATATCAGCAAACATTATGGCAAGACTCTGCATCATATTTTACAGCTATATATGTGATTCGATATTTTCAACTTTTTTTTTTTTTGTAACTGTTTCGGATGGCATATTTTTTGACGGAATTGATGAGCAGGAATATAGAAATTATGGCTTATTCCATACTTTCAACTTTGTATATGATTTACTCGAGAAACATTGTATCATAATCTGCCAAAAAAGTTGTTAAAATGTTTCAGAATCATATTTGGAAAAAAAAAAAAAAATCGTTGCCAATGAACTAACATGAAGTTGGTTGAGTGGTGTAAAGCCTCGTTACGGGGCTTGATTTCAAATCCTGGCAAAGACACCTGTGTTAGAAGAAGAATCCACGAACCCGAAAGTTAGAGTAGTCGATTGTTCGAATACCTTGCAATAGGATCTAGAGAAAGTGTTGGTCACTGGTTGAAAAGTATGTGTGTGTGCAAGGAAAAATCACACTAAGGTCTCAATTAACCAAAAAAATATATATATATTAGTAAAGTCTTATAGCTTGTCAATGACAAGTGAAAGAGCAACCATTGACAAGTGGATGAACTATCATTGACAAGTTTTAAGACTTTTCTGATATTGTTTTTTGTTTTTAATTTGGATCTTATAATACAAGAGTGATTTAAGGTAACTCAAGCTTCAATTCAACTGATCTACCTCTTGGCTCTTGCTCATGGTTGATGATAACCCTGCCTCAAGGTGATTTCCCATGTATAAATGTCTCTTGAATCGGAACGTAAGATTGGCTAGTAGCATTTTTTGTCTAGTCTTTCCATGTTTTCAAGGTTGGTTCCACAAGTGGTGGCAATCAATCACACCCCATTTTCTGATTGGGTGATGGTATTAATTAATTTCTCTTTTTCTATCAGTTAACAGATGCCAAGTGCCATTTATTTCATCCTCTGGTGGAACTGTGTGTGTATTTGGCATCATATCTTTCTCCTTCGTTGCTTAATGCCAATGAATGTGCTGTGATATTTGTATAAATAATTTTATGATATAGTTTTCATACGATGAATCCCAAGATCTGGTTCAATCAGATAACTTCTGGGATGCAACAGCAGTGCAGCCATATATAGCAGATGCAATTGGATCACTGTGCTAGGAAAAAATGTTGGAGAATATAGGAAGAGTTAGTAGTAGGAGAACTAAAATTTATGCAAAACCATAGATTTGATGAACAGTCGATTTTTACTTTTGAATGAAGATAGTTTTGGTGATAAGCTTTTAAATGAAGATTTTAGTTCAACTTTAATGTTGGCTTTTGGGGAAAAAAGTTAGTTATGCCTAAACTAAATGAAACATTATTTGTTCATTCAATTTAGGTCTGAAGTGTTTTTTATGCCTAGGTAGAAGTTGACCATCCCAAACAAGCCCTGTAGATGGTGGTATAGCGTATATGATATGGGGTACGTTCTTGTTCCATATATATATAGAGAGAGAGAGAGAGAGAGAGACAAACTGCATAAACAACAATGAGAAATAATGAAAGGAATATTGTCATCCCACAAAATAAAAATAAAAAGAATAAAGGAATATCCTCTCGAAGTAATCGTATTTATTTTGATAGATATGCTCTTTAGGCACTTCAACTCACTTGGATCACATCTAGACGAATTGAAGTATGGCACTGAGCAATGCCAAAAAATGCCACAGTGGTGGAAATAATATGGGTACAAATATTTTCAGACACATCTATTATAGTTAGACTTAATGTAATTAAAAGGCCGGCCGATCGGTTCAGCTCAAAAAAACTGGCGAACCGGTCAATAAACCGGTCTAATTTGGGCATTAACCCGGTTTATTATTATTATTATTATTATTATTATGTTTTTAAAAAAACAATTTTTATATTTTCTTAATAATTTCATATTAATAACCTTGAAATCTTTACTTTTTTACTAGTTTGGCCCAGAGTTAGTCTTTATTTAACTCCGATTTAACTCATTGGCCCTTGACTCAGTACCCTGACCGTCCGGTTTTAATAACCTTGGTGAGACTTACAAAAAGACGTATGAGATTAAGGAAAAGATCTCCCAAATATTGAAAAGTTGTTCTAAAACTAGTTAGGAAACTTATGAAATGGACGGAATCAATGAAAATATATAACCAAAAAAAGCTATTGCAATAGCCACATCCAAACTGCCTACATCAACTCAATTCATTATTTCAGCAAGATAATTAGAACCAAAGAAAAGAGTGATGATTCTCCCTTCTTTCTGGGTGCTACACACACAAATAAAATCTACCTTTCTCATGCCTCAATTGATTCATATGACTTTTCCTTGCCAAAGCCTTATACTTTAAAAATTCCAAAGTGAAGCCCTTCCCACTCCTCTTGGAAATTGGCTGTCATTTGATAGAACATTACAGTTTTAATGCTTAGGTTGCATCGTAATCATCAAGGCATGTCTCTATTTGCTGCTAGTATATAATTTTATGTCTATTTCAAAGAGACAGTTACATATAAACTCTAATATTCAGTGTTTTGATAACACAAGGGGTATGTGCCAAAATGTAAACGCCAAGCATCAATATCAGCAAACATTATGACAAGACTCTGCATCATATTTTACAGCTATATATGTGATTCGATATTTTCAATTTTTTTTTTTTTTTTTTGGTAACTCTTTCGGATAGCATATTTTTTGAGAGAATTGATGAGCAGGAATATAGAAATTATTGCCTTATTCCATACTTTCAACTTTGTACATGATTTACTCGAGAAACATTGTATCATAATCTGCCAAAAAAGTAACGTTGTATCCTAATCTGCCAAAAAAGTTGTTAAAATGTTTTGGAATCATATATATATATATATATATATATATTTTGGGGGGAGGAGAGGGGAACGGTTGACAATGAATTAACATAAAGGTCGAGTGGTGTAAGACCTCGTTAGGGTTTCGATTTCAAATCCTAGAAAAGACACCCGTGTTAAGAGAGGAAGCATTAACCCTAAAATTGGAGTAATTGGTTGCTCGAATATCTTGTAATAAGATCGAGAGAAGGCGTTGGGTACTAGTTGAAAAGTATGTGTAAGGGAAAATCACACTAAAGTTTTAATTAAAGAAAATAATATTCCTCCGGTCCTATTGCACTACAAACTATGGCCTATATCTAGAACCGGAGGTAGTATCAGAAAAGCCTCATAGCTTGTCAATGACAACTGAAAGACCAACCATTGACAATTGGAGGAGCTCTCATTAATAAGTTTTGGGTCTATTATGATACTATTTTTTTAATTGAGACCTTAATGTCATTTTCCATATAAAATCGTTGACAATTAGAAAGGCCATAAGCGAAAGAATTACTCGTCCATGCGATGAATGATGGATTAAAGTTTAAGAATATATTCTTAGGGTCCGTTTGCTTCTTCACAGAACTTGAAAGAGGGAATGGGAACTTAATAGAGTTACCTAGGCCCAAAAAACGCGTTTGGTGCACCAAGTGTCCAGGAACCCAAGTTCCCGAGCCCACCACTCTTCCCTCATTGGTGGGATCTCAAGTTCCCACGTTACTATTCACATTTTTTTGACAAATTTACCCATGAAATTCAAATTTGGTAGGAAGTTCAAACTTGGCGGGAAAGTTCAAATTTGGCAAAAAAAAATTTTACACGAGTTCGAACTTAACAAGAGCATATTTTTTAAAAAATATATTTTAGCAAAAAAAAAATATTTTTCTTTTTTATTTTGAATTAATTTCTTTTGAGGGTAAAATAGACATTTATTAATTCTTTACCAACTACCACCCCTTCAAATCTTCCTTTCTCATTTTCTTCCTACCAAACAACTCAAGTCACCTTCCCTCATCTTTCAAATCTTCTTTTTTCTTCCTTTAAGTTCCTTTCCCTCTCCACCAATTCTTTGTACCAAACAAACCCTTAGTTAACGTAGTTTAGGTGGTAAGGACACAATGTGAATAGAAAACACGGTTTGGCTTTGCCTTTAATTTCTTTTTTGAAATTTCAATATTTTTTGTACTCCGCCGTTGATGATGTAACTAATGCACACCGCACAAGCCACAAGGCTAGTTTTGCCTTATTGTCCTTTTTTCTTTTTTGAAATTTTAATTATTTTTTGTACTCCGCCACTGAAGATGTATCTAATTTCACACGGCAATTCAATCTATTAATGTATGCCTTTCAAAAAAATGAAACAAAATGGCTCAATGAGGTTAATATCTTGTTTTATGGATATTGTCTTCTTTCTTTTTTTAAAAAAAAAAAAATTATATTCAAATAAATCAATAAATTATTAAAGTTACCCTTCATTATAATAATGCTGTGTTTGTATGTTTTGTATTAAATCTTTTCCTGTTACAGAGTCGGCCCTTGAAGGGCCTTTTTAGGTCAAGATAAAAAAAGGTCTATTTTTCAAGACCCCACCTAAGAGCATGCAGGGCTTTACAGGGTTGGAAGACATTTTTATAAATTAAAATTATTTTTCTTGCGTTTTGTATTCAAAGAAGGGTTAAGGAGCAATTTTACCAATAAACTATTGGCCCAGGAGCACCCAACACAATAAACTCTTATCTGGACCTTAAATACAAACTAACTTTTAAAAATGTTAAAACAAGAGCACAATGACGTTAGCTATGGGCAACGTCCGTCTGTCTATTCTTTGGATTGAGGGAAATTAATTAACATCTAATACAACACTGGTGAGGCGTGAGTTAGCCAAAAAGGAAATAAACGATTGCAAGAAGCAAGAAGCAATTAGGGCTCATTCGATTTGGGGGAAAAGAAGAATGCGATCAAGTACGTCGTCATCTTCTTTCTCCTCCTAAGGAGGAGAAAGAAGATACGTACTCGATCGCATTCTTCTTGTTCATTCCTTTTGCTTCGTTTCATTGGATTGTAGTGTTTTATTTTGTCTTCACGTTCATAGATTTAAAGGATCTCCGATCATAGTTGTTTGTTACATTCTATTGAGAAGAACCCTAGTTAATTGCTTCTTGCTTCTTTCAATCGTTTATTTCCGTTTATTTTAATATTACCACGACCACTTGACTCACGCCTCACCTAGATGGTGCTTCTTCCTAGTTTTGTTGTATTAGATGTTAATTAATTTGCCCTCAAAGTTCCGGTTCCTCTACTTGCGGCCATGGACGCTAGTTCGGACATTGCCCATAGCTAACTTCATTGTCTTTCAATCATTTATTTCCTTTTTTTAACATTTTTAAAAGTTAGTTTGTATTTAAGGTCCATATAAGAGTTTATTGTTGTTGTATTTAAGGTGCAGATAAGAGTTTATTGTGCTTGGTGCTCCTGGACTAATAGTTTATCGGTAAAATTGCTCCTTAACCCTTCAAAGAAATATAATTAGTAAAATACAACAATAAAATTTCTAATTTATCAAATAAATGTTGTCAATATTAACATCTACCCAACACGCCTAATGCAATAAATCATCAATTTTAAAGACATTTCATTGTCGGTCATTAATTCATAATCAAGAGTAAACTATTGTTCACAAGTAACTCTCACAAAGTATAACAAGCTTACCACTAAGCAACATGGGTATAATGACTATCATTTTCATATTCTTCACCACTATCATCAATTTTAAAGACATTTTATTGTGCTTCACTTTGAGTAATAAGCTCTGCTTCGTGGGTAAAAATATCAAGAATATCTCCTTCCACACATCATGAATAGTTGAATACATCCATAATCTTTATTTGCAGCAAATAATAAACCGAACCATAAAATCAAAGTATAGTTATTATCTATTTGTAATTAAATAGATAAATAACTTTTTAACAAATACAAAGTACATATAAATTAGTAAATTAAATGGTTAAATCAAGTTAACCATTAGTAAATTAAATGGTTAAATCAAGTTAACCAAAAAAAAAAAAAAATTAAAGGGCCTAACGGTTTGGTCCTTTTAAGCTATCAAGGCCCACCTTGTAGGGAAACTTCATTTAGAAGCTCCAATTTATAAGTCAGCCCCAACGGACTCAACCCGATTTCACGACTTTTTATATATATATATATATATATATATATATATAGTTGTTATGCTATGTAGGTATTAGATGTAAAGAAATTTCAGTCTCAAAATAACTGTAACTCATATTTATTTTGATAAATAAAATAATATTTTCCACCAAAACGATAAAAATAATACTACTATTTTATACACTTGAAAACTAATTTTATAGATTTATCCAAATGTTTTCAACTGTTATTTCATGACGTCATTTTGTATCGCCGTTAAATTTTAATGCATCAAGGCCCAATCAGTTATAAGTTAAAGATTATTTGATTGGAACAAAACGTTTGTGGATTAAAATAAACTTTAAGAAGTCAATGATATTTTTTTAGAATTAATTATAATTATTTTCTGTACATGTATAGAAACTCGCGGGATGATTTAGTTGAACAAAAAATATTCGAAGAAAAGCCAATCATTGTTCATTGACAAACGATGATAGCAATCATATAAATAAATATATACGATCTCTCTCAATCATCTCTCTCTCTCTCTCTCTCTCTCTCTCTCTCTCTCTCTCTCTCTCTCTCTCTCTATATATATATATATATATATATATATATATATATATAAAACAACCTCATAGGTGGCAACGAAAGTTTTTGTCTTGCATTTCTGACTTTTGTCTCCACTTGTTTACCCGACGAGGACATCTAAATAATATCTGGTCATAATTATAAGAGTTAGTTGACTTTCTTTAGATAAATTAAGGAAATTAAATAAGTTATTTAATCATTTCATATGTTATAAATCTTTAGATTATATGTTAGTTTATTAGTCAAACTAATTAGTTTGAAGAAAAAATAAGAATAAAAATACTCTAAAGTAATTTAATTATCTTCCTTGATCATTTCCAAAAAAGTCAACTAGCTCTTATAATTAGGATAGGACGAGTAAAATACTAGTTATTTGATTTTTTTGGAAAAATTAAGGAAGTTAAATAAGTTATTTAATCATTTTATATGTTGTGTATCTTTAGATTATATATTAGTTTATTAGTCAAACTAATTAGTTTGAAGAAAAAAATAAAAATAAAAATACTCTAAAGTAATTTAATTAGCCTCCTTAATTTTTCTAAAAAAGTCAATTATGTCTTATAATTAGGACCGGAGGGAGTAACAACTTTCTAAAGTTTTTGTCTTGTATTTCTGACTTTTGTCTCAACTTGTTTACCTGATTGGGATACTGATGGTAGGAGTAGTTTCTGATGGACTTTTTTTATGAATTTTTTCTAATGTGATTTATATTTGGGATAATGGTGACAGAAGTGGCTTCAAGGTCTAAAGCGAGGAAATGTGGCTTCAAGGTATGAAGCTGATCATCAAGGTCTGAAGCTATGCTAAACAGTCAATAATCTAGCTTCTATTCTCACTGGACTTTTTTAAGTTTATGAAGCTATACCAAACATACCCTAAATAGTAAATACTCATCCGATTCTAAATATAAAAGATAATTTATAGTACAAATTATATTATAAATTACTCTTATGTTTTATATTTAAGATCACAACTAGCAACAACTTTCATGTGATGTTGAATTTGACATTAGCTGAGCTTCCTAAGAATGTTTAAGCGACAAAATCTAAGATCATTGTTTTATTATTCCCAATAAACCTTGTAAGAAGTTTTTGTTTAATTATTTCCATTTGTTTTTTCACTGGTCATTTTACTCTTGGTTTTCTTCTCCTTGTCCATGCATGTTGACCCCTCTCGCTATTAATCATTCAGTAATAATTGATTGATTTACTAGTAGATCCTTATTACCAGACACTTTCTACAAGTGATCTTTATTATAATATATTAAGTGAGGTGTTATTTATATTTTTTTAATGCTCATATTTAAAATTTGAATCAATTTTTTTAACTTCTTAATATATATTTCTCTGGTTTTATTTACATGGCAAAAAGATAATGTTTTTATCTTATCTATAAATTGCATTTAAATGAATTTATAAATTTTATCCTTTATTATTATGAAGATTTTGCTCTCCTAAGATATTTTTCCATTTTGTTCACGTCCAATATACACTATGGATGATTTATGGAATTTAATAAAGCTCTCTGATTTTGGCGAATAGAATTAATGGTTGTATACTGCGTAGTTGATTCTTGACTCTTGGGTGTGAAGGTGAAGAAGAAGGTTAAAGATGGGAGGTGAGATTTTCTAGGCTTTGATTTTTGGCTCTTGAGTGTGGAGGCGAAGAGTCTAGGGTTGAAGAAGTGAGGCGAAGGAAGATGAAAATGGAGAGAATTGGCTCTTTTTTTGAAACTTTTTTTAGTGATAACTTAAGTATAGACAATAATAACTTGAGTATAGCAATTAACAACTTAGGTATGTTTAGAGATTGACAACTCGGATGCATTTAGTAGCTTGAGATGAGGTGTGTAAGGAGAAAAGGTGGGGTGGGTTGGGGTTGCACCATGCTAGATTTCAGAATCAAGCATTTCTCATGAAGTTGGGATAGAGGCTTGTGACACAAAGGCGGGGCAGAGTCAGGAATGAAAATTAGGGGGGGGGCGAAAATTACAAAAAAAATCCAATGAAGTTAGTATTTGAAATTAGGCGGAGAAAATTACAGAATTTGACCCAAAATTTTAGGCAATTATGCTTTGGCCCATAAATATTTCAATATTTTCATTGTAGTCCCTTTATGACCTTTAAAATAGGGACTAAAATGAAAATATTGAAATTTTTATGAGGCTAAAATATAATTTATAGAAAATTTTGGTCCAATTATGTAATTTTAGGAAGCGGGGGCCACCCCTAGCCCCCCCCCCCAAAAAAAATCCGCCCCTGCACAAAGGGACACTTTTTGGGTCAAAGTGATACGAGATAAGTATAAAAGTAGGGAGGACCTTCTTCCTTGAATCGCTCTGAAACGTCCTGGATCAAATGTGTGGACTGGAATTGGAATCAAGAAAACTTGGGATACCATTCTTGATGGAATCGAATTTGATCATGACGTTAACTTGGTTAAAAGGAAGTGGGAGAGACATGGAGAATTTACTGTGAAATCTACATACAGAGTGTTATCGGGAATGCGACAATACAAGGAAAGGACTTGAGTGATGTGTGGAAAGTCTGCGCACCACAATTATGCAAGACTCTTATTTGGTTAGTAGCTCGACAATGTTTTCACACAAATGCTAATTGGAAGAGAAGGGGTTTAACAATAGATGCATGCTGCACAATGTGTAGGGTAGAATTAGAAGACACTATACATGTTTTTAGGGACTGTACATATTTGAAAGCCATATGGCAAAAAGTGGTAAGCCTGGCAAGGTAGCGCATGTTTTGCAACATGAACCTTTCGAACTGGGTGTGGTGAAATATAAGAGGCTCGAATGACACATGTAGGAAATGGGCTTTTAGATTTACAATCTTGTGTTGGTGGTTGTGGCGAAGGAGGAGCTTATGGGTGTTTGAGAAGAAATGTATCTCAAATGATAGTATTCTCGCCAGTACAAACACAATGGTGGAGTGCATGCAACTCACTAATGATCGTTCAGCAGGGACGACAATTCAAGGGGCTACTCTAGCCCCTAGTCAAGAGTCTTGGAGACCACCGGAAGATGGTTGAGTGAAGGTGAATGTTGACAGTGCTTTTTCAGCTACTGTTACTAAAGGTGCTTGGGGGGCCTCAATTGAAATTCTTTTGGAATATTTATTGAAGGTTTTATATACCCCATTGAGGATGGGGAAGAACTTTCGATAGAAATTTGGGCTTGTCTCTTAGGTCTCAAAATGACATGGAATATGGGTTTTGGGAAAGTGTGGGTAGAAATTGATTGCACCGAGTGTCTATTGATTATGTATGAGCATGGTCCATCTTACAAGGAATCTGATCTCTTGCAAGAAGTTAAAGTGCTTTTGGGTATGGATTGGGAAATGAAGATCACCTACGTGCCTTGTTCTTGTAATTGCGTGGCAGACTATTTGGCAAAGCGAGGCCTGGGTCTAGGATATGGGCTTTATGAATTATATCAGTCTTCCGAGGATCTAGAGATGATGCTTTGTCAGGATTGTAATGGGTGCAATATTCCCATAAGTATTAGTTGAGGTGTCTCAATTATATATATATATAAATAGATTGACAACTTGGGGAGCTTAAGTTATCAATTTCTATACCCAAGTTGTTAATTGTCTATATTGTCAACGATGCTTAATAAGGGTAGTTGCTAATTGCTACACTCAAGTTGTTATTATCTATGCTCAAGTTGTCAATGATGCCTGATAGGGGATGGCGTTGAGTATCAATAATGTGAACTTCAAAATAGCAATTAACAACTTAGGTATACACATTGACAACTTGGAGAGCACAAATTGTCAATATATATATACCAAAGTAGCTAATTGCATTACTGAAGTTGTCACTAGAGTTTCAACCACTATGCCAAAGCTTCAACAACAGGGAGGCAGGCCGATTGAGCTCCGACGGTTGTGCAGCGACTGCGCTCTGGCGAGGTGCCATTTTCTTTTTATTTAAAAAATTGAGGGGTATTATGATAAAATCATCGATACTTTAAAATCTCAATTTAATCCCCTTTTACCTCTCTATCTTTAGCAAGTATCAATAAACTTTTATGGGTTTTGAAAGTTCACATGATATTTATATGTCTTTGTTCCTAATTAATAACCCCATATTGTTTAAGACATCCTATATAATAAGTACAGATGGAGTAGTAAAGATTTATATTTTTCAAAATAAAGAAACTATTCGATTTTTTATTAAAATTACGTAAATAAACCTTGTAATTCTTAAACATACACATCATTCTTTCCAGCAAAATAGATATTTTATCTTGAGGAAAATACCTTCCTTAGTCTATAACCGAAATTACCTAATTACGTATTTCCTTGAAACTAAAAATTCTCTAAATGTCTAATAAGAGTTGAGTCTAGCGAAAAGGAATTAGCCTTTTACAAAGTGGCGAACTAAGGTTCGAATATCCGTTAGGAGAGATACTCACAATTAGTGTCACTAGTGCCTCAAATATCAAAATTTTCTTATAATAGGAGGATATCAATGCCTAGGGGAAAAATAAATCTCCAAATGAAGTGTGTTGGAATTTGAGCAAAAAAAAAAAGAAGTGTGTTGGAAAACTTTACATTTAAGCATAAGAATTTTGTAAGAAATTCCCAAAAAAAAAAAAGGACTTTGTACAAAATTTTTTTTTTTTTTTGAGAGGGACAGGTGGCGAGAAGGCAAAGGGGAGAGAAAACTGGGGGTGGGGAAGGAGGGAGGGAGATATTTGGAGAAGGATGGGGGTATTTTAGGAAAAAAATATATAATTAACTAATTTAACTTCCCTCCTTAATCCTTCCAAATTCTGGTAATTTACTCCTATAATTAGAATCGGATGGAGTAAATTTTAAAAAATCTTTCAACTGCTAACGCAATTATTAAGTGTAAGAACAATAACATTATTAGCCATTTTTATTAATAAAATAAATAACAGTAGCTATGAAACTTTATATTATAAATGCAAATCTCTTTAATTCTTTTCATGACAATTAAAATAAATAACATTAGCTGAACTTTCCCAATTCCCTCAGTCACATCATTTCCCACATGTTATCCTTCATTGGTAGAAAACTAATCAGAAAAGTAACTAATCTATGAGGAAAAAGTCGTCTTCAGGATGCTTCCATCTTCATGTGCTCTCCTAACAAATGCCACTTGTTTGGCTGAAAAGGTGTCCCCTGTCCCCAGGAATTAAAACAGTAAACCATAAACCGAGTCCCTCCTTTTCTCTCTCCCTCATTTTCTTTCTCTTATGAAAATAATCAAGAACAAACTTTTAAATAGAATAGAATACCAATTTCTTAATTATTCTTTAATTATATACATTGAAAAATAAATTGTTTATTCAGATTATCTCCAAAATTTTTTTTTTTTTTGAGTTTTGTTTAAATACTTTTATTTATTTTTCGAAAAAGACAAACGACAAAAAAATTTTTTTTTTAAATCTGGACAGTTTTTTAATTTTTTCGGATCAAGAGATTTGGATGCTTCCATCTTCATGTGCTCTCCTAAGAAAACTTGTTTGGCTGAAAAGGTGTCCCCTGTCCCCAGGAATTAAAAACTCCCATAAACCGAGTCACCAAACACGTCTTTAGAACTTTAGCCCCCTTTCCCCGAAGAAAACACGTCTTAATGAAAGGAGGAAGCTGGGCTGGCGGCTTCTTGTTAACCTAGTCGCCGTCATTACATAACTTTCAGTGGTCTAAAACTCCAAAGAAAACGTCAACGTCGTTTTGGATATTCCTCCTCCTAGCATAGGACCAGTAACGAGACGGCACCATACCAGCAACAACAAATCAAATGCGTTTTCTTTGAAGTTTCAGCTAAATAATAATGGTCTAACTTATTTGATCACACATATATAAGAGAATTCACACACGCATACCCACATCCCTCTCTCTCCCTCTCCTTCTCTCTCTAACTATCTGGTTTTCTTGTAACCAAAACAGAGAGGTATATAATCGAAACCAGCGAAACAGAGAGTCCTGTGTTGGCTAAAAGTTTTCATCTTTCTCAAGAATCTGTTATTATTTCAGCATATTAAAACTGATATTCAAATTGGGTATTGAATATTATCATCGAATCAATCTGTGTTGGTAATCCTTATTTCATAGATTTGCTCTGTTTTGAAGCCTCTGCTAGATTAACCAGATAGCGCAAGAACAGGGGTACTGATATTTTTTTTTTTGGGGTACATTTTCTGGTTGGAGGGTAAGAATGAAGAGTCAGAACAATTACACCCCAACAAAGCTTTTGAATGTTCAAAGCCAGATGGTTCGTCTTCTTCCTAACTTGATCCTTCTAGGCTGTGGGATAACCCTAGGGATTATCATCAGCTTCTACCTTCAGAACCGCAAATTCAGTGTGGAGTTCACTCGCTTCTCAATCTCTTCATCCTCATCATCAACATCAAGGATATTAACACCTTTACCAATATTTCAGAGACCACAAACCGAAACGCCAAACGTTCCTGCCTCTAAGTCTAAGTCTAACAGTAGTTCCATGGAGGAGTACCTTAAGCCTCCTCTGGTCATGCACGACATGGACGAGGATGAGCTTCTATGGAGGGCTTCGATGTCTCCTAGGATCCCAGATTACCCTTTCCAACGTGTCACTAAAGTGGCCTTCTTGTTCTTGACCAAAGGTCCTGTGCATTTGGCTCCTTTGTGGGAGTTGTTCTTCAAGGGACATGAAGGGTATTACTCTATCTATGTCCATTCAAACCCGTCTTACAATGGATCCGACCCGGAGAGCAAGGTGTTCCGTGGCCGCAGAATTCCTAGCAAGGTCAGTTTGTTTCTCCTTTACTACCTTCACAATTAACTTAATTAACTTTGACTTGGGAAATAACTCCTATGTGGATGTCCTTTGTTTTATACTTTCGGCCCTAAAAGTATACGCCCTTCAATTCTTAATATACAACATATTCATCAAATTTGATTCAATTAAAAAAGTTGGTTAAATTAATTAAAATGACATATATAAAACACTTTAGTTATTTTCTTTAATTTCCTTATTTTCTTTGATTTCCTTTTTGATTCTTGTTGAAGGAATATCACTAGATATAAATTAAAAAAGATTAATAAATATAAATTAGATTTTTTGCATATATTTAAAGCTGGAACATAAAAATGCTTTAAAACCTATGAAAATTATAGTTGAGGCCTTATAGCTCAACTGACATCATGCAACTCCTTTAAAACTTTATTAAGTGAAGTTTTTGAGTTCATACTCTTTTCAAACAAAGTGTAATAGATGGATGTGTGAGTTAGGGAAAAAAACACTTTTGGAATATTTAGCTACTTGCATCTTTATTTGTAGGTCTCCAAGTTGATTTTATAAATACGTGGGATCAAAGAGAGAACCATTGAAGAGGCCATGAGAGTAAAGAAAACAAATAAAACAGAGGAAGAATAACCCAAGAGTCTAAGACGTCTCACATGTTCATAGATTTAGTGTCAAGTTAAAGTCACTAATGGCAGTCATATATACAAACTATATTTACCTTAATCTGAATCATGACATGATTAATCAATTGATCACAAGAAGCTTAGATTAATATTATTTATATTTTGAGTTCATTTTCTTTTTCATATTATTCACATCAGCTATGCATTTGTTTCATTGTATTCATATAGCTGCTTTAATCTCTGTAACAGAACAAAAGAATAACCAAGAGGCAAGAGTAGGATGTAATAAAGCAGAACAGATCATAACCTTAAAAACAGAGGAAGACAAAAAACGATTCATACAAGGTTCATAAGCTTCAAGTCTATAACGCAAATTTACCCTTCACATTAACCAAACTCTTTCTCAAGAAATATAGCTATATATATATATATATATATATATTATATAGACAAAATAATATGCTAGAAAGATAAATATATTTTTCAAAAAGCAAATGCCTTTTCTGGGGTCCAACATCTAACTAGTAGAAAAAGTGAAAAACCTTGGAGATTATCCTGTTTGTGAACTGAACTTCTATTATTTGTACAACAGTCACATCTATAATCATTAAGTTGATCTTTCATGAACTGGTCCCATAATATAATTCCATATGGTACGGTTACTCTCTCATTAGATCTGCCTCAAAGCTGTGTCCCACTTGTATCTCCAAGCATAGGTAGCTCACCCAAAAAAGACAATAGCTTTTCTTTTCCACCTAAACATTCCTTATCTTGTTCAGCAACCTGCAATTCCTAGCATTGGTTCCTACTTCCAAGGTTATATTTCATTGCCCTTTTGCATTTTGCTTCTATAAGCACAGCACAATAAAACTCAGAACAAACCAACCAAAGAGACAAATTCTTAAGCAACTGCCTAAAAAAGCATTAAAATATCATTAATTCCCTTATTTTTGTGAGGCCCGTAGATAAGGACGGTTTCCAGCTTAGTGCTTTGTTTGACCTTGTTCAGATCTGATTAGTTTTCCCTTCTAAGAAAAACACTAAGCATGAAACTGGTTTTCGTACATAAAAAGTTTTTTTAAAAAAAATAAAATAAAAGCATTAAAATACACTCTCAGGTATATAATATAGAATACTTTAACTAATTCACGGGAAACAAGAAGTGATATTTAACTCATCAAATATATTATAAATTAAAATTTTTTTCCCACTTTTACTCTTATTAAAAAACATATTTGAAAATTTAATAAGTGGGTAAAATTGAAAATGAGCATTAATTATAAGGATAAAACTAGAAGATGAGCATTAATTTTCTAATGAGGGACTCATACTTTGTGCCAAGTTGTTCTTCTTTAAACGCCCTATATTATAAACCCGGGGTGTTGTTAATTCCCTTGTTTTTGTGGGGCCTATACGTAGCTGCATGTCCCTTAATTATCATTAGTTTGTTTACCGAATAAACTGGGACAACCAAACTCACCCTTCATGAACACCGACTATAATATATGCAGGAAGTTGAATGGGGCAACATCAACTTGATGGAAGCTGAACGGCGGCTACTGGCGAACGCCCTCCTCGACATATCGAACCAGAGATTCGTGCTCTTGTCGGAATCCTGCATTCCTCTGTTCAACTTCTCCACCATCTACACCTACCTCATGAACTCCAAGCAGAACTACGTCATGGCCTTCGACGACCCCAGCTCGGTTGGCCGCGGCCGTTACCGTCCAAGGATGTTACCACAGGTGTCCCTCCGGCAATGGCGAAAAGGGTCACAATGGTTCGAAATGGACAGAAACTTGGCACTCGAAGTTGTGTCGGACAGAGTATACTTCCCTATTTTTCAAAAGTATTGTAATGATGATTGTTATGCTGATGAGCATTACTTGCCTACGTTCGTGAGCATCAAGTTCTATGAGGGGAATTCAAACAGGTCATTGACTTGGGTTGATTGGTCCAAGGGTGGGCCCCATCCGACCCAGTTCGAGAGTGAAGAGGTGACTCCTGAGTTGTTGGAGGGGTTGAGGAACAAGAGGTGCAAGTATAATGGGGATGATGAAGAAACCAATGTTTGTTTCTTGTTTGCTAGAAAGTTCTCGCCTTTTAGCTTGTCCAAGCTTCTTGATGTTGCTCCTAGGGTTATGCATATCTCAAATGCTCAACTTCAAGAAGATCTGAATGATTTTGATTGGAGCAATACTTTGAGGAAACTCAAGTGATATATATATCTGTGCGGGTGTCATCTCCATTATTCGATTTATTCTTTTCATCATTCTTCTGGATACTGTCTGCACTTCTCGTACCGGATTTCCCGTTTTTGTATAAAATCTCCACAGTTAGAGATCTTCGAAGGAAATTCTAATACGGTATTTTGCACCATTTGTCCTACTCATTGATTGATATGGTTTAAGTTGCATCTACTGAACTACACCATAAGCTGAAGGCAGGATGCCTGCTCGGTCACACACTACTCAATCGTCTGTCAGTCATACATTGTCCTTTGTATAACCTCAGTGTGCCTAGGCATTGAGTGGGGTAGAAGAACATTAACCACGGGGAAGTTAACTTCAACTTCTATGCTTTACCTGAGTATGGGTTGCCTCCCCAACGCCTCGACAGTCTTAAGAGATAAAGCTCACTCCTTTTAGTGAGCTATTGTTGAACCCACGACCGATGGTACACTGTAAAGTATGTTTCTCATCAGCAATGAGTATGCTAAAGTTATTTTTGATACAATTTTACTCTTAAATATTCTCTCAACGGCATTGAGTACACTAAATTTATGATACTAAATTTTATTAAAACAATATTTTAGGATGATAAATGCATTAAAAAATTATTTTGAAAGATAAAAAGCACTACTAGAAAAATATTTTAAAATGTTGAGTACACTAAATTACTTTAAGATTTTTTTTTTTTTTTTTTTTTTTTTTTTTTTTGGGGTAGAATACTTTAAGATGTTAAGTTCTATAAGAGATATATTTTAGGATATTGAGTGGAACCCTAGCCCATTAGATATTACTACCATTGATCCTTAATATTTGAGCTAAATAACTAATTTGTAAATGTTTAGGAAAATACTTAAGTTAGTTATTTATAATAAATACGTTAGTTCTTTTAAAATACCCTTTTAAATCATAAGGATGAAAATCTCCATTTACATATTTAATTAATATGGATACATGGAGGGTATTTATGATCAAATTCAAATTCCAAATTGCACTTAGTGCTTATTTAGAATAGTGATTACAACCTTCAAAATCAATTTTTTAATCATGATTTACAATATATAAAGTAGTTATAGGAGAAAATTTTATAAAGTTTTGGAATCGCATGATCCAAACAATTACTTGTATTAAGCATCAAAGCACTGTTACTTATTAGACAATAGAAGTTTATGCCGAAACCATAAGGCAGAACAAGGACCTCAAATTTCGAATATATCTTCCTTGCTTCTTTAATGGTCAAAAATAGCACCTTGACATTAAAGATAGCAACTGTATGGGAATAAAATCAAAGCTGATTTCCCCTTCTCACTCAAAAAAGAGAATACTTCATGCTGGTTCTGTTTTTACTGATTGCAATCTCATTTTGTTTTGTATCAATAAAAAGATAAGAACTTTAACTCTAGAGCTAGTAAATACAACAAATTTCCATTTCTCACCGATTCGATTATCAGAAATCCCACACAGGACAATGTAACTAAATACTCAGAAAATGGTTGAAACTTGAAAGGAAACCAAAAAACAGAGAAGCTTCAAGAAGCATCTTCAGACACAGAAGGTGAATCAGACGCAGAGTCCGACGTGTCGTTAGCGGGCCCCACGTCGACCCCACGAATATCCTCGACCATCTTCACCACGTGGCTCATGCTGGGCCGTTGATCAGGCACAGCGGCCGTACACGACAGAGCAATCTGAAGTAGCCCCACCATCTCATCCTCGATATCCTTGTACCTCATAAGCTCAAGATCGAAGACCTCCGCCGTCCATTCCTCTCTCACCACTGACTGTACCCATCTCGGAAGATCCACCACCGCACTGCCACCACTGCACCCGCCGCCGTCCACGTTGGAGGGGCATTTCCCAGTGAGAATCTCCAACAGGACAACGCCAAAGGAGAACACGTCCGATTTCTGAGTGGATCTCCGACCGTCAAAGGCCTCCGGGGCACGGTAGCCATTAGATTTCGGAGCAGCCGTGGCGGTGGGGCCGGCAAAGATGGAGAGCCCAAAATCTGCCACGCGCGCATTTCCCGCCTTGTCGAGGAGGATGTTTGTGGATTTGATGTTACCATGCGTGAGTTTAAGGGATTTGCATGAACTGTGAATAAAAGCCACCCCACGCGCCGCTCTGGCAGCTATTTTAAGCCTTGTGGTCCAGTCCAGTGGGGTCCGGCCAGGTCCTCGGTTCCCTGTCGGAATCGAAGAATTGGATTACAATTCCCCATAAAAGTTTTGTATAATTACGAATTTTGACTCTGGTTTCTTTGAAGAACTGGGCAAGAAGAGTTCAAATGGGTAGGTAGCTGACGCCACTTTTTTTTTGGGTTTTAGTGACTGAAAATCTGGCACTAAAGATAAAAGCATAAGGACATGTTTCTGGAAAAGAACAAAAAGCAAAAGAAGTCGAGACATGAAAATAAAAAGACACCCATTGTGTGCAGAAGCTCCTGTGTTTTTGACAGTTGCGTTGCTTTCGTCTGCAACAGCTTTGCTCGTAAAATTACAAGAAAACAGAATATAAAAATGCCACTGCTTCCTCAAATCCTTGACAAGTTGAAAATAATCCATCGTTTATAATCACATGATGCAACTTCCATAATTCTTTTTTTTTAAAAAAAAAAAGTTAATATACAAAATTTCCAAACATTGGATGTCCAGAAATTATTTTAGAAGCAATTTTATCTGAAAGTGTTAAAAAAAACATAGAAGCAATTTGCTACAATTTTATCTCAATGACTGGATCCCATCGAACCTACGACTTCAAATGCAAAAATGAGCTGTTAAAATCCTCACACACTGTTTTTGAATTTGACTTCTGTGAAAAAGGACGACCCCCTAAAACTTACTGGATCCATCATCACCACCCGACAATTAGATGTGTCTTAAAAATGAATGATTAATGATAATTTAGTAAGCCACTAGTACTAAGAACAGAGTACTTGCAAAGTCTCAAATGGTCCTCACAAGTCAATCCTGCAACTAGAAAAACTGGCGTTCTTCATCTATAATGTGGGAAATGATTTTTCTTTGTTTACCGACTTTTCAAAAGATCCTAATTATAATGATTGCAGTAAAAATGTAATTTTGACGTACCATGAAGAAGCCAGAACAAGCTTCCATTAGGCATGTAATCTGAGACCAGCAACTTCTCATCTCTGGCAAAATAGTAAGCCCTCAAATGAACAATATTTGGATGTCTCATTCTTCCCAGAATTTCCATGTGCTGTTCAAACTCTTTCTTCCCTCCAATCTGAGCATCTTTAAGCCTCTTGACGGCGACGACGCTGCCGTCATCCAGAACGGCCTTGTACGCCGTCCCAAACCCACCTTTTCCGAGCATTTCTGCCGAAGCTCGGAGCAAATCCTCAAGCTCGAACTTCTTCACCCCTTCGAAGAACACCATTCGACCCCTCTCAAAACCCGATTGAACCGGGTACGGGCTCGATGAGTAAACGATTTTCTCAGTCTCCATTAGCTTCGACCCTTTTCCTCCTTCTTTCATTTTTGCGGCGTAGTTTCTCCAGAAGTAGCAGTACAGAAGAAGCGTGACCACTCCGAGAACCACAATGTCGCCAAGAATTATGGCGATTAGAGCTATGGGGCTTATTTTTGCTGATGACTTGGGTTTTCTGGGAGGTGTTGCTTCGTTTGAAGGCATTGAGCTCGGTGTGGATGATATTGTTGGTGTTCGTGGGTTACTTCGCGGTGTTAATGGTGACGCAATGGCTCCTTCAGATCGAGGTTTGCTGGGTTCGGCCACAAAGTTGGCGCATTTCTGAATCGGAGCTCCGCAGAGAGACGGGTTCAGACCGAAACTGGATTCGGGGAAACCCGACAGTGATTTGGGTATTACGCCGGAGAGTCGATTCCCGGAGACATTGAAGTCTTGCAGGTTGGGAAGGTTAAGACTCGGAATGTTTCCAGAGAAACGGTTCTCGTCAAGACGGAGAGTGAGAATATGGGTCATGTGATTGACCGTGGCGGGAATCTCGCCGGACAAGTTATTGTGAGACAGATCAAGACGGTACAAGCGGAAAAGCGACGTGACAGTCGCCGGGAAGCCACCGGAAAACTCATTGTAAGAGAGGTACAAAAGTTTAAGGGCGGGGAAATTGGAGAGACTCGGAATGGGGCCGGAGAAGCGGTTTCGCTTCAGGCTCAGGACTCGAAGATGGTTTAGAGAAGTTAAAGGTTCGAAAGAGCCTCGGAGATCGAGGTCTTCGAGAACGAGACGCGAGACTCTGTTATGGAGGCAATAGACGCCAGACCAAGAAGAACAAGGGTCAATGGTGGAGTTCCAAGATGAGAGCTTGTTGAATGTATCTGAAGCTGTTTTAAACGCCATGAGAGCTTCAAAGTCTTGGTTTTTGGAGCTATGAACAAGAAGAAGAAGACGGAAAAGTATAGAGAAGAAGGTAGCACAGTAAAGGGTTGCCGCCATTGTTGCAACAGAGATGCAGAGACAGGGCAAACCGAAGATGGGCGCGTGAAGCGAGAGTGAGGTAGGTTTGTCGTTTTGAGCAACGAACGAGTTAGTTGTAGCCTTGTACTCCTAGGAAGGAATATATTTTGTTTTTTTGTTTTTTGATTTTTGCCAACAGGAACGAGAAAGACTAGATCCCTATACTACTAGTCAACTAGGGTCAATTGTGTAATTAAAAATGGAAGGTATAGTTCAACTTATTATACGATAAAATTTAAATTAATAAATTTTAAAAATAGATTAGGAATAGATCTTGAAAAAGTACAACAATTTATTTCAATAAAGCTATTGGTAACTATGAATAAATAAAAGGGAAAATTACGTGCAGGTGCCAAGGAACAGAAATAATTATAAAAAAAATCCATTGAAATCACTAAATTACGAAGTCCGAGGAACTTTTTTTATATTATTTGTATGAAAAAAAATATAGATTTTTAAACGTTGCTGTAAATATGACTTTTTCTATTGTAAATGACTAAATTTTAAATTTTGTTGTAAATATAACTTCCTATTATAAATCTAACATTTTCCTATTGTAAATGACCTCCTACGTTCAAAATTCAAGTGTTTAAATGTTGTTGTAAATATAGTTTTTTCTGTTGTAAATATGGTTTTTCTTTGTAAATGGCCAAATTATAAATTTTATTGTAAATATAGCATTTCCTATTGTAAATATAGTTTTTTTTGTTGTAAATGTTCTCTCTACGTTCAAAATTCAGGTGTTTAAATGTTGTTGTAAATATAGTTTTTTCTATTGTAAATGACCAGATTTTAAATTTTGTTGTAAATATAGTATTTCTTATTGTAAATCTAACCTTTTTCTATTGTTAATACAAATAATATTAAAAAAGTCATTTGAGACTTTTGTGTAATTTGGTGGTTTTAAAGGACTTTTTGTAATTACTTTTGGTCTTTGGGACTTACACGTAATTTTCCCTAAATTAAATAGGAGGACGTGTCAAGTCTATTTTATTTTTTAAAGTCAATTCGATAAATAAACATAAAAATAAACAGCACGAAGCGCAAACACTGCGTTATATACGCCATTAAATTATTACTTCTACATCTTAACATCCGGTCATAATATACTATATTAACTCTTTTTTACACGGATTAAATTAACTCTCTTTTGAAAGGAAAGTAAGTTAACTCCCTCTTTATATATGGTAAGGACTTTACACCCAACACATACTAATTTAATAGTTAAGATTCTATATATAGACTAAATTTCTAACTTCCTAACTAATTACCTATATTTCTAACACGCCTTTATATATATATATATATATATAGTGTTTGCCGTAAACTATTTTTTATAAAATAAGTTATAAATAACTTATCAAATCTTGTTATTACTTTTTCAATTTTTTATAATGAACTTGATTTTTGGGATCTTGAAATTTCAATTTTTTTTTTATTCATTTGGCCTCTAATAGATTATTTCTAATATTAAGTATAAGATCTAGTTAATTTTTAAAAAATTAAAAAATTTAATTAATTTTATCATAGATTATATATTATTAAATTATATATTATTATATAGGAAGAATCCTATATAAAGACGGTTGAAATAAAAAAAAATCCTATAAAAGGTTGATAAACTCAATAAATCTTAAATTGGGTCAATGACCCAATGTAGAATATTTAAATGTTGGTTAGTTTCCAATAATACCCCTAACTCATGTTCCAAATCAAAAAGGAAAGGAAAAACTAGAGGTCGGATCTCGTAGTCGTTACCATCATCATTCTCTCTCGTATGTCCTATGGAGTATGAACGAAGCCGTGAGAAGTTGCCACCGTCGCTCCCGTGAGAAGTCGCCACTTTCACCGCCATTAGTAATCGTTGTTGTCGCTGTGAGGAATCCTTTAGGGGAAATTGAGAGATTTCTAGGAGAGATTTGCATGATCATGATCGCTTGGTTCACATTGTTTCCTCGGATAACCAGTATTCAGATTCTAGTGCCGGAAATTTACAGTGCTTTTGTTTGAATTGTCAAGCAAGTCCGCACATAAGCTTGAGGAATTGAGTGGGAAAATAACAAAATCAAAGGGACAACGGATGATAGACATAATGACATCAAATATGACAAAATCATTATTTAGACTTTTCTCTTTAATTCCTTGTTGAATGTGATCATCATTAGAACAATCTACAAAATGTGATCGTTAGTTTTTTACAATTATTCACATAAGAAGCATTGTTGATACGGACTCCCGCCTTAAAAAGAAGCATGCATCAAGACGTGAAATCTGGGAGTAAATATAATGATCTTTGTCGTTTTTCTTCCTATATGCAGTTCATGATTTTATTTAATTTCAGACATACTCTTCCTCTTATAATCAGTGGAAACATGGACGAGTTCATTTCTCTGTTTTTAGTATATGCCTGATTCAATCTATAATATACACATCGAATGGTATAAGACAACTTCCTCTGGAACTTTGAACCGTTGAGGAGTTAGGGTTTTTATTTAGTGTTCCTGGCCACTACTGTTACTTGGAAGCATATCTCCTTGGCTCCGGCGGCAAGAATCTCCATTGCTGCTTATAATATGGAGTTCTGAAGAACTTACACAGTGTATATTTCTGGGATAATGATAATTATGGTTTTATTTCAATACATATTATTATAGGGTTTGATTTTCATGGGAAATTTAATCTTTTAGTTTTATTTGTTGATTTTCTGTGCGGAGGCCTCTAATAAATTTTTTGTTGTTAGAGTTTTTACGTAACATGTAAATAATATTGTTCAATTTCTAATTTTTTTTTAAATAACTAAAGGATTAAAAGATAATTGGGCCCAAATTCTAAATCTTTAATTGTGTCACATAACCTAATTAATAATTTGTTAAGTTTAGTAATTAAAATTAAAATTTAGGTAATTAAACTGTCTTTATATGAGATTTTTCCTATTATATAACTCATTTTATAAAAACTACCTATTTAAAATTTTTTCCTCTATCAATTATTCTATCTTAAAAATAGGAGGAGTAATATTTGTGGGAGCAGAGCTGTTGCCCGAGACCAGACGAATAAAACTCCCTCTCTTGACTTCTCAGTCATTTTGATATTCCTTTGTTCAATCCAAAATAAAAATTTATAGATTTAAATATAATACTATTAAACTAAATATTTATAACAATAAATAAATTGACACACAAAAAAAAAAAAATAAATAATAATTTTTTTATTTAATAAAACTTATCCTCATTACGTATTCTCTTTAAGTTTTAATATAAACATGCATTCCTCTCCTCATTTGATATTTATTCCTCCCCTCGGCTCTCGACGTTAGTTGAAACCATGAGCATGTTGTGAGGAAATTATTCCAATATGTTACTTGAACATTGACATGAGATGTATTTTTTAAAATATCTTAGTCGTTTTTTTTTTAATTATTTATTTCTTTTCCTCTTTAATTATTATTAATGAAATATCAATAAAGATTGATACTTATATTATTTAATACCAAAATCAAATCAATAAATATATTTTATATTAATAATCAGAATTTATGGGAAAGGTGTGTGACTGAAGTTAAGGAACTGAGAGAGCAAACGGTTTTGGAGAAGAAGTTGGAAATCGAAATACGCTCCGTCGCGTTCCACAACCACAAACAAACGAAACAATTAATGAGGATGGCTCAATCATTTTAAATTTAAATTTTTTATATTGATATGTTTTAAAAATTGAAAAAAGACAGTAATAAATTAGGAATTTCTTAAAAAATAAATTGTGAATTGCCTATCAAGTTTGGTTATTCCCTTATTAACTCTTGATAATAAATTTTAAGATTTTGTAATTTCAATTTTTTAAAAAATATTTTTCTCTTTAAAAATTGTAGCTAGTTATGTAAGAATAAGTTTTTTTCTGGTTAAATTAGAATCCAACTCCCGACCCGTTTATAAGTTGTTTTTAATTTTTTTTAATCAAAATTAAAGAAAATTGCAAACTTTATTTATGCGGTCTGAAAATTAAAAGTATTTCTTACTTTCCTACATCAACATTAAATAAAAAGAGGGTTAATTTCATTTTTATTTTGGAAGTTGTCAAAAAATCTCAATTTTATTCTAAATTGGTAGCAATGATGATGCTTGAAAGTTTCCAAATCTTAACTATTTTGTCCGAGTTGTTATGCATGTTAAGTTTAAATGTTTGTTGACTAAATATCTTTGAGTTAACAGGTCCATGTATCATCCACATCATTTTTTTCTAAGATGCAAATATGCCCTAAAAGTTTTCACACATGAGAAATGTTGTTGCACGAAATTTTTGGGGTTCAATTTTACCCTAAAAGATTTCAAATTTTAACAATATTGCCCAAGTTAAGATTGATCGTTAGTTGACTAAATATATTAAGTTGACAACATAAACGATATTGAAGAACAAACCGCAGATGTAGGAGCTCACGTTCACTTGAGAGTAATAAAAAAAAGGATTCAATTACTGGATTGAAGACACACTAAGAAAGATTATTGTAAACAAAACTACTAGTAACGCTATGTCATACTACCTCAACGATGTCAAGATAAATAGATACTTTTCTTATTTTGCCTTCCTTTCATCTCTTTGATTTTCGCTAATCATTCATATGGATGCATTTTTTTTTTTCAAAAAAAAAAGTTCCTTATTTATAACCTAACTTGGAAACAAAGAGTGGATGACACATAGATTTGTCAAATAAGTATATTTGGCCAACTAACAGGTAAACTTAAATTTGATAACAATCAAGGTATAATTGTTACGATTTGAAAATTTTCGAGACAACATGACTTTTGAGTGAAAACTTTCGGAATAACTTTCCACCTAAACCACAAACAAAAATGACGTGGATAACATGTAAATTACCGGCTCAACATATTTGGTTAACTAACAGTTAAATTTAATCTAAATAAGGGCTAGACAAAATTGTTACTATTTAAAAACTTTCGGAATGACATTGCTTTAAAAAACCTTTTGGGTCAAAATTGAGATTTTTTGACAATTTGCAAATGCTTTTTTTTTTAATGTAGGTATTTTCCTTCTTTTCTTGTCTCATGACCATAGTTTTTGTTTTGTTGTCTTTTTAGGTAATTTTAATTCCCTTTAAAGTGGATTATTATTTTTGCTATGAGATTGCTTGGGTCAATGAAAGATAGTTGGAAAAATGATACTTATACCTAACATCTTTTTTCAGCAATTTCTAATAAACGTCTATATGGAAAATTTCACTTAGTCCCATGCTAGTAAGTTTATTTCAGTCAAATAATTCTGAAAAATAAATAAGTGTATAATTATTTTTTTACTCATGAAAATTAATTTTATTTTGATTCAAAGGATGTAATTAAATTCCAGAATTAATTTGGGTGAATTGAAAGAAAATTGCTAATGGAGGGAGGTTTGACTGAAGTTTTCCCAATACTATATTTTTTAAACTGTAATTACTCTTCTTTTAAAGTCCTAATGAGTCATTTTTCATGACTATTATGAGGAATTATACTTTTTAGAAGGAATGACATTAGTTTAGAAGATGTGAAAGAAGCACATCAATCAATCAATTGTGGGGATCTTATATCTTGTACAAAGTAAAAAAGTTGGCCAAAGCTTACGAGTTGTGACAAAAAACAAGCCTCCATTCTTTTCCTGCTTTACGCAAACTTCGCAAAAAAAGAAAATGGCAAACAATATTTTATATTAAAGTATGCTTCTTCAGGGCCCACACTACTCAATCAATGGATTCTCAACTCAGGTCTCATCGCAGTACAATTCGTCTCTAGTTCAAAAGCCATCAAGTTCCATTGTTAGAGCTGTTTATTTGATAGGCACCAAAACTGGGTTTTTCTTCTATCCAATTATCAAGTTCAATTTCATCTAGACTAGTTGATTTTTAATTAATTTGATAATATTTGTTGTAATTATATTTTACCTTCGGTCTTTCTGACTGTGTAAGCTTTATTTTCTTAATATCATTTTTCTTTTTATAAAAAAAAATAAAACTAGTCATATTTAATTGATTTAAAATACATAATTTAATTATTTGCATTGAAAACTACCTCTTTAATAGAAACCCTATTAACATTTCTAATTAATAAGTACTGTGTAGAAAAAGAATTATAGATTTAGAAGATAAAGTGAATTAAGATCTTACAGATAAAAAAAAAAAAAAACTTCTAACTGAGGGAAAGCAAAAAAAAAAAAAAAAAAAAAAAAAAAAAAAAAAAAAAGAGGTCTTTAACTCTTGTCATGCATTATATTTAATTTAAGAAAAATTACCCTTTGGTTTTTAGTTGAAGAGGATCTTTTAGTCTTTCATCCCTTTTCTTAAGCAAAAGAGATTGCTCATCACCAGTCAAAGTAGTAAAGAAACACCTAACTAACGAACCGATCTTGAATATAGGCCTTAATCTAAGAGTTAGATAATTAATTTAAGAACATTAAAAATTATTTAAATTAGTTATTTGAAATAATTGTGTGTTCGCTTATCTAAATTATTATATTTAATCGTGTGCAATGAAACCAATGGCAGTACATTGAGAACCAAAGTAAATATATTGCCTAACTCTTGCATATATGACATGAGGTAGTAATGTTTATATTTTTTAAAAAAATCAAATTAAATAATCTTCAAACTTATTCATAGATATTTTCAGGAATTAAAATTATTATCTAATTTTATGAGAATTATTATTTTTTTTTTTTTTTTTTAAAAAAAAAACTTAGGAAGTGTCGAGAAAATTATTACATTATTATTCAAAATAATATATTTCAAAATCTCATAATTTTCTAAGATTTTTAAGGTCCTACTCCTTGCACATAATTTTCTCTCGCTCTTTTTTAAGCTTGCAATACTTTGGAGCCAAATTTCTAGCTTGCAACACATGTAATTGCAGAAAGAGACAAGGTTTCTACTTTTTCTTTACTCAATCTTATGTCTTCTACTCTTTAGACAACTTTGAATATTCCTTACCCCCTTAAGAGGACAAACTCATTTCTCAGAAGCAACAGAAAATAGAGCTTCAAGTTCACAGAAAAGTAGTTCCTCTTCATCTGTCAATGCAGAAAAGCAAAAGTTGAAATCTTTTATGCTTGATGATACATACAAGGAAAGAGAAAAATCAGAGATGCTTATAATTATACAAAACCTCACACCAATTCAGAGTTGAAGCACTGAAAAATGGAATTGGATATTACAGTTTTCAAAAGGAAAATATTATAAAAACTTGAAACAGATACAACACAGACCATAATTAACAAGAAGAAATCCTACAATTGCATAATCTCACATGTTTGAGATTGAGATGTGGAATGAACAGGAGATGTTGAAGAAGAAAAGAAAAAAGGCTTAGGAGGTACTTGCAAAGATTCCAAGCTTCCTTCCAACATTTCCACTACTTTACTCATTTCTGGTCTCATTGAAGGTTCAGTTTGTACGCACCACAAGCTCACCATTGTCATTTTTCTTATCATTTCTTTATCAGTATCATTCTTAATGCAGCCCAGTTCTAGTTCTTGATTCAGCTCTAGGCGCTTATAAATCCACTGGGGAACATATGTTTCACTGGAACGATCAATTCCAATATTCATGTTCCTTCTTCCTCCAACCATTTCTAGAACCACCATTCCATAACTGAAGACATCTGATTTGTGAGACACGTCGCCAAAGTTCCTTGAAAACACTTCAGGAGCAATGTATCCTACAGTACCCCTTGCTTCCAAAATGGACACAATCCGATCTTTTATTGGCAGTACTTTAGCAAGTCCAAAATCTGAAATTTTTGGGCAAAACTCGTTATCAAGTAGGATGTTATGAGGTTTTATGTCAAGGTGCAGGATTTTGGTTTTGTTGCAGCCCCTGTGTAAGTACTCTAATCCTCTAGCAACACCAACTGCAACACTAAACAGAGTTTGACAGTCCAATTGGCGTTCATATATGTATTTTTCGAGAGATCCATTAGGCATAAACTCGTAAACTAGAGCTCTTTTGGTACCTTGGAAACAAAATCCTAGAAGGCCAACAATGTTAACATGAGATGTCCTGCTGATACTTGCAACTTCATTAATGAATTCCTCATCAGTACATTTTAGTTGACTTAGCAATTTCACTGCAACAAGACGCTTGGTATTATCTGGTAGCTTCCCTTTATATACAGTTCCATAGCCTCCTTTGCCTAATTTGATTTTGAAACAGTCTGTGATTTTCTTTATCTCAGAGTAACTGTACTGTCTAGAAGAGATTGGTCCATGTTGCTTCAGAGAGGCTTCAGTTATTTGATGAATTTGAAGTTTTTTCCTCCAAGAGAGACTTGACGAAGAAAGAGAAAGAAGCTTTCTTCTATAGCAAAAGGCCAGGAACAATAATAGCACAGCAAGACCCATAGAAGAAGCTACTACAATAAATAAAAAAGAAAAATCAGAAACAGTATATATGCAAAGGCTATCCAATCATATTAAATAATCACTAATTTAACTATTAGTGAAAGTGATGGCCTTGTTTAATCTTCCTTTTCATCATTGCATGAAGAACAGAAGCAGAGAAAAGTGTGTGAATAGCCGTTAGTATTATATTTATATTACAGTATAATTACAACAGAATAAGTAGTAGATAGACATGTAGAGAGAGAAGAATAATACATTAGCACTTTACAGAGTACATGCCTACGTCTGGAACCATATACTCACATGCTACGACTAATTACATGATTATTATATTAACCTTAGGCTCAAACACATGAGTAGAAGAGGCTAAAATTAATACGGGTTTATACCATTGCTGGTCCTCATAGTTTGATCAAATTTTTGTTTTGATCATAGTAGTTTCAAATCGTTGGTTTTTGTTTTCATACCTTTATAAGAATTTGGTCTGAGTCTAATGGTTAGTCACTTGGTCTATACTTTTAACAAGTTTTGGTTTTGGTCTTCATACTCGGACCAAATCTTTATAAAACTATTAAGACAAAAACCAATCATTTGAAACAGCAGAGATGAAAATCAAAATTCAATCAAAATGTATGGACCAACAATTATATAAAGAAATTTTACCTGTTGTTGCAATGAGCAAGGTTTTTCCAGTTTTCTCTGCAAAGGAGAAAAAACAAATTAAATAGAATACAAATGTTTAAAACTGAGTTACAAGAGTCATGCAGACACAAGTACCATTGTCACAATAGAAGTTCCTATTGTTGTCTAGTCGACATTGGCCACCTATGTTGTTGTAACACTTTACACAAGCATCAGATAGTTGTACTTCAATAACCATTTGAGCACTTAAGAATGAGAAAAGGTCTTTGGTGTGAGTCTGGTGTTTACTTGGGAGCAGAAGAACAGAACAACCTGAAAAAGATCTTTGGTAATAATGATCAAGTAGAGCAAGCTTGTGCAAGTGGTAATGATAGATATTATAGTTATGGCAGGTATAGTTATAAACATTTGCAGGAGGGCTGATTTTGAGGCTGTGATCACATCTGACCAAGGTTATGTTATGTTTGATATGAAAAGAAACCAAAGGAGATGCATGAGGAAGAGTTATATTCTTGTTGAAAACTTGACAAGTTTTGGATTTCAACCTCTTTCGAAGATCTACGTCAGTAACAATAACAGAAAGAGAGTTATTCTGCTGAATGATGCTGGTGAGCTTTAATGGCCTTCCATTTTGCTCTAGCTGAATCGTTTTATTTGAAGATGGAGGATCATCACAACCATGTATCACCATTAAGCCACAATCCTGTCTTTCTGCTTTGGTGAAAGGGAAGTGGATCTTCCCAAGTTCTCCACAGTCAAATGACTGAGGACACTTTTCATGGTTTCCGTTTCCAAGTCCGGCTAGAAATAGCAGCAACAGTTCAGAAAACAAGAGGAAGCGAGACGTGAAAAGTGGAATCATCCCAATTTGGTTTGCTTTTTCTTCAAAAGTATAGCACCTATTTGAACTGGTTGACCTGAAAGAAGAAGCAAGATGTGAGTGGAAATGAGAAAAGTAAAGATAAGAGTAGAGGATATAATGATAGAAAAAGTAGAAATGATACCAAAATTTCTGTGAATGCAAAGAAACCATGAAGAGCTTTTGCTTATATAGCTGAGTCTAAGATTGATGTGTTGGCTTGGAAAAGGGGTTGCAAATACAGGGGAAACTTGTAGGAAGGAGCCAGATAATTCCATGCTACATGCACAGTCAACAGTGACTTGCAAAATACTTTGGAGTATGAAAGCGAAGAATTTTAAGCTTACGAGTCAATGTTTGTTTTTGCTGTTTCTAGAAATTAATAATATATAATGCTTTCCTATTTGTTTATCGCTTTTTAATTTTGAATGAAGTTACTTTCAGATTTAAGAATCAAATATTCAGTTGGGAATCCTCCAACTTTTATGCTAATTTAACCGATTATGTTGCTTCATGAGTTAAACTTCAAGAACTACATGAATTAATTATTAACTTTCCTTTCAACAAAGAAGACAGAATAACATCAATATACATTGTCTCTCACTTTAGATATTTCTCATTTTCTACAAAGTGGGATGAAGAGAATTTACGATAAAGAGAGATGAGGCCAAAATAAAATTCCAAGAGTATTGCCATGTTTTTGTCAATGCGTGCGAAGCTTCTAAGGATTATCACATATCTATATAGAATTAAAAAGCTTTGGTTTGACCAGGTTGGGATGATAAGTGGCCTCACACTAGTAAGGAGGAAAACAAGAGTTCAAATCTCGAGAAGTATAGTTATTGAAATAGGCTTCCTCTTTACGTTTTAAGTTTTAAAAGGAAAAAAAAAAAAAAAAAAAAAAAAAAAAAAAAAAAAAAGCTCTCTCCATCATCAAAGGTACGTACTATATTCGGTCCTAAATATAGGACATATTGTGTAGTATAATTTGTATTATAAACTATATCCTATATTTAGAACCGAAGGAGTATTAGATATTGTATGATGCTATGCGATCAGTTTTGACTTTTGACTAAGTCAAATTAGCTATATTATTAGTTAAGTAATGTACACGTGGCATTAAATTAAATGATAAAAAAGGGGTTAATATCATTTTTAGTTCTTAAAGTTTGCCCTCATTTTGATTTTGGTCCCTCATGTTTCTAATGGGGAGTGTTTTCCCGATTTTCCTTAAATTTTATTATTAGTTTTTCTTTGGATACTTTTATAAATAAGGATAAAATTAGAAAACAATCATTATTAACCGTTAAGTAGGCTTATATAATTAAGACCATAATTTTCATCTACAAGTGATCTTATAATATGACCAAAATGTTATTTTAAGAAAAGAAGGTGAGATCTAATATTTTTTCTTCATGAGGTATTTAATTTCTTCTTTCTTTATGATAGAAACTTTTTCTCTCTCCAAAGTGAAAAAAACCAAACGTTTGAAATTTTAGTTTATAACTTAAAACAGTTTTTTCTTCAAAAATCCAAATGAAAAAGAGAAGCTGATCTAAACATCCAAAAAAGCCAAAAGTGTCTTTTGACTATTGGGATACATGTTCTTCCAAACGTCATTCTAAACACACCCTCGAACAATTTTCTATCATTTTCTCTTCAATAAATACCACTTCAACTTGTTCATATATGTGATTATTACAAATCTTACCTTGTTTTTGTATGATGGCACATCCGTTTTAACATCCTCGTCTCAACTATCCATCTTTATGTTTCCGTTGTTGTTGTAAAACCCAGGATTCATTATCATATATATAAAATTGATGATCTTATAACAATGTCATAAAATCTCCCTCCTACCTCATTAGGTATCTCCCCTCTCACTCTTTCAATATGTTAAATTGTTAAAATGGACTCCGCAAGACCATCATATCACCCAACACTTCAAAACACTCCTCAATCAACTTCCCTCTCGATTATTAATTTATTATGGACTACATTGCTCTCCCCTTTATCTTTTCTAATACGAAACTCACAGTAAATTAATATGAAATATTGTAATTTAATTTAGGTCTTGTTTTAATTCCTGATCCCAAAACAATTTTTTGTTTTTGTTTTTCAAAACAAAAAACTTATTTAATAATGAGCTTTTACTTTTTACTTAATTAAGTGCTCCGCAAAAATATAGCAATGTGTTCTAGAAAAATAAAAAATTAGAATAACTGTTTTAATTCCAATTTGGTATATATATGTAATTCTTACCAAAACCAACCCTTTATATACAGTTCCATACCCTCCTTTGCCTAATTTGATTTTGAAATAGGCTGTGATTTTCTTTATCTCAGAGCAACTGTTTTATCGACATTTGGTTTTGGTTTATGTATTTTCAAATCATGGTTTTTTTGTCTTTATAGTTTTAAAAGGACTTGATTTTTAGCTGTTAAATATAATAGAGATAAAAACCGATTAAAGTATAGGGATTCGTTTTAGTCTAAAACTACGAGTTTTAGTTTTAGTCCCTATACTTTTATCAAGTTTTATTTTTGGTTCCTATACTTAATTGTGTTAACCTTAGGTAATATCGTTAAACTTAAATCAAGTCCTCATGAAACTATAGGGACTATGATTTGAAACTATATGGACTAAAACCAACATTCGATCAAATCGTAAGAATCAACAATAGTATTAACCCCTTTCTTTTAAAATAAAACATTCGATCTTCAATATGATTGTGAAGTTTGAATATTTGTGTCTTGGGGGAATAAGTATTACGAGGCTGAGGGAAATTATTAATATCTTTGAACCATGCACATGCATAAAGAATTCTCTGGTGAATATTTTTGAAGAAGAGGACTTTTCCAAATACAAAAATTTGGTACCTTTGAAGCTCCACTTCCCTCTTTTGGATGAATTATTCTCTAAAAGATTTCTTAAGAGGAAGATTTAGATCTAGATTTTGGGCTTGCTCAAGTAAATGAGTAAAGATGATATCAAATCCAATTGAAAAAAATATGTTTATCACCATCATCAGCAGCTTCAGCAATGTTTGACTCAATATATCCAAGTCCTTCAACAAAAGAAAATCTCCCAATTATTTCACTATACGCTTCTTCAATACGCATATACTTGAAAACACCAATGATTTATAAGATTCACTATATAAATCACTTCCAATATGTTTAACAGGAACTAAGAAAAAATTAAATCTCATTAACTCTGTCTTAAAATTTAATAACTTTCTAACTTTATATCTATTAAATATACACTATTTCCTCCGATCCTTCTAAATACAAAACAAAATTGACTTTTTTTTAGAGATTAAAGAAGATAAATAAATTACTTAATTATATCATATATTATTAATCCTTAGATTATATATCAGTTTATTAGTCAAACTAATTATTTTAGAGAAAAATAAAAATAAAAATATTCTAAAGTAATTTAATTCGCTTCCTTAATCTTTCTAAAAAATCAACTTTATATATAAGACCAAAGGAGTATATCCTATGAATACAAAATCTACATAATAATAAGTGAAGCGTAAATTATATATTCATATGAAAAATTTAATGACGTGACTTATAAGTAGGATGAAAAAATTTCTCTACTTATAAATAGGATTAGAAATTCTCCATTGCTTAAGTGCAAGAATAGAAACCAAAGTAGATTGAAGAGAATCTTTGGTCAACAACTCGTTATACCATGAGTAAGACCCCATGATCCATCCTTGTGTTGATTTTCTAATATCCAATTTTGTCCTTTGCAATGAATCCAACTGAAGTTGCTGGAAGATAAGAGAATAAAGAAAGATGTTAGACTTTATTAATTATCTAAACTGCACATGCCACACAAACAGACACACACATATATATTGATGATGAAAAGACCATTTCTCACAAATAACAATTAATCACAATATTTTCGTAAAACCGGATTAGTAGGTAATTATAGAAAATCCTTTTTCTTTTCAATACACAAACCTCAGGTTTAGGGCACAACGCTCGCCCACAAACCAAGAGTCAGGGCACAAAATTCCGTCCACAAACTCGGAGTCCAAGGCACAAATTTTGCCCACAAACCCATTACAGGAATCCATAACTCTGGGCACAATTATCGAACAGGAGATTTTTATAGCCCACGAGTCTTACAACACTAACCCACAATAAAGGGTCTACACAAAACAATTGTCGATAAAGATGTAGTTGTGGATCCACGATGATATGATAGTGTATCAAATAAGGCCTTCGGAAAATTAACTTGGTCATCCAAAATAGTTAATGTAGTATTTCAAAAATATGAGGGCCCTATGATGGCAATATATAAATCGATACAACGCTAATACCAAAAAAGAGGCCTACAAATTCCACGACTTCTATGCCTCTCATTTGCTTCCTCCCCTAATAAGGTTAGAGGTCTACTTTGAAAAAATTTCATAATGACGGGGTGAGACATAAAGTCCCCGTAACCGAAATTAATTCATCAAATATGCGGGGAAAGGATTGCAAGTCATAAAAGCAGGTTTGTTATCATAATTAAAATATTAATAATAATCAAATAATACATAATAATTAACAATATTTAAAACCATCCCCACTCATTCTCGCTCCTCCTTATATCTTACGGGCGTGGTACATCCTATCAATACTAGTATACTTCGGCCAAGGTTAGTATGGTCACTTCAAGATTCTTGTCCCCTCCCATGTCACCACCAATATACCGTAACGGGGAGGGTGTCGCCCAAAACACTCAACTCAAATTCCGGGCCGGGAATGAGAGAGCCGATGGACACAATTTCATCCTCAATCTCTTCCACACAACCCAATATATTCCACAACAAAATAAATAAAATAATTAATATAACACTAAAAATTTTCATCAACATTTTACTAAAATATTATTCCGTATATATTATCTCATAGCAAACATTACAACCGTCATAACAATAACAACCCCAATAATAATATTTACTTAAATACCGCAGTTGGAAAATACATTGCTTCACTGAAATAATTTCATATTCAAACATACATAAAATTTTTCAAAACACATACGATTAGTATATGTAAAAGTAAGACTTAGAAAAATACCTTAGAGCCCAAAACAAGCATATAAAATAAATTAACCCGGTTACCTCAATTCAAGCTCAACCTTAGCGGAGGAACACAACCCGCACAATCACTTGCTTACAAGAAGGCTCTACATTATTACAATTTAAACTTATAATTTCCTATAACTAAAAAAAATACAAATACAAATTCTAATAATAATAATAATTATTGTTTGTTTTTTATTACTATCGTTATTATCATTATTTTTTTTTCTACAATTAGTTTAAACTTTCGGAGGCTATCCTAACACTTTAACTTATAAATGTAATAAATGCTCACACCACGTAAAATATGCTTCACTATATCATTTTGTAAATAATATTATAAGTGAAATAATATAGGAATTAGTTAGATTAGATCCTATTATATAGGAGTTTATAAATACTAATAACATAAAAAAAACATTTTATTATGATATATACATATGTGTGTGTGTGTGTATATATGTGTGTGTGTTAGTTAAGATATCTATATCTATATATATATATATAACAATATAAAATCAGTAATTTATTTATATATACATTTTTTTTTTGCCCAAAAATTTATTTATATATACATAAAACCAGCTTTTTTCCTGTTATTTCCTTGTGATTTCCCTGTGCAAGTGGCATGTGCATGTATTTATGTATATATAAGAAAACCTTCCGTCATAAATATTCAAATGCATTGATATGCGCATATGTAGCCACGTTTTTGGTTTCATAAATATACAAAACCTTTTTCCTAGCGTCATGTACGTATATACATATATTTCTCAGATTTTTTTTTTTTAATTCTCTTTCCAAGTCCAGCGACACCCACTATTCTTACAATGAACTCCATTTATATCTTATACAATTGCTTACAATTATTTGCACAGTGAGACTTATTTCACTTTCTACCACCATTTTTCATCATTATTCCCACTCTTATATTAGTAAGGTCCTCCCCCCCGTTTTTAAAGTGCAGTGATATGGGTTCATTATTCCTCTGGCCACGCAACTACATATATATAAATACTATTTGCAGCATTTTCTTTCTTCTCTTATCAGTTTCCACACCAGCCAACCATGAGACTCGTGTGTATATATATATTGTGCAGAAAAACAAACTCAAACAGTTTTTGGTTTTCTTCACAAAGAATCATTGCTTTATTTCCTAAGGCTTACTACTTAGTATCTAGCATTGGGAAAGTCATAGAGCTAAGAGGATAAGAGACTCGATGCTTACCCACAGATTTAGCTTGTATGACGAGGTCACCGTTATCACCACAACTCCCCTGTTCTTTGGTAAAGACGCAGAGGAAGAAGGCTCCAATAAACTCTCTCCCTCACTCTCTCGTTTTTCTCAGACTTTCTCTCGATTTCACTCTTTCCCAAACTCCCTCTCGGCTGGTCTTTGTATTACTAAATGAATGAGGCTAAGGAGCATGGTTTATATAAAAAAAAAACTCTTGGGTTCAATCAGAGATGGGAGAAGACGCTGGTCTGAGGGGTTTATGGAGCTCGAGAGGTATGGAGAGTTTGAGTTTGCTGACATAGGAAGTATGGCTTAGCTGGTTTGCTTGCACTATGGAGGCCGAAAATGAGATACGCTGACGAGAGAAGTTGTAACGTGAACTGATTTTTGCTGATCTGCTGCTGCTACATTTCTCTGCCTAACGTGTTCTAGTTAATTAGAGAAGTATGAATATGAATATCTATTGCCTCTCTGCCTATTTGTCACGGTTTGGGCTCAAGAGAAGGATAAGACAAATGGAGTAATGGGTTGGGTTGTATATGGGCTGATGAAGAATTAATGAATGGAGTATCCATTTAACAATTTAATATTAAATTGAAATGTTGTGCAGAAGGGGCCCATGACTTCTATGTCCAAATAATTTCGTCCCTGATGAATTAATGGAGAAAAGAAGGAGTATGGTCACGTGATTTTGCATGAGATTATGGGAGGTGAGTGTTGTGGGACCCAAAAAAAACAAATCATCCCATAATATCACAAATTCCATGCTCTCCTTTTCTTTCTAATTATAGCTATTTACTTATTTCATATTTATACCCAAATCCTAAATTAAAAATTAGGATGTTACAGATGACACCAGCTGGCGTTGATCCTAGTGGATTTGATTTATTTTTATTTTTTTTGTCAAGAGCTATTTATATTATTAGTGCAAACCGGTGTAATACATAAAAACAAACTAAAGAAAGAATACAAATAAAGCGAAATTAAATACAACAAAATAAGCTAAATATAAGAACAGCTAATCACCGTACATTAAAAATTTAAGAGTTAGAAGCATGGACAAAACCAGTCTCCTCGATATTCAAGGTTAGAAGTGATGTTAAAAGAAAGTGTTGGTTGTAAAACCACCATAATGACACCTTCTTATAAGCATTAGCTGCAATTAGAGCAGCTGCATAGACACCACGACTTGGGGTAAAGATCAAAGAAAACCCAACCTCATACGGAAGAAAACCCATGATATCTTGAAGAACACTTCTGCTCCTCCGTTCAAGCAAATATGGTGACCTCGACCACACACCGAACAACACCTCTTGAAATCTGTTACACCCCTACCGGCCTCGTCCTTTCGGGTGGCGGGTTAGAGGGATTCCTTTTACTTGTTACCTTTCCTTCATTATTAAGTTCATTTAATACATATCGAGTTATCACAGCAGAGCATTTGACCGGTTTGGACAACCTACTGTACTGGTAAAAGTAAAATAACACAAAACAAAAGTCCCCGAATGGTTAAGGGTACAGTCATCCAAAAATAAATACCAAATATGTACAATCGTCCTAAAAATATAAGTACAAAAATTCAATAGGGCATTCCCTATTCTTCATCTGCACCATCATCCTACCTTTGCAAAAAGGCCTTTAGACACGCTCCCCTGTGCCACAAAAAGCTTCTGAGGTCCGAAAATGACCCCCAGAGTAACCATCAATACTCATGCACTAAATGTGTGATGTGTATGCATGCAACCATGTAAGTATGTAAACACAGATAAGTATGCCAAATATACCACAATATGCAAACAGAAACATACACAATAACACGTCTTCGCACCATCGAGCTACCTTATTAAGGCGGAGCCCGAGTCACAGGAATCACTTGCCGTATCCGTTGAGTCGCCACATAAGCGGACCCCAGCAGCACCGCCCTTTGTTTCCGTTGAGTTGCCACATAAGCAGACCCCGGAAGGCACCCTCAGTGCTAGGGACACAATCACAATCATGCTCTGTATGCATATTTGGAAAAATAGTACAAAAACAACACATATGACAAGAAACACATACATCAAACACATAAAAGTCTTGGGAGTAAAGTGGTTACTACGGTGTGTGGACACTGCTTTTAATATTATTTTTATGCCCAGAGATTTTACAAAAATACATTTGCCTAAATACATCAAAATATAACATTTTCAGTAATTACAAAAATACCCTTACATTTATTTTGTTAAAACCGAGCTCAACATAGCATTTTCAGAAATCCAGTGATCTTGGCCCAAATTCCAGGATTTTTAATAAATTCCACCAAAATCATATTTGTATGAAACTAGTTCCATATGAACCATTAATATGTCTAGTTTATGGACCAAATACCTATAGATCCAAAAAGAAACCATATTTAATTACACAGCCCAATCTTTACTCGCTGGTCAGAAAAATCTTGTAACTTTCTAAGTGATTTGCAACAATTTATTTCTCATAGTAGAAAACTCCAATTAACACAAAATTATACATCAAGGTGAACTTTAGGATGTGTAATTTCTTCCTATAAAATTTCAACTTCATTCAAGGTCATTTGCTATTTTTAAAACCGAGTTGAAGAACCACTGCCAAAAATTTCCAGAATCCCTAAAAGACTTAGTTTCAAGACTTTTCGGTGATTTCAAGTTCGGAAACTAAAACCATGACTAAAACCTACACAAAATCATGCTCCAGAGCCATTGGTGACCTTAAAAATGCAAAAATCCAACCCTAACCACCAACCACCAGCCTTTTGCACGAAAATATTTAAGCAAGAGCTTAAGAAGATGAAATTGTTGGTGTTACCTAGAATCGGAAGATCGGTGGATGAACTTGGATCCTTGAGCTTGGAGGTTGGTAATGGTGGCTGGTTGGAGGTTCTTCTTTTCTATGGAAATTTCGTGCTCATGGGTGAAAATAAGAAGAACTTACCTTTTTAATAAAAGTAAATTTGATCCAGTGAAATTGGGATTAACTGGCGTAAATTTCTGGCTTTTGTGTAATCAATAGGATCTAATTTTTGGCTTAATTCCCAATTAATTCCAGAAAAATCCAGAGGGGTCCAGGGTTCAGCCATGTGTCGAAATTCCCTTTAAAATATCTAGATATTTTCATGCTTTTGGGCAAATTACTTGTTTTGGCCCGAAACTTTCGAAATTGCAATCGTGGCCCGAGAACTTTTAGATAATTACCAAATTTTCCCCATCATTTCACTTGCCCAAAAGGACCTTTATGGCGCCATTTGGGGCCCACTTTTCTGCCCCAATCAATTTTTGTCCATTTATTCCCATTTTGCCCTTTTCTCTGGCGAACGTGGGACCCGCGGTTTGACTTTTGCACTAACTTTTCTTCCTTTTTCTCCAAGTAAATATTTTTAAAGATAAAAGGGGGTGTGTGACGCCTAAGGGGCCCCACACATTTGGTCGCTGGTATTTAGTTCCCTCTTTCCTCACTTTATCAGTCCAGTTCTCGATCTACTGGTCCGTGTGGGTCCCGCCGGCCAACAAGGTGTTTATCTTTGCGCTTTTCTTTATCTTTTTCAGAATTTTCCTTCTTGAATAGACACTCATATGTGACACTCTCCAAATTTCATGGAGTGGCCCCACACTTGACCTACTCAGTCGAAAGGAACCCCTAATCGGTCTCGTTTCTGTCAATTAATCGCCTGTGGAACCTGCATGACACGTTTGAGCCGAAGTATGACTTAAATAACCTGGTTTTCTCTTCCTTCTCATGGTAATACAAAATTCAATGTTAAAAGGACAAGGAATTGACTATTTTTCCCTTGCTTTTCCTCTCTTACCCCTGAAGTGACATGTGTCCCAATGTAATCATTACACCGACTCTTGATTTTTTTTTTCATATGACCCTCCAATGTCTCATTCTCTTCCTATTTTCCTCAAAAATGCAGAGGATCCTCATCTGCCCAGGAAATGTCACACTTCCTGAACCGGGCTTAGTAGTCTGCCTAACTTAGGCTTATTATTAATTTCTAGGGTCCAAATTCAGGATATTACAAAATCTTTCCCCAAGAACGCAGATCCGAGCCACCAGGAGATAGTCAAATCCAATAACATTTAAACAATCATCCAACCAAGAGGATTTATACTCAGATCTCATAGATCTGTTTATTTCATGAGAAAACAAGAACACCACCACAAAACCCAGCACCACAAAAAAGAAACAAAAGACAAATAGCTCTCACCACCGCAGAATAGATCTGAAGAAGAAGAGGAAAAAAACTCGCCACAAGGACGAGAGAAGTCCACAACCTTTAGAAATCAGAGGGAGAAGGCCACAAATCAAAGATCTGGGAACCAATCTACCACTCTGACGTAGTTGCGACATAGAATGTACTCGCCCATAGGTAGCTTGTGATGGTGCCAAAGCCGCCGGCGAGAAAGAGATGAAGGAGGGTTGTGAGGCGAGAGAAGAGAGAATTCAAATTTTAGGGTTTTCCCCTAAATAATGCATTGTATGGCTTAACACAAGGTCTCAAGTTGGAAACCATGTGAAGGCAAAAAAATGCATTTAGGAGATACCCTCAATTAAACTAAAAATTACTTAAATTTGACCGAGTTAGATAATAATATAAACAAGGTATATATGTATAACTTATTTAATATATTTTTAACAAAAATGTAAGTGCCCCCAATAAGAATATGGAGAAGAATCAGGAATTTAAATTTTTGTATGTCATATACTTTTTTTAAATCAAATCAAAATATGTGATATTAAATTTAAAAGTAATTTAATAATAATTAGTCATAAGTACCAAAATAATGTAAGTTATATATAAATCATCTATGAAAAAGGAATTCATTTGTGCTCATTTTATTTGAATAAAATAATAATGCAAGTTTTCACTAAAATTGTTTGAAACAAGGTATAACTATTTTTTTCTCTCAAGGATTTTGCAATAAAAAAAAAAAAATTCTTAACTGTAATAAATCATGGTTGCAATAATAAACACAAGCATTGAAGGCATTACATTCCAACGGCAGTTAAGGAAAATGCACATATTCACTTTTTGTAACACCTACTGAGCAAATCCTCGACCTCAAAAAAAAAAAAAAATCTCTGGAACGTCACTTTTCTAGATTAAATATAATTCATTTCACATTGATGTTTAAGATTCAAACCCATTTGAAAACTCTATCATCTTTTTTACGGCAAAATGGGATGATTTTACAGCCAAGGAATGCAAAGAGAGTGAAACCTTGACGGTGCGAGAGAGACATGGTGGTAACCATGGGCGGACCCACGTTATTGACTTGGGGGGCACTTGCCCCCCTTGAATTTGAGGAACTTAAAAAATAATAATAATAATACAGATCATGAACCAGCATGTCACAGCGAGGCTAATACGTAAAGGACTCCCGCTTTTGATTCTGCTTCGTTCTCCACTCCACACTTTCCTTTTTCTTTCCGTTAATTCCACCGATTTTCATTTCCTATCTTCAATCTCTCATCAGAGATCCTACATCTTTATCTATTGTTTGTAAAAGATTCTCCTCTGTTGCATCTGAAAAGCTCCATTCTCTTTATTAAATATATGTACTTGAAATATATTTTTTTATTAAAATATATGTAATATATTTTTTTATTAAAATATATGTACTTGAACTTATTGAGTGTTTACCCTTCATTGTAATTTATATAGTTGCATTTCTAACAAAGACTTAGCCTTGTTTTTCTAAATGACGGGTTTATAAAATAATTGTCTCTCTCTTATTACATCATCAGTATTCACTTGATTTCATGAATATTTTTTTGATATTTTTTTCTTTGTCTATACTCATTTGTTTTTTAATGTATTTAAAACTTTCCTTAAAAAAAATTTTCGGAGGCACTGCCCCTGAACCCCCATATCCCCCAGCTATTAGTGCCCTCCCTTCCGTAATTTTTTGGGTCCGCCACTGGTGGTAACAGAAACATGATGAATTTTTTTTTCTCTTTCTTCCTCCTAAAAAGAATGCAAGTGTCTTAGACATATATAGGAGAACAGAACAGTTCTTTTTCATGTCTAATTTTACTTTTAAACAAAAGCATAATCAACTTTTGAATTTTATTCTCATATTTTTCAGTTTATCATTACTCTGCAGCCATCAGAAAATTAAAAATGCTATTCAAGCTCTTGTACGACTTAAATTCATTGGGTCCTCCTGAGTCATAGCTTCATGATACGCATCTTGAAATAACCTTTGTTGTGCTAATAGTTTTCACTATGGTGGAATTGAGTGTCATAAACTTTATCTCATTGGAAATCATTGCTTGTTGATTAAAATACTCTAACCACTTATGTTTTACCTTAATTACGTAAATGTTCCATCTATTTTGGAAAAATACATTTTAGTCAATGTTAATCAATATTCTACAACGATTCATAAGTTGGAATTCGTATGTGATCAATGATTATACATTTTACCACGAAGTCCCTAGATGATAGGAGCAGTCGAGTCGAACAATGGTGTTATGTTAGATTTGAATCTATGCACTTCTCGAGTTTGAAAGATAAGAGGCTTAAATTGGCAGTCATGCCATATTATGGGGTCATTGAAGAGATTTGGAAGGTGGACTATGTTAAAATTAGATTTCCCATGTTCAAATGCAAGTTAATGTCAATAATGGTGTTCAGATCGATCGGTTAGAATTTACATTAGTCGATGTCAATAGTAGAAGTTTTGGAGATGAACCTTTAATTATGGCGAGATTGTGCGAAACAAGTGTTCTATATCACCTATCAAGAAAATAAAATGTGGTGCATAGCTCTCCAAGGAAAAATGGTAATTGATATTGATGAGGAAATTCATTCAAATTATAGTCTTCCTGAGAGTACTCATTTTTCAAGGGGCCTACCGGACATGAACGAAGAAGATGAAGCGGATAATGAACCCGGTATAAGAAATGATCATCAGGAAGGGATATGAGAGGATATCCCATTATAAAAGAGTCAATTCATAAGGTAATATTCATATGCAGAATTCTTTCAAAACTTTAAGGTTTTAACAATATTCCTTCTATATATGTTCTTAAACAATGCCACGACTACGAAGTTTGTTCTTGTTTTATTTTTGTGGCAGGATCTGATTGAAAGGGGCATGTTATAAAAGAGGAAGTTATGTTGTTGGGTGGGAATCGGATGACGGCATGGTGAATATTATATTGAGCATGTATATTGATTTACGTGTTGTATTGTAGTTGTAACTCATTGTATTTCTAAGTAAGTTATCTTATTGTATAAATTAATTTAGGTGTTCTACTGTCATAGTATAATCATTAATTAAGAGGCCACATAACTCTTGGTGAATAATATTTGTATTCTTTTCTAAATTCAATTTATTCATAATGGATTGTTCATCGCTTGTAGCTTAAAATATCGACTTTTATGTGCTGGATTGGGTGGTGGATTTGTGTATATATATGATCAGGAAGAATAGAACAGGGAAAAAGTTCGGGAAAATTTAGACTGGAAATAAATACGCCGGTCTTAAAAGTTCACATTTTAAGACCGGATGTGTTTATATGTCCGGTCTTAAAAGTCGATAATTTAATACAGCCTACAGGTGTACATATTAGGCCGGTCTTAAAAGTTGGTCTTTTAAGACCGTGTATTTATATGTCCAGTCTAAAAAGTTTAATTTTTAAGACCGGATATATTAATCATCCAATCTTGAAAGTCAGTCTTTTAAGACCGGTATAATTAGTCGTTTGGTCTTAGAAGTCGCTATTTTTTAGACCGGATTGAGTTTTGTCCGGTCTTAAAATGTAGATCTTTTAAGAGCGGCTGAATTTTTTGTCCGGTCTTAAAAGTTTAGTTTTAGGACCGAACAAAAAATATTTCAGGTCTATATAGTACGACTTTTAAGACCTAATGTTTTAAATGTCCGGTCTAAAAGAGTTTCTTTAAGACCGGTTCGAGTCTGGTCTTAAAAGTTAGACTTTTAATACCGCCTGGAACAAGACCGATCGTGGATCCGGTCTTACGATGCCTCTTTTGTCCGGTCTTAAAAGCCTTTTTTATACCCGTGAGCTTTGGATTGACCCATATGTTTTCAGTTTTTAATCAAGAGTTTTTGAAAAAAAAATTGCAAATAAATTACCCATATGGTTTTTTATTAAAATACTTACACGTAAAAATATTTTTATTTTACATAGTTAAAAATTCAAAATATTTTTTTCCTCAGAAAAGTGGCAAAAATAGGTGAAGCAAAATAAAAAATGGGAAACTAAGTTGAGTCATATAAAACTATAAATAAGAAAGAATTGAGGGATGGAGCCGAGATTAAGAAAGAAAAGGCCTAGATGGAAGCATTCATAAGTGCAGGAGCGATGGGAAAAGAGAGAGGATAATGGTGTTGTTGGTGTTTGGTGTTTACTTGTAACTTGTAATTAAGCACAAGCCAGCTCCTCCATTTCTCATATATTGTTTCTTTCTTTATTATTATTATTTTTTTTTTGGGGGGGGGGGGGGGGGGGGCTAGCCCTCTTGTGTTCGCCCCAACTCCTCGGATCTTCAATATAGGGTGTTAGAGAAGAATAGCTTAGTCAAAATTAAAACATAAGTCACTTGTAAAATAATTAAAACTCATTTTTCTGTTTTATGTCTAAAAATTAATACACATTTTTAATTTTGCCCACTCATTAAATATTTAACCACATTTCCCAATAAGGGTAAAACTGAAAAATAGTAATAATTTAATTTAAGATATATTTTATGAGTTTCTTGTCACTTCTTATTTTCGTGAATTAGTTAAAGTGTCTTATATTATGAGAGTGCTAATTTCTTATCTCATATGGGACTGTTTGGAGTAGCTTATTTTTCAGCGTTGGTGTGTAAAAATTTCAGTGGCTTTTAAGCCACCGACCCAGTGAGAAAAAAGCTTGTTTGGATTGCCCATTGCGTTGGCTTAACTTTAAGTCAAAAAAGCTCAAAAAGCTAATTAAAGAAAAGGCTCCGAATCAAACTTTTTCCATAACGCTATCATCTTTTTGACGTGGGCCCCGCCACTACTACCACCATCAATCTAAACATAAATCATTATCTACAACTTGACTTTTTTCCTATTGAGCTTTTTTTAGAGTCAAATAGCTTTTAAGTCATGCTCCTACCGCCAACCCAAACAGGCCCTATGTCAATATATATCACTTTTATATAGTTAAGAGGCAGTACCTCTAGAAATGTTCCCCCTAATTATGAACATGGGTGTATTTAATGTTGTCACTTGGGACGTCAGAGTGAATCATCACTCTTCAAGAAGGCGGCAAATTTAGGCATTCTTTGATTCTAGATAATTGTTTGAAATAATTACATTTGAAAACAAATCTATGTAAAACTTGTTTGGGACAACTGTTTTGGAAATCATTCTAAAGAACTGAGAAAAGAGTCGGACAAGAGACGGAGTGGACATTGCAGAATAAATAAAGGAGGGTCAGGGGAGTGAGAGAGATGACAGAAAAAAGGGAGGAACCAAGAAGGTCAACATGAGAATAATGAAAGAGTCGATATTTTAAAGGGTGAAGGAGCAATAATATACATAAGCTTTATTTCTGGGAGCGTCCAGCACCACGAGCTTTTTTTAGGAGTAAAAATAAACACATGGTTACCATTTTAGAGCAAAAGTGACACAAACCCATGAGCCATTGGACGTTGACCGTTAAGTAGGAACGGTTGACCGTTAGTGCTGACGTGGATGATGAATTGGAGAGATGAAGTCAAATGAAAGAAAAAAATGCTGAATAGGATGGTGACGGTGCGAGTTTAAAAAATTGGGGGGGAAAAATTATGGGAAACCCTAAAATGGAATGAAATTACAAAGCAAGAATCGGTGAAGAGAAATCTAATTAAGATCGATTGATTAAAACAAAACCAAAAAATCCCTCTAACTAACCTAAACCGATCGGCTGTCCCACAACACCCTCAAACTCTTTCAATTTTAGAAGTTCTGAGAATTCTCTTCAAATTTAACAGAGCAATCATGGAATTTCATACTTAAAAAACCGAACAATTGTTAGAATATGCACGACTGGGTAATTGCGGAGAAATTATATAGATTTCGATTAATCAAAAGGGAAAGATATAACCATCGAATTCTACATTCAGATTCTTAACCTAAATCCCCAAAATACATTACGACCATCACTTCATAAATCACAACCAAAACAAACTTCTAATTCTAATTCTATCCCAGATCTTCACAATATGATTCAGCATAAAACCTTCTTCAACCTCCGAAACCGTACAAAGTTCTTCCCTGTCTCTTGAGAGCATAAACCACATCCATGGCGGTAACAGTCTCTTGAGAACACCTCGAGTCTCCTCGTAGAACAGACCGCTGATTTACTTGACGCCTCCTCTTCTCGTCAATCTCCGAATCGCAAGCTTCGTGATTCCCTGAATATTATCGCGAAGAACTAGTGGATGAAAGCCTCTGATCCTTGGTCGTAATATCAACTCCATTGCTTAAATTAAAATTCTCCAGATCACTTTTATGATATTCCGTAAAATCGTCGAAAACAGTAATTGTGCTGGGAGATGATCCAAGCGTATGTCCAACTTAGGTGCCTGTATATACGTTTTTTGTCGCAGCAACGAAAATCCTTTTCTTTTTCTGATGCTGCAGATATATGAACAAGACAGCTAACTACTGAGAATCATCTTCCTCCACCGTCTTGATCTTTTTCTTTTTATTTTGGTTTTTGCGTAGTGATAGCAAGTGTATTGAGTGTAAATTAATAGTAAAGTAGTGTTGATGTGGCGAAATTTTGAAGTCCATGTTTTCAATTTCTGGGTATGGTTTGTGTTATGGACCTCGGAAATGGGCCAGACCAAGTCAAGCCCACTAGAAGGCCAACTACCCCACGGTTATCCCCACTACCTTAGTAGTGCGGGAAGTGGGGCACGCGTACGACATCATGGGAATGTGCTACCTAGAGAGTCGGACCAACTGGCTTGGTTATAAATAGGGGCATACCCCGTGAACGGTACACACGTATTCTCCCCTACTTTTTAGATATCGTCCCACTTGTGCACACACCCCACACCTCTGTTGTGTACGGTGATCATCTTGTCCGTTGTTATCGTGCCATAGATAACACTGGATAAGCCTACCAGATCCTATATTGAAGTTAACCAGCCTCCAGGGCTGAGACATTTGTGTTCCATATCGGAACATTGGCGCCGTCTGTGTTTACATAACCTACAGACAAAGCTGTAAGTTGCAAAATGGCAAATTGCCGACTATTGTTGGACAGACGGAGATTGGCCACCAGCTTCTTCTTCTTCCTGAACCGTCTCGGCAATACTGGCATCATCAACCACGGGCAGAGCCGGAACAAATATTCCGTCTTCAACGTACGCGTTCATGTGCACTCCTTCTAAATTCAAATCGATCGAGGGATTCCAGAAGCGAACTTGTTCCAGGGCATTCTCGAAGGCCTCCTTAACGCCTGCCTTTAACTTGGAAATATTAACCTCGGCAACATCAAGGGCGCCTCGATACGAACTGAGATTGGCCTGAGCGGCAGTGAGGGCTTGCTTACAAGAGTTGAGTTCCGTCGCCTGTTCATCAATCAAGTTTTTATATCGGCAATGGACTCCATGTCTCTCGTGGACTGCGCCCTTCGAGTAAGCTCGGACTCGGACAAGTGCGGCTTGTCACGAACTTTAACCAGCTCGTCGAGAGGCTTTCCTTCTCGGCTCTCGCCACTTGCGATCCTCCCGTGCTTGAGTTAATGCCTCGTCGGCCTTCTTCTTCTCGTCCTCAAAGAAGTCCGGATCTTTCTCGTTACGTCCGACCTTCTCTTTGAGGTATGCCACAAGTTGACATAGGTAGGCATTCTTCAAGTTGGCATGCTCAATCTCCTTCAACTCTTTCATCTCCGCCTCCGACAACGTACGCCGTCATACCAATTGTCGGGCGGACGAATGCCCTTACGGAGGAGTTGGGTATTTTATGTCCCCAAAAATAGGAACGAGGGAGCTGAATGGTTGGACGGACATCAGGGGCTAAAGTTTCAGGCTCTTGATTCCCCGGATCTTGAGCTGGAGAAGTCGGGGTAGGAATATCCTTGGTTGTTGATGGATTGTCGTTCTTCTTCTTCTTCGGAGCTTTGGTTTTCTTGGCGGTAGCAGGTTCATGCTGTCAGCGGGCGCTTTCCGTTTTGAACTCGGAGTTGTTGGGACGAGCGGGAATCGTCACGTCCGGATACTCGGGTCTTTTACCCATCGATGTACCTGAAAAGCACAATCAAAGAAGTCAAAGTCGACCAAACACGCACAAAAGAATAAAAAATGGGGGAGGGGAGCCCTATAAACACCTACGGGGTGTAATGTAATCGCCGAATCCACCAAAGTGTCTTTACGGACTAAGGCAATAAGGGCGCTGATGGTTTCCTTCTCGGCAGCGGATAATTGCGATTTAGTTGGCAAAAAATCTTTTGCTTCAAACTTATGATGTTCATCAGACCAGTATAAAGGGAAGCGTTCGCCAAGTTCACCGGATGTCCGGGTTCGAAGAAACCACGGTGTATCCCCGGGCCTCGCGATAACTTTGAAGTAAGATGTTTTGAAGCCTTTCCAGGAATCTTTACAAGGCCTAAGAAACTTACGACCATGAGACGCCCGAAGTGAGGTCCAACAAAACCATTTATTTTCCCCGTCCGTGGTAGTCTTAATATCTAAAGGAGTGAAAAAACTACAAAACACGGAGACGGAACACTCGAGCTTATGAGTATGGCAATACTTTTCAAAAGCAACTGCCGCAGCCCAACCATTGGGGTGTAATGAGAAGGTGCAAGGTGGAAATGGGTGAGAAGGCTCATTTGGAAGTCGGAAAAGGGGAATTCAACCCCGGGTAGGTGATCAAATCCTTGTAAAAATAAAAGAAGTGGCGGGACTCATCGTTTGATCGACCCGAAGCCACGGACTCATTTCGGAGGCAAGCACACATCATACCCCTCTCCACCTTGGACAATCCGCGAAAGCACCTTCCCGGACATCTTATTCTTGCAATCAAGTACTATGTTGCTCACAGCATAGTCTTTGATGGAAGGCATTCATGAAGATCCTCCAGAAGGGGCGGACTCTCCGATCTCGGATTGAGTGGTTTGGTGTGAAGACATTTAAACCTAAAATAAAAACAAAGGCCAGAATCAGAACCATGAGGTATACCTGACAGAACAAGAATTTCAGGACGAGCTTGCAATGGCCCAAGGGACAAGGTATTCGTCGGTTTATTGCAGCGGCATTTATCCAAAAGAGACTCGGCTTCTTTGTCATGGCCATGTCAGGCAAGCTCAATTGCTTTGTGGCAACTTTCCTCACAAGGACCAGAAGGGCCCATGTTTGAAGCCGGGGGTGTAACCTCGGGAGAAGCAGACAATCTTGGTGACGGAGAAGTAGGGAGTTCGGCATCGGGTGAAGGAGGAACTCGAACGCTTGTCCTACTCCCACTTCCCCGAGATCGAAGTAAATCTTCCATCCTCTCTTCTTCCGTAGGAAGGATGGACCATAGCCAAAGTTTAGTTCGACCAGGCACGCGTTCAAGAATCTCTCTATCTTCTTCTGGATTAGGATTACCATACATATCTACTAGTGGGGGTTTTGGGTCCATCTTGGGAACAAATTATATAGCATGTTAAAACATGAACGAAATTATGCATATCAAACCCGAGATAGCCCGGATTGCCCAAATTTGCCCAGTTGTGAAGAACTCAACAAAGTAAAATCGCTCAAATGCAGAATGGCGAGACCATAAAGCATCGAATAATTCAAAGCCGAAGGAATGAATGAGAAAAAATAAATGGTGTTGAAGCAACTCGGACAAGCAAAGTTCAAAATGGCGTTCGACATTTTTCGTTCGGAGAGGAATTCACGGTCATCACGGTCGTTCAACACCTCAACACCCAGGCCAAAGAGCAAAATACGGACTATAACATGCGCGTGTTTCAAGAACAAGCGAGAAAACAATACGAAAGCAAGAGAACGAGAGAGCAAGAAGCGATTCGAAAAAGGGAAGTCGGTACGATTCTTCAAAGTTGAGAAGACGAATAAGAGTGATGATGAAGGGTGTGAGGAGCACTTATAAGAGTTCTAGAGATGTAAAGTTTGAAAGCTGAGACGTTACATCGCTTACGAAGGGGTAAAAGGAAAACCCTAAAAAGCTATGATGACGATATGACGTAGGACATTAATGGGCGCGGTAACCAAAGGCGGCGCTTGAAGGCACGTGTCATTATAATTGGAAGCGACGGTTATACGATGCGACACGAGCAAACGAAAAGACACTTAGCTAGGCGAACGGACGCGTTTGCTGGTATGTCGGCATCGTCACTCAAAACCTCGAGCCGAATACCAAGTCGTACAACGGCCGAGATAAGTTGATGAACTCGAATGAAGATCCTAAAACGACGAGACCAAGGCGGCTTGTGGAAACGTACGAGGTCGGGTTCTAATGTACGAGGTCGGGATCTAATACATAAGATTGGTGGCAATGCTTGGGCAAATCGCTACTCAGCACAAATACGAGATGCGGTTACGGCCAATTGAAATTAGGACCCAAAATGGTTCTAAGAGAAATAAGGGCCTGGAAAATCAGGGCCAACACGGAGTAAAACTCGGCAATTCGTAAGTCCGAGTAGCCGAGGCTTTGGGGGCAAGCTTGTTATGGACCTCGAAATGGGCCGGACCAAGTCAAGCCAGCTAGAAGGCCAACTACCCCACGGTTATCCCCACTACCTTAGTAGTGCGGGAAGTGGGGGCACGTACGCACGACATCATGGGAATGTGCTACCTAGAGAGTTGGACCAACCCGGCTTGGTTATAAATAAGGGCATACCGGTGAACGGTACACACGTATTCTCCCCTACTCTTTAGATATCGTCCCACCGTGTACGCCCCACACCTCTCATTGTGTACGGTGATCATCTTGTCCGTTGTTATACGTGCCATAGATAACTTTGGATAAGCCTACCAGATCCTATATTGAAGTTAACCAGCCTCCAGGGCTGAGACATTTGTGTTCCATATCGGAACAGTTTGATTTTGGGCATTCTAACAATTGTTCGAAATCTGTATAATTTTTAGGTTACAGATCTTGGAGGTTTAGAGGGATTCTTTTGTTTTGTTTTAATCAATCGGGGATCTTAATTGGATTTCTCTTCACTTTCATTTTAGGGTTTTCCATAATCCCCCCCCCAATTTTTTAAACTTTGCACCTACACCATCCTATTCAGCATTTTTTCTTCCCATTTGGCTTCATCTCTCTCCAATTCATCATCCACGTAAACACTAACGGTCAACCGTTCCTACTTAACGGTCAATGTCCAGTGGCTGATAGGTTTGTGTCACTTTTGCTCCAAAATTATGCTCCCATAGGTAAAGTTTATGTGTATTATTGCTCATTTACCCTACTTTAAAATAAAAATTTAACATATACTCCTTCCGATCTTTAATTTAGGACTTAATTGAAGAGTTGATCTTGATCATAAGTTAATATAAGACCTAATTCTTATATTTGTGAATTTTTCACAATTTACCCCTTCTAATGATGCCCCTTCAATCATTATTAAGTAGAAGAGAGATTGAGAGAAATAAGAAAAATGATTAGGATGTTTTATTTATAAAAAAAAATCATATTAACTATATCAACTAACTTCTTTAATTGAATCAATTAGATATGTGTGTGTCTTACATGAATGATGAATGCATATGTAAAAAAATTCTTACTTTAAGAGAGTAATTAATACTTTAAAATGTTTTTCATGTTTATTATTTTCTGTAAAGTGTAAACTGAAACAAAATGCACCTCATAACAAGTCTTCCACATCTCTTTATTTAATATAATTGATCACTGTCACTAGAGAAATTCTTACATGAACCAACTACACCACGTTATCTGTGCACTACTCAATAAAATTATTTCACATCAATCCCATTAAATCCCATGCATGTGTTTAATTTCTTTTCTCTTTTCTCATTTAAGTCATTTGAAAATGTCTCTCTAATCTCCGCTCTCTCTCCCACATAGGATTTAATGAGATCAATGTGGTGTGATTCCTCTCACCAAACTATACAAAGTTATGATTTGAGTTAGTGTAGAACGATATGGACCCATGCTTCGGCCTGAGTAGAGGTGTTAAAATGGGAAATTTGAACCGGACCGGCCTATTAAGCCCCATTTTCAGCCCCTTAATTTTAGCCCCATATGATGGGGTTGTTTTTGCTCCTTGACCCAAGATAACCCCACTCTTTTGGGGGTTATCATAGGAGCCACCCGCGGGCCAAAAAAAACTTAGCATATCCCCTAGCCCAAGATTTTCTTTTTGTTGGGATATTGAAAGTGGCGTGATTGTTGTGGTGTTCGCTCGAACGGAATTACAGCGGGACGGTTGGGATTCATTCACCAGTTTTGATATTAATAATATTTGAAATAATTCATCCCTTTAAAGTGATTATTATAGGAAGAGCGTTATACCATTGATAATAATATGAAAATATAAAAATCAAGTGATGTGATGTTAATTTCTATAATAGATTGTTTTTTTTTTAATTTTTTATATATTAAGTCTATATTGTAATTTAAGTATTTTTAATTATAATATAATACTTTTTTTTTTTTTCTGTCCGTCATTAAAATTACTGGATATAGCAAACAAGCCCTGAAGAAACTTGAGAATATTTTTGTAAATTTGCATGATTTAATTGTAATTTGTAAATAAGTTTCTTATTTCGGACTTATATATAATTTTTTTTCTTTGTTTTTTTTGGTCAAAGGTTATGAAAATTGAAGTATGCTACAGGGGTATCTCGAACAGGATTGAGATACCGGCCAGCAATAAAAAGAAAATTGAAACATTCTATAAATATTATATTATTATCTAATTTAATAATAAATTATCTAGTTCTTTTGTTTTTATGTAATCAAAAAATATTTTGCCTACACATTAAACTCACTTTAATCTTATCCATTCTATGTCTTTATTAAATGCATGTGTTTTTTTTTTATTTATTTAAAAAAACAACTTGCCTGGACATGCTTCCATAATTGTTTATGGTGTATTCAAAAGCCAAAAAAGAAAAAAAAACTTGAACATTTAAGATGGATCCAGTAACATTTAAGATGCACGTAGTATAATAAGTATTACAATAAGGCCATAGAATTGGGCCTTGTCTTATTTTATTCTCTAAATAGTAATACCACTTTGGTTGCTAAGGCTATAGCTGGCGAAGCTAGAGTTCCATTTTACCAAATAGCTGGATCAGAATTTATTGAAGTTTTAGTTGGTATAAAATAATTTTTGGCCCGCGGGCTGGCCCTAACCCTTGGGGTTATATTATTTTTTGGCCCGTGCGGGCTGTCTAATATGCGGACTTTTTGCCTGGGCTAGGGCCTAACGGGCCGGGGTGGCCCGTTTTGACGGCTCTAAAATACGCCTGAGGGTCATGATAAGGGAAGGAGCATGAGAATATATGAGGGCGAAAGCTCAAACCAAAAACGTCGGAGAATGAAAGAGAGAGCTATCTTAACCTCCAACAAGGCAAAGTTTGTCCAATGCAAATTTGAGGACCCCATCCAAACGGAAAATATGCAAAGGAGGAGGAATTGCCTTTCCCTGCCTTTGAGATTCCCTCAGAAAACCTCTCTGGTTTGAACTCTTTGGCATCACTCCCCACGTCTCCTCGTCATGAGGAAGCATCAGTACTGGTATATGAACACTTGCACTCCTGAAAGGTACTAATAGATAGATCCCCAAGTTTCACGTCCTTTTCAACTAATCGGTCTATATTTGTTGCCGGTGGGTAGTATAACCTCAAAACCTCACATAAAATCATGTTCACGTGATGATATATATAAACAAATTGAGTTAAAACAATTAAATCGTGTTAATTAATTAAGCAGTCAAGTGACACGAAAATAATTAGAGATATAGTAATGATGTCTCATAGTGGTGAGGCGAGTGAGGCCATCAAAATCTGGTGTTTGATTGCCAAGAACTTGAAAGACTTCTTCCCTGGTGCGTGTTTGCCAATCAAGGTGCCTACTCAACAACATTATGGTCCAAGCAAGCAAAGTGGAAGTGGTTTCTTGGCCTGCAAAATAGAACAGGTTACATTCCTCAATCAAACCTTTCATACTCAACCCAACAGTACTATTATTGTGCTTGGATTCTTTAAGTATTCCCAGTATGTCATTCTTTATGGCTTCACCATCCTTCAGGGCTTTCTCCTTCTTCTTGACGATTCCCTTCAGTAAATCGTTTACCATTTGATCGATTTCCCCCATCCTTCTTTTGTCCTTACACACAAGCCTGCCAAAAGCCACTCAACAATAATATTTGACGATAAAGAATTTCACGATTAATGGGTTAGTTATATATATGTGTGTGCGCGCGCGCCAGAATGGAAGGTAATATCTGTCTAAGTGATGCATGACAAGTTGAGTTTGCTCTCATAGCAGATTGAATATTTGTATGCCTTCTTCGTAGCTACTTCCATTCAACTGCTACTCGCGAAATCACATCACGTGACATAGTCGTAAACCAAGGCCATAAATCCACTTCACTTTCATCTGATGAGGACAACATTTTTTCCCATTCTCTTATCATGACGTTGCAACTTTGAGCAAATGTTGGTATCAAAGTCTGAGGCGAAAAAAAAAAAAAAGAGAGAGAATGCAGAGGCATAGAATTAGAAAACACGCACACATACACACATCCCTTAAAACATGTATATACTTGTATGAAATGATTTCAATAATGAAGAAAATGATTAAGCAACCTTGAGTTTATCCAATCTGAAAGCTGGGTTGATCATCTTTCGGTGTTGAGCCCACAGCTCGCCCTCGTATTTTCCGAATCCAGGGACTATATAATTCTTGAGAGGATGGCTGTGGCGTTTTGTGAATTCATAGTACTTGTTCAACACCTTCTTTAGTTGCTCTGGATTCGTAAGGATCACCTTTGGTGTCGGTCCAAACAACATAAATGAATTATTGCCTGTACATTAATCATTAATTCCATCATCAACTTATACATATATATATTTTTTTATACAACTTATACTTATATATGTGCATGTGTGTTTGTGTACCGCTCCTTTAGCTAATTGATACTTCATCCCTAGATATAAGCTTGAAATAATTAATTCGTACTTATTAAGAAAACAATTAAAATTAGTTGAGAGCACTAAATACGTATTTTTTTCCAACTATGACCTTATTTGTGAAAAAAGATAAGTGAGAGAGACAATAATTATAGCAAATAGAGTCTCAAGGTAAAGTTAAAAAAAAAAAAAAACAATAAATGCTATGATAAAACTAAAATGAAGCTTATATTTTGAGTTAAGTCAATTTACAAATTTGAAACTTACATTTAGGAACAGGAGGAGTATATTACAAGCCGATGATGTTTAGCACGCACACAGATTATGAAAATGTTGTGTTTGAAAACAGAAGTTCTTTTCTAATTAGATGGGTACTTTTGTAAACCTCACATTAAATATTTATGGAAGTTTATAACTGCTTAAATTTAAGAATGAAATTTTTTTCCTATTTTATTGCTTACACTCCCTCTAGTTCTTTTTGTTAACAATCTTTTTTATTACGCAAAATGAATTGGCGGTTAAGATTAGTTAAAAACAATACATGTGTAAAAAATGTCACATCTCTATTTATGGAAAAGCATAGGAGAGGGAACAAGTAAGAAGTACGAGAGAGAATGATTAACAAATGATTGAGTGAAAAAAAATTAGTGGTTTATTAATATAAAGATATGTATTTAATAGGGGTAGAAAAAGAAAAAAGTAGTTTGGAGTTGGAGATAGACAACAAAAATTACTTTTATTAAAGACCAGCCCTAGGAGAGAAAAAATTGCTTATATGTAAGACCGAAATATATTAGATAACGAAGGAAGTGTATATATTTGGATGCAATGATACAAATATTTCGGATAAAGAATTTAATTATTTCTAAGTTGAACCATGCGCGCAAATTGTCCCGGATGACTAGTTAACACGTAAAGAGACATTCTATATGTAATTAAATTTTTGACATTTTAATTTATTAAAATGATCAAGAATGATCTGCTGGGAATACTAGCTATTAGAATCCAATCAGAGAGAGATTGAGGAACAACGGAACAAGAAAAGTGTTGGGTTAAGCATGGATGATATGATCGATGAATGCAAGTTGTTCTACATGGCAGGCCAAGAAACCATTTTTATTGGGGTTTACATTAGATGCTTGTCCTAATGTGCTTCTTATATACAGAATTGGAAACTAATTAATTTGAGATACTGGGTGCAAAAAAAAATCTAAAAACTAACATATAATATAATTTAAATAAATAAAATTTATACAAAAATTTAAAAAAATAAAATAAAATAAAATGTGTTTGTCCCTCTAATTAGAGGGACAAGCACATAAGAAGCACATAAGGGACAAGCACCTTATGTGCTTCCCTTCTATTGAGTACGTATCCTGAATGGCAAGCACGTGCAAGGGAAGAAGTTCTTCAAGTCTTTGCCAACCAAAACATCACTATGATCGAATAAGTCGCCTTAAGATTGTAAGCATGCATGTTTGTTTGTGTGTCATATATATTGTAGTATAATTTAATTTTGGCCAAAATCCACAAAATCCTCATAATTTTTTTAGTTAATTGCATATTAACCTCTTTGGTGTTTTAATTTTTGACATTAAACCCCTAACATTATATTAACTTTCGTATTGAGTTACTTATGAAAATTACCGCATCAAATTAATGAAGATGATGTGACATCCTACAAATAAAAAGAATTTAAAATTTTTCATTAAAAATAATTTCAAATTTAAAATGTTAGAGAAATTGTATGCAAATATTCTAAAGTTGAGAGGGTTTTGCATTTTAAGTCTCTTTTTTTGAATCCATGTGAGATGCTATGTCATCCTTATTACTACTCTAACATGATGGTTTTGTTAGTAACTTAACGATAAAATTAATGACATGGAGTTTAATGTCAAAAATCTAAATATCAATGCGGTTAAGTATATATAAACTTTGAAACACAAGTGAAATTAAGTGCAACTAACATAAATTTTAGGGAGACTTTTGTAAATTTTAACTCATATCTTTTAATCAATACATACATATAAAAACAACTAAGCATGAAACCGGTGGCGGATCTTGGAAAAAATGTTTTTTTGGGGGGGGGGGGAGGGCCAAATGTAGATTCATTAACTAATTAAAATTTTTTATGATCATATAACATTTTAAAAATATTATGTTAAATTTTATATTATATTAATTTTTTTAAAAAAAATATTTTTGAGGTTTGTCATGATTTCTTGAACTTTCGATATTAGGGGTAAAATGATCATAATTTGTTTATTATTCATACAAATTATTTCTTGGGCTTTTGATACTACTTGTTTTTAATTTTACATTGTAAATGTTTAAGAAGAAAATTTGAGATTTTGGAGGGTCGAGAATTAATGTTTTGAGGACTGGGAAAAGTTATAGAAAAGTCCCGAAATTTCCCGGAAATTGCAATCAATGAAGAAAAGGGACTAAGGAAAAATACAAAAAAATACCTATAGTTTTCAAAAATTATAGCACTCTCTACAAAGTTTTCAAAGATTTGTACTTTAGTCCCTTTTTTAAAAAAAACACTAACAAAAAAAACTAAATATTTTTTTGGGGGGGGGGGGGGGGCCGGCCCCTAGCCCTATCAAAGATCCGCCATTGCATGAAACATGGATATGAATCATACACATGAAGTGTATATGTATACTAATGGTTTATTAAACTAAGACTTACCAGAAGAACAACTTTGATGTTGTTAAGGGGACTTCAAGGTCATTATTTTTCTGAATCCTTAGAAGAACATCAACAAGGTCTTCATTATCTGCTTCTTCTGTATTTCCACTCTTCTTTCCAAAGTAATCATTGAGGATATTAGTTGAATACCCCCTATCAAGTTCTTGACGGGTCTTTTCAGTTTTAGCTTTTGTCCCACTGATCATATGAAGGAACTTGAGTGAAGGACAGAGATAACTAATCGATAAGCCACTCACAATCTCTACCATGTTGGCAAATATCCTTCACTAAGGCAGAAACTTCCTCTTCCCTTATGTTATATTAGGCCCAATAGCAGTATGACCCAGTAATAGGTATGATATGTATGTCGGGATCCATCTACAACAAAGGATCCTAACTTACCCATAATAAAGGAATATCTTTAGATATGATATAAAGGTCAAGATGCTCGGGCTAGAGATCACGTGAGGCCCAAGGTATCCAACCAAAGGTACACTATATAAATATAGAGGTCAAGCCTTAAGGTACACAAGTTCCAACTTTAGACTATTTTAAATACAGTTGTCACTGTGCACACACCCCACTCCTTGGGTGCAAGCCTCGTCTGTGTACAATGATCCCTAGTTCTCCTGGTTATCTACCTCATAGATATCCAGGTAGACCCACTTGATCCAATATTAATCTACTAGCCTACTTGGCTAGACATCTGTATTCTACATTAGAACATTGGCGCCGACTGTGGGGACATTAAATTTCGATCCCCGTGACCGACGATGGCTCACACTAGAAGCAGCAGTCAGAATCCTCAGCCTGACAATCCAACACAGGCGGAGGCAAGTCAGCAACAAAATCCTTAAGACCCACCGCATCCTGAAGACATCCCTAAACACGATGCTAATAATAGGGGGAATGATGTATCTGACACGGCATCCTCCCCACCAATCACAGCTAATCCTCAGGAGGCGGTGGTACCAGAGGGTCGGCAGCAGGATCCATCTCAGGAGATTTCGGTTCTGAGCCCAGATGTTCTACTACTTCAGAAAAATATGGAGTCAATGTTGAGGTGAATGGAGAATATGGAAAAACGCAACAACCTCTAGCGCCAAGAGGATTTCAGAGTAATATAGCAGATCACGGAGGATCGTTTCAAACAGTTTGAAACTTTGGTTCGAAGAGAAGGCCGTGACGACACACGTGGGAGGAAGGGAAGGACGATATAGGATGTCAATAATCCCTCTTGCAGCGAGGAACCAAGGTTGACACAGCGGGACATTGACACAGCTACTCAAGGGACGAGTTCAGGATGAGCTCGAGTTTAGAACCCAACCTTGGCCCTGAAAAAGCTGCGCATGGAAAGGATCTCGGATGATGAAGACCGATATATTGAGAGGATAGCTCGGCCAATAAACTCTCCCAAAGAGTATAAAATGAAGTACATAACGGGACACAATAACAGTCCCTTCTCTGAGGAAATTGCGAACGCACTGTACCCAAAAGACTTTGATTTGGCAGACCTGCCGAAGTACGATGGAACCCAAGACCCATGCTGTCACCTTGATACTTTCAAGCTGCTTATGGTCATTCGACATATTTTGGGCCCTGTCATTCCTCGGCTTTTTGCAGCCACGCTAATGGGACCTGCCCAAAAATGGCTCCATACTCTACCAATCAATTCTGTTCAGAATTTCGAAGACCTCGGTCATAAGTTCGAGCTGAACTTCACAACTAGTAAGAAACAGCCGAAGTCCCAATTTGCTCTTAGCAAAATTAAACAGCAACAAGGGGAGACCCTCCAGAAATACTTGGACAGGTTTAAGGACGTAGCTTTGCAAGTACGTTCACTCCTAGAGAGTGTACACGTACACTGTCTTATTGACAGCTTGGATCCCTTTTCCCGGTTGGTGAAGTCAATCTTCAAGAATCGGGTTTACACCCTCACCAAGTTCAACACCTGATCGAAACAATATTTGGAGGTAGAACAAATGGAAATAGCCAATGCTGCCGGGGGCGAAAAGAAAAGGAATTCATCTTCATATGGCAAAGGACAGCGTGACAATCGAAAAGAAGACTCCCACAAATGAAGCTGAGATAATAGATCCTAAGGGGAAAGGTTTGAAGAGAAAGCAAAGTACAACAGGTACACCCCTCTGAACATTGCACGTTCGTAGAACTAAAAAGAGGTAGCGTCGACCGAGATGAAAAAAGTCGAAAGACCTCGGCCTTCCTGGAATCGAGCTACTACAGACCAATCTAAATTTTGTGCATTCTATGATGGACTGGCACATACTATAGATCAATGTTATGAACTCCGCGACGCCATTGAGAAGTTGTGAGAGATGGAAAACTGCACCAATATGTGATAAATACTCAGGGGCAAAAAAACAAGCATAAACAAGGAGGTTGTAGTAGAAGCCCGACCCCCGATCAAAAGAAGGAAGATAAACGTCGAAAACCGGCTAGTGATGACGATGAATTCCTAGAGGCCGAGTTCAACTACAATGTTGTCAGTGGAGGCTTTGGCGGTGGAGGAGACATGGTAAGCCAGCGCAAGAAGTACTTGAGAGAAATCCTCTCCATAAGGGACCTCCCAAAATTCAAAGAAGACCACAACAAGCCGGTGCCTCCCCCATTAGTTTTCACTAATGAAGAGTTGAAGGATGTGGTCCTAGGCCACCAGGATGGTTTGGTAATCACAGGAACCCTGTACATTGCCGGGTTAAGAGGATTTTCGTGGATGTAGGGAGCTCGGCAGACATCATTAGTTGGGATGCCTTCAAAAGGATGAAGATGGATAAAGAAGATTTGAAACCATGCAAAACGTCCCTCATAGGATTTAACGGTGAGCACTCTCCTCTCAAGGGATATATCGATCTCAGGTAAACTTTGAGAACTAAAGAAGCTTTCAAATCAAAACGGGTAAGATTCATTGTGGCCGACTTCCCGTCCCCATAAATATCATATTAGGACGACTGACTATCCATAATTGGGGCATGCTAGTGTTTACTAAGCATCAGAAACTGAAGATGGGAAACAACAAGAACAAGGTTGTTGTTGTTAACAGAGACCAGAAGGAATCCCGATAATGCTATTTCGAGACTGTCCGGGAGGGAGAAGGTGGACCTTCATCACCACCTCAGATCAGGAAGGGCAAAAGAAGCACGGTTACAGGGAAAGAAAGGAGTTTTGGACGGCTAGTAAGCATAGTAGAACTCGACCTTAGGGAAGAGCCTGAGATTCCGCTTCCCGAGCCAGAAGGTGAACTAGAAAAGTTGATCCTGGGAAACGATTCTTCACAAATTATGAAAATTGGGGGAACGATGAACCCGGGATTGAAAAACCGACTGATGGAGTTCTTAAAAAAGAACCAGGATATCTTTGCATGGACATCATCCAAGATACCAGGGATCGATCCGAACTTTTGTTGCCACAAGTTGGCTATCTGGTCAGGGTGAACACCTGTGGCACAAAAGAAAAGGAACATCGGAGCTAACAAACAGAAAGCCCTTGAGCAGCAGTCAAGGAATTATTGGATGCCGGGTTCATCAGAGAAATATAATACACCACATGGCTCTCTAACGTGGTTATGGTCTTAAAACCAATTGGAAAGTGGAGGGTGTGCACCGACTATACCAGCCTGAATAAAGCATGCCCGAACGATTCATACCCAATGCCCAATATCGACCAGTTGATCGACAATTCAGCCGACTTCCAGCTGTTTTCTTTTATGGATGCATATTCCGGGTACAATAAAATCGTCATGCACCCTGAGGACCAAGAAAAGACAGCCTTTATTATCGACAAGGCTAACTATTGCTACAAAGTAATGCCTTTCGGATTGAAGAACGCTGGGGCCACCTATAAGCAAATGATGAACAAATTTTTCGAGGACCAGCTCGGACAAAACATAGAAGTATACATCGACGACATGATCGTAAAATCAAAGGACCCAGAAGACTATATCCGGGATTTGGAGCAAACTTTCGACAAGTTAAGAAGGTACCGAATTCGACTGAACCCGGCCAAATGTGCATTCGGGGTCCCAGCTGGGAAGTTCCTAGGTTTTCTGTTGACAAACCGCTGAATCGAAGCCAATCTAGATAAGCACAAGGCCATGCTAAACATGCAAGCCCCGAAGAACAAAAATGAAGTCCAACAATTGATGGGAAGACCGGCCGCACCGACTAGGTTCTTACCGAGATCGCAAGCAATGCCCTTCCTTTCTTTAAATTGCTAAAAAAGGAAACCCAAGGAGGTTGGAACTCGGATTGTGAGGCAGCATTTGAAAAAATCAAACAATGTCTGGCCACCCCGCCAGTCCTATCAAAGCCTAATCCAGGTGAGTCTTTGTTCTTATACTTGTTAGTAGGAGAAGAGGCAGTAAGTGTGGTCCTAGTCAGGGAAACCAATACTGGCCAGGCACCGATATATTTTGTAAGCAAGGCACTACAGTGCTCGGAATTAAGATACCAAAAGCTTGAAAAAGTGGCTTTCGCCTTACTTATGACGGCAAGGAGGCTTTGGCCTTACTTCTAGGGACATCAGATAGTTGTCCGAACGAGTCAACCGATTCGTTAGGTTCTGCATAAGCCAGATCTGGCCGGAAGAATGACTAGCTGGGCGATAGAGTTGTCTGAATTCGATATCACCTACGAAGCCCGGCATACCATCAAATCACAAGTGTTGGCAGATTTTGTGAGGGAACTAACCCCAGCTGATAGAGGAGACACTAAGAATGACAAGAATTGGAAGGTTTATGTCGATGGCTCGTCGAACGCAAAGGGGAGTGGAGCGGGAATCATAGTCGAAAGCCTAGAGGGCATCGTAATTAAACATTCTCTTTAGCTCAATTTCCCAACCTCAAATAACCAGGCCGAATATGAAGCGCTACTTGCCGGACTACTGCAGGCAAGGGAGCACGGAGCACAAAGGGTGAAGGTCTTCACCGACTCACAGCTCGTAGCAGCACAAATTGAGGGCACTTATCAAACAAAAGGCCCACTGTTGGCCAAATATCTGAACAAGGTAAAGGAGGTGATCTCCAGCTTTGAAGAGGTGATTGTCACTCACATCTCGAGGGAAGAAAATACCAGAGCCGACATTCTCTCCAAACTTGCTAGTACGAAAGGCCATAGCAACCACGTAACCGTGGTCCAAAGAAAATCTAGTAGAACCGAGCTACATTATGACTATATCGTGGCAGCATTGGAGAAAGCTGATTAAAGATTACTTGGAAAGAGGCATTATCCCCGTTGATTCAACCAATGCAGAGAAGTTAATCCAAGAGGCCGCCATTTACATAATGGTGGACGATTAGTTATATCGAAAAGGCTTGCACTCTCTAATGATGCGGTGCTTGGGTCTAGCCGAAGCCAGATATGTCTTGGTTGAGATACACGAAGGAATCAACGGTCAGCACATGGGAGGGAAAGCTCTAGCCAGGAAAGCCTTGCGTGTTGGTTACTACTGGCCAACCATGATGGTAGACTCCAAGGAGGCGGTTAAGAGATGTGATAGTTGTCAGAAACACACCAAGATCATTTGGCTCCCGCCTGTGGAATTGAAAAGCATCTCGGCTCCTTGGCCCTTTTACAAATGGGGGATGGACCTCCTCGGACCATTCAAAGTAGCTCTCGAACAGTTGCATGGCTCGTTGTCAGAGGGAGACCTATGTCGGCAAGAGCCTAGAATGACGTTGGCAAGGGAATCTTGACCAATCGCGATGTAGTGGGAGCTGGAGGCGATGCAATCCCAATAAGGGCCGAGGTATCCTTCCGGGTGGGATTCCGACCTCACCCGAGGTGGAACCTGGTAAAATTTGACGGGTAGTATCGAGATGGCATCGCAATCACCCCAGCCCCTGTCGCAAGGAAATATGGTGGTAGAACTCACACTAGGAGACTTGGCAACGGCAGGTATAGACCCCTCAACTCTCCTCTCACCAAACCTACCACGAAGCAAGGTGGCTAGCCTTTACTCTTCAGAAAGAGGAGAGCCAAACAACCAAAAGCTGGCTCTAGGATAACGCGCATGTAATGCTTCCTCCTCCCCTGGAATTGCGTTCTGACCCAGAGAGGGCAAATGGTTAACCCTACCCATCACCACCAGAAAATGACACCTAGAAAGGCACAAACGGTTTGATAAGGAGGGGGAACCGAAGCGAGACTAAGCGGCGGATACTCCCACACAAAATGATATACAACCACGTGAATGGGGACCAGAACTCGAAGATTACCCAGATAGTCCTATCAAAATTTAAACAGAAAACCCCAAAAATAGGATCTACGCGATAGAGGGAGGATGATAATGGAACCAGCGAAAACCAAAATGAAGCCAGAAAAATGAGGAGAGGTGATAGACATACCTGGTTGATTGAGAGTCGTAGAAAGGTCCGTGGGTTGCAAAGAGATGATCGACGCAAGAAAGAATGAAGTTTTCTGTGGAAAAGAGAAAAATCGCAAAGGTAGAAAAGGTAGAGGATCGTCAGAATGAAGGGAAATACGAATAATAATTGTAACGGTACTGAAACGTCAAGGGTAGAAGAGTCTATTCACCCAAAAAGCAGGGGTGACACATGGCATGTGATGGGTGTATTAAATGCGCACGAAAATCGCAGACGGCGGTGTGGCGGTTATAACCCTTCGCAAATCCAGGGAAGCCGGGTGTCAGGGGGCAATGATGGCGAATGCAGAAGGGTTCTGACCTCGAAATCAAGCGAACTCCTTGGCGATCAACTCGGATCCTCAAACCCCTATGTGATCACCTTGGCTTGGTGGACTTCAGAAATACCCTAGATCCATGAACCTCTTGGCATTACCGCGGACCCTTGAGCCTCCTGGAATGATCTCGGATCTTTGAGATATCACCTTGGATTCTTGAGCAAAGGACTTCCCTAGTCGGGGTCAAGCATAAACCGGTCCGCCAATACGCGGTGGATAGGCAAGAGGATAAGGTTCACGGCACTCTAGCTCAGATGACCTGTATGGGAGCAAAATACATCCCGGCAGCTCAAAAGCTTGAACTATCGGGCTGGGGGGCAACTGTTACGGACCTATATTAGGCCTAATAGCAGTACGATCCAACAATAGATATGATATGTATGTCGGGATCTATCTACAACAAAGGATCCTAACTTACCCATAATAAAGGAATATCTTTAGATATGATATAACGGTCAAGATGCTCGGGCTAGAGATCACGCGAGGCCCAAGGTATCCAACCTAAGGTACACTCAATAAATACAGAGGTCAAGCCTTAAGGTACACACGTTCCAACTTTAGGCTATTTTACATAAAGTTATCACTGTGCATACACCCCACTCTTTGGGCGCAAGCCTCGTCTGTGTACAGTGATCCCTAGTTCTCCTGGTTATCTACCTCATAGATATTCAGGCAGAGCCACTTGATCCAATATCAATCTACTAGCCCACTTGGCTAGACATCTGTGTTCTACACCAGAACACCTTATTTTTCTAAATGTCTGGACTCTCTTTGAAGACAAAAGTTCCAAAGTACACATCTTTCAAAGTTTCATCATCATGACTTGTTTGGCTACTTCTACGTGGGACACGTGGCCGAGCTGAAGGTTCGTCAATGGTCCATACTTGTTTGTCAAGTCTCTAAAGATTGATGGGGTAGTGACCCAATCTGATGAAGGTTTTCTATGAGAGGTACAGTTTCCATGGCCGTGGGGTAGGGCTTTGAGGGATTTCTTAGGGTCCGTTTGGTATGGGAAAAATTTGAGGAGGGAAAGGAAGAGAATGGAAGATTTTGAAAGATGAGGGAAGATGACTTAAGGGAAGATGAGTTGTTTGGTAGGAAGAAAATGAAGGGGTAGTAGTTGGTAAAGAATCAAGAAATGTCTATTTCACATTCAAAAGTAATTAATTCAAAATGAAAAAGAAAATATTTTTTTTTGCTAAAAAATATTTTTTAAAATATGCTCTTATTAAGTTTGAATTTGTGTAAAAAACTTTCCCGCCAAGTTCGAATTTGAGGGGTAAATTTGTCAAAAAAAGTTACTGTTCACGTGGAAACTTGAAATCCCACCAAAATCTTTCCACATATAACGGAAGATTGGTGGGCCCGAGAACTTAGATTCCGAGAAGATTTGTCCAAAATGCATACCAAAGCGAGGAACTTGCTAATTTTCCTTTCCTTGTTGAGTCCATGTAACAAACAGGCCCTTAGACACTAAAAGTCTTTGAATCATTAAGAGCAAGCAAAGGAAGATGAAGACGATGGGGTGTAAGATCTGAATCTCCACTGACGATCAAGGCTGTGGAGTACAAGATAGTTTTGTGGCGTAAGGATTTGAAGAAAAGATCAACTGGCGTAATCTAATACTAGTGATTTAATTTGATGAAAATTCCTTCCAGAAAGCAATTTCTTCCCCAACGCGGATGCTTACCTTATTCATAAAAAAGTCAAAGGATATATATATAGCTGCTTTCTGAACGAGGTTAATAAAAATAGTATATTCAATTAAAGTAGTTAACTTTTTGGAAAAAATTGTCCATTATACAAATAATATTGATATAATATAAAAAATATAAATATATTACTACCTCCGGTCCTAATTATAAGACATAGTTGACTTTTTTTGTAGAGATTAAGAAAGTTAAATAAGTTACTTAATCATATCATATGTTGTGTATCATTAGATTATATATTAGTTTATTAGTCAAACTAATTAGTTTGAAGAAAAATAAAAATAAAAATACTCTAAAGTAATTTAATTAGTTTCCTTAATCTTTCTAAAGAAAATCAACTAGGTCTTATAATTAAGACCGGAGGGAGTATTAGCTAATAATTGTTATTTCAAGTTAAATGAATTCGATTTCTCTAATAAAGTAGACGTTGAATATTATGAATAAAAAATTCTATTAAAAAAAGGTTATTCATGACTCCAGCAATGTTTGAAAGCTAATCTACAAAATGGGGAAGAATATTAGATGGGCAATAAAAATAACTTGATGAGAATTTCATTTGACTGAAATGCAATTTTGAATTTTCTTACAAATTTTTTGATTTTGTAATTAACTTTTTCATGATAAATTCTTTAACCTTGCATTTGTAGGTTCAAATGCCGAGTGATTGAGGGTTAGTGATGGAGTCCACCCTCGCAGATTTGTTTTAGATTGCATTCCAAACTATTCTGGGTTCCTTTTACAGTGAATAAGTAAAATGAATTATTTTTTTTATACTCCGGAAAGCAAAGCAAAATAAATAATAAAGATGCACATGGAAGAGGTTGGAGCAGAGGTAAATGAGTGATCCTAGAAGATTACATACGGGTGTTGTGGTGTAAGTGGCATGTAACTTGGCCAGTATTTAATCTGGTCTGACCTGTTTTGTTTAAAAGTAAGGTCCCGTTTGGATCAAAGAAAATGTGGGAATGGAAAGGATTAGAAATGAAAAGAATGGAATGGAAATGAAAATATTTTCCCTTGATGTGTTTGTTTTGCAATGGAAAAGAAAATGGGTTGATGAGAAAATTTTTGTTTGGTCAAGAAAATAAGGTAAGAAAACGACGCAAAATACAATTTTACCCCGGAATATAAAATGGGTTGAACAAACATTTAATGCATCTGCCGCGATGGATTGCCTTTCGTTCAAAAACACGGTTAATCAATTGAAACTCATTCAAAAGATAATTAAATATGATATGAACAAGTTCAGATATGATTAAGAAAGCATAAATAATAACTCATTGATTTTACGAAATCGATTAGCGATCTTGGAAAATGATAGAAATGATAAGAACATATTCTCGAGAATTGCTTGAAGCATTCTCGAGAATATATTGAATTACATCAAAAATCATACTGCGATATGCCTTGAATTCTCAAGAATTAATCTTGAATTCTTGAGAATGACCCTAATTCTCGAGAATTCAAGATTAATTCTTAAGAATTAAAGAAATTTTTTGACAGCTTCCACAACTCTCAAGAATCAATCTTGAATTCTCGAGAATCCAAAAAAACAATGAATTAAAATGGTCAATTGAAGCGAGCGACGAGATGGCGATGAGCGAAGCAATCATGGCATGTACGAAAAACCCACCTTACCCACTCCCTCAAGCTTGACTCCTTCCTTGAAAATGTTATTACCAAGCCCACGCGTCCACACATCTTTAAATATATTTTACCACTTGAAATCCTACTATAAAAGTCCCTCTTGGGAAATTCCCAAAAAATACTCCCAACTTTCCACATAGAAATATGATAGAAGCTTCCTCCGGAAAGCATGTCCCTTTCTTTGAACAAGTATCATACACACACACTCTATCTCCTCCCTAGCTTTTGAAAATTTGTCTAAACTTTACCAAGGCCTGCAGTGGCTAATTCTGACCCTAGTACTATGAGGTAAAGATATAGGAAGAGTGTTGCAAAAAAACCGCTTCTAATTTTATTAATTTTATGTATATAATTAAAAAAAATTAATCTATAAATGTGACAATTAGATAATTGTTTTAGTGGGGCTGCGTATGTAGATTATTGCGCTTCTCCAAATTTCTAGAACCCACGTCAAGCTCTTTTCGGGGAGTGGTGGGGCGAACATTCTTGTATTAGAACAAAAGGGTGGTGGCGCCCAAAACCAATATTCCGGAAGAGCAGGGTGGTTTTTTGTTATGGAAGAGTTCGGTCATGATCCTTGTGACCCAATCAAAACACCCATCGATTCTCATCGTCGCTCTCTTCAATCTCGCTCTGGTTTTTATTGAATTAAAAATGAGCGAGGTGGTTTCGTGTAGTTTGTCTCGCCAATTCTCGAGAATCATTTAGTGATACTCGAGAATGGTCAATTGAAATGAATTGCGGGTAGTCTCTGATCTTCGTCAATTCTCGAGAATCTCTTGATGATTCTCGAGAATCCTCATTTAGAAGAACTTCTCCATGAGTTTGTCTTGACAATTCTCGAGAATTCCTTGGTGACTCTCGAGAATTCCAGATGAAAGATATTGTGTATTGGACTCCTCCTCGATAATTCTCGAGAATTCCTTAGTAATTCTCGAGAATGGTGATTTTATACTGGTAAGTCAATTCCTAAGATACTTCAATAAACTCATCAATCCAGATATTTCTCAAGAACTCATTGTCAATTCTTGAGAATGTGTTTAAAAATTGCAATGAATTGAGGGAAAATGATACACCATTCTCGAGTATGATAGAATCATACTTGAGAATTATCATCCTCTGTTACACTCTGTAATTCTAACACAGAACAGAGCATCCTGCACAACATTTGAGGGAGGAAACACAACTTAGGTACATAACTTTAGAACTTTATATATATTAAACGTAGTTCCATACAATACATTTGTCTGTCGCTTGTTGTCGATTGCACACTTACAGTTGCCTTTGTGTTTGACAAAATTATAAATATACGTGGGCACAAAAAAAAAACCCAACCATGGAACTTCTCAAAAATTCAAAATAAGATCCGACAGACTTTCTCAAAAAATTCAAGATAACCCACGGAAATTTATGTCCCTAGCAATGACCAAATCCATGCTTCCTTGAATGCGATGGGAATCTGCTCAAAGGAATTTAGCAGTTGTTGCAGGAATGAAAAAAAGAGGAGTAGGCCCACCGATTCCTTGGCAACTTTGGAGCCTTAATTTCTTCAGATTCTTGCAGCTCCTCCATAACCATCCAACTCCCCAGTCGCCTCTTCGTACACCTACCAAACACAGACTCTGCAACCTCAAATCTGCATTGGTTTCATTGCTCTCCCAAACCTCCAATTGATTGTTGGGATCAATTTCTTATCCACCGGAGGACCAAGTAATCGCGAGTTCTCTCAGGGACAGAAAATACAAAACCCACCCGAGAGAGATAGTCTGGGAAGATTAATATAAAGAGAAGTCAATTGAGTACACTCGGTGGAGAGAGAATTCCGAGAGGACAGGGAAACAGGGTCAGGCGTAAATCTCAGAGCACGAAGCCGGGAACAGCGAGAGGAAACTACGTCAAGGATATTGTCCGAGACTCCGAAATCGATGGAGGAGACGGTGAAGTCAAAGGAAATAAAAAGAGACAGAGAGAAGAGAGAATGATGCGAGATCGGGAACACCGTCAAGAAGGGCCATGGTGCAAGGGAGGGCAAAGTCGACTTCCGCCATTTTCATAAGCTTTAACCGGAAAATGGGTTCCCACCGTTTTTGGTGGGAACCCATTTTCATTTAAACATGGGAGAATGGACGCCGCGGAAAATATTTTCATCCGGAAAATTCGAACCAAACGGCCGCCGCCAGTTGAAAACCCACATTTTCCTTTTCCATTGTTTGATTTTCAGCGATCCAAATGGGGCCTAAGAATAAGCTCAAGCCTATTAAGAGGCATGTTTCCTTTAATATAGGTCAGACGGGTAACAAAAAAGCCGGTTTGGGCCAGTTAGGCATTTAAGAATTTTAAAAATAATTATGTAAAAAGTTTCAAAAAAATCACAAACCCTACGCGATTAACCCTTCGGTTTGTTTGGTTTGAAGGAAGAAGAGAGGAGAGATTTTGCTTCACTCCCCTCATTTGGCATGACAATTTTTTTTGGAGGAGAGAGCTTATTATTATTTTTTAAAAAGATTTTCCCTCCCCCTCTTAACCCTCCCCAAAAAACCGAGGAGATTTGGAAAAGATGAGCAATATTTTGGCTTAATCTGACTATTTTACCCATACTTATTTTAATTCTTCTCAAAATACCTTGCCTCTTTTTTTCTCCTTTTTGAACACTACTCTCTCCTTTTATGCTCCCCTCCACACCGAGCTCACCATCACGGAGCGTCCACCATAGCTCGTCGTCACGAATGTCCACCGCCCTACAACTTGTCGGAATCGGGACGTTGTGAGGAAGTTTGTCTTCCTCTGTCTAAAGGGTAAAATATTAAAAGTTATAATTTAATAATTTTATTCATATAAAATGTCATGTATGATTATATTTTATTACCAAATGCACCCTTATCCTTCCGCTTTCTTGCTTGACATTTTCCTCTCAATTGACTTTTCAATCGCTATTCTAAATAAGAGTCTATCGGGAAAAAAATCATTTCTGCTACTGCTATTTCAAACACAAATCACATCTACAATCTCACTTTTATCCTATTTTCGTTTGCAATAGCATATTAAACAAGTTCAGCCACCGCTATGCAAACGGTCGGTCCCTTTTAGGCCCTGTTTGGATTGAAGAAAAGGTAGGAAGGGAAATGAAAAGAGTGAAATGGAACGGAAAATATTTTGCCTCGATACATTTGGATGGCAATAGAAAAGAAATGGGTTGATAAGAAAATTTTTTGTTTGGTTGGAAGAAAATGAGGTAAAATACCATTTTACCCATAAAATATAGAATATTATTTAAAACCACCCACTTACAGTGCACACTTGAGTGTGCACTGCGCACACTCGGGTATGCACTCCTCTGTCGCTTCTTCTTTGTTCTCCACCATTGTCCACCATTTATTCGCACAATAGTTGACCTAAGAAAAAGACCGAGAGAGTTTGGAGTCATGAGATAGGGGAGACTAGATCGAAAGGAAAGTGGAAACAAGAGCTAGAGAGCACCATCAACCTTCTTCTTCCAACGATGAATTTAAGAGACGGAGATTGGTGAGAGGTGCATCGTGGATTGAAGATACACTAGAAGGTCACAATGCAGAGAAAGCCTATACCGGTAAATTTTGTTCTCTTCTTCGCGGATTGAAGACACAAAAGAAGCTTACAAAGGATAAGTTCGTCTTCTTCGATTTTCTTGATCCTCTGAAAAATGGTTCCACCAAAATTGGTGGGACCCATTTTCTTATGAATAAGGGAAAATTGCACAGGGAAAATATCTTGCCATGAAAATACGAACCGCCTTATGCGATAGAAAATAGGGAAAAAGACAAATAAATACCATTTGAATTTGCAAAACCCCCGAAGCCCATCGAATTTGAAAAAGGACTTGAGAGGTGACAAGGACTTTTGAGGATATGCAAATTCATGCAAAATGACCACAATGCCCTTAGGCTATGTTTGCGAGTTTGGAGGGAAGGGAAGGAAGGAGATGCAAGGAGAAAGGAGGGGAAGGGAAGGAAGGGAAATGGAGGATATTTCCTCCCCTTGTTTTGGAGTTAAAAAAATAGCAAAGGAGGAAGATGGAGGATTAATGAGTTACTTTTACCATTTTGTCCCTTTCTTTAATAATTAATATAATTAATATACTTTACAAATAAATTTAAATTTAAATCTTCTAAAAAAATTATTTATGTAATTTTTATATTCAAAAAGTTATTTATGTGGCGGCGGTGGGGTGGCGGTGGTGGTGGTGGCGGTGGTGGGGGCGGCGGCGCGGTGGTGGTGGTGGCGGTGGTGGGGCGGCGGCGACGGTGGTGGTGGTGGCGTGGTGTGGCGGTGGTGGTGGTGGTGGGGGCGGCGGTGGTGGCGGCCGGTGGTGGGGGCGGCGGTGGTGATGGGGGGGTGGTGGTGGTGGTGAATGAGGGTAAAGAAGTAATAAACATATTTCTCTTCTTAAAACCCCCATATTGGGGGAACTTTATTTTTAGAAGGAGGAGGATTTGTAAAAATCCCTCATTCCCTCCCTTCCTATTTTTAAAACTGCAAACAAGGGAAGGGACTACCAAAACCCTCCCTTCCCCTTTCCTTTCCCTCCAAAATAGAACTCGCAAACATAGCCTTAAGGTTTTCGATTCATTCACTGCGTGCGTCTTCTTCGTCGTTCTTTGCCGTCGTGACCTTTGCATCGCCGCCACTCCCCGCCTTGGATCTTTGCTCTGTAGGAGTGGGTCTTGCTCTGTCGCCATGGATGCCGTCGCCGCCCGACTTCATGGAGATCGAGCAAGCAATTACGGATGACGGTGAAAAAGGAAAAAAAAAACCACTTGCCGTAAATTTTTCAATCTCGTTGAGAGATTGGAAGAAGAAGAAGATTTACACGGAAGACGGAAGAAGAAGAAGGAAGAAGGGGAAAAAAGCTGCGATTCTCGAAGGGGAAAGGGGAAGGCATTCGAGAATGCCTTAGGCAAAGGCATTCTCCAAGAATGCCTTGGGCATTCTCATGCATTCTCTGGAATGCCTTAGGCATTCTCGAGAATGCCTAATTTCTTCCCTTTTTCATTAATTACAAAACATAAACTTCATCGCCATTTACAAAACAACTATCGCCACTTACAAGTAAACCATCACCATTTACAAATAGACCATTGCCATTTACAACTTTTTTACGGCCTTTTCCATAATTACAAAACATAAACTTCATCGCCATTTAAAAAACAACCATCGCCATTTACAAATAAACCATCGCCAGTGTTTACTTGTAAATGACGATGGTTTATTTGTAAATGGCGATGGTTTACTTGTAAATGGCGATGGTTGTTTTATAAATGGCGATGAAGTTTATGTTTTGTAATTATGGAAAAGACCAGAAAAAAGTTGTAAATGGCGATGATTTATTTGTAAATGGCGATGGTTTACTTGTAAATCGCGATGGTTGTTTTGTAAATGGCGATGAAGTTTATGTTTTGTAATTATGGAAAAGGCCAGAAAAAAGTTGTAAATGGCGATGATTTATTTGTAAATGGCGATGGTTTACTTGTAAATGGTGATGGTTGTTTTGTAAATGACGATGAAGTTTATGTTTTGTAATTAATGAAAAAGGGAAGAAATTGGGCATTCTCGAGAATGCCTAAGGCATTCCCGAGAATGCATGAGAATGCCTAAGGCATTCTCCAAGAATGCCTTGGGCATTCTCGAGAATGCCTTTAAGGCATTAAGGCATTCTCGAATGCCTTTGGCGCGTCGAGAATCACGGTTTTTTTTTTTTTTCTTCTTCTTCTTCCGTCACCGTGTAAATCATCATCTTCTTCCAATCTCTCAACGCGATCGAAAAATTTACGGTAGTGGTTTTTTTTTTTTTCCTTTTCAGCATCATCGAATTGCTTGCTCGATCTCCACGAAGGCGGCGGCGACGGCATCCATGGCGGCGAGGAGTAGCACCCACCGCGGCGGGAGCGGCGTCCAGCGGGGAGTGGCGATGCGATGCGGTGGGTCACGACGCGGAACGATGAAGAAGACGCACACGGTGAATGAATCGAAAACCTTAAGGGCATTGTGGTCATCTTGCATGAATTTACATATCCTCAAAAGTCGCTTATCACCTCTCGCCCTTTTACAAATTCGATGGGGCAGGAGTTTACAAATTCAAATGGTATTTATTTGTCTTTTTCCTAAAATACCCATTTCCGTTTTCCTTTTCCCAATTTTCTTTCATCCAAACGCGCCCCCTCTCGCAGTGTCGCTCTGTCTTCACTCTCATTCACTCCGCCGGCCACTCTCTCTGTCCCTCCCCCTCGACTCCGTCACCGTATCAGTCTTCTCCGGTCTCTCACTGTCTAGTCTCTCCCCTCATCTCGTCACTCGTGGCTCACTCTCGTCTCCGCCTTCAGTCTGATAGGGAACAAGAGAGAGGCGGTAATAAAGCCAGCGATAGAGGAAGAGTGTTAATTTCAATTCAAGTAGCTATGGAAATTGTAGAATCCGCAGCTCCAGTGGCAGAAGAATGTGAGCTCCCAATTCCAAGGGGTGGCCCCATATATGTTCCAAATCTTGTTGGTCTCTGCACTAGGGTTGCTGAGTTTGAGAATTCTATCGTCTTTGAACTTCAGGTATGAATCTTCCATGAACGCTTGATATTTTTATTGCCAAAAATAGTGCGAGAGATTCTTGTTTCTGCCCCTCTCGCTTACGCTAAAAGTGTGCCGTTTGGTTTGTTTGGCAGAATCTAGAGGCAGAGTTGCATCAAAATGCTTTTTTTTTTTGCTCGCACATCAAAATGCTTTTGACCTCTGTGATGATGATATCTCGTGGGTACTCCACATGTGCTTTTTTGGTGTGCTTTTCCAATTTTTCCTAATTATAGGAACGCTTTTGTAGTTTTTTTCCTCTTTAGAGACTCTGACTTATGTCGTTTTAGAGTTGATGAGCTTAAAGTATATACGGAAGAGGAATTAATGAATATGGCTTTGAAGAAAGCATTTGAGGTTTGGTCAACAATTCTGTTCATAGCTCTCTGTATTACCGTCATATAACTTATTCTTGTGCTATTTCAGGTTACGGAGAACGATGAAAATCATTCTCCACCATTGGAAGAATCTAATGCAGGGTGAGTAATATTTTTTTGGTGATATTTTTATGTTTGGCTTTATGTGGAGAAAATTTGGCACCTCCGTAATATGATCACCCATTTTTGTGCATATTTGCAAGGCATCTGAATTGTTTGTTACTTTTTCTTTTTGATGCATCTATTGTATTTTACTTTAGTATTATTGCTTTTGACAACTTCAATGGAAGGAAGGGAAAAATTCTCACTATTGTATTTAAGTGTTTTGCTTGTCTAATTTCTGGTCTCTCTTTCTCTTTCTGAAACTTCTTTCAGGTATCATACTAATTAATGTATTATTGAACTTCATAAACTGGTTAAAATTTTCTTCTTGGATCACAGGGCAGAGGTCATCTTTTTGAAACACCTGATCCTGTCAATAGAATTGTCTAACTGATGGATGTACCAAAAAGTAGTAAATAAGCACCATATTGATTTCAAACATGCATTTGAGGGGAACCGTATGAGTTGTGTCAGAAATTTGGAATGTAGTATATTTTCTTTCCTTGCTTGTTATGCCATTATATTCTTGCTTTGTCGTGACAGAATCTTATTTTGTTCTGTTAGATGTGGTGTGTGGGCCATTGAGGCTTCAGTCTATTTGTGATAAATGCACCATGTGATTATGAGTGACGTTATGGTCTTGCAAATTCCAATGCTTATGAACTCATTGTTTTGAACATAGTGTCCTTTAGGATAGTAGATGACCACAAAACATCAAGCAAAGATCATGCTACTTCAAATACAAATATCTGTGGTACAGGATCAGATGCTCCTACATCATTTGAGCCATCAAATCGATCATCTGAAGCTACAAGCAACATAATTATGGCGGGAAAATCTCAAGGAGAAAAAGAAAAGGCACAAATGCAATACGTATTCAAGTATGTTGATTTTCTAAAAACATGCATGATACCTGGTTAATTTTTGTAGCTCATGGCATCTAACTCTAATCAGTGTAAAAGAAGAAGTTGATTTGATTGTTCATGCTGTCTATTGTCTTTTCTTTTCTTAATGAAAACTATTTGCCTGAATATACCTACTAGATCATTCAGTACTAGTTTCATTTTTCTATATTCATTCCCATGAGGATGTATATTCTTTTCTCAGCTGGTAGCAAAGAAAAACATAATGGAGATTGTTGAGCTTATGATCATAAGGGTACGGAGTAGTTTAAGTGAATGGGCTAAGTGTGCCCATAGCTCCATATTAGTATTCATATTTATTTCCATATGCGATGTGATTAAATTTGCAGATTGGTTGGGAAGTTAGGCTGAACAGTTAGAAACTGGTTTTGCAGATCTTCTCTGGAAGTATAAGTTTGCCTTCTCTCCTTTTTTTTTAATGGAAAACTGAAATGTTGAATTCCCCCTTTTACAGAATATTCCTGAAGCATTACGTAGTACAGCTTTCTTTTTTTTTACTTGTAATGGATATGGATTTGCTTGTGTTGAATATTTTTATGTATTTCTTATATCTTATAATTGACCAATTTCCAGAGTTGTTGTACAGAAAAGGTGGATGAAGTTGTAAAAATCAAGCAAAAGCAGGAAGAGGACAAAGTGGCAGTCAGGCTTCATTCATTCAAGTATGTTTTAGAAATATGTGTGTGATATTTTCCACTTCCATATTAAGTTCTGACTTTCTCTTGTCTCTTGTCTAGTCCTGCTTGCAAGATCAATCAATCTGCCCTCAAATCAGCTAGAACTGAGACGATGAGATCCCTTAGGTCTACAAGTTCTTCCAAAAAGGTTGGTTTGAGATTCTTCACTCATTATCTGCTGTACTTGAAATTGTTTAGGGTTCATTTTCATGACACACACACACACACACACATGTATATACATATATATATGTGTGTGTGTGGTGTTAGGGATCAGCTAAGAAACTCAGGAAAAAGATCATAAACCAGCTGATATATTGATAGTCAAAGATTACACAATCTGAAAAGGGTGAAACCACCTTCTCAGCCAAGACGAGTTTCAGGCTTATACAGACCTGATTCCCTCTCCTATCTCCACTCTTCTACAAAATAATGTCTGCCTTTCCAAAAGACTCCTAACAGCTGATATAGGAGAAACAAGCATCGTACACAGTACCCAAAAAGCCACCCTACAATACAGCTAGTATCCTACTACTACTATAATATAGAAAGTCAAACCTGCAACCTTAAAAAAGCATCTTGCCCCTTTCTTGTGCTAGTTTTGTCTTCCTATGCCTTAGGTCTTCTTTCATAGGTCTGCTTGAATAGAGTCCTTTCATTACCTTCCCCTAAAAGCTTCACCTTGTCCTCAAGGTGAAAATTAGCATTAAGCATTGATGGCTTCCTGCCTGTACAGCTCAACTTCTTATGTTTGCTAGTGTACACTGTAAAGCTAGAGAGACAGAGAGAAAGAGAGAGAGATATAGTCTAAAAAGCTTGTCTATTCATGTACATAGTATAAGGTATTTATACACAAGAGAGGGAATAAGAGAGTTAATGAGAGTTAATGACTCATTATGTAGATTGATTCCTAATCTCTATAATCCCCGATTGTCTCTTTAATATGTTTCCTAATATAATATATTTCCTAACTTATAATATATTTCCTAACATACACCAAAAGGAATAATTGGATTTCATGTTGAACCTTGGTATAGATGATGCAATCTCTTCAACAAATTCTTCAACGGCTCGGACCTTGAAAGTCATTGTTAATGTCCCTTGACTTGAATTTATGATAACCCATAGGTTGATCTCCAGCCCAAAGACACTTACACTCTTCATCATAATTCCTAACTGGAGATGTATGGTCAGTCTCCTTTGGGTTGTCCATAATTCCCCAACAACGCCTCCAACACACACAGCAGCGTTTTCAGTACCCAGCCCTTCATCTTTACCAGCTTTGGCTTATGCGACTTCATTTTTCTTGCTCAACCAGAATATTTTTTTAAACAGAACAAAGCACACCTGGCACCTCTTTGAAGGTTCAGATTTCCCAAATGAAAAAGCCCCAAAATCTGTCTCCAACATTATCTTGCAATCGGACAGGGCCTTTGGCTTGTTCAATGCATCATTTGCCCCAAGAGAAAATCACATTTGTCCGGGCTCTCTCTTAGGAGGCAAGGCCCCTCTAATTCCAAACTGCTTGTGTCGCTTTTGAGATAGTGGGTTGACAGGCTTGTCTGGCTTCTTCTTAGCAGCAGTAACGGGAGCGTTTCCACTTCTTTCTGAAGCCATAGTTGCTGGTTCACAGATAAGGCACATGACGGAAATATGCAGTGGAGCGCTCCCAGCTATTTGTAACTTAGAAAACACGAAGAGAATAGGGGCAAAGGCAGCAGAGAGGAAGCAATGGGTTTGGATCTTGTGTCTCACAACGCAGCATGACTTGACGGTAAAGGAGGAGCATTGGGTGTTGATAAACCTAGAGCCCTTTTCTTTCTCTAGAATCCAGTTCCTTTCACCTATGTTCAACACCGATTTCACAACATCTTGTAGTTGCAGCATCATTGGAGTCGACAAATTGAACCATACCTTCCACCTGTCTCGTTGACGCCGCTTATCATATCTCCAGCATCGTGCTTGGGTCCTCTCAACAGTCTTTCCTTTCTTCATCTCCTTATTAGATTCTCTTGCCGCAACATTTATATATGGAACGTTTCTGGAAATGTGAGGCTCCGCTGGTCCAACCGAAAATCTTTCTGCTTTCATCTTTTCTCTTCCGTTGTCACCAATGTCACCAACAACTTCTTCAAACTTTTCTTCTACTGAAAAATGTTGTAAGTTTAATTGTTGTTCTGCTTCAAGGTCTTTAGCTCTCTCTATTTTTTTTCACTTGTCATCAAAAGCACAAAAAATAATACAGGATTCAAAAAGTTTTCACTTGTCATCAGTTGCAAGTTTTATCATCATCAATAAGAAAAAGAGCAAGTGTTAGCCATAAAATGCCCATGGCGAGAAAATTAGCAACCTACATGCTCCAAGCAATTTTTGTCTTTGGGAATATCCACCTAAAATACAGAGAAAAGGCAACAAAATACTAGGAAAGTATCTTAAAAAAGGAAGCAGATCTTTCCCAGTTGAAGTCACAATGCTAAAATATCTTCGCAAGTATTTTTATAGGGGAAAGAAGGGCAAGGAGCAGATTGAGCTGGACGTGTTGAGGAAGACATAGAAGAGGAAAAAATAATAATTAAAATTATTATTATTTTTTTTAAAAAATCAAGGGGTTGCACGTGCCCCCTTCTAATATACTTGTATCCGCCTTTGCTTGCAAAATACTTCAAGATGAAGGTGAAGAATTTTAAGCTCAAGAGTCAATGTTTGTTTGTGCTATTTCTAGAAATTTATAATAATACCTTCATATTTGTTTATTATTTTAATTTTCAATGAAGTTAATTTCGATTTAAGAATCAAACTTTCATGTGTGTATCTCCCACCTTATGTTAATTTTACCGATTATGTCGCTCCATGAGGTAAACTTCAAGAACTACATGCACTAATGATTAATTTTCCTTTCAACAAAAAAGACAAAATAACTTCAATATTAAGTAGTCTCTTGCTTTAGATATTTCTCATTTTCTACATAGCGGGATCAAGAGAATATACGATAAAGAGAGTTAATACCAAAATAAAATTCCAAGAGTATTGCCATGTTCTTGTCCATGCTTTCGAAGCTTTTAAGCATCATCACATATCTATCTAGAATTAAAAAGCTTTGGTTTTACCAACTAGCTTTTGACTGCGGTGGTAAGTGGCCTCACCTTATAAGGAAGAAAGCATAAGTTTGAATTTTGAGAAGCACATTACTTGGAAGAGGCAAAAACCCTTACGCTCTAAATTTTGATAGGGAAAAAAACGTTACCTCCTTAAAAATCTTACTGATATAAAATATGGGAAAACTTATAGTAGAAAAAATTAATATTTTATTTTATTTTAGCTAAGAACAATTGGGATTACTTTTGTTGTGTTAGGAAATATATGTTTTAGGAAATATATATTTTAGGAAGTATATTATATTAGGAAGTATATTATATTAGGAAAGATATTATAGAGACAATCGGGATTATAGTAATTAGGGAATCAATCTACATAATGAGTCATTATGTCTCATTAACTCTCTTATTCCTCTCTTGTGTATAAATACCCTATACTATGTACATGAATAGACAAGGAATTCAGATTATATTTCTCCTTCTCTCTCTAATTCTACATGGCATCAGAGCAAAACAGGTTCTGCTTTTTATTTTCGCTGCACCGCTGTCTCTGATTCACGTTACAGTGAGAGAGAGAGTGAACATACGGCTTCTGTGTTTGGTGTCTCCTCGATACACGCGCCATACCAACGGTGTCTCCTCCCTCCGATCGGCATTTCCGGTGGTCCGTCGGTTTCTAACCTCGCGCGTGGTCCTCACGCGCCGTCGACAATTTGGCCGTGTTTTCACGCGCCGGCGCGTGAGTCAAATTTCCGGCGAGTTCTCGGTGTTTTCTCACTTTTCCGGCGTCGACTTGCTTTCCTTGGCATCTTCCTGCAGTTTCGTGGTGTGGGTCTCGGTTAAGGATTGACTGAGGTATTTGTGGCGTTCTTCGCTGTTTTTCGTCTTGCTTGACCTCCGTGATCGTTATTTCTATTTGTTTGGTGGTTGGTGGAGTTGCTTTGCCTTGTTTCGCTGTTTGGTAGCCGAGTGGGGCTACTAGGATTTGTGTTTTTGGTCGTCTTCCAATCTGATTTGCCTTTAGTTGGTATTTGGGCTCTAGTTGCTTTGTTTGGTCAACGAGACCGGCAAAGGTGATTTGAAAGGTTCAAGGTGTCCCTTGGTTCTCGTGTGAGATTTTTTTTTCGGTGAAGGAGTTAGTATTTGGCTTCCTTTGAGTTGTTTCACGGTTCATTGGTCTTTCTTTTCTTCACTCTTGATATTTGTCGTTTGGAACTTCACCTATTATTTGTTGTAGAACTCAACCTACTTCGGTACGGCTTGATGGCCGCATCTACGTCTAGTTCTTCCTAAGTGCTCTTGGTACGGGTAATCTTGCTTCTAGTCTTGCTACTTCTTCCTTGAAGTGGATCATCGATTCCGGTGCTCTCGATCATATGACGGGTAACCACCATTTGTTTTCCTCGTATGCGCCTTATGCCAATCCCTCCGGTATAACAATTGCCAACGGCTCTTATTCTCGTGTTATTGGCTCGCACGGTTGAACCTACCCCGTCTGTTCCCTTATCCCATGTCCTCAATGTCCCCGACCTTACATTTAATCTTTTGTCTCCTAGTAAGCTTACGCGCCAATCAAATTGTTTCATTACTTTATTTCCCGACCATTGTTTGATTCGGGATCTTACGACGAAGAGAGTTATTGGTAGGGGCTATGAATCGGTGGCCATTACTTTCTTGAGGATCGTGTACCGTGCTCGGTTGCTTGCTCTGGTGGTTCCTCCTCTTTGATATTCATTGTCGTTTAGGTCATGTGTCTTTGTCTTCTTTGAAGAGGATGTATCCTCAATTCCGTAATGTGTCTTCTTTAGAATGTGAGTCATGTCGTTTGCTAAGCATCATCGTGTTCACTTAGCACCTCGGGTTCATAAACGAGCCGCATCTCCATTTGATTTAGTCCATTATGACGTTTGGGGTCCATGTCCCGTCGAGTCTAAACCTGGTTTTAGGTACTTTGTTACTTTTGTCGATGATTTCTCTCGTACCACCCGGCTTTATTTGATGAAAACTCGTTCGAAGTTGTTTTCTCACTTTTGCAATTTTTGTGCTGAAATCAAAACTCGTTTGGTGTGTCTCAAAACCTTACGGAGTGACAATGCTAAAGAATACTTTTCTCGCCCAATTTCAAACCTATATGTTCCAAAGATGGCATGCTTCATCAGTCCTCCTGTCCAGATACACCGGCTCAAAATGGTGTTGCAGAACGTAAGAACCGACACTTATTAGAAGTCGCTCGGGCTCTCATGTTTCAAATGAATGTTCCTAAACCTTTTTGGGCTGACGCCGTGTCTACTGCATGCTTCCTTATTAATCGTATGTCCCCTCTTGTCCTCAATGGTGCCACTCCATACACTACCTTGTTTCCTTCCAAACCCCGTTTCCCCGTTGACCCTAAAATCTTTGGTTGTGTCTCTGTTTTGTTCGTGATGTTCGGCCCACTTTGTTACCAAACTTGATCTCAAGTCTCTTAGGTGTGTCTTCCTTGGGTATTCTAGGGTTCGAAGGGTTATCGGTGCTATTCTCCCACTCTTCGGCGGTACCTTGTGTCCACCGATGTCACGTTCCACGAGTCAACTTCGTTTTTTCCCTGCCTCTACTCCACCCCCATCTCTTGTCTCTACAGATGCCACTTCCGATAGTCCCGATGATCTCTTGGTCTATAAGGTTCGGTTCCCACCAAGTGCAAGCATCGACTTGGCCCCCGCTAAACCACCTATCTATCATGTTTATCGGAAACGCCCTAGGGCAAGTAATGTTGTCGACTGTGTTCATGACCCACCGATGACCGCTTCGACGTCTCGATCCGGCATTAGTTCCTCCCGCTCCTACTTCCGACCCAAAGACCCGTGCTCGCTATCCTTGATACTCCCGATCCTTCCCTTTCTACCACCGAACCGACATAGTGTTTGATCCTCCCGATGATTTGCCTATTGCCTTACGTAAAGGTAAGCGTACTTGCACCTATCCCGAGAGATATCGTAGGCTAGTTGGGAAATTGAACTATCTTACGGTAACCCGCCCCGATGTGACCTTTCTAGTTAGTGTGCTTAGTCAATTCATGACTGCACCAACCGTTGCTCAGTGGGAAGCTTTGGAACATGTCTTATATTATTTGAAGGGCTCACCAGGTCGTGGTATTCTCTATATGAATCATGGCCACAACAAGATTGAGTGTTTCTGTGATGCAGATCATGCAGGGTCACAGGCTACCAGAAGATCCACCACAGGATATTGTGTGTTTGTTGGTGGAAATTTAGTATCGTGGAAGAGTAAGAAGCAAGATGTGGTTTCAAAGTCGAGCGCGAAGGCGAGTATAGAGCCATGTCTCAATCTACACAAGAGATTGTGTGGCTTCACGAGTTAATGAAGGAGGTTGGTCTTGCCACGTCGTTACCGCGAAGTTGTGGTGTGATAATAAAGCTGCTCTACACATAGCCTCCAACTCCGTGTTTCATGAACGTACGAAACACATTGAGATTGATTGTCACTTTGTACGCGATAAGATCAAGGAGAACTTTGTGTCCACTTAGGGCATGTGCGATCTAGTGACCAATTGGGTGACCTTCTAACAAAAGCTTTAAGTGGGACTCGGGTTGAATATCTTTGTAACAAGTTGGGCTTGATTAATATCTATGCTCCAACTTGAGGGGAGTGTTAGGAAATATATGTTTTAGGAAATATATATTTTAGGAAGTATATTATATTAGGAAGTATATTATATTAGGAAAGATATTATAGAGACAATCGGATTATAGTAATTAGGGAATCAATCTACATAATGAGTCATTATGTCTCATTAACTCTCTTATTCCCTCTCTTGTGTATAAATACCCTATACTATGTACATGAATAGACAAGCAATTCAGATTATATTTCTCCTTTCTCTCTCTAATTCTACATGTTGCAAGTGCTTACCTTTTTGTTTTCTCTTGGAAATGGACCTTATAAGTAGATTGTAAATTATTTGTAAGAGAAAGTGGTTACTTTTTTTTTTCTTGCAAGTGGATTACAATTTGTAAAGCTTGGAAGTTGATTTTCTTATTTTTATAAATTACAAGTTGCTTCCTTGCCGGTCTATAGATAGGAGTTCTCATTTTGGTAAAGACACACTTGAATGAATGAGAATATCATGGTTTATGAAATTGTCTCTCCCTTCATTTATCTCTCTTTTTCCCCACTCAGTTCTGATCCTTTCCTTCTCCCTTCCGTCTTTGTTTCTGTTGTTCTTCACTTGCCTAATCTGTTTGAGAATCCGTGTATGTGAGTGAGTTTTACATCACTTACCTTTATGCTCTTTGCAATCAAAGGTTAGTGATCTGTTTTGACTTGTGACTTGGTCAAATTAGCGTTATTAGTTAAGCAATGTTCGTGTGGCCTTAAATTGAGAAGGTCATAGATCTCTACTTCGTGTTTGTTTTGTTCTAATACTAAATCATATTACTCTCGTCAAGTTACAGCTTCTGAACATATCATGATATTATGAGATTATCTTGCAAGTTCTAAGTATGAAAACCACCGTGATGTACTTGTAAAACTTACACATACCTAATCTCACACAAAATTATTTGATCTAGGGAAGGGAAGAGCAAAACAGAGGAGGAGAGGGAGAAATAGGGGAATGGGGGAAGGATGTTCAAAAATAGAGGGAAAAGTGAGAGACAGACTTTCATAAGCCATCACAATGTCATTCATAAGGTGTGTTTATAAAAGGATGAGAACTCCAATTTATAGACTAGCAAGGAAATAAATTGTAACCCACTTATAATAAAAAAAGTAACCATTTGCAAAATAGATAACTGCAATCCACTTGCACTTGTAACAAAAAGTAATCCCACTAGTTCTTAGCTACTTTGTCCAAAAATTAAATATTCCTAGCTACTTGCTTTAGCCAAAATAAAATAAAATATTAATTCCTCCTTCTAAAAGTCTTTTCATATTTTCTATCAATTCCCATATTCCATCATATAGGCATAACATCAAAAGTGGGATTCTATCAAAGAACCTCCCACTAATATTAAGAGACAACTGGCTCTTCAATATCATAAACACTTCAATAATTACATGCCTAAAATCATTTTTACACCATGCATCAATATTCAATGATAAAAACCCTGTGGTTCCGTAACAGTGAACAAATAAAGTTAAAAATCTTTAATAGCATTGTCCTAAAGGAAGATCTATGAAAGTTTTAAGTTTAAATATATCTTAAAATCACAAATAGATTCAAATTTAACCAGAAGAACATAAAACTGGGGAAATATGTAGCCATAAGAAAACAATATTTTCAGATTGACAGCTTCAGAGAATTATAGAATTTTTACATTATGACACTTCAAACATCTCCTTTTGTCCGTTTCTTTTTCAACTGGCAAGTTTGACAGAATTTTCACAAAAGAGAGAAGTCACCACAATACAAGTCTAAAAGCATTACTATGTTTTTGATCTTGATGTGACAATACATGCCAGCTTCTATGGCTAAGCAAATATCTTGTTTGCAAATTCTAAGTATGCATATAAATAGAAACCTATGAAACCTAGAGTATCATGCCATGATGAAAATTAAACGCCTCTCAACATAGAAACTAAAGAATCAGAGAGTTGAGGGAGAGGAAGGGCATGGTAATCTTGAAGGAGATGATAAGTAAGGTTTTGGTGGAACGTGCAAGGTCTCAACTTTGCCTTCAAGCATCTCCACCACTTTACTCATCATTGGACGCTCTGCAGGGTTGGTTTGTATGCACCATAAGCTTGTTATCACCATTTGTCTTATCCTCTCTTTGTCACCTTCATTTCTAATGCTCCTCAGTGCTAGGTCTTCATCTAATTCTAGACGCTTGTATATCCAATGAGGAAAATATATTTCACTTGTATCATCAACATCAACATTGACATTGACATTCCTTCTTCCTCCAACCATCTCCAAAACCATCATCCCAAAACTATAAACATCTGATTTATGAGAGACGGCACCAAAGTTTCTGTAAATTACCTCGGGAGCAATGTATCCTATGGTTCCTCTGGCACCCAACATGGATACAACACTTTCATTTCTAGGGCATATTTTAGCAAGTCCAAAATCTGATATCTTTGGATAGAAGTTCTCATCCAATAAAATGTTGTGAGGTTTTATGTCAAAATGAAATATCCGAGTGTTACATCCTCGATGCAAGTACTCTAATCCTCGTGCAACACCCACTGCAATTTGGTGCAATATTTCACAACTCAACTGGAGATTGCCCTCAACAAGGTCAGCTTCATTTTCAAAGATGAACTTCTCTAACGATCCATTAGCCATAAACTCATAAACAAGTGCCCTCTTTGACCCTTCAAAACAAAATCCTAAAAGTGTGACAATGTTAACATGAGAAGTCTTGCTTATGCTTGCTACCTCATTCATGAATTCTCGCCGTTACCTTTTGTTTCCTTCAAAACCTTCACAAAGAACTAGACATTTATCATGTAACTTCCCTTTGAACACACCGCCATAGCCTCCTTGCCCTAATTTTTCTTTGAAACAAGTTGTCATTTTCTTTATCTCCGAGTAGCTATATCTTTTTGTGGCAAGTGATCCGTGGTTCTTTAGAAAGGCCTCAAAATCTTGATGAGCTTTTGATGTGTTTTTCCATAATAGTGTCCTTCCAAACCAGTAGATTATAAGAACAAAAGCTCCTATTGTAAACCGTGATTAATAAGATTAGAGGATGTGAGATTATGCAAAGAAAGAGGAAAATCTATACAGATAGATGTAAGTTTTAAATTTGAAATTTATAAGAATGAAATGATAATGTAAATTACCTAGTCCAACAATAGAAGAATTCCATTAAAATAAGGGCCTTGGAAATCTTACCCTTACGTTCTGCAATCAAGGGAAGAATTAAGCTGAAGTTAGCATTAAAATAATTATTTAACTTCTATTTTATGTCACAAAAATTGAGAAATAATATTTGATATATTTTTGCAATCACAAAGAAATCCATCTCTTCTATTTTGGCCTGAAACATGGGTGTCATCTTTTATCTAGAATGAAGACATCAATGTGATTTTTTTTCTTAAACCAAATTCAACTTGACACATGAAATGCAAATTTATTTGATATGAAATCTAATTGCATTTAAGGAAAATGATGAAAGGGGAAAAAATTTCCATTTTCTGATATATGATGGCCAGGTTATCAAGCAAGTAAAAGTCTTGAAGTAGGAAACAAGGAAAATCATCACTTGAACTCAGAAGTAAAAAGTGAATAATAGTAAACTAAACACATAAAAGTACTCCCTTTGTATTTAATATAGACAAATTTATTTAATTAGATTAGATTAAATTAAATTAGTTAATATGACATATATTTTCTAAAATAAATTAGTCATCTCCTTTAATTTTCTCATTTCTTTCTTTTTTGATTATTGTTGAAGGAGTAACAATATGGGTAAATTAAGAAAACATTGATAAATATGAAAATTATGTCTTATATTTAACATTAAGATCAACTCTAAATATGTCTTATATTAAGAACTAGAAGAATTAGTTACATATTTGTCTCAAACAACATGATAAAAATCATTTGGAAAGAATATACCTACAACGTCGCAGTAGAAGTTCTTGTTTCTGTCCAGTTGACACTGGCCTCTGCTGTTGTGACACTTATCACAAGCATCAGATAATCGTACATCCAGAGTCATTTGAGCAGATAAGAACGACTGAAGGTCTGTGCTATCAGGAAGGTCCTTTTTTGGAAAAACAAGAGTTGAACATGATGAGAAATGACTTTTTTGGTCAGGTTGAAGATCAGAGAGTAGGCTGTAATGGTAGATATCGAAGTTTGTACAATGGTGTTTAATAAAACCAGCGGGGGTGCTGACTTTGAGATTGTGGTGGCATTTAAACAGGGTTATGCTGTCTATAATATAAAAAGAAATCAAAACAGAGTTTGCAGGAATTGGGATATTGTTGTTGAAGGCATCACAAGAACCATTGGATTGCAAACGATTGTGCAGATCTTGGTCAAAAACCGTAATCATTTTTTGCTGAGGATAGACACCGGTAAGGTCCAAGAATGGTCTTCCATTCTTCTCTAGTTCAATCGTTGTATTTGAGTGTGGATTTGAATCATCACAGTTATGAACCACCATTAAGCCACAGTCCAGCAATTCTGGTTTGGTGAAAGGGAACTGGAGGCTCCCAAGTCCTTTGCAATTAAAAGATCTTGGACATTGAACATGCCTCGCATTTCCATACCTGACTGAAAGAAGTAAAAGGTGAGAAATCAAGAGGAAACGAAACCCAAAAACCATAGCCATGATTGATAATTATCAACTATTTGAGCAAAACTCAAGAGCCTCATTTAATAAGTAAGTTCATATTATGTGTCCACCTTCTCCCCTGTATATAGTCCACACTCCACAGTTCCTACTTGAACTGTTTGATGGGGCAGGTTGACTTGGTAAATGAGAAAAAGGCCTGAAGAAAATTCTAGGTGGGGTAGGCAACAGGGCTTTGTTGACCATTCAAACAAAGAAGACAAGATAAACTTTCCAGGTTGGCCCATTGAATCCGGGACCTTCAAAAATCACACATTTTCAAAGCAGCTATTAAAAACAATCAAAGTAAAGATGTAACACTTTCTTTTCTTTCCTTTATGGCTTCATCTAACTGGCCAACGGAAGACAAAGATATTGCCTTTGAAAGTGGAACTACAAGACTCATTGCGTCTGGTATAAGAGGTGAAAGTAAACTACTGAAAATTGTGCTAAAAATGAAAATCCAACCTATCAAATTATATGAAGCAGCAATAAAGCCAAATCCTCTAGTATGATCGCATTGCTTGATAGTATGACTACTCTCTAATTAGCGTTTAGGGTTTAGGTGATGAAAATTCTAGTGGCGAGAGGGTGCACACAGAAATTTCTGTTGGTTTGGAATGGGTCAAAGAGAAAAACGCGTGGGAAGGTGCACGCATATGACTATGGCAAGAGTAGTAAAATTGCCGATTGTGATGTTTCAGAATCTTGCACCTCAGGCATAATTTCAAACACCTTGTGTGCCCCGGCTTAATAATGTGAAAATGACAACAGAAACTGGTGATAAATTTCTCAGCAAATTTTAAATCTGACTTTGAAAAAAGGTGTAAATGACATATGATTTGCGCATTAATAAAAATGACGTGAAGGCATGTGAATTTTAAAGTTCAAGCATATTTGCATGAACTTCAATTAATTGTCAAAATTAACTGAGATAACAGTCGAGACAAAATTGTTCCCTTTTTTACCCTTTCAAGGTAAAATTACTCCCCAAAAAACTTCTGAAGTAAAATTGCCCCTTAACCCATTCACTGGGAACAAATATAATGGAGGAATTTTGTAATGAGTGTTGACACTGAAACGAAATTCTAAGACTGGAAAATGTGTTAGAAGGAGGGCGAAGCTTTTGAATGAACTATTTAGCTGCATGATTTCTTTTGTGCAATTCAATATGTTCCTTAGTTCCTTAGTCTTACCCAATATGCATAACCGGTTTTAAAATTAACTAACTTGGGCAATCCTTTGTTGTTGTAGTGTACCTATTTCTCCATCTAAATCACTTTTGAATGAAATCTTATGCTAAAAGTTGATGAAGAGAATCTTTGATCAATTCATTCACTGGCAATAGTGAAACATTTCCAATTGATCAATTCAGCACGATTGCAAGAATTTTTACAATATGGATAGAAAAGGCCATAATACAAGTCAACAAGCATTACCATGTTATTGTTGTATTCTCTATAAATGCAAAACTTCAGTGCATTAGCAAAGATCTTATCAGAAAATAACAAGAACTCACAGAGACATATAAAGCATGAAAACTATAGAATCAATGAGTTGAGGAAGAGGAAGGGCCTGATGGTGATGTTGAAGGTGATGTTAAGTAAGGCTTTGGTGGAACTTGCAAGGTCTCAACTTTGCCTTCAAGCATCTCCACCACTTTACTCATCATTGGCCGCTCTGACGGGTTAGTTTGTATGCACCATAAGCTTGTTATCATCATCTGTCTGATCCTCTTTTTGTCACCTTCATTCCTAATGCTCCTCAGTCCAAAGTCTTCATTTAATTCCAGACACTTGTAAATCCAATGAGGAAAATATATTTCACTGCCATTAACAACATTGACATTCACATTCCTTCGTCCTCCGACCATTTAAAAAAAAAAAAATCATTCCAAAACTATAAACATCGACTTTCTAAGAGATAGTACCAAAATTTCTAGAAATTACCTCAGGAGCAACATATCCTATGGTTCCTCCAACACATGTCATGGATACAACACTCTCATCTCTCATGCATATTTTAGCAAGTCCAAAATCTGAGATCTTTAGGCAAAAGTTCTCATCCAACAGAATGTGTTGTGAGGTTTTATGTCAAAATGCAATCACTAGTACAAAAAAAAAAAAAAAACTTTTTAGACCGGATGAAAAACGCCTTGTAAGACTGGATTTGAGACCGGTCTCGATACAGGAGGTCTAAAAAGTTTGTTACTTTTAAGACCGGATGCGTGACCGGTCTCGAACAATTTTTTTAGAACGGACTTTAAAATATGCGGTCTTAAAAGTTGTACTATATAGACCTGACATTGTTTATGTTAGGTCTAAAAAGACTAACTTTTAAGACCGAATGTATAAAAACGCCAGTCTAAAAAGTCTGACTTTTAAGACTGGATATTTAACTACACATAACCAATCTTAAAGGTTTGAAGTTTTAGACTGGCTATGTAATATAACCGGTCTTAAAAGCTAGGACTATTAAGACTCGCTTAGTGATACATCCAGTCTTAATAGTCGAACTTTTTTAGATCTTCTGTGTAATACATCCGGTCTTTAAAGTTAGACCAAATTTTTTTTAGACCTGTAATACATCATATTTTTTCCCTGATGTATTTCTTCCTCCTACCTATCCATCAACCAATCCAGGACCTTAAAGACAGTACTTTGAGCTACAAGCTATGAACTATTCATTATGAATCACAAATTGAATTATTGGAAATAAATACAAATATTTTTCAAATTGAGTTATGTCCTCTTAATGAATATACTAAGACAGCACCTAAATGAATATACAATAAGAGTTACAAAGACAACACCTAAATGAACATACATGCCCAATTCACCATGTCTTGATCAGATTCTCACCCGATAACATTCCTCTTTTATCATGCCCTTTTTGTATCTCCCGAGGATCCTACCACAAAAATAAAAACGAAAACAAAAGTTTCACAGTTAATGACATTCTTTAAGAACAAAGGATTAGTATATAGTTAAAACCTTAAAGTTTTCAAACAATTATGCATATGAATATATCACGTGATGAATTGTTTCTTTTATAAGGGATATCCTCTCATATCCCTTCATGATGATCATTTCTTATGCCGGGTTCATTATCCGCTTCATCTTCTTCGTTCATTTCTGGGAGACCCCTTGAAAAAGAAGGAGTACTCTCAGGAAGATCATAATTTGAATGAATTTCTTTATCAATATCAATGAACCTTTTTCCTTGGAGAGATGTAGACCACATTTTATTTTCCTAATTGGTGATATAGAACACTTGTTTCCCATGCATGCTTTGCCATAATAAAAGGTTCATCTCCAAAACTGCTACTATTGATATCGGCTAATGTAAATCCTAGCCGATCGATTTGAACACTATTATTGACATTAACCCACTTGTATTTGAAAATGAGAAATTTAATTTTAACATAGTCTACCTCCGAAATCTCTTCAATAACCCCATAATAAGGCATGATTGCCAATTTAGGCTTCTTGTCTTTCAAACTGGAGAAGTGCATAAATTCAGCCTCTAACATAACATCGTTGTTCTAGATGGTGCTCTTATCATCTAGTAACTTCGTGTAATAGGTATAATCATTGATCATATGTGAATTTCAAGTTATGACATCAACCTCAGGACCATGTGCTAACCATTTTATTGTATCACAAACACATTCCTTTCCCTTAACCTTTTGTTTGAACTAATTTGTAAAAGTTATGTTATGCTCCCTAATTAACTTTTGTTCAGTCATTTAACTATTTTCTTTCCTTACAGCTTCTTTATATGCATTTATGCTGTCTTGAACTTTATGAACATTATTCAAGATGTATAAGTGGACTTGTAGCAATTTATTAAGATCCATACTTTTTACTGAAGCCCCTCGTCTACCCCCTTTATCATGTTGACGTTTAGGAAGTCCAATATGTCTTACTTTGGCCAAATAATTTTGACAAAATTCAATGGCTTCTTCGAAAACATATTTCTAAACAAGTGATGCTTCTGGCCGGTTTACGTTCTTTACATACCCTTTTAGGAATTTCATAGATGTTTCAATTGGGTACATCTATCGTAAATGGATATGGCCACACAACTTTATCTCCCTCGCTAGATGAACAATTAGATGAACCATGATGTCAAAAAATGTTGGAAGAAAAAGCTTCTTAAGCTTGCACAAGATAAGATATCCTTGATTTTCCAATTCATGCAATTTTTCAATCTCAAAAACATTACTACAAACTACATTGAAGAAGAAACGAAGTCTAGTCAAAATGTGTTGAAAATCATATTTGGCAATGCCTCGAATAGCTATTGGGAGTAGTTGTTGCATTAAGACATGACAATCATGAGACTTTTGACTTCCTAATTTCAAGTCCTTCATCGATACAAATGTCTCAAAATTGGAAGAATAGCTTGAGGGAACTTTGGTGTTATGTAAACACTCATAAAAACTTCTTTTCTTATCCTTAGACAAAGTATGAGAACATGTGAGACAATAAGTTCTCTTACCATATGGCCTTAGATGTAAGTCTTCGTGTATTCTCATTGCTTGCAAATTCAATCTTGCATTCACACCATCCTTGGAACTACCTTGTATGTTGAGAAGTGTGCCAACAATACTATCACATACGTTTTTCTCCACATACATGACATCAATACAGTGTCTCACATCAAGATTGCGCCAATATGGAAGATTGAAGAATACATATCTCTTTTTCTATATATTTTTTTCCATTTCTTCTCTTTGCAGTCTTACCAAATATGACATTGATATTTTTCACCTTTTCATAAACTTCCTCCCTAATCAATGCGTCCAGAGCATTTTGATACTCTTGGTCACCAAAAAAAGCTTTCTTTAATCGACAATATGGGTGGCCAGGTCTAAGAAATCTCTTATGGCTAAGTAAACCGTCTTTCTTCCATGTTGAAGTTGATGGTAGCATGTGCCTTCTTCAAAAAACCGGATATGATTTATGACCTTTTCCACTATACCTTGACAAGTTATCATATGTTGGGAAGTCATTTATAGTACAAAAGATCATGGCTCGCATTTTAAAAACCTCCTTCTTGTTCGAGTCATAAACATTAACACCTTCTTCCATAAATCTTTCAAGTCTTCTATCAAGGGCTCAAGGAAAACATCAATGTCATTTTCGGGTTGTTTTGGTCCCGAAATAAACATAGACAACATGATGTACTTTTGTTTCATGCATAATATAGGAGATAAATTGTAAATAATGAGGAGTACCGGCCATGGACTATGTATGCTGCTAAGGCTACTAAAAAGATTCTTGTCATACGTGCTAAGGGCAAGTTTAAGGTTCCTAGGTTCTTTACCGAATTTTAGAAATAATTGATCGATTTTCTTCCATTGAGAAGAATCAGTTGGATGTCGAAGCTTTCCATCAGAAATCCTCTCATCTCGTATGCTACCTCAAATTTTTTGCATAATTTTCATTAGCAATCAAGTACTTGAACCTTGGTATGATTGGAAGATACCACAACAGATTTGCAGGCTCCTTATTTGATTTATACCTTGGGGTTTCACATACCAGACACTTCTGCTTCTCTTCAAACTCTTTTCTATACAATATGCAACCATTCGAGCATACATGGATCTTTTTGTACTCCATCCCCAGTGGACAAAGTATTTTCTTAGCATCATAATATCAATGTGACAACACATTATCATCTTGAAGCATGTCCTTAAAAGTCTCAAGCATCTCTAAAAAAACTCTTATTGCTCCATCCATGACATTCTTTCAAGCTTACCAATTTCAATACTGCGTTCAACAATTGATATTTTTTTACACCCAGAGTAAAGCGGCTTCCCTACATCACTGCACATATTACCATATGCATGTGATTGCTCAAAAGCCTCTTCCCCTATGCAACGAATAATGTCCTCTATCCAATCATCCATATCCGTGTTATTATCATCAAATGCCACTTCCCCAAGTTGAGATGCATTTAGCATTTCTTCACCATGTCATATCCATACTATATAAGTCTTGCAAAATCCTTCACAAATTAAATGTGTGTATATAGCTTCAAAGACTTAGTCGGCTCTCATTCAAACATTCTACACAAGGGAAATAGTGCTGTTTTTTTTTTTTTGTTTTTTGGGGGGGGGGGGGGGGGGTTCCAAAACCTAGGTTTTGGAAACAAAACCTAGGTTTTGTCACAAGTATGCCAAACACCCCTCTTTTTTCTAAAAGCTATTCTGCATCAAAACCTAGGTTTTGCAAAAGTTTGCCAAACACCTCTCCATTTTGCCAGAAGTCTAGGTTTTGAGGCCAAAACCTATGTTTTGGAAAAAGCTATTTTTTCCAGATTTTTTCTCTCCTCTGCCATCATAAGTATTTTTTCGATTACTAGTTAGTAGCCTAGGTATTTTTTTAGTACCCTTAAGTACCACGAAATATTTTTTTTAAAGATTAATACAACCCAAAATATTTTTTCAATATCCAAAAAAAAAAAAAAAAAACTCAACATCATGTAGTATTTTTTTAGTATCCTTAAGTATCATTTTAGTACCCGTTAGTACCCTAATTTTTTTCAAGATTAGTTAATACCTTAAAATATTTTTTCAAAGTATCATAAAATAAATTTTTAAAACCACAAGAAGTATCTTTTCGGTACCGGTTAGTACATTAGGATTTGGGAATTCGAGAGAGAAGGAGGAGGAGATTGTTTTCTCTTCGTGTTGTCTCGCACTTTAAACTTATCTTTGTATCATAATTTAATTATTAATTAATTAATTATTTAATGAATAAATAAATAAATAAACCGTCAATTATAACTATTTAAATGTAAAATATAATTAAACAACATAACTTACCCGCACAACTTCCTCAAATGTTGTGTCCTTGTTCCCTTTGGAAACATACTTGCAACTTTGGAACGGGGGGGGAATCGAGCCCAATTCCCACGTAGCTGCGTCGAGAATCGGTTGAACAGGTGACCACCGTTGCCGATCAGCTGGTCCATGTGCTCGATCCAGTTGACTACGACGTGAGGCCCCTTCAACAGATTGACCCAGGGAACATCCAGCATCCTCCTACTGATGTTCCCCTATGGATTAGCACAATTATAAAAACATTTTTGTATCACATTTAAATATAATTCAATTAATCGTAAGGAGTTTAAATTTAAATTTTGTCACAAAAATAATTACCTTTACCTTTGACATCCACCTCAAATCCGGTGGAACGCGAAGACAATGGTTGGGGGTTCCCTTGGTCCCACTCGTCCTCCCGATCAATAAACCGCTCCGCCTCGCCAATGGGAAAGTCTATCTCTATCTCATCATCTTCATCATCATCGAGGTCGCTGATAGATAGATGTACGCCTTGTGCTCCCCCTACGGTCTCTATGGTCTTCGGCGGTGGGATTGGCTTATCGGTGAAGAGTTGATCTATCTCAATCGCCACCTGAGGTGGTAGGGGGATATTTCGACCCCTACGCCTCCTAGTACAGCCCCATCTACTACTATTTCCCCTTATAGGCGCTCTACCACATATAACATCTTTCCCTTTCCTTCCATCTCTCTTAGAAACCATAACTACTAAATTTTACAGCTAAACATAAGACAATGAAAGTTAAAAAGGCGATATACCAAAGTGCCCAGCATTGAGGGTTGGTTGTGTGATGGCCGAGTTCAGCTTGTTTAGATCTGGAATCCCGAATTCCATGATGGCCTTGTTCACATCTCGGGTTTGGAGGTGGAGGGACCGGTTATCCCTATTTATTATTGGGCGCTCTCGTTGCTCCGCTTGTGCTTCGGCTGTGTATATCCGCCATGTTTTGCCGGGTCAAAAGATTGACTTCGCCGCTTCCACTCGCTTCTCGCGCCTTTGCTTGTAGGTGCATTCTATCTCAGGATCGTAAGCCTCTAGGTTGGTTGGAGGCGAGTTGCGCATACACTACAGAATGTACCTGAAAATCAAGAGTAGAGAAAGTGAGCTCTTTTTACTAAGTAAATCACAACTATTAAGCAAAGGGGCGTCGTCACAAAGGGTATCGCGGTTTACGGCAACGCGCCAAAAACTTGTTGGTCAATTTCCTTGATGGCAAGTGAACCGGTCGAACAAGTAATAAAGTGTAAGTAGAGTATCGTCCCACAGAGACTGAGATACCGAGAGGTGACGCGCAAATGCTATGACAGTTGTGAAAGCAGAAAGTAAATATAATCAGGTTGAGGGGTTTTGCAATTAAGCTACTAGCAAACGTAAACCAAATAACTTTAAACGAGAGAAGATATTAGTAAGAGGTTAGGCTAGACTCAGAATCATCCTTAAGTGCATCAATCCCCCAATTGCTCTACCTAATGCTATAGCATCTATCTTTATGCGGCTTCCGCAATTGCTACAAACATAGCTACCAACTACAAAGCTATTTGGTTAACCCACCTCTATTATCTACCGAAACTTCCGCGTCCGATACATATGATACTAACTATACTCCTTCCATATTCCTATGGCAACTTTCTAGTCAGACCTGCTTTACACTCAGGGTGTTATAGTTATGAGAGGTAGACCCATTCCGAAGCCTACAATAATAGGTCAAGCCGTGCACGGTTTGCCTAGCAAACACTTGTTTCTCGAGGTCTAACCCCAACTCCTTGCCCGATGGCGAGGCCACAAATCTAGCCCTTAACTTTCGTGAACCGACTAGTAATTAAAACACCGATACACAAACCAAATTTATTGAATTAAGAACTAGCAAACTGGGTTCATTCAACACTTAAAGACTCATCCTCGTCCGGCCATATAAAGTTTAGTTCATGACCGACGAGGACACACAAAATGTAGACACTAACGAGAATGACCTATGATCAAGAAAACAAAGCTAAAAAGAAAGGAAAACAGAAAGCTTGATGGAATTTCGACGGCGTGGTTGAGGTCTGTCACGTCACCACTCCACGTCTTCTTCGTTCCGTCATGCGAAGGGAAGGATCTTTGGGTTGTCTGGAAGTCTCGTGCTCTTGTGAAATCTCTCACTCTTCTCTTGAGTCTGCCGAAAGTTAGAATATTGTTCTAGGGCTCTCCGACTCTGTTAGGGTTGGTGCTGCAGTTTCCTTTTATAATCAGGCTTTTCTTGCGGTGTAAGTTACAGCGAGCTCGGCCTTTCCTAATTTGTTGGGATCTATCATATCTTTTGATCCAAGTAGATTGCTTCGTTGATTCTCTTTGGATTCTTCAAATCTTTTAGTTCCGATCCTCTCGCATCTTCTATTCCGTTACGTCGCAACCTATATCGTCAATATCGCCCTTTATTTTATTCTTGAAATCATCTAGGTAAATAGTCAGAAAATATGCGCATAGCATCGCGTCCTCTACTTTGCTATAGCATTCGGGATGCTTTGTATTGCACTTCGAATCGCTGTCAGAATGCTATAGCATCGTATCTGCTCTGCTATACGATTTCCCTTAAAAAACAAAGTAAATTGTTCCATTCTTAGTACATGCAAATGATACCTCCTCTTTAGTCCCTATATCATGAAGGTATGCCTTTTTGCTTAGATTATCTGCAGTTAAGCTTGGATTTAACATTCAATTCAGTCAATAGGTATAGGGAAAACATTGTACAAATTTTGCTCATCAATTACACTTTGCCATGAGTTTTCTAAGTTTTCTCAAATTTGTGAGAAAACTCGAGTTTTGTTTTGGAAACTCGAGTTTTCCCTTGGTAGAGAGTTTTCAAGTTTTTACTCAGTTTTGAAAACTCGAGTCTTCATAGAAAACTCAAGTTTTGACTTGGCATAGATTCCTTAAAGTTTTCATACTTAAATGAAAACTCGAGTCTTGTTTTGGAAACTCGAGTTTTGGCCAAGCCGAGAGGCATTGCACTTTTTCAATGATATGAAAACTCCAGTTTTGATGTTTTGGACTAAAATTCATACTTTATGTTAAAAGTCTAAAACTCGAGTTTAGTTTTGGAAACTCGAGTTTTGAGTCCGATTCAAAAATGTGTTCCAAAGCTCAAATTGTGAATCTCCTCTCGGAAGGAGGAAACTCGAGTTTTGCTATAAGTGCACAGTTGAAAACTCGAGTTTAGGAGAACAAACTCAAGTTTGCATCGCAGAGTTTGAAATTCAAATCTGATGAATTTGTGAAACCTTCTTGTTTGATCTTAATACTTCCTATCATCATTCATTAATATTCCTAGCTATGTTTAACCACTTTGTTAGTGAGTTTCAGATGATTTAAATGATATTAAATGAAGGTTTGAGCAAAAGCAAAAAGTGATGTCAGCACATTAAATGCAAAGTTCAGAAAACTTGCATCCTTTTGGACAATCATTCTACACACGATGCAAAGGGATTAATGTTTCCTTTCCACATCCAGTAGCTGCTCTTCCAACGGATTAAAATTCAAGAAGTCAAGCACAAACATCTGTGCAACTGGATTAAGTGAATAATAGAGAGAGAAGAAGACCAAAGCTTAACCTAATCCTTGTCTAATGAAGGCAACGATTATATTGAAGATTACAACGGTCATTTAATGCTCTCTTTGTATAAATAGAGCTGCATTCAATTCTTCTCAACAACCAATCTGCTGAAAATAAATTGCATTCAAGTTTACCAACTACTCTTTCAGTAAACACTTGTAAAGTATCTTCTGATACATTTATCTTCAGTGTTTATTTCTATATACTCTTTGAGAGAGTTCATTGATTGTAAATCATTTATTGTGAGTATCTCAAGTTTAGGGACTTGGAGATTGGGATATTGATTGCAACTTGTAAGGGAGAGTAAGTTCTAGAGAGAGAATTACTCTTGAGTTACGAGTGTGTAATCAATTGATATAGTGAAATCGAGTGTGCGGGAATTTGGATGTAGGTCAAGAGATTGGATCGAACCAAGTATAAATTTCGTGTGTCTTGCTCTTCTTCCTTATGCTCAATTCAGCTCTGTTTTAGTGTCCTAAAACAGAGTAATTCGAAAAGTTTTTGAAATCCCCAATTCACCCCCTCTTGGTGATTAAGCTCCACTTTCAATAAGGACTTAGGAAGAGATGGAAGTGTACTAGAAGGCATATTTTTATTCCAAAAAGCCTTTCAATCTTAGAAATTTTCATAAGAAAGAAAGAGAAATTTAAAAAAAATCTGATTTATGGGGCAAGGTTGTAACCATTGGATAAAAGGGAGTGTGGACTTGTGATAGGATAAAAGCAAATCACTCATTCTTTCCCATCTGCAGCTGGTGTGCCCCAATAGAAGAGGAAAAAGTAGGAATTATGACCTAGCCTATAGGTGTGTTTGAGTTAAAAAAGGGATGTGAAGGATGTGACCAATTTAATTAATGAAGGAAAAGGGGGTGGCGCACGTCGTTTAAGACAGGGAATCACACACTCAATTTCTTCAATGTTTCCCAATGTGCCACGTGAAGAATAGCCAAAAAGTATATATATATATATATATATATATATATATTTCTCCAATATTTGTTTAAAACTGTCAGATGTGTGAGAAAATGAGAAAATGAAATTATAATTTGGCAATAGGAGTATTTATGAGATGTGTAATTGATAAGACAACACAATATAAATGAAGAAGAAAAGTAGTGAGCACGTGAGGCAAGGTAATCTGGATCATACAAATTTTTTTTATGCTTTCCAACATACCTGACATGCAGAGAAGCTAAAGGAAATCAAATGCATATTTATCCAACATTTTCCTTAGCAACCGACGTGAGGGAAAGATAAGTTGAAGTAAGGATTTTTTTTTTTTTTTTTTGCTTCCAACTCCTTTAAAACCGTTAGCTGAGAGAGAGTAAGTGGAATCAGATTTTTCTTTTTCCAGAGTACCCTAAGTGCTGGCCAAGAGAGTGATTATCAGAAAAAAATCTCTAGATATTTGTTTTTTAAGAAGGACCTAGAGACAGGTTAGAGGTTTATTTAAGGAAGCTTATTTCCTCTCATTTTTATCATTGGACAAATTTGGAGGAGAAGAGAAGAAGAAAAATAGCGAAAGGTGCAAGGAGAGCTCAAACAAACATCCAAGAGGAAGGATTAAGGCTGAGAGAAAGAAGAAGAGTCATTGAGGATCAAGATTTCAAGAAGGTGAAATACCAAAGAACAAGTAAGTGATAGTTTACTTACCTTATGATTTTATGGTTGTGGAGTTGAAAGTAGTAGTACCCTGTGTTTTTTGTTCATGAAATGGGTTTGATTAATAGATATAAAGATGAATAATAGATTGAACTTAAGGTTTGAGATTTTGGAAGAAAGGTTATTATGATAAAAGAAAATTGGTTGTTAAGAAAATGAATATTATTGGGCAGTTAAAGAGGTGAGTTTGGCTAGCCTTTAGGGCTTGAGCAACTAATTTTTGATTGATGTTTCTAATGCTCCCAACGTGTTCATAGTAAGGTGTAGTATAGGATTGGAAGATTTTTTTTTTTTTTTTTTTTTTTTTTAAGGTTGAAAAAGGCCTATTTTTAAGTCAACAAATAAATATTTCAAAGAAGAGTTACTTATATTTATATATTTTGATTATTTTAGGATCACTTTGATTTTGTGCGCCTGGAGAAAATTTATATTGATAATTTTGGTCAACTACCAAATAGTAACCTTAATCCTCATGTGCCCTATGTTACTCGTATGTTTGTATTTCCATGATTGTGGACCGTGTCTCCGAAAAGGGACATGCGTTTGTGTGCATTCGGTGTGGTGCAGGTTCGGAGCCGACTCTTGTGTGTCTTTCCTAGCTACTGTGGATCGGGGAGCTTGCTTTGTTGAGCGGTCCTGCATTTGTTTCTAGGACATGTAGTCCTTCGGTAGTTAACATGGTATACATGGTATGTTACATTTGTGTTACTGCGCGTTTGTTACTGAATGTCGTTATTTGGTGTTTTTCCTAATTATGGTTACATACATACACTGTTTATGCACTACATATGAGATTAATGGTTATTGTGGGATCCATTTATGAATCCCAGATTTTTGTAAAGCTTCTGGAAGTTCTTTGAGGGCGGAATCTAGAGAGAAGGGTAAGACTGCTGTGCAGGACTAATTGGAGTCATTGGTGGAGGAGGAAGACTATTTTGTCATTTATTTTGAAATTGGATACCTGTATATTCTTTTGGTCTCATAGACACCGATGGATGATTGTATATTTAACCCTTTGGGGATTATATTTTGTCACTTGCATTTAATTATACCAGTATTGTTTGAAATCCAATCAGGAATTGCTCTGCCGCGATAAACTCTGATGCATGCTAATAAGTAATAATTAGATGATATATGGTAATTATAAAAAGGAATCCCTCTATCCGCCACCCGAAAGGGTGAGGCCGGAAGGAGGTGTAACATTTGTGGTATTAGAGACAGGTTTGGACAATACTAGTATTAATTTAAAATACAAAGGTGCGGAACTGATATAAGTTTGGCTGTTTGGGTTAGGAGGAGATGAGTGGAAGATTCAGGAAGTACTATAGTAGAAGGAGTGTAGATAGGAGAATAAATGAACCTAGGGTTAGCGAGCAAACACAAGGACTAATAGCGCCGGAAATAGAGAATCAAGAAGGGAACGATGAAACATTTTCAGAGCCCAATATTTGGGTCATTATGGAACTGAAGAATGATCTGCACCTAGCATACGACTTAGCAGAATCAGAGACAAGGGTACCGCTACAGCAATACTTTGGGTTTTTGAAAAGAGTTGAAACACTTCACGAATATTGGGCATCTCATAGTAGGAATCCTTCTGACTATGATTGGGCCCGTGCCATACTAGAATTTTTCCCTGACACCCCTTTTAGATTGAGAAAATAAATAACATTGAGAACCAAGGGTCCAATTTAGATTTTCAAGACTTTTTAAATGACATGTATCAGTCGTTATAGACTTATTCCGATATACTGATCTGATTGTGGGTGTATGGTGGCATGTGATGATAGTCTAGTAGGATTATGTATCAGAAGCATGTGGACCGTTTAATATTTTAAAGCATAAGTAATGATGCATATTATGAATAAAATATTAGCATTGTGTTTCTGGTTGACTTAAATATTTGTTATGTAGAATTGTTATTTATCTTACTTTGATTTGGTGTAGCTAAAGATTTAGAAGTAGAAGAATGGACAAACGAAGGAGAGTCAGAAATCTTAGGTAGGAGAGATACCGAGTGAGGGTTTCAGTATGGGGAGAGATAGACAACCCTGATTATTCGTCAGGAGACGACAACCTATTTGACTTTTATATTCCTCCTTTAGATTATGACATGTACCCTAATGACGTGTTAAGAGAGGAGGTTCAAGCAGAATTTGACATGGCCTGTATAGAGAGAATGGACCGAAGCATAGGGGAACAATATACATATATATATATAAATATTATTTAAGAAGGGTACAAATCCTTTATGATGAAACGCATGATAATTATCTTAATTACCCCTTTGATTACTGGACCCGCACGATGATGTAGTTTTTCCTGAGGACACCCACCTGGGTTCAGAGGATCAACATAGCTTGTAGATTTGACTTTCAATCTAGTTTTTCACGTTTTTTGTGGTTGATGAGGTTCTACATCTTCGCCCTTATATGAAGACTTTTGGGGATCTAGCTGCTGGCAGATGATAGAAGTTTTTTGTTTGATAGTATGAAATGTATTTTGGTAATTTAGTATTTGTGAAGACAATATTTAAACTGCTTATGCTTTAATGTTTTGAGACTAGTAGGATGATGTAATAGAATTTATGTGCAATATTAATATGGTTCTCTTTTATCTTGTGACAATGATTTACAATTTGATATCAACTTGAGAAAATAATGTTTATTTATTTATTTTTCTGTTACTTTGTAGCCAAATCTTAAATAATGGCAAGAGGGAAAGGACAGGGAAGGCCTAGGCAAGAGCTGGAGGCACAAACATCTAATCCTCAAGATAATAATCTGATACGAGAGATGATGAGATTGATCCGAGAGCAGGGGAACATGATACAAGAAATGCGAGCGGAAATGAATGACTATTTTGTCATTTATTTTGAAATTGGATAATCGCATATTTTTTGGCCTCATAGGCACTTGGTGGATGACTATATATTTAACCCTTCGGGGATTATATTTTGTCACTTGCATTTAATTATACTAGTATTGTCTGAAATCCAACTGGGAACTGCTTTGCCACGATAAACTTTGATGCATGCTAATAAGTAGTAATTAGATGATATATGGTAATTATTAAAAGGAATCCCTCTATCCGCCACCCGAAAGGGCGAGGCTAATTAGATGATATATGGTAATTATGCCATGTTTTCCCTGTATTTTATGACTGAATTGTATGGTGAATATGAGCTTAACTGCATTCAATCTAAGCAAAAAGACATTAAATTCATGGTACAGGGAACTTGAGGATAAATTCCACTTACATCCTAAACATGTGTTGAGAAAGAGCAAGTTTTGAGTTTTTTTTTATGAGAAAGTCGCATAACATAGCCGATGCCATGCTATAGCATCAGAACAGCTTTATCGAAGTGCAATACAATGTATCCCTGAAGCATAGCAGAGTAAATGACATAGTGCTATGCGGTATATGTCATATTTTTTGTTAAGGTTGTTTCAAGAAATAACTGCAGGTCGAAAATAATAGTTAGATTGCTGACGTATTGAAATAGAAGATGCGGAGGATCAAAACTAAAAGATTTGAAAAATCCCACAAGATCAACAGAATCAATCTACCGAGATTGGAAAGAGAGATACGATTGGGCCTCAACATATTAGGAAAGGTCCAGTTCGTGGAACGTACACTGCAAGTAGACCAGACTATATAAGGAAACAGCACCCAACCTTAAAAAGGGTCGAGTCATCAAGAGTCAAAGACCAATCCTAAACGGCCAGACTCGAAAGAAGAGTGAGAGAATTTGCGAAGCACGAGTACTCCAAGAGAACCCAGCATCCTTCCTTGCAGTGAGACAGAGTGAAGAAGACGTGGAGTTGTGACGTGACAGGGCTTCTTCCATGCCGTCGGAACCTCCATCAAGCTTTCTGTTTCTTTATTTTAATCTTTTATTATGGGCTATTTTGTAGTACTCTGTTTTGTGATCCCCTCGTCAGTCATGAACTAACTTCCTGAGACTAAACGGGGATGATTTTCTAAGTATAGAATGAACCCAGTTGCTAGTTCTTAATTTAATATATTCAGTTTCCTATTAGTGATTTAATTTCTTGTTGATTAGCGAGAGCTAAGGGCTAGATCAGTGTCCTCGGCTTACTAAGAGGGAGTCGGGTTAGACATCTGAGAAGCAATGATTGCTAGGCAGGCCGGTGCAAGACATGACCTATTATTGTAGACTTCAGACATGGGTCTACCGCTCATAACTATACACCTTGATTTGTATTAATAATCCAACTAGAAAAATCGCCATAGACATATGGGAGAAGTACAGAACAAGATTGTATGTATCGGACGCGAGAGCTTCGGTAGATTAGCATGATGTGGTTATCTGAATAACTTTGCTTAGGGTGTTCATGTTGTAGCAATTGCAAGAGCTATACAGTGTGAATGCTATAGCATTGCATATAGGCAGCTGGGGGAATAATATGCTTAGAGAGGATTCCGAGTTTAGTCTATCTTCTTACAACTACGATCACTTATTTATTTTCCTGTTTATTAGTTTAGCTATCAAAACTCTCAAATAAATCAAATTTATTTTCTTTTTCACACAACTAATTCTGCAATTCGGTGTCCTCATTTGGTATCCAGTCTTTGTGGGATGATACTCTACTTACTCTTTATTACTTGTTCGACTAGTTCACTTGCCATCAAGGAAATCGACCAACAATGACATAAGTGTTTGTGGCTGCCATCTAACTTAACCTAAAATGGCAAAACGAAATGGAGCTCCAATCCACAATTCAGGCCCAAAACAGAAATGAAATAAAAATGGGCTTAAGTTACAAAATTCAAGCCCAAATAAAAATACATAAATATACATCTGACTTCGGCTCCAAAATCGACCACCCTCTTGTCTGAATTTTCCCTTCATGTCTTGATAACAATTGTAGCTCTTTGAATCATTTGAAATATGAAACAGAAATGAGGCTAATCAGGTGTCTAATTCAAGAGTTATGGTGAAAATAATGAAGCAATGTAAAACTAGGATTTTAGTATTAAAAATGGCTAAAATATAATTAAAGGCCCAAAGCCCAAATAAGTATAAAAGTCATTATTTATTAACTAAAGAGTCCTAAATTATTAATCAAGAGATAGAAAGAAGTGTATGCAACATTCAATTATCATGAACAACTCCATTAACCGCATCATCTTGATTTACTTGATTTCTTACTTGTGAGCTTCGAGGAAGATGATCCCCATATCTCGTATCACGTTTCTCACCATGAACTCCCCAGAATGTATATTCTTCCGGGAAAGGTTTCAGAATAAGATGTTCCATAGCACCTTCTCGTGTTTGCCACCTCTTAAACTTACATCGACAACACGAACACATGATCTTGCCATTAATGCTAGCGTGAGATAAGGCGAAATCTAAGAAATTTTTCAATCCCGCTAAATAAATGGGAGAATTGCGTGGCAACTTGATCAATAACTTATCCATATGTAGTAAACAAAGCTAGGATAAAATATAAATGAAGAAAGAATGTTTAATTACCTTCACAGCACTTGAGATCTTTAAATGCAACATCAGATACTTTGTAGCGGTTCAAAAACCGCTACACAAATCGCTACAAATATAAAATACAATTAGTAGCGGTTAAACAACAACTACATAAACCGCTAAAAATTTGAATTTGGAACTGAATAAAATCCCGCCAGAGTTTAGTTGCGGTTATTAAACCACTACACTAGTCGCTACAAAATGTTAGCCGTTGGAAATTTGTAGTGGTTTGTAATATGAACCGCGACAAAATTTTGGCACTCTTTTATTTAGTTTAAAATTCAAATTTGTAGCATTTGTGTCCACCTAACTTGCTACAAAAGTTTAACTGTTGATTATTGGGTTTCAACGGTTAGTAGTTAGTGAATTAACCGCTATAAATTTTTAGTTTAACTATTTTAAATTTTAGAAAATATCTTTCTATTCACTAATTATAAACTCCATTAATTATTTTATTATTTTACAATATCTATTTTATTTAACTATAATAAGTTTATTTCACTAAATATATTTTTCAATAACTATTGTTATATATTATAAGTAACATTAATAAACTAATATAAATGAAATATAAGTATTGAAATAGTATTCCAAAGATAAAAAAAAACATACTAAAATAGAAGCTAACAAATAATTTAAAGAAATAAAATTGTTAAAAAGCCAAATAAAATAACAAGAGAACAAACATTTTAGGTATAAAAAATGTGTGTGAAAATAAAAAAAAACTATCAGGAGTCTGATGATCCGGTCTGTCTCGGGGCTCGTCTCAGTGGGGGCTGTCTCAGTAGAGGTAACAACTCCTTCGTCATTAGCAACAGCAGGACACAGAGGGGTAACCTCGTAGCTAAACGAAAGGGGAGGCAGGGGAGATGGAAACCGTCTATGAGGTAACAACTCTGTCAAGCCACCAGTATCAACATCTCAGATCTACCTCTGACTAGTAATCTCATGAGTCCTATCTTCAACCTGCTCAGCAATCATCGCCTGAATCGCCTCCAGTGGCGGCCTTCTTGAGCCAGAGGTTCCGGCCTCAGAGGTGGAGGTCTTGCATAGACCATGCTAGGCTTGGCGCCTAGCCCCATACCCCTAACGCGATCAAGATGCTTGAATGGGCCCACGATAGTTTTCAATGGGGCCGTAGGATCCACAAACCCCTGTGACTCCAGGACGTGCGACGCTCGCAGCTCTTGCTGGCTCTACTCAATCCGCCTTTGGCCCACAGATTACATAACACATTAATCAAACAATTTAATTCAATTTAAATATATTAAATTAACTATATAAACAATTTGTTTGTAACTTACTATCATCTCCTCTGCCGCTTCAGAGGTTGTTGTCCTATCACGGTTTCTATGGGTGTATGTAAACAGCTCCCCATTGTCCATCTGATGGTTCTCCTGCCAAGTCTTTGTTTGCTAAAAGAATTAAAAGAATATCAAGTTTGTTATTTCAAAAATAAAACAATCAATCATTTAAACCTAAAATTAATTTAACTTTCAACATACCGGCCGATTGTAGGTCACAGAATACGTCTTGGATCCCGTGTGATGGATCATCTGTGTGTGACTTCTAGTGTTCCTCGGGACGAGTTTGCAAGGAGGAGCAAACAAAATGTTAAGTTAAATTAATTTAAACTATATTTAAATGAAAGCTTAATTTAAACTATTTTTAAACTAAATTTAAACTATTAATTAATTTAAACCAAATGTAAACTATAAATTAATTTAAACTATATTTATATTTTTAAACTACATTTAAACAAAATTCATTTAAAGAAAATTTAAATTATAAATTAACTAATATTTAAACTATAAATTAATTTTAAACTATATTTAAACAAAACATTAATTTAAACTATTTTTAAACTAAATTTGAACTATTAATTGAGTTAAACCAAATGTAAACTATAACTTAATTTAAACTATATTTATATTTTTAAACTACATTTAAACAAAATTAATTTAAAGAAAAATTAAACTATTAATTAACTAATATTTAAACTATAAATTTATTTTAAACTATATTTAAACAAAAAATTAATTTAAACTATTTTTAAACTAAATTTGAACTATTAATTAAGTTAAACCAAATGTAAACTATAAATTAATTTAAACTATATTTATATTTTTAAACTACATTTAAAAAAATTAATTTAAACACAATCTAAACTATAATTTAACAAATATGTAAACTAAATTTAGACTATAAATTAAGTTAAACTATATCGAAACTATAAATTAATTTAAACTTTTTGTAAACTAAATTTATAATTTAAACACCATTTTAACTATATTTATTTAAAAAACCTACTTGTCCGATGGACTCCTCCTTTATTAGACAAAACCCTGATCATTTGGGTCGACGTCGTTTGGGATGTTCTCGATCAATTCTTTGTAGAGGAATCGTCCCATCTTCATTCCTGGCTGTTGGTGTAGAGACGACTCCTCCAGCCATCCCCTATCCTCGCAGTGTGTACCTCTTCGAGTTGCCTCGCACTTTAAACTTTAGCTTTGTATCATAATTTAATTATTAATTAATTAATAATTAATAAATAAATAAACCACATATTATAATTATTTACATGTAAAATTTAATTATACAACATAACTTACCTACACAATGTCCGCAAACTCTTTGTCCTTGTTTCTGTAATACCCCTATTTTGTAATGCATGTACCTATGTAAGCTTGCTCAGTAATAAGAAGCCCTGAGTAATTTTGGAGTATTTATTCCCTATGATTTAAGGCGTGGAATTATTTCAAAGGCCCTAAGATGGGGAAACAATGGCTAAGAGTAAGTAGCAAAGGTACTAAGTTAAAATAAGAAGGAAACCCTAATCAACGGTAAGGTAACTTTTGCGCAAAAGTAATCCCGAAGAAATAAACCGGATAGTAAAGAAGTGACATGAGGCATTGTGGGCCCTGGGTATGCGTGTAAAACCTAGAGAAAAGGGGAGAACATATGTCTGGACCCATTACAAAAGAGAAAGTCAGTGGTGGTGGTGCTATGTCGGATACGTGGCATTTCGGGGCCAGAAATTGGATTACTGAGTAGCACGCATCACGAGGTGGATCTCGGAGTATCTTGGAATAAAGGTTTCTTGATCCCCAAGGTAGTATGCCTCGCCCACTTGTGGTATGGGAAAAGTGATCGATGATCCGGCCTACACAAGTCCAGTTGAAGGGCACACATTACGAGGTAAGATGGGACCGGCAATCGGGAGCTGAGCGGGGCCGGATAGGACTTTCCGGAGTCGGGCCCAGGCCCAGGACACTGATATGGGGTGAATTCTAGTGGGCCCAGAGGAGTGAGAAAATATCTTGCTATGTAATTATGAAGAGGGAGATTGTCACATCAGAGTAATAATGAAGAGAGAGAATGAATAAAATAATCGTTTAAATTTGGGCCATACAATTCAAATATGATATGACAATAAAATGACATGTAATAATGACATGAAAAGTGTAATTATGGCACATCTTGGTTCAGATTTCGTGGGTCCCAGCCTTGGAAAAGATGAACGGCGCAAAATGACCATTTTGCCCCTGCACCCTAACTCTACACCTAAGGCCACCTAGGGGCAAAATTGGAACACCAATTTTTGACCTTGAGCTCGTTATTTTCTGCCCAAAAGAGAGCCCTAGAGATTTCTAGAAGATCTGATTGTGTGGGCCCATGCTTTGGAAGATGAACAAGACCAAATGACCAATTTACCCCTAACCCTAAAACCTACAACTAAAAATATCTAAGGGCAAAATGTGGAACTTGGGGCCTATAAATAGGACCTCTCCCCCTCCATTTTTCCCACACAAGCCATGAGCTCAAGGAGTGCTAGAGAGTGGTCAGCTGAAGCATTAGGTTCGGAAGTGAAGGAGGTCACCCGCAACCGATATCCGTAGGTAAGTCCCTAAACCTAAGAATCGAGTAATCTTCTTCTCTGCCCTGTGGTGTTTCGTGGAGATGCAGTAGGTTTTTCATAATTTTAAGGTTTCCAATGAGTCCAGAATGCATTTTTGTGTGGGGTTAAGTAGGATCATTTCGTTTGGAACTTTATAAACCCTAAATCTTTCTATACGAAAATCTGTCGGTTATTTTGATTTCTGGGCAGCGAATGTTAATCTGTGGTTTTGAGTGGGTAAATGGAGTCCGATTGCTTTGTAATTTTTTATGGTGAAAGTAGACATCCTGAGGATGATTTGGATATAATATTTTGTGTCATTTTGAGTTTTCAACCAAGAGATATTAAAGGATAAAGATAACCTAAAGACTGGACTTTTCTCTCGGACCAGTGGCTAATATTTGGGGTAAAGGACGAGTTTTGAACCCAGATGAACTTGATAACTATTTTTCATATAAAATATACATTCTAAGGGTTATAAGGCCAATGATCTCATGTCAATACGATGTTTTTAGAATTTATTAAAAATCAGTGAAGTTGAGTTAGAAATTCTGAAAAATCTGAAGCTATGCGAATTTCATGAAACTAGAGCTAGGGTTTGAATGGGTGATTGATAGCATAATGTTTGGCTGTATTTAGGGTATTCTCGCGTATAGGATGCATCCCCAACGTTAAGAGGAAATTTCACTGCTTTCGGAAGTGCCAGGTAGTAACTGTTGACTTGCATACTCTATGTTGCTTTTGCATGTATGTTTTATCATGATATAGGAGATCAGGCTGTAGTGCCTATTGGGCTGCGTGTCCTTAGGTTTCTGATGCAGTACCGAGATCAGGCTGTAGTAACTATTAGACTGCGTGTCCTTAGGGTTTGAGGTACAGTACCGAGAGCATGTAGGATCGGGCTACGGTACCTATTGGACTGTGTGTCCTTAGGGTGTTGCTGCAGTACCGAGATATGTGGGGTAGGTGGAGCCTATATGACTGTGTGTTTATAGGTGTCCACTGAGGCCCTAGGCTAGGTGGTTGGGGTCACTCCCTAATTACTGAGGCCCATTTGCGTGCTATTCTGAGGGGCTTGTCTTGACCAGGCGGTCCTAAGGAGTTGCTACATGCTGGTTTATTGTTCCGAGAGGCAGGTGTATGTTTACTTCCTAATTGTGATTTGCATTGCATGCACTGTACACATGTTGTATATGAGTCTAAGGTTACTGCGGGGTTCAATCTTGAACTCCGGACCATTTTGAAGCGGGGTAAGACGGTAGGTTGGAGGCGGTAAGAAGGTAGGGCGTGAAGTGGTGCAATTGAAGAAGAAATAGGGGATGCGCTATCTCATTTTGTACTCTATATTTTGGATAACTGTTGTTTATTAACAGTACTCTTTATTTGGATGACTGTATTAACCCTTTGGGGACATACTTGCCACTTGACTTTTAATGTTTATCAGTATGTTTTGTCTTGTGCAACCAGACCCTATGCTCTGCTGTGCTAACTCTGTGTTAAGTTAATTGGATTAAATAATAAGAGAAGGTGGTTAAGGATAAGGGATCCCTCTAACCCGCCACCCGAAAGGGTGAGGCCGGTAGGGGTGTAACAGTTTCCCTTCAAAACATGCTTCTAATCCTTGAAGTCGAGGGGGAACCATGCCCAATTCCTGCTTAATTCCGACAGGAATCAGTTGATCAGTTGACCACCATTGCCGATCGGCTGGTCCGTGTCCTTGTTCCAGGGGACTACGACGCGAAGCCCTTCCATTAGATTGACCGCGGGAACATCCAGCATCCTCCTGCTGATGTTCCCCATTGTATCTGCACAATTATAAAAACATATTTGTAATGCGTTTAAATATAATTTAATTAAACATAAGAAATTTAAATATAAATTTTGTCACAAAAATAATTACATTTACCTTCGACATCCATCTCAAATCCGGTAGAACGCGAAGACGACAGTCGGGGTTCCCTTGGTCCCGCTCGTTCTCCTGATCAAGAAACCGCTCCGCCTCACCGATGAGAAAGTTAATCTCTATCTCGGCATTTTCATCGAGGTTGCCGACGGATAGACTTGCACCCTGTTCTCCCCCTACGATCTCTAGGGTCTTTGGCGTTGGGATTGGCTCATTGGCGAAGAGCTAATCAAACTCGCTCCCCATGAGAGGGGCGGAGGGATATTTCGAGGCTCGCGCCCTCCGTACGGCCCCCTCTACTACTACTGCCCCTTAGAGAGACTCTACCCCGTACAACATCTTTCCCTTTCCCTCCATCTCCCTTAACTATAATGTCTAAGTTTTACTGCTCCGAGTAAGAAAATCAAAAGTTAAAAAGGCGAGAAATCAAACCTTGCGTGATTCAAAATGAAGGGAGGCGCTGTTTAAAAACCGCGTCATTTTCTAGCAGTTCTCAAGTATAACCGCTATAAAGTTCAAGATTTTGTTGAGGTTATTAATGAATAGCTGCATCAACCGCTACTAATAGGCTTCGTTCGTCGTGACATTCTGTAGCGGTTAGAAAACCACTACAAAAAGATTGATCTTTGACATTCTGTAGCGGTTTTTGGGAAATAACCGCTACAAATTGACAAAGATCTTCATTTTGTAGCGAATTCTCTTGTAATCGCTAAAAATATCATTTTTTATTAAAAAAATCCAGCATGCCACAATGAAGATTCGGATTCAGTATAGATGCTGATCTCCCACGAAAAACTCACAGACTCATTTTGATTAGAGATACTTTCATGAGAGAAAGACAACTATATTGGACCCGAATCTTCGGTTGCATGCTAGACTATCTTCAGAAGAGTAGAAGTCTTCACGTCAAAGAAATAATTAAATCTGGATTGTCACTGAAGGAACTACCTCAGCTTCAAGGATGATGAGAGATGCAAATATCTGCAGCTCTTATCTTGGCTTCAAGGATGAGAGCTGCAGATATCTGAATGTCTTCAACTACCAATCCGAGATAGTTCATCCAGCGACAATGCAAATCTAATTATTTTTAAATATTTACAACTGATGTACAGATTGAGTTAGCCCTATATATAGTGTGGATATTTGTAGTGGTTATTGAAATAACCGCTACAAATTTGTAGGAGTTGTTACGATCAACGCGTCGCTTTTCCCAGACCGCGACAACATGGTGTCGTTTGACATTTTGTAGCAGTTATTTTTATATAACCGCAAGAAAATTCACTGCGACAACGTTCAAGCCGTTATTCGCCAAAGGTGGCGCCAACTTTGTAGTGGTCATTTCATTGAAACCGTTACAAAGTGACCGCCACAAACCTTTGTGCAAGCCGGCGCCACTTATGTAGCGGCTTTTTTGTTCTTACTGCTACAAAGTTCGTCACAAACAAGTGAGCGCTTTGGCGCCAACGCTGCCTCTACGAATTTGTTGCAGTTTTGTATAAAACCGCTACAAATACGCATATTTGTAGCAGTTATTTTTACCGCTACAATTTAACCGCTACAAATGACAGTTTTTGTTGTTGTTGTTGTTGTTGTAGTTTTTTAAGTTTAAATGTATCTTAAAATCACAAATAGATTCAAATTTAACCGTAAGAACGCAAAGTTGGGGAACATGTTGCCATAAGAAAAAAATATTTTCAAATTGACAAAGCTTTAGAGAATTATAGAATATTACATTATGACACTTCAAACAACTCCTTTTTCAATTGGCAAATTTAATAGAATTTTTACAAACGAGAGAAGTCAGCAATATACAAGTCTTCTTGATTTGGATGGGTCAATACATGCCATCTTCTATGGCTAAGCAGAGATCTTACTTGCAAATGCTAAGCATGCATAGAAATAGAAAACTATGAATCCCAGAGTATCATGCCATGATGAAAATTAAATGCCTCACACCAAAGAAACTATGGAATCAGAGAGTTGAGGAAGAGGAAAGGCATGGTGATCTGGAAGGAGACGATAAGTAAGGTTTTGGTGGAACCTGCAAGGTCTCAACTCTTCCTTCAAGCATCTCCACCACTTTACTCATCATTGGACACTCTGCAGGGTTGGTTCGTATACACCAAGCTTGTTATCACCATTTGCCTTATCCTCTCTTTATCACCTTCATTTCTAATGCTCCTCGGTGCTAAGTATAATGACCCAAAAAAACAATTTGTCAAAATTCTTAAAATCAATGACAAGTAATTAATCTCGTAAGTTAAAACAAATACGTAGAGGAAGAAGAAATTATAATGGTCCTAAAATTTAAATAAAATAATTATTTCACTCTTAATTAATATTTTAATTATTTATTTTGTTTGTTTTAAAGGTATTTTAAAAAATGAATGCTGGTTTATTGGTATTTGTGTTGCAACTCATCTTTATGCCTTGGACTTGAATCCTCCCTCTATCATAAAAGATAGTTTATTTTGTTTTTGCATTATAAAATTACCATAAAGTCCTTCTTTGAAATTAAAATGATGATAATTATAATTGTAAGATGATAGAGGGAACCATTAGACATTTTTATAGACTCCTCCATTTCCATTGTTCCCTTTCATTTTATTTTGGTCGGCAAACACTAAGAAGAAGAGAGAAGCTTCGAGACTCAAAAGTGAAACCCCATCTTTGTTGCTCCTCCGGTCTTCTGTCGTTCATGTTGCCATAACCGATGGTTGTGCGTCATTCATCCAGTCGCCTTCCTCTCTGGTTCAAATCCCACTTTGCGGGCATTAATAAGTTTCCTTTTCTCTTTCTCCTCCATTGTTGTTCATTGGTGAAGGGATTTTGAAAGAACCAGCTGAACCCAAGAGGGGGGTGAATAATAAAAACTTAGGAACTTTGAAAATCTTTTTGCATCTCAGAAAATGTAATATGTATGATAGTAATGATACATAAACCAATAGTTAGATATTCAAATGATTATGCTAGAAATATAAGAGATAAGGGAAGAGAATATGCAAATTGAGATTTATCCTGGTTCGGTCAAATTCTTGACCTACATCCAGTCCCCAAGCTCCACTTGAGATTTTCAATCCACTATCTTCTTTCAACTTGACTACACGTTCTGTACTTGGAGTAATCCCCTCACTAGGATTCACTCCCCTTACAAACTGTAATCAATACACCCACTTAATTACACACTCTGTACTCGAAGTAATCCTCTCACTAGGATTCACTCCCCTTACAAGCTGCAATCAATACAATGGGTTTCCCACTCAAGATCACCCAATCTTGAATAACTCTCAGATAGTATGGTATGATGTTTACAATAAATCTTCTCTCTCAAAAGTGAATGAATAAACATTGAAGTGCAATACAAATTATCTCACTCTCTATGATAAACTATGTAAACATTGAAAAAGCAGTATGAGTAGTATGAAAATCGAGTATAAGCATTTTGAAGATGTAGGCTTGTGTCTCTTTTTTTTTTTCTTTTGTCTTGAATCTGTCTTCTTTTATAGGTAGTTGCAATTTATGACCATTGAGGAACTCTTCTAGATAAGAATATGACCATTGGAAATCCCTTAAAAGTAGCCGTTAGGGTTTCGCAAAGACATTGATCAATGTTTCGACACAAATAGGACATTTTGAAGATTTGCATCTAATCCTTCGTCTAATCACCTAAAACTTGTCCACAAATGATATAAATAATGTTTGGAAGTAGAATAAGTCATTTGGGTAATCATCTAGATGTTTATCAAAAGAATCAAGATTTTCAAAACGGTGATTTTCTGAAGCGGAGATGAAAACTCGAGTTTTCATTTGCAAAACTTGAGTTTGGAAGATGCTCTGAAGTTCGCTGCTCTCTGTCTGATGGAAACTCGAGTTTCCACTAATAAAACTTGAGTTTGGATGAACTTCTGGACATGGTTTCTCTCGTAACCCGAAAACTCGAGTTTTGTACTTACAAACTTGAGTTTTGACTTTGTTGAGCCTTCTTGAACTAACTGTCAAATTTCAAAGGTCATATCTCCCTAGTCTGAACTTCGTTTTGGTCTGTTCAACTCTTGATGGAAATCTTTGTGCATCTACTTTCATATGCCACATATTTCAGCTCAATCGGATTTGTAGTTTGTGAGATACACTCAAAATATTGAAGCTTGGTTTCTTTGTGTGGCGTGGATTTCACTTTCAACTTCCAGAATTCATAGCTCCTTGATCTAAACTCCTTTGGGCTTGAATTTTATCAAAATGATACATTGGGAGTCTAGTTTCATACAAAATTAGTTTCACCTCAATCCGATTTCTGGTTTAGGAGATATCATCAAATTACCAGACGTTGCCAGTGCTGAACGTGAAACAGAGTGGAGCTGAAGAGCTGATGACCACTGGAAACTCGAGTTTTGACTTGGAAACTCAAGTTTTCCTAGTTTAGAGACGCTAGAGATGCTGAAGACACTTGTTTGAAGTCCTAAACTCGACTTTTCTCATACTAGAGGAGCAAATCATTGTAGCGAAGCAGGAAACTCGAGTTTTTAGATCTGAACTCGAGTTTTCTCATCCTGAAGCTAATTTTTGTTGACTTTAATTCCTAATTGAGCCATTCCAACTTCCATATGATCTTAGAGGCTTCTAGCTTCAATATAAGAACTTGAATAATTATATCTTCATTCCATTCAGCAAGTTCTTCCTTCTTCCATCTCCCAAATTGATCATTCTCTATAACTCAACTCTTTCTTTCTTCTCTTCTCTTGATCATTCTTGATCATTTAACTTCACATCTTCTTTGATTCAATTTCTTTCTCTAATTCAATACTTCTTTATTGATCTTCTTGTTCATCGTTCTCCGTTATTCAACTTAGACTCATCATTCTTTGCAAGTTCTACCTTTTTCAATATTTCCTCTTCTTCTTGGCTATTCCCAAAATCCTTTGATAACTTCTTGCTTCCTTGACATTCTGATATTCCCATTATATTGTGTGCAAGAATTTCTTTTTTCATTCTACTTTCTTGATCATTCTTCAATATTGAACTTCACATCTATATTAAATATTAGACTTAGTCAAAGTAGAAGATAAATGTAGTATGCAATCTTTTTGCTCTTAATAATGACATTTATATAAGACATAAGACATCATCAAAACTAATCATATCCAACAGATTTTAGGATTGAATTCTCTTTTTCCCCCCAGCGATTGTGTGTCTGATCATTCCTTAGGTGTTATTATATATATATACATATATTTATGTCAATTTGTGTATGTATATACGTTAGAGAAGAAAATAAAAACCAAAGGCGTGTATGTTAATTTCAATTTTATTTTTTATATGTGTTTGATAAATGTGGAGATTTAAATTTAAAAATGAACAATTAGGTAGGGTTAAAGTATCATAGATCAAATTATGGATTGAGATAATCTTGAGTGCCTATTAGGTGTTTGATGGATTGATTGAAAGAAAAGGGACTTATTTAAAGGAATGCTGTTAAAGTATCTTGAGGGTGGAGAAAAAAAATTATAAGTAAAATTGTGTATGATTGTTATTCAAACTGGTTTAATGATTAAACTTAAATGTATTAAGATGATGTTTGGGAGTTTATGGTTGCTAGTTTGTGAATATATGTTTCTTTATGAGTTAGTTTGGAAGCCTATAAAGTGTTTGATAAATTGTATAATGAATAGAATTTAATAATTGTAGTATATTGTGTGATGAATACTTTAAGGTTGATGCACACAAGATGTTTGTTAAAACGCATAAGAGAAAATTATTGGGTTTGATTTTATGGTTTAAATTGTTTAAAATTCATTGTTAAAGTTGTAGAGGTGTATGTAGATGTTGTGTGGGATTTTCTTCCAGAATCTGAATTGTGATTAATTGATTTAACAAGGATGTTTGAAGTTGCTTTGTTAACAATGTGAGATGAATAAGGTTTTAATATTAAGAGTGATGGTTGATGTTTAGGAATCAAGGAGTAAGAATTGTTACAAAATACGAGGAATGGAGTAAGTTATATATATTTTTGGGAGCACAGCAGATGAGTGAATAACGTCCGAATTAATTTATGAATAAGTTTTCTTTTATCTCAATATACGGTTTTTAATAGATTCACATGTATTTTAATATAATTCTTCTTGTAATCTCAATTATTGTGTCCTTTGAACTATTTCAGTTATTCTAGTCCGCTTTTTAAAGGAAGTTGTGTTTATTAATATTCCTTGTATCTTAATTATAATATTTGAATCTTTAACCTAGTTAGCGAAATATTTGATCAACGTGTTTCATGCATGGATACGGTGAAAAGATTTTTTCAAATGGAAAATATGATAGATTATGTTGAAGAATAAATAATGTTTATGTATGGAATTTGGAAAGGTATATTTTGAGGTATCATTTGAAAACCTTTATGCTTGAGCATTCTATTACAAAGTATTTGATACAATGCATCTATAGCTTAAAAGAAGACATTTTCATTGCTTTGATAAATTATCCCTAGGCATGCTTATAATTTTTTTTAGAGGATTGAATATTGAATGCTAGTTACTAACAAGAAGACCGTAAGCCCTTGGTGCACCATGGTTAACCTCGAGCTCAATTTTTACTTGTGGGTCTTGTACCTACGCTTGTTTTGTAGCCTCGTGTTGCTCTTGTTTCGTGGCTTTGAGCTGCGCTTGGTTACTTACCCTCGTGGACTATGTGTTCACGCTTGTTTTCGTGGCCTCCATGCCACGCTTGGTTATTTTCCTCATGGACTGTGTGTCCATGCTTGTTATTTCATTTCATTGAGGTCCTATGAAAAGATGAGGTTTGAGAATTATGATTTAAATTGATAATGTTAAATCAAATGTTTTACTTCGTATTTGAATTTATTTGATTAATGATATTTTATATATTTTCACTTATGTTTATGAATGTATACTATAGAAATTGAAGTTGATTGCAACAATATTACGATTCAAAGTTAAATCATTTAAATTCCATTCATTAGTATTTCATAATGTTTTACTACGTACTTGGATTTATTTGATTAATGATATTTTATATATTTTCACTTATGTTTATGAATTTATACTATAGAAATTGAAGTTGATTGCAATACTGTTACGATTCAAAGTTAAATTTGCTTAAATTCCTTTAATTAGTATTTCATTAAATCTCATTTCTGGGACGTTATTCACCGAAAAATATTTTGGTCTCGAGATAATGGCGAGCTTGTACTCCTTGCTCATTATTGAGGGGCTTATATGTTGAATTGAAGTAGAAGTGTGATCTTGGACTATCCTCATTTCAATGCAAAATTTAAGTTATGTATTAGATTTTGTAAAGTTTATTCTAGGTGCTCCATGTACACTATAGTTAGGGTCCTTGCCTTCATTGTATGTTTCGTACATGTTAGTATGGAGCAAAGCTACTATTGTTGTGCAATTGTTGAATATTGTTGTAATGCGAATATTTCTATTATGTAGAATATACATGAGATCTTATTTGGAGGGAGACTTTGTTTAAGTTTTTTTCCTCCAAATAGATGTGACTTTTTTCTAGGTGAAGTTTATCAAATAACTTTATATTTTGAATTGTATTATGATTCATATATGAATAAGGAATTTTGCTTATTAGAGGTTTAAGGGATGTGGGTTTTTACTCAAATTCTAAGCCGTCAAACCCTTAATTTTGGGGTGTGACACTATGTCTTCATCTAATTCTAGACGCTTGTATATATCCAATGAGGAAAATATATTTTGCTCATATCATCAATGTTAACATTGACATTCCTTCTTCCTCCAACCATCTCCAAAACCATTATCTCAAAACTATAAACATCTGATTTGTGAGAGATGGCACGAAAGTTTCTATAAATTACCTCGGGAGCAATATATCCTATGGTTCCTTTGGCACCCAACATGGATACAACACTTTCATTTCTAGGGCATAATTTAGCAAGTCCAAAATTTGATATCTTTGGACAAAAGTTCTCATCCAATAAAATGTTGTGAGGTTTAATGTCAAAATGAAATATCCGAGTGTTACATCCTCGATGCAAGTACTTTAATCCTCGTGCAACACTTACTGCAATTTGGTGCAATATTTCACAACTCAACTGGAGATTGCCCTAAACAAGGTAAGCTTCATTTTCAAAGATAAACTTCTCTAATAATCCATTAGCCATAAACTCATAAACAAGTGCCCTCCTTCAAAACAAAATCATATAAGTGTGACAGTGTTAACATGAGAAGTTTTGCTTATGCTTGCTGAAAGTGGAGCTAAATCACCAAGAGGGGGGTGAATTGGGGATTTTAAAAACTTTAATAACTTGCTCTGTTTAGGGCAGCAAAAACAGAGGTAAACAGAGTAGAAAGGAGAAGAGCAAGACACACGAATTTATACTGGTTCGGTCTAACCTCTTGACCTACGTCCAGTCCCCAGACTCTCTGGGATTTCCACTATCTCAAATGATTACACACTTTGTACTCAAGAGTAATTCTCTCTCTAGAACTTACTCCCCCTTACAAGTTGTAATCAATGAATCCAATCACCAAGTCCCCTGACTTGTGATTCTTTACAATAAATGGTTTCTGAGATAAAAACTCTATCTAAGAGTGAATAATGATAAACACTGAAGCTTTTAGTATCACAAGATAGAATACAAGTGAAAACAGAAAGGTAGTTGAAGAACTTTGAATGCAATTCGTTTTCAGTAGATGTGTTTGGTTGAGAAGACTTGAATGCTGCTCTATTTATACTAAGAGAGCATTGAATGACCGTTGTAATCTTCAATATAACCGTTGCCTTCATTAGACAAGGATAAGCTTAAGCCTTGGTCTTCTTCTCTCTCTAATCTTCTCTTAATCCAGCTGTGCAGAAGTTCAGAGTTGACTCTCGAAAATTAATCTGTTGGAGTAGTAGGCTGGATATGGAAAACATTCTTTAATGCTTTGCAAACATGTGCAGACGGATTACCTAAAAGTATGCAACTTTCTGGGTTTTGCATTTAATATGCTGACATCATTTTTTGCTTTTGCTTTAAACCTTCACAAACCCATTATCTAATTCATCTGAAACTCACTAAAAAAGTGGTTAAATATATCTAGGAACATTAGAGAATAATCATAGAAAGTATTAAGATCAAACAAGAAGGTTTTACAAATTCGTCGATTTGAATTTCGATTCTGCGATGCAAACTCGAGTTTGTCCATGTAAACTCGAGTTTCCAACTGTGCACTTAAGTCAAAACTCGAGTTTCAATATCAAGACCCGAGTTTCCTCCATCCAGAGAGGAAAGTCGCGATTTGAGCTCGGAGCACATTTTTGAGAGAAACTCAAAACTTGAGTTTCCAAAACGAAACTCGAGTTTTGGACTTTTAATGAGAAACGTGTGTTTAAGTCCAAAACATCAAAACTTGAGTTTGTATTCAAAACTGGAGTTTTCAAAACATTGATAATGCTCAAAGCTCTCGAGTTGCCCAAAACTCGAGTTTTCATTTAAGTATGAAAACATTAAGAAATCGACCCAAATCAAAACTCGAGTTTCTTGAGAGAAACTTGAGTTTTCAAAACATTGAAAAATATATTGCTCTCGGCTTGGCCAAAACTCGAGTTTCCAAATCAAAACTCGAGTTTTCATTTAAGTATGAAAATATTGAGAGATCGAGTCTTGTCCATACTCGAGTTTCCAAGGGGAAACTTGAGTTTTCAAAACCTTGTGAAGATGTATCAAGGCAAAACTCGAGTTTTGAAATTAAAACTCGAGTTTTCTCTTAACTTAGAGAAAACTTATAAAACTCGAGCAAAGTAAAATCCTGGAGTTTTAGCACGAAACCGAGTTTGCATATGTTCAAAAGTTCAAGACTCTCGTCTCGGCTAAAACTTGAGTTTCCAAACCAAGAGTCGAGTTTTGTCATCATTTGAAAATAATGTGAAGTCTCTGTGTAAGGCAAAACTCGAGTTTTCTGATCAAAACTCGAGTTTGTCTTTAAGTGAAAAACTGAGTGCTCTCTGTAAGTCCCAAAACTCGAGTTTTGCTTTGATCACAAAAAATGAGCAACTCTCTGCCAAGGCCAAAACTCGAGTTTTGAAACCAAAACTCGAGTTTTGTCTAGACAGTAAGTTTTTCAACTTACCAAGGACAAAACCATAACTTGTGTTTACAATTGTTTGTTATCATCAAAACACATAGAGAACTAACATTCTCCCTCTTTTTGATGATGACAACACTTGTAAACCATATTTCCAAGAATTTGAGAGAGTTTACATGTTGAAATGAAATTTTCAAAAACTCAGCGTTTCAACTTTCAAAAAGCTGACAGAAGTGATATTTTGAAATTTGTTGTTCATTTGAAAATGGTTTTGCACATTTGATAAAGCACGATATCAGAGATAAGCAATAGAAGCAAGACATCTTCATTCATAAAGTGCAATATAGTACAAAGATGCTGAATAACAGAAAAAAAATGCTAAGCTAGATACTACAGAATCCTTGAAACTCAAATTCTTGCTAGCTAGCTACACGCCTGTCTCTCCCCCTTTGTCATCTTCAAACTAGGGAGGAGCTGAGACAGAGGATTCATGGAGGGGATTTATGAGTGGAGTAGCAAGAGGTGAGGCTGAGTGAAAGGGCTCAGTTGCAGGGGTATGTGGAGATGAGGAAACAGGAGCAAGAATCCCTGTAGAGGGAGTGTGAGAGGCGGAGAATCTTAGTAGATGGAGTAAGAGGAGAGGAGAGAATTTCTGTGGTTGGTGTGGAGGTGGGGATTGGTGAAGGGAAGATGGGAGTAGATGGGTTAGGTGAGGATAAAGGGACCTGAGGGCTGGTGAAAGTGAAAGAAGGGGAGGATGAAGTCTCGTGCTCAGCTTAGGGTGAGATGAACTTGGACCACCACTAGAACCAAAGGCAGTAGTAGGACCAATCTCAAGATGCTTCATGACCTTCTCTATCTTGTCACCCAAGCTAATATTAGAGACCAACTGAGTAGATAGCTTGGCCTCAAGATCCAAAAGTTGATCAGAGAGCTCATTATGCGAATTTTCAGATTGATCCTTTAGCTCATTGATCTGAACCTTCATTTCTTCCTGAGCGTCCACCATCTCATGATTACCACTCCGACTTCAAAGCAACCAACTTCCCAATTTCAAACTCAAGTCTGATTGACAATTGAGCAATTGCACGATCCACAATATCTTTGATTCGAGACTCAAAGTCAGAAGGCAATGAAGACTGAGCAGGAGCAGATTGAGCCTCTTGAGCTCTTGGCTGAGATGCTCCTTCCTGAGATTGTGTAGGTGCTCGAGACTCCGACGAGAACCTTCACCCTCAACAGTGATCTTCATATAGTTCAGTTGGCTTTTCCCAAAAATAGCAGGCTTCTTGATGGAATCTGGAGGACCCAGATACCACACCTTGTGGTAAAATAAAATCACAGACACCAGAGATGGGAAAGAAATGTGTGAGGGTCGTCTGGATGAAAATTTAAACTTGATCATTTCTTGGAAGATCCAATGACCAAGATTAAACGGAGTTTGTCTCACAAACGCAGCAAACACAGGATAGTCCTCCTGGGTAAAATGGGTGAAATTTCCACCCTTTTGGATGAAATTTCGTGAGTATATGTACCAGAGGATTCGGTTTATGTTGGGCATATCAGCTGGTTTGAAAGAGAGTTTGTGAGATTGGTTTGCAGGAAATGGCTTATTTGGACAAAGAAGACTGAAAATCTCATGATTGCTTAAACTAATGTTGGGAACAGGATGTGGATTGGAAATTTTCAAAATTTTGTTGATGATGGAGGCTGATATGGTGAATGTGACACCTTTAACACAAGTGGTCACTCTCTCCTCAACTAGATTTCCCTCAGAATCTAAAACATTATCAGAGGCCATGTTGAAATAAAAGATTTTAACAATGTTTGTTGAATAGGAGGCTGAAATTGAAACAAAAGACTCGTAGTCTTTTAGCCATGAAGAAAGGTCCAAATCATGCTCTTCTTTTAACTTAGATAAATCCACGAGACAGAGGGACACAAAGCTTTGTTTAGGAAGAATTCCTTAAACCTGTCAGCCTCATCTTTTGACATTTGAGTCGGTGCAGAAGAGAATCCTTCTGGAGCAGAGGCATGATTGTAGATCTCAGAAATTGCATTTTCCTCAAATGGAGGTACTTCAGGAGTAGGTGGGGGAACAGAAGAGGCTTGCCCTTTCTCAGGTGTGGAGGCAACCATCGACCTTTTGGCCTTAGGAGGCTTGCGAATTTCGGTGGCCTTCGTTTTCCCCTTGTCTTCGGGTGATGGAACTCGCTCATGACGTTTCTTCGAGCAAATTTACGGAGTTTCGGTGGAAGAGTCCTCCTTTTCTTTGGACGAAGAAGCGTAGCTTTCCTTTTACTCTTAGATCGTGGCGAATCCTTGCTAACACCGTGGTGATAGTGATTTGGAAGGGTTTTCAACCTTACAGGTCGTTCAGTGGGAGTTGCAGTTGGATTGGGTTTGCTTTTAGGGTTTGCTTCAACGTTGGTAGGCTTGAGATGATTATGCGAAGCCATATCTAGGGTTTGAGCAGAGGATTTGATCGAGAAAGAGAGGAATCAGAGAGTGTGGAAGGATTAGGACGAGAGAGAGAGAAAGAGGCGCTAGGGCAAAACTTGAGTTTTGAAGAACTTAAATAGTAACTCATTTATAGACACGACTAAAACTCGAGTTTTGACTAACAAACTCGAGTTTTGATGAAAGGTTACTAACCTGGACTTCAAAGGTGTAAGGTGAACCTTTGAACTTCCGCGACCAAAACTCGAGTTTCAACTTATAAACTCGAGTTTTCACCATTCTTCAAAACTTGGTTGCTCTCTGTCTGATGGAAACCCGAGTTTCCAACTTCCAAACTCGAGTTTTCAGCTTCCTCAAAATTTCAAGTTTTTCTTAGACCACGATAGCTCTTGCCAAAACTCGAGTTTTGCTCCTAAAACTCGAGTTTTCTCTCCTCGACAGCAAACTTCACGATTTCAATCATCCTGCATAAAACACGACTAAATACTCCAATGCTTAAGTCAGTAACTATCCATCATCAACACCATAACTAACATTAGGTGAGAAATACTTACAACTCATTGGGATTTACCATTCCCAATTCTCTTCTTATGAAATTAAATTGCTCCTTAGCCAATGGTTTGGTGAAGATGTCAGCAAGTTGAAGATGAGTTGGGATGAACATGACTTTGACATCCTTCTTCTGAACATGATCTCTTATGAAATGATGCATCACATCAATATGCTTGGTCCGAGTATGTTGAACTGGATTCTTTGCCAAGCTTATTGTGCTTGTGTTGTCACACAATATTGGGATTTCCTTCAAATTGATTCCTAAGTCTGACAATTGCTGTTTGAGCCATAAAACTTGAGCACAACAACTTGAGGCAGCTACATATTCAGCTTCAGTTGATGACATAGCCACGCTGGTTTGTTTCTTGCTGAACCATGACACAAGTGATCCACCAAGAAACTCACATTGGCCACTTGTGCTCTTTCTATCAGTTTTGTACCCAGCATGGTTTGAATCTGAATATGCCACCAAATGTTTAGGTTGACCTTTGGGAAACCACAATCCTAGTGTTTTAGGTCAGCAAGGTATCTGAAGATTCTCTTCACATGCTCAGCATGAGATTCTTTGGGAGCAGACTGGAACCTTGCACACATCCCAACACTGAATTGGATGTCAGGACGACTAGAAGTTAGATAGAGCAATGATCCAATCATTCTTCGATATCTTGTAATGTTGAAGTCCTTGCCCTTTTCATCAGCATCCAATGAAGCAGTGGAACTCATTGGAGTATCTGCTCCATTGCATTGATCCATCCCAAACTTTTTCAGCAGATCATTGAGATACTTGGTCTGAGATATGAAGATTCCATTCTTCTTTTGTTTGATTTGCAGACCAAGGAAATAGTTGAGCTCTCCCATTATGGACATCTCAAATTCTCCCTGCATATTTTTAGCAAACTCTTCACATAAAGCATCATTAGAAGCACCAAATATAATATCATCAACATATATTTGAACAATCAAAATTTCACCAAGCTTATTACTCTTTATAAAGAGAGTTGTATATGCTTTTCCTCTAATAAAGCCTTGATCAAGAAGGAATTTGCTTAATCGCTCATACCAAGCTCCAGGAGCTTGTTTAAGGCCATAAAGGGCTTTCTTGAGACGATAAACATGATCTGGATGATGTTCATTTTGAAAACCAGGAGGTTGTTCAACATAAACTTCCTCTTGAATAAAACCATTCGTAAAGGCACTTTTGACATCCATTTGATAGAGCTTGAATTCTTTAACACATGCAAAGGCTAGAAGAACTCTTATGGCTTCCAATCTTGCCTGTTTGGAGCATAAGTTTCTTCATAATCAATTCCTTCTTCTTGATTATAGCCTTTAGCAACCAATCTTGCCTTATTTCGGACAATGATTGCTGAGTCATCTCGTTTGTTCTTGAATACCCATTTAGTGCCAATGACTGGATGGTCTTTGGGCCTAGGTACCAAATCCCAAACTTGATTTCTATCAAATTGATGTAACTCCTCTTGCATTGCTATCACCCAATCATTGTCTGAAAGGGCTTCATCAATCTTAGAGGGTTCAGTATGAGATATAAATGCAGAAAAGGTTACTTCATTCAAAGTGCTATTTCTGGTTCTTACTCCTTGATTGACATTACCTATTACTTGGTCCAGAGGATGATTCCTAATGAACTTCCAAGCTCGAGGCTGAGACTGATCAGAATTTTCAAGATTGCTTTGAGGATCAGCCTCGAAAACACTTTCAGGATTTTCAATAGATGCAGGAGTAGTTTTTGAAAAGAATTGATTTTTGAAAACGTTTTCTTCATCATCATCCATAGGTTTATCGATTTAGATTCACGAGAAAACAACATGCATAGACTTTTCAACAATACGAGTACGAGTATCAAAGACTCTATAAGCTTTACTCCTATTAAAATAACCCAAAAATATACCTTCATCTGCCTTGGGATTGAACTTTCCCAAGTTATCCTTACCATTGTTATGGATGAAAAACTTACATCCAAACACATGCAGATGACTCAGATTTGGCTTTCTTCCTTTGTACAGCTCATAGGGAGTCTTGTCCAACTTCTTTCGGAGGTATGCCCGATTTGAGATGTTGCAAGCGGTGCTCATTGCATCAGCCCAAAACACTTGAGAAGTGTTGTTCTCATTCAACATAGCTCTTGCCATCTCAGTGAGGACCCGGTTCTTTCTTTCCACAACACCATTTTGTTGAGGAGTCTTTGAAATGAGAAGTTGTGGTCTATCCCCATCTTTGTCGCAAAAAATCAGCAAATGCATTGTTTTCGAATTCTCCTCCATGATCAGTTCTAATTCCTGAAATAGAGAACCCTTTCTCGTTCTAGACCTTCTTGGCAAATACAACAAACTGATCAAATGTTTCATCTTTAGAAGATAAAAATATTGTCCATGCAAATCTAGAAAAATCATCAACTATGACCAAAGTATAAAGATTGCCACCAAGGCTTTTTACTCTATCTGGTCTAACTAGATCTATGTGAAGTAGTTGGAGAGGTCTATTAGTTGAAATCTCATTTTTAGATTTGAAAGATGATTTTGTTTGTTTCCCTTTTTGACAAGCATCACAAATCATGTCATTTTTAAAATGAAGTTGAGGAACACCAATCACCAAATCCTTTTTCAATAATCTGTCAAGTTGAATCATATTGACATGAGCTAATCGGTTGTGCCATAGCCAACTCTCATCCAAATTACTTACAAAACACTTTTCAGAAATAAACCATTACTAGAGAGATTAAGTGTATAACAATTTCCACCTCTAGGGGCTCTAAATAAAGCTTTTGATTTTATGTTTTCTAAAGGGAGAATATCCTTACTCACAATCAAGCATTCCTCAGAATCGAAGATAACCAAGTTATCTTTATCAGTGCTTTGACTCATACTAAGGAGATTGTGGCAAAGTTCTTCCACAAGGTAGACATCTTTGATTAGTGGTCCTTCATTGTTGCCAATTTCACCAATTCCAAAGAATCTTTCCGGATTGATCACCACCAAAGGTCACCTTGCCACCATCCTTGGGCTTGATTGAGGTAAATTTGGATTGGTCTCCGTCATGTGTCTAGAGCATCCACTATCAATGTACCATTTGTTGGATTTTGATGCTCTTAGACATACCTGCAAGACACAACAAATCAGGTCTTGGGTACCCATCTTTTCTTGGGTCCTTTGGGTTAGTTTGTGTCTTAAGAACCTTGTAAGATCCCTTTGGCACCCATTGATAATTTCCTGAAGGTTTATTTTTCCTTTCCTTCTTATGAAAGCAAGAAGAAGTAGTATGACCCTTTCTATTGCAGTAATTACAATGTGCAAAAGGATTTGATGAGTGAACCGATTTTGTAAAATAGTTCATATAGGATTTTTCACCAAGCTTCTTTCTTCCTTTCTTTTTATCAAAATCAGGTTTGTAACCAATTCCTGATCTGTCATTTATAAATCTTTGTTGTTTTAAAATAACATTGAGCATTTCACTTCCTCTAGTGAATTTCTCAAGTGCCTTTGTAAGATGTGAATTCTTTTTCTTCAAATCAGGACAATCTTCACAAGCAAGATATTCAGAGGAAGAAAGTTTTTCTACTTGCAATTCAAGAGTTGTATTTTTTTCAAATTGAAATATTTTTCAGCAAGTTTCTCAAACTCAGATTGCACAACCATATATTTAGCAAACAACTCATCATAAGGTGGTTTTGAATCATATACCTCATCATTGTTGTTACTTTGTTCTTCCTCTTCAGCAACCAAGCAAATATTTGTTTTTTCTTTCTCATCCTCTTCATCTTCATCAGATGAGCTATCACCCCAAATGCCTGATACATAGGCTTTCTTTTTGAATTTGTTGAACTTTTTCTTTTTCTTGTCCTTGTTATTCATTTGGGGGCATTTAGACTTGACGGGCGCGTTTTTTCACAACCGTAGCGAGATGATTGGCTTCTTTGCCTCATAGCCCTTTTATTTTTCTTTTAGGAAAATAAAGTACAATAACGAAAAGTAGTCGAAGATAAAGAGACAAGTCACTGCTTCGAATATTCTTTGCCTCTGATATGTCATGTGGTTTGACCTGATCTCTTTGTTCAAGAAAAATATATAATATTGCACATCCTCTACTCCAATGATCAGATCATATTCTCTCATATTTTTACCACAAAATATTTTTAAATTTTTATTACTAAAATATAAATATTTCCTTTTTTAATTAAATTATATTTTTTTAATTAATACCGTCGATCCCGGTTTGACTCGGTCGACCCACTAACCCTTAATCCAATACCCCATTGATTCGGTGACCCGTCCGGATTTCAAAACCTTAGTTAAGTGTTAACATCATTAGATAATGTACCTTGCTTTAGTAGTATTGTTAGCCCGTACAAGAATTAACTTTACTAACGGGAAAAAAGTAATACATTTAATTAGGAAAAAACACATAAGTACTAGAATAAAATTGAAAAAAAGGTAGACGACATATAAATAGATTTTTTTAGGGATAGGATATTGTCACTATCATTTTTTGTTACTATCATTTTTTTACCGTTAGATCGAATCTCATCTACCTTTATCATTTCTCTCTCTTATTAAGATTCTGATCTAATGGTAAAAAATTAGTAGTGACATTGGTGACAATTTTTCATCCTTTTATTTAAAATAAATAATTTTCCCTTGTTTATAGGATAGGTAAAAAGGCCTAGAAAAGGAGACAAACCAGAATGACATCTCACGGGTTGGTTGTGGTCGCGGCAAAAGCACGTGAAGCCAAATCCATCAATGTGGATGAAGCCACACCTACCTCCATCGCTCTCGCATATGTCATGTAATATCCCAAATTTTAGGATTTGAAAATTTAAATATTTTATGGAAATTTAAATTAGTGAAATTTGGCCTGAATAATTATAGTATTAATTAATTAAGGCTTATTTTTCCCTTCATTTATTTTGGGAAAAAGAATAATTCAAATAAGGAACAATTTAGGCGTAAGAATTTTAGGATTTATATTTCATGGACAAGGAAAAATTAATTGAGAAGAGAAAAACCAATTTATCAAGTTTTAATCCAATAACAAATTAGCCTTTTCACGAGTACGCAAGTTGGATAGCAAGACACACACTTTAATTCATTCGGTCCACTTATTCAAAAGAGCACCCAATACCAACATGTGGTTGATCCAACGAAATGTGGCGCTCGATTCCCTTAAGAGGTCTAGGGTTCGAGCTGTGGTAAAATCACTCGTAATCCGCCTTGTATAGAGCTACCACTGTTGGGAGGGTCGTCCTTGCCACTGCAGAACCCGGAGTGGTTGCACACTTACCACCATTTTTTTATTAAAAAAAAAGAGCACCCAATTTATTATCATTTTTTTGGCCTAGATCCCATATGCTATCGCAGATACAAATCCCAACACGTAACAAATTAATATATAACAACAATAGATATATGCCGGGACCCCTTCAATAGTTATTGACCCATATACTTACTTAAGAACCCAACCCATTATTCCTTTCTCCAGCCCAACCCATGCCAGTTAATTAGGATAGCCAGATATACATATTCCCATTTCTCTAATCTATACACATCTGCAATACGTAAAGAAAACACAGAGGTAGATCGAACACGCAAGTGATTAGCAACTATTCATGCAAAGCAGACTCAAACCATGCCTCTCGAGCTCCACAACTCAGCTACCATGTATCTCGAGCCTAAAAATAGTAGCGCCATACCCTCTGCTCCTTTTTATCATCGACGTGGTAGCAACACCATGCTTCACTAGGGTCTCAAACTCTGCAACTATATATTGATTTACCTTGGTGCTCATTCATTCCCGTCACCACCTTCCCCACCCTCCATTATATTAGTTTAGCCCTTCACTAAACACACATGTGAGAGTGAGAGAGTAAAAGCTGGTTCATCCCCTCTCTACTCAACGTCTCCAAAATAGAGGTGTTTAGCGTCGGTGAATCTCGCAAGCTAGGAACTAGAAGTAAGTTATTGGGTCTCTTTTCCTTTAGTTTTCTATCATTTTCCAATACCAATAACTAGGTCACAAGTCGTAGGGAAATGAAACAGTAAGTCTCTGCTAGAAGGACAATGAAACAGTAAGTCTCTGCTAGAAGGACAATGAAACAGGGACTTTGGATTTTATACACATATAAATATATATCATGAACGAAGGAAAACGAAAAGAAACATTGTTGTGTTGTATATATATAGCTGCCTTAGGAAAATGAAAAGAAAGGAAACTTTGAGTATGAGTCTCGGTTGCTGATACATGTGTATGTATAACGTTGCACCTAAGAAAAAAATAGGAAGACAAATGTTGTCATGTGTTTAAATATATATGTTGTTGCATTGGGAAAGACTTTACTGTGTGAATCACGTGGCTTTGCTGGCTTTGTCGGTTGCTGATACATGTGTATGTATAATGTTGCACCTAAGGAAAAAAAAAGGAAGGCAAATGTTGTCATGTGTTTAAATATATATGTTGTTGCATTGGAAAAGACTTTACTGTGTGAATCATGTGGCTTTGCTGGCTTTGTTAGTTCCAAATAAATCGATCAAAGCTTGTTGTTCTAAGAATAGATATTGAACCCAAAACCTTTACTGATGTGATTAAAACCAAAGCTTTTGCTTTACTGACATATACAGATATGAGGCGCTGCATATCTAAGAGAATAGGGAAAACTTAATTATATATATAGATATATGTTGCTGCATGTAAACCTTGCTGTTATATATATATATATATATAAAAGAAACACTACATCTTTGTATATAAATATATATAATATAATCGCTACACATATTATAATGAAAGAATGCAGTGGCAGAGTCAGGACTTAATATTTGTGTGTGCATAATTAGTGGTTGCTGATTTTTTTTTTTTAAAGGAAAGTTTTAAATGCATTAATAAACAAAAGAATATAGACAAGAAAAGGAAAGAAAACTTGATTATATAGATTGCTCGGCAAAACAGAATCGAGAAGCCATAAATTCAACAATAAATTCATCCTAAATTCAGCGACAAAGACAGCAACAAGCAAAGTTGATATTCTTTCACCAAAGGTAAGCAGACAACTAATCAACATGATTATATAGATCGCTCATCTTCAAATTAAAGTCACAATCAACTTCTAAAGCAAGTAACAACTTGCCGAAAGACAAATTCTCTCTCGTTTCACCACTAGCATACAAATAAAGATCCAAAAAATATCATGGCAATGCCAATGCATTCCAGGATTGGGAGGACAGAAGGATTACCTAACTTGGTCCCAACTAAAATTACTGGAACGCCAAGAGCATAATGCCTTAGTTCAGGGATCCACTGAAATGAAAAGCACAATAACTTTCTTAGGCAACTGAATTGCAAAAAAATGATGCAAATTGACCTCATTCTAATTTTATTCAAGAGTTACACCTTCTTCACAACATTTTCATAATTGGCCTTGCTTATAATAGAAAAGGCAAGAATAAGGACACCTGCTCCTCGATAGCTCGAGGGTCTTGGTCTATTATAATCCTCCTAACCTGTCAAACCACCAAAGGCAAATGAAATGCTGAAAATCATAGGCAATTCTATTGAAATTAGTGGCTACAGTTGCAGCGTTACCAACAATGTCCTATAAACCTAGGTTTATGGTGCTTTCATCCATAATTACATTAGCATTGAAATTGTCAAATACGGTTGGCACATAATCTTGTTATTCATAACCAAGAAAAACTAAGGGATACGCCATGAAGCTATAATTGCTATGAAGGAAAATCAAATTCAGTAGGAAATTTAAGCACAAGATTAGCACTCTATGTTAATTCTCTATGCGTTTTGATGATAATTGACAATTGTAAACTCAAAGAGGTTTTTCTTTGGTAAGTTGAAAAACTTTGTCAAAGGCAAACTCGAGTTTTGGTTTGGAAACTTGAGTTTTGACTTGACAGAGTGACTCAATTTTAATGAACTAAGCAAAACTCCGGTTTTCATAGGAAACTCGAGTTGTGGTCTTACAGAGCACTCCAAGTTTTTCATCTTAAGACAAACTTGAGTTTTGACTTGCAAACTCGAGTTTGCATCATACGAGACTCTTCAATATTTTCGAAGAAGACAAAACTCCAGTTTCCATTTAGAAACTCGAGTTTTGGTCATACGAGAGTCTCCAACATTTTGAACTTTTACAAACTCCAATTCGATATGGAAACTCTAGTTTTCAGTTTGTATGAGTTTTCTAAGTTTTCCAAAGTTTTGAGAAAACTCGAGTTTTGGTTTGGAAACTCGAGATTACACTTGCGAGAGAGTTTTCAAGTTTTACTCGGTTTTTGAAAACTCCAATTTTCATTGAAAACTCCAGTTTTGACTTGACATAGATTTCTCAAAGTTTTCATACTTAAATGAAAACTCGGGTTTAGTTTTGGAAACTCGAGTTTTGGCCAAGCAGAGAGCTTTGCTCTTTTTCAATGTTTTGAAAACTTCAGTTTAGAATGAAAACTCCAGTTTTGATGTTTTGGACTAAAATTCATATTTCATGTTAAGAGTCCAAAACTCGAGTTTGGAAATGGAAACTCGAGTTTTGTTCCTATTCAAAAATATGGTCCAAAGATCAAATCGCGACGTTCCTCTCTAGAAGAAGGAAAGTCGAGTTTAGTTATGGAAACTCGAGTTTTGCTACAAGTGCACGGTGACAAAACTCAGTTTTGTTGAACAAACTCGAGTTTGTGTCGCAGAGTTTGAAACTCAAATCCGACGAATTTGTGAAACCTTCTTGTTTGATCTTAATACTTCCTATCATCATTCACTAAATTCCTAGCTATGTTTAACCACTTTGTTAGTGAGTTACAGATTATTTAGAGGATATTAAATGAAAATTTGAACTAAAGCAAAGAGTGATGTCAGCACATTAAATGCAAAGTTCATAAAACTTGCATCCTTTTGGACAATCATTCTCCACATGTTGCAAAGGAATTAATGTTTCCTTTCCACATCCAGTAGCTGCTCTTCCAATGAATTAAAAGTCAAGAAGTCAAGCATAAACATCGTCAGCAACCTGGATTAACCAAAGAGTAGAGAGAGAAGACCAAAGCTTAACCTAATCCTTGCTTGATGAAGGCAACGGTCATATTGAAGATTACAACGGCCATTTAATACTTTCTTTGTTTAAATAGAGCTGCATTCAATTCTTCTTAACAACCAATCTACTGAAAATGAATTGCATTCAAGTTTACCAACTACTCTTTCAGTTTTCACTTGTAAAGTATCTTTTGATACATTGATCTTCAATGTTTATTTTTATCTACTCTTAGAGAGAGTTCATTGATTGTAAATCATTTATTGTGAGTATCTCAAGTGTGGGGACTTGGAGATTGGGTTATTGATTGCAACTTGTAAGGGGGAGTAAGTTCTAGTGAGAGAATACTCTTGAGTTATAGAGTGTGTACTCAATTGATATAGTGAAATCCTAGAGTGTCTGGGGACTGGACGTAGGTCAAGAGGTTGGACTGAACCAGTATAAATCTTGTGTGTCTTACTTCTTCTTTCATACTCTGTTCTACTCTATTTCAGTACCCATAAACAAAGGACTTAGAAAAGAATTTTAAAATCCCCAATTCACCTCCTTTTGGTGATTAAGCTCCACCTTCACTCTACCCTATAAAATAAAAGTCCATAACACTTTATTATATCACATAGCTTTCATCTTTGCAACCCAATAGCCCACTATATTTTTCAAGATTATGAAACAAATGTTGATCTTAACATAGGTCGGCATGTTCTTCATAATATCAAAATCCACTTCGAAATTCAGTCTATCTCCTAAGTTTACTGACTCTTTGCTGTCTCATTATGGATTTCTCCAAATAGGTTGCTAGCAATGGACTTGCAATTTACAAAATATGAGCTCAGTATATTTCTCCAAATAACAGCAAGCAAGCAATGTAATATGTTAATCCTCATATCAAAACACTGTCAATTCAAGCCTAAATTCAGCCTTTATTCACATCAAGAATTTCACCTTTATCAACCCTTACCATAATCTCAACTCCAATCTAACTAACCCCAACAGGAACAACAAAGAGAAACCAGAGATAAATGAAAATTACCTCAGAAAGCACTTAACTTGGCTAAGAATCGAGAAGGAAGAGCTGGAAGACAGAATCAAGAAGCAAGATCGAGACGGTGGAAGACACAGCTGAACGACAGAGCAGGGGAATCTAAGACAGCTTGTTGTGCAGCCTGTTGTTTCTAATATAATGAGTAGGTAGAAATTGAATATAAAGTACACAGACTATCAAAACAAGAATCTGTATTATTAAATAAAGCATACAGGGAACATTCACTTAGTCGTATAAAATAAAAAGTAAAACGAACTCACAAGACTGGCGATATGGAATGGAAAATTGCAAAATCCGGCCCAACTTTCGTTGTGTCCTTAAGACAATTTTGCTCCCTCAATACGGATGCCGAAGGTTTTCTCGAGCAATTGCCTCCCAGGATAGAGCGGATTATTCGTCTCCTAAAGATGGCTGTCATGCCTGAAGCCCAAGCGAAGCCAATGAGTCCGCTTTCGGAATGCACAGAGTGTTTATGCAGAATGCGAGAGAGAGTATGCAGAGAAATTGTGTATCTAAAGCGGTGACTAGGGCGCCTATTTATAGACTACGAAAGACCACGATCGAGATGGACAAGTCTGCGAACCGGGTGCGTTGTGCAAACAGACGCACCGTAACGGAACGAATGAGAGGTGACCGCGTCATTCTCACGAATTGGTGCGTCTTGACGAACAGTCACACGAACGAAGCGAACGGAGGCGACCGCAGATCTGTTTCACGGCGAAATGCTGGTGTGTCTTCACGAACGTACGCACCGAGAATGAAGCGAACAGATCGCAAAACGCAGCCCGCCATTTGGAAAAGTCGGAGAGGCACAACGGGAGGATCTAAACGTTCGGAAATTCAAAAAAAAATAATTTAATAAAAAATTATTTTTAATCCGAAAAATAATTTAATAAAAAATTAATATTTTATTTCACACGCGGATCGATTTGGACGGGCGAGGCGGGCGCGACCGACCGAACCGAACCGAACCGTGTGTGTGGTGGACCAAGGGTCACCTAAGTCCTCACCCTCCACAAAAGTGGGTTGGCCCAAGGGCCCAATTAGTAGGAGCCAAGTTGGGGCTTATATACCCTCCAACTTCTCTCCAACTAAGCAATGTGGGACTATTCTCTCACACACATTCCTTCTTCCTTTTTCCTCTTCTTTTCCATCCTTCTTCTTATTCATAACCCATGGGATTTTATCCAAAAATTCCAACAATCCCCACATGGATAAGAAGTTAGTCCATCATGACCAAATGCAAATGATCATGTATGCAAAGTGCGGTTCTCTACGAGAAACAACTACATCGAGAAAGGTAGGGGTTACCTTTGAACCTTCTCTAGTAAAAACCTATCGGATATCCGGTCAATCCGGTGACGCACCTTGTCTTGAATCGTTGACCTTTTAGTGTATACCAAGACAATAGGAGTTACACAGTTGCTCCTCTAGCATCATGGTTCTCATCTTTGCCGTGTCCATTTTGGCCCCGGACCGCCCGGTTCTCGTGAGTGTTCTAGAGAATCGGCCGTTTTAAATTCTCATAGAAGCGGCCCGCACTTCACACTCACATAGGTGACTCCTTGTGATGTATGTCATCATACATCATCTCGAACACATCGACTAAGAAACCATTAAAAGCTTAGAAGCTTACCCTTTATATATATGCACTTTGTTTGTCTAGGAATGAGTATGAGTTTAAAACTCCACGGTGTTAACGAGTCGATCATCACTTAGTTGTCTCTTTGAACCTAGTTCGTGGGATCTCCACTCTCCTAGGTAGAGTTACCGCAATAATCAACAATGGATCGGCCTTAGACCCATTCCTTTGGACAATTTCCTAACTATCTTTCTAGGAATCCCTTTAGTCAATGGATCCGCTATATTCTCTTTTGATTTTACATAATCAATTGAGATGATTCCATTCGAAAGTAGTTGTCTAACGGTATCATGTCTACGACGTATATGTCTAGACTTGCCGTTGTACATGACATTCTTGGCTCTACCAATAGCTGCTTGACTATCACAAAGTGTATACACATTTCGGGGTACCGGCTTTGGCCAACTAGGAATGTCTTCAAGAAAGTTACGAAGCCACTCGGCTTCCTCACCGACTTTATCTAATGCAATGAATTCTGCTTCCATAGTTGATCTTGCAATGCAAGTCCGCTTAGATGACTTCCAAGACACAAGCACCCCACCAAGGGTGAACACATATCCACTTGTGGATCTTGTGTCATTAGAGTGGTTATCCAATTTGCATCACAATACCCTTCTAATACCGGTACTTTTCATAATGCAAAGCAAAGTTTTGAGTTTGCTTTAAGTAACCCAAAACTCTTGTCATAGCTCTCCAATGAAGCTCATTTGGATTACTTGTAAAGCGACTCAACATGCTTACAAAGATAAGCAATATCGTGGTCTAGTGCAGTTCATAACATACATAAGACTCGCCTAGCACTTGAGCATACTCCTTTTGTTTAATAGCTTCACCAAGTATGTTTTAGTCGAAGACTAGTTTCTATAGGGGTCGACATAGGAGTTATATTTAAACTCTTGAATTTCTCAAGAATTTTAGAAACATAGTGTGTTTGGGATAAAGCTAACCCTCCAGATGTTCTATGGATTTTAATTCCTAAAATAACATTTGCTAGACCCATATCTTTCATGTCGAACTTACTGGTAAGCAATCGCTTAGTAGCTTTAATCATTTGATTATTACTACCCGTTATCAACATGTCATCTACATAAAGACAAACTATGGCAAACCCGTTTTTCGTATTTCGAATGTATACACACTTGTCACATTCATTAATACTAAATCCATTTGATAACATAACTTCATCAAATTTCGCATGCCATTGTTTTGGGGCTTGTTTAAGTCCATAAAGGGACTTTATTAAGCGACAAACTTTCCGTTCTTGTCCCGAGACAACAAATCCCTCGAGTTGTTCTAGATAAATTTCTTCCTCTAATTCCCCATTCAAGAAGGTGTCTTTACATCCATTTGATGTAACTCCAACCCATTCGGTCTTGCTAATGCGATCAACATTCGAATGGATGTAATTCTAGTAACAGTGAATAAGTATCAAAGTAGTCTAGGCCTTCACGTTGTCCGTAGCCTTTTTTACTACTAGCCTAGCTTTGTATTTATCAATAGTGCCATCTGCTTTCATCTTCTTTTTGAAGATCCATTTAGTTCCTAGAGGCTTATTGCCGGGAGGAAGGTCAACCAACTCCCAAGTGTGGTTTGACATAATGGATTCAACTTCACTATTGATAGCTTCTTCCGAATGGCGCTTCGGGGGAACCCATAGCCTCTCCAAATGTTCGAGGCTCATTTTCTAGTAGATAAGTCATAAAATCGGGACCAAAGGATGTTAAAGTCCTTTGCCTAGTGCTACATCTAGGTTCCTCTTGTTCAAGGTTATCATTAGTTATTGTATCCGGAGATATCACGGTGTTGTTATTATCATTATTTTTATTATACGGATATACGTTTTCAAAGAACGTAGCATTCCTTGACTCAATAACCGTATTCACATGGATATCGATACATCGACTTATAAACTAGAAAACGATATGCACTACTATTATGTGCATAACCAATAAACACACAATCTACTGTCTTGGGTCCAATTCTTAACCTTTTAGGCTTAGGAATCTCAACCTTCGCCAAACACCCCCACACTTTTAAATATTTCAAGGAAGGTTTCTTTCCTTTCCATATCTCATATGGTATGTTTTTTATCGTTTTATGAGGCACTCTGTTGATTAGAAAGTTAGCCGTCAGAATGGCTTCTCCCCACATATTTTGTGGTAAACCGGACTCAATTAATAATGCATTCATCATTTCTTTCAATGTCCGATTTTTCCTCTCTCGCAATCCCATTTGATTGAGGAGCATAAGGAGAGTAGTCCGGTGTATAATACCAGATTCTATACAGAATTCTTCGAAGGGCCATCAAATTCTCCCCACGATCACTCCTTACTATTTTAATTTTCTTGTTAAGTTGATTTTCAACTTCAGTTTTATATTGTTTAAAAGCTATAATAGCCTCATCTTTACTATTAAGCAAATACACATAACAATATCTACCGCAATCATCAATAAATGTAATAAAATATTTCTTATTACCCCTAGATGGTACAGATTTCATATCACATATATCAAGTATGTATTAAATCTAACAACTCGTTGATCTTTCAACGAAGAAAAAGGTAACTTAGAAAATTTTGATTCAATGCATACTTGACATTTATCTTTATTTGAACAATCAACTTTAGGCAATAATTCTAAATGAATTAAATTTTTAATCGATTTATAATTAACATGTCCTAATCTTTGATGCCATAAATTAGAAGACTCAAGCATATAGATAGAACCAATATTATTATTAATAGCACCGTTATTGGTGACAGTCATTACATTAACTTTGAAAAGGCCCTCACTAAGGTAACCTTTTCCAACATACATATCATTCCTAGAGAGTATAAACTTATCGAAAAACAAATACAAGCTTAAAACCATTCTTGCTTAAGAGGGATCCAGGATATCGATTCTTGCGAATATCGGCACATGAAGCACATCCTTAAGTGTCACGACTTTTCCGAAGTCATCTTCAAGACGACTTTCCCTAACCTTCAACCTTTGAAGCGTAAGAATTTCCCATATAAAGTTGTTCATCTTGCTTTAGGAGTGTAAGAAGAAAACATCCATTTGTTTGCACATACATGCCTGGTGGCACCAAGTGTCCACCCACCACTCCTTGGTATTTCCAACCAAGTCGCATTGCATTACAACCGCTTTGAAAGACTCATACTATCCATTATATCGCTGGTATTGTCAACCATATTGGCTTCGGTGTTCTTCTTCTTGAAATTCTTTGGCTTCTTGCACTCCTTAGCACGGTGACCGGTCTTCCCGCAATTATAACACTTGCCTTTGAATTTCGGCCTTTGCTAGGGCCTTTGTTATGGCCTTGTTTAAATGATCCCTCATTAGAGCGTTTGCGTTTCTTAGGCTTCGAACCATCTTCCACAATGTTAGCCTTGAAACTATAGGGTTGCTTTGCCAAGTTTCTTTTCAGAAACCTTGTTGTCTTCTTCTATTCTCAGTCTTACGATCAAATCTTCAAGTGACATCTCCTTACGCTTGTGCTTGAGGTAATTCTTGAAGTCTTTCCAAGACGGTGGCAATTTTTCAATAAATGCAGCGACTTGGAAAGACTCGCTAAGAGACATCCCTTCGGCATGAATCTCATGCACAACCAATTGAAGTTCTTCAACTTGACTCACCACATGATTTAGAATCAAGCATTTTGAAGTCTAGAAATCTGCCAACAATGAATTTCTTCAAACCAAAGATCTTGAGTTTTGTACTTCTTGTCCAGACTCTCCCATAATGCTTTAGTTGTATCCAAAGCACTATATACGATATCGATGTGTTGTCCAGACCATTGAGAATGTAGTTTCTACAAAGGAAATCAGAATGCTTCCAAGCATCTATCGCAGCAACCTTTTCCTTGTCAGCTTGTTGTCCTTCTTCCAATTTTGGAGCATCCTCAGTGAGAAACCGTGCCAAGTTCAATGTGGTTAAATAGAAAAACATTTTTGTTGCCATCTTTTAAAATCATTGCCATTGAACTTTTCGGGTTTTTCACCATGCATGGAACAGGACCACTTGGGTTAATCGATTGGTACTTGCACTTGCCATTTCTGTTGTTAAAACAGAAATTCTAATTAATCACACAGATTAATTCACTAACAGTATAATAATTATATTAACAAAAACTAATCACAGATTCAATTCAATACTACTACCAACGTATGAAATCAGTAATCAAGTAATCTAACATAAACTGATTTCAATAAACAAAAATTGTCTTAAGATTGTTGTTTCTAATATAATGAGTAGGTAGAAATTGAATATAAAGTACACAGACTATCAAAACAAGAATCTGTATTATTAAATAAAGCATACAGGGAACATTCACTTAGTCTGTATAAAATAAAAAGTCAGAAACGAACTCACAAGACTCGCGATATGGAATGGAAAATTGCGAAATCCGGGCCCAACTTTCGTTGTGTCCTTAAGACAATTTTGCTCCTCAATACGGATCCGAAGGTTTTACGAGCAATTGCCTCCCAGGATAGAGCGGATTATTCGTCTCCGAGAAAGATGGCTCTGCATGCAAGCCCAAGCGAAGCCAATGAGTCTCGCCGGAACGCACCAGTGTTTATGCAGAATGCGGGAGAGAGAGTATGCAGAGAAATTGTGTATCTAAAGCGCGTGACTAGGGCGCCTATTTATAGACTACGAAAGACCACGATCGGATGGACAAGTCCGCTGCTGCGGGCGGGTGCGTTGTGCAAACAGACGCACGAACCGCGGAACGAACGAAGAGGTGACCCGCGTACATTCCGGCCAATGGTGTGCGTCTTGACGAAACAGTCACACCAGAACGAAGCGAACGGAGGCGACCCGCATCTGTTCACGGCGAGCTGGTGTGTCTTCACGAACAGACGCACCAGAATGAAGCGAACGGATCGCAAAACGCAGCCGCCATTTGGAAAAGTCGGAGAGGCACAACGGGAGGATCTAAACGTTCGGAAATTCAACACGCGCGGACCGGACCGGACCGGACCAGACCGGGCGGGCGGCGCGCGCGACCGAACCGAACCGGACGGACGGACGGCGGCGGCGCGCGTGTGTGTGGTGGACCAAGGGTCACCTAAGTCCTCACCCCTCCACAAAAGTGGGTTGGCCCAAGGGCCCAATTAGTAGGAGCCAAGTTGGGGCTTATATACCCTCCAACTTCTCTCCAACTAAGCAATGTGGGACTATTCTCTCACACACATTCCTTCTTCCTTTTTCCTCTTCTTTTCCATCCTTCTTCTTATTCATAACCCATGGGATTTTATCCAAAAATTCCAACACAGCCGTGGGTGAGAGATTTGGAGAGTAGTGAGGGTTGAGAGAGACGCGATTTGGAGAGCAGCGAGGGTTAAAAGAAAATGAAGAGGGCGACACATGGCCATGGGTGAAAGATTTGGAGAGCAGTGAGGGTTAAGAAAAAATGAAGAGGGCGACGCAAGAGCAAAGGTAGAGAATCAAAAGGGTGACGCGAGAGTAAAGACAGAGAATCAAGAAGGTGAGGGTTGATAGAGTAAAGACAGAGAATCAAGAGGGCAACGCGAGAGCAAAGACAGAGAATCAAGAAGGCGAGGAATGAAAATAAAAAACAAAGGGATGAGGATGTTCGAACAGGGGACCTCTAGGCTGTGTAGCGTATAACCAACTACACCACCCAAGCTAAGTTGTCATAAAATTCCTTCAAAATATATTTATTCTCAAATTTTTGTGTCTACACTTGCCCACATAAGCACAAGTGTGGCTCCGCCTCTGAAAGAATGCATGCTCATAGTAACCTAGCTGCACATATTAACTTCCGGCTTTAATATATAATATAATGCATGCTCATATTTTGCTGCATGTTGGAAAAGATTGAGAAAATATAAGAAAAGTTGCTATCATATATATATATATATATACCTATATGTCACTGGTTTTGGAAGTAAAAGGAAGCTTTTGCTTTTGTGTTATGTGTGTGTCTATATATATATGTTGCATGGTGACTGGAAGGAGTAAAACTAGACATAAAGTATATGATATATATGTATGTATGTATGTATGTATGTATGTATGTATGTATGTATGTATGTATGTATGTATTTGCTGTCACATACCACTGGAAAATGTTGCACATATAGAAATGAGAGGAAGAAAACTCTCTGAAACACATATATACATCGTTGCTGTTATTGATATATATATACTACGTATACTTTATATCTTAGTACCTATATATCAGCAAAATAACTTCCAGTGATATATATATATATATATATGTTGTGTGGTGAATGGAAGGAGTAAAACTAGACATAAAGTATATGATATATATATATATATGTTGTCACATACCACTAGAAAACGTTGCACATATAGAAAGGAGAGAAACAAAACTCTCTAAAACACATATATACATCGTTGCTGTTACTGATACATATAAAAGGCTGATTCTGGAAGGAAAAAGGAAGCTTTTGTGTTATGTACATGTGTATATATATTATTGCATTTGAAAATAAAAGAAAGAAAAGCTTTGCTATTTTAGAAAAGATATCCATGTGTGTGTGTGTAAAGAAAAATAAAACTAAGCCTTGTTTTTATATAAATATATGGTTTGGAAACAAAAGGAAATTATGTTGTTTTGTATAGGTATATACATATAACGTTGCATTTGGAAGAAAATGTTAGGAAGACTTTTATAAAACTAAACCATGAATCTTTAGGAAATAATAGGATTAAAACTTAAATATTTTGCAAGAAGATATTGTATAAATCTCAGGCATATATAGAATTTTAGCGCTGCACATATGAAAATATATATATGCTTTGGAAAACCAAGAGAAACATTATATGTGATGCATTAAAACATAATTTATATAATGATTGGTATAAACTCCTAATTTAAAATGTTAGGATAGTGCCTCTAAGAGTTTAAAATAATTGTAGAGAAATAATAGTAAATAGTAAAGTAGTAGTAGTAGTAGTAGTAATAATAATAATGAAAATAATAATAATGAAAATAATAGTAATAATAATAATAATAATTTATTATTATTATTATTATTATTATTATTATTATTATTATTATTATTATTATTAGGAAAGGGGAATAAATAAAGGGAATTATTAATAAATAATAGATAGAAAGGGAGTTAATAGTTACAATGGTCTTACTTTAATTTATGACATTGACGAAATTCGAGTTTCTAACACCAGAGATTGTAGTTATACTCGCGAGGTTGAGGTTGGTAACTTAATCTCCAATTCCTTATGTTTTCATATATGCCTTGTATGTTCATGTATTGTGAATTCTTGGCTGGGTTTGTATGCCCGAGTCTATGCATTTTATTCATTTGGATGTGGATTATTGTTTTATATGATAATGCTGCATGCCTTTTTTTTTCCCTAGCGCTGAGGATTCATGTCTGGGACACATAGCACTTGTGAGTGATTTCACCGTTAATGATGCATGTGAGTGCTATGTAGTCGGGTAGCAGTGTGTTTGCTGAATGCTTTCTTTTATTATGTAATATGTGAAATATCCGTAATGTAATATTTACACTTTGAATATGAGATTAACCATTACCTTGAGATTCAACCAATCATTGAATCTCGGTTATGCCTCAAGATTCAGGAAGACATTCGGATTGGGGAGTAAAGCGATACAGTTGGAGTAGACAAAGAAGACCCAAAGGAGAGGATTTATTTAAGTGGATCATATATTATTTTGGATTTGTTTATTTGCTAACTATTTGCCTGATATTAATTTGGGATAACTATATAACGAACATCCTCCAATGGGATTAACCCTGGCTATTTCCAAATTTTTATTGTATCATGTATATATTCCTCCGGGAATTTTAAAGTAACCAGCATATGTTATCAGCCACTCTTCATCCAAATGTTATGCATGCTCTCTGTTGTGACTTACTCTGATCTGTTAACGCCTCCACTCTGATAATTTCACACCAATTAGTCTAATAAGCGATTAGGAACGTAAATTGACATCATAATGGATGTAGGAATTAGGGGCGTTACAGGTCGCACTCACTCGCCGTCCAATTCAGAGACTTCAACAGGAAGCCTCTTCCCAAAGCCTCTCTGATCCCTCTTTCCAAATTCTTCACCACCGCCGTCATCGGCCCACCACCGCAACTATCATTTGTATACTCCAACTTCTTCGCTTCATCGTCCACCACCATAACCAACACCGACTTAATTTGGTTCCCTTCATAACACCCCCATAGGTCCTCTTTAAACTCCTCCAGCAATGACGGTAAGTCACAATCGAAGAACAGTCGCACCTCCTTCTGGTTGGGAGCTAAAGTATACCAATAATCGAGAATGTGGTTGTTGGAGGGAGAGAGACAATTGGTGGAATTGGATATTGGAAAGTTAGGGTTGGAGACTCGAAGAGATTGATTGTCATAGAAAATTTCATCAACAATGTAGAGGGTATTGGAGAGATTGAGCATTGGGAAGCCATTAGCAGCACAGACAAGGCCGAAAAGAGGGAATCCGCAGGAGGGGTCTTGTTTATCTTGGATCTGGTAGGGGTAGGTTATGGTAGGGCCGTTTCCACATTTTCGGGGCTCACAAGCTTGGAAGTTGGGATTCACATAACAGGTCGTGGCTCTGATTAGAAGAGAGAAAACAAGGATGACGAAGTGAGTAGTGGGGTTCATTTGGCATTTGGGAATATTGAGAGAGGAGGTGGAGGACTAAGAAGAAGAAGAGATCATGAGGAGGGAATTGATAAACAAGATTGGCAATAAGGATTAGCGAGGTCATGGTTATTGTTTATGGGAGCGGGAGCTTTGACCTGTGAATTCAAAGTCCTGGCTCCATAGTAGGAGGGGTCTTGTAGCGTTGTTTACCTTCGACATGGATGATATTTACTCCCTTCATTTCATAATTAACTCATTAAACGTGTCATTGATTTTTTTTTTTTTACTGTTGCCTTTATTGAAAAATATATTTGAAAATTTGATGAGTGGGTAAAATTGAAAATAAATATTAATTACAATTACAGGATTATATTGGAAAATGAGTATTAATTTTACAAGTAGTGACTTATATTTTGGGCTCACATATTCTTCTACAAGTGCCCCGTATTATGAATCAGTCAAAGTATACGTTTTGGTCATTTCTACATGTTTAGGACCCGCAATTACTACCAAAAAAAAAAATTTGCAGGATTACTAACAGAAAATGCCCATAGAATTTCATTGGTAATTGGATTTCCAACGAAAAACGTTCGTCGTAAGAAAAATTATGGCTGAAGACATCACCTACGGAATTCCGTGCGTGATTTCAATGGCCCACGGAATTCTATGGGTGATTTACGATGGAATTTTTTCCGTTGGTAATTCCATCTTTGATCCGAAGTTTTTTTGTAGTGAATCTTGGAACTTTGGGCTTAAAGAAGCCATAAGATTTCCAAACGGCAGTAGAAGGGCAAGAGTGAATAACATAGAAACATTGGGTCGGTGACCGTGTAAGATCTATTTAATTAATTTAATTATATTAAGAAAACTAGTTGAATTAGTTAGTATAACATACTTTTTCTAAAATGCCAAAATTATCTTTCTTAATTTCCTCAACCTCTCTTACATATTATTTGTTAAGGCTGTATTAATAAGAATAATTTTAAAAAATATTGATAAATATAAAAAATAGGAACTCTCCAGTTAAGGACTAGAGTAGTACTTATCTTTCCTTTCATACTTAAATGTGTCTAATTGGTGGAAGGTTTTTATGTGCTTGTGTGCTTAGGGAAGGTCCATATTTTTGGAATCAAGAAACTATATTTCACTAAAAAAAAACAAATTATAAAGGTTTAGAACAAACAAGATCATCTACTATCCATCATCAAACTCCTCCTCTTGAGCAAAAGGAGGAGGGTGATCATGCATATAATCTATGAGAGAATTTAGCTAACCTATAGCTATTGTTAATCAATTGAAACTTTTATTAAAGGCTGTAGGGAATATCAAATATGGATTCATGAAATAATAAACATGCATGCATGTAATCGTGCAGGCCAATGACTTTATAGCCTAATAACATGAAAGCTTCTCAACAAATGAGAGGTTGTAGGTTTGGTCCTGCTCATAATTTCAGGCCATTAGTGTTTTCCTTTCTAATTAAAAAAAAAAAAAAATCATTCTCTCATAACCCCGAATGAAAGTATCTCAATTAAGTGCACAAAATTCTCATATACCTAAAGGGCTCAATCAACCAAGTGATGGAAAAAAGTTGGACAGCATGATTCTTCTGGTTATTTTCTCATTGAAGTAAGAACCTCTACTTGTTCTTATTATCACGGGATTATTTAACTTATTTTTAGTTGAATTTGACTGAAAGCCATCTCTTTGTAGGATGTATTCTACGGTGATATGAGGGATCTGGCTGCTATTGATTATACCTTACCTATATTGATTGGCTTAGAAACTAAGTCAAATAAAATTCATTTGGTTGGGTTATTTTCTCAATTCCAAAAAAATGCAACTGGATCTAATATGGGTTGGCGATCAGAACGTATATGGATAGAACTTATAACGGGGTCTCGAAAAACAAGTAATTTCTGCTGGGCCATTATCCATTTTTAGGTTCATTAGGGTTCTTATTGGTTGGAACTTCGAGTTATCTTGGGAATTTGCTATCCTTATTTCCGTCTCAGCAAATTCTTTTTTTTCCACAAGGGATCGTGATGTCTTTCTATGGAATCGCTGGTCTCTTTATTAGCTCTTATTTGTGGTGTACAATTTTGTGGAATGTAGGTAGTGGTTATGATCGATTCGATAGAAAAGAGGGAATAGTGTGTATTTTTCGTTGGGGATTTCCTGGAAAAAATCGTCGTATCTTTCTCCGATTCCTTATGAAAGACATTCAGTCCATCAGAATAGAAGTTAAAGAGGGTATTTATACTCGTCGTGTCCTTTATATGGAAATCAGAGGACAGGGGGTCATTCCCTTGACTCGTACTGATGAGAATTTGACTCCACGAGAAATTGAACAAAAAGCGGCAGAATTGGCCTATTTCTTGCGTGTACCAATTGAAGTATTTTAAAAAAAAAACGTGAGAATCGATTTATAGGCTCTATGACTTGTAATAGAACTTATGCTTGATAGAAATATTATTATCATATAGAGTTGACGAATGAGGTGAAGCTGACTTCATTAAAGACGAAAAATGGCAAAAAAGAAAGCATTCATTCCCCTTCTATATCTTACATCTATAGTCTTTTTGCCCTGGTGGATCTCTTTCTCGTTTAAGAAAAATATGGAATCTTGGGTTACTAATTGGTCAAATACTAGGCAATCCGAAATTCTCTTGAATGATATTCAAGAAAAGAGTATTCTAAAAAAATTCATAGAATTAGAGGAACTGTTACTCTTGGATGAAATGATAAAGGAATACCCGGAAACACGTCTACAAAACCTTCGTATCGGAATCTACAAAGAAACGATCCAATTGATCAAGACGCACAACGAAGATCTTATGAATACGATTTTGCACTTCTCGACAAATATAATCTGTTTCGTTATTTTAAGTGGTTATTCTATTCTAGGTAATCAAGAACTTATTATTCTTAACTCTTGGGTTCAAGAATTCCTATATAACTTAAGCGACACAATAAAAGCTTTTTCTATTCTTTTATTAACTGATTTATGTATAGGATTCCATTCGACCCATGGTTGGGAACTAATGATTGGTTCTGTCTATAAAGATTTTGGATTTGCTCATAATGATCAAATTATATCCGGTCTTGTTTCCACTTTTCCAGTCATTCTAGATACAATTTTGAAATATTGGATTTTCCGTTATTTAAATCGTGTATCTCCGTCACTTGTAGTGATTTATCATTCAATGAATGACTGAAAAACGGATCCACTGATCCAATTCTAAAGTTTGTTATTTTGTACAAAAGCTAACCATTCCAAAATTGACTTATTCTTTTTTTTCTTTTTCTTTCTACTCATCCAGCGGATTCCTCCTATATTCCAGTAAAATTCTTTCAGTACATAGCAGAATTATGGATAGGGAACTGTACCAGTGACCAACCTAATTTTATTGTAGAACTTTTCAGGATCAATGATTGGACCATGCAAACTAGAAATTACTGTTCTTGGATAAAGGAAGAGATTACTCGATCAATTTCCGTATCGCTCATGATATATATAATAACTCGAGCACCCATTTCAAATGCATATCCCATTTTTGCACAGCAGGGTTATGAAAATCCGCGAGAAGCAACTGGCCGTATTGTATGTGCCAATTGCCATTTAGCTAATAAGCCCGTGGATATCGAGGTTCCACAAGCGGTACTTCCTGATACTGTATTTGAAGCAGTTGTTCGAATTCCTTATGATATGCAAGTGAAACAAGTTCTTGCTAATGGTAAAAAGGGGGCTTTAAATGTGGGGGCTGTTCTTATTTTACCGGAGGGGTTTGAATTGGCTCCCCCCGATCGTATTTCGCCTGAGATTAAAGAAAAAATAGGTAATCTGTCTTTTCAAAGCTATCGTCCCACTAAAAAAAATATTCTTGTGGTAGGCCCTGTTCCTGGTCAGAAATATAATGAAATAACCTTTCCTATTCTTTCCCCCGATCCCGCTACTAAGAGAGATGTTCACTTCTTAAAATATCCAATATACGTAGGCGGGAACAGGGGAAGGGGGCAGCTTTATCCCGACGGGAGCAAGAGTAATAATAATGTTTATAATGCTACAGCTGCAGGTATAGTAAACAAAATCATACGAAAAGAAAAGGGGGATATGAAATAACTATAGTAGATGCATCGGATGGCCGCGAAGTGATTGATATTATACCTCCAGGACCAGAACCTCTTGTTTCAGAGGGTGAATCTATCAAACTTGATCAACCATTAACGAGTAATCCAAATGTGGGTGGATTTGGTCGGGGGATGCGGAAATAGTACTTCAAGATCCGTTACGTGTCCAAGGTCTCTTGTTCTTCGTGGCATCTGTTATTTTGGCCCAAATCTTTTTGGTTCTTAAAAAGAAACAGTTTGAGAAGGTTCAATTATCTGAAATGAATTTCTAGGTCCTCGGATTTATCAACATATTAAGTTCGTAAAAATAACGAAATCTTTTTTTTGATAATTATGTAATTTTGTATAATCAAAAGATTATGAAAAGCCCCTTGTTTGTTTCTATTCTTTTTCTACCATATTGAGTTCTACCATATTTAGAGAATTCACTGCAGTACTAGTTAGTCATAGTATGTAGATTGTGAAGAAGACTATTTGACTTTACCCATTTTTTGTTTCTTTTTTTCACCCCCAAGAAATTGGAGCACTATAATTATGTCACAGTTTTCGGATTTCAATGTCATAGAATATAAATATATTCAATTAAGAGTTTTAATAGTTTTTGTTTTTCTATTTTTGACTGTAAGAAAATTCAACTCGATACTAAACCGAAGATAAATAAACGGAGAATATTAAGCACAATATAAATTGAAATTGGAAAAACGGGATTCTAGGAGGGATTATTTGTCTTCCTAGAACCCTTCTTGTTTGTGTCGAAATATTCTCCAAAATAGTTTCATATACCAAATATTTTCATATAATAATGCCTATTGATCTCGTTCGTCAAAGAATCCTATCCCTCATTCTTAATTTAGATTTTTTCCGAGTTTTTATTAGAACCTTTATGACATAATGACATATAATATTTTTTATTTATTTATTGCATATAACATATAAGCATATAACATATAAAACATATAAGAAGTAGTAGAGTAGTCGACAAACAAAAAAGAGAGGGAATTTTATTGAACAAATAGGATTTCTTCGAAAAATATTATATACTCCAATTTCAAATAAGATTCTTTTAGCATAGTTAGCATAGAAAGGGTTCGCCGCATGATATGTGATCGAAAAATATAAAATATAAAATAAATAGATATATATTCTATATAATAAATAGATTATATAATAAGATTTTTTAATATAAATAATATAATAAAAAAAGGATATATAATATGAAATAATAATATAATTAATATAAATAGAAATAGATTATATTATATAATCTAATTAATAAATAGAATTAATATATTCCTTTTTCAATTTACTACAATACAATATATTTAATACAATATATTTAACATTTTAATTACATTTTATATTTCTATTTATTATTATTTATTATTTATTTTATATTTGTTTTTGTTTGTGCCTCCCTTAGAAAAAGGAAATCAAGCGATTCCTTCTTTGTTTTCCTTTTGTTTTCTTTATTTTTACTTTGCTTTGAGAGTATTGACAGATATTTACGGCCTATCTCTTCTTTCTTTTTTCTTTAATAACGTGATCGTATTCTATGTTTTGCGAGTGCCGATCCACCTCGTATCGCTATTTCTAATTTTTTTATCGCTTTTTTCATCTTAAATATTTAGACTACGGTCTAAAGGAAATGCTAATTCACATAAACTTCCTTTTCGCGGGCACATCCCTTATTTATTTTTCATTTTTTTTTCCACTTATCTAAAATTTTCATTTTTCTTATATATAATAGTAAATTGTTCGATAGGTTATTTCCTAGCGAAATCAGTAATGACATTCTTTCTAGTGAGTTCCGTTTTCCTTATATCCAATCTGATCTTCACGAGCTTCTTTTTTTTGAAAGCCTGAAGGAGCTTCAAGCCCTTGTCCTACATACTTTTCTCGAATAAGAGAGAGGGCATCCAAATCCTCCTCATTGTCTATTTCCTTGTCTTAGGGGTCCTTCTGACCCAATTAAATCCCGGATCCGCTGCTCTGTCTCTGTATTCGAATTGGCTTATGGGGCTCGGCATTCAAATCGGGTTCTTGACCGCACTAAACTACTATTCCAAAATCAGTTTAGTGGGACCAGGACCTATTATTTTAGCATCAATTACAAGAGTGCCAGCCGAGCGGCCCCGGATGTAGTCTTCATTAGTCTTGCTTTCGAGTCGAAGACGAACCAGGTTACCAAAGTCACAATCAGAAAGGTTGAAATCTGGGTCATGCATCTGTAAAGCGCTGGAAAAAAATCCAGCTCGTGACAAGATGAAACTTCCTTACAGCAATAAAGAACATAACAAATGCCTCACTTCCGTCGTCAGCCTTTGTCATTAGACCACTATCTATATATGTATTTTTAGCCTGAGACTCTTGAATCTTTCCCCGAGATGGCAGTAATGGTCTTTCTTATCGATTACAAGGCAGGCCGGAGGTCGACTACCCAGCAAAAAAGATTTTTTATTATGCTTTACTAGGCTTCTAAATATCTATCAAGACAAATGAGGCAATAGCGGCCTAAGGGAGATGAGAATGGGAGCTTTGAATAAACCTTTCAATGAGCAAAAATATGACATTGAATGCTTGAGTCGCTGATAGGGGAGCCCTTGTCTCTTTTGAATTGAAGACCTTTGCGCTTTCCCTTTGGCGGGCTATTCCTTATTTATGTCCGCGGATTCTCTTTCTTTATCTTCATCCGCCCCTACTCGTCTTTGCCCTGCCCTGCCATTTCCAGTCATTTACAATGCCAGTGATAAAATAATAAGGAAGCCGGCTCATCTTTGATTCTAATGTGCCAATTCCTCTCTTCAATGAAAGATTGGTCCGTCACTTCCCGAAGAAAAGGACTCCATCAGTGTGAACCCAGGATCCGAGATGTGGAAACATTTGTCGAATCTACATACGCCGAAGCCTAAAAATAGAAAATAGAAATTGAATATTCTTGCTCCATCCGGAATGAATTTCCCACCTACCTTGAGATAAGTGGTTTCCGGAAGCTTGAGACTTGAATGGTAATGACTTGAACACCCGATTCTGGTATTAATATAACTTAATAAGTTCATCCTTTGAGGTAATCTATACCCGTGCTATAAGGAATATAAAAACGGACTTGTATTTCTCTTTTATAGGATACTGGAAATGAGACTATAGTAAGAGTCCGGGTGTAAGCTCAAGTAGTGGTAGCTCTGTGAATAACTAACTCGATCTTTCATTCCTACCCACTAAGTAAAGGAGTCCAGTCTGAGTAGCTGGATCATCGAAAGACTTCCATTAGTGAATCGTTATAGCATTTTGAATCGATAGCGCTTCTTTTTGAGGAAATTCCGTCTTTGATCCATGCTTGCGATCTCGGTTGTGAAATTTGCATTTTCTGGTAATGGTTTTCTTTTTCTTTAGGGAATGAATGTTGTTCCTTTGTTTCATCGCATAGAAGTTTAGTTTTACCCAAGTCTGAAGATAGAGATAGATATGAATCATCCGCTGTGGAAGGAGATGCGGCACTTGCCATTTCATCCCTAGCCTTCGTCTCGTATAGGACATTAGTTCAGGTCAGCCCCTTGGTATGCTAAGATCAGTATCACGGGTAGGTGAATCATTAAATGAAGAATTTGCCAATTTTGATTTTAGTTATCGAGTGTAAATCAATGTTATGCCTTTTTCAGTGTTAGAAATATGATTGAAACCTTCACTTTCGAACCCTGTGAGGATTCAGCTTCCAATTGAGTCGGTGTGTTAAGTATAGACTTTCCAAATACATAAATAGGAAAAACATTCGACGTTTTGTCTCTTTTTTCCCAATGCTGCCATAAATATAAGAAATAATAGAAAGAAGCGGCTAAGCCCCTGCTTGATAAAGCAAAACTAAAATGCGGGTAGCTCGATCGCTTCGATTGGTTTCGGTCTAATCAATGAATGTATAGGGCTCCACCTAATCTTTCCACAGGTACGATCTAGACGACCACATTCCTGTTCGCCCAATTGGGCTAATCAATCCAATGGCTTCGCCCGTTCCAGTCCCGTTATAGAAGGGGCTGGATATTCGGACCCTATAGATCCCGCGTCAGATTGATCTGACTCCAGCGCCACCCCCACGAAATCTTTTTCTTTGTTTCTTATATGGATAAATTCTTCTTCTATGCCAAAATTCCAAGTTCATTTCTTTCTCCAAGTCTTTGACTTTTCCGGTTTGCTTCTTGAACTTGAACGACCGGTTGTTGAGTCTTATTCCCCCATATGATCTGAGAAAGCCTCTTCTTCGTAAGAAAGCAAGGGCTAAAGCTCAGGGATGGAAGCCAAAACAAAGCGAAAGAAAATAGCATTCAAAGTGGAATGTCTAATTTTGTGGTAAGAATCGCCATTCGTAACCGCTGAAGCAGGAAGATCTGATCGCTACCCCTGAGTGAGAGGGGGTGTTTTCAGAGCAATCAAAGCAATCACGACGAACGAAAGAGGGCCGGATTCGTAAATGTGTGTTCTCGGGTTATGGATTTAACATAGTATAAATAGATTCGGCAAGAGATTGCGCGGCATAAGACTCTCTCGACCTGTTAAGCCCATACTGAAATTCCAGGACATTCATGAATCTACTCGAGCTCTTTGGCAGTATTAAGATCCCCTACCCACCTTTCATGTAAAAAGGCGACTCGCAAATGTTTATGGTTCTAAGGGCAAGTACCTCCTACTAAACGTCCTTATTGAAAACAAAAGCGACACCCCTTGCTGAAATAAGATTCAATAAAGCAGACCACTTTTTTTCTTGGGCCGCAGAGAATAAAACATCATTTCCCCCCGGAAAAGAGGATAAGAATCTGATGTCGAAGAGGGATATAATTTTCCTTCAATTCATTGTTGAACCAAGTAGTGGCTCTTTCCAGACCGAATGTTATCTAAATCCGGGAAGATTGAAATAATCCCTAAAAGTCTCAGTCGCAAGCAACCTAAATTGGCACATGTCGCAGGGCCCCACTCGGATGACTGGTTTTGAGGAAAGGAACTAGATCCTTACGTACTACGTTTTTAAGCAAGTCTGATACCCGAAGGCTCTTATTTAGAGTAGAGGTAGGTCTCTTTTGGAAGCGTTCGCCAGTGACTAGAGATAAAGATAGCTCTATCTAGTTTAGTTACTTCAGTTCAGTGACCAGCACGAGACTCTAAATCAATCTTCTTTCACCGGAGGAGAGTAAGAAGAAAACCAACTAAATCGGAATAAAATAAATCATATGATTTATTAATTAATAATATTATGATAACTGAATTACGATCCTGATCCTATTGGCTCTATAGCGTAAAAGGTCTTTCTTCATGAACTAGATCCAGAGTTGGAAATAAAGAAAACCTTTCTTCCAAAGCTGTGCACATTAGATTGCCTTCAAAAGCCACGATCAGGACGGAGCTATATCACCCCTCTCTTTCTTTACAGTCGAGAACTTCGTGCCTATAAGGGGAGTCATTAAGACAGCAGCGATAGAAGAAACTTCCTTCGCTTACTCTGATCCTTCTTTTGGTTTTAGTGAAACAAGCAACGACTGACGACGAGTAGGGTGCACGTTAGCGAAAGCCGTTACTTGTTCGTTCGAGCTACTGCATAACCTTTTGGTATTGGATTAGCCTAGTGCTTGGTTGGGCTAAGGTAGGAAGTTACTCGACCGAATTCATTTCTTATAGGAGTGGAATAAAAGTAGGCAAAGACCAATTCCTCAGATTATAGGATATAGGAAGGATTTTTGTTCAAGGTACGCATGAGGATAATCTTTCCTGGACAGGCTAATAATTACATTTATTTTTTATTGGGGGGGCTTTCTTTCCTTAGGAGGATTTTTATCCATACCCCTAAACCAGCCGGTTATGGAGTCGCTTTCCTTTGGCCCTCTATTCTAATCTCCCGGGCTAGCAGTATCGACTAAGACCGTAGCGTAGTCTCTCCTAATCAAAAACCTTAAGTTGAGTCGTAGTATGGCATTTTGATCCCGTTTAGCAGCTAAAGAGCACGTCCAGTTAGACCGGAGTACTGATTTGCCGGTCTTAAAAGTATGATCGGTGGTAGTTTTGTAAATATAAAGAACTTCTTGGACCGGATCCTTTATCAATGGGTCTTAAATATATTATTCAGACCGGTTAACAAAACAACCGGTCTTTAAAATGTTATTAAAAAAATTGAAATATCAAATTACTTTATAGAGAAATCTCGTACAACCCGACTTATATTTTCTGCGGTCCAAAATAATAAGGAAAAATTTAAATATAAAGGTAAAAAACTTTTAAGACTGGACATATATAAAAGACGGTCTTAAAGGTTATAATTTTAAAACCGGACATTAATTGTGTCCGGTACTAAATATTGAAAAATTTAAAAAAAATTAAAATAATTGTAAGACCGGTGCTTAATATAAACGATCTTAAATGTATACTTTTAAGACAGGAGTTTAATAAAGGACGGTCTTAAATGTTAACCTTTAAGACCATCGTTTTAGTTCATCCGGTCTTAAAAATAAAGCGCCAAATATATTCTTCTTCACGTGAAACCTTACCTTACGACTTACGTTGTTCTTTTTGAACTCTGAAACCCCTGTTCTTGGTATGAAACCACTCTTCCTGGTGCATTACCTCTCTTCCTCGCCCACCACCACTCTCTTCCTTTCTCGAAAAAGAACGGAGAAAATGATTCTAGTCCTGTTCGTTCAACGCCAGTTACTGGTGTGACTAGTGTGAGTCAAAATGAACCTTCTTCATCTCACAATGAGCCTCGTAACCGCCCCCTACACGCCGTGGTAGAAGTGGCACACTAATGAAAGACGTATTCGTAAGTCCGACCTCTGGGTCAAAGCTCGAGATTCAGCTTGATGAAAAGCTGGCTCCTTTCAGTCCTAATAAAAACAACTAGTTTTGTCGGCTATGTAGCACATACCAAGGTAAGCATCTCGAAAGATGACTGGAAAAATGTGGACCTTCGCATAGTAAAGGATCCTATTTGGGACACTATTCGGCTTACATACACTGTCCCTGACTGTCAGAAGTTGAAAGACAAGACATTTTCTTATTGTGCTGATCAGTGGAGGAAGTTTAAGACCTTTTTAGCTAACAACTATAACTTTGCCGAGGTTCAGCCTGACCATAATCCTTGGGACAAGTACACATTTATTGATGAACAAACTTGGCAACAATTTGTTCAGCTGTGGACCACTCTTGAAGCTTTGGTGAGTTTGTATTTAATTTTGTTTGCCCTTTTTTGTTTGCTTATTAACCTGTGTGGATATGTGAATGTTATTGTGTTCATCTGATCCTGTTAGTTAGATGGTTTGGTGTGTGAATAGAAGTATATATTTCCATCCTTTGTCCTGCATCAAAGGAGCATGTCTTAGTTCTATGCAAGTCTGATATGTAAACCGTGAAAAGGTAAAATACTAAGTATGTAATTAGGGAAATAATAATGGCATAAGAGTCAAACCATTATTATAGTTTTAACTTGTTCTGTTATAGTAGGTAATGGTTAGGCATTGCTATTAGTTAGTTAGTATGTTAACTGTGTAAAGGTTTCGATGCAAGCTGTTATTGGGCCTTAAGAGTCAAGCCTCTAACTATATATAAGAGGTTAGACTAATATGTGTTGGAACCAGTTATGATGAATGAATGAATTGACTGAGTTGGCAGCAGTTCTGCAACTCCCTTTCCTCTGTTTCTCCCAATTTCTTCTACAATTCTACATCTTCCTTAAATAAAATGTTGAAATTTGATGAAGTGAATTTGACTAGTGTTTGAGGTTCATATCAAGTAGAAGTTCTCTAATTTCTGTTAGCGAGATGGATGGAATTCATAATTAATAGTTGTTTTCAATTCTGATTCATAGAAAAGAAGGGAACAAGCACAGTAGATAGGGAGAAAGGATGATTGCCCACATAGGGCTTCTCGCGGTGGATATGAAAAAGCCGAAAAAGAATTGATGGCGGCCAAGCAGAAGAGATTGGAAGATGAAGCTGAATCCAATCCTTTTGCGATAGTTGATCAGCCATCTCCAATACATCGCAAGGAGTTGTGGTTGTATATTCGGCAAAAGCCAAGTGGTGCTTGCACGAGTGAACAAACTCGTCTAGTTGTTGAAAGAATTGTAAGTATCATTATTGTTAATTTTTAGTTACTAAACATGTTTCATTACTAAGCTTCTCATTATCTGTATCTTACAGGAAGATCTTAAAAAGAAAGAAAAAGAGGGATTTTTTTTGTCGGATGGGAGGAATGATGTTCTGACCGTTGCCACTGGAAAACCGGATCACGCGGGGCGTGTAAGGGGGGTTGAGGATGGGTAGGCCTGAAGGAATACTTTGGTAAATCCAAACGCCAAAAACAAGGTATGGTTACTGTTGGTCGATTTCCTTGATGGCAAGTAAACCAGTCGAACAAGTAATAAAGTGTAAGTAGCGTATCATCCCACAGAGACTGAGATACCGAGAGGTGACGCACAAATGCTATGACAGTTGTGAAAGCAGAAAGTAAATATAATCAGGTTGAGGGGTTTTGCAATTATGCTACTAGCAAATGTAAACAAAATAACTTTAAACGAGAGAAGATATCGGTAAGAGGTTAGTCGGACTCGAATCATCTTTAAGCGCATCAATCCCCCAGTTGCTCTACCCAATGCTATAGCATCCATCGTAGAGCTTCCGTAATTGCTACAAAGATAGCTACCAACTACAAAGCTATTTGGTTAACCCACCTCTATTATCTACCGAAGCTTCCGCGTCCGATACATATGATACTAACTATACTCCTTCCATATTCCTATGACAACTTTCTAGTCAGACCTGCTTTACACTCAAGGTGTTATAGTTATGAGAGGTAGACCCATTCCTGAAGCTTACAATAATAGGTCAAGCCCTGCACGGCTGCCTAGCAAACACTGTTTCTCAGAGGTCTAACCCCAACTCCTTGCCATTAAGCTGAAGCCACAAATCTAGCCCTGAACTTCCGTTAACCGACTAGTAATAAAAACACCGATACGCAAACCAAATTTATTCAATTAAGAACTAGCAAACTGGGTTCATTCAACACTTAAAGACTCATCCTCGTCCAGCTATATAAAGTTTAGTTCATGACTGACGAGGGACACACAAAACAGACACTAACAGAATGACCCATGATCAAGAAAACAAAGCTAAAAAGAAAGGAAAACAGAAAGCTTGATGGAATTTCTGACGGCGTGGTCGAGGTCCTGTCACATCACCACTCCACATCTTCTTCGTTCCGTCTTACTGTAGGGAAGGATGCTGGGTTGTCCTGGAAGTCTCGTGCTCTTGTGAAATCTCTCACTCTTCTCTTGAGTCTGCCAAAAGTTAGAATATTGTTCTAGGGCTCTCCCACTCTGTTAGGGTTGGCGCTGCAGTTTCCTTTTATAATCAGGCTTTTCTTGCGGCGTAAGTTACAGCGAGCTGGGCCTTTCCTAATCCGTCGGGATCTATCATATCTTCTGATCTGAGTAGATTGCTTGTGTTGATTCTGCGGGATTCTTCAAATCTTTTAGTTCCGATCCTCTGCATCTTCTATTCTATTACGTCAGCAAGCTATCTGTCAATATCGCCCTTTATTTATTCCTGAAATCATCTGGTAAACGGTCAGAAAATATGCCGCATAGCATTGCGTCCTTTACTTTGCTATAGCATTCGGGATGCCTTGTATTGCACTTCGAATCACTGTCACAATGCTATAGCATCGTATCCGCTCTGCTATATGATTTCCCTTAAAAAACAAAGTAAATGTTCCATTCTTAGTACATGCAAATGATTCCTCTTCTTTAGTCCCTATATCATGAATGTATGCCTTTTTCCTTAAATCATCTGTAGTTAAGCTTGGATTTAACATTCAATTCAGTCAATAGGTATAGGGAAAAATGGTACAATTTGTGCTCATCAGTTACCCAGGAGGAGAATGAAAGTGGAGCTTAATCACCAATGGGGTGAATTGGGGATTACAAAAACTTTTCAGATTACTCTATTTTTGGATAGTAAAAATAGAGCTGAACAGCGAGTATAGAGAAGAAGAGCAAGACACACGAAATTTATACTGGTTCGGTCCAATCTCTTGACCTACGTCCAGTCCCCAGACTCTCTGGGATTTTCCACTATCTACACACTCTGTACTCAAGAGTAATTCTCTCACTAGAACTTACTCCCTCTTACAAGTTGCAATCAATGAACCCAATCACCAAGTCCCCTGACTTGTGATTCTTTACAATAAATGATTCACAATGAAATAACTCTCTCTAAGAGTGGATAATGATAAACATTGAAGCTTAATGTATCAGAAGATACTTTACAAGTGAGAACTGAAAGTAGTTGAAGAACTTTGAATGCAATTCATTTTCAACAATTGTGTTGCTTTAGAAGAATTGAATGCACCTCTATTTATACCAAGAGTGCATTAAATGACCGTTGTAATCTTCAATATAACTGTTGCCTTCATTAGACAAGGTTTTGGTTAAGCTTTGGTCTTCTTCTCTCACTAATCTTCACTTAATCCAGTGTGCGAAGTTCGAGTTGACTTCCTGCAAATTAATCCGTTGGAGTAGCAGCTACTGGATGTGGAAAACATTCTTTAATTCTTTGTAGACATGTGCAGAAGGATTACCCAAAAGTATGCAACTTTCTGGGTTTTGCATTTAATGTGTTGACATCACTTTTTGCTTTTGCTTTAAACCTTCAATAAACATTCTCTAAAACATCTGAAACTCACTAACAAAGTGGTTAAACATAGCTAGGAATATTGAAGAATGTTGATAGGAAGTATTAAGATCAAACAAGAAGGTTTTACAAATTCGTCAAATTTGAATTTCAAATCCAGCGATGAAAACTCGAGTTTTGTTTCTCAAAACTCGAGTTTTGGACTTTGGTATGTAAAATCGATTTAAGTCCAATACACCAAAACTGGAGGTTCTCTTCCAAAGCTGGAGGTTTTCAAAACATTAAAAAGCGTAATGCTCTCGGGTTGGCCAAAACTTGAGTTTTAAAATCAAAACTCGAGTTTTCATTTAAATATGAAAACTAGAAGATTTTGTGCCAAGTCAAACCGGAGGTTTTCTGGAGACTGGAAGTTTTCAAAACTGAGAAACCATGAAGGCTCTCTACCTCGACCAAAACTCAAGTTTTGTAATCAAAACTCGATTTTTCGATTTATAATGAAAACTTTGAGAGAGTTGTACCAAACTCAAAACTAGATGTTTTCGCAAAGAAGGCGGCGGTTTTGGTAAGCGGCTAAAACATGAATTCTCTCGCCAATTCAAAACTTGTGTTTTCCATCAAAACTCGAGTTTTCACAAATTTTGTGAAAACTTGGAAAGTTCAAGTTAAAACCGAAAGCTGGAGGTTTTTAAAAATTCAAAACTTAGGAGACTCTTTGTAAGGCCAAAACTCGAGTTTTCAACTGAAACCTCGAGTTTTGCATTTTTCAAAAAATGCTGAGAAATCTCTGTGTGATGAAAACTGGCGGTTTTGCTTAGTTCAGAAAATTGAGTTCTTCTCTGTAAGGGCAAAACTCGAGTTTTGTAACTAAAACTTGAGTTTTCCTTTATGACAAGTTTTTCAACTTGTCAAAGAAAACTTCATACTTTGTTTGCAATTGTTAGTAATCATCAAAAACCTTTAGTGAACTAGAGATGGAGCAGACGATGGCCAAATTTAGTGAGGAAGTAGCAGCTAAAGAAGCTTAATTGACTGCAATGTTTCAATTCCAGCTGAGCTAGATGAAGGAGGAAATGAATCAAATGAAGCTGCTTGTTAGCCCTCGTGCACAGACCAGTGTTACCTTGCCACACTCACCTGCATCTATGCAGCAGAGCCCTAGAGGGGCTACATTGTTGGACAATCAGAGCAACCTTGTGACTTTATGCGGAGGATCCTAATCATGATAGATGATTAGTTGCAAAAGGGACTGTCTACAACTTGGGATCAACTGTACACCACCAACAAATGGCTAATAATGAAGTCAGAGTGTCAGTTGAAGAGGTCATCATTGATGCACCTGTCCCTCTCCCAACTGGTCAGGTGAAGGTTGTGAGTGATGTCATTGAAACCTTCATCTCATGGCCAGTAAAGCTTGTATATGTTTCTACTCCTCCTGAAGCTCCAGCCCCTCCTGAAGTTGTTGGCACGGCTAAGTTGAGTGCCAAGGAAAAAATTGCCCTTATGGTATGCAAAAAAACAATTTCGACATAATTAGTGGCCTGTCAATACAGAAGTAGGCCTCCGTATAAGCACCCAGTTTTGGTTGACCAAGATGATATAATTTCCTTGCTATTTGATAAACAGGAGCTTACTGATGCAATTATTCTCATGTTTATAAAGTAAGTATCTTCTTCTATGAGTACATAACATAAATGTGAGACACTCACATACATATATACTAATTCCCTGACGTCATTATTGTAGGTTCGTGCATCGTGAATTGGAATAATAGGGCAGAAGCCAAGATATTGGATTCTTGCGCCCACAATATATAAGTCAACCACCTTTAGTGGAGAGACAATCATACATAACATCAAGGTTGTCCACCAATAGGAGAAAGTGGTACTTGACACCATACTACAATTAATACATATCATAACTCTTTTCTGTAATTTCCTTAATTCTGCTACATATTACTGAGTACTTGTCTGTTGTGAATTTTCAGTCGCCATTGGCAGTTGGTCTTGGTTTGCGTGAATGAGAATAAAGTGGTCTTTTTATGCTCCATTCACAACGATTCACCGCCTACATTGAAGCAGATCGTGAACAAGTAAGCATGTCATTTTGATTGTCTAGTCTAAAATCTCTGCTGTAAATTTTCAACGACCATTATTGAGTAAATTTGTGATTTTGACAATAGGCCCTTGAAAACATTCTAACAAAAGGTTAAGAATAGGTTTGGGGCTGAGGTCAAAGAGCCTACATGGATCATACCAAAGGTTATCAGTAGCAATATATGTGATCTTATATATTTCTTGTTTGTTTTTAGACCGGTCGGCAACCAAAGGAGTCCAACTTATGTGGCCATTACGTCTTGACACACATGTATACTATTTTCATGCAACCAGTGACTAACATCACTGAAAAGGTAAATGTATTTGATATTACATATGTTTGCCTGTGGGCTGACCCCTTTGATGCAAGGAAGGATGACTAATATATTTCTGTCTTTGATGCTACAGACGTTTAACTATGCTAACCCCTTTCTTGATGGTGATATTGAGTGCACACGCGACGTGTTTTGTGAATATCTTACTGATATGATGACCTCAAAAAGTCAGATAAATAAATGATTTTTGAATTCATTCGTATTAATATGCTATATCAACAATCATCTTCGGTATGTAAATGAACAATTGTCCAATTTGTTTAATGAACAATAATAATTTGTTAATTCATTTCAAACAATTTCTTTGTGTCCATTTGTGGTTGCTGAATGTATTGGATGGTGGATAAAACTATTTATTGCTTAATTTTAAAAAATATTGCGAGAAGTTTACGACCGGATATTTGTTAAATGTCCGGTCCTAAAAGTCATCGTTTAATTTAAAAGATATGGCCAGACTTTTAGGACCGTAGATTTATTATATGTCAGGTCCTAAAAGTCTTCGTTTAATTTAAAAAATATGGCTAGACTTTTTGGACCATAGATTTGTTAAATCTCCAGTCCTAAAAGTCTTCATTTAATTTAAAAAATATGGCTAGTCTTTTAGGACCGTAGTTTTTTTAAATGTCCAGTCCTAAAAGTCTTCGTTTAATTAATATGGCCAGACTTTTGGGACCGTATATTCGTTAAATGTCCGGTCTTAAAAGTCTTCGTTTATTTTTAAAATATGGCCAGACTTTTAGGACCGTCTATTTGTTAAATATCTGGTCTTAAAAGTCTTCGTTTAAATATAAAAGGTGACTCGCTTTTTAGACAATGCATTAGGGTTCAAGACAACCTCGGTTCTGCTCAAGCTAGGTCCCTCCTTGTTGTCGTCTTTACCTCTCCAGATTTTGAGCATTATTATCGGTCTCCCTTTTCTCTGTCTTTTTTCTTTTTGTCGGAAAAAAAAAAGAAAGATAATGAAAAGGATACTAAAAATGATCAAATCTGGGTGAGGTAAAACCAATGACAACGACAGTCCAATGTTGAGAAGAATTGTCACTGTATTTGTTTGTATTTGTTCAAATAAGGTAAACTATGTTTTTTTGTATGGTCTTAACGTTGTATTCTGTGAATTTTTAATGTTAATCACACACGACGACAATGTTTTGTTTGTTTCCTTTATATCGAAAAAAAAATGAAGATAATGAAAAGGACAATGCGATCGAAGATGAGAACAAAAAATTTTATTTATTATATTTTTTTCATGCTGCCCAGTGAGGGGTAGTAGTAGTAGTACAGACAAAAAATAAAACAAAACAAAACATAAAAACATCTAATCCTCCTCAATGTTATCGAAGGGGGGGAGGAGACATCATCATCAAAAGGATGGTACTCAACATCATTGGCGTTGAGTACCAAGTTCAACTTGTCATTGACGGCGTGATAGACCTGAACAGTTGGCCCAAGCATCGATCGATATGATCGAGGTGGGCCAGAAGGTGTTGCATCATCTAGTAGAATGTCGGGTTCGGAGGCAACTGAGGAGGGCGGGGAGGTCCATGAGGAGGAGGATGAAAAGGAGGACGTGGTGGAGCATCCATTACGGTGGAGGTTGTAGAAGTGATGGAGAAAAATGTGAAGAAAGTAAAGTAACAATGGGTTTAAATAGAGAACCCATTCGAACAAATGAAATGCTTGGAAACTTTAACAAGAAGATGCATAGTTCCTAGAATACAAGGAGACACATAGTTGGGAAGTTTATCCGGAAGCCAAAGAGACTCGAATCATTCATTTGAACAGTATAAGGATACGACTCAACTATTTGAGTAATTTGAAAAGAATGAACTTTTAATACCAAATATTGTAAAAGATCCGTTCTTAAAAGTAATATTTTTTAAGAAAAAATTCTTACTTTAAAAAAAATTGAATTGAAAAAAATAAATGAATTTTAGGACCAGATACAAAATAAAATTTCAGTCTTAAAAGTAACTGAATTGATTGAAAAAATAAATAATAGACTTTTAGGACCGGATATATGTTAATAGGACGGTCTTAAAAGTAATTGAATTGAAAAAATAATAATATACTTTTAGGACCGGATATATTATAAAAGGTAGATTTTAAAAGTAATTGAATTGAAAAAATAAATAATAGACTTTTAGGACCGGATATTTATAAAATATGCTCTTAAAGTATAAACACTAAGTTCATTACCAATTGAATCCCAATTCATTCTCATCATCAATAAATATATATCTCCTGCCCTCTGCCCTTATTAACTCCTCTCACTACCTCTCTGTCCTTATTAACTCCTCACTACGTTGCTCTCTGCCCCAATTGTTCAAAGCCTCAAACCATGATTAGATACAAGATAACTCCTCGTAGGGGTACTCTTACTCCTGAAGCTCATGCCTTCCTTAGATCGTTATACAGTGCGCCTCCTCCAGCGAGAGTGCGTTATATTGTGACCGAAGAGTCTCAGGTCATTGGACCCATTGCTATTTCGGATGATGAAGAGATTGTTGCAACCCCCTCCAGTCTTCTACCAATATTCCCCAACCTCTTGGTCCCAGCGAACCTCTCGCTGAGTTCCTCCATCTTCTAGACCATGAAGAGGTTCGCGCTCTCCCTCTCCATCTTTCATGCAATATTCTCCAACCTCCTGGCCCCAGCGCGCCTACCGCTGACCTCTCTCCTCTTTCCTCTAATTATGCATTATGGCTGATGTAAAAAAAACAGGAACTTGCTGATCTCCGGAGGGAAATTAATGTTGTTCACGCCGATATCGCCAAGGCATTGGATGATAATAAACTTTAGGATGTTTGGTCAGATTCTTGTTTTTGATAATTTTTAGCTTGTTTTCTTTTTCTTTTCTTTTTTCTTGTGTACGTGCATATTCTCCAGTAATGTATGAAGCCTTAAGAACTAAGCTTGTGTCTTTTTTTGTTCATATTCTCAAGTAATTAAAGAAGCTTATTCTCTAATATTCCTTTATTTTATTCATTCGTTGCTCTCGCACTCGCTCGCCAAAGCCAATCCTCTTTCTTTTGGTTTGGTTAATAAATGAGGCAGACCAGATATTTGACTTTCAAGACCGGATATCTTATAAAACTCTAGTCTTAAAATTAAATGAATTATAAAAAATTAGGACCGGATTTTTATAAAACTATGGTCTTAAAAATTAAATAAATAAAATATGTAGTTTAGGAACATACACTTTATAGATTGGATATTTTATAAAACTCTAATCTTAAAATTAAATAAATAATACAAAATTAGGACCGGATTTTTATAAAACTCGGTCTTAAAAATTAAATAAATAAAATATAACCTTTAAGACCAGGACACTTTATAATTAACCGGTCTTAATAAAATCCAGAAAGCTAAAAGGTGTCTTTGTCACGCGGAAAATTAAATTTCCCACTCTGAACTTCTCTTATCACGCTAAAAGTGATAACTCAGGTTCTGTCTCCAGTATTTGTGTGTTGCTTCGTCGCCGCTTCACGTTGCTCTCTTCGACAATCACTTTCGGTTCCTTAGCTAAATGTCTATAGACCATGCTGTAAGAGGTTTTTCGGTTATATAACTTTATAATTTTCCTACTTATCATTATGGGTTTTTCATGGGTTTAATGAAATCGATGAAGTGTTCTTGTGGGTTCCTCTGTTGTTAATTAATATTGTATTTTGAAGATTATATTTGCACTTTAGACCTACCCAACTGACCAACAAGTGTTTTTAGGTTACTCTTGTTGTCTACAACATCAACGTTTGTGGTCGGAGAAGAAAGACTCAGCAAACGCATTTGAATTTAGGGTTAAAGATCTAATTTACCACATAAGTTTTGCTAAGGGAGCGATCAGGATTTAAGTATTTTGGGTATCATTTTTGCCCCATAAGTTTACAAACCTAGCAATTTTGCCCATCATTTGATCTTGACCGTTGGATTGGTATCATTTTTGCCCTGAAAGTTTACAAAAATTTGCTCCAAACAAAACTTATGGGGCAAATTTGCTCCTAGAAAAAACTTCCACGGCATATCTGCTCCATTTTGTAAACTTCCAGGGCAAAAATGATACCAAAAATACTTCCGGGTGCTGGGCGCTCCCTTAGCAAAACTTCTGTGGCAAATTAGGTATTTAACCCTTGAATTTATATGCTACAAAGTGAGTCTACAAAACCTTCATGCGATGCATTTAATTTCCTCATCATGCATTTATTTGCTTCTTGGATTCATTGTGATACATTTATGACCGAAAGTGATTCTTCGTTATGCATTTAATGGGCAAGTTTCTCCGCTAAAAAAAAGACATAACTAACATTGAGCATATATATGTATTTGGAATTAGCTTATTTTATATGCAATTTTCAATATTTTCGGATTATGTATGTTAAATGTTTCTGTCTATAGGAATTCTACTATGGATCACAGTTGGATAAATGCTTTACAGATGAGTGTTGAATATCAGAATGGGGTGAGGCAATTTATAGAATTTGCTAAACAAAATGCCCATGATGATAGTAGGAAGTTTTATTGCCCTTGTGTAGAATGTTTGAATGAGAGGCGACTAAGTCCTGAAGTTATACACAAACATTTAATTTGTGAATGATTTTGTAAGACTTATACAGTTTGGGTATGGCATGGTGAAAAAATGCCAAGTGGGTCTCAACATGGGGATGTGGCCTTTAATGATAATGACACGGATATGGATGATGATCGCATAGAGGACATTATTCGTGATATAGGAGAAGAGGCTTTTAAGCAATCACATGCATATGGTAATATGTGCAGTGATGCAGAGACCCTGCTATACCCTGGGTGTAAAAAATACCAATTGTTGAACGATGTATTGAAATTGGTAAGCTTGAAGGCACGTCATGGATAGAGCGACAAGAGTTTTTTCGAAATGCTTGAGGATTTTAAGGACATGCTTCCGCATGATAATGTGCTGCCGCATCGATACTATGATGCTAATAAAATACTTTGTCCACTAGGGATGGAGTACAAAAAGATCCATGCATACCCGAATGATTGCATATTGTATAAAAAAGAGTTTGAAGAGAAGCAGAATTGTCGTGAAACCCCAAGATACAAGCCAAATAAAGGGCCTCGCAAAAGTATTGTGGTATCTTCCAATCATACCAAGGTTCAAGTGGTTGTTTGCTAATGAAAATGATGCAAAAAATTTGAGGTGGCATGCAGATGAAAGGGTTTCTGATGGAAAGCTTCGACATCCCGCCGATTCTTCTCAATGGAAGAAAATCAATCAATTATTTCCAAACTTCGGCGAAGAACCTAGGAACCTTAGGCTTGCCCTTAACACGGAGGCATGAATCCCTATAGAAGCCTTAGCAGCATACATAGTTCATGGCCTGTACTCTTGATTATTTACAACTTATCTCCTATGTTATGCATGAAATGAAAGTACATCATGCTGTCTATGTTGATTTCGGGACCAAAACAACCCGAAAATGACATTGATATTTACTTTTAGCCCTTGATTGAAGACTTGAAGGAGTTGTGGGAAGAAGGTGTCAATGTTTTTTACTCTTTCAAGAAGCAGGTCTTTAAAATGCGAGCCATGATATTTTATACTATAAACGAATTCCCAGCATATGGGAACTTGTCAGGGTATAGTATAAAAGGCCATAAAGTATGTCCGGTTTATGAAGAAGGCACATGGTACCATCAACTTCAACATGGAAGAAAAACGGTTTATCTTGGACATAGGAGATTTCTTAGATGGGGCCACCCATATCATCGATTAAAGAAAGCCTTTTTTGGCGGCCAAGAGTATGATGATGTTCCGGTGGCATTGACTGGGGAGCAAGTTTATGAAAAGGTGAAAAATATCAATGTCATCTTTGGTAAACAGAAATTGTTCTTAAAGAGCCAGTGAGATACTTGCTTCTCTTTAAAACGAGTAATTATATTTCCCTTTTATTCTAGAATTCACACACAATTCAGGAACTTACCATAAGCTTGTGAGTGGAGTTTTGTCTCAGCTTGTGGAAAAGGTTTCAAAAACCATGGTTTCAAGGTTACCCAAACATTTAATTCTTGCAATTCAAACGGGCTTTTAGTTTGGCAAGAAAGCATGTGGTAATTTTTTTATTTGCTTGTAAAATTGCAAGGAGACTAGACTCATACACTAGTAATACGAGATATGAGGTTGATTCATCCTGACAATGTGCACAATCGAGCTGCTTATCCAATAGTTACTTTCCAACTAAAGTTCCACTTTTAAAAATGTAGTATTTGTAAGATTTTCAGAGCTACAAAGGTCACTGTGGATAACAAATGGACGCCAGAAAATCCTTGCTACTTTTGTGATGAATGCTTCTTTCTTCACATAGCAGAGGATGGCTATCTTCTTCAATATGCAGAATTTTATGGGTATGATTATCATCATGATTAGTTGTCATTTGCCCTGAACACCACACGACATTTAACTCATCAATTGCTACATAGGGTACCATCATCATTGCTTGGAATTTCTATTTGATGCCAAGCATTTGATGGTAAGATATAAGAGTTCCAGCCATTTGTTTTGCATTTCGTAGGAGTTGATGAAATGATTTGTTTTGGCTTGCTCAATCTGAAGCATTTATTCAGGGGAGAATTATTATGAGGTGCCAAGTAAGGGATTTAATTACCAAAAAATTCCAATAACAAGTGAGCATCATAAATATGTTGTAATTGCCTGCACTAGAACTTGTTGTTGCATGTTCCTCAGTTGTTATAGAACTTATGGCTGATTAAATCTCTTTTTTAGGACCTTATAGTAATTCCCCTTTTATTCAATTGCACATTGACTAGCTTATCGCCTCTAGCTATATTCACATGCAGATAGCTTGTCATTTTGGAACTCTTTTTGTTGCTTTGGAAAGTAACTTCATCAGAGTTCCGTTGCAATGGAGATGATATAGGTGCCTATTTGAATTATCTAGCATAACACTGTCTGGATAGAGCCTCTTGTTGCAAAAGAAAGAACTCTTTCTTCATAAACATGTGGATCCTTGTTACCGAGGTTTTTGTTTTTTGTATATCAAAGGATTTTTGTAGGGACCGCAGTTCTTATTTATAAGAAATATTAATAGTTTGTCTAAAAATTTCTATATTATTTTCATTCACGGGTACAAAAAACACTTTTAAGACCGGACGAAAGAGGTATCATAAGACCAGATCTACGACTAGTCTTGTTCTAGGCGGTCTTAAAAGTTTGTAACTTTTAAGACCGGATGAACAACCAGTCTTAAAAATTTAGACCAAACTTTTGAAATATCCAGTCTTAAAAGTGTTTCAAAATAATAATAAAAAACCAAAATGAAACAACCGGTCCCAAATCACTAGATCCGGCAACATTTTGAATGTCCCTCCGTCATCGCGAGAGAACCAAGAGAAGATTGGAAGCAACACCAACAAGAAAAACAAAAAAGATGAACACAAAGTCCGAAATAAGAAAACATATCAAGAAATAGAAATCATTCACCATGGAAATCGAATTTGAATCAATATAAAATCGAGGTGAAATTGAAGTCCAGATCTACAAAAAAAATCACAAGTTTAAAGCAACCAAATATGAGCGGGATCCTCTTGTCGGTGCTGGCAAAGCTTCAAACAACCAAAATCGAAGTCTAGATCTAAGCGGAGCGATCCAAGGTAGGAACAAACAGACTTAAGCAAGAAGAGATCTCGGTTTGATTTTAAGCTGGATCTGTGTAATGGCGGTGTGGGAGGAGCCATAGATCAAAGAGGAAGGAGTCGCTGTCGTCCAGAATCCTCGAAGAAGTACGCTTTCGTTGTTGCTGAGGATTGGAGCCGACACCATCGTAAAACCCTCGAAGCATCTCACTGCCAACGTTGCCAAGGATTTGATTATGTGGCTCTTGGGACAACTTACGAAGTTTACGAGTAGGTGTTGGTCGAATTCCTTGATGGCAAGTGAACCAATCGAACAAGTAATAAAGTGTAAGTAGAGTATCGTCCCACAGAGACTGAGATACCGAGGAGTGACGCGCAATTGCTATGACGGTTGTGAAAGGGGAAGTAAATATAATGGTTGTGAGGGTTGTGTGCTTATGCTACTAGCAAACGTAAACAAAATAAGCGTAACGAGAGAAGATATCGTAAGAAGTTAGGCTGGACTCGAATCATCCTTAAGTGCATCAATCCCCGTTGCTCTACCCAATGCTATAGCATCTATATCTTTGACTTCCGCTATTGCTACAAAGATAGCTACCATTTACAAAGCTATTAGGTTAACCCACCTCTATAGTCTACTGAAGCTTCCGTGTTCGATACTTATGATGCTAACTATACTCCTTCCATATTCCTATGGCAACTTTCTAGTCAGAAGATCCATGCTACGCTCAGGGTGTTATGGTTATGAGAGGTAGACCAATTCCTGAAGCCTACAGTAATAGGTCTAGCCGTGCACAGGCTGCCTAGAAAACACTATTTTTCAGAGGTCTAACCCCAATTCCTTGCCACTAAGCTGAGGCCACAAATCGAGGCCTTAACTTCCGTTAACCGACTAGTAATAAAAACACCGATACACACACCAAATTTATTGAATTAAGAACTAGCAATTGGGTTCATTCAACACTTAAAGACTCATCGTCGTCCAGCCATATAAAGTTTAGTTCACGACTGACAAGGGACACACAGAACAGACACTAACAGAATGACCCATGATCGAGAAAACAAAGCTAAAAGGAAAGGAAAACAGAAAGCTTGATGGAATTTCCGACGGTGTGGTCGAGGTCTTGTCACGTCACCACTCCACGTCTTCTTTGTTTCGCGTACTGCAGGGAAGGATGCTGAGTTGTCCTGGAAGTCTCGTGCTCTTGTGAAATCTCTCACTCTTCTCTTAAGTCTTTCGAAAGTTAGAATCTTGTTCTAGGGCTCTCCGACTCTGTTAGGGTTGGCGCTGTTGTTTCCTTTTATAATCAGGCTTTTCTTGCGGTGTAAGTTACAGCGAGCTGGGCCTTTCCTAATCCATCGGGATCTATCATATCTTCTGATCCGAGTAGATTGCTCCTGTTGATTCTGCAGGGTTCTTCAAATCTTTTAGTTCCAATCCTTTGCATCTTCTATTCCGTTATATCAGCAACCTATCTGTCAATATCGCCCTTTATTTATTCCTGAAATCATCTGGTAAACAGTCATAAAATATGCCACATAGCATTGCGTCCTTTACTTTGCTATAGCATTCGGGATGCCTTGTATTGCACTTCGAATCGCTGTCAGAATGCTATAGCATCGTATCAGCCCTGCTATACGATTTCCCTTAAAAACAAAGTAAATTGTTCCATTCTTAGTACATGCAAATGATTCCTCCTCTTTAGTCCCTATACCATGAATGGATGCATTTTTGCTTAGATTATGCGATTAAGCTTGTATTTAACATTTAATTCAGTCAATAAGTATAGGGAAAACATGGTACGAATTATGCTCATCAAATACCCCCATACTTAGCTTTTTGCACTCCTGGACAAAATAAGATGAAGCGAACAAATCTCATAGCTGCAGTACTCCTGTCTGTATAACTTTGCTTGCACGCCTGCTTTCAGTTTCCATCCCCTATTCAGCAATCCCACTGCCCAGTGCCAACCGCTCATAAAGCGTAGTATTGTTTAGATGAAGAAGTCTCCAGGGGCTCTCCAGTTCAGTGTTTACACTCGCTCACCTAGGGACTTTCGTTTCTCTCTTGTCAGACAGGCCCAGAAGATCCATAGTCTTGTCAAAGTTCTAAGATTTCTTCCTAGCATTCTGAGTATTCGTTCATCCAAAGGACTTCTTGGGTTGTAATGCGAGGATGGCCTAGTGTTTGTGAGATGGAAAAGGAGGATGGATGCTATAGCAGCCCTGGCAGATAATTCTTTTGGCGTCAGCCGAGTGCTTCTCCTTGAACCTTATACTTCTTGCTATTCTTCACTCCAAGTCTTTTTATTGGGTTCTTCTTTCTTTCTCTCTCTCTCTCTCTCTCTCTCTCTCTCTCTCTCTTTACGAGAAGCAAACCAACAGCTCTTTAGTTCTTTCTACAGCTTTTCACGGGAGCACTCTGCCATAGCATATTTCACAATCTGCTTTAGTTCTCTTATCTACCCTGTTTTGCTATAGCATACTTGTGTGGCTCAAGGGGGTAACAATATGGAGATGATGATGCAATGGGTTGTGTATGGGAATAATGGGTATGACATGAATGCCTTTATCCTACGAACTTCAAACTCAGATGCCAGATAGTCTATCGAAGAACTAAGGCAAATCAAGGATCAAACATAGGCTAGCAGATAGGCACCCAAAATAAAGCAAATAGACTCAATTCAATCCTTCCATTGGGGGTTCTTCCCTTTTGAACTTCCTCATTGTCACTCTACCCCGCATCAGATTGGTTAGCACAGTCAATTTTGCAAGCCTAAAGGTTCAGTTCCCCTAGGCAATTGTTCTCTGTTCGGTTATATAGCCATTCATTCCAGTGCTACAAGATCCTATTCATGCTCTATTATGCAATTTGGAAAAAAAAATCAGTATGTGCGAAAACTAAGTGCAGAGTAGAAATCACGGCATAAATTATATCAGAAGTCATATCAACCCCCCCCCCCAACACTTAAATGTTGCAATGCCTTGGTGCGATAGGATGCAAAGCAAAGGTAAACACGTATCAAGGGGCTAGCGAGAGAAACGGATTATCACAAAGCATTCACAAAAAGGGCCCTGGGGCAAATGCCCAGGGCCTGAATAGATTGTCAGAGAATAAAAACAAACTGAACTAAAAGGAACAAAAAGAAGGGAAAACTACAGGGCTGGAGGAACAAGCGGGGCTGGGGCACTGCTCGCGGTGTCTTCCTCATCCGACGTATTGCCAAGGGTGTTGACCACGGGAATCGCTGAGTGGGAGCGGGAAGGGAGACAGCTGCTGGCAGGTGATGGTGATGGGATTCCAGTTTCGCCCAAGAGTCACTCCGAAGGGTCTTGAGCTCAGTGAGTAGGAGGTGGAGCCGGCGCGGAAATTTGCGCGAAGACTTCATATCGGTGGCGGGCGAAGTAAAGGTGGGTGTGAGTCATGATGTAGGAGCGGTCGAGGAATCGGTGGGGCCGAAAGACGTTAGAGGGTTCGGTGGAGGAGGAGGAAAGGGAGGAGACCGGACGGCGATGAGTGGTACTGCGCCGTGAGTGGTACGCGACGATGCGGGCGACGAGCATACGCCGGTGGGGCGCCCGGCCACGTCGTGCTATGCATTTTGTCCGGACCATTAGTGTCTCTGGGTGAGGATATGGGAGAAGAAAAGAGTCGGTGGGTTTGTGAAAAGACGCGGGTGTAGGGGTGGTGGGATGGATATGAAGGGATTTGAATATGAAACGTCTCGGCTCCTTAGACAATGTGGTCTCCTTAATCAACGCGTAGTGGGCCCAAGAAGGTGGCCTACTCAAACAGACGCATGCACAAGTAGTTAGAAATAAGGGGCGTACCTGGCGAAAATTGAGCTTTTGCCGTGTAGTCGCTCTAGGGTCTTGATGCCATTCCTTGTTCCGTAGCAATTTCCATGATGGACTCGTTCACTCCTGTGTTGATGCTAAAGAACAATAACTTTGGGCTGCCCCCCAATAGCGCTTGCTTTAAAGTCTTCAGCCGGACTTTGCTATAGCAATTTAATACTATGGTAGTGCAGGAGGATCCCCTGTTTCTTTAGTGCTCTTGCAGTCATCTGCAAAAGTCAGGTACTTCTCAGTTGGGTCTTTGAATCTCGCGGTTTTGAGTATTGAGAAGGTGACCTGATCATCGTTTACACGCATAGTGAGTTCTCCTTTTTCCACATCGATCAGTGTACGACCAGTTGCCATGAAAGGTCATCCCAGCAGAATTGGGACATCATGATCTGCCTCAAAATCTAGGACAATGAAATACACAGGGAAGATGAACTTATCTACTTGTACCAGAACGTCTTCGATCTTGCCTTCAGGTAGCACTATAGAGCGATCAGCCAGTTGTAATGTGACTGTTGTGGGCCTGGCCTCCCCTAATGCCAATTGTTTAAAGATCGACATTGGCATGAGATTTATGCTAGCACCTAGGTCTCACAGAGCTTTACCAAAGTAATGGGGTCCGATTGCACACAGAATTGTAAAACTGCTAGGATCCTTCAATTTCGGAGGTAGCCGATTGGTTAACATGGCACTGTAGTCTTGGGTCAATGCTACTGTCTCAAACTCTTCCAGTCGCCTCTTCTTAGACATAATTTCCTTCATAAACTTCACGTAGCTAGGCATTTGTTCCAAAGCTTCCACGAGTGGAATATTAATGTGCAATAATCGTAGCATATCAAGGAATTGCTTGAATTGTTTCTCCTATCCTTACTTCTTTAGCCTTTGTGGGAAAGGCGGTGGTGGCTTTGGCTTTGCTGGAGGCCTGAGGTCAGGATTATGCTTTGATGATGAAGCGGTAGTATTCCTTGTTGGGTACTGTATGTGATCATCCAATACTGCACGTGGAGGCAATGTTGCGGTGCTTAGATCGTATTTTGATTGTGACAGTCTTGGTTGCCTCCGTTCGTCTTCAAGAGTTTGTTCAGTTCCTTCTTGCCCTTCCTTAAGTTTCTCTAGCCTTGGATCAGTGACAACCATAGGTTGCTTGGTTGCTTTCATGGGTTCTAGAATTTTACCACTTCTGAGCTCTATCATTTTGACTTCCTCTTTTCCCTGGATCCTGGGGACTTCAGTGTCACTGGGCAGGGATCCTGAGGGCCTGTTGTTAAGAGCGGTTGCTAGTTGTCCCACTTGAGTTTCAAGATTCCGCAAGGTCACTTGCTGATTCTGGATGATTGCATCGTTCTTTACCATATAGTCCTTCAGAAGGGAAAACATAGAGTGCTACGGGTCTGATTCACCGCCCTGCTGCCTTACTTGCTGGATAAACCCTTGTCGGTTTGATGTTCGGTTAGAGTATTGTGGGCCTGATGATTGTCCTGCTGCTTGTGAACCTTGCGAACTCCATGAGAAGTTAGGTGTCGCCTCCATCCGGGGTTGTATGTATTTGAGTATGGATTATTGGTGTTGCTGCCCTGTTGAAGTTGTTGACAAAGTTCACCGCTTCAGGGTTGGTGGAGCACTGATAGTAAGAGTGCTCTCCGCCACAGTACACGCAAGCTACCTGAGATGGTTGCAGCGATGTGTTGCTTGATGGAATGGTCAGTCATTTCACCATGTTGGTTAGAGATGAAACTTGAGCAGTGAGAGCAGTCATGGCATCTAGTTCGTGTATCCCTGCAACAGTTCAAGAGGATGTAGCTCTGTCTGTTGGCCATTGGTGATTGTTCATGGACATGCGCTCCAGTAAATTGTGGGCCTCCTCATAAGACTTCATTAGGATGGATCCTCCAGACGAGGCGTCTACAATTGATCGTGTTTGTCCATCGAGACCTCGTATAATGTTTCTAATGGACCCATTCACACGGTCCGTCTTTGGGGGCATCGTCTCAAGAGGTCCTTGAATCTTTCCCAGGCTTCGTAAGTAGATTCACCCTGTTTCTGTTGGAAGCTGGTGATGTGCCCTCTGAGTTGAGCGTTCTTGGTAAGTGGAAAGAATTTGAGCAAGAACTTACTTCCCAGATCATTCCATGTAGTGATGGAATTAGCAGGTTCGTTGTTGAGCCATGTCCGAGCTTTGTCCCTTAGTAAGAAGGGAAACAACTTAATCCGGACGGCGTCGGGAGGTATACCAGGGATTACAAAAGAATCGCACACCTCCATGAAGGTTTTGAGATGAAGGTGTGGATCTTCGGAAGGGAGTCCTCCAAATTTCCCGGCTGCATTCAGCATCTGCATCATGACACCTTTAATTTCAAAGTGCCCAGTATTGAGGGTTGGTTGTGTGATGGCTGAGTTCAGCTTGTTCAGATCTGGAATCCCGAATTCCATGATGGCCTTGTTTACATCTGGGTTTGGAGGTGGAGGGACCTGGTTATCCCTATTTATTATTGGGCACTCTCATTGCTCCGGCTCGTGGTTGACAGGTATATCCGCCATGTTTGCTGGGTCAAGAGATTGACTTCGTCGCTTCTGCCTTCTGCGCCTTTGCTTTTAGGTGCGTTCTATCTCAGGATCGTAAGGCTCTAGGTTGGCTGGAGGCGAGTTGCGCATACACTACAGAATGTACCTGAAAATCAAGAGTAGAGAAAGTGAGCTCTTTTATTAAGTAAGTCACAACTATTAAGCAAAGGGGCATCCTCACAAAGGGTATCAGCATTCCCCGGCAACGACGCCAAAAACTTGTTGGTCGAATTCCTTGATGGCAAGTGAACCAGTCGAACAAGTAATAAAGTGTAAGTAAAGTATCGTCCCACAGAGACCGAGATACCGAGGAGTGACGCGCAATTGCTATGACGGTTGTGAAAGGGGAAGTAAATATAATGGTTGTGAGGGTTGTGTGCTTATGCTACTAGCAAACGTAAACAAAATAACTGTAATGAGAGAAGATATCAGTAAGAGGTTAGGCTGGACTCAGAATCATCCTTAAGTGCATCAATCCCCCAGTTGCTTTACCCAATACTATAGCATCTATACTGTACAGCTTCCGCAATTGCTACAGCATAGCTACCATTTACAAAGCTATTAAGTTAACCCACCTCTATAGTTTACCGAAGCTTCCACGTTCGATACTTATGATGCTAACTATATTCCTTCCATATTCCTATGACAACTTTCTAGTCAGAAGATCCATGCTACGCTCAGGGTGTTATGGTTATGAGAGGTAGACCCATTCCTGAAGCCTACAATAATAGGTCAAGCCGTGCACGGCCGCCTAACAAACATTTGTTTTTCAGAGGTCTAACCCCAATTCCTTGCCAGTAAGCTGAGGCCACAAATCTAGCCCTTAACTTCCGTTAACCGACTAGTAATAAAAACACTGATACGCAAACCAAATTTATTGAATTAAGAACTAGCAACTGGGTTCATTCAACACTTAAAGACTCATCGTCGTCCGCCCATATAAAGTTTAGTTCATGACCGACAAGCGACACAATAATGCAAGTACACTAACAAAATGACCCATGATCGAGAAAACAAAGCTAAAAGGAAAGGAAAACAGAAAGCTTGATGGAATTTTCGACGGCGTGGTCGAGGTCCTGTCACGTAACCACTCCACGTCTTCTTCGTTCCGTCGTACTGCAGGGAAGGATGCTGGGTTGTGCTGGAAGTCTTGTGCTCTTGTGAAATCTCTCACTCTTCTCTTGAGTCTGCCGAAAGTTAGAATCTTGTTCTAGGGCTCTCCGACTCTGTTAGGGTTGGCGTTGCTATTTCCTTTTATAATCAGGCTTTTCTTGTGGCGGAAGTTACAGCGAGCTGGGCCTTTCCTAATCCATCGGGATCTATCATATCTTATGATCCGAGTAGATTGCTCCTGTTGATTCTGCGGGATTCTTCAAATCTTTTAGTTCTGATCCTCCGCATCTTCTATTCCGTTAAATCAGCAACCTATCTGTCAATATCGCCCTTTATTTTTCCTAAAATCATCTGGGTAAACAGTCAAAAAATATGCCGCATAGCATTGCGTCCTCTACTTTGCTATAGCATTCGGGATGCCTTGTATTGCACTTCAAATCGTCGAATGCTATAGCATCGTATCGCTCCCGCTATACGATTTCCCTTAAAAACAAAGTAAATTGTTCCATTCTTAGTACATGCAAATGATTCCTCCTCTTTAGTCCCTATACCATGAATGTATGCCTTTTTGCTTAGATTATCTGCAGTTAAGCTTGTTTTTAACATTTAATTCAGTCAATAAGTATAGGGAAAACATGGTACGAATTGTGCTCATCAGTAGGTTAGAGGAAGAGGATGGCATTCTTACTGAGGATTTGACACGTGAGGCCCTTGGGACACTCATTGAATCTATAACTAAGCAAATGTTATATCACCAAGAAGACAAGCACACTCACGGACTTAACAGGTTTAGCAACTTTAGCTTTTTTTTTTGTTTTTTTTACACTTTTAAGACCAGTTGTTTGTAAAACCTGATCTTAAAAGTATACTTTTAAGACCGGATCCTTTATAATCCGGTCTTAAAAGTGTTCTATATATTTATGAAATTGCCACCGGTCATACTTTTAAGACCGGATCTTTTATAATCTAATATTAAAAGTGTTCTATATATTTACGAAATTGCTACCAGTCATACTTTTAAGACGGATCCTTTATAATCAAGTCTTAAAAGTATTCTATATATTTACGAAAGTGCCACGGTCATATTTTTAAAATAGGATCCTTTATAATCCGGTCCAAAAAGTTCTTTATATTTACGAAACTGCCACCGGTCATACTTTTAAGAGACGATTCTCTATAATCCGATCTAAATGAGGCGGTCTCAAAGCTCTTTTTTGTACTAATGATTTTAGCTTCCATTAATTGTTGAGTGTGTTTTTGGAAAATAAGTTGCATATTTTACATAGTAGTATCTATTGTCTTTAACCCCTTTTTAATAAAATTTTTGATTTATGTGATTTGGTTAGTTTTTCTAATTCTCTTGCTATTGTATCTTCACTTGATGGAAGATTTTGAGTTGTAAAGGAATGAACGTTTGGCACCACAATTTCCTCTGTCCTTATCTTTCTTTTCGCCATTGCTTGTAGAACAAAATAAGAGAAAATAGTGTGAATGATCCAAGCCTCAATAATAAGTTTGGAGTTTGATAGGGGTGGATTTAGAGCCTGTTTGGGATAGCGGTAGAAGTGGCTTTTTTTCGATGTGTTTTTTCTTGTTGGACTTTTTTTCCGATGGACTTTTTTCTGATGTGATTTGTGTTTGAGATAACGATGGCAGAAGTAGCTTTTTTCTTGATGGGCACTTGTTTGACATAACTTTTAAAAAGATAGATGAAATGGAAAATGACTGAAAATGACATGAATCATATATATATATATAGAGAGAGAGTAAATACCCTATTTGGTCCCTGGAAAAAACAAGGACCCTTTTTCGTCCCCGGGGGACTAAAATGGGACATTTTTATGGACTAAAAAGGGTTTTTGGAAATTTTGAGGGACCAAAATGGGGTTCGTTTTTTGAAAATTCGTCTTTTCGGGGACTAAAAAGGGGTTTTCGTTGTTTGAGGACCAAAATGGGGTCCGTGTTTTTTTTTTCGGGGACCAAATAGGATATTTACTCATATATATATATATAATGTGATAATTAAAAATAAATATAAATTTGCTAAATAAAATAGTAAAATTACCATTAAAAAAATTACAACATTAAATTTCGAACTAATCAACCGAACAATATGTCAATTTCTACCCATTAAATGATATTGTTTTTATGTTGGAAAAAAAAATAGCCGCACAATTTTGAAAATATGCAAAACATATATGTAGAATAAAAATATCATTTTATTATTATTTTTTTCATTAACGTAAATATGCAAAAAAAAAAAAAAAAAAAAAAAAAAAAAAAAAAAAAAAATCAAATATTTCATTAACGTAAATCCCCAATATTTCATCATTCATGTAAAGAGGAGATGAAGCTTGCGAAATTAAAGATGAGAGGAGGAGAGAGAAGGCAACACAAAAAGGCAATGATCGAAAAACATCCCGTATATGAAGTTGATGTGATAATAATCAACTTCATCTCTTTTTTTTTTTTGATAATAATAATCAACTTCATCTTGCTTCATCAAAAATTGGCGTTCATCGTGCATCGTGCATCGTGCATCGTGCATAGTGCTTAAATCCCGATGCCCATCAATTTTTACTCACATGCCAAACACTTTTTTTTTTTTTTTTTTTTTTTTGCTTCTTATCTCACCGGCGTCCATCATGCTTATTTTGACATTCATGACCATACCAACAGGCACCTAGAGGGGGGGGTTAGGGTGGCCCCTTAAAATTATAGAATTGAACCCGCATTTTTAAGAAATTATATTTCAGCCCATAAACATTTCAATATTTTCGGTTTAGACTAAAATAAAAATATTGAAATTTTTATGAAGCTGAAATGTACTTCCATTAAAATATGGGTTTTATTTTGTAACTTTCGCCCCCTAATTACATTTTTGGCTCACCTCAAGCCTTTGAGTATTATTTTTATATTACAATAAAATTACAATAATGAATAATAGATAGACATATACCCCATATTCGGAAGAGAAGGAAAAGTAAATTAGCGAGGGAAAAAAAACTAAGAGGAATGACTAAAAAAATAGTAATTTTTAGCTTTTACCGTTGCTGAAAGTTTTCCTTTTTTTTTTCCCTGATAGATAATAAACAAGCTTCATTAAAGCATAGTATAAAAAGATTGCAGTATGAATGGGCCACCTTACATGGGTTAGCAAAGTGCACATGGAGTGGCCCAATAAGATAGCATCAAGGGTAATTGAGAGAAAAAGACAAGCAATTACAAAAGCCTCGATACATTATAAGTTATACGAGCTATAAAAGAGAACAACCTAAAGCATCTTTTTTCTAATATGAATTTTGTAATTTAAGATATGATAAAAGTCTGATTGTAAATATGATTTATATTTAGATTAGTAGTGGTAGAAACCCATCTACACTATGAAAAATAGGTCTTAGTGATTTATTTTTAAAAGTAGCTTTTTGCCTAAAAATCCATATGAAAAAATGTTAACCCAAACATCTTATTTTACTCCCACTGTGATTTTTCCCTTCTTACTGCGCTTTTTCAGCCTCCACCGCCTTTCCAAAGGGAAGTGTGGGTGATTGTTAAGGTGAAGAGGGGAAGGCCAATGATAGATATTCTAGTTATGGCAGGTATAATTATGAACATTGGCAGGAGGGCTGATTATGAGGCCGTGATCACATCTGAACAAGGTTATGCTACGTTTGATACAAAAAGAAACCAAAGGAGATGCGAACGGAAGAATTATGTTTTTGTGAAAACTTGACAAGTTTTGGATTTCAAGCTCTTTTGAAGATCTATATGAGTAACAGTAACAGAAACAGAGTTATTATGCTGAATGATGCTTGCAAGCTTTAATGGCCTTCCATTTTTCTCTAGTTAAATCGTTTTATTCCAAGATGGAGGATCATCACAGCCATGTATCACCATTAAGCCACAATCTTGTCTTTCTGATTTGGTGAAAGGGAATTGAATCTTCCGAGTTCTCCACATCAAATGACTGAAGACACTTTTCATGGTTTCCATTTCCAGGTCCTGCTAGAAATAGCAGTAATAGTTCAGAGAACAAGAGGAAGCTAGAAATGTAAAGTGGAATCATCCCAATTTGAACTGGTTGACCTGAAAGAAGAAGCAGGATACGAGAGGAAATTAGACAAGCAAAGAGAAGAATAAAGGATAAATAAACAGACACACACACTCGATACAAATAGTAGAAATGTTATCAAAAGATGCGTGATGCAAAGAAACCACCAAGAGCTTTGGCATATACAGCTGAGTCTAAGATTGATGTGTTGGCTTGGAAAAGGGGCTTCAAATACAGGGGAAACAAGTAGGAAGGAGCCAGATGATGGAATTCTAATTCCATGTTACATGCACAGTCAACAGTCAACAGTCACTTGCAAAATACTTCTGAGGATGAAGGAAAAGAATTTTAAGCTCAAGAGTCAATGTTTGTTTGTGCTATTTCTAGAAATTTATAATAATACCTTCATATTTGTTTATTATTTTAATTTTGAATGAAGTTAATTTCTGATTTAAGAATCAAACATTCATGTGTGTATCTCCAACTCTATGTTAATTTTACCGATTATGTCGCTCCATGAGGTAAACTTCAAGAACTACATGAACTAATGATTAATTTTCCTTTCAACAAAAAAGACAGAATAACTTCAATATTAAATAGTCTCTTACTTCAGATATTTCTCATTTTCTACATGGATCATGAGAATTTATGATAAAGAGAGATGAGGCCAAAATAAAATTCCAAGAGTATTGCCATGTTCTTGTCCATGCTTGCCAAGCTTTTAAGCATCGTCACATACCTATGTAGAATTAAAAAGATTTGGTTTGACTAACTAGTTTTTTGTTGGGGTGGTAAGTGACCTCACCCCATAAAGAGAAGAGCATAATTTTTAATCTTGAGAAACACACTACCTGAAAGAGACAAAAACCCTTGAGCTCTAAATTTCTATTAAAAAAAAAAATGCTACCTCCTTAAAAATTCTACTGATAGAAAATATGGGACAATTAATAGTAGAAAAAAAATAAAATCTTATTTCAGCTAAGAGCAATTGGGATTACTTTTGTTGCAACTTGCAAGTGGTTACCTTTTTGTTTTCCTTATAAATGGACCTTGTAAGTAAATTGCAAATTATTTCTAAGAGAAAGTTGTTACCTTTTGTTTTCATGTGGATTTCAATTTTTGCAAGTTTTTATAAATTGGATTACAAGTTTAAAAGAGTTCTCATCTTTTACACTTGGCCTGTTTTCTTTATTTCCTTTCCCTAGCATGTTTAAGTGAGAATCCGTGTGTGTGAGTGAGTTTTACATCATTTACCTTTATGCTCTTTGCAATCAAAGGTAAGTGATCTATTTTGACTTTTGACTTAGTCAAATTAGCATTATTAGTTAAGTAACGTTCGTGTGGCCTTAAACTGAGAAGGTCATAGATCTCTACTTCGTGTTTGCTTTGTTCTAATACTAAGTCATATTACTCTAGTCAAGTTACAGCTTCTGAGTATATCATGATATTCTGAGATTATCTTGCAAGTTTTAAGCTATGAAAACCATCATGATGTACTTGTAAAACTTACCCACACATACCTAATCTCACACAAATAGATTTGATCTAGGAAAGGGAAGAGAAAAACAGAGGAGGAGAGGGAGAAACAGGGGAAGGGGGAAGGATGTTCAAAAATAGAGGGAAAAGTGAGAGAGAAACTTTCATAAGCAATGTCATTCATAAGGTGTGGTTATAAAAGATGAGAATTCCTATTTATAGATTGTAAGGAAACAACTTGTAACCCACTTACAACAAAAAGTAACCATTTTCAAAATAGACAACTTGCAATCCACTTGCATTTGTAACAAAAAGTAATCCTAGTAGCTCTTAGCTACTTTGTCCAAAAATTAAATATTCCTAGCTACTTCCTTTAGCCAAAATAAAATATCAATTCCTCCTTCTATAAGTCTTTTCATATTTTTTATCAATTCCCATATTCCATCACACAGGCATAACATCAAAAGTGAGATTCGATCAAAGAACCTCCCATTAATATTAAAAGACAATTGGCTCTTCAATATTATAAACACTTCTAACAATTACATGCCTAAAATTGTTTTTACACCATACATCAATATTCAATGATAAAAATCCTGTGGTTCCGTAATAGTGATCAAATAAAGTTAAAATCTTTAGTAGTATTGTCCTAAAGGAAGATATTATGAAAGTTTTAAGTTTAAATGTATCTTGAAAGCACAAATAGATTCAAATTTAACCAGAAGAATACAAAATTGGGGAAAGATGTTTCCATAAGAAAAAATAATTAAGAAGTCACCACAATACAAGTCTAAAAGCATTACCATGTTCTTGATCTTGATGTGTCAACACATGCCAACTTTTAGGGCTAAGTAGAGATCTTATTTGCAAATGCTAAGCATACATAGAAATAGAAACCTATGAATCCCAAAGTATCATGCCATGATGAAAATTAAATGCCTCACACCATAGAAACTAAGGAATCAGAGAGTTGAGGAAGAGGAAGGGCATGGTGATCTTGTAGGAGACGATAAGTAAGGTTTTGGTGGAACCTGCAGTGTCTCAACTCTACCTTCAAGCATCTCAACTACTTTACTCATCATTGGACGCTCTGTAGGGTTGGTTTGTATGCACCATAAGCTTGTTATCACCATCTGCCTTATCCTCTCTTTGTCATCTTCATTTCTAATGCTCCTCAATGCTAGGTCTTCATCTAATTCTAGACACTTGTATATCCAATGAGGAAAATATATTTCACTCGTATCGTCAACGTTGACATTGGAATTCTTTCTTCCTCCAACCATCTCCAAAACCATCATCCCAAAACTATAAACATCTGATTTGTGAGAAACGGCACCAACATTTCTATAAATTACCTCGGGAGCAATGTATCCTATGGTTCCTCTAGCACCCAACATGGATACAACACTTTCATTTCTAGGGCATATTTTAGCAAGTCCAAAATCGATATCTTTGGATAGAAAGTCTCATCTAATAAAATGTTGTGAGGTTTTATGTCAAAATGAAATATCCGAGTGTTACATCCTCGATGCAAGTACTCTAATCCTCGTGCAACACCCACTGCAATTTGGTGCAATATTTCACTACTCAACTGAAGATTGCCCTCAACAAGGTCATCTTCATTTTCAAAGATGAACTTCTCTAACGATCCATTAGCCATAAACTCATAAACAAGTGCCCTCTTTGACCCTTCAAAACAAAATCCTAAAAGTGTGACAATGTTAACATGAGAAGTCTTGCTTATGCTTGCTACCTCATTGATGAATTCCTCACCGTTACCCTTTGTTTCCTTCAAAACCTTCACAGCAACTGGACATTTGTCATGTAACTTCCCTTTGAACACACTGCCATAGCCTCCTTGCCCTAATTTTTCTTTGAAACAATTTGTCATGTTCTTTATCTCCGAGTAGCTATATCTTTTTGTGGCAAGTGATCCGTGGTTCTTTAGAAAGGCCTCAAAATCTTGATGAGCTTTAGATGTGTTTTTCCATAATAGCGTCCTTCCAAACCAATAGATTATAAGAACAAAAACTCCTATTGCAACTGCAGAAACTGTGATTAATAAGATTAGAGGATGTGAGATTATGCAAAATAAAGAGGAAAATCTATACAGATGGATGTAAATTTTAAATTTGAAAGTTATAAGAATGAAAAGAATTAAATGATTAAGTAAATTACCTATTCCAACTACCGCCTTGGAAATATTGCCCTTACGCTCTGCAATCAACGGAAGAATTAAGATGAAGTTAACATTAAAATAATTATTTAACTTCTATTTTTGTGTCACAAAAATTGAGAAATAATATTTGATATATTTTTGCAATCACAAAAGGAAATCTATCTCTTTTATTCAGGCCTGAAACATGGGTGTCATCTTTTATCTTATAGTAAAGTCACATCAATAAGAAATATCATGATTTTTTTTTCTTAAACCAAATTCAACTTCACACACATGAAACATTGCAAATTTATTTGATATGAAATCTAATTGCATTTAAGGAAAATGATGAAAGGCAAAAAACTTTCCATTTTCAAATATATGATGGCGAGGCTATCAAGAAAGGTGGAGTTTTGGAGTAGGAAACAAGGACAATCATCACTTGAACTCGGAAGCAAAAAGTGCATAATAGTAAACTAAAGACATAAATTAGTACTCACTTTGGTTCTTAATATAAAACAAATTTACTTAATGTTATTAGATTAAGGAAGCTAGTTAAGTTGGTTAACATGATAAGTATTTTGACTATTTTTTAAAACACCTCAATCATCTCCTTTAATTTTCTCTCTTTCTTGATTATTGTTGAAGAAGTAGCAATATGAGTAAATTAAAAAAAATTAATAAAACCAAGATCAACTCTCTAGATATATATTATTAAGAAGAGGAAGAGTAAGTTACATATTTGCTTCAAACAACATGATAAAAATCATTTGGAAAGAATATACCTACAACGTCGCAGTAGAAGTTATTGTTTCTGTCAAGTTGACACAGGCCTCTGCTGTTGTGACACTTATCACAAGCATCAGATAATCGGACATCCAGAGTCATTTGAGCAGATATGATGAACGACCAATGTTTTTGGCTATCAGGAAGGTCCGTGCTATCAGGAGGGTCCGTGCTATTAGATTGGTCCTTTCCTGGAAGCACAAGAGTTGAACATGATGAGAAATGACTTTTTTCGTCAGGTTGAAGATCAGTGAGTCCGCCGCCGCGGTAGATAGCGAAGTTTGTACAAAGTTGTTCAATAAGATAATCGTAGTTGTTGTTGGGATTGTGATGGCATTTAAACAGGGTTATGTTGTCTTTAATATCAAAAGAAATCAAAGGAGAGTTTGCAGGAATTGGGATATTGTTGTTGAAGGCATCACAAGAACCATTGGATTGTAAGCGATTGTGCAGATCTTGGTCAAAAACCGTAATCATATTTTGCTGATGATTGACATCTCTAAGCTCCAAGAATGGTCTTCCATTCTTCTCTAGTTCAATCATTGTATTTGAGGGCCAAATTGAATCATCACAGTTATGAACCACCATTAAGCCACAGTCCGGCAATTCTGGCTTGGTGAAAGGGAACTGGAGGCTCCCAAGTTCTCTGCAATTAAAAGATATGGGACACTTGACATGCCTCGCATTTCCATACCTAACTGAAAGAAGTAAAAGTTGAGAAATCAAGAGGAAACGGAACTCAAAAACTAGAGCCATAATTGAAAATTCTCTACTATTTGAGTAAAACTATAAAGGCCTCCAACAAGTGCCTCGTCTAATAACCAAGTTCATATTATGTTTCCACCTTCTCCCCAGTATATAATCCTCAGTTCTTCTACTTGAACTGTTTGATGGGGCAGGTTGACTTGGTAAATGAGAAAAAGGCCTGAAGAAATTTCAGGTGGGGTAGGCAACAGGGCTTTGTTGAAAGTTATGTTGATCATTCCAACAAAGAAGACAAGATAAACTTTCCAGGTTGGCCCCTTGAATCCGGGACCCTACAAGACTCATTGCGTCTGGTATAGAAGGTGAAAGTAAACTACTGAAAATTGTGCTAAAAATGAAAATCCAACCTATCAAATTATATGAAGCAGCAATAAAGCCAAACCCTCTAGTATCATCGCATTGCTTGATAGTATGACTTTCATCTAATTAGGGTTTAGGTGATGAAAATTCTAGTTGCGAGAGGGTTCACACAGTAATTTCTATTGGTTTGGAATGGGTCAAAGAGAAAAACGCGTGGAAAGGTGCACACATATGACTATGGCAAGAGTCGTAAGATCGAAGATTGTGATGTTTCAGAATCTTGCACCTCTGGCATAATTTCAAACACCTTGTGTGCCCCGGCTTAGTAATGTGAAAATGACAACAGCAGAAACTGCTGATAAAGTTGTCCGAAAATTTTAAACTTAATTTTTAAAAAAGATAAAGTACAAATGGACTTATGGTATAAATTTGCGCCTTAACAAAAATAACGTGGATGACATATAGACTGTTAACTCAACATATTTAGTCAACTAATTATCCAAATTAACTGAGATAATGGACATGCCAAAATTGCTCTATTTTTAACCCTTTTAGGGCAAAATTGCTACTCAAAAATCTTTCTGGGAAAAATTTCCTCTTAACTCATTAATTAGGAACAAAAATAATGGAGGAATTTTGCAATGAGTGTTGACTTGGAAACGAAATGCTGAGATTGGAAAATGTGTTAGAGCCAAGCTTTTGAATGAACTATTTAGCTGCATGATTTCTTTTGTGCAATTTAATATGTTCCTTAATCTTACCCAATATGTATAACCGGTTTTAAAATTAATTTACTTGGGCAATCCTTTGTTGTTGTACGTATTTGTCCATCAAAATCACTTTTCACTGAAATCTTATGCTAAAAGCTGATGAAGAGAATTTTTTATCCATTCATTCACTGGCAATAGTGAAACATTTCCAATTGAAAGCTGTGGAACATTGCTAGCTCGCCTATGAAATTGTTGTTGACAACAATACTCTAACCCACAAACCAACAAATATGATAGAATTGTTGAGATATATTATTGCGTTTTCTCACTTTAAGCATTTCTTTCTATAATCGGTCTCTTTTTCTAATTAGCACGATGGCAAGAATTTTTACTAAATAGATAGAAAAGGCCACAATACAAGACAACAAGCATTACCATGTTATTGTTGTATTATCTATAAATGCAAAACTTCAATGCATTAGCAGAGATCTTATCAGAAAATAACAAGCACTCACAGAAACATATAAAGCATAAAATCTATGGAATCAATGAGTTGAGGAAGAGGAAGGGCGTGATGGTGATGTTGAAGGTGATGCTAAGTAAGGCTTTGGTGGAACTTGCATGGTCTCAACTTTGCCTTCAAGCATCTCCACCACTTTACTCATCACTGGCCGCTCTGACGGATTAGTTTGTATGCACCATAAGCTTGTTGTCACATCTTCTTATCCTCTCTTTGTCACCTTCATTCTTAATGCTCCTCAATCACTCAGGAGGGTATACTGCCCATGAGTGGTCCCAGACCCGTATTCTGCACAGCAAATTTCTAACTCTGGCCAAGTCATAGAATTCTTAAGCTAATTTCGAGTTCACAAGATGCAACGATAACAATGCAAAAGCCTAACTCGAAAAGATGTATAGAGCAGAGAAGGCATACAAAGAGTAGAGCAATTTTGCAGATTAAGTAAGTACTCGTATATTACTACGTGAAATTCTTGCATAATATGTTTACAGAGAAGCAATTGGGATGACAACCCAAGAAGGAGATGCAAAATCAGGGGCTCTAGCACCCCAAGGCATGAAATAAAAGCTAAAACAGGAAAAAACCAAACAAAAAGCACAGCAGTTCGGCAAATTAACAGCTTTGCTGGACGAGCTTCGGTTGATCACCGTATAGTGGAAACCTCCAAAGGTATCCTGGATAAGGAGCTAACAGGAAGGAGCCCCGGGACATTGATGCACCTCTTCACCACCGTCGTCCCCTTGATTTCCTTCAAAATGGCTCCCGAAAACATTCTCGGTGGAAGGAAAGAGCGGGACTATTTTATCTCCTTTAACAATAGACATGCAATCCATCCCGGAGGTTTCAAGGTTAGCTTCAGTGTTCAGAAGGCGAATCTACGCCACAACATTCTTAAAAGATTCTCTAACAGAATTCACTATCGCTGCATCCTTTTCCGCGATCACGGCATTAGCGGAATTTAAGGAACGCTGGCAGCCACGCAACTGAGCTTGAAGTTTCTTCTGCTCTTGTAATAATTGTTCTATGAAGGACTTATCCTTGGCATAAGCCTCTTGAAATTCGCGCAGTTGATAGACTGCTTTGTTCAAGTTGGTTTGGATTGTCTTCGCCTCCTATTGTATCATATCCCTAGTTGTCTCAGCAGCTTTTACTTGCGGTAGGGCATCTGACTTAATGGCCTTTATAAGAGCTCTGTGCTCTTCCAATTCCGACGTCATTTTTTCAAATTCGGCTTCCCGAGCAGCATATTTCACATTTACAGCAATCAAGGTTTGAGCTAGGCCGGTAAACTGAAAGGCGCATTGCTCCAAATCTTTGATTTTTTGAATCTAGGCATCGCCGTATTTAGTTGGCTCAAAGAAGCGTTCCGGAGGGCAGACAGTCGAACGAAGCTCGGTAAGGACATTTTGGCTCCAGACCACACCTAAGAGGAACTTTGGGGCTGGGAAAGGAGGAGGCAGGAGGTTTGTAGAAGATGGAAGGCCAAGAGCCTTTGCAACAGGCGTCTTGGTCACGACAGATTCTTTGGAATTTTGAGAGGTTGACGGGCCGACTTTTGCTTTCTTAGTCGAGTTCGCTTGGCCACCCTCCTTAGTACTTGGAGCGGAGGAGGGTTGGGCGATCCTTTTCTTGGCCCCAGATGAGACAAAACCAGTGTTTGCTAAGGCACTAGCGAAGGGGAGGAGTTCCATGGTTTGGCCTGCAAAATAAAAGCATGAGATTAGCTCGTCATTCAAAAAGGCAATCGATGTGCGATACGGCATAATATGAACAGATATCCATACCTATTGCTGGTGGTTTCTTGGTTCGAGGCCTTGAGATCTGATCGGCCGGGTTCAGAAGGCCGCGTTCTATGATGTGGTGTTCCGGGATTGTTATCATCTTAAGTTCAGCATCGGACAGTTTGTCAGCATCAAATTCAAAATTGGATAGGGAAAGTTCATAGTGATCGTAAGTCCAATATAAGGGGAATTTCTCCTCCACCTCCCCGGATTTAGCGACTTCAAGGAACCAAGGCAGTTTCCTGGCCTCAGCGGATACCTTGAAAAAGGCGGATTTGAAGTTTTCAAATTCATAGGCTAAGGATCTGAAAAGATTTCGGATGCTCTGAAGTAAGTCCAATCCCTCTTGGAGGGAGCGTTACCATCAACATTTTCAGTAGTATTTTGAACCCCGAAGAAGTAAAAGAATGCAGGGATGGTGCAAGCCAGTTTCTAGGATTGACAGAGCTTCTCAAAAGCTACTGCGAATGCCCAGCCCTTTGGATGAAGTTGAGAAGGAGCAAGATGTAAATGGTTTAGAAGATTGATTTGAAACTCGGTCAGGCGGAAATGAATACTGAGCCAGGTAATGCAATCTCGGTAGAAGAAGAAGAAGTGAGGTTCGTTTTCTTTAGTCCGACCGTTGGATATGGACTCCTCAGATGAGGGCAAACAGATAAAATAATCTTCTCCACTTTGAAGACCTGTGCTGGCAAGCTCCTCAAAGCTTAGTGTGCTTCTGGTACTCAACACTTCTTCGGTCACCTATGGATCCGAGATTTGTGAAGTTGTGGAGAGACCTACAGAACCTTTGTCCTTAGTCATGAATTTTTTTATGCAGCTAGCGGATGTGCACATTGGTACCTATATAAAGAAAAGTAAAATTTAGGAACAGGGATGATACCTGAATTCAAAGGGCCGTAATGCGGGAAAGACAAAGATATGGGGCCGATGTAAATGGGGTCGACATGGGCCAGGTTAATTTGTGTCCGGAACTTATTTCGGCATGAGTTTAGAACCTATTGAGTTTCTCCCAGATGAGATTCCATTTTGACTCGTTTAAGATCTTGGCAAGGACTATGAGGAGTCGGCTTAGGAGTGTCAGCCAGGTTAATTTGTGTCCGGAACTTATTTCGGCATGAGTTTAGAACCTATTGAGTTTCTCCCAGATGAGATTCCATTTTGACTCGTTTAAGATCTTGGCAAGGACTATGAGGAGTCGGCTTAGGAGTGTCAAAAGCCCAGGCACTGTTTGAAGAAGGGCTGATGGATGAATTAGGAATGATAATATTGAAGTCATAGAAACATGAAGTCAGGTTTGATATCTTGAGTTATTTCCATTTTCCTGAGGTTTGCGATGTAATGCGTCTTGTTCTTTTTCAAAGCAAGGCGTTACCCAGACCCAAAACTGTTCGCTACCTGGGAGAGTTTGGAGGATATCTCTATCCTCTTCTAGAAAGAGACAACCATACATATCTAAGGATGGACGGTTGTTAGTATCCATGAGCACTAAGAGGAAAGAGTTCTTGGAGTAGGGGCAAGTATATTACAATTTTGGCAGTTCAAAACACAGGGAAACATGAAGACTAACCAATCAAGCCCCAAAAGCATAAATAAGAAACAACGAAGAACTCAAGGGCATTGAGGTGACTCAGACTGAATGTTGGGGAATCAACGTTTTTGCTCAACATTTCTCGTTCAAAGAGGAATTGCTAGTTGGTCATCATTGTCATCCAATATCACCACATTTACTCGAAAGAGACAAAGGAGTAAGCGGTACACTTTGGTACCGAGAAATTTGAACATATTTAACAAAGCTTGAAAGTTCAAAGTATCAACCCCGAAATGCCGAGAAAATCAGAAAAATGGAAGAGGATGGTGATCGAGCAAAATAAAGATAAAAGGTGCAAGGAGAAGAGGAAGTACGATGGTTGAAGTGATGAGAGAAATTTGGCGGGAAAAGAAAGCTCAAAGTAAGCAAGGAGTTCCGTTTGAAAGTGCAGAAAAACTTCTAAGCATAAAGTGGAAAGAAAAAGAAGCGGATTAAGGCTTGAAATCTCATAAAGGACAATTATGGAAAGTACGAAACAACGTGAGCATTAAATGCACACGAAGACCGAAGACAGCTGGCATAGGCACGTGGCCGCTCAGCGGAAGATGGTGGTTGTACGCTGTGATGCGGGTAAGCGAGTAGCCACCACGCTCAGTGAATGTTTCAGCATGTTCATATACCGCCACGTTTGCATGATACCCTGGATTGGGGGCAGATTTGGAGAGTTTATAACATCGGCAAACCAAGTCAAAAGTACAAATATAATCTTGGTCATCATGATAGCAAATGAATGATTGTGGAAGTCAAGGCCGGCCTACGCGACAAGGGGTAAGTCAGAAATCAATACAGAAGTCGATAAAACAAATTGAAGCATCTGGAAAGAAATCAGAAGACACAAATGAATAAACTCGGACGTGCAAAGTCCGGGTTAGGTGAACAGCCAATCTTAGCAACTTAGAGACGTAAACTTCCGAGCTTGGGGGCAACTGCATATCGAATACGTCAAAGGCGGCCATTGGGAAAGGGGATTTTATGTGTCAGAAAAGGATTTGATTGTATCATATTCTTGCATGAGTGGACAAGAGTTTGCAATGTGCAAATTATACAAAGGAAAGCTACCGCAAGACGAAAGTATTTTCTATTAGTAATTGAATGGCTTACATGACATTCTTACAGGGAAATAAACTAAGTTATTGACTCAAAAAGGAAAATACAAAGCCAAAATACAACGGATATTCAGAATTTGCAAATTGTTAATGTGGGCTTCTCAACTTGTCACAGATAATTGGCATCCAAAGTCATCATCACTAATCGGTAAGTTCGCAAGATAAACTCTTTAGTGCTGGACAAGCTTCAGATGGTCATCGTGTGGTGAAGGTCTCAGAGGATCCTCAGAGATCCCAGTTGAAGTTGAGCCAAGTGGATGAAGACTGGCAAATATATCTGGGCTCCCAGATGCTCGTTGAACCGTACGAATGAAGACTGGCAAATATATCTAAAGTGGGAGGCTGGCAAGAAGGAGCCTTGGCACTATGTTAAATCTTTCCCCTTCACCTTTACTTTGCGCCCCCACGTTCTCGGAATGCTCAAAGTTTGGGACGAATGAGTAGAGCCTGACTCATTCGACATATATGGTTTAGTTCGTTTGAAATAGTAGTCCATCAATAAGATTGAAGAAGTAACAGAGGGTAAAGAAAGCTGAGAAGTTTGAGAGGAGGAAGTAAGAGGAGGAAATAGGAATATATAGATGTTTTAAATCCGAAACGCCAGGGATAATTAATGCCTCTTTAATCGAAGGACGAATCCTTTTCTAGAAATTGCAATGATGACTAGAACGATAAGACACGGGCATTAAGTGCGCATGAAAACCAAAAAAACGCCAGGATTGGCTATTACTTGGAAATGGCGGTTACATACCCCAATGTGGGCAGGCCAACAACTACCATTATCCTTGGAGAGTCACGATTATTCATATGTCGGTAGGCTCTCATGATAACCCAGATTAGGGGCAACACGTGGTAGGAGTTCATAGCGTTGGTTATGGCCGAGTTCCAGTTGCCAATACAAATCTCGGTCTTAATGAAAGCTGAATGAATGGTCGAAGAAAACTAGCCTGTCATTCATGACGGGGGGCAAGAAGGCAAATTCATATTCAAGGAATCCCAGAGAACGCGGTTAAACTTAAACTTGGATTCATGAAGTGAAGGTTAGTCGATAAACTAATCTCGGCAGCTCAGAGACCTGAACTTCCGAGCTTGGGGGCAACTGTTATGGATTTGTATATTAGGCCCTAATATGGGGCCAGCCCAACAAGAATACACCATTTCGGAAGCCTTCCTTAAGATGGAGAAATACTAATTACCCTATAATCATGGCATTAATCCCGACAATACAGGTAGTGGAACAGGGATATGTCAGATAGTGGAGCAGGCATTTGCAGAACGTGGAGATGCATGTTGCCTGAGGAGCGGATGCCCAGCCATCAAGACGAAACCATAGGTAATCTCTATAAATAGGAAATTACCCACAAGGTGCACACATTCAATTCATATCTTTTTACCATTCAGTTACACTATACATACACCCCACACCCTTTGACAAATCGTCATTCTTGTGTAGCACGGTGTCTTCCTCATAGACATCACTGAACTCTCGTCTCTTCGGTACAAAGCTTCTTATATCCCGGAGAGATCATCAGATCCCATACAAACCATATACTAATCCACCATGGTTATACATTTGTGTTCTTCAGACAGAACAACTTGTAAATCTAATGAGGAAAATATATTTCACTGCTATTAGCAACATTGACATTCACATTCCTTCGTCCTCTGACGATTTCAAAAAGCATCATTCCAAAACTATAAACATCTTACTTCTAAGAGACAATACCAAAATTTTAGAAATTACCTCAAGAGCAATATATCCTATAGTTCCTCTAACACATGTCATAGATACAACACTCTTATCTCTCATGCAATATTAGCAAGTCCAAAATTTGAGATCTTTGGGCAAAAGTTCTCATCCAGTAGAATGTTGTGAGGTTTTATGTCAAAATGCAATATTCGATCGTTACATCCTCTATGCAAATACTCTAATCCTCGTGCAACACCCACTGCAATTTGATGCAATTTTTCACAACTACGGAGGTTTGCTTCATTTTCAAAGATGAACTTCTCTAATGATCCATTAGTCATAAACACATAAACAAGTGCCTTATTTGACCCTTCAAAACAAAATCCTAAAAGAGTAACAATGTTAACATGAGAAGTCTTGTTGATGCTTGCTACCTCATTGATGAATTCCTCTCCATTACCTTTTGTTTCATTCAAAACCTTCACAAAGAATTGTACATTTGTCATGTAACTTCCCTTTGAACACACTACCATAACCTCCTTGCCCTAACTTTTCTTTGGAACGATTGGTCATTTTCTTTATCTCCGAGAAGCTATATCTTTTTGTGGCTAGATATCCGTGTCTCTTTAGAAAGGCCTCAATATCTTGATCAGCTTTAAATTTGCTTTTCCATAATATAGCAATTTTATCAAGAATTAACGTCCTTCTAAACCAACAGATTATAAGAACTAAGGCTCCTACGATTGCAGGCTGCGAAAGCGTATCAACAAGATTAGAGGAGGTGAGGTTATGCAAAATTTTGGGCTTTAATGAGCAGCATGAATACTGATTAGCTATCCTATTGTTTTGGCAAGGGCTCTTTCAACCATGTTTAAATTAATATATAAAAAGCTTGCTTAGTTTAAGATCTCTCTCACTCTATCTATCAACGTTACATTTTGATTTCCTGATGACTTTTAAACTATGGATGGAAGAAAAGTGGGTGAATACTAGGAAAGAAAATTTTTCAAAATGCTAAAACAATTTTACTATTTTTTAAAATTTTCCCTCCTAATATTCTTTTCTCCAAATTCTCTCTTCATCCAAATATAGAGTTATGATCTATTTTTGTTCACCAAGTGAAAAGTAATGGGTACTCAGGGCTAATTTTTGAGTTGGACTCGATAATAATAGGGGATAATAATTAAATACAATGTATTGCCTTTAGCAGCTATAACCTTTGCCTTCCCTAAATCCTTGCCAAATAAAAAACGAGTTAGTAAATTATAGTTAAAACACATTTAAGTTGCTGGCAGAAACACACATATAACCTCAATCAAGGTTGCCAAATTTGCCAGTTTAAATAAATTTGTGACAATGACGTAAACTTGTATCGTGAACTCAAATCGTAAACTCATAAGAGTTTACTTTCACTATTAAATAGGCACTAATAATTAGAGCCGGGAAATCGGGCCAAGCCCGTCGGGCCGACCCGTTTAAGCCCTGGCCCTGTAGGGCTCGGACTTGAAAAATAAGCCATAAATTTGAAATTGGCCCTGTAGGGCCTCAGGCTTAATCAGGGCGGCCTTGTAGGGCTTCGGGCTGCCCGTTAGGCCCGTTTAATTGTAGCTTTTTTAAAAAAAATGAATTACTTAAACCTCCACTTAATGAATGTGTTTATTTGTAATTACTTAGATTTTTTTTAGTTTAAACTATAACCCTTTTTTTGAGCAAAAAAACTATAACCCTTTTTTATGTTTATTATTATTCTGTATTAAAGCACATAATTAGTTATTATAAATTTTGAAGAAGGGATATTTTCATATTAAATAAACACATACTTTGATATTACAATGTTATATAAGTAATAAATTATAAAGATATTTTGTGTAAAATAAGTATAATTATTTTTACCTGTCAGGTAAAATCATGCATGAACCGAAGGAATCTACAAACGCATACAAAATTACAAGTTGGAAAGGCATTTTGTCATGGGCACAAAGCAATTCTGTGTTTAATATTTTTTGAAAAAAAGGAAAAAAACATATTCTTTGTGTTTATTTGTTTTTTATTACGAATTAATAAATGTGTTTATTTGTTGGATGATTTATATTGTTTAGATATTAATGTTGATGACATTCATTTGATATATTAGAACTTTAATAGTTGCAATTTACTAATTATATTTCTTTGGAAAAAACCGAAGGAAAAATAGTTAAAATTTGGAATAATATCTTTCAGGCCATGTAGGGCCGAGCCGCCTAATTCCCCGCTCTACTAATAGTGTATAATAAATAATTAAAATATAAAAAATGACAACAATTTGATTTAAATATATTTTAAATTCAAATAATTGAAATTAAATCCATCAATATTCAAAATTTACCATATTTAACAAAGAAATTTCTATAAAATTCACATATAAAGCCTTTGAGCATGATCAACTAAAAAAGTTTAACGTCAGTTAACATGGTTTTGCAAGTTTGAAACGTAAAAATAATAAACTCGGTGTATAAACTCGTAAGTTTAAAACGATTCGAATTTACCGGTGACTCCACTCGATTTGGTAAACTAAAAACGTAAAAACGATAAACTCGGAGAGTCAACTTGCGAGTTTGACAACAATGACCTCAATACTTGATGTAGAACACTTCTAACTAGTTTCCTTCTACTTTACAATAAGAAATATAGTCAAAAGTAAATTGTATCATTAAATTGATCGATAAGATATTTATTACTACTTTTGAAGATTATTCTCCAATTAGAATCAATACATATATCTTAATGGGCGAAGGGGAAAAAAATAATTGCAAAATTGCAAAATCTCAAATTAAGCTTGTTACCAAGAATTGATAAAGTAATGATAAGACTTGATAAGCAATTCACAATTTATTTTATGAAAAATACATTATTTGAGATTTTGCAATTTTAATGGTGAATGAAAAGTATAAACTTATATCTTAATGGGGAAAGGGAAATGAAAAAAAGAATTTTAAAATTACAAAATCCAAAATTAAGCTTGTTACCAAGAATTAATAAAGTAATGATGAGACTTAATAATCAAGAGGCTCAATCAATCACAAGGCTCCCCTTGCAATCAACATAAATGTTGATTGCCTTGACTAATGACACTTAGGGCCCGTTTGGTGTGGCGAACTTAGGGGAGGGAATGAGAACTTAATAGAGTTCCCCCATTGAAAACGCGTTTGGCTTGTCAAGTGCCCGAAACTCTAATTCGCCAACCTCCAAGCTCCCACAAACGTGGGAAAGTGAGCTCCCTCAAAAAGTGGTGGGATCCTGAAAAATCTCTCGGCACAGTGAATTATTTTGACCAAAAAGCCCCTGTGAAATTATAAACCAAAACTGAATCGACTTCGAGGTGGAAGAAGGAGTAGACGGAGAAGAAGCTTGAGACGACAGCGTAAAGATTCAATCGAAGGAATAGGCAAGGAAGATCGAATTGAGGTAAGAGTATGAATGACTTTTCTTTGTTTATTTTGCGCTGTGCGTGGTAAAAATTGTGATGGCCTGGTATGTGGCTTTTTTCTTGGCATTCATGCCTAGTTAGGCCATGGGTGGATTGCATATTGGTGAGGAATAAAATGACGAAGCCATGGGTGTACGATGTGAGAAAATTCTTCTTCTTCTCCTATGAACTGTTTGCCAAACATTATGAACTGTTTATGTATTGGTTGGCATTTTGTACTGTGAGTTCGAACTTAACTATTTGGTTCAAACTTGACTGTTTGTTCGAACTTAAATGTGTTATTTTGCAACTTCATTGTCTATTTGGTTTTGTAATTACTTTTACGCAACTCTGTTTTTTCTTATCAACATTGTCATTTTATTTCATCCACTTCACAATTTTAGGGGTTTAGCACTAAGAAATTTCAAATTTTGTTTTTTTCCCTACCAAAGCAAAGACTGGGTTCAATGTTCTGATTTTCTTCCCTATTCCTCTTCCAATATTCATGTTCACAACAGATTGGTTCATTTGGTGTTGTCCTCCCTCTATTTCCTTCCATGTCCATCGTCCTTCGCACCTTCGACAGCCGTTATGATTATCGCGGTTTCAGATCCAATCGAGGTCCCAAAAAATTTTCTTTCTCCACGAAGATGCGATTCAGTTTGCCTCTATTTCTATACAATTTGCAAAACCAAAAAAAAAAAAAAAAAAGTTCTCTGCCTTTTTGGGGGCATGGTGGGAATTTTACTTAATCTTCCCACTTAACCAACACTCAATTCTTCTTACCAAACAATTTATCTTCTCTCAACTTACTTATATTCCTATGTTTGCCAAACGGCTCAACTTTTTAAAGTTTCCTCTCAATCTTCCCTTCCTTTCTTTAAGTTCCTTTCCCTTCTTAAATGTTCTCCATACTAAACGGGCCCTTATGTGTGATTTGATCTTCTTGATCCATCAGCAATAAATGCTGACACAATCTCCTATTATTTTGCTTTGGGTTTTTTCTGAACAAATAGTCTGGCCCATCGAGGGCGGAATCGAACCCAAAATTCCCATAAATACTTTGTTGAAGTTTTAAAACATGAGTTTTTTTATTAAAAAATTTAAGTTTTAAAGATGTCTTATGTAATGTAACCAAATTCAAATTTGATATAAGCAAACTCGAATTTCATAGGAGAAAATTCAAAGGGCTAATTTGAATTCAGTAATGAAAGGTTAGAATTGACATAGTGAGTGAGGAATGGTCATAAAAAATGTTTTTCTCATCAGATTGAAGCGTCATATTTCTAAAATCATGTATGTATTATACCAAAACATTTTTTATTGAGATAGATGATATTTAACATATTAATGAATTGAATTTACTTTTATATGAAACAAGTTTCGATCACTTCAAAAGTGTTTATAGTCTTTGAGATATTGTAAGAACATTCATTAAAGGTCAAGCAAAAATGTTTCTAACCTTTGCTCACTATAACATTAAAAATATCAGGAGATTTTGAATGGACCATATTACATTAGAAACTAGACTCACAGCTTTCTAATTATAACCAGGTCATTTTCTTAATTTAGATTTAAATTGAGAAAGTTATGTATAATAGAAGTTAAGCTTGAAGTTATTGTGAGAAAGAAAGAGGATATTTGAACGTGAAACATGCTGAAGATTCAAAGCCATGTGTCACATTCAAATGTGGTCACCACAAATGTGCAACATGACTTTACATTCTCCATCCTTTCCTTGCCACAACTGAAAATTTAATTTTTTACTAAACATGATTTTCTCAATTTAAATAAAAATTTAGCAAATGATATGTTATTGAAAAGCTCCTAGTCTAGTTTTTAATTTTAAAGAATAGAGCCTGTTTGGATCCTCTTATTTTTAAGCTAAAAGCTAAAAAAAAAAAAAAAAAAAAGAGCTTTTAAAAAAAAAACTAAAAGTTGTTTCGTGATTATATAAATTTTTTAGCTTAAAAGTTACTTAAAAGATGAAATTAAAAATAAGTTGTTTGACAAAATTTTTTTCATAAGCACTTTTTCTAATAAAAATTATCATAAAAGGTATATTATAATAGGGTGGCAGTAGTGGCGGCGGCGGCGGTGGTGGCGGTGGCGGTAGTGTTCGATCGAGAGAATACGGGTTTTCTTAAAAAACAAAAAACAAACTTATAAAAAAGCTCCTATGAGGAGCTTATTTTTAAGCTCTTTTTTCTTCATTATAAAATAAGCTCTTATAATTATAAGAGCTTTTGTTAAATTCTGTTTGGCCTAACTTATACTTATAAGTAGAAGATAAATTAAAAATAAGCTAGGCCAAACAGGCACTAAGAATTCCACGAGACTTATCAAAATCGGATTACATCAGTAAAGCTAGCATTAATTCCACGAGACTATACTTATTAACATTACTAACCGAGCAAAATTAATGCATTTAATTAAGAAAAACACATATGTGCTATGTTAAAAATTGAAGGGTTAAGGTGCAATTTTGCCCTTAAAGTTTACCTCCAGGAGCAATTTTTCCCCTTAGGTTTTGAATGTAGCAATGTTGCCTCTAAAGTTTCAACTCGTAGCAATCTTGCCCTCATCCAACGGTCAAACCAACGTTGACCGTTGTGTCAATTTCCATGCCATTGACAATTTCCATGTTGTCGCATGCACCGAATCCTCGCCGACAAGAGGGGAAAATCTTTTGCCTTCTACGACGTTGTTTCTGGAACACTCCACAAAATTACCGTCGAACGAAGAGAAATCACTGTCACTCCAACTCGAGCCTTTGCTGTTGCTACAAGAACTAGAGGCGGATGAGAAATCTACCGGCTCCAAGTCCAGGTCCCCAAATGATCTCCACCGTACGATGTCCTTGATTCTGACGGGGGCTTTGATTTCTGCCGATTCCCTGCAATTCGCGGAATTGCTTTTCCTCGAGAGCCTACACGAGACGCTCCAAGTCAAAATCGAAGGATGCTTCTGCGCGTAAGAGTAGAACCTCTTAACAAGGGCGCTTAGGAGGGAATTTAAAATCCTTGGATTTGAATTCCTGGAGGATGAGTTGATGTCCATTTCCAAGAGGCTGCGCATGGTGGTAGACGAAATTGGTTTCCATGGAATGGGTTTGAAGCCATTTGAAGGAGAAGGAGAAGGAATTGAATTCTCACTAAGATTTCTCAGCGTTCGAGGACTACGCCTTATTTGTTGCAAAGCAAAACCACTCATTTTGAAGAAGAAGAAGTGAGTTTGGTGTGGGAAAGAGAAGGTGAGAGAATTTGAATATAGGGTTAAGGTGCATTTTGCCCTTAAAGTATGTGCCCATGAGCAATTTTGCCCCTAAAGTTTTCGGCGTAGCAATGTTGCCCCTGAAGTTTCAAAATGGAGCAATGTTGCCCCTCTGTTAAAAACCCTAACGGTCAACTAACGTTGACCATTAGTTGACTGTTAGGGTTTTTAACGAAGGGGCAACATTGCTCCGTTTTTGAAACTTTGGACAAAATTGCTACTTTTTTTGGGAGTAATATTGCCCCTAAAGTTTAAAAACGGAGCAATGTTGCCCCTCCATTAAAAACCCTAACGTTGACTGTTAGAGTTTTTAACAGAGGGGCAACATTGCTCCGTTTTGAAACTTCAGGGGCAACATTGCTACGCTTGAAACTTCAGGGGCAAAATTGCTCATGGGCGCATACTTTAAGGGCAAAAATATACCTTAACCCTTGAATATATAAAGGGTGGAAGAGGAGAAGCAGAGAGGTAGCTTCGAGGTTGAGATCTCAAGATTTCTAGGTAAAAGATTGAGCAATTGGGACGAAGATTAAATCACTCACACTCCTACTCAGCGATGTTTGTCAGCGTGTCATCCAAGGTTGCCAACGGCGTGTTGTGTTCCGCGCACACGCTGTCAACTTAATGGTTGATGTTGGTTTGATCGTTGGATGAGGGCAAGATTGCTACCATTTGCAACTTTAGGGGCAACATTGCTACGTCCAAAACTTAAGGGACAAAATTGCTCCTGGAGGTAAACTTTAAGAGCAAAAATGCACCTTAACCCTTGAATATATAAAGGGTCGAAGAGAAGAAGCAGAGAGGTAGCTTCGAGGTTGAGATCTCAAGATTTCTAGGTAAAAGATATTCGGTGGGTAAAAGATTGAGCCATTGGGACGAAGATTAAATCACTCACACTCCTACTCAGCGATGTTTGTCAGCGTGTCATCCAAGGTTGCCAACAGCGTGTTGTGTTCCACGCACACGCTGTCAACTTAATGGTCGATGTTGGTTTGATCGTTGGATGAGGGCAAGATTGCTACCAGTTGAAACTTTAGGGGCAACATTGCTATGCCCAAAACTTAAGGGGCAAAATTGCTCCTGGAGTTAAACTTTAAGGGCAAAATTGCACGTTAACCCAAAATTGAGAAAAGGTACATGTACATGTGAATAGTTTTTATTATTATTATTATTATTTGAAATAATTTTTTCCCATTTTATAGGATAGGTAAAAAGGCCCGGAGAGAAAGAGACAAACCAGAGTGGCATCTCACAAGACGGATGCGGTTGCGGCAAAAGCACCTGAAGCCAAATTCATCAGTGTGGATGAAGCCACACCTTCCTCCAGTCCTCCGGCATTTGTCACACTCACTCGCCGTCCAATTCGCAGATTTCAACAGGAAGCCTCTTCTCAAAGCCTCTCTGATCCCTCTTTCCAAATTCTCCACCACCGTCGTCATCGGCCCAACATCGTAATCATCATTCGCATACTTCAACTTCTTCACTTCATCGTCCACCGCCATACGCAAGACCGAATTCGTCTGGTTCCCTTCATAACACCCCCATACGCTCTCTTCAATCCCCTCCGGCAAAAACGACGGTAATTCACAATCGAAGAACAGTCGCACCTCCTTCTGCAAAAGCCATCAGTTAGAGATAATTCCTAGAACAATTTTGTATTCTCATTGTACACTAAACCCAGTTAGAGATGGTCATATGGATGGTCAAAATTTTCACCAAATCCTAAGAAAATTCCCATCGGCACTGTCACCACCGATGTAGGAGTGGGTGAAGGAGTGAAAGAAAATTCAGAAGCACGAACCGCCAAAAGTGAGAGGGAAGAGAGAGGGATGAATGAGGTGCTGACGTGGTTACATGATCTGGCATATGACTCACCTTCCACTGTGTTTCTTTCCTAGCCCTCTTTGACCCTTCAAAATAAAATCCTAAAAGTTTGACAATGTTAACATGAGAAGTCTTGCTTATGCTTGCAACCTCATTCATTAATTCCTCGCCATTACCTTTTATTTCCTTCAAAACTTTCACAGCAACTAGACATTTGACATGTAACTTCCCTTTGAACACACTGCCATAGCCTCCTTGCCCTAATTTTTCTTTGAAACAATTTGTCATTTTCTTTATCTCCGAGTAGCTATATCTTTTTGTCGCAAGTGATCCATGGCTCTTTAGAAATCAAAGGAGACTTCGCAGAAATCAAAGGAGACTTCGCAGGAATTGGGATATTGTTGTTGAAGGCATCACAAGAACCATTGGATTGCAAAAGATTGTGCAGATCTTGGTCAAAAACCGTAATCATATTTTGCTGACGATAGACACCAGTAAGGTTCAAGAATGGTCTTCCATTCTTCTCTAGTTCAATCGTTGTATTCAGGTGGGGATCATCACAGTTATGAACCACCATTAAGCCACAGTCGGGCAATTCTGGCTTGGTGAAAGGGAACTGGAGTCTCCCAAGTCCTCTGCAATTAAAAGACATGGGACACTTGACATGCCTCGAATTTCCATACCTAACTGAAAGAAGTAAAAGGTGAGAAATCAAGAGGAAACGAAACTCAAATACTAGAGCCATAATTGAAAATGCTCTACTATTTGAGCAAAACAATAAAGGCCTCCAACAAGAGCCTCATTAAATAACTAAGTTCATATTATGTTTCCACCAACTTCTCCCCAGTAAATAATCCAGAGTTCCTACTTGAACTTTTTGGTGGCACAGGTTGACTTGGTAAATTAATGAGAAAAAGGCCTGAAGAAATTTCCAGGAAGAGGGCTTTGTTGAAAGTTATGTTGATCATTCCAATCAAGGAGACAAGATAAACTTTCCAGGTTGGCCCATTGAATCTGGGACCCTTCAAAAATCTCACATTTTCAAATCAGCTATTAAAAACAATCAAAGTCAATGTGTAACACTTTTTTTTCTTTCCTTTATGGCTTCATCTAACCGGCCAATGGATGACAAAGATATTGCCTTTGGAAGTGGAACGACAAGACTCAGTGCGTCTGGTATAGAAGGTGAAAGTAAACTACTGAAAATTGTGCTAAAAATGAAAATCCAACCTATCAAATTATATGAAGCAGCAATAAAGCCAAATCCTCTAGTATCATTGCATTGCTTGATTGTATGACTATCCTCTAATTACGGTTTGGGTGATGAAAATTCTAGTTGCGAGAGGGTTCACACAGTAATTTCTGTTGGTTTGGAATGGGTCAAAGAGAAAAACGCGTGGGAAGGTGCACGCATATGACTTTGGCAAGAGTCGTGAAATTGCAGATTGTGATGTTTCAGAATCTTGCACCTTGTGTGCCCCGGCTTAATAATGTGAAAATGACAACAGCAGAAACTACTGATAAATTTCTCCGCAAATTTTAAATCTGACTTTGAAAAAGGATAAAGTAGATGACATGTGATTTGCGCCTTAATAAAAATGACTTAGATGATATGTGGATTGCAGCTCAATATATTTGGTTAATTAATTGTCAAAATAACTAAGATAACGCTTGGGGCAAAATTGCTCCCTTTTTACCCTTTCTAGACAAAATTATTCCCTAAAAAGCTTCTCAAGCAAAGCTGCCCCTTAACCCATTAATTGGGAACAAAAATATAATGGAGGAATGTTGCAATGAGTGTTGACTCTGAAACGAAATGCTAAGACTGGAAAATGTGTTAGAAGGAGGCCCAAGCTTTTGAATGAACTATTTAGCTGCATGATTTCTTTGGTGCAATTCAATATGTTCCTTAGTTTCTTAGTCTTGCCTAATATGCATAACCGGTTTTAAAATTAACTAACTTGGGCAATCCTTTGTTGTTGTACCAATTTGTCCATCAAAATCACTTTTGAATGAAATCTTAGGCTAAAAGTTGATGAAGAAAATCTTCGATCAATTCATTCACTGGCAATAGTGAAACATTTCCAACTGAAAGGTGTGCAACAGTGCTAACTCGCCTATGAAATTGTTACTGATGACAGCAATACTCTTACCCACAAACCAACAAAGATGAAAGAATTTTTGAGATCTATTATTGCATTTTCTCACTCAAGTCAACAAGCATTACCATGGTGTTGTTGTATTCTCTATAAATGCAAAACTTCAGTGCATTAGCAGAGATCTTATCAGAAAATAATAAGGACTCTCAGAAACATATAAAGCATGCATAAAAACTATAGAATCAATGAGTTGAGGAAGAGGAAGGACGTGATGGTGATGTTAAGTCAGGCTTTGGTGGAACTTGCAAGGTCTCCACTTTGCCTTCAAGCATCTCCATCACTTTACTCATCATTGGCCGCTCTGACGGGTTAGTTTGTATGCACCATAAGCTTGTTATCACCATCTTCTTATCCTCTCTGTCACCTTCATTCCTAATGCTCCTCAGTCCAAAGTCTTCATTTAATTCTAGGCGCTTGTAAATCCAATGAGGAAAATATATCTCACTGCTATTAGCAACATTGACATTCACATTCCTTCATCCTCCGAGCATTTCAAAAAGCATATCATTCCAAAACTATAAACATCTTACCTCTGAGAGACAGTACCAAAATTTTAGAAATTACCTCAAGAGCAATATACCCTGTAGTTCCTCTAACACCTGTCATGGATACAACACTCTCATCTCTCATGCATATTTTAGCAAGCCCAATATCTGAGATCTTTGGGCAAAAGTTCTCATCCAACGGAATATTGTGAGGTTTTATGTCAAAATGCAATGTCTGAGGGTTACATTCTCTATGCAAATACTCTAATCCTCTGCAACACCCACTGCAATTTGATGCAATTTTTCACAACTAAGGAGGTTTGCTTCATTTTCAAAGATGAACTTCTCTAATGATCCGTTAGTCATAAACTCATAAACAAGTTCCTTCTTTGACCCTTCAAAACAAAATCCTAAAAGAGTAACAAAGTTAACATGAGAAGTCTTGCTGACGCTTGCTTACTCATTGATGAATTCCTCTCCATTACCTTTTGTTTCATTCAAAACCTTGACAGCAACTGCACGTTTGTCATGTAACTTCCCTTTGAATACACTGCCATAATCTCCTTGCCGTAATTTTTCTTTGAAACAATTGATCATTTTCTTTATCTCCAAGCAGCTATATCTTTTTGTAGCTAGTGATCCGTGTCTCTTTAGAAAGGCCTCAAAATCTTGATGAGCTTTAGATTTTCTTTTCTGTAATATAGCAACTTTATCAAGAATTAACGTCCTTCTAAACCAGCAGATTATAAAAACTAAGGCTCCTACGACTGCAGCTGCGGAAACTATATCAACAAGATTAAGAGGAGGTGAGATTATGCAAAATTTTGGGGCTTCAATGAGCAGCATAAATACTGGTTTGCTATCCTATTGTTTTGGCAAGGGCTATTTAAACCTTGTTTAAATTAACTCTCACTCTATCTATCAACGTTACATTTTGATTTCCTCATGACTTTTAAACTATGGATGGAAGAAAAGTGGGTGAAAATAGGGAGAGTGAATACTAGAAAGGAAAATTTCCCAAAATAGTAAAACAATTTTACTATTTTTGAGAATTTTCCCTCCTAATATTCTTTTCTTATACTTTTATCTTCATCCAAATATAGAGTTATTTTTGTTCATCATGTGAAAAGTAATGCGTACTCAGGGCTAACTTTTGGAGTTGGACTCGATAACAATAGAAGTTAATTGAATACAATGTATCACCTGTAGCAGCTATAACCACCGATTTCCCTGAATCCTTGCCAAATAAAAAACGAGTTAGTAAATTATAGTTAAAACGCATGCAACCTGCTGGCAGAAAAACACATATATGATATAACCTCAATACGTGATGTAGAACACTTCTAACTAGTTTCCCATTAAAAAATATAGTCAAAAGTAAACTATCATTAAAGTGATAAGATATTTATTACTCCCTCCCGTCCTAATTATAGGACATATTTAACTGATTTTGGAGATATTAAGGAGAGAAGTTAAATTAGCTAATTTTGCTCATTTTCCTAAAATACCCTTATATAAATTTAAAATGACATAAGTGAAAGTAAATTAACAACCCTTACCACATACCTCTCCGATTTAGAATTTTTCTTTTCACATGTTTTTTAATTGAAATAATGTTCTTTCTATATATACATATATGTGTGTATATATGTATACATATATATATATATACACATATATATATATATATGTATGTTTATATATATGTGTGTATATGTATACATATAGATATAGACACACACACACACAAATATATATATATATATAGAAACACACACATATATGTATATATATGTGTGTGTTTATATATGTACAGACACAGATATATATATATATATATATATATCTACACACATATATTGACAGGCACGCGCACACACACACACATATACACACACAGATATACATATATGTACATATACACGAGATATACATACACACACATACTCATAGATATATATATATCTATATATATCTCTGTGTGTGTGTGTTTGTGTGTATTTATGTATGTATGTATATTTGTATATAGACACACACACACATATGTAACAAAAAAAACCAAACACACTTGAAAGAATAAAATAGGGGTATTGTAGGAAGAAGTTGACAAAACTTAGAATGTTGTCCTATAATTAGGACCAAAACTAACTCTCAAATGTTGTCTTATAATTAGGACCAGAAAGGAGTACTACTTTTCAGGATTATTCTCCAATTGGATTATTAGAATTGATGCATATACCTTAATGGGGAAAGACAAAACTAGAATTTTAAGGCTTATTACCAAAAATTGATAAAGTAATAACTAGACTTTGATAAGCAATTTATAACTCATTTTATGAGAAATACATTATTTGAGATTTTACAATTTTAAAGTTCTTTTCCTATCATTCTCCCTATCTTAATTACTTTTAGTTTCTTTTTTACATAGAATTTTTAATACTCATGACTTTTGGAAAGTGATTTATATTTCGGATGAAAAACCTTTTAAAAGTTGTCTTATATTAATTAAGGACCGGAATGAAATAAAAAATACTGATAAAAGAGATTATAAATTTGAAATGTAATGTAAGTTTGGGATAAGGATGGGCCCAAATAAAATCCTAAGGATTAATGTTGGTTAAAATTGTAATTTAATTGTGCATGAAACTATGGAAGGATGTAAACTTTTAAATTTCATCCCAAGGTTAAAAGAATAAATCGAAGAGAGAAAGGAGGGGAATCATTTTGGGAGAATCACTGTGAGTTTTCAAAAACAGAATGTATCTATGAAATATTTTTAATCACAAGTTACTAGTATATACTTCTTCCGGTCTTAATTATAGGAGGAAATTTTTTGAGTTAGTTTTGGTCCTAATTATAATAGCAAGTTTTAACTTTTGTCATTATTTTTTCTATAATAGCCCTATTTATACTTTCTCAATAATAATTAAAGATAACAATAATTTAATAAAGGGAAAAACACTTCTCATGTTGTAGGAGAAGTGTTTTCTCATGTCACACACACATAAAATAGTGGAATCCACATATATATATAATACCAATCTACGGGAGTGACCCTGAAAGGATCGGAAAGGGGAGAGGGAGAATCGCGAACTGAGAAGTAGAGAAAATAACTGGAATTTTAAAGTATAAAGTAAAGACTGGAATTAAACGTGCAAAAAGAAATAAAGAGAAGATGAGATAAGAATGGGTGTAGGCACGTAGCTAGACTTATCTCATCAGCGAGGAAGAAGAGAAATGCAGATGCACAACATAATAAAGAAACACAAGTTTATTGAAGCTTAAAGAACTTACAAAGTTTGGAAAATAAAGAGAAAACGCGAGTAGAAAGATAAAGAGAAAGAGAAGAGATAAGATAGAGAGAAGGCGGAGAAAAGGCAGAGGAGGGAGCTAGAGAGAGGGGGGTGGTTCGGAACCTACCTCTCACATATATGCTGGAAAGATAAGAGTTTAGGGAAGAGAATATGCAAACTGAGATTTATACTGGTTCAACCCAATCTTTGACCTACGTCCAGTCCCCAAGCACCACTTGAGATTTTCAATCCACTATCCTCTTGTTTAATCCAGGCACAAGAGAAGCCTTTACAATCCCACAAGTTCACCCAGGCACTTCGAAGCCAAATCTCTCACCGAGATACTCCCCTTACACAATGCAAGGTTACAATCTGTTTCCCTCTCAAGATTACCTAATCTTGAGTAACTCTCAAATAAACAGATAGAATGTTTCTAATGAATCTTCTCTCTCAAAAGTGAATAAGATAAACACTGAAGTGCATTACAAATAATTTCACTCTCTATGCTAAGCTACGTAAACATTGAAAACAGAGTGTGTATGTTATGAAAAAGCAGTATCGGCATGTTGAAGATGTAATCTTGTATCTCTTCGTTTTTCGCTTGAATCTGTCCTCTTTTATAGGTAGAGATCACTATATGACCGTTTGAAGATTTAGTGACCGTTGGATAAAGAAATATAGCCGTTAGACTCAAATGGAACTAGCTGTTAGAACTTCGTTTTCTGAACCAGCTATCACATCAGCATTTACTTTACTTTGATCTTCACTTTAACAGCCTTTGATCATTTGAAACATGTACACAAATGATATAGATAATGTTAAGAAGTGTTATAAATCATTTGGGTAATCATCTGGATGTTTATCAGAAGAATCATGATTTTCGAAACGGTGATTTTCTGAATCTGCGATGAAAACTTGAGTTTTCATTTGTAAAACTCGAGTTTTGAGGTTGCGTTACTCCAGATTGCTCTCTGTCTAATCAAAAATCGAGTTTTGGTTTCACAAACTCGAGTTTGGAAGATACTACGACGTTCGCTCTCTATCGATGAAAACTCAAGTTTCCAACTAATAAACTCGAGTTTTGACTTTGTTGAGCTTTCTTGAAAATAACTGTCAACTTTCGAGGGCCATATCTCCCTGGTCTGAACTCCCATTTTGGTCTATTCAACTCTTGATGGAAAGCTCTATGAGTCTACTTTCAAATTCCACCAATTTCAGCTCAATCGAATTTTGGGTTTGTGAGATACACTCAAAACATTGAAGCTTGGTTTTACGTGTGATGTGGATTTCACTGTCAACTTCCACAATTCATAGCTCCTTGATCTGAACTCCTTTAGGATTGAATTTTATATCAAAATGATGCATTGGGAGTCTAGTTTCATATGCCACTGATTTCACCTCAATCCAATTTCTGGTTTAGGAGATATCGTCAGATTACCAGACCTCGCCCGAGCTGAAATTGAAACGAGTTGTTGAAGGGCGATCACCTTTGGAAACTCGAGTTTTCCTAGTCCGAGACGCGAGGAGATGCGAAGACACTACAAACTCGAGTTTTGAGTTGCAAACTCGAGTTTTGAGTCCCAAACTCGAGTTTTGTGTTCCTAACTCGAGTTTTCTCCTATCCGAGAGGCAAATCACTATAGCGAAGTAGGAAACTCGAGTTTTGACTTGGAAACTCGAGTTTTCTCATCCTGAAGCTGATTTTTGCTGACTTTTAACTCCAAATTGAGCCATTCCAACTTCCATATGATCTTGGAGGCTTCTAGCTTCAATATAAGAACTTGAATAATTATATCTTCATTCCACTCAGCAAGTTCTTCCTTCTTCCATCTTCCAACTTGATCATTCTTCATCATTTAACTTGGGCTCATCATTCTCTCTGCGGCTTCTACCTTCTTCAATATCAAAAGCCGAGCCTATCCGAACTTGTTCCAGATTTTCATGTGTAGACTTTCCGTATCTGCACTATCTTGTCTTGGAGCTCAAATATGATGAATCTTCATTCCAACTTCTATTTGATCGTAGAGACTTCTAGTATCACATATAAGAACATTAGTCTCTTCTCTTCTTCTTGGTTATCACCAAAATCCATTGATAACATCTTGCTTCCTTGACAATCTCTGCAAGCTCTTCTTTCTTTAATTCCTTATCTCCTTCTTGATTAATCTCTATAATTCAACTTGGATTAATCTACATTAAATCTGAATGAGTTAGTCAATATATGAGATAACTATATTACTCAATCTTTTTGCTTTTAATAATGGCATCTATATAAGACATCATCAAAACTAATCATAACTAACAAGAGTTGCCTCTGCAATATTGGTAAAACTGGGGATTTTCTGTCAATATGAGAGAATCTGTATTGCCAAGAAAAAATCCAGGATACAGATAATTTTGAGAAATAATGAAGATTGATTGGAAAAGGATCTCCATTGATTTGGAACTTGTTTTTGAAATGGTCAAATGCTTTTTTGATTTCTGGTGGAAGAATTTCGGATATTGTTCCAAAAACATACCACCATCTCAAAAACCATTGGGGAAAATCATACTTGGTTTTTTGTTTAAAATAAATGAACCAAGTATGTCTAAAAATTTTGTTTTGATCCCAAAAAATATGATACCAGGCATCACAATAATCCCAATAAGTATACCCTTCAGGATCATATGATTTTGAAAATAATTTTTGTTTATTCAAATTTTGTCCCCACTGTTTTGGTGTGAGAACTTGTAATATCTGGAGAGTTGAATGAGTTGTGAGTGATTGATCTTCTTTGGAAGTATATCGAGTTAATTCAATAGACTTGGAATCAACCAATATCACTTCATAAAACTCTCTTGTTTTCTTGAAATTGGTAGGTATGAAATGAAATCCGAAGGGAAAACATTCAATGCTACCTGGTTTGGAGTTTCAAGCAAAAACTTCTGGTTCAATCAGGATATTCAATACAACATTTTGTTTTTCGATGTACGGAGTATCCATAGGATTAATAGCTGAAGTAGCTACTAAGGATTTTGATACGAGGTGGCCTTTTTCGAGCTAGTTGAAGAGCAAATTCTTTGTTTGGTGAATCATACTCTTTTTTACTAATTGCTGCATGACGAAGAGGCAATTAATGATAAAGCAAGTTTATCATATACAAGGGCCTGGGTTTTGTGATCCTTTTTTGCTAATATTTCTTCCCAAGTTTGTGTTGGGGGTTTCTTAACATAAGAATCTATTGTTTTTTACCAGGTTTGGCGAAATGAGTCCCTGGGTTTGAGACTCTTTTTGGAGTGAATGACTCGGTTTGGGGGTAGATGACCCAAATCTTGTTTGTGACCGCGTTTGCCGGGTTCCTTGTGTTTAGGACGGATCGACTCGTTGATGCTCCTTGTGTTTGGGGAGCTGTTTGTTTGTTCTTCAGTTGGCGGTTGTTTGATTATTTCGCCGTCAGTGTTTCGAGATTGGGCTTTGTGCATCTTGGAAGATGCTTTGTTTATCTTCCTCTTGGAGAGGTTGTTTATCTTTTGATCCTTCACCGAGTTTTTTCTTTCTTGACATTGTGCGGAGAGAAGGAAAGGGTGTATGGGTTAGTTTACTCTCAATCCTAAGAACTACCCTGTAAGAACTCACGGGTAAGGAAATCAGGAAGAGAATTAGAAGTGCCTTTGATGAATTCAATATCAAAATCAAAAACACTCAAAATGGCTTGCCAACGGGGAAAAAATTTGTTTTGATGCAAGGTTTTTAACATCCTTTTGTAAAACATCTTTTGCAGATTTGCAATCAATGCGAATTAAAAACTTTTGATTTAAAAGATCAACTTGAAATTTTGAGACACATAAAACAATTGCCAAAATTTCTTTTTTCATCGTAGAATAATTCTGCTGAGCAGGATTCCAGTGTTTAGACGTATAAGAAATGATTTGTTCTTTTTCGTCATAACGTTGTTTAAGAATTCCTCCATATCCTAACTCAAAGGCATCTGTTTCGATGATTTTGAAGGCAGATGGGATCGGAAGATTGAGGCACGGAAGTTCCTTCACCTGTTGTTTGATTTGTTTGACAACTTTAGTATGAATATCAGTCCACGGAGAAGGATTTTTGTTAAGACGTTGATGAAGAGGTTTAACAAAATTGCTAAGTTGAGGGATAAACTCAGCAACATAGTTTAAACATCCCAAAAATCTTTGAAGTTGGGTTTTATCAAGAATCTGATCAGGAAATTTATCTGCAAACTGAATTGCTCTTTCAATGGGAGTGATGGTTCCTTGACAAATCCAATGCCCAAGAAAGCGGACTTTGGTTTGGAATAAACTAATCTTTGGTTTTGAAACCACTAGACCATTTGTTTCTCGCGGTTCGAATAAATTTTGAAACATGTCTAAAATGATCTTCTAGGGAATTTGAAAAGATTAAGACGTCATCTATATAAACAATGATATATTGACCTTGATCATTAAAGATCTTGTTCATAATCCTTTGAAATTTAGAAGGAGCATTTTTAAACCAAAAGGCATAACATTCCACTCATCGACCAAATGGAACAAGTAAAAGCAGTTTTATACCTATCTTTTTCAGAAATTTGAATTTGCCAAAATCCATTTCATGTCAAACTTTGAAAAGATTTTTCCGAATGCAAATGTTTTAGTAGATCAGCCTTGTTTGGAATTGGATATCGAATCCATTGTAAAGCTTCATTCAATGGTTTATAGTTGATAACGAGTCTTGGGGTTCCTCGTTCAATTTCTGCATTTTTGTTGACGTAGAAAGCGGCACAAGACCATGGACTACGACTCGGATGATGAGTTTTTTGTCAAGAAGATCTTGAATTTCCTTTTTACTGGGTTTCAAGGAGTTCTTGGGACATCTGAATAGGTCGGGCTTTTGTTGGGATTTGTTTTTCAAAGAAATTTGGTTCGTAAGAAATTTGGTTCCTACAAAAGACAAGAGCTTCTATTTAGAACTAGCAAAGAAACAACTTGTAACCCACTTACAACAAAAAGTAACAATTTACAAAATAGCCAACTAGCAATCCACTTGCACTTGCAACAAAAAGTAATCTCACTAGTTCTTAGCTACTTTGTCCAAAAATTAAATATTCCTAGCTACTTGCTTTAGTCAAAATAAAATTTTAAATCCTCCTTCTATAAGTCTTTTCATATTTTCTATCAATTCCCATATTCCATCACAAATGGATAATGTAACATCCCAAATTTTGGGATTTGGGATTGGAATATTTTATGAGAATTAAATTATGAAATTTGGCTTTAACTAACTATGAGAATAATTAGGCTTATTTTTCCCCTAAATCGTTAGCACAACACCGAACAAAGTGCCTCATTGGGTTGGGCACGTATCACCCACGTTCGTTTTTGCTACTCCTGAAATGAAATCTTCTTTCACCTAAAACCGTAGGTTTCTTTAGTCTATATATACCTATTCTTCTACCCTCAACGCCACCACGGAGAAAAGAGGAGTCCGAGATGGACAGAGTGTGAGTGTGGCATTCTCATTCTTTCCTTCCATCGTTCATCTTCATCCCGAGACGAAACGCCGAGTTCGAGAGAGAGATAAAGCCGAGGAGCGTTCAAATACGTTACTTTGTTCTTAAACCGAGAAAAAGCGAGAGGTAAGCACGAGTTTCTCTCCTTTTGGTTTTGATGAGTTTCCAATATTAGCTTTTGTATTAATACCGTGAGATTCTATAAGAAAAAAAGTCCCTGTTCTTAAAGGTTAAAACAAAGGTAGTTTGTGTCGTTGATTTTGGCAAACGGTAGTTAGAAAATCTGTGACCGTTGCTGTTCTTGTGCTTAAACGAGCTAGGTATACCTTTATGCAAGCTAATTCCGCTGCATATATAGAGAGAGATGTTCGCTGCTTTTGGAAAAGAAAGGAAGAAAAAAAAATAAGTCATGTGATTTCCTTATATATATATTTATATATAGCTTTTGACCAAATATATATAAATATATATATATATATATTTATATATATTTGGGTATTTAAAACGAAACAAAGACTAGCGATTGTTAGGCATATATCGGGAACCTCCATACACGTTGTTGCGATAAGAGGTGATAAGGAAAACATGCTTATGCATATTTATTAAATCAGCCTACGTAATGTGTAAATGTATATTTTTACATATATATATATATATATATACTATTGCCTTGAGAAAAAGGATGAGAATATTTATATAGATATATGAGAAGCCCAAAATTGTACGGTACATATATATATATATATATATATGTGTGTGTGTGTGTGTGTGTGTGAATACCATAATAAAATATACTTTTATGTAGTTAGTATTTGTAAACTCCTATATAATAGGATCTAGTCTAACTAATTCCTATATTAATTCACCTTTAATATTATTTACAAATAATGTATATAGCGAAGCGTATTGTTTGGGGTGAGTGTTTACTAAATCTCCTAATTTAAATTATTAGGAGAGCCTATGAGAGTTTTAATTAACTATAATAATAATAATAAAGTAAACGAAGGTTATTATTATTATTAGGAGAAGGAATAAATAATAAAATAGATAAATAATAATAATATAATAAATATTATTATTATTTATTAGTAAAAAAGGGGATAAATAATAAAGAGAGTTATTAATTAATAATAAATAAAAGAGTGTTGTTATTAATTAATTGTAATTAAAAGTGGTATTATTATTAGGGGAATTTTTAGGGGTTAATAATCATTTTTAATCCCTTAAAAATTAGTTCTCGTAGCTAATTACGTTGCGACGCGATTAAGTGACCGATGGCAATGATAAACGTTCATAGGATTTCATAGACGCCTCGTAGATCCTAACACCTAACGGACAGGAATTTAAGGATTTAAGCTCGAGGTGGGTAACTCTAATCTTGTTAGCATATATGTATGTGTTCATGTATTAGCTGATCATGTTTGATAGATGATTTACATGTATTGTTTTCCTAGCTATGGATTGAGGCTGCGTGTCTCATAGGGCTGCGTGTCCTAATAAGGGTTGCGGTCCTTGGCCGTTAACTGCGGTTACGGTGCGACTTGTTTACTTGTAAATGCTTCTATGTTTAATATGTGCTATATTGTCATTTATGCTTCATATCTGTTCATGAGATTAATTGTTACCCTTGGGGTTCATTCATTTGAACTCCAGACCGTATTAAGGAAACAGGAAGTGGATCGGGCACGAAGGGAAATGCGCATCAGTAAGGATTCTTTGTAGAAGCTTATCTTCTATTATTCAGGACTATTAGTCTAAAAGTTTATCTTTTATCTTAACATTTTGGATTACCGTATTAAGATTCCTCCTATGTGATAGTTATCAATCGCGAAAAATTCATCCTCATGTTTTCAATGTTTTCAAACTAAGTCATTTTATGAAAGTTTTATTCTGCAATTAAGTCGTCCAAACTATTCAATGCTTGTGTGCTTATACTCTGACAATAGAGAGATAAATGCCCTGTACAAGAAAGGGTGTTTACAATTTTGGTATCAGAGCCAGGGCTCGAGTCGTTGTGCCATCGAGGACACTGGGCCCCAAGGGGTGGAGTGTAAAGTCCCACATGACTGGAAAGGCGAACGAAGCATGCCTTATAATGGTGTGGAGACCTTTCCCTTGTGGACGCGTTTTGATGGGCCAGGCCCAGCCAAAAATAAAACCGTGAGGCCTTGTATGTACTGAAGCGGACAATATTCACAAGCGAGCACCTGAGATGTTACAATTTTGGTATCAGAGCGTCGGTTTGGACAAAGTTTTTGAAAATGATGTAACAAAACTTAGTTATGTTGAAAACAAGATGAGAACAATTTACGAGGGAGAATTACCCCCTGACGTACCTTACGGGTTCTACCGTACGCACGGAGGAACGCTGAAGGCGCGCACTGCTAGGAAGAGCGTACCACTTGTACCTGAACCCATAAAACTACACCAGAAGCGTAAGGCGAACGTACTTGCGGATCATCCATCCGTAGGGAAACCAAAAACTGAACCTTCCAAGCCTACAGAAATTGACATGGTAGTTACTGATTTGTGGGGTCACCTTTGCGACCTTCATTTACAAGCTCATTGGGAAATAACCGAGCAAGCCGGCCTACATGTAATATACCTAGAGATCCAAGCTGACTTGTATAGGGTATATCTAAAGAAGGTCAACCACCTATATGCCAACGAGAAGAGACATGGATACGAAGACTATGACCTTGACACCTGGATACGAACAACCGTAGACTTCTTTCCACACATCAAAGTATGGCAGGATAGGATAGAGGCAATCTTTGAGAAGTATGAGTTTGTTGACTTTGAATCCTTCATAGAGTACATGGATGAGTACGTAGCAACTCATATGTAGATGAGGATTAGGTGAAGGGAGAAAATCAACTTAGTATTTATAGTCGTCTTGTATCAACTTTCCCAAAGTCCTAGGGGAGTTACATACTAAAGAAAGGCATTTTGTAATGTTAAGTACTTTAACAGCTTAGTAAAATTACGAAAACATTAGTAACATGTTTGATTTATGCTTTTAATTGCATATCAATGTTGTGAACGACTATTATGCCTCTATTATGAACAACTAATCTCCCTGGCGTATAGTACAACAGTGTAACAATGATGAAAACAAGGGCAAGACGAAGACCAATTCCTGAGCAGGCGCCCCAGCAAGAAGCAAATCCACCTGTACGTGGAAGGGGCAGAGGCCGAGGTCAAGGTAGAGGCAGGGGAAGGCCCAATCAACAAGAACCTCTAGCCCAGGATCCTCACATACAACAAGTACTGGATGAACATCGAAATGCATTAAGAGAACTTAAGGAGGAAGTATTCGCTCTGAGAATGGAAAGGAACGAAGAGAGGCAGCGTGCTAAAGCTGCAGAGGCACAGCTAGCTCAGGCTGTGATAACTGAAGAAGATGAGGAACCAGTGAATGAGCCCCTACAGTTGGAAGTTGAACCACCTGCACAGATGCAGAGACAAAGAGCCCTCGGAGAGTCACAGTTCTGGACTGTCCAATTCTGTAAGCATAAACCACCATCGTTCACAGGTAAGTTGGATGCGCAAACGGTTGAAAATTGGCTGCTGAGATTAGAGAAGATTTTTGAATTCATGGAGTGCCCAGAAGAGCGAAAGGCACAGTTAGCCATCTATAAGCTGGAAGGTGATGCTGATAGATGGTGGAAGAACGAAGCAACGACCCTTCGTACCCGCTACATACCAATCACTTGGGAGCTATTCTAGGAGAAATTTAACGGGAAGTACTTTCCCCGATCTGTTCAATTGGAAATGGAGTCCAAGTTTATGGCCATCAAGCAAAACACAGGGGAGTCTTTTGATGACTATCTATCCAGGTTTACCAATCTGTCTCGCTACTCAAAGTACCTGAACCGTAATGAAGATGGGAGTTTGAGGGCAGACATGCTTGTTAAAGGGCTGAAGTTCGAGATGAGGGATAGACTGACATCTCGACTGTTTCTTACATTCGACCAAGCTGTGGAAGAATGTAGAATGATTGAGTATAACCTGAAGGAGCTGCGTGCAAGCAGAACGGAGATGACTCAAAGCGGTTCTAGCCGTGGAAACCCCTCAAATGACCATAAAAGGAAGGGGAATTGGTCTAACTACAAGAGTGGGAACAAGAAGCCAAATCAACCTAGGCCTAACCACCCTAGACCACCAGTGCCCTGACCATGCGAGAAATGCGGGAAGAGCCACCCGGGAATGAGGTGTGATGGAAAGCTAGTTTGTTTCAAGTGCCAACAGCCCGGGACACTTCGACTTCAACTGCCATAGCGTGCCCCTGAGCCGAGGCCGCAAAACCAAGGGAGAGTCTTTGCTTTAACTCATGAAGAAGCCAGAAAATCTCCCGACATGATCTAAGGTACAATCTTACTAAATGGTAACTCCTTACAAGCATTGTTTGATTCGGGTGCTAGCCATTCATTTATTTCATGTGATTGTGCTAAAAGGCTAGCGATAAACACCCATAGGTTACCATATGATTTGATTGTAAACACACCTCTTGGTGTTAAGTCTGTAGTATCTGATGCTTGTTTGAGTTGTATTTTGGTTGTAAACAGACGTGAGTCCACAGTAGACTTGATTTGTTTACCGTTAGTGGGTATTGACGTCATACTGGGATTGAACTGGTTGACGGTCAACAACGCCTTGATTGACTGCGGTAATAAGAGGATTCTGTATTCACAATCAACGGCAGACACTACAGCACGTTTGAATCTTCTCACCGTCCAAGAAGCTAATAGATGTCGAGACAACGTTGCCTAGGGTACATGGTATTTTTCTCGACAGAAGAAACCGAGCCATCATTGACGGACATACCAGTGGTGAACGAATTCCCGGAAGTATTTCCAGAAGACCTTAGTGGATTGCCACCAGTGAGGGAAGCTGAGTTCATTGTTGATCTGATGCCTGGTACGGGTCCCATATCCAAAGCACCCTACAGAATAGCACCTAGTGAGATGGCGGAACTGAAGAAACAAATATAAGAGTTACTGGAGAAAGGGTTCATCCGACCTAGTGTGTCACCCTGGGGAGCTCCAGTACTATTCGTGAAGAAGAAGGATGGGAGTCTTCGACTCGTATCGATTATAGAGAGTGAACAAAGTGACTATCAAGAACAAGTATCCACTCCCTAGAATCGATGATCTGTTAGACCAACTATCTGGTTCATGTGTTTTCTCGAAGATCGATTTACGTTCGGGATACCATCAGTTGCGAGTAAGAACTGAGGATGTTCCAAAGACGGCTTTCAGAACCAGATACGGACACTATGAGTTTTCAGTAATGCCCTTCGGATTGACGAATGCACCTGCTATGTTCATGGACTACATGAACCGTATCTTCTGTGAGTATCTTGATCGGTTTGTAGTAGTCTTCATTGATGACATTCTAATCTACTCCAAGAATAGGGAGGAGCATGAACACCATCTTCGGCAAGTACTGAACGTATTGAAAGAGAAGCAACTCTACGCCAAGCTGAGCAAATGTGATTTTTGGCTTGAAGAAGTTAAGTTTCTGGGCCATGTGATATCACGAGAAGGGGTCGCTGTTGATCCCAGCAAAGTGGAAGCAGTACTAGACTGGAAGAGACCAGAGACGGTGACCGAGATACGGAGTTTTCTGGGTTTGGCGGGATACTACCGTAGATTCATACAGGATTTCTCCAGACTTGCCTTGCCATTGACGAAGCTGACGCGAAAGAACCAATCATTCGTATGGGATGAGCATTGTGAGGGTAGTTTCAATGAGCTGAGAAAGAGGTTGACTACAGCACCAGTGTTGATTATCCCGGATCTGAGTGAGGCTTATGTCGTCTACAGTGACGCCAGTAAGCATGGATTGGGATGTGTCCGATGCGGCGAGGCAGAGTGGTGGCTTATGCCTCTCGGCAGTTGAAACCTCATGAGACGAACTATCCAACCCATGATTTGGAACTCGCGGCTGTCATCTTTGCATTGAAGATATGGCGGCATTACTTGTACGGTGCTACCGTAGAGATGTACTGTGACCACAAGAGTCTCAAATACCTCTTTGACCAAAAAGAGTTGAACATGAGGCAGCGTAGATGGATGGAGTTGCTGAAGGATTATGACCTGAAGATTAAGTATCACCCAGGGAAAGCCAACGTCGTTGCAAATGCTTTGAGCGAAAGGTTGTACAGCAAAGCATTCATGATGATCCATGAACGAAACTACTAGAAGACTTCGAGAGATTTCAATCTGTCGAATCAAATTGCTATGGAACCAAAAGAGCCTCATAAGGTGTATCTTGCAAGTCTTCTTGTTAGCCGAGGAGAGTATGATCTGAGGGATGAAATTGAAGAGGCTCAGAAGCAAGATGAACACGCAAATGCTATGCGAGAATTGATATCTCAAAATGAGACTCAAGATTATGATCTGTCACTTAGCGAATTGGTGAGGTATAAAAAGAGAATTTATATACCACCAAATGATGAGTTGAGGCAGAAAATACTGGATGAAGCCCACAAGAGCAAATACACGTTACATCCAGGCATGGTCAAAATGTACCATAATCTGAAATCTAAGGTCCTGGTGGTCAGGGTTGAAGAAAGATGTAACCCAAAGTATGTGGCCAAATGCTTAACTTGTCAGAAGGTGAAACTTGAACATCAACGGCCACCAGGACCACTACAGAGAATTGAAATCCCAAAATGGAAGTGGGAGGATGTTACCATGGACCTAGTAGTGGGATTGCCCAAGATCCGGCATTGAGATGCAATCTGGGTAATTGTTGATCGTTTTACTAAGACGGCACACTTTCTTCCCATCAATGCTAGTTATTCTCCGAGAGATTGGTGAGGTCTACATCAAAGAAATACTTGAGACTCCATGGTATACCGAAGAGTATTATCTATGATAGAGATCCTCGATTCACATCCCGATTCTGGCAAGCTTTACATGAAGCTTTGGGGTCAAAGTTAAAATTTAGTACAGCTTATCACCCACAGACCGACGGTCAATCTGAACGAACTATACAAACGCTAGAAGACATGTTGAGAGCGTGTGTACTGGACTTCAAAGGAAATTTGGATCAATATCTTCCATTAGCAGAGTTTGTATATAATAACAGTTATCATTCGAGTATACAAATGGCTCCATTTGAGGCGTTATATGGCAGAAAATGTCAATCACCCATTTGCTGGACAGAGTTGTCCGAGAGATGGCTAATTGGGCCAGATATAGTTGACAAAACCTCCGAAGGTATTGAGCTAATCAAAAAGAGGCTCTAGCGGCGCAAAAGCGCATTTAAAAGCTATGCGAGATAAAAGGAGAAGACCTCTAGAGTTTAAAGTGGGAGACCATGTTTTTCTAAAAATATCTCCAGTTACAGGAGTTGGTAGAACATTAAAGAGGAAAAAGTTAAGTCCTCGATATGTTGGTCCATTTGAAATATTGGCGAAACGTGGACTCGTAGCCTACCAACTAGCCTTACCCCCAAACATGGGTAAACTCCATGATGTATTCCATGTTTCTCAGCTGAAGAAGTATCAACCGGACCCTAAGCATGTCTTAGAGTATGAGGATGTGGAACTCCGATATGATAATACTTTTGTGGTGGAGCCGGTACGAATCATTGACCATAAGGAAAAGCAACTCCGTAAGAGTATCCCGTTTGTAAAAGTGGTTTGGAGAGGTTTGTCTCCTGAAGAAGCAACATGGGAAACAGCAGAAGGCATGAAGGAGAAGTACTCAGAATTTATGGCTCATAGTGTGCAAAATGTGTAACAAATTTCGAGGACGAAATTTAAATTAACGAGGGAGAAATGTAACATCCCAAATTTTGGGATTTGGGATTGGAATATTTTATGAGAATTAAATTATGAAATTTGGCTTTAACTAACTATGAGAATAATTAGGCTTATTTTTCCCCTAAATTTATTCTAGGAAAAGAAATTTAATTGAGGAGGAAAATCCTTAAATGGAATTTAGGATTTAATTTTAATAATTATCCAATAATTATAAAAGAGTCTTTAAGAGAATTACGTGGATTAATTTTAGTGTTTACACAATATATATATATATATTGTTTTAAAAGCCCATTACCTTATTAGTTCAGTTTTGTCAAAACATAAGCGGTAGAAGCACGTATCACCAACGTTAGCACAACACCGAACAAAGTGCCTCATTGGGTTGGGCACGTATCACCCACGTTCGTTTTTGCTACTCCTGAAATGAAATCTTCTTTCACCTAAAACCGTAGGTTTCTTTAGTCTATATATACCTATTCTTCTACCCTCAACGCCACCACAGAGAAAAGAGGGAGTCCGAGATGGACAGAGTGTGAGTGTGGCATTCTCATTCTTTCCTTCCATCGTTCATCTTCATCCTGAGACAGAAACGCCGAGTTCGAGAGAGAGATAAAGCCGAGGAGCGTTCAAATACCCAGCATACTTTGTTCTTAAACCAGAAAAGCGAGAGGTAAGCACGAGTTTCTCTCCTTTTGGTTTTGATGAGTTTCCAATATTAGCTTTTGTATTAATACCCGTGAGATTCTATAAGAAAAAAAAGTCCCTGTTCTTAAAGGTTAAAACAAAGGTAGTTTGTGTCGTTGATTTTGGCAAACGGTAGTTAGAAAATCTGTGACCGTTGCTGTTCTTGTGCTTAAACGAGCTAGGTATACCTTTATGCAAGCTAATCCCGCTGCATATATATAGAGAGATGTTCGCGCTTTTGGAAAAGAAAGGAAGAAAAAAAAATAAGTCATGTGATTTCCTTATATATATTTATATATAGCTTTTGACCAAATATATATATATATATATATTTATATATAATTTGGGTATTTAAAACGAAACAAAGACTAGCCGATTGTTAGGCATATATCGGGAACCTCCATACACGTTGTTGCGATAAGAGGTGATAAGGAAAACATGCTTATGCATATTTATTAAATCAGCTACCGTAATGTATAAATGTATATTTTTACATATATATATATATATGTATGTATATATATATATATGTGTGTGTGTGTGTGTGAATACCATAATAAAATATACTTTTATGTAGTTAGTATTTGTAAACTCCTATATAATAGGATCTAGTCTAACTAATTCCTATATTAATTCACCTTTAATATTATTTACAAATAATGTATATAGCGAAGCGTATTGTTTGGGTTGAGTGTTTACTAAATCTCCTAATTTAAATTATTAGGAGAGCCTATGAGAGTTTTAATTAACTATAATAATAATAATAATAAAGTAAACGAAGGTTATTATTATTATTAGGAGAAGGGAATAAATAATAAAATAGATAAATAATAATAATATAATAAATATTATTATTATTTATTAGTAAAAAAGGGGATAAATAATAAAGAGAGTTATTAATTAATAATAAATAAAAGAGTGTTGTTATTAATTAATTGTAATTAAAAGTGGTATTATTATTAGGGGAATTTTTAGGGGTTAAAAATCATTTTTAATCCCTTAAAAATTAGTTCTCGTAGCTAATTACGTTGCGACGCGATTAAGTGACTGATGGCAATGATAAACGTTTATAGGATTTCATAGACGCCTCGACCGATAACACCTACCGGACAGGAATTTAAGGATTTAAGCTCGAGGTGGGTAACTCTAATCTTGTTAGCATATATGTATGTGTTCATGTATTAGCTGATCATGTTTGATAGATGATTTACATGTATTGTTTTCCTAGCTATGGATTGAATTTTGCGTGTCTCATAGGGCTGCGTGTCCTAATAAGGGCTGCGGTCCTTGGCCGTTAACTGCGGTTACGGTGCGACTTGTTTACTTGTAAATGCTTCTATGTTTAATATGTGCTATATTGTCATTTATGCTTTATATCTGTTCATGAGATTAATTGTTACCCTTGGGGTTCATTCATTTGAACTCCGAATCGTATTAAGGAAACGAGGAAGTGGATCGGGCACGAAGGGAAAGGCGCATCGATAAGGATTACCGTAGAAGCTTATCTTCTATTATTCAGGACTATTAGTCTAAACGTTTATCTTTTATATTAACATTTTGGATTACTGTATTAAGATTCCTCCTATGTGATAGTTATCACTCGCGAAAAATTCATTCTCACGTTTTCAATGTTTTCAAACTAAGTCATTTTATGAAAGTTTTATTCCGCAATTAAGTCGTCCAAACTATTTGATGCTTGTGCGCTTATACTCTGACAATAGAGAGATAAATGCCCTGTACAAGAGAGGGTGTTTACAGATAACATCAAAAGTGGGATTCAATCAAAAAACCTCACACTAATATTAAGAGACAGCTGGCTCTTCAATATTATAAACAATTCAACAAATCACATGCCTAAAATTTTTTTTACACCATACATCAATAATCAATTATAAAAATCCTATGGTTCCACAATAGTGAACAAATCAAGTTAAAATCTTTAATAGCAATGTCCTAAAGGAAGATATTATGAAAGTTTTAAGTTTAAATGTATCTTAAAATCACAAATAGATTCAAATTTAACCGAGAAGAACACAAAGTTGGGAAACATGTTGCCATGAGAAAAAATTATTTTCAAATTGATAGCTTGAGAGAATTACAGAATTTTACATTATGACACTTCGACTACTCTTTTTGTCTGCTTCTTTGTCAACCGGCAAGTTTGACAGAATTTTTACAAAAACAAAGAAGTCACCACAATACAAGTCTAAAAGCATTACCATGTTCTTGACTTGGATGGGTCAATACATGCCGGCTTCTATGGCTAAGCAAAGATCTTGCTTGCAAATGCTAAGCATGCATAGAAATAGAAAACCTATGAATCCTAGAGTATCATGCCATGATGAAAATTAAATGCCTCACACCATAGAAATTAAGGAATCGAGAGAGTTGAGGAACGAGAAAGGGCATGGTGATCTTGAAGGAGACGATAAGTAAGGGTTTGGTGGAACCTGCGAGGTCTCAACTCTTCCTTCAAGCATCTCCACCACTTTTCGATCATTGGACGCTCTGCGGGGTTGGTTTGTATGCACCATAAGCTTGTTATCACCATCTTCCTTATCCTGTCTTTGTCACCTTCATTTCTAATGCTCCTCAGTGCTAGGTCTTCATCTAAATCTAGACGCTTGTATATCCAATGAGGAAAATATATTTTGCTCGTATCATCAACGTTCACATTGACATTCCTTCTTCCTCCAACCATCATCCCAAAACTATAAACATCTTATTTGTGAGAGACAGCACCAAAGTTTCTGTAAATTACCTCAGGAGCAATGTATCCTATGGTTCCTCTCACACCCAACATGGATACATCACTTTCATTTCTAAGGCATATTTTAGCAAGTCCAAAATCCGATATCTTTGGACAGAAGTTCTCATCCAATAAAATATTGTGAGGTTTAATGCCAAAATGAAATATCTGAGTGTTACATCCTCGATGCAAGTACTCTAATCCTCGTGCAACACCCTTTTCGCAATTTGGTGTAATATTTCACAACTCAACTGGAGATTGCCCTCAACAAGGTCAGCTTCATTTTCAAAGATGAACTTCTCTAACAATCCATTAGCCATAAACTCATAAATACAAGTGCCCTCTTTGACCCTTCAAAACAAAATCCTATAAGCGTGACAATGTTAACATGAGAAGTCTTGCTTATGCTTGCTACCTCATTCATGAATTCCTCACCGTTACCTTTTGTTTCCTTCAAAACCTTCACAGCCACCGGACATTTGTCATGTAACTTCCCTTTGAACACACTCCCATAGCCTCCTTGTCCTAATTTTTCTTTCAAATAATTTGTCATTTTCTTTATCTCCGAGTAGCTATATCTTTTTGTGGCAAGTGAACCATGGCTCTTCAGAATGGCCTCAAAATCTTGTTGAGCTTTAGATTTTTTTTGTCCCATAATGATGTTCTTCTAAACCGAAGATTATAGGAACAAAAACTCCGACTATTATTCACTACTACAAAAACGTCAAAAACGTCCTGAATTAGAGGCAATTAACGTCCTTTTTGCGAAGGACGTCTGACTAGGGGTAGTTGAAAAAATAGCCTATAAGGCGTCCTATGTTAAAAATAGGACGCCTTTTTTAGGGCGTCCTACAATAGATATAGGACGCCTTTTTTAGGGCGTCCTATGTTAAAAACAGGACGCCTTTTTTAGGGCGTCCTATAATCAAAACAGGACGTCTTTTTGGTAAAAAGGCGCACTTTGAGCGTCCTGATTTGAAATCAGGACGCCTTATATTATAATTTTTTAAAAAAAAATGTCCCCCTTTTTGCATTGATATAAAACTGAAACATGTGCAATAGAACAATGCAAATAAGACCAACAACGACAAAGAACAAGAACAACATCAAAAACCAACAACAAAACAAGGCACTTTGGCAACCAAGACAAGACCAACAACAAAGCAACAAGGCACTTGGCAACCAGAAAAATGCATATATATGAGATGCAAAAACCAACAAAGACAACAAACAAACAACAACAAGCTAAGTGACCAAAACTTTTAAGACCCAATAAGATAGATCAGTTTAGACCAAAACGCACTTGGCAACTAGCAAGACCAACAACAAAGAACAAGGCACTTGGTATCCAAGAAGACCAACAACAAAGAACAAACAAACAAACAAAGACAAACTAAGTGACCAAAACTTTTAAGATTCAATAAGATAGATCAGTTTAGACCAAAAAGCACTTGGCAACCAAAGAAGACCAACAACAACAATAGCAAGTGACCAACAACAACAACAAACTATTACTTAAACTGACCAAAAATTCAACTTTCAGCTCCGAGTTTCAATTCCAATACAGAACAAAGATCACAGCAACAACAAAACTCTAAATGATTGATATGATTTAATTTTCGGGGCTATTTACAAACGAGTTACCAATTCCATTAAAACCAAGACTATTAAAGGCGAACAAGGCAACACATGATGTACATATCTATATGCGTTGAAGAAAATTTGCAGCCAAAGCATCTCGAATCAGTATCAATCTCTTCCTCCGAGCACGGATCCGGACTATCAAAAAGCTATAAATTGGAAAACAACGTATAAGTTAAACCAATGAAGCAAATAAAATAATTAACTCAAGTAGAACAAAAAATATTATCATTTGAGAAAGAGAGAGCGATCACATACGTTTTGAAAACCCGTAGTACGCTTACCGTAACGATGGTATGCATATAAAACATAACGAAGTATCCGCACTCAGAGTTCCCTGGTTGTTTTGGGCACTATAAATCAAAAGAAAATTGTTAAAACGGATAAAGGCATATCAAAAGCTACCATTGTGTCAATGAAATAACTTGAATTGAAACTACTTACTTTCGGATAAAACCACTTCGGTCCGCCTGCTCCGGTGCTCCAAAGAATCGATCTAGCCGCCCGAATGCACTACATTAAAATGGAAATTAGACATGAAAACAGATCATATAAATGAAGAATCAATGATTTAGACAAAAATTTACTTACTTGGCAAACATAGATTTGATTTCATCGTTCGGCTTGCCACCTCTTAAGGGATCAAACTAATAACATGCGTTCTTGGAGGGACAAACAACACACAGGTCCAATGACCACTACAACAAACACATTATAATATTAATTAAGATAAGAAAGGAATTTATTCTTAAAAATCTTAAATAGACAACTAAATTACGTACCCTTCAAGTATTGGGGCTAGATAACAACGATCATCTTGTCTGGACAATTGTAGCACCAACATAAAGCGTCCTTTTGGTTAACACACCGCAAGCCGCGGCCGTGTTTATTGGACTTAAGAATCCATACAAATCCTTTCGGCCTTTCGGACGCATATGTCGAGCGAGACACTATGATCGAAATAAAATGATAAACGTTGTTAAGTATAGCAAACAAAAAAGATCAATGCAATAATCAAAGGGGGAAAAAACTTACATTATCGCGGCTTCAAGAACGACTAAATCTAAATCCTCCATATGCAAAAATTCGACAAGATCTTTTTGGTCAATGTAAACTCATAGGTCTTGTCTACGCCGACAATGCCAGGTTGCATCTTGAAGGAGAGATAGCTAATGTCCTTGTACATGGATCGCAGCGGTGCTAAGTGTGGAAATTTGCCCTCATCCACTTCATTCTATGAAAACATAAACAAACATATTATGAGTGAGTTACCAATGAAAAGCAAGTTCTAGTAATGTATTTCCCGCCATTGGAGGTGTCGCCGCCGCCATCCGAATAAGATGATTCGGCCAAAGGATGAACGATCCTATGGCCCGGCCTAAATCGGGAACCTCGTCATCTTGAATCGGGATGTCTGTTTTGTCTTCCCCCTCTCGAACACATGTCACGGTCACCCTACGTAGGTCTTTTGGAATTTCAATATTATGGTGGATGGTGTGATCCGTGTAAATAAGAGCATCGGCAACAATACGCCGGTGTAGGACATCCAAATAGAGAGTGCAAGGTTGTCCTCTCGTGGCGTGTGAGAGAAGGTTCGCCGAGATCAACATCCGGAGGGTGAAAACTCTCTTTTACCGCCGGGGAAGGTCGGGGATTCACGAGTTGTATGTTCCGTATTGTCCTCGAATCCATCATGGTTTTCACTTCGGATCGTACTTGTTGCATGATTTCATCAAATAGTCCCCCGTATTTTGGCTACAAGGCGAGGACTAGGGTTGTTATCGTCATAGAACCGTGAACGCCATCCAAAATATTTTGCGGCTGTAACTAACTCCCCTAGGCTCCCCTCGAATGTTGTCGGGGTAATCCGGCTTCCCAATCGCCGTTGACAAAATGTCCATCCGTGAACCCGGCGTAAATGAACCTTGGGAACTCGCTCCTCAAGTGCATCATGTATCATAAGATGTTTCATAAATAACAACTAAACCCTATAATATGAAAAAGCGAGGCTATTTAAAACGTCTAATTTAACTACTTACAATCTTGGAGGCAACCTCAAGAACATCTGCATTTATGTATGTGTCGCCCCTCATCCTCGCAGCTTTCCACTTCTTGTGACGAGGAGGAGGTTCAGGGGGCTGGACAACAGTGGGAGGATCGGATTCGGAAGCTTCCTTCATTCTCTCTAACTGCTCTTCCATCATTCTCCGTTCTAGCTTTCTGTACCCACCACGAGACATACAATGCGGATAATTATTTGCCGCTTGTCTCTCTTTATTGGCTTGACTCATTTCCTATGACACAAAAACAATTAAAACTAAGTTGTGAAATAAAAGAAATGATATGAAATGAAAGAAATTTTAATTTTACAATAAACTCGGATTTTGCCGTGACGCCACAAACTCCCTCCAGTCCTCGGAGAAATATAAGGATATTTCGACATGGATCCTCGTTCCTCCTTTGCCCTCGAACAAACTTTTTAGTCCTTATTCTTGAAGTCTTTCCAACGTATACGGACTTCCCCATCCAATGCTTTTCCATTTCCTTAGTGTTAGGACGTCGTACGTTTCTTTTGCAAGGTAAAAGGAAAGATAATTAAATTTCAAGTAACAAGCCAAATGATGCAAATGCAAATATATTGAAAGTGAATAACCAAAAGTTGTGCCCAAATCAATCGCCGTTTTCTCCGAACGAACTTCCAAGCGAGAGATCACAATGCGAACTTTGCTTCGAGCCAAATAGCCTACATAGCTAATGAAATTGTCTTCCTCCGGGCCAATTGGATTCAACTTGTCATCAAAGTCCACATGCAGCCTCTTTTTTTTACTGTCACGACGGGCCACTAGCGCACTCATCTGTGTGCAACCTCTACCCCTTCTCACAACGGGCTCGCCACCTCTCTCACCTCCCCGACTCATCGAGCTAGAGCTAGACATGTTCCTGTTCATCAAGGACAAATCAATGTTAGATAGGTTATTAAATAGTAAAATGATTAATAAAATAAACTAAAATGTTAAACCATCTTAAGTTATGACATATTACTATTTCATAACTTAAGATCTTACTTTATATGGTTTCCCATATTCCTTCACAATGATCTTTTCTTGCAGCATCTTCTTCATCATCTACCAATTCCACATCACGCGTTGTAGGGGATTTGTTGTGAAAGGGGGTGTATCTTCAAGGTCGAAGGATTCTTCACCATACTTCGTTTTTTACTTTGAAGTACAATGGACATTTTTTTATTTGCGTAGGTCCGTAATATAAAACACTTGTTTCGCTGGCTTGCTAGAATGAATGGCTCATCTCTATGACCAACTCGTGAAGATCAATTGAGACAACTCCAAATTGTGGATCTATTACAACAAAGCATTATTGCTAACCCACTCACATTTCAATAGAGCAACTTTGAACTTGTTGTAACTTATCTCCCATATTTCTTCAATAACTCCATAATAAGCCATTGATGCTAATACCGGGTTTTTGTCTTTCGTACTCGCAAAGTGCATGGATTCAGCTTCAACCATCACCCCACTATTTTGCACGTAACTGGCCGCCTTGGCCTTTTGTGTAGAAGGTATACCTGTTTATTTCATAACCTTGCCAAGTGATGACTGAAAAGAAGGCCCCTGTGCCAACCACTCGATTGTATATCGACACTCCGGTCTCGTGCGATACCTTCTCCTCAAACCACTTTATGAACGTCTTCTTTGCTCATGAGCTATTTGCATGTCATTCTTCCTTGGATTCTTATTCTTCAAACTCTTTCGTGATCATCAATGTATGGTTGAACTTCTTCCATATTATTCAAGATGTACAGTGTGCTTGCAACACTTCTTCACGACCCTTATTCTTCAGTTTGATTCCTCGAGTTCCCTCGGTTATCCCCTTGTCATGCCGAGATCGTATCATCGTCCTCGATAGATAATCTTTACAAAAGTCCATAGCCTCTTCAACTACATATCTCTCAACTATTGAGGCTTCCGGCGATAAGGATTTTTAGAATACCCTTTTAAGATCTTCATGTATCGCTCGAAAAGGGTACATCCACCTTAGGTAAACCGGACCAGCAGAGCCCCGACCTCCTTACCAAGTGCACTATCAGTGCACCATTATATCGAAAAATGCGGGAGGAAATTGCATCTCTAGTTGAGACAAAATAATATAACCCTCATTTTCCAATTCATCCAACTTTTCAATGTCAATGACTTTGTTATAGATAGCATTAAAGAAAATACACAATTTTGTTATAGTGGTTCGCACTTCATCTTTCATAATGCCCCTAATAGATACGGGCAATAGTTGTTGCATCAAGACATGATAATCATGGGACTTCATCCCCACTAACTTCAGATCGTCCATTGAAACGCACCTTCTCAAATTTGAAGAATATCCTTGTGGAACCTTAATGTCATATAAACACCCACACAAACTTTTTTCTCGCCTTTTGATAGTGTATGGGCCGCCGGCTCCATATATGCCTTCTTACCATCTTCTTTTACTTGTGGATGTAACCGTTCTCTTATTCCCATATCAACCATGTCTAGTCTCGCACTAATTCCATCCTTAGTCTTTCCCGGTATGTGCAAAAGAGTACCGACAAGACTATCACAAACGTTTTTCTCCACATGCATCACATCAAGATCTGTGTCTTACATCAAGACTACGCCAATATGGAAGATCAAAGAAAATTGATCTCTTCTTCCATATATTCTTCTCACCCACAATCTTTTCGCTTACCCAATATGACATTGATATGTTTCACCCGACTATAAACATCCTCTCCAAGTTAATGCCTTTGGAGCCGTTCTATGCTCCGGTAAGCCGTTGAAACGCTTTCTTAACTTACGATATGGGTGGAACCGATCAAGAAACCTCCCGTGACCGAGATAGACCGTTTTTTTTCGTGCTTTAGTTGATGGAAGTTTGTAATCCGCTTCACATATTGGACATGCTTTATGACCCTTGACACTATACCCTGACAAATTTCCATATGCGGGAAAGTCATTTATCGTGGTAAAAATCATTGCACGCATCTTGAAGGACTCCTTCTTATATGCATCAAACACATCTACGCCTTCCTCCCACAATTTCTTCAAATCCTCAACCAAGGGCGCCAAGTACACATCGATATTGTTCCGGGCTGTTTTGGTCCGTAAATCATCATAGAGAGCATCACATACTTGCGTTTCATACATAGCCGTGGAGGTAAGTTGTATATTACAAGGAGAACCGGCCATGCACTATGGGTGCCGCTAAGAGTCCGATACGGATTGAAGCCATCCGTACAAAGCCCAGACGAAGATTTCTTGGCTCACTTTGCCAAATTGAGGGAACATTTCATCTATTTTCTTCCATTGCAGAGAGTCACCGGCCGGTCGCGGAGATATTTTCCATCGGATATTCTCTCATCGAATGCCATCTCAATCGCTTTCGCCGTGGCTTCACTAGTAAAGAGACGCTTAAACCGCGGTATTATTGGAAGATACCACAATGCCTTCACAAAGGTTGCCTTTTTGTTGTCTCATCATCTCCGTAACCACCACCTTTCTTCACTTTGTATCGTGAAGTTTTACACTTCGGACAATTACTCAAGCCTTCATACTCATTTTCGTACAATATGCGAATCATTAGGGCAATTGTGTATCTTTTTATACTCCATACCCATCGAAGACAAGATTTTCTTGGCCTCATACATACGATTTGGAAGTACATTATCGTCTGGCAACATATCACACAACAATTGAAGCAGGACGTGAAACTACTATCGGTCCACCCACAAGTTGCCTTTAAGTTGATCAAATGTAAGGTCCTGATCCAACCGTGTATACTTAGTACACCTGTGGAACAACGGTGTCTCGCATCACTCCGCACGCTATCATATTCATTCGGTTGTGCAAAAGATTCGACCTCAACATCATGAATCATTCTCTCCATTCCATCGTCATCTTCCTCAACTTCATTTTCGTCCGACACACCGGTACTTATTACCTCCTCACCATGCCATATCCACGTTGTGTATCGAAGGTTTATTCCATCACAAATTAGGTGATCCCTTATAGTAGGAATATCCCGTCGAACCCCATTTAAGCAATTAACACATGGACAATAATACATCCCTTTTTTGTAGCCACATGCCTTCTAGCAAATTCAATAAACTCTTCCACCCCATTCTCATATTCTTCACTAGTTCTCAAAGCATTCATCCAACTATGCCCCATTTTAATACCACCTACGATATTTCCACCAACACTCAAGTTTATATAACAAAAATGAAACGACATGCTTTTTCTCTATCTTTTAAAAAAATTTCGGCAAAGATTTCCCCTTAAAAGTAATGCATCCCAAATTTTCAACAACAAACAATTTCAAACTTAATTTAAGGTGATTGAGAACAATATCATCCATTAAATGCATCAATTTCATCATTACAAAATAAAATTGATAGAGGGTTGAGTAACTACACTATAAAATGCAAAAAAAGGGCTGATATTGATAGACTATGCTTTTTCCGGCATTATGCTAATCAAAATAACATACAAAGAACCCTACCAATATGGGAAATTGTAAAAATTAAAATTACGAGTACAGATCGAAACCAACAAAACATAAAGAAAGCAAAGCCGAGCACAACAATATTGAAAGAAAGAACATAAACATATAAATGTGGATTAATGATTCAAGTCTTGTGGATACATACCAATGATGCCTAAGAATATGAAGTCTCTAGTTGTGGAAAGTAACTACTTGTCTACCTTTAAATTCGGATCTTGGGCAAAAACCGATTGCACGTGCATTTAAAGGATTAACATAGATGCATAAATAACTAGACAAGAACACAAAGAAACAATTTAAAACAGAAATAAACGAAGAAATCATCATCACCAAAGCCTCGTACAAGTCAAAGTCGAGCACATGGGCGATGGGATTATGGGAAGAGGGAATTTGATTCGATTTGGGAGGAAAAGGAACAAGTCGAGGCTATACATTACATTTACAGGATAAGAGAGACACAGATCTACAAAAATTGGTAAAATCGAAATAGAAAAGGAGAGACAAACCACAATCGCTCGTCACTCGATCAGCTGGTTCGAAATCACCGGAGTTGAAGGAACAGAGGTGGACCGTGGATGAAGAACCGGAGTTGGAGCCCGAGAAGCCTCGGAGGAAGGAAGAGATCTGGACGAGTGTAGAGGGAGAGGGGACTCACGGGAGAGAAGAGAATGGGCCACAATCACACATTGCCTTGCTGGCTCAATGAATCAAATCAACACCTTAGCATTTCCTACAATATACAAGATCATCACAAACAAATCATCACACGGAGTGGGGTAAAGAAAAACCAATAATTTCTTGTTTTGCTCACTTAATCATGCATTCAAGAACCTAAGTCGTACGTATCAAGGATTACAAGAGATCATTCATGATAGTCAAAGGTTCTAAAATCATTAACTAAACTCTCTCAAGTTAAGACTCGATTTTTCATTTTCATTAAAATTATTAAATGTCCTGTTTATAATTAATGAAAACCATATTTCCAAAGCAATCCTTCAATATACTATGCTAGGTTGTTAGATATATTTCTATTCTAACAACAAACCATCCATTTAATCACTAACAAGATTTTTCTTAATTTCTACAATCAAAATGGCTCTCTCAAGCATCTTCCAATTAAACTACTCTAATCATGTGGTGATCAAGTACAACATAGCATTGAGCACAAAGAAAAATCAACTTATATACTCATCAACCGACAAAACCAAGATAATCTAGTAGTTTGAATTCATACAATGGAGAAAAACAATCCTAAATGAGAGTTTTTAGCCACTCATGGTCTATACATGCCAAAATCCCAGCAAAAAAAAATCAACCATTTGATTTTCAATGTCATGAAAGCAAGGGACAATCTCATACAATGGAGAAAAGTAATCCTAAATGAGAGTTTTTAGCCACTCATGGTCTATACATACCAAAATCCCAGCTAAAAAAATCAACCATTTGATTTTCAATTTCATATCTAGTAGTTTGAATTCATACAATGGAGAAAAGTAATCCTAAATGAGAGTTTTTAGCAACTCATGGTCTATACATGCCAAAATCCCAGCAAAAGAAATCAACCAAAACAGATTTTTAATATCATGAAAGCAAGGGCCAATCTCAAAAATTTGATTTTCAATATCAAATATGAATAACAATCCCTATAATCCCTAACTAAAAAAGTGTCATCACATATGAAATTTCCAATGTTTTCAACGCCCAAATAATCAACACATCAATACGTAGTTAGAAGAATGGGGTGGACCGATGGACTTACCCAACGAGAGCGCACAATGTGAGAACAATGGCCACCGTGAAGAGCTGACGGAGAACACCGCCGGAGAGCAAGACGAAAAGAGAGAACGAGACCCACGCACACCGACGGACTATCGCGACGGGAAGAGACGCGGCTCACAAACGGCGCAAATGTGAGAGGAAGGGTTGAGGGCTCGGATGAGAACGAGGTAGGAGAGTGCGGTCGACTATCGCGAAGGCCCAAGACACGGAGGAGGAAACGGCGCACAAATGATCGAGAAGAAGGTAGGGTTGAGGGAATCGAATGAAGCGAGAATGAGGGATACGCGTGTGCAAAATAGGGTTTATTTTGCAATAAAGGCGTCCCGAAAGCATATTCAGTGGCGCCTTAAAAGAATTAAAGGCGTCCGAAGTACAATCGGGCGCCTTTAATTCATTAAAGGCGTCCCGAAGTTGAATCGTGGCGCCTTTAATACATTAAAGGCGTCCCGAAGTTGACTCGGGCGCTTTAATGCTTTTAAAGCGTCCCGATGTTGAATCGGGCACCTTTAATTTTTAAAAGCGTCCCGATCTTCTATCGGGACGCCTTAAAACTTATTAAACAAATAAAAAATTAATTCCTCATCATTCTTCTGATGCTGGCGCCAAAATATTTGTGAAATGGCGCCAAGGCGCGCTAAAACATTAATTTTTGGCGGAAAAAATTTTAATTTAAGCGTCCCCGAAATTATTGTAGGACGCCTTTATTTATTTTAAACGATCTTAAACTGGTTTTAGGACGCAAAATTTGATAATATCAAGTATTTATTTTACAAAAATGCCACTACGATCACTTTTAACATCCTTTTTAAAAATAAGGAAGTCTTTTAGGGAAGTAGTTACCCTTTTTTGTAGTAGTGATTGCTGTGGAAACTGTGATTAATAAGATTAAAGGTGAGATAGTGCAAAACTTTGGGGCATTAATTAGTAACATAAATACTTCTTAGATATGCTACTGTTTTTGTACAACTCTTCTATCATCCCAGATTTTGGGCCGTAATTTAAGATTTAGCTTGAAATAAGTAAGTTACTATGCACCATAGAGCAAGAAGTCCTACAAATGCCCTGAGAGAATAAAATGATTGTAAAATGCAGATCTCTTGAATAAAGGTTAAATGAGTAATTAAAGGTTAGTCGAAGGCCAAACAAAGTAGTAGAATCTTCAAGGTAACATAGTATATCTATTGTCCCAGGTTTGAGCAAAAGCGTAATTTATGAAAATTAAGGCACAAAAGAGTAATTGTGAAAGTTTTACCCGAAATTTCAAGAAAAATCCCACTACTAGAAAATGTCATTTTTGCGACGGAATTTGCGAGGGAAAAAATTGTCGCAAATTTTCGGCTATTTTGCGAGGGAACTCATTTCCTCGCAAAAATATCAGTTTTGCGAGGGAAAAATTTTCCTCGCAAAATGGCCACTTTTTGCGAGGAAGTATAGTTCCCTCGCAAAAATTGGCCATTTTGCGAGGGAAACTTGTTTCCTCGCAAATAATGGCCATTTTTGCGAGGAAATTTCTTTCCCTCGCAAAATTTGGGAAATTAGGGGAAATATCCCGCCAATTCCCCCATTTTGCGAGGGAATCATCTTTCCTCGCAAAACGGCCTACTTTTGCGAGGGAAACATAGGTCCTCGTAAAATCGGAGGAAATTGGCGGGATATTTCCCCCAATTTCCCAAATTTTGCGAGGGAAAGAAATTTCCTCGCAAATGGCCAATTTTTTGCGAGGGAACTATACTTCCTCGCAAAATGATGACTTTAGCGAGGGGAAATAATTTCCTCGCAAAATGCCTACTTTTTGCGAGGGAATGTATTTCCCTAAAAAAGTGGCATTTTGCGAGGGAAATTATTTCCCTCGCAAATTTTTTTTTTTTTTTTTTTTTTAAATATCTCTACAGATTTTTGGATATCTTTTTGGGGTTTTAAGCGTGCGACTTCTTCAACTTTCACACGCGCAGAGAGAACTTTCGAGATTTCGAAACCAAAACCCTGCACCGTCGAGCAACCATGTTCCTCGTCCTTCTTGTCGCTTGACGCGCTCGTTGCCGCTGTTCGTCTCCTCCGGCCAAAAATTTTATCGCTTTTTTTTCTCGTTCGCCGCTCTCTCTTTCTTCGTTGGTTTGTCCGTGGGTGTTTGGTGAGGGATCAAGGAATCTTGATTTTCTTATGCGTTTTGGTGCAAAATGGCGTGATTGTGTGGGTATGCTTCTTCTATCTATGGCATTTCTGAAGATTTAGATGTGCAGCATTTTTTTCTTCTGTCAGTTCTATGTATTGCTGTGATTTTATAAAAGTAGGATTGAAGAATAATTTTGTTTTGCTGCTGGTTGGTTAAAGAAAGTAGGTGGTTTGAAGGTTATTGTGGAAGGGTATTGGAAAGATAGGACTTCGTGGTTTTTTTTTTTTTTTTTGGGTATAGGTTCATTGCTGATTTTTTTTCTTCTTCTTTTCTCTGGTTGTCGGTTTTGGGTAAGAGGGAATTATAAATTTTCATTATTATTTTTTTTAGCTTATTCTTCATTCGTGCTTGTTGGGTGGTGTGTGGATTGAAGTTGTAGTGTTGCACAATGATTATTGGGGCTGCATGTTATGCGCTGTGCAGGGGACCAAATTTTTTTTTTATGTTGTTAAATATAGATTTGGGTATGTACGCCGATGGTGTGGTGGATGAAAAGACCTTAAAACTGAAGTTTATTATTATGGATATGAATGTGGCTGATTTGCAAGGAAATATATATATATATATATATATATGTATATATGTATAAGGAGAAGCAATAAGTCCCAAGTTATAGAAAGAAAGAGAATGTTTAAATATTGTTTTCAAAACTGAAAATTTTAGAATGAGATAAGGAAGATTATGGTGTTTAGTAAGCGTTAGTTAAATGTTAAGAAAATTAATTTAGGGAACTCGTTGTCTATTATAAATTGTAAAGTATGCCAATTTGTTATATGAGATGGCATGTGGGTGAAAAGAATTTAGAAGGTATTTGGGTAATAATTCAAAGATTAAATTGTATGATTTTAGGGATGTTTCTTGCTCTCACTATGTGTAAAAGATTGAAGCATAATTTATCTTCATTGATGACCAAGCAAATTATACCCCGATTTATTTAGGGGAATTATGTTGAGGTTCCTATGCTTTATAAGTTGTGGTTATTATTGTTATGAATTAAAGGGGTTTTAGTAGGTGCTATTATGAAATTCATAAGGTTGTGAAGAAGGTACATACATGATTAAAAGAATTGTGTGCCGACTAAGGAAGGTGTCAATTGAATGTGAAAATAGTGAATTTTGTGCAAAGCTTTAATTGATGTGTTTGTTGGGTGTTAGGAGGAGGAGGAGAAATTAATTTGGAAACTGATAAATTGGAGAAAGAGGCGTAGCATAATCTTTTCAGGTGCGTGAATAGCGTCCCATTATATACATATATATATATATATATATATATATAGTTTTCTAAATAACATTTTTACTTACAATATTTTAATTTAATTTGTTACACACTCACTCAGTGCAATTCTGTCAAAGAAAGTTTATTACAATTATGTCAGTTTTCATCGCTATTAAAAAGAGTAAAGATTGGTAATTTTATTTGTTGTTATTCTTTATCCTTCTATTGGTTTATAGCATAATCCTCACCTATGCTTGAAAGTCGTTTTGAGTTATTTTTCACAAACCTTCATGCTGGGATCACTTATGTGAAATATCCCTTACGAATTTCAAGATTAGATCTTTTCTGTTTATATGGTATTGTGATCATTCATGGAAGGTATGTTGAGATTTTGTTTTTAAACAAACTCTTTTTCTCTTCTAGGAATTATGATATGATCATGCGCTTAATATGATCAAAATAGGAATTGCAATTGGGTTTTGGTCATGCATGAGATTGCCACTTTTTAGCTTAATAACTTAATATGATGCAAACAAATGGAAAAGGAATTACGACATGTTGTAGGATAACTAACTGCTTAAGTTTGTTGTGATATTCTTGCCCATTTAGAGATTTCTTATATGCCCTTGCATTTTGAATTTTTGTATTGAAAGTTAAGCTTCAAGGGGTTGGAAAGGGGAACTTCCCTTATCTTTATCCTTCGCTTTCTCTCTTTGAATAACTTGTCGCAAGCTTTAGAACATTTGAATCAATGGGTATGATGACCGGTATTCTATCTCGTCATTGGTCGCATCATTATGCTTGATTATTCTTACAAGATTTTGAAGTTCTAAGTTGCTATTGAGAAAAGGGGAAGCCCGTAAAATAAGGGTTTATCCGTAGAGGAGGATAGTTTTCTTGAAATGGCTAGATGCTGAATCTCGATTTATTGGTAGAGGTAGTTTCTTGGACTAGGTCTTGGATCCCTTTTTGTTGATTCGAGTTTGCATGTGCAAGAATGGGCGATCTGTATTTTATCGTTTTTAATATGATGAATTGGTAGTTTATTGATCTCGCCATATACGACAACCTAGTCTTTGTTGATCCGGTGACCCATCTCTCCACATCCACACTTTGAATTTTTTGTTTGACCGATATTTTATTTTTCTTGTATTGCTAGGAGGTGTTTTCAAGTTAGAACTGTTTTTTGCCGGAGGAATATCCAATGGCTGCCCCTAAGGTATTTCATCTAAGAATTTTGTAATTATATTTGTTCTCTGTTTGTAGTGTATCTTGTCCGATTCTTCCTCTTAAAGAAGTGATCCTATCTTCTTTTTTTTTTTTTTTTTTTTGACTATGTATGGTTTAAGTTAGTCGATGATTTTGTTTTATTTTATTTTTTGATGACATGCAAGGTTTTTCGTAGTGTCACCTGACTCAATCCTGAAGAAATGCAATTTATCAAATTGTCTTCTTGTTCAAACTTCATTTCTTTCTCGCCTCCCATTGTTGGATTTGAAATAGCAAATTTTTTTGACTGTTTTAAATATGGCATCTTCATTTGCCTTGAATGTAGCTATTTACTCATAGGTTGAAGTATTGTGATGCTCAACTTACCGTGGTCCGGTATGTGGCTCAAGGTTTGAAGATTTTACATGTCTTATTTGTAATGTATTTTTGTTTGCTTGTAGGAGACCTATCAATAGCCGACGTTAGAGAGAGACTCGCATTGAGAACGATCTCGATGTCCTCTTATTCCGATAACGAGAGTCTCTTCATTCAGTCGCAGACGGATTTGACAAGAGGGAGAGTCTTCAAGATGGGTGCCTCTCACAAATAACCGACTGTGATCGTCCGCAGCTTTAGACTTTTTTTTAGTTCATTTTAGTCGAAACATTATAATTTGTAATATTTGGTTTTTGCTATGTAAATTCTTATGATTGTTACAATTTATTTTTATGTTATAAAAGTCTTTTTTATTTTCTAATTTTTAATATTTTTTTATGTAATTATTTTTTTTTTTAAATTAATTGGATTTTTGCGAGGGAATGACTTTCCCTCGCAAAATGTTCAATTTTGCGAGGGAAGATAGCTCCCCGCAAAATATCGGATTTTGCGAGGGAAAATCGTCCCTCGCAAAATCCAACATTTTGCGAGGGAAGATAGTTCCCTCGCAAAATTTGAAAATTTTGCTGGGAACAAATTTTCCCTCGCAAAAATCCAAGTTTTTTGAGGGAAGGATTTTCCCCTCGCAAAATCCAACATTTTGCGAGGAAAAGACATTTTTGTGACGGAAATTGGGTTTGCGAGGGTTTTTCTTACGACGGAACTTTTTCCGTCGCAAATTCCGCCGCAAAACCTGTTTTGCGACGGAAAATGCCGTTTTTTGCGTGAGGGATTTTTTCCGCCGCAAAAAACTGCTTTTTTTTTTTTGTAGCCCCGGATATACAAGAAGTTAGAAAATAATTTCCATGACTACATTTGAGGCTTAGCTAAGGTATGAATGAGAGAATGACCTCAAGAAGGAATTTTAAAAAATTATTAGAATTTTAGTTAATTAAAGGATAATTAGCCAATTTTTATTCTAAAAATAACATGAGGCCTCAAATAATTGATAAAAAATCGGGGAAATTATTTTAAGATTAATATGAGTTTATAAAAATGGATGTCATTATTATTATTATTTAAAAAAAAAAAAGAAAAATGAGTAGTTAGCAACAATGGATGTCAAATTTTATTAAATCAGATTAATGGATGGATTATAACCACTCAACCTCCGCTTATCCTGATCATTCGTCTGGAACAAGAAAGAAGCAAAGAGAACACTAAAATGAGAGGGGGAGAGAGAGAGAAAAGAAGAGAAAGAAGAGAGAATAAGGATATCAAGGTATGATTTTGTTGCAAATTCATCATCTCCTCCAGTTTCTTTGCTCAAAACTACCTATGGTTCCTAAGACCTCTCTTTATTCCATGTTTAGCAAGAGGGGAAAACAAAGTTAGGATTTTAAGAGAGGAAGTTCCAAAGAATCAACCAAGCAGCCAAGGGAAGTGGTGATTGTTGATGTATTGATTTTGCTTTAATGATGTGGAGATGTTAGTGATAATAGATCGTGTGGATTTTGAATTTGTGAGATTTTGGGAAGTAAGATAAACCAGGGGGAGGTAGTATCTCATTCGTCATGATGTTTTTTAGGGTATACTACATATAATCTTTAATATAAAATCTCATTCATAGGATGAATTATTGCATTATACTACAAACAAAATCTTATATTAAATGGTGGAGGTAGAATCTTTGTTCATCGTGAGAACAATTACACATACTTTGAACTAATTATGTTTTGGCTTTTGAGTTGACACTTGACATGATGATGATATAGGGTGACTAAATACAATGCATTACCTGTAGCAGTTATAACCACCGACTTCCTTGATTCCTTGCCAACTAAAAGTGAGATAGTAAATGATAGTTAAAATACATTTACAAACTACTCTTAAAAGGTCACTAATGTGAAATTTAAGATCCTAAAAACCTGAAGAAAAATAATAAATTTGAAACGAGGATGAGCCCATATAAAATCCTAAAAATTAACGTTGGTTAAAATTTAAAGCTAATTGCGCACCAAATGATCAAAACTTCAATCCCCTCATGATTAGATTAAAATAAGATATGGAAGAAAGAAATTAAAGGAGAGGGTTGCTGATTTTATATATGTCATCTTTAAATACTGAAGGAAAATAATGGAGAGAGAAATGGATGTGTATTGGGTCGGATCGAATTCGGGAGCGGAGCTCACGTAATTGGTCAGACTACAAGAGCCTAACGAATCGAGTTTGCACAGTAGTGCGTTAGAACAGAAGAAATATGGAAGAAGAGAAGAGACAGCGCAAGAGAACTCAATTACTCTGGGGCAAGGAATAAATCTGGTGGAGGCCTATATTTATAGAGGCCGGGGTGGCTCTTCCGTCTTGCCTACCAAGCCGCATTTACTCTTGATTGATTTTCCTCAATCAAGAGGCTCCTGCAATCAATTAGGAGGCCCCCCTTGCAATCAACATAAATTTTGATTGCCTTGACTAATCACACTTATGTGTCATTTCGTCTTCCTCCATCAACAATAAATGCCGACACAATCTCCTCTTATTTGTTTTGGGTTTTTCCTGAACAAATAGTCAGGCCCATCAAGGGTGGACTCGAACCCAAAATTCTAACAAATATTTTATTGAAGTTTTTTAAAAAAATGAGTTTTTAATTACAAAATTAACCAAATTCACTTTTGATAAAAGCAAACTTCAATTTGATAGGAGAAAATTCAAAGCCGAAATTTGAATTCGAATTGACATAGTGAGGAGTGATCATAAAAAATGTTTTTCTCATCAGATTTAAAATCATATATTTATACAAAAACAATTTTTTTTTATTGAGATAGATGATATTTAAAATATTAATGAATTTACTTTTATATGAAACAAGTTTCGATCACTTCAAAAGTGTTTATAGTTTGTGAGATATCATAAGAACATTAATTAAAGGTCAAGCTAAAATATTTCTAACCTTTGGTCACCACACCATTAAAAATGTAAGGAGATTTTGAATGGATCTTATTACAAAACTAGATTCATAGCTTTCCAATTATAACCAGGTCAATTTCCTAATTTAGATTTAAATTGAGAAAGTTATGTATAATAGAAGTTAAGCTTTAAGTTATTGTGAGAAAGCAAAGAAGATATTTGAACGTGAAACATGCTGAAGAATCAAAGACATGTATCACATCCAAATGTGGCCGGTCACCACAAATGTGCAACATGACTTTACATCCTCCACCCTTTCCTCTCCACAACTGAATTTAGTTTTTACTCAACATAATTTTCTCAGTTTACATATAAATTTAGCAAATGATATGTCATTGAAAAGCTCCGGGTCTAGTTTTTAATGCAACGAAATCCATTCTATACCCTATATTTTTATAGTTATAGTTGAAATAGTGAGCAAAGGTCGTAAAAAAACGTTTTTCTCACCTTAAAGCACAAATCCTTATTGGGTCTATGGTATTCGAATTAGTATTTAGAAAATCTTTGAATTCTCTTAATTTTAGAATGGTAGGTACTAATAGCCAAGTTATAAGTGTGATCGAACCCGCAACCTCTCACTTATTAGGAAACTTATATGCCAGTAAGCTATAAGGCTATTAACAACCTACCAATTTGTGTCTCTCAGATTAAAGTGTGATATTTTGACCCCAGAAAAAAAAAAAAAAAAAAAAAAAAAAAAAAAAAAGATCAAAGTGTGATAAAGAAATTTGAACTCCAGAGGTTTATTATATTTTATTTATATTATTTATTCATTCATTTATTTATTTTATTTACCTTCATACTCCCTTCGTTTATCTATTATTTAATGTATAATATTTTTTATTTAAAATTTATACTTCACATAAATTTTATTTATTAAAATCACTTGTACATATATAATTACTAAAAAAAAGTATGAATTTTCTAAATGTGTTTATATTTAATAATAACTATTATTAAGATTAATTTAATAAACTACATGGATATTTAAATATTTTTTTTATTTCATAAATGCTGCACCTAGAATCTCATTGCTTAAACTCAATCGAGATTTTGTAAATAGATTTTTTTTTATTTGAAATAATTTTTCCCCCTGTTTATAGGGGCTTTTTTTTCAATTTGCCCATTTTTAAATAACTATTTAAGATATGTCCCTGTTTGGAAACTATTTAAGCGTCCGCTTTTGTTTAGTCGACTAATGCCCTCATTTAGTCGACTAAAACGCTGGGCTCAATTTTTTTGAAAAATCTCGCGATTTAGTCGACTAAACCATGTGATTTAGTCGACTAAATCGCTGGGGACATATTTTTTTAAAAATCCCCGCGATTTAGTCGACTAAATCACATGGTTTAGTCGACTAAATCACTGGATTTTTCAAAAAAATTGAGCCCCACGTTTTCAATGGGCCGACAACCTTTTCACATTAAATTTGTTGAAAAGAAATTTGTTTTTTAATTATTGTTATTTTAAAGTTTGAATTATTGTTTCAGTTTTTTAGGAGTTTCAAATATGTAGCAGTTTTGTTAGGATTGTTAAGATGCATCCGAAAAAGTAAGGGAAGTTGGACGCACGGAAAAACAAAATGTTATTTTATTATAATAATATATTATTATATTACTTTATATTTTATACATAAGTGGAAGTGATTAACAAAATATATGAGATATAGTTATAGTTCATGTTGCGTTTTTTTATAGTGAAACATCTTCTATTTTTCCTCTCATCAGAGGGACTACACTTTTTTTTTTTTTTTTTATACATATTCTATTTATTTAGATTATATCATATATATATATATATTATATTTACACAAATCAATATATATTTTCCAAGTTAATATCATCAAAAACCAAAATCTTAAGTTAAATAGTTGATAAAATTACTCATTTTCATCCAAAGATGGTTTAATTAAATATATGAGGTGGGACCTAAGCTTAAATTTTTCAATGAGTGACAATCTTTTCACATTAAATTTGTTGAAAAGAAATTCGTTTTTTAATTATTTTTATTTTAAAATTTGAATTATTGTTTCAGTTTTTAGGAGTTTCAAATAAGTAGCGGTTTTGTTAGGATTGTTTCCTACTTTCTTGTTAAAAGTTGTTTCCTACTTTATTGCTTTAAGTCGTTAATTTTCATAAAAATCACATCACCTACTTCTCTCGAATTCAAAGTTTTAATCGATATATCTAACGTTTATATATATATATATATGTGTGTGTGTGTGTGTGTAAGCAATAATATAGCCAGTTCGTTTTGACAATATAAGCTTATTATTCTGGCGTACCCATGGTAGTGAAAACGTAGATTTTACCTGAAAACGGACGGAGAATGAAAAATCGTAAAACGTAAGATCGTAACGTAGTAAAATCGTAAAAAAATCGTAAAAACGTAAAAGCGTTTGGAAAATTAGTAAAATCGTTTTAATGAAAAAAATCGTAAAAACGTAAAATCGTAGTGATAAATCGAGTTTTTAACTACCCGCGTACCTTGAATTGCACTTTTTATTTCTTTGTAATTATATTAAACGAATTAATAAAAATGTGAGGCAAAAAAAAAAAAAAAAATTTAAAACTTAGTCGAATAACGAACAAAATATTCATTTTTAAACCGACAAAATATTACTTAAATTTTCTCCATAATTAATAACCCGATGTACTTGCTTAATGGGGGTTTTTTTTTTTTTTTTTTTGATTGCATTTTTGTGTTGTCAGCAACACATATTAATAACTTAATCATTTGTTTCTTAACAAACTAAATTTTTTCAGTGTCTAGAAAAAATACAATAAATATTTCTACCAAAATATATGTATATATATCCTACATTATAGGCGATAAAGTAGGAAACAACTTTTAGCAAGAAAGTATGAAACAATCCTAACAAAACTGCTACTTATTTGAAACTCCTAAAAAAACTAGAAACAATAATTCAAACTTTAAAATAACAATAATTAAAAAACAAATTTCTTTTCAACAAATTTAATGTAAAAAGGTTGTCACCCCATTGAAAACGTGGGTAAATTCAATTTTTTTAAAAAAATCCCGCAATTTAGTCGACTAAACCATGTGATTTAGTCGACTAAATCACGGGATTTAAAAAAAAAATATGTCCCCAAGCGATTTAGTCGACTAAATCACATGATTTAGTCGACTAAATCGGGATTTTTCAAAAAAATTGAATTGATTAGCGTTTTAGTCGATTAAATGAGGGCATTAATGACTAAACAGAGGCAGACGCTTAAATAGTTTCCAAACAAGGGCGTAGACGCTTAAATAGTTTCCAAACAAAAAGATACGCTTAAATAGTTATTTAAAAAGGGGCAAATTGAAAAAAAAAGCCGTTTATAGGATAGGTAAGAAGGCCTAGAGAAAGAGACAAACCAGAGGGGCATCTCACAAGACGGGTGCGGTCGCGGCAAACGCACCTGAAGCCAAATTCGCCGAATTCATCAGTGTGGACGAAGCCACACCTTCCTCCACTCCTCTGGCATTTGTCGCACTCACTCCCCGTCCAATTCGCAGATTTCAACAGGAAGCCTCTTCCCAAAGCCTCTCTGATCCCTCCTTCCAAATTCTCCACCACCGTCGTCATCGGCCCAACACCGCAATTATCATTCGCATACTTCAACTTTTTCGCTTCATCGTCCACCGCCATACCCAACACCGACTTCGTTTGGTTCCCTTCATAACACCCACATACGCTCTCTTCAATCCCCTCGGGCAACTCTTCAATCCCCTCCGGCAACAACGACGGTAATTCACAATCGAAGAATAGTCGCACCTTCGTCTGGTTCGGAGCCAAAGTATACCTGTAATCGAGAGTGAGGTCGTCGGAGGGAGAGAGACAATTGGCGGAATTGGATATCGGAAAGGTAGGGTCGGAGACTCGAAGAGATTGATTGTCGTAGAAGATTTCATCGACGTAGTAGAAAGTACTGGAGATGGAGAGATTGAGCATTGGGAAGCCACCAAAATCACAGACAAGGCCAAAATAAGGGAATCCGCATTAGGCGTCTTGCTTATCTTGGATATAGAAGGGATAGGTTATGACTGGGCCGTTTCCACAGGTTTTGGGCTCGCAGGCTTGGAAGTCGGGATTCACATCACAGGTCGTGGTTCTGATGAGAACCCATAACACGACGATGAAGAAGGGGGTGGCTGGGTTCATTTGAGATTTGGGGGCTTTGAGAGACAAGAAAGAGGGCAAATAAGGAAGAGAGATGAGGAGGGAATGATAAAAGAAGATTGGCAATAAGGATTAGGGAGGTCATGGTTATTGGTTATGGGGCAGGGAGATTTGACCTGTGAATTTAAAGTCTTGACTCCACATGAACAGGGGTCTTGTACTCTTGTTTACCTTTGATATGAATGAGATTTACTTCCTTGCTTCCTAATTAACTCATTAAATATATTATTGATTTCTTTTTTCATTTTACCCATTAAAAAATATGTTTGAAAATTTAAAGAGCACGCAAAATTAGAAATAAACATTAATTATATGGATAAAACTAAAAAATGAGTATTTATCTTATAAATGACTTATATTTTAAACTAACTTCTAGAAATGTCATGTATTATGAATCCGGAGCATATGTTTTGGTCATTTCCAGGGGTTTGGGACCTGCACTCTTGGAACTTTGGGTTCAAAGAAGCCACAAGATTTCCGAATAGCAGCAGAAGGGCCAGAGTGAATAACATGGAAACATGGCCTGACATTCCTAATGGGATCATGTAAGATCTATTTAATTAATTTAATTATATTAAGAAAGTTAGTTGAATTATTTAATATTATAAGTTTTTTTCCCTAAAACACTCTAATTATCTTTTTTCAATTTCCTCAATGTCTCTTACTTAATTATTGTTAAGGTTCTATTAATAGGGATAATTTTAAAAAAGATTGATAAATATAAAAAATAGGAATTCCCTAATTAAGGACTAAAGTAGTCCTTGTTATACTTGTCATACTCGAATGTATCTAATCGCTGGAAGGTTTTTATGTGCTTGTGTGCTTAGGGAAGGACCATATTTTTGGAATCAAGAAACTGTATTTCACTACTATAATATTCTATCCAGTTCTTAATATAAGATAAAGTTTGTAGTGCATATTTAGGACCGGAAGTAGTAATATCACATCCTGTTATGATCTGGCCAATGAGACTCTCCATACCATGACTGCTCATGCAGAGGAAATCCTGGCCCCCCATAAAGAGACCGATGTTAGAGCTGTTTGGATAATTTATTTGGAAACAAAACCTAGGTTTTGACAAAAGTTTGTCTAACACTTCAAAATTCTCTAAAAGTTATTCTGCATCAAAATCTAAGTTTTGGAAAAAGCTATTTCTTTTTCAGCTTTTTCTCTCTCTTCTGCAATCATCATTATTTTTTCAGTACCAATCAGTATCCTTAAGTATTTTCCTAGTACCCTGAAATATTTTTTCAATATCCTAAAATCAATTTTCAAGATCATGAAGCATTCTTTTAGTATCTCTAACTATCTTTTTATTACCTGTCGGTATCTTTAAGAGTCTAGGGTCTGAGAGAAGGAGGACTACATTGTTTTCCCTTCAAACTTGAATGCCTAATTAATTGGTCGTAGGTTTTTCAGCGTTTGTGTGATTGGTGAAGGACCATGTTTCGGAAAATGACACTCTTGTGTGCTTCACATTAATTAGTCACCTCCACAAGATAAGTGGGGACTAAAAATAATGGAGTAACTTTATTGCAATGAGTGTTGACTTGGAAATAAAAGGCCAAGACTTGGTAAACGTGTTAGGTCGCTTTGGAAATTACGGATAACTAAATCTTTGACAAGGAAATTGAATTTTGTTTGAACAAGCAAATTATGCTGCATGCTGCATGCTGCAAAAATAGCCTCATAATTATTGTATGAAATGCTTGTCAAATATGGGATTCATGAAACAATGGCTACGTAACCATGCAAGCTAAGGTTGTTTCTTTTTGTGCAACAATAGCTGCATGAACATGTTAGAAAAATATAACTAATCAATGCGGGCAAACCTTTGGCTTATGTCTATCTGTACCCAGAAATCAATATTTGCTTGTGAAAATCTTTGGCATGTTTCAAAGTTTCCAAGAGATCGATCTATCCTTAGTGTCTCCTACAAGTTTCTTCCTCATTCATGTTAATAGGTATTTTGAGTTTCATCTTATAATCTCTAGTTAAAACTCATAAGGGAGGTTCTCTTGATAGACACGATCAGATCGGATGTGGACTGTATTATTTTGGTCTGGTATATTTTACAATTCAAACAAAAGCCATCGCCAACTTCTGTTTCTGTCAAGAATCAATGTCTAACTATATTTGGCTTCATGTTGAAAACCACAAAAAATTATGATATTGATAAGATATAAAATACTGAGAACTTCACGTTTGTTTTGTTGTGAATTAAATCATAATACTCTCGTCAAATTAAATCATAATACTTCGCGTTTGTTTTGTTCTAATACTAACTCGCATTACTCTCGTCAAGTTACAGCTTCTGAAAATATCATGATATTCTAAGATGATCTTGCAAGTTCTAAGCTATGAAAACAACCGTGATGTACTTCTAAAACTTACGCAAACATATTTGATCTAGGGAAGGGAAGAGCAAAACAGAGGAAAAGAGAGAGAGAAACAGGGGAAGGGGGAAGGATGTTCAAAAATAGAGGGAAAAGTGAGATATAGACTTTCATAAGCCATCAAAATGTCATTCATAAGGTGTGTTTACAAAAGATGAGAGCTCCTATTTATAAACTAGTAAGGAAACAACTTGTAACTTACTTACAACAAAAAATAACCATTTACAAAATAGACAACTTGCACTTGAACCAAAAAGTAATCTCACTAGCTCCTGGCTGCTTTATCAAAAAATTAAATAATCCTAGCTACTTGCTTTAGCGAAAATAAAATTTTAATTCCTCCTTCTACAAGTCTTTTCATATTTTCTATCAATTCCCATATTCCATCACACACGCATGACATCAAAAGTGTGATTCAATCAAAGAACCTCCCACTAATATTAAGAGACAACTGGTTCTTCAATGTTATAAACACTTCAACAGTTACATGCCTAAAATTGTTTTTACACCATACATCAATATTCAATGCTAAAAATCCCGTGGTTCCATAATAGTGAACAAATCAAGTTAAAATCTTTGATAGCACTGTCCTAAAGGAAAATATTATGAAAGTTTTAAGTTTAAATCTATCTTGAAATCACAAATAGATTCAGATTTAATCAGAAGAACAAAAAATTGGGGAAAGATGTTGTCAATAAGAAAAAAATTATTTTCAAATTGACAGCTTTAGAGAATTATAGAATATTTACATTATGACGCTTAAAACTTCAATTGGCAAGTTTGATAGAATTTTTACAAAAGAGAGAAGTCACCACAATACAAGTCTAAAGGCATTACCATGTTCTTGAACTTCATGTGTCAATACATGCTAGATTCTATGGCTAAGCAGAAATCTTACTTGCAAACGCTAAGAATGCATAGAAATAGAAACCTATGAATCCCAGAGTATCATGTTATGATGAAAATTAAATGCCTCACACCATAGAAACTAAGGAATCAGAGAGTTGAGGAAGAGGAAGGGAATGGTGATCTTGAAGGAGATGATAAGTAAGGTTTTGGTGGAACCTGCAAGGTCTCAACTCTTCCTTCAAGCATCTCCACCACTTTACTCATTATTGGATGCTCTGCAGGCATGGTTTGTATGCACCATAAGCTTGTTATCACCATCTGCCTTATCCTCTCTTTGTCACCTTCATTTCTAATGCTCCTCAATGCTAGGTCTTCATCTAATTCTAGACGCTTGTATATCCAATGAGGAAAATATATTTCACTCGTATCGTCAACGTTGACATTGACATTCCTTCTTCCTCCAACCATCTCCAATACCATCATCCCAAAACTATAAACATCTGATTTGTGAGAGACGGCACCAAAGTTTCTGTAAATTACCTCAGGAGCAATGTATCCTATGATTCCTCTGGCACCGAACATGGATACAACACTTTCATTTCTAGGGCATATTTTAGCAAGTCCAAAATCTGATATCTTTGGATAGAAGTTCTCATTCAATAAAATGTTGTGAGGTTTTATGTCAAAATGAAATATCCGAGTGTTACATCCTCGATGCAAGTACTCTAATCCTCGTGCAACACCCACTGCAATTTGGTGCAATATTTCACTACTCAACTGGAGATTGCCCTCAACAAGGTCAGCTTCACCTTCAAAGATGAACTTCTCTAACGATCCATTGGCCACAAACTCATAAACAAGTGCTCTCTTTGACCCTTCAAAACAATATCCTAAAAGTGTGACAATGTTAACATGAGAAGTCTTGCTTATGCTTACTACCTCATTCATGAATTCCTCACCGTTACCTTTTGTTTCCTTCAAAACCTTCACAACAACTGGACATTTGTCATGTAACTTCCCTTTGAACACACTGCCATAGCCTCCTTGCCCTAATTTTTCTTTGAAACAATTTTTCATGTTCTTTATCTCCGAGTAGCTATATCTTTTTGTGGCAAGGGATCCGTGGTTCTTTAGAAGGGCATCAAAATCTTGATGAGCTTTAGATGTGTTTCTCCACAACAGCGTCCTTCCAAACCAGTTGTTTTTCCACAACAGCGTCCTTCCAAACCAGTAGATTATAAGAACAAAAACTCCTATTCCAGCCATAAAAACTGTTATTAATAAGATCAGAGGATGTGAGATTAAGCAAAATAAAGAGGAAAATCTATATGGGTATATGTAATTTTTAAATTTGAAAATTATAAGAATGAAATGATTATGTATATTACCTATCCCAATTCCCAGCGCCAGCTTCCAAAACTTACTTGGATCATGTGGAGCTGTATGCAATCAAAAAAGGAACAAATTGAAGTTATAAACACAAACAATCACAAAATACAAGACCAAATTAGCGTAGAGCCAAAGCTTTAAGATGTGTTTATTCGAAGTCAGGTGGGGAAGGGAACAGGAGGAGCTCAAGGAATTAGAATATCAAAGATATAAGATATAATGAAGTTAGCAAGAATAAAGGTCAGCGTTGGCAAATTGATACAACCATGTGTAGGACAAAATTAGTGAAGTCACATGATGTGTCAAAAAGCTTCAAGAATCCTTCAATGGGGAAAGAAAGTGTACAAGGTTTATTCTTGGATACACATACCTTTGTCGCAGTAAAACTTATTGTTGTTGTCAAGTTTACACTGGCCTCCATCGTAGTTGTAACACTTATCACAGTCGTCAGATAATCGTACCTCAAGCATGAGGTGAGCAGATAAGAAGGATTGAAGGTCTGAGGTATCAGCCAGGTCTTTCTTGGGAAGAACAAGAGATGAACATGCTGAGAAACAGCTTTGCTGGACAGAATTAAGACGATTAGCGTCTCCACTGTAATGATAGATATCAAAACCATCACAGTCATGTTTAATAAAACCAGTTGGGTCGCAGACATTGAAATGGTGGGGGCATTTAAAGAGTGTTATGCTGTATTTGATATGAAAAGAAATCAAAGGAGAATTTGCAGGAATACTAATATTCTTGTTGAAGGCCTCACAAGAACCATTGGATCGTAAGCGAGTGTGTAAATCAGGGTTGAAAACCTCAATCATATGTAGCTGTGGGAAAACGCTGGTAAGGTTCAAGATTTTTTTCCCACTCTTGTCAAGCTCAATCGTTTTGGTTGAATCTCGATTTGGATCATCACAGTTATGAACCATCAGTAAGCCACAGTCTGGCATTTCTGCTGTGCTGAGAGGGAACTGGATGCTTTCAATTTTTCCACATTTAAAAGATCTAGGACAGTTGTCATGGCTGGCGTGTCCATAGCTAGCTGAAACAAGTAGAAGTTGAGAAATCAAGAGGAAACGAAACTCAGAAACCAGAGCCATGATGTTCCACTTTGTGAGCAGAACACTGAAGAACTTCAAAAGACTCATCATCTAATGATAGTTTAATTTGGAGTAATTATGTTTGTTTCAACCTTCTCCCACAGTATATATTACCCTCCAGTTCCTCCCTGAACTGTTTGATACGCAAGTTGACTTGGAAAAAGACCCGGCAAGACTTGGTTAAAGAGAAGCTAAGAAATATAGTCCAAAAGTAAACCGTATCATTAAAGTGAAAAGATATGTATTACTACTTTTCAAGAGCATTCTCCAATTATCTTAATGGGGGAAGATAAAAAAAATTGCAAAATTCTAAATTAGTCTTGTCATCATGAATTGATAAGACGAGATGATAAACAATTTACAACTCATTTTATAGGAAATACATGATTTGGAATGTTACAATTTCAAAGTTCTTTTTTTGTCATTTTCCTTATCTTAATTACTTTTAATACTTTTTAACATATATAATATCTCTAACATAAAAGAAGAATTTTTAATGACTTTTAGAAAGTTATTTATATTTACGACCGAAAACTTTTGAAAGAGGTCCTATATTAATTAAGGACTGAAATGATATACAAAATACTCTTGGAGATTAGAAATTTTTTTTTTTTTTTTTTTTGACACATGAGGAAGATTACATTAAAGAGACTAACTACAAGTGGGGAATAACTCCCAGACCATCATGACTCATCACAGTGTGCACAAAATCAGGACACACGTCATAAAACATCGAGCAAGAAAGACCCCTCTTAGCCAATAAATCTGCTACTGCATTAATCTCTCTGGGAATATAATGCACAGATACTTCCCAACCTTTGCTGCAATATTCCCAGATCCTTCGAAAAAGAAGACTGCCATTCTCAATCGCCTCATTATTATTAATTAAGGCAACCAACTCCCTGGCATCAGATTCAACACGAACCCAGCGGAATCCATGGTCCCAAGCCAACTCCATCCCTTTTAGAATCGCCCATTGTTCAGCCTCAAACGCCCTACACGACCCCAGATAGTGAGAGAACCCAGCAATCCACCTATCCTCATGGTTCCGTATAAATCCTCCGCATCCTGCCCGGTCCTGCGCCCTTGTAACAGCCCCATCGACATTGACTGTCACCTGATTCGGGCTCGGAGGGAGCCATCTAGGCGGGTGCTGTTCAGTAGCTATAAAACATCCGGCACACTCTTGTGTTACAACAAAGCTCCGCCAGCTACGCAGAATGACTTCCGAAGGGTTGACAGGTCTCAAAAACGTCTCATCAAAAGTAGCATTGTTCCTCCAAGTCCAGAGTTTCCAAGCCGCCACTCCCCAGATTAAGTGCCAATCCCCTGACCGATGTCGACTAAGGTCTCTCTTCAAGTTGAGTTTCCCCCAATCCTTCTTGAAATGTAAGGTCTGACAGACCAAAAGAAAAGGAATAAGGTTGGGATAAGGACGAGCCCAAATAAAATCCTAAGTAAGTATTAATGTTGGTTAAAATTATAATTTAATTGTGCATGAAACTATGGAAGGATGCAAACTTTTCAATTGCATAACAAGGTTAGAAGAGGATCATTTTATATATAGTGTGTGTGAGACTCTTAAATATTTCATCAAAATTATTTTAAAAATGTTTTTTTATTAAAAAAACTTACAATTGAGTATGTTTTATTTTTATATTTAATTGAATATATCTTCTTCTTCTTCTTCTTCTTTTTTTTTTTTTTTAAAGCACTTCTCATTCCTTTGACAATAAATGATATTTAGAAAAAGGGGAAAATTCATTTAAAACTAGCTAAAATAAAGATGTCATTTTTCACAACCGTAACATCCTAATTTTTATATTAGGATTTAATTACAAGTAAAAAAAATAAATTAATCATGATACATGAATTTATTATGTAAGTATTGAAATAAATATTTTTATATAAAACATCATTTATGATAGTAAAAGAAATTAGTGGAATAAGGATATGGAAATAATAATATTTTATTGTTATCATTATTGTTATAAAATAATTGGAAACATTTGGGTGTGATAATTTTCTTAGAAAATTCCATATAAATACCATATGAATTTGCAAAATCATCAAATGTTTGTTGAATTTGTTAAAAGATTTAAAAGTACCAAAGACCATATGGGGATTTATAAATTCAGGTGAAATTACATTTTTATCCTTAATTTTAAAAAAAATAAAAAAATAAAAATGACTCGCCGAAGGACCGCTCACGGTGGGCGCCACCACCGATGGGGTTTTTTTTTTTTTTGGGGGGTGTTTAAAAAAATAATGATTTGTTAATGCAGTTAAAAGATTTGTAAATGCCGTTGAGAGATTTGTAACTACCATTGAAAGATTTGTTTTAATGAATTATTTTTTGTTTTCCTCTCGAGGCAAAAAAAGGTAAATCTAAAAAAAAAAGTTGTAAATGTTGTTGAAAATTTTGTAAATGCCGTTGAAAGATTTGTGATAATGCATTATTTTTTTGTTTTTTCCTCATAGGCAAAAAAGGTAAACCTAAAAAAAAAAAAAAAAAAAAAAAAAAGTTGTAAATGTCATTGAAAATTTTGTAAATGTTGAAAGATTTGTAACTACTGTTGAAAGATTTGTGATAATGTATTATTATTTTTTTGTTTTTCCTTCGATGCAAAAAAGGTAAACCTCAAAATAAAATCGTAAATTTCGTTGAAATATTTGTAAATGTCATTGAAAGATTTGTGATAATGCATTTTTTTCCCTCAAAGACAAAAAAGGTCAACCTAAAAAAAAGTTGTAAATATCATTGAAAATTTTGTAAATATCGTTGAAAGATTTGTGATGATGAATTATTTTTTTGTTTTTCTCTCGAAACAAAAAATGTAAACCTTAAAAAAAAAAAAGTTGTAAATGCCATTCAAAATTTTGTAAATACCGTTGAAAAATTTGTAATTGCCTTTGAAAAATGTTAAGAAGAATATATATAATTGTTAATGTGTGTGTATATATATATATATTAAAGGAACCAAATGGCCCAGAATGATAATTTCAATTTTTATTTATTTAAAACTAAGGGCAAAAAGATAATTTCACCCGAATTTGTAAATCCCTATATGGTCCTTGGTACCTTTAAGTCCTTTAACAAATTCAATAGATATTTGGGGGGTTTTGTAAATTCATATGGTATTTATGAGATTTTTCCTAATTTTCTCCATCGTTTTTTTTTTTAAAAAAAAAAAATCTTGACTTGTGCTGCCCACATTGACAATTAGGGAGGGCAACATTATTACGCCCGCCTCCTTCTGTCTGGGTGTGATATATATATATATATATATATAGGGGCTTTTCATGTGGCGGTGGGGAGTGAGAGCGAGGTCATTTGCGTGAGTGAGAGTAAGGAAAGAGGGAGAGGAGAAGAAAAAAGAACGGGGGGATATTTTAAAATATGTTATTTATTTTATAAGATTATTTAGATAGTTAAAATGGCTTATTTTCAACAAACTCCCTCCATAAAAGTTGTTCAACATATTTTTCTTTTTTCAATAAGGGTAATATTGTGTTGGTTAGTGAAAATTTTAAGGTTAGAATTTTGAAAACGTTTTGAATTTTGATAATATATGACTATATATTTGCAGGATGATAAACAATTAATTTTAATAGGTTTAAATTTGTTAATTGATTATTGTAGGGTTTTAAATTAGTTTTTATATTTTAGAAGTTTAGGATTTATATCTTATCGGATATTTTATCGATTAAATGTGGTGTAAATAATTTATTTGGGTTAATGAAGGTATTATCGATATTTTAATGGATTTAGTTTTGAAATTTGAAGGATCGAATTGTTATATTCCTTAATTCCCTCTTCTCCTTAATTATTGTTGAGAAATCATCAATAGGAGTAAATTAAGAAAAAAACTAACAAATATGAAAAATATGTCTTATATTTAGGACTAATATCAATTCCCTAAATAGGTCATATATTAAAGGCCAGAGGGAATATTATTATTATTATTATTATATGGGTTTATCGTTTGTCATGTCACTTGACATAAAGTTTGAAGATAGAATATCACCTAGAGGGGGTGAATTGAGGATTTTGAAATTCTTTTTCGATAATAAAAACGGATACAAAGAAGCAGATACAGAGACAGAGAGAAACGACACAAACAATTTATGCTGGTTCGATCTAACTCTTCGACCTACATCTAGTCCCCAAACTCTTTGGATATTTCACTAATCCACAATCGGTTACAATTACACACTCTATACTCAAGATAATTCTATCATGCTATGACTCACTCCCCCTTATAAGCTGTAATCGTACACCCACACTTAAGGTTCCTCAACCTTAAGATTTAAATAGAAAATCAAATAAGTGTTTTAACTCCTCACTGAGTAGATAATTAATAAACACTGAAGTACAGAAAATATCCGAAGATATAAAATGAAATAGATGAAATAGTTGATTGCAATAGTACGTAATTGAATGCGCAGAGTTTCGATAAATGACGGAATTGAATGTGGTAAGCTTTTATACCATTTGTCCATTAATGTCGTTGGGAAGTTTTGAATATGGCCGTTGTGTCTCTTCATAATTCTATTAGGTATAGATGAATTCCGTTGAGTATAATCGACCGTTGTTTTATTAAATGTATTTGCCGTCTATTGTACTTGCGCAGAAGGTGACTTAGAATAATAGCTGGAATAAGTATGCCTCGAAGGAATGTATTCTTCTGCTCAGAGCGTTTATTCCATTTGTATCCTCTGTTTTTTGAGTTGCATTTAATGCTTCTGACATGTCGGATCACTTTTCGGCTAATCTCAATTTAAACAAAATTAATCAACCGAAATTCACTAAAAAAGATGATTAGAAGTAATTGAAATAAGTTTGAGAGTGATTAATAGTAGTTAGATAATGACCCATAATGATTAGAGCAGAGATTAAGAGCATACGATGGTTTCTGGGATTCAAAGGCAACTTACTCTGGTAACTTGATAAATTACTTGAGTAATATCACATAATTTCAAAATAAAACTCACTGGAAAGATATTACTTGAGTAACAAGAATTGTTACTTGAGTAATATAAAAGATATTCAAAGAAATAGAAGTTCCTAAGAGCTTGTGAAATCACTTGTGGAGCAGGAAAATATTACTTGAGTAAAAGACGAAAGTAATATCGGATGGTTCCTTGAAAAAGAATAACTGATTCGAAATTCCTTGAGTAACATCTCTGTTTCTTGAGTAATATTGAAGATAATCAAGAAGTAGAAGTCTCAGTAGTATAAAGCGAAATTACTTGCAAAGCCAGTATATATTACTCAAGTAATCTCCAAAAGTAACATCGAATAACTTTGAAAAAGAGCGACTATTTCTAAATTACTTGCAGAGCAAATGTACATTACTTGAGTAACGTCTTAAAGTAACCAAGTTACTTGCGGACCAAATACCTGTTACTTGAGTAACAACTGAAAGTAACCAAATTACTTGCGGGGCAAATACTCGTTATTTGAGTAACACCTGAAAGTAATCAAATTTCTTGCGGGGAAAATACTCGTTACTTGAGTAACGCCTGAAAGTAATATCGAACATTTCTTAGAAAATGAGCGATCGAATCAAAATTACTTGAGTAACATTATGTGTTACCTGAGTAATTTTGCGTTTGGTAAAAGTACTATTCCATTGGCAATATTACTTGAGTAATAAAATAAATTTGCTCGAGTAACGATATTTGACAAACTCTGAACTTACTTTTGAAGTCGACATTACTTCGAGTAATACCAAGCATTACTCGAGTAATTTTCTACAGAATCCCAAAACAATATTTTGCATTTCTGTGAACACTAAACAACTTCATTAGATGAGGATTACTTATGTAACCAAAACAACTTACTCAAGTAATTAAGTTATCAACATAATTAACATTTACTGATTCAAAAAGGCAATTTCTTTTCAACAAAAAGCTTTAATTAATTAAGTTTTGTTATCATTAAAATTTTGAGAACCAACATTCTTCTCCTTTTTTATGATGACAACACTTGATAATTTTGAAACAATTTTTTAAAAGTTTTTGAAATCAGTAAGTCCAGTATAGTACTAGAATGTAAAGAAATATGTAAGAATAATATTTGAACTTCATTTAAGCATCAAAAAGATTTAAGCAAAAATAACACCGTTTGAAATCATCAGATCACTCTCCCCCTTTATCTTCATTAAAAGAGGAGGGAGGTGGAAAAGATGGCTCAACAAACCTGCACCTGCAACGTGACCTTTTACGACACTTTTAAAATGATGCAGCTCGTAATTGTTTAAAAAAAATGATGCAACTTTGGAATTGTTTAAACAAAGGCTGGTGCATTTTAAAAAGATGCTTTAAAAAAAATATCTGAACCTTTTTTTTTTTAAAAAAAAATAATGATGCAACCACTTTTAAAGTGACCAGTTCCTTTTGAAAACGCGTGCTGATCATTTTAAAAGATGCTTTTCAAATGAACGTAGATAAAGCACAGTAAAAGAATTCTTGGGTAAAAACGATGCAAAAGCTTTTTCAATTCTTCATTAAATGAAGATAAAAATTGATGCAGGAGTGCACATAGAATCAAATGAACGCAAATGAAGCTTTTTCAAAGCATGACACAGAGGCTTTTTTTTTTTTTTTTAATCATGGAACTTTGCACGCACAGTAAAAAGAAGCAGCTCGTCATTAAATGACGCTTACAATCAAAGAGAAGCAGCTCGTCTTGGGTAAAACAATGCAATGAACAAAGAAAAAAGCCCAGCGCTGATCTGAAATAAGACGCACCCGACGCATTTAATCTCTAAGCCCGACATTACTCAGGTAGCAGATTAGTTACCCGGGTAATTTTTGAATCCAAAAGTTTTACATAGATAAAACAACCATTTTTCAAAGAAAGAAAGAAAAAGGCTACGACATTACTTGAGTAGAAATTTTATTACTCAAGTAATTTGAATTACTCTGAGCAAAAAAAAGTAATTTGAATTACTCAGGTAATACACCAATACTGCTCAAGTAAGCCACTTTATTTTTCAAAATCGTGTACAATCAGAGCGAAATTACTTGGGTAGCCGTGTTTTGGTATTTTTTTTATTTAGTATATAAGTTTGAACAAAATACCCTTTATTAACTCCCCTAACTCCTAAAACGACGTATTTTTAAAAAGGATTGATATAACTTTATGTCAAGAATACGACAAACGATAAACTATATATATATATATACTCCCTCCGATCCTAATTATAGGAGCAAATTACCAGAATTTGGAAGGATTAAGGAGGGAAGTTAAATTAGTTAATTATATATATTTTTCTAAAATACCCTTACCTAAAATCTAAAATCACATTAAGCTAAGAAACACTTATTGTGTGGATATATACGTCTTGCGTAATTGGAGGGGACCTTGAAACAGTACTCAATCTAACTCTCTGACCATCCGCACCCCAATCACCCCAGTGTTGCGTCGGATTAATGGAATATTTAAATTATTTTATTTTAAAATAAAAAATAAAGTAGAATATCTCACTTGATAGAATATAAGCGTGTTGTTAAATTAATTATTGTGGAAGAAGTATTAGTAGGGGTGATATAGAAAAAATATGACAAAAATTGCTCAAAATTATTTTATATAAAAAAGTATAATTTAGGTGTATATGACATTAATGAGTTGCAAACATTATTTACTTTATAAAATATGTAGGTGTATTATTAAATTATTATTGAGAAAGTATAATAGGGGTATTATAGGAAAAAATTGATAAAATTTAAAACTTGCTCTTATAATTAGGATCAAAACCAACCCTAAAATTTACTCCTATAATTAGGACCGAAGGAAGTATTATTTTTCATGTTTAATAAGATTAATTAGTATGGGGAAATTTATCCCCCGGGAACCCGCGGCCCGCAGGCGACGGGGCCCAAGTGTAGAGGAATTTCTTTAATATGAGGTTGGAAGGACATTCTGTAAGTATTGACAAAATTTGTTGTCCTATGGATATAAAATAGATGACAAGATCCAATGGCAAAAGCATGAGGCCTCGATGCTTATTATTTAGAAAAGAGACGCTCTTTTATGTGCTAATTCAGCCCCAACTAAGATATTGATTTATGAAGTCACGTTCTTTAATGTCTCAACCTATATTGATTATCACTTGCTTCTATATGATATAAATCTTTTATGTTCGATGCACTTATGGGGCGTTTGATTAGTGTGAGGAAAAAAGTTCCCTTTCTCTTGTCAAAGAAAACCAAACATGTAAATATATTTGTTATATACATTTTATTTTTATTTAATAATAAAAAATATTTTTGTTTATTTTTATTTTCTCATATACTAAATCACTTTTTCTTTTTAGTATGTATTTGGATTAGCTTTTACAATTTACGAAGTAAGTATGTGAAAAAAGTTTTATCTAACTTACGTAAAAGGACTTCAAAACTACGGTTTTCAAAGTTAACCAAACATTCACTAATTCTTACAATTCAAACGGGCTTTTAGTTTGGCAAGAAAGCATGGTAATTTGTTTATTTGCTCAGGGAGACTACACTCACACACTAGTAATACTAGATATGAGGTTGATTCATCCTGACGATGTGCCCAATCGAGCCGCTTATCCAATAGTTACTTTCCAACTAAAGTTCCGTTTTAAATGTAGTGTTTGTAAGATTTTCGAGCTACAATGGTCACCGTGGATGACAAATGGACGCGAGAGAATCCTTGCTTTTGTGATGAATGCTTCTCTCTTCCCATATATAGCAGAGGATAGCTATCTTCAATATGCAGAATTTCATGAGTATGATTTGTTGGAAATTATGCCCTAGGGGCAATTCATTGTACTTTGGATATTTAAGTTATTTAAAGTATTCTCTTTTGTTATCATTTTCGTTTGCATGTTCGTATTGATAATCGCATCCCCGGATACATCTTATAGATTATCCTAAATGTCCCGGGTCGGTCATCTACGCGGGAGCGAAGATGAGTTAAGACCGCATGACTTTGATGAGGTATGGAGATACGAATCAAAGTCATGGGCACTTGTAAGAGTACAAGGTGATGGACCGACCCACTATGAGAAAGCTGCATGGATCTAGTCATAAGCTTATCTCATGTATAACCGCTTCACGACGCCCTATGACCGAGCTCATCATGGATTCCTACATGATGAGTCACCGGTCTTTGACCTAGTCAAAAGTCACCTTTGACCGGGTGATGATAAAGGCCAGGATCGGATCGGTGGTTTTCATGCGGAGGAATGTGAATGGTCAAGATGGAATTTGTCCTCACATTTGTAGAGAGATAATATCTTGGGCCCCTCGATGAGTGAGTCTAAGAAATGTATGGCCATACTGTGATGGAAAGGAGTTTCCATTTCACTTATTAGACTACTCGAGAATCGAGAAAGTAATGGTCAAGAAAAGGAAGTTAACATTATCCATGTCTCATCCTTGACCGAATTATCGCGTGACAAAAGGGACGTGACATGGTTGTACGATAGGTTATATCGTGTCATCGATCCCCATGTGAATTGGGTAGTTGCAATGTCTTGCTAGAGGCTGCTTGCAACTTGTGGGCTGACATAGTGCTGGCCAACTGCCAATCTTATATGGGCCTGTAGGGTCGCACACAAGAATAATCCAACACGAGCAAAGTGTTCAGGTTCATTGAATATTAGATTAATCTGAGATTTAATAAATACTTAATTTAATCTGGGGTGAATATATATATATATATATATATATGTATAAATTCGAAATTGATATATATAGTAATATTATAAATGGAGATTATAATATTATTATATATTATTTGTTTTATATTTAATTTATTTGATAAATTAAATATCTAAAACAAATAGAGATATTGTATCTCATTTAATTTTTGAATAAAGATATCATATATCTATTTAATTTAAATTGAGATATAGTATCTCAGATTTAATTAAATAGATAGATATCATTTCTCGGATTTAATTTATAGAGATAAATTAAATCGAAGGCTTTTGATTTGGATTAAATAAATATATCGATTAAATTTATTAGATAGATTTAATTAATATATTTTAATTCAGATTCAAATTTTGAATTTCAAATCAGCCTTTTAATGCGGATTAAATGCGTTACATTAGATCTACAGATTGATTTAATTAATGTATTTTAATCCATATTTGAAATTCAAAATTCAAAATTAATGCGGATTAATTTTATATAATACGCCGACCGGGTTTGAGAAAAACCTACGGGAGTTTTATTCGAGCGTATTCGTAAAGTCATGCGAGAAAAAAAAAACCCTAGAGTGGAAAATTAAGAGAGACGCACAAGAGGCGCTAGCACCCTGCCGTAGCCGTGTTCGGGAGTTGTTCGTGTGGATACCGGTGGAGGAAGACGATCCTACGAGTCGTCTTCTACTGATCGAGGAGGTAGCCCACATGTTCAAGGAAGAATGAGATGCGAACGAATTCTCCAAAGGTAATTTCGGATTCCCTAGCCTAGGTTTAAACGCACTGAGTGATTCTCGGGACGGGATTCGTAAGTTTTTTAATTCGCTGCGTTGTACAGATCCCAACATGATTATCATCATCATTAGTTGCCCTATGCCCTGAACACCACACGACGTTTAATTAAGTCATCAATTGCTACATGGACTATCATCATCATTGCTTGGAATTTTTATTTGATGACAAGCGTTTGATGGTAAGCTATAAGAGTTCCAGTCATTGTTTTTGCATTTCGTAAGAGTTAATGATTTGTTTTGGCTTGCTCAATCTGAAGCATTTATTTAGGGGAGAATTATGATGAGGTGCCAAGGAAGAGATTTAATTACTAAAAAATTCTAATGACAAATGAGCAGTATAAATTTATTGTCATTTTTTACATTGGAACTCATTATTGCATGTTCTTCAGTTGTTATCGAACTTTTAGGTGATTAATCTCTTCTTTGGGACTTTATAGTAAGTCCCTTCTCATTCAATTGCACATTGACTGGATGCTCACCGCCTCTTGCTATATTCACATGCAGATAGCTTGTCATTTTGGAACCTCTTTTTGTGGAAATTTGAGGTCCCTCATGGGTTCCCCATCCACGCCCACCTCTTCCTTGAAGCCGCGCCGTTTTGACACAAAATGGCGGTGATGCCTCTTCTTTTTAAAAAAAAGGAAAAAAAATTCAAGGTATTAAAAAGATACTTGAGAATACGGACCGATGCGAAAAAATACTTCGACGGGTACTTCATAATCTTGAAAAATTATTTTATGATGTTGAAAAAATATTTCAAGGAATCGACGAAAGTACTAAAAAGATACTCCAAGATATCGATTTGGTTCTAAAAAATACTTCATAATCTTGAAAAATTATTTTAGGATCTTGAAGCAGTATTTTTAGTACCAATTAATATCCAAAAATATTTTTGCAACATCCTAAAATAATTTTTCAAGATCATAAAGTATTTTTTAGTACCAGCCAGTATCCTGAAGGATTTTTTTAGTATCGCCGTAAGACTCCCGAAATATTTTTTTCAACATCTTAAAATAATTTTTCAAGATCATGAAATATTTTTTTAGTACCGGTCGGTATCCTGAAGTATCTTTTTAGTACAATCGAATATTTTTTAAAAAAAGAAAAAGAAAAAAAAGAGGCAAAGAATTGCCATTTTGGGTCAAAACAAAGCAGCTTCAAGGAAGAGGTGGGCAGTGGATGGGAACCCGCAGAGGACCTCAGCCAGTTCCTCTTTTTGTTTCTTTGGAAAGTAACTTCATCAGAGTTCCATTGTAATGGAGATGATGTAGGTGTTAGTTCTCAATGTATTTTGATGATAAGCGATAATTGTAAACATAAGTTGAAGTTTGTCTTTGGTAAGTTGAAAAACTTAATGTCAAAGACAAACTCAAGTTTTGGATTCAAACCTCGAGTTTTGGACTTGAGAGAGTAACTTAATTTTAATGAACTGAGAAAACTCCAGTTTGCAAAGGAAAATTCGAGTTTATGACATACAAAAAGCACTCTAAGTTTTTCACATTGAGACAAACTCGAGTTTAGGATTACAAACTCGAGTTTGCACTATACAGAGACTCTCCAATACTTTCTAAAGTAAACAAAACTCTAGTTTGCGCCAATAAACTTGAGTTTTGGGCATACAGAGAGCTTCCAATGTTTTAGGCCTTAGAAAACTTCAGTTTTAATATGGAAACTCCACTTTGCACTTAGCCAATAGTTTTCCAAAGTTTGAGAAAACTCGAGTTTGTATTTGGAAACTCGAGTTTAGGCTTGACAGAGAGCTTACATGTTTTAACTACTTTGAGAAAACTCTAGTTTGTTTAGAAAACTCCAATTTTCACTTGGGATAGAATTTTCAAAGGTTTTCAACTTTAAATGAAAACTCGAGTTTATATTTGGAAACTCGAGTTTTGGCCAAGTCAAGAGCTTTGCTCATTTTAGTGTTTTGAAAACTCCGACTTTGAGCTTTTAGACTTAAACATGTTTTTCACTATAAAAGTCTAAAACTTGAGTTTGTCACTAATTAACTCGAGTTTTTCTCTATGATTCAAAATGTGCTTTTAAATTCAAAACACGACATTCTTCTCTGTAAGAAGAAAACTCGAGTTAGGATTTGAAAACTCGAGTTTGACTTCGAGTATAGTTACAAATTCCGGTTTGGATAAACAAACTCGAGTTTGTGTAGCCAAGTTTGAAAATCAAATTGCTCGAATTTGTGAAATCTTCTCGTTTGATCTTAATATTTCTTATCATCACTCATTACTATTCCTAGCTATGTTTAATCAGTTTGCTAATGAGTTTCAAACAGTTTAGAGGACTTTAAATGAAGATTTGAACAAAAGCAAAAAGTGATGTCAGCACATTAAATACAAAGTTCAGAAAACTTGCATCCTTTTGGACAATCATTCTACACACGCTGCAAAGGGATTAATGTTTCCTTTCCACATCCAGTAGTTGTTCTTCCAATGGATTAAAAGTGAAGAAGTCAACCATAAACATTTGTGCAACTGGATTAACCAAAGAGTAGAGAGAGAAGAAGAAGACCAAAGCTTAACTTAATCCTTGCTTAATGAAGGCAACGGTCACATTGAAGATTACAACGGTCATTTAAGGCTCTCTTTGTATAAATAGAGCTGCATTCAATTCTTCTAAAAAAAAACTAATCTGCTGAAAACAAAAATCATTCAAGTTTCCAACTACTCTTTGAGTTTTCTTGTGTAAAGTATCTTTTGATACATTCTGTACTTCAGTGATTATTCTTATCCGCTCTTAGAGAGAGTTCATTTATTGTAAATAATTTCATTGTAAGAATCTCAAGTCGTGGGACTTGGAGATTGATATATTGATTGCAACTTATAAGAGAGAGTAAGTTCTAGTGAGAGAATTACTCTAGAGTTGCAGAGTGTGTAATCAATTGAGATAGTGAAATCCCGAGTGTTTGAGGTCCGGACGTAGGCCAAGTGGTTAGACCGAACCAAGATAAATTCCTTGTGTTTTGCTTCTCCTTCTCTTACTCCGTTATACCCTGTTTTCAGAATAATAAAACAGAGCCTTAGAAAAGAATTTTTAAAATCTCCAATTCACCCCCTTCTTGGTGATTTGCTCTATTTTTAGTAGGTGCCTATTTAAATTATCTAGTATAACACTGTTTGGACAGAGTCCCCTTGTTGCAAAAGAAGGAAGTCATGCTTCTCCATAAACATGTGGATCCTTGTTACCAAGGTTTTTGTTCTATGAGAGGATTTTTGTAGAGACGGCCAATTCTTATTTATGAGAGATATTAATAATTTGTCTGAAACTTTCTGTATCATTTTTTATTTTTGCTTCCATTAATTGTCGGTTAGTATTTGTACTCCAATTATTGGTTGGTTCTTTTCTCTCTCTTACTCTCCATGAGTATGTTTTTGGAAAATAAGTTGCATATTTTACATGGTAGTATCTATGGTCTTTAACCCATTTTTAATAAACTTTTTGATTTATGTGATTTGGCTAGTTTCTCTAATTCTCTTGCTATTGTATCTTCACTGGATGAACGATTTTGAGTTGTAAAGGAATGAAAATTGGGCACCACAGTTTCCTCCGTCCTTATCTTTCTTTTCGTCTTTGCATGTAGAACAAAAGCAGAGAAAAGAGTGTGAATAATCCAAGCCTCAAAAGCTTGGCTTTGATTATTATGTTTATATTACAATAAAATTACAACAATAAATAATAGATAGACATATACCCCATGTTTGGATGAGAAGGAAAAGAAAATTAGGGAGAGAAAAAAATCTAAGAGGAAAAACTAAAAAATAGTATTTTTTTGCTTTTACCGTTGCTGAAAGTTTTCCTTCTTTTTTTTTTTTTTCCTGATAATAAACAAGCTTCATTAAAACATAATATAAAAAGATTGCAGTATACATGGGCCACCTTACATGGGTTAACAAAGTGCATATGGAGTGGCCCAATAAGATAGCATCAAGTACAACTGATAGAAAAAGTCACCATTTTACCATTTTATATCAAAAAAAGAAAAAGACAAGCAATTATATCAAAAAAAAAAAAAAAGACAAGCAATTACAAAAGCCTTGATACATTATAAGCTACACGAGCTATAAAAGAGAACAATCTAAAGCAGCTTTTTTCTAATTTGACTTTTGTAAATTTAAGAAGCATAAAAGTCGAGTTATAAATATGATTTATATTTAGATTGGTGGTGATAGAAACTCATCTATACTATGAAAAACAGGTCTTAATGATTTATTGTTAAAAGTAGCCTTTTGTCTAAAAACACATTTGAAAAAATGTCAACCCAAACATCTTATTTTACTTCTACCGTATTTTTTCCCTTCTTACTATGCTTTTTCAGCCTCCACCACCTTTCCAAGTAGGCCCTAAGTCGAGGCAGGTAAACACCTATGTGGTCAAGATAAGTAGAAAGAATTTAGGAGCGCATGTTTTTTTTAAAATATATATAAGAAAGTTTAGGTGGATTTGGCACCGGTCCTCCACCAAGTCCAGGGCACGGCCCCAGGGCTCTTTGAGTACTTACAGGGGTACTTACGAAATCGCCTACTAAAGGAACCCTCACAACGGTAGAGGGAATCGAACCCTTGTCCTTTTGGAACTTGGGCCCGTTCCTTACCATCTGTGCCAACCCTCATTGGCATTTGGGAGCGCATGTTACAGGACGGGAAGGAGAGTATAGACGACTTTGGAGGGGATGTAGTAAGTTTGGGTTTTTTGGCTGGTAGAGGTTCATAAGAGAAGCCCACAGGCTGTTCCAAGTTTTTGGGATCCAAAATTCCAAATTGAAAAAGGACATGGGAAGGAAGCCAGGGGAGTAGGTGAATGTGAACAGAAGCGAATGCTTCCACAAAGCATTGTCAAATTGATCAAGTAGGTAAGAAACTTGAACAACCTTGCCAGAAGGAAGCGTAATTCGCGGGAGGTTGGCACGTACACGGAAACCATACCGACGATACCAAAGTGTGACGTACGATAGTTCAAGGGAAGGTCATGGATTGATATCCAAAGGGAAGTGTGGGTGATTGTGAAGGTGAAGAGGGGAAGGCCAATGCTAGATATTATAGTTATGGCAGGTATAATTATGAACATTGACAGGAGGGCTGATTTTGAGGCCGTGATCACATCTGAACAAGGTTATGCTATGTTTGATATGAAAAGAAACCAAAGGAGATGCGCACGGAAGAGTTATATTTTTGTTGAAAACTTGACAAGTTTTGGATTTCAACCTCTTTTGAAGATCTATGAGTAACAATAACAGAGTTATTCTGCTGAATGATGCTTGCAAACTTTAATGGCCTTCCATTTTTCTCTAGTTGAATCGTTTATTCCAAGATGGAGGATCATCACAGCCATGTATCACCATTAAGCCACAATCTTGTCTTTCTGCTTTGGTGAAAGGGAACTGAATCTTCCCAAGTTCTCCACATCAAATGATTGAGGACACTTGTCATGGTTTCCATTTCCAAGTCCAGCTAGAAATAGCAGTAGAAGTTTTGAAAACAAGAGGAAGCTAGACATGTAAAGTGGAACCATCCCAATTTGAACTGGTTGACCTGAAAGAAGCAAGATCTCGAGAGAAAATTAGACAAGCAAAGAGAAGAATAGAGGATAAATACACACACACTATGATACAAAAAGTAGAAATGTTATCAAAAGATGTGTGAATGCAAAGAAACCACCAAGAGCTTTTGCTTATTATATAGCTGAGTCTAAGATTAATGTGTTGGCTTGGAAAAGGGGTTGCAAATACAGGGGAAACGTGTAGGAAGGAGCCAGATGGTGGAATTCCAATTCCATGCTACGTGCAAAGTCCAGTGACTTGCAAAATACTTCTGAGGATGAAGGTGAAGAATTTTAAGCTCAAGAGTCAATGTTTTTCTGTGCTATTTACAAAACATGAGAACTCCTATTTATAGACTAGCAAGGAAACAACTTGTAAGCCACTTACAACAAAAAGTAACCATTTGCAAAATAGACAACTTACAATCCACTTGCAACAAAAAGTAATCTCACTAGCTCTTAGCTATTTTGTCCAAAAATTAAATATTTCTAACTACTTGCTTTAGCCAAAATAAAATAAAAATTAATTTCTCCTTCTATAAGTCTTTTCATATTTTCTATCAATTCCAATATTCATCACACAAGCATAACATCAAAAGTGAGATTCGATCAAAGAACCTCCTACTAATATTAAGATACAACTAACTCTTCAATATTATAAACACTTCAACATTTACATGCCTAAAATTGTTTTTACACCATACATCAATATTCAATGATAAAAATCCTATGGTTCCGGAATAGTGAACAAATAAAGTTAAAATCTTTACTAGCATTGTCATAAAGGAAGATATTATGAAAGTTTTAAGTTTAAATGTATCCTAAAATCACAAATAGATTCAAATGTAACCAAAAAAACACAAAATTGGGGAAATATGTTGCCATAAGAAAAAAGTATTTTCAAATTGACAACTCTAGAGAATTACACGATTCTCACATTATGATGTTTACTACTACAAAAAATAGATATTACTTCCCTAAAAGACGTCCTATTTCGAAAATAGGAAGTAAAATGTGAACGCGGTGACAATTTTGTACTTATTTAGTGAAAATTTGATATATGTCCTAATATTTTTTAGGACACGGAAAGTGTACTTAAAACGTCATAAAAATTTATTAGAACGCCAAAAGTTACTCAAAGTAGACAAAAAGTGGCGGCAAATGAAAATGTTGGCGGGATATTTAATGTTTTTGGCGTCTAATTAATTTCTTAGACTTCATAGCTGGTCTTTTAAGCGTCTAATTAATTTCTTAGACTTCATAAATGGGCTTTTAAACGTCTAATAAAAATTCTAGGACGCCAAACGTGCCCTAATATGACCTTTCTCTTTCTTCATTATCGATCGATTATCTGATCTCCAGCGCGCCACTCTGACTCTCCCGCGAAATTCTTCATTTCTCCCTCCCTCTACCACCGTCGTGCCTCCGCCTTGCTTCCCGAAGTCCTCCGTCGCTGAGCTCCTACTCCATCCCGTCGTTCCTCCTCTTGCAGTCCGTCGGTCGTCAGTAGTCGTTCTGTCTCCCACCGCCGCTGCTCGTCTCCTGCTGCGATTTTTCTCACCCTCTTCTTAGTCTCCTCCCTCCTCTTTAGTTCTCGAGGCTTCGTCTGCATCTCATCTTCGCTTAGCCCTGTCTCTCGTGCTGGATTCTTCAGATCCGACGGTCTTGAATCTGATTTTGGTACCCTCGGCGTGCCCTGGTGTGAGTATCCCTATGCATATGCTTTTATCTGTTTAATTTAGCAATGCTGAATGTTATTTTGGAATTCAAGTGTCTGTGTTATTCGAATTTTTTTGTTTTTCATTTGGATCCAGGAAAACCGCTAGCTTGCAAATTTACTATAGATCGGCATTAATGGACCCTATAATTACATGATTCAATATATTCTACATTGATAATACCAAAAGTAGTAGATTCAGAGGCTGAAACCCTAATTATTGTGCACCTATGGGTTTTTGGTGATTCTCATCTTTCAAATCCCTAAAATTCATCTATGATGTATCAAACCCATATTCACACATGCACAATCATTTTGTCTTCTTAGAATTTTAACCATTTTATTTGTATACAATTGATCTTTCTGCCATATTATCACTCTTGCTTTCCAATCGATAAGACTTTTCAGTCAAAAGTTATCAGACATTTCTTGAATCCACCAAATACATGCTCATTCGTTTATTTTTCTAGGATACATGTTTTGGTCTAAATCCGATCAGGTGTAGGCTTTATACCACCCTATTATATATTGGATATGATGTGTGTAATGTGATCCTATGGTATTTCATGGTTCAATTTTATTTTTTTGTGGTTTTATGGACCCTATAATTACACTTCTCTGTGGATCTTATAATCAACACTTTGAAGTAATTTAGTAGGTGAGTAGTATGTTCTCAAGTCTCAATTACCTTGGCTTAATGTAGATAGGGATTTACTTGAAGTGTCATTTAGTTAATGGATTTCTATTTTGTTATGACGCTTCTTGGTGATTACTTTGGCGTTTGTACTCCATTTTCATGGCATTCCCTGATTCCAGGTCCTTTTTCATGTTTTTTATCCATATGTTCAATTACAATTTTCTGTAACTGTCTTAGTTCGCTGATTGGATGTGTTGTTTTTTCAACTTCTGCAAACTAAAGCTGACATTATTGGCAAGTTTGAACGAATTTGGGTCTCAAGAGCTTAGAGCGTGGTCTTGATGGGGAAAGGTGGTGATGATGGGCGCTACATCTTTCCTCTCACGAGTTTGCAAATTGGGTAAGGTTCATAAAGTTGCTTAATTGATTCGATCATATCATGCCACTCCCAATTACTGGTACTTTAAAATTGTCATAGAGTATGTTGATTATAATTACGAGAATCAAAGGAGGAAACTATTTATTCTTTTGATTTTTTTTTATTACCATTATTTGTCAGCTTATAGCTCTTACTATTACCATTATTTATTCAATTGATCTTTGATAGACAAATGCAATTGAACAATGAGATTAGAAACTTGCCCTGAAGTTCAAGTTGCTAATCTACCTGGCTCCCAAGTTTGTGTAATCCCCGTTTTTGCTTTTTCTCGGGGCAATTTTGTCATCCGGTTTAAATTTTTTTTTTTTTTTTTCAGATTGTCAACTTTTCTTTGTCACATTGTTCATTTTTTAACAAATCAAATCTGAAAAAGAACATTGTTGGAAATGCAGCTGATTTTTCTTTCAACTTTCGTAATTAAATGGTTTATCACATCAACTTGATAAAAATATGATTTTAGATTTACTAGAAATGTTTGAGAAGGAAATCACAACTCATCATGATTCCGTTTCCATTTTAATGACACTTGGTTTTAAAACTTTTTTATTTAACTGATCCATTGCATCATTTAAGATTTTTTCTTTTTCCTCGCAGAGACTTGCGGCCTTACCTCTCGATCTTAGCATTTTCCTTGCAAATGATAGCAGAAAATTGTATATTTTGGTTGACAACCGACCATGGTTGAGAGACTTGGATCCTGGGAGGGCTCACTTTTGGCAGCTGATGGTTACCAAGGTCGCTTAAAAAATACATAATACGTTGAAGCCAGTTTTATCGGCATTTATCTTAGAGCATAAAGTTTAAATAAACCATTCACTCATGTATATTTCATGCTGTGATACATGCATATCTCTATTCCTTTGGTCTCTCTCTTTCACTTTGTCTATTTGCATGTAGTTGCTTCATATTAGTTCCCTAATTCTATATTGTTCTGCATTTCATTTCATCACTTGATGCTAGCTAAAGGTTGCCATGGTTCTTTAATATCAAGACCAAAAGAATGTTTCTAACTATTTCTTCATCTGCAATTTTTTTAGGGGAGGTCTTTTATGATGCTAGTAAAGATCTTCTTGGGACTATGCCTATTGATAATGAGGATACTACGTGCAATGGTATGCTGGCTGTTGAGGATAGTTATCATCATCATCTGAGGCAAAAATTAGCACCTACAAAGTTTCCATGTAGCGCTTTGGAATGAACTTTTTTCACAGGTTGTAAAATTGTACGTTGATGAATTTGTGGATTTAGGTTGTTTAATAAAAGATAACCATCCAAATTTTTATTTTCCTTTAAAATATTGTTTCTAGATTTTCCGTGCTGTCAGGAGTATACTGAATGGATTTGTTGCCTTCTTTATGGCCTGCAACAGGCATAGACTAAGGTATTCCTATTGTCTTTTTCCCGTTTTCCCATTTTGATTCATGGAGAACAAAATTATATCATTTAAGCAAATGTTTATTATCTGGTGCTTCACTCTCTGCATTATGCCTTCATTTGTGCCTATTCTTGGTGGAAATTTCCAAGGCCATCACATTATCTTGCTCTAACCTTAATTTGATTTTATAATATGCAGTATTTATAATCATCTACGGGAGTTTATCAAGAGTATATTGTCAAAGACCACAACAAGCAGATTTTAGAGAAGGTAAACGAGATACAACCCGTTTAAAAAGTAATTATTATCTAAATTATTTTATGGCTTTTGCAAACCATTTGTTCCGTGTCATGATTTAATTTTGAGGAAAGTTGATTTTAAAAAGAGGAAGCAAAACTGTTGTAGTTGGTTTACATAAATGGGATTATCAAGACCTGACACTTGATATGGGTACTTGTCTAGGGATTTGGAATATGGACTCTGTTTAGATTAGTAATCTAGTGCACAATCTTTTAGCTCTGTGAATTTAGTGGCTTGGCTTGATCTATGGTTCTAGGTATCAAAGGGTGAGAGTATCTAATTCAAAGTCTATTCGGGTTATGCATCACGTGGATTTCTGAAACATATGCAGCTACTAATGGAGAAGATCTTCTTGCATCCTTAGACAAGGAACTTTCTAGTGACTTTGAGGTTAGTTTGAAACTTTATATGTATATTCTGTATTTTATTCTCAATTTGATGGCTACTTTAATTTATTTGTCAGGAATTTCAATGTTACAATTAGTGCTTAAATTTAGTGTGCAATTTTAGTCTAATGTTTGATGTCATGAAGAGGACGTTGCCTATCATGCATATGGGGACTTCCGCAAGGTAGAAACTTGTGACTTTTGAAATGCAGTTTTCTTGCTTTGAAAATGTTCTCATTCATGTTGTAATTTTAAAGGGGTCGTTCCTTTGATTGATGTGATTTATTCATGTTGTAATTTTAAATGGGTCGTTCCTTTTGATATCCGCTTATCTGCTCATATATTTATTGATGTGCCCTCTAAATATATTTTGTAACTTTATGAAAAATCACTTCACACTTCTTTTGATAGGTTAAAGCTGTTGATGAGGAAATGGGAACTGGATTTTTGGGCATTGGTTTCCAGCCAAAGTGGGGACTCAAAGACATAACTATAATGTCAAAGGTGTTTCTTTGCCTTCTTTCTATTGTGCAAGACTTTGAAGTTGCTGAATATGCACATTCATTCATTTGTGGAATCTGGATTGAATTCTCTGATATTAGGATCAATAAACTGTGAAATTTTGATCAAGGCTATTTAATAAGTTCCATAAGGTGTTTCTTTGCCTTCTTTACTATGCTTAGAGATTGCAGATATTTGCTATGTTGTAATAGAGTTTTTCATTGTGAATTTCATGTGCAACTTTGAAGAAATAATTGCTATCATAGTAAGGTCTCATTTGTTGTTTTGGATTAGATTTTGTAATCTGAATCTGATTCAATTCTGCTGAATTTGTTGCCTCTTGAATTGCTAGAAATTGCTTTTTTGCTTTTGTGATAAATATGAATGCATGAATCCCATGTGGTTGCTTTGCTGTATCTTGTGGTATTTCATGTTGTCATTGACATTAATTGCAATTCGGGATTGAAAACAAGCGCACAACTCTTGCAAGTTCTTAATCTAATGATAACTCTTTGGTGATTTTGTGAAAATTCTGTCACTTTTGTTGCATTAAGTAATTTTTTCTTCCGTAGCTTTTAAGCGTTTCTATATTTTTTATGGTTTTGAATTCGATCCGTGATGACGCTTAGATCTTTTTTTTTAAAAAAAGTGGACTTACGGCGTCTAATTTTAAAAATTAGACGTCGTAAGTTCTGAATTAAGACGTTTTATTTTAATTAATTAGATGCCTTAAGTATATTTTGTAAGGTCATTTATGCCACACTTAAGGCGTCTAATTAATTAAAATAGGACGCCTTAAGTCAGAACTTACGGCGGGCCGTAAGTTTCACCTATTGCGCCCCTCAAATAGACGTCCCGCAGAAAAAAGGACATTAAATGTGCAAAAAGTAGGACACCGTAGCCCTGTTTTGTAGTAGTGGTTTCAAACACTCCTTTTGTCTGTTTCTTTTTCAACTGGCAAGTTTGACAGAATTTTTGCAAAAGAGAGAAGTCACCACAATACAAGTCTAAAAGCATTACCATGTTCTTGATCTTGTTGTGTCAATACATGCCAACTTCTATGGCTAACCAAAGATCTTATTTGCAAGTGCTAAGCATGCATAGAAATAGAAACATATGAACCCCAGCGTATTAGGTGATGATGAAAATTAAATGCCTCAGACCATAGAAACTAAGGAATTAGAGAGTTGAGGAAGAGGAAGGGCATGGTGATCTTGAAGGAGACGATAAGTAAGGTTTTGGTGGAAACTGTAAGGTCTCAACCCTAGCTTCAAGCATCTCCACCACTTTACTCATCATTGGACGCTCTATACACCATTTGCTTTATCCTCTCTTTGTCACCTTCATTTCTAATGCTCCTCAGTGCTAGGTCTTCATCCAATTCTAGACGCTTGTATATCCAATGAGGAAAATATATTTCACTCGTATTGTCAACGTTAACATTGGCATTCCTTCTTCCTCCAACCATCTCCAAAACCATCATCCCAAAACTATAAACATCTGATTTGTGTGAGACGGAACCAAAGTTTCTATAAATTACCTCGGGAGCAATGTACCCTATGGTTCCTCTAGCACCGAGACATGGATACAACACTTTCATTTCTAGGGCATATTTTAGCAAGTCCAAAATCGATATCTTTGGACAGAATTTCTCATCCAATAAAATGTTGTGAGGTTTTATGTCAAAATGAAATATTCGAGTGTTACATCCTCGATGCAAATACTCTAATCCTCGTGCAACACCCACCGCAATTTGATGCAGTATTTCGCTACTCAATTGGAGATTGCCTTCAACAAGGCTGACTTCATTTTTTCGAGATGAACTTCTCTAACGATCCATTAGCCATAAACTCATAAACAAGTGCCCTCTTTGACCCTTCAAAACAAAATCCTAAAAGTTTGACAATGTTAACATGAGAAGTCTTGCTTATGCTTGCAACCTCATTCATGAATTCCTCGCCGTTACCTTTCATTTCCTTCAAAACCTTCACAGCCACCGGACATTTGTCATGTAACTTCCCTTTGAACACACTGCCATAGCCTCCTTGCCCTAATTTTTCCTTGAAACAATTGGTCATTTTCGTTATCTCCAAGTAGCTATATCTTTTTGTGGCAAGGGACCCGTGGCTCTTTAGAACGGCCTCAAAATCTTGTTGAGCTTTGGATTTGTTTTTCCATAATGACATTCTTCTAAACCAGCAGATTATAAGAACAAAAACTCTGAGCATTACTGCTGTAGAAACTGTGATCAATAAGATTAAAGGTGAGATAATGCAAAACTTTGAACTATATATAACATATAGAAAGCTTCCTTGGTCTAAGACCTCTCTACTCTTTCAATTAACATTAAATTTTAATCATGCATGATGATTTTCATGATATATTACATGTCGTTCTTAATATAAAATCTCATTCATAGTATGCATTATGTTATGAACGAGATCTTATATTAAGAGGTGGAGGTAGTCTAGTATTTTTATTCATTGTGTGAACAACTAAGCATACTTTGAACTAATTATGTTTTTGCTTTTGAATTGACACTTGACATGATGATGATAAATGTTGATTAAATACAATGCATTACCTGTAGCAGCCATAGCCACCGACTTCCTTGATTCCTTGCCAACTAAAAACGAGATAGTAAATGATAGTTAAAATACATTTACAAACTACTCTTACAAGATCACTAATGTGAAATCTAAGATACTAAAAACGTGAAGAAAAATAATAAATTTGGAACGAGGATGAGCCCATATAAAATCTTTAAAATTAAGGTTTGCACAGCGATACACCAAAACAGAAAATATATGGAGGAAGAGTAAAGAGAGCACAAGAGAAATTGATTGTTCTAGAGTGAGGAATAAAGCTGGTGGAGGCTTCTATTTATAGGGAAGTAGATCCTCTCCTAATATTTTTTTCCCCCCTCTCATCAGCCCATCTGAGCCATAGATTGAGAAAATGAAGGAAAAGTTAAAATAGTATTATATTGATTGGACGGTATGATTTAAAGATTATGAGAGATGATGAGAAAAACATGAGGAGAGAAACTCAACCTCTATTTATATAGGTCTGGAGTGGCTCCTTCGTTTTGCCTACCAAGCCGCATTTACTCTTAATTGATTTTCCTCAATCAAGAGGCTCCTGTAATCAATCAATCAAGAGGCTCCCCTTGCAATCAACAGAAATGTTGATTGCCTTGACTAATCACACTTATGTTTGATTTGGTCTTCCTCCATCAGAGCTGACACAATCTCCTCTTATTTGTTTCGAGTTTTTCCTTAATAAATAGTTCGACCCATCCAAGGCGGACTTGAACCCGAAATTCCAACAAATACTTTATTGAAGTTTTAAAAAAGGAGTTTTTAATTAAAAAAATATAAGTTTAAAAGATGTCTTATGTAATATAACCAAATTCAAATTTGATAAAAAGCAAACTCGAATTTGATAGAAGAAAATTCAAAGCGCAAATTTGAATTGAGTAATGAAAGGTTAGAATTGACATAGTGAGGACTGGTCATAAAAAATTATTTTCTCATCAGATTTTTAAAATCATATATATTTTATATAAAAACATTTTTTTTTATTGAGATAGATGATATTTAAAATATTATTGAATTTATTTTTATATGAAACAAGTTTCGATCACTTCAAAAGTGTTTATAGTTTGTGAGATATTGTAAGAACATTCATTAACGGTCAGGCTAAAATGTTTCTAACCTTTGCTCACTATAACATTAAAAATATAAGGAGATTTTGAATGGATCATATTACATTAGAAACTAGATTCATAGCTTTCCAATTATAACCAGGTCATTTTCCTAATTTAGATTTAAATTGAGAAAGTTATACATGTATAATAGAAGTTAAGCTTTACGTTATTGTGAGAAAGCAAAGAAGATATTTGAACGTGAAACATGCTAAAGAATCAAAGACATGTTTCACATTCAAAAGTGGTCACCACAAACGTGCAACATGACTTTACATTCTCCATTCCTTGCCACAACTAAAAATATAATTTTTACTCAACATAATTTTCTCAATTTAAATATAAATTTTGCAAATGATATTTTATTGAAAAGCTGCGAGTCTAGTTTTTAATGTAATGAAATCCATTCAATAATATTTATGGTATTGGAATTCTCTTAATTTTTTAAAGGGCAGGTACTAGCCTGAACTTACATGCCACTAAGCGCTGCAACCTACCAACTTGTGTCTTTCAAATTAAAGTGCGATAAAAAAATTAAAATTCCAGAGGTTAATAATATTTTATTTATATTATTTATTCATTTATTTATTTTGAGTTTAAAAAACCAGATTGAATTTAAGCAACCCAAAATTTCTTCTACTTCTCCGATTCTAAATATAGGATAAAATTTATAGATAACGTCCTAAATATAAGACAACGTTTGTAGTGCAAATTACACTACAAACTTCACCCTATATTTAGGGCCAGGAGGTAATATTTACCTTTATACCCCCTTCGTTTATTTATTATTTAATATATGATATTTTTATTTAAAATTTACAAATCACATAAATTTTATTTATTAGAATCACTTGTAGATATATAATTGCTAAAAAAAAAGTAAGAATTTTATAAATTTGTTTATATTTAATAATAAATATTATTAGAAAAAAATTAATAAACTACATGGATATTAAAATATTATTTTTATTTAGTAAATGCTACACTTAGAATCTCATTGCTTAAAGAAAGTGTTCATGAATCCTTCAAGCCCAAATGAATTTTCTTTGTACTTTAACTAGTGGGACGGAAAATAATGTTGAAAACAAATAGTTATTGGGTGTATCGATATTATAAATCATCTTGGGTGTTAGCATGTTGGAAAATAAGTTCCACCATAGTATTGGGAAAACCCATTTGCATCTACTTATATTTTTACCCAATTTTAAATTTAGTATTGTGTATTTTTTTTTTCCTCTTAATTAAATCATTAATTGTGTTCCGTCAAGTGTTAACATCTTTAGATCATGTAACTTGCTCTATTAGTATTGTTAGCCCTATACAGAAATTAATGTTACTAAGCGAGCAAAATTAATGTATTTAATTAAGAAAAACACGTGTGCTAGTGCTAGATTAAAAATTGAAATAATTTTTTCCCCTGTAGGTAAAAAGGCCTAGAGAAAATAGACAAACCAGAATGACATCTCACAAGATGGTTGTGGTCGCGGCAAAAGCACCTGAAGCCAAATCCATCAGTGTGGACGAAGCCACACCTTCCTCCACTGCTCTGGCATTTGTCGCAATAACTCGAGGTCCAATTAGTTGGCTTCAACAAGAATCCTCTTCCCAAAGCCTCTCTGATCCCTCCTTCCAAATTCTCCACCGCCGTCGTCATGGACCCACCACCGCAATTATCATTCGCATACTTCAACTTCTTCGCTTCATTGTCCACCACCATACCCAACACCGACTTCGTTTGGTTCCATTCATAACACCCCCATACGTTCTCTTTAATCTCCTCCGGCAACGACGGTAACTCACAATCGAAGAAAAGTCGCACCTCCTTCTGGTTGGGAGCTAAAGTATACCGGTAATCGAGAGTGAGGTTGTTGGAGGGAGAGAGACAATTGGTGGAATTGGATATCGGAAAGTTAGGGTTGTAGACTCGAAGAGATTGATTGGCGTAGAAAATTTCATCGACGATGTAGAAAGTATTGGAGAGATTGAGCATTGGGAAGCCATTAGAAGCACAGACAAGGCCGTAAAAAAGGAATCCGCAGGAGGGGTCTTGCTTATCTTGGATATAGAAGGGATAGGTTATGGTTGGGCCATTTCCACAGGTTTTGGGCTCGCAAGCTTGGAAGTTGGGATTCACATCACAGAGGGAAGTTCTGATGAGAACCCACAAGACGAGGATAAAGAAGGGGCGGTGACTGGGTTCATTTGGGATTTGGGGGTTTTGAGAAACAAGAAAGAGAGCAAATAAGAAGCAGAGGAAGAGAGATGAGGAGCGAATGATAAAGAAGAATGGCGATAGGGATGGCATGGTTACGGTGGCGGGAGACTTGACCTGTCAATTTAAAGTCTCAGATTCACATGAAGAGGGGTCTTGTACTCTTGTTTACCTTTGACGTGGATGAGATTTACTCCCTCCTATTAACTCATTAAATATCTCATTGATTTTTTTATTTTTTATTTTTTTACAAGAATAATACTAGAAAATAAGTATTAATCATATAAATGACTTATATTTTAGACTAACATATTCTTTTAAAAGCGTCTTCTATTATGAACCGAACAGAGTATATGTTTTAGTCATTTCCACAGGTTTGGGACCCGCAATCTTGGACTCAAAGAAGCCACAAGATTTCCAAACAGCCGCAGAAGGGCCAGAGTGAATAATATGGAAACATGGGGTGATATTTCATCATGGGAATATGTTAGATCTATTTCATTAATTTAATTATATTAAGAAAATCAGTTGAATTAGCGAATATAACATATTTTTTCTTAAACATTGATCTTTTTTCAATCTCTCATCTATGACATCTTTGAAAGGATAGTACTATCACATCCTATTCTGGTCCGGTCAAAACTCTCCATCCCATGAGTGCTCATGAGGTAAAAACCCTCGCCCCCATAAACAGACCAACGTCAATCAACACCAGAAGATAAGCGCAGTACAAAATTGGAGGAGGACTTTATTGGAATGTGTGTCGACTTGGAAATTAAAGGCAAGACTAGTTAAACGTGTTAGGAGGGGGCCAAACTTTTGAATATTACGGAGTACAAAATCTTTGATGTCTTGGAATTAAACTTTTTTTGTGTTAGATGTAGTTAACTATTATGGGAGCTAAATAATTTATTTAATTATAATATATATTACTTGATATTTCTAAAATATTTATACTTATCGATATATTATATATCGGTTTATAAGTCAAATAAATTAGTTTAAAAAAATAATAAATATCAATATTTTAAAATAATTTATTTAACTTCTTTAATTTCATTAATATATTAGAACTTTGAGTATAAAATATGGATTCATGAAATAATAAACATGCATGTAACTATGTAGGTCCAGCGCGGACCCACACTAGTGCCTATGGGGCCAAGTGCAGACATATAAAATTTTAAAAATATATATATAGTAAAGGATTTCTATTACAATTTGGTTGGTTGGGGTAGTTGGTAATTACATTCCCCACATATACATACGTCGCGGGTTCGAACTGATAGCCTCACCTCTCTGTTTTTTTCCCCAATTTCATATTCTCATTTCGCATTCCTTACTCCTCACATCCGGCATCCGTCGTGAAATCGAGCAGCCGAGACCCCAAATCGTTCTGTCTCGACACTTGATCGGCGAGGAGTGGTTGTTCCCCGGCAGGCGGCAGGTATTGAAGAAGGTTCGAACTTCGAACCCTAGGGCTTCGTCTTCTCCCAATCCGGTAAGATTGACTTGTTCTGTTTTATTTTTTTTCGAATCTAGAAGCTATCGACAGAAACAGCAAAGGATTCAGAGCTGATTTTGATGATAATTTTCCTCTCTGTGTTCAACATATTTTTCGCCGGACATACTTGGATAATTGGATTGTCGCTGAAGTCTATTTCACCATCCAAGATTATTGCTTCTCAAGGAACACCGTCGATTATCGCTGAAGCCTGTTTCATCGTCGACTCCCGGGAACATATTTCACTCTCGCATCAATCTGGTTAGTTAGGTTTCACCATCCATTTATCGAACTGTGGCGATTTTCATCGCTGTATCCTGTATCCTGGAATACATGATTCTTGATTTTGCCTCTGCCTATTTTCTCTAAATCTGAGTTGGTTGTGCCCTGTCTTACCTGTAAAAAATGGTTACTCCTATCTGAGTTGATTTGCCCTCTGCCTATTTTCTCTAAATCTGAGTTGTTTTAGAATTTATAAATGATAATTGCTTGTTAGGAAGCTGATGCATTTTTCCCCATAGTCTCTTCTTGTGGAGGCAGACATGATTTTTTAAATGAATGGTGACTTACTACCATTTTTTATTTGTCTATAATCATTTAGAGTTTGTGTGTGGGTGTGTTGTTTTTTGTTTTTGGGCAAGTAGGATAGTTTTTGAAAGTTGCTAGTTTTATAAACTTCGACGGCGGGGAAGACTTCCTATCTATTGGCTGGTCTTTACTCTAAATTTGAGGCACGGGCATGGCTTCCAAGAGTGTGCACTCCGCCAAAATAGATTCATTCTTGCTAGCTTACTTAGGTGATTGGTTAATTGACGATTTTGAGAGATATAATGCTAGCATGTTAGTTTGTGGCCATAATTGATGGTTGGGTGGATTGCTATCTTTTTCTTCATAATTGGTTGGAGCTACTTAGAATTTGTAGATAATCAAGATGTATTGGATCCCATTGAAAATGTTTTTATGTTTTTATGTTTTTATGTTCTCTTTTTGCCACAAAAAGTATTTTTCCCCTTAAAAAAAATTTTTGGGGGCGCTGCCCCTGGACCCCCAAATCCCGTTACTAATTGTGCACCCATAAACTTTAAATCCTGGGTCCGCCATTGTGTAGGCCAATGACTTTGTAAACTAATAGCATGAAAGCTTCTAAGAAAATGAGATGTTGTAGGTTCGGTCCGCTCATAATTTCAGGCCACTAGTATTTGTTTTTCTAATTAAAAAAAGTGACATGTAAAATTGTTTCTCTATGTGCAACTTGGTAACAGCATAACAATCCTTTGTTTTTGTACCTATCTGTCCACCAAAATCACTTTTGGCTAGCAAAAGTCTTTGGCATGTTCCAAACTTTCCTAGAGATTCATTAGCGTCTCCAAGTTCTATAAAATATATGAGATGTGTTCCCTAATAAAACATTCAACTATTACAAGCCTAAAACTGTGAGAAGATAAAGCTAAAATCTCAAAGGGCACTGTGTTTAATGAAGATGTGGGAAGTTTTATTTTGCCATTTTAAATATGAATATTAAATTATGCAGAGCACATAAGTACAGTTTTGACGAGGAAGCTCAAAATTGGGGTCACTTTCCTTTATATAAGAATGTAGAGAATATAAAATGAAGAAATGTGGGCAAAAAATGAGAGCAAAGATACAATGGAGAGCCAGCGGAACTGACATGTAGAGCTGTTAAAACGGGCCGTCTTGGCCCGTTAGGCCCTAGCCCACGTGGGTTAGGGCCAAAAAGCCCACAAAGGTCAAAAACCCCGCATATTAAGTAGCCCACACGGACCAAAAAATAATTGAGCCCTAAGGGTTAGGGCCGGCCAAGGGCCAAAGAACATTTTATATTTACAACACATCCATTCATTCATATTATTCGATATGGAAATATAACTCGGAAGAATACCAAATATCATTCTCGGCTCTGTTCAAACACATTACCAAATAGCATCCACAAATACCGAAAGAAAAAATAAATTTCACCTATATGATCCAAGTAGAATACTAAAATTCTGGAAGAGCCGAGAGTCTATTTTCTCCTATCTAGAGATTTCTTTTTTATTTATCGAAAACTTCCAGGACGTTTCAAGGGAGTTTGATTGAACTTCATCATCCATAATACAATTTTTTTAGCTGCTAACATCAAATCAAACAAAAATACAACCAATAATTTCATTATAGTGAATTTAATCAATTGATCATTAAAATCAAAAAAAAATATTGACTATATTATATATTGAGCGACGTAATTCAGTTGCGGTGGCTTAAAAATTCGGGTCCTCGATATCCATTTCTTTTTAAGCCATTACAATCTTCATCCGTATTTAGTTTGAAACCCAGTCATGATGTTCACCAGCACATATCATCTTTGAATGTGTGCATGTGTTGACGTATTTAAATGAGACAGTTTAATGTAGCTATTTAATAAAACGAAATAGAATTCTAAATGCAACCGTTCAATTTTCAAAAGAAAAAAATGAATAATTCATTCACTATTATGTTTAAAGATATTTTATCTAAACATAATTAATTTAAGAATTGTAATATCAAGTTGAATTTAAATCTGTAGTCTTGTATAATAAAACGAAGTAGAATTCTAATTGAGTTGAATAGCAAGGGGCCCTGACTGTGATGTCAGATGTGATATATATATATATATATATAATATAATATAATATTTTTTTATTTTTATTTTTTGCGTCGAAATTGAGTGTGATATTTGAAGTGTGAAGATATACAAAATACTGTTACGTTGGCGATGGAGAGGCTATGAAATTAAACGCCATAATAACCTTCAAATTAAACGTGGAAGGGCTCCCAATCCAAACGTAAACATCTTTCTGATTTCTGATTGTTGGATTTAGTCAAAAATTAGGTTTTCATTGGTGGCCCATGAGGCTGGCCCTATCATAACCCAAAGGAGTGGGGGCTATTTTGGGCTAGGGCCAAAAATAACCCCCATCATATGAGGGCTAGAAAAAAGGGGGTTAAACATGGGACTTAATGGGCTGGCCCGTAGGATCCAGCCCATTTTGACAGCTCTACTGACATGAAATATGAATTAATTCCCTTTCTTTTTGTGCAGGTTTGGTTTTACGTTCAAACCCACCAAAATCATTAGCTTGATGATTTAAACTTGAAACAAAATGGCCTGTTTCTTTTAACATGATTATGGAAATGATAAAATGTAGAAATAAAATTGCTAAATGTGAGGCATGCCTTCATAAAATATATTCCTAATGATATAGCTCTGTTGGCTGAATCTAAGAAGGAAAGTAATTCTAATCTTGACATATGTGGAAAGACTATGGAGTTCAAAGGCTTTCATCTAAGTTGGAGTGAACCTGAATATATGCATTGCAATTTCAACAAGAGATAAGTTATAAGTGAAGTGGAAGTTAAATTTGGGGGGGAGTCATTCCTCAAGTGACAAAGTTTAGATATTTGAGATCAAATGTACAACAAGATGATGAAATTGATATGAATGTTAATTATAAAATTCAGGATGGTTGGTATAAATGGAGAAAAGCTACTGGAGTTATTTGTGATAAGAAAATACCTAATAAGGTAAAAGAGAAGTTTTATCACACTGCTATAAAATCAGCAATGCTATAAGTTAATGAATGTCGGACTTTAAAGGGACAACATGAACATTAAATAGAGGTAGTCGAGATGAGAATGTTCAAAAAAGGTCATTATTGGAGTGGTATTTATTGAAGAGAAAGTAATAGAAAATTGTTTGAGATAGTTTGAATAAACAATGAAGAGGGTTGATCAAACAATATGAAATCCTCTAAAATGAGGTCGAGGAAGACCAAAGCAAACACTCAAAAAGTTATAAAGTGAGACATTTTAGTTAATAATCTATCTAAAGATCTAGTTTTTGACATAACACAATGGCGTCATGCAATCCATGTAGAAGATCGTATGTAGTGAGATGAAGTTTTACTGTTGATGTTGTTGTAGTAAATGAAGATGCGAAAAAAGTTTACATGTCAATATGTTGTGACATGTGAAGCCCATGTTAATGGTTAGTGCCATATGGTACTTTTAACAGGGGAAGTCTAAGTTCCCTTGTTTATAATTTATAAACGGCACCATTTAATTTCCCAAAGCTCAATCCAGCTTTTGCAAATTAAAAGCGATGCTCATTTTATGATAACTTGAGAATATTGCATATAAATCTGTCACTACTACTTTATAAAGGGATCTAAGCAATTATTTGACCTATAAAAATCATGACTACAAGAAAAGCAGGGGAGAAATGAGAATATGAATATGTGAAGAAAAAGCTACGAGACTCTAATCCCACTAGGACGCTTGCCTTCCATAGCGTCCTTCTTGTTGCGACAATCAGCACAAAGAAAAGGGCCTTGCCATGGCTTAGAGGTGGTAGAGAAAATGGAGCCAGCATGAACAGATCTGCCTTCATTCCCCTGAATTTCCTTCATTCCCTAATCTGGCACACTGCGCACACAAAAATCCCTGAGGTTGATGATGATTCCCCTGAATTTCCTTCATTTCCTAATCTGCAACATTTGTTCAAATGTTCATGTTTATGAAACAACAATGAAAATGATGCACACGAAAAGAAGAAGATACTACTCTGGACTTCAGTGTACGACTTAATTAGAGAATTGAATTCTAAATATAAAACCTATATATCACAGTTGTCAATCTTTTCACAATTTATTCATATTAATACTTCATTAACAATAATCAAGTAAAAGAGAGATTGAGGTAATTAAGAAAGATGATTAGCGTGTTTTAGAATAAACATGTCATATTAACTAACTTAACTAACATCCTTAATCTAATCAAATTAGGTAAATAAGTCTTACGTTAAGGACAGGAGGAAGTATATGAAAAGTCAAAGAACAATAAACAAAACCTAATTAAAGTTCCTTGAGCATTTATTAGTAGGTTGTATCATGAAAATGTAATTCATGGGGGAATAGTTTTTAAAAGAGCTCAATGGAGAACTAGGAAAATTAGAAGAAAATAGTTATGTGTAGTTTCTGGGTGAACAAATTCATAATCCTCTCTAGTCAAATTGCAATTCCAGAACATTCTGCGATTAACTTGCAAGTTGCAGAGCTATAACAGGAATAGAATCCAAGTTAGGAATCAATGGAAGAACAATCCATGAATTTTAGAGGCAACAGGTTTCCATAAGATATACTCAATACTAAATCATCAACAGTAACATGCTCGGGCTAACACGAGAATGCACGGTTCAGTGATAAAAATGTGAGGTCCTATTAAAGAGAGAAAATAAAGCCTAAATCTCTGAAGACCCTCTGCAAGTTTTCCATAGCAAAATTATATGATCTGCAAGTTAAAATCACACATAAATACAGCTCCCATCCTCTTCCCTGTTCTCTGTGTCTCCAATTTTTCATCATCAAATTTCAAACAAATATTAGCCATCACTTTTAACAGCATAAAATCTGATGGCGCAAACAGATGTTCAGAGAAGGAAACCATGATGCAAGTCATTGTCATGAGATTTTGTATGATACCTCCAAAATTGAAAACTTTTGCCTCAAAGAATGTGAGATTACCTTTCTGCGAGCATTGCTGATCCTTCTTGAAACAGTTCCTCTACTCTATTAACAGCTGAAAGCCTCTTTGACAGCTTACTAGTGGAATCACTAGATTTCTTCCTGAATAGTAAAGCTCTCAATTTATTCTTCTTTTTTGGGGGAGGAGGCGTGGCAATGCATTATCAGGAGGAATTATGTCAACCACTATGCAAGTTGTATCGTCCCTTAAACCTCTTGTCCTTAATGCGTCCTGAATGACCAAGGGGAGTAATTACAGACTTAAACATATACGAATATGAGCACAAATGTCACATATGTTCAACATGAATCTAGAGTCAAAACTCTGGCTAAAAGGAATATTGACTTGATTAAAACTTAGCAGATAGCATTATGAAGAATGTTACCTTCACAACCTGCCGAGCAGCAAGTTCAGCAGGCAAATCCCGACAAGATTTTGCAGCCGATTCGGACGATAGAGCATCCCAGATGCCATCAGAAGCAATTATAAGCCTCCCACCAGCAATTGAAAGCTATAATATAGGAACAACATCAGGTTTCATCCTGAAGACAGACCTAGCAGCGACACATGCTTAAGAATCAAAGCTTGAAAGTAGAAGATATTATCTCCAAATAATGATACCTTCACTTGTTTGACATATGGTATTGGAACTATAAATTCCCCGACATCCACATCTCCGATTGACCTAGAAAGGCGCAGACCCCCTGGCCAACAACGAAGGGGACCGATCTGAAATGATTCAGACACACAATACATTCAAAAAGATAAATGGATATGAAAAATATGGAAGTCCTTTACATGGATGATGAAAATTAAAAGAAGAAAAATAATTGAGTTATCTCTTCCTTCTTAAAATTTTTAGTAGAAAAGGTGACATGAAGATAAAATGTTCCCACCTCAGCACCACCATAAATACTAAGCCTTCCAACTTCACCTCCACTTGGGGTAACACGTTCTCTCCTGCAAGTACAGACAGTGCGAGTGATTACCATGTGCATACATAAAATGGTAATAGGGCCACCTTGGGTGTCTAGTATACAACGGGAATCACCAACTGATGAGACCGTCACAGTGAAATTTTTCCCCCCTTTGGCCAAAGTGTATAGGATTTTCTTCAATGTGAGGTTGGGAGGACATTTTATAAGCATTGACAAGATTTGTTGTCCTATGGATATAAAATAGATGACAAGATCCAATGGGAAAAGCATGAGGGCTTCGATGCTTATTATTTAGAAAAGAGACGCTTTTTTATTTGCTATCCCCCCTATATTGATGATCACTTGCTTCTATATGATATAAATCTTTTATGTTCCTTGCACTTATGGGGCGTTTGATTAGTGTGAGGAAAAAGTTCCCTTTCTCTTGTCAAAGAAAACCAAACATGTAAATATATTTGTTATATACATTTTATTTTTTATTTAATAATAAAAATATTTTTGCTTATTTTTATTCTCTCATATACTAAATCACTTCTTCTTTTTAGTATGTGTTTGGATTAGCTTTTATAATTTACGAGGTGAACATACATTTTATTTTTATTTAATAATAAAAATATTTTTGCTTATTTTTATTTTCTCATATACTAAATCACTTCTTCTTTTTAAAAAGTTTTATCTTAGCGAAAAAAGTTTTATCTTAGCTTACAGAAAAAGACTTTTGAAACTACGGTTTTAAAGTTACCTAAACATTCACTAATTCTTGCAATTAAAACGGGCTTTTAGTTTGGCAAGAAAGCATGGTAATTTTTTTATTTGCTTGTAAAATTGCAGGGAGACTGCACTCACACACTTGCAATACTAGATATGAGGTTGATTCATCCTGACGATGTGCCCATTCAAGCTGCTTATCCAATAGTTACTTTTCAACTAAAGTTCCGTTTTCAGAAATGTAGTGTTTGTAAGATTTTCAGGGCTACAATGGTCACTGTGGATGACAAATGGACGCCAGAAAATCCGTGCTTTTTTTATGAATGCTTCCCTCTTCCCATAGCAGAGGATGGCTATCTTCAATATGCAGAATTTCATGAGTATGATTATCATCATGATTAGTTGCCCTCTGCCCCACGACGTTTAAGTCATCAATTGCTACATGGAGTATCATCATCATTGCTTGGAATTTTTAAAGCTATAAGAGTTCCAGCATTTGTTTTGCATTTCGTAAGAGTTGATGAAATGATTTGTTTTGGCTTGCTCAATCTGAGGTTTAAATACTATTTTTGTCACGGAAGTATTGATTGGGTATTCAGCACGCGAAAGTTTTTTTTTTGATCTCATTTTTACCCCAAAAGTTTACAAAATTGAGCAAATATGCCCGGAAGGTTTTTTTAGGAGCAAATTTGCCCGAAAGTTTTTTTTAGGAGCAAATTTATGTAAACTTCCAAGGCGAAAATGATATAAAAATGATCAATCTAATGGTCAAGATCAACTGATGGGCAAGATTGCTACGTTTGTAAACTTCGAAGCAAAAATGATACCAAAAAAACTTCTGGGTGCTGAATGCTCCAAAACCAAAACTTCTGTGCAAAATTGGTATTTATCCCGAGGAGAATTATTATGAGGTGCCAAGTAAGGGATTTAATTACCAAAAAATTCTAATGACAAATGAGCAACATAAATATGTTGTTATTTCTTACATTGAAAGGAGTTATTGCATGTTCTTCCGTTGTTATCGAACTTTTGGGTCATTAAATCTCTTCTTTGGGACTTTATAGCAATTCCCCTTTTATTCAATTGCACATTGACTGGATGCTTATCGCCTCTTGCTATATTCACATGCAGATAGCTTGTCATTTTGGAACCTCTTTTTGTTGCTTTGGAAAGTAACTTCATCAGAGTTCCATTGCAATGGTTATGATGTAGGTGCCTATTTCAATTATCTAGCATGACACTATCTGGACAGAGTCTCTTGTTGCAAAAGAAGGAAGTCATGCTTCTCCAAAAACGTGTGGATCCTTGTTACTGAGGTTTTTGTTCTATGTATATGAGAGGATTTTTGTAAGGACGGCCAGTTCTTATTTATTATTTATGAGAGATATTAATAGTTTGTCAGAAACTTTCTGTATCATTTTTCATTTTTGCTTCCATTAATTGTGGGTTAGTATTTCTACTCCAATTATTGGTTAGTTCTTTTCTCTCTCTTACTCTCCATGAGTGTGTTTTTGGAAAATAAGTTAAATATTTTACATACTACTCCCTCCGGTCCTAATTATAGGATATATTTAATCGATTTTTGGGAGATTAAGGAAAGAAGTTAAATTAGTTAATTTTACTCATTTTTCAAAAATGCCCCTATATAAATTTAAAATGACATAAGTAAAAGAAAATCAATAACTCATGTTACATACCTCTCCGACTTAGAATTTTCTTTTCTACACACTATCTAATTGAAATAATGGTATATATACGTATACATATAGATATGTGTGTGTGTGTGTGTGTTCATACATTCACACACAAAAACATACTCACACACAAAGATATACATATATGTATACACACACACACATATATATATATATATATACATACATACATATTTGTACACACACACACACGTGTGTATGTGTGTTTGTGTGTAGACACACACATATACACAGAGGCGGAACCTCTTTATGGCCGGTTGGGGATGATCTTATAAAATTTACTAGAAAATATATGTATTTATTATATGATATTTTATTTGGCCACAAATTTGGCCCCAGTTAATTTTTTATCTTCTCTGTAAAAATAATGTTTGTTTCATTACTCATTAGGCTGTGATGGGAAAGTAAAATTCTTATTTGAGATACCGAAAGATTAGTATCATCTTATATATTGTTTTAATTTATAATTATCTGTTATTATTTGTTTGTATTTTCCAGGTTATTTGATACTATTTAGTAAATACTCCCTTAGGTCATTATTTAAAGAACCAACTAACAATTCTCACAAGTCAATAAAAAAAGTTAAAGTACTTAAATTTTTCCTAAAATTTAAGTAATTTTTAATATTATCCCTATTAATTATACTAAACTCTAATATCATATTAATTATTATTTTTTCCCTAAAAAAATATTAATAATTAATTTTTATTAATTATTACTCTCACTCACTACCTTTTTAATTATGGGTATACATGGAAAAAAAATATTTAATGCTATTTGAAAACAAGCATATAGAAAGAACCAAATATACTTGTTAGTTGGTACCTTATAATAATTAAAGAGAGTAGTTCAATATATTTATTTTTTGGCTTGGGCTAAAAAACTTTTCTGGTTCCGCCACTGCATATACACATAGATAGATACACACACACAAAAATATATATATATATATATATATATATGTAAAAGTTCCACTAACTAGAAGAGTCTATGTAACCACATATATATACTCATAAAAAACCAAACACACTTGAGAGAATAAAATAGGGATATTTTAGAAAGAAATTGAAAAAAATTAGAATGTTGTGTTATAATTATGACCAAAACCAACTCTCAAATGTTGTCTTATAATTAGGACCGGAGTAATATATATTGTCTTTAACCCATTTTTAATAAACTTTTTGATTTAGGTGATTTGGCTAGTTTCTCTAATTCTCTTGCTATTGTACCTTTACTTGATGGACGATTTTGAGTTGTAAAGGAATGAATCTTGGGCACCACAGTTTCCTCTGTCCTTATCTTTCTTTTTGTCATTGCATGTAGAACAAAAGCAGAGAAAAGAGTGTGAATAATCCAAGCCTCAATAATAAGCTTGGCCTTTGAGTATTATGTTTATATTACAATAAAATTACAACAATGAATAATAGATAGACATATACCCCATGTTTGGATGAGAAGGAAAAGGAAATTAGGGAGAGGAAAAACTAAAAAATAGTAATTTTTTGCTTTTACCGTTGCTGAAAGTTTTCCTTTTTTTTTTTTTTTTTTTTTTTTTTTGTCCTGATAATAAACAAGCTTCATTAAAACATAGTATAAAAAGATTGCTGTATTAATGGGACCTTACGTGGGTTAGCAAAGTGCATATGGAGTGGCCCAATAGCATCAAGTATAACTGATAGAAAAAGACAAGCAATACAAAAGGCTTGATACATTATAAGCTACACGAGCTATAAAAGAGAACAACATAAAGCAGCTTTTTTCTAATTTGACTTTCGTAAATCTAAGAAGGATAAAAGTCGGATTATAAATATGATTTATATTTGGATTGGTGGTAGTAGAAATTTATCTACACTGTGAAAAATAGGTCTTAATGATTTATTATTAAAAGTAGTTTTTTGTCTAAAAACCCATTTGAAAAAATGTCAACCCAAACATTTTATTTTACTCTCACCGTACTTTTTCCCTTCTTACTGTGCTTTTTCAGCCTCCACCACCTTTCCCGACAAGCCCTAAGTCAAGGCAGAGTAAAAATGTATTTGGTCAAGATGGGCCGAAAGAATTTGTGAGCGCATGTTACAGGACCAGAAGGAGAGTATAGACGACTTTGGAGGGGATGACTATGAGGCCGTGATCACATCTGAACAAGGTCATGCTATGTTTGATATGAAAAGAAACCAAAGGAGATGCGCACGAAAGAGTTATATTTTTGTTGAAAACTTGACAAGTTTTTGATTTCAACCTCTTTTGAAGATCTATATGAGTAACGAATGAGTTATTTCTTTGAATGATGCTTGCAAGCTTTAATGGCCTTCCATATTTCTCTAGTTGAATCGTTTTTTTCCAAGATGGAGGATCATCACAACCATGTATCACCATTAAGCCACAATCCTTGTCTTTTCTGCTTTGGTGAAAGGGAAGTGAATCTTCCCAAGTTCTCCAAATCAAATGATTGAGGACACTCTTCATGGTTTCCATTTCCAAGTCCAGCTAGAAATAGCAGTAAAAGTCCAGAAAACAAGAGTAAGCTAGACGTGTAATGTGGAATGATCCCAATTTGAACTGGTTGACCTGAAAGACAAAGAAAGATATGAGCGGAAATTAGACAAGCAAAGAGAAGAATAGAGGATAAATATAAATAAATAAATACACACACATATACATATATTACATACATATACATATATATATGTATGTATATATATATATATATATATATATGTATATGTATGTATATATATGTATATATATATATGCTACGATACAAATAGTAGAAATGTTATCAAAAGATGTGTGAATGCAAAGAAACCACAAGCCCATATTATGTGCTTATAATTAGGTGTTTATACCTCTATTTAGAGGTATGCGCATATTTTTTAATTTTTTTTTTATATATTGTATTTATTTAGATTTAAATTATATCTTGCTTTACGAGATGTTTTTTGCACCCGAGTATTTCAAATTAATTAATTTCCAGTTCGCATTTGTACGTAACACCGGTATTATGGAAATTAATTAATTTGAGATACGGGTGCAAAAAAAAAAAATCTCGAAAGCAAGCATATATAATTTAAATATAATATATAAAAAAAATTATGCTCATACCTCTAAATAGAGGTATAAGCACCTAATTATAAGCACATAATGTGGACTCAGAAACCACCAAGAGATTTTGCTTATATAGCTGAGCCCAAGATTGATGTGTTGGCTTGGAAAAGGGGTTGCAAATACAGGGGAAACATGTAGGAAGGAGCCAGATGGTGGAATTCTAATTCCATGCTACATGCACAGTCAACACTCAACAGTCACTTGCAAAATACTTATGAAGATGAAGGTGAAGAATTTTAAGCTAAAGAGTCAATGTTTGCTTGTGCTATTTCTAGAAATTTATAATAATACCTTCATATTTGTTTGTCATTTTAATTTTGAATGAAGTTAATTTCTGATTTAAGATTCAAACATTCATCCGTGTATCTTCAACTTAATGTTCATTTTATCGATTATGTCGTTCCATAAGGTAAACTTCAAGAACTACATGCACTAATGTTTAATTTTCCTTTCAATAAAATAGACAGGATAACTTCAATATTAAATAGGCTCTACTTTAGATATTTCTCATTTTCTACATAGCGGGATCAAGAGAATTTACGATAAAGGGAGATGAGGGAAAAATAAAATTCCAAGAGTATTGCTATGTTCTTGTCCATGCTTGCGAAGCTTTTAAGCATCATCACATATCTATGTACAGTTAAAAAAGTTTTGGTTTGACAAATTAGCTTTCGGTTGAGGTGGTAAATGGCGTCACCGCATAAGGAAGAAAGTATAAGTTTGAATCATGATAAGCGCAGTATTTGGAAGAGGCAAAAACCCTTACACTCTAAATTTCGATAAGAAAAAAATGCTACCTCCTTAAAAGTCTTCTGCGATAGAAAATATGAGAAAACTTATAGTAGAAAAAATTAATATTTTATTTTATTTCAGATAAGAGCAATTTGGGATTACTTTTGTTTAGGGGTGGGAATAGGCCAGGCTCTTATCAAGTGGCCTACATCCTGGCCTATTTAAGACCTAGCCTAGTCTGACTTATTTGTTAAAATGTCAGGCTAAAGTCTATTTAAAGGTCTAAATGTCTAAATAGGCTAAGCCTATTTTGTTAAGGTCTAACCTGTTTACACATTAAATAAATATAATTATATTTATATCATATAAATAACATAATATTTTTTTTTATTCTTATATTTTAATTTCAAGTTATATTTATATAGTTTTTGATAGGCTCAAAGTGTACAAAGCCTATTTATAGCCTCCAAAGCTTGTAATATAAGCCTTTATTAGAGGTCTACATTGTAAATAGGCATTTAAAAAGGTTTTAGACTTGACCAGGCATTATGAAGGCTTAAGCTTGAACCAAAAAAAAAAAAAGCCTTAATTCAGCCTCAGACTTTTACCCCCATTATAGGCTCAGGGTTTCTACCTTCATTACATGCTCAAGCCTATTTAGCCAAAGCCGACCTCGATCTATTTCCATGCATACTTTTATTGCAAGTGGTTACCTTTTTATTTTCTCTTAGAGATCTTGTAAGTATATTGCAAATTATTTCTAAGAGAAAGTGGTTACTTTTTGTTTTTCCTTGCAAGTGGATTACAAGTTGTAAGGCTTGGAAGTTGGTTTTATTTTTTTTTATAAATTACAAGTTGCTTCCTTACTATTCTCATCTTTTGTAATGACACACTTGAATGAATGAGAATATGATGGTTTATGAAATTCTCCCGCCCTCCATTTGTCTCTCTTATCTTCCCCCTCAGTTTTGATCCTTTCCTCCCTTCCCTCTCTGTTTTTGTTGTTCTTCACTTGCCCTGTTTTCTTTATTTCCTTTCCCTAATCTATTTGAATAAGAATCCGCGTGTGTGAGTGAGTTTTACATCACTTACCTTTATGCTCTTTGCAATCAAAGGTAAGTGATCTGATTTGACTTTTGACTTAGTTAAATTAGAATTATTAGTTAAGTAATGTTCGTGTGACTTTAAACTAAGAAGGTGATAGATCTTTACTTCATGTTTGTTTTGTTCTAATACTAAATGATATTACTCTCATCAAGTTACAGCTTCTGAACCAGGGGCGGAGGCAGGGGGTGCTAGGGGTGGCCCCCCAAAATCGCAGATAATGACCCAGATTTTTATAAAATTATATTTCATCCTCATAAAAAGTTTAATGTTTTCACTATAGTCCCTATTATTTCTATAGTGAGGGGACTAAAATAGAAATATGAAATGTTTGTGGGGCTTAAATGTAATTTTATAAACACTTGGGGTCATATTATGTAAAATTCCCCCCCCCCCCAATTGCAATTTCGGCCGTCTGTTCCGAACATATCATGATATTCCAAGATTATCTTACAAGTTCTAAGCTATGAAAACCACCGCGTGATGTACTTGTAAAACTCACACATATCTAATCTCACACCAGCAGATTTGATCTAGGGAAGGGAAAAGCAAAACATAAGAGGAGAGGGAGAAATAGGAGAAGGGGGAAGGATGTTCAAAAATAGAGGGAAAAGTGAGAGACCAAGTAGATTTAGATTAGCTTTTGGAGAATAACTTGTAGAGAAAAAGTGGTAAAAATGTTTTTTTGAGAATAGATTCGTGAAAAAGATGATTTTGTTAAAATGATAATGTATGGATATTGTTATCGGGATAGCTTTTTCATGGTCAAATTTACTAAAAAAGATATTAGCTTTTGTTATACTTGCATATAAAGGATAATGTTGTATTTTAAATATTAACTTTCATAATAAATACCAAAAATTACATAAATTTGTATACAAAATTAAATTTATAACATTGGTTAGTTATGTAACATGAAAAAAAATTAGATCAAACATATATATATATATATATATAAATTTATTGTTTAGACAAAAATATTTTATAAACAATAATTATCTAAAACAATATATTTGACATTAATATATGTTATTTATTCAATAGTTAAATTTGATGGTTAAAAAATAATTAATTAGGGATATAAATAAAAAATATTCATTAAATATTAAACAACTCTTATCATATTTTTATAAAAAATAATATAATTTAAATTTTGAGCTCATACAAAAATTTATGAGGGAATACTTTTTTTTTTTTGTTCTTAAAGATTTAAAGTCTTTGATCTTTATCCATGACTTTATATAAAATATATTGTGTAAATATTTCTGATTTTTTTTTCTTGGAAGATACGGGCAAGTCGGAGCTTGATAAGATAAGAAAGGACTAGACAATGAAAGAGTAGCCCATGTATATCAGCCTAGGAAATAAGCTAGCAGTGACAAGCCTGCTGGTCCCTAAGACCATATGAAGGCACCCTCTTGGTATCGTTGGGATGAGAACCATGTCTTCTTGAGCAGGGGCATCATGACCTTCTCTGGCCATATAGTCAGCACATGTGATGTTGTCCCTGGGAGTATAGCGGAGCTCTACATTCCAATCCTAGAAGAGAAGATCTCTAATCTCATTGATTACGTCCCTAAGCGGATGATCCGTATGGCAATCTCTCATGATGATACTGATGGCGTCCAAAGAATCGGAGTAGAGGAGAACTCTCTGCAAACTCATCTGATGACCCAGCTTTAGACTTGTCATGATAGCGTAAATTTCAGATTCAAGGACCGAGCGGAGCCCAAGGGACTTGTGAAACCCCATCAACCAATGGCCTTGAGAGTTCCTGATCACTCCACCACAAGCTACCTGATGATGGTGACGCATAGACCCGTCGACATCGATGCGGACCACGTTTGTAGGAGGGGGTCCAAGACTTCTCTTCAAACCTGTCAAGTTGGAAAATTTTATGAGTTAGAATTTGGTTGGTTGCACTTTCCATGAGTAAATAGATGCATAAGTGGAGTATATCCCGGTATCCTTTCTTTCACCCTGAAAAAGGAATTTGCATCTAGATGTCCAAAGAATCCAACACCCCAAGCTAAAGACACGCGGCCAAGAGAAGCTGTTGAATCTTCCTTTCCCCGGGTTTCGCTTGGTGTTCCAATTGAGCCAGACCTGCAAATTACTTGCAAAAAACTTGGAAAAATATTTAGGTTTTAAAATTTCTTTCTAGAAGTTTTTAGCTCTCTCACAGTCTTTGATTATATGAATCACGCTTTCCTCACTATCACATTGGAACAGGCGAGAGATTCTCATTCGTAAGACTCCTGTTAGCTCGAGAGAGTTTGTAAGAAGGTGCTCATGGCCAACTTGCCACATAAAATATTTAACTTTTTCGAGAAGCTGCCATTTCCACATCTAGGTCCAGAAGCTGTTGATATTAACTTCTCTTTGATCTGAAAGGAAGAGGTAATCCGATTTAATAGAGAAGCAACCATCTTTGGTAGCTCTCCAAGTAAAATAATCGGGGAGATTGCTACAAGGGGGTTGCATCTTAGTGATGATATTTATGATTCCCGAAGGCAGAATGTCTTGCCATCTATGGGTGTCCCTTCTTCCATTCACAGCTAAATGATCCCTTACAGACTCCTCTTCATGAACTAAGGACGGATTTAGAGCAAAGGTTATAAGAGGTTGGTCGAGCGAGAGCCAGTGGTCAGTCCAAAATTGGTTCCTGCCCCATTGTTAATCCGTTTCCCTACTCCAGTGAGGAATTTGACCCAGACTTCAGTGATCGCTTTCCATGTAGATGATGAATTCTTCTTCCTTGAGGCCTTAGGAACAGAAAAACTACCACAGTTATACTTGGACCAAAGGCAATTGACCCACAGAGTGTCTCTTTGTGTTAGGAGACTCCAACAAAGCTTCATAATAAAAGCTTTATTCTGGCGCCTCAGATTTTTGAACCTAAGACCCCCTTGCTTCTTTGCCTGAGTGACTTTGTTCTAAGCAATGAGGTGAATTTTTCGCACGTCCTCTTCTTGTGACCAAAGGAATCTCCTGGAGATTTTATCTAGTTCACTGATAGTGCATATGGGAAGAAGAGTAGATTGCATACAACAGTTGGGCAGTGCAGATAACACAGATGTAATCAAGACCGAGCGACCAGCAATAGATAAAACTTGCTCTTGGCTTTTTGCACGATGGGGTGATATGTGGCCTTGGTAACTCTCTTGTGAATGACTAGCACCCCCAAGTATTTTCCAAGATCCGCAGTAATTCCAATTCCCAGCTGCTGGCTAAGCTCAAGAGCTCTGTTAAAGTTGACATTGCTGGAGCAAAACATTCGAGATTTGTTTAAATTAATTCTGTGGCCTGAAACTTCACAAAAGCTTTGCATCACTTGGCGAATTTCAGACATCTGACCACTGGTAGCTTCAGCGAAGAGAATGAGATCATCTACGAAGAAAAGGTGAGAGATGCAAGGGCTTCCTCTTTTAAAGGCAAAGGATTCCATCGGCAGGCAGTACATTCTGCTTTAATAAGGTGCCCTAAACGTTCCATGCATAGAACAAAAATATATGGGTTTAAAGGATCTCCTTGTCTGACTCATCTAGAGGGGATAAAGCACGAGCTTGCATCGCCATTCCAGAGAATAGACATAGAAGCAGTAGAAATACAAGCCATAATTAAATCAATAAGTTTATCTTCTAGCTTCAAGCAAGTGAGAGTATTCTTGATGAATCCCCAGTCAAGTCTATCGAAAGCTTTTTCCATATCAATCTTGATTGCGACAAATCCCTTCTTCCCCGCCCTTCATTCTCATAGAGTAAATAATTTCTTGGGCAATTATGATGTTGTCGCAACTAGATCTGTTTGCAATAAAGTTGCACTGCTCGGGTCTGATAAGGTGCGCCATCACATTTCTAAATCTGTTCGCCAATACCTTGGTGATGATTTTAAAGTTGACGTTGCATAAGGATATCGGTCGAAAATCTTTAAGAGTAGAAAGGTTATCAATCTTAGGGATGAGGACGACCTTGGATTTATTAATGGTAGCCATGGAAGATGGGTTGTTGAAGCATTCTTCAATAAAATCACAAATTTTATCTCCCACCACATTCCACTGGGTCTGAAAAAAGTGAGCTTGAAGGTCGTCAGGTCCCGGTGCTTTAAAAGCTCCCATAGCAAACGTAGCATTTTTTATTTCAACTCTGGAAACATTTCTTGACAGCATGCGTAACTCGTTAGCATCAAGAGCAGGGAAGTTGGAGCACCATGTACTGGGGTCTTTAACAGAAGTATCCCGAGTATAGAGACTGATGAAGAAGTCATGGGCCATCTTTTTGGCCGTATTATGGTCTTCAACCCACTCCCCCGCATCATTCTAAATAGCTGCAATCCTCTGGTTTTTCCTTTTAATGATGGTGGAAGCATGGAAGAATCGAGTATTCCTATCTCCCCCTTGAAGCCACTTACCTCTTGATTTTTGGAACCAGGAAATTTCTTCTTGGGTAGCGACTTTATGATACTCATCCCAAAGAGATTTCTCCAATTTGAACAGGCCAGTTCTCAATTTCATTCTTCTACACTGTCAATTCCCTGCAGCCGACGGATTAGCTCCTTTTTCTTTTTGTAAAAATTGCCCACCCGATTGTCATTCCAGTCCAAGGCAGAGTTTTGGAAGCTTTGAAGCCCATCAAGCCAGTTTTTCCCTCTCCAAGCTTCATTGGTGATATCCTCAAAATCATTCTCGAGAGTCCAAGCAACTTGGTAAGAAAAGGACTTCGGGGGTGTTTGCGGCTGGGTAAAAGGATTGAAATTCACCACAACCCTATGATCGGATTTATATTTGAGCTCATGGCGAATGGTGGAGTTGGGGAAGCAATTAAGCCAATTAAAGTTAGTAAAAACCCAATCCAATCTTTCCTTTAGGCCCTTTCTATCCCAAGTGAATTTTCCCCGAATCTTGGCTTCAATGAACCCTGTGTCATCTAAAGAATCTTTGAACTGATGCATTGAGGCCCAAGGAAGGTCGCCTCCTCCAAGTTTTTCGGAAGGGGAAAGATAAGCATTAAAATCACCCAAGACCATCCAAGGAAGATTAGAGTTATTTGCAAGCAAGCGAAGCGAGTTCCAAAGAGAGATTCTACCAATAGGATTAGCCTCGCCATATACAACGGTTAGAAGGCTTGTAGTGTTGCTATCTCTCTCTTTGACTTGACAGTGAAGCAGTTGAGTGGTGGAACTAGGGTAGGTAATTTCAAAAGCATCATTGTTCCATAAGATCCAGATACCTCCAGAAAAGCCAGTAGTTTCCACCCGGGTCCAGTTACTGAAGCCAGCAAACTTTATCGGCTCTATCACCGCTAATACATGGTTCCATAAGACAAAAAATACTAATACAATATTTATTAACAATGTCTTTAAAATTTAAATGGAAGGTCCGGCTTTACGAGTATTTTATATTTTAATAATTATTATGAAATGTGTAATTTATGAAGGGTGTGGGCCTGTGGGGAGTAGTTGGCGAAATGATGGCACAATGCAAATATAAGAACTGGAGCCCGCCTATCGAGGACATATCTCGATGGGGCCAGACATGATAAGGATGAGAAGATAGAGAACACAGTTTCGTCCTGTACGCTCACCTGTCAGCAAAAAGCAACAAAGATCGGATTATCTCGAAACCATGGTTTTGGAGGAAGCACATAAGTTTGTTCTACATGCTTATCTCTTTAATTGGAGGAAAAAATAATTATTTTTATTTTTTATATATTTTGATTAAATTATATACTGCTTTTTCGAAAAAAAAAATTACATCCAAAGTATTACAAATTAATTAGTTTCCAGTTCTGCAATCAGAAATATTTGTCCTGTAACACCAGTATCCTGAGAATTAATTAATTTGAGATACTGGATACAAAAAAAAATTAGAAAGCAACGTATAGTTTAATCTAAATAAATAAAATGGGAATAACATATTTACTTTTACTGTAGAAAAATCCATTTACAATAAAGCCAAAAACGACGCTATTTCATCTTTTTTTCCCTCTTTATATCTAATTTTGCCTAATTACTTATGAGATATTTTGTCTCCCATTCATCAGATCTCATGGCGAAAGATTTCACGGTGCCGACAGTAGTAAATTACTTCATGCACAAGGACTTCGATCTATCGGGGCCAATTCTTCTCTACATGCCTTTCCCAGCTACTTGCTGGAAAGATTCAATTCGGTGTAATCCTGGGGCGGATTGTGGTATCGTCTATCTTCTTATATGTTGTATTCAACATGTTGGCTGGTCGAAGTGGCAATTTAGATCTGCATACTTGCACGAGTGTGGTGGGGTACTGTATGTTGGAGTCCACATTAGGTGCTTATGCTTATATGCTTATTTATGTACTTATACCTCTAATTAGAGGTATAAGCAATTTTTAATTTTTTTAATTTTTTTATATTGTATTTATTTATATTTAAATTATAGCCGCAATTTACCAGAAGGGTTCCTTTACGAGATGTTTTTGCACCCGGTATCTCAAATTAATTAATTTCCAATTATGTATTTATCGTAACACTAGTATTATGAAAATTAATTAATTTGAGATAAATCATGTTGGGTTAGGTCTTTGTCGGTGCAAAAAAAAAACATCTAAAGATATGATTTAAATCTAAATAAATACAATATATAAAAATTTAAAAAAAATTAAAAAAAATTGCTTATACCTCTAATTATCGTCTATCTTCTTATATGTTGTATTCAACACATAAATGGCACATAGATCTGCATAAGCACCAATGTGGATTCCTGTATGTTGCCCATAGTGATTTTATCGACTCTATCTCTTTTCATGCCGCACAGTGGGATCGTGAGGTTTTCGATTGCTACGGTATTTGTGCTGTGGGCAACACGGTCTTACGTTGTCGACGGGACTACTGTGACTACTTCTAGAGAAGACTGAAATAGGTGGGAAAAAAAAGATAAACAGCGTCGTTTTTGGCCTACTGCAGGTGGATTTTTCTGTTATAAAAGCAGATATGTTATTCCCAAATAAAATATATATATATAATAAAATGTGCATGTCTTTCTAATTAGAGGGACACGCATGTAAGAAATATATTAGGACAAGCACTTAATGTGAACTTGATTTTAGACTATAAAAGCGCTTTTTGTTTTTTAACTTTTTACCTAGTGTTTAGCAAATAAATGTCAAAACCATAGTTTCCATTCCATAAGCACTTTTTTCGTTGTTGTTGCCAAACACACACAAATTCATAAGCCATCACAATGTCATTCATAAAGTGTATTTATAAAAGATGGGGTAATGGTGTAAAAAATACACATGTGTTTTATCCTGAAGAGCGTCCAAAACCAAATACTTTTTTAGTACAAAACTACACATGAACTTTCAAAATTGGGGCAAAAATACTATCCCCGTCAAGTTGGCTTAACAAACGTTACTTTTGTAGGCCCCACATTATTAAAAGAAATAGAAATGCCTAACTTTTTTAATTTACTTTACTACACTCCCTTCCCTCTATTAGTTGCTCATCACCATCCTTCAAGCTACATAAACCCTCCGGCTACTGCTCGTGCCGTTGTGTGTGCAGGCTTTCTCTCTCCCTCAGATCCCAACACCAACTCAACTTACTCAAATCCGAAAAACTCCGGTAGTACGCGCAATTTTAAAGAAAACTCGGTTTCATCTCTTTCTCTCAGATCCCAACACACGATTCAAGCTCCTCTAGTTTTGGCTTGACAGATCAAAGAACACAATCTCCTCGGTTCGTGAAAATTTGAGTTTCAACCACTTGGTTTTGAAAAACCGGTCGTTGTAACTCAAAATAAAATAAAATAAAATAAAATGAGAGGCAAATTTGACTTTAACGACCGGGTTTTAAAAAACCAGTTGTTTTAACTCAAAATAAAAAAATAAAATAAAATGACATGAGGGAGGCTTCAACTAAATGATATTGATATTTTTTTCCATATATATAGATATATTGTTTAATTTATTAAATTTAATTAGGAACTAACAAAATGAAAATATGGTGTGTATGTGTATAAAAGAGATATATTGTTTCATTTATTAAATTTAATTAGGCACTCACTATATGAAAATAGGATTAGATTGCTTCTCTTGACTATCAAAATTCTAAGTTATATAATAGGAAATAGCTATAAATATGGGATAAATCATATATATATATATATATATATATAAGAGATATATTGTTTAATTTATTAAATTTAATTAGGAACTAACTAAATGAAAATATCATTAGATTTCTTCTCTTAACTATTGAAATTCTAGGCTATATACTAGAAAGTAGCTATAAATATGGGATAAAATCACAGTGGTTATATAATCTTGAAGCTTTTATTTTAACGGTAGGTAGCACTAATTTTTCACAAAATAAAAATAAATGGTGTCTCAAAAAAAATAAAAAAATAAATGTGTCTAAGATACAACAACTATTTTTATTAAAACAAGTCATTGTATAACAACATTTAATGTCCGTTTTATAAAACGGACGTTAAATATTCACCTTTAACGTCTGTTTTTTTAAAAATGGACATTAAAAGGAGTGAGAAAATTATAACAGTGCCACCGCCAACGTTTTAACGTCTATTTTTTAAAAAAAACAAACGTTAATTGGGGGTCATTAAATTCCTATTTTGTAGTTGTATATTAGGTAATTGTGGACTTCTTTCCGATCCAGGACATTCTTGGATTTCGCAGTGATGGCGTTGACGTCTACCGTTTTGGGATTAGCTAATTGTAGGCTCTGTTTTTTGGTTGTATCTAACGTGAGATTTGGGTTTTGGGTCATTTGACTTCCCCAATTCATGGGCTTTATGTGAAATCATTGTTGTCCATGACTTGAGCTTTCGATCTCTCTCGTTTTGTTTAAATCCTTGCTCTTCTCTTGATTCTTTTCATCGAACAGGATATTGGCTTAGGTTTTGGATAAGATCTTGCAATTTTGTCTTGGATGATGATGAATTGAAAGTCTGGAGGGTGATGAATCAAGAGGCTGGAGGAAGAGGGGTTTTTTTTTTATTGAGTTGAGGGGTTTTTTGGTATTTTTCAAAGTGTAACTAATGTTTGTTAAGCTAATCTGACGGTGATGATATTTTTACCCCAATTTTGAAAGTTTATGTGTAGTTTTGCCCATAAAAAAAGCATTTGGTGTTGGGTGTTCCTTAGGGTAAAACATATGTACATTTTTGCACCTTTACCCTAAAAGATGAGAACTCATATTTCATAAACTAGCAAGGAAACAACTTATAACCCACTTACAATAAAAAGTAACCATTTACAAAATACACAACTTGCAATCTACTAGCACTTACAACAAAAAGTAATTCCACTAGCTCTTAGCTAGTTTGTCCAAAAATTAAATATTCCTAACTACTTGCTTTAGCCAAAATAAAATAAATATTAATTTCTCCTTCTATAAGTCTTTTCATATTTTCTATCAATTCTCATATTCCATCACACAATCATAACATCAAAAAGTGGGATTCAATCAAAGAACCTCCCACTAATATTAAGATAAAATTGGCTCTTCAATATTATAAATACTTCAACAATTACATGCCTAAAATTGTTTTTACACCATACATCAATATTCAAAGATAAAAATCCTATGGTTCCGTAATAGTGAACAAATAAAGTTAAAATCTTTAATAGCATTGTCCTAAAGGAAGATATTATGAAAGTTATAATTTTAAATGTATCTTAAAATCACAAATAGATTCAAATTTAACTAGAAGAACAAAAAATTGGGGAAACATGTTGCCATAAGAAAAAATTATTTTCAAATTGACGGCTTTAGAGAATTACAAAATTTTTACATTATGACACTTTAGACATCTCCTTTTGTCTATTTCTTTTTCAAGTGGCAAGTTTGATAAAATTTTTACAAAAGAGAGAAGTCACCACAATACAAGTCTAAAAGCATTACCATGTTCTTGATCTTGTTGTGTCAATACATGCCAACTTCTATGACTAACCAGAGATCTTATTTGCAAGTGCTAAGCATGCATAGAAATAGAAACATATGAACCCCAGCGTATTAGGCCATGATGAAAATTAAATGCCTCACACCATAGAAACTAAGGAATTAGAGAGTTGAGGAAGAGGAAGGGCATGGTGATCTTGAAGGAGACGATAAGTAAGGTTTTGGTGGAACCTTCAAGGTCTCAACTCTATCTTCAAGCATCTCCACCACTTTACTCATCATTGGACGCTCTGCAGGGTTGGTTTGTATGCACCATAAGCTTGTTATCACCATCTGCCTTATCCTCTCTTTGTCACCTTCATTTCTGATGCTCCTCAGTGCTAGGTCTTCATCTAATTCTAGATGCTTGTATATCCAATGAGGAAAATATATTTCGCTCGTATCATCAACATTGACATTGGCATTCCTTCTTCCTCCAACCATCTCCAAAACCATCATCCCAAAACTATAAACATCTGATTTGTGAGAGACGGCACCAAAGTTTCTGTAAATTACCTCGGGAGCAATGTATCCTATGGTTCCTCTAGCTCCCAACATGGACACAACACTTTCATTTCTAGGGCATATTTTAGCAAGTCCAAAATCTGATATCTTTGGACAGAAGTTCTCATCCAATAAAATGTTGTGAGGTTTTATGTCAAAATGAAATATTCGAGTCTTACATCCTCGATGCAAGTACTCTAATCCTCGTGCAACACCTACTGCAATTTGGTGCAATATGTCACTACTCAACTGGACATTGCCCTCAACAAGGTCACCTTCATTTTCAAAGATGAACTTCTCTAACGATCCATTAGCCATAAACTCATAAACAAGTGCCCTCTTTGACCCTTCAAAACAAAATCCTAAAAGTGTGACAATGTTAACATGAGAAGTCTTGCTTATGCTTGCTACCTCATTCATGAATTCCTCGCCGTTACCTTTTGTTTCCTTCAAAACCTTCACAAAGAATGGACATTTGTCATGTAACTTCCCTTTGAACACACCGCCATAGCCTCCTTGACCTAATTTTTCTTTGAAACAATTTGTAAGTTTCTTTATCTCCGAGTAGCTATATCTTTTGATGGCAAGTGATCCGTGGTTCTTTAGAAAGGCCTCAAAATCTTGATGAGCTTTAGATGTGTTTTTCCATAATAGCATCCTTCTAAACCAATAGATTATAAGAACAAGAACTCCTATTGCAAATGCGTAAAGCGTGATTAATAAGATTAGAGGATGTGAGATTATGCAAAATAAAGAGGAAAATCTATATAAATGGATATAAGTTTTAAATTTGAAAGTTATAAGAATGAAATGAATTAAATGATTATGTAAATCACCTGGTCCAACTACCGTCTTGGAAATCTTGATCCGCAATAAACGGAAGAATTAAGTTGAAGTTAACATTAAAATAATTATTTAACTTCTATTTGTATGTCACAAGAATTGAGAAATAATATCTGATATATTTTTGCAATCACAAAAAGAAATCCATCTCTTTTATTTAGGCCTGAGACATGGATGTCATCTTTTATGTTAGAATGAAGTCACACATATAACCTGCTGGCAGAAAAACACATATAACCTCAATACTTGATGTAGAACACTTCTAACTAGTTTCCTTCTACTTTACATTAAGAAATATAGTCAAAAGTAAGTTGTATCATTGAAGTGATAAGATATTTGTTACTACTTTTCAAGGTTATTCTCCAATTAGAATCAATACATATATCTTAATGGGAAAAGACAAAAAAGAATTTTAAAAATTACAAAATCGTAAATTTGGCCTTTTACCAAGAATGGATAAAATAACGATGAGACTTGATAATCAATTATCATAACTGATTTTATGGGAAATATATGATTTGAAATTTTGTAATTTCAAAGTTTTTTTTCTATCATTTTCCCTATCTTAATTACTTTTATTTTCTTTTTTACATATATAATCTCTCTCTACAACATAAAAGAATAATTTTCAATACTAATTACTTTTAGAAAGTGATTTATATTTAAGACAAAAAAATTTTAAAAAATGTCTTATATTAATTAAGGACCGGAATGATATACAAGATACTCTTAAAAGAGATTAGAAATTTGAAATGTAATGTTTGAAAGACCAAAAGAAAAGGAATAAGCTTGGGATAAGGATGAGCCCAAATAAAATCCTAAGTATTAATGTTGGTTAAAATTATAATTAAATTGTGCATGTAACTATGGAAGGATGCAAACTTTGCAATTCCATAACAAGGTTAAAAGAATAAATGGAAGAGAGAAAGGCGAGGGATCATTTTATGTTTTAACTTGATTAAAAGTTATTATATTTTGATTCGTACTCAGTTTCTATAATTACAATCCCCATAGTTTTGACCATAAAAATAGAATCATAATCATTTTACGGGACCGCACCAATACAAAGTAACCAACCTGCTGCAAAAGAACATCTCTGAAACTCATTGCGGTCGCGGCAAAAGCACCTGAAGCCATATCCGTTTATCACGACGAAGCCACACCTCCCTCCACTGCTCTGGCATTTGTCGCACTCACTCGCCGTCCAATTGGGAGACTTCAACAAGAATCCTCTTCCCAAAGCCTCTCTGATCCCTCCTTCCAAATTCTCCACCACCGTCGTCATCGGCCCATCACAGCAATTATCATTCGCATACTTCAATTTCTTCGCTTCATCGTCCACCGCCATACCCAACACCGACTTTGTTCGGTTCCCTTCATAACACCCCCATACGTTCTCTTTAATCTCCTCCGGAAACGACGGTAACTCACAATCGAAGAACAGTCGCACCTCCTTCTGGTTCGGAGCTAAAGTATACCGGTAATCGAGAGTGAGGTTGTTGGAGGGAGAGAGACAACTGTTGGAATTGGATATCGGAAAGTTAGGATTGGAGACTCGAAGAGATTGATTGTCGTAGAAAATTTCATCGACGATGTAGAGAGTATTGGAGAGATTGAGCATTGGGAAGCCATTAGAAGCACAGATAAGGCCGAAAAGAGGGAATCCGCAGAAGGAGTCTTGGTTATCCTGGATATGGAAGGGATAGGTTATGATTGGGCCGTTTCCACAGGTTTTGGGCTCGCAAGCTTGGAAGTTGGGATTCACATAACAGGTCGTGGTTCTGATGAGAACCCACAAGACGAGGATGAAGAAGGGGGTGGCTGGGTTCATTTGAGATATGGAGGTTTTGAGAGACAAGAAAGAGGGCAACTAAGAAGAGGAAGAGAGATGAGGAGGGAATGATAAAGAAGAATGTCGATAGGGAGGGCATGTTTATGGTGGCGGGAGACTTGAACTGTGAATTTAAAGTCTTGGATCCACATGAACAGGGGTCTTGTACTCTTGTTTAGCTTGCATGAGATTTACTCCCGCCCTTTCATAACTAACTACTCATTAAATTTTTTTTTTAAATATTTTTTCTCGTTATTAAAATATATGTTTAAAAAATTAATGAGCAAGTAAAATTAAAAATAAACATTAATTACAGGAATAAAACTAAAAATAAGTATTAATTTTACAAGAGATTTATATTTAAACTAATTTATTTTTTTTAAAGGAAATACACTTCTTATGTTGGTAGGGTAAGAGTATTCTTATATTATAGATACTTAGATCTCCGCTTGAGTTTTTTTTTTTTTTTTTAAATAAAAAAAGATGTGTAAACCCCTTTTTTTAAAAGTACTTTATATGAACCCGCCAAAATATATGTTTTGGTCATTTTCACCCGGTCGGATTCGAATTAGTTAGGGTGAAGCTCGGATACCGGATGGGCAACAAAAAAAAAATTTATTAGAGTTTAGTGTAATTAGTAGGGGTAATATTGGAAGTTACTTAAATTTTAAGACAATTTTATTGACTTTAACTATTTTTATTGGTTTATGTGAATTATTAATTAGTACCTTATAATAAGGATTAAAGGGAGTATGTCCTTGAAAGGATAATAATATCACATACTGTTATGGTTTTGAAAAAAATACTCTAAGCACTAAAACTTACTTAACTTAAGGTACTAGATGTTGAAATTTTTTTTTTTTTTTTTTTTCACACATTAGGTGCTACTAAAAACAATATTTTAAGATACTGGTGTTACATGAAAATTATTTCTGGATGCACGATGAAAAATTAATTCATTTGACAGAAGCCCTAGCCGACACAAACAAACCAATGTCGGTATTTTTTAGTACCAATTAGTACCCTAAAATAATTTTTTAAGACTATGAAATATTTTTTAAGCATTTTTTCAAGTAAGTATTCTGAAATATCTTTTTAGTACCAGTAAGTACCCTGAAATGATTTTGAAGATCCTAAAATAATATTTCAGTACTAGTCAGTATCCTGAAGAATGTTTTTAGTAGCAATTAGCATCTTGAAGTATTTTTTATTCAACATCTTGAATTATTATTTTTAGTACTATTCAATACCTTGAATATATTTTTAAGATCCTCAAAAAAATTTTTACGATCTTGAAAAAAATATTTTAGTATATTGACTGATATTAAAAAATATTTTAGGATGATGAATACTATTTTTTAAAAGAAAAAAAAAAAGGGAGACATTGTATTTTGACACTGAAACGGCACGGTTTGATGAAAAGGAGCGCCACGGATTTAAAAGGAATCAGACCAAAGCTGTGTCGGACTTTTCTTTTTTTTTTTTGGTAAAAAATGGGGACCTTAGCCCATTCACATTACTATATCAGTATAATTCAGCCGCGTTCAGACTTTATTGCAATGTGCACGTGTTGACTTGGAAATTAAAGCCCAATTAAGCCTGGTTAAACGTGTTGGAAGGCGGCCAACCTTTTGCAATTTACGCGGATTACCGAAATTAAATGTTGTTGTCTTTATTATAAGACTTTAATTAATAATTCTCATAAATTAGTAAAAATAGTTAAAATCAATAAACTTGTCCTAAAATTTAAATAACTTTTAATATTATTCCTACTAATTGTACTAAATTATAATATTATATTAATTATTACTCTCACTTAATATCTTTATTAATTATGGATAGACATGGAAAAAAAAATAATTAATGCGCTTTAAAAACAAGCAAATACCTTATAAAAGGACCAAATATATTTGATAGTTAGTACTTTATAATAAAAAACCGAGGAAAAAGAATAGTAAATAGTAATGCTCTCGCTGTGAAAATAGTGTCCTCTACTACCTTTGATTCTTAATATTGACCTAGTTGACTAATTTTAAAAAGTTAAAGAAGTTAAATAAAATATTTATTATAGCATATATTATTTGATATTTTTAAAATACTAAAACTCATCCTATTTATAAGTCTTTTTTTTTACCAAAAAATTTGGTCTTATTTATAAGTCTTCTTTTAGGTAATAAATGAGATTGTAATAATTTTGCTCATATTAATTGTACAAATAAAAATAGAGAGAGAAGAAAGAGTTGAACGATATACATTTATAAACTAGGACAAATTTGAAAATTGACCCCATAATTATTGAACTAACTACCTCTCATTGGTATGTGTGATTTAGTTAAAAGGGACTTATAAATAGGATCAGAGTGATATATATGTGTCAATAGATTATATATCAGTTTATAAGTCAAATAAATTATTTTTTTAAAAAAATGATAAATATAAATATTTTAAAATAATTTATTCAGCATCTTTAATTCCCTAAATTAGTCAATCGAAACTTTTATTAAAGGCAGGAGGGAGTATCAAATATGAATTGATGAAGTAATAAACATGCATGTATTCATGTATGTCAATGACTTTGTGGCCTAATAACATAAAAGCTTCTCCACAAATGAGAGGTTGTAGGTCAAATGAGAGGTCGTAGGTTCAGGACTCCCACTCATAATTTCATGTCATTTGTGTTTGCCTTTCTAATTAAAAAATGACATGCAAATTTTTTTCTCTATGTGCAACATTGTATTCCCTCTAGTCTTTATTATAACGACCAAACTAATAAGTGCATTTGGTCTTTTTTATAAGGTATTTGCTTGTTTCTAAAGAGCATTAATTATTTTTTTCACGTATGCTCATAATTAATAAGAGTAGTGGGTGAAAGTAATAATAATATAATATTAGAGTTTAATGCAACTAGTAGGGGTAATGTTGAAAATTATTTAAATTGTATAACAACTTTATTGACTTTAACAATTTTTATTGATTTATGTAAATTATCAGTTGATGTTTTATAATAAAGATAAAAAGAGATAACAGCATAACAATCCTTTGTTTTTGTACCCATCTGTCAACCAAAATCACTTTTTGCTAGCATAAGTCTTTGGCATTTTCCAAACTTTCCTAGGGATTCGTTAGCGTCTCCAAGTTCTATAAAATATATGAGATGTGTTCCCTAATAAAACATTCAACAATTACAAGCCTAAAACTGTGAGAAAATAAAGCTAAAATCTCAAAGGGCCCTGTGTTTAATGAAGATATGGGAAGTTTTATTTTGCAATTCTAAATATGTATATTAAATTATGCACAACACATAAGTACAGTTTTGACAGGGAAGCTCAAAATTGGGGTCACTTTCCTTTATATAAGAATGTAGAGAAGATAAAATGTAGAAATTTGGGCAAAAGATGAGAGCAGAGAGACAATGAAGAGCCAGCGGAAGTATCATGAAATATGAAGTACGTTATTCCCTTTCTCTTTGTGCAGGTTTGGTTTTACGTTCAAACCCACCAAGATCATTATCTTGATGATTTAAACTTGAAACTAAATGGGCTGTTTCTTTTAACATGATTATGGAAATGAACAATATATAAGTAATTATATGCCTAAGTAATTATGGCCTTGAAAGTATGATTTTAAGATGCATAATCATGACTATATATCCAGATACAACTATTTTCAGAGCATGGTCAATGCTCGGTTTAATAATGCATAGTAGATGATGACCAATGATCATGGTGATTATTATGCCTAAAATAGACATAGAGAGCTATCCAAAAAGTCATAATTGAGGTCCATTGGATGTATATAAAATGAGTTATGAAAATTTGAATTTGAGGTGCAGATAATGTTTGTAAAACACAGCATGTATAGGAAACAAATGATCTATGTTAATCTGATATTTTTCTCATGTAAAGGACTTTAAGAACTTTCAAAATAATTTTTGAGCACCCTTATACAAACTGTATAGAATTAGTTATATTTTTTAAAATTGGACCACAAAATAAGAAATACCAAAAAAAGAACAATAAACCCAATGACTGAAATGCAAAATTTTAATTTATGGGCTTCGATTTGTGATTCATCATAATCATAGCACTTCCAAATGCCTAGTGAAGGTGCTAAAATGACGGATGCTATACTTTCAACTATATATAACATGTATTGAAAGCTTCCTTAGTCTAAGACCTCTCTACTCTTTCAATTAACGTTAAATTTTAATCATGATACGTGCAATCTTTAATATAAAATCTCATTCATAGTATGAATTAAATTATGAACGAGACCTTATATGAAGACACGGAGGTAGTATTGGTAGTATCTTTGTTCATCATGAGAACAATTATGCATACTTTGAACTAATTATGTTTTGGCTTTTGAGTTGAGACTTGACATGATGATGATAAAGGTTGATTAAATAAAATGCATTACCTGTAGCAGCTATAACCACCGACTCCCTTGATTCCTTTCCAACTAAAACCGAAATAGTAAATGATAGTTAAACTACATTTACAAACTACTCTAAAAATATCACTAATGTGAAATGTAAGATCTTAAAAACCTGAAGGAAAATAATAAATTTGGAATGAGGGTGAGCTCATATAAAATCCTTAAAATTAAGGCTTGCACATCAGTGCACTAGAATAAAAGAAATATGGAAGAAGAGAAGAGAGGGCGCAAGAAAACTAGATTGCTCTAGGGTGAAGAATAAAGATGTCATGTGTAATGTAACCAAATTCAAATCTGATAAAAGAAAACTACAATTTGATAGGAGAAAATTCAAGGCGCAAATTTGAATTCAGTAATGAAATGTTAGAAATAGAATTGACATAGTGAGGAGTGATCATAAAAAATGTTTTTCTTATTGGATTGAAGCATCAAATTTCTGAAATCATATAATCCTTTTGGTCCTAAATATAATACAAAATTGACTTTTTTTAGAAATATTAATTAAGGAAGTCAAATAAGTTACTTAACCATATCATATATTGTGTTGATGATATGTCGGGTTTATAAGTTAAACAAAATAATTTGGAGAAAAATGAAAAATATAAATATTTTAAAGTAACTTAATGAGCTTTCTTACTTTTTTCCAAAAAAGTCAATTATATCTTATATTTAGGATTAGAGTATATTTTATACAAAAACATTTTTTATTGAGATAGATGATATTTAAAATATTATTGAATTTATTTTTATATGAAACAAGTTTCGATCACTTCAAAAGTGTTTATAGTTTGTGAGATATTGTAAGAAAATTCATTAAGGGTCTATTTGGTTTAGCGGAGAGGAGGGGAATGGGGATTTCAATAATGGGGAGGGAATAGGAGGAATTTTAATATTATCTTATTTGAATTGATCAGAAAGAATGATGAGAGGGGAGATTTTAATGTCACATTTTGTTTGATGTAGGAGGAGAGGGGAGGAAATTTTTTTTCACATTGACAACTTAGCTTTATATATGAGAGGAATTTTAATGTGAATGTGACTACACTTGTCTGGGCGGCACCCTCACATTTGGCCGCCGGTACAGTTATGAGCCTCTGGGTCTGAAGTCCGTCAGCTACCGTCGCCGGAGAGCCAAGCAACGGCAGATCTTTCTCACCACTTACAGGTTAAGCTCCTTCGCCCAAGATTTTCCAGATTCCAAACCTTCTTCTTCTTCATCTCCTAAGCTCAAGAAGGTGGCTGATAAGGTTAAGAAAATGGTGAACTCTGTTCTCATGTTCGTGCGAACTGGTTCCCCTGCCAATTCTAAGTACGCCATCTCTGCCGCCTCCTCTGCTTCTCCATCATCATCCTCCAACTCCAAAACTTGTTGGCTCTGAATTGCTTTATTTATCAATCATGGCTCAACGCAACAGTTCGTATATTGATACTAGAGTGATGCAGACTTGTGGTGTTTTTGAGTTATTAAGAGATATGGGGGCAATAATTAGCAGTATTTAGGATTACCCCTCTTGCTTGCTACCTCATCTTCTTTCAGATTATGACCGCAAAGACCAATAATCAAGCAGCTAATTAGTAGTTTAGTGGATGTTGTCGTGTTGTAACAGGGTTTCAAATTTCAGTTATTACTATATCTATGTGAGAATATATGTGTGTGTGTCTATATATATATAGTGGGTAATCTGGTGTTACTTTGAAAGTTCTATGCTGGATGATCCCAGAATATAAAGTACTTCTGTGATTATAAGGCAATTCAAATAGCGTTAGAGATGTCTATAATTAAGTTGGAGGCACATAGGCAACTTGGAATGGAAGTCTAATTTGTGTTTAATTAGAAAAGAATTTTGGAGGTGAAATTCAGCAAACTTTTTGCGCAGACTGGTTTGAAATTGAATGACGGAAATAGCATGTTGGGATTCTGCAAATCGCAACACAGTGAAGAAAGGACAACGACGTAAACCAAACTATTTAGTTCTTCTACCCCTCGTCAGTCTTCGTCGTCCCGCCTCACTGAACTAGCTGAGCTGCCGAGTAGGATCCCAGCCGCGCTGCATCGAGTTAAAAGGGTCCTTAGGGCATTTTCGGAATAACAGAAAAAGATGAGGAGCATTTTAGTCCACTCACACACCAATTTTTATAATCCATCTGATTTGGGGGAGGCTTTTGAGGGGAAGGAATCCTTTCCCCTCCTAAATAATATGATCAGTTAAATAAGGGAAAGGGGCCAAATCCCTCCACTTCCTCCCATTCTCCTCCCCTCCCCTCCCCTCAAATCAAATAGACCCTAAATGTCAAGCTAAAATGTTTATACTCTTTGCTCACTACAACAGTAAAAATATAGGGACGAGATATTATTACTACCAATATCATTATTACTTTTCCACCGTTAGATTAGAATCTCAATAGGAGAGAGAAATGATAAAGGTAGATGAGATTCTGATCTAGATAAAGGTAGATGAGATTCTGATCTAGATAAAGGTAGATGAGATTCTGATCTAACAATGGAAAAGTGGTATTGACAATATCCTATCCCAAAAATATATAGAGATTTTGAATGGATGTTATAACATTAGAAACTAGATTCATAGCGTTCCAATTTTAACCAGGTCATTTTCCTAATATAGATTTAAATTGAGAAAGTCATGTACAGTAGAAGTTAGGCTTTAAGTTATTGTGACAAAGCAAAGAGGATATTTGAACGTGAAACATGCTGAAGAATCAAAGACATGCCTCACATTCAAATGTGGGAACCACAAATGTGCAACATGACTTTACATTCTCCATCTTTTCCTTGCCACAACTGAACATTTAATTTTTACTCAACATAATTTTCTCAATTTAAATATAAATTTAGCAAATCATATTTGTCTTATGAATTAATCTGAAATCTCTTTTGAGTCTAAATCACTAACCCAGCCTTTCTTACTTTGGAGGATTGTGTTTTTTGTGGTGTGATCATAATGGCGGAACCTTTGGAACGTCGATTCACCACAAATGGTTATAGAATAGGGTCAATGGTATTTGAATTATAAATCATAAAGGGGAAATCATTTCTGCATTTTCTGCAGAAAAACTTTTCTGCCGCACACAAAAATGACACAGTTTCGCCTGCTCATTCTTCTTCTCTCCACTTCTTTTGACCACGGTCGATCTCTCTCTCTCTCTCTCTCTCTGTGTGGCAACGAAAAGGAAGTGATCGATAGAGTTGTGTCCAGTTGATTGAACCCCAAATGACTACGACACTTCTTCACCAGAGAGAACAGATTTACTTGTCCAGATCTTCTTCCTCGTGGCATTGTCTTATGAATTAATCTGAAATCTCTTTTGAGTCTAAATCACTAACCCAGCCTTTCTTACTTTGGAGGATTGTGTTTTTTGTGGTGTGGTCATAATGGCGAAAGTTGCAGAGCCCAAAGCAGTGGCTGAGGCAGAGAAGAAGAAGGAGCAGAGTTTACCCTTTTAATAGCTATTCTCTTTTGCAGATAAGTATGACTGGTTGTTCATGATCTCTGGGAGCTTGGGAGCTATCGTTCATGGCTCCTCCATGCCTGTTTTCTTTCTTCTTTTTCGGTGAAATGGTTAATGGGTTTGGCAAGAACCAGATGGATATGAAGAAAATGATTGAAGAAGTATCAAAGTATGCTCTGTATTTTGTGTACCTGGGTCTTGTCGTTTGCATTTCATCGTATGCGGAAATTGCTTGTTGGATGTATACTGGGGAGAGGAAAGTGAGCACGTTGAGGAAGAACTATTTGGAGGCAGTGCTTATACAGGATGTTGGGTTCTTCGACACAAACGCTAGAACAGGGGATATTATTTTTAGTGTCTCCACTGATACTCGGCTTGTTCAAGATGCTATAAGCGAGAAGGTAGGGAACTTCATACACTATCTCACCACAAGGGTTTGAAGAATGATGCTTGCCGCAATATTGAGGAATGAAAATCTCACCACATTACTTCTTCATTATCTTCGGTTTTTCTTTTGCCTTTGGAGCTCCCTCCAATGGTTTCATTGGCCACCACTTTTTGCACCAACTTTGACTACAGCTACTTCCTATATCAGTGGGATTTTGCCATCGCCGCCCCCGGTTTGCTTGGTGGGTTTGTGACGGACGTCTGCAATGGTTTACTTGGTGGTTCGCTGTCATCACTGCTGGGTGCTCCAACGTGGAGCCATGGGCTGCGATTATTTGTGGGGTCGTGGCGGCTGCGGTTTGGAGGGGGAGAGAGAGAAGCAGCGAGGAAGGTTGCTGTTTTAAATATATATAGAAGGGAAGATGATGTAATAGGCATTCATTTATAAAGGTAAGACAACTTTGGGCTGTGTTACGATGGAGCAAACTGTGTCGTTTTTGTCTGCTGCAAAAAAGTTTTTCTGTAATAAATGCATAAATGATTTCCCCAATTATAAATTATTTGAATTCCCTTAATTTTAAAAGGGCAAGTACTAACGACCTAACATTATAAGTGGGATCAAGCCTTTAACTTCTCACTTATCAAGGAACTTACATACCACTAGATTATAAGGCCATTGACAACCTACAAACTTGTGTCTCTCAAATTAAAGTGTGATAAAGAAATTTGAACTCCAAAGCTTTATTATATTTTGTTTATATTATTTATTTATTCATTTATTTATTTTTGTTTAAAAAATTCGATTGAATTTAAACAGCCAGAATTTCTTCTATTTATTCTTCTATTTACCTTCACACTCGCTTTGTTTATTTATTATTTAATATATAATATTTTTATTTAAAATTTATACTTCAATTAAATTTTATTTATCAAAAACACTTGTAGATATATAATTACTAAAACATTATGAATTTTATAAATTTATTTATAATTAATAATAGCTATTATTAAAAACAATTTAATAAACTACATGGATATTTAAATATTATTTTTATTTGATAAATGCTACACTTAGAATCTCCACTACTAAAAAAAAAAAAACTTTAAAAAAAAAAAACTTTTAAAGTCAGTTTTTAAGCCTTTTCTACGTCCTTTTATAGTGGAACACCTATGTGAGCAACGTAATAAAACCTAGGAACAACATCCGTTAAAAAAGAGACGTCGTAAATAATATACTTACGATGTTCCTTTTTATAGTAGGGACGCCATAAGTGCTACCTATGGCGCGCACTTACGGTGTCCATTTTTGTAGTAGGGACGTTGTAAGTTTCGATGGACGTGGAATTTTTTTTTTTACAAAAAATTCATATTTTTCATTTCCCATTAATTAAACCCTACAAAAAGTTCATCGAACAAATTATCATAAACCAAAATGTTGTTATAGTAAGGAAAATCCAGCTCTAGCTAATTAAAATGTTAACTACTACTACTATTATGTATAATAATCATCACAAAATGTCAAAATGTTGTCTACACAACTACTAAATGATATAAAAGTAAACTTTTTTCATCTATATGTTGAAGAAGATGTCCAACCAAAAAGTCTTGAATCAAATTAATATCTTCCTCGAAGTAGGCTTCGTTATTATCAAAAATCTATAAATTGGAAAATAAGGTAAGATAAATCAATTACCAAAAACTTGATGCTACCAAAATTTAACTAAGCATCGCAAGTGTACGGGTCATGAAATAGTAAGTGGCAAATCAAGGTCATCCCACAGAGACTCAATCAAATTAGTGATTAAGTATCAAATTCCTCTTTTTCATTTAAGTTGAGCAAATAAGAATTGTTTTCAACAACGGTAAAACAAAAGTATCTAATAAAAACAAACACTTTTAGAGAGAGAGAATTCAAATATCAAGGAGGACAACCTAGAGATACTAATCCCTTGTTTGTTTCTTAGATTTTATTCCCACTAAATTAATTCTAACTTAACTTCATCAGTTAATCTAGAGTATTAATATTTATAAGTGTTTGTCGGTCCACTTACGACCTACCTCAAATAATTATGCAATGTCTCACACAATTAATTAAGGTGCAATTCAAATCGAGGCTCACTCTAATTTGACTATACTGAGCTTCTAGGTATATGTCTATTCTAGATGCAAATTAGATTAAAACCTAATTCCACATTATTTAATCCAAGGTCAATTTAAGATTCCCTTCGTCAAGTTCAATCCTATATCCCCAAAATATGCTTAACGGTGGCCAATCACTAAGCAATAAATAATAAAAATAAGATTAAATAAACGATTAAAATTAAGCAAAACTAATGAGTGGGAACAATTTCTAAGTCTCAAACAAGTTCATAGTACTCTAGGTTGAAAAGAAAATTAGCCACATATGGCTATAAGAAAATCCATTACAAAAACAAGAAATTCAGATTCCAAAGATAAAGAGAAGAAGAAGAAGAAGAAAGACAAGATCACAAAGCGTGGAGCCTTCTCCTCGTACAAACGTACCGCAACTCTTCTCCAATCCTCGATGCAAGCGCGCTAATATCTGCGCCTCTTGAATTGTTGTTTGCTCCTCTCTTGCTCAATGTGCCGTCCACCTTAATATATAGAACTTTGCATCTTGGACTGCGTGCTTGATCTCCAATTGATTCGGTCATAATTCCCCTTCAATTCTCCAACGTTTCCAAAACATTGAATTGGAAACAAATTTGTAATTGCTCTGTCTTTGCCTTGATTGTGTAAGAAAATGGAATTCTATAATAATAATAATAAACTGAATTTATTCAAAACCTCTCATTACTATGATTTATTTCCTAAACTTAAAAACTTGTATTTTAAATTGAAATCCCCTAAATAATGCATTCAAATTGATATCTCTTAAAATCTCAATAAAATCTCTTCAATTTAGTATTGATGACTTCTAAAATATATCAAAATATATCTAAAATTTCTTAAAATTGAGAAGTCATCAAGTCAATGAATTAATTAACAATTCAAGTACAATATCAAAAATATTATCATTTGAGAATGAAGGAGCGATTACCTATTCAAAATCTATAATAACTTTGCTTCATTCAGTAGTGGACCTAGGAATTTTAACGACGGAGGATGAAAATAAAAAAAATATTATATCATAAATAAAAGTACTTGAAATACAATATAGACATAATATAAAAAAATGAAATAAATCTATCACATAAATTAAAATCACTTCACTTGACTCTTACTTCACGTGTTTTTATATTGTTATGCTCATTTATAATTGAATTCGTGTTAAAACTCAATATAACTCATTCAATCTTAAAATATATTTTGCTTTTAAATTGTATCCCATATATAACTGTTATTTGTTTTTTAAGTGCCATTTGTTATTAAGTACAGTTATCCAAAATATAAAGGTACAAAATACGATAGGGCATCCCCTATCCTCCATCCGCCCGGTCATCACTACCTTTGCAAAAAGGCCTTTATCAATCAGGCACGATCTCCTGTGTCACCACAAGCTCCTGAGGTCCAATAATGGCCGCCAGAGTAACCGTCAATACTCATGCATCATATGTGAAATGTGTATGGATGCAACCATGTGAGTGTGTGTAACAGAAATAATGTGCTAAATATGCCACAATATGCAAACAGACATAAATACCACAACACGTCTTCGCACCGTCGGGCCGCCTTACCAAGACAGGCCCCGGAATTATCGTAATCACAAGCCCGTCTCCGTAGAGTCACCACATAGGCAGACCCCAGCAGGCACTCTCAGCGCTAGGGACACAACCACAAACATGTTTTGCATACATATTTGGCAAAACAATATAAAAACCACACATATGGCAAGCAAATACATACATCAAACACATAAAAGTGTCGGAGTAAAGAGGTTACTACCTGGTGTGGTGAATATTGTTTCTACTACATTTTGCTCAGTATCCCTTCCTAAAAGTACGCCTGACCTAAAACATTAAAATACACCATTTTCAGTATTTACAGAAATGCCCTTACATTATTTTTTGCTAAATCTGTGCCCTTCATGAGATTTCTAAAAGTTCACTGTTTCTATCCCAACTTCTGGGATTTTTCATAAATTCTACAAAAATCATATTTGCATGCAACTAGCGCCATTTGAACCATTAATAAGTATATTTTTCAGGAAAAATATACCCAGACCCTGAAAGTACAAATATTTTGGCGTGTTGCTTATTTTCTCTCCTCTGGTCCAAATTTGTGTCACTGGTCCTAACTCCTTTTTTAACTATTTATTTCACCTAGTAAATCTTATCCAAATCCATCATATTATATATTTAAATTCATGCCCCAGATGTCTAGCTTTTCCATAAAAACTTTCATCTTAAAAAAAGTTTGTTTACCCCCTCAAAACGCCTTAGAATCGCGTTAGAAGGCAAGCCCTCACGGGGTTTTCGACTTCGAAAACTTTATCCAAAGTTATACCCTATACAAAACCTCATTCCAGAGCCTCTAGTGACCTTAAAAATGCAAAAATCCAGCCGCAAAACCAAGCTTCTACTATTTGCACGAATTTTCGTTTCACAAGAACTCAAGAGAAGAAGTTGTCGGGGTTACTTGGAATCGAAGAGTTGGTGGAAGAACTTGGAATCTTGAGCTTGAGTGCCTATCTATGGTGGCTGACTGGTCCTCTTGAGTTCTTTGGAATTTTTGCCCACAAAGGTGAAAAGAATAGGTTAAAACACCTTTTTAATAAAGGTGAATTTGATCCGGTTGAATTGGAATTAACTGGCGTAAGTTTTTGGTTTCTGTGTAATGATTAGGACTTGACTTTTTAGCTTTTTCTCCAAGTAAATATAGATTTTCCAGGGGTTTCAGTCAGCTTCCAAGTGGCGCATAACCCTCCAAAAATATCATGATATTTTTTGCTTTTGGGGAAAATTACCTGTTTTGGCCCGAAACTTTTGGAAATTACGATTTTGGCCCAGAACTTTGTGATAATTACCAGATTTTCCCCACCTTTTTGTCTGCCCTTTTTGACACATGGGGTGCCACTTTGGGCCCACATACCTGCCCAAACCAATTTTTACCTATTTATTCCCATTTTGCCCCTGTTCGCGAATGTGGGACCCGCAGTTTGACTTTTACACTGACTTTTCTTCCTTTTCCTCCAAGTAAATATTTTCAATGATTAAAAGGAGTCCATGCCATCTAGGAGGCTCCCCACATTGGGTCTCTGACATTTAATTCCTTTTTCCCTCACTTTTCCAGTCCAGTTCCCGATCTACCGGTCTGTGTGGGTCCCGCCGGCCATCAGGGTGGTTCCCTTTGTACTTTTCTTTATCTTTTCCAAACTTTTCCTTCTTTAGACACTCCTATGTGACACCTTCTAAACTTCATGGAGTGGCCCTACACTTGACCTACCTAGTCCCAAGGAACCCTCTAATCGGTCCCTATCGGTCCTCTTTTGTTGATTACCCACGTGTGGGACCCGTATGACATGTCTTGGCCGGAGTATGACTTAAATCACCCAGTTTCCTCTTCTTTCCTATGATAATCAAAATTTAAAATTATAAGGTCCAAAAATTGACCATTTCGCCCTTGCTTTCATTATTACACCAATTAATTAATCAAAATAAAATAAAATAATACTAATAACGACAATAATTAAAATAAAGCTTCTCATTAATACCAAAGTAATTACACATAAAATAATTACAACTGTAGGGGTGTTACATTTGTGGTTATTTTGATTTTAGTTCTTACAATAGAAAAATATTTCAAAAGAAAATTTACACTTTGGCTGTGAAAGAAAATTAATTAAGATCAAAATAAACATTCTTTCAAATACAGGACAAATATAGAGATTAAAAATTTACACTTTGGTCTACCAATTCTCTCCTTTTCCACGATTATGTCAGGAATGGATTTTTTCTCCTGAAAATTAGAAACATAATTATGTTATGTCGGCTCTGAGGAATGCAATCAAAAGAGTTGGAAGTGATCATGAGGATGCAGTGACTCGTGTGGTGCTGACAAGATCTGAGAGAGACCTAAATGACATCAAAGAGCTTTATCACAAGAGAAACAGGGTTCCACTTGAGCATGCAATTTCCAAAAAATACTCCTCTGGCGACTACAAGAAATTCCTTCTCACCCTCTTAGGCTCTGAGTATTAAAGAGAGACAGTGTTCCACTTCAGCATGCAATTTCCTTTAAATTTTAGGGGGTGGGGCCCATTCTAGCCCCACTATGTCAATATAAAGTATAATATAGTATCTATACTCAGTGCTCCTTGGTTGTGGAGGACAGATAAAGGAACTGCAGGAAGAGCAGGTAAGAAAAAGCAAGGGGAAGAAGCCTCAATTGCATCAAACTCCTGCTGGGTTGTGGGGGATATGAGATACGCAACTCTTCATAGAGGACATAGAGCTGAGGACTATTGAAGGGACATGCATGACTATATTGTAGCCCTAGCGTTGGAGTTGCTCCTAATGAAAGTCATATAACAATGAGTCACAGTAAGATTATTCGTAGTAGACCGATTTGGTTCAAATGGAACGAAAATGCAAATTGGTTTTGGTTAAGATGGGTCGAAAGCATTTGGGAGTGCATGTTACAGGACGGGAAGAAGTGAATACACAAGTTTGGAGGGGATGTATAAGTTTGGGTTTTTTGGTGGTAGCAGTCCATCAGAGAAGGCCACAAGCTGTTCCAAGTTTATAGGATCCAAATTGAAAAAGGACATGGGAAGGAAGCCAGAGGAGTACGTTAATGTGAACAAACGCGAATGCTGTCACAGCATTGACAAATTGATCAAGTAGGTAAGAAACTTGAACAACCTTGCCAGAAGGAAGCGTAATTGGCGGGAGGGCTGATTTTGAGGCTGTGATCACATCTGAACAAGGTTATGCTATGTTTGATATGAAAAGAAACCAAAGGAGATGCGCATGGAAGAGTTATATTTTTGTTGAAAACTTGACAAGTTTTGGATTTCAACCTCTTTTGAAGATCTATACGAGTAACAGTAACAGAAACAGAGTTATTCTGCTGAACGATGCTTGCAAGCTTTAATGGCCTTCCATTTTTCTCTAGTTGAATCGTTTTATTCCAAGATGGAGGATCATCACAGCCATGTATCACCATTAAGCCACAATCTTGTCTGTCTGCTTTAATCAAAGGTGAGTGAATCTTCCCAAGTTTTCCACATCAAATGACTCAGGACACTTTTCATGGTTTCCATTTCCAAGTCATGCTAGAAATAACAGTAACAGTTCAGAGAACAAGAGGAAGCTAGACATGTAGAGTGGAATCGTCCCAATTTGAACTGGTTGACCTGAAAGAAGAAGCAAGATACGAGAGGAAATTAGACAAGCAAAGAGAAGAATAGAGGATAAATAAACACACACACACACACTCGATACAAATAGTAGAAATGTTATCAAAAGATGTGTGATGGAAAGAAACCACAAGAGCTTTGGCTTATATAGCTGAGTCTAAGATTGATGTGTTGGCTTGGAAAAGGGGTTGCAAACACAGGGGAAACTTGTAGGAAGGAGCCAGATGGTGGAATTCTAATTCCATGCTACATGCGCAGTCAACAGTCACTTGCAAAATACTTCTGAGGATGAAGGTGAAGAATTTTAAGCTCAAGAGTCAATGTTTGTTTGTGCTGTTTCTAGAAATTTATAATACTACCTTCACATTTTTTTATTATTTTAATTTTGGATGAAGTTAATTTCTGATTTAAGAATCAGACATTCATGTGTGTATCTCCAACTTTATGTTAATTTTATCGATTATGTCGCTCCATGAGGTAAACTTCAAGAACTACATGCACAAATGATTAATTTTCCTTTCAACAAAAAAGACAAAATAACTTCAATATTAAATAGTCTCTTACTTTAGATATTTCTCATTTTCTACATAGCAAGATCAAGAGAATTTACGATAAAGAGAGATGAAGCCAAAATAAAATTTCAAGAGTATTCTTGTCCATGCCTGCCAAGCTTTTAAGCATCGCGTCACATACCTATGTAGAATTAAAAAGGTTTGGTTTGACCAACTTTTTTGTTGAGGTGGTAAGTGACCTCATCTCATAAAGAGAATAGCATAATTTTGAATTTCGAAAAGCACACTACCTAAAAGAGACAAAGACCCTTTGTGTTCTAAATTTCTATAGAGAAAAAAAAAATGCTACCTCCTTAAAAATTTTATGGAGCTTTATGATAGAAAATATGGGCAAAAATTTACAATATAGAAAAAAATATATTTTATTTTATTTTAGCTAAGAGCAATTGGAATTAGTTTTGTTGCAAGTGGTTACAAGAAAAATGTTGATTTTTGTTATCTCTTGAAGAAGAAATGGACCTTGTAAGTAGGTTGCAAATTATTTCTAAGAGAAAGTGGTTACCTTTTGTGACTTTTTCTCTTGCATGTGGATTTCAAGTTTTAAAGCTTGCAAGTTGTTTTTATAAATTACAAGTTACTTGCTAATTTATAGATAAGAGTTCTCATCTTTTATAAAGACACACTTGGCCTGTTTTCTTTATTTCCTTTCCCTAATATGTTTGAGTGAGAATTCGTGTGTGTGAGTGAGTTTGACATCACTTACCTTTATGCTCCTTGCAATCAAAGGTAAGTTATCTATTTTGACTTTTGACTTAGTCAAATTAGCATTATTAGTTAAGTAATGTTTCTGTGGCCTTAAACTGAGAAGGTCATAGATCTCTACTTTGTACATGTTTGTTTTGTTCTAATACTAAATCATATTACTCTCGTCAACTTACAGCTTCTGAACATATCATGATATTATGAGATTATCTTGCAAGTTTTAAGCTATGAAAACCATCTTGATGTACTTGTAAGACTTACTCACACATACCTAATCTCACACAAATAGATTTGATCTGGGAAGGGAAGAGCAAAACAGAGGAGGAGGGGAGAAACGGGGGAAGGGGGAAGGATGTTCAAAAATAGAGGGGAAAGTGAGAGAGAAACTTTCATAAGCTATCACAATGTCATTCATAAGGTATGTTTACAAAAGATGAGAATTCCTATTTATAGATTAGTAGGAAGCAACTTGTAACTCACTTACAATGAAAAGTAACTATTTGTAAAATAGACAACTTACAATCTACTTGTAACAAAAAGTAATCCCTAGTAACTCTTAGCTACTTTTTCAAAAATTAAATATTCCTAGCTACTTTCTTTAGCCCAAATAAAATATTAATTCCTCCTTGTATAAGTCTTTTCTTATTTTCTATCAATTCCAACATTCCATCGCACATGCATAACATCAAAAGTGAGATTCGACCAAAGAACCTCCCACTAATTTTAAGATACAACTCACTCTTCAATATTATAAACAATTCAACAATTACATGCCTAAAATTGTTTTTACACCATACATCAATATTCAATGATAAAAATCTTGTTCGTAATAGTGAACAAATAAAGTTAAAATCTTTAATAGCATTGTCCTAAAAGAAGATATTATGAAAGTTTTAAGTTTAAATGTATCCTTGAATCACAAATAGATTCAAATTTAACCATAAGAACACAAAATTAGGGACACATGTTGCCATAAGAAAAAAAAATATTTTCAAATTGACAGCTTTCGAGAATTACAGAATTTTTACATTGACACTTCAAACATCTCCTTTTGTCTGTTTCTTTTCAACTGACAAGTTTAACAAAAAAAAATTTCAAAAAAAGAAAATCACCACAATACAAGTCTGAAAGCATTACCATGTTCTTGATCTTGATGTGTCAATACATGCTAGCTTCTATGGTATCTTATATGCAAATGCTAAGTATGCATAGAAATAGAAACCTATGAACCCCAAAGTATCATGCCATGATAAAAATGAAATGCCTCACACCAAAGAAACTAAGGAATCAAAGAGTTGAGGAAGAGGAAGGGCATGGTGATCTTGAAGGAGACAATAAGCAAGGTTTTGGTGGAATCTGCAAGGTGTCAACTCTGCCTTTAAGCATTTCCACCACTTTACTCATCATTGGACGCTCTACAGGGTTGGTTTGTATGCACCATAAGCTTGTTATCACCATATGCCTTATCCTCTCTTTGTCACCTTCATTTCTAATGCTCCTCAGTGCTAGGTCTTCATCCAATTCTAGACGCTTGTATATCCAATGAGGAAAATATATTTCGCTCGTATTGTCAATGATAACATTAGCTTTTCTTCTTCCTCCAACCATATCCAAAACCATCATCCCAAAACTATAAACATCTGATTTGTGTGAGATGGCACCAAAGTTTCTGTAAATTACCTCAGGAGCAATATATCCTATGGTTCCTCTGGCACCCAACATGGATACAACACTTTTATTTCTAGGGCATATTTTAGCAAGTCCAAAATCTGATATCTTTGGACATAAGTTCTCATCCAATAAAATATTATGAGGTTTATGTCAAAATAAAATATCCGAGTGTTACATCCTCGATGCAAGTACTCTAATCCTCGTGCAACACCCACTGCAATTTGGTGCAATATCTCACAACTCAACTGGAGATTGCCCTCAACAAGGTCAACTTCATTTTCAAAGATGAACTTCTCTAACGATCCATTAGCCATAAACTCATAAACAAGTGCCCTCTTTGACCCCTCAAAACAAAATCCTAAAACTATGACAATGTTAACATGAGAAGTCTTGCTTATGCTTGCTACCTCATTCATGAATTCCTCACTGTTACCTTTTATTTCCTTCAAAACCATCACAGCCACTGGACATTTGTCATGTAACTTCCCTTTGAACATAGTGCCATAGCCTCCTTGCCCTAATTTTTTCTTAAAACAATTTGTCATTTTCTTTTTCTCCAAGTAGCTATATCTTTTTATGGCAAGGGACCCATGGCTCTTTAGAATGGCCTCAAAATCTTGTTGAGCTTTGGATTTGTTTTTCCATAATGACCTCCTTCTAAACCAGTAGATTATAACAACAAAAACTCCAACCACTATTGCTGTACAAACTGTGATCAATAAGATTAAAGGTGAGATAATGCAAAACTTTGGGGGCACTAATGAGTAACACAAATACTGATTAAATATCCTATTGTTTCTGTACAACTCTTGGGGTCATATCCCAGATTTTGGGCATATAAATTTAAGAATTAGCTTGAAATTTGTAAAGTTATTAAGCACAGTTGAGTAAAAAGTCCTACAAATGCCCGGAAAGAATAGAATGAAATGATCCTGAATAAAGGTTAAATAGTAATTAAAGGTTATGATTGTCTCCAAGGTATCATTGTATATCTATTGTCCCAGGTTTGGGCAAAAACGTAATTTATGAAAATTACAACACAAAAGAGTAATTTTGAAAGTTATACCTAAAATTTCAAGAAAAATCCCCGGATACACAAAGAAGTTAGAGAATAATTTCAATGACTACGTTTGAGGCATAATTGAGGTATAAATGAGAAAATGACTTCAAAAAGGATTTTTTTTTTTAAAAAAATAATAATATAATTTTGGTTAGTTAAAGGATAATTAGCCAATTTTTATTCTAAAAAAATATCATGAGGCCTCAAATAATTGATAAAAATAGGGGAATTTATTTTAAGACTAAAATGATTTTATAAAAATGGTTTCATGCTCTAAAAATTGAAATTATATTTCTAAGAATTATTTTTTTGAATAATATTTTAACGAATATTTTATGTGGGTTTTATCCAAGAATAAGTCAATTTCTTGGGAATTATGGGAAAATACTTAAGGACTAACTTTATGTTTGATAAAAATTAGGGAATGACTCCATAAGAAATGTAAATTTTTTATGATATCACTTTTTTTTTTTTAAATAAAATTTTATGATATCACTTTTGTCCTTGGATTAAGAAAATTTCAAGAAAATATTTGTGAACGATTAATTACATACATGCCAAGAAATTATCCTAAATGCACATTACAAGTCCAAAATTCATTTGGACCAAGTGAGGGCCCAAGAATGAGAGTGAATGGCTTGGGTGGAAGTTTGATTATGAGGGGACATTGTTAAATTAATTGGGCCATATTCAAGAAGCAAAATGAGTGTATTGTAAAAATTAAAAAAAGAAGAAGTTAAGTTAGGGTAAAAAATGCGGTAAAACCACTCGTAATAAAAAAAAAAAAAAAAGCTAATATTTTTTTTTTTTAAGAAGAAGAAGAAGAAGCAAAATGAGTGGTTAGCAACAATGGATGTCAAATTTTATTGATTAATGGATGGATTATACCCATCCAACCTCCTCTTGTCCTTATCATTCATCTGGAACAAGAAAGAGGCAGAGAAAACACGAAAATGAGAAACTGGGAGAGAGGAAAGAAGAGAGAATTAGGACATCAAGGAAAATCTCAGGCTTTCATTTTCAATTAAGATAAAGAAAGAATTACATGGAGTTTAAATTTTCAAGAGTTAGCAATATGTTTAATGGCTCTACTAGTTCTAATAAATATTTCATGGCATATATTTAGGGCCAATGGATGTCATGGAAAAGGAAATGGAGGCTTGGTCAAGGTTTTATCAAGTTATGGAAGTACAGAGGCTTTATGCTTGTGTAATGATATGTTTGATTGCTTAGCTTGATTACGTGAAGCATGGATTTTCAGAGCATGGTCTTAAAAGTATTATTTTAAGATGCATAATCATGACTGTCCAAATTAAACTATTTTCAGAGCATGGTAGATGATGACCAATGGTCATGATGATTATAATGCCCAACATAGGCAAAGAGCTTTCCATCCAAGAAGTCCTAATTGAGGTCCATTGTATCCATATAAAATGAGTTATGAAAATTTGAATCTGTCAAGATCAAACTATTTTCAGAGCATGGTCAATGTTTGGTTTAATAACGCATGGTAGATGGTGACTAATGTTCCTGATCATTATAATGCCCAAAATAGACAGAGCTTTCCAAAAGGTCCTAATTGAGGTCCATTGGATGTATATAAAATGAGTTATGAAAATTTGAATTTAAGGTGCAGATTATGTTTGTAAAACAGAGCATGTATAGGAAACAAATTATCTATATTAATCTGATATTTTCCTCATGTAAAGGACTTCAAGAGCTTTCAAAAGAATTTATGAGCACCCTTATATAAACAGTATAGAATTAGTAATGATTTTTTAAAATTGAACCATAAAATAAGAGATACCAAAAGAACAATAACCCAATGACTGAAATGCAAAATTTTAATTTATGGGCTTTGATTTGTGATTCATCAAACACATAGTGAAGATGCTTAAATGACGGATGTTAGACTTTCAACTATATATATGTTATAGAGCCCGGGGTCGTCACGGCCTTGGTGGGGGACTGATGTCGAACCCCTCCAAAACTTTTTCTTAGCAAAAAAAAAAAAAAAAAAAAAAAAAAAAAAAAAAAAAAAAAATTATAGAAAGCTTCCTTAGTCTAAGACCGCTCTACTCTTTAAATTAACATTAAATTTTAATCATGCATGATGATTTTTATGATATACTACCTCCGATCCTTATTATAGGAACATTTTTGTAGTGCAATTGTTCTTATAGTTAGGATTGGAGAGAGTACTAGATATAGTTTTTAATATAAAATCTCATTCATAGTATGCATTATGTTACAAACGAGATCTTATATTAAGAGGTGGAGGTAGTCTGTAGTATTTTTGTTCATTGTGTGAACAACTAAGCATACTTTGAACTAATTATGTTTTTGCTTTTGAGTTGACACTTGATATGATGATGATAAAGGTAGATTAAATACAATGCATTACCTGTAGCAGCTATAACCACCGACTTCCTTGATTCCTTGCCAACTAAAAACGAGATAGTAAATGATAGTTAAAATACATTTATAAACTAATCTTACAAGATCACTAATGTGAAATCTAAGATACTAAAAACGTGAAGAAAAATAATAAATTTGGAACGAGGATGAGCCCATATAAGATCTTTAAAATTAAGTTTTGCACAACAATGCACCAAAACAGAAACTATATGGAAGAAGAGGAGAGAGAGTGCAAGAGAACTTAATTGTTCTAGGGTGAGGAATAAAGCTGGTGGAAGCCTCTATTTATAGAGGTCTGGAGTGGCTCCTCCGTTTTGCCTACCAAGCCACATTTACTCTTGACTAATCAATCAGGAGGCTCCCCTTGCAAACAGCATAAATGTTGATTGTCTTGACTAATCACACTTATGTGTGATTTAGTCTTCCTCCATCAGCAAAAAATGCTGACACAATCTCCTCTAATTTGTTTTGGGTTTTTTCCGAACAAATAGTTCGATCCATCTAGGGCGGACTCAAACCCAAAATTCCAACAAATACTTTATTGAAGTTTTAAAAAAAAGGAGTTTTTAATTAAAAAATATAAGTTTTAAAGATGTCTTATGTAATGTAACCAAATTCAAATTTGATAAAAGCAAACTCGGATTTGATAGAAGAAAATTCAAAGCACAAACTTGAATTGAGTAATGAAAGGTTAGAATTGACATGGTGAGGAGTGGTCATAAAATAACATGTTCCTTCTTAAAATTGAATTGAGCAAACTCGAATTGAGTTATCTCTTCCTTCTTAAAATTTTTAGTAGAAAAGGTGACATGAAGATAACATGTTCCCACCTCAGCACCACCATAAATACTAAGCCTTCCAACTTCACCTCCACTTGGGGTAACATGTTCTCTCCTGCAAGCACAGACAGTGAGAGTGATTACCATGTGCAGACATAAAATGGTAACCAAGTAAAGCCTGGAGATAAAATCATACTCTTCAATATTCTCTTCAAGTCTGTGATCGACAGTTAAGTTAGTAATAGGGCCACCTTGGGTGTCTAGTATACAACTGGAATAACCAACTGATGCGACCGTCACAGTGAAATTTATCCCCCCTTTGGCCAAAGTGTAGAGGAATTTCTTTAATGTGAGGTTGGGAGGGCATTCTATAAGCATTGACAAGGTTTGTTGTCCTGTGGATATAAAATAGATGACAAGATCCAATGGCGAATGTTAGTATTTAGGTGCCTTAGAGACAATCCGTAAGGACAGGTCAGCACCTTTTTCTACGTTGTAGTATTTCATTATTAATAAATGAGCATATTTTATCTTTATCATATTTATGTCTCGCTTTTATTTTAAAATAAATATGTGTTTGAAAATAAAAGCCCTAGGAATAGAATATGTGTTAGTCTTGAGGATCAATGATTGAGATCAAGATCATGAAGACTCGAGAACATTGTATATCTATTACCTAAAACTTGTTCCTAGTCTTGAATCACCAAGAAAGGGCATTGATGATCTCAATAAAAATAGTACGACAACATCTACTTGTATAGAGATACAAGGTAGGGAACTTATGGAATACAAGCATGGAAATGCCTTAGCTGATGTCGTGGGTGGATCTGTTGGAGAACAGATAGCACCGAACTGACTCACTGAGAGACTCCACAAAGATTCATTATAAAGAGTATCATTGGATATGTAAAGTCTCCAATCGTTTGGTAGTGCAGATCGTCTTGTATTTAAGGATGTCATCGAACACTATGTCCTAGGTTATACTTTGACCGTACAACTCTATTCACCTGAAAATGGGGAGAACAATGTACTCTTGGATATAACTCGAATACATGAGTATAGATGGACATGTTGAGAGAACTCACAGTCCCTTACAAGGGATTTGTCATTTACAAGACCGGTAGAGCTTGGATAGCTTCTAATTAACTCAAGAGACTGTGTGCACAACAAGTGATCATGAAAAGTCATGATTCGTTATAGAGTTAATATAAGAAGATTCCTAGTTGTGTGAATTAGCCACATTTAGTCAATTAAGAGAGATGATACTCTATCTTTGCTCTCGACTAAATGTGAATGACGATGTGAGGGATGATGCCTACACGGTATCCAAATATGAAAGGTAGATCACTTGATCAACTCAATTAGTTGTGGGGCCGTAGAGCATTGCTAGTGTCTTATAAGGTCATTAAATAAATTGGTCCCATTAAGGGGGTTTTTAATTGGTCCAAGTTTATTTATGTCAGTGACTAATTGGGCCTAATGGGTCACATACAAAGGTTATTTTCCGATTGTTTAAAATTAGCAAACTTGGGCCAATAACAGTTATTGGGCTTTATCAAAAGTAAAGGTGTAATTGGGTTAGAGTGAGACTCCAAGCCCAATAAGAAGAAAATGTCGTCACATATATGGTCTCAAGTGGGAAATCAATTTCTCCACAAATGGGTCCAAATGTGTTAGAAGACCCAACGGGTCTTAGACTAAGTTGAATTTGGAATTCAAATTTTGAATTTAAGTTTGAATTTTAAATTTGAATTTAATTCAAAATGTTAGGTTATAAAAGATAATAATTCTAAATTATCTAATAACATATATATATATAATTATATATAAAGATCCAATAATGATTGGATGAAGATAGGAAAAATAATAAATGAGGATTGATTTAAGAATGATTTTGAATTTTAGTTTAAGAGATGAATGTGATCCATCATCTTACATTATTATTCAATTAATCAAGATATGAATTTAATTCATTATGATTTGGATTTTCCAAATCAATTTTGGATTAGGTCTTTTTTGTGAGCACTTAAATTAAGGTTGAACTCTTATAAAGTGCTGATTTTTTATGTGCCCCCTTTTTATGGACTATTTTTGAAGAAAAAAAGGAAATAAATGTAATCCATCATCTTAAATGATTGATTCAATTAATCAATCAAGATATGAATGTGATTCATCATCTTAAATTCAATCAATCAAGATATGAATTTAATTCATTGTGATTTGGATTGTACAATTCAAGCTTGGATTGGACCTTTCTTGTGAGTATTTAAATTAGAATTAGACTCTTATAAAGTGCTGATTTTTGGTGTGCCTTTTTCCTGCACGTTTTTCTAAGAGAAAAACAAGATCCTTATGCTCTCTAAATTTCGGTCTTTACCAAAGATTTAGAGAGGAAAAGACACTATCCATAAGATTCCAACCTTGTTTATTCTATCTTTAACCTAATCCTAAGAAACCATCATCTTCTTGAAAAGATAAAAACCCAAGGAAACCAAAATTCAACCTTGTCTTCACCTAGCAAGCATTCAAGGAGTAGGAGGTTTCAAGAGAAGGAGTTCTCATTGCAATCGGGGGGTAGCCTGTGGATCAACGTTAGAGGACATTAACAACTTTGAAGTTTTCAAGTGATCTATGGTATTTTAATCTCCAATAATTGTTTTATCAAATTATCCTAAATCCCAATAGTTGTTTTAACGAGTAATCCTGAAACTCTTGAATATTATAAATTTTTATGAATTCTCATGAGTACCGTAAAGAGTTACAGATTAATAATTAATAAATAATTAGCGTAATGAGTTAAGGTTAATAATTCATGAGGACCGTAAGGAATTACGAGTTTCCGCAACGATTAAACAAAATTTTTGTTTTCAACTTCATAAAACTTTGCATGAAAGTCATGAAATAGGTAAAATTAACTAACAAATTAATGCATGAGGCCATCGATGCTTATTATTTAGAAAAGAGACGCTCTTTTATGTGATAATTCAGCCCCAACTAAGATATTGATTTATGAAGCCACGTTCTTTAATGTCTCAACCTATATTCATTATCACTTGCTCCTATATGATATAAATCTTTTATGTTCCATGCACTTATGGGGCGTTTGATTAGTGTGAGGGAAAAAGTTCCGTTTCAGTCAAAGAAAACCAAAAATGTAAATATATTTGTTATATACATGTTATTTTTTATTTAATACTAAAAAATATTTTTTCTTATTTTTATCTTCTCATATGCTAAATCACTTTTTCTTAATTAATTCTTGCAATTGAAATGGTCTTTTAGTTTGGCAAGAAAGCATGGTAATTTGTTTATTTGCTTGTAAAAATGCAGGGAGACTGCCCTCACATACATTAGTAATACCAGATATGAGGTTGATTCATCCTGACGATGTGCACTGCTTATCCAATAGTTACTTCCCAACTAAAGTTCCGTTTTCAGAAATGTCATGTTTGTAAGATTTTCAGAGCTAGAAAGGTCACTGGATGACAAATGGATGCCAGAAAATCCTTGCTGCTTTTGTGATGAATGCTTCTCTCTTCACATAGCAGAGGATGTCTATCTTCAATATGCATAATTTCATGAGTATGATTATCATCATGATTAGTTGCCCTCTGCCCTGAAAACCAGATGACGTTCAACTCATCAATTGCTACATGGGTATCATCATCATTGCTTGGAAATTTTATTTGATGACAAGTATTTGATGGTAAGCTATGAGAGTTCCAGTCATTTGTTTTGCATTTCGTTTGAGTTGATGAAATTATTTGTTTTTGGCTTGCTCAATCTGAAGCATTTATTCAGGGGAGAATTGCTATGAGGTGCCAAGTAAGGGATTTAATTACCAAAAATTTCTAATGACAAATGAGCAGCATAAATTTGTTGTTATTTCTTATACTAGAACTCGTTATTGCATGTTCTTCAGTTTTTATCGAACTTTTGGGTGATTAAATCTCTTTTTTGAGATCTTATAGTAATTTCCCCTTTATTCAATTGCACATTGACTGGATGCTCACCAGCTCTAGCTATATTCACATGCAGATAGCTTGTCATTTTGGAACCTCTTTTAATCTTTTTGTTGCTTTGAAAATTAACTTCATTAGAGTTCCATTGCAATGGAGAAGATATAGGTGCATATTTGAATTATCTAGCATAACACTGTCTGGACAGAGCCTCTTGTTGCAAAAGAAGGAAGTCGTGCTTCTCCATAAACATGTGGATCCTTGTTACTAAGGTTATTGTTTGGTGTATATGAGAGGATTTTTGTAGGGATAGCCTGTTATCATTTATTAGAGATATTAATAGTTTTTCTAAAACTTTCTGTATCATTTTTCATTTTTTTTCTTCCATTAATTGTTGGTTATTATTTTTGCTTCAATTATTGGTTAGTTTTCTCTCTCTCTCACTCTCCATATGAGTGTGCTTTTAGAAAATAAGTTGCATTTTTTACGGTGGTATCTATTGTCTTTAACCCATTTTTAATAAAAAATTTTATTTATGTAATTTGGTTAGTGTTATGGATCTGCACAAGACCCATATTCAATGTATGGCCCAACAGTAAATTATCACATCACATATTAGGATCTGCCTATAATAAGGGGAAATCCTATCTTATCTATAATCAAGGGAGATCTTGATATAGATATAATAGTTATGATATCTGGGCCTCAAATCACATAAGGCTCATGAATCTCAACCTAAGGTACACTCTATAAATACAGAGGTCAAACCCTAAGGTCTAGAGATTCTAGATTCTACTCTCTTTGGAGCATACACACCCCTTTTGGCTAAACGCCTATGTGTGTCTCGAACTACGTGGACTTTGATCCCTCTACAGGGTACGTAGGCCCTAGGCATCATTCTTAGGTCAAGTCCGCTCCAATCAACATCAAATAGGCTAGTCCATTAGGGCTAGCCATATTTGTGTTCTACACTAGAACATTGACGCCGTCTGTGGGGACCGTAAATTTCGATTCCTGCGACCAAAGATCGTCAATACTAGAAGCAACAGTCAAATGCCTTTGCACGGGCAGTTCCTGAAAATCCGCAGCAGCAAAATCAAAAAACCGTAGCACCTGTGAAGGGATTTAGAGAAACAATGGTTGTTTGAGTAATGGCTTTGGTTTTGAGCTACTTCACATGGGTTTTCTTTTAACTCTCCATGTGTCCGCATAACGAGAACATAGTATGAAGGATCAACATCCTCTCTCCTTGAGAACCCAAGATCGTCATCCTTTCTCCTTGGGAACCCATACTTTTCAATTCTGGCATAAATTTAAATGCTTTATTTGGATCATAAGCTTCCACATGACAAGAAGATAGTATGAAGGATCATCATCCTCTCTCCTCGAGAACCCAGGATCGTCATCCTCTCTCCTTGGGAACCCAGACTTTTCAATTCTGGCATAAATTTAGATGCTCTATTTGGATCATAAGCTTCCACATGACGAGAAGATAGTATGAAGGATCATCATCCTTTCTCCTCGAGAACCCAGGATCGTTATCCTCTCTCCTTGGGAACCCAGACTTTTCAATTCTGACATAAATTTAGATGCCCTATTTGGATCATAAGCAACCACAACATTTGAATTCTCCATGCCATTTAGTTCAAAGGAGTTGTTTTCACGACTCGAGGATGTAGGGAGGTCAATAAAAGCATCACACTACTTTATGCTTGCCTTTGATATATCTGCTTTGTGTTTGTCTTTTCTATATTATTTACATTAGAAAGAGTTAGCGGATTGCTAAAACCCTTTGAACATATAGTAATAGTGTCTGATCTCATTGAACTATTATTTCTCCTATCAAAATTGTTTTGAGGTAGGGCAAACGAGCAAATCGAGATAGCCGAGGTTGTTGTTAAGCCAAGGCTGATTCAACGCCTATGGCGTCTTGACTCCATCTCGATAGTTGAGGTTGATGATACGCTGAGATGAGGAGGTGCCGAGACGCCGAGATTGTTAGATGCCAAGATTCAGCGAATGTCGGGATATACTCTGAGTGCATGTCGAGATGTACTCTTGGCTGGGATTTGTATTTCCCTTCTCCGGATCTAGTTGTTTTAAGGCAGGGCAAACGAGCAAATGGAGAACTCCATCAAGCATTTATTGAGCAAAAGCATCATGTTGTAGTAACTCCCTAAGCTACATCCAGATGAGTGTCACCCTCTTTATCTCATAGATGCTCAATATTTGCTTATTATCAATTATCTATAAACATGTATGAATTCATGGTAAAGAAACCAGTCTTCGAAAATCATGTCAAAGACAAACATGTATGAATTCATGGTGAAGAAACCAGTTTTCAAAAATCATGTCCAAGCTATACATGCATGAATCCAAGGTACACCAACCCATTTTCATGAATCAAGTCAAATTTATATACATGTATGAATCTGTGGTAAACAAACCCATTTTCGTAAATCATGTTGAGACGGCTACGATCGCCAAGTCCATTTTAAAGTCCTTTATTGGATTAATTGCGACGGCAATACCGCCAAGTCTACCTCAAATTCCTATAAAGGAAAAGAAGTCGGACCTGGTAACACTTAATACGGTTAAAATCTGGGATCCGCGTAAAGCTTTGCAGGTTGAAAACCGAGTCCGCGTGGAGTCCGTCCCTACGAAAGGGAATGAAGGCGGAACCTGGTTAAACTAATCATAGATAGATCCGAGTTCTATGTAAAAATAGATCAAGGGTTATGACACCCGTAATGGAAAAAAGGGTTAGGACACCCATAATGGAGAAAAGGGTTATGACACCCATAACAGAATCTCGGGTTGCAACACCCCTCTCAGATAAACAAATTCCGGGTTACGACACCCATCATGGATAAGCAAATGCAGGAAAAATTTTGCGGAGGAGTCCACCTCCAAAAGAAAAAGAAGAAGGACCCCGGTTACACTTAATACAGTTAAAACCCAGGCTCCGTGCAAAGTATAGTTGACTCCGAGCTCCTTAATTGGACCCCAGATAAACTAAAAGAATAGTTGACTCCGAGCTCCTTAATTGGACTTGGATACGCTAAAAGTAATATAGTTAACTTTACTATCGATACTATCTTTACTATCGATAGTCAAAGAAAATACACCGAGGTCATTACACCCGGTCAGAAATAGAATACACCGAGGTCATTGCACCTAGTTAGAAATAAAATACACTGAGGTCATTACGCCAGGTCAAATTACACCGAGGTCGTTACATCCGATTAGAAATAGAACACAATTTAAAGGGATTACACCAAGGCTAACGAGCCCAGGTCCTGAAATGTTTGAAACTTGCTCCTAGATAAGAAGATGAATTGTCATTCAGGCCTTGATCAGGTCAAAATGTTTAAATGTGTGTTTCCACACCACGGCTGAACATGTGACGATTTGCCCTTATCCTCGTAAATATCCCGGACAACGGTCCGGAACTTGTAGTGTGGTTAAGATGAAAACCCCTACCCTTAAACCCGGTTTTTGACATCGGAAGAATACTTTAGTGGATTCTACATAATACATTTTTTGACCTTGGCCAGGTCGTTAAATAAAACTCTGAACATATGTTTGAGTTCATATAATCAACTTATTGTTGAAATGAAGACTAAACTCGAACATCACATCCGGGTTAAATAGTCAATGCACCCCGGCAACCTAAAGCCCTAGCTGCCAGGCTGTCGGGCAACAAGACAAGTGTGGCACTGTAAAGCTGTCAGTGATATAAGCAAGCCCGGTTCGTTCCTTTTAGGATAATTCGAAGTGGGGGAATTCAGTGTTACAACAAACAAACCTGGATACCCGGATGATTGAAGGAGAAGAGATCCCGACGTTCATGAAAAGAAACAGACGAAGTTTAAAACTTCAATTAACCCGGACTTCATGTTTGGGGGCAATTCAATCAGAATACAAGTAAATCCGAGGTTCATTGAAACTTGGGTAGAAACTTTATCAAAATCAAACAAGTTGTAGCAATTCGGATACGATATCCGGGGTTCTATAACAGATCCACCTTAGCGACCCAGAGCCCCTCGGCGCGGTGACCGGGGAAACTACTATATAGTTGTCAATGGTGTAAGAAGAACTAGCAGAAGCCCTCACGGGGTTATTCAAATTTTCAAATGCTATCCCGGTTGCTTGAACGTTGCTTGTAAAAAAGCATGTTCACCATCAACCGAGATTGAGGCAAGCGAAAACAAAGAACGAGGGAAAGATAAATAGATCTCGCCTTGGGAAAAACCTATCGCCTAAACAGGAAAATTTGGAGCAGAATACGAATGAATCCGAATTCGTCAAGACTTGGACAAAAGCAAATCAAGCTGGAACAACTCGGATACAAAAGATCCCGACTTCAAAGTCAGGCAAACCACCTTGACATTACCTCGGATCTCTGGAGTAGACGACTTCGATAGCCGGGTTAACACTTGGATTCAAATGCAGGTGAACCATCTCGGCACTACTCGGGAACTTTGAGACAAGACCTCGGATCTTCAAAGTAAGCCGTCTTGACAGCTAGGATCAACATAATTCAGCTCGACAATGTAAGGCCCACGACAGCAAAGCTCGGCTAGTGAAACCGACTGGGGGCAAAATACATCCCACAGATTAGAAGCCTGAACTACCAGGCTGGGGGGCAACTGTTACGGACTTGCATAAGGCCCATATTCAATGTATGGCCCAACAGTGAATATATCACATATTAGGATCTGCCTATAATAAGGGGAAATCCTATCTTATCTATAATCAAGGGAGATATTGATATAGACATAACAGTTATGATACCTAGGCTTCAAATCACATAAGGCCCATGAATCTCAACCTAAGGTACACTCTATAAATACAGAGGTCAAACCCTAAGGTATAGAGATTCTAGATTCTACTCTCTCTGGAGCATACACACCCCCTTTGGCTAAACGCCTATGTGTGTCTCGAACTATGTGGACTCTGATCCCTCTACAGGGTACGTAGGCCCTAGACATCGTTCCTAGGTCAAGTCCGCTCCAATCAACATCAAACAGGCTAGTCCATTAGGGCTAGCCATATCTATGTTCTACACCAAAACAGTTAGTAATTCTCTTGCTATTGTATCTTCACTTGATGGATGATTTTGAGTTGTAAATGAATGAACATTGGGCACCACAGTTTCGTCTGGCCTCATCTTTCTGTTCATCATTGCATGAAGAACAAAAGCACAGAAAAGAATGTGAATAATCCAAGCCTCAATAATAAGCTTGGCCTTTGAGTATTATGTTTATATTACAATAAAATTACAACAAAATAAATAACATATAGAAATACACCCCATGTTTGTATGGGAAGGAAATTAGGGGGGGAATATTAGGAGTAAAAATTCTTCAAAATGGTTTTTTTTTTAATAATAAACAAACTTCATTAAAATAAAAGGATTGCATTATATATGGGCCACCGTTAGCAAAGTGCAAATGGAGGGGTCCAATAAGATAGTATCAAGTTTAGCTGATAGAAATAGACAAACAAAACCAACATCCACTTGGAGCAGGTTGAAAGAGACTTGTTATCCTTTAGCTACATCTTCGGTTTAAGGCGTAAGAATGGAGAAAGTGGTGTTGAGAGCTCTTTTATTTTTCTCTAGTTGAATCGTTTTATTCCTAGATGGAGGATCATCACAACCATGATCACCATTAAGCCACAATCTTGTCTTTCTGATTTGGTCAAAGGCAATGGCGGACCCAGGCTTGGGGTTGGGGGGGGGGAAGTGCCCTCCCTTGAATTTGAGTTTTTTTTTTATTTTATTTTTTATTCAAGTTAAATGAGTTAGCATTAACATTATTTGTCTACTTTCCTTAAATTAATACATGTTTGAATGATTGTTCACTCTTAAATTACGTGTTACCTTTAATATATCAAGATTGTACTTCATAATTGGATGGGGGATGAATGGTTGAATGATTGTTTAGTGCTTTATATTGAAAAAGATGTATTTGATGGCATTGATAATAAGATAATTATGATGGAATTTCAAAAAATAAGGCCTAGAAGAATAACATTGTAATTATTTTTATTGTAATATACTTTTATTATTAAAATATATGTACTTGAACTTATTGAATGCCCACCCTTCATTGTAATTTATATAGCTACATTTCTAATAGCACTTAGCTTTGCTTTTCTAAGGTCTCCTTTGTTACAAAGAAAGTTTGGAGGAGGAAAGGAAAGGAAAAGAATGGAAAGGAAAGGAAAGGAAGATTTGAAAGATGAGGGAAGATGGTTTGAGTTGTTTGGTAGGAAGAAAATGAAGAGGTGGTAGTTGGTAAGGAATTAGGAAATGTCTATTTTACCCTCAAAAGAAATTAATTCAAAATAAAAAAGAAAAATATTTTTTTTGCTAAAATATATATTTTAAAAAATATTCTTGTTAAGTTTGAACTCGTGAAAAAAAAAAAATCGCCAAATTCAAACTTCCCGCCAAAATTTGAACTTTCCCGCCAAGTTTGAACTTCCCGCCAAATTTGAATTTTAGGGGTAAACTGCATCAAGTTCGAACTTTCCTAGGAAGATTGTAGCTTTCCTTCCATTTTTGGATGGAAAGCATCTTCCCTCAAATAAGGGAAGATTGGACCTGTTGGAAGATCCGTTGGACTTTCTCCGTAACAAATACCCCAAATCCATAGGAAGATTGAGATCTTCCCTTTCCCTCCCCATACTTTCTTTATAACAAACGGGTCCTAAATGACAGTTTGTAAAATAATTGTTTATCTTATTATATAATCAAGTATTCACTTGATTTTATGAATATTTTTTTTATATTCATTTTTTATTTATTTATATTCTTTTATTTTTTTAATGCATTTAAAACTTTTCTTTAAAAAAAAAATTTCAAGGGCGTTGCTCCTAAACCCCGAATCCCCACCCCCAATAATTGTGCCCCCCTTTCGTAATTTTCTAGGTTCGCTCTTGCTCAAAGGGAAGTGAATCTTCCCAAGTTCTCCACATCAAATGATTGAGGACGTTTTTCATGGTTTCCATTTCCAAGTTCAGCTAGAAATAGTAGGGAAAGTTCAGAAAACAAGAGGAAGCTAGAAATTAAAGTGGAGTCATCGCAATTTGAATTGGTTGACCTGAAAGAAGAAGCAAAATATGAGAGAGAATTAGACAAGCAAAGAGAAGAGTAGAGGATAAATACACACACACAAACTCTGATACAAATAGTAGAAATTTTATCAAAAGATGTGTGAATGCCAAGAAACCACCAAAGAGCTTTTGCTTATATAGCTGAGTCTAAAATTGATGTGTTGGCTTGGAAAAGGAGTCGCAAATATAGGGGAAACACGTAGGAAGTAGCCAGATGGTGGAATTCTAATTCCATGCTACATGCACAGTCAACAGTAGTGACTTGCAAAATACTTTTGAGGATGAAGGTGGAGAATTTTGAGCTTAAGAGTCAATGTTTGTTTGTGCTGTTTCTAGAAATTTATAATAATACCTTCATATTTGTTTAGCATTTTAATTTTGAATGAAGTTAATTTCTGATTTAAGAATCAAAACTCATGTATGTATCTCCAACTTTGTGTTCATTATACCAATTATGTCGCTTCATGAGGTCAACTTCAAGAGCTACATGCACTAATTATTAATTTTCCTTTCAACAAAAAAGAAATAACTTCAATATTAAATAGTCTCTTAGATATTTCTCATTTTCTACATAGCAGGATCAAGAGAATTTACAATAAAGTGAGATGAGGCCAAAATAAAATTCCAATAGTATTGCCATGTTCTTGTCCATGCTTGCCAAGCTTTTAAGCATAATCACATATCTATGTAGAATTAAAAAGTTTTGATTTTGATCAACTAGTTTTTGGTTGAAGTGGTAAGTAACATCATCTTATAAGGAGGAGAGGATAAGTTTGAATTTCGAGAAGTGAACTACTTGAAAGAGGCAAAAACCCTCACGCTCTAAATTTCAATGGGGAAAAAACACTACCTCCTTAATAACCTTACTAATAGAAAATATGGGAAAACTTATAGTAGAAAAAAATAATATTTTATTTTAGCTAAGAGCAATTGGGATTACTTTAATTTGTTGCAGGTGGTTACCTTTTTGTTTCTCTTGGAAATGGATCTTGTAAGTAGATTGCAAATTATTTCTAAGAGAAGGTGGTTACTTTTTGTATTCTCTTGCAAGTTGATTACAAGTGGTCTTTAGGGTTAATGTGTAAAAATACACATATGACTTTTTTAAAAATGCACCCAACACCAAGTGCCTTTTTTTAGTACAAAAGTGACTATACAGTTACAAAAGTGGAGCAAAAATGCTCATTGATTGTTAGTTTAACTTTTTTGTATTTTAAGGTTGACATGAATGATGACTCAACTCAATTTCATCCCAGCTAGCAATAAAGAACTAGAGAAAATTACAGAAAATGATAGATATTTTGGAAATTATAGTTCAACCCTTCTCTCTCTCGATCCCAATCTTACTCATCGAGCCGTCCATCTTCGCCTTCTCATCGCCGTTGCCGCCTTTATGTAATTTTCAAATCTATCTGGGTCCTTTTCTGTAATGTTCTCCAGTTCTTCACTTCCAGTTGAGATGAAATTTAGCTGAGTCATCATCCATGTCAGTCTTACAAATACAAAAAAAGTTAAACTAACAGTCAATGAGTATTTTTACTCCACTGTTGTAACCACATAGTCACTTTTGTACCAAAAAAAAACTTGGTGTTAGGTACCTTTTAAGAAAATGATATGTGTATTTTTGTACTTCAACCCTTTTATAAATTACAAGTTGCTTCCTTGCTAGTCTATAAATAGGAGTTCTAATCTTTTGTAAAAACACACTTGAATGAATGAGAATATGATGGTTTATGAAATTCTCTCTCTCTCCATTTGTCTCTCTTATTTTCCCCCAGAGTTCTGATCCTTTCCTCCTCCCTTCCCTCTCTATTTCTATTGTTCTTTACTTGCCCTGTTTTCTTTATTTCCTTTCCCTGATCTGTTTGAGTGAGAATCCGTGTGAGTGAGTGAGTTTTACATCACTTACCTTTATGCTCTTTGCAATCAAAGGTAAGTGATCTGTTTTGACTTTGTGGACTTAGTCAAATTAGCATTATTAGTTAAGTAATGTTCGTGTGGCTTTAAACTGAAAATGTCATAGACTTCATGTTTGTTTTGTTCTAATACTAAATCATATTACTCTCGTCAAGTTACAGCTTTTGAACTTATCATGATATTCTGATATTATCTTGCAAGTGCTAAGCTATGAAAACCACCATGATGTACTTGTAAAACTTACTCACACAAACAGATTTGATCTAGAGAAGGAAAGAGCAAAGCAGAGGAGGAGGAGAGGGAGAAAAAGGGGAAGGGGAATGATGTTCAAAAATAGAGGGAAAAGTGAGAGAGACAAATGGAGGAGAGAATTTTATAAGCTGTCACAGTGTCATTCATGAGATTTGTTTACAAAAAAGACGAGAACTCCTATTTATAGACTAGCAAGAAAACTTTGACAAAAAAAAAAAAAAAAAAAAAAAAAAAAAAAAAAAAGACTAGCAAGAAAACAACTTGTAACCCACTTATAACAAAAAGTAACCATTTGCAAACTAGACAACTTGCAATCTACTTACACTTGCAACAAAAAGTACTCTACTTTGCTACTTGCTTTAACCAAAATAAAATAAAATATTAATTTATCCTTCTATAAGTCTTCATATTTTCTATCAATTCCCATATTCCTTTGCGTAAACAAAGTGAACACATAACATCAAAAGTGGGATTCAATCAAAGAACCTCCCACTAATATTAAGAGACAACTAGCTCTTCAATATTATAAATACTTCAATAGTGACATGCCTAAAATTGTTTTTACACCATACATCAATATTCAATGATAAAAATCTTTAATAGCATTGTCCTAAAGGAAGATATTATGAAATTTTTAAGTTTAATTAATGTATTTTAAAATCACAAATAGATTCAAATTTAACCAAAAGAACACAAAATTAGGGAAACATGTCGCCATAAGAAAAAAAATATTTTCAAATTGATTAACTTTAGAGAATTACAGAATTTCTACATTATGACACTTTAGACAAAAGATCTTGGACATTTAACATGCCTCGCATTTCCATACCTGACTGAAAGAAGTAAAAGGTGAGAAATCAAGAGGAAACGAAACCCAAAAACCATAGCCATGATAGATAATTATCAACTATTTGAGCAAAACAATAAAGGCCTCCAACAAGAGCCTCATTTAATAACTAAGTTCATATTATGTTTCCACCTTCTCCCCGAGTATATAGTGTAAGAAATGTCTCATGTGGCTGTGATAAATATATATGATTTAATAATTAATGAATGGGCTAAATGACTATTGGTAAATGACTTTTGGGAAGAGGTTCTTGATCGCTTGATGGAATCAGTCTTATCCATAGGATGTACATGTCTTTTAGATACAAAAGTTATTTAAAGGATAGAAACTTGTCCATTTCTCACGACCATAAGAGACGCCTCTAGTTTTCCATCAAGAAGAGAGAGCATGTAATGAAGGGTAAAGAGAATGATAAAGGTTTCAATTATGGTCTCGCAAGTCACATATTCTAAAGTATAAATTCTGCAATTATGGATAGAGGTTAGTACATCTTGACTTGAACCTAATAGTATTGTGGAAATCATAAATTCTTAAGATCCTTGTTCATGTTCTTATTACTTATTGTTTGAGCATGAAATTATAGAAAAACTTACATGTGGTATCAGAGCATTTGGTTTTAGAATTTATGATTTTCCAATTATGAATCTTGTATTGATATATGAATGATCCTTTTGAATTTTTTCTTGAATGAATTTATTAATCTTCAAAAGTATGCAAAATAAGTGAAATGAATTTTTAAACAAGTAATGTTGATTTGATGAATCGAAAGTATATATATTATTGTTTTTTTGTTTGTTTAGGAATTCATATTTTCCATTGTATGATTATAAATGGATTTCTCATTTTGGAAAATTAGGGTTTCTAAAATTATGATGTATATAATTTATGCCCTTGCCTCACATCATCTCATCTTCTTAATTATCATACTGTTGCACGTATCTACGGTGATTCTTGAAAAAGAAACTCCTTGACGATTTTGATGAAAAATTAATCCATAAGTATGGACTGTACAGCAAGTAGATACCAAATGATAATTAATAACGTTCGTTTGAGGTGTAGTGACGATTCCAAATTTTGGACCGAGGGTAGTGTTTTAGCCACATAATTGGAATCTTAAAAATTTGATTGGAGGTCGCATGTGAAAGGGTGGGTTTCATTGTTTTTATTATAAGGTGTCAACCGGTTATAGTGAAAGAGTGCGCAGCTCCATGGGCCGAACTCTAGCCTTAAGGGTGATGCACCCTTAAGGTCTTTGGCTCGAACCGTCACAGAGCAATTTTGGCAAAGCGTTTTCTTTTAAAAATAAAATGTAAGAAACGCACCAGTTGGGAATCAAACCAGCGACCTACCAGTTTGGACAGAGACGCCTTTACCAGTTTGACCTACCGGTTTGAGGCGGAGACACCTTTGAGTTATTGAAGCCTCTTTGACTATGTCTGGGCCAAATATGATTTAAATCATACTTATCGTGGGGCTCCAGAATGGTTTGGGCCTCTTTGTTGCACGTTTTATTTTTGTTTGGGCTATGCAGAGATTATTTTTGGACCAAAATTATTAAATAAAAAAGAGAAAAGAAAAGTGCTGAGCTCAAATGGAATTTGTTTGGGATGTAAATATATTTTTTGGTCTGATTTTAATTAAAAAAGAAAAAGAAAAACAGGTGCTCTAGGTTCTAATTTTGGGCTAGCTAGTTTTTTTAAAACTAGATATTATTGATAGCTTAGAAAAGACAAAATGTATAAAAAAAAAAACAAATTATTTTTAGTTAAAGCCTTTATATGTTTATTTAATATTAAATTACTTAGATGTTATAAATAGAAATTATAGGAATGTTAAACATTTAAGTTTTGGAATTAAGTATGGTGGATTTGTTAGTCACCAAAGTGGTCAAATCCTTATGAATTATTTTAATTCCAATTATTATTGCAATATTTCAAATTACCCATAACCTTGAGGCTATGAAATTATGTTTTGTTGTGGGTAAATTGTAATTTATTATTATAGGGCGGTGATGGATCAACCCAAAAGTTGATTATTTGTCTTTATAATAATTAAACATAAATGTTGGTATTGTCCATATATTAATAGTTTTATTTAGACATCCAAAGATGATAAATATTTCTAGTTGGGATATGCATCAATGCCAAATTATGTGAAATTTTTTATAGCATCATTATGGTTGAATGTTGTATATTAGTGGGTCCCCAAAGGTGAACATTGATATGCATTGAATGAATTATTTATAAATTTGTGAAGCATGTTAGTATGTGATATGTATGACTCAAAGCATTAATCTTAACTTGTTGTTTCTCGTGTTATTGAACTGATAAATATTAATGGAGAACAACAAATGAATGATCCCACTACTTATGATGATATTATTGTTAATGAACCATGAATGGTGAAAACGGTGACAAGTGGTTAGATGCCATGAAACATGAGTTGATGAAATAGAATGATGTTTGGGACCTTGTTGAGTTACCATAAGGGTGTAAGAGAGTTGGTTGTAAGTGGGTCTTTAAGATCAAATGTGACTCTCATGGTAACTTAGAACGTTACGAGGCTAAATTAGTTGCAAAGGATTTACTCAGAAAGATGACATTGATTATAAAAAAACCTTTTCACCATCAATTTCTAAAAATGATTCTCTAAGAATCATTATGGCATTAGTGGCTCATTATGATTTAGAGTTACATCATATGAATGTGAAAACTGTCTAGAAAAGGAAAGGAACACATGGTGTGCAAATTAAAGAAATCAATATACGGACTTAAATGATACCGTTGTTTCCTTTGGATATAAAGAAAACACTGTTGATCGGTGTATACATCTGAAGGTCAGTGGGAGCTTGATATATGCTTAGACTTTTAGGAGACCAGATATTGGCTTCGCAATGTTGGAAGATACTAAAGTAATCCTGGTATAGATCATTGGAAAGCTACAAAGAAGGTTCTGAGATATTTGCAAGGAACTAAAAGTTACATGCTTACTTATAGGAGGTCTAGCAACCTTGAAGTGATTGGATAAGCAGTCGGTAATTGCTGCATCCATTATGAAAGTTGAATTTGTGGCATGCTTTGAGGCCATGGTTCAGGCTTTTAGAAAAGTAAGATTCGGGGCTTGGATTAGTTAAACAGCGATAGGCTATCGCTCAAAATCCAATCGTGATAATTACATTCGCAATCTTCTTTTCTAAAAAATGACAAGTATTTTAAAGGTGCTAAGCATATGGAATTGAGATACTTTGCCGTTAAAGAAGAGGTACAGAAACATAGAGTGTTAATAGAACATGTTAGCACTAATCTTATGATAGTTGATCCCTTGATATAGGGATTGCCACCCAAGATATTCACTGGTCATGTGTATAGTATGGGTATTATGTCTGCTAGAGAATGTTAAAATTATTGTTATGTATTGGTCATTGACACTTTGAGCTCATTGGTATGTGTTTATGAGATTCTCCTGTTTTCAACTTTATGTATGCATGCATAAATGATGTTGTTGGAAAATAGGATTTGTCTGTTATGAAGACGTTATTGATGGACATTATAGTTACTTCCATTAAAGTGTCATGTCAAGGAGAAAGACTAATAAAGTAGTACATGGAAGGGACTATGTCGATATACGGATATACAACCGCCATGATTCTTATTAGTTTTATTATTAACCATGACTTATGATGTAACCAATATATATGAAATCTTTTAGCCAAGATTATGTGCAAAATTATTGATATTCTATTAAATCATGAAATGGCATATATCACATGAGTCAAGTGGGAGAATGTAAGAAATGTCTTATGTGGCTGTGATAAATATATATGATTTAATAATTAATGAAGGGGCTAAATGACTATTGGTAAATGACTTTTGGGAAGATGTTCTTGACTGCTTGATGGAGGCAGTCATATCCCATAGGATGTACATGTCTTTTAGATACAAAAGTTATTTAAAGGATAAACTTGTCCATTCTCTCACCATAAGAGACACCTCTAGTTTTCCATCAAGAAGAGAGAGCGTGTAATGAAGGGTAAAAAGAATAATAAAGGTTTCAATTATGGTGCTGCAAGTCACATATTCTAAAGTATAAATTCCGCAATTATGGATAGAGGTTAGTATATCTTGACTTGAACCTAATAGTATTGTGGAAATCATGAATTCTTAAGATCTTTGTTCATGTTCTTATTACTTATTGTTTGAGCATAAAATTATAGAAAAACTTATAGTCCACAGTTCCTACTTGAACTATTTGATGGGGCAGGTTGACTTGGTAAACAAGAAAAAGGCCTGAAGAAAATTCCAGGTGGGGGAGGCAACAGGGCTTTGTTGAAAGTTATGTTGATCATTATAACAAAGAAGACAAGCCGACAAGGTAAACATTGCAGGTTGGCCATTGAATCCGGGACCCTTCAAAAATCTCACGTTTTCAAAGCAGCTATAGATGACAAAGATATTGCCTTTGGAAGTGGAACTACAAGACTCAGTGCGTCACTGCGTCTGGTATAGATGTAACGTACACTTTGTTTTCTTTCCTTTATGGCTTCATCTAACCGGCCAATAGATGACAAAGATATTGCCTTTGGAAGTGGAACTACAAAACTCAGTGCGTCTGGTATAGAAGGTGAAATTCTAGTTGCGGGAGGGTTCACACAGTAATTTCTGTTGGTTTGGCATGGGTAAAGAGAAAAACGCGTGGGAAGTTGCACGCGTATGACTATGGCAAGAGTCTTAAAATGGAAGATTGTGATGTTCCAGAATCTTGCACCTCACACAGAATTTCCAGGGAAAATCTCTTTCAGGTTTTAAGGACCAAGAAAATATCAAAAAAATTCTACAGAAAATTCTAGATGTCGAAAAAGTCCTGAACAGTTGTTAAAACCTACAAATGAAATTATTAATCACTTATTGAAGGAGTTGTTAATAAAATTTTTTTAACATCAGAATTTTCTATGAAACTTTTTTGACCTTTTTTTGTTCCCTTGGTACCTTAAAGGGATTTTCCCTAATTTCAAACACCTTGTGTGCCCCGGCTTTATAATGTGAAAATGACAACTGGCTGACAAATTTGTCCCATAAATTTTAAATCTAACTTTGTAAAAAGATAAAGTAGATGACACATGGACTTTCGGTATAAATTTGTGCCTTAACAAAAATGATGTGGATGACATGTAGATTGTTAACTCGGCATATTTGGTTAATTAATTGTCAAAATTAACTGAGATAATAGTCATGACAAAATTGCTCCCTTTTTTACCCTTTTAAGATAAAATTACTCCCCAAAAATTTTTTTGGTCAAAATTGCTCCTTAACCCATTGATTGAGAACAAAAAATAATGGAGGAATTTTGCAATGAGTGTTGACTTGGAAACGAAATGCCAAGACTGGAAAATGTGTCAGAAGGAGGGCAAAGCTTTTGAACGAACTATTTAGCTGCATGATCTCTTTTGTGCAATTCAATATGTTTCTTTTAATTAACTTGGGCAACCCTTTGTTGTTGTACCTATTTGTCCATCAAAATCACTTTTGAATGAAATCTTATGCTAAAAGTTGATGAAGAGAATCTTTGATCTATTCGTTCACTGGCAATAGTGAAACATTTCCAATTGAAAGCTGTGCAACTCGCCTATTAAATTGTTACTGACAGCAATACTCTAACCCACAAACCAACAAAGATGAAAGAATTGTTGAGATCTATTATTGCATTTTCTCACTTTAAGCATTTCTTTCTGTAATCGGTCTCTTTTTCTAATTAGCACGATGGCAAGAATTTTTACAATATGGATAGAAAAGGCCACAATACAAGTCAACAAGCATTACCATGTTATTGTTGTATTCTCTATAAATGTAAGACTTCAGTGCATTAGCAGAGATCTTATCACAGAAACATATAAAGCATAAAAACTATAGGATCAATGAGTTGAGGAAGAGGAAGGGTGTGATGGTGATGTTGAAGGTGATGCTAAGTAAGGCTTTGGTGGAACTTGCAAGGTCTCAACTTTGCCTTCAAGCATCTCCACCACTTGACTCATCATTGGATGCTCTGTAGGGTTGGTTTGTATGCACCATAAGCTTGTTATCACCATCTGTCTTATCCTCTCTTTGTCACCTTCATTCCTAATGCTCCTCAGTCCAAAGTCTTCATTTAATTTTAGACGCTTGTAAATCCAGTGAGGAAAATATATTTCACTGCTATTAGCAACATTGACATTCACATTCCTTCACCCTCCGACCATTTCAAAAAGCATCATGCCAAAACTATAGACATCTGACTTCTGAGAGACAGTACCAAAATTTCTAGAAATTACCTCAGGAGCAATATATCATATGGTTCCTCTAACACATGTCATGGATACAACACTCTCATCTCTCATGCATATTTTAGCAAGTCCAAAATCTGAGATCTTTGGGCAAAAGTTCTTATCCAACAGAATATTGTGAGGTTTTATGTCAAAATGCAATATTTGAGCGTTACATCCTCTATGCAAATACTCTAATCCTCTTGCAACACCCACTGCAATTTGGTGCAATTTTTCACAACTAAGGAGCTTTACTTCATTTTCAAAGATGAACTTCTCTAATGATCCGTTAGTCATAAATTCATAAACAAGTGCCTTCTTTGACCCTTCAAAACAAAATCCTAAAAGAGTAACAATGTTAACATGAGAAGTCTTGCTGATGCTTGCTACCTCATTGATGAATTCCTCTCCATTACCTTTTGTTTCATTCAAAACCTTCACAGCAACTGCACATTTGTCATGTAACTTCCCTTTGAACACACTGCCATAACCTCCTTGCCCTAACTTTTCTTTGAAACAATATGTCATTTTCTTTACCTCCGAGAAGCTATATCTTTTTGTGGCTAGATATCCGTGTCTCTTTAGAAAGGCTTCAATATCTTGATTAGCTTTAGATTTGCTCTTCCATAATATAGCAATTTTATCAAGAATTAACGTCCTTCTAAACCAGCAGATTATAAGAACTAAGGCTCCTACGAATGCAGCTGCGGAAACTGTATCAACAAGATTAGAGGAGGTGAGATTATGCAAAATTTAGGGCTTTAATGAGCAGCATGAATACTGATTAGCTATCCTATTGTTTTGGCAAGGGCTCTTTCAACCATCTTTAAATTAACATATAAAAAGCTTGCTTAGTTTAAGATCTCTCTCACTCTATCTATCAACGTTACGTTTTGATTTCCTGATGACTTTTAAACTATGGATGGAAGAAAAGTGGGTGAAAATAGGGAGAGTGAATACTAGGAAAGAAAATTTCTCAAAATGGTAAATTTTTTTTACCATTTTAAGAATTTTCCCTCCTAATATTCTTTTCTCCTAATTCTCTCTTCATCCAAATATAGGGTTATGATCTATTTTTGTTCATCATGTGAAAAGTAATGCGTACTCAGGGCTAATTTTTGAGTTGGACTCGATAATAATAGAGGATAATTAAATACAATGTATCACCTGTAGCAGCTATAACCACTGCCTTCCCTGAATCCTTGCCAAATAAAAAACGAGTTAGTGAATTATAGTTCAAACACATGTAACCTGCTGGCAGAAACACACATATAACCTCAATCAAGTTGTCAAACTCGCGAGTTTAAGTAAACTCATGACAATGACGTAAACTTATATCGTGAACTTAAATCGTAAAACCGGTAAGGGTTTACTTTCACTATTAAATAGGCACTAATAGTGTACAAAAATGACAACAATTTGATTTAAGTATATTTTAAATTATTTGAAATTAAATCCATCAATATTCAAAATTTACCATATTTAACAAAGAAATTTCTATAAAACTCACACATAAAGCCATTGAGCATAATCAAATAAAAAAAGTTTAACACGAGTTTGAGGGTGAGTTAACATAGTTTATAAGTTTGAAACGTAAAAATAGTAAAATCGATGTATAAACTTGTAAGTTTACAATGTTCACGAGTTTACCAGTGACTCGACTCGATTTGATAAACTAGAAATGTAAAAATAGTAAACTCGGAGAGACAACTTGTGAGTTTAACAACAATGATCTCAATACCTAATGTAGAACACTTCTAACTAGTTTCCTTCCACTTTACGTTAAGAAATATAGTCAAAAGTAAATTGTATCATTAAAGTGATAAGATATTTATTACTACTTTTGAAGATTATTCTCCAAATGGGGGAAGGAAAAAAAAGAATTTTAAAATTGCAAAGTCTCAAATTAAGCTTGTTACCAATAATTGATAAAGTAATGACAAAACTTGATAAGCAATTCACAACTTATTTTATAAAAATACATTATTTGAGATTTTGCAATTCTAATGGTGAATGACAAGTATAAACTTATTTCTTAATAGGGAAAGGAGGAAAAAAGAATTTTAAAATTACAAAATCCAAAATAAAACTTGTCACCAAGAATTGATAAATTAATAATGAGACTTAATAATCAAGAGGCTCCTGCAATCAATCACGAGGCTCCCCTTGCAATCAACATTGTTGATTGCCTTGACTAATCACACTTAATGTGATTTGGTCTTCCTTCATCGCAATAAATGCTGACACAATCTCCTATTGTTTTGCTTCGGGATTTTCTTAAACAAATAGTCCAGCCCATTGAGGGCGGAGTCGAACCCAAAATTCGAATATATACTTTATTGAAGTTTTAAAAAATGAGTTTTTTATTAAAAAAATTTAAGTTTTAAAGATGTCTTATGTAATGTAACCAAATTCAAATTTGATAAAAGCAAACTTGAATTTTATAGGAGAAAATTCAAAGCGCTAATTTGAATTCAGTAATGAAAGGTTAGAATTGACATAGTGAGGAGTGGTCACAAAAAATGTTTTTCTCATCAGATTGAAGCATCCTATTTCTAAAATCATATATATTTTATTCAAAAACATTTTTTATTGAGATAGATGATATTTAAAATATTAATGAATTTACTTTTATATGAAACAAGTTTCGATCACTTCAAAAGTATTTATAGTTTGTGAGATATCGTAAGAACACTCATTAAAGGTTAAGATAAAATGTTTCTAACCTTTGCTCACCATAACATTAAAAATGTAAGGAGATTTTGAATGGATCTTATTAAATTAGAAGCTAGATTCATAGCTTTCCAATTATAACCAGGTCATTTTCCTAATTTAGATTTAAATTGAGAAAGTTAAGTATAATAGAAGTTAAGCATTAAGTTATTGTAGCAAAGCAGAGAGGATATTTGAACGTGAAACATGCTGAAGAATCAAACACATGTCTCACATTCAAATGTGCTCACCACAAATGTGCAACATGACTTTACATTCTCCATCCTTTCCTTGCCAAATCTGAAAATTTAATTTTTAGCAACATAATTTTCTATGCCTTGTATTTTTGTAGTTATAGTTGAAATAGTGAGCAAAGGTAAAAAAAGTTTTTCTCACCTTGAAGCACAAAACCTTATTGGGTCTATGGTATTCGAATTATTAACTAGAAATTCTTTGAATTCTCTTAATTTTAGAAGGGTAGGTACTAACACTCTGAAGTTATAAGTGGGATTGAGCCTACAACCTCTCATTTATCAAGAAACTTACATGCTAGTAAGCAAGGGCGGAATCGGGGGGGGGGGGGTGGGGCTAGGGATGGCCCCCGCCCCCCTAAAATTATACAATCAAACTCAAAATTTTAGAAATTATGCTTGACCTCATAAAAATTTTAATTTTTTCAGTTTAGTCCCTATTAAAAAGTCTCATGAATGGACTAAATGGAAAACGAGAGAAATTTTTATGAAATTTCAAGCATAATTTATGAAAATTTTGGGTCCAATTCTATAATTTTTCGCTCCTATTTTAATGGCTAACTTCACTCGGTTTCAGTTTGTAATTTTTGCCCCCCTTGATTTTCATTCTAACTCCGCCCCTGCCAGTAAGCTATAAAGCCACTGGAAACCTACCAACTTGTAGAAGTCATCCAAAGGGTGAAGCCCATCAAACCGCCTTATTTAAGCCCTGGCCCTTCAAGGGCCTAAAGGGCTTGAAAAATAGCGAAATATTTGAGATTGGCCCTAAAGGGCCTCGGGCTTAGACGGCCGGCCACGAGAGAGCCACGGGCTGGGGCCCGCCTTTTTTTCACCAGTAGCTTTTTCTTTTTTCTTTTTAAATTTATTAATTTATATATATTTTGTATTTGTTATAAAGTTATTTATCCATTTAATTACAAATATATAATAACTATACTCTAATTTTATGATTTGGTTTATTATTTGTTGCAAATAAAGATTATGGATGTGTTTATAGTGCGGGAGAAGAAATTCATAATATGCTTTTTTATGTTTTATATGAGTTATTTGTGAAGATAGTTTGATTTTGATTATAAATTAATGATTGTAGTTCTTTATTGGATGATTCGTATTATAATTTACTAATTATATTTCTTTAAAAAAGGCGGAGGAAAAATAATTAAAATTTGAAATAGTAATTTCGGCCTATAGCCTGTACAGCCCTAGTGTTCTCGAGTCGAGAACTTTGAAAAATGAGGTATTTTTTTTTTCCTCAAGGGCCAGTTTTGTTAGGCCCTCGCCCTTCACGGGCCGGCAAAGCCACTGGAAACCTACCAACTTGTGTCTCTCAAATTAAAGTGTGATAAAGAAATTTGAACTTTAGAGGTTTATTATATTTTATTTATATTATTTATTCATTTATTTATTTTATTTACCTCCATACTCCCTTCGTTTATCTATTATTTATTGTATAATATTTTTTATTTAAAATTCATACTTCACATAAATTTTATTTATTAAAATCACTTGTAGATATATAATTACCAAAAAAAGTATGAATTTTATAAATTTGTTTATATTTATAATAAATATTATTAAAAATAATTTAATAAACTACATGGATATTTAAATATTATTTTTATTTAATAAATGCAACACCTAGAATTTCATTGCTTAAACTCAATCGAGATTTTGTAAATAGATTTTTTTTATTTGAAATAATTTTTTCCCCTGTTTATAGGATAGGTAAAAAGGCCAGGAGAAAGAGACAAACCAGAATGACATCTCACAGGATGGTTGCGGTCGCGGCAAAAGCACGTGAAGCCAAATCCGTCAGTGTCAACGAAGCCACACCTTCCTCCACTGCTCTGGCATTTGTCGCACTCACTCGCCGTCCAATTCGGAGACTTCAACAAGAATCCTCTTCCCAAAGCCTCTCTGATCCCTCCTTCCAAATTCTCCACCACCGTCATCGTCATCGGCCCACCACCGCATTTATCATTTGCATACTCCAACTTCTTCGCTTCATCGTCCATCGCCATACCCAACACCCACTTCGTTCGGTTCCTTTCATAACACCTACATACGCTCTCTTCAATCCCCTCCGGTAACAACGACGGTAATTCACAATCGAAGAACAGTCGCACCTTCGTCTGGTTCGGAGCCAAAGTATACCAGTAATCGAGAGTGAGGTCGTCGGAGGGAGGGAGACAATTGGCGGAATTGGGTATCGGAAAGGTAGGGTCGGAGACTCGAAGAGATTGATTGTTGTAGAAGATTTCATCGACGTTGTAGAAAGTACCGGAGAGTCTGAGCATTGGGAAGCCATCAGAAGCACAGACAAGGCCGAAAGAAGGGAATCCGCAGGAGGGGTCTTGGTTTTTTTTTTTTTTTTTTTTTTTTTTTTTTGGTAAAGAGGAGGGGTCTTGGTTATATTCGATATAGAAGGGATAGGTTATGACTGGGCCGTTTCCACAGTTTTTGGGCTCGCAAGCTTGGAAGTTGGGATTCACATCACAGGTTGTGGTTCTGATGAGAACCCATAAGACGAGGATGAAGAAGGGGGTGGCTGGGTTCATTTGGGATTTGGGGGCTTTGAGAGACAAGAAAGAGGGCAAATAAGAAGAAGAGGAAGAGAGATGAGGAGGGAATGATAAAGAAGATTGGCAATAAGGATTAGGGAGCTCATGGTTATTGGTTATGGGGGAGGGACATTTGACCTGTGAATTTAAAGTCTTGACTCCAGGGGTCTTGTGTTCTTGTTTACCTTTGATATGAATGAGATTTACTTCCTTGCTTCCTAATTAACTCATTTAATATATTATTGATTCTTTTTTTCATTTTAATTAAAAATATGTTTGAAAATTTAAAGAGCAAGCAAAATTAGAAATGAACATTAATTATAAGGATAAAACTGAAAAATGAGTATTGATCTTATAAGTGACTTATATTTTGAACTAACATATTCTTCTAGAAATGTCATGTATCATGAAGCTGGAGCATTCGTTTTGGTCATTTCCACAGGTTTGGGACCTGCAATCTTGGAACTTTGCGCTCAAAGAAGCCACAAGATTTCCAAATAGCAGCAGAATGGCCAGAGTGAATAACATGGAAACCTTGGCTGACATTCCTGATGGGAGCATGTATGATCTATTTAACTAATTTAATTATATTAAGAAAGTTAGTTAAATTATTTAATATAACATGTTTTCTTCTAAAACACCCTAATTATGTTTTTTTTTTTAAAAAAAAAATTCTTCAGTGTCTCTTATTTAATTATTATTGTTAAGGTTCTATTAATAGAGATAATTTTAAAAAAGATTAATAAATATAAAAAATAGGAATTCCCCAATTAAGGACTAAGGTAGTCCTTGTTATACTTGTCATACTTGAATGTATCTAATCGGTGGAAGGTTTTTATGTGCTTGTGTGCTTAGGGAAGGACCATATTTTTGGAATCAAGGAACTGTATTTCACTACTATAATACTCTTTCTGGTTCTTAATGTAGGATGAAGTTTGTAGTGCATATCTAGGACTGAAGGTAGTAGCAGTATCACATCCTATTCTGATCTGGCCAATGAGACTCTCCATACCATGGCTGCTCATGCGGCTGAAATCCTAGCCCCCATAAAGCGACCGATGTTAGAGCCTTTTTTGGATAACTTCTTTGAAAACAAAACCTAGGTTTTGATAACACTTTGTCTAACACTCGAAAATTCTCCAAAAGCTATTCTATCTCAAAATTTAGGTTTTGGAAAAAGCTATTTTTTTTCTAGATTTTTCTCTCTCCTCTGCCATCAAGTATTTTTTTTAATATCAATTAGTATCCTTATGTATTTTTCTAGTCCCATTCAGTACCATGAAATATTTTTTCAATACCCTAAAATAAATTTTTAAGACCATGAGAAGTATTTTTTCCAGTATCCTTAAGAGTATCTTTTTAGTATCCTGAATTTTTTTTTTCAAGATTATTCAATACCCGAAATATTTTTTTTAAAGATCCAAAAATAAATTTTTAAGATAATGATAAGTATTTTTTCATCTGGAGTCAAGTATTAAGTATTTTTTTAGTAATTCATTACCTTAAAATATTTTTTCCATATCCTAAAATAAATTTTTAAGATTATAAAATATTTTTTTAATATCCCTAAGCATCTTTTTATTACCCGTAAGTATATTTAAGGGTCTAAGAGAAGGAGGAGGAGATTGTTTTCCCTTCAAACTTGAATGTCTAATTAATTGGTCGTAGGTTTTTCAGCGTTTGTGTGATTGGTGAAGGACCATGTTTCGGAAAATGACACTCTTGTGTGCTTCACATTAATTAGTCACCTCCACAAGATAAGTGGGGACTAAAAATAATGGAGCAACTTTATTGCAATGAGTGTTGACTTGGAAATAAAAGGCCAAGACTTGGTAAACGTGCTAGGGAGCCAGACTTTTGAAAATTACGGATAACTAAATCTTTGACAAGGAAATTGAATTTTGTTTGAACTAGCAAGTTACGCAGCATGCTGCAGAAATAGCCTCATAATTATTGTATGGGATGCTTGTCAAATATGGGATTCATGAAACAATGGATACGTAACCATGCAAGGTTGTTTCTTTTTGTGCAACAATAGCTGCATGTACATGTCAGAAAATTGTAACTAATCAATGCGGGCAAACCTTTGGCTTATGCCTATCTGTACCCAGAAATCAATATTTGCTTGTGAAAATCTTTGGCATGTTTCAAAGTTTCCTAGAGATCGATCTATCCTTAGTTTATCCTGCAAGTTTCTTCCTCAATATTCATCTTAATAGGTATTTTGAGTTTCATCTTATAATCTCTAGTTAAAACTCATAAGGGAGGTTCTCTTGATAGACACGATCAGATCTAATGTCACTACTACAAAAAACCTAAAAAACAACCTAAATAAGACCCAATTAACATCCTTTTTCAGAGGGACGTCTCGGAGGTGGTAGTTGAATTGCTCACTTTTGGCGTCCTAAATACTATTCAGGACACCTTAAATCACATTTTTGGCATCCTGATCTTAGTTTCAGGACGCCTTATATGAGTTTTTTTTTTTAAATAAAAAATATGTCTGCTGTAATAATTGGCCAATTTGCTGCAAAACTGAAATATCAAACTTTACACTCAAGAGTCATAGATTTCAGCCATATACAAGCCCAGACTGTGCTCAAAATGAAAACATTCATAAACTAATTAGGCCAATTAAACAGTCCAACATGAGCCCAATGCAAACCACCAACTAAGGAACGTCATCAATCCAAAAAAAGCAAAGAAATGTCCAATACAAGTCAACAAGATGAGCATCAAACTCGCACTATACATTTTAAGGGCAATTCATTATGCAAACGGCCACATGAGGATCAACACAACAAGCAATACCTCTGTTCGACCAAGCATGATTGGCTTCCTAATAAGCAGCGCTGCCAAGATGCATCCAGCACTCCAGAGATCAATGCTAACACCATAATGTGTAGCCCCAAGAAGAAGCTTGGGAGCACGATACTAAAGTGTGACAACTGTACTTGTCAAGGGCTCCTTGTCCTCAGGATCATACAAAGCTGCCACTCCAAAATTCTGCAATTTTAAGGATTCCTTCATCATCAAAAAGCTGACATGCAACATAAATTCCAACATCACAATTCCAGAAGAATCTCATGCAACATAAATTCCACCATCACAGTTCCAGAAGAATCTTAAGAAGCATTTGCCTATCAAAAGATTTACATAAAACAGATGATCACCTGATCCAGCCAAAAAATGTGAAGTAAACCTTATATATCTATAAGTGTTGTATAAGATGTCCAGCTAGAACGTCTTGAATCGTATCAATCTCTTGCTCCGAGTACGGATTCACACTATCAAAAAACTGTTAATTAGAAAACAAGGTATAAGATAAACCAATGAAGTGAATGAAATAATTAATTAACAACTCACGTACAACAACAAAAATATCATCATTTGAGAATCACGGAGTGATTACGTACGTTTTGAAAACCTTTTATACGTTCGCTGGAAATGATAAAGTGCATAAAATGCATAACGTAGTATCCGCACTTGGAGCTCCCTGGTTGTCGGGGGCATTATAAATCAAAAGCAAATTGTTAAAACGAATAAAGGCATATCGAAAGCTACTGTGTCAATGAAATAACTTGAATTGAAACTACTTACCTTCGGATAGTGCTCTAGAAAGCTGTCTATACGTCTTGAGACCACTATCATTAAAATGGAAATTAACAGACACGAAAAAGTTCATTTAAAAGAAGAATCGATGATTTAGACAAAAATTTACTTACTTGATAAACATGGTTCTGATGTCATCATTTTGCCTGCCGGCTAAGGAATCCAACCAATAACATACGTTGTTGGCGGGAAAACAACATAGAGGGTCCAATGACCACTACAACATATACATATTAATATTAAATTAAGACAAGAAAGCAAGTTATTCTTTAAAATCTTATATAGACAAAACTAAAATATGTACTTTTCAAGTATTGGCGCTAGATAACAAGGAAATTCTTCGTCCTCCATTGTACAAACCAACATAAAGCGCCCTTCTAGCTAACTTATTGCGAAACGAAGTCGTGTTTGCAGGACATAAGAATCCATATGAACTCGTTCCGCCTTTCTGGGAGCATAAGGCATGATAGACACTATGATCGAAATAAAATGATAAATGTTGTTGAATATATAAAACAAAAAAATCAATGCAATAAGTAAAGGAAAAAAAACTTACATGATTGCAACTTGAAGAAATCCTATATCTAAACACTCCATATGCATAAAATCTCCCAAATCTTTCTTGTCAATTATGATGGGATATGTTTTTTCTGCGCTGACAATGCCCGGACGCATCTGCAAGGATATTGTATCGATGTCCTTGTACAGCTCTCGTAGTTGTGCAAAGTAGGGAAATGTGCTCCTAGCTTATTCATCCTATGAAAACATAAAAAACAAATTATGAGTGGGTTAGCAATGAAAATCAATCGGGAACCTCCTCATCAGCAATCAGTAATGTATTTCCTACCATTAGAGGTGTCGTTGCTGCCATCTGAATAAGATGATTCGGCCAAAGGATGAACGATCCTATGGCCTGGCCTAAATCGGGAACCTTGTCATCATCAATAGGGATGTTTGTTTTTTCTTCCCCCTCTCAAACACATTTGACAGCCACCTTACGTAGGTCTTCTGGAATTTCAATATTATGGTGGGTGGTGTGATCTGTTTAAATAAGAGCATCGGCAACAATACGCCGGTGTGGGACATCCAAATAGAGAGTGCAAGGTTGTCCTCCCTGTGGAGTGTGAGAAAGTTCGCCAATAAGTACATCTGGAGGATGAAAACTTTCTTTGCTGTTGGGGAAGGCTGGGGATTCGTGGGTTGTACGTTTCGTCCTTTCCTTCTCTTGTATCATAGATCTCATTTCACCCCGTACTTGTTCCATAATCTCATCTACGAGGGACGCTCGAATTTTGGCTACAAGTTGAGGACTAGGGTTGTCATCGTCACGCGAACAACGTGAACGCCGTCCAAAATATTTCAGACGCTAACTCCCCTTGTCTCCCCTCTAACAGCATCAAGGTAATCTGGCTTCCTAATCGCCATGGACAAAATGTCCATCTGTGTACCTGACGTGAATGAACCTTGGCTGCTCTGCTGCTCAAGTCCATCCTGTATCATAGGATTTTTCATAAATAATAACTAAACTCTTAAAATATGAAACAACAGAGGCTATTTAATACTTCTAATTTAACTACTTACAATCTTTGAGGCAACCTCAGCCACATCTTCATTTATGTATATGTCACCCCTTCATTCTCGCAGCTTTCCATTTTTTGTGACGAGGAGGACGCTCAAGGGCCTGGATAACAATGAAAGGATTGGATTTGGCAGCTTCCTTCATCCTCTCCAACTCTTCTTCCATCATCTTCCGTTCAAGCTTTTCATAGCCACCTCTAGACATGCAATGCGGATACTTATTTCTCGCTTGCCTCTCTCTATTGGCTTGACTTTTTTCCTGTGACATGAAAACAAATAAAACTGAGCATACGATGTCAAGTAGATTCAACTAAAAGAAAAGATATGAAAGAAATTTTACAAGAAATTCAGGATTTTGGCGTGACGCCACAAACTCCCTCCAGTCCTCTGGAGAAATGTAATCATAGTTCCAACATGGGTCCTCGTTCCTCTTTAACCCTCGATATACTTTTTAGTGAGTTGTTCTTAAAATATTTCCAACATAGACGAACCTCGCCCATCCAATGCTTGTACATGGCCGTATTGTTAGGTACATCGTACGTTTGCTCCAAGGTAAAAGAAAAGATATGAAAGAAATCAAGTAATAAAACTAAAGATACAAATGCAGATATATCAAAAGTGAGATACCAAAATTTGTGCCCAGATCAATTGCTTCGTTTTATCAGGAATGAACTTCCAACTAGAGTATACAATGTGAACTTTGCTTCGAGCCAGATAGCCTAAATAGCTAATGAAATTGTCTTCCTCTACACCAATTGGATTCATATTGGCATCAAACTCCACATGCATCCTCTTTTTCTGACTGTCACAACGTGCAATTAATGCATCCATCTTTGTGCTACCTCTACCCTTTCTCATAATGGGTATATCAACTCTATCACCCGATGACTCGTCAAAGTTGGATATATTCTTGTTCATCAAAGACAAATCAATAATGTTAGATAGGTTATTAAATAATAAACAAATTAATAAAATGAACTAACATGTTAAACCGGTACAAAAATAACATAGGACTATTTCATAACTTAAGATGTTAACTATTTCATAACTAAAGATCTTACTTTATATGGTTTCTCATATTCCTTCAGAATGATCCTTTCTTGGAGCATATTCTTCATCATCTACCAATTCTACTTCACGTGTTGTAGGTGGATTTGTTGTGAAAGGGAGTGTATCATCCAGGTTCAAAGATTCTTCACCATACTTGTGTTTTTTACTTTGAAGCACTATGGACATTTTGTTATTTGCAGGGTTTGTAATATAAAACACTTGTTTCACTTGGCTTGCTAGAATGAATGACTCATCCCTATGACCAAGTCTTTGAAGATCAACTGAGACAAATCCAAATTTAGGATCTATTACAACAACATTATTGCTAACCCACTTAACATTTCAATAAAGCAACTTTGAACTTGTTGTAGCTCATCTCCCATATTTCTTCAATGACTCCATAATAGGCCATTGATGCTAACACCGGGTATTTGTCTTTTGAGCTCGAAAAGTGCATGGATTCAGCTTCAACCATCACCCCACTATTTTGTACAGAACTTTTGTCATCTTGATCTTTTTGTAGAAAGTATACCCATTTATATCATAACCACTCCAAGTGATGACTTGAAAACAAGGCCCCCAGGCTAACCACTCAATTGTATGTGACACACTGGTCTCGTGCAATACCGTCTCCTCGAACCACTTTATGAATGTCTTCTTTTGCTCATTAGCTATTTGTATGTCATTATTCCTTGGATTCATATTTTTCAAACTCTTTCTGTGTTCATCAATGTATGGTTGAACTTCTTCCATATTATTCAAGATGTACAAGTGTGCTTGCAAGACCTCTTCACGAGGCATATTCTTCAGTTTGATTCCTCGAGTTCCCTCACTTATCCCTTCGTCATGCTGAGATTGTCTCGTCGCCCCTGATAGATAATCTTTGCAGAAGTCCATAGCCTCTTCAACTACATATCTCTCAACTATTGAGGCTTCCGGTCGATAAGTATTTTTAGAATACCCTTTTAAGATATTCATGTATCGCTCGAAAGGGTACATCCAGCTTAGGTGAACTGGACCGCAAAGCCTTACCTCCCTTACCAAGTGCACTATCAGGTGCACCATTATATCAAAAAATGCAGGAGGAAAATGCATCTCTAGTTGGGACAAAATAATATAACCCTCATTTTCTAATTCATCCAACTTTTCAATGTCAATGACATTGTTATAGATAGTATTAAAGAAAATATTCAATTTTGTTATAGTGGTTCGCACTTCATCTTTCATAATGTCTCTAATAGCTACTGGTAATAGTTGTTGCATCAACACATGATAATCATGGGACTTCATTCCCACCAACTTCAAATCGTCAATTGGAACACACCTTCTCAAATTAGAAGAATATCCTTGTGGAACCTTAATGTCATATAGACACCCACAAAAACTTTTTTCTCCGTTTTTGATAGTGTATGAGTTGCTGGCTCAATGTATGCCTTCTTACCATCTTCCATTACTTGTGGATGTAACCGTTCTCTTATTCCCATATCAACGAGGTCTAGTCTCGCACTAATTTCATCCTTAGTCTTCCCTAGTATGTGGAAAAGAGTACTGAGAAGGCTATCACAAACGTTTTTCTCCACATGCATCACATCAAGACTGTGTCTCACATCAAGACTACGCCAATATGGAAGATCAAAGAAAATTGATCTCTTCTTCCATATATTCTATGCACCCATAATCCTTTGCTGCTTACCCAATATGACATTGATATGTTTCACCCGATTATAAACTTCCTCTCCAGTTAATACCTTTGGAGCCGTTCTATGCTCCAATAAGCCGTTAAAACGCTTTCTTAACTTACAATATGGGTGGAAACGATGAAGAAACCTCCTGTGACCGAGGTAGACCATTTTTTTTTGTGCTTTAGTTGATGGAAGTTTGTGTCTGCTTCACATATTGGACATGTTTTATGCCCCTTCACACTGTACCCAAACAAATTTCTGTATGCAGGAAAGTCGTTGATCGTGGTAAAAATCATTGCACGCAACTTGAAGGACTCCTTCTTATATGCATCAAATACATCTACGCCTTCCTCCCACAACTTCTTCAAATCATCAACCAAAGGCGCCAAGTACACATCGATATTGTTCTTGGGCTGTTTTGGTCCAAAAATCATCATAGAAAGCATCACATACTTGTGTTTCATACATAGGGAGGTAAGTTGTATATTACAAGGAGAACCGGCCATGCACTATGGGTATGCGCTAAGAATTTGATACTGATTGCAGCCATCCGTACAAAGCCCCAAACCGAAGGTTTCTTGGCTCTTTTGCCAAATTGAGGGAACATTTCATCTATTTTCTTCCATTGTGGAGAGTTAGTAGGTGCCGAAGATATTTTCCATCGATATTCTCTCATCGAATGCCATCTCAACTTCTTGGCCGTTGCTTCGCTAGTAAACAGACGCTTAAACCACGGTATTATTGGAAGATACCATAATGCCTTCAAAGGTTGCCTTTTTGTTGTCTTATCTCCAGAACCATCACCTTTCTTCACTTTGTATCGTGAAGTTTTACACTTCGGACAATTACTAAGGCATTCATACTCATTTCTTTACAATATGCAGTCATTAGAGCAACTGTGTATGTTTTCATACTCCATGCCCATGGTAGACAAGATTTTCTTCACCTCATACATACGATTTGGAAGTACATTATCATCTGGCAATATGTCACACAACAATTCAAGTAGCGACGTGAAACTGCTATCAGTCCATCCACAAGTTGCCTTTAAGTTGACCAAATGTAAGGTCCCAGTCAACCGTGTATACTTAGTACACCCAGGGAACAAAAGTGTCTCTGCATCACTCCGCATGCTATCCTACAGTATATTTTTAGTACCAATAAGTACCTTGAAATATTTTTTTCAAAATCCTAAAATAATTTTTCAACATCATGAAGTATTTTTTCAGTACCAATTAATATTGTTTTAATACCAAGACCTCGAAATATTTTTTTCAAGATCCTAAAATAATTTTTTAAAATCATGAGGTATTTTTTTAGTACCAGTCAATATTATGAAATATCTTTTTAGTACCATTCAGTACCCTGAAATATTTTTTCAAGATCTTAAAATAAATTTTCAAGATCATGAAGTACTTTTTCAGTACCAGTTAGTATCATGGAGTATCTTTTTAGTACCAACTAGTACCCTGAAATATTTTTTTTCAAAAAAAAAGAAAAAGAAAAAAAGGAGGCACCACTTCAAAACGGCGGCGTTCCAGAGAATTGGAGGGCAGCGGATATTAGAGGCAAGGGAAGAAAGCCAACTCCGTAATTAATAAGGGTAGCTAGTGGGTGAAAGTATAATATTAGAATGTAATATAATTAGTCAGGGTAATATTAGAAGCTACTTAAATTGTAGGACAACTTTATTGACTTTAACTGCTTTTATTAGTTTGTGAGAATTGTTAGTTGATGCCTTATAATAAAGACCAGAGGGAGTACATGCGCTACTGTTTAAGTTTCCTTTCAACAAAATAGGCAACATAACTTCAATATTAAATAGTCTCTTTTGATATTTCTCATTTTCTACATAGTAGGATCAAGAGAATTTACGATAAAGAGAGATGAGGCCAATATAAAATTCCAAGAGTATTGCTATGTTCTTTTCCATGCTTGCGAAGCTTTTAAGCATCATCACATATCATGTAGAGTTAAAAAGCTTTGGTTTGACCGATTAGCTTTCGGTTGAGATAGTAAGTGGCATCACCCCATAAGGAGGGAGTATAAGTTTGAACAATGAGAAGCGCACTATTTGGAAGGGGCAAAAACCCTTGCACTCTAAATTTCGATAGGAAAAAACGATACCTCCTTACAAGTCTTACCGATAGAAAATACAGGACCTTGTAAGTGGTTACTTTTAGTAGAAAAAATTAATGTTTTATTTTATTTTGGCTAAGAGCAATTGAGATTACTTTTGTTGTAAGTGATTCCTTTTTCTCTCTCGAAATTGGACCTTGTAAGTATATTGCAAATTATTTCTAAGAGAAAGTGGTTACTTTTTGTTTTCTCTTGCAAGTGGATTACAAGTTGTAAAGCTTGCAAGTTGTTTTTATTATTTTTATAAATTACAAGTTTCTTCCTTGATGTTCTCATCTTTTCTTTTGTAAAGACACACTTGAATGAATAAGAATATGATGGTTTATGAAATCCTCTGGCCCTCCATTTGTCTCTCTTATTTTCCCCCTCAGTTCTGATCCTTTCCTCCTCCCTTCCCTCTCTGTTTCTGTTGTTCTTCACTTGCCCTGTTTTCAAAGGTAAGTGATCTGTTTTGACTTTTGACCTAGTTAAATTAAATTAGCATTATTAGTTAAGTAATGTTTGTGTGGCCTTAAACTAAGAAGGTGATCATAGATCTCTACTTCATGTTTGTTTTGTTCTAATAATACTAAATCATATTACTCTTGTCAAGTTACAGCTTCTGAACATATCATCATATTCCAAGATTATTTTGCAAGTTCTAAGCTATGAAAACCACCGTGATATACTTGTAAAACTCACACATACCTAATCTCACACAAACAGATTTGATCTAAGGAAGGGAAGAGCAAAACATAAGAGGAGAGGGAGAAACAGGGGAAGGGGGAAGGATGTTCAAAAATAGAGGAAAAAGTGAGAAATCGAGTGGGTTTGGATAAACTTTTGGAGAAAAGCTTCTTGGAAAAAAAAAGTGATAAAAATGCTTTTTTTTTTTTTTTAATAGATTCTGTGAAAAATGTGATTTTGTTGAAATGATAGTGAATAAATATTGTTATCAGAGTAGCTCTTCCATGGTCAAATTTATTAAAAAGGACATTAGCTTTTGTTATACTTTCATATAAAGGATAATGTTGTATTTTAAATATTAAATTTTATAAAAAAATGTCACAAATTACATAAATTTGCATACAAAATTAAATTTATAACATTAGTTAATTATGTAACATGATAAAAATTAGATTAAATATTTATATATTAATAAATTGTATAGACAAAAATCCTTTATAAATAGTAATTATCTAAAACAATATCTTTGAGATTAATATACGTTTTTTATTCAATAGTTAAATGTTTGATGGCTAAAAAATAATTAATGAGCGGCAAAAATAAAAAATACTCATTAAATATTAAGATAATTTTTATCATATTTTTATTAAAAAATTAAGATAATTTAAATTTTGAGCTCATGTAAAAATACGTGAGGGAGTACTTTTTTGTTCTTAAAGTCTTCTGATCTTTATCCATGACTTTATATAAAATATCTTGTGTCAATATTTCTGATTATTTTATATTTTAATAATTATTATGAAATGTGCAATTTATGAAGGGTACGTGTGGGGAATCGTTGGCGAAGTGATGGCACAATACAAATATTATGGACTGTTTGGAGAGAATGTTAGCTTGTTTGGAAAGAGTGTTAGGTGAGCTCTAAGTAAAAATAAAAATAAAAATAAAATTAGTAGGAGGTGTTTGGGTTGGCTTTTATCTCACTGGACTTTTTTTTTTGAAAAAAAAAAAAAACTCATTTTAGCAAAAGCTCCACAAGGTAGCTTTCGGGAAAAAACTCTCATCTTTTTGATATGGACCCCACCACTTCTACTACTATCAACTCAAATATAAATCATATTTACAACATGACTTTTTCTATCGGGTTTTTACAAAAATCAGATAGAAAATAAGTCACCGTTAATCCAAACAAGTCCAATAGAAGCGGAGCCCGTCTATCAAGGACATATCTCGATAGGGCCAGACATGATAAGGATGAGAAGACAAAAAACACAGTCTCATCCTCTACGCTCACCTCTTAGCAAAAAGCAACAAGGGAAAATTATGTGCAGGTCCCAAGGAAGAGAATTTATCACAATAAAATCCCTTGAAATCATGAAATTACACAAAAGTCCCAAGGGACTTGGTTGTAATTAAATCTAAATGTACAATTACTAATCTGACCTTCTCTTCCAATTCCACTCTCTCTCCGTTCTCCTTCTTCCTTCTCCTCTCTCTCTCCTCTCTCCCTTTTTCTTCTCTCTTTCAGTTTCGAACGTTCAATGCTCTCTTCTACTCCCTAAATTTCCTGTCAACCCTAGCCATACACCATTTGTCGAGCCCCAGTAGTGCGCCGTCATCGTCTTCATCAACGACTTGAAGTCTTGGTTTCAGATCAACGGTAACAAGTAAGAACAATGTGAAGGAAGCTTTTGTGTTTATGGAATTTGGTTTTATTTGCTTGTTTGTGCACAATATATTGAATTCAATGATCTCAGTCTTTTGAATTTTTTCTACTGGTTTCGCTAAAAAATCTTATAAGCTTGTTGTAATGAGTGCCCAAATATTAAGTTTACATGCTTTTGTTTTGGGGAGACATTTCTAAGAAGTTAAGGCTACGTCTGATAGGAAGGAATGAGAGTCAATGAGTAGGTGCAAATAGTTATTTACTCATACAACTTAATATTTTGAAATGATATTCACTTCTTAAGCTAGCCTTATATAGCTGTCAAAATTCTCAGAAGATATTGTGAATATATTCTTTTTTTGTTGTAAATATAGCATTTGTTGTTGTAAATAGCCTCTGGACGTGAAAAATGAAAAAAATCCAGGTTTTCCAAGGTTGTTGTAAATATATGCTTTTTCTATTGTAAATATAGCATTTTTTGTTATAAATAGCCTCTGGACGTGAGAAATGAAAAAAAATCCAGGTTTTCTAAGGTTGTTGTAAATATATACTTTTTTTGTTATAAATATAGCATTTGTTGTTGTAAATAGCTTCGGATGTGAGAAATGAAAAAAATTCAGGTTTTCCAAGTTTGTTGTAAATATATGCTTTTTCTATTGTAAATATAGCATTTGTTGTTGTAAATAGCCTCTGGACGTGAGAAATGAAAAAATCCAGGTTTTCCAAGGTTGTTGCAAATATATGTTTTTTCTGTTGTAAATATAGCATTTGTTGTTGTAAATAGCCTCTGGACGTGAGAAATAAAAAAATCCAGGTTTTTCAAATTTATTATTAATATATGCTTTTTTTGTTGTAAATATAGCTTTTGTTGTTGTAAATAACCTCTGGACATGATAAATGAAAAAAAAATTGGTTTTCAATGGTTGTTGTTAATATATGTTTTTTCTGTTGTAAATATAACATTTGTTGTTTTAAATAGCCTCTGGACTTGAGAAATGAAAATAATTACACATAAGTCCAAAATGGTAATTTTACATTCAAAAAGGGACTTCTATGTAATTTCATGATTTCAAGAGATTTTATTGTGATGAATTCTCTTCCTTAGGATCTACGCATAATTTTCCCAAGCAACAAATATCAGATTATAAAAGCGCTTTTTGCTTTTTACGTTTTACCAGGTGTTTGGCAAAAAAAAAAAAAAATGTCAAAACCATAGTTTCCATTCCATAAGCACTTTTTTTTTTGGCCAAACCCCACACAAATTCATAAGCCATCATAACGTCATCCATAAGGTGTGTTTATAAAAGATGAGAACTCATATTTATAAACTAGTATGGAAACAACTTGTAAGCCACTTACTCCCTCTAGTCCTTATTATAAGGCACCAACTAACAAATCCACAAATCAATAAAAACTGTTAAAGTTAATAAAGTTGTTATACAATTTAAGTAACTTTCAATATCATCCCTACTAATTGCACTAAATTCTAATATTATATTAATCATTATTCTCATCCACTACCCTCATTAATTATGGCAAGATATGGAAACAATTAAATAATGCTCATTGGAAACAAGCACATACTTTATAAAAATGACCTAATAAACTTGTTAGTTTGTGTTTTATAATAAGGATAAGAAGAAGTACAACAAAAAGTAAACATTTACAAAATACACAACTTACAATCCACTTACACTTACAACAAAAAGTAATCACACTAGCTCTTAGCTAGTTTGTCCAAAAATTAAATATTGCTAGCTACTTGCTTTTGCAAAAATAAAATAAATATTAATTTCTCCTTCTATCAGTCTTTTTATATTTTCTATCAATTCTCATATTCCATCACACAAGCATAACATTAAAAGTGGGATTCAATCAAAGAACCTCCCACTAAACGGGTTAGGTTTCTCTCATTATTCCTCATCATCTCTAAATCATATCCATCCAATCAATTACAATACCACTTTAACCTCTCTCTCATCTTCCCAATCAATGGCTCAGATGCGCTCATAAGAGAAAATGAGAAAAATGATGAGGAGAGAATCCTCTTCCCCCACTAATATTAAGGTACAACTTGCTCTTCCAACATTATAAATACCTCAACAATTACATGCCTAACATTGTTTTTACACCATACATCAATATTCAAAGATAAAAATCCTATGCTTCCGTAATAGTGAACAAATAAAGTTAAAATCTTTAAAAGCATTGTCCTAAAGAAAGATATTATGAAAGCTTTAATTTTAAATGTTCTTAAAATCACAAATAGATTCAAATTTAATCAGAAGAACATAAAATTGGGGAAACATGTTGCCATAAGAAAAATTATTTTCAAATTGACGGCTTTAGAGAATTACAGAATTTTTATATTATGACATTTCAGACATCTCCTTTTGTCTATTTCTTTTTTAATAGGCAAGTTTGACATAATTTTTACAAAAGAGATAAGTCACCGCAATACAAGTCTAAAAGCATTATCATGTTCTTGATCTTGATGTGTCAATACATGCCAGCTTCTATGGCTAACCAGAGATCTTATTTGCAAATGCTAAGCATGCAAAGAAATAGAAACCTATGAAACCCAGAGTATCTGGCCATGATGAAAATTAAATGCCTCACACCATAGAAACTAAGGAATCAAAGAGTTGAGGAAGAGGAAGGGCATGGTGATCTTGAAGGAGACAATAGTAAGTAAGGTTTTGGTGGAACTTTCAAGGTGTCAACTCTGCCTTCAAGCATCTCCACCACTTTACTCATCATTGGACGCTCTGTAGGGTTGGTTTGTATGCACCATAAGCTTGTTATCACCATCTGCCTTATCCTTTCTTTGTCACCTTCATTTTTTATGCTCCTCAGTGATAGGTCTTCGTCTAATTCTAGACGCTTGTATATCCAATGAGGAAAATATATTTCGTTCGTATCGTCAACGTTGACATTGGCATTCCTTCTTCTTCCAACCATCTCCAAAACCATCATCCCAAAACTATAAACATCTGATTTGTAAGAGACGGTGCCAAAGTTTCTATAAATTAACTCTGGAGCAATGTATCCTATGGTTCCTCTAGCTCCCAACATAGATACAACACTTTCATTTCTAGGGCGTATTTTAGCAAGTCCAAAATCTGATATCTTTGGACAGAAGTTCTCATCCAATAAAATGTTGTGAGGTTTTATATCAAAATGAAATATTCGAGTGTTACATCCTCGATGCAAGTACTCTAATCCTCGTGCAACACCTACTGCAATTTGGTGCAATATTTCACAACTCAAGCGGAGATTGCCCTCAACAAGGTCAGCTTCATTTTCAAAGATGAACTTCTCTAATGATCCATTAGCCATAAACTCATAAACAAGTGCCCTCTTTGACCCTTCAAAACAAAATCCTAAAAGTGTGACAATGTTAACATGAGAAGTCTTGCTTATGCTTGCTACCTCATTTATGAATTCCTCGCCGTTACCTTTTGTTTCCTTCAAAACCTTGACAGCAACTGGACATTCGTCATGTAACTTTCCTTTGAATACACTGCCATAGCCTCCTTGCCCTAATTTTTCTTTAAAACAATTTGTCATTTTCTTTATCTCCGAGTAGCTATATCTTTTGATGGCAAGTGATCCGTGGTTCTTTAGAAAGGCCTCAAAATCTTGATGAGCTTTAGATGTGTTTTTCCATAATAGCGTCCTTCTAAACCAGTTGATTATAAGAACAATAACTCCTATTGTAGCTGCAGAAACTGTGATTAATAAGATTAAAGGATATGAGATTATGCAAAATAAAGAGGAAAATCTATACAGATGGATGTAAGTTTTAAATTTGAAAGTTATAAGAATGAAATGAATAAAATGATTATGTAAATTACCTAGTCCAACTATCATCTTGGAAATCTTGCCCCTACGATCTGCAATAAACGGAAGAATTAAACGTTAACGCTAAAATAATTATTTAACTTATATTTTTTGTCACAAATATTGAGAAATAATATCTTATATATTTGCAATCACAAAAAGAAATCCATCTCTTTTATTCAGGCCTGAAACATGGGTGACATCTTTTATGTTAGAATGAAGTCACACATATAACCTCAATACTTGATGTAGAACACTTCTAACTAGTTTCCTTCTACTTTACATTAAGGAATATAGTCAAAAGTAAATTGTATCATCAAAGTGATAAGATATTTTTTACTACTTTTCAATATTATTCTCCAATTAGAATCAATACATATATCTTAATGGGGGAAAAAAAAAAAAAAAAAATTTTAGAAATTACAAAATCTCAAATTCGACTTGTTATCAAGAATTGATAAAGTAACGACAAGACTTGATAATCAATTTATAATTCATTTTATGGAAATATATGATTTGAAATTTTGCAATTTTAAATTTTTTTTTTCCTGTCATTTTTCCTATCTTAATTACTTTTAGTTTCTTTTTTAGATATATAATCTCTCTCTACAACATAAAAGAAGAATTTTCAATACTGATTAATTTTAGAAAGTGATTTATATTTAGGACCAAATTTTTTTTTTTAAAAGATGTCTTATATTAATTAAGGACTGGAATGATATACAAAATACGATCTTAAAAGAGATTAGAAATTTGAAATGTAATAATGTCTGAAAGACCAAAAGAAAATGAAAAAGCTTGGGATAAGGATGAGCCCAAATAAAATCCTAAGTATTAATGTTGGTTAAAATTATAATTAAATTATGCATGAAACTATGAAAGGATGCAAACTTTGCAATTCCATAACAAGGTTACAAGAAGAATAAATGGAAGAGAGAAAGGAGAGGGATCATTTTATATATATGTGTGTGTGTGACTCTTAAATATTTCATCAAAATTATTTTAAAAATGTTTGTATTAAAAAAAAAACTTAAAATTGAGTAATTTTTATTTTTGTCTTTAATTAAATCTATCATTTATTTTTTAAAAAAAAAAAGCCCTTCTCATTCCTTTTTCAATAAATGATATCTATAAAAAGGGGAAAATTCATTTAAAACTACCTAAAATAAAGATGTCATTTTTCACAACAAAACTTATAAAGTTATCGTCGGAGCTTCAATCATCAATTGGAGTAGGCAGCCAATCTCCGGCTTTGAAAAAACTAGCAAGGGTTATGAAGAAAAATACCTAGTATTTACAAACCCAAATCAGGTCCTTGACCAACTATAAATTTATTGAATTTGCTGCTCTGAATTGAGATTTCTGTATTTTAAGTGGTTTAAAATGGATATTTCCTTTGTTTTTTTTTTTTTTTTTTTTTTTTTTTTTTTTTTTTTTATTGTGGAATCACTGAGAGGTTTTGAAAAATGAATATATCTATCAAATATTCTTTTATATATATATATATATATATATAAGCTGTTGTCATCTCCTTTACTAGTTAACTAGCATTAATCTATCAAATATTCTCAATCACAAGTTACTAGCATCAAGCTATTGTCATCTCCTTTATTAGAACTAATCATTGCATGTCACTTACTTAAGGCTTTTTACTGATTACATTCATTCTATTAAGACCTCATAATAATTTTTCTCTTTTTTTAATTAATGGCCATCAGCTAACAAGTTGATATTACAAATGGGATAGAACACAAAACGTTAATGGGAAATTCCATGCTACTAAGCTGAACGAGGTTAGCAAATGGCCTTTTCCATTTGGAAAAAAAATATATATATATATATATTAAAGAAAATTAATCTTGTGGTTCTTATAGTTTTAAGTTTTGACTCAATTAAAAGTCAGTAATTACATTTTGACTTGATGTCAATTAGTTTCTATAATTTTGATTGTAACTGAGGTTCTAGATTTTTTGACTCACTACAACTCAGTTTTTATAGTTTTGATCATTTTATAATTTAATCTTTAACCTTTATTATGCATATGATTTTATTTTCTAAAACATAGTCTAAATTATAAAATGGTTAAAACTATAAAGATTTAATTGTAATGAGTTAAAATGAAGGGGTTGAATTACGACTGAATCAAATTTACAGAAATTGAGCTATATTGAGTAAAACCAGAAGAAAGAAAAAAAAAAAAAAAAAAAAAAAAAAAAATAGAGATTGAATTAAAACTATAAAGAAAAAGATTAAGAAAACTTTTATTAATGGACCACAAGACCAAATTTATTTCAGTCACCACCAAAATACTCTGAAATTTCATTGGAGACCAGGACCAAAATAAAAATAAATTTTATAATTGCTTTATTTTCTTTTCTTTTTTTATAAAAAAAAATAGGGTTTATTATCACTAGAGCTTTGGCCGCCAGTCATCAGCCGCTGCCAGGCCAGCGCCCACTGCCTGCAGGCCATCAAAGCTCCTGCACCGATTAACGTGTTGTTTATAAGAATTCCACTTGGTTATAAAGAGTAGAATGAAGATCTTTTTACGGGAAGGTAACCGGACTGCACCAATACAAAGTAACCAACCTGCTGCAGAAGAACATCTCTGAACCTGATCGCGGTCGCGGCAAAAGCACCTGAAGCCAAATCCATCAGTGCGGACGAAGCCACACCTTCCTCCACTGCTCTGGCATTTGTCGCACTCACTCGCCGTCCAATTCGGAGACTTCAACAGGAAGCCTCTTCCCAAAGCATCTCTGATCCCTCCTTCCAAATTCTCCACCACCGTCGTCATCCGCCCACCACCGCAATTATCATTCGCATACTTCAATTTCTTCGCTTCATCGTCCACCGCCATACCCAACACCGACTTCGTTCGGTTCCCTTCATAACAGCCCCATACGCTCTCTTTAATCTCCTCCGGCGACGACGGTAATTCACAATCGAAGAACAGTCGCACCTCCTTCTGGTTGGGAGCTAAAGTATACCAGTAATTGAGAGTGAGGTTGTTGGAGGGAGAGAGACAATTGGTGGAATTGGATATCGGAAAGTTAGGATTGAAGACTCGAAGAGATTGATTGATGTAGAAAATTTCATCGACGATGTAGAAAGTATTGGAGAGATTGAGCATGGGGAAGCCATTAGAAGCACAGACAAGATTGAAAAAAGGGAATCCGCAGAAGGAGTCTTGCTTATCTTGGATATGGAAGGGGTAGGTTATGATTGGGCCGTTTCCACAGGTTTTGGGCTCGCAAGCTTGGAAGTTGGGATTCACATAACAGGTCGTGGTTCTGATGAGAACCCACAAGACGAGGATGAAGAAGGGGGTGGCTGAGTTCATTTGAGATATGGGGGTTTTGAGAGACAAGAAAGAGGGCAACTAAGAAGAAGAAGAGAGATGAGGAGGGAATGATAAAGAAGAATGTCGATAGGGAGGGCATGGTTATGGTGGCGGGAGACTTGAACTGTGAATTTAAAGTCTTGGATCCACATGAAGAGGGGTCTTGTACTCTTGTGTAGCTTGGATGAGATTTACTCCCGCCCTTTCATAAATAACCCCTTTTTTTTTTTTTTTAATCTTTTCTTCCCGTTATTAAAAAATACGTTTGAAAAATTAATGAGTAAGCACAATTAAAAGTAAACATTAATTACAAGGATAAAACTAAAACTGAGCATTAATGTTACAAGTGACTTATTTTTTAGAAGCATATATACGGACCTTTCTGATCCTATTTAATTTATAAGTTTATTTTAACCAAATCTCATATACCAAGAAAAGGTAGTTGACACAATAATTATAGGGGTGAATTTTTAACTTTGCCCTCATTTATGATGAGGTATTTTTTTTTTCTTTTATCTTCTTCATGGGTATAATTAATATTGGTAAAATTGTCACAATCTCATTTATTACATAAAACCGAACTTATAAAAGAACCAAATTTTTTTGATCAAAATATACTTATAAATAAAACCAAAATGATATATATTTTGATCATTTCCACAGGTTTGGGACCTGCAATCTTGGAACTTTGGCCTCAAATAAAGAAGCCACAAGATATTCGAACAACAGCAGAAGGGCTAGAGTGAATAACATGGAAACATGGGGTGACGTTCCTTTATGAAACCATTTAACATCTATTTAACTAATTTAATTATATTTAAAAAAGTTAGTTGAATTAGTTAATATAATATTTTTTATTCTAAAACACCGTAATTATGTTTTTTAATTTCTCTAATTTCTCTTACTTGATTATTGTTTAAGCTATATTAATAGAGATAATTTTAAAAAAATATTGATAAATATAAAAAATTAGAAACTCCCCAATTAAGGACTATTGTAGTACTTGTTTTCCCTTTCATACTTAAATGTGTCTAATTGGTGGAAGGTTTTTATGTGCTTAGGGAAGGACCATATTTTTGGAATCAAGAAACTATATTTCACTACTTAAAAACAAAGTACAAAGGTCTAGAACAAACGAGATCATCTACTATACATCATCAAATACCTCCTCTTGAGTACATGGACGCAAAAATTACCATCTAATCTATGAGAAAACTTAGCTAACACTACTTTCCTTTCGTGATTTAGTTAAAAAGGACTTATAAATAAGATCAAAGTAATATAATTAGCGTTTTCCAATCCCTATTTAAAATAAGTCTAATCTTATTTACTATTTCCTCTGATCGTTATTATAAGGTATTAACTAATAATTATATTTGATCATTTTTTTAAGACACTTATTTGTTCTTAAAGTGCATTAATTATTTTTTTTATATATGCCCATAATTGATAAGAGTAGTAGGTGAGAGTAATATTAATTGAGAAGGGCTATTGCCCCCTTTTGTAACCCAAAAAAAAAAAAAAATATTTGGGTAATATTAGAGTTCTATGTAATTAATAGGGGTAACATTAAAATTTATTTAAATTTTAGGACAATTTTATTGATTTTAATTATTTTTATTGGTTTATGTAAATTATTAATTAGCGTCTTATTATAAAAATTAAAAGAATTACTTCCTTAAAAGGATAATAGTATCACAGCCTGGCCAATGAGACTCTCCATACCATGACTGCTCATGCGGCAGAAACCCTAGCCAACACAAACAGACCACGTCAGCCACCACCAAAAGATTAGTGGAGTACAAAGTTGACGGTGCATTGTGTACGTGTTGACTTGGAAATTAAAGGCCAATTAAGTCTGGTTAAACGTGTTAGGAGGCGGCCAACCTTTTGAAATTTACGGATTACGAAATCTTTGATGTCACCGAAATCAAATGTTGTTTGAACTCCTCCTCCAATTTTTATTATAAGCTAGTACTAATTAATAATTCTTATAAATTAATAAAATAGTTAAAATCAATAAAGTTATTTTAAAATTTAAGTAACTTTCAATATTATCTCTATTAATTATATTAAACTATAAAATTATATTAATTATTACTCTCACTCAATACCTTTATTACTTATGGACAGACATGAAAAAAATAATTAATACACTTTAAAAATAAGCAAGTGCCGTATAAAAATAATTAAATACATTTGATAGTTAGTATTTTATAATAAAAACAAAAAAAATAGTAAATAGTAATGCTCTCACTGTGAAAAGGGCGTCCTCTACGACCTTTGATTCTTAATATTGACCTAATTGACTAATTTTAAAAAGTTAGAGAAGTTAAATAAAATATTTGATTATAGCATATATTATTTGATATTTCTAAAATAAATCTTTTTTGACCAAAATATTTGGTCTTCTACTATATGTATTAATAGATTATATATCAGTTTATAAGTCAAATAAATTAGTTTGGAAAAAAATGATAAATATAAATATTTTAAAAATAATTTATGTAACATTTTTAATTCCCTAAATTAGTCAATTGAAATTTTTATTAAATGCGGGAGGGAGTATCAAGGTTCGAAAATCAGACCGGTTATTGACCAAGTGGAGGTGCGAGTTCAAAGTTAGTGGGTCGGACAGAGTCAAAATAGAGTCAAATCAGTATTAATTAAAAATATAATTTAATTAAAATAGGAAAATATAATCATACTTTAATAATAAAAAATATTTTGTGGTTAAAATATGAGAGGATGTGATGTGATTAAATATTATTGGAAGATGTGAAATATTGTACTAGTGTTGATTTTTTGTGTACTAGTATTGATTAAAAGCAGAGATCAAAGTTGACATTCCTGTGTTTCCCCCCGTTTTCATTTTTATCACTAATGTTCCAACTTTGTCCCTTACACGTGTCACACTCACTAAAATAGAGGCATTAAACAGAAGGGACAAACCCATCAATTTCACAATTTTTTCTGTCCAAAATCGTCATACATAAATCTTAGCACTGGAAAGTGACGCGCCAACCTAGACGACCCATGTTGTCAAATCCTAAATGCTCTTTCGCAGGTACCAATGAGCCATTCTTGCTACCCCACATATTAATTAACCGCGTCCATCAATCCAATAATTTTCAAATATCAACGGCTTTGATCTCTCAACGTGACACACTGCAGGCATTTTCATTTGAAAGGGTTAGTTTGTCATTTGACGAAGTCCTCGTGAGGTGAGGTGATGATATCTTTCACTCTCTCTGGCTCCAATTCAGTTTCGACTTTCCAGTTTCCACCTGCTCCTACTTTACTCTCTGATTGTCTTTTTTTGGGGTTTTGTCTTGCAGCTCTATCTCATTCACTGTGACTGGTAAGAAGGTTAGGAATTTTTAGCTGTTCATGGAGCTTCATGGTCTACGATACTTTAGATTTCTCTCTACAACCTCTTCAAACTTCAGTTTTCAGATCTCTCTCTCTCCCTCTTCACGATCTTCAGATTTGGCTCTCTCTCCCTTCCTCGTTCTCCTTTCCTCCATAGATCGTTGCTCCTTCGGATCAGTCGATTTTTTTTTTTAAAAAAGGCCGATCTTTTATTCTGACCCGGCTAACTCGATGGTTCAGGCCGAGTTAGCCGAGTTGAATCGGGGTCAACTCGGGACCCCGATTTTACCCCTAACTCGGACCGATTTTTCGGCCAGTTTCCGGTCTGAACCGCCGGTCCGATCTGGGTTCCATAACTTTGCCGGAGTATCAAATATGAATTGATGAAGTAATAAACATAATCATGCAGGCCAATAACTTTGTAGCCTAATAGCATGAAAGCTTTTCAACAAATGAAAGGTCGTAGGTTTAGGACTCCTACTCATAATTTCATGTCATTAGTTTTTGCCTTTCTAATTAAAAAATAACGTGCAAACTTTTTTCTCTATGTGCAACATGGTACTCCTTTTAATCTTTATTATAATGATCCAACTAACAAGTGCATTTAGTCCTTTTTATAAGGTACTTGCTTGTTTCTAATGAACATTAATTATTTTTTTTCATGTATGCACTTAATTAATAAAAGTAGTGGGTGAGAGTGATAATAATATAGTATTAAAGTTTAGTGCAATTAATAGTGATAATATTGAAAATTACTTAAATTGTAGGAAATTTTATTGACTTCAATTATTTTGATTAGTTTATGTAAATGATTAGTTGATACTTTATAATAAAGACTGAAAAAAATACTAGCATAACAATCCTTTGTTTTTGTACCCATCTGTCCAGCAAAATCACTTTTTGCTAGCAAAAGTCTTTGGCATTTTGCAAACTTACCTAGAGACTCGTTAGCGTCTCCAAGTTCTATGAAATATATGAGATGTGTTCCCTAATAAAACATTCAACAATTACAAGCCTAAAACTGTGAGAAAATAAAGCTAAAATCTCAAAGGGCCCTGTGTTTATGTTTAATGATAGATATGGGAAGTTTTATTTTGCAATTCTAAATATGTATATTAAATTATGCACAACACATAAGTACAGTTTTGACAAGGAAGCTCAAAATTGGGATCACTTTCTGTTATATAAGAATGTAGAGAAGATAAAATGTAGAAATTTGGGCAAAAGATGAGAGCAGAGATATAATGAAGAGCCAGCGGAACTGACATGAAATATGAAGTACGTTATTTCCTTTCTCTTTGTGCAGGTTTGGTTTTACGTTCAAACCCACCAAAATCATTATCTTGATAATTTAAACTTGAAACTAAATGGGCTGTTTCTTTTAACATGATTGTGGAAATGAACAATAAGTAATCATATGCCTAAGTATGGCCTTGAAAGTATGATTTTAAGATGCATAATCATGACTATATATCCAGATACAACTATTTTCAGAGCATGGTCAATGCTTAATAACGTATAGTATAGTAGATGATGTTCCATGATCATGATGACTATTATGCCTAAAATAGACATAGAGAGCTATCCAAAAATTCCTAATTGAGGTCCATTGGATGTATATAAAATGAGTTATGAAAATTTGAATTTAAGGAGCAGATAATGTTTGTAAAACAGAGCATGTATAGGAGACAAATGATCTATATTAATCTGATATTTTTCTCATGTAAAGGACTATAAGAACTTTCAAAATAATTTTTGAGCACCCTTATACAAACTGTATAGAATTATTTATATTTTTTAATTTATGGGCTTCGATTTGTGATTCGTCATAATCATAGCACTTCCAAATGCCTAGTGAAGGTGCTAAAATGACGGATGTTATTCAACTGTATATAACATGTATTGAAAGCTTCCTTAGTCTAAGAACTCTCTACCCTTCCAATTAACATTAAATTTTAATCATGATGATTTTTATGATATAGTACATGCAATCTTTAATATAAAATCTCATTTATAGTATGAATTATATTACGAACGAAATCTTATATTAAGAGATGGAGGTAGTATTTGTAGTATCTTTGTTCATCGTGACAACAACTATGCATACTTTCAACTAATTATGTTTTGGCTTTTGATTTGACACTTGACATGATGATGATAAAGGTTGATTAAATTCAAGGGTTAAGGTGCATTTTTGCTCTTAAAATATGCGCCCAGGAGCAATTTTGCCCCTGAAATTTTCGGCGTAGCAATGTTGCCCCTAAAGTTTAAAAACGAAGCAATGTTGCCCCTCCGTTAAAAACTCTAACGGCCAACTAACGGTCAACATTAGGGTTTTTAACGGAGGGGCAACATTGCTCCGTTTTTAAACTTTAGGGGCAACATTGCTACGTACGCCGAAAAACTTCGGGGGGAAAAATTACTCCTGGCACATACTTTAAGGGCAAAAATGCACCTTAACCCTAAATTCAATGCATTACCTGTAGCAGCTATAACCACCGACTCCCTTGATTTCTTTCCAACTAAAAACGAGATAGTAAATGATAGTTAAAATACATTTACAAACTACTCTTAAAAAATCACTAATGTGAAATGTAAGATCCTAAAAATCTGAAGAAAAATAATAAATTATAATAAATTTGGAACGGGGATGAACTCATATAAAATCCTTAAAATTATGGTTTGCACATCAGTGCACTAGAATAAAAGAAATATGAAATAAGATAAGAGAGAACACAAGAGAACTTGATTGCTCTTAGGGCAGAGCAATGGACGGGTTGGGTAATCAGAGGCTAAACTCATAACCCACTCATTTAACTTTAAATGGGTATGTGTTAGCCATGCTCATACCTCAACCCATTTAAACCCTTATAAATGGGTTAGCACATAAATGAGCGGGCTAATCGGGTATTGGGTAACCCATTTACATTTGACTTGTTTATTTTTATTTTATTTTTTGAAAAAAAACATACATAAACATTAAGCATCCATTCAAATTCATCATTCCAATTTTTGATATCTGAATCTTCAAAGTTTAATAATCACAATTCACACAAAACAACATAAATTTAGACAAGTATCATCATTACATAATCTTGATGTTCAAACTTCAACTTTTAAATTAAAACATTACAACCACAACTCTACATGTTCATAGATTAACAAAATGGCATGCTTCTATTAAATCTGCATGCTTCAGTCTTCATCATCTTCAGATTCACTTGAAAGAATCTACCAATCAACCTAGTACTAAAAGCTAATTTTGAAGATATTGTAGATACTAGTATACCCATCAAATCACGTGTCAATAGATTTAAAACTTGATATTTGGAAACATTCACTCTCCACCATGCTAAAACATCAAATTTTGGATCACGAAAGCCAACTAATTCAATTTGAAGATATTCATCCACTTCTGAAATCTTCTCTACATTACATGTAGAGTCAATAACAACTCACAAGTTCGAATAAATGAGCCAAAGAGAGAGAAAGTGAGTGAGATTAAGAGATGATGGCCATTATGGTTATGGATTAGAGGTGGTTGAATACTCGAATGGGAAGGGATTCAGAGAATGCTTTATGCGAAATGCAATGGGTAATTAATAAAAAAAAAAAATTACACTAAATGGGAGGGTATGGGTAGCCCAAAGGTGTGCTCATTGCCCTCCCATTTAAATTTTAAATGGGTGAGTTCTAACCCAACCCATTATAAAAGTGTTTTTGGATGGGCTCAATATGACCCAATAACACTGGATTTTGGGCGTATTCATGGGTTATGAGTTTCATAATCAGCCTCTCTACCCTTTCAATTAACATTAAATTTTAATCATGATGATTTTTATGATATACTACATGCAATCTTTCATATAAAATGTCATTCATGAATTATATTACGAACAAGATCTGATATCATGAGATGGGAGGTAGTATTGGTAGTATCTTTATTCATCGTGGGAACAATAATGCATACTTTCAACTAATTATGTTTTGGCTTTTGAGTTGACACTTGACATGATGATGATACAGGTTGATTAAATTCAATGCATTACTTGTAGCAGCTATGACCACCGACTCCCTTGATTCCTTTCCAACTAAAAACGAGATAGTAAATGATAGTTAAAATACATTTACAAACTACTCTTAAAAGATCACTAATGTGAAATGTAAGATCCTAAAAATATGAAGAAAAATGATAAATTTGGAATGGGGATGAGCTCATATTAAATCCTTAAAATTAAGGTTTGCACATCAAGTGCACTAGAATAAAACAAATATGAAATAAGATAAGAGAGAACGCAAGAGAACTTGATTGCTCTGGGGTGAAGAATAAAGTTAGTGGAAGCCCCTATTTATAGGGGACCGGAGTGGCTTCTCCGCCTTGCCTACCAAGCCGCATTTACTCTTGATTGATTTTTGTCAATCAAGAGGCTTTTGCAATCAATCAGGAAAACTAGAATTTGATAGGAGAAAATTCAAGGCATAAATTTGAATTCAATAATGAAAGGTTAGAAATAGAATTGACATAGTGAGGGGTGATCATAAAAAATGCTTTTCTCATCAGATTGAAGCATTAGATTCTGAAAATCATATACTCTTTCTAGTCCTAAATATAATACAAAGATCAGAATCTCAATCGGAGAGAGAAATAATAAAGGTAGATGAGATTCTGATCTAACGGTGAAAAAGTGGTAGTGACTTGGTAGTGATAATATCTTATCCCTTTATGTATAGGGCCAAAGTATATTTTAGGATTAAGTACCAATTTGTCTTGAAAGTTTATGCTGAGGACCAATTTTGCTCTGGAAGTTTTTTTTTTTTTTTTGAGCAATGTTGCCCTAGAAGTATAAAAACAGGTAGCAATGTTGCCCTTCGTTAACTGCCCTAATGATCAAACGTTAGTTGACCCAATTATGCTGACGTGGATTGTCTACGTAGCATCTTTCTCGCTTTTTTGGGGTTAAGTAGCAACTTTACCTTGAAAGTACACGCCAAGGGTCAATGTTGCCTTAGAATTTTTTATTTGTTTCAATGTTGCCCCAAAAGTCTAAAAACGTAGCAATGTTTCCGCTCCATTAACAACCTTAATTAATTGTATTTGACGCTTTTTGTAAGTTTTATTCTCTCAGTATCTCTGCTCACAATGCACCAAAGATTCGTTAATCGTTTGATAGATAATTTTGCAGGGGAGTGATTAATGTTTGGAAAAATTCATTTGAACTGCCTGCGACGTACTCGTTTGATCTTATGTTCGAACAACTTCATTCTTATTTTTTTGTTTGATTTGTTTGAAACATTTTTTCCGAACAAATTCCATAGGTGAGTGATTGTTGTTTAATTGAGGAATGCCTGCGATGGAGGACGCTATAGGGGGAGAAGAAGTAGGTTATGTTTATTTAAAAAAAAAAAATTAATTGTCACCCCTACTCCCTCCTATCATGATTATAATTATAAGGTCATGTTAACTTTTTTTTTTTTGAGAAATTAAGAAAACTAAATAAGTTACTTATTCATATTACCTTCGGTCCTAGTTATAAGACCAGAATGATATTTTTTGGAGAGATTAATGAAGCTAAATAAGTTATTTAATCATATACTACATTTTTAGACTTTCGGGGTAACATTGAGACAAAAAAAACTTTCAAAGCAAAATTACTACTTAAAAAAGTGACAAAGATGCCACGTATAGGGGCGGAAGTTGGCCCCAGCTGGCCTTCAAAAATTTTCAAAAATATATGTATTAATTATATAATATGTTATTTTGACCACTAATTTGCCCTCAGCTAACTCTTATCAAGGTCTCAATTGGCCTTCTAAAATATTTTAAAATATATGTATTTATTATATAATATTTTAGTATGGCCAATAATTTAGCCTAATTAATCTCTTATATTGACTATAATTTCACTATCTCCCTCTTTTCTTTTCCTTTTTTCCCTTTTTCTTTTTAATTTTTTCCTAGCTTCCTCCACACGTTTGATGCTTCCATTCTTCCCCACGTCTACTCTGCTCTGGCCTCTGACTCTGACTCTTCTCAAAGCTCTCCATGACAGCACGACTCAAGCTCAACTGTCATCCTCAGTCTCCCTCTTCCTCCAAGTCAGCAAGTCTCCTATCGTCGCCATCCGACCTCAATCTCCAGTCTCCCTCTTCCTCCGACCACTCGAACAAGTACCAACGTCCAGCCGACCACTTGACATCTTGACCTAATCAGCGAGTCAGCGACCACCGTGACGTGACCGTTTGACCAGGTATTTGTTGCTCTGTGTTCATCATATATCACTTTGTTCCTTCATTTTTTGATAGGAGTTATTGAGTTAGGCAACCGCTCTGTGTTCATCATATACTGTTGATTATTAGAGTTTGCCTGAATGATTTGGGTTTTGGTAGGAGTTAAATTATTTAACAAATGTCTGTAGCAACTAGCAATGGGCTCGGGCGTTTCAATCATTATCATCATATAAAGAAAATTTATTGTTAGCATTATTTGGTCTCATTTGTACAAGTTTTTTATCCTTCAAATTTGTTGTTTGATCCAACTGGTGGTCTTTTAATTAATTGTTTCTGTATGTATTGGCAATTGAGTTTGTAAAAATGTAATTGGAAGTTGATTGTTTAGGTTTTAATAGTTAAAAGTATACATTCTGATGAGTCATTGACATTGGGCTGAAGTCAATGATTGATGGCTTTTGATGCCTCAGTGCTATTTGTTGTGCATTTTTCAATGCTACGTTTTGCCTACCTCGACATTTTCAAGCTTCTTAGTTCAAAGAGTTTTCTTCATGGCTTGAGTATTCACCTCATATAGATGCTGCATTTTGTTTATCATGTTATCTTTTCACTACAAATGTTAGTGGGCGACATGGTTGGGATGCATTCACAATCAAAGGTTTTAATAATTGGAACAGAGTTAAGAATGGAAAGGGCTGTGCTTTTTTAAGTCACATGGGAGATGATCCTTGTTCACAACATACCAATGTTGTAAAGTCATGTGCAGACTTAATGAACCAGTCTTGCCATATTGATAAAGTTATGTATGCACCAAGGTTTTGAAACCCGGACTGGTGACTGAACCGGTCAGGGTACTGGGTTAAGGGTTAGTGGGTCAGCCCGGAGTCAACCCAGGCTAAACCGATGAGGTATAAAAAAATTAGAAAATAATTAATTTCTCATCACACAAACCTAAATTTCACATAATATATATCATTTCAATACTTTAGATCAGTAGTAAAATAATCATATACTTTAATACCTGTGACATATTCAGATTGCCTTTTTCAAAAAAAAAAAAAAATACTGGAACCGGGTTGACCCTTGTAACCTGGCCGGTTTACACCGGTTTCACCGGGTCAGTCCGGTTTTGCACCAAATTGGACTGGTTTCATGGCCGGTTCTCGGTCTGAACCGGCCGATCCGGTCCAATTTCACAAACCATGGATGCACAAAGCTCCCAACAAATTGAAAAAAATAGGCTGCATGTTAAGACTTCGATTGATGTTGTTTGTTGGCTTACTTTTCAAGGATGTGCTTTTAGAAGGCATGATGAGACTGTTGATTCAAGAAATGGTGGTAATTTCATTGAAATGATTAAGCTTTTGACATCTTACAATGAAAAGGTTGCAGATGTTGTACGAAATTCTCCATTGTCAGCCAAGTATACATCCCCTTTGATACAATAGGAGATTTTACATGTTCTGGCAAATAAAGTGCGAAATCAGATTTGGAAAGATATTGGAGACTATAAGTTTTGTATTATTGTTGATGAAGCACGTGATGAGTCCAAAAGGGAACAAATGGCTCTTGTCTTGAGATTTGTTGACAAAGATGGTTTCATAAAATAGAGATTCTTTTATCTTTATCACGTTCAGGATACATCATCTATGACACTTAAAAATGCTATTAGTGAAATACTCTTGCATCATTGCCTTGATATCCAAAATATCCGTGGCCAAGGATATGATGGTGCTAGTAATATGTGTGGAGAGTGGAATGGATTGCAAGCATTATTTCTTAATGAGTGTTCTAGTGCTTATTATGTACATTGTTTTGCTCATCGCATTGTTACAATTAGCCTTGGTTTCGAGTACCGTTGTCTCTAAGGAAGTTTCTTCTACTTATCAATTCTTTCGTCACTATTCCGAGTTGGTATATTAATTGGAAAGTCGCCCATGTACGTGACTAGTTTAGTCTGCGTGATTGGTTTAGTCGACTAAACCATATGTGAGTTGAACTTAAATTTCATTATAATAATCACCGCTTCTTCTAAACGTCATGATCAATTCCAAGCTGCCCAAATTTCAGAATTTGAACATTTGCGGCAAGAAGGTATGTCCTCCAAGATGCAAGATGGAAAATTTGCTATTTGTGAGCTTGAAACTAGTAGAGGCTCTAACTAAGTAGGCACACACTAGTTTAAAAGGCATATGTGGAGTTGACTAAATCACTATTTAGTCGACTAAACCATATGGTGATACTAGATGAGGTTCTCATTTCTATTCTATATGCTGGGGGTTCGCATAAACGCAAAAACGCTTCGGAACTTCCAAATGAAGATGGAAACATATCTAAATCGAAGCAAATGGCACTAAATCAAACCAAAATCAACCAAATCAGATCACAAAACGTACAAACCCAAATGGGGGTTAGCATAAACACAAAAACCTACGTCGGAACCCGAAAAAAAGATGAGGAACATACCTAAATCGAAGCAAACGACACTAGATTGAAAGATCCCGTCGAAAAACCCACCAACGAATTGAGCAACCTTTTTGGCCGAAAAAAACAGAGGAAGAGAGCTCTACGGTGGTTAGTCGGCTATTAGGGTTTGTTTTGCGCGAATGAGGGCTTTAAAAAGCCTTCACTGCGAGGTTTAGTCGACTAAGCCGTAGCTAGCAGTCGACTAAACCTCGTGGATAAGCAAAAATTGCCACTGCGGGTTTAGTCGACTAAGCTACGGTGCTTAGTCGACTAAACCTCGTGGAAAAAAAAAAAAAAGGGAGCCCGCGTTTTAGTCGACTAAACAAGGGTTTAGTCGACTAAACGAAGGCAAACAGGGGCAAAGTGGGAAATAGTTTGAAAACGGGGCATTTTGGTAAATAGTTATTTAATTAGGGGCATTTTGGGAAAAAAAGCCAATACTCTTGCATCATTGCCTTGATATCCAAAATATCCGTGGCCACGGATATGATGGTGCTAGTAATATGTGTGGAGAGTGGAATGGATTGCAAGCATTATTTCTTAATGAGTGTTCTAGTGCTTATTATGTACATTGTTTTAGTTACAATTACGAGTTTCTTCTACTTATCAATTCTCTTTAACTTAAATTTCATTATTAATAATATTCATGATCAATTCCAAGCTGCCCAAATTTCAGAATTTGAACATTTGCAGGCTATTTGTGAGCTTGAAACTAGTAGAGGCTCTAACTAAGTAGGCACACTAAAGCGGGCTGGTGATACTAGACGAGGTTCTCATTTCTATTCTATATGCAGTCTTCAACGAGGGTATTATGAATCTTGTTCAATGCTTGAAAAAATTTGTAATGAAGGCTCAAATTACTCTCAAAGAGGATATGAAGGAGATCATGGGTATTTTGAAGTTCTTTGTGCTTATAAGATGATAACTTCTTTTGAGTTTATTTTTAATTTACATTTGATGAAGGAGATCATGGGTATCGATACAACCTATTGTACAACCATGTCATGTCCCTTTTGTCACATGATAAGTTCTTTGTTAGGCATTACAACAAAAATCTCAAGATATTTTGAATGCTATGCAGTTAGTTTCAAGTACAAATGAACTTATTCAAAAATTAAGAGATGGTGGTTGGAAAAAAAATGCTTCAAAGTGTTGTTAATTTTTCCAGACTTCATGAAATAGATGTTCCAGATTTTGATGCTCAATATATTAAAGGTCGTGGTCGTCAACACAATGATCAAATAACTACTGAGCATCATTATCATTTTGATATCTTCAATTCAATCATTGACTTTCAATTGCAAGAGTTATATAGAAGGTTTAATGAGCAAACAATTGAACTTTTGTCACTTAGCTCTTTGTTAGATCCGAATGATGGTTACAAAGCTTTTAATGTTGATGATATTTGTAGTCTTGTAGAGGAGTATTATCCTCTTGATTTTTCTGAGCAGGAGAGAATTAATTTGAATTGTCAATTGAAGCATTTTCATAAAGACATTCCGAAACATCCAAAGCTACAAAATTTGTCTTCAATTTCTGAATTGTGTCAAGGATTGGCTGAGACAGGAAAGACAAATTCATATCATTTGGTTGATAGACTAATTCGTCTTATCTTAACACTACCAGTTTCATCAGCAAGTAGTGAACGTGCATTCTCAGCGATGAAAATTGTAAAGACAAGGCTTCGAAACAAGATAGAAGATGATTTTCTTGCAAATAATTTGGTTGTCTATATTGAAAGAGAGATTTCTGAAACATTTACTACTGATTCTATCCTTAAAGATTTTGTCAATTTAAAAGAGCGTCGTCTACAATTTTAGGTATGCATTTTTTCTTTGATTATATTTAAATAATTTTATTAAATTTCATTATACATATAGTTATTATGTTTATGTTTGTCATATCTCTAGGACAATGTTTAGTTCATTACTCATTGGACGGTGAGAGGAAAGTAGAATTCATGTTTGAAATACCTACTGAAAAGGTTAATATCATCTTATATCTTATTTTAATTTATCATTGTCGGTTATTATTTATTTGTATTTTCAATGTAAAGTCATACTATTTAGTAAGTTAATGTTTGACCATTAGGACTATTAACGGAGGGGTAACATTGCTACTTTTTATACTTCTAGGTAACATAAACTCCTAGGGAAAAAGTGGTCCTCGGCTTGTACTTCCAAGACAAAATTAGTACTTAACACTATATTTTATACAAAAACATTTTTTATTGAGATAGATGATATTTAAAATATTATTGAATTTATTTTTATACGAAACAAGTTTCAATCACTTCAAAAGTGTTTATAGTTTGTGAGATATTGTAAGAAAATTCATCAAAGGTTTGTTTGGTTCAATGGAAGGGAGGGGAATGGGGGATTTCAATAGAGGAGAGGTGATAGGAGGGATTTTAAAATTACCTTATTTAAATTGATCAGAAGCAAGCGGAGGGGGAGATTTTAATGTCACATTGTTTGGTGTAGGACGGGAGGGGAGAAATTTTTTTTTTTCACCTTGACAACTTAATTTTAATATGGATATGACTACACTTGTCTGGGCGGCACCCTCACATTTGGCCGGCGGTACAGGGTCTGAAGTCCGTCAACTACCATCGCCAGAGAGCCAAGCAACGACAGATCTTTCTCACAACTTACAGGTTAAGCTCCTTAGCCCAAGATTTTCCAGATTCCAAGCCTTCTTCTTCATTTCCTAAGCTCAAGAAGGTGGTTGTTAAGGTTAAGAAAATGATGAACTCTGTTCTCATGTTCGTGCGAACTGGTTCCCCTGCCAATTCTAAGTACGCCATCTTTGCCACTTCCTCTACTTCTCCATCAACATCCTCCAACTCCAAAACTTTTTGGCTCTGAATTGCTTTATTTATCAATCATGGCTCAACGCAACAGTTCATATATTGATACTATGAGTGATGCAGGCTTACGCTGTTTTTGAGTTATTAAGAGATATGGAGGTGATAATTAGCGGTATTTAGGATTACCTACTTCATCTTCTTTCAGATTATGACTGCAAAGACCAATAATCAAGCAGCTAATTAGTAGTTTAGTGGGTGTTGTAACAGGGTTTCAAATTTCAGTTGTTACTAGCTATATCTATGTGAGAATATATAGCTATATATTCTCACATAGATATAGTAATAACTGGAAATTGAAACCCTATTACAACACAACTAATAGCGAAGCTAGGATTTTGTGTTTGTATTTGCACAGTTTGTTGGGGGATTCGGGGGCAGCGCCTCCGATTTTTTTTTTAGAGAAAGTTTTAAATGCATTAAAAAAAACAAACGAATATACACAAGAAAAGAAAAGAAATCTTCAACTTAAATAGAAAAATAATAATCAAGAGTCAATTAAGCTATTACAATATAACGATTACAAAAGCATTCTTTGATTTTTCATTCCTTGAAAATATTGCATTATATCTTCATTATCAATCTTATCAAACACATATCACGTTCAACATAAGTTAGCAAAAGGTATATAGAATGAGAAGAATATATAATGGTGGAGAAATTGTCCAATCTTGAAGGTGACAATTTTTTCAGTTAGTAATTAGAAGAATTTGTGGAGGTAGAGATCATACAAGAATCAAACAAGATAAAGGTATATAGAATAAGAAGTTGAGGACCATGCAAAAGAGTTAAAATCAATATTATATTTTAAGAGTAGGCCTCTCTAGAATTTTGGAGAGGCGGGTAGCACCCAATCAGTCACAACCCCATGAAAGGAAGTAAGAGAGTTTTTAATAAACAGATTTCCAAAGCCGCAAGAAAACCAAAGAGATATGATTGCATTTTGAGTAAGTAATTTGACTGCACACAATTTTTTTTCATTTATTAAAAAAAAAAGCCAGAATTTATGTCTGCACTTGTGTACAGTTGCAACAACGTGGCTCCGCCATTGAACACGACAACACCCACTAAACTATTAATTAGCTGCTTGATTCTTGGTCTTTGCGGTCATAATCTGAAAGAAGATGAAGTAGCAGGCAAGACGAGTAATCCTAAATACTGCTAATTACGTGGTTAATTTGGTGTTACTTTGAAAGTTCTATGCTAGATGATCCCAAAATATACAGTAGCTTCTGTGATTATAAGCATAGGCGGACCTAGGGGTTAGGGGTGGCGCCCGCCCTTCCTAAAATTTCCAACGTGTGTGTATCTGTATATAGAAATAAAATGGTTTGGTTTATTGTGTTTGTGTATGTACATATATATTGTGGGGACTGGGGAGAATATTTCAACAAAGCAGTAGAAAGTGAGGCCTGACTTAGCTGCACAAGAGAGCATGTGTTTTCTGGAAAGAGTCCTTCTTCTGCAATAATGGTACTGCCGCTCTATATATCACAGTTCTTACTGCACAGTGCACACCAAATTATATATCGTTTAATATATGATGGTGAGTCTAAAAATAAAAAAGTGATAATAATTATTAAAAGAAAACATATTTAAATTTGTTGACTTGGTTTTATTTTGCTGATGATAGATGAGTTGGGTAATATTTAAATATATCGACAACAACTACCGAAAGACCTTTTTTTACTATGAAAATAATCAAGAACCGAATTCGAAATAGAATAAAACACCAATTTCTTGATGATTCTATTACATACATTTAAAAAGAAATTGTTTTGAATTTTGGCATGGATTCCATTATAGATAAGTTTAATAATATGAAAATATGTAGAGTAAGAGTCAAGTGATCATTTTGTAATAGGTTTTTTTTTTCCTTCAATTTTTTATATATTAGGTCTATATTGTATTTTAAGTACTTTTATTTATGATATAATTATTTTTATTTTTGCCCCCGTCATTAAAATTCCTAGGTACACTACGATTAGAAGGCAATTCAAATAGCGTTAGAGATGTTTATAATTAAGTTGGAGGCATACAGGCAACTTATTTGGAATGGAAGTCTAATTTGTGTTAACTTGAAAAAGAAATTTGAAGGTGAAATTCAGCAAACTTTTTGCTCAGACTGGTTTGAAATTGAATGACGGAAATAGCACGTTGGGATTCTGCAAATCCCAACAGAATGAAGAAAGGACAACGACGTAAACCAAACTATTTACTTCTTCTACCCCTCGTCAGTCTTTGTCGTCCCGCCTTACTGAACTAGCTGAGCTGCCGAGTAGGATCCCAGCGGCGCTGCATCAAGTTAAAATGCTCCTTAGGGCATTTTCGGAATAACAGAAAAAAAAAAAAAAAAAAAAAGAGCGGAGCATTTTAGATTTAGTCCACTTAGACACCAATTTTTATAATCCATCCGATTTGCTGAGGCTTTTGAGAGGAAGGAGGGGAAAATTTTAAAAAAATTTCTTCCCCTAAATAATATGATCAGCTAGATAAGGGGAGGGGGCCAAATCCCTCAAATCAAGGACCTATTTGAGAGTTCTATTATGGAGGCAAAGGGAAGGGAAGGGAATGGAGGATTTTGATAGTCCCTTTCCTTATTTGAAAATTTTAAAAATAAGAAAGGAGGAAATCAAAGATTTTTACAAATCATCAAAACCCTCTTTCTTCTAAAAAATAAAGTTCCCCTAATATATGAGGTTTTAAGAAAAAAATAGATTAATTACTTTTTTACCCTTGTTCACCACCACCACCGCCGCTCCCACCATGGCCACCACCGCCACGCCATGCCACGCCACCACCACCGTCGCCACCACCACCACCACCACCGCCACCACTGCCCCCACCACGGCCACCATTGCCACCGCCGCCACCATTAAATATAATTTTATATTTTAGGTTGTAGTTTTATATACTTAAATCATTATGTACTAAAAAAATATATAAATCATTATAGAGAGAGAAAAATAACTATTAGAGAGAGAAAATATTTTCTGAATATAAAAATTACATAAATAATTTTTTTAGAAAATTTAAATTTATTTGTAAAGTATAATAATTATATTAATTTTTAAATAAAAAGACAAAATGGTAAAAATAACTCATTAATCCTCCATTTTCCTCCCTTACTATTTTTTTAACTCCCAAATAAGGAGAAGAAATATCCTCCATTCCCCTCCCCTCCCTTCTCCATGTATCAACATTAAGCCACAATCTTGTCTTTCTGATTTGGTCAAGGGAAGTGAATCTTTCCAGGTTCTCCACATCAAGTGATTGAGGGCACTTTTCATGTTTTCCGTTTCCAAGTCCAGCTAGAAATAACAGTAAAAATTTTAGAAAACAAGAGGAAGGTAGACAAGTAAAGTGGGATCGTCCCAATTTGAATTGGTTGACCTGAAGGAGGAAGCAAGATATGAGAGTAAATTAGATAAGCAAAGAGAAGAATAGAGGATAAAAACGCAGGACGCACCAATACCTTTACTGTCTGCTGCTCTCCTTTACCATGATAGGACGCCGTTTTGGCGTAAAAAACTGAAGTTACTGTGTTATATATATATATATATATATGGATACTGACTAGTATTAAAAGATACTACCTCCATTCTTAATTATAGGAACACTTTTGTAGTGTAAATTGTACTACAAAAGTGTTCCTATAATTAGGATCGGAGGGAGTACTATAAGATACTAAACGTTATTGAAAAATATACTTCATAATCTTGAAAAATTATTTTAGGATCTTAAAAAAATATTTCAAGGTACTGATTAATACAAAAGAGATATTTTAGGATCTTGATTGGTACTAAAAAAATATTTTAGGATCTTGAAAAATTATTTTAAGATCTTGAAAAAATATTTTGGGGTATTGACTGGTATTAAAAGAATATTTCAAGATATGGTATTGAAAAAATACTTCATGATCTTGAAAAACTATTTTAGGATATTGAAATAATATTTTAGGATACTGACTGATACTAAAAATATACTTTAGGATATTTTTTCAAGATCCTAAAATAATTTTTCATGATCATGAAATATTATTTTCAGTAACGTTCAGTATCTTGAAGCATCTTTTTAATATCAGTCAGCACCCCCTTTTTTTTTTTTTTAAAGGCAGCAACTTCAATTTTATGGCAAAGGAGGGCAGCGGTACACACACTCTCTAATACATGTCGTAGAAATGTTATCAAAAGATGTGTGAATGCAAAGAAACCACCAAGGGCTTTTGCTTATATAGCTGAGTCTAAGATTGATGTGTTGGCTTGGAAAAGGGGTTGTAAATACAGGGGGAAACATGTAGGAAGGAGCCAGATGGTGGAATTCTAATACCGAGCTGCATGCACAGTCAACAGTGACTTGCAAAATACTTCTGAAGATGAAGTTGAAGAATTTTAAGCTCAAGAGTCAATGTTTGTTTTTGCTATTTCTAGAAATTTATAATAATACCTTCATATTTGTTTATTATTTTAATTTTCAATGAAGTTAATTTCTGATTTAAGAATAAAACATTTATGTGTGTATCTCTATATCTCAATTTAAATTAAATAGATATATGATATCTTTATTCGAAAATTAAATGTGAAATACAATATCTCTATTTGTTTTCATATTTAATTTATCAAATAAATTAAATACAAAAAAATATTATAAAATATTATTTTCAAATTTTATATATATATATATATATCCTAGATTAAATTCAGTATTCATTGAATCTTAGACATATCTAAGATTCAATGAATCTGGACACTTTTGCTCGTGTTGGGCTATTCTTGTGTGCGACCCTACAGGCCCACATGAGAATGGCAGTGGGCCAATACTGTACCAGCCCACAAGTCACAAGCGGCCTCTAGCAAGACATTACGACCACCCAATTTATATGAGGATCGATGATATGATACAACCTATTGTACAACCATGTCATGTCCCTTTTGTCATATGATAATTTGGTCAAGGATGAGGCATAGATAATGTCAACTTCCTGTTCTTGACCATTACTTTCTCGATTCTCGAGTAGTCTAATAATTGAAATGGAGCTCCTTTTCATAGTAGTATGGCCATACATTTCTTAGACTTACTCATCGAGGGGCCCAGTATTATCTTTCTACAAATGTGAGGTAAATTATATCTTGACCACTCACATTCCTCTGCATAAAAACCACTGATCCCGATCCAAGCCTTTATCATCACCCGATCAAAGTTGACTTTTGACTAGATCAAAGATCAGTGATGTAAGAACCGGCTGAACCCAAGAGGGGGGTGAATTGGGTGAAGAATAAAAACTTAGGAACTTTGAAAATCTTTTTGCAACTCAGTAAAACCAGTTTGTATGACAGTAAAGAGTTATAAAGTAATAGACAGTCATTCAAACATATATGCTGGAAATATAAGAGATAAGGGAAGAGAATATGCAAATTGAGATTTATCCTTGTTCGATCCTGTTCTTGACCTACGTCCAATCCTCAAGCTCCACTTCAGATTTTCAATCTACTATCCTTTTGTTTAATTCGGGCACAAGAGAAGCCTTTACAATCCCACAAATTCACCCAGGAACTCGTGAAGCCAAATTTCTTACTGAGATACTCCCCCTTACACAATGCAAGGTTACAATCTATTTCCGTCTCAAGATTACCCAATCTTGAGTAACTTTCAAATAAACAGATAGAATGTTTATAATGAATCTTGTCTCTCAGAAGTGAATAAGATAAACACTGAAGTGCAATACAAATTATCTCACTCTTTATGATAAACTATGTAAACATTGAAAAACAGAGTGTGAGTAGTATGAAAATTAGAGTATGAGCATTTTGAAGATGTAGGCTTGTGTCTTGCCTCTTCTAGCTTGAATATGTCTTCTTTTATATGTAGAGATCAATATATGACCGTTGTAATCTTCATTATAACCGTTGCCTTCATTAGACAAGGATTTGGTTAAGTTTTGGTCTTCTTCTCTCTCTAATCTTAACTTAATCCAGCTATGCAAAAGTTCAGAGCTGACTTCCTGCAAATTAATCCGTTGGAGTAGTAGCTGCTGGATGTGGAAAACTTTCTTTAATACTTTGCAAGTGTGTGCAGACAGATTACCCAAAAGTATGCAACTTTTTAGGTTTTGCATTTAATGTGCTGACATCACTTTTTGCTTTTGTTTTAAACCTTCAATAAACATTCTCTAATTTATCTGAAACTCACTAACAAAGTGGTTAAACATATCTAGGAGCATTAGAGAATAATGATAGGAAGTATTAAGATCAAACAAGAAGGTTTTAAAAATTCGTCAAATTTGAAATTCTGAATCTGCGATGAAATCTCGAGGTTTGCTTCTCAAACCTCGAGTTTTAGACTTTAACATGTAAGGTCGATTTTAGTCCAAAACATTGAAATTGGAGGTTTTCAACACATCAAAAACTGCAATGCTCTTGGTTGGCCAAAACTCGAGGTTTCAGATCAAACCTCGAGTTTTCATTCAAATATGAAAACTTTTGAGAAATCGCACCAAGACAAAAAATGGAGGTTTTGAAGCGAAACTGGCAGTTTTCAAAATCAGGAAAACATGTGTGCTTTCTGCCAGACCAAACCTTGAGGTTTCATGTCAAACCTCGAGTTTTCACTTAAAAGTGAAAACTTGGAGAAAACTGTGTAAAAACTAAAACTAGAGGTTTCTCTAAAAACTGGTTAAAACACAAATCCTCTCTGTCAAGTCAAAACTAGAGGTTTTGAATCAAACCTCGAGTTTTCCTAATTCTGAGGAAAACTTAGAGAATTCACGATGAACTGAAAACTGGCGGTTTTGGGCAAAACTGGAGGTTTTCAAAAACAAAAACTAAGGAGACTAGGTATGACCAAAACCGGAGGTTTTAATGAAACTCGAGTTTTGCATTTTCCTGAAAATGTTGAAAGGTCTTCGTGTGATGAAAACTTGAGTTTTCCTTGAAAACTGGAGTTTTAGTAAATGTGGAAAAACTTGTAAAACTCTTGGCCAATCTGAAACTCAAATTTACATGTCCAAGCTCAAGGTAAGAATCTAATGCAAGAAGAATCAGCTCCAAACTCATTGTATTATGTCTGTTATGATCCGATGAATGAAGGCTGTTCTTGACCAGCGTTTTTGCAATGTCCTGAACTGACTATCAACTTTCGAAGGCCATATCTCCCTGGTCTGAGCTCTATTTTGGTCCGTTCAAATATTGATGGAAAGCCTTTTGAGTTTACTTTCATATGCCACTAATTTCAGCTCAATCCGATTTGTAGTTTGTGATTTTCACTCAAAACATCAAAGCTTGGTTTGCTGGGTGGCGTTGATTTCACTGTCAACTTCAATAATTCATAGGTCCTTGATCTAAACTCCTTTGAGCTTGAATTTTACAAAATGACGCATTGGGAGTTTAGTTTCATATGCCACTGATTTCACCTCAATTGGATCTCTGGTTTAGGAGATATCATTGAATTATCATACGTCGCCCAAGCTGAACGTGAAACAGAGTATACCAGAGTTGCTAATCAGCGCTGTAAACTCGAGTTTTCACTCGAAACTCGAGTTTTCCTAGTCCTGAGACACCAGAAACGCTGAAGACACTACTAACTCGAGTTTTATTGTCCTTAACTCAAGTTTTATCGTCTTGAACCTTATATTTGCTCGTTTCAACTCCAAATTGAACAATTCAAACTTCCATTTGATCGTGGAGGCTTTTAGCTTCAATATAAGAACTTGAATAAAGATATCTTCATTCCATTCAACAAGTTCTTCCTTCTTTAGTCTCATTTCTTGATCAATCTCCATTATTAAACTTTGCATCTACATTAAATATAAGAATTAGTCAAATTAGAAGATAAACGTAATATGCAACATTTTTGCTCGTAAGAATGACATCTATATAAAACATCATCAAAACTAATCATATCTAACAAGTGACTCATCATGTAGGAATCTATGATGATCTTAGGTCATAGGGCATTGTGACGCAGTTATACATGAGATAAGCTTATAACTAAATCCATGCAGTTTTCTCATAGTGGGTCGGTCCAGAACCTTGTACTCTTACAAGTGCCTATGACTTTGATTCATATCTCCATACCTCTTCAAAGTCATATTGGTCTTATCTCATCTTCGCTCCTGTGTAGATGACCGATCGGGACATTTAGGATAATCTATAAGATATATCCAAGGATACAGTTATCAATATAAACATGCAAATGAAATTATAACTAAAAGAGAATACTTTAAATAATATAAATGTCTAAAGTACAATGACTTGCCCCTAGGGCATAATTTCCAATAGGTGAATGGCTTGGGTGGAAGTATGATTATGAGCGGAAAATTGTTAAATTAATTGGGCCATATTCAAGAAGCAAAATGAGCGGTTAGCAACAAATTTTATTAAATCAGATTAATGGATGGGTTATACCCATCCAACCTCCTCTTGTCCTTATCATTCGTCTGGAACAAGAAAGAAGCAGAGAAAACACGAAAATGAGAAAATGGGAGAGAGGAAAGAAGAGAGAATTAGGACATCAAGGAAAATGATATGCTTGTGTAATGATATGTTTGATTGTTTAGCTTGATTACGTGAAGCATGAATTTTCAGAGCATGGTCAATGCTTGGTTTAATAACGTATAGTAGATGATGACCAATGGTTATGATTATTATAATGCCCAAAATAGACGGAGAGCTTTTCAAAAAGTCCTAATTGAGGTCCATTGGATGTATATAAAATGAGTTATGAAAATTTTGAATTTAAGGTGCAGATTATGTTTGTAAAACAGGGCATGTATAGGAAACAAGTGATCTATATTAATCTGATATTTTTCTCATGTAAATGACTTCAAGAGCTTTCAAAAGAATTTATGAGCACCCTTATACACACACAGACATATAAATATATTTGATATGAAAATTTTTGGAAAGGGGTTGGGTTCACTCACAATCCAAGGGTAGGGAGCTTGGAGCCTTATCCGTAAAGTATACTAGGTTAGAGAGTACACATGCCTCCACCTCTTCCCAGTGTTTCCACTACTTCATAGACTCAAGGATGCCTCCCCCAGCGCCTTGACCAACTCTAAGATCGAACTCCTTCCTTTTGGTGAGAAAGTCTAACCCCTTCGCTAGTTGAACCCAAGGATAAGACGTTGAGCACCCTTATATAAACTGTATAGAATTAGTTATACAAAATTGGACCATAAAATAAGAGATACCAAAAGAACAATAACTCAAAGACCGAAATGCAAAATTTTAATTTATGGTCTTTGAGTTGTGATTCATCAAATACATAGTGAAGATGCTTAAATGACGGATGTTATACTTTCAACTATATATAACATATATAGAAAGCTTCCTTAGTCTAAGACCTCTCTACTCTTTCAATTAACATTAAATTTTAATCATGCATGATGATATTTATGATATACTACATTCTGTTCTTAATATAAAAGCTCATTTATGGTATGCATTAAGTTACGAACGAGATCTTATATTAAGAGGTGGAGGTAGTATAGTATTTTTGTTCATTGTGTGAACAACTAAGCATACTTTGAACTAATTGTGTTTTTGCTTTTGAATTGACACTTAACATGATGATTATAAAGGTTGATTAAATACAATGCATTACCTGTAGCAGCTATAACCACCGACTTCCTTGATTCCTTGCCAACTAAAAACCAGATAGTAAATAATGGTTAAAATACATTTACAAACTACTCTTACAAGATCTATCATTAATGTGAAATCTAAGATACTAGAAACGTGAAGAAAAATAATAAATTTGGAACGAGGATGAACCCATATAAAATCTTTAAAATTAAGGTTTACAAAGCAATGCACCAAAACAAAAAATATATGGAAGAAGAGTAGAGAGGGCACAAGAGAACTTGATTGTTCTAGGGTAAGGAATAAAGCTGGTGAAGGCTTCTATTTATAGAGGTCTGGATTGGCTCCTCCGTTTTGCCTACCAAGCCGCATTTACTCTTGATTGATTTTCCTAAATCAAGAGGCTCCGGTAATCAATCAGGAGGCTCCCCTGCAATCAATACAAGTGTTGATTGCCTTGACTACTACACTTATGTGTGATTTGGTCTTCCTCCATCAGCAATAAATGTTGACACAATCTCGTCTTATTTGTTTTAGGTTTTTCCTGAACAAATTGTTCGACCCATTCAGGATGAACTCGAACCAAAATTCCAATAAATACTTTATTGATTTTTTTAAAAATATTTTTTAATTAAAATTTTAAGTTTTAAAGATGTCTTATGTAATGTAACCAAATTCAAATTTGATAGAAGAAAATTCAAAGCACAAATTTGAATTCAGTAATGAAAGGTTAGAATTGACATAGTGAGGAGTGGTCATAAAAAATGTTTCTCATCAGATTTCTAAAATCATATATATTTTATATAAATTTTTTTATTGAGTAGATGATATTTAAAATATTATTGATGTTTTTATATATATATATATATATATATATATGAAACAAATTTTGATCACTTCAGAAGTGTTTATAGTTTGTGAGATATTGTAAGAACATTCATTAAAGGTCAAGCTAAAATGTTTCTAAACTTTGTTCATTATAACATTAAAAATATAAGGAGATTCTTTTTTTTTTTTAATTGGGGACCTAATGGTCTCAGGCAGGGTCGAACCCTGATACAAAGGCTGGATAGACCAGCGTCATATCACTGCACTATTAAGTGCTTGGTAATATAAGGAGATTTTGAATGGATCATATTACATTCGAAACTAGATAGATTCACAGCTTTCTAATTATAACCAGGTCATTTTCCTAATTTAGATTTAAATTGAGACAATTATGTATAATAGAAGTTAAGCTTTAAGTTATTGTGAGAAATGTAACATCTCATTTTTCAAAAGTAGTATAAATTTTTTTTCATCAGAGTAGAGCATCGGAGCAATTTAAAATATTGAGTAACTGATAAATCTGTGGTACAAGATTGTTTGTGGCATATCTTTATAAAACTAATACATTTATCGGAGAATACAAAAACTCTAGTGATGAAAGTACGTCTCTAAAAAGAGGCTCCAGCCGAGTCCTTACACGTGCTGTTTACTCTCATCTCTTATCTCCAGCCCTCGGTCCTCCAGACCTTGAAGCTATAAGAGCTGAGGTCCAATGCCCATTGGACCTCAGGTAACGATTAACCTCATGCTTATATAAACAATATATGTATGACAGATATTCATGACATTACAGCAATAATCAATACAAAAGCCCATAACAGATGTATGATTTGTCTAGATAACGGTACACAGCCACTGCATATGCCCGTTATCTCTAGTTTGCACCACCTCGTGCCACGACGGCCCATCGTGTCCTCAGCGCTAGGAAAACTCACGGTATTAACAAGACTATAACTCGCGTAAAACTGAATGTGTAGGTAATGAACTAAGACAACATCTTAGTTTATGAATACAACTATCATATATAAACATACTATAAGCATCAGAGTTAGTGTTACAGTACGTCACGAACGTACCTTAGTCCGTGTAGATAGCGGTACGTCTGTCTGTCAATATGTGTTCTCAGATAGCCTATAATAGTATCATCGCATTATTATATCATAAATAATATCTTAAGAGATATTATAGCCACTATTGACCTTTTTGCCCCTGGTGGATTTGTTATTCTAATTATAACCCCTAATTTCGTGAAAAACGCTGATTTCAGCATTTCGGGCATATTTCGCCTAACTTTGAAAAATCATAATTAATTCTAAAAAATCAAAACAAGGATCCGTAAAATTCCTTGGAATCCTTAGGATGTCTATATTCAAGGAAAAATACTGGTTTTCACCCATAATTTATAAAAATTTTCATTTTTCATTTTTCACAACATTGCCCAGAATTTTGCCCAGAAAAACAGCCTAACTTCAACCAGTTGTATCTCTTTGTACAGGAATCGAACCGCTACATATTATATATATTCCGAAATCTCAACATGTCTACTTTATTTCTGGAAAGTTTTGTGATTTATGGGCTTAATTTTCAACTTAAAATAATAGCATTTCTTTCACTGTTTGTCCAGAAATTTCACCAGAAAAAATTTCGCTACTTTGATCTTCAACTTCCAAAAACTTTTCTTCATCATCTTTTCCATCAATTTTTCAAAATAAATCCATTTTTAACCATAAAAACACAAAAATAAAATTGCTCTTGAAGATTTAAGATCAAATCATAAACTATCTATGAATTTAAAACTAGAACTTCAAGAACTAGAGAACTTACCCTTGGAGAACCTTGCTACTCCTTCTTGTTATGACTTTCTCTCTACTCTTGCTTCTCTAAACTCATCTACTTTGGTTGATTTTTGGTGTGAAAATTATGAAGAACCTAAGCTCCTATTTATAGTAAATTAGTGTGGCATTTTGGTAGTTAAATGGAACTTGCCTCTTCTTGCTTTTGAGCCAAAGGATCTAAACTTAGTTAAGAAGTTTTAATCTTAACCATTGGACCCATACTTAATGAAGAAGTTTCAATTTAATTTAAAAGCATTTCTCTTGATTTTTTTCCTATTGGTGGATTTCAAATTACATTGGATTAAGCCTATTTTCTTTTCCTTCCTCTTCTTTTCTTCTTCAATCCACTAATCTCAAAATTATGGCTTCTTTAGAGGTCTTAACTAACCTTTTAATCATTTTAAGATTAATTCCAAAAGTTGAGAAAATGATTTTGGAGATAACCTAATCCAAGCTTAAAATATGCTTGATCATAATAAATCCTTATATTTGATTTATGATCAAAGCTTCTCAAGATACAATTTATTTTCTATAGATTTTCATTTACTTGTGTTTTGAATTTATCCTAATGATTTTTAACTCACCATTAATGAATTTACACATTTTTCTCTCTCCTACACTAGACTCACAACTCTCCTTCTCTCCTTCATCAATTTTCAATTAATGAACCCATGTGATCCATTAATGCCTTCTTCCAATTTGTTCTCTCCTTAATTAATGCCCCCATGTGCTATTTTTATCATGTGTGTATATGTTTAAATTAAACAATTCTCTCCTTCTTTCCCAAGCCACCAAAACCGTGGCCCCCTTCTTCATTTGACTCAAAAATTGTGCTTCTAATGTCACTAATACATAGCATCTAAAGCCTCCTATTGGTCCTTCAAATTTCACAAGGATTTATTAATTATGGCCATTGGATTTAGCTTTATAAGGTTTAATCTTGGCCCTCTATTTATGCTAATCTCTCATTGGTCCACTTAACTTCATGAGGATTAAGAATATTTTCTTGATTTATCATTGGCTAATTCAATTTTACAAGGATTAAGGTTAATTATTGGTTTAATCACAACCATTGGATTTCATTATGTTTGTTTAGATTAAATCTTCTCCCTTGATTGCCTTTGATATTAGTTAATTAATTAATTAACTAATCATGAAAATTAGTGTTTATTTAGTCAAATATTATTTCATCTTTATTGGCTTAATTATGTTCATGTATAATTAGCCTTTTATTTTCAAAAATTATTGCATCCCTTTGATGTCTTTTAATTAATTATGAGAATTATTTTAATTATTGTAAATTTAATTGTCCCTTAATTGTTGGTAATTTCCTTTAATTGATTTAGGTATTTTATAACATTTTATGGCTCCTCTTGATTAAATATGAATTATGGTTTAATATGATAATTATAGGATATTTTATGATCCTAAAGAAAACTAGAAAACTTAGTCTTTAGTTTATTTAATTATAGGAGAAAATTCCCTAAATTAAATTAAATAAGCTACTAAATTTAGAGACCACATATTCACCTTTTTTTTTATAGGTATTGTCTATCAAAATATTTATGCTAAATAGGATTTTTAGGGTATTACAAGAAAGCAAAGAGGATATTTGAACATGAAACATGCTGAAGAATCAAAGACATGTTTCATATTCAAATGTGGCCGCCACAAATGTGCAACATGACTTCACATTCTCCATCCTTTCCTTGCCACAACTGAAAATTTAATTTTTACTCAATATAATTTTCTCAATTTAAATATAAATTTAGCAAATGACATGTTATTGATGCAATGAAATCCATTCTGTACCTTGTATTTTATTGTTAAAGTTGAAATAGTGAGCAAACGTAAAAAAAACGTTTCTCACCTTGAAGCTCAAAACCGTATAGAATAAGTTCTATGGCATTCTAATTATAAATTATAAATTATAAATTCTTTGAATTCTCTTAATTTTAAAAGGGCAGATACTAACAGTCTGAGGTTACCTTTCACATACTAAGGAACTTACATGTCATTAGGTTATAAAGCCATTGGCAACCTAGCAACTTGTGTCTCTCAAATTAAAGTGTGATACAGAAATTTGAACTCTAGAGGTTTATTGTATTATTTATTCATTCATTTATTTTATGTTTAAAAAATCCGATTGAATTTCTTCTATTTACCTTCATGCTTCCTTCATTTATTTATTATTTAATATATAATATTTTTTATTTAAAATTTATACTTCTCATAAATTTTATTTATTAAAATCACTTGTAGATATATAATTACTGAAAAAGTATGAATTTTATAAATTTTTTTATATCTAATAATAAATATTATTAAAAATAATTTAATAAACTACATGGATGTTTAAATATTATATTTATTTAATAAATGCTACACCTAGAATCTCAGGAACCAATTTCCCTAGGGAGAGCTCTTCCCCTATCTAGACCGTCCAAATTAATTTTTTTTTAACTTCCATTTTTAAATAAAAAAATCCTTTTAAAAAAATATTTTAGTTGAGTGATTATATTTATTTTAAATTTTCTACCTATTAAAATATTTTAAAAAAAATAAAAAGTAAAAAAAATTAAATCTAAATGGTCCAGATAGAAAAGCTCTTCCTATTCATCCTTTAGACGAGTAGACAAACTGATCCCTTGCATCTCATTGCTTAAAACTCAATTGAGTTTTTTTTTTTCCCCAACGTAAAAGCAGCCGTTGTCATAACTTACGTTAAAAGTGCAGTCGCATGGAGCTAAATTCATGATTGGACGGGATTTAAAACAAGGTAGCCAAGCGGTTTAAATATGTTTCTTAAATACTTTTTGAGTTCAAATTAGCTTTTATAACCTTTCACTACAAAATCAAATAGGTGCTCAATATATTAAGAAGGGTAAAGGAAAAAAAAAATACACATATGCTTTACCATCAGGAGCGCCCACCACCATATGCTTTTTTTGAGAGCAAAAATACACATGTGGTTACATTTTATGAGCAAAAGTCACACTTTCTGTTAACTGGAGACGTTGACTGTTAAAAAAGGAGGAGTTTGACTAACAGTGATGACTTGAACGCTGATTTGGCAGATAAAGTAGTATCTGAGCCACACACAAAAACCATCGAAATAGGAGGGCGAAAGATCCAATCAGAGGGCGCCGCAAACCACTAATTTTGTTGCCTCTTCCACCGGTTCAATGCGCCACCGTCGAACACATAAACACAGGAACACAGACAAAGTGCGTGTTTGGCATAGCTGTGAACGCCACAATAAGTCCAACGAAAATTATCCCATTTGATACAATATATATATATATATATATATATATGATTCCATTTTCCATCTCATCGGAAAAAAAAGTCATTTCGGTGCACACAAATCACATCATAAAAAAATTACGCCACCGCAAAATTTACGGGTGTTTGGATGAAATAATAATTTGATGTGATTCAAAGTTGATGCAGTGTTTTTCTTTAAAGCAAGCTATTGCTGCTTCTCATCGCATCCGGCTTCATGCTTCATGCTTCTCATCTTTTAACCGTTGTACCCCAACTTCCAAAAAGTCATACAAACTTTTTGCTTTTACGTACTACTCTCCTACACACAAACTTCCTTTTGCCATGGATGAATAATGATATATTGGGGTTTACGTTGATTTACGTTAATGAAATGATTTTTTTATTTTTATTTTTTATTTTGACAAAAAATGATTTTTTTTTTATTCTATGTATATATTTTGCATATTTTCAAAATTGTGCAGATATTTTTTTCAACATAAAAACAATATAAATGGGTAAAAATTTACATATTGTTCAGTTCATTAGTTCAAAATTTAATGTTGTAATTTTTTTAATGGTAATTTTACGATTTTATTTAGCAAATTTATATTTATATTTAATTTTTCATCCCAAATTATCCCCCTTTTTTATAGGAAAATTATCCCATTTGATACAATATATATATATATATATATATATATGATTCATGCCCTTTTCAGTCATTTTCCATCTCATCAGGAAAAAAGTCATTTCTATCGCCGCTATCCCAGACACAAATCACATCATAAAAAAATCTACTTCTGCCACCGCTATCTCAAACACAAATCACATCAAAAAAAAAGTCCATCGAGAAAAAAAAAAGTCCAAAGCAAAAAAAGCACATCAAAAAAAAAAAAAAAAAAAATTCACTTCTACATCTCGAACCACACAAATAAACGGGCTCAAAATCGCTGCCTTCCGCATATGAGAAGGATTGAAATTAAATATATATATATCAATGACAGAGACAAAAACATGGGAAATACAGGAACCAAAATTGAAAACATAAACACAGGAACTAAACGAAAATGCCAATATTATAACTCCTAATGCTCAACAATAAACTCAGAAAAAAGAAAGTTTGAGAATTGACAGTAAAAGAAAAAAGAAAGGGCAAGAAACAGAGTGTAGAATGAGAAACAGAGCCTCGTTGGACAAAAGAAGAAGAAACAGAGTAACAAGAAACAGAACATCATTCGATTGATGTGTGAGACTTGGTTATTTGGCAGCTGCTACACTAAGAATATCAGTGTGGCCAACCTTTTTCCTCAAACAGTTTGTTAGCTTAACAACATCAACTCCATCACCAATCACCACCACTTTCTCTTTTTCATCTCCTTCTAACCCCACAAAGCTCACACCTGCAATATCATTTCCCATTTCAATTTCATATTCATCACTATATATATATATATATATATATATATATATATATGTAAACTTAATTCACTTCAATACAAAAACTTCAAGTTCTTCATATCTCACATACCATTGGCTGAAGCCACAAGTTTGAGTGCTTTGGCCCTGCATTATTTCTGGCAGCTCATATGCACCTTCATCACAATCATTTGCTGCACAAATATATAAGCATATGCAAATGGGTCGATCCACAAAAAGATAAAAAACAAAGCACCGACTCATTACAAGTGAGCAAGAAATTTCTTATACTACACATACCTTCATGTTTAATTTGATGACAGATAAGTTTAGATCAGAGTTGAAGTGATGTTGATCAAAGAAGCTATATGTTGATGGGGAGTGAAGCAAAGGACGATTATGGAATTGGAAAGAGTGATAGGGTACAGAGTAGCGGCAACTGACGGAGGTGGCTGAAGAAGACAACGAAGCCATGGTTAACTCGATGTGGTGATATTTTTGAGTTTGGTTTTGCGCTGCGATATTTACAAGAAGAGAGAGGAAGGAGTGGCCCTGAGTGACTTAGCCAAATCAGCATCCAACTCATCACTGTTAGTCAAACTCTTCCTTTTTAACAGTCAACGTCTTCCAGTTAACAGAAAGTGTGACTTTTGCTCCTAAAATGTAACCACATGTGTATTTTTGCTTCCAAAAAAAGCATATGGTGTTGGGTGCTCTCGATGTAACATCCCATTTTCAAAAGCAGTATATATTTTTCTTTTCATCAGAGTAGAGCATCGGAGCTATTGAGTAAGCGATATTTATATTCAAAATGCCGTAAGTCCGGTTGATTTACGTTATACCGAGTGTTTTCAAAGTAAATAACAAAAGAAACTAAGTCCCTATGCGTGCGCTTGCCTTTCTCCTCGATCCTCGGTCCTCCGACCCGACGCTATGTTAAGAGCCGAGGTTCAATGCCCATTGAACCTCGGTTAACCTCATGCTTATGTGTGACAAATTATGTATGCGAGATATTCATAACATTACAAAGCATTAACCAATACATAGCACCACCCGAGATGTAAGGTTACAACAATACATAAGTCAAGAGAGATGTAATGTCAATCACAACAACTTTTTACATAGCACAAGACATGCACAGTCAACCATGTTTTGCCACGGCCTCCTCGTGTCCTCGGCGCTAGGAAAACTTAACGGCATTACCAAGATCGTAACCCGTATAAACAAAGCTGAATGTATAAAGTGAACTAAGACGAGAGTCTTAGACACGGTGCATGACCCAAGACAAAGTCCTGTCCATGACTCTATGAAATAGTCTATCACATATAAGCATACAATAAGCATCGAGTTAGTGTTAAGACGCGAACGTAGAAAATGATCCTTTTTGTGACAGATATTTGATAATATCATATTATCAACATCATAATAGGCATTTTAGGTACAAATTACCATTTTGCCCCTAACTCTCCTAATTGGCGGAATTTGTTACTTTAACTAATCTTCCAAAATTTTGACATATCTCCATCTCCAATATATTTTTGAAATAAATATCATATTTATCCAAAAAAACATGATATCTAAATATGGTGATTAAAGATTAATCTAGCATTTCTACTATAACTACCGAAGGAACTACCAAAGCTTAAGACTAGGGACCGAAGTAAAGCAGCTCCTCATGCTGTATTTTTGCACCTTTATTCCTTTGTGAATTGGTGAGTTTATTAAGAATTCTACAAGACTCTATGTATCAAAATCGAAGATTACATAAGTAAAGTTAGCTCTTCTTCCTCTTTTGGAAATATCTAAGTTAACTAAATTTTTGATCCCATTCCTATACTACATATTATCCTCAATATAGACCGGGACAAAATTTTGTTTTCTACTTAGTTCAAGGATTTCAAGTTATGATTTATTTTCCATTGGTTCTCACTTTTCTTATCGCCCTTTGTTTACAAAATATCTTTTCATCTGATCCCTTATTAGCCCATGCACACTTTAAATGACTTACGCTAACACCAACCACGGACAAAAATTCACTTGTTTGTAATATGTTGACTAATTTTAAAATATTAAAAAATCCAAAATATCATGATATTAAAGTTTTCTCTTCACTTTATTATTATTATTTTTATTTATTTATCTAAATTGCCTTAATCCCATGAATTTAGGGTTTTCATGTTCTTAATCTCACCAATTTTTCTTAATATTACCTTAAATACTTGTTTGAGGCTTAAACAATTAGCCATTAATTACTTAACTAATCACTTTCTAATTGTTGATAATTTTCTTAATTAGGATTAATCATTTTTCACAACTATTTCATTGACATTGGTATTTTATGCAAAATTATATTTAATTTTGCCTCATTAAAAATTCCTAAAATTAGAGCTTTCTAATTTTCAATAAATAGATCTTGGGATTTATCATAATAGAGGCATTTCATGGCTCATAATTGCATTTAGGGATTTTGACACTTTAATCCCTCTAATTTCATTAGAAATTTCCAGGACAATAGAATAAGTATCCTCGTTTTAAAACCACATATTCACCTATTTCCAAATAGGTATTATTTGGTAAAATATAGTATTCGAGATAGATCCAAGTATTACACTCGAGGGTATGCACATGTGTATTTTTGCACCTTTACCCTATTAAGAATTCTACAAGACTCTATGTATCAAAATCGAATTACATAAGTAAAGTTAGCTCTTCCTATGAAAATAGCGTCCTATACTACATATTATCCTCAATATAGACCCAGTTGACTAATTTTAAAATATTAAAAAATCCAAATGAATTATTTACATTAGTGCAAAAAAGGCTTTTAAGATCAGACAAAAGAGGCATCGTAAGACCGGACCAACGATCGATCGTGTTCCGGCCCGGTATTGTCCAACATTTAAGAAACTCTGTCTTGAAGAAACTCTTTAAAATAGGACATTTAAAACAATGGGTCTTAAAAGTCGTACTAAATAAACTTGAAATATTTTTTGTTCAGTCCTAAAACTCAACTTTTAAGACCGGCTAAAAACTAGGCCGCTCTTAAAAGATCGGTATTTTAAGACCGGACGAAACTAAATACAGTCTAAAAAATAGCGACTTCTAAGACCGATGACTAATTATACGCGGTCTTAAAAGACTGACTTTCAAGACTGGATGATACATAAATCTGGTCCTAAAAATTGAAATTTTTAGACCGGACGTATAAATATACCGGTCTTAAAAGACCAACTTTTAAGATCGGGCTTAATATGAATTTGCAGACCTTTAAGACCAGACATATAAATACATCCGGTCTTAAGAGTTGAACATTTAAGATCGGCGTATTTATTTCAGTCTAAATTTTCCCTATTCTGTTCTTCCTGATTGTATTACACACAAATCCACCACCCAATCGAGCACATAAAATTCGATACTTTAAGCTATAAGCTATGAACAATTATGAATAAATTGAATTGGGACAAAGAATACAAATATTATTCACCACGAGTTATGTGGCCTTTAATTAATGATTATACTATGACTACAACACCTAAATTAATTAATACAATAAGATAACTTACTTACAAATACAATAAGTTACAAATACAACATACATGCCCAAAATAATATTCACCATGCCTTCATCGATTCCCACCCAACAACGTAATAACATCCTCTTTTATAACATGCCCCTTTGGATCGGATCCGTCACAAAAATAAAACAAGAACAAACTTCATAGTCGGTGACATTGTTTATGAACATAGAAGGAATATAATATAGGTAAAACCTTAAAGTTTTCAAAGAATTATGTATATGAATATTACCTTATGAATTGACTCTTTTATAAAGTGATATCCTCCCATATCCCTTCTTGATGATCATGTCTTATGTCGGGTTCATTATCCGCTTCATCTTCTTCGTTTATGTCCGGTAGACCCCTTGAAAAAGGAGTACTCTCAGGAAGACCATAATTTGAATGATTTTCCTCATCAATATCAATGACCTTTTTCTTTGGAGAGCTACAGATCACATTTTATTTTCTTGATCGGTGATATAGAACATTTGTTTTACCTGGTCTGCCATAATAAAAGGTTCATCTCCAAAACTTCTACCATGGCATCGACTAATGTAAATCTCAGTCGATCGATTTGAACACCATTATTGACATTAACCCATTTGTATTTGAAAATGGAAAATCTAATTTTCACATAGTCCACCTCCCAAATCTCTTCAATAACCCCATAATATGGCATGACTGCCAATAAAGGCCTCTTGTCTTTCGAACTAGAGAAGTGCATAGATTCAGCCTCTAACATAACACCACTGTTCTGGAATGTGCTCGTATCATCTAGTGACTTCGTGTAAAATGTAAAACCATTGATCACATATGAATTCCAACTTATGATATCAACCTCAGGACCACGTGTTAACCATTTGATTGTATCAGAAACACATTCCTCTCCCTCGACCTTTTGTTTGAACCAGTGTGGAAAAGTTCTGTCATGCTCTCTAATCAACATTTGTTCAGTCATTCGATGATTTTCTTTCCTTACAACTTCTTTATGTGTAGCTATCTTTGTCTTGAACTTTATCAACATTATTCAAGATGTATAAGTGGACTTGTGACAATTCATCGGGATCCACACTCTTTATTGAAGCCCTCGTCTACCCCATTCAAAGATCTTGACGTTTTGGAAGCCCAATATGTCTTACTTTGGCCAAATAATTTTGACAAAATTCCATGGCTTCTTCAGAAACATATTTCTGAACAATTGATGCTTCTGGCCGGTATGCGTTTTTCACGTACCCTTTTAGGAATTTCATAGATCTTTCAATTGGGTACATCCACCGTAAATGGATAGGGCCGCACAACTTTATCTCCCTCACTATATGAACAATTAGATGAACCATGATGTCAAAAAAGGTAGGAACAAAAAGCTTCTCAAGGTGGCACAAGATAAGATATCCTTCATTCTCCAATTCATCCAACTTTTCAATCTCGAAAACTTTACTACAAACTGCATTGAAGAAGAAACAAACTCTAGTCAAAACGACCCAAAGATCATATTCGGCGATGCCTCGAATAGCTATTGGGACTAGCTGTTGCATCAAGACATGACAATCATGAGACTTTTGGCCTACTAATTTCAAGTCCTTCATCGATACAAGCCTCTTAAAATTTGAAGAATACCCGAGGGAACTTTTGTGCCATGTAAACACTCACAAAACTTCGTTTCTCATCCTTAGACAAAGTATGAGAAGCTGGGGGACAATAAGTTCTGTTACCATGTGCCCTTGGATGTAACTCTTCACGTATTCCCATTGCTATCAGATCCAATCTTGCCTTCACACCATCCTTGGAACTACCTTGTATGTTGAGAAGTGTGCTAACAATACTATCACATACGTTTTTCTCCACATGCTTGACATTAATACAGTGTCTCATATCAAAATTGCGCCAATAGGGAAGATCGAAGAATACAGATCTCTTTTTCCATATATTTGTTTCTTTTCTACTCTTTGCAGTCTTACCAAAGATGACATTGATATTTTTCACCTTTTCATATACTTGCTCCCCAGTCAATGCCACCGAAGCATCTTCATACTCTTGGCCACAAAAAAAGGCTTTTTTTAATTGACGATATGGGTGGCCCCGTCTAAGAAATCTCCTATGACCAAGATAAACCGTCTTTCTTCCATGTTGAAGTTGATGGTAGCATGTGCCTTCTTCACAAACCGGACATGCTTTATGGCATTTTACACTATACCTTGACAAGTTTCCACATGCTGGGAAGTCGTTGATAGTACAAAATATCATGGCTCGCATTTTAAACACCTCCTTCTTGAAAGAGTCATAAACGTCGACACCTTCTTCCCACAACTCTTTCAAGTCTTCGATCAAGGGCTCAAGGTAAACATCAATGTCATTTCTGGGTTGTTTTGGTCCAGAAATCAACATAGACAGCATGATGTACTTTCATTTCATGCATAATATAGGAGATAAGTTGTAAATAATCAGGAGTATAGGCCATGAACTATGTATACTGGTAAGGCTTCCATATGGATTCATGTCATCCGTGCTAAGGGCAAGCTTAAGCTTCCTAGGTTCTTCGCCGAAGTTTGGAAATAATTGATCGATTTTCTTCCATTGAGAAGAATCGGCCGGATGACGAAGCTGTCTATCAGAAATCCTCTCATCTGCATGCCACCGCAAATTTTTTGCATCAATGTCATTCGCAAACAACCGCTTGAACCTTGGAATGATTGGAAGATACCACAACACTTTTGCAGGCCCCTTATCTGACTTGTACCTTAGGGTTTCACATATTGGACAATTCTGCTTCTCTTCAAGCTCTTTTCTATACAACACGCAATCATTTGGGCATGCATGGATCTTTTTAACTAACAGGATTAAATGAACACAATAACATTCACATATTCGCACAGGTTAATAAGCAAACAAAAGGGCAAACAAAACTAAATATAAACTGAGAACTTGCCAAGTTTGAGTGGTCTTGAAGGATTTTGTCGTGAACCTCGGCAAAAATGTTAGCTAGATGAACAAATTGTTGCCAAGTTTGTTCATCAATAAATGTTTACTTGTCCCAAGGATTTTCGTCAGGCTGAACCTCGGCAAAAATATACTTGTTAGCTAGAAAGGTCTTAAACTTCCTCCACAGATCAGCACAATAAGACAATATCTTGTCTTTCAACTTCTGAGAGTCAGGGACAGTGTATGTAAGCCGGGTAGTGTCCCAAATAGGTTGCTTTACATTGCCAAAGTCGAGATTTTTCCACTCATCTTTGAGTTTTAGTCAAGATGCTAACCTTGATGCGTGCAAGATAGGCAACAAAACTAGTATATTTGCTTTTATTAGGATCGAAAGGTTCCAACTTTTCATCAAACAATTTTTTTAGAATTAATTATGATTTTTCAAAGTTAGACAAAATGAATCTCGAGCCATACAGCTTTATACCCGAAGTCCAACTTAGGGTTACATCCATCATTCATGTGCCTCTTCTACCACGGCGTGCAGGGCGGTTACGAGGCTCATTGTGAGATGAAGGGGGTTCGTTCGACTTACACCGTCAAGATCCGCAAGATAGGCAACAAAACTAGTATATTGTGGCGTTCCCGGAACACGAATAGAATCGTAACTTTTTCACTGTTCATTTTTGAGACAAGAAGAGGGGAATGCCTTTGCAAATGAGAGACTAACAGAGGCTATCGTATGTGGGTGAGGAAGGAGGTAATGCAACAGGAAGGGTTTCACAACGGGAACATAGGTTCTTCAGTGAGAGTAACAAAAGATTTCGCGCGAAGAAATGTTATGTTGGCGCCTCATTTTTAAGATTGAACAAAAAATAAAGTCCGGTCTTAATATTAAAATCAAGACCATTCATATTTAAGGCCGGTCTTAAAAAAAATTAATTATTTGTTTAATTTTCTTTAATATCGAGGTACTGACCGCCACAATTTAAGTCCGGACTTAAAATATTTAACTGTATGAATGAATAACTTATAAGACGGTCTTAAAAATTAACCTTTAAGACCTGTCCTTATAAACGTCCGATCTTAAAATTAATTAATTTTTTGTGATCGGCCGTATTATATCTCTTGTCTTAAAAAGTTAACTTGTAAGACCGCCTATTACATATGTGCGGTCTTATTTTATATTTAAATTTTTTCTTATTATGTTGGACCACAGAAAATATAAGTATGGCTGTATGAGATTTCTCTATAAAGTAATTGAAATTTGAATTTTTTTTAATAACATTTGTAAGACTGGTTGTTTTTATGTCCGGTCTGAATAATATATTTAAGACCGATGAAAATATGATCCGGTCCAAAAAGTTCTTTATATTTACGGAACTGCCACCGGTCATTCCTTTAAGACCGACGCGTCGAATCTCCGGTCTAAATGAGGCGGTCTTAAAGCCCCTTTTTTGCACTAGTGTTAATTATAGCATTTTTTTTGGGTAAAAATTATAGCATATGTTACCTGATATTTCTAAAATACTTATGCGTATCATAGATTATATATCAATTTATAAATTAAACAAATTAATTAGTTGAAAAAAATGATAAATATAAATATTTAAAATAATTTATTTAGCTTCTCTAATTTTCTCAAATTAGTTAATTGGAACTTTTATTAAAGGCCGTGGGAAGTATCAAATATGGATTCATGAAATGATAAGCATGCATGTAACCATGGGGGCCAATGACTTTGCAGTCTAATAGCTTCTCAGCAAATGAGAGGTTGTAGGTTTAATTCTGCTCATAATTTTAGGCCATTAGTGTTTGCCTTTCTAATTAAAAAAAATAGCATGCAAAATTGTTTATCCATGTGCAACATGGTAACAGCATAACAATCCTTTGTTTTAGTACCTATCTGTCCACCAAAATCACTTTTTTCTCGCAAAAGTCTTTGGCATGTTCCAAACTTTCCTAGAGATTGATTAGCGTCTCCAAGTTCTATAAAATATATGAGATGTGTTCCCTAATAGAATATTCAACAATTACAAGCCTAAAACTGTGAGAAATGGGAGTGAGAAAATAAAGCTAAAATCTCAAAGGGCACTGTGTTTAATGAAGATATGGGAAGTTTTATTTTGCAATTCTAAATATGTATATTCAATTATGCAAAACACATAAGTACAGTTTTGATAAGGAAGCTCAAAATTGGGGTCTCCTTCCTTTATATAAGATAAATTAAAATGTAAAAAGGTGGGCAAAAGATGAGAGCAAATATACGATGAAGAGCCAGCGGAACTGACATTAAATATGAACTTGTTCCCTTTCTTTTTGTGCTGGTTTGGTTTTACGTTCAAACCCACCAAAATCATTATCTTGATGATTTAAACTTAAACTAAATAGGCTGCTTCTTTTAACATGATTATGGAAATGATAAAATGTAGAAATAAAATTGCTAAATGTGAGGCATGCCTTTGTAAAATATATTGCTGATGAATGATTTATAAATATTTCGAGCTCTTATTTATTTAACATAGTGGCAGACGTTAGCTAACTGAGTATATCAAAGAGGAGATTTCTAATTGCATGCTTTTTTGTTGATGATATAGTTCCGTTGGCTCAATCTGGGGAGGAAATTAATTCTAAACTTAACATATAGGGAAGAACTTTGGAGTTGAAAGGTTTTCATCTAAGTTAGAGTAAAACTGGATATATGGATTGCAATTTCGATAAGAGACAAGTTTTAAATGAAGTGAAAGTTTTTTTTTTTTTTTTTTTTTTTTTTTTTTTTTTTTGGGGGGGGGGGGGGGGGGTGGGGGAGGATTTCACAAGTGATGAGGTTTAGATCTTTGAGATTAATTAGACAACAAGATGATGAAATTGATCGAGATGTTAATCATAAAATTCAAGTTGGATGGTATAAATAGAGAAAAGTTACTTGAGTTATTTGTGGTTTGAAAGTACCTAATAAGGTAAAAAGAAAGTTTTATCGCACTATTATATGATCAGGAATGCTATATGGTAATTAAAGAATGTTAGGCTTTAGAAGGACAATATGAACATTAAATGAGGGTAGTTGAGTTAAGGATGTTGATATGAATGATCATACAAGAAAAGATAAGATTCATAATGATCACATACGCAGATGAGTTGGAGTGGCATTTATTGAAGAGAAAATGGTAGAAAATCATTTGAGATGATTTATAAATATTCAAAATAGGTCATTGTGTGTGACACTGAAGAAGGTTGATCAAGCAATATGGAATCTCCTAAAATGAGGTCGAGGAAAATAAAGCGAACACTCAATAAGGTTATAGAGTGAGAACTTTTAATTAATAATTTATTTTTAAAGGTCTAATTTTCAACATAGCTTAATAGTGTCGTGCAATCTATGTAGATAACCCTATCTAGTGGGTTAAGGCTTTATTATTGTTGTTCTAGTGAATGATGATGCGAAAAGCAAACTTAGATATTGACGTCAATATGTCATGACATGTGAAGCCCATGATAATGGTTAGTGACACATAATACTTTTAACAGGGGAAGTCTAAGTTTCATTGTTTATAATTATAAAACGGCACCATTAAATTTCCAAAGCTCAATCCAGCTTTTGCAAATTAAAAGCGATGCTTATTTTATAATAACTTAAGAATATTACATATACATCTGTCACTACTGCTTTATAAAGGGATCCAAGCAATTATTTGACCTATAAAAATCATGACTACAAGAAAAACCTATATGAACATGTGAAGAAAAAGCTATGAGACTCCGATCCCACTAGGACGCTTGCCTTCCATAGCGTCCTTCTTGTTGCGACAATCAGCACAAAGAAAAGGGCCTTGCCATGGCTTAGACTTGGTAGAGAAAACGGAGCCAGCATGAACAGATATGCCTTCACTTGAAGCAAGATCTATCTGGCACACTACGCACACAAAAATCCCTGACGTTGATGATGATTCCCCTTCATTCCCTAATCTGCAACATTTGCTCAAATGTTCATGTTTAAGAAACAACAATGAAAATGATGCGCACGAAGAGAACAAGAACTACTCCAGACTTTAGTGTATGATTTATTTAGGAAGTTGATTTTAGTCTTAAATATAAAACCTATATATCATATTTGTCAATCTTTTTCTAATTTACCTATGTTGATACTCCCTCAACAATAATCAAATAAGAGAGAGATTGAGGTAATTAAGAAAGATGATTAGAGTATTTTAGAACAAACATGTCATATTAACTAATTTAAGTAACATCCTTAATCTAATCAAATTAGGTAAATAAATCTTATATTAAGGACCGAAGGAAGTATATGAAGGGTCAAAGAACAATAAACAAAACCTAATTAAAGTTCCTTGAGCATTTATTAGTAGGTTGTATCATGAAAATGTAATTCATGGGGGAATAGTTTTTAAAAGAGCTCAATGAAGAACTAGGAAAATCAGAAGAAAATAGTTAGGTATAGTTTTTGGGTGAACAAATTCATAATAGTCTCGAGTCAAATTGCAATTCCAGAACATTCTGCGATTAACTTGCAAGTTGCAGAGCTATAACAGGAATAGAATCCAAGTTAGGAATCAATGGAAGAACAATCCATGAATTTTAGAGGCAACAGGGTTCCATAAGATATACTCAATACTAAATTAATCATCAACAGTAACATGCTCAGGCTTACACGAGAATGCACGGTTCAGTGATAAAAATGTGACGTCCCATAAAAGAGAGAAAATAAAGCCTAAATCTCTGAAGACCCTCTGCAAGTTTTCCATAGTAAAATTGTATAATCTGCATGTTAAAATCACACATAAATACAGCTCTCATCCTCTTCCCTGTTCTCTGTGTCTCCAATTTTTCATCTTCAAATTTCAAACAAATATTAGCCATCACTTTTAACAGCATAAAATCTGATGGGGCAAAAAGATGTTCAAAGAAGGAAACCATGATGCAAGTCATTGTCATGAGATTTTGTATGATACCTCCAAAATTGAAAACTTTTGCCTCAAAGAATGTGAGATTACCTTTCGGCGAGCATTGCTGATCCTTCTTGAAACAGTTCCTCTACTATATTAACAGCTGAAAGCCTCTTTGACAGCTTACTAGTGGAATCACTAGATTTCTTCCTGAATAGTAAAGCTCTCAATTTATTCTTCTTTTTTGGGGGAGGAGGCGGTGGCAATGCATTATCAGGAGGAATTATGTCAACCACTATGCAAGTTGTATCGTCCCTTAAACCTCTTGTCCTTAATGCTTCCTGAATGACCAAGGGGAGTAATCACAGACTTAAACATATACGAATATGAGCACAAATGTCACATATGTTCAACATGAATCTAGAGTCAAAACTCTGGCTAAATGGAATATTGACTTGATTAAAACTTAGCAGATAGTGATAGGAGTAACATAATTTGTTAGTTTGTTATTTTATTATGTATTTAGCTTTATTATAATGTAACCATTTGTAACTAGTTTGTTATGATGTAACTATCAGTTTGCCATCTGATTGTATATATAAACACTTTGCTTCATCAATAATACTATTGAATTCTTTCCTTTCACAAGTCATGTCACATGGTACCAGAGCCATTGTGATTTTTTTTTCTCCCCTAAATTTTCCGCCACTCCTTTTTCACTTTCCTAATTTCCCCCTCTTTCCATTGTCAGTTTCCCTTTGCAAACCCTATTACCTTCCTGCCTCGATTTCTCAGATCAATTTCCATGGCTTCCGTCTCCTCCTCATCTCCAACTACGACAGCCACTTCACCGTCCTTAACCTCGATTCGACTATTGATCAGACGAGTCCCTATTACATTCACCTTAATGAAAATCCCGCCCCTGTTCTTGTCACCCCTCCCCTCGACGGATCGAACTACCATGGCTGGGCTAGGGCCATGCGTATGGCTCTTCTCTCAAAGCATAAGCTGAAGTTTGTTGATGGTTCAATTCTTCCACCGCCGACAACTGATCGTTCTTTTCCGGTATGGGAGCGATGCAACAATTTGGTTCAAGGGTGGCTCACACGGTCCATTTCTCCGACGATTGCCAAAAGCATCTTGTGGTTTGACACTGCTCATATAAGCCTATTTCTCCCATTTCTGTACGATTACCTACTGGTTCTAAAACTGTCGCACGCTTCTTAGGCACGGTTCGCATTTCTGATTCTTTAATTGTACAGAATGTTCTTTATTTGCCTCATTTCTCATTTAACATTTTATCTATCTCTCGTTTAACTGCCTCTCATAACTGTTTTCTCACATTTCACTCCAATACTTGTCAGATACACCAAATTCAACCTTTGCTGATGATTGGTCCAGCTAGACTATTTGAAGGCCTATACTTGCTTACTGCAGATATGAATTCCCAACCACACTCGTCTCAGATTTTGGCTCACACTTCTTTAGACTCACATGCTCATTTTTGGCATCTTCATTTGGGTCATCCCTCTACCTCCACTTTATCTGTTTTACATAAACAAATACCTGATATTTCCTGTGTATCTCAATCTTTTCCATGTGATGCTTGCCATTTTGCTAAACAAAAACGTTTACCTTTCCTTGTAAGCACAAGTTGATGCAATAAAATCTTTGATATACTTCATGTTGATATATGGGGTTCTTTTTCAATTCCTTCTGTACAAGGTCATCAATATTTTCTTACTTTGGTTGATGATTTTTCTAGATATACCTGGATATTTCTAATGAAGCATAAGTCTGATGCCCGTACCCATCTTTACCAATTTTTTGCTCTTGTGGCAAATCAATTTTCTTCTTCCATTAAAATTTTGTGTTCTGATAATGGGATTGAATTTCATTTACCTCAGTTTTATGCTTCCAAAGGTGTCATTCATCAAACTTCTTGTGTTGCCACACCGTACCAAAATGGTTTAGTAGAAAGAAAACACCAACACATTTTAAATGTTGCACGTGCACTTCTTTTTCAATCTCACATTCCTATCTCTTATTGGTCTTTTCTTGTTTTACATGCTACTCATATTATTACTTGTTTGCCTTCTCCAATCATTCAAAACTCCACACCCTTTGTACACTTATATGGATTTTCTCCAACTTATTTTGAATTTGAAGTTTTTGGTTCCCTCTATTTTGCATCCACTCTCTCTTCTCGTCGCTCTAAATTTGATCCTAGAGCAAGAAAATGTGTTTTCTTGGGCATTCCACAAGGTTCAAAGGCTTTTACTTTATTAGATATATCTAATAATCAAATTTTCCTTTCTAGAGATGTTATTTTTCATGAACATGTGTTCCCCTTTCAAAACGACAGCATTCCATCACTTTCCTTTCCTTTCCCTGAACCTCAATCTTGTTCTCCACTCTTTGATGACACTCATACTCCTCCTTTACCACCTGTATCTTCTTCTTCCTCCCCACCTTCATCTAATCTTTTGGTTCCTTCACCTCATTCTCTTCGACATTCCACTCGAACACATCATCCTCCTTCATATCTACAAGATTATCACTATACCTTCATCTCTTCTACTCATCAATCATCATGCAAAGGTAATCCTAGATACCCATTATCTTTTGTTCTCTCTTATCAATCTCTTTCTCCCTCTTATAAAGCTTTTATCAATGTTGTTACTATTTCTCCTGATCCTACTTCCTTTAAGCATGCTGTGAAACACTCTATATGGAGAGAGGCTATGAATGCAGAAATTCTTGCTCTTGAACAAAACCAGACCTGGGTTCTCACTCAATTGCCACCAGGTAAGAGCACTATTGGCTGTAAATGGGTTTTTCGTACCAAATTTAAGGCTAATGGTGATATAGAAAGACATAAGGCTAGGCTTGTAAATAATGCTTTTTTTCATGGGGACTTGCATGAAGAAGTGTATATGAACCTTCCTCCTGGATTCACACCCTCTCATCCTAATCAAGTGTGTAAACTATAAAAATCACTTTATGGTTTGAAACAGGCTAGTCATCAATAGTACTCTAAACTTTCTTCAGCTTTGCTGTCTTATGGTTATTCTCAATCAGCCTCTGATCATTCTTTATTTTTTAAAGCATCTTCCACTTCATTTACTGTTATTCTGGTTTATGTTGATGATGTGGTGCTTGCTGGTAATGATTTGGCTAAGATACAGTTAGTTAAACAGCAATTACATACTACCTTTACCATTAAAGATCTTGGTGAACTTAGGTATTTTCTTGGTCTTGAGCTTGCAAGGAGTAAATCTGGTATTTTTTTGTCACAACGCAAATTTGCTCTGGAGTTGCCTAAGGACACTGGTTATTTGGCTTGTAAGCCAGCAAATTGTCCTATGGATCCCTGATTAAAGCTCTCTAAAGATCATGGTAAGCCCTTACTTGATCCTCTTTCTTACCGCAAGCTTGTTGGCCGATTACAATACCTCACAACAACTAAACCTGATCTGAGCTTTGTCACCCAGTAGCTAAGTCAATTCATGTCCAATCCCTATGATACCCATTTGGCAGCTGCATATCGTGTTCTGCGTTATTTGAAATCTTCCCCTGCTACTGGAATTTATTTTTCCGCTGACTCTAATTTGAAACTACGTAGTTTTAGTGACTCTGATTGGGTCGGATGTGTTGACACAAGCAGATCTGTTACTGGTTTCGCTATTTTTATTGGTTCTTCTTTGATATATTGGAAGGCTAAGAAACAAGCCATGGTTTCTAAGTCTTCTTCGGAGGCTACATATAGGGCTTTGGCCTCTACCACTTGTAAATTGCAATGGCTTGTTTACCTTTTGAATGATTTTCATATTTCTCATATTGATCCCGCTCTTCTTTATTGTGATAACCAATCTGCTATACAAATTGCTGCAAACCCCACCTTTTATGAAAGGATGAAACATATTGAATTGGATTGTCATTTGGTTCAAGAAAAGCTTCAAGCTAAGCTCATTCATCTTCTTCCAGTTCGATCTTCAGAACAAATAGGTGATATCTTTAGTAAACCTTTACATCAAGCAAGGTTTCATGAGCTCACATCCAAGCTGGGCCTCAAAAACATTCATGCTCCAACTTCCGGGGGTGATAGGAGTAACATAATTTGTTTGTTTGTTATTTTATTATGTATTTAGCTTTATTATAATGTAACCATCTATAACTAATTTGTTATGATGTAACTATCAGTTTGTCATCTGGTTGTATATATAAACACTTTGCTTCATCAATAATACTACTGAATTTTTTCCTTTCACAAGTCACATCATAGATAGCATTATGAAGAATGTTACCTTCACAACCTACCTAGCACCAAGTTCAGCAAGCAAATCCTGATAAGATTTTGTAGCCTATTCGGAGGATAGAGCATCCCAAATGCCATCAGAAGAAATTATAAGCCTCCCACCAGCAATTGAAAGCTATAATATAGGAACAACATCGGGTTCATCCGACGAGACCTAGCGACGACACATGCTTAAGAATCAAAGCTTGAAAGTAGAAGATATTATCTCCAAATAATGATACCTTCACTTGTTTGACATATGGTATTGGAACTATAAACTCCCCGACATCCACATCTCCAATTGACCTAGAATGGCACAGACCTCCTGGCCAACAATGAAGGGAATCGATCTGAAATGATTCAGACACACAATACATTCAAAAAGATAAATGGATATGAATAATATGGAAGTCCTTAACATGGATGATGAAAATTAAAAAAAGAAAAATAATTGAGTTATCTCTTCCTTCTTCAAATTTTTAGTAGAAAAGGTGACATGAAGATAAAATGTTCCCACCTCAGCACTACCATAAATACTAAGCCTTCCAACTTCACCTCCACTTGGGGTAACACGTTCTCACCTGTAAGTACAGACAGTGCGAGTGATTACCATGTGCATACATAAAATGGTAACCAAGTAAAGCATGGAGATAAAATCATACTCTTCAATATTCTCTTCAAGTCTGTGATCAACAGTTAAGTTCTTAATAGGGCCACCTTGGGTGTCTAGTATACAATGGGAATCACCAACTGATGCGACTGTCACGGTGAAATTTATCCCCCCCCCCTTTGGCCAAAGTGTAGAGGAATTTCTTCAATGTGAGGTTGGGAGGACATGATCTATAAGCATTGACAAGATTTGTTGTCCTATGGATATAAAATGGGATAAGGGTCTTATTTGCCATGGAAGTTTTGCTTAGGAGCACTAGGTAGAAGGAAGTTTTTTTTTGCACCAAAAATGCCACATAAGTTCACAAAACATAGCAATTTTGCCCCTTCGTTAAATTTGACCGTTAAGTTTAACTGAGTGCACACGTAGCATACCACCTCATCAATCAAATAAGAGTTAAGTATCATTTTTACCCGGAAGTTTTCATTGAGAAGCAATTTTGCCCTGGAAGTTTTCATTGAGGAGCAATTTTGCCTTGGAAGTTTAGAAAACGTAGTAATTTTGCCCTTCTGTCCCCCAATATTAAATTTGACTATTAAATCAGACAAAGACCACACATGTCATGTGTAACACCCCATTTTTCAAAAGTGGAATAATATGATTTTATCAAAGTGGCACATCGGAGCAATTCAAAAGAGCGAGTACTGATGAGTATATTAAAATATCAATCATGGTTTGTTATAGTAGTGGTACATTCATCCCAATAATTCAAAATATTATACAATCCAAACACAGAAAGAAACTCCGGTCGGGTCCTCAAGCGAGCTGCTTACCCTTGTCAACGACCTTCGGTCCTCTAGACCCTGATGCTACAGTAAGAGCTGAGGTCCAATGCCCATTGGACCTCAAGTAACGGTTAACCTCATGCTTAAGTAATACAGTATATGTATGACAGATATTCATGACATTTCAGTAGTAATTAATACATAAGCACATAGCAGATGCAAGATCAACCATATCAACAGTACATAGCACACAGCACATGTAAAGTCACCCACGTTTGCACTAACGAGTACCACGATAGCATATCGTGTCCTCAGCGCTAGGAAAACAATCCTACGGCGTTATCAAGACTATAACCCGTGTAAAGCTGAATGTATAAACAGTGATCTAAGACTGAGTCTTAGTCTATGAAATCATCTATCACATATAAGCATACAATAAGCATTAGAGTCAGTGTTACAGTACGTGTCCGTACCTTCGTTGGTGATATCGGTACGTTCGTCGGTCGGAGTATGATCACGTATATCCTATAATGGTAATATCGCATTTTATTAATTCACAAATAATATTCTAGTAGATATCTTAGTCCCTAAAGACCTTTTTACTCTTGGTGGGATTATTTTTCAACTTATTTCCAAAATTTCGTAGAAAAACGCTGGTACAGTATTTCTGGACAAATTTTTATCTATCTTTGAAAAATCATAATTAATTCTAGAAAAATTGAAACGATGATCCGTAAAATTTCCTGGGAACCTCAGCATGTCTATTTTTGAGAAAAAAATATTGGTTTACACCCAGAATTTGTGATTCATTCCCAGTTTGATGATGTTCATCCTCGCCCAGGATTTTTCCAGAAAAATGTAGCCTTATTTCCAGAATTTTTATCTCCTCTACAGACTCTAATTGATGCATATTTTATATCAATAGAAAGATATACATGTCTACTACACTCATGAATTGTTCTAGAATTTATGAAGATGATTTTGCATATAAAATATCACTATCTAACTGCCTGACTCCCATTGCCCAACAACACCCCACAATTCTCATCTTACTCTAACTTCTTTTTATTAATCCTAGAAGTCACTTCCCAACATGTTTCCACCTTGTCAGGCATCTGTCGATGCAATAAGGCTTGAAAACAATTATGGAAAATTACTTTACCTATTTCCTAGATTAAAACTAACAATTCTACTAAAAGCTACTAAGAACTACTAAGAACTAAAGACTAGAAACTAAAAACTAAAGACAACCTTACCTCTTGAAGCCTCTTGCTTGCCTCCTCCTTCTTGCTTCTACTCTATTAGAAATCAACTCTTGGAGTTTGATTTGGGGTGAAGAATTATGAAGGGTAAGGCCCCTATTTATAGTAAAAGCTCATGAATTTTATCCCTTGGATCAACTTTTCTTATCAATGGCTAATAATAATTTGCGCTTCTATGATGATACAATTTGTGAGCAAATGATTCTCATTGGTTAAAATCAATTACATTGGATTTAGCTAATTATATTAATTTCAAAATTAAATTCAACATGTGTTGAAAAAAAATTATATTTTAATCACAATCTCTTTCTCTCTCTTCCTTTCTCTTTCTTCCTTTCCCTTCTCTCTCTTTTTCTCTCTTTTTCTTCCTCTCCTTTTTCCTCCTCCCATCCATGCTCCCTCCCCCTCTCTCTTGTCTCCTTGCATTTTTGCACAAGTGGTCCCATGTGCTTGTGTGTTTATCCTATTTTAAGTATTATCCTAAATTCTTATATTATCCTCTTCCAATTTGCATTTATGAGCCCATGTGATTTATTTAATTATGCTATTATTTAATTTTGTTAAATAATCTATTATCCTCTTATCTTGAACCCTATCCATTGGATTAGATTTTTGTGTTGTTTAAATTAAATCTTGGCCCTTTACTATAAAACATGATATCATCCTTGTGATGTCATTTCGATGACATAATCAAGGCTTAAGTGTCATTAACAAAGCTTAATTAACTCTTAATTGCATTTGCTATAGGTTTATTAACTAATTATGACAATTAGTGCCTAATCTTCATTAATTAGCCCCTTGATTTATTATGAAGGTTTTACACAATTATTTAATTAGTGAAAGCTTAATTGCTTATCAATCTCTAATAATTTTTCTTAATTTGTCTAAGGGTTTCCATAAAGTTTTCTTGCTTCTCTTGATTATTTAAGAACCATAATTTAATATAATAATTATTTTATATTTTAGGATCCTTAAATGTGGCATAAAGATTTGCCTTTGGTTGTTTTAAATTTCCAAGAGAAAATTGCCTAGAATATAGTTAACAAATTTTCAAAATTTAGAGACAACATACTTTCCTTTATTAAACAAGTAGTATTTATCAAAATATAGTTTTCACTAGAAATAGGGATTTTTAGGGTTTTACATCATGCCTTGAAAAGGTCAAACTTGGAGTCAGAGAATGAGATCCTTGAGATGTTGAGCTCAAGGCAACCAGAATTTGTGAAGCATAATTGGTTAAAGGAACTGAAAGATTTGTCACAAAACCCAGAGGAAGCATTACTTATGATCTAAGCAAATGAAACGCAAAACGAGAAATGAATTGTCCCAAAAATTGATTCAGTAAGTATCACTTAAAATTACTAGAGATTTATCTTGTGAGACAGGGTGAGTAGCCTAGATCAATTTATACAAAGGTAAATATTATCACTATTGATTTATTTTCTTGAACCAATTTTTGGAACAATTCATTTCTCGCTTTTTTACGTTTCATTTACTTAGATCATAAGTGATGCTTCTTTGCAATAGACCTTTCAGTCCCTTTGACCAGTTTAACTTCACAAATTCTGACCGCCTTGAGCTCAACATCTCAAGGATCTCCTTCTTTGACTCCAAGTTTGACCTTTTCAAGGCATAGCATATGTGGTTATTGACTGATTTAATAGTCAAATTTAATATTGGGGGACATAAGGGAAAAATTGCTATGTTTTATAAACTTCCGGGGTAAAATTGCTCCTCAATGAAAACTTCTGGAGTAAAAATGATACTTAACTCAAATTTGATTTATGAGGTGGCATGCTCGAGTTAAACTTAATAGTCAAAATTAACGGAGGGAAAAAATTGCTACGTTTTGTGAACTTCCGTGGCATTTTTATCCCAAAAAAAACTTCCGTCCACCCAATGCTCCTGAGCAAAAACTTTCATAGCAAATAAAACCCTTATCCTGATATAAAATAGATGACAAGATCCAATGGGAAAAGTATGAGGGCTTCGATGCTTATTATTTAGAAAAGAGACGCTCTTTTATGTGCTATCCCCCCGATATTGATTATCACTTGCTTCTATATGATATTATGTTCCTTGCACTTATGGGGCGTTTGATTAGTGTGAGGAAAAAGGTTCTCCTTCTCTTGTCAAAGAAAACCAAACATGTAAATATATTTATTATATACATTTTATTTTTATTTAATAATAAATTTTTTTTCTCATATACTAAATCACTTTTTCTGTTTAGTACGTGTTTGGATTATCTTTTACAATTTATGAGGTAAACATGTAAAAAAAAGTTTTATCTTGACTTGTAAAAAAAGATTTCTGAAACTATGGTTTCAAAGTTAACCAAACATTCACTAATTCTTACAATTCAAACGGGCTTTTAGTTTGGCAAGAAGGCATGGTAATTTTTTTATTTTGCTCAGGGAGACTGCACTCACACACTAGTAATACTAGATATGAGGTTGATTCATCCTGACGATGTGCCCAATCGAGCTGCTTATCCAATAGTTACTTTTCAACTAAAGTTCCGTTTTCAGAATGTAGTGTTTGTAAGATTTTCAGAGCTACAATGGTCACTGTGGATGACAAATGGACGCCAGAAAATCCTTGCTTTTTTTTATGAATGCTCCCTCTTCCCATAGCAGAGGATGGCTATCTTCAATATGCAGAATTTCATGAGTATGATTAACATCATGATTAGTTGCCCTCTGCCCCACAACAATTAAGTCGTCAATTGCTACATGGACCATCATCAATGCTTGGAGTTTTTGTTTGATGACAAGCGTTTGATGGTAAGCTATAAGAGTTCCGGTCATTTGTTTTGCATTTCGTAAGAATTGATGAAATGATTTGTTTTGGCTTGCTCAATCTGAAGCATTTATTCTGGGGAGAGTTATTATGAGGTGCCAAGTAAGGGATTTAATTACCAAAAAATTCTAATGACAAATGAGCAAAATAAATCTATTGTCATTTCTTATACTGGGACTTGTTATTGCATGTTCTTTAGTTGTTATCGAACTTTTGGGTGATTAAATCTCTTCTTTGGAACTTTTGCATGTTCTTCATTTTGGAACCTCTTTTTGTGGAACCGGCTGAGGTCCTCTATGGGTTCCCATCCACTGCCCACCTCTTCCTTGAAGTTGCATCGTTTTGACACAAAATGGCAGCTGCTGCCTCTTTTTTTTTAAAAAAAATATATATATATTCAGGGTGTTAAAAAGATACTTCAGGATACTAACCGGTACTAAAAAAATACTGATGGGTACTTCATAATCTTGAAAAATTATTTTATGATATTGAAAAAATATTTCAGGGTATTAACTGGTACTACAAAGATACTTCGGATATCGATCAGGGATAATAGCTGGTACTAAAAAAATACTTCATGATCTTGAAAAATTATTTTAGGATCTTAAAGTAGTATTTTTAATACCAGTCAGTATCTAAAAATATTTTTTCAACATCCTAAAATAATTTTTCAAGATCATAAATTATTTTTTAGTATAGCAAGATCCTAAAGTATCTTTTTAGTACTAGTTAGTACCTTGAAATATTGTTTCAACATTCTAAAATAATTTTTCAAAATCAAAAAGTATTTTTTTCAGTACCGGTTAGTATCCTAAAGTATATTTTTAGTACCCTGAACATTTGTTTTTAAAAAAAGAGGCAGCATCTGCTATTTTGCGTCAAAATGACGTAGCTTCAAGGAAGAGGTGGACAGTGGATGGGAACCCACAAAGGACCTTAGCTGGTTCCTCTTTTTGTTGCTTTGGAAAGTAACTTCACCAGAGTTCCATTGCAATGGAGATGATGTAGGTGCCTATTTGAATTATCTAGCATAACACTGTTTGGATAGAGTCTCTTGTTGCAAAAGAAGGAAGTCATGCTTCTCCATAAACATGTGGATCCTTGTTACTAAGGTTTTTATTCTATGAGAGGTTTTTGTAGGGACGACCAGTTCTTATTTATGAGAGATATTAATAGTTTATCCAAAACTTTCTGTATCATTTTTCATTTTTGCTTCCATTAATTGTCGGTTAGTATTTCTACTCCAATTATTGGTTAGTTCTTTTCTCTCTCTTACTCTCCATGAGTATGTTTTTGGAAAATAAGTTGCATATTTTAGATAGTAGTATCTATTGTCTTTAACCCATTTTTAATAAACTTTTTGATTTATGTGATTTGGCTAGTTTCTCTAATTCTCTTACAATTATTGTATATTCACTGGATGGATGATTTTGAGTTGTAAAGGAATGAACATTAGGCACCACAGTTTCCTCTGTCCTTATCTTTCTTCTCGTCATTGCATTAGAACAAAAGCAGAGAAAAGAGTGTGAATAATCCAAGCCTCAATAATAAGCTTGGCCTTTGAGTATTAAGTTTATATCAATATATATATATATAAACCCATCCCTCAAGCTGATCAGGAAGCGGCTTATCCACGGCTCCTCTCACAGATTACTGTTCATAAGCCTCATTGAAATTTCTCTGGCTGCGGGTAAGCTGTTTTATGTATGCAATCCCCCACCCCAATTTGAAATTCAAATCAATCTTCCCTTGATTTATGCGCTTAGTCATGGGATACCAATGCTTCCTTTCCATTTATCTTCCCTACAAGGCTCATCTCATCATACGCCTCCTCCTTTGTCCTCTAATCCGAATAAATGGCCAGCAAGGGAAAATCAATGGCATCATTCTTGCAGTCATTTCTGGATCCAAGGAATAACTAGTTAGCTCCTCAGCACATGAAAAATGTCTCTACCCACCTTAGCAATTACGGTTGCTCCTCCTCCCTTTTCCCCCCTCACTCTTTTCGAATCCCTAATCCCTATATCACTAATTTCCGTATTTCTTTCTCTGTTTATTAAGATTTCTCCTCTCGACCCAATACATTTTTGCATTTTTTCTCTGTAAGGCTTCTCTCACCATATATTGATTCTAGATCTGGAAATAGGCCTCATAAGATTTCTCCTCTCGACTCGATTTTGTGTTTTGGATTTTGTGAAATGGGTTTTTGAATTTCGATTTTAATTCGTTCATTGATGCCGACTTTTTACTGGGGAATTTCAATTTTGATATGACCAGAGGCTTTGGCTCCACCCGTCTTTCCTTTGGACAATTAACTTATCCTATATATCACTTAAGGAGAAACTCTATTAATGGATCTGGAGGCAGGAAGAGGGTGGATCAAGAGTTGCAACGGTTGATATACTTAATCTAGAGACAAGCAAAATATAGGGAGGTGAAAAATTCTTCTTCAAACTTATGACTTATTTGTTAATGATGTTTTGGGGGTTTATAGAAAAATGTTGGCTGTTCTTCAAACTTATGTTCTCTCTTTTATGTATGTTTTGCTGTAGGACTGTCGAATAAAAATGCAACGGCAGTTATGTATGCTATTGCCGAATAATATGCAACAACAGTTATGTACAGATATTATGAACAATTATGTCGAATAACTATTCAACGGCAGTTATGTAAAGATCTTTGCAGAAATTGCTTCATGAAGAAGGTGGGTTTACCTTCTTTATACTTATTGTCTTAGTCTTGATTTACAGATCTTTGTTAAATAAATAAGATCTTGGTCAGAATGTGTTTGCCATTCTCTATTCCTTCTTCGAGTAGAAGTTGTTGTGCTTTGCATATGGTAAAACTTTTAATTTTGAAGATTTAATTTTTCTTTCTTCAATAATAATGGTCTAGGAAAATCTAGGGTTTTTTTTTTCAAGTTTAGAGAATATTTTCTCTTTCAAGGATGAAATTTCTTCAATAATTGTGAAATTTCCTTAAGAGTCTATTTTGTTTCAGAATTTTTTTCCACGAAGTTCATGCTTCGATATTGATGTTTATGAGAGAAATAAGTGAGTCTTTTTAAATAAATAAATAAATAAATAAAACTGGTATTGATTTTACAGGATAGGATGATGATGGAGCTACATTCACAAGGAGTAACCATTGAGGAAATTGAAGAGGTGGAGCCAGAGGATTCCTTTACATCCCAGGGTAGTCCATGCCATTAAAGCAGCTCATGCTTTAGGGTATGCATCTTTCTCTTCTCTTATTGTTTCCTTTATTTTTCTTTCCTTTTGGAGAAGAAATATATGGGTGGCATTTTTGTTGTTTTACAGGTGTGATTTAAGGGTTGTGAGTGATGCAAATATGTTCTTCATTGAGACAATTTTGAAGCATTTGGGAATTAAAGACTGCTTCTCTAAGATTAACACTAATCCTAGCTATGTTAATGAAGAAGGAAGGTTGAGGATTTTGCCTTATCATGACTTCAACAAAGCTCCTTATGGCTGTGGTCTCTGCCCTCCAATCATGTGCGAGGTACTCTATTTTCATATTTTTGTGACTGCTATTTGAGTTGGCTCCATCTTCAAACATGTAAGGTGTCTCAATGTACAGCACTTTCACATCAAATGTTGTTTTCCCCCAATATCCTGTTATATTACTCAGCAACGTGGGTATTTAATTTTGTTTCATTGTTTTTAATCATCATTTTGGACCCCTTCATTGCAGGAAGAATACACCCATGTTGAATTAGATGAGCCAAGAAATGTCACCAATATTTTGTAGAATCTATAAACAACACTAATTATCTACTCTCTTTCTGTCAGCCTATAAATTTCAATGAAATTGTTTATCATACATTCTTGTTCTTTTAATATAATACTAATGCCCGTATACTGTAATTTTTTGAAAGAAAGATTTTTTGTAAGGAATAATAATGTGATTTTTTTTCCTGTCATATCGTGCTTCATGTAAGAAAGATGGCTTCTTTTTTGATTGGTATATGTGATAATACTGATTTAAAGGAACATAGTTTAAGCTATTAAAACATCATTTAATTTATGTCCTCTAATGAAGCAAGAAAGTCCCACTTGTTGAGGATGTTTTCAAGCACAGAGTAACAAATGTAGTTTTCATGGGGATGGGTGAGCCTATGTTAAATATGAAGAGGATACTGGAAGCTCACCACTGCTTGAATAAGGTGAATTGATTACAACGATGTGTGGAATGACTTTTGAATAAAAAGTTTACCATCTCCACTGCGGGAGTACCAAATACGATTAAGAAGCTGGCATCTCACAAACTTCAATCTACATTAGCTGTGAGGTGTAACATCCCATTTTCAAAAGCAGTATATTTTTTTTTTCATCAAAGTAGAGCATCGGAGCGATTGAGTAACTGATATTTATATTCAAAATGCCGTAAGTCTCGGCTGATTAAATGCTAGATGTACGTTATACCGAGTGTTTTCAAAGTAAATAACAAAAGAAGAAGGTCTTAATTTGAGTCCCTATGCGTGCCGCTTGCCTTTCTCCTCGATCCTCGGTCCTCTTGACCCCGACGCTATGTTAAGAGCCGAGGTTCAATGCCCATTGAACCTCGTAATCTGTTAACCTCACGCTTATGTGTGACAAAATATGTATGACGAGATATTCATAACATTACAAAGATTAACCAATACATAGCACACAGCGAGATGTAAGGTTACAACAATACATAAGCACACGTGAGATGTAATGTCAATCACAACAACAAGTACATAGCACACAAGACATGCAGTCAACCATGTTTGCACTAACCGGTGCCACAGCCTCCTCGTGTCCTCGGCGCTAGGAAAACTCAACGGCATTACCAAGATCAGTAACCCGTATAAACAAAGCTGAATGTATAAACAGTGAACTAAACACGAGTCTTAGACACGGTGCATGACCCAAGACAAAGTCCTGTCCATGACTCTATGAAATAGTCTATCACATATAAGCATACAATAAGCATCGAGTTAGTGTTACAAGACGCGAACGTACCTTCGTTGACGGAAAACGATCCTTTTGACAGCACGACAATGTACGTGATTACAGATATCCTATAAGGATAATATCATATTATCAAGGCCCAACATCATAATAGGAATTTTAGGTACAAACTACCATTTTGCCCCTAACTCTCCTAATTGGCGGAATTTCGCGAGAACTTCGTTACTTCAACTCTAATCTTCCAAAATTTTGACATATCTCCATCTCCAATATATTTTTGAAATAAATATCATATTTATCCCTAAAACATGATATCTAAACTAACTTGGAAGATTAAAGATCAATTTAGCATTTCTACTATAACCACCGAAGGAACTACCAAAGCTTAAGACTAGGGACCGAAGAACTTGGAACTTGCTATTTTCTCCGACTCCTTCTTCTCTCTAAAACCTCTCTCTAAGTGGCTCTAGGAATTCTGAATTGGTGAGGAATGAAGTGAAGAGGGGTTGGCTATTTATAGAGAATTTCCATGGATCTCAACCCTCGATCAACTTTTGCATCAACGGTTAAGAAGACGAAGATGTGGCTTCTTGCAAACCACACACTCTCCTCTCTTCTCTACCACAAATTTGCCCCCACATGTCACCCCATGTCACTAACATGATGTCATCCATGTGCTTTATGAACTTCTATCGATAAAGTCCCCGTTCGGTGTTCTAATCACGAAATCCTAGAAAATCTCAAAAATCCGGAACATAGCCTTGAAGTTCTATTCTTCCTCTTTGGAATTATATGAGTTAACTAAATTTTTGATCCCATTAAGGGTATTCCGTTGTCTGTTGAACATTTTCAGACAGACGGCTTCTGCCATTACGTAAATTACTTCGGGTAATGCCAAATTCGAGACAAAAATTCACTGGGTTCATAATATGTCCAGTTGTTTTCTACTTAGTTCAAGGATTTCAAGTTATGATTTATTTTCCATTGGTTCTCACTTTTCTTATCTCGCCCTTTGTTTACAAAATATCTTTTCATCTCGATCCCTTATTCGGGTTACGGAAATGACTTCCGCTAACACCAACTTCTGGACAAAAATTCACTTGTTTGTAATATGTCCCGACCTAAGAAACTTAGTTCGCGGTTTTAGGTAGGATTTAATTTCTATCGGTTCTCATTTATCCAACCTGGTTCTTCCACAAATATCTTAGTTATATTATTATTTAATTAACAAAATATCATGGTATTATTTTTGAAAAACCCACAACCCTTTTCTCACTCAAATTTTGGTTTTCTCTTCCCTTTATTATTATTATTATTTCTTTAATTTATCTAAATTAGCTAGAAGCTTAATTAGAGCCTTAATCCCATGATTAGCAATCTTTTAGGATTTAGGGTTTTCATGTTCTTAATCTCACCAATTTTTCTTAATCTTTTCTAATTGATTAGCAAGCACACTTTATGCTAATATTAGCCATAAACACTTAATTAAAGGATTTTCCATAATCTACCTTAAATATTCTCTTGTTCAGGCTTAAACAATTAGCCATTAATTACTTAACTAATCACTTTCTAATTGTTGATAATTTTCTCAATTAGGATTAATCATTATCTCACAACTATTTTACTGATATTGGTATTTTATGCTCCATGTAAAATATTAAAAATCATAGGGCAATTTATGCTCCCCAAAATTATATTTAATTTTGCCTCATTATTTTTCAAGGGAAATAATCCCAAAAATTCCTAAAATTAGAGACAACATACTTTCTAATTTTCAATAAATATTTTATTGCCTCTTGGGATTTAGCATAATATTTTTGGGCATTTCATGGCCCATATTTGCATTTAGGGATTTTGACACTTTAATCCCTCTAATTAGAAATTTTCCTAGACAATAGAATAAGTATCCTACAAGGTTTTAAAACCACATATTCACCTATTTCCAAATAGGTATTATTTGCTAAAATATAGTATTCTAGATAGATAATTATCCGGGTATTACATGAGGTATTACCTTTAAAGAAAATGTAATTTGGATTTACAATTTATGTGGTCAATTTGAGGCCTCATGTTAAGCCGTATGTCTAATGGCATTTTCATGAGGAATGAGACCTTAAGTCTGCTGCCATTTTAGCTACCACCCTTTACAATCTGTTTTATGTTGAAAGATTTTTTCTTATGATTGTATTACTAAATTTAATTTCCTCTATTTTTCCATATAGATTATAGACAAGCATCCAAACTTGAATTTTGATATTAGTTATAAGGCAATGTGGTTGGATAACTTTAAGCATGAATTGGAGAGTTTTTGGTGTAAAATTTGTAGAATACTTCTTTTAGAATATGGTTTATTTGTGTTTTGATTTTTTTGAGTTTCTTTTAGAATACTTCTTTTGATATCTTATATGTCAGAGTGCTTCTAAAAGTGAGACTGGCTTAAACTGAAGTTTTAACTTTCTTCAATGGATTTATTGTGATTGATCAATATATTCTTTCACTCTTACTATTATCTTTTTCATGGTATATTGTATTGAAAACTGTTATTAGTTTTGATTTTTCAGGTAATGATTCTTACTTTCCATAAAGTGGTGATTGTTTTGCATTTGAGGCGGATGAGTTATATGTATCTTCTTACTGTTGTATTCTTATATTTTGTTGAAATTAAGTTGAACCTTCATTTTTGCTTTTATCATATCCTACATTATATTTGTTCTTTTTCATTGTACAGTAATGTGTCCAAAATATCTGTTGCAAGTTGCATTGGGAGTGAAAGAATTAAAGCTGAAGAGTTAGCCTCCGGAAAAGAACATGTAAATGGGAAAAAAATTGTTGATTCAGAAAGGATAGTGCGCTATTTTTTTTAAAGTAATTAGAAGTGTAAAGCTGACAATATAAGTTTATATTGGATTTCCTGGGATAGAGATTATATCCTTCTTAACTTATCTTTTCTATACAAAAACATTTCGGTGCTATGTTTATTGACGGGACATAAATACTTTGAAAAAAAGGACAAGCTATTATTAGTGATACAACATGCTGTTATTTGGCATTTGCAAGTTGGTTAGGTATGGGAAGTTGTAATTGTTCATCTGTTCGTTTATTTGTTTACATATATCAATAATTTTTTCAACTCTTGAGGATGTTTTAAATGTAGTGGAAGTTGTTGAATAAGCTATATATTTAGAACATTGCAATGGCCTGCTAGACTCCTAGAAATCTCTCAAATTTTTCAATAATAATTTGTCTTAATTTCATGTAAAGATTTTTATACAAAATTAAAAATTGAACGACATGTATCTTCTTGTCTGCCTGAACTCTTCTTCGCTTCAGTTTCCTTCTTTTGTGGTATTGGTGCGGCAGAACTACGATTGCCGAAACATTTTGGTCTAGCATATTTATTTTTCAAGCAGCATTTTGCCATCATATGCTTGAAGCATTTTCCCTAGAATGAGCATTAACATGAACAACAATCATATACAACCAGACATGCAAGGGAGAGTGATTGCTATATTTATATGCTATGTCTAATGGTATTTTTTAGGAGTTATTTTTTCAGGTAAAAAATAGTAGTTATGATTAATATGGGGAATTTCACCAGGAAAAAAATTAGAAGGCTATGTTTATAGTTGTTGCATTAATTTGATTTTAAGCTGTAAAATTAGAAGGCTATAAGTTAATAGCTTCAATATGAAAACACTTTGTTACCCAAATAAATCAATATGAGGTTGATCCTGAGGTTTTTTTCGTTCATAATCTCCATCCATATTAAAAGTTGGTTATTGAAAGAGATTTGTAGTATTGTGGTGTACAGCTTTATTGAACAAAAATGTAATTTTAAATTTGTTTGAATTAGATTGAAATAACTCCAAATGACTATAAATGATTATTTAAGATTTAGAGGAAATGAGGCTCTAAATATGGAAGTCAAGTTATATTGATGCATGCATCGGGGAAAAGTAGAAATTATACTTAAATAATTGTAATCAATTACTTATTTTGAAAAGTAATCCATCCTAAAACAATTATAAACAATTGTTTATCTTCGAAAACATTATACTCGAACAATTGAAATCTATTTACATATATTCATCTCTCATAACTTATATAGGTTATATATTATATTGCTATATTGATGTTTCATATTAATTGAGTGAGTCATATTTTATTTCTCCCTTTTGATTCAATTAATTGTTTTCTCTCATGATTTTATTGAATATAATATGTTCAACTAATGTTAGTGCAATTGGTTCATTTCAATAAAATAAAAATAAAATAAAAATTCCTTAATAACATTCTCCTGAGTGTTGCGCGGGGAAGTAAAAGCTTGTTACAATAAAATTACAACAATGAATAATAGATAGACATATACCCCATGTTTGGATGAGAAGGAAAAGGAAATTAGGGAGGGAAAAAAACTAAGAGGAAAAAATGAAAAAATAGTAATTTTTTGCTTTTACAGTTACTGAAAGTTTTCCCTTTTTTTTTTTCCTGATAATAAACAAACTTCATTAAAACATAACTTCATTGAAACATAGTATAAAAAGATTGCAGTATAAATGGGCCACCTTACATGGGTTAGCAAAGTGCATATAGAGTGGCCCAATAAGATAGCATCCAGTATAACTGATAGAAAAAGACAAGCAATTACAAAAGCCTTGATACATTATAAGCTACCAAGCTATAAAAGAGAACAATCTAAAGTAGTTTTTTTCTAATCTAACTTTAGTAAATTTAAGAAGGATAAAAGTCAGTTATAAATATGATTTACATTTAAATTGGTGGTGGTAAAAACTCTACACTGTGAAAAAAGGTCTTAGTGATTTATTATTAAAAATAGCTTTTTGTCTAAAAACTCATTTAAAAAAATGTCAACCCAAACATCTTATTTTACTCCTACCCTACTTTTCCCTTCTTAGTGTACTTTTCCAAGCAAGCCCTAAGTCGAGGCGTGGTCAACATGTATATGGTCAAGATGGACCGAAAGAATTTGGGAGCACATGTTACAAGACATGAAGGAGAGTATAGACGACTTTGGAGGGGATGTAGTAAGTTTGGGTTTTTTTGGTGGTAGAGGTCCATAAGAGAAGCCCACAAATTGTTCCAAGTTTCTAGGATCCAAAATTCCAAATTGAAAAAGGACATGGGAAGGAAGCCAGAGGAGTAGGTGAATGTGAACAGAAGCAAATGCTTCCACAGCATTGTCAAATTGATCACATAGGTAAGAAACTTGAAAACCTTGCCAGAAGGAAGCGTAATTCGCGGGGTCTGGATCCTCTCATTGGCATTTTCTCATTGTCTCTCATTGGCTTTAAATTTGAACCGTACATTTGATAAAATTGTCCACACCAACAACCTCATTAAATCAAATCAATGACTTAGATTGGATGATGAGAGATGAGGAGAAAGTTTGCTAATGAGAGAATCCTCTTCCAATTCACGGGAGGTTGGCACGTACACGGAAAACTATGCCGACGATACCAAAGTGTGACGTATGATAGTTCAAGGTAAAGGTGGGAATCAGGGCCAGTCCGGTGCGACAAGGCCTAGGGTAAGGAAAACATCTATTTTTCAAAGTCCGGCCTGATAGTACCAGGGCAGGCCAACCCTACAGACCTAAAAATTACTATTCCAAATTTTAACTATTTTTTCTTCGATTTTGTCAAAGAAATATAATTAATAAATTGGAACCATTAAAGTTCTAATCGATCAAATAAACGTTATCAACATTAATATCTAAACAATATAAATTATTCAACAAATAAACACATTCATTAATTTGTAATAAAAAAACAAATAAACACAAAGAATATTTTTTTTTCCTTTTTTTCAAAAAATATTAAACAAAGGAATTGCTTTATGTGTACCCACAACAAAATGCCTTTTCCTCTCGTAATTTTGTGTGTTTACAGATTCCTTAGGTTCATGCATGATTTCCGTGGGTAAAAATAATTATACTTATTTTACCAAAATATATTTATAATTTATTACTTATATAATATTGTAATACCAAAGTATGTGTTTATTTAATATGAAAATATCCATTCTTTAAAATTTATAATAACTAATTATGTGTTTTAATACATAATAATAATAAACATAAAAAAAGGGTTATAGTTTAAACTAAAAAAAACTAAGTAATTACAAATAAACACATTTCTTAAGTGGAAGTCTAAGTAATTAAATTTTTTTTTTTGTAGAAAAAAAAACTACAGTTAAACAGGCTGGAGGCCGGCCCTACAGGGCCTATTTCAAATTTCTAGCCTATTTTTTACGCCCGAGCCCTACAGGGTCAGGGCTTAAATGAGCCGGTTCGACGGGCTTGACCCGATTTCCCGGCTCTAGTTCAGGGGAAGGTCACGGATTGATATCCAAAGGGAAGTGTGGGTGATTGTGAAGGTGAAGAGGGAAAGGCCAATGATAGATATTCTAGTTATGGCAGGTATAATTATGAACATTGGCAGGAGGGCTGATTATGAGGCCGTGATCACATTTGAACAAGGTTATGCGCACGGAAGAGTTATATTTTTGTTGAAAACTTGACAAGTTTTGGATTTCAACCTCTTTTTAAGATCTATATGAGTAACAGTAACAGAAACAAAGTTATTCTGCTGAATGATGCTTGCAAGCTTTAATGGCCTTCCATTTTTCTCTAGTTGAATCATTTTATTCCAAGATGGACGATCATCACAGCCATGTATCACCATTGAGCCACAATCTTGTCTTTCTGCTTTAGTGAAAGGGAAGTGAATCTTCCCGAGTTCTCCACATCAAATGACTGAGGACACTTTTCATGGTTTCCATTTCCAAGTCGTGCTAGAAATAGCAGTAACAGTTCAGAGAACAAGAGGAAGCTAGACATGTAGAGTGGAATCATCCCAGTTTGAACTGGTTGACCTGAAAGAAGAAGCAAGATACAAGAGGAAATTAGACAAGCAAAGAGAAGAGTAGAGGATCAATAAACATACACACACGCTCAATACAAATAGAAGAAGTGTTATCAAAAGATGTGTGATGCAAAGAAACCACCAAGAGCTTTGGCTTATATAGCTGAGTCTAAGATTTGATGTGTTGGCTTGGAAAAGGGGTTGCAAATACAGGGGAAACAAGTAGGAAGGAGCCAGATGGTGGAATTCTAATTCCATGCTACATGCGCAGTCAACAATCACTTGCAAAATACTTCTGAGGATGAAGGTGAAGAATTTTAAGCTCAAGAGTCAATGTTTATTTGTGCTATTTCTAGAAATTTATAATAATACCTTCATATTTTTTTTTTTTTAAATTTTGGATGAAGTTAATTTCTAATTTAAGAATCAGACATTCATGTGTGTATTTCCAACTTTAAGTTAATTTTACTGATTATGTGGCTCCATGAGGTAAACTTCAAGAACTACATGCACTAATGATTAATTTTCCTTTCAACAAAAAAGATAGAATAACTTCAATATTAAATAGTCTCTTACTTTAGATATTTCTCATTTTATACATAGCAAGATCAAGAGAATTTACTATAAAGAGAGATGAGGCCAAAATAAAATTTCAAGAGTATTGCCATGTTCTTGTCCATGCCTGCCAAGCTTTTAAGCATCGTCACATACCTATGTAGAATTAAAAAGCTTTGGTTTGACGAACTAGTTTTTTGTTGAGGTGGTGAGTAACCTCACCTCATAAAGAGAAGAGCATAATTTTGAATCTCAAGAAGCACACTACCTAAAAGAGACAAAAACCTTTGCGTACTAAATTTCTATAGAGAAAAAAAAATGCTACCTCCTTAAAAATTTTACTAATACAAAATATGGGAAAATTTATAGTAGAAAAAAAATAATATTTTATTTTATTTTAGCTAAGAGCAATTGGGATTAGTTTTGTTGCAAGTGGTTACCTTTTTGTTATCTCTTAGAAATGGACCTTGTAAGTAGATTGCAAATTATTTCTAAGACAAAGTGGTTACCTTTTGTTTTCTCTTGCATGTGGATTTCAAGTTGTAAAGCTTGCAAACTGTTTTTATTGTTTTTATAAATTACAAGTTACTTGCTAGTTTATAGATAGGAGTTCTCATCTTTTATAAAGACACACTTGGCCTGTTTTCTTTATTTCCTTTCCCAGATATGTTTGAGTGAGAACCCGTGTGTGTGAGTGAGTTTTACATCACTTACCTTTATGCTCTTTGCAATCAAAGGTAAGTGATCTGTTTTGACTTTTGACTTGGTCAAATTAGCATTATTAGTTAAGTAATGTTTCTGTGGCCTTAAACTGAGAAGGTCATAGATCTCCACTTTGTGTTTGTTTTGTTCTAATACTAAATCATATCACTCTTGTCAACTTACAGCTTCTGAACATATCATTATGAGATTATGTACTTGTAAAACTTACTCACACATACCTAATCTCACACAAACAGATCTGATCTAGGGAAGGGAAGAGCTAAACAGAGGAGGAGAGGGAGAAACGGGGGAAGGGGGAAGGTTGTTCAAAATTAGAGGGAAAAGTGAGAGAGAAACTTTCATAAGCTATCACAATGTCATTCATAAGGTATGTTTACAGAAGATGGGAATTCCTATTTTTAGATTAGTAAGGAAGCAACTTGTAACCCACTTTCAACGAAAAGTAACCATTTGCAAAATAGACAACTTACAATCCACTTACACTTGTAACAAAAGGTAATCCCAGTAGCTCTTAGCTACTTTGTCCAGAAATTAAATATTCCTAGCTACTTTCTTTAGCCCAAATAAAATATTAATTCCTCCTTCTATAAGTCTTTTCATATTTTCTATCAATTCCAATATTCCATCACACAGGCATAACATCAAAAGTGAGATTCGACCAAAGAACCTCCCAATAATATTAAGATACAACTAACTCTTCAATATGATAAACACTTAAACAATTATATGCCTAAAATTGTTTTTACACCATACATCAATATTCAATGATAAAATCCTGTGGTTCCGTAATAGTTCACAAATAAAGTTAAAATCTTTAATAGCATTATCCTAAAGCAGGGGCGGATTATTGATAAGGCCAGGAGGGCCATGGCCCCCAAAAATTTCAGAATTTTTTTTTATACTAAAAAGTCCCCCCCCCCATTATATATATATATATATATATATATGAGAAGACGTGGACCCTACTCCAATTAAATAGAAAGGAAGCAAGTAGAAGAAATCTTGTTGATTGAAATTGGATTTAATTGAAATTTAATAGATAAAAGATTTAATTGAGATTGGATTGGAAAGTGCAAGCAGACTATTTATATTATATAGGTGAAACACACGAAATGTACGAAACTGAACGGCAGCAAGAACAGCCGAACAAAATTTCAAGAAGCATAGGACATCAGCACAGATGCACATTCGGACGCACAGAGAGCAGCGATAGGAAGAGGGAAACTATTTGACGACGCACAAGACAGAAGAATTCCCATCTTATTTCTTTGCTCGATTCAACTCCATATTTACTTTGTCCGGTGGTCTTGAAGTTTCCTAATCGCCAATCAAGTAAATCTCATTGATTATTTTCTTGTTTCTTTATTTATTTCCTTTTTTCTTTTCATTATTTCTGATTAGAATTTTGAACCCTGGTTGGACAACTCTTTCTTATTAGCACTATTGCCTTAGGGGCCAAAATTCAAGAATCCATGATTTTTTTTTCTATATTTATATTTAGTATGATAATAGTTAATTATATTGTTTAAATTGTTTATAGGTTATTTGGAAAGTGATAAAATCTAAGAATAGCTCAATGATGAAGAATAAAACAATTGATTCATTTTTTAAAAGGAAAGCTAGTGATCATATAGAGGAAGGTAACATAGTAGCACATGATGGTCTAAGGTTTGAATGTGAGGAACAACCTTCTAAAATTCCTAAAGTTACTTCCTATGAATTTGATATTAGTTCCTTAGAGCATGATCTGGGTAAACACCCTCAAATACGACAACATCATGTAAATCAAATAAATGAAGTTCGAAGGGCTTATTTAAAATGGGGTCCATACTAATGTAAACTTCAAAGTTATCCTCTTACAGGAAAGAATCATCCAAGAAGATTTTAGTATTCTTGGTTTGGTATATTTTCTTCTTGGTTAGAGTATTCTCCTACTACAAATGCTGCTTATTGCTTACCATGTTTTCTTTTTACTAAACCAATTGGACGTTCTGGAGTAGATGTTTTTATTGTTAAAGGATTTCAAAAGTGGAAAAAAGTCCTTAGTGAAAAAAAGTGTGCTTTTCTCAGTCATATAGGAGAAGATTCTTGCTCACTACATAACAAAGTAATGAAGGCTTGTGAAGATTTGCTGAATCAACATGGGCATATTTAGAATGTCTTTAATGTACAAAGTTCAAATCAAATTTTAAAGAACCAACTACGTCTTAAGCTTCTATTGATACAGTACGTTGGTTGACATTGCAAGGATGCACTTTTAGAGGTCATGAAGAAACTTCGAGATAAAAAACAGGGGTAATTTTCTTGAGATGGTAAATTTGTTAGCATCATACAATGATGAGGTTGCAAAAGTTGTGTTGGAAAATGCACCATACAATCCCAAGTATACTTCACCTATAATTCAAAAGGAAATCTTGCATATCCTCTCAAACAAAGTTCGTAACCACATTCGTCAACAAATTGGAGATTCCATGTTTTGCATAATTGTTGATGAAGCACGTGATGAATCAAAAAGGGAGCAAATGACACTTGTTTTGAAGTTTGTTGATGAAACTGGTTGCATCCAGGATATATTTTTTGATCTTATACATGTTAAAGACACTATGGTATTAATGTTAGAAATAAAGGCGATCTTATCATGCTGAACAACTAAATAGCATAAGATCAATGCGGAAAAATGAAGTAGAGATCACAAATACCTCCCGCCATTGATTTCTCTCCGAAGCAAGCGAGGACGAACTCCGAGTCTCCAAACAGAACGAATCCAAGCAAGCCAGCGTGAACGAACTCGAGTCTTTGTCCTTCGATCCTTCTCTCTCGAATCTGCAGATGGTGTGCTTTCCTCAAGGTCGAGCGAGGTTCGGGGGACCAGGAATTACACCATGTGTCTCCCCTCCGCCATCACGAGCTTAAAAAAGGAAACACATTCAATACGCAATAAGTGCGTATTAATTGGGCCGTTACAGTATTAATGGCGCATTCAATACGCACTTATTGCGTATTAATTGGGCCGTTACAGTATTAATGGACGGTTACAAAACCAGCAATAATGTGGGCCATAAATAGAAATAACGGAATATTGATTACTAAATTAAATATTCCAACATTCTCCCACTTGGCCCACATACTTCAGCATATACCTTTGAAAAACAAAATGCATGGATCATAGCGATAGGTCCTCTTAAAGTGAGTAATATCTTCCATGTATCACAGTGCATCGTGTTTTCCAAGCCCAAGTAACTTAATGAACAAACTCTACGTTTATTCTTGGTCCAAACTTTAGTGATATTTCTCAAAATGAATATGTGCGCAATCTTGAATGAGAAAATATCACAAATAGAGTTTCATAAATAACATCGTTCTTACAACGAAAATCACATAAGGGAACCAAGTCCCATTCTTTCTCGCATGATCCTGAAATTTCAATGTAGTCATGCCTTTAGTTAAAGGATCAAGCAATGATCAATTCGAGTGCTCATGTGTTCAACAACCCTTTGTTTTATTTTTAACACGCAATTTTATGGCTAAACACTCAATGTCGATATACTTAATTCGACTATCACCTTTATTGTTCTTAGCCATAAAAACAACAAATTTGAATTGTCACAATATAATCTCAATAGCCTTAAATTGGATCCATAATTCTAAGCCAAGAAATGAAACTATTCATTCATACACCATTTGAGCTAGCCTCAAAACAAGATACAAACTCAACTTACGTAGTGGAAGTAGCAATTAAAGATTGTTTTTTACTACTCCATGATACAACTTTATCGACAAAGCATGAATATATATCCTGAAGTGGATTTCCTTAAGTCCATGCAGCCAGCATAATCTGAATCATAGTAACCAATCACTTCCAAATTGTCGATTCATTTGTACTTAAACATGTATTCTTTAGTCTCTTAAGGGTATTTCAATACTTTCTTTGTAGCTCTCCAGTGGTTTATACCTGGATTACTTTGATATTTCCTTAGCATTCCAATAGGAAATGCAATGTCAGGTCTTGTGCAGACCCGAGTATACATAAGGCTTCTTACTATTAAAGCACAAGGAATGTTTTTCATTTATTCCTACTCAAAGTCATTCTTTGGGCATTGGTTCAAATTGAACCTATCACCTTTCACAATAGGAGCTATACTTGGTGAACAATTCCTCATCGAAATCTTTCCAAAGCTTTGTTGATATAGGTCTCTTGAGACAAACCTAGAATACTTGATGTTTGTCTCTATGTATCTTGATGCTAGTGACATAAGATGCATCTCCTATATCCCTCAAGTCAAAGTTTTTCAAAAAAGAAATCGTTTCACCTCATATAGTAAACCATTACCATTGGTTGCAATTGAATATCATCCACATATAGAATAAGGAAACAAGCTTGCTCCCACTAACCTTCGGTATATACATTCATCCACAATGTTCTCTACACAACCAAATGAAGAGATGGCATCATGAAATTTTAAATACCATTGATGGGAAGCTTGTTTCAATCCATATACAGATTTCTTGAGTTTGCACACCAACTGATCACCATTATTAGAGGAAAATCCGATGGTTTGATTCATGTAAAACTCTTCCTCTAGATCTCCATTGAGAAAGGCCATTTTCACATCCATTTGTTGCAACTTTAATTCAAAATGTGCAACCAATGCTAGAATGCTATGAAGAAAATCTTTCTTATATACAGGAGAAAAGGCCTCCTTGTAGTAGATTCCTTCCTTTTGAATGAATCCTATAGCAATGAGTCTTGCTTTATATCTCTCAATGTTGCCCAATGAGTCTCTCTTTGTTTTTAAAATCCAATGGTTTTTACACCATTGGGCAACTTAACAAGATCCCAGACTCTGTTAGATGCCTTAATATTCATCTCAGCCTTCATAACATCACACCATGAGTTTGATTCTCTACAGTTCATGGCTTGTGAAAATGTTCCAGGATCATTTTCAGCTCCTTCATTATAGTTAGATTCCTGTAGATACACAATATATTCACTAGGTATCGTTGATCGTATTGTTCTAATAGATCTACTTAATGTTGTTTCATTATCTTCTTGAGAAACTTGTTCAACCGGTTGCTCAACAATTTCTTATTGTTCCTCATCAACAACTTGATCTACTGGATCATATCAGCAGGTTGTGAATCTTGAATGATTGATTGTACAATATTCGGTTGAAATTTGAAGGAACATTGTTAACATCCAATCTTAAACTCAAAGTGGAAGATTGAGTATTTGAATAATGTTTTTCAAAACAAGGTTTTTGTATTAATCGCTCCCACTAATCAAGTCATATTCAAGAAATTCTCCCATTTGCATTTTCAACCTTCTCTGTTCCTAAGCACACATGGTCAAAAGTTCATTGATTGACCATTTATTCTTATGTGTGTTGTAGGATATCCTAAAGGGTCTATATGGTTGTGGAAGAGTGTTCAGAAAAATCAGACATATCATCCTCAAATGATTTCAGTTTGGCTGCAATGTCCCTCATCTATATGATGTGCTTACACACATCTTTTACTATAGTGAGTCTCGGGGATGAAAACTTCATAATTAGGGTGTCAGTAAGTGCCTTATATGAAGTCCAAAGTTGTTCATCAATAGCCTTCAGAAGTGGCCTAATCTTGTTATACTGTTCGATAGAACCATGAATGCCAACAGAGATTGAGGTCTTTACGAACACAATTGACAGGCGATTAGATCGCTCCCATTTGCATACAGATCAATCTCATCTAGAGTGCTGGTCTCAATAATAGAAGGTGGTTCGTCTTTCCTAATAGCATAACTAATGTCTATCCACCCCAAATGTATGATACTTTATAGTTATCACCCCTCAAATCGAGAATGTTACATTTCATATCAGAGAAATTCGCAGGTTGTATGACTGCATAGTATTGAACATACATGCTTATAACTAAAATTTAAGACTAATAAATCATATCATGATTTACCAATGTAAATCATGCTTAAAAAACATGAATCTTGACATATAACTTGCCTGTGGGCTAAAGTTATAATTCAATTAGATCCATATATACCTTTATCATAAAACTATCAAAATATTTCCTTATTCTTAATTCTTGCGGGTAAATTAAGAATATAATTTGATGTTCTATTCCAATTAATCATACATTATAAATTCGTATCACTAAAGTCTACTGTGGGCAAAGACATTAGCATAGCATAAATTTATCTTAAATTGATGAATCTGGAACACAATTATATTTTCTAATAGTTGTGGGGTATTTAGAAAATCTAATGTCATTCTATTCCACCCTAATTAAAACTATGATTATAATTATTATCCTGTGGACAAAGATTAATTACAACCACACATTTAATTACAATTGATGTCTTTAAAACCCTTGTGGGATGTATTTTGTTCGCTAGAACAAAATAGAGTGTATGTGTCTAGTGAGGTTGTTTTAGCTACTCCTCGATTCTACATACTTATCATAAAGACAACACACCATTGTGTATACTAATTGTACATATGACATTAAATATGCATACAACATGTGCATACAGATGTTGTAGCTATCCTTAAACAAATATGTATGCTAATCACTAATATCAAATCTGTACAATCTAACTACCATAAACACAATGTCAATAAGAATCTTAATTTAATTAATTTAATCAACTAAATCATTAATGTGAATAAAAATATTTACTCACCTTTATTAATAATGTGCACTTAAAATTTTATATATGCACAGCTTCATGGAGGGCTTAACCAATTAATTTAATCAACATAAGTGACTAAATACAATCCTCCCACTTTGATTAAATTAATATCACCAAAAGTCTTGTCAATTTAGATTCCAAATATGCACAAATCTTTAATGAGAATTTAATTAATTAATTCAATCAACTAAATGTGATTAAATAATCATCTTAGACAAATTCTCCCACTATTTTGTGCATTAAAAAATTAATCTATTATATGCACATCTTAATGGAGGGATTAATTGATTAACTAAATAATCAAATTAAAAGAAAAATCCTCCCATTTGTTTTATGTATCCAAATATTGTTTAAAGAATTAATTTTGGCATAATTCAACTAAAGTGTAGCTTCAACAATTTGAAAAAGATATATAATTGTCTAAAATTAATTTTTCCAAATATTTAGACAATTAAATAACTCAAAAATAATAGTAATAATTTTTTTGCCAAAATTTTCCAAAATGTGAAAGTTGCCAAAATTAACTTTCTCAATTTAAACAATTCAATTTGATGTAATTAAAATACATTTCACATAAAACAGGTTGCCAAGAAAATAAATAAATATGGCCAAGGTGATTAAAGATGTAATAGGGTCTAATAATTTTCCAAGAAGGAAATAAAAGATTTAAATGCCCATAAAACCGCTCAACACATATTAACAATTGGCCTAAAGTTCCAAATTAAGATCTTGATATGAAAGGCTCGAATATCATTTTTGACATTCTGAATTTTTTTTTTTTTGAATTTCAAAAACCAAACGAGCTTGGTCCAAAGCGAAGCCCAAAAACGTCAGAACGCACAGGACCAAATGAAAAAGCGCCAGGCCCTTTCCTTTAGTGAAACGCGTTTCATCAGGCCCCCAAACGACGTTGTTTAATGCTTCTTCCCTACCCGTTTTGAGAAAACCTACCCGATCCATGACCCCACATGGTCGTTTCAGGCGACGTTTTTTCAGCGATCGAAGAGCTCAAAACGGCATTTTCAGAAAACAGTTATGAGCATGGATTTCGCAAAGATCTTGTCAAAATCAAAACAAAAGATTTGATTTTGAAATCAAAACAGAAATCGCGTTCTTTGGTTCTTCAACTTCCCGATGGAGAACCGACAGCTCTGGTCTCCAGAAACCAAATGCAACTTAGAATTATCTACGCCGCAAGCGAGAACGACTTGATAAAGGCCGTCGCGACCAGAATCTTTATGCGGCAGTTTCGGTGATTTCAAGATTCTTTTCTAGTGTTTTTCTACGGTAGCGTTCATGGACAATTCGAAACAAGCTCCAGCCATTGATTTTGTGAGGAACAAAACGAAACGCACAATTCAAAATTTCAACGCAAAATTGAAAATCATGCAATCGTTCTCGAGAATCCTCACAATGGCGATAACCATGGAAACATAAAATGGAATCAACTCAAATGAACAAATAAACTTCCAGTTTCCGATGGCGGCAATCCGTGGAGATGGCAAAGCGAAATCCAGATCATGGGTTTCATTTACAAATTAATATGGATCCTCTAAATTTTTGAAAATAGGACCTCAAATCCCAGAACAAAAACGCCAAACCAAATAGCATTAGAAAAAACATGGATCTAAGGGTTTTCAGGTATATTGATATACACACATATATCATTCACAGATTGACATGGGTCTCCAAGCAAGATTTGAAAATAAGACCTTTCGATCCCGGATCGAAAGTTTTAGAATCAAAAGAATTTGAATAAGATTTATGAATGAAACATAAATTGATTTCTCGAGAAAAATTCATCGAAATCTCATATCAAAAGAAAAATCACTTATTGATTCCGAGAAAACAAACACGAGAGAAATTCCAAAAACCCGAGATTGAACTCATCTCTTTTTCTTGAAAAATCAAAGAATGAAAATCCAATCAATGAAAATCAAAATAGAGGTATATGAATGGCTCGATACCAAATGTTAGAAATAAAGGCGATCTTATCATGCCGAACAACTAAATAGCATAAGATCAATGCGGAAAAATGAAGTAGAGATCACAAATACCTCCCGCCATTGATTTCTCTCCGAAGCAAGCGGGACGAACTCCGAGTCTCCAAACAGAACGAATCCAAGCCGGCAAGCGAGAACGAACTCCGAGTCTTTGTCCTTCGATCATTCTCTCGAATCTGCAGATGGTGTGCTTTCCTCAAGGTCGGAGCGGGTTCGGGGGACTGCATTTAATTACACCATGTGTCTCCCCTCCGCCATCACGAGCTTAAAAAAGGAAACACATTCAATACGCAATAAGTGCGTATTAATTGGGCCGTTACGGTATTAATGGCGCATTCAATACGCACTTATTGCGTATTAATTGGGCCGTTACAGTATTAATGGACGGTTACAAAACCAGCAATAATGTGGGCCATAAATAGAAATAACGGAATATTGATTACTAAATTAAATATTCCAACAATTAACTCTTAAAAAAGAATTGTGTACTGTATTTTCTAAGCATAATCTTGATATCTCTAACATTCGTGGTCAAGGTTATGATGGGGCTAGTAATATAAGAGGGGAATGGAATGATTTGCAAGCATTATTTCTCAATGATTGCCCTTATGCATACTATGTGCATTGTTATGCTCATCAATTACAACTTGTATTGGTTGCTGCTTCTAGAGAAGTTATTTCTGTCCATAAATTTTTCTCAAATTTAACTTTCATTGTTAATATTATATGTTCATCTAGTAAACGACATGATGAGTTATAAGCTGCCAAGTTAAACGAAATTTCACATTTGCTTGAGATTGGTGAACTTGAAATTGGTAAAGGGGTAAATCAAATTGTTACTTTGAAATGAGTTTGGAGATACTCATTGGAGTTCTCATTTTTACTCAATTTGTAGTATGATAAATATGTTTGCACCAACTTGTTCTGTTTTTCAAAAGATTATTGTTGATGGATCAACTTATTCTCAAAGAGGGGATGCTGATGCTGCTTATAATATTTTGACTTCATTTGAGTTCATATTGATCCTGCACTTAATGAGAGAAATCATGGGAATAACAAATGTTCTTTGCTAAGCTTTCCAAGAACAAGCCCAAGATATAGTTAATACCGTGGATTTAATTGATACTACAAAAGTTCTCATTCAAAAATTGAGAGAAGATAGTTGGTCGGATTTATGGAAAAGTGCGAGATTATTCTGTGAGCAACATGAAATTGATGTTCCTAACTTTAATGCTATTCTGTGAGCAACATGAAATTGATGTTCCTAACTTTAGTGCTCCATATATAGCATGACAAGGATGCTCCCATAATCAAAAAGATCATATTACAATGAAGCATCATTATAAAGTGGAAATATTTTAGTTACAATAGATAAACAATTGCAAGAGTTGAATATGAGGTTTAAGGATAAAACTTTGCAGCTTTTGACACTTAGCTCTCATTTGATTCCTAAGGACGCTTATAGAGCTTTCAACATTGATAATATTTGCACTCTTATTGCAAAATACTATCCTGCTGATTTTACTGAGCAAGAGAAGATAATTTTGAAGCCTCAACTTCAATATTTTGTTATTGATAGATTTGAAGAATCTATCAACTTTACCTTAATTATGTTGTGTTTTGATGAAAACAGCAAAATCTAAGGTGTATTACTTGATTGATCGATTAATACACCTTTTATTAACTCTTCCAGTTTCAATAGCTACCACAGAATGCTCGTTTTCAGCAATAAAAATAATTAAGACAGGGTTGCGTAACAAGATGAGAGATGATTTTATTGCAGATAATATGGTAATTCATATTGACATAAAAATAGGCGATAGTTTCACTTTTGATTCAATTATTGATGATTTCAAGTCATGAAAAAAGCGAAGAGCATTACTTTAAGTGAAGGTAATTTTTAATTGTTTCATTTAGTATAGTGTTTTATTAATTTTGTATTATAAATTACATTGTTAACTCTTAATATTTTGATATATTATATAACAGGCAATCTTCTAGAATTTCATAATATCTTTTCATTTTGTAATTGATATAATATCCATACTAGAGAAAGGTATGTTATCTTATACATTAGAATTATTAAAATACTTTTATTATAACTCGAATATTTAAAACATGTTATATTCATTAAAAAAAAAAAATCATTAGTTAATGAGTATACATTTGACTCTCCCAAATATTTATCTCAAGATCTGCCACTATCCTAAAGGAAGATATTATGAAAGTTTTAAGTTTAAATGTATCCCTAAATCACAAATAGATTCAAATTTAACCATAAGAACACAAAATTAGGGAAACAGGTTGCCATAAGAAAAAAATATTTTCAAATTGACAGCTTTAGAGAATTACAGAATTTTTACATTCACACTTTAGACATCTCCTTTTGTCTCCGTTTCTTTTCAACTGTCAAGTTTGACCAAAAAAACAAAAAAGAGAAGTCACCACAATACAAGTCTGAAAGCATTACCATGTTCTTGATCTTGATGTGTCAATACAAGCCAGCTTCTATGGCTAACCAGAGATCTTATTTGCAAATGCTAAGCATGCATAGAAATAGAAACCTATGAACCCCAAAGTATCATGCCATGATGAGAAACTGTGATCAATAAGATTAAAGGTGAGATAATGCAAAACTTTGGGGCATTAATGAGTAACACAAATACTGATTTGATATCCTATTGTTTCTATACAACTCTTCGATCATATCTTAGATTTTGGGCATATAAATTTAAGAATTATCTTGAAATATGTAAGTCATTAAGCACAGTTGAGTAAAAGGTCCTACATATGCACTGAAAGAATAGAATGATTGTCAAATTCAGATCTCTCGAATAAAGGTTAAATGAGCTATTAAAGGTTAGTTGTAGGCCGAATAAAGTAGTAGAATCTCCAAGGTAACATTGTATATCTATTGTCCCAGGTTTGGGAAAAAACGTAATTTATGAAAATTATGGCACAAAAGAGTAATTTTGAAAGTTATACCTTAAATTTCAAGAAAAATCACCGAACACACAAAGAAGTTAGAGAATAATTTCGATGACTACGTTTGACGCTTAATTGAGGTATAAATGAGAAAATGACTTCAAAAAGGATTTTTTTAAAAAAAATAGAATTTTGGTTAATTAAAGGATAATTAGACAATTTTTATTCTAAAAAATATCATGAGGCCTCAAATAATTGATAAAAAATAGTGGAATTTATTTTAAGACTAATATGAGTTTATAAAAATGGTTTCATGCTCTAAAAATTGAAATGATATTTCTAAGAATTATTTTTTGAATAATATCTTAAAGAATATTTTATGTGCGTTTTATCCAAGAATAAGTCAATTTCTTGGGAATTATGGGAAAATACTTGAGGACTAACTTTGTGTTTGATAAAAATTAGGGAATGACTCCAGAAGAAATGTAAATTTTTTATGATATCACTTTTGGTCCTATGATTAAGAAATTTTCAAGAAAATATTTGTGAATGATTTTTTTTTTTTTTTTTTGATACAGATATTTGTGAATGATTAATACATACACGTCAAGAAATAATCCTAAATGCCCATCACAAGTCCAAAATTCATCTGGACCAAGTGAGGGCCCAAGAATGAGAGTGAATGGCTTGGGTGGAAGTATGAATATGAGGGGAAATTGTTAAATTAATTGGGCCATATTGCCTTGCAGACTCGTGGCTTACTGGTTTGGGCTTTAGCCCCCTCACTGGTTAGTCGCGAGTTCGAATAGGCACCAGGAAACAAAAAAAAAAAAAAAATTGGGCCATATTCAAGAAGCAAAATGAGTGTCTTTTGAAAAATAGAGAAAAAGAAGAAGAAACAACATGAGTGGTTAGCAACAATGGATGTCAAATTTTATTAAATCAGATTAATGGATGGATTATACCCATGTAACCCATCCAACCTCCTCTTGTCCTTATCATTCGTCTGGAACAAGAAGGAAGCAGAGAAAACACGAAAATGAGAAACTGGGAGGGAGGAAAGAAGAGAGAATTAGGACATCAAGGAAAATCTCAGGCTTTCATTTTCAATTAAAATAAAGAAAGAATTAAATGGAGTTTAAATTGTCAAGAGTTGGCAATATGTTTAATGGCTCTAGTAGTTCTAATAAATACTTCATGGCATATATTTAAGGCCAATGGTAAAGAAAACAAAAAGGATTTATTAAAGCTAAAAGGTAGTGAACTTACTCTCATTACGTGCTTGGTATTTATGTTTGTGTGATGATATGTTTGATTGCTTAGCTTGATTACGTGAAGCATGGATTTCCAGAGCATCGTCTTAAAAGTATTATTTTAAGATGCATAATCATGACTGTCCAAATTAAACTATTTTCAGAGCATGGTCAATGCTTGGTCTAATAACGCATGGTAGATGATGACCAATGGTCATGAAGATTATAGTGCCCAAAATAGGCAAAGAGCTTTCCAAGAAGTCCTAATTGAGGTCCATTCGATACATATAAAATGAGTTATGAAAATTTGAATTTAAGGTGCAGATTATGTTTGTAAAACAGAGCATGTATAGGAAACAAATTATCTATATTAATCTGATATTTTTCTCATGTAAAGGACTTCAAGAGCTTTCAAAGGAATTTATGAGCACCCTTATATAAACTGTACAGAATTAGTAATGATTTTTTAAAATTGAACCATAAAATAAGAGATACCAAAAGAACAATAACCCAATGACTGAAATGCAAAATTTTAATTTATGGGCTTTGATTTGTAATTCATCAAATACATAGTGAAGATGCTTAAATGACGGATGTTATACTTTCAACTATATATATGTTATATAGAAAGCTTCCTTAGTGTAAGACCGCTCTACTCTTTCAATTAACATTAAATTTTAATCATGCATGATGATTTTTATGATATACTACCTCCGGTCCTTATTATAGGAACGTTTTTTTTGTCGTCAATCGATTGTTAGCATAGTTAGGGACTGGAGAAATCTTAGATATAGTTTTTAATATAAAATCTCATTCATAGTATGCATTATGTTACGAACGAGATCTTATATTAAGAGGTGGAGGTAGTGTGTAGTATTTTTGTTCATTGTGTGAACAACTAAGCATACTTTGAACTAATTATGTTTTTGCTTTTGAGTTGACACTTGACATGATGATGATAAAGGTTGATTAAATACAATGCATTACCTGTAGCAGCTATAACCACCGACTTCGTTGATTCCTTGCCAACTAAAAACCAGATAGTAAATGATAGTTAAAATACATTTACAAACTACTCTTACAAAATCATTAATGTGAAATCTAAGATACTAGAAACGTGAAGAAAAATAATAAATTTGGAACGAGGATGAGCCCATATAAAATCTTTAAAATTAAGGTTTACACAGCAATGCACCAAAACAAAAAATATATGGAAGAAGAGTAGAGAGCACAAGAGAACTTGATTGTTCTAGGGTAAGGAATAAAGCTAAGCTGGTGAAGGCATCTATTTATAGAGGTCCAGAGTGGTTCCTTCGTTTTGCCTACCAAGCTGCACTTCCTCACTCAAGAGGCTTCCTGTAATTTGGTTTTCCTCTGTTAGCAATAAATGCTAAGACAATCTCCTCTTATTTAGTTCGGGTTTTTTTTTGAACAAATAGTTCGACCCATCTGGGCAGACTCGAACCCAGGATAAAGTGTGATAAACAAATTTGAACTCTAGAGGTTTATTATATTATATTTATATTATTTATTTTGTGTTTAAAAAATCCGATTGAATTTAAGCAACCAGAATTTCTTCTATTTACCTTCATACTCCCTTCGTTTATTTATTATTTAATATATGATATTTTTTATCTACAATTCACATAAATTTTATTTATTAAAATCACTTGTAGATATATAATTACCGGAAAAGTATGAATTTTATAAATTTCTTTATATTTAATAATAACTATTATTAAAAATAATTCAATAAACTACATGGATATTTAAATATTATTTTTATTTAATAAATGCTACACCTAGAATCTCATTGCGCAAACTTAATCGAGATTTTTTTCAACGTAAAAGCACACCTGGTCACAACTTACGCAAAAAGTGCAGTCGCATGGTTTAAATAAGTTTCTTAAATGCTTTTTTGAGTTCAAATGAGCTTTTATAATATTTCACTACAAAATCAAATAGGGACTCAATATATTAAGAATTCTACGAGACTCTATTTATCAAAATCGAATTACATAAGTAAAGCTAGCGTTAATTGTGATATATATTTGGCATTTGATTTTTTTTTTTTAAATTAGCATTATCCATACTATGCTTATTGACATTACTAACCGGGCTAAATTAATGCATTTAATTAAGAAAAACACATATGTACTATATTAAAAAGAGTAAAATACTCTAACAACTCTTATATTTTGCCTTAATTACACAAACCTCCCATCTATTGTGAAAACATACACTTAAGTCTAAATTATTAACACCATCAAAAAATATTCTAAAAATATTCTTCAAATATATTTTTAAATTAAAAACCATATTGAAACAAATATTTTTTACTAATTTACCCCTAATTATACCAAATCCCTAATTTATCTTTTAATTTCATTAATGATCTATTAAATATTTTTACTAAATTTAATTTAAAATACATTTTAGTAATCTGTTTATGTCGTAAATATTAAAAACTTGTTTAAAATTTGAGTAATTATTTTTTAGAATATATGTTTAATGAAATATTCTTAAAAATTTTAAATTATAAGATATTAGTAATATCATTTTATAATTATATAACTTAATTGAGTGTGTATTATTGCAAAAATCATCATACGTATGTAAAAATTACATGATAAGTTTTAAAAAAACAAAAGAGATTAAAAATTTATATTTATTTAAAAATAAAAATTTATAATGATGAAATTGATCAACTTTATAATATGATCAATTTAAAAGTATGACCAAAATTTAAAAATATATATTAATTTTTTTAACTTTGAATTTTATCGGTGATTAAATGATTATTTTTTGTCAAAGATTACATGACTATTAAGTAATATTTATTTTAAGGAAGGGCATTTTGTTTAAAATAATGAGTCAATATTGTAATTTAACGGTTAACTAATAGTTGGATAGATGGAATTTGAATTTCAAAATTAAAAGGGAAATTTATGTAACATATATTTTAATTTTAAGAGAAGTTTATATAGTTTTTCAAAATATAACGGATGTCTCAGTAATTTAAAGTAAGTATACAATTAAAAATTGAAAAAAGGGTATCCGTACATGTACATGTACGTGTGGATAGGTTTTTTTATTTGAAATAATTTTCCCCCCGTTTATATATAGGATGGGCAAAAAGGCCTAGAGAAAAGAGACAAACCAGGATGACATCTCTTAAAATGGTTGCGATCACGGCAGAAGCACCTGAAGCCATAACCGTTTTTGCGGACGAAGCCACACCTTCCTCCACTACTCTGGCATTTGTCGCACTCACTCGCCGTCCAATTCGGAGACTTCAACAGGAAGCCTCTTCTCAAAGCCTTTCTGATCCCTCCTTCCAAATTCACCACCACCGTCGTCATCATCGGCCCACCACCGCAATTATCATTCGCATACTCCAACTTCTTTGCTTCATCGCCCATCGCCATACCCAAAACCCACTTCGTTTGGTTCCCTTCATAACAGCCATATACGTTCTCTTTAATCCACTCCGGCCACAACGACGGTAATTCACAATCGAAGAACAGTCGCACCTCCTTCTGGTTCGGAGCTAAAGTATACCCGTAATCGAGAGTGAGGTCGTTGGAGGGAGAGAGACACTTGGCGGGATTGGGCATCCGAAAGGCAGGGTCGGAGACTAGAAGAGATTGACTGTCGTAGAAGATTTCATCGACGGTGTAGAAGGTACTGGAGAGTCTGAGCATTGGGAAGCCATCAGAATCACAGACAAGGCCAAAAGAAGGGAATCCGCAGGAGGGGTCTTGCTTATTTTCGATATAGAAGGGATAGGTTATTACTGGGCCGTTTCCACAGGTTTTGGGCTCGCAAGCTTGGAAGCTGGGATTCACATCACAAAGGGAAGTTCTGATGAGAACCCACAAGAAGAGGATGAAGAAGGGGGTGGCTGGGTTCATTTGGGATTTGGGGGTTTTATCTTTTAACTTTTTAAGGGACAAGTCTTGTACTCGTGTTTTAAATAGGGAGGGCATGGTTTTGGGTTACGGGGGCCGGCGACATGACCTGGGAATTTAAAGTCCTGGCTCCACAGGAAGGAAGAGGGGTCTTGTACTCTTGTTTACCTTTAACATGGATTGAGTAACCAAATGAAAGTTGGCGTAGATGGTAAAGGATGAAAAGGGATTAAGGCAGCAAATGGCCGTGGGTTCGATTCCCTCTACCGTCATTGGACTCCTTTGGTAGGCGATCTCATAAGTCCCCGGTAAGTGCTTCATGGCGAGCGGGGCCGCGTCTTGGCCTTGGTGGGGCGATGTCGAACTCCTCCAAAACTTTTTTTATAAAAAAAAAAAAACATGGATTGAGTACGGAATGAGGGTCGGCTTTAAAAACTCAGAGCCTATCAAGGGAGGCCCTTTTGGATGGGTAAGACAAATTAAATTGACTACGGTATTAAATATAAAAAAAGGTTTATAGTATAATTTGTACCATTAATTTTGATCTATATCTAACACCAAGGGTAATGTCTGTTTTTTAAGGTTAAGCCTGTAAGCATATGGGTTAGAGCCAGCCTTGCGTGGCTCGAAGCTATTTTCCTAAGTTTTAACTATTTTTTATGTGTGTTTTTAGAAAAAAAAAAAATATAATTAGTACATCACAATAATTAAAGTTCTAATTTAATAAATAAATATTGTCAACATTAAGGTTTAAACAATATGTATCATGCAATAAATAAATAAAATCACTAATTCATAATTAAAGATAAAACTATTGTCCACAAATAACTCATACAAAACAAGAGAAACTAACCAATAAGCAATATAAATTTGATGATTATCATTTTCACTACTTAGGAAATTACCATATTTTTGGAATCAAGAAAGTGTATTTCACTACTTAAAAACAAAGTACAAATGTTTAGAACAAACAAGATTCGTCTACTATCCATCATCAAACTCCTCCTATCCATCGATAAACTCCTCATCTTGAGTAAAAGGAGGAGGGTGATCATGTACGGAAAAATTACTGTCTAATCTAATCTATGAGAGAATTTAGCTAACCTATCAGTTAACAGAATTGGCTTCCCTGCCTATTCTTCTATGCCATCTAGATGGTCCAGATTTAATTTTTTACTTTTTTTAAAAAAAAAAGAAAAATTTTAATAAGTAGAGAATCTAAAATTAAAAAAATTAAATCGAGATTTGTTGAGATCCTATCCGGACGATCCAAATGGGATAGGCTCTCCGATAGACAGGAAACCCAATTCCGCTATTGTTATGGTGTCTTTATACACATAAGTAACTAACACTTGCCAATCCCAATCTAACCTCATCTATTTCATCCTTGAAAGGATAATACTATCACATCCTGTTCTGGAATATAAGTATGAGTACAAAATTGATGGAGAACGTAATTGCAATGTGTGTTGACTTGGAAATTAAAGGCCAAGACTGGTTAAACGTGTTAGGAGGGGGCTAAACATTTGAAAAATTACGGATTACAAAATCTTTGATGTCAAGGAAATTAAATTTTGGTTAAACTAGTAGCGCTCTTGCTATGAAAATAGCATAATAGTACCTCTGATGTTTAATATACACTTAGTTGACTAATTTTGAAAAATTAATGAAACTAAATAAATTAGTTAATCATAACATATGTTACTTGATATTTCTAAAATACTTATGCATATCAATAGATTACATATTAGTTTATAAGTTTAAAAAATTAATTTGAAAAAAATGATAAATAGAAATATTTTAAATAATTTATGTAGCTTCTTTAATTTTCCCAAATTTATTAAAGACTAGAAGGAGTATCAAATATGGATTCATGAAATAATAAACATGCATGTAACCATGCATGAATGCTAATGACTTTATAGCCTAATAACTTGAAAGCTTCTCAGCAAATAGGAGGTCGTAGGTTGGGTCCTATTCATAATTTCAAGCAATTAGTGTTTGCCCTTCTAATTTAAAAAATGACATGCGAAATTGTTTCTCTATGTGCAACATGGTAACAACATAACAATCCTTTGTTTTTTACCTATCTGTCCACCAAAACCACTTTTTGCTAGCAAAAATCTTTGGCATGTTCCAAACTTTCCTAGAGATTCATTAGCGTCTCCAAGTTCTATAAAATATGAGATGTGTTCCCTAATAAAACATTCAACAATTACATGCTTAAGAATCAAAGCTTGAAAGTAGAAGATATTATCTCCAAATAATGATACCTTCACTTGTTTGACATATGGTATTAGTGTTGGTTAATTTTGCCTATTACATGACTTTTATGGTGTAGTGTATGTGTTAGTGTATGTTGATGATTTGTTAATCACTGGTAGTTCTGGAAATGTAATTAGATATGCTAAAGCTTTGCTGCATGATAATTTTAAAATTAAGGATTTAGGACATATGAAATATTTTCTTGGTATAAAAGTGGCTAAATCTGAAAATGGTGTGATTTTATTTCAACGTAAATTTGTGCTAGATTTGTTGGTGAAGCGAGGAATGAGTGGATGTAAACCACTAAGTATTCCAATGGCTCAAAATCTGAAATTGATGCCCTTTCAGGAAGGAAAGGACAAAGTTCAGGATTTGTATAAAAATCTAGAAGGATATCGTAGGTTGGTTGGTAAGTTGATTTATTTAACTATGACTAGGCCTGATATCTATTTTTGTGTGCAAAAGTTGAGCCAATTCATGAATAAACCAACAAAGAGGCACATGGCAGCAACTAGAAATGTCATTCGATATCTGAAAGGATTTGTTGGCCTTGGTATTAGTTTGAGTTCTAAAGGAAATCCTCGCTTGGAATGTTTCGTGACTCGATTGGGCATCTTGCGGGATTACAAGACGGTCGGTGTCTCGTATACTTGTTGAAGTTTAGAGGATCCCTGTGATGTGGAAAACGAAGAAACAAAGCATGATCTCCAAGTCATCTGCAGAGGTAGAATATTGATCTCTTAGTATGGCAAGTTCAGATATTGTTTGGGCACTTACACTTCTTCAAGACGTACGGATTTCACAAGAACAACCAGTCCCGTGTCTTGTGGCGACATTGCGCGATACATATAGCTACAAATCCAATATTCCATGAAAGAACCAAAAATATTGAGGTCAACTGTCATTTTGTTCGTGAAAAATGGCGAGAGAAAGTGAAAAATCTTCAACATTTTAGGTCCCATGAACAAGAAGCTGATTTGTTAGCGAAACCGGTCTGGGGACGTTCGGCGCACATTGTTAAGTAAGTTAGGGACTATTAATATGTTTTCGCCCCAAACTTGAGGGGGAATGTTAGAAATATAAATATAAATTGTAAATAAATAAGTACAAGTGTAATTAGTTATTGTGGTTAGTTAGTTTTATTTGTTAATGTCATGTATATCTCGGTGCATCAACAGTTGCATATAAGTAGGTTGTACAGGTATTATCGAGTCAGTGGTGTAAAACTGATTATTCATGAGTGTGAAATATATTTTTTTCTCTCTGTCGGGGTTGGTTGGTTAGTTTTAAAATTGATTATTTTTTCTCTCTGTACAAGTGTAATTAGTTATTGTGGTTAGTTAGTTTTATCTGTTAATGTGATATATATCTCGGTGCATCAGCTGTTGTATATAAATAGGGCTGTACAGGTATTATTGAGTCAGTGTTGTAAAACTGATTATTCGTGAATGTGAAATATATTTTTTCTCTCTGTCGTGTGAATACTGGGTACACACTTATTCAAATGGAGACTTTCAACAGGTGCAAGTACAAAATTGATGAAGGACTTTATTGCAATGTGTGTTGACTTGGAAATTAGAGGCCAAGACTGGGTAAACGTGTTAGAGATGTATCCCGAAGAAAACATTCAACAATTACAAGCCTAAAACTGTGAGAAATGGGAGTGAGAAAATAAAGCTAAAATCTCAAAGGGCACTGTGTTTAATGAAGATATGGGAAGTTTAATTTTGCAATTCTAAATATGTATATTAAATTATGCAGAACACATAAGTACAGTGTTGACAAGGAAGCTCAAAATTGAGGTCACTTTCCTTTATATAAGAATGGAGGGAAGATAAAATGTAGAGATGTGAGCTAAAGATGAGAGCAAAGATACAATGAAGAGCCAGCGGAACTGACATGAAATATGAAGTTATTCCCTTTCTTTCTGTGCAGGTTTGGTTTTACGTTCAAACCCACCAAAATCATTATCTTGATGATTTAATCTTGAAACTAAATAAGCTGTTTCTTTTAACATGATTAAGGAAATGATAAAATGTAGAGATGAAATTGTTAAATGTGAGGCATGCCTTTGTAAAATATAATGCTGATGAATGATTTGTAAATTGTAAGTATCTTTGTAAATATTTTGTGTTTTTTTATTTGTTTAACCTAGTGGTAGACGTTCTAACTAAGGGAAATTCATTAAAATAAGAACTTTTTAAAAAAATTGTATCGGCTAGAGTAGTTGGGAAAATATTTACAGGATTAATGTAGTCAAAGATGTCTTTTGACTCGACGCCACTACGGACGCCATTAGTGGCGCGTTAAACGCCATGTTTCACCGCATTAGTTTGGTAAATATTTTTCCAACCGCTATAATCTGGTACAATTTTTTTTTTTAAAATTCTTATTTTGGTGAATTTCCCTTCTAACTAAACATATCAAAGAATAAATTTCTAACCGCATGCTTTTTGCTGATGATATGGTTCTTTTGGTTGAATTCAAAGAGAAAATTAATTTTAAATTTGAGATATGGGGAAGGACTCGGAGTTGAAAGGCTTTCATCTGCGTCAGAGTAAAATTGAATATATGCATTATAATGTCGATAAGAGACAAATTATAAAAGACAAGTTGCAAGTGGAGTGAAAGTATTTTTTTTTTTTTTTTTTTTTTTTGGGGGTCCGCAAGTAACAAAGTTTAGATATTTGGGATCAATTATACAATAAGATAGTGATATTGATGGGGATGTTAATCATAGAATTCAAGCTAAATGGTATATATGGAGAAAAGTTCTGGAGTTTTTTGTGATTAGAATATATGTACCTAATAAGGTAAAAGGGAAGTTTTATCTCACTGCTATAAGACCAACAATACTATATGGTAATGAATGTTGGAATTTAAAGGGACAACATAAACATTAAATAGGGATAGTTGAGATGAGGATGATATGTATGTGTAGTCATACAAGAAAAAATAATGTTTATAATGATTTGGAGTGACATTTATTGAAGAGAAAATGATAGAAAATCGTTTTGAGGTGGTTTGGACATGTTTAAAGAAGGTCATTGTGTGCTGGTGAAGAGGGTTGATCAAGCAATATGAAATCCTCTAAAATGAAGCCGAGAAAGACCGAAACAAACACTTAATGAGGTTATAAAACAGGACCTTTTAATTAATAATATAATCTATCTAAAAGTCTAATTTTTAACGTAACACAATTGCGTAGCGCGATAACGACCATAACTAGGAGGATAAGGTTAGGCTGTTGTTGTAGTGAATGAAGTCGCGAAATGCAAGCTTACATGTCAATTATGTCATCACATGTGAAGCCCATGCTAATGATTAGTGCCATATAGTACTTTGGGAAGTCTAAGTTCCAATGTTTATAATTTATAAAGCGGCACCATTAAATTTCCCAAAGCTCAATCCAGCTCTTGCAAATTAAAAGCGACGCTTATTTTATAATAACTTTAGAATTTTACATATACATCTGTCACTACTACTTTATAATGGGATCTAAGCAATAATTTGACCTATAAAAATCATGACTACAAGAAAAACAGGGGAGAAATGAGAATATGAATATGTGAAGAAAAAGCTACGAGAGACTCTAATCCCACTAGGACGCTTGCCTTCCATAGCGTCCTTCTTGTTGCCACAATCAGCACAAAGAAAAGGACCTTGCCATGGCTTAGAGGTGGTAGAAAAAATGGAGCCAGCATGAACAGATATGCCTTCACTTGAAGCAAGATCTGTCTGGCACACTGCGCACACAAAAATCCCTGAGGTTGATGATGATTCCCCTGAATTCCCTTCATTCCCTAATCTGCAACATTTGCTCAAATGTTCATGTTTATGAAACAACAATGAAAATGATGCACACGAAAAAAAAGAAGATACTCCTCCGGACCTTGGTGTAGGACCTAATTGAGGAGCTGATCTTAATCCTTAATGTAAAACATATTTTTCATATTTATCAATATTTTCCTAATTTTTTTTGTTTTAATACTCTCTCAACAATAATCAAGTAAAAGAGAGATTGAACTAATTAAAAAGGATGATTAGGGTGTTTTACAACAAACATTCCATATTAATTAATTTAACTAACATCCTTAATCTAATCAAATTAGGTAAATTAGTCTTACATAAGGACCAGAGGAATATGAAGTGTAAAAAAAAAAAAACAATAAACAAAACCTAATTGAAGTTCCTTGAGCATTTATTAGTAGGTTGTATCATTAAAATGTAATTCATGGGGGAATAGTTTTTAAAAGAGCTCAATGGAGAACTAGGAAAATTAGAAGAAAATAGTTTGGTGTAGTTTTTGGGTGAACAAATTCATAATACTCTCCAGTCAAATTGCAATTTCAGAACATTCTGCGACTAACTTGCAAGTTGCAGGGCGATAACAGGAATAGAATCCAAGGTGGGAATCAGCGGAAGAACAATCCATGAATTTTAGAGGCAACAGGGTTCCATAAGATATACTCAATACTAAATGAATCATCAATGGTAACATGCTCAGGCTTACACGAGAATGCACGGTTCAGTGATAAAAATGTGAGGTCCTATAAAAGAGAGAAAATAAAGCCTAAATCTCTGAAGACCCCTGCAAGTTTTCCATAGCAAAATTGTATAATCTGCATGTTAAAATCACACATAAATACAGCTCTCATCCTCTTCCCTGTTCTCTGTGTCTCCAAGTTTTCCGGGAAAATCCCTATAGGGGCCCTTTTTAGCAAAAAGAATCCAAAAAGGGCCCTAACTTTCTGCCAATTCCAGAAAGGGCCCTGGGGCCCTTTCTGAAAAAAATGCATTAAAATTTAACAACTAAATCAGTCTCATTTACAACAATTTTTTTACTCGTTTACAACTAAATCAGTCACATTTACAACAATTTTTTTACAACTAAATCAGTCTGATTTACAACAATATCAGTCCCGATTAATAACTATATCAGTCTCATTTACAACTCACCAAGATTCTGACAATCGCAGAAAGGGCCCAAGGGCCCTTTCTGGGACTGTCAGAAAGTTATAGCCCTTTTTGGATTGTTTTTGCCAAAAAAGGCCCTCAGAAGGATTTTCCCAAGTTTTCCTCATATCAAATTTCAAACAAATATTAGCCATCACTTTTAACAGCATAAAATCTGATGGGGCAAACAGATGTTCAGAGAAGGAAACCATGATGCAAGTCATTGTCATGAGATTTTGTATGATACCTCCAAAATTGAAAACTTTTGCCTCAAAGAATGTGAGATTACCTTTCTGCGAGCATTGCCGATCCTTCTTCAAACAGTTCCTGTACTATATTAACAGCTGAAAGCCTCTTTGACAGCTTCCTAGTGGAATCACTAGATTTCTTCCTGAATAGTAAAGCTCTCAATTTATTCTTCTTTTTTGGGGGAGGAGGCGGTGGCAATGCATTATCAAGTGGAATTATGTCAACTACTATGCAAGTTGTATCGTCCCTTAAACCTCTTGTCCTTAATGCTTCCTGAATGACCTAGGGGAGTAATTAGACTTGAACATATACGAATATGAGCACAAATGTCACATATGTTCAACATGAATCTAGAGACTCAGGCTAAAAGGGATATTGACTTGATTAAAAATTAGCAGATAGCATTATGAAGAATGTTACCTTCACAACCTGCCTAGCAGCAAGTTCAGCAGGCAAACCCCGACAAGATTTTGCAGCCGATTCGGAGGATAGAGCATCCCAGATGCCATCAGAAGCAATTATAAGCCTCCCACCAGCATTTGAAAGCTATAACATAGGAACAACATCAGGTTCCATCCTGAAGACAGACCTAGCAGCATGCATATGCTTAAGAATCAAAGCTTGAAAGTAGAAGATATTATCTCCAAATAATGATACCTTCACTTGTTTGACATATGGTATTGGAACTATAAACTCCCCGACATCCACATCTCCAATAGACCTAGAAAGGCACAGACCCCCTGGCCAACAACGAAGGGGACCGATCTGACATGATTCAGAAACACAATACATTCAAAAAGATAAATGGATGTGAAAAATTTGGAAGTCCTTAAAGACATGGATGATGAAAATTAAAAAAAGAAAAATAATTGAGTTCTCTCTTCCTTTTTTAAGTTTTTAGTAGAAAATGTGTCATGAAGATAAAATGTTCCCACCTCAGCACCACCATAAATACTAGGTCTTCCAACTTCACCTCCACTTGCGGTAACACGTTCTCTCCTGCAAGTAAGACAGTGCAAGTGATTACCATGTGCATAATAAAATGGTAACCAAGTAAGGCCTAGAGATAAAATCATGCTCTTCAATGTTCTCTTTAAGTCTGTGATCGACAGTTAAGTTAGTAATAGGGCCACCTTGGATGTCTAGTATACAACGGGAATCACCAACTGATGCGACCGGCAAAGTGAAATTTATTCCCCCTTTGGCCAAAGTGTAGAGGAATTTCTTTAATGTGAGGTTGGGAGGACTTTCTATTAGCATTGACAAGATTTGTTGTCCTATGGATATAAAATAGCTGACAAGCTCCAAATGGCAAAAGAATGAGGCCTCGATGCTTATTATTTAGAAAGGAGACGCTCTTTTATGTGCTAATTCAGCCCCAACTAAGATATTGATTTATGAAGTCACGTTCTTTAATGTCTCAACCTATATTGATTATCACTTGCTTCTATATGATATGAATCTTTTATGTTCCATGCACTTATAGGGCGTTTGATTAGTGTGAGGGAAAAAGTTCCCTTTCTCTTGTCAAAGAAAGCCGAACATGTAAATATATTTTTTATATACATTTTATTTATATTTAATAATAAAAAATATTTTTGCTTATTTTTATCTTTCTCATATACTAAATCACTTTTAGATTAGCTTTTATGATCTATGAGATAAACACATGAGAGAAGTTTTATTTCGACTTACAGAAAATGGCTTGAAACCATGGTTTCGAATTACCCAAACACTCACTTATTCAAATGGGCTTTTAGTTTGGCAAGAAAGCATGATAATTTGTTTATTTGCTTGTAAAATTGCAGGGAAACTGCACTCACACACTAGTAATACGAGATATGAGGTTGATTCATCGTGATGATGTGCACAATCGAGCTGCTTTTCCAATAGTTACTTTCAAACTAAAGTTCCACTTTTTAGAAAATGTAGCGTTTGTAAGATTTTCAGAGCTACAAGGTCACTGTGGATGACAAATGGTCACCAGAAAATCCTTGCTACTTTTTGGGATGAATGCTTCTCTCTTCACATAGCTGAGGATGGCTATCTTCAATATGCAGAATTTCATGAGTATGATTATCATCATGATTAGTTGCCCTCTGCCCTGAACACCACACGACGTTTAACTCATCAATTGCTACAGCCTACATGGACTATCATCATCATTGCTTGGAATTTTTATTTGATGACAAGCGTTTGATGATAAGCTATAAGAGTTCCAGTCATTTGTATGTTTTGCATTTCGTAAGAGTTGATGAAATGATTTGTTTTGGCTTGCTCAATCTGAAGCATTTATTTAGGGGAGAATTATATGAGGTGCCAAGCATGGGATTTAATTACCAAAAAATTCTAATCACAAATGAGCAGCATAAATCTGTTGTTATTTCCAACACTGAAACTTGTTATTACATGTTCCTTAGTTGTTATTGAACTTTTGGGTGATTAAGTCTCTTCTCTGGGACTTTATAGTAATTCCCCCCTTTATTCAATTGCACATTGACAGGATGCTTACCACCTCTAGCTATGTTCACATGCAGATAGCTTGTCATTTTGGAACCTCTTTTTGTTGCTTTGGAAAGTAACTCATCAAAGTTCCATTGCAATGGAGAAGATATAGGTGCCTATTTGAATTATCTAGCATAACACTGTGTGGACAGAGCCTCTTTTTGCAAAAGAAGGAAGTCATGCTACTCCATAAACATGTGGATCCTTGTTACTGAGGTTTTTGTTTTGTGTATGAGAGGATTTTTGTAGGGATGGCCAATTCTTATTTATGAGATATTAATTTTTTTTTATACTCTTTGTATTATTTTTCATTTTTGCTTTCATTAATTGTTGGTTAGTATTTCTGCTTCAATTATTGCTTAGTTCTTTTCTCTCTCACTCACTCTCCATATGAGCGTGTTTTTGGAAAATAAGTTGCATTTTTTACATGGTAGTATCTATTGTTTTTAATCCATTTTTAATTAACTTTTTATTTATTTATGTAATTTGGTTAGTTTATCTAATTCTCTTGCTATCGTATCTTCACTTGATGGACGATTTTGAGTTGTAAAGGAATGAACATTGGGCGCCACAGTTTCCTCTGTCCTTATCTTTCTTTTCATCATTGCATGTAGAACAAGAGGGAGGGGATTTTCTCATAATCTTGTTTCTCCTTTTCCCTCATTGGCCTCATCTCGGGCCGTTGATTGGGAAGAGGAGAGAGAGGTTGAAGTAGTATTGTGATTGATTGGATGGATATGATTTACGAGATGATGAGAGATAATGAGAAAAAGATGAGGAGAGAAACCCAACCTAAAACAAGAGCGAGAGAAAAGTGTGTGAATAATCGCGTCCCCATTATATACACATATCTTATATACTTCTTATATGCTCATACCTCTATTTGAGGTATGAGCATATTTTTTTAATTTTTTTTTATATATTGTATTTATTTAGATTTAAATTGTATGCTACTTTCCGACATATTTTTTACACTCAATATCTCAAAATAATTAGTTTCCATGATATTGGTGTTACAAACAAATATTTATGAATGCAGAACCGAAAAATAATTAATTTGAGATACCGCATGCAAAAAACATGTCGAAAAACATCATATAATTTAAATCTAAATAAATGCAATATATAAAAAAATTCTTAAAAAAATATGTTTATACCTCTAAGGCTCTAATAGAGGTATGACTCATGAGCATATAAGAAGCATATAAGATATGTGTGTATAATGTGGACTCGTGAATAATCCAAGCTTCAACAATAAACTTGGCCTTTAAGTATTATGTGTATATTCCAATAAAATTACATAGACATATGGGAAGGAAATTATAGCGGAAAAAAATATTAGGAGGAAAACTCTTAAAAATAGTAATTTTTTTTAGGGTTTTCCTTTTTTCTACCTTGATAATAAACAAACTTCATTAAAACATAGCATAAAAAGATTGCATTATAAATGGGCCACCTTACATGGGTTAACAAAGTGCATATGCAGTGGCCCAATAAGATAGCATCAAGTATAACTGATAGAAAACGACAAGCAAATACCCTTGGTCCTTAGGTTCAACTGGCCAAGGGGTCGGATTTTCTCACAAAAAAGAAGGGGATTCGATCCTCGAGTTGGTCAAGGCATTAGAGGAAACATCCTAGGCATCTAGGAAGCAGTGGAAACACTGGGAAGAAGTGGAGGCATGTGTACTCTCTAACCCAGTATACCCTGCGAACTAGGCTCCAAGCGCCCTGTCCTTGGACTGTGGGTGAGCCCGACCCCTTTCCTAAAATTTTCTTATAAAAAAAAAAAGACACGCAAATTATACAAATGCCTCGATACCGTAAAAGCTACACGATCTGCAAAAGAGAACAACTCCAACATACTACCATCGCTATGAGAATTTGCAGAGTACTATGAGGGATGTCTCCCAGAGGAGATGGGCCACCCGAGTCAACCATCGTGGTTCGGTGCTTCCCTTGGGAAGTTGAGGAAGGCAGTGGTAAGTTTCCAAGTGTCTGGAACGGAGGAGCTAGATTGCACTGTGTCACAGTCCAAAAGATGAGGCTATAGAAGGTAGAAGTTCATGGCACGATTCCAGTATATGGCATATACTAAGTCGAGGCAGGGTAAACATGTATATGTGATGAAGTGAAACCGTGCCTTGACAAAAAGCTCCTTGTGATGTGAGAAAGACACAACTACATGTAAACTATGTGGGGCAGCTTAGCATTCCAAAATCTCATTACAGAGCTGCCCTCTCCGTAATGATTTGTCCAAGGCAGCGTCATGGGGCTGAAGGAGGATCGCCTGTGCACAGAGTCAACTCAGTGGAGACATCACCCTTGGAGTGAGCTTCGACAAGGTTACTTGACTCGTCGTTAGCGAGAGAGCCACGAGACGGATAAAGGAACCGTAGGAAGAGGAGCAGGTAAGAAAGAGCGAGGGGAAGAAGCCTCAATTGCATCAAACTCTTGCTGGGTTGTGGACTTGTGGGGAATCAGATATGAGGTACGCAACTCTTCCTAGAGGACGTAGAGCTGAGGACGGATTGAAGGGACATGCATGACTATATTGTAGCCCTGGCGCTGGAGTTCCTCCCAATGAAAGTCATATAATCCATGCATTCGAAACAGAGTGTAAATCCATCCTCGACCTAGTGCGGATCTGGAGGGTTGAAATCAGCGTGTCCAATAGCTACTGCTCGGGCCTCATGAGGATTGGGATCATACTCCATGATCACATTTACATGGCCATTGGAAATATGCAGACGAAAACCATCAGTGAAGAAGCCTATTTATGAAAGCGTCGGTGAGAATATGTAACAGTAACAGAAACAGAGTTATTCTGCTGAATGATGCTTGTAAGCTTTAATGGCCTTTCCGACGTCAGTGGTGGAAATGGTATTGTTTTTAATTTGTAACAACCCCTTACCAGTTGACCTAAGCGTTTGGTGGTGGAAATGGTATTGTTTTTAATTTGTTGGTGTCCCCTTATAACAGAAACGGCGCCTGGCCACAACTGGCAGAACGCCAGCTCTTAGGGTGCATTGCACCTGTACGTCGTTAGTGAACCCCCTGGAGACCAATTTTTGCAACCCGCTTATTTAAAAAATAATTTGTTAAGGGACGCACCAGCCAGGATTGAACCAACGATGTGATGCTTGGGTAAGAGCCGTCTTACCAGTTGACCAAATATTACTTAAAGTATATTAAGCGTGGGGGCTCATTTGTTGGACCGAGATTTGGTTTCGGTTTGGGTCGAACTACAATATTTGTTTTGTGTGTTTTGGGCTGCACGTTTTTAGGTGCACTTTTTCTAGTTAATAATAATAATAATAATAATAATATTGTTGGGCCAAATTTAGCTTAAAAAAATGGTAGTTTATAGATCTCCTACTATCTCTCCTTATTTTAATGAGGATTAGATGAATATTAAATTGATTAAAGTAAAGATAATGTATATCTTATGCCTTGGTTTTGTCGGGAGATTTTCTTGATTTTATTATTTAATATTTTGAATTACATTAATTATCGTATGGAGATGAAATTTTGATATGAGATTATTATTGGGTTTGTGCTTGTTATTTTATTATTTGGTTTCTAGTTTCAGAAATTAAACGTATTTAATAGTTAAATGATGAGCTTTATTAAAAGTCCTAAATTTTAGGATGAGAGAGAAATTTATTCCCGTTTAAGGCTTTAATATCAATGGAGATATTAATTTGTTTGATAATTTCTAATCTCATATAATCTTTCCTAAAATCTTGTGAAGCTTTTTGAATTAATAATGGCTGAATAAAAATGGTGATATTTGTGAATATCTTAGCCATTTAATTTATTAAGAAGGATTTCTTATTTTCTATTGAAAGTAAATGTGGTAAATTATCAAATATTTTGTGACAAGCATATGGCATGTTATGAAAATTTAATCATTTATCTAGTATAGAGATAAATGTTTCCTAATTTTTCATAGTATTATGATAAGCATGCATGGTTTTATGTATTAGTAGAAATGCAATTATAGCCTTAATTTTATTTTGTGGCTATGATTTTATGTTTTTTAAATATTGTGAATAACAATTGTATGAATGCTAAATATCTAAATTTTGGAATTAAGTATGGTGGATTTGTTAATCACCAAAGTGGTCAACTCTTTATGAATTATTATGGTGATTATTTATAACCTTGATGCTATAATGTTATGTTTATATTGTGGGTGAATTGAAGTTTGTTTATTATAAGGTTGATTATTTATCTTCATAATTATTGAAAGTAAATGTTGGTAGTTTTATTTTGACACCCAAATATGATAAATATTTTTAGTTGGGGTATGCATTACTACTAAATTATGTGAAATCTTTATAGCATCATTGTGGTTGAATGTTGTATATTGTAATAAATGTTGACTACGTCTAGTTTACCATAGAAGTTGTTGGGGGAAGCCATTTTAATGGCTAACTTTTTAATTAATAGAGTGTCTCACAAAAGGATACAAAGCATACCATATAAAATATGAAAAGGAAAGAAAGCTTCCTTGAAATATTTGAAAGTGTGGGGGGTGCTTGGCTAAGGTTGTGATTTCTAAACCCAAAAGGTTGAGAGTCAAACCTAAGACAATAGACTGTGTTTATTGGCCATGCACTTGACAGTAGTGCATATCAATCTTTGGTTTATAAGTTTGATGTATCAGATATTCTTGTGAATACGGTTATTGAGTCAATAAACGCTACGTTCTTTGAGAATGTGTTTCTGTATAACAAGGCAAGTGGTAATAATGATAACAATACTGTGAAACCATGGAATACTACGACCAGTGATGACCTTGTAGAGGAGAAACCTAGACGTAGTACAAGACAAAGGACCATAATATCCTTTGGTCTTGATTTTTTGACCTATTTGTTGGAAAATGAGCCTCGAACACATGGAGAGGCTATGGGCTCTCCCAAAGCACCATTCTGGAAAAAGGCTATCAATAGTGAAGTTGAATCCATTATGTCAAACCACACCTGTGAATTGATAAACCTTTCTCTTGGCAATAAGCCTCTAAGTGGGTCTTTAAAAACAAGATGAAAGTAGATGGCACTATTGATATGTACAAAGCTAAATTTGGTAGTAGTAAAAGACTACAGACAACGTGAAGGCCTAGATTACTTTGATACCTAGTCACCTGTTACGAGAATTACATCCATTCGGATGTTAATTGCATTAGCGGCATAGAATTGGCTGGAATTACATCAAATGGATGTAAAGATAGTCTTCTTGAATGGTGAATAAGAGGAAGAGATCTATCTAGAACAACCTGAGGGATTTAATGTCTCAGGACAAGCGTGAAATTTTTTTCGCATGATCAAGTCCCTTTATGGCCTAAAGCAAGCCCCGAAACAATGGCATGGGAAATGCAATGTAGTTATGTTATCAAATGAATTTAGTATTAATGAATGTGACAAGTGTGTCTATATTCGGAATACTGAAAGTGGTTTTGCCATAGTCTGTCTTTATGTAGATGACATATTAATAACAAGTAGTAATAATCAAATGATTAAAGCTACTAAGCGGTTGCTTATCAGTAAGTTCGACATGAAAGATATGGGTCTAGTAGATGTTATTTTAGGAATTAAAATCCATAGAATATCTGTTGGGTTGGCTTTATCACAAGAACATCTATATTGTTAAAATTCTTGAGAAATTCAAGAGTTTAAACATAGCTCTTGTGACGAACCCTATAGACTCTATTCTTTGTCTGTCAAGAAATACTGGCGAAGTTGAAAAACAAAAGAAGTATGCTTGAGTGCTAGGCAGTCTTATGTATATTATGAACTACACTAGACCTGATATTACCTATGCAGTAAGCATGTGTAGTCACTTTACAAGTAGTCCAAACGAGCTTCATTGGATAGCTATGATAAGAGTTTTGGGTTACTTAAAGCAAACTCAAAACTTTGCTTTTCATCATGAGAAGTACCTTGCATTGCTAGAAGGGTATTGTGATGCAAATTGGATCACCAACTTTAACGACACAAGATCCACAAGTGGTTATGTATTCACCCTTAGTGGGGGTACTGTGTCTTGGAAGTCATCCAAGCAGATTTGCATTGCAAAATTAACTATGAAAGCAGAATTTATTTCTTCAGATAAAGTTGGTGAGGAAGCTGAGTGGCTTCGTAATTTTCTTGAAGACATTCCTAGCTAGCCAAAAACGGTACCGGCAATGTGTATACACTGTGATACTGATAGTTAAGCAACTATTGGTAGGGCCAAGAATGTCATGTACAACGGCAAGTCTAGACATATACGTCATAGACATGACACCGTTAGACAACTGCTCTCGAATGGAATCATCTCAATTGATTAGGTGAAATCAAAAGAGAATACAACGGATCCATTGACTAAAAGGATTCCTAGAGAGTTAGTTAAAAATTTGTCCAAAGGAATGAGTTTAAGGCCGATCCATTGTTGATTATTGCGGTAACTCTACCTAGAAGAGTGGATATCCCACGAACTAGGTTCAAAGAGACAACTAAGTGATTATCGATTGTTAACACTGTGAAGTTTTAAACTCATACTCATTCCTAGACAAGACAGTGCATATATATAAGGGTAAGATTTTAAGCTTTTAATGGTTTCTTAATCTGATGTGTTTAGATGATGTATGTTGACTTACATAACAAGGAATCACCTACGTGAGTGTGAAGTGTGAGCCGCTTCTATGAGAAATTAAAACGACCGATTCTCTAAAACACTCGCAGAACCAGGCGGTGTCCAAGGCCAAAATGGACACATCATGAGAACCAACAATGCTAGAGGAGCAACTGTGTGACTCCTATTGTCTTGGTACACACAAAATGGTCGACGGTTCAAGACAGCGCGTCCACTGATTGACCAGTATATCCAATAGGTTTTTACTATATAAGGTTCAATGGTAACCCCTACCTTTCTCGATGCAGTTGCTGCTTGTAGACGAATCGCACTTTCCATGCATATTTATTTTTCACTTAGTCACAATGGACTGACTTCTTATCCATATGGGGGATTGTTAGATTTTTGTGTAATCCCATGGGTTATGAATAAGAAGTCGCGTCGGTTCACTACCGCCGGTCACGTTGGTTCGCCAATGGGACTCCAAGCGATTCTGAAAGCAGACTCATTGGATTCGCTTCGACTTCATATTGATAGAGTCATCTTTCTGGAGACGAATAATCATCTCTATCCTGGGAGGCAATTGCTTATCAACATTGGGCATCCATATTGAGGGAGCAAAATTGTCTCAAGGACACAATGTAAGTTGGGCCCGGATTTCTTCAGAGTTCATTATCATATTTGGCAGTCTTGTGAGTTTTTACTGGTTTTCTTCTTAGTGCAGTAATATTGTATGTTTATAGATTATGCATATTAATTACACAGATTCTTTTCTTAATAATATTTCTATCTTGAAAGTATTTTCACTAACAAAAACGTAATCATATTTTGCTGAGGATAGACACCGCTAAGCTCCGAGAATCGTCTTCCATTCTTCTCCAGTTCAGTCGTTGTATTTGAATCATCATAGTTAATTATGAACCACCATTAAGCCACAGTCCCGCAATTCTGGCTTGGTGAAAGGAAACTGGAGGCTCCCAAGTCCTCTGCAATTAAAAGATCTTGGACACTTGACATGGCTTGCATTTCCATACCTGACTGAAATAAGTAAAAAGTGAGAAATCAAGAGGAAACGAAACCCAAAAGCCATAGCCATGATTGATAATTATCAACTATTTGAGCAAAACAATAAAGGCCTCCAACAAGAGCCTATTATGATTCCACCTTCTCCCCAGTATATAGTCCACAGTTCCTACTTGAACTGTTTGATGGGGCAGGTTGACTTGGTAAATGAGAAAAAGGCCCGAAGAAAATTCCAGGTGGGCAAAGCAACAGGGCTTTGTTGAAAATTCCAGTATATGATTTCAGATTTCTAAAATCATATATATTTTATATAAAAACATTTTTTATTCAGATAGATGATATTTAAAATGTTATTGATTTTATTTTTATATGAAACAAGTTTCAATCACTTCAAAAGTGTTTATAGTTTATGAGATATTGTAAAGAACATTCATTAAAGGTCAGGCTAAAATGTTTATAACCTTTGCTCACTATAACATTAAAAATATAAGGAGATTTTGAATGGATCATATTACATTAGAAACTAGATTCATAGCTTTCCAATTATAACCAGGTCATTTTCCTAATTTAGATATAAATTGAGAAAGTTATATATGTATAATAAAAGTTAAGCTTTAAGTTATTGTGAGAAAGCAAAGAGGATATTTGAACGTGAAACATGGTGAAGAATCAAGGACATGTCCCAAAATCAAATGTGGTCCCCACAGTTGTGCAACATGACTTTACATTCTCCATCCTTTCATTGCCACAACTAAAAATTTAAGGGAAAATTCCATTAAAATACCATTTGAATTTACAAAACCTCCAGAAGTCTCCCGAATTTGTAAAAAAACTGAGAGGTACTAAGGACCTATGAAGGATATGCAAATTCGGGTGAAAATACCCGTTTACCCTTAATTTTAAATAAATAAATAAGATAAAATACTCTCATCGCCGGCCCACGGCGGCCCTCCCGGCGGTCGAGCCCCAATTCTCGAGAATGGGTTGGCAATTCTCGAGAATTGCCAGGCAATTTTTGAGAATTGGTGGGCGGCCACCGGTGATGCGGCGGCCCTCCGGCGGCCGACGGTGAGGGTATTTAAATTTTTATTTATTTATTTAAAACTAAGGGCAAAAGGGTAATTTCACTTGAATTTGCATATCTCTCATAGGTCATTTGTACCTCTTAGTCTTTTTACAAATTCAGGAGACTTAAGGGGTTTTCCAAATTCAAATGGTATTTAATTGGAATTTTCCCAAAATTTAATTTTTACTCAACATAATTTTCTCAATTTAAATATAAATTTAGCAAATAATATGTTATTGAACAGCTCCGAGTCTAGTTTTTAATGCAATGAAACCCATAGTATACCTTGTATTTTTATAGTTATAGTAGAAATAGTGAGCAAAGGTAAAAAAAACGTTTTTCTCACCTTGAAGCACAAAACCTTATAGAATAGGGTCTATATGGTATTCAAATTAGAAATTATTCGAATTCTCTTAATTTTAAAAAGGCAGATACTAACCGTCTAAAGTTATAAGTGGGATCGAGCTTGTAACCTTTCACATATAAGGGAACTTATATGTCACTAGATTATAAGGCCATTGACAACTTACCAACTTGTGTCTCTCAAATTAAAGTGTGATAAAGAAATTTGAACTCCAGAGGTTTATTATATTTTATTTATATTTTTTATTCATTTATTTATTTTGTATTAAAAAAATCCACAGCCAGAATTTCTTCTATTTACCTTCATACTCCCTTCATTTATTTATTATTTAATATATAATATTTTTTATTTAAATTTTAGACTTCACGTAAATTTTATTTATTAAAATCACTTGTAGATATATGATTACTAAAAAAGTATGAATTTTATAGATTTGTTTATATTTAAGGGTTAAGTAGCAAATCCGCCCCCCAAAGTATATGTCCAGGAACAATGTTATGTTGCCCTGGAAGTTTTTTCAGGTTCAATGTTGCCTCGGAAGTTTAAAAACGTAGCAATGTTGCCCTTTTCCGTTAAAAAGCTAACGTTGACCATTAAAAAATTGACGTTGACAGTTAACTTTTTAACGAAAAAGGGCAGCATTGCTACGTTTTTAGACTTACGAGGTAACATTGAAAAAAAAAAAAAAAAAAAAAACACATTCCATGACAATATTGCTCTTGAGCCTATACTTTTGGGGCGGATTTGCTAATTAACCCTATATTTAATAATAACTATTATTAAAAACAATTTAATAAACTACATGGATATTTAAATATTATTTTTATTTAATAAATGCTACACCTAGAATATCCACTACTACAAAAAAATCTTTTTAATATCAGTTTTTAAGCACTTTCTAGAGGAACACTTATGTGAGCGATGTAGTAAAACCTGGGAATAACGTCCGCTAAAAGAGGGACACCGTAAGTAATATACTTACGAGTTATGACGATCCTTTTTGTGGTAGGGATGCCATAAGTGGTACCTATAGTGCACTCACGATGTCCTTTTTGTATTAGGGACGCCGTAAGTTTCGACGGAAGTTTTTAAAAAAAAAAAAAAAAAATCTTTATATTTTTCATTTCCTATCAATTGAATCCTACAAAAATGTCATCGCACAAGTCATCATAAACCAAAATGTTGTTACAGTAAGGAAACATCTAGCTCTAGCTAATTAAAGTGTTAACTACTACTACTATGTACAATAATCACTGCGAAGTGTCAAAAAGTTGTCTACATAACTACTAAGTAATATAGAAGTAAATTTTATTCATTTGTGTTGAAGAAGATGTCCAGCCAAAATGTTTCAAATCAAATTAACGTCATCCTCCAAGTAGGCTTCATTATTGTACCTGTAAATTGGAAAATAAAGTAATATAAATCAATCAAGTGAATGAATTAATTAATAATTCAAGTGCAATACCAGAAATATTATCATTTGAGAATGAAGGAGCCATTACCTATTCGAAACTTGTAACAACTCCGTTCTGAATGATGTTATACATATAAAGTATAATATAGTATCAGCACTCAATGCTCCTTACTCCTTGGTTTTCGAAGGCAGATAAAGGAACTGCAGGAAGAGGAGCAGGTAAGAAAGAGCGAGGGGAAGAAGCCTCAATTGCATCAAACTCCTGCTGGGTTGTGGGGGATCGGATATGAGATACGGAACTCTTCCTAGAGGACATCGAGCTGAGGACGGATTGAAGGGACGTGCATGACTGTATTGTAGCCCTGGCGCTGGAGTTCCTCCCAATGGAAGTCATATAATCCATGCATTCAAAACAGAGCGTAAATCCATCCTCGACCTAGTGCGGATCTGGAGGGTTGAAATCAGCGTGTCCAACAGCTACTGCTCGGGCCTCATGAGGATTGGGATCATACTCGATGATCACATTTACATGGCCATTGGAAATATGCAGACGAAAACCATCAGCGAAGAAGCCTATTCATGAAAGCGTCGGTGAGAAAATGTAACAGTAACAGAAACAAAGTTATTCTGCTGAATGATGCTTGTAAGCTTTAATGGCCTTCCATTTTTTTCTCTAGTTGGTTCGTTTTATTCCAAGATGGAGGATCATCACAAACATGTATCACCATTAAGCGACAATGTTTTCTTTCTGCTTTGGTGAAAGGGAAGTGAATCTTCCCAAGTTATCCACATCGAATGATTGAGGACACTTTTCATGGTTTCCATTTCAGAGTCCAGCTAGAAATAGCAGTAAAAGTTCAGAAAACAAGAGGAAGCTAGACGTGTAAAGTGGAATCATCCCAATTTGAACTGGTTGACCTGAAAGACGAAGAAACATATGAGAGGAAATTAGACAAGCAAAGAGAAGAATAGAGGATAAATATACACACACATACACTCTGATACAAATAGTAGAAATATTATCAAACGATGTGTGAATGCAAAGAAACCACCAAGGGCTTTTGCTTATATAGCTGAGTGTAAGATTGATGTGTTGGCTTGGAAAAGGGGCTGTAAATACAGGGGAAACATGTAGGAAGGAGCAAGATGGTGGAATTCCAATTCCATGCTACATGCACAGCCAACAGTGACTTGCAAAATACTTCTGAGGATGAAGGTGAAGAATTTTAAGCTTAAGGGTGAGTGTTTGTTTTTGTTGTTTCTAGAAATTTATAATAATACCTTCATATTTTTTTATCATTTTAATTTTGAATTAAGTTAATATCTGATTCAAGAATCAAACATTCATATGTGCATCTCCAACTTCATGATAATTTTACCGATTATGTCGCTCCATGAGGTAAACTTCAAGAACTACATTCACTAATGTTTAATTGTTCTTTCAACAAAAAAGACAGAATAACTTCATATCAAATAGTCTAAAGACAGACTTCAATGTCAAATAGTCTCTTACTTTAGATATTTTTCCCATTTTCTACATAGCAGGATCAAAAGAATTTACGATAAAGAGAGATGAGGCCAAAATAAAATTCCAAGATTATTGCCATGTTCTTGTCCATGCTTGCGAAGCTTTTAAGCATCATCACATATCTATGTAGAATAAAAAAGCTTTGGTTTGGTTTGACCAACTAACTTTTGGTTGAGGTGGAAAGTGGCCTCACCATATAAGGAGAGGAACATAAGTTTGAATCTCGAATAGTGCATTGCTTGAAAGAGACAAAAACCATTGCGCTCTAAATTTGGATAGGAAAAAAATGCTACCTCCTTAAAAATCTTACTGATAGAAAATATGGGAAAACTTATAGTAAAAAAAACTTAATATTTTTATTTTATTTTAGCTAAGAGCAACTGTAATTACTTTTGTTGCAACTGGTTACCTTTTTGTTTTCTCTTGGAAATGGACCTTGTAAGTAGATTGCAAATTATTTCTTAGAGAAAGTGGTTACCTCTTGTTTTCTCTTGCAAGTGGATTACAAGTTGTTTTTATTATTTTTGTAAATTAAAAGTTGCTTCCTTGCTAATCTATAGATAGGAGTTCTCATCTTTTGTAAAGACACAATTGAATGAATAAGAATATGATGTCTTATGAAATCCTCTCTCCCTCCATTTACCTCTCTTATTTTCCCCCTCACTTCTGATCCTTTCCTCCTCCCTTCCCTCTCTGTTTCTATTGTTCTTCACTTGCCCTATTTTCTTTATTTCTTTTCCCTAATCTGTTTGAGTGAGAATCCGTGTGTGCTAGTGAGTACATCACTTACCTTTATAATCTTTGCAATCAAAGGTAAGTGACCTTTTTTGACTTTTGGCTTAGTCAATTAGCATTATTAGTTAGGTAATGTTCATGTGGCCTTAAACTGAGAAGGTCATAGATCTCTACTTTGAGTTTGTTTTGTTCTAATATTAAATCATATCACTCTGATTAAGTTATAGCTTCTGAACATATCATGATTATCTGAGATTATCTTGCAAGTTCTAAGCTATGGAAACCACCGTGGTGTGCTTGTAAAACTTACTCACACATACCTAATCTCACACAAACAGATTTGATCTAGGGGAGGGAAGAGCAAAACAGAGTACGAGAGGGAGAAACAGGGGAAAGGGGAAGGATGTTCAAAAATAGAGGAAAAATGAGAGAGACAGATAGAGGAGGAGAGAATTTCATAAGCCATCACAAAGTTATTCATAAGGTGTGTTTACAAAAGATGAGAACTCCTATTTATAGACTAGCAAGCAACTCGTAACCCACTTACAATAAAAAGTAACCATTTGCAAAATAGACAATGTACAATCGACTTGCAGTGGCAACAAAAAGTAATCCCACTAGCTCTTGCCTACTTTGTCCAAAAATTAAATATTCCTAGCTACTTGCTATAACCAAAATAAAATAAAATATTAATTCCTCCTTCTATAGGTCTTTTCATATTTTCTATCACTTCTCATATTCCATCTCATAAGCATAATATCAAAAGTACGATTCAATCAAAGAACCTCCCACTATTAAGAGACAACAGGCTCTTCAATATCATAAACATTTCAACGGTTACATACCTAAAATTGTTTTTACACCATACATCAATATTCAATGATAAAAATCCTGTGGTTCCGTAATAGTGAACAAATAAAGTTAAAATCTTTAATAGCATTGTCTTAAAGGAAGATATTCCAAAAGTTTTAAGTTTAAATGTATCTTAAAATCACAAATAGATTCAAATTTAACCATAACACAAAGTTGGGGAAACATTTTGCCATAAGAAAAAAAATATTTTCAAATTGACAGCTTGAGAGAATTACAGAATTTTTACATTATGACACTTCAGACATCTCCTTTTGTCTATTTCTTTTTCAACTGACAAGTTTCACAGAATTTTTACGAAAGAGACAATTCACCACAATACAAGTCTAAAAACATTACCATGTTCTTGACCTTGATGTGTCAACAATATGTGCCAGCTTCTATGGCTAGGCAATGATCTTATTTGCAAATTCTAAGCATGCAAAGAAATAGAAACCTATGAACCCCAGAGTATCATGCCATGATGAAAACTAAATGCCTCACACCATTGAAACTAAGGAATCAGAGAGTTGAGGAAGAGGAAGGGTAGGGTGATCTTGAAGGAGACCATAAGTAAGGTTTTGGTGGAACCTGCACGGTCTCAACTTTGCCTTCAAGCATCTCCACCACTTTACTCATCATTGGACGCTCTGTAGGGTTGGTTTGTATACACCATAAGCTTGTTATCACCATCTGTCTTATCCTCTCTTTGTCACCTTCATTTCTAATGCTCCTCAGTGCTAGGTCTTCATCTAAATCTAGACGCTTGTATATCCAATGAGGAAAATATATTTCGCTTGTATCATCAACATTGACATTGACATTCCTTCTTCCTCCAACCATCTCCAAAACCATCATTCCAAAACTATAAACATCTTATTTGTGAGAGACAGAACCAAAACTTTTGTAAATTACCTCAGGAGCAATGTATCCTATGGTTCCTCTAGCACCCAACATGGATACAAAACTTTCATTTCTAGGGCATATTTTAGCAAGTCCAAAATCTGATATCTTTGGACAGAAGTTCTCATCCAATAAAATGTTGTGAGGTTTTATGTCAAAATGAAATATCCGAGTGTTACATCCTCGATGCAAATACTCTAATCCTCGTGCAACACCCACCGCAATTTGGTGCAGTATTTCACAACTCAAATGGAGATTGCCTTCAAGATCAGCTTCATTTTCAAAGATGAACATCTCTAACGATCCATTGGCCATAAACTCATAAACAAGTGCCCTCTTGGACCCTTCAAAACAGAATCCTAAAAGTGTGACAATGTTAATGTGAGAAGTCTTGCTTATGCTTGCTACCTCATTCATGAATTCCTCGCCATTACCTTTTGTTTCCTTCAAAACCTTCACGGTCACCGGACATTTATCATGTAACTTCCCTTTGAACACACTTTGCCATAGCCTCCTTGCCCTAATTTTTCCTTGAAACAATTGGTCATTTTCTTTATTTCCAAGTAGCTATATCTTTTTGTGGCAAGTGATCCGTGGTTCTTTAGAAAGGCCTCAAAATCTTGATGAGCTTTAGACACCTTTTTCCATAATAGCGTCCTTCCAAAACAGTAGATTATAAGAACAAAAACTCCTATTGCAGCTGCAAAAGCGTGATTAATAAGATTAGAAGATGTGAGATTATGCAAAATAAAGAGGAAAATCTATATAGATAGATGTAAGTTTGAAATTTGAAAATTATAAGAATGAAATGATTTTGTAAATTACCTTGTCCAACTTCCGCCTTGGTAATCTTGGCCTTAGGCTCTGCAATCAATAGAAGAATTAAGCTGAAGTTAACATTAAAATAATTATTTAACTTCTGTTTTTATGTCACAAAAATTGAGAAATAATATTTGATATATTTTTGCAATAACAAAAGAAATCCATCTCTTTTATTCAGGCCTGAAACATGGGTGTTATCTTTTATCTTAGAATGAAGTCACATTAATAATAAGAATTATCACGATTTTTTTCTTAAACCAAATTCAACTTCTCACACATGAAACATTGCAACTTTATTTGATGAAATCTTATTGCATTTGAGGAAAATGATGAAAGGGAAATTTTTTTTCCATTTTCCAAATATACGATGGTGAGGTTATCAAGAAAGGTGAAATTTTGAAGTAGGAAACAAGGAAAATCATCAATTGAACTCGGAAGGAAAAAGTGAATGATAGTAAACTAATGACATAAATTAGTAATCCCTTCAATCTTTAACATAGGACATATTTATTTAATTTGATTAGATTAAGAAAGTTAGTTAAATTAGATAATATGATATTTATTTTCTAAAACATCTTAGTCATCTCCCATAATTCCCTCATTCCCTATCATTCTTTATTATTGTTGAAGGAATAACAATATGAATAAATTAGAAAAAGATCGATAAATATGACATTATGTCCTATATTTAGAACCAAGATTAGCTATCTAAATATATCTTATATTAAGGACTGGAAAAGTAAGTTACATCTTTGCCTCAAACAACATGATAAAAATCATTTGTAAAGAATATACCTCCAACGTCGCAGTATAAGTTCTTGTTTCTGTCCACTTGACACTGGCCTCCATGGTGGTTGTAACACTTATCACATTCGTCAGATAATCTTACCTCAATCATCATGTTAGCAGATAATAAGGATTGAAGGTCTGAGGTATCAGGCAGGTCTTTCTTGGGAAGAACAAGAGATGAACATGCAGAGAAATAGCTTTGCTGGACCGAAAGAAGATTAGCGTCTCCACTGTAATAATAGATATCAAAACCATCACAGTTATGTTTAATAAAACCAGTTTGGTGGCTGATATTGAAATGATGGGGGCATTTAAAGAGTGTTATGTTGTATTTGATATCAAAAGAAATCAAAGGAGGATTTGGAGGAGTACAAATATTCTCGTTGAAGGCCTCACAAGAACCAATATTCTTGTTGAAGGCCTCACAAGAACCATTGGATTGTAAGCGAGTGTGTAAATCAGGGTTGAAAACCTCAATCATATGTAGCTGTGGAAAAACGCTGGTAAGGTACAAGATTTGTTTTCCACTCTTGTCAAGCTCAATCGTTTTGTTTGAATCTCGATTTGGATCATCACGGTTATGAACCATCACTAAGCCACAGTCTGGTATTTCTGCTTTGGTGAGAGGGAACTGGATGCTTCCAAATTTTCCACAATTAAAAGATCTAGGACACTTGTCATGGCTAGCTGAAACAAGTAGAAGTTGAGAAATCAAGAGGAAAAGAAACTCAGAAACCAGAGCCATGATCTTCCGCTTTGTGAGCAAAACACTGAAGAACTTCAAAAGGCTCATCATCTAATGATAGTTTAGTTTGGAGTAATCATGTTTGTGTCAACCTTCTCCCACAAGATATATTACCCTCCAGTTCCTACCTGAACTGTGATACGCAAGTTGACTTGGAAAATACCAGCCAAGACTTGGTGAAAGAGAAGAGCTAAGACAATAGGGTCTTGTTGAAGTAGTTTCCTTCTAATTTATATTAAGAAATATAGTCAAAAGTAAACTGTATCATTAAAGTGATAAGATATTTATTACTAGTACTTTTCAAGATTATTCTCCAATTAGAATCAATAGATATATCTTACTGAGGGAAGATAAAAAAAATTTTAAATTATAAAATCCTAAATTAAGTTTATTACCAAGAATTGATAAAGTAATGACAAGACTTGATAAATAATTCACAATCCATTTTATAGGAAATACATGAGTTGAGATTTTGCAATTTCAAAGTTTTTTTTTTCTGTCATTTTCTCTATCTTAATTACTTTTAGTTTTTTTTTTCCCCTTTTACATATATAATCTCTCTCGACAACATAAAAGAAGAATTTTTAATACTAATGACTTTTAGAAAGTTATTTATATTTATGACCAAAAAACTTTTAAAAAATGTCTTATTTTAATTAAGGACCGGAATGATATGATATACAAAATACTCTTAAAAGAGATTAGAAATTTGAAATGTAAACACAGGGGAAACTTGTACGACGGAGCCAGATGGTGGAATTCTAATTCCATGCTACATGCACAGTCAAGTTCTTGCAAAATATAACTTCTGAGGATGGAAATGAAGAATTTTAAGCTTAAGAGTCAATCACTGGTAGATAAAAGGCTGAAAAACGCGGGCAGAATCTATGACTGATCACCGATCTTAAATAATTGTTTTTAGATCAGACTTTTAAAATATAAGGTCTTAAAATTTGTACTATATAGACATGATGTATTTTTTTTAGGTCTTAAAACCCAACTTTTAAGACCGGACGAATAAATACGCTGGTCTAAAAATATTAACTTTTAAGACCAAACGTATTTAACAGTAGGTCTAAAAAGTCTGAATTTTAAGACCGGTATAAATAAGCCGGTCTTAAAAGTTTGACTTTTAAGACCGGATATTTAACACACCCAACCGGTCTTGAAGGTCTGAATTTTTAGACCTATTGTGAGATATATCTGGTCTTAAAAGTTGGTCTTTTTAGACCTCCTGCGTAATACGTCCGGTCTAAATTTTCTCATATTTTTTCCTTGTTCTATTTCTTCCTAATCATACACATCCACCACCCAATTCAGTGTAATATCCTAAATTTCATATCATGAATCACATATATAAAATGCCAAGCAAAAGATTGATACCCTAACCACCCTTATAACTGTTGATAGAACCCATAGGCTGTAACATAATAGGTTTAATCTCTTTGACTAGACTGTACCAAGCTCTCCAATTATGAGGTATAGCCCGGCCAAAGGCTATAGAACTCATATCAGACCATAGGTTCCCTTTCCTTTAAATAGAGAAAGGTGTCATTATTCCAATAGCTAACCCTTAAGCTGGCCAAAGGAAAGGGGTGATACCAAGGGCCCTGAAAATATCAAAGCCATCTATTGTTCATCGAGTGGTGGCATACTATGTGGTAACTCTCATCCCCACTCCACATCCATCCATATAAACAATCATAATATTGGCATGTATATACAAGTTCCAAACGAGATTTATAAAAGTAATGCATCGTTTCAATAATCATTAAGATAACAATACTTTTCAATTCACGAAATCATAACAAAAGTGCATTATCCAAAATCATATATTATCATAAATTTCTATCTCAATAACCATTTTAAAGTACTCACAGATCACCCACCAACAAGACTCTCACATTGTGGATGGTGGGAATTAATTCCCCCTCTCCAAGTAAACTGACAACCCCCTCTCCAAATAAAGTGACAACATGCTGCCACATCTCCTAAAATGTAGGCAGTTGGAATTATGCTGCCACATCTCCCAAAACGTAGGCGGTGGGAATTAATTCCCCCTCTCCAAGTAAAGTGACAACATGCTGCCACATCTCCCAAAACGTGGCAGCATGTCTACCATTTTTTTTATTTTATCATTATAATAATTATTGTTTTCACGAAAAACTATCATAAATGACCCAATATTTTTTTCCCTTGTCTTCTCTATTATCTCAACTAATTTCTTTCTAATAAATCATATATTAAATAAATAAAAATTATCTTGATAATTACATGACAAATTCATGTATCATGATCAATTCTTTCTTACATGTAATTAAATCCTAATATAAAAATTAGGATGTTACAAGAAGTCTTGCTTATGCTTGCTTCCTCATTCATGAATTCCTTGCCGTTACCCTTTGTTTCCTTCAAAACCTTCATAGCAACTGAACATTTGTCATGTAACTTCCCTTTGAAATCGCCATAGCCTCCTTGCCCTAATTTTTCTTTGAAACAATTTGTCATGTTCTTTATCTACGAGTAGCTATATCTTTTTGTGGCAAGTGATCCATGGTTCTTTAGAAAGGCCTCAAAATCTTGATGAGATTTAGATGTGTTTTTCCATAAAAGTGTCCTTCTAATAAACCAGTAGATTATAAGAACAAAAACTCCTAATGCGGTATTGAAGAAATTTGTGATTAATAAGATTAGAAGATGTAAGAGTATGAAAAATAAAGAGGAAAATCTATACAGAGAGATGTAAATTTGAAATTTGAAATTATAAGAATGAAATGATTATGTATGTTACCTATCAAAAGTCCTAGTGCCAGCATCCATAACTTACTTGGATTAGGTGGAGCTGTATGCAATCAAAGAAGGAACAAATTGAAGTTATAAACACAAACAATCACAAAGTACAAGACCAAATTAGCGTAGAGCCGAAGCTTTAAGATGTGTTTATTGGAAGTCAGGTGGGGAAGGGAACAGGAGGAGCTCAAGGAATTAGAATATCAAAGATATAAGATATAATGAAGTTGGAAAGAATAAAGGTTAGCATTGGCAAATTGATACAACCATGTCAAGGACAAAATTCACAAAACCTTACCTCTAGATCCTCTTCGGACCTTCTTCCCTTTGTCAAATAGGAGCATCGAGAGGATCGAAATTTTGAGAGAGAAGCTGGATCGAAAATTTTGAATTTTGAATCTGACGCAAAGATGAAGGGGACAGACAAGCATTGTGACTTGAGAGGGAAAAGGTATAGGGAAAGGAAAAAAGGAGGGAGCATTAGAGCCCTTGAGAAGGAAAAAATGAGAAGAAAGGAGTAGAGTAGCATCCCATGAACATGCACGGAGCCCGATGGTAAAAAAAACGGCTTATGAACGGTAAAATGTGTCTAGAGCCAAGCATAAGCCATATAAGGGTTGGCTTAGGGATGACATTTTATATATATTAGAGTAAATGCCCTTTCTAGTCCCTGACAAAAAACACAGACCCCATTTTGGTCCGTTGCAAAAAAATCGACCCTTATTCGTCCTTTTTAAGGGACTAAAAAGGACCTTTTGGAAATTTGTGAGGGATCAAAATGTCAACCAATCGACCCTTATTCGTCCTTTTTATGGACTAAAAAGGACCTTTTTTTTGTAAGGGACCAAAATGGGGATCCCGTTTTTTGTCAGGGACCGAAAGGATATTTACTCTATATATTAATACATGATTTGAGATTTTACAATTTCAAATTTCTTTTTCTCTCATTTTCCCTATCTTAATTACTCTTAGTTTCTTTTTTACATATATAATCTCTCTCTACATCATAAAAGAAGAATTTTTAATACTAATGACTTTTAGAAAGTTATTTATATCTAGGAGCATAAAATTTTTAAAAGATGTCTTATATATATTATATGAAAGTTTAGGTAGGGGTAGATATCGTACCCCACCGGCACAACACACCTCCGGCTCTAAGAGTATTTGAAGTATTTATAGATCACCCACCAACAAGACTCTCACATCGATCAACAGATATCGAACGTTCTTCCTTTTAGAGTGAAAGCGACACCTTAGTCAATTTGTATCATTCTTCGTTGGCGTCTTATTAATTGAGGACTAAAATGATATACAAAATACTCTTAGAAGAGATTAGAAATTTAAAATGTAATGTCTAAAAGACCAAAAGAAAAGGAATAAGCTGGGGATAAGGATGAGCCCAAATAAAATATCTAGCATTTACAAACCCAAATTAGGTCCTTGACCAATTAGAAATTATTTGAATTTGCTGCTCTAAATTGAGATTTCTCTATTTTTAAGTGGTTTAAAATGGATGTTTCCTTGGAGTTTTTTTTTTTTTTTTTTTTTTTTTTTTTTTTTTTTTCCCTTTGGAGAATCACTATGAGGTTTTAGAAAAAGAATGTCTGTCAAATATTCTTAATCACAAGTTACTAGTATAGAGTTATTGTCATCTCCTTTATTAAAACTTGTCATTGCATGTCACTTAATTGTTGTAAGACTTTTTAATCATTATATTCATTCTTTAAGACTTCATAATAATTTTCCCTTTTATCAAATTAAAATAGCACTCGCCAACAAGTCGATATTACAAATGGGATAGAACACTGAACATTAATGGGAAACTCCATGCCACTAAGCTAAACGAGATTAGCAAAAGGCCTTTTCCATTTGGGAAAAAATAGATATATAAAAAAATTAGCGAAAATTAATCTTTTGGTTTTTATAGTTTTGAGTTTTGACTCGATTAAAACTCAATCGCTATATTTTGACTTGGTGTCACTCAATTTCTATAATTTTGATTCGGTTGTAACTCAATTCCTGAACTTTGACTCACTACAACTCAGTCCTTATAGTTTTAACCATTTTCTAATTTAGTCTTTGACCTTTATTATATATATGATTTTATTTTCTAAAACATGGCGTAAATTATAAAATGGTTGAAACAATAGGGATTTAATTGTAAAGGAGCAAAAATACATATGTACTTTACCCCGGGAGCACCAAATACCATACGCTTTTTTTGGGAAAAATACGTACGTGTTACATTTTAAAAAAAATCATACCACCGTTAAAATCTAACTTAATGGTGCATTTGAAAGCAGAAAATGTTATATTTACAACAACATTTAAACACCTAGATTTTGAACATAGAAAGATCATTTCACTACTAGAAAATACCAAAATAACGACGGAATAAAATCTGACGGAAACAAATCCGTCGCAATTTGCGACAAAATTAGTGATGGAAAAAAATTCCGTCGCAATTTGCGATGGAAAAACAAATCTGTCGCAAAATTTTGCGAAGCTCGCTTGTCCTCAATCGTTCACTCGCCAAAGCATGTCCAAGTTCGATTACCCCTTGTTTTCGCACCGAGAGATCACTGACGTTTTGGCGCAATTTCAAATTGCAAATGTGTCCAAACAACAACTTGTGAACCCAAAACCTGAAATCGTTTCGGAACTCTACTTTCAGATCCTTTGTCATCTCGACTCTCTTACTGAGTAACATCTCCACGGTCCTCTTTAACCCTATTGTCAGTTTTGCCAATTTTTGTGCTTATCTGTATCTTCTTCGCTACTTTCTTTGGTGCAGTTACTTGGATTCAGTAGTATCAACTAATTTATATTCAAATGTGATTTTTTTGGCAAATTGTCAGACATAGCTATGTTGGTTTTTCTTCCATGTTTTTCTGTCTAGTTGGTGTAAAGTTTTTTTTTTCTTTGTTGGCTTGCAATTTCAAAGAGGGCTTTTGTTATAATTCTCTGGTAAATGCTTAGGGAAAGGAAATATGAACTTGAACTGAATGTTTTCATGTAAAGGGATGTCATACAGACGTCAAGGAGGGCTTTTTGAATGCGGGGTAGGTATTTTTCGCAGTTTGAGTATTGCATTTCACAGAAACTATTAAATGATTTGAATCCAAGAGACAAATATCCGCAAGTAACATTTTGAATAATCTCCTACTCCCCAAAAGTTCAGTATGCATTGATAAATGAGTGCATTTCCGTTTTTTTTTTCGGAATTATTCTGTGGTAGGAAAAAAATTGAGCGTTGAGGATTACTTCTAGAATTTACTTGTAAGACTCTGAAAAAGTGGATCTTCCTCACTTGATTCTTTCGTTATATATAATGGATAGAACTTATGTAAGATTTTTAACATTCTTGCCATGAGTCTCTCCAATTAAAATGCAACAGGCTTATGAGTCTCCAATAATATTAAGTGTATAGTTTTTCAGACAAATGTATGGTTCTCCAATTAAACCATGCACTTTTCATTTTTTTATTGAAAAAAGAAATTGTATGCTTCATTTGATGACAGGATATATGAAACTATATATAAATTTGTTCCATATGTATCTAGCTAGGTCTTATCCATTTGGAAATCAGAACATTTCAATTTCAAAATTATTGTTGCTCTCTTGTTGTTCCCTTTGTCCAAGTCTTTATAGTGTTAGAAATCTCATGTTACTTCTTCTTTAGTGCCTGCTGCCTTCTTTTATTTACTAAGTCTGTAATTTGGACAGGGAAGACCATGTTGAGTTTGATGCTCTAGAGCATCTTGAGAACCCGGACTTACATGTTGACTCTGTCCGGGTAATGAAGCTGTACAGCAGAATAAAGAAGGTGGTGGCCTCGTTGAATTTACCTGGGAAATTTACCCTCAAAGATCTTTTAACACCTGAGGCCAATAGAACAGAGTTTTTCCTGGGTGCACTTCTAAATTTCTGTCTGCATAGGTGAATGTTTTTACCTTGCCTTTTATGTACTTTTGGAAAATTAGGAAAACATAGAAAATAGACGCCTTAAAATGTAGAGGGGAAGAAAATACATTCCTTAATGAGCTGATGAAGTGGGGTTCTTGGTTTAGAATGGAGATTTCATGTGTGTGTGTGTGTACTAACTACTCAGGAAAAACCTTTCTTTAATGGGTTGAAACTCTAGAAAGGTCAGCTGAGTCATAGAGTCACTGTAGAGGACGTCAAAGTAGCTGTGTTCCTGGCATACATCCTTTTTTGTTATTGCTTTTCAGACATAGTGGATGAAGTCAACCTTCTTGAGGAGAGCAAGGAGAGCTAGAAACAAAGATCTCGCAGGTTTACATTGAAATCCTCTAAACAGAAATATTTCACCTGAACTCTTTGACTCACTTTGTCATAAATCTCCCAAATGGTCATCTATGCTTTCACTCAACATTTCAGTACTTATTTTCCAAAATACCTTTTCACTCATTAAGATACCCTTCAACCTTTTGTGCTATACATATGTTACATAAATGTAAAATATAGACCACCAAATTTCTGCAAGCATGTATCTCAAGATAACATTTAATTTTCCACCATATTGATATAAAAAATGAGCTTTTTGTCTGGTAGCAGATGCAGAATTGCAGATCTCTTACTGCTTTGACTGATAATGGAATTTTATCTTTGCAAGTTGTTAAATATGTGTCAAGAACTGATTATATTTTTATCTCTTAATTTTGTGATTTTGTAGAATATTGGAAAAATCAAAGGTAGGAGAGCCAAGTTTATTTCAGATCACACTGTAGTTTCAAAATTCATTTTCTGCTTGTAAGAATTAGCAATCCCATTATATTTCTTTGGATAAATTATCATTCATAGTGAAGATCGATGACTATTTCCTGTTAGTTCCAGCAGAAGAAAGGTTTTCATTGCATGCCACATTGCAGTTTGCTACACTACTTGCTTCTAGCTTTGTTTGGTTCTTTGTTTTCAATTAGCATAATTTAAAAATGTTTGTCCATCAATTTTATTGCTCTCAATAATTCTGTCGTACTTCTGCTGGCATGACTCAAACAATTAGTTGTGTCTCATTTAGCAATTACTAGGTTGTGTAGTTTTACCTTTCTTGCCATGATTTGCTTGTCTGAATTTTTCTTTATTGCAATTACTAGACTATTTTCGTTGGTACCACTCAAGAGTAACTACGTTTTCAAAATTACTTTTATTGCCTAATACTGATTTTGGCAATGGGTATTATTCATCATCAATTCATTGGACTCTTGTTTTCCTGGAATAACCATTTCTTTTTTGTGCTTCATTTGTCAGTTTTGTTGCATGTTTTCTCCTACTGAAATGAATAGATATGTATAATGTCTATATCATAGTCATGAACCAGTGGAGTCTTGATTAATTGGAATGTAAATATTACCAGACCTATATATATGAATTCTTTCATCTTCTAATTCAAAAGCTCTCATTTCTTGACTATTGTGTCATTTGTGTCTGTTTCATCCTAGGATCAAATTGCTGCCTATGTTGAGTACTTTGTTCAGTTTACATCAAAGCAATTTCCTAATGATATTGCTGAGGTATGGCAAGTAAACCTTAGTTTATGCGAAAAACAAGAAATTGCAAGGAGAAATATATCGAAACTATATCACTTATTTGATTCAAGGAAATTTTAGTTTCTTTGGGAACTTAATAAAGTTCAAGTTTGTATCTAGTGCTAACTGGTTTGTATGTTTATGACAGTTGATCCGAAATCGTTATCCTTCAAAGGATATGCTCCTCTTTGATGATGTTTTGGGTATTTATGCTTAAACTCATGTTAGTTTCATTATGGTTGATCCAATGTGAAGCCTATACGACCTTTGTCTCCTTCGATGACTGACATATTGCTAGCCGCACGCCTGGGAATCAGAAGTGACTATAATGGTCATATGAAAAACTATTTAAGGTCATAAGCTGCAATGGGCATGTGTCTGATAGATTTTGACTTGCATTTTTAACATTTAGCAAATCACAGGTATCTTTCATAATCTTACCATAAGGATCACTCATATGCTACTTTTTCCAGGAAGTTCATATCACTTTTGTTCTGGATAGTCACTAAGAAAGTATTATACATTCTTCAGTTTTGATTTGTGTTTAATTGGTGGTGTTAATGTTGCAGATGGAGAGTGAAGTTGGGGAAGAGGAAAAAGATGGTTATAGATGGTTAGAAGAAATTGAGATGCCAGAGAACTCTCAAATAGAAGAAATTGATGATGACCATACTACTGTTGTTTAGACTATTTTTTATGGGATAGGATATTGTTACTACCATTTTTTGTTACTACCAATATTACTACCACTTTTCCACCGTTAGATCAAAATCTCATCTACCTTTATAATTTCTCTCTCCTATTAAGATTCTGATCTAACGGAGGAAAAGTGGTAGTAACATTGGTAGTAACAAAAAATGGTAGTAACAATATCCTATCCCATTTTTTATACATATTGTTCCCAACATTATTATTTATATTTTGTTTTCTCTATGTAAACTCTTTATAATTGTTAATATACATTTTTATAATATACAATTTTTTTCGTAATTTTTATGTAATTTTTATAATTTTTTATGTAATTTTTATAATTTTTTTATATAATTTTTAAATAAAATGAAATTTACAACGAGAAAACAATTCCGTCACAAAATTCTGATTTTTTTATAATTGTTATTATATCCATGGTACACTACTTTTTGTATTCAATTTTCTAAAAATTTTAAAAAAATATTTTTAAAAAAATTTATTATTTTTACTACGGAAAATATTTCCGTCGCAAATTTGCGATTTCCATAGCAAATTCTCAAATTTTCTACGGAAATATTTTCCGTAGCAAATTCTCAAATTTGCTACCGAAAAATATTCCGTAGCAAATTTGAGAATTTGCGATTTAATGGTGTTCGTCGCAAACTAGAGCATTTGCAATGGAAAATAATTCCGTAGCAAATTGCAACAAATTTACGAATTTGCGACGGATTTTCCCTTTTTCGTTGCAATTGTGATGCGGTTTTTTGCTACGGACAAAATCCGTCGCAAATCTATTTTGCTACGGAATTTTTCCGTAGCAAAAATTGAATTTTTTTTTGTAATGTTTACAACAACAAAAAATGCTATATTTACAACAGGAAGTGCTATATTTACAACAAAATTTAAAATCCGGCCATATTTACAATTTAAAATGACATATTTACAACAACATTTAAACACCGAATTTTGAACAAAGAAAGGTTATTTGCAATAGAAAAATGCTAGATTTACAACGGGAAGTGTTACATTTACAACAAAATTTAAAATTTGGCCACTTACAACAGATCGAAAAAAGTCATATTGACAACGGGATAGATTTTAACGGTGGTATGACTTTTACTCCTAAAATGCAACCACATGTGTATTTTTGCTCCCAAAAAAAACATATGGTGTTGGGCGCTAGGGATAAAGCACATGTGTATTTTTGCTCCTAAACCCTTTAGTTGTAATGAGTCAAAATAAAGGGATTGAATTAAAACTGAGTCAAATTTATATAAATTGAGCTATATTGGGTCCAAGTATAAAAGCTAAGTTAAAATTATAGGGGAAAAAATTAATTTTCCTAAAAAAATTAGGGAAACTTTTATTAAAGGACCACAAGACTACATTTATTTCAATCAAGGACCAAAAAAAATCAAAAATTTCATTGCAAGACCAAAATGAAAATAAGTTTTCTACATAAAAAGACAATAATACCCCTTGCTTTATTTTTTACAAAAAAGGTTTGGTCGTCACTAGAGCTTCGGCAACCAGTCAGCAGCCGTTGCCAAGCTAGAACGGCCACTGCTGGCCGGCCATAGAAGCCCTTGCGCCAACAAGTCGAAGCTCCAATCACCAAAAGTTAATATGTTGTTGATAGGAGAATTCCATTTGAGTAGAATCATTGTCTTTTTACAGAAAGGTGACCGAACCATACCAATACAAAGTAACCAACCTACTGCAAAAGAACATCTCAGAAGCTGATCGCTATCAAGACAGAAGCACCTAAAGCCATACTCATCTTTTGTCGACAAAGCTACGCCTCCCTTTGCTGCTTTTGCACTTGTCACACTCACTCACCATCCAATACACTATCTTCGACAAGAACCCTCTTCCTAAAGCCTTTCTTATCCCTCCTTCCACATTATCATTGTCATCGCCCCTCCCCTGTAATTATCCATTGCATACTGCAGCTCCTCCTCTTTATCATCCACTACCATATCTAATACTGACCCCTTTCCTTTCCCTTCAAAACACCCCAATACGTTCGTTTTCATCTCCTCCCACAGCGACTCTCAGTCACAATCAAAGAATAACCTCACCTCCTTCTAGTTCAGAGCCAAAGTATACCTGTTGCCGAGATTGAGGTCGTTCGGGGGATATAGATAGGAGATTAGTAAGTTAGATTTGGAGAGCCTAAGAGAGTGATTGTCATCGAAAATATCATGGACGATGTAGAAAAGTATTGGACAGATTGAGCATTGGGACGCCATTGGAAGCACAAACAAGGGCAAAACCAGCGAATCCCTAGAAGTCTTGTTTATCTTGGATATAGAAGGGGGAGGGTATGGTATGGTCGTTTCCACATGGGAAAACGAGGATGATGAAATGGGTGGTTAGATTCATTTGGAATATGGGAATATTGAGAGAGGAGGAGGAGGAGGACTAAGAACTAAAAGAGAGATGAGGAGGGAATGATAAACAAGATTGGCAATATGAGGATTAGAGAGGTCATGGTTATCGGTTATAGGGTCGGGATATTTGACCTGTGAATTTAAAGTCTTGGCTCCACATGAGGAGGAGTCCTGTATTCTTGTTTACCTTTGACATGGATGAGAATTTACTCCCTCCAAATTTACTGTAAAATCTCTTAGTGTCTTAATTTTCTCTTTCTTCGGTTTTGTGCCAGGAACTTTTCATGGTAATGGAAGACATAGGTCAACACAATACCTCATCAGACCAACCATCTTACTCCGACGGGGAAGGTCAGAAAAAGAAAAAGAAAGTGGAAGAAGTCGAGGCCGCTATTATGGATGACAATATGAATGAAGTGACGGAGGAAAATGAAAAATTCCCAGAGGTGGGAATGGAGCAAGGCTAGGCTAAGGATCTGAGCTTTGAAAAAACAAAAGTGAATCACCCAACTCCATCCTATAAGATGTCCTTGTTAGGATTCAATGGAGTAGCCAATGGAGGAACAAGTATGGAAACTGATGACTGTTTCAAGAAGACAATGAAATATTTTGGAAGATGCCAGAACCATCAGAAGAGATTAAGAGGCTAATGCAAATATACTGGGTGGTCCCTATTACACCAGAGGAATATAATGAGTGGTGCAAGCTGTGGAACTATTCTCTTGTCATCACGGTGTTGAGAAGAAAATACAACTTGTATATGCTGAAAAGCTATCTAATTCGACTCTGGAGTATTTCAAAAATCAAACAACTATTTTGTAGTTAACTTTACAAACAAGGATATTGTTGGAGGGCACACTATTAGAAGATTTTATATGACAGCCCTTGGATAATAGCAGGACACTGTGTTCTGGTTCAGCATTGGACGTTGTACTTTGACCCTTTCAGAAATTCCTTGGGTCATATCATCACTTGGATCCACATTTGTAGCATTTACACAGAAAAACCGCTACAAAATGCCAAGAGTCAAAACTTCTGTAGCGGTTATAGAAAACCACTACACAATTGCATGATGTATAAGGTAGAGTTTCTTCATTTATAGTGGTTGAGGTAACGATTTTATTTAAACCGCTACCAATATGAACCATTTGTAGCGGTTTTTTAGTTAAGACATTACAAATGTCCTACTACTAGGCCTATACACACGTTTGTTAAATTGTACTTTCCTCTTTTATCACATCTTAGGCCTATACATGTTCTGACACACACATCTATAATTACTGTTAGTACTTTTATATATTTTACTCCTATTACCCCAACCAACATCACATTCGATTTGACCTATTGGCTTTTATTAATTTATTTAAAAAATGAAGTTTGTTACGGTTTTAGTAGATAAACTGCTATAAAGTGTGTAGTTTTGAAATTTGAATATTTTCGAATCCAATAATGGTCACGAAACTTGTAATGGTTTTTAGCAAATAATTGTTACAAAGTGTGATATTGAAATTTGAGTATTTCAAATCCGCCAATGATAATGAAGTTTGTAGCGATTGTAGTAGATAAACCGCTACAAAGTGTGTCATTTTCAATATTTCGTATCCCGCCAATATCCATTAATTTGTAGCAGTTTTTAGTATAACTGGACAAAATGTGAAAGTTAGCTTCTTTTTTTGAAAAATACCAATGAATTTTTGGAGCGGTTTTATAACCATTACAAACGTGAAACCGCTACAAAACGTCACATAAACCCCTACAAATTTCATCACATCAACCGCTACACCTCATTTCATACACTCTTTCATTTCTTCCCAACCCCCTTGTCTCTCATTTTATCTTATCTCGTAAAGGTTTTTTTTTAAGAGGTTAAGTGCTTGAGCAAGCTCATCAAATATGATAAAAAAAAATTTTAAATCATTGATTTCAATGTTTAAATTTTTTTTCTTCTTATAAAATTGATACTACTTTTTTTCTCATCCAGAACTTTAAGAACATTTCCTCAACATTCCTTCTATCATCATCAACATTCTTTCCATAATCAAATATCATCTAATGGACAACACAATAAATCCTTATTTACACATTCTCAGTTTTATACCTACATAATGAGCCCTTAAGATAATCATTTTTTCAAATATTAACGATAATCATTTAATTTGTCACATAAATAATAAAATATTCAACATAATATTGTAACAATAGACTAAAATTATGGATTTTTTTTCAATTTTGCAATATTTTGTAGCGGTTTTAAAACCGCTACAAAATATTAATTCAAATTTGCCTTAAATATTTGGCACAATTTTTGAAATTTCATCTTATATTTGTAAATTTTAGCTCCATTTTTTTTAAAAAAAAAATGCATAATCTCAATCGTATTTTGTAGCGATAACTTAAAACCATTACCAATTCCGGAGTGGTTTTATTATATGAGAAGCGGTTTTTAGTAACCGCTACAAAAAAAGCTTATGTAACATCCTAATTTTTATATTAGGATTTAATTACATGTAAGAAAGAATTAATCATGATATATGAATTTGTCATGTAATTATCAAGATAACAGTTTTTATTTAAGATATGATTTATTAAAAAGAAATTAGTTGATCTTGACCAAAAAAAAAAAAAAATAGTTGAGATAGTAGAGAAGGGAAGGGATGAAAAAAAAAAGTCAGGTCTTTTTTGGTAATTTTTTCTAATAATAATAATAATAATAATAAATTTAAAAAATAAATAAATTGGAAGACATGCGACGTAAAGATGTCGCTAATTTGCTTGGAGGGTGTGTATGTGTGTTCTGTAGAGTAATGTGTGGATGTGTGTGTGATTGAGGGGAGTGAGATGAGAGAGAGAGGATTAGACAGAGAGCGAGTGAAATAGTGAGGAAAGGAGGAAGAAAAGAAGAGTTTAGAGGATATTTTAAGATATGTTATTTATTTTATAACATTATTTAGGTAACTAAACTAATTTTTGTTTCTACAAACTTTGTTCATGAAAGTTATTCTACGCATTTTTCTCTTTCTCATAAAGATAATATATACCGATTAGTGAAAATTTTGGAATTAGAACCTTGGCAAAGTTTTGAGTTTTGAAAAGAGATTATTGTATATTTGTAGAGCATGATTAATAGATAATTTTAATTGGCTTAGATTTATTAGTTGGTAGAGATTTATTAGTTGGTAGATGTGGGAATTTAAATTTAATTTTCTATATAAAAGAATTTAGGATTTATGACTTATAGGATATTTCTACCGATGAAATAAGGTTTAAGGCATTTATTTGGATTACTAAAGGTACTATTGTCAGTTTAAAAGGTGAGGTTTTGATAAATCTTGAACTATAAATAATTATGAGTTGGGGTTTGGAATTTAAATTAATGCTTGATATGATTTTGAGTATGTGAAAGTTTGAAGATTTGTTAAATAAATTGGATTTTGCTTATATAAGTTAGTATTAGGTTTGTGATAATAGGTTTTTTATACTCGAGTTTATAATTCATTTATTAGAGGTTATATTGAGGAATAGATGGATTGGATTTGAGATTATAAATATAATTATTTGAAATTTTTAGGTGAAACTTTTATTATCGAAATTGGGTATTTTGGATATAGTGATATTTTAATTAGTGAAAAAAAAATTATGAAGGAATGCAATGAGATTGTAACGATGATTTGAAAAATAAATAAAATTGTCACTTCTTCTAAGAAAACTAAAATGAGACAATTATAATTTAATTATTTATTTATTATTATATTGGTTGATATTTTTGTTAATGCTATTAATGTATAATTATATATTTATTTTTAGAGTGGATTTAATGTCTCTCAAGTTTAGTTCTTGCGTGAAGAACTTAAAGTAACCATTTTTCACTTGTAATTATGTTAATTTATTGTTTGTGAGTATGTGAAATGATTATGAGAATGAAAATATATGGATTTTGATTTAATATATCAATGAATATTTTGAAATGATTATTGAGACAGAAAATTATGATATTATATGTTTTGGATAATACACATTTGTTATAATTTCGTGAATTAAAATAGTATTGTTATCTTAATAATTATTGAAACGATGCATTATTTTTATAAGTCTCGTTTGGAACTCGTGTATACATGTCAAGATTATGATTGTTTACATAGATGGATGTGGAGTGGAGATGAGAGTTATTATGTAAAATATCATGTTGTATGCCACCACTCGGTGCACAGTAGATGTATTTGACATTTTTGGAGCCCTTGGTATCACCCTTTCCTTTGGTCGAGTTAAGGGTTAGCTCTTGGGACAGTGACACCTTTCTCTATTCGAAAGAAAGAGAACCCATGGTCTAATGTGAGTTCTGTAGTCTTTGGCCGAGCTACACCTCATCATTGGAGAATTTGGTGTAGTCTTGTCAAAGAGACTAAACCTATTATGTTATAGCCTATGGGTTTGTCAGTAGTTATAAGGGTGAGGGTGATAAGGATGGTCAATGTATCACTCTTTTGCTTTGCATGTTATATATTGATTTATGATATAAAATTTGATATAGAAATTTTTAGAGTAAATACCCTTTTTGGTCCCTGACAAAAAACACGGACCCCATTTTGATCCCTAACTAAAAATAACTCGTCCCGTCATCCTTGGGAAATCAAAAAACATCCCACGTTAGTCCTTCCGTCAGTTAACTCCTAACGATGTCACTAACGTTGCGATGTGTAACATGAGTTGTTTCAGTCACATGCCACGGAGGAAGGCCAAAACGACGTCGTCCCCACCTGTCACCATCTTCACTCCTCAGCAACCCATGTTACTGCATCAATCGACGACGGAGCTTCATTATTTCAGAGGTGAAGTAGAGAAAGAGACACAGTGGAATCGAGGAAGGAGAATAAGAAGGGGAAGAAGGGTTTCGTTAAACTCGAGGGTTTGAGAAAACATACTCTCTTGAGTCCAAACCACAAGATAGACCAGCTTGTTGTTGAGGAGAGGACAACAGTTTATCAAGCCTATTAAAATAAACCCATTTTCTGGTTCCACTACCCATTTTTGAAAATTTGGCCTTCTCCTTTTTGTACTTTTTCTTTAATGTGTCAAGTCTATTCCTACATTGAGTATCTGTCCTTTCAATTTTTGAAACTTCTTTTACCCTTTCTGCAACTTCATGACATTCCTCAAATCGGAGACTCTTTTTTCCACGCTGAATAAACCGCTCACCCCAAGCATCAAGAAGAACAAATGTCTCGTGCTCAGTCCAGTCAGTAAGGGAATTTCTGCCACCAAAGTTTGCCCATTTAGAGAATTCACTCTCCCGGTTGTGGATAATAGAATTTGGGCAAATTATTAATACGGGATCTTTTTTCATTGCTTGGTTTTCCTTTGACATATATTCTCCATCTTTACCAAACACATTAGCAAGAAATGCTATTGTTTGAATGGTCTTCCCAAGACCCCTGATTCAAAGTCCCAACAACAAAAATCAAAATTGCAGAAGAAATTGCGATAAAAATGCCAAATTTTAGGGGGGGACAGGAGGAAAGATAACCGATATTGATATTGCACAAGGTAAAAGCTCAGAATTTACATTGCAACTTGTAGTTTCAACAATATCACACAAGAAAATGTAATGAAAAGAACAGCAAATTAAAAATTGTGAGGTCATTATTTCCTTCGGAAGTTACAGCATCTTGTAATGTCTCTAGTGAGAAAATGAAGAAAGCAACATGTACGGGGCTCACTAAAGAACTGTCATGAATGTCAGGCTTCTATAGACCGAGTTTTCAATTTATAATAAGTACAAGTGACCCACAACATTATTCAAGTACTGGTATTTACATTGGACGATTACCAAGGTTCACAAAAGCTCACATCTTGATCCTGGAATACAAAAAACATAGCATGGTTATGCCCTCTATAAGCATGTACTTAACAAGAATAAGCTCAATTATAACTGTTTCTGAAGTAAGATCTTATTTTTTTTTATACCATTCAAGATAAGAAAAATAGGGGATTTCGATGAAGAAAATTTGATCATGCCAATATATGACAGATAAATACCATTAAAATGAATCTCAACACCTTAAATTAGTAGAATATGTGGAGAGTCAAAGATTAAACATGTGACTCACATGTCATCCCAAGAATGCCGCCATGATTGTTTTTATGCAAACTATACAGAAACTTCACTCCTGCTCTCTGATGTTCAAGCAGTCTGCAGTTGATAGATGCAGGAACCTGAAACAATGAATTGCTCTTTAAAAGAATATTTTTCTTCATATTTCAAACTGCAACGCTTGAGTGCAAAAGGTTTTACGCCATATGCTATCTAACCGCAAACAATATTTTGAGACACAGCTGTAAAGATCTACTGATAATGCATCCACTGAACTACTCATGTCCATGAATGTTTGAACCATACCATTATTTCCCCACAGAAAATTGGGTTAGGAGCATACTTTGCATCATGTTCAGTGTCATCCATTTTGAAATAAAATAAAATTGCAAGAAGTAAAGCCACAGAACTAACAGCAAAGCCTTTAAGACAGCAAGATCATTAACTTCTCAGTCCCAAGTCAATGGTTCACGTTCCTGAACCAGCCCCTAAAATCTATCTTTCCAGTTTTTCGTAAGGGTATGGATTCAAAAATATTATAGGACAACCGGATCATCTCCAAATATCAACTTTCAACCAATATTCCAACTACTTATCATGCAAATAAAAGTGATATTTTTTTTCCCGAGAGAACTCACCAAATTTTGTTTCTTTGTAAAGACAAACTCTTTCTCAGAAACGAAGACATTCACTACAGTTCCAATCAGAGAAGACCCTAAATCAACAAGCTCAAATCAAAGGCATATCAATTTTACCTGAAAGAACGCAGCTTGCTAGTTCCCAGATATGAAAGAATTCAAATTTCCAAACTTTTTCACGAGAACGAAGCTTCCCAAATAGGCAAGTTCTATAAATTTTAGAACAAAAAGGGAATAAAATTCAAGAAGAAAAAGAAGAGGATGTGAATTGGGAAAGTAGGGAAAGAAGTTGCAGACTAAACCCGGCGAGAAAGATGATTGATGCTAACGTAAGCCGGGTGCATTTGCCAATTTGAAACCTTGCCAATCGAGCAATTAAAAAAAAAAAAAATGCCCCAATGTAAAAACAAATCCTGCTTGAGTCCAGCCCTTTAACAAAACCTTTCTTCCCCTTCTTATTCTTCTTCCTCGATTTCACTGTGTCTCTTTCTTTGCTTCGCCTCTGAAATAATGAAGCTCCGTCGTCGGTTGATGCAGTAACGTGGATTGCTGAGGAGTGAAGATGGTGACAGGCGGGGACGACGTCGTTTTGGCCTTCCTCCATGGCATGTGACTGGAACAACTCACGTTACACACCAGAACGTTAGTGACGCCGTTAGGAGTTAAGCGATGGAAGGACTAACGAGGGATGTTTTTTGATTTCCGGGGATGACAGGACCAGTTATTTTTAGTTAGGGATCAAAATGGGGTCCGTGTTTTTTGTCAGGGACCAGAAAGGGTATTTACTCAAATTTTTATTACAGAATTTGTGATTTGATAAATCTATAAATTAGATATCTAGTACTTTGTAATTTAAAATGTTCAACTTGACACCTCACGAGCACATATTAGCATTTATCATGAGCTGGATCGATGGTTACAAATATTTGTAAAGTGATAGTTATCATGTGGGTCTATCAGGGAAAGCTTCGGGAACTTAAATTACTTTTGCTAACGATAGTGCTTCCACCTTTTTGGTGTATGTTAAATTATTGTATATTTCCACATTATGGCTCACTTGGCATACTCTAGTATATTTGGATTATTTTGATAAATATTGAAGTGAAACTCGGTTAAAAGGTATGGGCCTAGTAAAATTCAAAGATCAACTATTTGCATAAAACATATTGATGAATGGTTTAGTCAACTTAATAATTAATAAATGATCGTAAAAAATGGAGGATATTATAGCTTGCCATGATGCTTTTTGTAGCGGTTTCTATGATCGTTGTTAGTAGCTATCACAACTGCCACAAATGTGCACTTTTAACTACTACAAAAGTTTTTTTTTTGGGTAGTAATTAGAGATGACAGAGGACAAAAGATTATGAGTTTTAAAAAGGCACTTGGCCTACACCTGATAACGATGGCCGAAGTTTTAGCGATCAAAATAGGTCTTGAAGTCTGTAAGTTGATGAACCTGAGGGATATAAAAATGTTCTCATATTCACTTAAAGCTATCAACATTTTGCTCAATGATAGTGGTGATAGTCATCCATACAGGATCTTAATTGAAGAAACCAGGTAGCTTTTATATGATGAGCGGTCTATGGAGGTACATCATGCTGATAGGAGATATTAATGTACGCGAATAAGCTTGATAGAGAGGCTCACTCTGATGATCATGTAATTTTCCTCCTAGAAGTGCAAAAGTGATGTCAATCACAGTTTTAGATGGATAATATTATGCTAAGGAGGGGACTTCAAGTAGGTAATACTGATTAATAGGATCAGCTTCAGGCTATGCTTGTCATATGTATGCAAAAAGAAAAAAAGATTTACTCTCTAAATCATAAACATGTCATTGAATTTTTTTTTCAATTTTGCCCTTATTAAAAAACATGTTTGAAAATTTAATGAGTGCATAAAATTAAAAATAAATATTAATTACAGGGATAAAACTGAAAATTGAGCATTGATCTTAAAAGTGATTTATATTTTGCACTAACATATTCTTGTTGTAAAAGCGTTATGTATTATGAACTGGCCACAGTATAGAGTATATGTTTTGGTCATTTCCACAGGTTTGGGATCCACGATCTTGGAACTTTGGGCTCAAAGGGCACTGTGTTTAATGAAGATATGGGAAGTTTTATTTTGCAATTCTAAATATGTATATTAAATTATGCAGAACACACAAGTACAGTTATGACAAGAGGAAGCTCAAAATTGGGGTCACTTTCCTTTATATAAGAATTATAGAAGATATGTAGACATGTGGGCAAAGGATGAGAGCAAAGATACGATGAAGAGCCAGCGGAACTGACATGAAATATGAAGTTATTCCCTTTCTTTTTGTGCAGGTTTGATTTTACGTTCAAACCCACCAAAATCATTGTCTTGATGATCTAAACTTAAACTAAATAGGCTGTTTCTTTTAACATGATTATGGAAATGACAAAATATAGAAATAAAATTGCTAAATGTGAGGCATGCCTTTGTAAAATATATTGCTAATGAATGATTTATAAATTTTTTGCGTTCTTATTTATTTAATATAGTGGTAGACGTTTTAACTAAGTATATGAACGAGGAGATTTCTAATTGCACGCTTTTTGCAGATGCTATAGTTCTGTTGGCTGAATCTAGGGAGGAAATTAATTCTAAACTTAAGGCATAGGGAAGGACTCTGGAGTTAAAATACTTTCATGTGAGTTAGAGTAAAACTAGATATATAAATTGCAATTTCGATAAGAGACAAGTTATATATGAAGTGAAAGTTATTATTATTATTATTATTATTATTTTGGGGGGGGGGGCATTTTGTAAGTGACAAAGTTTAGATATTTAAAATTAATTATACAACAAGATAATGAAATTGATGAAGATGTTAATCATAGAATTCAAGCTGAATGATATAAATAAAGAAAGTTACTTAAGTTATTTGTGATTTGAAAGTACCTAATAAGGTAAAAGAAAAGTTTTATTGCACTGCTATAAGACCAGGAATACTATATGGTAATTAATAAATGTCGGGCTTTGAAGGGACAACATGAACATTAAATGAGGGTAGTCGAGAAAAGAATCTTGATATGGATGATCATAAAAGAAAAAATAAGATTCATAATAATCACATACGCGAACGAATTGTAGTGGCATATACTGAAGAGAAAATGGTAGAATATTGTTTGAGGTGGTTTATACATATTCAAAGAAGGTCATTGTGCGCTACTGGTGAATAAGGTTGATCAAGCAATATGAAGTCCTCTAAAATAAGGTCAAGAAAAACCAAAGCGAACACTTTATAAAGTTATATAGTGGGACCTTTTAGTTAATAATATATTTAAAGATTTAGTTTTAAACATAGCACAATAGCGTCGTATAATCTATGTAGATAACCCCATCTACTAGGATAATACTTTTTTATTATTGTCGTTGTGAATGATGATGCGAAACGCAGACTTACATGTCAATATGTCATGACATGTGAAGCCCATGTCAATGGTTAGTGCCATACAGTACTTTTAACAGGGGAAGTCTAAGTTCCCTTATTTATAATTTTATAAAATGGCACCATTAAATTTCCCAAAGCTCAAACCAGCTTTTGCAAATTAAAAGTGATGCTTATTTTATAATAACTTGAGAATATTACATATTCATCTGTCACTAATACTTTATAAAGGGATCTAAGCAGTTATTTGACCTATAAAAATCATGACTACAAGAAAAACAGGGGAGAAATGAGAATATGTATATGTGAAGAAAAAACTACGAGACTTTAATCCCACTAGGATGCTTGCCTTCCATAGCGTCCTTCTTGTTGCGTCAATCAGCACAAAGAAAAGGGCCTTGCCATGGCTTAGAGGTGGTAGAGAAAATGGAGCCAGCATGAACAGATATGCCTTCACGTGAAGCAAGATCTATCTGGCACACTGCGCACACAAAAATCCTGAGGTTGATGATGATTCCCCTGAATTCCCTTCATTCCCTAATCTGCAACATTTGCTCAAATGTTCATGTTTATGAAACAACAATGAAAATGATGCACACGAAAAGAAAATAGAAATTTGCTCAGCTAACATGTGTAGAGTGTTTTAGAATATACATTCAAGTAATTAAGAAAGATGATTAGAGTGTTTTAGAATAAACATGTCATATTAACTAACTTAACTAATATCCTTAATCTAATCAAATTAGGTAAATAAGTCTAACATTAAGGAACGGAGGAAGTATATGAAGATTCAAAGAACAATAAACAAAACCTAATTAATGTTTCTTGAGCATTTATTAGTGGGTTGTATCATGAAAATGTAATTCATGGGGGAATAGTTCTTAAAAGAGCTCAATGGAAAACTAGGAAAATTAGAAGAAAATAGTTAGGTGTAGTTTTTGGGTGAACACATTCACAATACTCTATAGTCAAATTGCCATTCCAGAACATTCTGCGATTAACTTGCAAGTTGCAGAGCTATAACAGGAATAGAATCCAAGTTAGGGATCAGTGGAAGAACAATCCATGAATTTTAGAGGCAATAGGGTTCCATAAGATATACTCAATATTAAATCATCAACAGTAACATGCTCAGGCTTACACGAGAATGCACGGTTCAGTGATAAAAATGTGAGGTCCTATAAAAGTGAGAAAATAAAGCCTAAATCTCTGAAAACCCTCTGCAAGTTTTCCATAGCAAAATTGTATAATCTGCTTGTTAAAATCACACATTAAAACAGCTCTCATCCTCTTCCCTGTTCTCTGTGTCTACAATTTTTCCTCATATCAAATTTCAAACAAATATTAGCCATCACTTTTAACAGCATAAAATCTGATGGGGCAAACTGATGTTCAGAGAAGGAAACAATGATGCAAGTCATTGTCATGAGATTTTGTATGATACCACCAAAATTGAAAACTTTTGCCTCAAAGAATGTGAGATTACCTTTCGGCGAGCATTGCTGATCCTTCTTCAAACAGTTCCTCTACTATATTAACAGCTGAAAGCCTCTTTGACAGCTTACTAGTGGAATCACTAGATTTCTTCCTGAATAGTAAAGCTCTCAATTTATTTTTCCTTTTTGGGGGAGGAGGCGGTGGCAATGCATTATCAGGAGGAATTATGTCAACTACTATGCAAGTTGTATCGTCCCTTAAACCTCTTGTCCTTAATGCTTCCTGAATGACCAAGGGGAGTAATTACAGACTCAAACATATACGAATATGAGCACAAATGTCACGTATGTTCAACATGAATCTAGAGTCAAAACTCTGGCTAAAAGGAATATTGACTTGATTAAAAATTGGCAGATAGCATTATGAAGCATGTTACCTTCACAACTTGCCTAGCAGCAAGTTCAGCAGGCAAACCCCGATACCGATTCGGAGGATAGAGCATCCCAGATGCCATCAGAAGAAATTATAAGCCTCCCACCAGCATTTGAAAGCTATAAATATAGGAACAACTTCAGGTTTCATCCTGAAGACAGACCTAGCAGCAACATATGCTTAAGAATCAAAGCTTGAAAGTAGAAGATATTATCTCCAAATAATGATACCTTCACTTGTTTGACATATGGTATTGGAACTATAAACTCCTCAACATCCACATCTCCAATTGACCTAGAAAGACACAGGCCTCCTGGCCAACAACGAAGGGGACCGATCTGAAATGATTCAGAAACACAATACATTCAAAAAGATAAATGGATATGAAAAATATGGAAGTCCTTAACATGGACGATGAAAATTAAAAAAAGAAAAATAATTGAGTTCTCTCTTCCTTTTTAAAATTTTTAGTAGAGGTGACATGAAGATAAAATGTTCCCACCTCAGCACCATCATAAATACTAAGCTTTCCAACTTCACCTCCACTTGCGATAATCCGTTCTCTCCTGTAAGTACAGACAGTGCAAGTGATTACCATATGCATTCATAAAATAGTAACCAATTAAGGCCTAGAGATAAAATCATACTCTTCAATATTATCTTCATGTCTGTGATCAACAGTTAAGTTAGTAATAGGGCCACCTTGGGTGTCTAGTATACAACGGGAATCACCAACTGATGCGACCGTCACTGTGAAATTTATCCCCCCTTTGGCCAAATTAGTGTAGAGGAATTTCTTTAATGTGAGGTTGGGAGGACTTTCTATGAGCATTGACAAGATTTGTTGTCGTATGGATATAAAATAGATGACAAGATCCAATGGCAAAAGCATGAGGCCCCGATACTTATTATTTAGAAAAGAGACGCTCTTTTATGTGCGAATTCAGCCCCAACTAAGATCAACCTATATTGCTTATCACTTGCTTCTACATAATATAAACCTTTTATGTTCCATGCACTTGTGGGGCGTTTGATTAGTGTGAGGAAAATAGTTCCCTTTCTCTTGTCAAAGAAAACCAAACATGTAAATATATTTGTTATATACATTTTATTTTTATTTAATAAAAAAGAAAATTGCTTATTTTTATCTTCTCATATATTCTAAATCACTTTTTCTTTTTAGTGTGTGTTTGGATTAGCTTTTACGATTGACAAAATAAGTATGTGAGAAAAGTTTTGTTTCGACTTACAGAAAAGGGCTCCTAAAATTCAGAGTTACCCAAACACTCACTTTCTTGCAATTCAAACAGGCTTTTAATTTGGCAAGAAAGCATGGTAATTTGTTTATTTGCTTGTAAAATTGCTGGGAGACTGCACTCACACAATAGTAATACAAGATGAGGTTGATTCATCTAGACGATGTGCCCAATCGAGCTGCTTATCCATTAGTTACTTTCCAACTAAAGTTCCGCTTTCAAAAAATGTAGTGTTTGTAAGATTTTCAGAGCTACAAAGGTCACTGTGGATGACAAAAGGACGCCAGAAAATCCTTGCTACTTTTGTGATTAATGCTTCTCTCTTCACATAGCAGAGGATGGTTATCTTCAATATGCAGAATTTCATGAGTAGTTGCCCTCTGCCCTAAACACCACACGACGTTTAACTCATCAATTGCTACATGGGGTATCATCATCATTGCTTGGAATTTTTATTTGATGACAAGCATTTGACGGGAAGCTATAGGAGTTCCAGTGATTTGTTTTGCATTTCATAAGAGTTGATGAAATGATTTGTTTTGGCTTGCTCAATTTGAAGCATTTATCCAGGGGAGAATTATTATGAGGTGTCAAATAAGGGATGTAATTACTAAAAAATTTCAATGACAAGTGAGAAGTATAAATCTATTGCAATTTTCTGCATTGAAACTTGTTATTGCAAATTCCTCAGTTGTTATCGAACTTTTGAGTGATTAAACATGTGTACAGAGCCTCTTATTGCAAAAGAAGGAAGTCATGCTACTCCATCAACATGTGGATCCTTGTTATTGAGGTTTTTGTTCAGTGTATATGACAGGATTTTTGTAGGGGCAATCAGTTCTTATTTATAAGAGATATTAATAGTTTGTCTGAAACTTTCTGTATCATTTTTCATTTTTGTTCCATTAATTGTTTGTTAGTATCTTTGCTTCAATTATAGATACACATATACCCTATGTTTGGATGGGAAGGAAATTAAGGGGGGGGGGGGGGGGGGGATATTAGGAGGAAATACTCTCAAAAACAGTAATTTTTTTATTGTTTCTGAAAGTTTTTCTTTTTCTTTTTGATAATAAACAAACTTCTTCTTTTTTTTTTTTTTGATGAAAAGAGAGAGGCATCAGCCTTTATATATTAAAGTGAAACACAAGGGGATCAAGTCCCATACAATCTCAATTGAATAAAGTCCTTATAAAGTCCAGACAACCATTCAAAGTGCAAGTTCGCGAAATACCTCTTTAGCAAGAGCATCAGCTAGGGAATATTGTATTCTTGGTATCTTCTGGAGTTTAACACTCCATTCTCTAGAAAGTAGGGATTTAATTTGCAAAAACACCAAACTATTAGGAGAGACATCGTTGTTCTGAATTAATTTGTCCATAAGCAACTTGGAAATAGATTCAACTATCAAGGTTCTAATTCCTTTGTCCCAGGCTAGTTGGAGCCCCAACAAAATAGCCCACTCTTTTGCGTCTCAGAGTCCAAGAATCTGAGTAAAGCCTGAGACCCAATTTCCTCTACAACCTGCATTCCTATTCATCAATGACACAGCGCCATCAACATTTAGTTTATGCCAGTTAGTTTTTTTTTTTTTTTTGGTTGGAGGGGAGCCATTTAGTAGTGCTAGGGACATTTTGACTTCTCAATCCATTGTTCCTCTTGAAAATTGTAACAGGGTCACTTGGCTTTTGGAAATCGACTTTGAATGTGGATTCATTCCTGCAGTACCACAATAACCATACCGTAACACCCCATATTAGGTTCCAATGCTCAGTAACAGAAAAACCCAATTCCTTGCTTAGATTTAAGGCCATCCAATCTTTAAGGGGTAAGGAGAAAAATTCTGTGAAATGTCTGGGAGAACCAGAGCCAGCCAAATCTATTTAGCAAAGTGACAGTCCTGGAAAATGTGAATCTCATCCTCTGATCCAACGTTACAGAAGTGGCAGATTGGTGATGTATGGGACCATTTACTTCTCCAATCATTCGTAGCAACTCTATTACAATAATCTAACCACAGGAAGACTCGAATTCTTTCAATGCCATTCCAAGACCAGATAACCTTATAGGTTTTGTTGTAACAATGAGCTGGTGGAATTTCAATCATAAAATAGGCGCTTTTCACATGGAAGAGCCCGTTTGATGTGCCATTCCATAACATGATGTCCTCACTAGCACTAATAAGGTTTTGAATTACCTCATTGAGAACTATGTTAGCGAGTCTCGAGAAATCCCATGCACCATGTGAAGCCCAATCGGAGACCTTACTCTCCTCCTCTTCTTCAATGGATAGAGGTCTGAGGCAGAGATCTTTTATCGGTTTGGTCTGGGAAAAGCCAGAAGTCTCTAAAGAAGTAAATAGATCTTCCATTTCTTATTATCCATCTGGTGCCTGCTTAAACAATATCACTTTGCCTGCAGATAGATTTCCATAGTCTAAGTCTGCTGGTTTAGCATTCAATAGGGAAGTATCATCCTTAATCATGTATTTCTTATGGAGGGCATCATACCAAAGACCCTCAGCACCTCTGATTAAGTTCCAAGCTAACTTTGTTCCAAAGGCTCTGTTGACAGAAGACAGTTTTTTTAGACCTAGAACGCCAAAATGGTTTCGGCAATGCAATTCCTTCCCAGTATACTGGATGAAAGTTCCTTTTATTATCCGAGCTCCCCTAAATGAAGTTTTTTTTTATACATAGGCGATAGGGGAGGTGGGGGGATCGAACCCAAGACCAGGAGAGGGGAAATTAATCTCAATACTACTGCACTACTAGTAGGGCTGGTCCCCTAAATGAAGTTGTGTTGGAGTCATCCTCACCAAAAAGTAATAGGTCGTTCGCGAACATCAAGTGGGAGATTTATGGCATTTCCTTTGTCATACAAACAGGCTTCGACTTGCCCTCAATGATCATATCTCTTATGACCTGAAATAATCTGTCCATGCACAGTACAAAAAGGAAAGGGGATAATGGGCCTTTTTGTTTAATGCCTCTTTTAAGAAGGAAGAATTCCCTAATGGCTCCATTCCATAGCACATTGTAGGATGAGTTGGAAATGCATTTCATGATGATTGAAATAAAATTGGTATCAAATTAAGTATTGGAAAGAACATCCCTGATGAAACTCCATCTAACTCTGTCGAAAGCCTTTTCCAAGTCAATTTCCATGGTCATGATCCCACAATTATCTTTAGCCTTCTTCGTTTTGTGAAGTATTTCCTGTCCCACTATGATATTATCTTGGATATATCTGCCTTGTGTGAAGCTTGCTTGGAATGGGGAGATCAGCTTGTCCATAATTCCTTGAAGCCGATGGGTTAGGATCTTTGTGATGCATTTATATTGGAGTGTACACAATGAGAGTGGTCCGAAATGGCCAAAATTTTGCAGTTGATCTCTCTTTGGAATTATGGAAATAAGAGTTTTGTTAGTATTTGAAATGTCAACACTCCCACCAAAGGCACTTGAACTGTAATACCCAAAATTTTTATTTATCTTAAATACAATATTTTGATAGATAAAGCCTACTTAAAATAGGTGAATATGTGGTCTCAAATTTTGAAATGTGTTCATTCTATTTTCTAGGTAGTTCTTCTTTAGGATATAGGTGACCAATGATTTAAATTTGTTAGATATCATAAAATGTCATAAAGAATTATCAAAATGCTTGGAACAATTAAAGGGCAATTACCAACAATTAATGAGCAATTAAATTTACACTAATAGAATATTTAGATAATTATTTACAATTAAAATTAATAGTAATCAATTAGAGGTGTATTAAGCTAAATAAAAATCAAAGGCCAATAAGGGGATTAGATTAGCATAAAATAGATTACCAATGATCATAAACTACTCTAAGAGCCAATAAAACAATAATCAAGGGACAATTAAGCATTGGATTAAGAAGTTAATTAAATTTTAATCAAGCTTTGAAAAGTCAACAATTGCAACTAAGATCAAAGGCCAAGATTTAACCTCATAAAGCTAATCTAAGGGCTTAAAAAAATTAAGAAGCTTAATCCATGTGAAAATAGAAGAACCAATGAGAGGATTCTTTCTAAATAATTTAATAGAAATTGAAACATAAAATAATAGAGTAAAAGGAGGGAGTATACGGTTCTTGCAAGGAAAAAAACTGAATTGGAGTAATTAATTTAATTATGATAATTACACCACATGCAAGTCATAATCAAAGCTTTAATTAGTAGAGACTTTAGGGGTAATTTGAATGATGATAAAGGAGACTTTTGGGGTAAAGGTGATGTAAGCATAGGTAATGAAGGGATTAATGGTTAATTAATTAAATGGTAAGATAAAAACCATTAGGATAAATTCTAGACACAAGTAAATGAGAACCAATAGAAAATAAATCGTATCTTAAAAACCATTGATCATAGAACAAATATAAGTAGATATGATGAACAAGCACAATTTAAGCTTGAACTTGGTCATCTCCAAAGTGATTTTCACAAACTTTTGAGATTCATATTTAAGTGATTTAAGAATTTAAAAAAGACCTTTAATTAAGCCATAAAATGGAGATTTGAAAAGTGGAAATGGATCTTGAATAAAAACACCAACTTGTACCTAACTAAATTGGCATTTGGGGTAACTAAAAGTTGAAACAAACTAACTAGGGAAGAGAGGAGTGTGAAGTCAGTTTTGAGTTGGTGTAAGGGTAAGATTTAAACTTCTCAACTAAGTTTAATCCAAGGGTTAAGAATGAATAAAAGTTGTTAGGTAGTTAACCCACAAATTGCTATAAATAGGGCCTTTGGCTCTTCATATTTTCTCACACCAAGAGAGCAAGTAGCAATCTGATTCTAAGAGTGAAAGAGTGAGTGAGAGTCTGGGAGAAAGGAGGAGCAAAGTTCTAGGTAAGTTCTTGAGCTCTAGCTTTTGAGTTTTTAGTTAAATTGTTGTTTTAATCTTTGATCATCTAAAATTAGTTATATTTAATGTTTTTATGGTCAAAATTAGCTTTGTTTCGAAAAAATGATGAGGAAAGTTATATAGCAAAATTTTTTAAGAGAAACATCAAAGTAACGAAATTCTCGCGAAATTTCATCGGTTTTGAAAATTTTGGAATCAGTGATGAATATGCCAAAATTTCATATTGAAAATATAGTCACAAGATTCTGAGAAAATTCATGGTTAAAGTAGACATATAGGGATTTTCAAATATGTCTAGAACATATTAATTTGAGCTCTGTACAGTGAGATAAAAATTCTGCAAAATGGGCTATGAAATTCTGGAATTGTTCTGGGCAAGGGATGAACACGTGAAAACTGGGAATTGTTCTTAAGTTCGGGGTAGAATCTAATATTTTTAATCCAAAATAGACATCTTAAGGATTCCGGGGAATTTTACGGATCCTCGTTTCGAGTTTTCTAGAATTAATTATGAATTTTCAAAGTTAGCGGAAATTCTGCCTGAAATGCTGAAAGTAGCGTTTTTACGAAATTTTAAGGGAACAAATTGGAAAATGAACTCACCAGGAGTGAAATGGTCATTAGTGGCTAAGATATTCCTTAGGATATTATTTGTAAAAGAATAATGCGGAAATATTTTGATAGGATATCCTAGAGAATCCGGAAACATATCGAGCCGATAGACGTACCGAAATCCGAACGGACAAATGTATGTTCACGTACTATAACACTAACTCTGATGCTTATTGTATGCTTATATGTGATAGATAAATTTACATCTACTGTGTGCTTATAGGATACATCTGTTGTGTGCTCATGTACTGTTGGGATACATCTGCTGTGTGCTTATGTACTTGTTGTGATACATCTCGTGTGCTTATGTACGGTTGGGATACATCTGTGTGCTTATATGTAATGATTGTTGCTTTGAAACGCCATGAATATCTGTCATACATATACTGTCATATTTAAGCATGTGGTTAACCGTTATTGAGGTTCAATGGACATTGAACCTCAGCTCCTGCTATAGCCTCAGGATCCGGAGGGATCAGGACCGAGGACAAGGGCAAGCAGCACCAGTGAAGACTCAGCCGTAGAATTTCTTTTTGGATATGTATTAGCATATTTTTGAATATTCGAATAAATGTACCACTGTAAAGCAACCAGATACACCAACAGTGAAAGTTTATCAGATACTCGCTCTTTAAAATTATTCCGATGCTCTACTCTGATCAAACTATTTGAAAATGCTTTAAAAAATTGGGATGTTACATGAACAAAGTTACATAATGTCGGACCAACCAAATCCCAGTTTTTTTGAAAAAATAAGCGTGGGAAGCCATCTATTCCATGTGCCTTAAAGATTGGTTAAAGAAACTCAAGATGTTGTTAAGTCTATGGGCCAAAAGCCGCCTACGGGTATTAGCCTCAAACGACGTGGTGAACACTCGACAGTTGGAAAGTTGCCTACTATTTTGAGGCTAATACCCGTAGGCGGCTTTTCCTGAAACAGTTTTTTGAAGGAATTCACCACGTGGTTTCTAATCTCCTCTTCATTTTCCAGCCAATTCCCTGATTCATCTTGTAGAGACAAAATCCTATTCCTGCGCCTTCTCTTGCATGTCTTAATGTGATAATATTTAGCGTTCCTATCTCCTTTCATGATCCACTCTGTTCTGGATTTCTGGAACCATTTCATATCTTCATGCTTCAAGATTTCCTCCAGTTGGTTTTGTAGCTGAACTTCCAGAGTATTGAGAAAATTTGAATGCGAGAATCCGTAGTCTGGCGAGAATTATCTTCTTTGTCTTCTCCACTGATCGAAAAATGTCCCTGTTCCAATCTACAATTTGTTTTTAAGTTGTTCAAATTCCTTTTGAGGCCGATGTTGTGATGCCACTGATTCAACATAAAATTGTTGAAATCCTCATGAGCCATCCACATAGCTTCAAATCTGAAAGGTCTTCAGTTAAATCGTCTTGGAGCTAGCCCTAAATCGAGGTAGATCGGATTGTGATCTGAGAACCTAGTCCTTGGTAAAGTATTAACGGCACAATTTTGTCAGTGAGGAAAAAAGCTCTTTGTTAGTAAAGGCTCTATCTAATCTCTCGAACAATCTAGAGCAACCGGTTAAACGAGGTCCCCTCCAAGTGAATTTTGGCCCATAGGCGCCCAGATCTGTTAAGCTAGACTCGGTGATTTTGTCCTGAAACTAGTTCATTCTCTGATAATTGCATCTAGAGACACCAATTCTTTCGTACGGAAGTAGAATATTGTTGAAGTCTCCCAATACAATCCATGGAGAAGAAATTCGTGGAGCGTGGTACCGTATCTTTTCCGAAAAAATCGTCCTGTGATGTGAATGAGGTAACGCATATGCTGAAGTTAGAATGAAATCAGACATACCTGGCAAGGAGCAATGTAGATATAGGTACTGCCTGTCTTCCTCAAGCACCGTGACTTGCATTTTATTGTTGTTCCAGAGAACTACTAGTCCACCAGATAGGCCAACGCTTGGCACCAATTTGAAATTGTCAAAACCCAGATTGAGAAGGCAATGAAGCCGTTGCTCATCGAAGCATCTCGTACCAGCTAACCGACTAGAATGGGCCTTGTTCCATTTAGAATTATTTGCAAGTTTCAGTAGAAGCTCGAACCATAGGAACCTCTAGTATTCCAGTATAACAGCTAATCCATAAAAACTGGAGTTAAAAAGGCAATGGGCTTAAAAGCACTTCCGTAATGGCACTTTTCACAAAGGCGTTTCCGGAACCATGGAAATCTCAAAGTTTCCTCCTTGGGTTGTGGAAAGACCGTCATCCTTCATTGGGCTCATAAGATCGGGCCCAAAGTCATCCAGTATGGGTTCATTCCTTGCAACGGCCCTATCACTAGGGTCACATGGTTTTGAAGGGTTGGGTTTCTCTCATAATCCTTTTCTCATTATCCCTCATCATTTCTAAATCATATCCATCCAATTAATCACAATATTACTTTAACATCTTTCTCTTCTTCCCAATCAATGGCCCATAAGGACTGATGAGGGAAAGGAGAAAGAGGATGAGGAGAAGATCCTTTTCCGGTTTTGAGTGGGGAATCGTTGGCACGATCATAGAGTTATCAATACCCTTTAAAAAAAATACCCTGGTCCACCTCAATCCTTAAATTGTAGTTTTGCAGCTCTGCTTTCTGCACGAGTTCAATACCTCTCACATTGTTACACTAGTGCAAAAAAGGGCTTTAAAACCGGACGAAATAGGTATCGTAAGACCGGATCTGCAACCGGTCTTGTTCTAAGAGGTCTTAAAAGTCTGTAGAACTTTTAAGACCGGATGAACGACCGGTCTTAAAAATTTAGACCGAACTTTTGAAATATCCGGTCTTAAAAGTGTTTCAAAATAATAATAAATAAAAAAAGAAAAAACCCAAATGAAACAACCGGTCCCAAATCACCAGATCTGACAACATTTTGAATGTCCCTCCGTCATCAGCGACGAAGAACCAAGAGAAGATGGGAAGCAACACCAACAAGAAAAACAAAAAAGATGAATACAAAGTCCAGAAATAAGAAAATATAACAAGAAATAGAAATCATTCACCATGGAAATTGAATTTGAATCAATATAAAATCGAGGTGAAATTGAAGTCCAGATCTACAAAAAAATCACAAGCTTAAAGCAACCAGATCCGAGCGGGATCCTCTTGTCGATCGGCAAAGCTTCAAGCAACCAAAATCAAAGTCCAAATCTCGGGAGCGGGAGCGGTCAAGGTAGGAGCAAACGGACTTAAGTAAAAAGAGATCTCGGGCTTGATTTTAAGCCGGATCTCGTGCGAATCGTGCAAAGGCGGTGTGGGAGAAGCCATAGATCGAAGAGGAAGGAGCCGTCGTCGTCCGAATCCTCGGCGTACGCTTGCGCCGTTGCTGAGGATTGGAGTTGATGCCATCGCAAAACCCTCGAAGCATCTCACTGCCAACGTTGCCAAGGATTTGATTGTGTGGCTCTTAGGATGACTTACAAAGATTGCGAGTAGGTTAGAGGAAGAACATGTCATTCTTTCGAGAATTTGACCTGTGAGGCTCTTGGGACACTCATTGAATCTATAACTAAGCAAATGTTATATCACCCAGAAGGCAAGCACGCTCACGAACTTAACGAGTTTAGCGAATTTAGTTTTCTTTTAACACTCTTAAGACCGGTTGTTTGTAAAAATAGGTCTTAAAACTATATTTTTAAGATCGAATCCTTTATAATCTGATCTTAAAAATATTTTATATATTTACGAAATTGCCACCGGTCATACTTTTAAGACCGGATCTTATATAATCCGGTCTTAAAAGTCCTCTATATATTTACGAAATTGCCACCGGTTATACTTTTAAAACCGAATCTTTTATAATCCGGTCTTAAAAGTGTTCTATATATTTGTTGGAAATTCATATTTAATTAGTTAGCATATACGATTATATTGTGCAATTATCTTAATTAAGTTGTTAGAGATTTTAGGAATTAAGTTAGCGAGATCATGGTTTTTTGAATTTCGTAATTATATTCCTGATTTTAATCATCTTAATTAAGTTGTTAGAGAGATTTTAGAAATTAAGTTAGCAGATCATGATTTTTTGTATTTAATAATTATATTCCTGATTGTAATCATCGTAATTAAGTTGTTAGAGAGATTTTAGGAATTATGTTAGCAGATCATGGTTTTTTGAATTTTGTAATTATATTCTTGATTGTAATCTCTAGATTATAGGAGCTGAACAGGTAAGAAGATTATTTACTTAGCATCTGTATATAATTCCAATTAAGCAAAGGAATAAATCATCGCATTCTCGGACTCATCTCGATTGGCGTCTTCTCACAATATTTACGAAATTGCCGGAGGATAGGTCATACTTTTAAGACCGGATATTTTATAATTCGGTCTTAAAAGTGTTCTACATATTTACGAAACTGCCATCGGTCATACTTTTAAGACCGAATATTTTATATTCCGGTCTTAAAAGTGTTATATATATTTACAAAAGTGCCACTAGGTCATATTTTTAAGACCGGATCTTTTATAATCCGGTCCAAAAAGTTATTTATATTTACGAAACTGCCACTGGTCATACTTTTAAGACCTGATGCTCTATAATCCGGTCTAAATGAGGCGGTCTTAAAGCTCTTTTTTGCACTAGTGTTATCCATTGTTGTTAAAACGTCGTTCCAAAACGTTGGAACGGACGTTTTTACGTTTTTCCGGTGAAAAACGTGTTGACACGGTGGTTGAGACACAATCGGAGCCGAAACGGTCGAGACGTCGTTCGGGAACGGCAGAACGTTGAAACGGCGTGTTAGCCGTTTTGAAATTGCCGGTGAAAAAAAGGGTGTTTTCGTAAAATCCCTTTTCTGCCCCAAATTAAACCCTAGTCGACTTTCTCTTCTTCGATGCTTCTTGCTTTGTTCAGACTCTCAGCCCTCAGGTCCGCAAGAAAGAAGACGATGACAGATGAATTGGCTAATTAATCCCTTGGTCAAAACGTGCGTTTTGACCAAGGGACTAAAATGAAAGAATTTAAAGTTCTGAGGAGGGACTAAACTGAAAAGGTTGAAATATTTTCGGGGCATAACTATAATTTTCAAGAAAATGCATTAAGAATCCCAATTTAATTATGAAAAATCACATTAAATTATGAACTTAATTATTTCCTTGAGTGTTTGGACTTAAATTTGTGATGACTTTAATGTATTGGTGTGTTTTAGTTTTATATATGTTGGATTTTTTTTTTTTAGTACGTAGTAAACTCTTACGTTTCGTTTTACGTTTCCGTTTTTACGTTTTTACTCACCCCTACCATACGTTTCGTTTACGTTTCCGTTTTTACGTTTTTACTCACCCCTACCATTTCAACGTTGACACTATGTTTTAACAACACTGGTGTTATCATTAGAATTTTGTCCCCCTACTCCACGTCTTTTCCTAACATTTCTCTCGACCTTTTTGGCTCTCTTGTTCTTATGTTGTACTCCCAATGGTAATGAGCGTTCCTCCAACACCTCTGACGCCTCATTCTTTTTGTATTGCTTCCCTCCACTACCTCTTTTATGTGTTCTGTTCTTGTTTGCTCCAGGTTGTTGTTGTCGCCTATGTTCTGTATGGTCAGCGCTATGGACCACATTTTCTTGGATAATCAGGATGTCATTAGCACAATTATCATTGGCTAAAACACCAAATCTGGATCCCAAATCAGGATTAACCGATACTTCTATTGGTTTGTCTTTGGTCTTCTGTTGCCGGCGTGTTTTCTGGACAATCCTCCATTGCTTTGTCAGTTGCTGAGACATGTTTTGTTCCTCGGTGGTTTTATTTTTTATTTTTTCCTTGGAGGGCTCCTGCTCTTCTTCATTTGGGTGGCAACGCTGAGGGCATGTTTCAATCCTATGGCCATAGTTTCCACAGTTTGTGCATAGCAGATACAACCCTTTGTATTCTAGGTAAAAAGCTTCCCTGTCAAAGTAGAACCCCTGCATCAAATGTTTGCCAAGCTTTATGAGGTCACAAATTCTGGAAAAGCGACCCCTAAGTTGACATGAGGTATTCATGTCCACTTTTATAGTCTTCCCTCTTATGTTCTCAATCACCATTAGTGCCTCTTCATTGTAATACTCAAGAGGGATCTTCGAGCGTCTCACCCAAATGGATACTTTTTCGATTGTGGCTTCGTCTGGTCTGAAGTTAGCTTCCTATGGTTTGACTGTTAAGTAGTGGTCATAGATCATCCAGGTCCTTTGATGAGTGCATTAAAGTAGTCTTCCTTATTTGTGAATTTCACAATATGATAACCTGGGACAATGTTAATCAGGGTAATCACTCCTTTTTTAGCCCATATAGAGCACTGAAACCGATGCTCCTTCCTAGGAGTGTTTCACGATGACATCCTTGCTCCAGGCCTTATGTAGGCGCCTTTTCATCGAGTGTGAAAAGATAAAAGTAGGGAAGTTCCTCGTCTGATTCTCAGTGATCTTTAAATTTCCCTTCCCCATAGTCCATCTCTGAAGCATCCAAGGATTTCGTGGACATGGAGTCATCGGAGAGTGAATCCTCAACCTGGTTTCCTTTTTCCTCAGGGGTTACTTCATCTCTGCATGTGCCTTTCAACTTGTCAACAAAAGAAGGGCCACCTGAATTGTAAATAGTAGCGTTGTCTCCTAATTTCAGCCAGCGGATCGTTTGAAGTGACTCATTGTGTTTGGGTGATGCATTTTTTATCTTCTTCGAACTCCTAGAGATTAAATCGTCTTCTTCTGTCGAGGAAGGCATCAGTTGAGTCTTCAGGTTAGAGAGCATGGGAGCTATTGCTACTAAAGATAATAAAAAATTTAATAAACAAACTTCATTAAAACAGAGTATAAAAAGATGACATTGTAAAAAGGCCACCTTACATGGGTTAGCAAAGTGCATATGGAGTGGCCCAATAAGATAGCATCAAGTATAACTGATAGAAAATGACAAGCAAATACAAAAACCTTGATACATTATAAGCTACACGAGCTGCAGAAGAGAACAACTCTGTATACTACCATCGCAGTAAGAATCTGCAGAGCACTGTGAGGGACGTCTCCCAGAGGAGAGAGGAGATGGGCCACCTGAGTCAACCATCGTGGTTCAGTGCTTCCTTTGGGGAGTTGAGAAGGCAGTGGTAAGTTTCCAAGGGCCTTGAGTGGAGGAGATTGCACTGTGTCACAGTCCAAAAGCTGAGGCTGTAGAAGGTAGAAATTCATGGCACGACGCCAGTATAAGGCATATACTAAGTGGAGGCAGCGTAAACATGTATATGTGGTGAAGTGAAACCGTGACCTGACAAAAATTTCCTTGTCCTGCAAGAAAAACACAACTATATGTAATGATTTGTCCAAGGCAGTGTTAAGGGGCAGAAGAAGGCTCGCCTTTGCACAGAGTCAACTCAGTGGAGACATCACCATTGGAGTGAGCTTCGACATGGTTACTTGACTTGGCGTTGGCAGAGAGCCACGAGAAAGATAAAGGAACCGCGGGAAGAGGAGCTGGTAAGACAGAGCGAGGGGAAGAAGCCTCAATGGCATCAAACTCCTGCTGGGTTGTGGGGGACATGAGATGCGCAACTCTTCATAGAGGACATAGAGCTGAGGATGGATTGAAGGGGCATGCATGACTATATTGTAGCCTTGGCGCTGAAGTTTCTCCCAATGAAAGTCATATAACAATGAGTCAAAGGAAGATTATTCGTAGTAGACCGCTTTGGTTCAAATGGAACGAAAATGCAAATTGGTTTTGGTTAAGATGGGTCGAAGGCATTTGGGAGCGCATGTTACAGGACGAAAAGGAGTGAATAGACGAGTTTAGAGGGGATGTAGTAAGTTTGGGTTTTTTTAGTGATAAAGTTCCATAAGAGAAGCCCACAAGCTGTTCCAAGTTTATAGGATCCAAATTGAAAAAGAACATGGGAAGACATGGGAAGGAGCCAAATGGTGGAATTCTAATTCCATGCTACATGCTCAGTCAACAATGACTTGCAAAATACTTCTGAGGATGAAGGTGAAGAATTTTAAGCTTTAGAGTCAATGTTTGTTGTGCTGTTTCTACAAATTTATAATAATACCTTCATATTTGTTTATCATTTTAATTTTGAATGAAGTTAATTTCTTATTTGAGAATCAAACATTCATGTGTGTATCTCCAAGCTTTATGTTCATTTTACCGATTATGTCGCACCATGAGGTAAACTACAAGCACTAATGATTTAATTTTCCTTTCAACAAAAAAGACGGAATAACTTCAATATTAAATATCTCTTACTTTGGATATTTCTCATTTTCTACATAGCAGATCAAGAGAATTTATGATAAAGAGAGATGATGCCAAAATAAAATTCCAAGAGTATTGCCATGTTCTTGTCCATGCTTGCCAAGCTTTTAAGCATTATCACATATCTATATAGAATTAAAAAACTTTGACTAACTAGCTTTTAGTTTGGGTGGTAAGTGGCCTCACCTTATTAGGAGGATAACATAAGTTTAAATCTTGAGAAGCTAGCACACTACTTGGAAGAGACAAAAACCCTTATGCTCTAAATTTCGATAGGAAACAAAACGCTACCTCCTTAAAAATCTTACTAATAGAAAATATGGGAAAATTTATAGTAGAAAAAAAGTAATATTTTATTATATTTTAGCCAAAAGTAATTGGGATTACTTTTGTTGCAAGTGGTTACCTTTTTGTTTTCTGTTGGAAATGGAGCTTGTAAGTAGATTGCAAATTATTTCTAAGAGAAAGTGGTTACCTTTTGTTTTCTCTTGCAAGTAGATTACAAGTTGTAAAACTTGCAAGTTCTTTTTATTATTTTTATAAATTACAAGTTGCTTCCTTGCTAGTCCAAAAATAGGAGTTCTTATCTTCTATAAATGAATGGGAATATGATGGTTTATGAAATTCTCTCTCCCTCCATTTGTCTCTCTTGTTCCCCGAGTTATGATCCTTTCCTCCTCCCTTCCCTCTCTCGTTTCGTTGTTCTTCACTTGCCCCTGTTTTCTTTATTTCCTTTCCCTAATATATTTGAGCATCACTTACCTTTATGCTTTTTTGCAATCAAAGGTAGGTGATCTTTTTGACTTTTGACTTGGTCAAATTAGCATTATTAGTTAACTAATGTTTGTGTGGCCTTAAACTGAGAAAGTCATAGATCTCTAATTCACGTTTGATTTGTTCTAATACTAAATCATATTACTACTCTCATCAAGTTACAGCTTCTAAACATATCATGGTATTCTGAGATTATCGAGCAAGTTCTAAGCTATGAAAACCACTGTGATGTACTTGTAAAACTTACTCACACATACCTAATCTCACACAAACAGATTTGATGCAGGGCGAAGGGAAGAGAAAAACAAAGGAGGAGAGGGAGAAACAGGGGAAGGTAGAAGGATGTTTAAAAATAGAGGGAAATGTGAGTGCCAGACTTTCATAAGCCATTGAGGACTCGTTTGTTACAAAGAAAGTATGGGGAGGAAATGGAAGATCCCAATCTTTCCATGGATTTGAGGTGTTTGGTACAGAAAGTCCAGCAAGCATCTTCCGGTGTGGTCCAATCTTCTCTTATTTGAGGGAAGATGCTTTTCATCCGAAAATGGAAGGAAAGCTATAATCTTCCGATAAAGTGTCTTTTTGCAGATTTACCCCTGAAATTCAAATTTGGCGGGAAGTTCGAACTTGGCGGGAAAGTTCAAATATTGGCGGGAAGTTTGAATTTGGCAAATTTTTTTTTTTTCACAAGTTCAAACTTAACAAGAATATATTTTTAAAAAATATATTTTAGCAAAAAAAATATTTTTCTTTTTTATTTTGAATTAATTTCTTTTGAGGGTAAAATAGACATTTCCTAATTCCTTACCAACTACCACCTCTTCATTTTCTTCCTACCAAACAACTCAAACCATCTTCCTTCATTTTTCAAATCTTCCTTTCCTTTCCTTTCCATTCTTTTCCTTTCCTTTCCTCCTCCAAACTTTCTTTGTAACAAACGAGGCCTAAAATGTAGGCGTGTTTACAAAAGATGAGAACTCCTACTTATAAACTAGCAAGGAAACAACTTGTAACCCACTTACAACAAAAAGTAACCGTTAGCAAAATACACAACTTGCAATCCACTTGTACTTGCAACTGCAACAAAAAGTAATCTTACTAGCTCTTATCTACTCTATCCAAAAATTAAATATTCCTAGATACTTGCTTTAGCCAAAATAAAATATTAATTCTTCCTTCTATAGGTCTTTTCATATTTTCTATCTATTCTCATATTCCATCACACAAACATAACATCAAAAGTAGGATTCGATCAAAGAACCTCCCACTAGTATTAAAGGACAACTGACCCTTCAATATTATAAACACTTCAAAAGTTACATGCCTAAAATTGTTTTTACACCATACATCAATATTCAATGATAAAAATCCTGTGGTTCCGTAATAGTGAAGAAATAAAGTTAAAATCTTTAATAGCATTGTCCTACAGGAAGATATTATGAAAGTTTTAAGTTTAATTATAGGATTTAGTTGCAAACTAGTTAATGTTCCTTCAGTTTTTGTAAAAATAATTGGTTGCATTTCGGGCCTACAATTGTGTTGTTCCAAAGGGTATAGGGAGATTAATTTAGGTACTGATTGTATTGAAGCCATGAATTATATGTTGAGAAAATGTGATCAACATCATCTTTTCAAAAACATTGTGGATGATTTTAGAATGCTTCTTTATAGAGATTGGCAAGTTGTGGTCACTCACGGGTATAGAGATACCATAACCATTATATTGCTGATCAATTAGCCAGATATTCTCATAGTATAGATGGGAGTTTTTGTCTCCATGATCAACCTCCTTTTATTCAAGAATCGGATGTTGATGAAGATTAGGAGTCTTTGTTGAAGTTGATGTAATGTCTCTATTGACATTCGATTCCAAAGTATTATTCAAAAAAAAAAAAGTTTAAATGTATCTTAAAATCACAAATAGATTCAAATTTAACCAAAGAACCCAAAGTTGGCGAAACGTGTTGTCATAAGAAAAGATTATTTTCACATTGACAGTTTTAGAGAATTATAGAATTTTTACATTATGACACTTCAGACATCTCCTTTTCTCTGTTTCTTTTTCAACCGACAAGTTTGATAGAATTTTTACGAAAGAGATGATTGACCACAATACAAGTCTAAAAGCATTACCATGTTCTTGATCTTGATGTGTCAACAATATGTGCCAGCTTCTATGGCTAAGCAAAGATCTTATTTGCAAATGCTAAGCATGCAAAGAAATAGAAACCTATGAACCCTAGAGTATCATGCCATGATGAAAACTAAATGCCTCACTGCATTGAAACTAAGGAATCGAGAGTTGAGGAAGAGGAAGGGCATGGTGATCTTGAAGGAGACAATAAGTAAGGTTTTGGTGGAACCCGTAGAGTCTCAACTCGCCTTCAAGCATGTCCACCACTTTACTCATCATTGGACGCTGCGCAGGTTAGTTTGTATGCACCATAAGCTTGTTATCACCATCTGCCTTATCCTCTCGTTGTCACCTTCATTTCTAATGCACCTCAATGCTAGGTCTTCATCTAATTCTAGACGCTTGTATATCCAATGAGGAAAATATATTTCCCTTGTATCATCAACATTGACATTGACATTCCTTCTTCCTCCAACCATCTCCAAAACCATCATCCCAAAACTATAAACATCTGATTTGTGAGAGATGGAACCAAAGCTTCTGTAAATTACCTCAGGAGCAATGTATCCTATGGTTCCTCTAGCACCCAACATGGATACAAAACTTTCATTTCTAGGGCATATTTTAGCAAGTCCAAAATCCGATATCTTTGGACGAAGTTCTCATCCAATAAAATGTTGTGAGGTTTTATGTCAAAATGAAATATTCGAGTGTTACATCCTCGATGCAAATACTCTAATCCTCGTGCAACACCCACTGCAATTTGGTGCAATATTTCACAACTCAAGTAGAGATTGTCGTAAACAAGGTCAGCTTCATTTTTAAAGATGAACATCTCTAACGATCCATTGGCTATAAACTCATAAATAAGTGCCCTCTTGGACCCTTCAAAACAAAATCCTAAAAGTGTGACAATGTTAACATGAGAAGTCTTGCTTATCTTTGTTGGAATCCGTACAACGCAGCGGATTAAAGTTTCTACGAATCCCATCCCGAGGATCACTCAGGTGCGTTTAAATCAAGGCTAAGGAATCCGGATATTACCTTTTAAGAATTCGTCCGCGTCTCGTTCTTCCTTGAACAATGTGGGCTACCTCCTCGATCGCGGAAGACGACTCTTAGAATCCTCTTCCTCTCGGTATCCACACGAACAATCCTCGTTCACGGCTATGGCGGCGTGCTAGCGCCTTTTGCGTCTCTCCCTTTTTTTCACTCTAGGGTTTCTCGCGGCCTTTTAGAATACGCTCGATGAAAGTCCCGTAGGTTTTCTAAAACTGGTTCGGCGTATTTAATGCAAAATTAATCGTATTAATTTTTCAATTCAAACTTTAGATCTGGATTAAATATATATTAATTAAATCTATCCGATAGATCTAATATAATAATATTTATTTAATCGAATTAAAAGCCGATCTGAAATTTCGATTCGAATCTAGATTAAAAAAATAATTAATTAAATCTATCGATAGATTTAATCCAACCTATTTATTTAATCCAAATTTAAAAGCCTTACGATTTAATTTATCTCAATAAATTAAATCGGAGAAATGATATCTATCTATTTATTTAAATCGAGATACCAATATCTCAATTTAAATTAAATAGACAATAATATCTTTATTCGAAAATTAAATGAGATACAATATCTCTGTTTGTTTTAGATATTTAATTTATCAAATAAATTAAACATAAAACAAATAATATAATAATAATATTTTAATCTCAATTAAATAATATCATTATATTATTTTCGAATTTAAATATATATATATATATATTTTTACCCCGCATTAAACTCGTATTCATTAATCTCGATTAATCGAGATTCAATGAACCCGGACACTTTTACCCGTGTTGGATTATTCTTGTGTGCGACTGCGGAGGCCCATGTGAGATTGGCGGTGGGCCAACATTGTGTCGACCCACAAATCGCAAGCGGCCTCTAGCAAGACATTGCGACTACCCAACTCACATGGGGATCGATGACACGATACACCTATCGTACAACCATGTCACGTCCCTTTTGTCACGCGATAATTTGGTCAAGGATGAGGCATGGATAACGTCAACTTCCTTTTCTTGACCATTACTTTTCGATTCTCGAGTAGTCTAATAAGTGAAATGGAAACTCCTTTCCATCACAGTATGGCCATACATTTCTTAGACTCACTCATCGAGGGGCCCAATATTATCTCTCTACGAATGTGAGGGACAAATTCCATCTTGACCATTCACATCCCCTCGCATGAAAACCACCGATCCCGATCCCAGCCTTTATCATCACCCGGTCAAAGGTGACTTTTGACTAGGTCAAAGACAGTGATTCATCATGTAGGAATCCATGATGATCTCAGTCATAGGCGTTGACGCGGTTATACATGAGATAAGCTTATGACTTAATCCATGCGGCTTTCTCATAATGGGCCTGGCCCAAAGACCTTGTACTCTCACAAGTGCCCATGACTTTGATTCGTATCTCCATACCTTATCAAAGTCATCGGTCTTAACTCATCTTCGCTCCCGTGTAGATGACCGCCCTGTGGACATTTAGGATAATCTATAAGATATATCCAGGGATATAGTTATCACCATAAACATGCGTATGAAGTGATAACTTAATGGAGAACAATGACTTGCCCCTAGGGCATAATTTCCAACATATGCTTGCTACCTCATTCACGAATTCCTCACAGTTACCTTTTGTTTCCTTCAAAACCTTCACAGCCACTGGACATTTGTCATGTAACTTCCCTTTGAACACACTGCCATAGCCTCCTTGCCCTAATTTTTCCTTGAAACAATTGGTCATTTTCTTTATCTCCAAGTAGCTGTATCTTTTTGTGGCAAGTGGTCCGTGGTTTTTTAGAAAGGCCTCAAAATCTTGATGAGCTTTAGATGTCTTTTTCCATGATAGCGTCCTCCCAAACCAGTAGATTATAAGAACAAAAACTCCTATTGCAGCTGCAGAAACTGTGATTAATAAGATTAGAGGATGTGAGATAATGCAAAATAAAGAGGAAAATCTATACAGATAGATGTAAGTTTGAAATTTGAAAGTTATAAGAATGAAATGATTATGTAAATTACCTAGTCCAACTTCCACCTTGGAAATCTTGCCCTTACGCTCTGCAACCAACGAAAGAATTAAGCTGAAGTTAACATTAAAATAATTATTTAACTACTATTTTTATGTCATAGAAATTGAGAAATAATATTTGATATATTTTTGCAATCACAAAAAGAAATCCATCTCTTTTATTCAGGCCTGAAACATGGGTGTCATCTTTTATCTTAGAATGAAGTCACATCAATAAGAATTATCATGATTTGTTTTTCTTAAACCAAATTCAACTTCACACACATGAAACACAGCAAATTTATTTGATGAAATCTTATTGCATTTAAGGAATATGATGAGAGGGAAAAGAATTTGGGAAGATGACAACTAGGTCCCAAGGACCATAAAAAATTACAAAAAAGTTCCAACAAAAATTAACATATCAAAAAAGTCCCGGGGGCTTTTTCGATATTATTTATATAACAAAATTCAAATTTTTAAAATTTGTTGTAAGTATAGCACTTCCCGTTGTGAATATGCCTTTTTTTCGTTGTGAATGGTTAGGTTTAAAATTTTGTTGTAAATATAACACTTTCTATTGTGAATCTAGCTTTTTTCTCATTGTAAATGACCTATGTACTCTTAGGGACTTGAATTTGAAACAAAATCTAGGTATTTAAATGTTGTTGTGAATATGACACTTCCTATTGTGAATATAGTTTTTTTTTTTTTTGAATGGCCAAGTTTTAAAATTTTGTTATACACTTTCTGTTGTAAATATAGCACACTTCTTGTTGTTAATAAAAATAATATCAAAAAAGTCCCTAGAAACTTTTTGATATGTGAATTTCTATTGGGACTTTTTTTATAATTTTTTATGGTCCTTAGGACCTGATTGTCATTTTCCCAAAAAAATTCCATTTTCAAATATACGATGGTGAGGTTATCAAGAAAGGTGAAATTTTGACATTGGAAACGCGAAAAATCACCACTTGAACTCGGAAGGAAAAAGTGAATGATAGTAAACTAAAGACATAAATTAGTACTCTCTCCAATCCTTCATATAAGATAGATTTACTTAATTTGATTAGATTAAGAAAGTTAGTTAAGTTAGATAATATGATCGTATTTTCTAAAACACCTTAGTCATCTCCCTTAATTTTCTCATTCCCTACTTTTCTTGATTATTGTTGATGAAATAACAATATAGGTAAATTAAGAAAAAGTTGATAAATATGAAACTATGTCCTATATTTAGGACTAAGATCATCTCTCTAAATATGTATTATATTAAGGACCGGAAGAGTAAGTTACATCTTTGTCTCAAACAACAACATGATAAAAATCTTTTGGAAAGAATATACCTCCAACGTCGCAGTATAAGTTCTTTTTTCCGTCCAGTTGACCCTGGCCTCCATGGTGGTTGTAACACTTATCACATTCGTCAGATAATCGTACCTCAATCATCATGTTAGCAGATAATAAGGATTGAAGGTCTGAGGTATCAGGCAGGTCTTTCTTGGGAAGAACAAGAGATGAACATGCTGAGAAATAGCTTTGCTGGACCGAAAGAAGATTAGCGTCTCCACTGTAATGATAGATATCAAAACCATCACAGTTATGTTTAATAAAACCAGTTTGGTGGCTGACATTGAAATTGTGGGGGCATTTAAAGAGGGTTATGTTGTATTTGATATCAAAAGAAATCGAAGGAGAATTTGGAGGAATACAAATATTCTTGTTGAAGGCCACAGAAGAACCATTGGATTGTAAGCGAGTGTGTAAATCAGGGTTGAAAACCTCAATCATATGTAGCTGTGGAAAAACGCTGGTAAGGTACAAGATTTGTTTTCCACTCTTGTCAAGCTCAATCGTTTTGTTTGAATCTCGATTTGGATCATCACAGTTATGAACCATCACTAAGCCACAGTCTGGTATTTCTGCTTTGGTGAGAGGGAACTGGATGCTTCCAAATTTTCCACAATTAAAAGATCTAGGACACTTGTCATGGCTGGCGTGTCCATAGCTAGCTGAAACAAGTTGAGAAATCAAGAGGAAAAGAAACTCAGAAACCAGAGCCATGATCTTCCACTTTGAGAGCAGAACACTGAAGAACTTCAAAAGACTCATCATCTAATGATAGTTTAGTTTGGAGTAATCATGTTTGTTTCAACCTTCTCCACAAGATATATTACCCTCCACCAGTTCCTACCTGAACTGTTTGATACGCAAGTTGACTTGGAAAATACCAGGCAAGACTTGGTGAAAGAGAAGAGCTAAGACAATAGGGTCTTGTTGAAGCAGTTTCCTTCTAATATATATTAAGAAATATAGTCAAAAGTAAACTGTATCATTAAAGTGATAAGATATTTATTACTGTACTTTTCAAGATTATTCTCCAATTAGCTAGAATCAATACATATATCTTACTGGGGGAAGATTAAAAAATTTTAAAATTGTAAAATCTTAAATTATGTTTGCTACTGAGAATTGATAAAGTAATGATGAGACTTGATAAATAATTAACAATTCATTTTATTGGGAACACATGATTTGAGATTTTGCAATTTCAAAGTTTTTTTTTTTCCTATCATTTTCCCTATCTTAATTACTTTTAGTTTTTTTTTCATATATAATCTCTCTCTACAACATAAAAGAAGAATTTTTAATACTAATGACTTTTAGAAAGTGATTTATATTTATGACCAGAAAACTTTTAAAAGATGTCTTATTTTAATTAAGGACCGGAATGATATACAAAATACTCTTAAAAGAGATTAGAAATTTGAAATGTAAACACAGGGGAAACTTGTACGAGGGAGCTAGATGGTGGAATTCTAATTCCATGCTACATGCGCGGTCAAGTCAAGAGTGAGGATGGAGGTGAAGAATTTTAAGCTTTAAGAGTCAAGCACTGGTAGAAAAAGAGTTTTTAAGATTAGATGAAAAAATGCATCTTAAGACCGGATCTGTGACTGGCCTCGATATAGGCGGTCTTAAAAGTCTATCACTTTTAAGACCGGATGCGAGACCGGTCTTAAACAATTATTTTTAGACCGGACTTTCAAAATATAAGGTCTTAAAATTCGTACTATATAGACATGATGTATTTTATTTAGGTCTTAAAACCCGACTTTTAAGACTGGATGAATAAATACCTGGTCTAAAAAGACTGACTTTTAAGACCAGACGTATTAAACAGTAGGTCTAAAAAGTCTGAATTTTAAGACCGGTTTAATAAATAAGTCGGTTTTAAAAGTTTGACTTTTAAGACCAGATATTTAACACACCCAACCGGTCTTGAAGGTCTCAATTTTCAAACCTGCTGTGAGATACATACGGTCTTAAAAGTCGGTCTTTTTAGATCGGGCGTACTTATCCGTCCGGTCTTAAAAACAGACTTTTTAGACTCCCTGTATAATACGTCAGGTCTAAATTTTCTCATATTTTTTCCTTGTTCTATTTCTTCCTAATCATACATATCCACCACCCAATTCAGTGTAATATCCTAAATGTTGGGCTTAGAGACTTGAGGATAAGCTAGTATCAAGAAGACAACCGGACCAGTTCAAGAAAAGTGATATTAAATTTAGGAAATATTATATGGAATTTTCATTAAGTCATTAGTAGATGATATTTAATTATTTATTCTCTAACATTAATAATTAATGTAAGAGAGGGATAAGGAATTGTTCATAAAAGCTTGGTTAAATAAATTTGATCATGGAAAATTTAAGAGAGTAGATGACAATGGAAGTCAAAAACAAATATTCTTTCCCTCTTTATTATAATTATTTTGGCCAAGGGAAGTAAATAAAAAGGGAAGAGTATAAATTCCAAGATAAACCTAGGAATGTGCCATATGTTAAGTCAAGAACCTAAGATCCATTGACTAAGAAAAGGGACAATTTTGGAGCCCAAAAAGAGGCCATTAATTTTGGACCAAAGTAGGAGAAAAGATGACAAAGAGAGTGTTCAAGAAGCTTTTCTCATGAATTAATCAAGAGGCTTCCATAGTAAGACAATCAAGAATCTTGAGAAAGAAGCTAACTTTTGAATTTTGAAAAAAAAATAAGGTCATGCTTAGGTAATCTTATGACATCATTGAGGGTGATAAAAAGGCACAATAACCTTCCTAAAGAAGCCTAAAATTTCGGCTTATGAGACAAGGAGGGGAAAGAAACAAATAGCTTATAGAAGAAGCAAGAAACAAGGAGGAAGAGTATGATGCAAGCCAAGGATTTAAGCATATTTATCGATGAGTTTAAGAGTGATTAAAGGCACAACAATCTTCCCCAATAAGTCTAGAATTTCTGTTACCAAGGGAAGAGGAGAAAGAAGAAGCAAATGGCTTATGAAAGAAGCAAGAAACAAATGGCTTATGAAGGAAGCCAGAAGTTAAAAAAAAGTGTCTTGAATAAGCTACCCATTTTCTTGGTGAGTAAGAAGGACTTGGAGGGAAATATTTTAAGAACCTATCCTCTTCATTTTCTTGCTGAAAATTTCAAACCTCATAGGGAGTCAAGAGAGGAGAAAACAACTTGAAAAACTTGGGAGCTCAAAGGGAAAGCCAAGAAACAAGATCAAGGTAAGAGCTCATGGATTTCTACTCTACTTTCTTCAATCTTCTTTATCATGTTCAAGGCTTTAATAAACAACTCTTTCATCTTGTTTGAGAACCTAGGCCGAAAGGAGGGAGGAGTACAAGGGAGACAAGAATTCAAGAAACATTAAGATCAAGAGGAAGTAAGTGATTCTTTTAACTTTCTTATGGTTTTGGTGATTGTTTGGTATGAATATAGTTATTATTTTGGGTTAATATACATGTAAAGGATCTGTTTGGATGTTGAAAAGGTTGATTAAAGGATTGAAGTTAATATTTATGATGTAGAAATAAGGATCAAGCATGAAATAAGAAGAACGTGATGTTAAAATGAAAGATTGAGATGTTGTACTTAAAGTATGATTTTCGGCCAAGTAGTTGTATGGTGGTATTATGATTGTATTTTGATGATTTTAAAGTGTTTAGAATGAGATTTTGTATAAGGATGAGCATAGAACATGATTTTGGAACTTATAAAGGCAACTACCAAGATATAGTAAAACTGTCTTGTGAGAAATCCTTGAAGTCAGTTGGCTTGTGCACGAATTTTGACATAGTAAATGAACTCCAAAAATTATGCAATTTTCCAAAAATGAAATAGACATCCCAAGGTTTAATTTGATAGGTCATTTGTAATTTTTGAAGTTGTTGCTAAGAGAAATGATTTTTTTTAAAAAAATTGACCCTTAATCCGGAATATAAGTCGACCGGTGAGGTTATTGTGGTATTCTCGGAAAGATGAATCTGTGAATGGTTAAAAAAAAGTATTTTTGGTCAACATAGACATATTAAGGGTCAATTATCTTTTTGAGCCTCAATTGGAATTTGCTAGAATTAGTTATGAATTTTTGAAGTTGGGTGTCTCTTTTTGGAATTTTCTCGCATTTGGTTGAAAATGAAGGGAATTTTACTAATAATAAATTCTTTATTGAGAAAAGGAATTTAAAGAGTTTGGATGTTTGAAAGAGCCCTATTACAAATCAAGTAGTTGAATGTATATTGAGAAGAATTTTCATAAGTGATGAAATTATTCATGTTTTGTAATTTTAGGGTTACTTGTACTACTTCAGCATCGGGGAAATTATTATTATCATTTGATCAACTGTCAGGTAGTAACCTTAATCCTCATAAGCTTTGTATTACTCTGTATGTGTGTTTACCATGATTGTGGACCCGTATCTCGTGAAGGGGATATGTGTTTATGCATTCGGTGTAGTTTGGGTTTGAGGCTCGACTACTATGATTTTTCCTAGCGCTGTGGATCCGAGGCTTGCCTTGATTGAGCGATCTTGCATTTGTTTAGGACATGTGGTCCTTACGTAGTAGACATTGCATATGTGGTATGCATTATTTATGTTACTGTGCATGTTTTACTAAATGCTTATGATATGTTATTTTTCTTGATTATGGTTGCTTTTGCATGCATTGCATATGCAATTTATATGAGATTAGTGGTTACTCTGGGATCCTTCAGGATTCCAGACTATTCTAGGGACACAGGTGGTACTTCTAGAGCTGATCAGGGATTTAAAGGTAAGAACACTGAGCATTGATATGGATTCTGAGGAGGCTGCAGATGAAGACTTGATGTCTTTATATGTCAATTTTGAAGGACTGTATATTACATTTATTGTAGGATGATTGTGTCATAAAACTTTGGGGATTTATCTTTCTTGTATTTAATTACCTTTACCATTATTTTATTGTCCAAATCGATTGCATGCTCTGCTGCGTAAATACTTTGATGCTTGGCGATTTATAACCTCGGTATTATATAATTAAATAAAAGTAAAGGATCACACTACCTGTCACCTGAAAAAGGCGAGGTCGGTAGGTGTGTAACATCTAGCACCTAAAAAACAGTACTTTAAGCTACAAGTTGTGAACAATCCATTATGAATTACAAATTGAATAATTAGAAATCAATACAAATATTATTTACCATGAGTTATGTGGCTTCTTAATGAATATACTATGACAATAAAGCACCTAAATGAATATACAATAAGATCAGTTACAAATACAATGACTTTCAAAGATGGCACCTAAATGAACATACATGACCAATTCACCATGTCTTCATTAGATTCTCACATAACAACGTAACATTCCTCTTTTATATAACATGCCCCTTTCGGATCCTATCATAAAAATAAAAACAAAAACAAAAGCTCCACACTCAATGACATTGTTTAAGAACATATGAAGGAATATAGTTAAAACCTTAAAGTTTTCAAAGAATTTTGCATATGAATATTATCTTATGAATTGTCTCTTTTATGAAGGGATATCCTCCCATATCCCTTTATGATGATTATTTCTTTTTTTGGGTTCATTATCCTCTTCTTCTTCTTCATTCATTTCCGGGAGGCTCCTTGAAAAAGGAGTACTTTCAAGAAAACCATAATTTGAATGAATTTTCTCATCAATATTAACGAACCTTTTTCCTTGGAGAGCTACAAACCACATTTTATTTTTTTGATTGGTGATATAGAACACTTGTTTTACCTGGTCTATTATAATAAAAGGTTCATCTCCAAAACTGCTACTATTGATATCAACTAATGTAAATCCTAGTCGATTAATCTGAACACCATTATTAACATTAACCCACTTGCATTTGAAAATGAGAAATTTAATTTTAACATAATCCACCTCCCAAATCTCTTCAATAACCCCATAATAAGGCATGACCTCCAATTTAGGCTTCTTGTCTTTCGAACTGGAGAAATGCATAGATTCAGCCTCTAACATAACACTATTGTTTTGGACGGTGCTCCTATCATCTAGTGACTTCGTGTAAAATGTAAAACCATTGATCACATATGAATTCCAACTTATGATATCAACCTCAGGACCACGTGTTAACCATTTTATTATATCAAAAACACATTCCTCTCCCTCGACCTTTTGTTTGAACCAGTTTGCAAAAGTTTTGTTGTGCTCCCTAATTAACCTTTGCTCAGTCATTCGATGATTTTCTTTCCTTACAGCTTCCTTATATGCATCTATGTTGTCTTGAACTTCATCAACATTATTCAAGATGCATAAGTGGACTTGTGACAATTCATCAGGATCCACACTCTTTACTGAAGCCCCTCATCTACCCCCTTCAGCATGCTGACGTTTAGGAAGCCCAATATGTCTTACTTTGGCCAAATAATTTTGACAAAATTCCACGGCTTCTTTAAAAACATATTTCTGAACAATTGATGTGTTTGACTGGTATTCGTTCTTCACATATCCTTTTAGGAATTTAATAGATCTTTCAATTGGGTACATCCATCGTAAACGGGTAGGACCCCACAATTTTATCTCCCTCACTATATGAACAATTAGATGAACCATGATATCAAAAAATGTAGGAAGAAATATCTTCTCAAGCTGGCACAAGATAAGATATCCTTCATTTTCCAATTCATCCAATTTTTCAATCTCAAAAACTTTACTACAAACTACATTGAAGAAAGAACAAAGTCCAGTTAAAATATGTTGAAGATCATATTTGTCAATGCCTCAATAGCAACTGGGAGTAGCTGTTGCATTAAGATATGACAATCATGAGAGGTTTGGCCTACTAATTTCAAGTCCTTCATTGATACAAACATCTTAATATTTGAAGAATACCTCGAGGAAACTTTTGTGCCATGTAAACACTCGCAAAAACTTCTTTTCTCATCCTTAGACAAAGTATGAGAAGCTGAGAGACAATAAGTTCTCTTACCATATGGCTTTAGATGTAAGTCTTAGCGTATTCTCATTGCTTGCAAATCCAATCTTGCATTTACACCATCCTTGGAATTACCTTGTATGTTGAGAAGTGTGCCAACAATACTATCATATATATTTTTCTCTACATGCATGATATTAATACAAGTATCTCATATCAAGATTGCGCTAATATGGAAGATCGAACAATACAGATCTCTTTTCCTGTGTATTAGTTTCTTTTCTACTTTTTGCAGTCTTACTAAAGATGACAATGATATTTTTCACCTTTTCATAAACTTGCTCTATAGTCAATGTCTCCGAAGTAGCTTGATACTCTTGGCTACCAAAAAAAGATTTCTTTAATCAACGATATGGGTGGCCCAGTCTAAGAAATCTTCTATGACCAAGATAAACCGTCTTTCTTACATGTTGAAGTTGATGGTAGCATGTGCCTTCTTCACAAACCGGACATGCTTTATGACCTTTTACACTATAGTTCTGAGGATGAAGGTCAAGAATTTTAAGCTTAAGAGTCAATGTTTGTTTGTCTTGTTTCTAGAAATTTATAATAATACCTTCATATTTGTTTATCATTTTACTTTTGAATGAAGTTAATTTCTGATTTAAAAATCAAACCTTCATGTGTGTATCTCCAACTTTAAGTTAATTTTACCGATTATGTTGCTCCATGAGGTAAACTTAAGAACTACATTCACTAATGATTAATTTTCCTTTCAACAAAAAGACAGTATAACTTCAATATTAAATAGTCTCTTACTTTAGATATTTCTCATTTTCTACATAGCAAGATCAATAGAATTTATGATAAAGAGATATGAGGCCAAAATAAAATTCCAAGAGTATTGCGATGTTCTTATCCATGCTTGTGAAGCTTTTAAACATCGTCACATATCTATGTAGAATTAAAAAAACTTTGGTTTGACCAACTAACTTTTGGTTGAGGTGGTAAATGGCCTCACCCCATAAGGAGGAAAATATAAGTTTGAATTTCGAGAAACACACTTAGAAAAGGCAATAACCCTTGCGCTCTAAATTTTCATAGGAAAAAATGCTACCTCTTTGAAAATCTTACTGATATAAAATATGAGGAAACTTATAGTAGAAACAATTAATATTTTATTTTATTTTAGCTAAGAGCAATTGCGATTACTTTTGTTGCAAGTGGTTACCTTTTTTGTTTTTTCTTGGAAATGCACCTTGTAAGTAGATTGTAAATTATTTCTAAGAGAAAGGGGTTACTTTTTGTTTTCTCTTGCATGTGGACTACAAGTTGTAAAGCTTGCAAGTTGTTTTTATTATTTTTATAAATTACAAGTTGATTCTTTGCTAGTTTATAGATAGCAGTTCTCATCTTTTATAAAGACACACTTGAATGAATGAGAATATAAGGTCTATAAAATTCTCTCCCTCCATTTGTCGCTCTTATTTTCCCCCACAATTTTGATCCTTTCTTCCTCCCTTCCCTCTCTATTTTTGTTGTTCTTCACTTATCCTGTTTTCTTTATTTCCTTTCGCTAATCTGTTTGAGTCAGAATTCGTGTGTGTAAGTGAGTTTCCAATCACTTACCTTTATGTTCTTTGCAATCAAAGGTAAGTGATCTGTTTTGACTTTTGACTTAGTCAAATTAGCATTATTAGTTAAGTAATGTTCGTGTGGCCTTAAAGTGAGAAGGTCATAGATCTCTACTTTGAGTTTGTTTTGTTCTAATACTAAATCATATAACTCTTGTCAAGTTACAACTTATGAACATATCATAACATTCTGATATTATATTGTAGGTTCTAAGTTATGAAAACCGCCGTGATGTACTTGTAAAACTTACTCACACAAATAGATTTGATGCAAGGAAGGGAAGAGTAAAACATAGGAGGAGAAGGATAAACAGGGGGAAGGATGTTCAAAAATAAAGGGAAAAGTGAGAGACAGATAGAGGAGGAGAGAATTTCATAAGCCATCACAATGTCATTCATAAAGTGTGTTTACAAAATATGGGAACTCCTATTTATAGACTAGCAAGGAAACAGCTTGTAACCCACTTACAACAAAAAAGTAACCATTTGCAAAATAGACAACTCGCAATCCATTTCCACTTGCAATGAAAAGTAATCCCACTAGCTCGTAGCTAGTTTGTCCAAAAATTAAATAGCCACTTGCTTTAGCCAAAATAAAATATTAATTTCTCCTTCTATAAGTCTTTTCATATTTTATATTAATTCCCATATTCCATCACACAAGCATAACATCAAAAGTGGGATTTGATCAAAGAACCTCCCACTAATATTAAGAGATAAATGTCTCTTCATAATTATAAACACTTTAACAGTTACATGCCTAATTAAAATTGTTTTTTTTACCATACATCAATGTTCAATGATAAAAATCCTATGGCCATATAATCGTGAACAAATAAAGTCAAAATCTTTAATAGCATTGTCCTAAAGGAAGATATTACGAAAGTTTTAAGTTTAAATGTATTCTAAAATCACAAATAAATTCAAATTTAACCAGAAGAACACAAGATTGGGGAAACATGTTGCCATAACAAAAGAAATATTTTCAAATTGACAACTTTAGAGAATAACAGAATTTTTACATTATGACACTTTAGACATCTCCTTTTGTCTGTTTCTTTTTCAAGTGGCAAGTTTGACAGAATTTTCACAAAAGAGAGAAGTCACCACAAGTCTAAAAGCATTACCATGTTCTTGATCTTGATGTGTCAATGTATGCTAGCTTCTATAGCTAACCAGAGATCTCATTTGCAAATGCTAAGCATGAATAGAAATAGAAACCTATGAACCCCAGAGTATCATGCCATGATGAAAATTAAATACCTCACCACTAAGGAATCAGAGAGTTGCAGAAGAGGAAGGGCATGGTGATCTTGAAGGAGACGATAATTAAGGTTTTGGTGGAACCTGCAAGGTCTCAATTCTACCCTCAAGCATGTCCACCACTTTACTCATCATTGGACACTCCATAGGGTTGGTTTGTATGCACCATAAGCTTGTTATCACCATTTGCCTTATCCTCTCTTTGTCACCTTCATTTCTAATGCTCCTCAATGTTAGGTCTTCATTTAATTCTAAATGCTTGTATATCCAATGAGGAAAATATATTTCTCTCGTATCATCAACATTGACATTGACATTGACATTCCTTCTTCCTCCAACCATCATCCCAAAACTATAAACATCTGATCTGTGAGAGATGGTACCAAAGTTTTTGTAAATTACCTCAGAGCAATGTATCCTGTGGTCCCTCTGACAGCCAACATGTATACAACACTTTCACTTCTAGGGCATACTTTAGCAAGTCCAAAATCTGATATCTTTGGACAGAAGTTCTCATCCAATACAATGTTGTGAGGTTTAATGTCAAAATGAAATATCCGAGTGTTACATCCTTGATGCAAGTATTCTAATCCTCGTGCAACACCCACTGCAATTTGGTGCAATATTTCACAAGTCAACTGGAGATTGCCCTCAACAAGGTCAGCTTCATTTTCAAAGATAAACTTCTCTAACAATCCATTAGCCATAAACTTGTAAACAAGTGCCCTCTTTGTTCAAAACAAAATCCTAAAAGTGTAACAATGTTAACATGAGAAGTATAACTTCCTCAATTTATAAAGAACATTTATTAATTAATTATAGTATTAAAACATGCATCAATATGTTTTATGCAAATAGTTGAGCTTTTGATTTTACCATGCCCATACTTTTTAACCGAGTCTTACTTCAAGATTTATTCAAATAAACAAAATATACTAGAGTATGCCAAGTGAGCCCTAATGTGGCAATATACAATAATTCAACATATACCCAAAAAGGTGGAAGCATTATCGTTAGCAAAAGTAAATTTAAGCTTCCGAAGCCTTCTTTGATAGACCTACTTGAGAATTATCACCTGAAAAATATTTGTAACCATCAATCTAGCTTATTATAAATGCTAATATGTGCTTGTAAGGTGTCAAATGAAACATTTTATATAACAAAGTGCTAGATATATATAATTTACAAATTTATCAAATCACAAATAATTCTATAATACAGTTTTCTATATCAAATTTGATATCATGAATCACATATATAACATGCCAAGCAAAAGATTGATACCCCGACCACCCTTATCACCCTCAACCCTTATAACCGCTGACAGAACCCATGAGCTATAACATAATAGGTTTAATCTCTTTGACTAGACTGTACCAAGCTCTCCAATGATAAGGTATAGCCCGACCAAAGGCTATAGAACTCAAATCAGACCATGGGTTCCCTTTCCTTCGAATTGAGAAAGGTGTCACTGTCCCAATGACCGACCTTTAACCCGACCAAAGGAAAAGAGTGACACCAAAGGCCCAGAAAATATCAAAGTCATCCATTGTGTATCGAGTGGTGGCATACCACGTGGTAACTCTCATCTCAACTCCACATCCATCCATATAAACAGTCATAATTTTGTCATGTATATACAAGTTCCAAACGAGATTTATAAAAATAATGCATCATTTCAATAATCATTAAGATAACAATACTATTTCAATTCACGAAATCATAACAAAAGTGCATTATCCAAAATCATATATTATTGTAAATTTCTGTCTCAATAATCATTTCAAAGTACTCATTGATATATTAAATCAATATCATACAGCTTGATATGATTTTGAGTATGTGGAGATTTAAAGATTTGTTAAATAAATTGGGTTTTGCTTATATAAGTTAGTAGTAGGTTTGTGATAATAGGTCTTTTATATTCCAGTTTATAATTCATTTATTAGAGGTTATATTGAGGAATAGATGGATTGGATTTGAGGTTTATAAATATGATTATTTGAAATTCTTAGGTGAAACTTTTATTATCGAAATTGGGTATTTTGGATATAGTGATATTTTAATTAATGAAAAATAATTTATGAAGGAATGAAATGAGATTGTAACGATGATTTGAAAAATAAATAAAATTGTCACTTCTTCTAAGAAAACTAAAATGAGACAATTATAGTTTAATTAATTATTTATTATTATATTGGTTGGTATTTTTGTTAATGCTATTAACATATAATTATATATTTATTTTTAAAGTGGACTTAATCTCTCTCAAGTTTAGTTCTTGCGTCAAGAACTTAAGGTAACCACTTTCCACTTGTAATTGTGTTAATATATTGTTTGAGTATTTTTGTGAAATGATTATGAGAATGATAATATATGGATTTAATATATCAATGAGTACTTTGAAATGGTTATTGAAACAGAAAATTATGATATTATATGTTTTGGATAATGCACATTTGTAATAGTTTCTGAATTGAAATGGTATTGTTATCTTAATAATTATTGAAACGATGCATTATTTTTATAAGCCTTGTCTCGGAACCCGTATATACATGCCAAGATTATGATTGTTTATATGGATGGATGTGGAGTGGAAATGAGAGTTATTATGTAAAATATCACGTGATTTGCCACCACTCAATGCAAAGTGGATGTCTTTAACATTTTCAGAGCCCTTAGTATCACCATTTCCTTTGGCCGAGTTAAGGGTTAGCCCTTGAGACAGTGACACCTTTCTCTATTCAAAAGAAAGGGAACCCATGATCTAATGTGAGTTCTGTAGTCTTTGGCTGGGCTACACCTCATCATTAGAGAGCTTGGTGCAATTTTGTCAAAGATACTAAACCTATTATGTTATAACCCATGGGTTTGTCAGCAGTTATAAGGGTGGAGGTGATAAGGATGGTCAATGCATCACTCTTTTGCTTTGCATGTTATATATGTGATTTATGATATAAAATTGGATTAAGTATCAATTTTACCCCTAAAGTACGCGCCTAGGAGCAATTTTTTCCCCGAAGTTTAATTGAATATTTCATACACTACTTTTTGTCTCTTGATTTATAATTTAGGACTCTTTAGCTAATAAATAATGGCTTTTATACTTATTTGGGCTTTGAGCCTTTTATTATATTTTAGCCATTATTTAATAATAAATTCCGAGTTTTACATTGCTTCACCATTTTTACCATAACTCTTGAACTGACATCGGATTTGCCTCATTTGTCTCATATTTCAGATGATTGAGAGAGCTACAATTGTTATGAAGACATGAAGAGAAAATTCGGACAAGAGGGCGGTCGATTTTGGAGCCAAAGTCATATGTATTTTTGGGCTCAAATTTTGTAATTAAAGCCCATTTTATTTTATTTTCCATTTTGGGCCCGAATTGTGGATTGGAGCCCCATTTCGTTTTGCCATTTTAGGTTAAGTGAGGCAGCAGCCACAAACACATTCTCATTCACATTTTTAGATTTCAGTTGATCAAAATAGTAGTTTTCAAATTCTCTCGCAATGTTCTTCGTGTTCTTCGTTCTTCATCTCGTTTTTCGTCTTTCTTAATTATGTTCGGCTAAATTTCGAGATTAACCCAACGATGAGGATTCCATCCACTATCCGAGGATTCACGCTTAATCGGTAACCGTCTAACTCGTTTTTCGCATTCTTTAATCGGATTCGATTTTTGGATTTGGGTTGGGTTTTTTATTAAAAACTTAGATCGACATTTCCCAAGGACGTAGTTCGACTAGGTTAAAGTATCACCGTGCGATCGTACAGAGGTGCGCCATCGATTCGAACAAATTCTGAATGATTGTTCAGTTGAGGAATTTCGGACAAACGCAGAGATTTCGGTTTGTCAGTCGATCACGAGTTCGGTTATAAATGCTGTTTTTCGTCCGAGGAAGGGAAGTGGTGGAATCCGAATCCTGGATTAATCCTTTAACCCTCGTTTTCGTTTAATCCGTGTTATTTTGATTTTTTTTTTGCATATTTCCGTTTTCAATCTCTTCGAATCAAAAACCCCCGATTTTATCAAGTTTTCGTTTTATTCTTTGTTCAAATTAAACCGATCGTGAATTCGTTGGGAAACGACCCAAGTTACATTATACCGCAAACCCTTTTCTAATCTAGTTATTTTGGGGATTACGGCAAATCTCATGTCAAAATATGGCGCGCGCCGGGGAATTTGCATCGGTTTGATTAGTAACGTAGTGTAAATAGCTTCGTTTTTCGGTAGTTTAGGTGGTTCGGGTGGTGGACGTAAATTTTTCTCGACCCGAGATCACTCAAACTAGGTCTTATTCACAAGGAATTGGGCATTCTAAGAAAGATTCACTCTCCTTGGGAGTGAGGTATACCCTATTTTCCCCAAATTCCAACGTTTAGACCACTTTTCGCTGTTTTAATTTCCGATTTCATGATTTCTACTAGTCAGTTTTTTTCGGAGTATCTCGAATGGGCTGAAATTTGGTACAGTGATAGAAAATGGCCTATCTCACAACGCACTTAAAATATTTTCCATGTGCTAATCTTCGTTTTGCCAAATTCCATTGTTTAGACCACTTTTTTAATTTTTGAAGTTTTTTATTCCATTTTTGGGTTCCCCAATGGTCTAGGAGTTGCCCTGTCCAAGTCCCAAAAATTTTAAAAATCATTTGATAGTGTTTTTGGACTTGTTTAGGTCAATTTCTACCATAGGTTTTTGTTTTTGTGTTTACTTTTGTGTGTCTTAGTGTTTTTCTCCTTTTTACCACTTTGAGTGGCATTTTCGTAATTCGATTGGTTGGTGGCATTTTCATAATTCTGATTTTTTCGCAAATTTCCGCCTTGTGATTATGCCGCATGAGTACTAGGAGCACTATCAATCCGGAAGACTTGTTGTCATTTGATCCTGAAATAGAAAGAACAATTCTTACTTGCTAGAAGAGTTGTTAGGCTAAGTCGTGGGATTTATACTTGAATTGGACATTGAACTTAAGTCGACCATTCGATTGTGTTCATTCGTTGATCTTTCCGATTGTGTTTCGATAGTACTTCTGATAGTCTTTTTGTTTTCACTGATTCTAGTAGTAATTTTCCTAACTCAGATATTATGGCAGAAGAATAGGAAAATCGTCCTACTTTAAAGGAATTGAATGAACCTGATGTTAATTATTAACCTTTGTGCATCCAATATCCTGCCGTTGCTGCTAACTTTGAGCTTAAATCTGGTCTAATACACTTGCTGCCTAAGTTTCATGGTCTTTCAGGTGAGTGTGCCATTAAGCATTTAAAGGAATTCCATCTAGTGTGCGGAAGATAATGAAACCACATGCCATTGATGAAGATCAAATCAAGCCGAGAGCTTTTCCTTTCTCATTGGAAGGTGGAGCCAAAGACTGGTTGTTGTACCTTGACCTTCATCTATTGGGAGCTGGACTGATGTTCAGAGGTTATTTATGGAGAAATATTACCCGCCTCAAGAGCAATTACGATCAAGAAAGAAATTGCTAACATTAAACAGCCAATGGGGAGACTTTGCATGAGTACCGGGAGAGGTTCAAAAGGTTATGTGCAAGCTGTCCACACCACCGGATCACCGAGCAACTCTTGATTACCCATTTCTATGATGGTCGCTACCGTAGACAAAGGTTTGGTGGATGCTTCTAGCGGTGGGGCTCTACGTAACAAGATACCTGAAGATGCCCAAGAATTGATATCCGAGATGGCAGCCAACTCTCAGCAATGTGGCACCAGGGCCAATATTACTCCTGTTTACCATGTGCAAACACCTCCAATCCAGTACGATTCTAAGAGATTAGAGAATAGACTTGATGATCGACCTCTGCGTGAGGGCAGGCGGTAGCGATGACACGAGATAGTACAATCTTCTCCTCCTCGAGATTGGCTACTCATGTGGGTTACGTTTCGACCCTTACCATTCTATCGACTCTTGCCCTACCTTGCATGAGCCTACTTATCAAGACCGGTCAAGTAGCTTCGGTGGGTGCTTTTCCAGAAAGCCATAATACCATGAGAATAATGCCTTCTCCAATACCTACAATCCTGGTTGGAGAAATCACCCCAATTTTCGTTGGAACCAGAATCAAAACCAGAGTAACCAATATCAGCAGAATTCTAAGAATTACCAACGAGACAAGATGACAGACCACGAAATTTCCAACAGCAATCTGCACCGCGTTTGCCTTTGCCAGCACCACCTCCTCGACCAACCATATGTGCACCTCCACAGGCAGCACAATAGCAGGCTAGTAGTAGTGGTAGTGGTGGTTCCTCACTTGAAGATATGATGAAGCAATTTGTCACACCCAATATGCGGTTCCAACGAAAGAACCGACACTTCCATTCGAGTTTGCAAACACAGATTGGGCAAGTTGGCAACCTCATTGAACCGCCTTCAACCTCGGGATCCAACACTCTTCCTTCACAAACAATTCCTAATCCTAAGGGGAATGTGAGTGCTATCTCCCTTCGTTCGGCAAGCAATTGGAGGAACCTAAACCAGTGCGAGATGTGACTTCCACATTAGAAAGAGAGTCGAAAATGTGAAGATTGACTCTAAAAATAAAAAGGCAAAGTCAGCAAGGTGTAGAGGAAGACATCCACATTCCTCTTCCTTTCCCTCGAGAGCGATTCAATCCAAGAAGTTGAGAAAAAGAACAAGAGAAGGATATACTTGAGACATTCGGAAGAGTAGAGATCAACATTCTCTCTTAGATGCGGTCAAACAAATTCCTAAATATGTCAAGTTTGAAGGAGTTGTGCACCAACAAGAGGCGGCGAAGGGGAGTGAACGAGTGAGTTTGAACGAGAATGTATCAAGACTCATCCGGCCTACAATGTCTCGCAAGTGCAAGGATCTAGGGACGTTTTATATCCCTTGCTGTTTTGGTAACTATAGATTTGATGATTGCATGCTAGATTTAGGTGCTTCTATTAATGTCATGCCTACATCTATTTATAAATCTCTTAGTCTTGGTCCTTTACGTCCCTCGGTGTTGTTGTTCGGCCTAGCTAATAGGAGTAATGTTCATCCTTCGGTTTAGTTGAGGATGTATTAGTCAAGGTTAATGAACGATATTTCCTGCTGATTTTTACATCTTAGATATGGAGGATGAATCTCCCAAGTAGTAGGTCACCAATCATTCTAGGGAGGCCTTTCATGAAAACTTGCTAGGACTAAGATAGATGTGCATTCGGTACTCTTTCCATGGAGTTTGGTGATATATCTGTGAATTTCAATATTTTTGATGCCATGAAACATCCTAGGGAAGAATATTCTATTTTATGCATTGATGTGATTGATGATGATGTGGATGATGTTATTGCTGATTGGTGTGCTGATTATCCTGATTTTGCATCGAGAGTGATTCTCCCATTTGTGCATGTCTTGATAATGAATGGTGCTCTGTTTGGACCTGATTTGCTTAATGCTTCATTATTTGGTGATTCGACTTGCTTGGTGATTCTACATTACATGTGGATTCGATATTGATTCGAGTTTGACCTTCATCCTAATCCTAATGTGCATCCCGATTGATTTTGATGAGCTTAACTCGATTTTGATGAGCTTGATTCGATGTTAACATTGAGCCGTATAGACGCAGTTCTTGTTTCTTTGAATGTGGTTTCGAGGCATTTCCAGTGTGATGACATCAGAGTTGTTGCAACAACCACCCAAGCTTCTTCCCTCCATTGAGCAACCACCCAAGCTTGAGTTGAAATCCCTTCCAGATCACCTGAAGTATGCATTTGTGGAGGTGGATGAGCAGTTGCCAGTCATTGTGGCAAATAATCTTCTTCCTGACCAAGAAGATAAGCTGCTAAGCTTATTGAGGACGAACAAGAAAGCCATTGGGTGGACATTAGCTGACATTGTTGGCATTAGCCCTTCCATGTGTATGCATCGAATTCTGTTGGAAGAGGACTCTAAGCCGGTGAGGCAACCCCAGAGACGCCTTAATCCTCTTATCCTTGATGTGGTGAAGAAGGAGGTCACTAAGCTTCTACAAGTTGGTATCATCTATCCCATTTCTGATAGCCAGTGGGTTAGCCCGGTCCAGGTGGTTCCTAAGAAATCCAGAGTCACCGTGGTAGCCAATCGGAAAAGAATGAGCTCATTCCTACTCGAGTTCGAGAATAGTTGGAGAGTTTGCATTGACTATAGGAGACTCAACCAAACCACTCGCAAGGATCATTACCCTCTACCTTTCATTGATCAAATGTTAGAGCGATTGGTGGCAAGTCCCATTCGCTTCTTGGATGGCTACTCCGGATACTTCCAGATCCATATTGCTCCTGAGGATCAGGAGAAGACGACCTTCACATGCCCCTTTGGAACATATGCCTACCGAAGGATGCCTTTTGGCCTTTGCAACGCACCTGGCACCTTTCAGCATTGTATGGTAAGCATTTTCCGAATTTCTAGAGGAAGGCGCATGGAGGTTTTTATGGATGATTTCACCGTATATGGGTCTGATTTTGATGCATGCTTAGCTAATTTGTCTAGAGTTTTGCATAGGTGTATTGAGTCTAATCTTGTCTTGAATTATAAGAAGTGTCACTTTATGGTTGAGTCGGGTATAGTCTTGGGACACATAGTGTCTAGGAAAGGGATTGAGGTAGATCTTGCTAAGATAGATGTAATTACTGCTTTGCCTTACCCCGCATCTATGCGAGAAGTTCGCTCTTTTCTTGGTCATGTAGGTTTCTATCGGCGTTTCATTCAGGATTTCAGCAAGACTGCCCGACTCTTGTCCAACCTTCCGCATAAGGACACTGACTTTGTATTTGATGATGCTTGCAAGGCGGCCTTCGATCATTTGAAGCGTTGCGACGACTACAGATGATCCAAGCCCCCGATTGGTGCCTCCCCTTCAAGTTGATGTGTGATGCTTCCAACTATGCGGTTGGTGCTATCTTGGCACAAACGAGTTGAAAGAGCATCTCATGTGATTGCATATGCCTCCAAGACTTTGGATCGCCTTGATCCAATTACACCACTACTGAGAAGAAGTTGTTGGCCATTGTATTTGCTTTTGATAAGTTTAGGTCATATCTGCTAGCAAGTAGAGTAATTGTTTTCTTTGACCATGCTGCTTTGAAGTTTCTTTTGAAAAAGACAGATGCTAAGCCACGACTCATCCGGTAGATGTTATTGCTCCAAGAGTTCGATGTTGAGATTCGAGACAAAAGTGGAGCACAAAACTGGGTAGCTAACCACTTGAGTCGCATCACTCATTCTCCCTCTCACCCCTCTTCTATTCGGATGATTTCCCGATGAGCAGCTTCTAGTTGCCGCAAGGTAAGCTTCCATGGTATGCCGATCCGGTTAACTACTTGGTAGTTGGTGTTTTGCCTGTAGATTCCACTAGGGCCCAAACCCTTAAATTAAAGAGTGAGTCTAAATATTATATTTGGGATGACCCTTATCTGTGGAAATTTTGTAGTGACCAAGTAGTTAGGAGATGTGTGCTCGATCATGAGTTTCACTCTATATTGCATTTTGCTCATGCTTCGCACTGTGGTGGTCACTTTGGACCCCAAAGAAGCGCTATGAAAGTATTAGACGGTGGATTATTTTGGCCTTCATTGTTTCATGATTCCCATATGTTTTGTAAGTCATGTGATAAGCTGTCGGAGAGCAAGGAGTATTTCCGTAGGCATGAGATGCTTTTGAGAACCCTATATTGTTTTGTGAGATCTTTGATGTTTGGGGTATTGATTTTATGGGTCCATTTCCTGCTTCATTTGGTTATACTTACATATTGCTGGCTGTTGATTATGCCTCAAGCCATTTCATGAGGGATCCCAGCAGCAGCCTGAGGAAGCAGAGATTCTCCTCATTGATGTCACTTATCCTCTATAAACCCCTTGGGGAGTATTCTTCTTTCTTTCTCCCTCTTTCTTCTATTTGTTTTCTTTTTTTCTACTATGTTTTTTTTGAAAATAAATACAGTCTCTCATTCTATGATTGCTACATATTATGAACTAGGACATTTTGGTTTTAAAGAATTATTCTGTTGGATCTACCATTCTTGACTCTTCGATTACATGTCTTGGTAGTTGATTTGGTGATGTTGGTTGCTTAAGTTGGTGTTTACCATGTGAGGTTTTGGGCTGCATGAATGGAATTCATCTTTTGCCATTCTTTCTTTCATGTGTGCATCTGCTCATGATTTGTGTTCTCTAGAACTTGCTCCTTTTCTTTTTGAAACTACATTTTTCACTTACGTACATAAGTATGATGGAAGCTTGTTTTCTTTCTTTTATTTTTCCTCACTCTGGCCAAATAGCCTTTCCCTTGCATTATGATCCCTTTGCTAGCCCTTTGTGCCTTTTTGACTCATTCTTTTCTAAGCCACATTACAAGCCTAAGCGTAAAACCATTTTATTCCGCACCTTGAAATTTTTTTTTGAGCATTGGTTTCACCTTGGTTTTGTGTTTAAGTGTGGGGGTTGCTCAGGAGTGTAACAGTTTAAGTATGGGGGGATGTTTGCTTCTGTCATTGTGATTATGTATATAGTATAGTTTCATTTTTCTCAAAAAAAAAAAAAAGTAAAGAAAGAAAAAGAAAGAAAGAAAGAAAGAAAAGCAAAAGAAAAAAAAAAAAGAAAGGAAAAAAAAAAAGAGAAGAAATAAAGAAAGAAAATACATAGAAAGAAAGGAGATATACAAGTAAAATAAAAATTTTCTTACATAGAGAATGATTGTGTTAATTAGTGCTCTTTTTAATTTCTTTGGTGCTTAGTCTCTCATTTCATACTATTACGTACCTTCACCCTAACCCCATTACAACCTTTCATAACAAGCTCTCTTGATTTGTGCATGCATGTGTTATGAGTAGTAGAGACGTAGAAATTGAGCAAGCTTATGGTAGGACAATTTTCTTGAGTAGAATTTGAGCGATACATTTATTTACCTTAAACACTTGAGAGATTGATTTATTGAGTGCATCATTTGAGAGACCATCTTTTGTGATTAGCATCATTGATTGAGATTACCATGAATTGTAATTTGAGATGAAGGGATTGTGGTCTTGATTGATTGATCTTTTGGAGATTTGTGTCCCTAGTTCAATTTTTGCATTGTTAGCAATTGTTAGAAAAGAAGAGTTTCTCCTTAGGTCTTTTTCTTTGAATTTTGTTCGGGAGTGCAAAAAGATAAGTGTGGGGAATTTGATAATTGAATATTTCATACACTACTTTTTGTCTCTTGATTTATAATTTAGGACTCTTTAGCTAATAAATAATGGTTTTTATACTTATTTGAGCTTTGGGCCTTTTATTATATTTTAGCCATTATTTAATAATAAATTCCAGTTTTACATTGCTTCACCATTTTTACCATAACTCTTGAACCAGACATCGGATTTGCCTCATTTTTTCTCATATTTCAGATGATTCAGAGAGCTACAATTGTTATGAGGACATGAAGAGCAAATTCGGACAAGACGGCGGTCGATTTTGGAGCCGAAGTCATATGTATCTTTGGGCTCGAATTTTGTAATTAAAGCCCATTTTATTTTATTTTCCATTTTGGGCTGAATTGTGGATTGGAGCCCCATTTTGTTTTGCCATTTTAGGTTAAGTGAGGTAGCAGCCACAAACACATTCTCATTCACGTTTTTAGATTTCGGTGGATTAAAATAGTAGTTTTCAAATTCTACGCAATGTTCTTCGTGTTCTTCGCGTTCTTCATCATTTTTTCGTCTTTCTTAATTATGTTCGGCTAAATTTTTCGAGATTAACCCAACGATGAGGATTCCATCCACTATCCAGAGGATTCGCTTAATCGGTAACCGTTTAACTCGTTTATGCATTCTTTAATCGGATTCGATTTTGGATTTGGATTGGGTTTTTGATTAAAAACCCAGATCGACATTTCCCAAGGACGTAGTTCGGACTAGGTTAAAGTATCACTTTGTGCGATCGTACGAGGTGTGCTCTGATTCGAACAAATTCTGAACGATTGTTCGGTTGAGGGAATTTCGGACAAACGCAGAGATTTCGGTTTGTCAGTCGATCACGAGTTCGGTTATAAATGTTTTTCGTCAGGAAGGGAAGTGGTGGAATCCGAATCCTGGGTTAATCCTTTAATCCTCTGTTTTTGTTTAATCTGTGTTATTTCATTTTGTTTCTGCATATTTCCGTTTTCAATCTCTTGAATCAAAAACCCCGATTTCTTGTTTGTTTTATTCTTTGTTCAAATTAAATCATTGAATTCATTGGGAAACGACCCGAGGTTACATTATACGCAAACCCTTTTCTAATCGGTTATTTTGGGAGATTACAAAGCAAATGTACGTCGAGTCAACTTTAGGGTTTTTAACGGAGAGGCAACATTACTATGTTTTTAAACTTCATGGGCAAAATTGCTACTTTTTTTTGGAGCAATGTTGCCCCTGAAGTTTAAAAACGTAGCAATATTGCCCTTCTGTTAAAAACCCTAACGTTGACCGTTAGGGAAGTTAACGGTGGGGTAACATTGCTACGTTTTTAAACTTCAGGGGCAACATTGCTACGCTGAAAACTTCAGGGGTAAAATTGCTCGAAAGCACGTACTTCAAGGGCAAAATTGGTACTTAACCCTATAAAATTTAATATAGAAATTTTTATTACAAAATTTGTGATTTAATAAATTTGTAAATTAGATATCTAGTACTTTGTAATTTAAAATGTTCCACTTGGCACCTCACGAGCACATATTAGCATTTATAATGAGCTGGATCGATGGTTACAAATATTTTTAAGATGATAGTTCTCATGTGGGTCTATCAATGAAGGTTTCAAAAGCTTAAATTACTTTTGCTAACAGCAGTGCTTCCACCTTTTTGGTATATGTTGAATTATTGTATATTTCCACATTATGGCTCACTTGGCGTACTCTAGTATATTTTGGTTATTTTGATAAATCTTGAAGTGAGACTCAGTTAAAAAGTATGGGCCTACCTACTAGGGGGAAAATTACATGAGAATCATCAGAGTGAGCCCAATTAGATATTAATGTATGCAGATAAGCTTAATAGATGGACAATATTATGCTAAGGAGGGGACTCCAAGTAGGTAGGTATGATTAATAGAATCAGCTTGAGGCTATGCTTGTCATATGTATGCAAAAAGGATTTACTCTCTAACTCATAAATATGTCATTGAATTTTTTCCAATTTTGCTTATTAGAAAACATGTTTGAAAATTTAATAAGTGGATAAAATTAAAAATAAATATTAATTGCAGGGATAAAACTGAAAAATGAGCATTGATCTTAAAAGTGATTTATATTTTGGACTAACCTATTCTTATAAAGGCGCTATGTATTATGAACTGGCCAGAGTATAAAGTATATGTTTTGGTCATTTCTACAGGTTTGGGTTCCACGATCTTGGAACTTTGGGCTCAAAGGGCACTGTGTTAATGAAGATATAGGAAGTTTTATTTTGCAATTCATAGATTATGCAGAACACACAAGTACAGTGATGACAAGGAAGCTCAAAATTGGGCTCACTTTCCTTTATATAAGAATTAGAGAAGATAAAATGTAGAAATGTGGGCAAGAGATGAGAGCAAAGATACAGTGAAGAGCAGCGGAACTGACATGAAATATGAAGTTATCCCCTTTCTTTTTGTACTGGTTTGGTTTTACGTTCAAACCCACCAAAATCATTATCTTGATGATTTAAACTTGAAAATAAATAGGCTGTTTCTTTTAACATGATTTTGAAAATGATAAAATGTAGAAATAAAATTGCTAAATGTGAGGCATGCCTTTGTAAAATATATTGCTGATGAATGATTTATAAATATTTTGAGCTCTTATTTCTTTAACATAGTGGTACACGTTCGAACTTAGTATATCAAAGAGGAGATGATAGGGAAAAACCTTATATCCTTTAGACTCTGCAAGTGTACGGGCCGTATCAAGTAATAGAGTGATCAGAAAAGTATCGTTCCCACGAGGACTCAGTCTAACTAGTGATTAGATATTAAATCTCCTTGTTTCGTTCAAGTTGAGCGAGTCAGAATTGTTTTCAAAAAGAAAAGTAATAAGAACTAGTAGTAGCAAAAGACTTTTCACAAAAGAGCAAATTCCAATATCAAAAAGTACAACCTAGAGTCACTAATCCCTTGTTTGTTTTTCTAGATTTTATCCCCACTAAATTAATTTTGACTTAACTTAATAAGCTAATCTAGAGTATTAATGTCTATAAATGCCTTAGGTTCATTTATCTACCTATCTTAATCAATTATGTGATGCCTCACACAACTAAATAAGATGCTTTTTAAATCGGGCTCACTCTAATTTGATTATGCGGAGCTTCTAGGTATATTCCTATCCTAGACGCAAATTAGATTAAAACCTAACTTCACGTTAAATTTAAACCTAATTCCACATTATTTATTCCCAAGGTCAATTTAGGATTCCCTCTTCCAAGTTCAACCCTAAATCCCCAAAACATGCTCAATGGTGGCCACTCACTAAGCAATAGCAATAAACACACGGGATTAAATAAACTGAAATCAAATTAAGCAAAACCAATAGTGGGAATAATCTCTAAAACCCAAACAAGTTCATAGGTTCTCTAGGTTGAAAATAAAAATTAGCCACACATGGCTATAAGAAAATCCATAACAAACATGAGAAATTCAAGTTCCAAAATAAAGAGAAGAAGAAGAAGAAGAAAGAAGAGATCCCGAGAACAACTCGCTTCTTGAATTAATATCACGCTCTGCTTCTTCTTTTCCTCTCCAACAAAAATCTCACGCTCCAATTTCTCCAATCGTGCGCCTCTGCTTTCCTTTTTTTTTGATATACCTCTCTTTAATATATAGACATTTTGCTCTTATGTGTCTTGGGCCACGTGCAACACTTTGCTTCTTGTCAATTACTTTGGGACCACGTATGCCATAACTTTCATTCAACATCTTTCTTTTCTTTTTCTTTTTTTTTTTTATTAAAGAATACACCATATCCTTTTTTTTTAGCTCCCTCTGCTGTACGTGATTTGCTTCATGGTCCCACGCCATCAATCCTTCATTGTTTCCAAAATAATGAATTGGAAACAAATCAAATAATTACTCCTTCCCTTGCCTTGCCCGATTGTGCACAAGAAAAGGAAATTTATATAAGAAGAACTGAATTCTTATTTTTTTATTTTTTTTTGAAAACTTCCTATTACTATTATTTATTTCCTAAACTCAAAAGCTTCTATTTTAAATTGAAATCCCACAAATGATGTATCCAGATTGATTTCTCTTAAAATCTCAATAAAATCTCTTTAAATTAGTGACAATGACTTCTCAAATATATCAAAATATATCTAAAATCTATTAAAATTGAGAAGTCATCACACCCCCACACTTGCATCAAATCTTGTCCTCAAGATTTTAAATTCTAAAACAATCAATTCATGAAAACCATGGAAGCAAGATTTTTAAAGCAAGCATTAAAACAAACTTTCTCAGAAATCTTTTCCACCTTCCAAAAATGCAAGCAGAAAGGTAACTAATTTGGTAAGATAAATCACAATAGAATGTCCCTCACAAGTGAAGTGTATACACTCATCTCTCAAAATATTCAAGGGCTTGTGTTTCACTCATTTCCACCTATTGCAACTTATCTACCCTAAGCTTGTTCCTCATCTCCTTCTCCACTAAATTATTCCCTTACATACACAAATCAGAAGGACTTTAACAATAGATAAATGCTTTAGTTAGTGCCAAGTAATTCAAACATAATATGAAGAATGAAGAGATTTTTTTTTCTTTTTTTTTTTTTTTTTTTTTCTTGAGCCGTTGTAGGTCCCCTTTTGACGCGACCCTGCACATGGGTGATGCAGCACCGGTTACTCAGTTATTCCAACAGGCACCTCAAGAGGCTTTTAGCCTAACTCATAACTCTCTTTGACTTTACCGTTTGACGCGAGTGCCAACATTGGTGATGAAGTGCCCCGGTTACTAAGTCAGGTCTAGAGAAGTCATTGGAGTTGTGTGTGTGTGCGTGCGTGTTTTTTTTTTTTTTTTCAACCCCTTCAATCTTCTTCTTCTTCTTCTTTCTTTTTTTCACTTAGCACTCACAAAAGTAACCAATAAAAAAGAATGCCTAACCCTCATGTATGTAAAGGATTTTTTTTTTTCAAAGAGATTCAGAACAAGTTCTAGAGATAAAATCACAATAGGTGTACTCTCTTAGAAGGATGAATACTTGGGCTCAAATTCCTCACGAGGTTCCTTGACATTCTAAAGTAAAGTACCCCAAACCAAATCTTTACCTCTTTTACCGACATTCAAAGAACATAGAATCAATTCCCAATCAAATTCACTTCTTTTCATGTTCAACTTAACCCAAATGTGGCAATGAAAAAAAATTGAGGACTGACAAGTTAAAATCTAGGATACTCTCACCCCCACACTTAAATGCCACATTGTCCTCAATGTGAACAAGTAACAACAAGTAATGGAAGTGAAGAGCAACCACATGTGAAGTGTAAGGGTAACACCAATTTCGAGAGATTTGATTTCCACCGTGGAACATCTCAAGTGCTACTTGATCACTCAATAGTTATCACAAACAGTCATCACATGCATATCTAACTAAGAGGAGCACTCATTCCCAATCAATATATCATCAGCAATCAGATAAAACAAATCAAAGAAAAGTAGAAGGAAACTCCCCTATTTGTCCTTGATTGCGCTTTCATTCCTTGCCACCAAAGTGGAACACATCATCAGGGGCTATTAACAATCCTACAAAATCAAATAAAGCATCAAATCACACCTTGGGTTGCCTCCCAAGAAGCGCTTGGTTTATAGTCTTGACGACTATGTCGGCAATCTAAGTAGGCGGGGACAAGTGGTGAACCAATGTTTGCGGTTCACTTCACCACCATGGTAATGCTTGGTCTTTGTCCATTCACTTTAAAGCAATTTCTGTTCTCTCATCTTTAACCTCAATTGCACCTTTTGATGACACCGAAACCACTCACGAAAGGACGGACCACCTTGATTTAAGCTTCCCGGGAAATAAATGCAGTCTTGAATTGAAGAGAAGCACCATTTGCCCGGCTCAAAAGATCGCTTCAAGATATGACTGTCATGCCATTTCTTTGTTTTTTCTTTATACACTCGTGCACTATCATATGCTTGAAGTCTAAATTCTTCCAACTCATTCAAGTCTAACAGCCTTTTTGATCCCGCTTGCTTGTGATCCATATTTAGCTTCTTGATTGCCCACCATGCTTTATACTCCAATTCAAGTGGTAAATGGCACGCTTTTCTGAAAACCAAACGGTATGGTGACATGCCAATTGGAGTACGAAAAGCTGTCCTATAAGCCCATAAAGCATCATCAAGCTTGTCAGACCAATCCTTTCTAGTTGGGCCCACAGTCTTCTCAAGGATCCTCTTAATTTCCCTATTAGTCAACTCACACAAACCATTAGTTTGTGGATGGTATGCAAGTGACATCGGGTGGTGCACTCCATATTTTTCCAAGAGAGCCTTGAAATTCTTGTTGTTGAAGTGGGTCCCTTCATCAGTAATGATTGCTCTGGGGGTGCCAAATCTGGTCAAAATATACTTCTTCAAGAATCGAACCACTGTGTTAGCATCATTAGCTTGGCAAGCCATAGCTTCAGCCCATTTACTCACATATTCCACAACAACAAGGATGTACTTATTTCCTCTTGAAGATGGGAAAGGACCCATGAAATCCATCCCCCAAACATCGAATAACTCCACCTCAAGTATTCCAGATTGTGGCATCTCATGTCTCTTAGAAATATTTGTTCTTTGACATCTATCACACTTGGTAACAAATTGGTGAGCATCTTTAAACAAAGTAGGCCAATAAAAACCAGATTCAAGGACCTTAGATGCAGTTCTTTGCCCCCATAATGCCCCCATATGCGAGATGCATGACAAGCATTCAAAATTTCCTCTTGTTCTACCTCAGGCACACATTTTCTAATAATCAAATCAGCACATCTCTTAAAAAGAAATGGTTCTTCCCAAATATAGTAGGCAACATCATGCAAAAACTTCTTTCTTTGGTAAAAATTCAAATCAGGAGGTAATACTTCACACACAAGATAATTCACAATATCAGATACCATGGCAAACCACAACTACTTACGGCAAACAATTGCTCATCGGGAAAACATTCATTCACCAACAAATCACTCACATGATCGAAGAGTTCACAATTCTAGACAAATGATCAAGCAACTTGATTTTTAATTCCTTTCCTATCAACTATATGCACATCAAATTCTTGTAGCAACAAGTACCCATCTAATCAATCTAGGTTTAGACTCTTTCTTCCCTAACAAGTATTTAATGGCAAAGCATGATCGGTGTGAACTATAACCTTAGCACCCATCAAATATACCCTAAACTTTTCAAAAGCAAACACTACTGACAAGCATTTCTTTTTCGGTGGTAGAGTAATTTACCGAGCCGCTATTAAGGTCCCGCTTGCATAGTAGATAGGATGGAAAATCTTCACACGCCTTTGTCCCAACACAGCTCCAACAAAGATAGTCACTCGCATCACACATTACTTCAAAAGGTAGTGACCAATCGGGAGCTACAATGATAGGAGCTGAAGTCAATCTTCTCTTCGAGTTCTTCAAAAGCCTTCATACACTCCTCATTAAACGAAAAGGAGTATCTTTCTCCAAAGAATTGTGAGAGGGCTTTGAAATCTTGGAAAAATCTTTAATGAATCGACGATAGAAACCAACATGGCCCAAGAAGCTTCTCACGGCTTTGACATTAGAAGGAGGAGGAAGTTGCTCAATCACGAAATCTTGGCTCGTCAACCTCTAAACCATTTTTAGAAACTTTATGACCCAAAACTATGCCTTGATCACCATGAAATGACACTTCTCCCAGTTGAGCACTAAGTTTGTCTCCTCACATCGTTTTAACACCTTTTCCAGATTGATCAAGCACTCTTCAAATGACTCTCCAAATACCGAGAAATCATCCATGAATACTTCCATTATCTCTTCTATCATATCAGAGAATATACTCATCATACATCTACGAAAAGTGGCGGGAGCATTGCATAAACCAAATGGCATTCTTCTAAAGGCAAAAGTGCCATAAGGACGGGTAAATGTTGTCTTCTCTTGATCTTGGGAGAAACCACAATTTGATTATACCCTGAATACCCATCCAAGAAACAGAAGAATTCTTTACCAGCCAATCGGTCCAACATCTGGTCAATAAAAGGGAGTGGAAAATGATCTTTCCTAGTAGCATCATTCAACTTTCTGTAATCCATGCAAATACGCCAACCAGTAACTGTGCGAGTAGGGATAAGCTCATCTTGCTCATTAGTAATCACTGTCATGCCCCCTTTTTTGGAACACATTGTACTGGGCTGACCCACGCGCTATCAGAAATAGGGTAAATGATCCTAGCATCTAACCATTTAATAATTTCCTTCTTGACCACTTCTTTCATCATAGGATTTAGCCTTCTCTGATTCTGGACAGATTTCTTGTGGTCATCTTCCAAGAGTATCTTGTGCATTACAATTGATGGGCTTATACCTTTTATGTCTGCAATTGTCCACCCTAAAGCGCCTTTGTGGCCCCTGATCACTTTCAGCAACCGTTCTTTTTGATCTTCAGATAAGGCGGAAGAAATGATAATGGGTAGTGTCTCAGATTCACCCAGATATGCATATTGAAGATGTGGTGGTAGGGGTTTAAGTTCTAGGATTGGTGCATGTTCAATAGAAGGCTTCAAAGAAGTGGTTTGCCTTGATTCAATCTCTAACAACTCAAGCTGCTGTAATGGTTTATTGTAACAAGGAGAGACTTCAAGTAGCTTCTTACATTCAACTATATTCCCTTCTTCAATCTCATCTGTCCCAAGTAAAACAGCAGCTAACGGTTCTTTTATAGAAAAGGACTCTAAAGTCTCTTGAATAACCTCATCAAACATGTCAACCCTGAAGCAATTTGTAACATCCCTAGGATACTTCAATGCCTTGTTCATATTGAATACAACTTCTTCATCATTTACCCTCAACTTGATCTCTCCCTTTTCAACATCAATCGGTGTTCGATTTGTAGCAAGGAAAGGTCTTCCCACAATGAGCGGTAGATCTCTATCTTCATCACGAGTCCAAGACAATAAAGTCGGCGGGGAAAATAAACTTGTCAACTTTAACCAAAACATCTTCAATGATACCCTTTGGAAAAGCTAAACTTCGATCGGCTAGTGAAGTGTCACGAAGTTGGTTGAGCTTCACCCGGTTGCAATTTTCTGAACACGAGATAGTGGCATCAAGTTAACACTTGATCCTAGATCACATAATGCTCTTCCCGAAACTTTTCTCCAATTATGCAAGGTATGGAAAAACTGCCTGGATCTTTCTGTTTAAGGGGTAGCTTGTTGAGAAGAATAGCACTACACTCTTCAGTTAAGGCCACGGTTTCATAGTCACCAAACCTCCTCTTCTTACTCAACATCTCCTTTAAAAACTTCACATATTGAGGCATCTGCTCTAACGCCTCAAGGATAGGGATGTTAATGTGTAGTTGCTTGAAAATCCCCAAAAACTTCTTGTATTGCTCATCTAAAGCCTTCTTCTGAAATCTCTGAGGAAATGGTAAAGGCGGTACCCATTTAAGATTCTCTTGGTTTGCCTTCTTTTTCACTTCACCCTGTTTAGACTCAATCTCAACTTTCTCTTCATTGACTTTTTCATTCACCGTCTGTGTGACCTCTTCATTATCCTCTATAGTGACTGCAGGATTTGTTTGATCATTAGAAGCTGGAGGTTTCTTCATTGGTTGTGGAATCTCAGGTGATTCCTTTCCACTTCTCAATGTGAGGGCTTTGCATTCTCTCTCCCATCTCTACGAGGATTAGGCACGGTATTACTTGGCAATTTCTCCCCGTTGTAAAACATTCATAGCATTTGCAAGTTGTCCCATGTGTATCGAAGATCCTTGATAGATGAGGTCATTCGCTTGATGGCGTGAGTATCCTTGATGGCCGAGGCCATCCCAAACTTGATGGCGTTAGTAGTAGCTTGATCTTGAGCGCTCTTTAGTTGAAAACTTGCAAGCTGAGATATCACTGCTTGTAGATCAGATTTAGGTTCTTGGGTAGGAACAACTTCCCTTTCCAATTGATGAAAGCCAGGAGGTGACACTTGTTTCGTATCAGAACTTGATGCTTCATTAAGAGTCGCCCCATATTTCCAAGAGAAGTTGGGATTTTTTCGCCACCCAGAATTATAGGTGTTTGAGTAGGGATTGTTCTGGTTGTTGCCACGGTAGTTACCTGCATAGTTCACTTTGGTTCCATTTGTTGAGATATAAGGCATTGTCCATTATCATGGCCATCTCCACAAGTAATCACAAGGGGCATGAACAGCATTTACCCCCACATGTCTACCACTAGATCGGTTGGCTTGAGCTTTAAGTGATCAACCTTCTTGTTGATTGTATGTAACATTGCCATCGGCGGTGAAGAAGGGTCTTCACTAACTTTATCAACTCGACTTCACCAGCCTTTGTCATTGTTGTTCGTAGAAAGTCCGTGGATAAGTCATCTAGGCATTTCCGGACATGATTTACCGGTTGCTTTGTAATTCCCCCATTAGTGACAGCATTTAATTCTGATTTAGATTCAGGAGTCAACCGGGTACTAAATATTTGAAGCAAGACCCATCTCTCTAGATTGTGACCAAGGCTCTGCCTGACCAGCAACTTGAACCTCTCCCAAGCCTCATACAGATGCTCACCAAATTGTTGACAGAAATTAGTAAGAGTGGCTCGTGCATCCACAATCTTGTTATGAGGAAAAAATCTTGATCTGAACTTTTCTTCCAGTGTCTCCCACGAGGTTATGCTACCCTCTGCCAAGTTATTGAGCCATTCTTTAGCTTTCCCTTGTAGAGAGTAAGGAAAAAGCCTAAGGCGAATCACATCATTAGGTACTCCATTTTGCTTGAATGAGTTGCAAACATCAAGAAATTGTAGCAGATGTCGATTAGGATCTTCTGAATCGTTTCCGCATCTCGACCACGGAGTTCAAGCATCTTAAGCATAGTCTGCTTGATTTCAAAATTGTTGGCTTGAAATTCAGGCACTCTGATTCCTGATTGATACCCTTGAGATTGTCTTCCTAGAAAATCGTTGATACACAAACGATCATTTTCATCCTGAGCCATTTCTTCAGTGTCAGGTTGTACTGCTTCTTCCTCTTGAATATGAGGTGTTGTAGCTTCCAAAAGCTCTTGGATATTTCTTGTTTTTGTGGTGTTTTAGTAGCTTTGGGTCTACCGGTCATGTACCAAGGTACTGCAAAACCAAATAAATCTCAAAGTATCAAACTAACACCAAAAGCAAAAAAAAAAAAAAAAAAGAAAAAAGCAAATGGATTTTTTTAAAAAAAAAAATAATAATAAAAAAAATACTCAAACTAAAACTACTAAAGGACTTCTAATACTAATTACTAATTGCCTTGAGTCCCGACACGCGCCAAAAACTTGATAGGGAAAAACCTTATATGCTTTAGACTCCACAAGTGTACGGGCCGTATCAAGTAATAGAGTGATCAGAAAAGTATCGTTCCCACGAGGACTCAGTCTAACTAGTGATTAGATATTAAATCTCCTTGTTTCGTTCAAGTTGAGCGAGTCAGAATTGTTTTCAAAAAGAAAAGTAATAAGAACTAGTAGTAGCAAAAGACTTTTCACAAAAGAGCAAATTCCAATATCAAAAAGTACAACCTAGAGTCACTAATCCCTTGTTTGTTTTTCTAGATTTTATCCCACTAAATTAATTTTGACTTAACTTAATCAGCTAATCTAGAGTATTAATGTCTATAAATGCCTTTAGGTTCATTTATCTACCTATCTTAATCAATTATGTGATGCCTCACACAACTAAATAAGATGCTTTTTAAATCGGGCTCACTCTAATTTGATTATGCGGAGCTTCTAGGTATATTCCTATCCTAGACGCAAATTAGATTAAAACCTAACTTCACGTTAAATTTAAACCTAATTCCACATTATTTATTCCCAAGGTCAATTTAGGATTCCCTCTTCCAAGTTCAACCCTAAATCCCAAAACATGCTCAATGGTGGCCACTCACTAAGCAATAGCAATAAACACGGGATTAAATAAAGCGAAATCAAATTAAGCAAAACCAATATGTGGGAATAATCTCTAAAACCCAAACAAGTTCATAGGTTCTCTAGGTTGAAAATAAAAATTAGCCAAACATGGCTATAAGAAAATCCATAACAAACATGAGAAATTCAAGTTCCAAAATAAAGCGAAGAAGAAGAAGAAAGAAGAGATCCCAGAACAACTCTGCTTCTTGAATTAATATCACGCTCTGCTTCTTCTTTTCCTCTCCAACAAAAATCTCACGCTCCAATTTCTCCAATCTGTGCGCCTCTGCTCCTTTCCTTTTTTTGCTGATATACCTCTCTTTAATATATAGACATTTTGCTCTTATGTGTCTTGGGCCGCGTGCAACACTTTGCTTCTTGTCAATTACTTTGGGACCACGTATGCCATAACTTTCATTCAACATCTTTCTTTTCTTTTTCTTTTTTTTTTTTTTTATTAAAGAATACACCATATCCTTTTTTTTTTTAGCTCCTCTGCTGTACGTGATTTGCTTCATGGTCCCACGCCATCAATCCTTCATTGTTTCCAAAATAATGAATTGGAAACAAATCAAATAATTACTCCTCCTGCTGCCTTGCCTGATTGTGCACAAGAAAAGGAAATTTATATAAGAAGAACTGAATTCTTATTTTATTTATTTTTTTTGAAAACTTCCTATTACTATTATTTATTTCCTAAACTCAAAAGCTTCTATTTTAAATTGAAATCCCACAAATGATGTATCCAGATTGATTTCTCTTAAAATCTCAATAAAATCTCTCTTTAAATTAGTGAAATGACTTCTGAGAAAATATATCAAAATATATCTTAAAATCGAAGTTGAAAGGCTTTTTTTTGTTGTTATTATTGTTGAAGTGAATGATGATGCGAAACGCAAACTTTTACGTGTCAGTATGTCATGACATGGGATCCCATGTTAGTGGTTAGTGCCATATAGTACTTTTAACAGGGGAAGTCCAAGTTCCATTGTTTATAATTTATAAAACGGCACCATTAAATTTCCCAAAGCTCAATCCAGCTTTTGCAAATTAAAACCGATGCTTATTTTATAACGACTTGATGATATTACATATACATCTGTCACTACTACTTTATAAAGGGATCTAAGCAATTATTTGACCTATAAAAATCAGAACTACAAGAAAAACGGGGGAGAAATGAGAATATGAATATGTGAAGAAAAAGCTATGCGACTCTAATCCCACTAGGACGCTTGCCTTCCATAGCGTCCTTCTTGTTGCGACAATCAGCACAAAGAAAAGGGCCTTGCCATGGCTTAGAGGTGGTAGAGAAAATGGAGCCAGCATGAACAGATATGCCTTCACTTGAAGCAAGATCTATCTGGCACACTGCGCACACAAAAATCCCCGAGGTTGATGATGATTCCCCTGAATCCCCCTCATTCCCTAATCTGCAACATTTGCTCAAATGTTCATGTTTATGAAACAACAATGAAAATGATGCACACGAAAAGAAAAAGATACTCCTCTGGACTTTAGTGTATGACTTATTGGGGAGTTGATCTAAGTCCTGAATATAACTTATTGGGGAGTTGATCTAAGTCCTGAATATAAGACCTATTTATTATATTTGTCAATTTTTTTCTAATTTACTCATGTTAATATCATATTTGTCAATTTTTTCCTAATTTACCCATGTTGATATCATATTCATGCTGATACTCCCTCAACAATAATCAAGTACGAGAGAGATTGAGGTAATTAAGAAAAATGATTAGGATATTTTAGAACAAACATTTCATAATAACTAACTTAACTAACATCCATAATCTAATCAAATTAGGTATATAAGTCTTATATTAAGGATTAGAGGAAGAATATGAAGAGTCAAAGAACAATAAACAAAACCTAATTGAAGTTCCTTGAGGGTTTATTAGTAGGTTGTATCATGAAAATGTAATTCATGGGGGAATAGTTCTCAAAGGAGCTCAATGGAGAACTAGGAAAATTAGAAGACAATAGTTAGGTGTAGTTTTTGGGTGAACAAATTCATAATACTCTCTAGTCAAATTGCAATTCCAGAACATTCTGCGATTAACTTGCAAGTTGGAGAACTATAACAGGAACACAATCCAAGGTAGGAATCAGTGGAAGAACAATCCATGAATTTTAGAGGCAATAGGGTTCCATAAGATATACTCAATACTAAATTAATCATCAACAGTAACATGCTCAGGCTTACAAGAGAATGCACGGTTCATTGATAAAAATGTGAGGTCCTATAAAAGAGAGAAAATGAAGCCTAAATCTCAGAAGACCCTATGCAAGTTTTCTATAGCAAAATTTTATATCTGCATGTTAAAATCACAGATAAACACATCCTCTTCCATGTTCTCTGTGTCTCCAATTTTTCCTCATATCAAATTTCAAAAAAATATTAGCCATGACTTTTAACAGCACAAAATCTGATGGGGCAAACAGATGTTCAGAGAAGGAAACCATGATGCAAGTCATTGTCATGAGATTTTGTATGATACCTCGAAAATTGAAAACTTTTGCCTCAAAGAATGTGAGATTACCTTTCAGCGAGCATTGCTGATCCTTCTTCAAACAGTTCCTCTACTATATTAACAGCTGAAAGCCTCTTTGACAGCTTACTAGTGGAATCACTAGATTTCCTCCTGAATAATAGTAAAGCTCCCAATTTATTCTTCTTTTTGTGGGGGGGAGGCGGTGGCGATGCATTATCAGGAGGAATTATGTCAACTACTATGCAAGTTGTATCGTCCCTTAAACCTCTTGTCCTTAATGCTTCCTGAATGACCAAGGGGAGTAATTACAGACTTAAACATATACGAATATGAGTACAAATGTCACATATGTTTAACATGAATCTAGAATCAAAACTCTGGCTAAAAGGAATATTGACTTGATTAAAAATTAGCAGATAGCATTATGAAGCATGTTACCTTCACAACTTGCCTAGCAGCAAGTTCAGCAGGCAAACCCCGACAAGATTTTGCAGCCGATTCGGAGGATAGAGCATCCCAGATGCCATCAGAAGCAATTATAAGCCTCCCACCAGCATTTGAAAGCTATAATATAGGAACAACATCAGGTTTCATCCTGAAGACAGACCTAGCAGCATGCATATGCTTAAGAATCAAAGCTTGAAAGTAGAAGACATTATCTCCAAATAATGATACCTTCACTTGCTTGACATATGGTATTGGAACTATAAATTCCCCGACATCCACATCTCCAATTGACCTAGAAAGGCACAGACCCCCTGGCCAACAACGAAGGGGACCGATCTGACATGATTCAGAAACACAATACATTCAAAAAGCTAAATGGATGTGAACAATATGGAAGTCCTTAAAGACATGGATGACGAAAATTAAAAAAAGAAAAATAATTGAGTTCTCTCTTCCTTTTTCAAATTTGTAGTAGAAAAGGTGACAAGAAGATAAAATGTTCCCACCTCAGCACCACCATAAATACTAAGCCTTCCAACTTCACCTCCACTTGCGGTAACACGTTCTCTCCTGCAAATACGGACAGTGCAAGTGATTACCATATGCATACATAAAATGGTAACCAAGTAAGGCCTAGAGATAAAATCATACTCTTCACTATTCTCTTCAAGTCTGTGATCGACAGTTAAGTTAGTAATAGGGCCACCTTGGGTGTCTACTATACAACGGGAATCACCAACTGATGCGACCGTCACAGTCCATCTATCAACTATCACAACTGTGGCTGTAGTGCCAGAAGTTTCTCCTGGAGGAAACCAAATAGGACACAAACTTAGATAAGAATAATCTAATCCCTGGTCTTCCTGATCCATATTTCATTTCCCTCCATCACCGAGGGGAGGGAGAAAAAGGGAATAAGGGCTATAATTCCACACCTCTTCTCTGAAACTCCTTATCAGTCTTCACAAACCCAGCAACCAATGCCCTAGGTAATGCCTGAAGCCACTCATCTCTTCCAAGACCTCGAGGAAGAGCGCCCAAAATGTGATTTAACAAATTTTCCCTGCTAAAAATTGCTGCAGCATTTCCATTGTGACCATCAAAGATCTGCAAAATCAGAACCGAACAAATGTTCACTTTGGCACACAAATCAAACCTACAAACTGAACATTTGTCCCTCTACACTCTTGAGTCGAAACATATATGAATTTTCACTCATACAAACCAGAACTGAAAACCCGTAATCTTCTAAGTAGCAGTTGCTCTGGCATGCAGGGCATGTGAAAAACAATATAAGATAGAAATAGAGAAAATACCGCATATACAGAAAATGCTGATGAAGAATTTCCAGGTATTCGCTGACAATCGGTCTTTATTAAAAAGTAATCCTCCCCTTTCTTAGACTGAGCAGCATGTCCAAACCTCACAGTGGGCTTCTCCATCTTCTCACTCCTCATCTCCCTGCTTATCAATGCAGCAAGAGGCACAAGATTCTGATGGCCACGCTGCCCTCCACCAGACGCCATATCTTGGTCACCAAAGCCTTTCTCTCAGGCCAATATCTCAACTTTAGTAACTTCTCTTTCTCACAAGCACATCTGAACTCCCAGTGAGGACACTACAAATACACTACACAAGGAAATCATCAGCAATGTTGTTCCACACAATAATTGGCAGAAGAACACAAAAATGAAACTGGCTTCAGATCAACTTCATCCAACTTGATCTGCACTCGTCACAAACGAAGTTGTCAAGCTAGGATCTAACGATTACAAACTGATCTCCGGCAATAATTAGGCTAAAGTGAAACCAAACTGATAATGCACACTAAACTACAAGAATAACAAAAATTTGTTTCACCAAACTCTGGCTTCCATCGAACTATATGGAAAATGACATTTGAAGTTCCAAAGTCAACACTACTTATGGTAATTTTGTGGAAGAAGAAACTTGAAGCTTGTGTCTTGGTTTTTAAAGCAGCCAAAACACAGGATAAAAATTCCAGACAAAAAGAATTAATGTAGCTGAATTACCCGCGAGAATGTCTGTCTGCGTGCCCCGCAAAACAAGATGCAGATCTGACTGAGAAGTAAGCAAATACACAGAGGTGAAGAACAGAAGATATCAACTCAGATACCATACGCGTATTGATGACAAGGTATGAACTGTAAAAACCCAATAATCTAAACCCAAACTCATCGATTGATTAAATAAAAGGCAATTCCTAGGGATGGATCAAGGATTAAGAAATTCGGGATAATAAAATAGAAGGTATTAAAATATTTGAGGATCAACCCAGGTCAGCTTCTGAAAAAAATTTCCTCGCCAAGCAACTGTACAGAGATTCTCTTTAAATTGTGTATTCTATTTCCCAACTAGAAAGGGATAACTGTAAAGTAATAACACTAAAGCACATGCCTTGGGAACTTGGTGTCAAGCTAGGCTCCATACATTTGAGGGAAAGAGGAGAGACAAAGTGGCTTTGCTGACTACGAAGTCTATCGTCCCTAGAAAAGATCGCACATTCTTCTATTTCTGTTAAAAGTTGGTACCATCAAAAAAGCTTTTCTTCCCTGATTCCTTGTGCCGGAGGAAAAAGTCAACACAATTTCCTTCCACCCTAAACGAAAAATTACAGTAAGGACTAACAACGGCAAATTTAATACCTGATTCGGGCAAAATACTGTGCATTGTTCTGGTTCACTTGGCTCTGAGGAAGAAAATTTCATATCGGCGGAAAAAACAAAACAAAACAAAAAAGCAAAAAAAAAGAGTAAGAAAATTTAGGGGTAACATGATCCATTGATCCTCGCTTCCGTCTTTCGTCTTTGACTCTTTGGTCATAGTAAATCTAACTTCCTCTTCCATTTTTTGATTAATTTTTTTTATTTAATGAAGATAAATTTAGTTATATTATTTATAATAAATATAAGTTATTTTTCCTAAAATATCATCATTCATCATAACTACTTTAGATAAAAAATCCTTAATTAATTAATAAGTATATTTTGAAAAAATTTATAAATTTAGAAAACAAAGTGGATTGAGATTTTATATTTTTTAAAAAAAAAAATCTAATCCTTATTTTTTAAAAAAAAAAAAAAAACTTCTAACTTAAATTTTTATATGGTGAATAAGTTAGGTAAATAGTTAAAATAAGAGTTTTTTTTTAAAAAAAAATTTAATCCATATTTTTTTACAAATAACAAACTTGTCTAAATTTAGTAAGCCATTGGTTAATTAGTTTCTATTTTTAGAATAAAACAGAGTGCTATTTATCAAATTAAAAGTGGTAATATAATATTAATACTCATGTGCTCATTGAAAAATGGTTGTTTAGAAAATGGAAAGTACACCAGAAATTGGACACTTCCTGTATAGCATGTATCTAGTTTTAGGTGACCATTCAACTCTAACTATTTATTGCTCTACTAGGTAGTGTTTAATATAACAACTAAATATCTAATTAAATTAATTATGTTATTATTTATAGCAAATGTATGTTGGTTTCATTATGCTTAATTTTGAGGAGATAAAGTGGAATGAAGTTTTATACTAATGAACAAAACAAACCTATTGTCTAATCCATATATTTAGGACTAGAGGTAGTACATAATTGATTAAGATAAATTAAGTAAAATAAATTATAGAACCTTAAGGAGACGTTTGAGGTCAATTGAGCTATAAGCCTCATGAACAATCATATTGAACCTTTGCTCCAACTAGTCTTCACGTGTTCCCATAAAAAAGGTAGGGATTGCAATACTAAGGCCTTAATTGAGTTGGCGTTGGAAAAACAAGTTTACGTAAATCGAGACAAAACTTATTTCACAAACTCATTTCGTATATTATAAATCACGTTGGAAAAACAGCTTTTACCACTAATCTAAACAAAGCACTAAAAGCACCGGACCACAAAAGAAAACAGCAATAGATAAAAGCATGGTAACAAAAAAGCTTAGAATCTAAACCATGTTTTTGTGGTATGATGCAATCTAATAGAGTTTTCAAGTTGTCATGTTACCATTGTTTTAGGACAACCACAAAAGTCACTTCCAAAAGCAACACATATAACACACAACAACTCCCTAATATACACAGCCTTTTCTCTTCCCAACTACTTCTTTTGATCCTAATTATTATAAGGTTGAATACTTATAACCCATCCATGTGCCACCACAAATTGCATATTAAATGCCCTTTTATATATTCTCATATTCAATTCGTAGTATCATTGCAGCCACACATTAACATGTCATTTATGATATATTGTTGACAATGACAAATTTTAATTTAACCAACTTGATTGATGTACCAATATTTAGCATTCCATTTATTCATATAAGTATTTTAAGAAATAAAATGCATTTAATTTTCTTAAAATCGCAAGTCTAATATAAAATAAAAAAAAAGGGTTAAAATGGTGAAATTAGAAGCAACCACCATCGTTTGATATATTAGGATATACTAATTGAATTATAGAAGTCCAACAAAGATGGTAATTACATTGTCATTAATAATGAATATTTTTATCAAACTACACAGCTATATAACCACACCCATTACGTAAAGAAAAAGAAAAGAATTTTCTTACTAAAAAAAAAAAAAACTACCTTGTCCCCTTCTTATAAGTTACAAGTAATAGAACTACGTAAATTAAGGAGTGAGCTAAAATTAGATAAAGGCAGTAAACACGTAAAAATATTTTTCTAATCTTATTTATTAGTCACTTCCAATATGTTTTACTAGAAGAAAAAAAAAAAAAATTATTAACTCTGTCTTAAAATTTAAAACTACCTCAAGTTCTAAATATAAGACTTAATTGATTTTTTTTTTTTTTGTAAATATTATGGAAGCTAAATAATTTATTCAAATATATCATGTGTTGTGTATGATTAAATTATATATTAGTCAGAAAAATTATTTTGAAGAAAAAATAATAAATATAAATACTTTAAAGTAATTTAATTAGTTTCTTTAATTTTTCAAAGAAAATTAAATTTAAGACCGTAGGTAGTAACTTTTCAACTTTACCCATATTGAGTATACATTTTAATAATTTGACTATAAATAAGTTTTAAAAAAAATTCTCTTTTTGTCTTATAAATAGGGTGTGAGAAGTATAACATTTTTTCCAAATATATTTTTATTTATAGAGACATCGAGTGAGAGAAAGAATATATGATAAAAATATATAACAAAAATATTTAATTAACTGAGAATAAATATTAAAAAATATAAAAAAATTACATATACAAAACTACAAAGTGTAACTTGTGAAAAAAAAAATTATAAAAGAAAAACTTGGAAAAAAAACATAAGTAAGAGTTTTATTTCTAATTCTTAACCTATTGTCCCAACCCAGAATTACTTTTGGAACCAGTGAACTTCTTAACTTGTAATCAAATCACATCTACATTAAAATTCAATATTTTAGTTTTTACATTTATTCTTCATGCATTTTAAAACTTCAATTTTGCTCCCTTCGTATCACAATTCATGTCAAGAATGCAATGAAAAAATTAGCATGATAACCCTTATAAAAAAAGATATAATTAAACCAGTTCATAAAATTTAGTTTCCAGGAAAACAAAAAAATAAATTTCACTGATCAGATATTACCTTGATTTTTTTTTTTTTTTTTTTTTGGAATTCTATTATGCTTCAAAATAAATGAACGGATTAGTTCCTAGATGGGCCTTCCATTGGCCCATTGTTAGAAGGGCCAGTTTATATTGCTCCCACATTATGCGATGTAGAGCCCATTTATGAAGAGGAGGAATGGGCTGTTTTGTTAGGCCTTAGACTTGCTTGGGATGAGGGATTTAAGAAGGTTATGGTGGAATCTGATTCAAAAATTCTCGTTGAAAAGCTAAGACATGGCCGTGATGATTCTACTTGCAGTATGGTATTTCTGCAGATTAGAAGAAAGCTTCTGAGAAATTGGGAGGTGAAGATGATGCATATTCCTCGTCAACAAAACACTCTGGCTGATAAAGTAGCAAACGAGGGACTTTTGATTTCCTCTGTTTTGAATACTTGTCCGGATAGATTAAAGACAATGCTTAACAATAATTGTACGGAACTTGATCCCTTTTAAGATTTTATTAATATATAAGGCTGATGTCTCTCCTAAAAAAAAAAAAAAACTTGTACAAAAAAAGTTATTTTGAGTTTTTAACTCAGCAAATAGTTGAGGATTACGTGAAATCCAATCTTTAATACTTTTGGTTGGAACATTATATTACAGAGAGTCAAAAGCAGGTGTGTTACTTTATGTCATACTTGAATATGGCTTTAAGGTCAACCTCTATAACACTGTGAATGGGTTTGAAAACAAATGGATCATTTGTTTAATTACAAATATCTTTATTCTGTTGTTTCCTGGATTATTAAATCTTTATTATCTTATGGGATCACATCACTACAATTTTTAAGATCAATCAAACAATTTGCTCAAGTGGCTAGCCATATACAAGGAATTAATAATAAATATTATCTTAAAGGATATAATGTAATTATTCTTCATATATATATATATATATATTAAAGGGTCTTTATGATGTTGAAAGTATCATTTCTCACAAACAACCATTATCCATAATGGTATAACAAAACTTGATTAAGATTGAAAACCATTTTTTTCAACAAAACACATGAGGGTTCGGGGCATAAATCCCGCCCACAAACCTACTACAGAAAATCTGTCACTCTGGACACAATTGACAAATAGGAGAAAACAAAGCCCATGAGTTTTTCAACATTGAATCCCACAATAAAAGGTCTACTCAAAACAATTTTATATAAGATATGAGTGTGGATCCACCAAAATATCAAAGTATGCAAAATAAGGCTTCAGGACCAACAATGTTTAAACAGTTATCCAAAGCAATAAATATAGTATTTTAAAAATATAAGGACCTTATAATGACAATGTATAAAGTAATACAAGACAAATACCAAAAGAGGCCTACCAGACACGATTCCCTTACCTGTAACAAATAAATATAAAAATGAGATGCAACCATCATTAATATTTATATATATATATATAAATAAAAATAATAATTAAAATTACAATCAAGCGCCAATTTTTTCATAATAATATTAATATCTTTTGATAGGAGAAAATAAAAATAAAATTTGAGACTAGTAGAAATTATTTCTGTTAGATTTTTTTTTTGAAAAAAAAAAAAAAAAAACGGTTATGAGATAAGCATTGGATAGAAATTAAATGTGAAAACATGGTTTCTTAATCATCCTAAATATCAAGTTGATGGAATATATGTGTTCAAATCAACTCAAACCTTGGGGAAAAAAATCAACTCAAATATAAAAAATATTGAATTTAGGTGTTGGACTCACCATAAAGGGAAAAAACTTTTGATAGAATTTAGCTCCTTGATGACATCCACTGCACTCATTCTTTCATGAGGTGATTCCATTGAACATGTAAGTCCGATCTTAAATAAAGAACACAAGCATTTCTCAACATTAGGATGGATTTGCATCTTGTTCTCTGATAAGTCTCTTGATGCTCCCACTATATGTTCTAATTCTTATGGAAGAATGGTTGGGCTAACAACTTCCAAGAGCTTGTCTGTAAATGAAACTTTCACATATGTTTGAAGATTGTGGCCGCCATTAAATATATCTTCAGTGGGTCTTTTTTTAGTTAGCATCTCTAAGATAAGAATGCCAAAGCTATACATATCACCTTGCATTGATACCTCAGAAACCATTCCATATTCTGAAATATTGTAAGCACATTAATTACCTTCATTATATAAATGATGAATGAAACAACTGAAAATAAAAAAAGGTTAGTCTGAAAGCATAATTAATTTGAAGACCTTGTAATAAAAAATAAAATAAAAAATCAAATGATATCTGGAGGAATATAGCCAACAGTACCCGTTATACCAAGTGTGCTACTTTGTTCATTAGAGACAACGGAAACAGTTGAGAGTAGTCTTGCCAATCCAAAATCACTCAAATGAGCAACCATATTGTCATCAAGAAGGACATTGCTTGGCTTCAAATCACAATGAATTAGAGGTTGCCCATATTCATAGTGAAGATAGTTTGACGCAGACACAATATCCATAAGGATATTTATTCTTTGATCGAGGAGCAGAAGTCTTTGACGATTTGGATTTTCTGTTGTAGGATGCAACCAATTTTCCAAGTTTCCATTCACCATATACGAATAAACTAGAGCCTTAAACTCATTGCCCTTGTAATCTATGCTAGAGCAAAGCATGTTATAATTTGTACCAAATTTCGATGCTTTGCATTTCTCGAGTGCATTACATTCAACAACAAAACTCTTGTGAGCTCCCCTTATTTGAAGGTTGATGACCTTTATCGCAACAACTTTTGAGATTCAAAGCTTCCCTTATAAACGAGCCAAAACTCCCCGAGATCCGATCAACTTATTAATGGAGAATCCATCTCGTGGCATTGTACAAGCTTTGATATGATACTTTGTAAATCATGTCAATTGTTTGTGAACTTGAAGAAGATTTCTTGCTTATTTTCCTCCCATAATAAATAGCAACGACAACCAAAAGAAGAAAAGCAATCACACAACATATTGATACAACCAGCTTAAAGTTTTGATGTTTTCTTTGTCCACTGGATTTGGTAGGGCAAGGTGGCAGCTCCAACTTTGATATGCCTCTACAAAGCTTGTTATTCCCCACAAGTGATATTGCACTTGCATTTTGAAAGACACCTTTGCTTGGTACCTCCCCTTCAAGCATGTTGAAGGAAACATTTAGGTACTCCAAATAAGCAATATCTTGTAGGCCTTTTGGAATCATTCCAGACAAGTTATTTTGTGACAAGTCTAAATATCTTAGACCCTTCAATGAAGCCAAAGATATGGGGATGGTTTCTTGAAAGGAATTCCCTTGCAGAAAGAGTAATTCTAAGCTTTGGCAATCTCCAATGGTTTTAGGAATTTTTCCAGAGAATTGATTATGAGAGACGTCCAGTTTGTCTATATTTGTCAAGTTTCGAAACTCATCAGGGATATCACCACCAAAAGAGTTATGTGACAAGTTCAATAATATTGATAGAGATGAAAGAGTGAGCAGCTGGATTGGTATGGCTCTGCTAAAATTGTTTTGTGACAGATCAAGATATTGTAAACTTTTACAATTCCCAATGCTTGTAGGAACTTTTCCTTCTAACATGTTATGTGACAAATCTAGGTGAAATAACTGAGTGAGATTGCCTATGAAATGTATTATTTCTCCAGAAAGTTTATTTCCCAACAAAGACAAGGATTGCATGTTATGAAACTTCGCGAAAGTAACTGGGATGACGTTAGTGAAATAATTCGTGGATATGTCTAGCGACGTCAGGTTAATGAGGTTTCCTAATGTCATAGGAATTCTACCACATATTTGATTTTGTGAAAGGTCGATTTCTGTGAGTTGGGTTGACAAATTGCCTATGGTATTTGGTATTTGGCCCCCAAAATGATTGTGGTTCAAGTATAGATTTGCTAACTCACTACAGTTGCTCAAAGAGTTTAGAAACTCCCAATCTTTTGAAGAATTACTTCCCAAACTATTTTCACCTAACTCAAGTATTGAGAGGTCATGCAACTTTCCAAGATTTGGGATTTGCCCACAAAATTATTTTCTCCCATAGAGATCTCTACAAGCATAGTCGCGTTTACAATGGATGTTGGGATGCGACCTGAGAATTGATTTGCTCCAAGATGCAAGAGTTGGAGATTAGGGAGGTTGGAGAACATATTGGAGGGGAGAGGGCCATTGAAATGATTTGTATCACCTACGATGTGAGCGAGGTGTCACGACCTTTGACTTGATCACCCAAATACCGTGCCGGCCTTAGCTTGATCACCCCTCTTGGTCTTGCTAAGTCAGCCGAATCCCCTTGAGTAAGCAAGGAAAAGCAAAGAACACAAGAACTCTTAGAGGGAGAAAGAGAACTTAGAGAGAGAAGCTCTTAAAACAACAAATGCTTGAAGACTCTTGGGATGGATTACAAATGAGGAGGGCACCCCTATTTATAGCCTACCACCTCCTCAATGAACGGCTAAGATTGATTACATCCGACGGTGGAGAATAGCTCTCCAGAAACTTCCCTAGAAATATCTAGATATTTACATAATTCCACAAGTCTCTAGAATTCTTTACAAAATTCTACCAATATCTACACATGTCTACCACATTCTAGGAGTTTCTAGACTTGTCCATACTTGGAGTCTAAACCTCCTAGTTCAATGCAGAGTGTCCGTGCACGCGAAATATCCAGCGTTCCTTTCCGGGCGTGACAGAGGGATGACAAATTGTAAAGAGCAAAAGGAATTGTACCTGAAAACTTGTTGCTACCCACCTCAAATATTGTCAAATTTTTCAACTGGCCTATTTGTTTAGGTATACTCCCTTCCAAGTTATTAGAATTCATAGAAAGAATACGGAGAGAAGTAAGATTCCACAAGGAAGTTGGAATTGTCCGATGAAATTGTTATGATGTAGAAACAAACCTTTAAGCTTATGGAGAGAGCCAATCTCCATTGGCATTTTGCCAGTGAGTTGATTCCTTCCAAATGATAAGCTCTTAAGGTTAGAGCAACTTGTGACATTGATTGGAAATCCTCCAGTCAATGTACTATTGCTAAAATCAAGTATTTCCAATCTGAACAAACGACCCAGGTCTTGTGGGATTTCTCCGTGGAAACTATTGTCGTCAAGAAAGATAACCCTCAGGAAGGAAAGATTGCCAATAAAAGGAGATATAGTACCTGATAAATGATATCCTGTCAAGTTCAAATGCATAACTCTGTGATGCTTGTGGCTGCAAGAGATTCCATGCCAATCGCAGAAGTGGGTGGATGAATTCCAAGAATCCATGATCCGATATGGATCATTGGATATTGATTCCTTGAATTTGATTAAAGAGAAACGATCAGTTTCGTTGCTCAGTGATGAAGCAGGTTTCCAGTATTGAAATATGAGGATAAAGAAAACAAATAAGTGAAGGAACATGGTTGAGAAACAGTAGGCTATCTGGTAATTCGAGAGTTCTTTGTATGGAGTAGCACACTTTTGCTCTGTTATTAGTCGGACTTAAATAGCCAGACTTAAATAAAAAAAAAAAAATTCTCATTTTGTGTCTGAGGGATACATCATTTTGAAAAATAATTACAAAATTGCAAGTAAGGGGGATTTTCTTCACTATAAAGTTATCCGTTCCGCCCAAACTTCAAAAATTATGCCCACACTTCATTTAAGAATGACACTTCGGCGAGAGAGACTTCATTACGTCTTGGATTCTACCAAAAAATAGAATGATATTTTTATGAATCAAATTAATTAAAATAATTTTTTTATGCTGGTTTTTTTTTAGAAACTAAAAATGAAATTTTTTTTTTTAAAAAAACAGAATTTCCATGCCAATTTCGCGAGCAACCGACATGGAAATTAAATAAAGAAGCATGATATGAAAAGTCTCGCTTAAGGAGAAAAAGATTATGATACATTAATGGGAGCTTTCCTTACGCCAAGTCTTGTTTGGTTGCAAATCCTAGCCATTCTCCCAGTCCTATAATATTTGTTATATTTTTTTACTATAAAATAATATTATTTTTCTGATGGAAAATAATATTATGTTTTTATTACAAAAGAACGTTTTTCGAATTTGGAGAATAACATTGCATTATTTGATAATTTATTATACCTATCTAGCATTTTTGTGAGAATAGTGCGTTTAAAGAGAGAAAAAAACTTTTAACCCATTAATAATTAATTTACATATTTCATTCATATGTTTGGGGATAAAAACAAAACATATAATATATCTATTGATGAAACATTTTGGTATTTCATGCTTTTAATTTTTTTAAAAAAATATTATATAATTTTACATATATAACTTATATATAATTAACATATATATAACTTATGAAACATTCTTAATTTATAGAATTATTTTACTTAGATAGAGATTTTATATTTAGTATCAAATCCAACAATAACCTAACTAGCTTATATATATATATTTATTTATTTATATTTTATTGGGATAGTAGTTCACAACGTGTTATATGAACCGGAGTATATGAGCCTAGGCCTCTGAGTCATCGTTGGAAGAAGCCAATTATTCATTTCCTTTAATCATTGTCGTCATGATTCCTGAAAATCTTCTGACACAAAAATCTTCATTTCACATGGGGGCTTTCCTTTGAGTTCACATTTGGTGCACATTGTTATTGTTATGTGTCCAATTATGTGTTTATATCTCTATGAGCATATTTTTTTTAATTTTTTATATATTGTATTTATTTAGATTTAAATTATATGTTGTTTTGGTTGCCAATCAAATTAATTATCCATTTATCCGTAACACCAATATCATGGAAACTAATTAATTTGATCGAAGACAAAATTTTTTTGAAAGGATATATAATTTAAATTTAAATAAATACAATATATAAAAAAATTAAAAAAATATTCATTTTGATTACATATAAAATAAAATGGAGGCACTCCTTATAACAATCAAAGTCTCGTTTTTTAATTAAGTTTTTTTTTTTAAAAAAAGTAGAAAATATAAAGAATGATTTGTTTAAGTCAAAAAAATTCAGAAATCGGATTTAAATCAATATTGAAATATTAAATGAATAATTTTAAAAATTTTAAAACAAAATATAAATATATATTTTTGTTCTTATTTTTAAATAAGATAAGGAGTTGTATGGAAAGGAGAATATAACTTTTTTCTTTCTATGAAAATTAAAATATATTATTATATTCATGTTATTATCGCTTATATTTCTTATAATTTTTGTTAATATATTTAAGGTTAAAGTATAAATTAAGTTCTTTATTTTTGTATTAATTTTTATTTTAATTCCTTAAATTTATAAAGTGCATTTTTAGTCTTTCAATCTTAAACACAATTTGGGCCAAAAAAAAAAAAAAAAAAAAAAAAAAAAAATCTTAAACACAATTAGTTTTATCTAATAAAAAATGATGAATTATCAAACTTAAGTGATAACTTTACAATTGAACATTGCAAGTCATACTTTTGAATTTTAATATGTTTAAAATAATTATTTTATATTTTAAATTGTGTAAGTTAAAGAAAATTGAAATTAAAATAACCATATTTGTGAATGTATTGTCACATTTAATTACATAGTCATCACATTTTTAAGAAAATTGAAATTAAAATAACCATATTTTGAATGTATTGTCAACATTTAATTACATAGTCATCACTTAAATTTGATTATCTAACATTTTTATTTGGGCGAGACTAATGGTGTTAAAATTGAAGGATTAAAAATACACTTTAGATTGCTTTTTTAGACATTTAATTACATAGTTATCATTGAGTGGCAAAGGGTTGTTCTATATTAACTAGCACTCTCATGTTCAAGTCTTGGGTATATGCGAGCTACGATAATTACTTGGTGGCAACGATGTATCCCCTAAATTGGGCCAATATGCCCGAGGACCGAATTAGTTAGTTGTTTGAACACGTATGATCTAGAAAAAGCACACGGATACCGGTTAACAAAGATAAATAATGCACTTTGAAATTTTAAAAATAAAACTTGATGCAAACATATACTTTAGTCTATATTTAATTTTAATTTGTTATTGCTACTGAATTAAGCATTACATATGGACAATCCATGTTCTTGATCCAAGGGTGTAGTAGAGATTCTGTGCACTTGGTAAATTTTGAGAGGAAAAGAACAAAAAATACACGCGAAAAATTAGGCAAAAGTGTTTGTATGTAAGAAAAACAATATTTTACATCATGTAGTATTTTTTGTAGTAAATAGGATTTTTAGGTTTGTAGTACGTATGTGGGTAAATTTGTCAGAGAGAATTTAATATGTTATATATATTGAGTTCTTTAGTCAAATATGATAATTAAATACAATAGTGGTATGAGTAGTTTTTATAATTAAGTAAGAGAGTAAAATGAAGAGTTTATAAGAAACTTTTCTAACATCCCCTATAAGCATCTTATAAAAAGGAACACTGTATAGTTAAGAATGGTATCTTATAAAAAGAAAGGTGGGAGTATATGTTATAAGAAGTTTAGGTTTTGGAATTATTATTACATAGTCAATAATTTGAGCTTTTAATTAGTATTGGTCATAATTAATATTTTTAAAATATTTTTTTATTAATTAAGTTATGTGAAATTAAAAAATATTTTTAAAAAATATTTAAAGCAAGAAATACTAAAATATTTCATAGAAAATACATTATATCAATGATTAACTTGAAAATATAACTACTGAACAATAATTTAAAACAGAAACTGAGAAAGTGAGGAAAAGAAAGTGTTCTTAGCTTTTTTTCAGTTTGTCCACCAAGAATATGAACCTTGACTTGAACAGTAGAAACCTCATCTTCAATGGTAGAAAGTACAGCTTCAGTCATTTCCTTTTAATGAAAAATGAAACCTAACTTTTTTCTTTAAAAAAACTCTATAACAAATGATATCTGATACAAAATATTTTTCTTTCATCCATTTAATATAATGACATAAATTAATTAATGAGATTAACTAAAATTTAATATAATGGACAGATCCTTATGTACATATACAAGATAAGCCACTTCATTATCCATATCATAACAATAATAACAATGACCAAAGATGACTAAGACCCATGTGACCGGCAGAAAAATCTAATCATAATAAATACGTATGAGAGTAATTAAAAGTCTAGGTCAAGAACATGAGCTTGAATAGGAGTTCATAGTGCACGTATATAACACGCAAAAGTAGATTCCTCTCATTGTCTGCATTTTGCAAAATTCAAAGAATCTCAATGGATGACTTTAATGGATAAGTGAGTCTAAGAACCATATAGCACGTAATGTTGTCATATATGTGGACCATAATAATATACAAGTCACACCCTTACATGAATTGAAAATAAATCAGCAATGGCTTTCGTTGTTGACTGCAATTTGCAAGAAACATACATGGAAATTAAATGGAAAAGCATGGCAAGAAAAATAATTCTCAAGCAGACAAAAGTGGCAAACTTGAAAACAAGGGTATGGGGAGTCGTCATGGAAATTTTGAAGAAGTCAAATATACAATTAATGGGGTGGTGGGGTCTTAATTATGTATTTTTGAAAATCTTCTCACAGAAAAATCTACATTTCCTTACTATACAATCAAGTTTGTAGTTAAAGGCAATCAAACTGGTAAAGAAGGGGTTGGGCTAAATTGGAATATATAAAAAGTGGCATGGATAATTTTGTCCAGATATGGCAGATTATTTCTCTTTCCTCCAACAAAACCTCAAATTTTTGTAAATTTCTATTCTTTTTGCTTTCAATTTATTTAAGATACATGCAATCTATTACCAGTTTACTGTTACGACTCCAACTTACAACATATATGCTGCCCTTGTAGCCACCCTCTGCTAACAACTCACCAGGTTTGTCCGCACTCTTCCCATCATATATGATTAGAGCTGAGAATCGTGATCGACCAAAATTTACACGGGGTTAAAGGGACAGGGCCTACCCTTTTTAGGTCTCATGAGGAAAATATATGTTTTTTTAAAGTTCAACCAAGTGAGAATATCTACCTAAGGCCAAGTCATGTTTCTAAATTTTAACTATTTTTTCTTGTGTTTTTTCAACTAAATATAATTAGTAAATTACAACAATTAAAGCTTCTAATTTAACAAATAAATATGTCAACATTAAGGTCTAAACCACGCGTATTACGCAACAAACAAACACAGTCACTAAGTCATAATCAAAAGGAAACTATGTCATATACCACAATTACAAATAATTAATGAGAATACTTAACAAAATTAAAAATACTTCTTATAAATATGTCTTAAAAAGTGTAAGTAGATAAACAAGATATGAACAAAACAATCACTAGAAAATAAGTCAAAAATACAAAATTAGTAAAAATATTTATGAAATAAGAAATATCTTTTATAAATTCTTAATTTTTCTGATTCTTAATACAAAATGTTCTTATGAAATTTAATTCTAAAAAAGATAATAACAACTAAATATTTGTAATATCATTAACAAAGTATAAAAAGTATTATTATCATATAAATAATTTTTTAAAAAAACATACGAATCTAAAAGGCCCCTTTTAGGCCCTCGGTCCAACATGGCTAGCCATTTTAATTAGGACTGCTTTCACTTTTGAGGCAAAAATCTTAAGTCCAGCCCTTGTAAATTCAGGACCTAAACGAGGCGACCCGATGGACTTGACCCGTTTTCCCAGCTCTATATATGAAGCCCTTTCTAGCTATCAGAATTCAAAGTTATGAATTTGGTTCCATTAGGGGAAAATCTAACACAATTCACAAAATTTGAATGATCCCTGCACATCAACGACACCTTCCATTATCAGCGCACATACTTCTGTCAACATGTGTATCGTTTTTAAAGAAACTGAACTGACAGGTTTGAATGATTGGGCCAGGAAAAAAAATCATACTTAGTCATATATGTATTCTTTTGCCAAAGGTGTCTCATGACGCCCAAGACTTCGCTTTTTGGGTGGACATTTGCGCCAACCCTTTCCTAAAATTTTTATATCAAGAAAAAAAAAAATTATCACTCAGTGACATTCAGGCCAACGTTAAGCCGTTTGCGTTACAAATTAGATGCAAACTCTAGGTACAAGAACAAGATCATTTGTTCAATTATTCATTATTAGACATAAATCCAATCATATATAACAATAATAATTTCCTGATGGGGACTTGTTGAACTTGAATGGAGGACCATCATAAAAATTTACCAAAAAGTCTTCTCCACAACATTAGTTGTTGCACTTCCCTTGACTTTTATATTCTATATTGATATTGACCTTACTGCTTTAAAATTTTCACACAAAGAATGCGCAAGGGGGAAAAGGAAATTTGAGTATTTAACTCATAATAACCATTTATGAAAATATTTACTATATGATTAGACACCGTTATGGACTCACATAAGAGACCCATTTGTTATGTGACCCAGAAAGGATAGCTGTTTCCAGAAGCTCTCCATAATCAGGTAAAATGCTAATTAGCCTATAATCAAGGCTATAATCATGGAAAGTACAGGTAGTGGAGCAGACACTAGGGCCTGGAGGCACACAAAGCCCAAGGACCAAAACCCTAAAGGTAATCTCTATAAATAGGAGGCATACTTAACGGGTGCACATTCTCCATTCATCTGATTTTACTATTTAGTCTCACTGTGCACACAACCCACCCCATTTTGGCTACCTGCCATTTACGTGCACAGTGATCTTCGGACACTCTTTGATATCTTCCTTATAAATATCACAGAGTAATCATCTTCTCTTTGGTATCTAACTCATAGATATCTTGGAGGAACCATTTGATCCGATATAAACTACATACTAGTCCCTTGAGGCTAGAGATTTGTGTTCTACACCAGAACATTGGTGCCGACCGTGGGGAGAGATAAACTTCGATTCCCAAACCACTAAAAATGGTGGCAAACACCAGAAGCCGTAGCCAGATACCTCAATAGGACCCGTTGCCTGAGGGATAGCTGCAACAACACCAGGAGCGAACTATTCAACATGAGGACTCGGTCGCTCTAAATTATAATCACGTTATCAACAGGAGGACTCTGTCGCTCCAGACTGAGGCGGAGACAGCTGATACGCAACCTCTCCAACCCCTCATAACCGAGTTATCTAGCAAATCCAACCACCAATTCAACAGTAAGACCCTCCCCTGCAGTTCCAAATCAAGAACTCGGACATTCGCATGTTGCAAAATACGCTGGGATCATTGTTCAAGCGGATGGAGGAGATGGAGACTCGTAACCGACTCCAAAGACAAGAAGATATCCGACTTATACAAGAGGATATGGACCGCCGTAATACCATTTGGCGGCAGGAAGAAGGATGAAGAATGCAACAACTGCTGGATGAGCTTTTCGGACGGTTGGAAAACCCAGTTCGAAACACAAGCCGAGATGCTGCTGGCCCAAGTTAGGCTAATGGATCAGCTTCTACTCACGCCTCACATAGATGCTGAAATACCACGTACAAATCATGCGGAAGAGAACTTGGCCGGCCAAGGCCAAGGTCAGATTCCTAGAGAAGAGGTGCAGAGAATGTAGTTATTGGAGGAACGTATCAAACTGCTCGAGAACCCTACCAGAAACGCTGACTGAGATGCAAGCAGTCCTAGCCAGGTTGGTATCACAACTACCGCTCAAGTTGACACTGGCGGACCACGAATTAATCATGCTGGACAAAACTTGGTCGGACCAGACCAGGCCCTGATCCTTGAGGTTTGGATCCCGGACCATGCGCTCGCAAAAAACAAAAAGATTACGAGTAATCAGGGTGAAGGCGATAAAAGCTGAGATATGATCCTAGACTTCACGTAGTATGTGCTTGGAGGCTACAGGAGGAGGTACGACAGAGAAAATAACAGAAGCCCTTTCTCAGAGAAGATTGTGAATGCTCCTTACCCAAAGGGCTTTGATTAGAGAGACTTGCCGAAGTACAACGGAAGTCAGGATCCGCATGTGCATTTTAACACGTTTGATGTAGAGATGTATGTGAAGGGATTCACGAGACATATCGTCCCCCGTTTGTTTGCGGGTACATTACGAGGAGCGGCTCAAGCATGGTTTCACACTCTCCCTCCAAAGTCAATTCATACATTCAATGAGTTGGGGGATAAGTTCAAGTTGAATTTTATAACAAGCAAAAAGCAGCCGAGATCCACGTTTACTCTAGGCAAGATCAAACAGCACCCAGAGGAGACGCTTCAGAAGTATTTTGACCTTTTCAAAGATGCTGCTTTGCAAGTACATGAGTTGCTGGAGAATCTGCACGTTCATTTACTCATAGCCGGCCTAGATGTTAAATCTCGGCTGGCAAAGTCAATCTTCAAGAAGAATGTCAAAACCTTGCTAGATTTTAGAACTCGACCTAAGGAACACTTGGAGTTAGAACAAATGGAGATCGCCAGTAATGTGGCAAATGATAGGAAGAGGAGTTCACCTCCAAGAGGAAAGGAGCAACCCTAAGAAAGTGAGAGAGAGAAAGGAAAAGGTTGAAAAAAAGAGAGAGAATGGAAAGAAAGATTTATATCTATAGAATTTTTTATTAGCAACTTAACTATTATTTAATGCCTCATATACGTGATCCAATTAATCAACCTGTTCATAGAATTTCTTAATTATAACTTTTTTAAATTTAGATTTAATTTTTTTATGTTAAAGTATCACAATATATATGACTAAATAATATATGTAGTATTTAATAAGATTCATACCCTTTTCAATCATTTTTCATGTCAACTGACTTTTGAAATAATAATCCAAACAGTCATCAGTTTTTTTTTAAAAGCCACTTCTACAAAAGCCAAACGGGCAATCTAAACACAAATCACATTTACAATCTGACTTTTTCCTACCGGGCTTTTGCAAAAGTTAGATAGCTTTTAAGCCACCGCTAACCCGCATGCACTCCAATAGCAATAGCAAAATAAGTTGTACTGTTCAATGACTTCATTTGTTGTTCCTTACAATAGTGTCGGCTTCATCTTCAAGTCGTTCACTGTACATTTTGCGCGAGACTCCTCCTGATGCAATTTTGAATTTCAAAATGCCTCTCTCCTGTTTATTATTTCACCATTTCCAATCATCAAGCCTCACAATCTCTTTACCGTTCCCATTCTTCTTTTTCATTCTATAGCTTTGCCCTGGAAGTGAGGACCGTTAGGAGGCAGCAAAGAGGATGCAACGATGATGCTTCCACCGTCATTGTTGATCTCCACAAAGCATGTCAAACTTCTGAAGAAAGCTTCCTCAAAAGAAATACAAATCAACAAAATGAGTTTGTGGATTAGGCGAAGATTGGGTTGTTTTGGCAACATTTCAATTGAGGAGGAACAACTGTCTTTGAAGTTATTCACTTTTTTTTTTTTTTGTGAAACCCTAAGGAATCTTGCTTTGGTTTTGAAGTTTTTGAGTGTATTGGGAGGCGAAGATTGGTGCGGCGCAGTGTGTATTAGTTGCCCCGTACGATTTCATCTTCAATCTGGGGCGGGGAGCCTTGCAAAATCAACGTTTTATCAAATGCGAACATATTGTGTAGTGCTATGCTATGGTTTTTCCGCCTCTGCTATTGGGTTGATTTTTCATGCCTCCTGAACCACTGCTGATTGACCAAAAGGACTTCTTCAAGGAGAGGAAGCACGAGAGTGATGCTTTTGTCTATTGATACCTTTATTTTTGTCTATTGATCTGGAGTGTGTGTGTAGTATATTTGTATATCTATCAATCTGACGTCATCCAATTACTTCTTAGTTTTGAACATCTGTGTACTACGCGTGAGTGATGTTTTCTGATTCTTTTTCTTTCTTGAAAGAGGCTAGAAATGATATTTTTATGGACAACTCATTCAGTCATGCATTTTAATAATTATTTTGGAGGTTATTTATTCTGAATTGCCCTCCTTTATAGCACTTGAGCTTTGTCGGTAGCTCTGTGTACTTAGTTAACTAGTAGGAATTAACACCAACTTTTTATTTTTTTATTTTTATCGTTCATACATATTCTCCTTTCTAACCAAACGATTTTCGATACCCTCCAATTTTTTATTGCAGCATGGTGTCATAGTCTCTTGAATATGTATCTTATAAATAAAAATGCTAACCTTTTTGTATAAAATTTGTTTCAGGCAAATGGAATCAATCATTTGGATGCGAAGAACGATGACACACTTTTTTTTTTTTTTCATGTATCCACTGGCTATAAAATTTCTATTATCTCAACGTGCACTTGCTCCAGATTTACCTATCTCATCCTTAAGAAGTGATTCACCTACCAAGAAGAATGAGAATAAAGTTTGAGCTTCAGAAGGTGATAGATCTTTTAAGAAACAAACCCTCTTAAGAGAGGCAATATCTCTGTGTGTGTGTGTGTGTGTGTGTTGGGGGGGGGGGAGGGGGACTGTTTAACTGATAAAAAAAATTCATGGTTTTGACATCTTTTGATTAAGGAAGTAAGTTCACATGACATCACCTCTTGCATTTGATGGTTGGGGATATTGCACTATTGTTGAAGGAATACAATGCACCATTTCATAGTATAGGTATTTATTGTTTTGAGTTGATTTGTAATTATTGTTGATGCTTCCATGCACCTTCTTCAACAAATAAAAGTTATAAGATGGGCCCACGTTTTTGAGCATTTTCACTGCCAAATACTATATTGTGTAGTGAAGAAGATGGTGTCAGGCTGTTTTCAATTTCCATGTGACAATTGTTGTGGTGTATTCACTTCTGCGTTGCCTTATGGAATATTAATATTATCTTTGTGTTGCAGCAAGTGAAATTGGAAATATATCACGGTGCTTAGCAATTTTGATGGTGCTGCCTGCATACGTTGGAGATGATCGATGATGAAGATGCTTTGAAGGTGTGACATTTGACAAGCTGTAAGTTTATAACCCCAAAATTTTATTTTCATTCACCCTTATTTTTCTTCTTCTCTCCCAATTTTCTGGATCAATTAAATTTTTCTATACTCTACCTTTTCATTGGTATGTTTTGGTAGTTTGTCAGCAATATATATAGCAATAGAAATCACAAAAGATTTGTTCCATTAAAGCATTGAGTTATGTTGTATTAAGTAATTGAGGTTTTTTTCAAAGGAAAAATTCAGTTGTTGGGGACAAGAGCCCAAGTGACAATGATCCTTCTATAGTATTTACTATTTTATGTTATTTTCTCAATGAATTTAAGTTCTTTATTTGAGTTGGTGTAAATTATGAGGAGCATGTTGAGAAACGTTAAAAAAGTTATTAAAATTGCAAGTTTCAATTATTAAATAAATGCTTGCCACAATATCTATCCTATAAGTTGGAAAAAAAAATTCAGCAACAGCTTGTGCCAATCCCTACATCCAAAAAAAAAAAAAAAAAAAAAATCACATAAACATCAAATCATAATATATATGAACAAAAAAATATATATAAGATTTGTAAATAAAAACCATTATCTTTTGCCTATCACTCATAATTATATCATGATTGTCTCCTATCAAATCATTCAAATATTCCAAGAAAAATCTCCAAGACTCCTTATACCTCAACTATTGCTTATGCTAATGGAAATAACCCATTAGTCGCATCTAGCAAAACTGTTCATAGCAAAGAGCCTCTATATGGACCTTTCAAGTGGAAACCATCTAACCCAAAATATGACCTACAATATTTAGAAAGCCATCTCTGCAAGCAGCCAAACATACAAAAATTCTCTTATAATTAGGACTTTCTTTAAATGATAACCTTTCATGGTAACTTAATTACCAAGAATTTCAGGTTTTTCCATGTCACTACCACTTACAGAATTTTCACTACCTTCAATTTCAAATTCAGATTCACTAGCTTCTACATTATTTAAAATAAAATCATCATCAATCCTTTCTCTTTGTCCAAATTTTTTACTTCATTATCATCACAATTCTCTTCTTCAGCATCAATATATAATTTATCAAAAGGAGGTTCACTTTTATCACAATTATTAATATCGTCAACAAGAATAATATTTTCCTGCAAGGATGAAAAATTCTTAAAAATAAAATCAAAATAGTATTTTATGATGACATAAAATTTTTGCAAGGACAGATTTTGGTGGACTAGGGTTTTATGATTTATCGATACAAATTCTGTGTATATTGCAACATAATTCTCATTCATTATTTCAATTGAACCAATAATCCCAATCAAAAATCATTTTTTCCAAAAAAAAAAAATCACGGTCAATGTCTTTTTCCTGCGACACTTACAGTAGATAATTATTGTACATATCGACCAAAAAACAAACTAAACAGTTACGTATGGCCCACCTTGATTAAGACGCCCTTAGTTTGTTGGGGGGAAAATTCAGGACGAAGGCAAGATACTCAATAATGAAAGGAGAAAGGTTTACATAGGTTCATGAACGGGGCTACTCAAGAATATATTCATATTTTAATGGGTTTGAGTGAAAATTTGATAAATTTGTACTTTTTTATTTTCATGATCCATTACAGTTGTCTTCTCCATAGTTGCTCTTCGTGTTTTTTCTTTGGGAAGTCCACAAACTATCAAGTAAAATTAGAGATTTATCATTGAGGGTAAAATAATAAATAAATTTTATTTTTATGTAAACTTTAATTAAAAATATCTTTTTGGAATATTTTTAACGGAGTTAACTATTTATACTCAAGTATATATTTTCAAAATAGATGAGAGGTCGGTGTAATTAAGACAAAACGAAAAGGTGATCAGTATATTTTACTCCTTTCTTTTTTTTCTAATATTTTCTTTTCTTGTTTTTCCTTTTTCTTTTTGAGAAAATCCCACTAGAAGAACTTTAAAAATAGAAAAATTCAAAAAGGTTTTAGTGTCTAATCCGTCTTTTTTAAAAATGAAAGGCAAATGATACAAATTACCTCAAATATACTATTATTTCTTCTTCATGGCTCAAAACAATTTTTCGTTCATTGATACTGTTTAGCAAAAGAATATAAACAAGAAAAGAAAAGAAAATTAACAATTGAAACGAATTGAAGAGGTAATAGAGCAAACTCCAGTTCATTGATACTGTTTAGCAAAAGTCAAAACTAGTAAAAGAAAAGTTTTTGCTTATCAATTCAACTGAATCTTGATTCTTAAGTGAGTACCAGAACATACAATGCAAAGACAAAGGATCACAAGGAAAACAACGCACTAAAGTAAAATGCTCATTGGCCACGCATTGGCTCATTGTGGAGCACAAGTGATTAAGATAGATTCTATATGGTATATATTGCAGCCGATACACTCTGCGTACTGTGTTTAATCTAAATTCAGAGTTTGAACAGATCAAAATGTGATATGATTCTGCCGTTTCCTAATTCCTACTAGATGAGATTTGACTTTCCTCATTGCTGACTATAGGCTGCTGCTGGACTTAGAGTAATCCAGTTATTGATCTCTAACTAAATTGTCAATGATATTTGAGATTAGTGATAGGGATTTCATGTCCTGGTCATTATATCTCCCGGGGTTCTTGCATACTCGTATAGAATAACCCATAGAACTAGCAAATTATTTCTAGTTTTTCAAAGAAAGGAGAATTAAATAGCACTGCAAGGAACTCATCATCTAGAACCCAATTCCTGAACACCCGATTCTGCGAACACCAGTCTCAGTACTGTATCGTAACACACAACCAACTTTGAGAAGATGAAATTAATAAATGACACATTTAACATTACCCTATGCCAGAACCAGAATGAAAAGCGCTTTTGACATATCAGTGCTACGTATAAGAAACAGAATTCTCAGACCGTGTAACACACCTACCGGCCTCGCCCTTTTGGGTGGCAGGTAGTGTGGTCCTTCACTTTTATATAATTTTAGCTTATGTTTTCCCGAATTAATTTATAACACACATCGAGTATAAGCGGCGGAAAGCACACACGGTTTGGACAAAAATATATGCGATAAAAATATGGAATGATAAATTCTTCCGGAGGGATCAAAATATACTGATCATCCCGCCCGCAGACAGGCCAAAATAATAATCTTCAATCATCTAGTAACCAAAATAAATTCCCTAAAGCAAAACATCGGGAACCACCAACCCACTAGCCCTGCTCCAGAGCCTTACCTCTATCTCCCTGCTCCGCTCTGGATGAACTGCCAGATGGCTTACAAGGGGCTGGGATTCAAAAATTGAATCCCAGAGTAACCGTTAATTTCATATAAAATGTATAACAATGCATGTAAGAAAAACCATAAATAAACAAATACCACATGACATTCAGTATCAAGGCACACAGCCAAATCCGGAACTAGCAGTCCTAATAGCACATACAAGCCTGAGGCTAAGTGGTCCTAATAGCACACAAGACATACCACGGCACAAAGACACAAAGCAAAGCCCTTAATGCATACAGCATGTTCCGGTTCCATAGCGCTAGGAAATAAATGATAACTAAATGTATGCAATTTCAAGGTAAAACATACATACACAAGTCACACAGAGTATATGAAGATTAAGGTTACTACCTGGCAGTCGACTACAGATAAAAGGAACCTTCCCGATGCAAAATATCACAATTATCCCTAAAATCATAAAATGTATATATAATTAAATTCCTTTCAATAAATATTCCTTTGATAAATTAAAATAAGTCCAATTCATGTGCCCTTTTATTCTAAATTCCTTGTCTTATTAAGGAATTTAATATGGGCCTATATTCTCTTAATTTTCGTCATTTTCCAGAAATTTCCAGCAGACAATGACTGATCTTCAAAAATTCATAATTAAATCTAGAAAACTCCTTTTGGGTTGATTCCAAATCCCAAATGACCCTTAATATGTCTATTTTCAACGAAAAATACTCATTTAGGCCAGACCAAGTCGAAAATATATCCATAGCCCAGAATACTCCTGCTGTCCGAAATAATGCCCAGTTTTCAGGGGCTATTTTGCAACATTTATTTCTCTTAGCACAAAATTCAGAAAAATACAAATTATATACCAAATTAATCCTTGAGATGTCTACTTTCTCTCTGTAAAATTTTATAATTGTTCAAGTCCATTTACTAGGTCATATTTCGTGGAGAATATGACTGACTCTACAGGGAATTTTCAGAAACAGCAACATAATGATTTTCAAACTTCCATATATGCCTCCAAATCATCATATAATCTCATATTCATGAATAAATCATTATGAGACTCCAAGAATCTTAGTTGGCTGAAAATATAGGATTTTACAAAGTATCCAAAAACTCACCCAAACTTCAAACCAATCGGTTTAAAATGAAGCTTACTCTTACCTTATCACGATTCCACAGTCATCGGCTTGGAATTTTGACAACAACTTGACTAACCCAGTGACTTGAAACTTCTCCTACGAGGAAACCGAAACCGTAGAATTGAAGCTCTCGAGGTGTAGAACAATATTTGTGAGGGGAATTTTTGGATTGGAAGTGATTTGGTAGGAGATTTGGAGTGAAGTGTGTTTTCTCTCTTCTTGAATTTTCTCACGCCATTAATAAGCTTCTCTATCTCTTTCTTGCTGGTTCTGGCCGAGAATGAAGATGATGTAAACCATGGCAATCAATGAATATTGAAGGGTCAAAAGTCGGTGGAAACATGGAGCAATTAATTGGACTTTAACCTTCCATTATTTACAATTATACCATTGCTTTTTGACTTAACTTACTTTGTTGACCAAAGGTGTATAAGTCAGGGCTGATGGTACGTGATCAATTGGAGAATGGAATTAATGAATATTAGCAAGTTAAAGTCGGTGGAGGCATTGTGGGATTCATAAGACTTCATTCTTGCTTTTAATTACATTCGTGCCACTGAGCTTTCTTCTCAATTATATTGCCAAACGGAAATTTGAGAAGAAATGGGTAATAATAAGTTTAACTATTTGAAATGTTTAAATTTGACACTCCAAATTATTGGCCCAATAGGCTTAAGTCAGTTTGAGCAAGAGGAATAAATGTGCTCGTTTGACATTACCTCTTCCCAAAATTACCATTTCAATTTACCATTTGACCATCCATAAGACTTTTATATGTAACTTCTTCTCATTCCTTTTTGGCCAAATTTATTACACATAACTTTATGAAAATTCGCATATGCAAATAATTTCATATTAATGCACATGAAAAAAATTAGGATGTTACGAGACCGCATGAGAAGAATCACAAAGAAATAAAACCACAAAGAAACAACTCACATGAGAGTCAAATTTATCAATAGCACCTGAGCCTCTTCCCCGAAAGCCATAGTGACGAAGGCAAATTCTCGCTCTTCCCATCCTTGGTTTTTATTATGCGCTTCAATTAAAAAAGCAAAACCTCAACCTTCAAAATTAGAAAAATGAGGGGTGGGGGTGGGAGAAGAACCCCAAATAGAATATCGAGATGAGAAATTGAAAAACCTTGACATCGATTCTGATTCCGCATTGACAAAAGAGGTTTTTGAGGTCCGCCAATAACGACCATAGTAGATTAAACACGCAGAGCTTCTTATTTATGTTGGTAGTTTCCTGGGTTTGCTCTGGTTTTTTCTTCTGCGCTGCCTCCTCTTGCACATTGATGGAGCAACGCAGTTGTGGGGAATGGGAAAAAGAGAAGTGGAGACGTTGAAAAAATAATTAAGAAAATTGTACGTTGAAAAAATAATTAAGAAAATTGTCTGAGGCCGGATTCGAACCTCTAGTGTGCGGTGTGAGGCTACATGAAAACCAACCATACTACTTAGAGAAATCACCGAAGGTTCCTTCAAAATATATATAGATTCTAAAATCTTGTGTCTCGCTCTAGCCCACAATGTGCACTAGTGTGGCTCCGCCACTGAGCCACGGGAGTCCACGGTGACACTGTCACCGGCAGACCAAACAACGAGTGTCGAAATCATCTTTCGCATGTCCGCTTTCTTCCTCGTCCCACTCCGGCACCGGAGGCGGAATTCGTTCGAGTGTCGAAATCATCGTCAGAAGTCAGTGTGGAGGAATCGGAATCGGATTTTGATTTCGCTTGTTCTGATGAATTGGAGGGAGATGGCTCCACATTACTGCAAGTCTCAAGATCGATTCAGCATCAAGAGAGAGACGGTCCCGATTCATCGGTTTGGACGGTGAATGAACAAAACATTTTGGGTATGCGGAGGAGGGTTCAGTTTAGGTGCACATTCTTATGTGCTTTTTTTTTTTTTATTAGAGGAATGAGCATATTTTATTTTTTTTTTTTATAATATATTTATTTAGATGTAAATTATATGTGGCTTTTCGGAATTTTTTTACACCCGTATCTCAAATTAATTAATTTCCGGTTACGCATTCGAAATTTTCTCCTATAATATCAAAGTATCATGAAAATTAATTAATTTGAAATATTGGGTCCAAAAAAATTCCAAAAAATATCATATAATTTAAATCTAAATAAATATAATAAAAAAAATTAAAAAAAATGTACTCATCCCTCTAATTGAAAGATGGCATGTAAGAAGCACATAAGGTGATGACAAGCACCTTATGTGCTCCATGAGGAGGAGTTCGAGCGATGAAGAAGAAACGGAAGTTGTTGGAAGCACATAAGGTGCTTCTTTCTTTCTTATGTGCTTCTTACATGCTTATCCTTCTAATTAGAAAGACAAACAATTTTTTTAATTTTTTTTTATATATTCTATATATTTAGATTAAATTATATCTTTGTTTTCGGAAAAAAAAAAAAAAAATTTGGCACCCAAGTATCTCAAATTAATTAGTTTTCGAGGATATTGGTGTAAGATCTCGCGATCATTGCCTCAAGTAGCTCTGAGGGCCCTTCTTACCTTCTTTATATGGGTATGAATGACATAAGCTGGGGGAAAGCTTCCTTCTATTGCGGACAAATTTTTGAATGCAGAACCTAAAACTAATTAATTTGAGATGCGGGTGTAATTTTTTTTTTTAGAAAGCAAAGCATTTAATTTAATCTAAATATATAGAATATATAAAAAATTAAAAAAAATTGTTTGTCCCTCTAATTAAAGGGATAAGCATGTAAGAAGCACATAAAGGAGAAGCATCTAATGTGAACCCGAAGTTGTTCCTCTCATTATTTATTTTTCCCAACCCCTCGTAAACCTATTTAAACTGTTGAGTAGGAAGATGAGGAAAAAAATAAAGTAGTATTATGACTTTTCATATTAATTAAACGGATATAATTTAAAGATTGTGAGGGATGATGAAAAAATAATGATAAGAGAAACATGACCCAAATTGTATGAAAAAAAAAACATGACCCAAAGAAAGGATGATATCTTTAAGCGTATTTGTGTAATTTTATTTTAATTTTAAAAAGGAAAAAATCAGTATCTAATACCTGTATAGTTTATGGTATTATGAATGTTTAAAACATAATTATTTTCTTTCTTATTTGTAAATTTTTTTTTGTAGGATTTTCCTTCTCCTATTCTATATTTCCACCTTCTTTGATATATTTTGTCAAAGTTTTCTAATCACATGGGATTACGTGTCATATATATATATATATATATATATATAGGCTTATAGTTAAATAATAACAATTCAAAAATAGAAGACAACTTGACGAAATGGATATAATAAATTTGACATAAATGTGTGTGTGTATATATAATAACAATAATAATAAAATCTCATTATCATTTCTACATTTTTATCACACTAATTTCTTTTACTATCATAAATCATATTTTAGATCAACTATGTCTATTCCAATAATTACCTGATAAATCTGTTATTCATAAATAATTCTTTCTTAATTGCACTTGAATTCTAAAATAAAAATTAGAATGTTATGGATGTATTGTAAGCTTTGTTATTGATGTCATTTGGCCTTTTTTATATATATATATTTTTTAAAAATCCCTCTTATCTTTAATATAAAACATATTTACTTAATCTGATTAAATTAAAGAAGTTAGTTGAATTAGTTAATACGACGCGTGCATTTTTTAAAAAAACATCCTATTTATCTTCTTTAATCTCCTTATTCCTTCTCCTCTTTAATTATTTTTGAGGGACGTTTTAATAGAGGTAAATTACGAAAAATTGACAAGTATATAAACTGCCTTATGTTTAGTGACTAAAATCAATTTCTCAAATATATCTTATATTAAACATAAAGGAATAGTTGAGGTTTCAATTTCAAATTCTTTTTGTTAGTGGAGTGATGAGTCTCATGAAAAAAACAAAAAAGGAGTGATGAATCTATTCCATCTCCTTTATATTTCCAAAAAGATTAATTGCTATCGTATCCTGGCATTAAACAAAGAAAACACACAACAGAAACAAGCCCACCAAACAACAAAGCAAGGAAAGGACAAGCGAGCCAAATGAAGCAACATGCAAGAGGCCCCGGCTTCGAAGATTGATTGCAGCCAACAAAAGCAAGCTTCCGTTACTTACAAAAGTGCAGGATCAACAAAGAAGAAAATATCCCCCACTGAGATACGAAGGATCATTCGGCCATGTTGTATGGAACACAGACTCAGAGAAAAACGAAAGGTGACGATGATCCATGTTTCTGATGATATGCAGAGCTTTGTTGTGAAGAAGTTCCGAAAGCCTTCTATATATAGCATTCAAATGACTCGAGGAAAACACTGTAGTTCGGATAGAGCAATGAACAATAGGTTTGTGAAGTCCTCTTGAGAGAGTGAAGCTTCTGCCAACAAGGAAAACACTAAGATTGAATACTTGAAGCCAGACGGAGTAGTGATTAAGGCGAAGCTCTAAGATTGGAGAGTTCAGCGACCAAGGATATACAGCCATTGAAATTCCTTGCAGAATCCAAAAGCCATGCTCAAGAATAAAATTACAATCCTCAGCACAAGAGAAATGCAGAAAAAAGTAGTTTCCTTGATGTTGAACAACCGAGACTCGATCTCGAAGATCCCAGTGTAGGGAGATAAGAGGTTGGATCTTATGAACATGCACCAATCTAGCAGAAAACACTTTGGCAAACAGATAGTGGTTAAGACAATATTCTAGCCGAGCAGGATCACTTACAGGAAGACATCGAGGAGAGACAGAGTGCATCTTGAACAAATAGTAAAAAGAGAATAATCCAACCAACAAACCCTGCAATAATCCAAGATAAACAGAAGGGAGTAATCCCCCACAAATCAAATATGAACCAAGCAGTAGAAGAGATTCCACAGCCACAAGAGAGAGAACAGCTCTCTAGCTCCACCGACCTCTTTTATTATTTGCGTACCTTTTGGATACACCAATTGAATGGAATCTAGCTAGCAAATGCTTTAAAAATGAATAAATTCTCTTAATAGAAAAACATATACACTAATTCTTTTTCTTTCTTTCTTTCTTTCTTTTTTCCTTCGAAACATATATACTAAATCATATTTTATAAGTTACCCTTGGTTTCTTATGCTCAACTCTTCAAGTTACACGAGAAACAGATGACATGAATCATTAAACAAGGCCTAATGGGCATTTTCCCCCCTTAAAACTTTCACGGAGAGACAATTTTATTTTGGAAGTCTTTGGAGAGGAAATTTTGCTCATAAGTGTAAAAAATGAAACAATTTTGCCCTTCTCGTTATTTCAGTTAATTTTGATTTGTTAAACAACTAAATATGCTAAACCGACGGTCAGCACATCATCTATGTCATTTTTGTTATAGTGTGAATTTACTCTGAAAGTTTTAAATCTAACTTTGAAAAAATGAAAAAAAAAAATGACACATACCGACTTTTGGTGCAAATTTACACATGGATAAAAATAACATGGATGACATGTGAACAGTTAATTTAGTATATTTAATTAGTTAACGAGTCAAAATTAATTAGAATAACAATGATTAGAGCAAAATTATGGTATTTTTAATACTTTCAGGGGATTGCTTCCTAAAAAACTTCCCGAATAAAATTATTCCTCAGAAAAAAAAAAACTTCTAGGCAAAAATGCCCCTTAACTCTATAAACAATGACAGGCTTCATATATGTGTGTGTCTAGAGGCAGCAATACGGTTTTAAATTTCTAATGTTTTTAAAATGAAAAATTAAAACTGATAAAATTAGTTAATAGAAAATGATAAAATAAAAATAAAAAAATTTAATTTCAGGAAGATAAAGTAAAAAATTTAAAATTATTTTAAATTTTTTAGCTGTATTATTAGTTTAGATTAAAATACATATTTTCAAAGATACCGTAAATAAGGGTTAGGAGGATATTTCAATTTAGAGTAAATACTCTAGGTGCACGAAAAAAAAAAAAACACGACTCCTTTTTATTCTTAGGGATTAAAATAGGACATTTTTATGGATTAAAAATGGGTTTTTGGAAATTTACGAGGACCAAAATGTTCACCAATCAACCCTTATTCGTCCTTTTTAAAGACTAAATTTTTTTTTTTTTTTTGTTTGAAGGACGAAAAAAAGGATCGTGTTTTTTTTTACGGGGGACCGTATTTACTCTTCAATTTAATTAGGGTTAAGGAGCGAATTTACCAACAAACTATTACCCCAGGAGCGTCCAGCACAAACAACTATTAAGTGAACCTTAAATACCAAAGAACTTTTTAAAAAGTGAAGTTAGCACAAAATTTCTAATTCATCATTAACGTCCGTTTGATCCGTTAGTAGAGTGCAAAAATCAGCTTCTACCTCTTAATAACGCAAGAACGAAGAAGAAAGAAAACGACAAGGGAAAAAGGAAGAAGAAACAGTCAAGCTAAATCAACAAAAATATCACAAAATTCTACAAGTTAAATCTAGTCGCTTTAACAAAAGCTGCGAATTTTCTTTGAGTGTAATTCAATCGTGTTGCACTCCAGGCTCCAAAGGTGATTTTCATTTGGTATATGATGATGAAATTTGTGTGTGAGAAAAAAGTGTGCTTATTATGTGCAGGGAGCAAGTGCGAGAGATTTAGAGAGAGGGGTGAGAACGCTGAGTGTTGAGCTGAGAGAGAAGGTGGAGAGAAATTTTTCTGTTTTTTTATGTTTTAGGGATTTCTCCCCCTGCCATTGGTTCCCTTTCCTTGCATCTTGTCAAATTTTCTCATGGAGCAAATGCGAAACTTGTGGTTAGTCTCTGTCATTCAATTTGTCTCGCAATTATTTCTTTTCCTTGTTACCCATAAATTACAATGATAAACCTTTTCATATCTTTACCCCTTTTAATTTGTTCTCTTGATCAGTTAATCCTTTCCGTAATCACATAAGCGCATCTTAGGTTTTGGGCATTCCATGGGATGTCGATACCGAGGGGTTGAAAGATTATATGAGCAAATTTGGTGAATTGGAAGATTGTATTGTCATGAAGGTCATCGAGGAGGAGGAAGACGAAGCTATGGAAGAAAGAAAAACAAAATCAAATGGAGACTCGCGTAAACGAAAGTTAACGGACGTTGATGATAAAATACGATTTTGTGCTAAGTTCACTTTTTAAAAAGTTCTTTAGTATTTAAGATCCACTTAATAGTTGTTTGTACTGGGCGCTCTTGGGGTAATAGTTTATTGGCAAATTCGCTCATTAACCCATTTAATTATTATGTCATGATCGTATCCGTGGGAGTGGAGAAGCGTGGACTCGCCGAGGAATCCGACTTAACGACATCGGTCTACTTTCAAAACTTGAGGCAACATTAACCACCTCGCGTCGTTTCTCTAAACCCAAAAATGGAAAGCCAACGATTATTCTCAAATTACCAAGAATGTAATGAGCTGCTAGCTGCCAAGGAGGGTCCACGAATTTTATGAATGTCTACGCTTTAACCTTGAGAAAGCTTGAACGGACTCTCAAGCAGTGGCGGAGCCACGCTTGTTTCTATGGGTGCAAGTGCACCCACAAAATTTTAAAATATATATTATTTAGCTGAAATGTGCTAGCACCAATCGACCTATAGCTTAGTGGTAGTGCATTTGGACATGGATCATGAGTTCCTCGCTTCGAATCTGCTGGGGCCCTTTTCATGTCTTGTTTTTTTCCCAGGTGTTAGTGGCCTCATCAAAAGCAAATCAATTATCAGAAACCCCCATTTCATGGGTGCTTTCTCAGGTATTAGTGTTAGCAGCCTCATCACGCAAATCAATTATCAGAAACCCCCATTTCATGGGTGCTTTCTCAGGTATTAGTGTAAGCAGCCTCATCAAAAGCACCCCCTTTTTTTTTTCCTTTGCCACTCTCCCTTCGCAGCCTCTGGTTTATTCTTCATTGATTTTTGGGGATTGTCCCTCATCTCTAAACACCCCCCCACAAAAAAACACCCCCTTTTCATTTCTTATTATTTTCCTAATTTTTTACTCCTTATGAAAAACACATGTAGTAGTAGTTTTATCTGTAATTTCAAAACAATTTGAAAAGATATATTTTTTATAACCACCACTATAAATAGCAAAAAAATTTTGTGATTTGGTTAAACTGGCAAGAATAGTTTCTTTAATTCATAAATCATTAAGTAGTCCAATTTCATTGATTAGCTTTATTTAAAATTGTAATGAGTTTGGTGGTTGAAACTTTGGTTTTATATAAAATTCTCCAATTTTTGTTTTACGAAGTGTGATTGATAGTTTATGCCTCTTGACATCGGAAGAAGTTTGTTAGGATTTAGAAAATTCATAGTTTATTGCTGATTTGATGGTGGATGATGATCTTATTTTATGCACATATGATTTACTTAGAACCCATTGAAAGGAGTTTTCTTTTCTTTTTTTTATATATATTCATTTGATTTTTAATCGCATTTACAACTATCCTTTAAAAAAAAAAAAAGGGCGTTCCTAACCCCCAAATCCCTTCACAAATGTGCACCCATAAATATAAATTTCTAGCTCCGCCGCTGCTCTCAAGTCCGCACCCTTTAGCATCAGGTGCTCTGGGAAATAAATTTGAAAAAAAAAAAAAAAAAAAAAAAAAAAAATCCCAGAAGAATAGAGACAAGAAGAACGCAAACATTCAGTCAAATTCCCATGAATTTCTTAGGCTTTTTCCCGTTCTAAGTCGTTTTGTTCTCGCCCGTATCGTTCTTAGACGAATTCACCGCTTCAACAAACCCTTCGGAGAAGTTAACAGCAAATTCAATAGCCCGTCTTCTGGGATATTCTATACCCCAATAATTGCGAGATTGGTATAAAAGTAGCCATTCTGAAGATCTTCCATGAGAATTCGATTTCGCTTTGAGACAGTATCAAGGGATTTACTTCAGTTCATTGATTAGAGAAATTTTGCATTAGCTTGTTTTCTTTATAATGAGTAGTAATGGTAAATCTCATGGTGGTAATCAAAGCACTAGAGATGTCATCTGCAACGCGGGTGCTGGAGCTGCTGCTGGTAAGTTACTCTGCCTCTGATCCTTGTTCAATTTTGAGCTCAGTTTTATTTCGTTTGTGTTGTTTTCTTCTGTTTTCATTCCAATCGCTGAAGGTTATTTTCTGTTATCTCACTTTAATTCTGTTATATTTCTCTTTTAAAATAGTGAATTGTATGTTTTGAGTTACAGTTTTGTTTTGTTTCTTGTTACAGTGTTGGTGTTAAATTTATTACTAGAGGATTGACTTGATTCCATTGCAGGGGCTATAGCGGCTACATTTGTTTGTCCACTGGATGTAATCAAGACGAGACTACAGGTTCATGGCCTTCCTCCTGGGCAGAAAGGCATGCTAGAATTATTTTTCTTTCAGTCAGTTCACTTTACTTAATTCTCAATTGCTCGAAGACAATAGTTCTGCTTTAACTTGTTAAACATTAACAAGATAGAGAAGTAATCTTGGTTGAGATAAGTCTGAAAATCTGGGTCTTTGATATATGTGATAAAATGGTGTTTCTTGTCTTTAAAAATTGTAAGTTTAAGACTGAGTCACCAACTTGAAGCCGGAGGTTGTACGTTCTACAGTTGTACTGAGTCATTTTAGTTCTATGAGAATTGTCGTATATATTAGTTAGATGTAATGATCCAACATGCATGAATAAATTATTTGTCAATGGATTTTTCTCAAGCTGTGGTTGGCTATTTCTTAGGTAGTGTCATCTTCACAAGCTTGCAGAATATTGTCAGGACTGAAGGTTTCAGGGGAATGTACCGTGGCCTTTCCCCAACAATAATAGCATTACTTCCAAACTGGATGGTGTGTTTCTCCACCTGTTGCTCTCTACTTATGTCTTTGTTCTTTCTATAAATAATTATCATGACCAAAAAATGCAAAATCTGGGGCTTAGGACTTAAAGTGTACTTGTGAGTAATCTTCAATGTTAACACTCAATCTCTTCCTTCCTACTTGCGAATATTTTCGCACTTCATTCTAAGAGAAATGTGTCCTTTAAAATCGACCAATGCTACCTATATCATGATGGTTCTTTTTCAAAAGTATATGGTTGATAGATGGATATTTATTATATTAGAATAAGAATGGTCTTCTTTATAGTACCCAGTTATGTGTTTGTTATAGTTGCTTTTCATATTTCTTGTAGTGTAAAAATTTTACTGTTTTCATTTGTAGGTGTACTTCACAGTTTATGGTCAACTGAAAGGCCTTTTCCTTTCACAAGGTACAAATTATGCAAATGCTGAGCACTAAACACAGGCACTGTGTCTTCATTTGGATTTCTTAAATGCTTACTACTAGATTTTGTGATTTATTTCAATTGTGGTTTCTTTTCCTGGTTTGGATTTTTTATTTTATTTTATAACATTCTTTATTGGTAATACTGTGGCAGATGGTTGCGACCAATTATCAACTGTTGAAAATATGGTAGCTGCTGCTGGTGCTGGGGCAGCAACAGCATTTTCAACAAATCCATTGTGGGTTGTTAAGACCAGACTTCAAGTAAGTGTATGCTTATCATGCCTGTAATTTCATTTAAAATATAAAAAAGAAGCCTATGATTTTTGAGTTCACAATCACTGCTTCTCAATCTTTCATGCACATGCATCTTATATCTTGTTTCTTTGAATGTAATTTTAAGCTCCTTGGCTGCACCTGTAATATTTGCTTTCCCAACTAAGTGATTAGGCTTGAAAATCTGCTTATGCTCTAAAGTAGTGTAGTTCAGGATTGCTTATGGCCAATCCCTCTCTTTTCCCTTTTCTTCATTTTGCTTTTTAAAAAATCCATTACTTCAGAATGAACTTTGGAAACAGAATCAACTGCTTAGCTTTCTTACTCTCTTTTACCTAATATCATTCTGAAGATTCCTAACTATTCCATGTAATTGATGGTTTGCTTTATTTTTATTTTGAGCATTGATTGATTTCTTTTTTCCCCCAATACACATTAGACACAAGGAATGAGGTCTGATGTTGTTCCTTACAAAAGCTTTCGTTCTGCTTTGACAAGGATAATGCATGAGGAAGGTATACGAGGACTGTATAGGTAAGTTCTTTTAGTTGTAATATTTACTATTTGGCCTTTTGGGAAAGTTATGTGTGAAATATAAATGGGTAGAGCTTTTGCGGCTGTCCTTTTTTATGCCTGTGTTCGGGGTTTATTAAACTATTAATGTATAACTTCATTATTGTTATGCCAGGGACTAACTAATACCCTTTTTTCCTATAAGCTGCATTAAAATGGCAAAAAGAAATTAACATGACGATGAAAAAAAAATTCGTTTATTGGGGAGAGAGCGACTGTCTTTTAATTGAAGTAATGGTTGTCTATGTTACGTTTTTTCCTCTAAAAAATGTAATGAATCTTATTTTGATCAGCTAAACATAATGAATATTATTTTTATTAACCACATGCTGACAAAAATCTGATATGCTGTACTATCTAATATAGTAAATGTCTATGGATCTTCGGGAGCCTTTGACCGCTAAGTAGCCTTGTCTGGTACGTCTGATGATGGCAGAAAAACACAGTAAATTAAGTGTTATGGGCTAAAGTAAAATTTGATAAACGTGTAAAGAATTAACAATCTAGCATAAATTGTGGATGATTGCAGATGATTTTCGTTGCATATACACTATCTTTGTGATCTGTCTTCTGCATATCAATGCAAGTTTATGGATGCATACAGACAGCCGTGCTCATGATACAATGAAGAGTACATAGGTGAAGAAGTTTCTAAAATATCACTTTCCTCTCAATCTGGTGCTCCAATTGTAAAGCCTCACAAGTTGGTCTCCCAAAAAGTTTTTTCCCAATCAAAATGATCCTTCACTTAAGCAAACTTAAAATGCTTGCTGGTGTGGCATAAATGGGAGCTTATGAGGATGCTAACTTATGAACTGAACTTGCCTAATGGCATTTCCATAAAAAGACATCGTTAGGCAAATTTTGCAAAGCTAAGTGGCTGTCGGTGTTATGCCACTTTTGGGAAATGCCTGCTCCGCAAGTGTTGATGGCCATATAAGCTTCTGTTAATGTCACATCAGCAAGTTTGTTAAATGAATGTGACCTTTGCCTATTAGATAGACCATTTTGATTGGGGAAAACTGTTTTTGACGACTGTTAGTAACCTTGTCCTGACTTGGTAGGATATCAAAACAAACCCTGCACTGATATTGAAATTAAAACCCACACTCTGGACAGGACTATTGAAAACAAGACTTCCCGAAACTTACGGATCATAACTCTCAGTATTATTGCTACAGAGAAAAAAACTTATTGGCACAAAAGCAACAAGCATGGCGCACACAAAAATAATCTCATACAACACAATAACAAAGAGAAACACATGGCCGCTACTGACTTTTGAGTGATCAGTTACATCCTCTCCCTTCTAGGCCCTTCGCTGAAACGTTCTTCCCTCCATCCGATCCCTTTAAATGCTCCACTTCCTCCACAATAAGTGTCCCCCTTATCTATTCTTCCAACTACTCTTTTTGACCTCCAGTGCCCATACTATTTATTGATTCATTTAATGTCAACCCCTTTTTATGTCTAACGGCCATGTGCTTTTGATCTGATGTGGGGGTTTAGGTTGAGCTTGAGAACGAATCCTATTGAGATGCTTTGCTTTTGGAGGACAAGAAATTTAAATAAGAAATTCTTCAAGGATGAAGTTGTCAGTTTACTCTAAAATAAAATAAAAACAATTCAAGAAAAAATAAAGTAAAAGAAACGCTAGATGATGATGACAGTGATATTTTGTTGTGAAACAGTGGCATAGTGCCTTCCTTGGCTGGTGTGAGTCATGTTGCAATTCAATTCCCTGCATACGAAAAGATCAAGTCATACATGGCGAAAAAGGGTAATTTTGAAAACACAAATTTTGTTCACATATTTATCTGTACTTGGAGCAAATAAATATCTATCTTTTTTCGAAGCATTGCTGATTAAGTAGAAATTCTGAATACTTCAGATGATACAACTGTTGACACACTTGGTCCAGGAAAGGTTGCCATTGCATCCTCAATTTCAAAAGTTATCGCCTCTGTAATGACTTACCCACATGAGGTATACTAAGCCTGGCTAATTAATATGCAAAACAATTGTTGGATCTCCATCTGCAATAGCTGGAATTATAGAAATTTTAATGTCGCTTTCCCAGGTGATACGTGCGAGGCTGCAGCAGCAAGGCCAGGCCAAACCTGCCGGGGTCCGGTATGCCGGTCTTGTTGACTGTTCTAGGAAGGTGTTCCAAACCGAAGGCCTTCCCGGCTTCTATCGAGGCTGTGCGACAAATTTACTAAGAACAACTCCATCAGCTGTAATTACATTCACCAGTTTTGAAATGATACACAGGTTTCTGCAACGTGTTGTGCCACCGGACATGGGGTCCTCACAAGGTAAACTAGATGATGATCTTAGCAAGCCTCAGCCAAAAGACAGTGACATAAAATTGAAAACAACTCAGAGTGGAGGCAATCACCATCTGAGTCAAATAAGACAGCTTTAAATAAAGAGCAGCTATCTAGAGTCTAGACACTGAAAAGGGAGTTATGTTATTTTCTGTAGTTGCCTTTTTGGCTTTTATTTTTTTCTTTTATTTGTAATTAGTTTGGGGTCACCCCTGAAAATTCTTGTATGGGATGCAAATGATTGATTCAACACGAATTTGTAGTGTGTTGGCCCCAAAACAGGGAGGTTGAATAAGGTAGAAGGCCATTCTGAGGAGCTGGATTTTTTTTTTTTCCCTCTCTCTTCCGCTTAAATCTGGTTTTGCTTTGTACCCACTTAACTCATTCATCTGGTTTTCTTTTTCTTTTTTTATTAAAAAAAAAAAAAAAACTTAGCTCATTTAGAACGTCACAGAAAAAAGAAGAAAATTCATCTCATAAATTCAACTTGAAGAACTTGAGGAATCTTCAAATTTAGAGGATAGCTTGTTCAACATGTAATACTCCTCTGATTCTAAATATATGACATATTTTGTAGTGTAAATATAAACTATATCTTATATTTAGGATCAGAGGTAGTACAACTTAGTATATCATTTTTGCAAATTAACTAAGAGAGGATTTTTATTCTTCTTATCATTACCAAGCTTGATAATACGTTAAAACTCTAGTTGGTGTCATGGAATTGCTTGAATTAGAACAAACTTTTACAATAGCAACTGGAAGTTTCCTTAGTATGTAAGATTTACTTTTAGTTTTTCTTAAACTTTAAATATATGACCTCATCCAAACAGGTAGTATTATTGTTGAGAGAACTAACTGCAATTGTATGATGTTTAGAAAAGAAATCAATCAATTTCTAAATAAAAATAGAGAAACCAAGTACAGATTTGGACTTTTCTTAATTAAGCAATGAAATATGAAATATATCACATCCATGTGACCTTTTTGTTTAAGAAAAAAGGCTTACAGTTGATGGAGCGTGAATAAGCAGATAGCTTTTTTCCCCCTTGTGACCTTGAGAACAGGCCTTTATACTTGTGATTTGAAAATACTGAAATTAATTTTAACTGTATCGTCATTCGTAAACATTATCCACTTAAGTTTCACAGCACCGTAAAATTTTTTTACTCGAAAACAGTATCGAGCCCAGGGCGCCAACCTCTCTTCAGCAATGTTCGGAGGCGAAAGCTCCTCCAAACCGGTTTGGGTGACCCGGGTCCATTGCTCCATATAACCGGACCGCCAAGTCCAATCACCGTCCCCACCGAATCTAACTCTCTCCTCGGAATCTCCTCCATCGCTTCTTCTTTTGGCGGGGAAGACACGAAGAGTTCCTTCAAAGAGTTCCGTCGCATCAGTTCCTTGCGTTTCTCCTTCTTCTTCTCCTCCAATGCACCAATCAGATTATTCTTCTGAATCGGCGAATTTCGCCTCCTTGGTGGTGACTGGCTGCCTGTGTTTCGGTTTAATAGCATTCGCAGAGTGGTTTTCCGCCGGCGGAATTGAACCATCGGGCTTGTCCTTGGGCTTCGTGTCGGGCTCCGAGCCTTGCCACACGGCGTCGCGAAAAGCTTGAATTTCTGAAGCGTCGCCATTTTCTGATGAGTCTCTCTCTCTCTCTATATCTCTGAGTGGAATTCTCTGAGTGTGAGTCTGTGTATGCCTTTTCAACGTTTAAAGGCTCTTTTAAACGTACTTGTTTGAGTTTCAGTGACTTTGAATTTGAATTGAGTGATGATTGTGAAGGGAACAAAGGGAATTATGATTTCAACTTTGGGAGGCAGAGCGTGATCTGTTTTGGAAATGGTTTCCTGTGTTCTTTTCCCTTTTCATTCCATGACACAATTGATGGATTGTCTTCTCTTTCTCTCTTTATAATTTCAAACAGAGGATAGAGATTCAATCATCAATGGTATGGCCAAAAGATATCAGAAAATGACTTTATGGCCTTTTCTGAATATCAGAGGGAAAAACGGAAAAAGTCTCACAGCTCTTCGTTTTCCATATTACTCCTTGAATATAAAACCAATCCATCAATGATGAGCTTTCATTGTGAAGTCAAAATGGAAAAATTGAATAAAATATTTCACTAACTGTCATGAAAAAATGAAAACTAATCAACAGCCATTTTAAACAAAAAAAAAAAAAAAAAAAAAAAAATGCAGGCCGTCATCAACTTGTTCTTGTTGTTGCTTATAAAAAAGCAGACCCACTGACGCGGAATGTTTCACTTCTTTTTATATGATTAGCGGGCAAAATTAAACACAAGAAGACATATTTTTATTGAATTTGCTGAGTTATATAAAACCAGATCATAACAATTTCCATAGATATAGATGAAGACATTTGGCTCATTCCCGTAATCCGTTGCCCCATGTAAAATCCATCAGATCGAAGTGTATTTTTTTAATATATAATTAGTTAATAAAATTTGAAACACAAGTGTGGCATATTAAGTAGGATAATAAATTCTTTAAAGCTTTAATAATAATTTTGATTCTTAGATATGATTTTCCTTATAAAAAACTGTCATGCAGTCAATAGAAGTAGAGTGATAAATTGAGGCTTTTTCCCAAAATGCCCCTAATTAAATAACTATTTACCAAAATGTCCATGTTTCCAAACTATTTCCCACTCTGCCCCTGTTTAGTCGACTAAACCATGGTTTAGTCGACTAAAAAGAAGGGTTTCATTTTTTTTTCACTTCCCCCAGATTTAGTCAACTAAGCACTAAACTTAGTTGACTAAATCTCAGACAGAGGGCATTTTTAACTTAAACCTGAGATTTAGTCGACTAAATCTCGGACAGAGGCTTTTTTAAAAGCCTCATTCACGCATAATGGAACCCTAATCACAATGCAACCCTTTCCCAACCGAATACTCTCTCTTTTCTTAGTTTTAGTGCGACCCATCAAAGTTTAATCTCATTCCACCTTGTTCAAGGTATTATTATTGTATAATCATTGTAGTTTCACTTTGTTCGAATTGTTTTTTTGTTTGTAAGCTGAAATTTTCCCTTTTGCAGCTCACAAATTTTGGTGTGAAGGATGAGTTCAAGTTCAAACACGTACAAGCATCGTAATCTACCATAGTGAGAGGCATTTTGAAGGTCCCGATGGTGTTCAGTTTGAAGGAAAAACGAAAATGATGAAAATCAAACGGGGAACTACGTACAACGAGCTCAAAGAAAGAATTTACCAGAAATTGGGGCTACATGGCAGCCAATGCATTCATCGATTAATTGCCAAAGTGGAGACTATAGTGGATAAGGATAGTATATACTACATTAGTAACGATGTATGTGATGATGAAGACGTAAAGTGTGTTATAGATGCATTTGCTAATTGGAGAGCACAAAATTTTATTGAGATATATGTTGAGCTTGAATATGGTGAATCATCATCTATACCCATGCATACAAGATCTCGCACAAGATTTTGGTCAAGAAGACAGACCTGTTTCGGTGTATCTCGCACCTTCACAAGTCTTAAGTCAGGTAACATTGACGGATGAAGGGGAGGATGAAGAAGATGAGAATTGGCACAGCGATGAGGTGGACGAATATGAGAGGTTTATTCCACTAGGTGACACCTCAGATACTGATGTGGAGGGTGATTTTGATAGAGACACGAATCCAAAGAAACCCGAGTACCGAACAATGCCACCGCTTCGTGTTGACCCGGTTAGAAGCGGTAAGTTAGTAAACTTGTATTTGTAGTTGTATTTGTAATTTTAAGTTAGTGGTTGTAACAATAAAATCATATTGACAAATGTAGGGCCTGAGAGTGAGCAATTTTGGAACAAAAGCTCGCACTATTCCGAAATTAATTGGGCGCACTGTGATGATGAGTTGGTATAGGTTTCGTGCAAGAAGCAAACCGATTTCAAGTCACCAAACCAAAGGATGAGGCATGGTCACTTGCCTTAATCGGTTTGCTTCTTGCACGAAACCTATACCAACTCGTGGATACACGTCAATGTGACTTGGGGAAGGTATTTTTGGCAAGAATTAAGAGCGTTACATAGGTTTGATCCGCTAATTTCCCAAAATGAGATTCATAGTTCAATAAACCGTTTAAACCAAAATGGACAAACTTAAACCACATAAACCGAAAGCATGAACATTCATTAGTAAAGAAGCACCAATTTCAGATCAAATTCACCAAGTTTAAGCCAACAAACAAAAAAACATCAAGTCAAAGAGCAAACATAAAACATAAAAATCCCTAGATCTAATCTTCATCTTCAGATGTCTCGAGATCCTCCTCGTCATCGGCATCCTCGAACGGTCGTCCAAGCCGCAACCGACCAAGCATATCCTCTAACCCCTTCATTCGACCAAACATCCACCTCCACCTCTTTTTCTGTTTGGTTTCCATCTTGGACATCTATTTCCTGTTAGCATGGATGGCTTGCATGACATCACGCAAGGAGAATCCACCGTCCGGCTCAACAAAGTCCTCCATCTGAACATCATCATCATCAAGGACCTCAGGAGGAACAATAGGTGGAACTGGGCCACCTTCAGGTACACCCTCCTCTACACCAAACAGATTGCCACACCCCATTTGCCACCTTGGAGATCTTGCATTGCTCCAATAGCCGCTGTCCAAACCTAACATTCCACGTTTTATGACTTACCATTTGCTCATTCTGCATTGGAACACCAAAATGCTCCAATATTTTCTGAACCAAATAGGCGTATGGGAGTGCAGCTGTATCCTTCTGTTTGGCCTTGTACATCATCCAACAAATGTAATGCCTCCAATTCACCCGTTTGCCATGTCGAATAGCCCACATCACAGGGATGTCACCCTCCAACACCCTCGAATGATTGTAAGCCTGAGGGAACAAAATGTGGGTCATGACGTAGAAGAGGATACGGGAATTAATAGTCAGCTGGCCCACAACAACTATAGGTCTATGACCTCCTGACCTCCTTGCCTCATACACAGCCTCATCTCGATTATATCCCACGATGGATACATTGCTATCCCCATCATACAGGTATCTATCATCTGCATCAAAATCAAATCCCAGAAGATCCTTCCAGATGGAAGCCTTCATCACTATGTCAACCCCGCAAACACGAGACTTTAGATCGCCATTTATAGCTCAGTTATGGTAGAAAGCTCTCACCATAACCTCGAATAGGACAAGTCATCTCCCGCCCTTGTCAAATAGGAAGTCCCCAACATCCCCACTATCTCAAATCCCTCATCTCGCAAAGAATTTCATGTTTAATGACTTCGGCTTGATAATGAGTCTTCTAGCAAGATTTTCCATGAATTGTGCATGCTCTGCTTTATTATTGCTAAACAAATAACCAAACAGGAGATCAACAACGGGCTCGGGATCCGGTTGCTGCTGTGACCTAGAGGAGGATGCCCCGCGGTTCGCCGGTGCTTAATCCGCTCTCTCTCTCATTGCCGCCGCCAAAAGGAGCTTCCCTACGACGCATAATTGCAAAACAAACCTACAAATGGACATTACAAACCATCAACAAATAAGAAACATTCATAATTTTCAATTTCCCATATACATTCATCAATTTCACAAATAATCATCATTGCCACCGAAAAACACAATCAACATCAACAAAATTCATGAAACCCGAAGTGAAATTCGTCCAAAAATAAAACAAAATTCACAACCGATGTAAATCTTTTCACTTTCACATGTACATTCATCATTTTCATCCATAAAAACGGATGAAATACTCAAATCAATCAAAGAAACACAACAAAACAACCCAATCAAAGGGCAAAACACAAAAACGCAAATGGGGGTTCGCAAAAACGCAAAAACGACGTCTAACTTCGAAATGGAGATGGAAACATATCTAAATCGACGCAAATGGCACTAAGTCAATGCAAAAACAACCCAATCAAAGCGCAAAACGTAAAAACCCAAATGGGGGTTCGTATAAACGCAAAAACTATGTCGGAACTTCGAAATGGAGATGGGGTACATACCTAAATCGATGCAAATGGCACTAGATTGAAGATCCCTTCATAACCCACCAAGGAATTGACCAACGTTTGGGTGAAAAAACAGAGGAAGAGAGCTTTGGGGAGCTTTAGTCGAGTATTAGGGTTCCATTATGCGTGAATGGGGCTTTTAAAAAAGCCTCTATCCGAGATTTAGTCGACTAAGCACTATAGCTTAGTCGACTAAATCTCGGGTTTAAGTTAAAAATACCCTTTGTCTGAGATTTAGTCGACTAAGCTACAGTGCTTAGTCGACTAAATCTTGGGGAAGTGAAAAAAAAAAAATGAAACCGCGTTTTAGTCGACTAAACCATGGTTTAGTTGACTAAAATTGGAGAGTTTAAAAATAGTTTGGAAAACGGGGGCATTTTAGTAAATAATTATTTAATTATGGGCATTTTGGGAAAAAAGCCGATAAATTGATGGGTGGCAAGGGATTGAGGATCTACAGCTGCTCGGGGATATCTAGGTTTATGTCTTAAGTTGGATTGCGTTTGTTTGATCTGCAAACTTAGTCTAAGGCACAGCATGATTATGAAGAACCCTCACTTTTCAGAAACAGAGCTTGTTTTGGGAATGGTTTTCTGTGTCTCTTTCCCGTGTCATCAGGACGCAATTGATGGATTTGTTCTCTTTCTTTCTTTGAACTCAATCGTCAATGGCTCAATTTCTTTCTTTGAAGGAGGAGACTTTATGGCTTTTTCCACACATTAGACTGAAAAACAAAAAAGTCTCAGATCTTTGGTTTTCCGCGCAATTTCTTGAATATAAAACCAATCCATCAACAAGAGTCAATTATGATCTAAAAATAGAAAAAATTAAGTAGAAGTTCTCATGTTGAATTCTTTATATTCATCTATTGTCATGAGAGAAAAATAAGCCCACAGTTATAAAAAGGTAAATCACTGCAGATCTTAATCAACTTTTATTGCTTATCTTTATTTACTGACTTTCGGAGTAGTTAAACTACTATGCCATTTATCAGTGACGTCTTTTGTTGAAGGCATTGACTAAATATTTTTCAACAATATAGCCTCATCGTTGTCTGGTGAAGGAGGAGGTGGTGAATGTTTCATACCACTATGCAAAGTCCCCGTTACCCCATGATTATTCACTTCTTCTGGACAATTGAGTTCGTCCTTCCCACTCTCAATTCTTGTTAGTATCTCCAGAACCTCAGACATGGAAGGTCTCAATTCCTTGTCCCTTGTAAACACTGAAAAGCCAACTCTGCCGCACAAGCTATTTTCCTCCTGACCTCGTTACTTGACTCAAAACCAAGAGAAGGATCAACTAGCTCTTTTATTGCGCTTTTCTGAATCTTCTTTATTGCTAGATTTGCCAGAATTTTCTCCTCTTTAGGCCTGTTCATATCAACTGCTGGCTTAGATGATATCAGCTCAATGAGTATAACCCCAAAGCTATAGACATCACTTTTGCAAGTAAGTTCACGGCCTTGGTTAGATTCTGGGTCAATATAGCCAGGCGTCCCTTGTGGAGTAGTGGAAACATGAGTGACATGGATGAGGGACAACCTTGAAAGTCCAAAACCTGCAACCTTAACACAGAGATTGTTGCCTAGGAGAATATTGTCGGTTTTGATGTCACAGTGGATGATATTAGAAGCATGAAGATATGCCAATGCAGTTGCAGTTTCTATGGCTACTTTCATTCTTACATGCCATGGTAGTAAACAAAGGTTGGCTAGCTCACCATGAAGATGACATGAAACTGTGCTATTTGGAACATATTCATAAACAAGGAGAAGTTCACGACTGTGGTGGGAGGTGCAGCCATAGAGAGACACAAGGTTTTGATGGCGAACGCGAGCCAAGATCTCAACTTCATTTAGAAACTGTTCAAGTCGTCTATAGTTCTTGTTATTTAGACGTTTGATTGCAACTTCTCGTCCATTTTGGAGTTTTCCTGGTTATTGAAGATCAAAGCATGAGTCAGACATTATCTGTTTACTTGATATCATTAACTCATCAAACAATTTTGAAGTAAAACAACCTAATTATTTTTATAAAACTAGGAGGATCAAAACTGTGGCTAAGCTTCATATTTATACATTCCATACCATTACGAAAGAGAAGCTGTATACGACGTAGTATTCTTGTAATTTCTTAATAAAGCACTGTAAAAATTATGCTTTTTTTGTGCAAGTCCTTACTCTAACAGGTTCCGTCTAGAAGGCTCCATAGATGGTTTTGGTATCTCCTTTATCTTTTTTAACTCTTCTCCCTTGATTCCCCTGTCTTCCCCAAGCACAACATGACTCCCAAGAACTCTTGTTTTCAATTAGAAGTTAATAATCTATGTTCTTTAAAGAAAGTGCAGTGTTTGATGGCATTACCGTAGTAGACAGAGCTAAGGCCTCCATTCCTAAGTTCTCTTGAACGTTCAAAATTATTTGTTGCTTTTTCAAGCTCCTCATAAGAGAAGAGGCGGGTCCCTAAATACCTGCCTCTTTGTAGATCAGTGTCAGAGTTGGGATCAATTGCATTATTGTTTGTTGCTTGCAATTGGACACTTGAAGAATGTTGTTTGTAATGCTGTTCAAGTAGACACAAAGTTATTATTGCAAATCCTATCGCTCCAATAAATAAACCTGCAGAAGAGGAGAATCCACTTTAGATGTTTTCACTTTCAACTTATAAGGCATAGTAAGGTAATGGAAGAGAGGGAAAAAAGCGTAGAGAGGACTGGAAGTTGAAGATAATCTTTTAACTTGACCATATCATGAGGATTTTTTATAATTGGAGTTGAAAATTAGCATGTTCCAAGAGCACTGGAGTGAAGAATATAGAAATTTGATTCTGAGAAGTGTCAAAAATATTAATTCTTCGTGGATCATCTCCTAATAGTATGAAAATAGGGATTAGTACATCTTTGACTGAAGAGATATTGAAATATATTTTTCAAAACACACACATGTAAATTTACAGTTGTCTGTATGAATTCATTAGTTCGAGAAAAGTACAAATTTTACATCACAAATTAACTTTCTCAAAGATGTGTGAGGCCCCCCCCCCCCCCCCCCAAAAAAAAAATAGTAACCTAGGTGAGATTCTCTATTACAATGTTGAAATGATGAGAATGTGAAATAATAACACCAGAGAAGGAAGACATTTTGAATTTGACATAGCAGTAATTTATTATAAACAGGAGTTATGAACATTACCTGCAAGGCCAAGTTTATACTTCAAGTTGAATGGCTCACTCCCAGTCTCTGCAGCTATGGTTGAGAGAAGAAATCATTACCAGTGTCTCAGCGTCAAATTTGTATAGACTGAATGAAAGAAGTGCAGATAGCTAAAATGGTCCAAAATTCTAATCATCTAGCTAAGATATAAAATTCTAGTCTGACCATAGATCCGAGATTATGGTAATGATAACAGGGGAAGGTCACTTTAATTTAGAAGCAAGAAGTAAATTCTAATGGTATATATTTTGGGATGAGAATGAAATATGCATAAAGGATTTATAATATGGAAAGTATATATATAAAATTGATGTTTGGAGTGTACCTATGTCACAATAGAAGTTATTGTGGTTGTCAACTAGACATTGTCCTCCCTTGAGGTTGTAACACTCATTACAACCGTCTAATAGTTGTACTTCAATATCTATTTCACCGCATGAGAATAATGAAAGATTTGGGGTATATGTCAGGTGCTTACAAGGAAGCTGAACAATGGAGCAACCAGTTAAAGAGGTTTGTGGCTGATCAAGAATAGGAGGAGGAGGAGGAGGAGGCAAGTCTAAGTCGGGAAAAAAGAGATTGAATTCAGGACAGACATGATTGATGAAACCAGCAGGGGGGCTGAGGGTAACGTCGTGGTTGCACCGGAACAGGGTGGTTACGTTGTGTTTGACATGAAAGGAAGCCAAAGGAGAATATAGTGGGAAATACGTGTTTCTGTCGAAAACTTCACAGGTTGGACGCAGAACTTGGTCGAGAACTGTGATGAGATTCTCCTGCTGAACCAAATTTTTAAGAGGCAATGTTCTTCCATTCTCCTCCAGTTGAATGGTTTTATTTGAAGATGGGTCATCACAACCATTTACTGTGATAAAGCCACAGTGTTGAAGTTCTGGCTTGGTGAAAGGGAAGTGCAGGCTCCCAAATTGGTCACAATCAAACGATGTGGGACACTTGTCATGATGCTCCACGTTTCCATACCCAACTGAGAGAAGAACAAGGACAAAGTGAAAAAACAAGAGGAAACGGGACACATATACTGAAGACATCCTCCAGGAAGAAGCTATAGACTGGTATGAGAACCTGATTATTTTCTTCTCAATATATATCACATATTTGAAGTGTTTCATAGGCCATGACTTTGAATATGACTGTGGAAGACTTTGACGAAATGGGGTTGAGAGGAAACGAAGGAAGGTAGTCCTGTGCTGTGATACTTGGTCTGAACTTACTTAGGTAATAAGGACTATTTGATTTGAGTCATTGCTCCATCAAAAACGTCTCAGGATGAGTCACACGTATTTTCAAAGTCAATGTTCAAGGTCTCAACTTTAGTTTTGCGAGTTGCTTAAACCGTCTAAAGGACGGCCAAGAGAGTGAAAATTCCTGGGAGGTGTGGGTTTAATCTCATTTGGGTTTCTTAACCCTTTTACTTGTGCACTAACATGGCTTACTTGTGCCAACGAGGAGTACATATGGATTGGTAAGGCGTCGGCCTTTATTTTGAAAGGGAGGATGTTTGATACCCACTGATCGATGTGAGAGTCTCGTTGGTGAGCGATTTGTAAGTATTTCCCTAGTGGGTTCTACTCCCACTTAAACTTTTTTATATCAAAAAAACAAAAAACATGGCTCAGTTGTGACGCAGTTCAATGATGGAGCGTTCTGGCCCAGATAAAACAGGTCCAAATTCCTTTTCATAAAATAAATGTCCATGCCTAGTTGTATCTTGTTTTAATACGTTTCTTCAAGATTTATGTAATATTTTATTCCAAAAACAAAAAAAGATTAATGCAATAGAAATGAAAAGAATGAGTTGAAGGGGTGAATCTAAAAGGAGGGGCTTTAACAATACTAGGAGAAAACACCATATATCTTTATAGAGAGAGAGATTCCGTTTTTATTTTAAAATTTAATAATGATGAATTTCTAAGCACAATCATCTCAAATCCCCAATAAACTGCTTATCTAGTGCAAGTTTGTATTTTAATTATTATATGGGCATGCTTTTCTCCAATATGTCTCCTTGTCTTGAACCGTTTGATACGAAACTTGAATTGAAAAATGAATGGGGGAAAAATGTACGACTTGGTCAAAGACGCTCGAGAGAAACATTATGAGGTGGAGAAGCCTTGTTATACACTTATGTCTGGTCCAGTGGCTTCTTCCGATCATTGTTCTAGCACAAGGGTTTAATTGCTTTTCGTCTTCAATTCAAACCCCACCTTCACTTCCAAATATTTGAATCCAAAATTATTTATCTGAAGAAAATTAAAAATGGATTCTTTACACCAAAATTTAATTTCCTAAATAATTTTCATACAATATCACAGAAAACAAATATTAATACAAGTTTAAACATAAATATGAATGTCTAAAAAAATAAAATATGTTAATAATTTTGATTGTGATCATCAGATCATATTTTCCTTCTCAAAATATGTCTTGCAGTACAAAAATATAAGTAGAGTGATAGGTAAGGTGCTTAAAAGTCTTATAATTAACTTTTATAATAACAGTTGGTTAAAGTTGTATAAAATGCTTATATTTGCTAAAGTAGGGTCTAGAGTTCCAATATATATATATATATGAATTATATAAGTTTGAATCGTAATTTTGCACCCTTCATTAATTCACCTAAAATTGCCCTTCATTAATTCGTAGTTTTAGGATCATGATAATTCTATCTAAGAGAAATCTTTTACCCATATATATATCTAGGTTTATGCCATCACGTCACTCGTTTTAAGTCATTTCAAAACTAGTTTTAAGAATTAGAATTAATGAAGGGTGTTTTGGTAAAATTAACACCCTTTATTAATTCTCCTAACTCTCAAAACGACGTAGTTTTGGGGTTAAGAGAATTGATGAAGGGTCTTTTGGTAAAATTCATACAATAAATATAAAAACAAAAATATCAAAACACCCTTCATTAATTTCTTTAACTCTCAAAACGACGTAGTTTTGGGGTGACTTAATATAACCTTATGTCAAGTGATATGATAAACGATAAACTATATATATATATATATATATAGATGACTTTAAATTATTTATTTGTGTCGGTAAAAAATAAAAGTGTTTTATTAACATCAATTGATACAAGTGGCTTGATCTATGTTTATTCTCTCTTTGATATGGCTATATGTGTGAGTCATATATATTCGAACGTTATTGAGCTCAATTGAGATGTTTTTCTTAAATGTTTTTTATATTCACATAGATTCAAACTTGAAATATCGTGCTTAAGTGTTTGTTCTCTTTATGGTGTGAAAAAATCTCTTGAGAAAAGCTTAAATTCATGTATTTCCATGCACTCAATTGGAAGTTTGGAATTAGTTAAACTATATTACTAGTCTATGTATAACATAAAATTTAACAAATTGCATTGTTCATCATACAACTCATTTCTCACGCTCTTATGTATAATACACCAGACTCAAACTAGTCTTACAAACAAAATCTACTTTAAAATGCATGTTTAATTTCCATCTGCCCATCAGTATGATTTGGTGTATGGTCATTAACTAATTAAGCACTAGCATTAGAAGTAGTTGACTCTCTCTTTCATTTCATGTGTGACGAGTTTTGGTGGCCGGCGCCGGAGTCAGTGACTCTGTAACTTTCAACAATATAGCTTCATCGGGATCTGGTGAAGGAGGCGATATTGGGCCACTGCATGAAATCCCATTCACCCCATTAATATCCACTTCCTCTATGCCATTTTGTTCCTCCTTTCCACTCTCAATTCTTTTTAGAATCTCCAAAACCTCATCCATGGAAGGTCTCAAATCCTTGTCCCTTTGTAAACACTGAAAAGCCAACTCTGCAACTGAAACGATCATCCTCCTAACTCCACTATCTGTCTCAAACCCTAGACAAGGATCAACTAGCTCCCCTAAAGCACTTTTCTGAATCTTATTTATAGCCAGATTCGCCAAGTTTATCTCATCTTTATTCCTTCTGGTATCAACCGCAGGCAAAGATGATATCAGCTCAATAAGCACAACCCCAAAACTATACACATCGCTTTTGCTAGTAAGCTGGTAACACTGGTAATATTCTGGATCAACGTAACCTGGTGTTCCTTGGGGAGCAGTAGAAACATGGGTGACATCATTGGGAAACAACCTCGAAAGCCCGAAATCTGCAACCTTAACACAGAAGTTGATGTCTAGGAGGATGTTGTTGGTTTTGACGTCTCTGTGAATGGTGTCGGAAGCATGAAGATAAGCTAAAGCTGATGCAGTTTCTATGGCTATTTTCATTCTGATAGGCCATGGAAGTAAGCAAGGATGGGCTAGCTCGACGTCGAGGTGACATGAAAGGGTTCCATTTGGGATGTATTCGTAGACAAGGAGAAGTTCTCTGCAATGGCGGGAAGTGCAACCATAGAGAGAGACAAGGTTTCTATGGCGCAAGCGGGTCTGTATGTTTACTTCATTCATGAACTGTTCTATTCCTCTGTAATTATGATCATACAGTCTCTTCACTGCAACTTCTCGTCCATCTCCGAGTTTTCCTGGTGGTTATTGAATATCAAAGTGTAAGTTAGATATATTGTTTAATTCTCTTGATATTATTCATTCATAAATAACAATGAATGAGGAAACACAAGTTAATTGGAACATTTAAAATAATACTAGTAAGAAAACAACAGCCAAATTATTTTCGAAAAATTAAACTGCAAGTCACTTGATTTTTAATCACTTCTCTATTATTTTTTCCTTTTCATTATATCTTTTCAGTTTCAAGACTATAGGACTCTAGGGATCTGACTAATGATCAAATGAAACCATAAGAACCTAATCAGAAAACTATAGGCATGGACCTGATTACAAATCAAAGTAAAGCTATAAGAACCTCATAAAACAGGGGGGAAAAAACTCCAGGGACTGGGATTTAAAATCAAGAGAAACTATAGGAACTTTAATATATTAATTTTCTCAATCATTTTTAATAAAGCTAGATGAATTGTGAGCCTAAATACATAATATTTGTACATTCCATATGTACTATTGCAAAAAAATTGTAAAAAAGATATAGTAGTATGTTTTTCCATGCAAGTCCCTAGTCTTAGCAACCCGTAGAGAAGACTCCATAGGTGGTTTAAGATATCTTTTTCCTCTTCTGTAACCCCTAGCTACTACAAAAAACCCTCATTTTGTTCTGTGTTTGATTAAATTAAAAGCATATGCAGTGTGTGAGAGGATTATAATTACCATAATAAACAGTGCCAAAGCCTCCACTTCCAAGTTCTCTTGAACGATCAAAATTATTTGTTGCCTTTTCAAGCTCCTCGTAAGAGAAGACGGGGATCCCAAAGTAAGCCATGCCACTTTCAAGATCAGTGTTAGAGCTACGAACAATTTCGCCATTGTTCGTCGATTGCAACTGGACACTTGAAGATGCATATTTGAGTTTGTTATGTTGCTTTTGTTGCCTCCAAATTATGATTAGACAGCCTATAACTACAATCATTAAACCTGCACAATACGAGATCTCCACTTAATCTGTGAACACTTTTAAATTATAATCTATTGTTTCTGATGAAATGCTTTGTAAGTTGTAACTTCAAGGCATCTTTAAAGAGCTTTTAAAAGATCATAGTTATAACATTACCTCCTAACCCAAGTCCAAACCCCAACTTCAGCAACCTGTTGTCTTTCTCTGCAGCTAGATATGAGAGAATAAATCATGCGTTAAAAGGCACTCGAGCAATATAATTTTATTAGACAAAGTGCCGGCAACAAATTTGTCAAGGCTTTAGAGAAGAAAGCTACAATGTCCACAGTTCTAATTACCAAAGCTAAGATATAAAATGTTCACCATGGGCATATGAGGAAAATCACTTGAATTTTTACACACACGAGTAGCAGGTCACATAAATGAATGAAAAATGACAAAGAATTCATCATACACACACATATGGAAAGCACATATAAAAGACATAGTAGAGTGCGCATATAAACCAATGTCTAATTGGTCTAGCGGGATAAGACGCTAGATCTGTTAAAAAATCTCAGGTTCAATTCTTAGGTTGTGAATGGAGCTACTGGTTTGAGAGGGTCACCCTTGTTATAGGCCTTTGCAAACCTGAATCCGGATTAGTCTCAGCCCGTTGAGTTCCCCGTGACACAAGGGCTAGTGTGAGATAGTGGATGCACATAGAAAACGAAAAACAGAGTGTGCATATATAAATATACCTATGCCGCAGTAGAAGTTATCGTGGTCGTCAACTAGACATTGGCCTCCCTTGTGGTTGCAATCGTCACAGTCAACTGATGACCCTACTTCAATATCTATTTTAACACACGAGAACCCAGGATCTTCAGGATGGGTTATGTCTTTACAAGGAAGCCGAAGAGTCGAACAATGTGAGAGAGAGCTTTGTGCCATTTCAGGAGGATGAGGATGAGGATGACTCTGTAACTGGTCAAAATAGTCATCATAGTTAGGACAGGAATCGGGGGCCATCATGGGGGGCTCGTGGGTGCATGTGAAGAGGATTAAATTGGGTTTGATTTCAAAAGGAAGCAAAGGAGGAGGATTCGGAGTATTAGGAGGAGCTATATTATGATTATTGTGGAAAACTTCACAGGTTTTTGATCTCAAATTCTCATGATGTTCTTCGACAAAAACAGTGATGTTCTTATTATGCTGCTGCTGCTGAAGAACACTTTTAAGCAGCAATGGTTTTCCATTTTTGTCCAGTTGAATCTTTTTATCTGAAGATGAACCATCGTCACAGCCACCTACAGAGAAGAAGCCACAATGTGGCAATTCAAGCTTGGTGAAAGGGAAGTGGAGCCTCCCAAGATTCCCACAATCAAAAGATTTAGGACACTTGTCATAAAGCTTCCCATTTCCATACCCAGCTGAGAGAAGAGCAATTACAAAGTGAAAAAACAAGGGGAAACGAAACACATAATAAACTGTAGCCATTAATCCCAGGCCAAGAAAAAATAAACTATATGAATTCCTGAGTTTGTAAATGATGATTAATTGAACTGTGTGTTTCCAATATATTACCTACTCAAACTGCTTCATACGCAGTTGACTTGGAATATGACTCCCCAAGACTTTGACGATCGAAAAGTGCCTGCGAGAAAATAAAAACTAAGGGTTGTTTGGCTATGCCACATGTACCATCAGGCATCTATCTTGTTTAAGTATATGAACCATTTTCCACGCCTTAAAAGCTTCTTACACGCGTTTGTTAATTAGGTCAATGATCAAGGTCTTTGATTTTGTTTTGTATGTTTGTGACTTGCTCAACATTCCAATGACCCCGCAAAGAGAGTGAAACTTCTGTATGGTCACCATTTCAACAGGAAATTTTTATCATTTGTGGACTAAAAAAAGGCCCAAGTGTGACCCGGTTTAAGAATAACCAAGTTAGCCCATCCATAAACTATTAATTGCTTTCTAAAGCCCAGCCCATTATGCTAATTCATATTCCATTTTAGCCTTGAACAATCCTTTTTTTCCCTTCCAAATAATGAAAACTAAAAAGTTTAGGTGAGTTGTGTCATGAGGCTCATCAGGGATAAGATATGCCTCTAAACTAAAGCACTTGTAAAGATACTTACAAATTGTCCATCAAGAAATTCCTCACATCAACAACGAGATTTCATTTGACTTAAAACTTTATGATATGAGCCAACTTCCTACCAATTGAACATACCTTTCTTATTTTATCATGTCTTTTCTAAACATTGAAAATACATCCATATCTAATAAATGAAACATATAATACATTTGAAATAAATTTTATTAACGAGCATGTATACATATTTGCTTCTCAACCTTTATTATTGCTATCTCGTAAGTTTAACCATAAGTGATTCTTAATTAGGCAGTCACATGAACTATAGCTGACTCATTATTGTGAGTCACAAGTTTAGGGGAAGGCAAAGATTTTGTATGTCTCGACAATCCAAGTTCATCACAATCTGATAAAGATGGTGATGGAGAATGAGCAGCCTCATTTTGTGGAATCCCAATAGCATCATGAACATCCACTTCCTCAATCTCCTCATTCCCACTTTCAATTCTCTTCAGAAATTTCAAAACCTCATCCATGGATGGTCTCAAGTCCTTGTCCATCTGTACACACTGAAAAGCCAACTCTGCCACCGAAATTATCATCCTCCTCACCTCACGATCTGTCTCAAACCCCAGACACGGATCCACCAGATCCCCAAAAGCACTCTCTTGAATCTTCTTCAATGCTAGATTCGCCAAGTTTATCTCATCTTTATTCCTTGTAATATCAACAGGAAGCAAAGATGATATAAGTTCAATAAGCACAACCCCAAAACTATACACATCGCTTTTGCTAGTAAGCTGGTAACACTGGTAATATTCTGGGTCCACATAGCCTGGTGTTCCTTGTGGAGCAGTGGAAATATGTGTAACATTATTGGGAAACAACCTTGAAAGCCCAAAATCTGCAACCTTAACACAAAAGTTGTTCTCTAAGAGGATGTTGTTGGTTTTGACGTCACGGTGGATAATGTCTGAAGTGTGGAGGTAAGACAAAGCAGTGGCAGTTTCTATGGCTATTTTTATTCTTATAGGCCATGGAAGTAGACCACGTTTTGCTAGCTCACCATGAAGATGACAGTAAACGGTGCCGTTTGGAATGTATTCGTAGACAAGGACAAGTTCTCGACTGTGACATGAAGTACAACCATAGAGAGATACAAGGTTTCTATGGCGCAAGCGAGTGAGGATCTTCAGTTCATTTCTAAATTGCTCTACTCGTCGATAATTGTGCTCGTAAAGATGCTTCACTGCAACTTCTCTTCCATCTCGCAGAATTCCTAGTCATAGAAGATTAAAAGTTAAAACACAAGTTCATTATGAGTAAGATGCAAGATATTTGGAAAAATTAATCTTTTCATTCGTATGATTTTAACATTGCTGTAACTTAGTTTTTAAACTTTGACTCAGTATAAATCAGTCCTTATAGTTTTGACTTAGTTGATACACAGTCCTTGAACTTTAATTTACTAACTTAGTCTATAGTTTAATTTTAACCATTTAAAACTTTATTCCCTAAATTTTATAAAATATATAATTTTATTTTCTAAAATATAGGGATTAATACTTCCAAATGTTAACTCTATGAGGATGAGTTACATCAAACTAAAGCCGTGGATCGAGTTAAAACCAAGTCAAAACTATAAGCATTGAGTGGCACTTGGTTAAAGTATTTAAAGACTTAAGCTATAAATGAGTCAAAATTATAAGTATAAAAAATTAATTTTTCCTGTTTAATTTTTTTCAAGTCATAACTAGGGATGGAGTTGCTGGGCCAATTCATATAGAAACTGTCAAAGGAAACACCATGTTAAGCTTTTAGATATCTCTTCTTACTCAATTCCTTTGTCTTAGGCAAAACATCACTTTGAAGAACCCTTTTAACCTTAAACAGAACAATGATAATTAAGAAGGAAGTGTGAGGGAATAATTATATTACCATAGTAAACAGTGCCAAAGCCACCAGTTCCAAGTTCTCTTGAATGGTCAAAATTATCTGTGGCTTTCTCAAGTTCCTCGTAAGAGAAGTGGGGCAGCCCCAAGTAGGCTATGAAACTTTCTGTGTTTGCATTTGAGAACGGATTCCTTTCATTATTGCTTGTTGGTTGAATTTTGACGTTTGAAGATGCAATTTTTTGTCTGTAATGTCTTTGGCGTAGCTGATAAATTATCAGAATGACTATAAGTACAATAAATAATCCTGCACATGAGGAAAATCCCACATCAGTCATGACCACCTTTCAATTACATATAATCCAATGTAATGGAATTGGAAAAGAAAAAACGACAAAAATAGACTGAGATAACTCTGTTACTTCATAATCTGTGGAATTTGAATATTGGAGTTCAAAGTGTACAATCTTCATAAGGCTGGAGTGTACAAGATAAAAATTTTATAAACATATACACGAAAGGTTTTACAGATGCTAATATGCAATTTTTTTAGTCATAACTCATGCACCCATTATATTCTACACATGGAGGGTTTGAACTGTAGTTTCATATCTAAGAAAGTCTTAAAAAAGATGCTTTGAGTTAATTGGACGGCTCAACAGTAAATTCAATTTTTTTTTTTTTTTTAAAAAAAAAAGGAAATCATCCTTTTGTAAAATTTATTCAAAATCAGCATCAATTACAGAAGTGCAGAAAGGTCTAACTTTCTCTGTTTCTATCCATCCTCTTTGTTCTGTTCTCTCTAATTTCAGAATTTAACATATGAGTAAAGTATGATAAACTAAATCGTTAAAACACATAGTGAAATAACAAAAAGATAAAAACTATGCACATTACCTCCTATCCCAAGTCCAAATCCCAGCATGTAGCCCTTACTTGCGTCTTGTTCTGACGAAGTTCAGACAAGACATCATTTGAAGTTAGCAAAACAACAAATATGTGTGTAAGCACATAGCTTTTATAAAAGGGATGTAGCTAGAATGTACCAGATTTGCAGTGAAAGTTGTTGTTGGCGTCAAGAAGACACTGTCCTCCCAAGTGGTAGTAACAGTTATTACATTCATGAGACAATCGTACTTGAAGAACAATTCGACTTGTTAAGACGGACAGAAGATCATCATTGCTATGAGACATGTCTGTACTTGGAAGCTCAAGAACTGAACAATTAGGGAATGAACCAGTTGGCTTCTGAATATTATTATTGTTGCGTTTAAGCCTTGATGAGCCTTCCCAATAGACATCATAGTCACTACACACTTTTTTGGAAAAACCAGCGGGACGACTCACATTGTGGCAGTGACCACATTTGATCCAAGTGTTGTTATTTACGATCCGAAGAGAGACCAAAGCTGAGTTTGGAGGAAGACTACTACTTAGGTTTGTGTCGAAAAGTTGACAATAACTTTTGGATTTCAGAAGCTTGTCTAGATCTTCATCGAAGACTGTGATGGTGTTCTTGTTGTCTACGCCTTTTAGAAGCTGTAGCTTTGTACCATTATTCTTGTGAAATTCAATACTTCTGTTTGAACTTGGATGATCATCACAGCCATGAACTGTGATAAATCCACAGTGTTGAAGCTCTGGCGTGGTGAAAGGAAAGTGGAATGTCCCAAGTTCTCCGCATTGAAACGAGCTGGGACAGTTTTCATGGATTCTATGACCATACCCAGATGAGAAAACAAGTAGCAGGACAAGAAAGAAGATGAATGGGAACACAGAAGCTGATGAAGAAGCCATGCCAGAAGAAGAAGAGTGTTGTGTAACGAAAGACAAGTGTTTTGTGGGGATTTGAGGTTTCAGTGTGTTGGCAATATATCACGTACTTGAAGTGATTCATGTGCAAGAGAGATCAGAGTTGACTTGGAAAACGAGTGATGATAGAAGAAGCCATGTGAGGCATGAATGCTTTAGAGAATTGAAGCCCGTGGGAATCTCATTTGCATCAAAGAAACGGCACTTCTTGTGGTGGTTGATGATGTCCAATTCAATTCATCGTTTATGGTAAGGCCAAAGATTTATAACCACCTGTATATATTGCATCAATTCATTATGCGCCTTAGTTTTTAATCAGATCATCCCAATTTTATACTGCCTAGTGCCCTGTTAAGACGTTAAGTTGACCATATATCAACCATTCTTTTTTACCCCCAACACACGCCTTCTTCAAATAAAGTATGTGCTCCTCTTTTTGTGCTTAATATAATACCTAATGAAATAATTAGAATTGATTAAGAATATTAGTTAAGTTAGTTGATGTTCTCTTTTCTTCTTGATTATTGTTGAGAGAATATCAATAAGGGTAAATTAAGAAGAAAAAAAATTTGATAAAAATAAGTCATATATTTAGAACCAAGGTCAACTTCTGAAATAGGTTCTATATTAAAGACTTGAGGGAGTATCATATGCTTTTTTTCTAAAACACCCTAATCATTTTTTTTAATTCCTTCCCTCTCTGCTACTTTATTATTGTTGAGGGAACATCGTAAGATTAATTTGGGGAAAATTAAATAAACATGTTAAATTGATTTCATATTTAAGACCAAAATCAACTCCCCAATGAGGGTATACATTAGGAACCAAAGGAGCATCTTTTTGGAGAGAATCCAGCTTGTGATTATAATAATCACTAGTCATTGCATCAATTATTCCTTGATCACTAGGCCAAAAGCTATACTGCTATTTTGCTTTTAAATATTATTATTTGGTGTTCGGTTTGGAGTCTGTAATTGTCCCTTCTAACACAAGTGTCTCCTCTAAAACTCAAACTCAAGACCCAAAGCGATTTAGCGGGGCCTTATACAATTAAACAAACTCTATGTTGTGTGTATAGCTGCTAGTTAGAACACAACAGATTCTATTTAACTACCGCATATTCACCCAAAAGCCATGTTTTGATTTGAATCTTTGAACATTCAAAATTTTTCTATAGTTAGTGTTCAAAGTCTTAATATCTGCAGGTTGTTAAGCCGTCTAGGAAGGACCGAAGGAGAAGATATTGGAAATTCCAGAAAACTCTGTGGTTGAAACTGAAATTGGAAATTAAATGATAAATACATGAGAAAGAGCAGTGGAAGATGCTATGCCAAGGAATGAGTGCCAATTTTTAGAGAAGATACTTGTATTAGAAGGGGTAGCTCAACCCAAAACTGAATATCAGATGATAATATCAACAACAATAAAAAGAAATGAGTGCCAATTATTTAATAAAGGTAAATTTATACCATCTGTATCAAAAATTACTTATGCCTTATAAATATCAAATTTTATGGTGTCTTCCTGCCCTATAAAAAGGGTCAGAGAAGGATACTTATCTGAGATTTTTTATGCTACTATGCCATAAGGTAATTGGCATCAAATACACTCCCCATTCTTTTTATAAGATAAACAATGAGATTGTTTGGATCCATTAAAGCAATTTTTTATCAATACACTCCTAATTGATTTTATATATTATTTTTCATATTTTTCTCTTGCTATATATTCCTTCCTCACATTAAAGAGAACATTTAGATTTTTAAAAAAATACATTTCTTATAAATATATTTATTACTTTTAACTTAATGGCATTTTTTATACCGCATAATTTTTTTTAAAAAAATAGGCTAAGTATACTTTTAGTTCTCTAAGTTTACATAAGATATACTTTTAATCTGTTAACTTTATTATACTTTTGATCTTATAATTTTAACACCATTAATGGAAAATACTAACCCAACAAACCAAGTGATGACTATGTAATTAAATGAAATTAATCTTAAATTTAAAATATGTGTAAATTAAAAAATATCTAAAAATATAATGAAGCAAAGTCAATATCACTCGTTCATATTTAAAAAAATTATTTTAATAATCTAAATATATTTATCTATTAATCTAAATAACAAAACCACGATTTCATTTGTAGCAATTTATCTATCGGTTTATTTTAGTTTAATAATCTAAATCTATTATATTAAAAAATTTAAAACTTAAATATGTTTTGTCAGTTGTAAAGTTATCACTTGAATTTATTGCATCAATATTTTTCGTTAACAACATTAACGGCGTTAGAAATATAGGGCCCAAAATATATTTTTATAAAGTTAATAGACCAAATGTATGCCAGCATGCAAAACTTAAAGGACTTTCATAGGAGGGAATACTTTTTTTTTTGGTAAAAAAAAGTTTGGGTGAGTTGGGTTCGAGGCTCACCAGTCGGGACATACTTTCGGGTTCAAATAACCTTCATAGAGGTACTTACAGATTGCCCACTAACAAAATCCTCACATCGGTAGAATTTAAACCTACAACTTTATGATTGTGAGTTAACCCGTTTATAACAGGAGGAATATTGATTTGACTAGTGTGGGCATAAGTGTACCAATTGTAAGGTCTTAGGGTTCTCCCTCATGTCCAAGCTAGATATTGGACCAATTCCTTATTCAAATGGGAAAATTATAGTCTTAAATTTTTTAAAGAATATTTGTTTGAAGTATTATTTGAAACCCCATTTATATCGATCCATGAAACTTATAAACAGTGTACAGCACATTTTTTTCAGTTAACTTTCTGAATTGTTGAGCATTCAATTTTGAATTGCGGCTTTACTTGCATCAAACAAAAGTTGTATGGTTAAAATATCTTTTTCAAAGTATAAATATATATGAGTCGAAGGTACGGGGGATATATATCAAACTTATTTAGTTGATAAATAAATATCCTCCTCGGGCATCTTGCATTAGATATATTTTTTTAACAAGGAATTGGTTGCATTAAAAAGTTAGATGCCAAAAAAAAAAGAGAGGTAATATATTAAACGTGAAATTCATTTTTCACGATCTAAATAAGCCATAAATATTGTCAATTTATCTGTGATCTAGAACCAGAAAGAAGGAATGCCTTTGCAAAACATCTTTAATTGGTTAATATTGAAATCTTTCTAAAAATTTGTGTATTATTTTCTGGAAATTTGTTAATATTAAAAATTTACATATTCTCATATATATATGTGTTTTTCCAATCTGATTTTTTGCAAACTTTTGCAAATTAATATAGGATAAAAGTCATATTGTAAATGTAATTTATATTTGTTGTAGAGAAGTGCCCATCTATAGCACAGGTCTTATGAATGCACAACTATCAGAAGCTATTTGTAAAAAAGGACCTTATTTTCTTAGAAGCTTTTTCCTTTGCAATGTCTCTAGTGCTCAGCTTTCCAAAACAAGTTATTTTTTTTTTTTTATAATAAAATTTTAGGAAAGGCTCTTCCTCCAGCGAAGAGGAAGATTTGTTCCACAGAAGTTTAAAGAAGATTAAGAATAATGAAGATCCATCTTTGGATACCGAGTGGCCTAAGTTAGGGGATCAAGGTGTGAAACCTTTTTGTGAGAAAGTGTCGAGGGGTAAATGGACCTTACATCATATGTAAACTTTTATACATATATATATATATATTTGTAAACTGTTAAATAGCAAAAACATCGAGATAAGGTATCAATAATGTTGATTTAAAGATAACATTAGGATAATGGACAGCCAAAAGAAATGATCTCTTTCTTTCTTAATCAGAAGCATGATCACAGTTCAGTTGGAACATGTGATAATGTATTGAGATGTTTTATTTTCGATCCTTTTTCGATTTTTGATATGAAAATTTTATATATAAAGGGGAAAATTCGGTTCACCTATAATCCAAGCGGCAAGATGAAATATCTCTTTCTCCTAGGTCATACCGATGTTGTTCCAACTAAACTGTAAGCGCTCTTTGAGTCTGGAAGGATATCCTAGCCTTGGTGGGGTATCCGATATCTACCCCCACCTAAACTTTTTGGTATTAAAAAAAAAAAAAAAAAAAAAAAAAAAAAAAAGGGAGCATGATCACATGTTCCAACTTTCAAGACATACTTCAAGAAGATGGTGTGTGTCTACCAAGCACAAGCCAAGAAGCATAATCACACGTTCACGAGTCCTTGAGGATGTGATAAAGGCTTTCTGTTAAAAGGCCCAAGTGGTGTAAAGTTCCAATAAACTTGCTCAAAGACTCAAGAAAGGCATCATATATAAGCATTAATTAGGAGTAGATTTGAATAAGGATTAATGATTTTGATTTGAAGATCAATTAAAGAGCATACACTGTTTTGGCCTCAATGAGTAATTTTTTTTTTCTATTATGTAATAAAATTGCATCATCTCATTCTAAAAAAAATTATCATATCTGATCTTATTTTGTCCTTAGACATTTAATCTTTGCTTAGAGTGTTCAAATCCCATACTTAAAATAAAGCCTCGAGAGTTTGAGTTTCTAATAACTAAGCTAACAAGAAAGAATTCACAATTTTTGGCTTACAAGTTTGTTAAGACCTTGAGTTTCAAGAACATTTTAAATTATTGTATATTGATTCTCTTAGGAATATAGATCAAAATGGAAGGCCTAACTATCCTCCTAATTAAACAACAAGATGCAATAAGTGAGATATCTTATCCATGTGGATTTATAGTATTTTAATTTGTTATTTCATCAAGAAACAACTAGATAAACTACTAGCATAATATAAGCATATCGAGAAGTCAAAAAATAACATTATTATCTTTAAAAAAAAAAAAAAAGATAACCATTATTACTAAATAAATCCCTTTAACTCAATAAAAATTATAATTAAATTAATTAAAATATAACATACTCAATTACTTCATGTAAGTATATTACAAATAATAGAACTTACCTTAAAAAATTTCATTTATATTTACATCCTTCACATTTGTCATCATTATAATCTTTAATAAATCATGCATGATAGCAAGTCATTATTAAGAACTCCCAAAAGTTTTGGTTGACTCCCTATGCCATTTATCAGTCACAGCTAGTGGTGAAGGCAGTGACTTGATACTTTTCAACAATTCAATCTCATCACAATCTGGTGAAGGTGGTGAAGATGAAGAATGTAAAGGACCACTATGTGATATACCAATAGTACCATTAACATCAACTTCTTCAACAACATCATTAAACTCCCCATTCCCACTCTCTATTCTCCTTAAAATCTCCAAAACCTCATCCATGGAAGGTCTCAAATCCTTTTCCTTCAATAAACATTGAAAAGCCAACTCTGCCACCGAAATTATCATCCTCCTAACCTCGCTATCTGTCTCAAAACCAAGAGAAGGATCAACCAACTCCTCAAATGCACTTTTCTGAATCTTATACACAGCTAAATTTGCTAGATTAATCTCATCTCTAGGCCTGCATGTAACATCCTAATTTTATTTTCAGGATTTAATTGTAATTAAGAAATAATTTATATGATTATGGTAATCAAAATTGTAATTGAATAATAATAATAATAATAATAATAATAATAATAATATTAAAATTATGTTTGGGCTCTTCTTGTAATTTTGTCCATTCAAAAAAAGAAGAAGAAAAAAAGAGAAGGATAAAAAAAGAAGAAAAAAAAATATATAATTATTATAATAGAATAGAGTTGGGGCTTATGTGGTAGTTTTGTCCAATTCTTAAAAAAAAAAAAAAAAAAGAAATGAATGACGATTCTGGCGGAAGAAAGAATAGAGAAGAGAGAGAGAGGATAAAAATGAAGAGTCACCGCCAACAATTAATGAGAGGGGGTGAGTCATCCCACTTTTTGCCACATATATGTGTGTGAGGGCTGTGTGTGCGCGTCTGGCAGTGCAAAACGGAGGGTGAGTGTGCAGGAGAGCGGGAGAGAAGAGAAAAGGAGAATATTTGAAGTGTTTGAGGTATATTGTTTATTTTATAAGATCATTTTGGTATTTAAATTAACTTCTTTTTAATAAACTTCCTTCATAAAAGTTGCTCTATATATTTTTATCTTTCAAATGAATCTAATATTATGTTGGTTAGTGAAAATTTTGACGTTATGATTTTGGAAAAATTTTGAGGTTTGACAATAGATGACTGTATATATGTATAGGACGATTAATAATTAGTTTTAATCAGTTCAGAATTTTTGATTGATTGTTATAGGAATTTAAATTAATTTTTCTACTCAAGAAATTCAAGATTTATATCCTACCGAATATTTTTACCGATTAAAATTGTATAAATTTTATTTTGGGTTAATAGAGAAATTACTGAGATTTTAATCGGTTAATTTTGGAATTGGAAGGATTAAACTGTTATTTTTAGTTTTATTATGATAATATATATTTATTTGAATTTGTGTAATTTAAGGAATATGAAATTATAATTGTGATGATGTAGAGTTTATTTGGGACCGGTGATTGTCCGTGTTTTACTCCCTGAGAAGGTTTAGCTTGGAATTGAGGTAATCGGGGTTAATTTATTTTATATGCTTATTTTGGACTGTAAAGTGTTTCGTAAATTTACTCTCACATGAATAGTTGGTATGTGTTTTGAAAAAAATGTGCACGTATTTAAATATGAAATTATTTTAGTGAAGCATTGTATTTTTTTCAATATATTTATGTATATAAGTAATATTGTTATTTGGATTGTGTTTGTGGTGATAGTTATGTTGTTTGTTATGAAATGTTGTAAATGGAATAATAAATTTGGTTAGATATTGTTGTTATGATGTTTGTTACAAAATGTTGTATATGGAATAATATATTGTATGATGTTTTTGGGTAATTGTGGTGCCGTATTGTTTATCTATTATGGATATGTTAGGTTGTGTGGAAGAGATTTAGGGTAAAATTGTGCCCATCGGCTCTCTCGTTCCTGGCCCGGAATTTGAGTCAATCAACTGCGATAAATATCAGAAGGTTATAGCTGCAAAGACTCTGTTAACAAGCGCTGCTTTAGATTGGTGGAACACTGTGAAGCCTGTCGATGGTCATCAACTGGATTGGGATGAATTCAAAAGAATGTTCTTTGATTACTACTTCCCTATTGAAATGAGACATCAAAAAGAGGTTGAGTTTTTATTTCTACGACAGGGGGAGATGGATGAGGAAACATTCATATCTCAATTTATGGGGCTAGCTAAATATGTATCACAATTGAATAGAACAGATGAGGAGCAGAATAATGGGTTAGCGAGACAAATGTTCAAGAGATGCAATGATGAGGTCAGAGCAAGAATGGGGGTCTATGATATCACTACTCTCGAGAAATTGATAGTGAAATTTCGAGAGGTCTGTAGAAGGTGTAGGGAAGCTGAGAAATCTGTGAGAAGGGATTTTCAGGGCCGATTTAGTAATAATATGGACATATCAAGGGGCATCAGTAAAGAGAATTACCCTTCAAGTTTTACTGGATTCGAAAGCAGGAGGACTTTTAATCAGGAGAGCTCTTAGCAAAGGAAACGTCCTCCTATGGTTCAGAGCCACAAGAGCAACACTAAAGCAAGTCAGAGTTCTCAGCACGAATTAGTGGCGTCAGCTCCTACTATGATGCAACGCCCTTCTTGCCCTCGATGTGGAAGAGCACATACAGGCAAATGTTGGACTTGCTTCAATTGTGGAGAGAAAGGTCATATTGCGAAATATTGCAATAAAAGAAGGAAGGAGGATCGACATTTAGGCCGTCTGCTCCTGGGCGAGTATTTGCTCTGACATCAGAGGAAGCAAGAGTTGCTCCTAATTTGATTCGAGGTAACGCTCTTCGTTAAGGTCATCCTTTATGTGTTATATATGATTCTGGTGCTACACATTCTTTCATCTTATATGATTGTTCGGAAAGATTAAATCTTATTATGAGTGATTTGTTATATGATTTGGTTGTGTCTACTCCTACTGGTATTCGAGTAAAAACTGCTATGGTATGTAGGAAATTAATGTTTGTATGTGATGGTCGTGAAACGACTATTGATTTGATTTGTCTACCCATGCGGGGTATGGATGTGATTGTGGGTATGGACTGGTTGACAACCTAATGACGTATCCTTGCGATGTAAGGAAAGAGCTGTGCAATTTAATGTTTGCACAGCAAAAAGGAAATTCCCCAAGATCCGATAATGTTGTCAGTAGTCCAAGTTGAGAGAAGTGTAAGGGAAGGTTGTGAAGTCTTTGCGGTGTTCTTCTCGATTCAGGTGGAATAAAAAAGAAACCTTGATCAAATCGAAGTAGTTAAAGATTTTCTCGATGTATTCCCTAAAGAGTTGACCTGGATTACCTCTAAAGCGAGAAGTTGAGTTTGCCATTGAATTAGCACCGGGGGTTGAGCCAATCTCCAAAGCTCCTTATCAGATGTCACCTCTAGAGTTAGCAGAATTGAAGAAGCGGATTGAGGATTTGTTGGAGAAGGGTTTTATCCAACCAAGTGTATCTCCATGGGGTTCACCAATGCTATTCGTGAAGAAGAAAGATGGTAGTTTGAGGCTTTGCATTAATTATCGGCAGTTGAATAAAGTCACTATCAAGAATAAGTATCTGTTGCCGAGGATAGATGATTTATTAGATCAGCTAGTAGGTTCGTCGGTGTTTTCAAAAATTGATATGAGATTGGGATACCATCAGCTGAGGGTAAAGGCAGAAGATATTCCAAAAACCGCTTTCCGTACCAAATATGGCCATTTGAGTTTCTTGTCATGCCTTTCAGATTAACTAATGCGCCAGCGGTGTTTATGGATTATATGAATCAGATTTTCAAGCCTTATTTGGATCGATTTGTGGTGGTATTCATTGATGATATCCTTATCTATTCAAAGAATGAAGAGGAACATCGAGAACACCTTCGAATAGTACTATAAATTTTGAGAGAAAATCGGTTGTATGCGAAGCTAAGTAAATGTGAGTTTTGGCTTAGAGAGGTGAACTTTTTAGGTCATGTGGTCTCAGCAGATGGAGTAGCAGTAGATCCTAGCAAGGTTGACACTGTGTTGAAATGGGAACCACCCAAGTCCGTGACAAAGGTGCGTAGTTTTGTTGGGTTGGCTGGTTACTATCGTCGTTTCATAGAGGGATTCTCTCGAATTTCCGCACCACTCACCAGATTGACTAAGAAGGAACAACCATTTGTTTTGGATGAGAAGTGTGAGGCGGCTTTTCAAGAATTGAAGAACCGGTTAACCACTGCACCTGTTCTCATCATACCCAACCCACATAGACCATACACGGTATATACAGACGCATCATTGAAAGGCTTAGGATGTGTGCTCATGCAAAATGGTAAAGTCGTGGCATATGCCTCTCGGCAGGTAAGGCCTCACGAAGAGAACTATCCGACGCATGACTTGGAGCTTGCAGCAGTCGTATTCGCTTTGAAAATTTGGAGGCATTACCTGTATGGATCTCAATTCGAGATTTTCAGTGACTATAAGAGCTTTAAGTATCTTATGGATCAAAAGGAGTTGAATAATCGACAGAGAAGGTGGATGGAGTTCTTAAAAGAGTATGATTGAGTTGAAATATCATCCCGGAAGGTAAATATTGTTGCGGATGCCTTGAGCCGGAAGTCAATGCATATGTTTCACATGTGTGTGACTGAATATAACCTTCTAGAAAGGTTATCAGAAGTTTATCTTGAACCAAAATCTGAGGTGATTTTGAGTTCCAGGGGAATTTTGATTTTTATAATGAGTTAAGAATGGACCAGATGAATGATGACCAGTTGCTAAAGATTAGAAAAAGAGTTGGAGAACAGTGAAGTACCTGGTTATGATATTGGGGATACAGGTATATTGAGGTATAAGAAGAGGATTTGTGTTCCGGATAATGAGGAAATCAAGAAGACAATTCTTGAGGAAGCTCATCAGAGCAAATATACCATTCATCTGGGAATCACTAAGAAGTATCGAAATCTGAAACAAGGATATTGGTGGCCTAAGATGAAGCATGATGTGACAAATTTCGTAATGAAGTGTCTGACTTGTCAAAAAGTGAAGATTGAGCATCAAAAACCTCCAAGGTTACTTCAACCTTTAAAAGTTCCCCAGTGAAAATGGGACAACATTTCCATGGATTTCATTGTCAGATTGCCGAATACTACAGCATGTCATAACTCCATATGGGTCATTATAGATAGATTGACAAAGTCAGCTCATTTCCTTCCGATCCATATCGAATATAGCTTAGAAAGGCTAGCTCAGTTGTATGTGGATTGGATTGTTAGGTTACACAGTGTACCCACTGAGATTGTGTCAGACCGTGATCCGAGGTTCACATCCAACTTTTGGAAGGCATTAGAGGAAGCTATGGAGACTAGATTAAAGTATAGTACGGCTTATCATCCGCAGACTGATGGCTAGACAAAGAGGACAATTCAGACCCTTGAGGATATGTTGAGAGCTTGTGCCATTGAATTATCTGGCAGTTGGGATCGTCACTTGCCTCTGGCAGAATTTGCCTACAATAATAGTTATTACTCAAGCATTCAGATGGCTCCTTTCGAAGCATTATATGGCAAGAAGTGTCGATCGCCTCTCTGTTGGACTGAATTGAGCGAGAGAACGGTAATTGGACCAAACTTGGTGGACGAAACTACAAGGAAAATTGAGATGATTCGCCAAAAGTTGTTAACTGCTCAAAGTAGACAAAAGAGCTATGCGGATAGACAACGTAGACCATTGGAGTTTGAAGTAGGGGACCACGTGTTCCTTAGGGTATGTTTGGTTGGTGGGGAGGGGAGAGGGAGGGAAGGGGGAGGAAAATGGAGGGAAAATATTAAAAGGGGAGAAAATTTTTGTGGGCCCCACCACAAATAAATTTTCTCTCTCTCCATTTTCTCTCCCCTTCCCTCCCCCTCCCCTCCCCCCAACCAAACATACCCTTAAGGTTTCACCGGTAACTGGTATTGGCAGATCTATTAAAGCCAAAAAGCAGACTCCTCGATTCATTGGGCCACATGAGATTTTGGAGCGCGTTGGACCAGTCGCTTATCGGATTGCCTTGCCACCACAACTGTCAAGCGTGCACAACGTGTTCCACGTGTCACAACTTAAGAAATATCATCCACATCCTTCCCATGTAATCGAGCCCGAGAAGGTTGAATTGAGAGAGAATTTGACTTACATACCCGAGCCGGAAAGAATTCTTGACGTAAAAGACAAGCAGTTGCGAAATAAAACAATTCGTCTCCTAAAATTTTTCTGGAAGGGTATGTCTCCCGGTGATGCTACCTGGGAAACTAAAGAGCGAATGTGTCGTGATTTCCCAAGTTTGTTTACTTAGGTATGTTTGTGTGTTGTAGAAATAAGATATACATGTGGTTGTGTTGTATTGTGGTCGGATCTGTGTGATGTGATAGTCTTGTCATATTGGTGATTTTTGTTGTGTGAGCATGCTCTTGCATCTTGGTATTATGATTTTTATTTTGATGCTATTACGTTGAAATCTTGTGTTGTGGATTGTTTTCTTTATGACTTGTTGAGAATTTTGGGGACAAAATTTGTTTAGGTGAGGAGAGTTGTAACATCCTAATTTTATTTGCGGGGATTTAATTGTAATTAAGAAATAATTATATATGATTATGGTAATCAAAATTGTAATTGTGAATAATAATAATAATATTATTATTATTATTATTATTATTAAAATTATGTTTGGGCTCTTGTAATTTTGTCCATTCAAAAAAAAAAAAAAAAAAAAAAAAGAAAGAAGAAGGATACGTGGTGGCGAGATGAAAAGAAGAAAAAAAAATATATAATTATTATAATAGAATAGAGTTGGGCCTTATGTGGTAGTTTTGTCCAATTCCAAAAATAAAAATAAAAAAAGAAAAGAAATGAATGATGATTAAAAAAAAAAAAAAAAAAGAATAAAAATGAAGAGTCACCGCCAACAATTAATGAGGGGGTGAGTCATCCCACCTTTTGCAATATATATATAGGGGCAAATTAAGAAATTTATGGAGAGGGCACTATTGGTGGGAGGGTGAAGATTTTTTTTTTTCACTTGTCATCAAAAGCACAAAAAAAAAAATACAGGATTTAGAAGGTTTTCACTTGTTATCAGTTGCAAGTTTGATCATCATCAATAAGAAAAATAGCAAGTGTTAGCCATAAAATGCCCATGGCGGAAAATTAGCAACCTACATGCTCCAAGCAATTTTTTGTGCTGGAAATATCCACCTAAAATACAGAGAAAATGCAACAAAATCTTAGGAAAGTATCTCAAAAAAGGAAACAGATCTTTCCCAGTTGAAGTCACAATGCTAAATATATCCGCAAGTATTTTTACAGGGGAAAGAAGAACTGTGTGCAGCAAGACACGACATTCTTGTCCTGAAGTATTTTCATGTCATTGAGAAGGCAAGCAATCACGGGGAACAGTACAGTTTTTTTTTTTTTTTTTTTTTTTTTTTTAACAAAAAATTAAACAAGGGGGGGCACGTGTCCCCCTTCTCCAATACGTGGCTCCGCCTTTGTGTATATATATATGTGGCCTGTTTGTGTGTGTCTAGTAGTGCAAAACTGAGGGTGAGTGTGCGGGAGATTGCCGTGTGGAGTTGGAAATTAAATATAGGCTGCAAAGATTTGCCAAACATGCTCAAACATCTCCTTTCGTATGTTTCTTATTCTTATTCATTAGGCAAGATTGACAGAATTTTTACAATAAAGATCGATGTCACCACAATACAAGTCCAAAAGGATTTCCATGTTCCTGTTGCGTCTATACATGACAAACTTCAGTGCGTTGGCAGAGGTCTTGTCAGAAAATAACAAGCAAGCAAAAATTAAAAACAAAAACATATGGACCTCCTAGTATCATGCCTTAGCAATGAAAACGCGTCATAGAATAAAAACCAAGGAATCAGAGAGTTGAAGAAGAGGAAGGGTATGGTGATCTTGAATGAGATGACAAGTAAGGCTTTGGTGGAACTTGCAAGGCTTCAGCTCTGCCTTCAAGCATCTCCACCACTTTACTCATTATTGGATGCTTTGAGGGGTTGATTTGTATGCACCATAAGCTTGTTATCACCAACTGTCTTATCCTCTCTTTGTCACCTTCATTCCTGATGCTCTTCAGTGCAAGCTCTTCATCTAATTCTAGACGCTTGTATATCCAATGAGGAAAATATATTTCACTACTATTATCAACATTCACATTCAAATTCCTTCTTCCTCCAACCATTTTCAAAACCATCATCCCAAAGCTATAAACATCTGACTTCTGAGAGACTACACCAAAACTTCTAGAAATTACTTCAGGAGCAATATATCCTATCGTTCCTCTAGCACAAGTCATGGACACAACACTCTCATTTCTCAAGCATATCTTAGCCAATCCAAAATCTGAAATCTTTGGACAAAAATTCTCATCCAACAGAATGTTGTGAGGTTTTATGTCAAAATGCAATATTCGAATGTTACAACCTCTGTGCAAATACTCTAATCCTCGTGCAACACCCACTACAATTTGGTGCAATTTTTCACAACTCAATTGGAGATTGCCCACAAGGAGGTCTGCTTCATTTTTAAAGATGAACTTTTCTAGCGATCCATTAGCCATAAACTCATAAACAAGTGCCCTCTTTGACCCTTCAAAACAAAATCCTAAAAGTGTGACAATGTTAACATGAGAAGTCTTGCTTATGCTTGCTACCTCATTCATGAATTCCTCCCCGTTACCTTTTGTTTCCTTCAAAACCTTCACAGCAACTGGACATTTGTCATGTAACTTCCCTTTGAACACGCTGCCATAGCCTCCTTGCCCTAATTTTTCTTTGAAACAATTGGTCATTTTCTTTATCTTCGAGTAACAATATCTTTTTGTGGCAAGTGACCCGTGGCTCTTTAGAATGGCCTCAAAATCTTGTTGAGCTTTAGATTTGTTTTTCCATAATGACGTCCTTATAAACCAGCAGATTATAAGAACAAAAACTCCGACCACTACCGCTCGTAGAAATTGTGATCAATAAGATTAAAGGTGAGATAATGCAAAACTTTAGGGCATTAATGAGTAACATAAATATTGATTAGATATCTTATTGTTTATGTACAACTCTTCTGTTATATCCCAGATTTTGGGCCTATAAGTTTAAAAAATAGTTTAAAATAAGTAATTTACTAAGCACAGTTGAGCAAGAAGTCCTACAAATGCCCCGAAAGTATGGAATAATTGTAAACTCCAGTCTCTCTAACAAAGGTTAAATGAGTAATTAAAAGTTAGTCGAATGCCAAATAAAGTAGTAGAATCTCCAAGGTAACATTGTATATCTATTGTATATTGTCTAGGGTTTGGGATGAAGCATAATTTCTGAAAATTACAGCACAAAAGAGTAATTTGAAAGTTATACCCAAATTTTCAAGAAAAATCCTCGGATACACAAGAAGTTAGAGAATAATTTCCATGACTACATTTGAGGCTTAATTGAGGTACAAAATGAGAAAATGACCTCAAAAAGGAATTTTTAAAAATTATTAGAATTTTGGTTAATTAAAGGATAATTAGCCATTTTTTATTATGAAAAATATCATGACGCCTCAAATGATTGAGAAAAAATAGGGGAAATTATTTTAATATTAATATGATTTTATAAAAATGGTTTCATGCCCTAAAAATTGAAATTATATCTTAAATAATATTTTATGGGCATTTTATCCAAGAATAAGTCAATTTATTGGGAATTATGGGAAAAATACTTAAGGACCAAATTTGAGTTTGAGAAAAATTAGGGAATGACTTGCTAATAAATGTAACTTTTTTATTATATCCTATGATTAAGAAATTTTCAAGAAAATATTTGTAAATGATTAATTACATACATGTCAAGAAATTGTCCTTAAATGCCCATCATAACTCCAAAATTCATTTGGACCAATTGAGGGCCCAAGAATGAGAGTGAATGGCATGGATGGAAGCTTTTTTTTTTTTTTTTTTTTTTTTTTTTTTGGTATTCCACCCAATTCACGGAATCTTCAATTCTCGACTAATCCGAATTTCGCCCCACGTCGGGCCCACAATCATGGGGGAAGAGCTCCCAACACCATTTTCTCCATTCTCACATCTCGAACTAAGGACGTGGTGGTGCGAGAGCAAGTCCTTTTCCACTTACTCTCAATGGATGTTAGTGCGTGGGTGGAAGCATGATGATGAGGGGAAATCGTTAAATTAATTGGGCCTTATTCAAGAAGCAAAATGAGTGTCTTATAAAAGAAGTAAAATGAGTGGTTAGCAATAATGGATGTCAAATTTTATTAAATCAGATTAATGGATGGATTTAAACATCTAACCTCCTCTTGTACTTATCATTCGTCTGGAACAAGAAAGAAGCAGTGAGAACACGAAAATGAGCGTCTTTCTCATCATCTCACATTATCTTTACATCATAACCGTCTAATCTTGATCTAAGTGTCGAGAAAGAGACACATCATCTATTTCAAATTACTGCAAGTGCTAAAAACTATCACATTCAGTAATTTAAAATAAATGATTTGTCTCTCTCTGGACTCTTGGATCAAAATTGGATAGTTAGGATGTAAGGATAATGAGAAATGATGAGAAAGGCGCCAGTGAGAGAAACTGGACACGAAAATGAGGGGGAGAGAGAGAGGAAAGAAGAGAGAATAAGGGTGTGTTTGCTTTGAGGGCATGATAAATTTTTGACCAAATTGCCCATGAAAATTTGCAATATTCCATGCCTCCACCCTCAACAACAACAACAAAGCCCTTTTTTGTTTTTTTGTTGAACTTGTGGATTCCTCTATGGGATTGGAATCTAGTGGATTGAGGGAAGAACAGAGGATTGTGAAATCGCTTAACGTTGTCTCTATCGGTGGTGTAGCTCGGGCGGGAGGAGTCATAATTGGTGGCTGTGAATAGGGAATGTTGGAAGTCGTTGGAGCTACGAGAGGAGTCACAGGCGGCGGCCTAGGAGGAGGAGAAGGAGTGGACTATGGTGGGGAAGCGGTGGTAGTAGTGGAGTGGTAAGAGGTGGCTGTTGCGGAAGACGTTGTCAGCGGGGTAGGGGGCAGCTAGGAGAACTTGTGGGGAGAGATGGATATGGTCAACTCAAAGTCAGAGGAAGAGGAGGAGTGAGTCGGCGATGGTGGATGCGTGTGGGAGTTTGACTTTCGCATGTGTTTTTCTATGGGAAGCTTCGCCATTATTGCTACATGGTAGGCAGGGAGGAGGACGAGGACGAGGAGGAAAATTTTCTCATGGGCAATTTTGTCAAGATTTGGTCAAAATTTTATCTCCCCTTTCATCCACTCCTCTCAAACCAAACACACCCTAAGGAAATCAAGGAAAATAGGTATGCTTTTGTTGCAAATTCATCATCTCCTCCTGTTTCTTTGCTCAATACTACCTATGGTTCCTAAGAGTCTTTATTTCATGTTTAGGAAGAGGGGAAAATGAAGTTCGGATTTCAAGAGAAGAAGTTCCAAAGAATCAAACAAGAAGCCAAGGTAAGTGGTGATTGTTGATGTATTGATGTTGCTTTAATGGTTTGGATGATGTTGATGATAATAGATTGTGTTGTTTTTTAATTTGTGAGATTTTGGGCAGTAAGATAAACTAGGGGAGGTCTTTGTCAAATTTTGAAAAAGTATAAAAAGCTTGATTTAAGAGTAAATCAATTAAAAAAGTTATTAGAGATTATGGAAATATGTTAGTTTATGGATTGGAATGTTGGAAATCATTTTTCCTTTCCCAAAAGGGCAATTTAACAGAGCTGGAATATAATTTGATATTCTTATATGCTTCAATGAGTAGGTTATACATGGTAAAGTAATTAAGTTTGAAATTAGACATCATAGTGAAATTTTTGCCCCTTTAAGTATCACATTTCGGTTTTGGCCTAGATGAAAGGCAAGGAAGTTTATTTTGATCCAATTGAGCTCCAAATGATTTCCTCATGAAAAATTGTGTGGTAAAATGATGACACAAGAATTTTTATGCCAAGGGAAAATAAAGGGAAAGAATTAAGATAAAGAATGAATTAAATGGAGTTCAAATTGTCAAGAGTTAGCAATATGTTTAATGGCTCTAATAGTTCTAATAAATACTTCATGGCATATATTTAAGGCCAATGGATGTCATGGAAAAGGAATCGGAGGCTTAGTCAATGTGGATCAAGTTATGGAAGCAAAGAAAACAAAGAGGATTTAGCAAAGCTAAAAGGTAGTGAACTTACCCTCATTATGTGCTTGGTATTTATACTTGTGTGATGATATGTTTGATTCTTAGCTTGATTACGTGAAGCATGAATTAATTTTTGATGCTGTGTTTCTAAGTTTTCCATGGCCATGTGTGATGTATGAAACCTTGAGCATGCAAACATGTCATTATCACTACTACAAAAATTGGATATTACTACCTTAAAAGACGTCCTTATTAAGAATTAGGAAGTAAAAATACAAAGCGGTGGCATTCTTGTAATAATTTGTAAGGAAGTTGAGCCTTGAACGTCCCGAAATTTAGTTTAGGACCTGTAAAATATATTTTTGTCGACCTAACAATATTTCAGACGACTAACATCTTCCCGCTGGGAAATATGAGAATTTTTCGTTTGGCGCCACGGGATTTAATGTTTTTTGGAATAAAATTCTTTTGTTTGAACTTTTTTTTTTTAAAAATGGCGACCGATTTGTATGAAGGTCGCCTATTGGGAAATTTTGGTGACCGAAATAAATTCAGGTCACCCATGGAATGTGGCGACCGAATAGGATCAGTCGCCCGTATTGTGGAAATGTGGCGACCCGAATTGGATCAGTCGCCCGTTCGGGAAAATGTGGCGACCCGAAATAAATTCAGGTCGCCCATTGGGGGATTTGTGGCGACCGAATCCGATTCAGTCGCCCATTTTGGGGAAATGTAGCGACCCGAATCCGATTCAGGTCGCCCATTTGGAATTTCGCCACATTTCCCCTTAAAACCAAACGCCACGACCTTTCCTTTCGTCATTTGCCTCGGCTCTCTCAAAATCGCAAAAACTTGGTGCCTCCTTCCCCAAGTCCGATACCCTTTTCGCCGACGTCTCCTCCGTCTCGCGCACCGCCTCCGCTTCTCGTTTCTCATACTCCTCGGCACGTCTCCTCCGTCTCGCTTTGCCACGCCTCCGAGACTGCTCTGTCGTCTCTTATACTCCCTAGCTCTCATTCCGCCTCCTTCCCCAAATCACTCACCATTTCCCTTTTCACGGGCATCTCCTCCGTCTCCATCGCGCTGCACAAATCGACTGTGTGCTTCCAACTCCACTCCACCTCGATTCGTTCTTCCACCGACCTCCACTCCATCTCCATAGTCGCCACTCTCTGCGGCGTCTCGTGTGCGTGCCACTCGACATTTTATCCAAGTCATTAGGCCTTCTTTGTTCGGGTGTGTTTCCCTCCCGAAACAAAGCTTTTTCTCTCTTGGTTTTGATTTGTGTGGGAAGGATGAAAAAGGGAAATGAACGGGACAGGGGGACATGATAGAAAATGAGAGGATTCAAAGTGTGTTGTTGAGAAAGGCAGCTTACTTGCTTGGCGGGGGGATCCTAAGTAATGATCCTCCTCCTCGCTCATTCATCTTTTTTTGATTTTTTTGGACACTGATCTTTGTGTTCTGTCCTCCATTATTATTTGGTCTGATGAGGTGGCTCATATAGAATAGCGATATATATATTGAGAATTGGTAATTTGTTCATCCATTGGCTTCGTTAATTTATCCCTTGTTTACTACTGACTTGGATTCCTTTTTCCTGGTTAATTAAGGTTATCATTTCATGATCTTTGTTGTCCTATTTTCTCGATTATCGACCACTTGCCGAGGCATAAATAACGTTCTCTTTTTTCTCGGTTGTTTACCTAGATGATAATAATAATAATATATAGATAGTGAGGAAACAAATATGGATTTGGTTAGAGAAATCTGTACTCAGCTCAAATCTCCGAGACTTTGATGAATTCCTTTTTTTTGTGGTTAAAATTATTATTTGATCTTTACTCGATTATTCTACGATTATCTTGACCGAGTTTAATTAATTAATACTTTTAATCTGCAGATTTTGTAAGTTCTCATTTTCCAATTGTGTGCCCAAAAATAAAATAATGATAACGAGGAAACAAATATGGAGTTGTTAATCAACAAATCCGTTTAGCTTTAGACTCTCATTCGCATACGGTTAAAGCCATGATTAGATCTTTGCTCAGATTATAGTGTATTTTTATGATGTGTCATGCTAATGAAATTATTTTGTTTTGGGTTCAGGAGTCTAGTGGGTTCTTTGGTCAGTTGTTGAATGTACTTGAGATGCTTAAGATGGTACGTATATATCCTAAGTCCAATTTTGATGAATTGTTTGTTTTACTTAGCATTTTGATGAATTGTTTGTTTTACTTAGCATTTTCTTTTTGACCGGAAACATATGGCGAGAAGCTATATAAGAAGCAGAAAAGAGGATTTTGATGGTGCATTCTTGTATTGTTGCAATTACATTAAATCTTCCCTCTTTTTCAAAACACACCAATTTTTCTTAAAAATAAAAAGGGTCTATGAGTCTTGCAAATTTAGGGTAAGTCTACATAGTATTTAGTTTTATTTGTGTTCATGTTGCTTTTAGTTTCAAAACACACCACTTTAATTTGGTAGACTTGTTACTTCAATAATAGACTTGTTACTTCCTCACCATGCCATATCCATGCTTTCTTCTCATGCTTTTGTAGTGGTTGTTTTATTGCTAGGAAATGGAACAAATCAGTGTTGGGGGATTTAGTTGATAAATATTGATCTTATACCGACTACTTGTTTGTGACTTGGCCACGACAACAACCCACAAGAGCTTGAGGGGTCCTAGGGTAGGTATTTTTAATCATGTTGCTTTTGTCATACAATTATTCCCTCTCATATGTTAATTCAAGTTTTTTCTGAGACACAGTAGCTTTCTGTTTAACAATTTGTTTTTGATTTATAGTGCCATCACCAACCAGGGAACACCGAGTGCGGATACTACGTTATCAATTGGATGCAATCTATCGTTTCCACCGGACGTACTACCGGCTTGCAAAACGTACGTAATGCTCCGTGATCCTCAAATGATGATATTTTTTGTTGTGGTACTTCAGTTGTTAATTATACCTTGTTTTCCAATTTACAGTTTTTTCGCATGCGAGGATCCGTACTCACGGGATGACATCGATTCGATTCGAGACATGATGGCTAGATATCTTCTTGAATATGGCTCAATGTGAATATATAGGCAAGTCATTACTTGTTAGGGTGATTGTCATTGTGAAACTTATTAAGTCGTGGCCGACATCGGTTTCTGTAAATTATTGGTGCTGCTCTTGAATTTGCAACTTTAATTGCTGTGAATATGAGGTTAGATCACTTGTTTAATTCTAGAAATAGATCACTGTCATATGAGGTTTGATTTTGCCATTATACCTTCGCATTTGATTTTCCAATAACCAAGACTTGAGAATTTTGTTGAATCATACCATCATAACTAATTTTTGAAAGTTTTATGTGTGCTTCTTGCTTGGGAGGTGTTTGATTTGCTTGTGGTACCGTGATTATTACTAGGTGGCTCTCATTCACTTTAGCATTAGAGTTGAGCTAAATTTCGTATCTTTGAAACTTTGAAATTCTGTTAAGCTTTGTGTTCAAAAGTCATTGCCGCTATATATATTTGCCTCTTGTCGCATATCGGTGTTATTGCCAATTGAAGGGAATGTTGATGCTATCTAATTGCTGCATTAAATTGTGAAAGTTTGTTGTGAAATTTTGGAGATTAATTGCCTCCAAATGTGAGAAAAATTTGTTGTCATATTTGGTGCTTTGTTTGTTGTTTTGGTCTAGTTTTAGTAACCTAAATCTAGGTCATACCTTCTTTCTTTTTTCGTTGTTGAATTTCTTTGAAAGTTTCGATCGCTACACTATTCATTATCGGGTGACTTTCCGAACTTGTCTTCTTAGGCTCTGCAGTTGAAGTTTTCTCTTTGGAGTTGTTGATATTCTTGCATCCTCATGGTTATGTTGGAAGCTAAGTTGTGAATTTGATTGATTTTGTTGAACTGATCAGAGCATCTATATTGTCATTCTCTTGTATGATCTTGTATGTGTAGTCAATTCTTTTGTTGAAGTCACTTTTTACAATTTACTTATTGAACATTGTTATTTCACCTTCTTTTGATAGAATGCACATACAAATTCATACAGTCAAATATTATCTATTATATGCGCTTAATTATTTTGTGAAGTATTTGCAGCAAATTGGCCAAACAAAACAGCAAGCACATTTTTTTAAAAAAAAAAATACTTTAAGGCGACCTGAAAATCAATTCAGGGCGTCTTTGGATCATCAGAGACGACCGGAATAGGTAATCAAGTCGCCTAAAATGGCATATGAGGCGACCTGAAAATAGCTCAGGTCGCCTCATATGGGGCGACCTGAACCCTTTTCAGGTCGCCTCATATACCCCAAACGACTTCGCTCTCCCCGACGTCCCGTAGAATAAGGACGTTAATTGGGTCTTTTTTAGGTCGTCTTTTAGGTATTTTGTAGTAGTGTATGGTAGTCATAAATTCATATAATGCAAGCATGTCATGTAGAAAGCTTTTGCTTTGTATGCTTGAATGATATTGTTTGCTACTAAGATTTTTTGGATCTCACCGCCCAATAAGCCTCCAAGGGAAAAGCTAAAGTATGAAGAAATGTCAGGTGTGGAAGGAGGAATGAATTTCCTATGGCATTATTTTGCTACAAGTTGTCAAAGTGCACAACAAATTTCATGAGTTGTGTAAATTAATTGTGAGGCCTTGGCATGTATATTTGGTATTTAATATGAACAATAAGTAATTATGTGTCTAATTATGGCCTTGAAAGTATGATTTTAAGATGCATAATCAAGACTATCCAGATTAAACTATTTTCAGAGCATGGTCAATGCTTGGTTTAAAAACATATAGTAGATTATGACCAATGATCATGATGATTATTATGCCCAAAATAGACAGAGAGCTTTCCAAAAGTTCACGTGTGAAGCATGGATTAATTTTTTATGCTCCATTTCTAAGTTTTTCTTGGCCATGTGTGATGTATGAAACCTTTGAGCATGCAAGCATATCATTATGGTAGTCATAAATTCATATATGCAAGCATATCATAAATTGTTTGCTGATTGCAACTGGACATTTGAAGATCATGCATATTTGAGTTTGTTATGTTGCTTTCGTTGCCGCCAGGTTATGATTAGACAGCCTATAACTACAATCATTAAACTTGCACATACAAGATCCTCACTTTATCTGTGAACACTTCTAAATTATAATTTATTGTACCTGATTTTTTTTTTTTTTTAATAATAATTTATTGTACCTGATGAAATGCTTTGTAGTTGTAACTTCAAGGCATCTTTAAAGAGCTTTTAAAAGATCATAATTATAACATACCTCCAAGCCCAAGTCCAAATCCCAACATCCGCAACCCGTTCTCTTTCTCTGCAGCTCGATATGAGAGAATAAATCATGTGTTAAAAGGCACTCGAGAAATATAATTATACGAAGTGGCGGCATCAAATTTGTCTAGGCTTTAGAGAAGAAAGCTACAGTGTCCACAGTTCTAATTACCAAAGCTAAGATATAAAATTTTCACCATGGCCATGTGAGGAAAATCACTTCAACTTTTACACATACGAGTAGCTGGTCACATGAATGAAAACAGACAGAATTCATCGGACACACATTTGGGAAGCACATATAAATGGCATAGTAGAGTGTGCCTATAAACCAATGTCCAATTGGTCTAGTAGGATGAGGCGCTAGGTCCGTTAAAAACATCCAGGGTTCAACTCATGGGTTGTGAATGGAGCTGCTGGTTTGGGAGGGTCACCCCTATTTTGGACCTTTGCATACCTAATCTAGATTAGTCTCAACCTATTGAGTTCTCCATGACATAAAAGGGCTGGCTAAGATACTTGATGCGTATAATAAAAAAAGAGTTTGCATATATAAATATACCTATGCCGCAGTAGAAGTTATTGTGGTCGTCAACTAGGCATTGGCCACCCTTGTGGTTGCAGTCGTCACAGTCAAGTGATGACTCTACTTCAATATCTATTTTACCACACGAGAACCCAGGATCTTCAGGATGGGTTATGTCTTTACAAGGAAGCCGAAGAGTCGAACAATGTGAGAGAGAGCTTTGTGCCATTTCAGGAGGATGAGGATGACTCCGTAACTGGTCCCAATAGTCATCATAGTCAGGACAGGAATCGGGGGCCATCATGGGGGGCTCGTGGGTGCATGTGAAGAGGATTAAATTGGGTTTGATTTCAAAAGGAGGCAAAGGAGGAGGATTCGGAGTATTAAGAGGAGCTATATTATGATTATTGTCGAAAACTTCACAGATTTTAGATTTCAAATGCTCATGATGATCTTCGACAAAAACTGTGATGTTCTTATTATGCTGCTGCTGCTCCTGCTGAAGAACCCTTTTAAGCAGCAACGGTTTTCCATTTTTGTCCAGTCGAATCGTTTTATCTGAAGATGGACCATCGTCACAGCCACTTACAGAGAAGAAGCCACAATGTGGCAATTCAAGCTTGGTGAAAGGGAAGTAGAGCCTCCCAAGATTTCCACAATCAAAAGATTTAGGACACTTGTCATAAAGCTTCCCATTTCCATACCCAGCTGAGAGAAGAGCAATTACAAAGTGAAAAAACAAGAGGAAACGAAACGCATAATAAACTGAAGCCATTAATCCCAGGCCAAGAAAAAAAAAACTATATGAATTCCTGAGTTTGCAAGTGATGATTAATTGAACTGTGTTTCTCCAATATATTACCTACTCAAACTGCTTCATACGCAGTTGACTGGAATATGACTCCCGAAGACTTTGACGATCGAAATGTGCCTGCGAGAAAATAAAAACTAAGGGTTGTTGGGCTATGCCACACGTACCATCATGCATCTATCTTGTTTAATTAAGTATATGAACCATTTTCCACGCCTTAAAAGCTTCTTACACGCGTTTGTTAATTAGGTCAATGTTCAAGGTCTTTGATTTTGTTTTGTAGGTTTGTGACTTGCTCAACATTCCAATGACCCCGCAAAGAGAGTGAAACTTCTGTATGGTCACCATTTCAACAGGAAATTTCCTCTCATTCGTGGACTAAAAAAAGGCCCAAGTGTGACCCGGTTTAAGAATAACCGAGTTAGCCCATCCATAAACTGTTAATTGCTTTCTAAAGCCTAGCCCGTTATACTAATTCATATTCCATTTTAGCCTTGAACGATCTTTTTTTTAATCTTCCAAAAAATGAAAACTGAAAAGTTTAGATGAGTTATATCATGAGACTCATCAGGGATAAGACATGCCTCTAAACTAAAGCACTTGTAAATATACTTATAAATTATCCATCAACAAAATCCTCACATACGAGATTTCATTTGACTCAACTTTATGGTATGAGCCAACTCCCTACCAACTGAATTAACCTTTCTGATTTTATCATGTCTTTTCTAAGAATTGAAAATACATTCATATCTAATAAATGAAACATATAATACATTTGAAATAAATTTTATTAACGAGTATGTATACATATTTGCTTCTCAACCTTTATTATTGCTATCTCGTAAGTTTAACTATAAGTGATTCTTAATTAGGCACTCACATGAACTATAGCTGACTCATTATTGTGACTCCCAAGTTGAGAGGAACGCAAAGATTTTGTATGTCTCGAAAATCCAAGTTCATCACAATCTGATAAAGATGGTGATGGAGAATGAGCAGCCTCATTTTGTGGAATCCCAATAGCATCATGAACATCCACTTCCTCAATCTCCTCATTCCCACTTTCAATTCTCTTCGAGAAACTTCAAAACCTCATCCATGGATGGTCTCAAGTCCTTGTCCCTCTCAAACACCGAAAAGCCAACTCTGCCACCGAAATCATCATCCTCCTCACCTCACGATCTGTCTCAAACCCCAGACACGGATCCACCAGATCCCCAAAAGCACTCTCTTGAATCTTCTTCAACGCTAGATTCGCCAAGTTTATCTCATCTTTATTCCTTGTAATATCAACTGGAAGCAAAGATGATATAAGTTCAATAAGCACAACCCCAAAACTATACACATCGCTTTTGCTAGTAAGTCGGTAACACGGTAATATTAAGGTCCACATAGCCTGGTGTTCCTTGTGGAGCAGTGGAAATATGTGTAACATTATTGGGAAACAACCTTGAAAGCCCAAAATCTGCAACCTTAACACAAAAGTTGTTCTCTAAAAGGATGTTGTTGGTTTTGACGTCACGGTGGATAATGTCTGAAGCGTGGAGGTAAGACAAAGCAGTGGCAGTTTCTATGGCTATTTTTATTCTTATAGGCCATGGAAGTAGACCACGTTTTGCTAGCTCACCATGAAGATGACAGTAAACGGTGCCGTTTGGAATGTATTCGTAGACAAGGACAAGTTCTCGACTGTGACATGAAGTACAACCATAGAGAGATACAAGGTTTCTATGGCGCAAGCGAGTGAGGATCTTCGGTTCATTTCGAATTGCTCTACTAAATCGATAATTGTGCTCGTAAAGATGCTTCACCGCAACTTCTCTTCCATCTTGCAGAATTCCTAGTCATAGAAGATTAAAAGTTAAAACACAAGTAAATTATGAGTAAGATGCAAGATATTTGGAAAAATTAATCTTTTCATCCATATAGTTTTGACTTTGTTATAAGTTAGTCTTCAAACTTTGACTCGGTGTACATAAATCGGTCCTTATAGTTTTAACCAGTGATACATGGTCCTGAAATTTAATTTACTCCAACATACTATAGCTTAATTTTAATCATTTAAAACTTTATTTCCTAAACTTTATAAAATATATAATTTTAATTTCTAAAATATAGGGATTAATATTTCAAAATGTTAACTATATAGGGATCGAGTTACATCAAACTATAACTGACAAAAGGATTAATTTTTCCTATTTAATTTTTTTTTTTCAAGTCATAACTAGGGATGAATTTGCTGGGCCAATTCAAATAGAAACTGTCAAAAGAAACACCATGTTAAGGTTTTAGATATCTCTTCTTACTCAATTCAATTGTCTTAGGGAAAACATCACTTTGAAGAATCCTTTTTACCTGAAACAGAACAATGATAATTAAGAAGGAAGTGTGAGGGAATAATTATATTACCATAGTAAACAGTGCCAAAGCCACCAGTTCCAAGTTCTCTTGAACGGTCAAAATTATCTGTGGCTTTCTCAAGTTCCTCGTAAGAGAAGTGGGGCAGCCCCAAGTAGACTCTGAAACTTTCTGTGTTTGCATTTGAGAATGGATTCCTTTTATTATTGTTTGTTGGTTGAATTTTGAGGTTTGAAGGTGCAATTTTTTGTTTGTAATGCCTTTGGCGTTGCTGACAAGCTATCAGAATGACTATAAGTACAATAAATAATCCTGCGCATGAGGAAAATCCCACATCAGTCATGACCACCTTCAATTACATATAATCCAATGTAATGGAATTGGTAAACAAAAAACGACAAAAATAGACTGAGATAACTCTGTTACTTTACATATCTTCACAAGGCTGGAGTGTAAAAGATAAAAATTTTATGAAAAAATACATGAAAGGTTCTGGAGATGCTATTTGTTTGTGATAAGCAATTTTTTTAGTCATAACTCATGGACTCATTATATTCTCCACACAAAGGGTTTGAACTCGTAACCTCACATCTAAGAAAACCTTAAAAGAGGTGCTTTGTGTCGACTGGAATGGTCCCAAATAGTAAATTCAATTTTTTATGAAAAAAGGAAATCATCCTTTTGTAAAATTAATTCAAAATCAGCATCAATTATAGAAGAGTACAAGGGTCTAACTTTCTTTGTTTCTACGTTCTGTTCTCTCTAATTTCAGAGTTTGACATATGAGTAAAGTATGATAAACTAAATCGTTAAAATACATGGTGAAATAAAAATAAAAGGAAAAAAAAACAAAAAAACAAAAACTATGTACATCACCTCCTGTTCCAAGTCCAAATCCCAGCATGTAGCCCTTGCTTGTGTCCTCTGCTGACCAAGTTCAGACAATTCATCATTTGAATTTAGATAAAGAACAAATATATATATGTGTGTATAAGAACAAAGCTTTTATAAAAGGGATGTGGCTAGAGTGTACCAGATTTGCAGTAAAACTCATTGTTGGCGTCAAGAAGACATTGTCCTCTCAAGTGATAGTAACAGTTGTTACATTCATGAGACAATCGTACTTGAATAGCAATTTGACTTGTTAAGAAGGACAGAAGATCATGAGTACTATGAGACATGTCTGTAGTTGGAAGCTCAAGAACTGAACAATTAGGGAATGAACCATTTGGCTTCTTTATATTATTGTCGTTACCTTTAAGCCTGGATGAGGTTTCCCAATAGACATCATAGTCACTACACACGTGTTTGAAAAAACCAGTGGGACGACTCACATTGTGGCAGTGGCCACATTTGATCCAAGTGTTGTTATTTACGATCTGAAAAGAGACCAAAGCTGAGTTTGGAGGAAGACTACTACTTAGGTTTATGTCGAAAAGTTGACAATAACTTTTGGATTCAAGAAGCTTGTCTAGATCTTCATCCAAGACTGTGATGGTGTTCTTGTTGTCTACGCCTTTTAGAAGCCGTAGCTTTGTACCATTATTCTTGTGAAATTCAATACTTTTGTTTGAACTTGGATGATCATCACAGCCATGAACTGTGATAAATCCACAGTGTTGAAGCTCTGGCATGGTGAAAGGAAAGTGGAATGTCCCAAGTTCTCCGCATTGAAACGAGCTGGGACAGTTTTCATGGATTCTATGACCATAGCCAGATGAGAAAACAAGTAGCAGGATAAGAAAGAAGAGGAATGGGAACACAGAAGCTGATGAAGAAGCCATGCCAGGAGAAGAAGAAGAAGAAGAGTGTTGTGTAACGAAAGATAAGTGTTTTGTGGGGATTCGAGGTTTCAGTGGGTTGGCAATATATCACTTGAAGTGATTCATGTGCAAGAGAGATCAGAGTTGACTTGGAAAACGAGTGGTGAAGAGTTAGATAGAAGAAGCCATGTGAGACGTGAATGCTTAGAGAATTGAAGACCATGCGAATCTCGTTTGCATCAGAGAAACGGCACTTCTTCTTGTGGTGGTTGATGATGTCCAATTCAATTCATCGTTTATGGTAAGGCCAAAGATTTATGATCACATGTATATATTGCATCAATTCATTATGCGCCTTAGTTTTTAATCAGATCATCCCAATTCTTTTATACTGCCTAGTGCCTTGTTAAGACGTTAAGTTGACCATATATCAACCATTCTTTTTTACCCCCAACACACGCCTTCTTCAAAGTATGTACTCCTCTTTTTGTGCTTAATATAACACCTAATGAAATAATTAGAATTGATTAAGGGTATTAGTTAAGTTAGTTAATATTCTCTTTTCTCTTTGATTATTGTTAAGAGAGTATCAATAAGGATAAATTAAGAAAAAAAAAATTGATAAACATAAAAAATAAGTTATATATTTAGAACGAATGTCAACTTCTCAAATAGGTCCTATATTAATGACTTGAGGGAGTATCACATGTTTTTTTTCCTAAAACACTCTAATCATTTTTCTTAATTTCTTCCCTCCCTTTCCTACTTTATTATTGTTGAGATAACATCATAGGATAAATTTGGGCAAAATTAAATAAACTTGTTAAATAGATTTTATATTTAAGACCAAAATCAACTCTCCAATGAGATTATACATTAAGAACCAAAGTAACATCTTCTTGGAGAGAATTCAGCTTGTGATTATAATAATCACTAGTCATTGCATAAATTACTCCTTGATCACTAAGCCAAAAGCTATATAGCTGCTATTATATTTTAAAAATTATTATCTGGTATCTGGTTCAAAGTTCGTGGTTGTCCCTTCCAACACAAGTGTCTCCTTTAAAACTCAAACTCAAGATCCAGAGAGGTTTAATAAGACCTTACAGCATTAAACCAACTCTATGCTGTGTATGTACCTGCTGGTTAGAACACAACAGATTCTATTTAACTACCGCATATTCACCCAAAAGCCATGTTCTGATTTGACTCTTTGAACGTTCAAAAATTTTCTAAAGTTGATGTTCAAAGTCTTAATATCTGCAGCTTGTTAAAACGTCTAGGAAGGACCGAAGGAGAAGATATTGGAAATTCCAGAAAACTCTGTAGTTGAAACTGAAATTGGAAATTAAATAATAAATACATGAGAAAGAGCAGTGGAAGATGCTGTGCCAAGGAATGAGTACCAATTTCTAGAGGACACACTTGTTTTAGAAGGGGTAACTATGAACCCAAAACTGAATACCAAATAATAATATCAACAACAACAAAAAAGAATGAGATTGTTTGAATTAGAGCCGGGAAATCGGGCCGGGCCCGTCGGGTCGGCCCTTTTAGGCCCTGGCCTTGTAGGGCTCGGGCTTGAAAAATATGCCGAAATTTGAAATTGGCCTGCAGGTCGCCCGTGGGGCCTCGGAAGCTGTCGGCCGGCCGTTAGGCCGTTCTTCAGTAGCATTTTCATTTTTTTAAAAAAAAATAGTCAAAGAGTGAAGCACGCCTTTCCTCGCTTTCAAAGTGAAGCTCAATCAAATATCTATGAAACTAATGATAGTGATGAAGAAGGTGACAATTGACAATGATAATGCTATGCTTTTATATTTTATGTGAGTTATTTAATTTTACTTAGTTTAATGCTTCTTACGTTTTATGTGAAGCAATTGTGAACAATGGTTTGTTTTTTATTACGAATTAATGAATGTGTTTATTTGTTGAATGATTTGTATTGTTTAAATATTAATGTTGATAATATTTATTTGATAGATTAGAATTTTAATGGTTACAATTTACTAATTATATTTCTTTGAAAAAAACCCGAGAAAAAAAAATAGTTCAAATTTGGAATAGTAATTTTCGGGCCCTGTAGTAGGCCCCGGCCCGGTACTATCGGGCGGGCTTTAAAAAACAGATGTTTCCTTATCTCGAGGCCCTGAAGGGCCGGCCACATAGGGCTCGGGCCCGGAGGGCCAGGCCCAGGGGGCCGGCCGGCCAGTAGGGGCCGAGCCGCCCGATTCCCAAAGCTCTAGTTTGAATACATTAAAGCATTTTTTTATCAAAAAGGAATACATTATGGTGTCTTCCTGCCCTATGAAAAGGGTCAGAGAAGTGTACTTATCTGAGATTTTTTATGCTGCTATGCCATAAAGTAATTGGCATCAAATACACTCCCCATTCTTTATATAAGATAAACAATGAGATTGTTTGAATACATTAAAGCATTTTTTATCAATATACTCCTAATTAATTTTATATATTATTTTTCATATTTTTCTCTTACTATATATTCCTTCCTCGCATTTACCCTCTGATAAAAAAAGAGCACATTTAGATTTTTAAAAAAAATACATTTCTTATAAATATATTTATTACTTTTAACTTATCTTGGCATTTTTTATACCGCATAATTTTTTTAAAAAGGATATGATATTGTCACTATCATTTTTTTCAGTTAGATCGAATCTCATCTACCTTTATCATTTCTCTCTTCTATTAAGATTATGATCTAACGGTGAAAAATGGTAGTGACAATATTCTATCCCTTTTTTAAATAGGCTAAAGTGTACTTTTAGTTCTTTAAGTTTACATAATGTATAATTTTGATCTGTTAACTTTATAAAGGATACTTTTGGTCTTATAATTTTAACACCATTAATGTTGCTAATGGAAAATACGCGAGGAAACTCAAGTGATAACGTGTAATTAAATAAAATTAATCTTAAATTTAAAATATGTGTAAATTAGAATATATATATATATATATATCTCTCTCTCTAAAAATCTAATGAAGCATTCAATATCAAAACCTCGATCATATTTAAAAAAATTATTTTAAAAATCTAAATATATTTATCTATTAACCTAAATATCAAAACCTCAATTTCATTTATAGTATTTATCGGTTTATTTTAGTTTAATAATCTAAATGTATTATATTTAAGGAATTAAAAATTAAATATGCTTTTTCAGGTGTACAATATCACTTGAGTTTGTTGTATCAACATTTTTCATTTACAACATTAACGGTATTAGAAATATAGAATCTAAAGTATACTTTATAAAGTTAATAGACCAAAAGCATGCCTTATACAAAACCTAAAAGACTTTAGCCTATAAAATTTTATAAAATGCATAGGAGGGAGTACTTTTTTTTTTTGTACAAAAAAGTTTAGATGGGTTGGCTTCGGGACTTAGGGATGCCTCCGGGTTCATAGAACACTTATAAAAGTATTTGCAAATCGTACGCTAATAAAATTCTCACATCACATAGGTAGGATTTGAACCGACAACTTTATGATTGTAAGTCAACTCTTTTACTAACAGAAGGAAAACTGATTTGACCAGTGTGACCATAATTGTACCAATTCTAAGGTCTTGGAGTTCTTCATCATGTCCAATCTAGATATTGGACCAATTCCTTATTCAAATGGGAAAATTATACTCTTAATTTAAAATTTAAAAAAAAAATGTTTGTTTGAAGTAGTATTTGAAACCCCACCCACTTATATCGATCCATGAAAATTATAAACAGTGTACAAAACATTTTTTTCAGTTAACTTTCTGAATTGTTGAGCATTCAATTTTGAATTGCGGCTTTAATTGCATCAAACAAAAGTTGTATGGTTAAAATACCTTTCTGGAAGTATAAATATATATGAGTCGAAGGTACAGGTTGGATAAATATCAAAATTAATTAAGTGAGTTGATAAATAAATATCCTCCTCGTGCATCTTGCAATAATATATATTTTTCTGGTAGACACTCTTTGACATCATCGCGACCAAAGACGCCTCTAGATTCAAAGAAAGACTTACTTTACGAGAGAATTTACAGATTCATTTATCAATCAATAGGCGCCTCACATCGGCCGTATGCAGTATCAAACCTCCTCTCTTTTGAGGTGAAGGCTGACACTTTAGCCAACCGTATCAATCTCATTGGCTCAAATGCAAACTTTTGGTTAAACAGCGAAAAGCAATGAGATATTTGAAGTTAGGTTCCTCAGAGTTTTTTTTGGTAAAAGGGTTCCTTAGAGTTGTTGATTGCAAAATTTTTGTAGAGTTAGGGCAATGAACAAAAAAGGCCCAATCCAAGAAGCATGATGCATGTTTCAAAAAAGAGGCTTTGATAAAGGCTTTCTGCTAAAAGGCCCAAGTGGTGTAAAGTTCCAATAAACTTGCTCAAAGAGTCAAGAAAGGCATCATATATAAGCATTAATTAGGAGTAAATTTAAATAAGGGTTAATGATTTTGATTTGAAGATTAATTTTTGTGTTAGTTAATTATTTCTAGCATTCACTGTTTTGGACTCAATCAGTAATTTTCTTTTCTATTATGTAATAAAATTGTATCATCTCATTTTGAAAAAGCTATCATATCTGATCTTATTTTGTCCTTAGACATTCAATCTTTGCTTACAATGTTCCTATCCCAGATTTAAAATAAAGCCTCAAGAGTTTGAGTTTCTAATAACTATGCTAACAAGAAAGAATTCACAATTTGGCTTGCAAGTTTGTTAAGACCTTGAGTTTCAAGAACATTTTAAATTATTGTATATTGATTCTCTTGGGGCTATAGATCAAAATGGTGGGCCTAACTATCCTCCTAATTGACCAACAAGATGCAACAAGTGAGATATCTTATCCATGTGGATTATAGTAGTTTAATTTGTTATTCTCATCAAGAAACAACTAAATAAACTACTAGCATAACATAAGCATCTTGAGACGTCAAAAAATAACATTATTACCTTAAAAAATAAAAAAAATAACCATTATTACTAAATAAATCCCTTTAACTCAATAAAAATTATAATTAAATTAATTAAAATATAACACACTCAATTACATCATGTAAGTATATCTCTAACAAGTTACAAATAGAACTTACCTTAAAAATTTTCATTTATATCCACATCATCAACATTTGTCATCACTATAATATTTAATGAATCATGCATGATAGCAAGTCATTATATTAAGAACTCCCAAAAGTTTTAGTTGACTCACTATGCCATTTATCAGTCGCAACTAGAGGTGAAGGCAATGACTTGATAATTTTCAACAATCCAATCTCATCACAATCTGGTGAAGGTGGTGAAGATGAAGAATGTAAAGGACCACTATGTGATATACCAATAGCACCATTAACATCAACATCAACTGCTTCAACAACATCATTAAACTCCTCATTCCCACCCTCTATTCTCCTCAAAATCTCCAAAACCTCATCCATGGAAGGTCTCAAATCCTTTTCCTTCAGTAAACACTGAAAAGCCAACTCTGCCACTGAAATTATCATCCTCCTAACCTCGCTATCTGTCTCAAAACCAAGTAAAGGATCAACCAACTCCTCAAATGCACTTTTCTGAATCTTATTCACGGCTAAATTTGCTAGATTAATCTCATCTCTGGGCCGGCACATGTCAACTGCTTGCATAGAAGATATCAGCTCAATAAGCACAACCCCAAAACTATACACATCACTTTTGCTAGTGAGCTGGTAACACTGGTAATAATCTGGATCAACATAACCAGGGGTCCCTTGTGGGGCAGTGGAAACATGGGTGACATCATCAGGGAACAACCTCGAAAGCCCAAAATCAGCAACCTTAACTGAGAAGTTGTTGTCAAGCAGGATGTTGTTCGTTTTGACATCTCTATGAATGGTACCAGAAGCATGGAGGAAAGCTAATGCAGTTGCAGTTTCTATGGCAATTTTGATTCTTGCAGACCATGGTAATAATAAACCTTGGTTTGCTGGTTTGTCATGGAGATGGTATGAGACTGTTTTGTTTGGAACAAATTCATACACAAGGAGGAGTTCATGGCTACGGCATGAAGTGCAGCCATATAGGGACACAAGGTTTCGATGGTGCAACCGAGTTAGCATCTCAATTTCGTTCATGAACTGTTCAAGTCGCCTATAGTTGTGGTCATATAAGAACTTAACTGCAACTTCACGTCCATCTTGGAGCTTTCCTGGTTATTTAAGATCGAAGCACAAGTTATGAACAATATGGAAGATATCTTTCTAAAAAGAAAGAGCATGGTGAGTGAATTTTACCATAGTAAACAGAGCCAAAGCCTCCATTTCCCAGTTCATTTGAACGATCAAAGTTATTTGTTGCTTTCTTAAGCTCCTCGTAAGAGAAGAGGGGTACCCTCAAGTAGATTCTGCCACTTTCTGGGTCTGCTTTGCGGCACGGATCAATTGCATAATTGCTTGCTAATTGCGATTGAACTTCTGAAGATGGATGCTTTTGTTTGTAATACTTTTGAAGGCGCTGCCAAATTATCAAAATGCACAAAACTACAGCAAATAGACCTGCAAAGTTTGTTTAAGATAATCTTGAAATCAACAGCTGTTTAGTTGTTAAGTTGATGATCTAACTTCTTACATGAGAAACTCTAATACAGCAGCAGAACAATATATGAGAACCAGAAAATAACTAACAAAAAGGTCATCAAGTTGGAATTATTTTAATGATAGGAACTCTTCTCAGGATTGCTGAAAGAGAAATGGAATGGGAGCGATAGACAGAAATGGGGAAGAGAACAAATGAAATTTTCTGAAATATTGACAGATGGGAAAAAGAGTGAATTCTTAAAAACAAAATTTGAAAGAGTACCAGGTATAATATTAGAGAATGAATATAAGAAGATTATGTATATTACCTATCCCAAGTCCCAGTGCCAGCTTCCAAAACTTACTTGGATCAGGTGGAGCTGCATGCAATCAAAAAAGGAACAAGTTGAAGTTATAAACACAAACAATCACAAAGTATAAGACCAAATTAGCGTCGAGCCAAAGCTTTAAGATTTTTTTTATTGGGAGTTAGGTGGGGAAGGGAAAAGGAGGAGCTCAAGGAATTAGAATATCAAATATATAAGATAGAATGAAGTTAGCAAGAATAAAGGACAGCGTTGGGAAATTGATACAAGCATGTGAAGGACAAAATTAGTGAAGTCACATGATGTGTCAAAAAGCTTCAAGAATCCTTCAATGGGGAAAGAGAGTGTACAAGGTTTATTCTTGGATATACATACCTTTGTCGCAGTAAAACTTATTGTTGTTGTCAAGTTTACACTGGCCTCCGTGGTGGTTGTAACACTTATCACAGTCGTCAGATACTCGTACCTCAAGCATCATTTGAGCAGATAAGAAAGATTGAAGGTCTGAGGTATCAGGCAGGTCTTTCTTGGGAAGAACAAGAGATGAACATGCTGAGAAACAGCTTTGCTGGACAGAATTAAGACTATTAGGGTCTCCACTGTAATGATAGATATCAAAACCGTCACAGTTATGTTTAATAAAACCAGTTGGGTGGCTGACATTGAAATGGTGGGGACATTTAAAGAGTGTTATGTTGTATTTGATATGAAAAGAAATCAAAGGAGAATTTGCAGGAATACTAATATTCTTGTTGAAGGCCTCACAAGAACCATTGGATCGTAAGCGAGTGTGTAAATCAGGGTTGAAAACCTCAATCATATGTAGCTGTGGAAAAACGCTGGTAATGTTCAAGATTTTTTTCCCACTCTTGTCAAGCTCAATCGTTTTGGTTGAATCTCGATTTGGATCATCACAGTTACGAACCATCAGTAAGCCACAGTCTGGCATTTCTGCTTTAGTGAGAGGGAACTGGATGCTTCCAATTTTTCCACATTTAAAAGATCTAGGACACTTGTCATGTCTAGCGTGTCCATAGCTAGCTGAAACAAGTAGAAGTTGAGAAATCAAGAGGAAACGAAACTCAGAAACCAGAGCCATGATCTTCCACTTTGTGAGCAGAACACTGAAGAACTTCAAAAGACTCATCATCTAATGATAGTTTAGTTTGGAGTAGTCATGTTTGTTTCAACCTTCTCCGACAAGATATACCACCCTCCAGTTCCTACCCGAACTGTTTGATACGCAAGTTGACTTGGAAAAAGACCAGGCAATACTTGGTGAAAGAGACCTGTAAGGCAAAAAATAATAGTTAGATTCATATAGCTATATAGGGGGAGTCAATAGGGTCTTGTTGAATGTTATATATGGTACTCATTATTCTAGAAAAGAAGCCAAGACAGATTTTGCATCTCAACTTGTCCTAGTGAATCTTGGACCCATAAAATGTTTTCATACTGTGTTCCAGGCTTAACGTTCCAGCAGTCAAATTTAATGAAACTTTATGTTCTTCCTTTATGAGTTAGTCAAACCGACCCAAGGATTGTCCAACAAGTGGAAATAATAGACTCAGTGCGTCTGGTATTGAGGATGAAAGTAAAGAAAAGATGATTGTTGTGCATGCAAGTCCTTATCTAAATCCAAAAAATCAGCCGGAAAGGACCACATTGAGGACACGTGTCTGGAATTTGTGGAATGATGAGAAACTAATCAGAGAAATACAGACCAAGAAATTGGTGATTCCCACGATAACAACTAGACAACGGTTTATTCGATTTGTTTATCTCTAAAATTTATAATTTTTACTCCAAACATATCCTATTGATTGTATACATTAAGAGCGTTTCTATCAATGAGTCCTTTAAACACGCATGATTAAAAACAGTAGAAATCAACTCACGTTTGCTACAAATAACTAACTAAATTAATTTTTTTAATATTAACAAATTAATTATCTAACTCTTATATTTAAAATAAAAAATAACACTAAAAATTGGCGAAAAAAGGAAAGAAAGAGCACTAAAGAGATTCAGTGATGCTAAAAATCTGTTGTCATGTTCAAACATGGTATGTGTAATCTCAATAGTTCAAATTTAAAAGAGTCCAAAAATTTGAGAAGCAAATTGTCTACAGTTGAAGAAAGAATTCATTGCTCAGAATAAAACACATGCAAATTAGCCTTTTGCTTGGATTCTAAGGGGCTGTTTGGTGTGGGACTTGGGTAAGGATTTTTTTTTTTTTTGTTAGATCTAAACAAATTAAATAAATGTGGTTATAAAATTTTAATGAAGAGAAGATGTAAGATAAAATAGTAAGAAAAATTAATTAAAAACTGTTAACTAAATTTCTTCAATTTTCTTAAATCCAATTGAAAAAATAAAATAAAATTCCTCCCCTTCCCTCTCCTCCAAATTCCTCATACAATACAGCCCCTGAAAATGAACAAAATCGATCTACCTACACATTTCATGTCAGAATATATTAGGTTGAATCTTGATCTCTCCTCTATATGTCAAATTATAAATAGCCATCCTTCTCAAATATAAATAGCTCTAACGTATAAAAATACGCATAACGTATAAAAATACGCACACTCAAAGCCCTCAACCATAACCCTGTGCTTCAATATTCAATTCAAGTTAAAAAGGCCCAGAACCGAATTTGAAGTCCGAATTACGTCACAAAACTCTCCTAACCAAACAAGACAGCCTAAGTGAGATTTGGCAAACAGTTGAGCCTGAAATTATTACCTGGTTTGAGATTCAGGACGGCCCCTCCCAACATAATTATCTCCTCTAAAACTTAAATTGGAGACGCAAAAACATTTAATAGACCTTATACTACTAAACCAACTCTATGTTAAAGTTAAAAGACTTGTTTATGTGTTTCAAAAAATCATGTCAGCATCAATATGCAATAAATATTTGGGAAAATTACGTTCAGGTCCGAAGGATCAGAAATAAATACAATGAATTCCTTTGAAATCACCAAATTACACAGAAGTTCCTAAGGACTTTTTTGATATTATTTATATTAACAACAGAAATGTCATATTTACAACAGTAAAGTGCTATATTTAGAACAAAATTTAAAAACCTCACCATTTACAATAGAAAAAAGTCATATTTACAACAGAAAGTGTTATATTTACAACAACATTTAAACACATGTATTTTGTTTCAAACTCAAGTTCCTAAACATACAGAGGCCATTTACAACAGAAAAATGCTAAATTTACAACAGAAAGTGTTATATTTACAACAAAATTTAAAATTTGGTCATTTACAACAAAATTTAAAAACCGAATGTTGTTTCCATACATATGTAAATTTCTATTATGACTTTTTTGCTATTTTTTATGGTCATTGAGACCTGGCTATAATTTTCCCTAAATATTTTAGCTACCGCTGTTGCCCATCACTTGATTTGCTTTCTGTTCTTGTTAGATTTATATTTATATAAATTAATTTATGCAGTTTAATTAATCATGTAATATTATATTATAAAGTCATTTTTTTAGGGTTAAGGTATAAAAACACGCATGTGCTTTGATCAGAGGAACACCCAATGACAAGTGCTTTTTTAAGGTGTAAAAGTGACTGTGGTTACAAAGTATGTGCAAAAATATCATTTAACCGTTACGTTTGAGTTTTTTGTTGACTGAATGATGGCGCGACTTTCAAAGATACAAAAATATACATGTGGTTTAATCAAAAGGATGTCCAATACCAAGTGGCTTTTTTATTTTTTATTATTTTGATTTCTTATTAACTTATTAATATTAATTAAATAAAAATTTTAATATTAATTCAATGAAAAATTCTTTTTTTATTATTTTTTATTATTAATAATACTTAATAATATTCTCTTTCTCTAAACTGTACAAGACAAGTAGACGCAGGTACGCATTCTCTTGTCCTCGCCTTAGCTTCTTCCCATATTTAATATCCCGTCCTAATTATAATATCTAATTGATTTTTTTTTAGAGAGATTAAAGAAGCTAAATAAGTTATTTAATCATTTCATATGTTGTGTATCTTTAGATTATATATTAGTTTATTAGTCAAACTAATTAGTTTGAAGAAAATAAAATAAAATACAAATACTTTAAAGTAATTTAATTAGCTTCCTTAATTTTTATAGAATTATGTTTTATAATTAAGACCGGGAGGGAGTACCTCCCCCACTGTAAATAACCCCTCAAACTCAGCAGCCTAGCTAGCCGTTCCCATGATCATCCAACGCCGTCTCCATATTTCTCCTTTTGCTGGCATCAGAGATTAGAGATCTATCGGCAGAACCAACATGGCTGCTCAAGTGACAGAGCTAACCTTGGAGGAAACACCCACGTGGGCTGTTGCAGTTGTCTGCTTCGTCTTGCTTGCTTCCATCGCCATTGAACGTCTTATTCATGTTCTCGAATATGTGTGTGTGTGTGTGGGGGTTAACTGTTTGTCTTTTCTGCCACTACATACCCTGATGTATCCAAAAACATGGTGCATGGATATATACATGTAATTTTCTTAAAAAATTGCATGGTGCACTGTTCTGATGACTTCCTGCTCCTTGGAATCATACAGTGGTTCCAGAAGAAACACAAAAGGGCTCTGTATGAAGCACTTGAGAAGGTTAAAGGAGGTATACTTATGGATCAGTTCCCTTTATGAATCCATGCAAGTATATATACACACAATTAAGTAACAAAAAATATATACTCATAGTTCATCAAGTTGACTGTATTACGTACAGAGCTGATGCTGCTGGGGTGTATATTCTATTTTCAATATTTCAAAAATGAAAAAGAAATAATTATATAATTATATTCTAATTATTATTATTTATTATTATAATAAATATTTATATTAATTATAAATATTATAATAAAAAATCATTTGAAGATGTTAGGCGCTCTTTTAGCCAAACCATATGTGTATTTTTGCACCTTTAAAAGACACGTCATCATCCCGTCAGCAAAAAGAAGTCAAATTTAACGATCAAGCGGTATTTTTGCTTCAAATTTGTAACCACGTAGTCACTTTTGCACCTCAGAAAAGCACTTGTCGTTGGGCGCTCCTCTAAACAAAACACATGTTATTTTTGCACCTTAACCCTTTTTTTAATAATTACACGTCCAGATGTGTTTTTCATCAAAATTATCCAATTATTTTCCATTTCTTTAAAATCAGTTTTATAAAAATAACATTTAAACACAGATCGCATTATAACAAAATAAATTCCAACCAAACTCAATTTTCCAAACTCTACAATGAGCCTGCACGCCATATATCTATATATATATATAGGGTTAAAGGCCTAATTTACCATGAAAGTTTTGTTAAGGGAGCGCCCAGCACCTAGAAGTTTTCTTGGTATCAAATTTGCCTCGGAAGTATGAAAAAGGTAGCAAATTTGCCCCTCCGTTAATTTTGACTGTTAAGTTTGACTGAGTGTACATGTGGCATGCCACCTTATGACACGTGACATGCCACCTCATCAACCCGATTATCATTTTTACCCCGGAAGTTTTCACTGAGAGCAATTTTGTCCCGGAAGTTTTCACTAAGGAGCAATTTTGCCCCGGAAGTTTACAAAAGTAGCAATTTTGCTCTTCTTTCTCCCAATATTAAATTTGACTATTAAATCAGTCAAAGACCACACATGTCATGCCTTGAAAAGGTTTAATTTGGAGTCAGAGAAGGAGATCCTTGAGATGTTGAGCTCAAGCTGGCCAGAATTTATGAAGCCGAACTACTCACAAGGACTGAAAGGTCTGTCGCAAAACCCAGAGGAAGCATCACTTATGATCTAAACAAATGAAACGCAAAACGAGAAATGAATTGTTCCAACAATTGGTTCAGTAAAACAAATCAATAGTGATACTATTTACGTTTGTATAGACTGATCATTTGCTTAGATCATAAGTGATGCTTCCTGGGAGCAGTTCGGCTTCACAAATTCTGGCCGCCTTGAGCTCAACATCTCAAGGATCTCCTTCTCTAACTCTAAGTTCGACCTTTTCAAGGCATGACATGTGTGGTCTTTAACTGATTTAATAGGTGGGAAAGAAGGGCAAAATTGATATATTTTGTAAACTTCCGGGGTAAAATTGCTCTTTAGTGAAAACTTCCGAGGCAAAATTGCTCTCAGTGAAAACTTCCAGGGCAAAAATGATACTTAACTCTTATTGGGTTGATGAGGTGGCATGCCACGTATACACTCAGTCAAACTTAACGGTCAAAATTAACGGAGGGGCAAATTTGCTACCTTTTTCATACTTCCAAGGCGAATTTGCTACCTTTTTCATACTTCCAGGGCAAATTTGATACCAAGAAAACTTTCGAGTCTTTGGGCACTCCCTTAGCAAAACTTTCATGGCAAATTAGGCCTTTAACCCTATATATATATGGGAAAATCATTGTCAGGCACTAAGATACAAAATTAATCACAACATATCCTTATACCAAATTCCCCTAAATTCTCCTTACAAAAAAAAAAAAAAAAAAAAAAAAAAAAAAAAAAAAAAAAAAAAAAAAAAAAAAAAAAAAAAAAAAAAAACTCATTGTCAAAATAGCTTTCATGTTTTCAAAATGACTTCATCACGAAATTTGTTAAAATGTCCTTCTAAAAATCTCGTTGTAAAAATAGTTTCTTATGTTATCTAAATGGCTTTACATGTTGTCAAAAATTCTCCTAATTTTCCTCCAATGTGTAGAATTTTAGACGCAAGCACGCACGCTTGCTTACCTCCCCATCTTGGCTATTTTGTTATGTTCCTCTTTAGCCCAACATGAACCCATCTCATTCCACGACCAAATTTTTTAGGCTGCACTATTTAGTCTAGGATATTTAATGGAAGGAAAAAAAAAATCAATGTTCACATTAAAATAAAGTAAAAATATTAAAAACGGTGTTGCCTATACATACATCATATTTACGCACCTTCAATTAACTGAATCTACTTATCTCTTGTAATATTTACGCACCTTCAACCTTTTGTCATCTGTGTGATATGGAGTACAAGTCAATAGTTAATAGAACTTGATTATTAGACACTCCCATGAGTTGTAGTTGACTCACTATGCCATTTATCAGTAACAGCTTTAGGAGAAGAAAGTGATTTTGAACTTTTCAGCAATCCAGTCTCGACACAGTCCGGCGAAGGTGGTGACAGTGGACGAATAGGACCGCTATGTAGTATACTGACAGCACGATGACTGTCCACTTCTTCAAGATTATCAAACTCATCATTCCCACACTGAATTCTCTTCAGAATCTCCAAAACCTCTTCCATGGAAGGTCTCAATTCCCTGTCCCTCTGTAAACATTGAAAAGCCAACTCTGCCACTGAAACTATCATCCTCCTCACATCTTTGTCTGACTCAAACCCAAGAAAAGGATCCACCAACTCACCAATTTCACTTTTCTGAATCTTATTTATAGCTAGATTTGCTAGATTAATCTCATCTCTAGGCCTGCTCATGTCAACTGCCGGCATAGATGATATCAACTCGATAAGCACAACCCCAAAGCTATACACATCACTTTTGCTTGTAAGTTGGTAACAATGGTGGTAGTCCGGGTCCACATAACCTGGTGTCCCTTGTGGGGCAGTGGAAACATGAGTCACATCATCAGGAAACAACCTTGAAAGCCCAAAATCTGCAACCTTAACTGAGAAATTGTTGTCAAGAAGGATGTTATTGGTTTTGACATCCCGGTGGATGGTATCGGAAGCATGGAGGAAAGCCAACGCGGTTGCAGTTTCTATGGCAATTTTGATTCTTACAGGCCATGGTAGTAAACCAGGATTAGCTAATTCACCATGGAGATGACAAGAAACTGTCTTGTTTGGAATGTATTCATACACGAGGAGGAGTTCACGGCTATGACGTGATGTGCAACCATAAAGAGACACAAGGTTTTGATGGCGCAAGCGAGTCAGTGTCTCAATTTCATTCATGAACTGTTCTACTCTCCGGTAGTTGTGGTCATATAGGCGCTTGACTGCAACTTCACGTCCATCTTGGAGTTTTCCTGGTTATTTAAAATCAAAGCACAAGCTATGAACAAGATGTCAGATGCTTCTAAAAGGACCTAATCGTGTACATCTCATTTATTCCATTTCCTCTTGGCCTTAGGAGCTGAGTGGGCATAAGAAAGACCCAACTTGATGTACTAGGTGGAACTATACCTATACTAGTCCCTCAACTATTACAAATAAAGTATACCACATGTATATTTATATATTCCAATGCCTTTAATTTTTCTTGGACCAAAACCTATGCCCTTAATTAGAGGAACTTTATAGAACACAAAATAGCTTTGCACAAGTCACTACAAAAATTGCTATTTTTCATACAAGCTGCTCTTTTAAAAAGTAACCATAGAGAAGATCCTGAAAAGCCTCTAAAATTTCTCTTTCCTCATACGTGATATCTCATCATTTCTCCTCTTAAGATAATATAGCCAACAACTCAGAAGAACCTTTCCTTCCCTAAAAAAGACACGATAATAATCTATATGTTTAGGAGGAAAGAAAATCGTGAGAGAATTACCGTAGTAAACAGACCCAAAGCCTCCATTTCCCAATTCTCTTGAATGATCGAAGTTATTGGTTGCTTTCTCAAGCTCCTTATAAGAGAAGAGGGGTACCCCCAAGTAGGTTCTGCCCCTTTCTGGGTCTGCATTGGAGTAGGGATCAATCGTATTATTGCTTGTTAATTGCAACTGGACGTCTGAAGATGAATCTTTTCCTTTGTAATGCCGCACTAGTAGCCACCAAATTATCAAAATGCCCAGAAGGCCAATAAATAAACCTACAAGTGTGGAGTTCCCACTTTCAGTATGATAATTTTTAAATTGGGAGTAAACAATGAAAAAAATTGATGAAGAAAATCTTGGAACTTTGTCAGCTGAGTTATTTTAAGTTGTTTAGTTGAGAGTGTGCATGTCATTAACCGGGGGAATGATAGACTAACTATTATATTTCTAATTCAACATCTTTTGGGAAAAAAAGGGAGAGAGAGAAAACATAGTTATAATAACCAAGAGAACAACATATAGTAATCAGAAAAGAACTAACAAAATTGATATAAAACAATAGTATAAGACAAAATTGTGTATTACCTAGCCCAATTCCCACTGCCAGCTTCCAAATCTTACTCCTATCACGTGCAGCTGCAATCAAAAGAAGACATATTTAGAAGTAAAAACTAAAACAACCACAAATTATAGGACAACATAGTTGAGAGCCAAAAATTTTAAGATGTGATTGGGAATTAGGTGAGGTTGGTAAGGAAAGGGGTCCAAATAATTAGTGAAGAGCAGAAAAGTTTACAAGTAAACATCACTTTTGTCACACTAAGGAATATGAAATTTAGAATGAATTTAGCAAGAAACATCAGCTTTTTCCATAGATTACAAAGAAAATCACTTAAAATTCGAAGCAAGAAGTACATACTAGTAAATTAGAGACGCAAATCGGCACACAATCATGTCAAGGACAATATTAAATCATCCATAACAATCTCACTTATTCTCAAAATTATTAGGTCACATTAGTGCCTTGAAAAACATATAGAACCCATCACTTGGAAAGAATATACACAGATTGTTTTTGGAGTGTACCTTCGATGCAGCAGAAGTTCTTGTTTCTGTCAATTTGACACTGGCCTCTGCTTTTGTGACACTTATCACAAGCATCAGATAATCGTACATCCAGAGTCATTTGAGCAGATAAGAACGACTGAAGGTTTGTGCTATCAGGAAAGTCCTTTTTTGGAAGCACAAGAGTTGAACATGATGAGAAATGACTTTTTTGGTCAGGTTGAAGTTCATAGAGTAGGCTGTAATGGTAGATATCGAAGTTCGTACAAGGATGTTTAATAAAACCAGTGGGGGTGCTGGCTTTGAGATTGTGGTGGCATTTAAACAGGGTGATGTTATATTTAATATCAAAAGATATCAAAGGAGAGTTTGCAGGAAATGAGATATTGTTGTTGAAGGCATCACAAGAACCATTGGATTGCAAACGATGGTGCAGATCTTGGTCAAAAACCGTAATCATATTTGGCTGAGGATAGACACCGTTAAGGTCCAAGAATGGTCTTCCATTCTTCTCTAGTTCAATCGTTGTATTTGAGTGTGGACTTGAATCATCACAGTTATGAACCACCATTAAGCCACAGTCCGGCAATTCTGGCTTGGTGAAAGGGAACTGGAGGATCCCAAGTTCTCTGCAATTAAAAGATCTTGGACACTTGACATGCCTCGCATTTCCATACCTGACTGAAAGAAGTAAAAGATGAGAAATCAAGAGGAAACGAAACCCAAAAACCATAGCCATGATTGATAATGATCAACTATTTGAGCAAAACAATAAAGGCCTCCAACAAGAGCCTCATTTAATAACTAAGTTCATATTATGTTTCCACCTTCTCCCCAGTATATAGTCCACAGTTCCTACTTGAACTGTTTGATGGGGCAGGTTGACTTGGTAAATGAGAAAAAGGCCTGAAGAAAATTCCAGGTGGGGTAGGCAAAGAGGGCTTCGTTGAAAGTTATGTCGATCATTATTTTCAACGAAGACGACAAGATAAACCTTCCAGGTTGGCCCATTGAATACGGGACCCTTAAAAAATCTCACGTTTTCAAAGCAGCTATTAAAAACAAGAGTAAATACTCTTTTTTGTCCTGACAAAAAACGCGATTCCTATTTTGGTCCCTTACAAAAAAAGTCTTTTTTAGTCCATAAAAAGGACGAATAAGGGTCAATTAGTTGACATTTTGATCCCTCACAAATTTCCAAAATATCCTTTTTAATCCCTTAAAAAGGACAAATTTTTATGTAAGAGACCAAAATGACGTCCGTGTTTTTTGTCAGGGAACAGAAAGGGAAAGGGTATTTACTCTAAAAAAAATCAAAGTCAAGATGTAACACTTTCTTTTGTTTTCTTTATGGCTTCATCAAACCGGCCAACGGATGACAAAGATGTTGCCTTTGGAAGTGAAAGTACAAGACTCAATGCGTCTGGTATAGAAGGTGAAAGTAAACTACTGAAAATTTTGCTAAAAATGAAAATCCAACCTATCAAATTATATGAAGCAGCAATAAAACCAAGTCCTCTAGTATCATCGCATTGCTTGATAATTAGGGTTTAGGTGATGAAAATTCTAGTTGCGAGAGGGTTCACACAGAAATTTCTGTTGGTTTGGAATGGGTCAAAGAGAAAAACGCGTGGGAAGGTGCACGCAGATGACTATGGCAAGAGTTGTAAAATTGAAGATTGTGATGTTTCAGAGTCTTACACCACAGGCATAATTTCAAACAACTTGTGTGCCCCGCTTAATAATGTGAAAATGACAACAGCAGAAACTGCTGACAAATAGGGTTCAGCAAATTCCAAAGGGTTTGAAAAGATGAAAAATGATTGTGAAAGTAGGAGAAAATGTAAAAATTAAAGCAGTAAAAACAATAAATCGAAGTGTGAGGGGACGTACATTTTCAGTATTCTTCTTCTTCTTCGATTCATCTGGCGGAAGAAAACGAAGTCAATCCCATCAACAACATTGTTGAGGGGGAGCAACATTGTTCTTCTTCTTCTTTCTTATCTAGGCAGTCTTATAGAAGTTTTAATGCTACCATCAGGAGACCACACGCTTTCCACTTTTCAGTGGGTGTGCATAGTAATGCTCAGAAAAAGTTTTTTTTTTTTAATTTCTGTGCCCCGGAATAAAAATGGATGCGAAATATGTTTGGTGAATCCGATTTTTTTTTTTTTCCTCTCGGGATGAACCAATTTATTTTTTGTGTTGGGGAATAAAAAAAAGAAGTTAAAAATTTTCTTCTTCTGTTCCGGGATACAAAATGAGAATCATTTTTCTCAAAAAAAAAAAAAAAAAAAAAAAAAAGACTCATTCCTCTTGAAGCAAAAATTTACCCTCGTTCACCACCACCCCACCCATAGGCGGATGCAAGTATAAGATAAGGGGCACGTGCCCCCTTGATTTTTGTTTTTCTTTAAAAAAAAAAAAAATTCAAAGCTTTTATTCAAAGGTGATCCGGACATATTTTATTCAAAGAAGGGGGCACGGCTCACCTTGCGGACATATTTTATTCAATCGGTTCACCTTGTGGACATATTTTAGCATTGTGACTCAATGGGAAAGATCTACTTCTTTTTTGAGATACTTTCCTAACATTTTGTTGCCTTTTTCTTTGTATTTTATGTGGATAATTCACAAAGACACAAAAAATTGCTTGGAGCATGTAGATTGCTAATTTTCCGTCATGAACATTTTATAGCTAATACTTACTCTTTTTCTTATTGGTGATGATCAAACTTGCAATTGATGACAAGTGAAAACCTTTTGAATCCTATATTATTTTTTGAGCTTTTGATGACAAGTGGAAAGAAAAATTTCGGGCGCGCCGAACCCCCGCACTACCCCTCCTGCCAATAGTGCCCCCCTTCCATAGATTTCTGGATCCGCCCCTGACCCCACCACCACCACCACCACCACCGCCCCACCACCACCAGCGCCACCATTACCACCACCACGTCGCCCCACCGCCACGACCACCACAGCCACCCCACCACCGCACCACCCCACCACCGCCGCCACCACCACCACCACCACCGCCGCCCCACCGCCACCACCACCGCTACCACCCGCCGCCGCATAAATAATTTTTTAAATATAAAAATTACATAAATAATTTTTTTAGGAATTAAAAAAAATGTGTTAGCAAACGTAATTCGATTCTCGAAATAAAAATAAAATAGGTTAACAAACGTAATTCGATTCTCGAACTCTTCCAAAGCAATCGAGAAAAAAATTGTTTCATCTCGGCAATGATGATGGACAATGAGAATGGTTGCCATGCACACCCTCTTTCTCCAATCTCAATCCTTTTTAGTCAATTTTAACTTGCTTAAATGCCGTTGTATCTTTCTTATTTATGCAATTTTGCAGGAGATTTAATGATGTGATCGGGACACTCCACGCTTTGCAGAGTACTCCCTCCCTCATTGGCTCATCATCATATCCTAAATATATCATGTCCAAAATATAAGTCGACTTTTGTTAGAGTGAGACTATAAAATTTAAATAAGTTGTTTAATTATATTATTTTATATATCCTCATATTTTATATATATATATATCAGTTTATAAATTAAATAAAATTATTTAAAAATAATAATAAATATAAATATTCTAAAGTAATTTAGATTCTTTTCCTACCGTATATAAATAGGGAAAAACACTAAAATAAGAATTTTTAAAAAAAAAATGTATCGGTTTGGAGCAGTTGGGAAAATAATTACAGATCTAATACAGTCATAGGTGCAAGTTGACTAACACCACTACTATATAATAAATAAATAAATTATAATTATATTTAAAATTATAAATAATAATTCTAATTAATTATAAATAATAAAAAGAGTATTTAATAATTTTAATAATAATTAGTGAATTAATAAAAATATTTTGTGAAATAAGTTGTATATTACTCCCTCCGGTCCTAATTATAGGAACACTTTTTAGAGTTGGTTTTGGTCCTAATTATAAAAGCAAGTTTTAACTTTTGTTAATTTTTTCCTATAACACCCTTATTTATACTTTCTCATTAATAATTAAAAACAATAATAATTTAATAATACACATGTATATTTAATAAAATAAATAATGTTTGCAACTCATTAATGTCATATACACCTCAATTATATATTTTTTTTATAAAATAATTATGAGCAATTTTTGTCATATTTTTCTCATATCACCCCTACTAATACTTCTTTCACAATAATTAATTTAACAACATGCTTATATTCTATCAAGTGAGAGATTCTACTTTATTTTTTATTTTTAAATAAAATAATTTTAATATTTCTTTAGAAATATTTTTTTACCATCCGTCCAAAGTGATTAATTTTCTCCCCTAAAGTAACCTAATAAAGCATTAAGTTCATTATCTTTTTGCAATAGAGTGAAGCTAATAATGACGTGACGTTGTTGTCCCATAAAAATATCTGAGAGATAAGGGAATGTCAAGGCTCATAAAAGAAGGCTCCAGGATTCGAAGACGGAGCGTTAAGTTTAGAGAAATCGCAAGAGTATTGTGCGTGGGCTACTATTCAACTAATTTTGCCTTATGTAATTTTCAATTTCAGCAGGGGTATTTTTGAAAAATAATTATAATTAACTAATTTAATTGCTCTCCTTAATCTCTCCAAATTCCGGTAAATAGCTCATATAATTAGGACCGGAGGGAGTATTATTTATAGAGTACTCTAAGATAGATAAGATAAGCTTAAATAGAGAATAATAATTAGTCAAATAATTAATTCACTAATTAATTAGTTAGAGAATAATTAATTGGTGACTTAATAATGTATTGTGTTATTGTAAATTTTTATTAGTCAAATGGATGATCCACACCCCGCAATTAATTACAAAATCTTTACACTTAATAATATTGATTAAAGCACATATACATTTTTACACTTTTACCCTATATAAAAAAAAAAATCAATTTTTTCTGTGGCTAGGGTTTTTCCAATTATTCAAGGGAAAGACCAAGATATTTTGACACATGAAAGGAAACTTCATGAAGCTTCAAAAGGGTTACAAATTCGTCCAACAAAAAAAAAGCATGGAATTTAACATGAAGTACAATTGGATAGGAAAAATTCAATTAAGTTTGAACTTTATTTCATATAGCAAAGTTAAAACCCAACCAACTTCACTCTATTGTGCCACATGTTTTGATAGGGAAATTTGAGGACTTGAAGAGGACACCAAAGCATGATTAAATAAGATGAAAGTGATGACTTAAACCCTTCCTCAAGCCATGAATAAATTGAACCATGCAAAGAAGACAAGAAGACTAAAAATTTACCACATATTCAAGGTAAATTAGAGAGTTAAAATTAGGTCAAGTTTCGGCCAGCACAAAAAGAGAAAGGGAAAATTATAAGGCAAGCTACAAAGAGTCCCACAAGTAAGGATAATTTTGGAAATTTTTAAGAGGAGTCCTTAGGAAATTTCCATCAATTATAAAATACTCCTCAACCCTCTTGTCTTGCTAAGTGCCATCCAAAACTCCCAAGAAATAACCAAGTATAGAGCTGGCCGAAAACGAGGAGGGAAGAACGAGGAAAACAAGGAGGAACCAAGGGATGTCGAAAGCTATGAAAGGTTAAGGAGGAGGAAAACCTTTAACAAGTGCAAAGTCAAGCTAAGAATTTCCTATATGATAGTCAACCACAATTATGAAAATAAACAAAACAGCATTCAATATACGCACTGTCATATAATGCAACACAGCATCACAACAATGTAGACTATGAAACGCAGAACACAGCAAGTCCCAAATCCACAGCGCTGAAAAAACAACAATTGGACCTTGAACCCAACACTACTAAATGCAATACGCGCGTGTCCTAGAAATAGATCAAAATCATAATACAAACATGTATATACAAATATACATAGTATGTGATATTAGAGTTACTATTTAATAGATTTTAAACTGACAATCACTCCCAAATTCTTTTGAAAGCTGGCGCTGACGAAACTTCTTATAATTATAATAATATTCATCACTTATGCAAATTCTCTGTAATTCAAATAATACTCGAATTAATTATCATTTGGTCCAACTTATGGCTAAGAGTCCTTTATTAATTGCAAGGACACAAATAAATTAACTTTGACCTTTATGACTTCCATTTTCGGATTTTTCTCAAAACTATCCAAAATTTTCAATAACTTTAAAAATTCATAACTAATTGTACAAATGTCCAATTAATGTGATTCCAAAGATTATGTAACCTTTGATATGTTTATTTTCAAATCAATATATCACCATCCCTAGAAAAATTCGTATTGTTCCAAAATAATTCAAATGTCTCTACTTTCCAGATCAAAGTTCTGGAATCATGTGTCAACTTCAAAAATTCATTTCTCTTTATATACAACTCCAAAAATTACGAATTATCTATCAAATTAAAGCTTATGCGTATTCTTTAAATTTGGAAATATGGAACGTTTCATAGCCAAAGTCGGACTTTCTTACTTGTTGAATTGGGCCCAGTCATCTACCTAATACAAACTTATCCTCAAGATTAACTGCACTTGAATATGTTCACATCACTGATGTGAGTTTATCCAACTATATTTTTCCTATGCAAAATTTTAGCGCCAAATAATGTGTGTGTGTGTGTGTTTTTTTTATATGAAATGTCAAGTTAGTATAATTTTATCCTTAAATTGTACTGGCCTCATATTCGTCTCTACAACTTTCTCTTTTAGAGCTGACGTGGAATCAATTTTGTTACTCACTCTTGCCATATAAGATGACTCAGGATGAGTTGTACATGGAAAGATAATAATATAAAAAATGAAAAGAAAAATAAGGGATTGAATTATAAATGAGGTTAAAGTTTTAAGTTACACCGAGTAATAGGTATGAAAAAGAGAGTGAAACAAAAATTGAAGGATTAAGAGATTAATTTTTATTAATCTTCTCTTCTTTTTATGGGCTAAAGAGAGTTTTTTTTTTTTTTTTTTTTTTTTTTTAATTTAATCTTGTTGAATTGCGATTGCTAAACCACTAGAGAAAGAATAAAATATACAAATTCACATGTAAAGTTTCAATGAATTTTTGCACCATAAATTCATCAGTTAGTGACATCCAAAAAATGATAAAAAGGCCCTTTACATGATATTGCAATTCGCCAAATAAAATCACCGCACATAAATAATACTCCTTCTCGCCCCAATTATAAGACTTAGTTGATTTTTTCGGAGAGATTAAGGAAGCTAATTAAATTACTTTAAAACATTTTTATTTTTATTTTTTCTTTAAACTAATTAGTTTAACTAATAAACTAATATATAATTTAAGGATATACAACATATGAAATGATTAAATAACTTATTTAGCTTCCTTAATTTCTTCAAAGAAAGTCAACTAGATCTTATAATTAGGACCGAAAGTAGTATCTCACTCAACTACTAACACTACAACTAACCAAGGATGGTGATGCCTTAAAAATACAATATCCCCCCGGGGGGATCAAAGACAGGATCGTATGGTGTTTTTTTTTTTTTTTTTTTTTTTTTTTTTTGGCCAAAGATCGTGTGACGTTAGTATGTAACAATTTACATGGTTGGTGTGTTGAATTTGCTTAGATACCTGATAATAGAACCCAGAAAAAGCGCCGGTCACACCAGGGGCTCAAAAGGTTATCAAGAACACTTGCTCAAGTACTAAGGTTGGGAGTTGTGGATTGGCTTCCCCATTTATCAACAACACTATTAGGAGAACGAGGTGGTGGATTTGTGTTCTTCAACAACCCAACCTCATCCCAACAGGGTGATTCCGGCGGCAACCGTGGGGGCTCCTTTACCCGATCATTCCCATCACTGCCACTTTGAATCCTCTCCAAGGTCTCCAAAACTTCCTCCATGGAAGGTCTCAACTCCTTATTAGTCTGTAAACACTGAAATGCCAACTGAGACACTAAAATCACCATCCTCTTCACTTCCACATCCCTCTCAAACCCAAAAGAAGGATCCACCAGCTCGCTTAGCTCGCTCCTCTGAATCTTCCTCACCGCTAAGCTGGACAAGTTAATAGAGTCCGAGTCGCGGCTCATGTCAACCGCTGCCATGGATGTTATGAGCTCGATAAGCACAACTCCAAAACTATAAACATCACTTTTGCTAGTGAGCTGGTAGCAATGGTGATAATCAGGGTCGAGATAACCCGGTGTCCCCTGAGGAGCAGTGGAAACATGGGTGACATCGGTGGGGAAAGACCTTGAAAGTCCAAAATCGGCAACCTTGACATTGAATCCTTCGTCCAAGAGGATGTTGTTGGTTTTGATGTCGCGATGGATGATGTCAGAAGCATGGAGGTAGACCAATGCTCTTGCCGTTTGGACAGCGATCTTCATGCGGGTGGACCATGGTAGGACGGTGGGCCTTTTGGGATCTCTATGAAGGTGGAGGTGATGAGCGACAGTGCCGTTTGGGATGAATTCGTAGACGAGGAGGAGCTCGCGGCTGTGGCGGGAGGTGCAGCCATAGAGGGAGACAAGGTTTTTGTGGTGTAAGCGAGTTAGGATCCTCACTTCATTCATGAAGTGTTCCACTTGTTTGTAGTTTTGCTCATATAAGCGTTTGACTGCAACTTCTCGTCCGTCTTTTAGTTTGCCTAATTGAAAATACATGAATTAATTAATTAATCCCACACAAGACCAAGTTTCCATGCCCACCCATAAAGAATAATGAATAAGAGGGAGGGTTACCGTAATAAACGGCGCCAAAGCCTCCATCTCCAAGTTCAGTGGAAGGGTCAAAATTGTTGGTGGCTGCTTCAAGCTCGGCGTAGGAGAAAACAGGGATTCCAAAGTACACATTGCTACCCTCCATGTTGGAATGACCACCATATCTGTTTATTGAATCTGAATCTCCATATTTTCTTCTCCTCCACCACGACACAATCATCCCCATCGTTATTATCCATGGGACTCCAATCCCTAAACCTGTATTGTATCAATACACCTACCTTCAATCAAACTTGTATTCGTGTGATTTGACCAGTTTGACTCTTTCATTTTTATTTTCATTCCAAACTTGACCTTAAAGTAATGGAAAAGGAAATTACAAGTTAGGAAGAGAAGGTTCATTACCCAATCCCAGTCCTAGTTTCGAAGCCCGTTTGCCTGCACCTGAAGTTAAATGAATCCATTAAGACTGTTCATAAATCAAAAACATCACCCTCCCTATATATTATTCTTATGCTTACAACCTTCAAATCAGAATACAGATTATATCACCCATTGGCTCAAGAGATTTCTGAAATTAGATCATTGATTTTCTATGACTGAGATATAGAAATAATTCTTTCAAGCACAGAAGCACTAAAATGTGCAGAATTTTTGGCTAATATGGCATAAGAGGCGAACAATGAGTTGAGTTTTTTACACTTTCCACCAGCTTATTGTTTAGATCAAATGTTTGTCAACTTAAGCTAAGTTTAGTTGATGGTGTATCATTCCTATTTGTGTTTTGTAGTGTCGCTATGACACAATCCAAGAAGTAACTATTGTCTTACTTATTCAAAAAAAAAAAAAAAAAAAAACTTTTTTTTTTTTTTTTTTTTTTTTTTTTGGCTAACACGAAACATCCGCTAGTATCCAACAAAAAGTTCAATCTACAACAAGAAAAGCAAATAACAAACCAAACAATATCTACAAAAAATATAAATATAGTAAAACAACGGAGGGTAAAGCACCACCTAAGAAACAAAACTATTTTTAGAATCTATTTCCATCCACCCTTGCATGCTAGTTTTTTTTTTTTTTTTTTTTTTTTTTTTGGTAAAAGCATGCTAGTTAAATAACATTCATTGGACCAAAATATCCTTCAGTAACTTGAATGCTATTTTAAAATAATTTCTTAAAATTTTAATGTGTTTATTTTTAAAGTTTTTATCCCATTTTAAATTTTTTCAGTTTTGTAAACATATTGGTAATTTTAAATATTTTATTTAACACGATTTTAATAGATAAAATTAAGTATTTTAGAATCTTTAACAGAACATTCTCAACGATGTTGAAAAATATATTAAAAATGTAGGTTTTAAAAACAGAGAGTAGTTCTTCATAAGTTCGAGAAACATAAAGGAAGGTCGTCGTATTTTATTTTAAAAATACATGGATTTTATTCATATACCTACCAATAGTTTTTTATTACTTTGGAAGAATCAAAAATTGACTGCTCTTTATTTGGTTTGAAAGGGTCAAAAGATCAAACCAGTAAGTATTTTAATTAATTATCCAACTGATTATACAAATATATAACACACATCTTTCTTTGTCACAACGTCAAGATATACCTGTTTAAATCTTGACAATGAACACTTGTTTAAATAACAATATGAGTAAATAGAAAATTATAAGTAGGATTTGAAAAATCAGGCACAAGAGCCACCTAACAGCTAAACATGAGTTGGAGTATCATTAAAATAATTTAGACTAATATTATTCAAATAGTCAATCATTGATCTTTTTTTTTTTTTTAGGTATTCAAACGGGGCAAAACGCCCAAATCAATCATTGATCTTAATCTAAACAATTTGGCACATATCATATATGATGAATTGAGATTCCAAATCTTGCGATCTTAAATGTTAAGGTTAAGGTGTATTTTTTTGAAATTTTTACCAAGGGCCAATTTTACCTCTAAAGTTTCTATAATAAAGCAATTTTGCCTTATCATTATCCTAGTTAATTTTGATCTTGACCAAATATAAGCCCGTCCATATGTTATCCACATTATTTTTATTAAAGTGCAAATTTGCACCGTTAATCCATATGTCATCTATTTCATCTTTTTTCAAAGTTAGATTTAAAATTTCGGGACAAATTTGTACCTTAACAAAAATGAAATGAATGACATATAGACTTCTATCTTAAGATATTTGGTCAACTAACGGTTAAAATTAACTAAGATAATGGTCCAGAAAAAATTGCTCTTTTTTAAAAACTTCTAAAGTAAAATTGCCCCCTAAAAAACTTCGCAATAAAATTGTCCCTCTATAACTTGCAGGAGCAAAAATTCCCCTCAAACCTAAGGCTCTGTTTGGTTTGAGGGTGAAGGAGGGGAGGGGAGGGAAATTGGAGGGAAATTGGAGGGAAAAAATTTAAAGGGGAGAAAAACTCATGTGGACCCCACTACAAATAACTTTTCTTTCCCTCCCTTTTCCTTCCCCTGCCCGCAAACCATGCAGAGCCTAAATGTTAATGCAAGACCAGTTTATCACAACTATTTACAGAGTAAATTCCATGTCAATCTTTTCGTGTCCTAGCTTTTTCATCGAGCAGATCAGCATCCATGTAACTGTCCATGTCACCAGATTTTATCAACCCTTGCCTCACAAATGGTCAACGTTCATTGGTTTCACGGTGTTAACAGTTTTGCAATCTTTTCTAAGGAATTTGTGAGGCATGACCTCTCTGTGTGTTATGATTGAGCTAAGAAATTTTGGTTAATTCTGAGCAGGAAAAAAAAAAAAGAAATTTTGGTTAAAACCACCTTTTAATGTAATGTTAAAAAAAGAACTTTTTAAATCAAAATCTTCCAAGCAGAATCATCTAGTGACAGGACTGATAATCGAAAACAACACTACATCTTGTGAGGTTAAAGGCTATTCATCAAGTAAATGCAGCATTAATCATTGAAGACACAGAAATGAAGGAAGACACAGAGAAAGAAAGAGACAAACCAGAATGACATTTCACAAAATGGATGCGGTCGCGGCAAAAGCATCTGAATCCAAATCCATCAGTTCGGGTTAAGAAGCCACACCTTCCTCCACTGCTCTGGCATTTGTCGCACTCACTTGCCGTCCAATTCGGAGACTTCAACAAGAATCCTCTTCCCAAAGCCTCTCTGATCCCTCCTTCCAAATTCTCCACCGCCGTCGTCATCCGCCCACCTCCGCAATTATCATTCGCATACTTCAACTTCTTCGCTTCATCGTCCACCGCCATACCCAACACCGACTTCGTTCGGTTCCCTTCATAACACCCCCATACGCTCTCTTTAATCTCCTCCGGCAACGACGGTAACTCACAATCGAAGAACAGCCGCACCTCCTTCTGGTTCGGAGCTAAAGTATACCCGTCATCGAGAGTGAGGTTGTTGGAGGGAGAGAGACAAATGGTGGAATTATTGGATATCGGAAAGTTAGGGTTGGAGACTCGAACAGATTGATTGTCGTAGAAAATTTCATCGACGATGTAGAAAGTATTGGAGAGATTGAGCATTGGGAAGCCATTAGAAGCACAGACAAGGCCGAAACGAGGGAATCCGCAGGAGGAGTCTTGCTTATCTTGGATATAAAAGGGGTAGGTTATGGTAGGGCCGTTTCCACATGTTCGGGGCTCGCAAGCTTGGAAGTTCGGATTCACATCACAGAGGATAGTTCTGACGAAAACCCACAAGACGAGGATGAAGAAGGGGTGGCTGGGTTCATTTGGTATTTGGGGGTTTTGAGAGACAAGAAGGAGGGCAAATAAGAAGAAAAGGAAGAGGAAGAGCGATGAGGAGGGGATGATAAAGAAGAATACCATATCGATGGGGAGGGCAATGGCATGGTTGTAGTGGCGGGAGGTTTGACCTGTGTGAATTGTCTGGGTGCTCTGATATGACATGACATCTTCGTGAGCTAAAAGGGATTGTGATGGTTCGTCTTGACTGCCTCAAAAGTTTGACCTTTTGAAAATAAATAAAAATATGAAATATTATTTAAGAAAGGTTAAGGTTTATTTTTCTCAGGAAATTATAAAGAAATGTCAACTTTACCATGATAACTTTTTTTAAAAAGCGATTTCGCTCCAAATATTTCTAAATCATAGCAACTTCATTTTATCTAAGGCTCTTATATAAATTAAATTTAATCGTTAATTGATCATATATGATGAGATAACAATCTACCTAAGGTCCTTATAATTTTTGTTTGGATTTAATAGTCAAGATGCCTTGACAGTTTTTACTTTAAGAGAAGTGTTGTCAAAAAGTTTTTAAATCATGACAATTTCATTTCAATTGCTATTTAAGTTAACTTTATACATTAATTAATTAAATATGTTTATCTAACCAATTCATATAGCATCCACTTCATTTTTTAAAAAAAGTTAAATTTATAAATAAGCAATTTTTTTAAAAAAAGGAACCCCATCCATCTAAATAATTGCAGAAAATCAAAGAGACAGTAGCATATTATGTGATGAAGAGAAAATTGAAGAATTGCTAGTTTATCTCAATGTTGCTAAAGTAGGGTTAAGTAGCAAATCCACCCCAAAAATATATACTTAGGAGCAATATTGCCCTAGAAGTTTTTTCAAACTCAATATCACTCCGGAAGTTTAAAAACGTAGCAATGTTATTCTTTCTTTGTTAAAAAATTGATATTGACTATTAATTTTTTAATAGAAAAATGCAACATTGCAACGTTTTAAAACTTTCAAGACAACATTAAGACCAAACAAACTTCTAGGGCAACATAACTCTTGGATGTGTACTTTCATGGCAGATTTACTACTTAACCCTGCTAAAGTATGTCTTGAATTCGATAATTGAATCTTTTTTTCATTACTCTCTTGTAAACATAAGCTCCTCCTCCATTTGTGGCTTCTTCTTCAATGATATTCACTCTACCCGCTTAGCATATTTAATTAATTAATAGTCAAATTTAATCTTTACAATGGTCAAGGCTACCAATATTGAACCTAAAAATGTTTTGTTGTAACATTGCTCCTAAGTTAAAATTTTGTGATAAATTTGCACATTCACAAAAATGACGTAGATGACATGTGAACTAGTCCGCTAATCATATTTAGTCGACTAATTGTCAAACTTAACTTAGATAACAACAAAGGGATAAAATTGCTACGATTTGAAAAACTTTTCGAACCACGTTACTCTAAAAAAGACTTTTGTGATGAAAATGAAATTTTTTTGACAACTTCCCAAAAACAATCGACCTTAACCCTTAAATAAAAAAATTAAAAAAAAAACTAAATCATATTTCCTGTCATCTTTAATTTCCTGAAACCCTCTCCACTGCCCAAGTCGGAAAATGTAGAGTCACATACAATAGGGATGCTAATAGTTAGGGAGCTATACATATAATTTTACTTAATTTATATTGATGATATATTCATCTAGTTTTAACTATTAAACATATTTACTTAATTTAGTTAGATTAAGGAAGTTGGTTGAATTAGTTAATATAACATATATTTTTTAAAACACCTCAGTCACTTTCTTTAATTCCTTCATCCCCTCTTCTCTTAATTATTGTTGAGCTAGAAAACATCAACATAGGTAAATTAATAAAATATTAACAAATATAAAAACTATATCTTATATTTATGACTAAAATTAACTTCCTAAATATGTTTTACATTAAGATCCAGTCGAGTATTATTTAGTATTGGTATATCATTTTTTTTTTTTTTTTTTTTTTTTTTTTTGTATTAAGAAAATAGTTGGAAGAAGCAGTTTGACAAGCAAACAGTTGAAAAATATTTAGGGATGATTCTTCACTTTGGCAAAATCCCGCGCCCACTTCTCTTTTTGACTTCTTTTCCTTTTTTTGAACAAATTAACAACTTTTTCCTCCTTCAATTGCTTTTCAGCTTTCCATGTACAAAATTCAAACCGCCCAAAAAAAGAGGTCTCCGCGTTTTTTTTCTTCACAAGTGGATGATTTTGTGTGGGGGGTTTAAAAATGATTTCGTAGATGAATACGGTGGAGGCAGAAATATATAAAGAAAATAATTACTAAAAATAATTCACAAATTAATTATGAAGAAAAACCTTAAATTTATCACTACCATTCAAAATAACGCAGCAAAATTTTCAACGAAATTTCTTAAAAACATTTTATCATTTAGAATCTATAAACTTATTTAGATTTGAATCTATAAAGTAGCAAAAAAAAATGATAAAAAAGGGAAAAAAAAAAATTACTCATATGATCCCAGGAAGGGTATTATTTCATTAACGTTAACAACTAAAGATAATTACAATTAGATCCTTGACTCATTAATAACTAAATCAATAGAATTAACAACAATATCCTAACAACTAAATCAGCACCATTAACCTAAGATGTTAACAAATAACGTTTATGAGCCAATGAAGTTATAGATTAAGGGATGAATGAAAAATTACCATTTTGGACTTCTATGTAATTATTTTTCATTCTCAAGTTCAAAGGCTATTTACAACAACAAATAATATAAAAGTCTTTTTTTATATGTGACTTTTTTTAGGCATTTTTTGATATTTTTTTGCTAGTTTGGGCCCTAAGATGGATTTTCCCTTGAATAAATATAATTATGGGAGAATACCATTTTACACGTGGATAAAAAGAATAAATTACAATAACTGTGAAAACCTGGATTTTTTCATATATCACCTTGAAATCATGAGGTTATTTACAAAGAAATCTATATTAACTTCTATGTAATTAAAAATGATAATTAACAACAACATTTTGAAAACTTCTATGTAATTTTTTTCCATATCACTTTTAGAGGCTATTTACAACAACAAATGCTATAATAACAACGAGAAAATTCATATATTAACAACAACTTTTGAAAACCTGGATTTTTTCATATATCACTTCCTAGAGGTTATTTACAACAACAAATACTATATTAACGGAAAAATTCATATATTAACAACAACTTTTGAAAACCTGGATTTTTTCATCTATCACTTCGAAACTATATTTACAACAACAAATGCTATATTAACAACGAGAAAATTCATATATTAACAACAATTTTTGAGAACCTGGATTTTTTCATCTCTCACTTCCGAAGCTATTTACAACAACAAATGTTATATTAACAAATGTAAAATTCATATATTAACAACAACTTTTGAAAACCCTGGATTTTTTCATCTCTCACTTCTAGAAACTATTTACAACAACAAATGCTATATTAATAACGAGAAAATTCATATATTAACAATAACTTTTGAAAACCTGGATTTTTTCATCTCTCACTTCCGTAAGCGGTTTACAACAACAAATGCTACATTAACAACGTAAAATTCATATATTAACAACAACTTTTGAAAACCTGGATTTTTTCATCTCTCACTTTCGAAACTATTTACAACAACAAATGTTATATTAACAATGTAAAATTCATATATTAACAACATCTCTACCACAAAAAGAAAAGAAGCGAACCGAGCTAATCTTTTCACACAAAATCGAAAAGAGACATTAAAACAAGTTCGTTTGCACATATATGTGCGCATTGAGAATCTCAATCATCTCAGAGATCAAACCAATTGTTGTGTTATTACATGTGAGAGAGAGAGAGAGAGGAATCGTCACTGGTTCGAATCAGTACAACAAGTCAACATTCCTGAGGTAGCCTCCATTGTTGGAGCTTCATCATTGTGATATTTCTGCTACATCTTCGTCGGAAACAGGGGATGATTTTCTTGTTCGATGATCCCTGCATTTTTTCTCAATCGCCTCTCTCGGTAAATACTTTAATTTCTTCTTCATTCCTTTCATCTTCTTCTTCTTTGTGGTGAAAAAATATTGGAAGAGAGAGAAAAAAGGGAGAGAGGAGAAGGAAGAAGGAGAATAGAAAAATGTCAGATTGGTAATTTAACCTTCACAAATAATTACACATAAGCTCCTGAGGACTTCTGTATAATTTTGTCATTTGAAGGGACTTAAATGTAATCATCTCTATTCTTTGAAACCTGTATGTAATTTTCCCAAGTAAGAAGCTGCCATCTATTGCGAATGTGGTCAATGGCGACAATTGAATACTATAAATAACTTGAATGAAGTAGCAGGGGATTGATTATTTGGTTCCCTTATAATGGTGGGGTCAGACTTCAGAGGTTGTTCCTGTACTTCCGGGGAGAAAGTTGGAAATAAATTTTGACAACAAATTATTTTTAAACCCGACCATACATGACTGACTTCTAATCGGAATTTTAACGACTTTCCTCGAGTCCTTGTTGTCCCACATGCAATGTTGACTTTGCCCCGTCACATTTACAAAAATGGGTAACTCAGTATTTAACGTAAGAATTATATATATACTTAATTAAATTAGTTAACATGACATATAATATATTCTAATCATTTTTTTAATAAATAAAAAAATCCTTTCATCGTAGTTTTGCCGGATTATTTTTGAGGAAATATTAATCAGGATAAATTAAAAAAAAATATTGATAAATATAAGAAATAGGTCTTACACTTAAAATTAAGATTAATTTTATAAGTCTTATATTAAGGATATGAAAATTATAATTTTAAATTTGACCGTTGTTTGTTTGAGATTATTATTATTTATTTATTTTTACTATTACTTAATATTTTTAAAGTTTATTATGATTCTTTTAACTTTTAAAATGTGGTGAAAATTTATTAATTCTTAACGGTTAAACAAGATGATTGAAAATAATGATTTGCACAATGAAAAATAATTTTTAAGATATCGAAGCCACCGTTAACTTTTTGTATTACTACTCATGTTTAATTTCTTTTTCAGCATTCATATTTTTTAAATTTTATTCAGTATTTAGCATTAGATTTTATTATTATTATTTTAAAATTCAAGTAAAATTGAGAATCTGTAAATGAAAGGATAAATAATAAAAAATAAAAGAATAATTCAAAATACTTTGCAAGGAACTCATACGTCCACACTCATGATTTTACAAAGAGAAAATTTCAACCCCATGTCACAAGTAAAGAAAAACCACATGGAACGGAAATAATTAATGTGATCATTGTATTGACCAAACGTAACCACGAAGTCTAGTTTGGTTGGATGATGATGAGCTTACTGTATACGATTTAGTTTCAAATAGAGTAAATATCCTTTCTGATCTCTGACAAAAAACACGGACTCCATTTTGATCTTTTACAAAAAAAATCGACCCTTATTCGTCCTTTTTAAAGGACTAACAAGGACCTTTTGAAAATTTGAGGGGTCAAAATGTCAACCAATCGATCCTTATTTCATCCTTTTTATGGATTAAAAAGGACATTTTTTTTGTAAATGACCAAAATGATGATCACGTTTTTTGTTAGGACCAGAAAAGATATTAACTCTTTCAAATCTTTCAAATAAGGCAGACGATATTGCAGACTCTATGATAGGTACATGCATCATCACTCAATTGTTGGGGTGGGCTGAGTGAAGAAGAAAATATATACAAAGACTCATATATAAGTCTAGTCAATGAAAACGAAATCATTAAGCTCAATCCTACATCTCCCTCTTAAAACGTTCAATAATAATAGCAGCAGCAACAAAATCTTATTATCTCGTTAGAGGATGAAGTCGGTTTTATGGATCATCTATAGCCATTATGTTCTATTAAAAACTATATTTTTGGATAGATTACTAATTAAAAAATTTTGCTCTATAACCTTATTAAGTGTTCGTTTCAGTCTCTCTTCTATTTTTTAGAAGACTCCATTATACTTAATCGTCAAAAAAAAAAAAAAATTCTGTATTTTATATTTATTTTTAAAAAGCTTTAGTTTCATATTAATTTAGTCCACTTAAAATATTGATATCAAATTTAGAATCAAATATAATGTAAATGTACTATTTTCTACTTTAATAAATTTATCATTATACACTCACATCCACAACTTATAAAAAAATATATCATTTTAAAAAAATTATTAATCAATGAATAAATTAATATTTAATTGTTTTGCTACTATATTAATTTAATTTTTACATAATAAAAAAATATTCTAGATCGATCGTTCATTGCAAAACAACTAAAACACCTATTTTTTAAATTATGAATGGAGGCTAACTTCTTCAATGAATTTGATTTGTGATAATATTTAATTTGTAGTCGGATTGAATTGTAATGTGCTATCATGAGTCCGCCAAAAATGGAGGTTCTCTTCTGGTTAAAAAAATAAAAGCAAAAGGAAAAAAAAAAAAAGTAAAAAAGTATGAAGGCTATCTGCTTTTTCTGTGTGCACTCATTAGTATATTCACTCATTGACAATTTTGTTCATTATGTTATAAATATTCTAATATTTAGTATGACGTTTATAGCCTTCTAAAATGAGTCTTTGAGAGTTCTGCACTTAAACCTATGTAACGTGCAACATGATGGTTTCTCATAATTAATACACATAACCTCTTGTTACGGACCTGAGTTAAGGCCCAGCATCAAGGCGGCCCAACCATATAATCATCTAAGATAACAAGCATACCTATAACATAGGAAGACCCACTATAATAGTGGATCCTAACCATCGTACAATACAAAGGGGGCGTTTGAGCCATATCCGTCACATACTCCCTTAGTGCTTCGCCATGGGGGTCATGCCCAACCACGATGGAGATCATGCCCAACCGTAATCTCCTCGACGTCGACATCTATAAATATAGAGACCAATCAACCAGGTGCACAGGTTCTAACTACAACTCTTTACATTCAGTCACATTGTGCACACACACCACTCCCTTTACATCGTGTATAGTGACTCCAGGATCCCTTGAGTATTTGATCAATAGATATTCAGGCCAAGCCTAACGATCCAACATCAAAGCACCAACCCAAGGCTGGATACTTGTGTTCTACACCAAAACACCTCTAAATATAACATATTGTACAATTATGTAGGTTTAATCTTTGTTGTAACTTTTTGATAAAATTTAAAGACTTGTGGCCTATAAATAGTGGTTTTATATCAAGTGATAGAACACATCCGAATGAATAAGATATTGCTTTATTTTTCATTTCAATTCTTCCCCGTCTCTCATCATCTCAATCTCTTACATTTTCTTGATTTAATAACAGATTATTAAATTTAAGAAAGGAATAAAATTGGACAAAGAGTTGGGTGCCCACAATTTAATGATAATTATTTATTATTGATTGAGTGGAGTGGCCAATTAAGTATTGTGGTCCAGAGAACTGTGTGAATTCACCATTAATCAGTAATTCGATAAAGATTTTTATTTTTCAGATTCTCTCCTTCTGCTAAATAATTATTAATTTTTCAGACCAAAACAAAAAAAATATAAGGGTCAACTTTTTTTTTTTTTTTTTTTTTCAAACGCAATGAAGGGTCACTTAATTTTGATTTGTCTTACAAGAACTATTGTTATATCTAATTTATAATCTATGCAATAAGCCAATAATTGAATTTTTATACTTCAAGAATTTTCATGCAAGGCTTTCAGCATTTTGTAATTCGTATAGCCATATTTAAAAAAAATATATATATATATATATAGTTATAATTATAATTTTTTTCTGACATTTTTTTAGAGATGTATACTTGCCTAAGTGTAGCGAACACACATATCACATATGGCTAGTTAAATTATACTTGAATGATTTAGACTTTTTTAGAGTAAAAAAAGGTAAAAGAAAACTAATAAATATATTATCTAAAATATTAAAATTTAATTTAGACAATTTAGGTTAGATATGTATTTAATACTTATCTACGGGGAATCTAATGTATACCACCAAAATTGTTTATACTTGATTATGAGACAACTTTGTTGACTTGGTCTTGGCTGCAAAAAGAAGGACTAAGAATTAATTTTTCTTAATCTTTTACTTTTTTTTTTTAAGGGCTAAAGAGTTGTTGTTTTATTATTAATCTTGTTAAATTGCGATTGCTAAACCACTAGAGAAAGAATAAACTATACCAAATTCATGACATGATAATATTTCAATGAATTTTTGCACCATAAGTTCATCAGTTAGTGACATCCCAAAAATGATAAAAATGCCCTTTACATGATATTACAATCCGCCGAATGAAATCACCGCACATAAATCATATCTCACTACAACTAACCAAGGATGGTGATGCCTTAAAAATACTAGTACAATATTTATTTATTTATTTTTTTGGAGGGGGAGAATAAAGACTGGATCGTATAATGGTTTTTTTTTTTTTTAAAAAAAAAAAAAATTAAAGATCGGGTGATGTTAGTATGTATCAATTTGCATGCTTGGTGTATTCAATTGCTTGGATACCTAATAATAAAACCAAGAAAAGGCGCCGGCCACACTAGGGGCTCAAAAGGTTATCAAGAAAAGAAAGTATTATGCCTAATATGAACACTTGCTCAAGTACTAACGTTGGGAGTTGTGGATTGGCTTCCCCATTTATCAGCAACACTGTTAGGAGAACGAGATGGTGGATTTGTGTTCTTCAACAACGCAACCTCATCCCAACTGGGTGATTCTGGCGGCAACCGTGGGGGATCCTGTACGTGATCACTCCCACTGCCACTTTGAATCCTCTCCAACGTCTCCAAAATTTCCTCCATGGATGGTCTCAACTCCTTATTAGTCTGTAAACACCGAAACGCCAGCTGAGCCACTAAAATCACCATCCTCTTCACTTCCCCATGACTCTCAAACCCAAGAGAAGGATCCACCAGCTCGCTCAGCTCGCTTCTCTGAATCTTCCTCACCGCTAAGCTGGACAAGTTAATAGACTCTGAGTCCCGACTCATGTCAACCGCGGCCATGGATGTTATGAGCTCGATAAGCACAACTCCAAAGCTATAAACATCACTTTTACTAGTGAGCTGGTAGCAATGGTGATATTCGGGGTCGAGATAACCAGGTGTCCCCTGAGGAGCAGTGGAAACATGGGTGACATCGGTGGGGAAAGACCTTGAAAGTCCAAAATCTCGCAACCTTAACGTTGAATCCTTCGTCAAGGAGGATGTTGTTGGTTTTGATGTCACGGTGGATGATGTCGAAGCATGGAGGTAGACCAATGCTCTTGCTTGTTTGGGAGCGATCTTCATGCGGGTGGACCATGGTAGGACGGTGGGCCTTTTGGGATCTTTATGGAGGTGGAGGTGATGAGCGACAGTACCGTTTGGGACGAATTCGTAGACAAGGATGAGCTCACGGCTGTGGCGGGAGGTGCAGCCATAGAGGGAGACAAGGTTTTTGTGGTGTAAGCGAGTTAGGATCCCCACTTCATTCATGAAGTGTTCTACTTGTTTGTAGTTTTGCTCATATAAGCGTTTGACTGCAACTTCTCGTCCGTCTTCTAGTTTGCCTAATTCAAAATACGTAAATTAATTAGTTAATCCCACACAAGACTAGGTTTCCATGCCCACCCATAAAAAAGAATGAATGAGAAGGAGGGTTACCGTAATAAACGGCGCCAAAGCCTCCATCTCCAAGTTCAGTGGAAGGGTCAAAATTGTTGGTGGCTGCTTCAAGCTCGGCGTAGGAGAAAACAGGGATTCCAAAGTACACATTGCTACCCTCCATGTTGGAATGACCACCATATCTGTTTATTGAATCTGAATCTCCATATTTTCTTCTCCTCCACCACCACAAAATCATCCCCATTGTTATCATCCATGGGACTCCAATCCCTAAACCTGTATTGTGTCAATACACCTACCTCCAATCAAACTTGTATTCATGTGATTTGACCTGTTTGACTCTTTCATTTTCTTCATACTAAACTTGACCTTAAAGTAATGGAAAGCAAATTACAAGTTAGGAAGAGAAGGTACATTACCTAATCCAAGTCCCAGTTTGAAAGCCCGTTTGCCTACACCTGAAGTTAAATGGACTGTTCATAAATCAAAAACATCAGCCTCCCTATATATTATTCTTATGCCTACAACCTTCAAACTGCCATAATAAAATATGAAATTTATGCAAGTTATTTTTTTTTTTTTTTTTTTATAAAATTTTTAAGAAAGGGGTTAGATTCACCCACGATCTAAGAGCAAGGTGAAATCTCCCTTCCTTCTAGATGATACCGATGTTGGGCATGGCGATGCAAGTTACTTTTTTATTTTGGAAATTTGGCAGTTTGAGTTCTTACTTCTTATACTAATCATAGGCAACAGTTTTGGACGGTGCTAAATTTTTTTTTTTAAAAAAAATCAATGCAACAAAAAAGCAATTAAAATATGAATCTTGCCATCAGTGCCACTAAAACATGAATAGATAGATTTTCTGAAGTGAAAAATATAATCTCATGTTCACTCTACGCTAGGAACACTACATAAATTTTCAACCACTAATTTTTTTTTTTAAAAAAAAATCTATTAGTATTATATCAAATTTTATTTTAATGAAACACTCAGCTATTGGCAAGGAGTACCAACAAGCTAAGAAATGCCTTTTCAAATGGCAAAACATCCCATTATATATAAAAACACCATTTAGATTCTTTTCTTTTTTTGGATTCTCTAACTTTACGTATTTTTGTTGTATATCAATTATCAAGCATAAAAATAGGGAAAATTACATGCAGGTCCCGAGGACCAAAAATAATTACAATTAGGTCACTTGAAATCACCAAATTACACAAAAGTCTCTAGGGACTTTTTTGATATTATTTGTTTGGAAACAAAATCTAGGTTTTTAAAGTTTGTTATAAATATGACATTTACTGTTGTAAATATGAATTTTTCTATTGTAAATGACCTCTGTACCTTTAGGGACTTGAGTTTGAAACAAAATCTAGGTGTTTAAATGTTGTTGTAAATAAGACACTTTCTGTTGTAAATATGACTTTTTCTGTTGTAAATGGTCAAGTGTTTAAATGTTGTTGTAAATATGGCACTTTCTGTTGTAAAGATGACATTTCCTGTTGTTAATACAAATAATATCAAAAAAGCCCCTAGAGACTTCTATGTAATTTGGTAATTTTAAAGGACCTAATTATAATTATTTTTGGTCCTTGGGACCTGCACGTAATTTTCCTAACAATATGAATAAAATATACTAGCAGCCCCTCTATTTTTATCTTAATTCTAGAGACAGCCCTCGTATTTTAAAAGTTTTTTTTTTTTTTTTTTTTTTTTTTTTTTTTGCTAACACGAAACATCCGCTAGTATCCAACAGAAAGTTCAACGTACAACAACAATCAGTAACCCAAAAAAAAAAAAAAAACGTGCAACAACAAAAGCAAATATCAAACCAAACAATAAATACAAAAACTATAAAAAGAGTAAAACAACGGAGGGCAAAGCACCCTCTAGGCAACAAGACTCAACTATTTTTTTGAGTCTATTTCCATCCACTTAAAATTGCATGCTAGTGTTTTTTTTTTTTTTTTTTTTTTATACAAGCATGCTAGTTAAATAACATTATTGGACCAAAATATCCTTTAGTAACTTGAATTCTATTTTAAAATAATTTATGTTAAAAGTTTAATGTGTTTATTTTTAAATTTTTTATCACATTTTGATTTTTTCAGTTTTGTAAACATATTAATAATTTTAAATATTTTAGAATCTTTAACAGAATATTCTTAACGATGTTGAAAAATATATTAAAAATGTAGGTTTTAAAAACTGAGAATAGTTCTTCATAATTTCGATAAACATAAAGGAAGGTCATCGTATTTTATTTTAAAATTACATGGATTTTATTAGGGGTGTTCATCATGCCAGGCGCCCTATCTCGCCCGCCCGCGCCCACCGAAAAATCGCCCGCCTTGACCCAAGGAAAAGCAGCCCCAACAAGGCGGGGCACAAATGGGCTGGGCATTTTTGCGGGCAGGGCGGGCATCGGGCATGGTATGCCGCCCTGCCCAATAATTATCATATTTTTTATTTTTTAATAGAATAAAAAATTATTATTATTATTATTATTATATATATATATATATATATTTTAAAGATGGTATTATATATTTTTTACAAATTATATATAACTTATAATAAAAAATATCCTCATTTCTTCATTTGTTCGCTTTTCTCAACTTAGATGCCCTAGTCGTTCTCTCTTCTCTCATTCTCCATTCTCCTCTAGCTCGATGATCGCCCGAGCTCGATGCCTCTCCACTGTCCAGTGCTTGATAATCGGTCACATGTAAATAATGTAATAATATAATTTTTTTGTTGCTTTCTTACAGGATTATGTATTTCATTTGAATTTTCCAATATTGTTTATTAGGTATGACTGAAGGTATTTTTTTTCACATAGGGTGTGGTAAGGTATCGCTACTTGGGCATGTATGAGCCGCCCTGCCCAGCCCATTATTGCCCTACCCAAAAATGTTAGGGCTTCTATGGTCGGGCACTCGGGCCGCATTTTTGCGCTTGATGATCTTTTCGAGCGGAGCATCGGGCAAGGGTCTCGCCCGCCCATTTCTTCTACCCACGAACACCCCTAGATTTTATGTATATACCTACCAATAGTTTTTTATTATTTTGGAAGAATCATCAACTAAATGCAGCATTGAGCGGTTCCGGTGCCTATCCCATACTCGTCCCATATTGGTCCAGATGGTAGGTTGACGGTTTAGGTTTGATTTTTTTGGAAAATCCATATGGGTCCCAGAAAAAATCCCAAAAAAAGTCAAAAGATTCTGAAAATTCCAGAAACCTTTTTCTGATATGATTTCATTAAAACTTTAGTTGTTAACGGGGCTGATATAGTTGTTAACATGTACGTCATTAACAACTAAATCAGTACCATTAATAACAATATCCTAATAACTATATCAACTCCGTTTAAAACTATATCAATATATATCGTTAACAATTAATATTTTAATGAAATTATATCAGAAAAGACTCTAAGGTCTTTTCTGGAATTTTCAGGATCTTTAGGCCTTTTTTGGGTTTTTTCTGTTTATAGAGCCCCGATATGAATTTTTCCTTGATTTTTTTTAAAACTGATCATTTTTTAATAAAAATTTATTTTTTAAAAAAATGTTAGTTAAAATTTTTTCTTTATTTTAGATTTTTTATCCTTAAAATAAATTTTTTAAAGAAAACAAAAAGTAAAAAAGATAGAATCTGTAAACCGGATCCTATCTGCCCCCAGCGACGAGCGCCTATCTGGTTCCCGTTAAGCATTGAAGACACAGAAATGGCAGTAAAGGAAGACACAGAGAAAGAAAGAGACAAACCAGAATGACATCTCACAGTATAGTTGCGGTCGCGGCAAAAGCACCTGAAGCCAAATCCATCAGTGCGGACGAAGCCACACCTTCCTCCACTGCTCTGGCATTGGTCGCACACACTCGCCGTCCAATTCCGAGACTTCAACAGGAAGCCTCTTCCCAAAGCCTCTCTGATCCCTCCTTCCAAATTCTCCACCACCGTCGTCATCCGCCCACCACCGCAATTATCATTCGCAAACTTCAACTTCTTCGCTTCATCGTCCACCGCCATACCCAACACCGACTTCGTTCGGTTCCCTTCATAACACCCCCATACGTTCTCTTTCATCTCCTCCGGCAACGACGGTAATTCACAATCGAAGAACAGTCGCACCTCCTTCTGGTTGGGAGCTACAGTATACCGGTAATCGAGAGTGAGGTTGTTGGAGGGAGAGAGACAATTGGGGGAATTGGATATCGGAAAGTTAGGGTTGGAGACTCGAAGAGATTGATTGTTGTAGAAAATTTCATCGACGATGTAGAAAGTATTGGAGAGATTGAGCATGGGGAAGCCATTAGAAGCACAGACAAGACTGAAAAAGGGAATCCGCAGAAGGAGTCTTGCTTATCTTTGATATAGAAGGGATAGGTTATGTTTGGGCCGTTTCCACAGGTTTTGGGCTCGCAAGCTTCGAAGTTGGGATTCACAGAACAGGTCGTGGTTCTGATGAGAACCCACAAGACGAGGATGAAGAAGGGGGTTACTGAGTTCATTTGGGATTTGGGGGTTTTGAGAAACAAGAAAGAGGGCAAATAAGAGGAAGAGGAAGAGAGATGAGGAGCGAACGATAAAGAAGAATGTCGATAGGGAGGGCATGGTTGTGGGGACGGGAGGTTTGACCTGAGTGATGAGTCTGGGGGCTCTAAGATCACATCTTCGTGAGCTAAAAGGGATTGTGATGGTTCGTCTTTACTGCCTCCTAAGTTTGACTTTTTGAAAATACTACCTCATTAATTAGTAAATGTATTTAATCTTATTTACTTATTTCCAAAAAATACTAAATCGTTACGCCTATAATTAATATGGTAGTGGGTGAGTAATAATTAAGATAATATTAAAGTTTAGTATAATTAATATGGATAATATTATAAATGACTTAAATTTTATGACGATTTTAATTAACTTTAACTGTTCTTATTGATTTGTGAGAATTGTTAATTGATATCTTATAATAAAAATTAGAAGAAGTAAATAAGAATATGAATATTGTTTAAAAAATTTAAAGTTTATTTTTTCTCAGAAATTGTTAAAAAATCTCAATTTTTCCAAGATTTTTTTTTTTTTTAAAAGCGAGTTTGCTCCAAAAGTTTTGAGATCATAGTAACTTCACTGCGTCAATTATCTAAGTTAAATTTGACCGTTTGTTTATCATATATGATGAGATGACAAGTCTACCGACACCCACGTCATTTTTGTGTTGGGTTTAGGAGTCAAGTTGTCTCAGAAGTTTTCACTCAAGAGATATGTTGCCCTAAAAATTTCTAAATTATAACAATTTCACCCTGATTGTTATCCAAATTAAGTTTACGTATTAATTAACCAAATATGTTTATCTGACAAGTTCATATATCATCCACTTCATTTTTTTTTCAAGTTAAATTTATAAATAAGGAATTTTTGAAAAAATGCACCCCCATCCATCTAATTGATTGGAGAAAATCAAAGAGGCGAAAGCATGTTGTACAAAAAAAAAAAAAAAAATCAAAGAATTACATGTTTATCTCAACGTCGCTAAGGTACGACGATGGAGTTGGCCTTGATCTTGGTTGTCTTGCTTATTATGTCTTGAATCTAATAATTAAATTTTTTTTAATTACTCTCTAGCAAATAAAAGCTCTTACTCCATCTCGTGGCTTCTTCTTTAATGTTATTCACCCTACCAACTTAGCATATTTGATTAATTAATAGTCAAACTTAATATTAGAGTGGTCAAGGCAATATTGAACCTAAAAAATATTTGATCATTGCTCCTAAGTAAAAAAATTTATAGCAAATTTGCACCTTAACAAAAATGGCGTGGATAACATGTGACTGTCGGTTTCTCATATGTAGTTAACTAATGGTCAAACTTAAATTGGATAACATCAGAAACAAAATTGCTGTGATTGACAACTTCTCGGGTCACATTACTCCAAAATAGACTTCGAGATGAAATTGAGATTTTTTAATAACTTCAAAAAAAAAAAAAAAAAAAACCCTTAACCCTTTAAAAAAACAAAAACTAAATCATAGTTACCTATCATTTATAATTTCCTGAAACCCTCATCCACCACCCAGTTTCCAAAATCTTATTTTGAAGTCGGAAAATTTAGAGTCACATACAATACGAATACTAAAAGTTAGGGAGCTATATATATAATTTAACTTAATTTATATTTGTGATATACTCTCTGGTCTTTAATATAATAATTTATATTTGTGATATACTCTCTATTTTTTAATATAAGATATATTTATTTAACTTGGTTGAATTAAGGAAGTTAGTTGAGTTAATTAATATGACAATATTTTCTAAAACATCATAATCACTTTTCTTAATCCTTTCACCTCTTTTTCTCTTTAATTATTGTTGAGTTTGAGAGTATCACTTGGGGTAAATTAATAAAATATTAAAAATATAAAAATTATATCTTATATTTATGATCTAGTTCAACTCCCCAAGTATTATTTAGCATTTATATATCAATTATTTTTATTTTTTGTTTGTATTAAGAAAATAGTCGCAAGAAGCAGGTTGGCCAGCAAATGGTTGAAAAATATTCAGGGATCATTCCAAACGTTGGAAAAATATTCAGGTATTATTTTTATTTTTTGTTGGTATCTTTCATATTTAGGCAATTTTGCGGAAGATTTAATGCTATCATCAGTAGTCTTATTTATAAGCCCTTTTTGACTAAAAAATTTATTCATATTTATAAATAATCTCTCAGGTAATAAATGAGATTATAACAAGTTTTTCTATATTAATTGTACTAATGAAAATAAAGAGAGAATAAAGAGCTGCAAGATACTCATTCATGATGAAATCAAAGTTGAAAATTTACCACATAATCATTGAGGTAACTACCTCTCCTTGATATAAAAGGTATTTATAAATAGGAATAGAGTGGTACACTTCACGCTTTTAAATATATCAATTGAACTTTTAGAGAATAAATTTACTTAATCATATCATAGTTATATATCGGTTTATAAGTTAGGCAAAATTATTTGGAGAAAAAATGACAAATATCAATTTTTTAAAGTAATTTAATTTATTTTCTTAATATCTCTAAAAAATTCAACTTTATCTTATATTTAGAATTACAAGAAGTATCTGCTTGAACCTTTATAGTAATTTTTAACTTGCCTAAATCCCATTGAAAGATTCAAATTTAGGCAATTTCACAGAAGTTGGTTACTTCTTCAAATTTGACTTAAATATGCTTTCAATTTCAAATCAGTTGGATAGGTGAGCGACTGGCTGATTCATAAAGAGATGGAGATGAGGTTAACAGAGGCCGGATTACCGTAAATGACACAAGAAGGACTGATATCTAACATCACTAGTGTGGGTTTATGTTTGAAAATAGCCGACTATATTTTTCTATGCAAAATTTTAGCGCCAAATAATTTGTGTGCAATATATATATATATATATATATATATATATATTGATGAAATGTCAAGTTAGAATCATTTTCTCCTCAAACTGTACTGGGCCTGCAACTTTCTCTGTTGGAGTTGATGTGGTATCAATTTTATTACTCACTTTTGCCACATGGGATGACTCATGATCAGTTGTATATTGGAGGATAATAATATAAAAAATGAAAAAGAAAAGTTAGGGATTGGATTATAAACGAGGTAAAAGTTTGGAGTCTCACCAGAATCATAGGTAAGAGAATAAGTAAGTGAGTTAAAAGTTCAAGGACTACGAAATTAATTTTTCTTAATCTTCTCTTCTTTTTTATATATGGGCTAAAGAGAGTTATTTTTTATTATTAATCTTGTTGAATTGTGATTGCTAAACCACTAGAGAAAGAATAAAATAGACAAATTCACATGGTAAAATTTCAATGAATTTTTGCACCATAAATTCATCAGTCAGTGACATCCCAAAAATGATAAAAAGGCCCTTCACATGGTATTGCAATTCGCCAAATAAAATCACTGCACATAAATCATATCTCACTCAACTACTAAAACTACAACAAGGATGGCGATGCCTTAAAAATACTAGTACAATATTACTTTTTTTTTTTTTTTTTTTTGTTGGGGGGGGGGGGGGGGGACTGGACTAAAGATCGTGTGATGTTAGTATGTAACAATTTACATACTTAATATACTTGGTTGCTTGAGTACCTAATAATACAACACAAAAAAGGCGCCAACCACACTAGGAGCTCAAAAGTTATCAAGGAAAGAAAGTATTATGCCTAATATGAACACTTGCTCAAGTACTAACGTTGGGAGTTGTGGATTGGCTTCCCCACTTATCAGCAACACTCTTAGGAGAACGAGGTGGTGGATTTGTCTTCTTCAACAACCCAACATCATCCCAACTGGGTGATTCTGGCGGCAACCGTGGGGGCTCCTATACCCGATCACTGCCACTTTGAATCCTCTCCAACGTCTCCAAAACTTCCTCCATGGAAGGTCTCAACTCCTTATTATTATGTAAATACTGAAACGCCAACTGAGCAACTAAAATCACCATCTTCTTCACTTCCTCACCACTCTCAAACCCAAGAGAAGGATCCACCAGCTCACTCCTCTGAATCTTCCTCACCACTAAGCTGGACATGTTAATAGAGTCTGAGTCCCGGCTCATGTCAACTGCTGCCATGGATGTTATGAGCTCGATAAGCACAACTCCAAAACTATAAACATCACTTTTACTAGTGAGCTGGTAGCAATGGTGATATTCAGGGTCGACATAACCCGATGTCCCCAAGGAGCAGTGGAAACATGGGTGACATCGGTGGGGAAAGACCTTGAAAGTCCAAAATCGGCAACCTTGACATTAAATCCTTCGTCCAGGAGGATGTTGTTGGTTTTGATGTCGCGGTGGATGATGTCAGAAGCATGGAGGTAGACCAATGCTCTTGTCATTTGGACAGTGATCTTCATGCGGGTGGACCATGGTAGGATGGTGGGCCTTTTGGGATCTCTATGAAGGTGGAGGTGATGAGCGACAGTGCCGTTTGGGATGAATTCGTAGGCAAGGAGGAGCTCACAGCTGTGGGGGGAGGTGCAGCCATAGAGGGAGAAAAGGTTTTTGTGGTGTAAGCGAGTTAGGATCCTCACTTCATTCATGAAGTGTTCCACTTGTTTGTAGTTTTGCTCTTATAAGCGTTTGACTGCAACTTCTCGTCCCTCTTCTAGTTTGCCTAATTGAAAATACATAAATTAATTAATTATTCCCACACGAGACCAAGTTTCTATGCCGACCCATAAAGAAGAATGAATGAGAGGGTCAAAATTGTTAGTGGCTGCTTCAACCTCGGCGTAGGAGAAAACATGGATTCCAAAGTACACATTGCTACCCCTCCATGTTGGAATGACCACCATATCTGTTTATTGAATCTGAATCTCCATATTTTCTTCTCCCCCACCACCACACAATCATCCCCATTGTTATCATCCATGGGACTCCAATCCCTAAACCTGTATTGTATCAATACACCTACCTCCAATCAAACTTGTATTCGTTGATTTGACCAGTTTGACTCTTTCATTTTCTTCATACCAAACTTGACCTCAAAGTAATGGAAAGGAAATTACAAGTTAGGAAGATAAGGTTCATTATCTAATCCCAACCCAATTTTGAAGCCAGTTTGCCTACACCTGAAGTTAAATGAATCATTAAAATGGAATGTTAATAAATAAAAAACATCACTCCCCCCTATATATTATTCTTATGCCTACAACCTTCAAACTGCCATCATAAAATATGAAATTTATGCAAGTTCCTTTTTTATTTTAGAATTGTGCAGTTTGAGTTCTTATACTAATCATAGGCAACAGTTTTAAATGCAACAAAAAAGCAATTAAAATATGATCTTGCCAACCAGTACCACGAAAACATGAATAGATAGATTTTCTGAAGTGAGAAATATAATCTCATGTTCACTTTACGCTAGGAACACTACATAAATTTTCAATCCCTAGTTTTTTTTTTAAAAAAAAAAATCTATTAGTATTATATCAAATATTATTTTAATGAAGCACTCAGCTATTGGCAAGAAGTACCAACAAGCTACGAAACGCCTTTTCAAATGGCAAAACATCCCATTATATATAAAAACATCATTTAGATTCTTTTTTTTTTTTTTTTTTGGATCCTCTAACTTTACATATTTTTGTTGTATATCAATTATCAAGCATAAAAATATGAATAAAATATGAAAAGTAAACATGCGTGTGGAATTGACAAAATCCCCAACATAAGCAAGAAGAGGAAGCAATCAGCAGTTTGGAGTGCCGTAGTAAAAGTTTGGGATATTCAGAAAGGAATTGGGAAGCAAGCTCAAAAGTGGATACAATACCAATGCCTGGTGGGAGTTATGGTCCCCACTTGGTCAACCCTTGATTCAGTATGTAGATAAGAACCATAAGTGGGTTAGTCATGGTGAGACTATGAGGGCATTTGTATCTTCAAGTGGTTCATGGGATCTTATGAAGTTGAGACGCTTCTTACCAGAATGGATGATTGATAGAATTAAGACGGCTAAAACACCAACCATGGAGGGGAATGACCTTTTTTACTGGAGGGCCTCTAATGATGGAAATTTCAGTATTAGATCAGCATATAAGATGCTAGAAAGAAACACTGATTCTACAAGGGAACCTTTTTGGAGCACATTTGGCAATGGCCAATATCATAAAGAGCCAAATTCTTCATGTGGCAAGCTTTTTATGGAAGATTACCTACCAAATCTGTGAGAAAGATGCGAGGTTTGAGTGATCATGATGAGTGTCCTTTTGGGTGCCTAAGTGAGGAAACAGAACTACATACACTGAGAGATTGTGAGGTAGCATACACTGTGTGGCTTGATTTGATTAACCCTATATGTTATAGTACTTTTTTAGTAGTAACTATCAGTATTGGATATTGTGAAACAACAAACAACAACCGGGTAGCAAAATAGTCAAGAGTCGGCCCTAGATCTGGATGCGGATATTTGGATCGGCTTGCTAGTTAATCTGGAAGAATAGATACAAGGAAGATTTTTGAAGGTGCAGGTGTTCATCCTCGTTGCATCGTACACAGTTGCCTTCACCAACTAATGAAAGGTGTGGAGAAAGGGAAACTCGATCATCAGATCTACCAAGTTCTTGACAGAGCGGATGTCAAGTGGGAATTCCACTTTCTGGGTATGTTAGGGTGGATGTAGATAGATCGCTTAACAACCATAAAGTTGCAGCTTGTGGTGGCCTTGTTCGGGATAGCACTAGGGCGTGGATAATAGGATTCCAACAGAGGATTGGTTTTTGTTCCATTACTGCAACAGAATTACAAGCAATCAAAGTAGGTATGGAGGTTTGTAAGCAGCTAGGTTCCACAAAAATTGAATTGCACTCAGATTCCACAAAGGCTAATTGTCTATTGACATCAGAATACAGACCATATCACCCGTTGGCTTAAGAGATTTCTAAAATTAGATAATTGATTTTCGTGACTAGGATATAGAAATAATTCTTTCAAACACAGAAGCACTGAAATGTGCAAAAATTTTGGCTAAGATGGCATAGGAGGTGAACAACAATTGGGCCTTGAACCCAATACTACTGAATGCAATACGCGCGTGTCCTAGGCACAGATAAAATCATAGTACAAACATATATACATAGATATACATAGCATGTGAGATTAGGGTTACTATTTGATAGATTTTAAACTGACAATCACTCCCAAATTCTTTTAAAAGCTACCGTTGACGACACTTCCTATAATTATAAATAATATTCATCACTTATGCAAATTTTCCATAATTCAAATAATACTTGAATTAATTATCATTTGGCCCAACTTATGGGTAAAAGTCCTTTATTAATTGCAAGGATACAAATTAATTAACGTTGACCTTTATGGCTTCCATTTTCGGATTTTTCTCAAAACTGTCCAAAATTTTTAACAACTTTAAAAATTCATAACTAATTATACAAATGTCTAATTAAGCTAATTCCAAAGAATATGTAACCTTTGATATGTTTATTTTCAAATCAATATATCACCATCACCCAAAAAAATTCGTATTGTTCTAGAATAATTTAAATGTATCTACTATCCAGATCAAAGTTCCAGAATCATGTGTCAACTTCAAAAATTCATATCTCTTTGTATACAACTTCAAAAATTATGAATTACCTATCAAATTAAAGCTTGTGTGTATTCTTTAAATATGGAACGTTTCATAGCCAAACTCAAACTTTCTTACTTGCTGAACCGGGCTTAGTCATCTCGCCTAATACAAGCTTATCCTCAAGATTAACCGTAAGGAGTATGTCTTTAAGCTTGAACCTTTTATAGTAATTTTTCCCATATAAATATATATATATATATATATATATTTTGCGATGAAATGTCAAGTTAGTATAATTTTCTCCTCATATTCGTCTCTGCTTTCTCTTTTAGAGTTGACGTGGAATCAATTTTATTACTCACTCTTGCCATATAAGATGACTTAGGGTGAGTTGTACATGGAAGGATAATAATATAAAAAATGAAAAGAAAAAAATGAGGGATTGAATTATAAATGAGGTCAAAGTTCTATGTTACACCGAGTAATACGTATGAGAACGAGAAAGTGAAACAAAAATTGAAGGATTAAGAGATTAATCTTTCTTAATCTTCTCTTCTTTTTTATGGGCTAAAGAAAGTTATTTTTTTTATTAATCTTGTTGAATTGTGATTGCTAAACCACTAGAGAAAGAATAAAATATATAAATTCACATGATAAAATTTCAATGAATTTTTGCACCATAAATTCGTCAGGTAGTGACATCACAAAAATAATAAAAAGGGCCCTTTACATGATATTGCAATTCGCCAAATAAAATCACCTCACATAATTCATATCTCACTCAACTGCTAACACTACAACTAACCAAGGATGGTGATGCCATAAAAATTTTTTTTTTTTTTTTTGGGGGGGGGGGGGGGGGGGTTTGTCAAAGACTAGATCGTATAATGTGTGTGTGTGTGTGTGGTTTTTTTTTTTTTTTTGCCAAAGATTGTGTGATGTTAGTATGTAACAATTTACATGCTTCGTGTATTTAGTTGCTTGGATACCGATAATAGAACCAGAAAAGGTGCCAGCCACACCGGGGCTCAAAAGGTTATCAAGAAAAGAAAGTATTATGCCTAATATGAACACGTGCTCAAGTACTAACGTTGGGAGTCGTGGATTGGCTTCCCCATTTATCAGCAACACTGTTAGGAGAACGAGGTGGTGGATTTGTGTTCTTCAACAACCCAACCTCATCCCAACAGGGTGATTCCGGTAGCAACCGTCGAGACTCCTTTACCCGATCACTCCCATCACTGCCACTTTGAATCCTCTCCAAGGTCTCCAAAACTTCCTCCATGGAAGGTCTCAACTCCTTATTAGTCTGTAAACACCGAAACGCCAACTGAGACACTAAAATCACCATCCTCTTCACTTCCCCATCCCTCTCAAACCCAAGAGAAGGATCCACCAGCTCGCTCAGCTCGCTCCTCCGAATCTTCCTCACCGCTAAGCTGGACAAGTTAATAGAGTCCGAGTCTCGGCTCATGTCAACCGCTGCCATGGATGTTATGAGCTCGATAAGCACAACTCCAAAACTATAAACATCACTTTTGCTAGTGAGCTGGTAGCAATGGTGATATTCGGGGTCAAGATAACCAGGTGTCCCCTGAGGAGCAGTGGAAACATGGGTGACATCGGTGGGGAAAGACCTTGAAAGTCCAAAATCGGCAACCTTAACGTTGAATCCTTCGTCGAGGAGGATGTTGTTGGTTTTGATGTCACGGTGGATGATGTCAGAAGCATGGAGGTAGACCAATGCTCTTGCCGTTTGGACAACGATCTTCATGCGGGTGGACCATGGTAGGACGGTGGGCCTTTTGGGATCTCTATGAAGGTGGAGGTGATGAGCGACAGTGCCGTTTGGGATGAATTCGTAGACAAGGACAAGCTCCCGGCTGTGGCGGGAGGTGCAGCCATAGAGGGAGACAAGGTTTTTGTGGTGTAAGCGAGTTAGGATCCTCACTTCATTCATGAAGTGTTCTACTTGTTTGTAGTTTTGCTCATGTAAGCGTTTGACTGCAACTTCTCTTCCGTCTTCTAGTTTGCCTAATTCAAAATACATAAATGAATTAGTTAATCCCACACAAGACCAGGTTTCTATGCCCACCCATTCTATATATATACACACTCCCCCTCTCCTTATTTTAGGAGAGAGGCGTATTGGTTACATTTTTAAACATTACCTATGCAAGAGAATACAATACAAATCTGAAATAATCAAATTATATCTAATGATGCCATAAAGAAGAATGAATGAGAAGGAGGGTTACCGTAATAAACAGTGCCAAAGCCTCCATCTCCAAGTTCAGTGGAAGGGTCAAAATTGTTGGTGGCTGCTTCAAGCTCGGCGTAGGAGAAAACAGGGATTCCAAAGTACACATTGCTACCCTCCATGTTGGAATGACCACCATATCTGTTTATTGAATCTGAATCTCCATATTTTCTTCTCCTCCACCACCACACAATCATCCCCATTGTTATCATCCATGGGACTCCAATCCCTAAACCTGTATTGTATCAATACACCTACCTCCAATCAAACTTGACCTTAAAGTAATGGAAAGGAAATTACAAGTTAGGAAGAGAAGTTCATTACCTAATCCCAGCCCCAGTTTCGAAGCCCTTTTGCCTGCACGTGAAGTTAAATGAATGCATTAAAATGAACTGTTAATAAATCAAAAACATCACTCTCCCTATATATTATTCTTATGCCCACAACCTTCAAACTGCCATCATAAAATATGAAATTTATGCAAGTTGCTTTTTTATTTTGGAAATTTTACAGTTTGAGTTCTTATACTAACCATAGGCAACAGTTTTGGACGGTGCTAATTTTTTTTAAAATCATTTGAATGCAACAAAAAATAAATTAAAATATGGTCTTGACCAGTGCCACTAAAACATGAATAGATAGATTTTCTGAAGTGAGAAATATAATCTCATGCTCGCTCTATGCTAGGAACACTACATATATTTTCGATCCCTAGTTAAAATAAAATTAAAATAAAAATCTGTTAGTTTTATATCAAATATTATTTTTAATGAAACACTCAGCTATTGGCAAGAAGTACCAACAAGCTACGAAACGCCCTTTCAAATGGCAAAACATCCCATTTTATATAAAAACATCATTTAGATTCTTTTTTAATTTTTTGGATTCTCTAACTTTACATATTTTTGTTGCATATCAATTATCAAGCATAAAAATATGAATAAAATATGAAAAGTAAACATGCATGTGGAATTGACAAAATACCCAACATAAGCAATAAGAGGAAGCAATTAGCAGTTTGGAGCGTCATAGTGAAAGTTTGGGATAAGTTTAGAAAGGAATGGGGAAGCAAGCTCAAAAGTGGAAACGATACTAATGTCTGGTAGGAGTTATGGTCCCACATGATCAACCCTTGCTTCGGCATGTAGATAAGAACCATAAGTGGGTTAGTCATGGTGAGACTGTGAGGGCTTTTGTATCTTCAAGTGGTTCATGGGATCTTACGAAGTGGAGACTCTTCTTACCAGAATGGATTATTAATAAAATTAAGACAGCTAAACCGCCAACCATAGAGGGGAATGACCTTTTTCACTGGAGGACCTCTAATGATGGAAATTTCAGCATTGGATCAACATATAAGATGTTAGAAAGAAGCACTAATTCTGCAAGGGAACCTCTCTGGCAGCACACTTGGCATGATAAGTGTCCTTTTGAATGCCTAAGTGAGGAAACAAATACATACACTATGGCAACAAGGAAATTTCATGGAAGATTACCTACCAACTCTGTGAGAAAGATGCGAGGTTTGAGTGATCATGATGAGTGTCCTTTTGAGTGCTTAAGTGAGGGAAAAATATTACATACATTGAGAGATTGTGAGGTAGCATACATTGTGCGGCTTGATTTGATTAACCCTATATATTATAGTACTTTTTTAGTGGTAACTTGCAGGATTAGATATTGTGGAACAACATACAAGAACTGGGTAGCAAAATAGTCAAGAGTTGGCCCTAGATGTAGATATTTGGATCGGCTTGCTAGTTGATCTTTGAAGGTGTAGGTGCTCATCATCGTTGCATTGTACACAACTACCTTCACCAACTAATGGAAGGTGTGGAGAAAGGAAAATTGAATCATCAGATCTTCTAGGTTCCTGATAGAGTGAATGTCAAGTGGAGTGTTCCACTTTCCAGCTCTATTAAGGTGGATGTAAATGGATCGGTTAACAACCATAAAGTTGCAGCTTGTGGTGGGATTGTTCGGGATAGCACTAGGGTGTGGATGATAGGATTCCAACAGAATTTTGGTTTTTGTTCCATTATTGCAACAGAATTACAAGCAATCAAAGTAGGTATAGAGGTTTGGAAGTAGCTTGGTTCCATAAAAATTAAGTTGCACTCATATTCTACATAGGCTAATCGTCTATTGACATCAGAATACGAACCATATCACCCATTGGCTCAAGAGATTTCTGAAATTAGATCGTTTATTTTCTGTGATTGGGATATAGAAATAATTCATTCAAATAGAAAAGCACTGAAATGTGCAGAATTTTTGGCCAAGATGGCACAGGAGGCGAACAATGAGCTTAGTTTATTACACTTTCCACCAGCTTGTTGTTCGGATCAAATGTTAATTGACTTAGGCTAATTTTGGTTGATGGTGTATCATTCCTATTTGTGTTTTGTAGTGTTGCTATGACACGATCCAAGAGGTAACTCTTGTCTTACATATTAAACGCTTTTTTTTTTTTTTTGCTAACACGAAACATCCACTAGTATCCAACAGAAAGTTCAATGTACAACAAAAAAAGCAAATAACAAACCAAACAATAAATACAAAAACTGTAAATATAGTTAAACAACGGAGGGTAAAGCACCACGTAGGCAACAAAACTCAACCATTTGTAGAGTCTATTTCCATCCACCCAACTATTGCATGTTTTTTTTTTAAAAGCATGCTAGTTAAATAACAATCATGGGACCAAAATATCCTTCAGTAACTTGAATGCTATTTTAAAATAATTTCTTTAAAATTTTAATGTGTTTATTTTTAAAGTTTTTATCACATTTTTTTTTTTTTCAACTTTGTAAACATATTGGAAATTTTAAATATTTTAACACAATTTTAATCAATAAAATTAAATGTTTTTGCATCTTTAACAGAATATTATTAACGATGTTGAAAAATATATTAAAAATGTAGGTTTTAAAAACAGAGAGTAGCTCTTCATAATTTTGAGAAAAATAAAGGAAGGTCATCGTATTTTATTTTAAAAATACATGGATTCTATGCATACACCTACCAATAGTTTTTTATTATTTTGGAAGAATCAACAATTGGACAATGGTATATTCTCTGAGAAATCAACAATTGACTGCTCTTTATTTGGTTTGAAAGGGTCAAAAGATCAAACCAGTAAGTATTTTAGTTCATTATCCAATTGATTATACAAATATATAACACACATCTTTCGTTGTCACAACGTCAAGATATACCTGTTTAAATATTGACAATGAACACTTGTTTAAATAACAATATGAGTAAATAGAAAATTATAAGTAGGATTTGAAAGATCAAGCACAAGAATCACCTAACAGCTAAACATGAGCGGGAGTATCATTAAAATAATTTAGACTGATATTATTCCGATAGTCAATCATTGATCTTAATCTAAACAATTTGGCACGTATCATACATGATGAATTGACATTTCAAATCTTGCGCTCTTAAATATTAGGGTTAAGCGACATTTTTGTTCTGTAAGTTTTTATCTAGGGGCAATTTTACCTTGAAAGTTTTTAAAATAGAGCAATTTTGCCTTGACTATTATCCCAGTTAATTTTCACCGCTAGTTGACCAAATATGTTGAGCTGATAGTTTATATGTCATCCACATTTTTTTTTATACACATAGTAGGGGAGGGGGGGGGGTTGAACCCTAGACATGGGGGAGGGGAGTATCCATACATTATCTTTGTCAAAGTACGCCATCCACGTTATTTTTATTAAAGTGCAAATTTGCACCAAAAATCCATATGTCATCTACTTCATTTTTTAAAAAAATTAGATTTAAAACTTGGGGTAAATTTGTACCTTAACAAAAATAAAGTAGATGATATATGAATTTCCATCTCAGCATATTTAGTCAACTAAAGGTTAAAATTTACTAGGTAACGGTCAGGGCAAATTTGCTATTTTTTAGAAACTTCTGAGTTAAAATTGCCTCCTAAAAAACTTTCAGGACAAAATTGCCTTTCGGTGAAAACTTTCAGGACAAAAATAACCTTAATCCTAAATGTTAATGCAAGACCAGTTCATCACAACTATTTACAGAGTGAATTCCATGTCAATCTTTTCGTGTCCTAGCTTTTTTCCATGTCATTCATTTTTCCCCATTTTATATTTCCAAGTAATCTGTCATTAGTGAAGGGTGCAACATAGACTACGCTAACACAGGTCAGCATCCATGTAACTGTCCATGTCACCAGATTTTATCAAACCTTGCCTCACAAATGGTCAACGTTCATTGGTTTAACGGTGTTAACAGTTTTGCATCTTTTCTAGCGTTCATGGTTTAACGGTGTTAACAGTTTTGTAATCTTTTCTAGCGTTCGTGGTTATTTTTCCTCCAAAAAATAATTCATTCATGGTGAGAAAAGTTGAAGGTTATTTAAGCAATTTAACCCCAAAACAAAATCTCTATATTTGGATTGTTGGTGTTCGATCGGTTGAATTCCAACATCTATTGGGAAAAGAAGGTATAATGCTTTTTCATCAGAGTAGTAGTTCAGGAGTGAATCTGTATGTTATGATTGAGCTAAGAAATTTTGGTTAAAACCACCTTTTAATGTAAGGTTAAAAAAAAGAACCTTTTAAATCAAAATCTTCCAAGCAGAATCATCTAGTGACAGGACTGATAATCGAAAACAGCACTACATCTTGTGAGGTTAAAGGCTATTCATCAACTAAATGCAGCATTAATCATTGAAGAGGCAGAAATGGCAGTGAAGGAAGACACAGAGAAAGAAAGAGACAAACCAGGATGACATCTCACACGATGGATGCGGTCGCGGCAAAAGCACCTGAAGCCAAATTCATCAGTGTCGACGAAGCCACACCTTCCTCCACTCTTCTGGCATTTGTCGCACTTCCTCGCCGTCCAATTCGGAGACTTCAACAAGAATCCTCTTCCCAAAGCCTCTCTGATCCCTCCTTCCAAATTCTCCACTACCGTCGTCATGAGCCCACCACCGCAATTATCATTCGCATACTTCAACTTCTTCGCTTCATCGTCCACCGCCATACCCAACACCGACTTCGTTTGGTTCCCTTCATAACACCCCCATACGTTCTCTTTAATCTCCTCCGGCAACGACGGTAACTCACAATCGAAGAACAGCCGCACCTCCTTCTGGTTCGGAGCTAAAGTATACCCGTCATCGAGAGTGAGGTTGTTGGAGGGAGAGAGACAAATGGTGGAATTATTGGATATCGGAAAGTTAGGGTTGGAGACTCGAACAGATTGATTGTCGTAGAAAATTTCATCGACGATGTAGAAAGTATTGGAGAGATTGAGCATTGGGAAGCCATTAGAAGCACAGACAAGGCCGAAACGAGGGAATCCGCAGGAGGAGTCTTGCTTATCTTGGATATAAAAGGGGTAGGTTATGGTAGGGCCGTTTCCACATGTTCGGGGCTCGCAAGCTTGGAAGTTCGGATTCACATCACAGAGGATAGTTCTGACGAAAACCCACAAGACGAGGATGAAGAAGGGGGTGGCTGGGTTCATTTGGGATTTGGGGGTTTTGAGAGACAAGAAAGAGGGCAAATAAGAAGAAGAGGAAGAGGGATGAGGAGGGAATGATAAAGAAGAAGATCGCTAAGGAGGGCATGGTTATGGTGGCGGGAGGTTTGACCTGTGTGAATTGTCTGGACATGGCACCTTCGTGAGCTAAAGGGAATGTGATGGTTCGTCTTTACCGCCTCATAAGTTTGACCTTTTGAAAATAAATAAAAGGGTTAAGGAGCATTTTTGCCAACAAAATATTAGTCCAGGAGCACCCAACACAATAAACTATTTTGTGGACCTTAAATGCCAACCAACTTTTGAAAACATGAAATTTGCACAAAACACCCGAATGTCCATTACTGCGTCCGTTACTGCGCACACGTGTACAAGTGTACAACCGTTTGTGTACAACTTTTTTGCATGATCAAAGAGAAACATGGGTTCTCACCAAAAAGATGGCACAAGCTACCAGTCGTCGGGGCCGAAGCCTTGCGCCAACAACTGTGGCTTCTTCGGCACCGCCGGCACCATGAACTTCTGCTCAAAATGTTACAGGGACTTCCAAATCAAAGAGCAGCAAGCCGCTTCCGCTAAAGCCACCATGGAGAAATCACTCAACCCTAGATCCGTTCCCTCACCTAATCAGACGACGAAATCAAACCCTTCAGCGCAATTCCTTTTTGGAACTTCCTCGGAAGCATCGCCTTCATCCTCCGTAATTCTTGGCGGCGATCAAGGGCAGCCAAAGGCGTCGAACCGTTGTGACAATTGTAACAAGAAGGTTGGGTTGACTAGATTCACGTGCAAGTGTAGGAGCACTTTCTGTAGCGCACATCGTTATCCGGAGAAGCACGAGTGTACATATGATTTCAAGGTTTCTGGCCATGATGCGATTGCCAAGGCTAATCCAATGGTAAAAGCCCCAAAACTTGACAAGATTTAGGATATGCTTCTATCGAAACTTGTACTGGTATTTTATTTGATTAGCGCATTGGTAAACAGTTTGGTTGATCTCTCTTCATAGCTACTAGAAACTATTTGCTTCGATCGGTGGTCTATACCTAGATTCTTTGAATGTCGTGCAATGAAGAATAAGGTTGTGGCGCTAGGTCATTCTTTGCAAAAAATTGTTGTGTGATGGCGAGTCAGGCAGAACGGACGTTTGGGTAAACTAACGGTTTTGTGCAAATTTAATGTTTTCAAAAGTTGGTTGGCATTTAAGGTTCACAAAATAGTTTATTGTGTTGGGTACTCTTAGACCAATAGTTTATTAGCAAAAATGCTCCTTAACCCTAAATAAAAATATGAAATATTATTTAAAAAAGGTTAAGGTTTATTTTAGTCTGAAAATTGTAAATAAATCTCAATTTTACCTTGGATAACTTTGTTTTTTTTTTAAAAGTGATTTCACTCCAAAAATTTCTAAATCATAGTACCTTCACCTGCGGTCGTTCTAAATCAACTTCACCTGCGGTCTTTATGTAAGTTAAATCTCACTGTTAGTTGACCATATATGATAAGTTAACAATCTACCTAATGTCCATGTCATTTTTGTTTTGGATTTAATTGTCAAATTGCTTTGGAAGTTTTCACTTAAGATATGTGTTGCTCGGAAAGTTTTAAATTGTAGCAATTTCATTATGACTGTTATTCAAGTTAAGTTTATGCATTAGTTAACTAAATATGTTTATCTAACAAGTTCATATATCATCCACTTCATTTCTTTTTTTCAAGTTAAATTTATAAATAAGGGAGTTTTTTTTAAAAAAAAAAATGAACCCCATCCATCTAAATAATTGGACAAAATCACAGAATAGCATATCATGTGATGAAGAGAAAATGGAAGAATTGCCAATTTATCTCAATGTTGCTAAAGTATGATATGATGAGGGTTACCAATGACCTTGATCTTGGTTGTTTTGCTTATTATGTCTTGAATTCATAATTAAATCTTTTTTTCATCACTCTCTTGCAAATATGAGCTCCTCCTTTACCTGTGGCTTCGTCTTCAATGATATTATTCACTCTACTAGCTTAGCATATTTAATTAATTAATAGTTAAATTTAACATTTATACTGGTCAAGGCTACATTACAACAATTTGAAAACCTCTCAGACAATATTGAACCTAAAAAAGTTTTGGTACAACATTGGTCCTAAGTTAAAACTTTTGTAATAAATTTGTACCTTAACAAAAATGGCGTAGATGACACAAAAACTAGTCGGCAGGGATACTAATAGTTACGGAGCTATACATATAATTTTACTTAATTTGTATTGATGATATACTCATCTAGTCTTAAATATAAAACATATTTACCTAATTTAGTTAGATTAAGAAACTGGTTGAGTCAGTTAATATAACATATATTTTTTAAAACACCTTAGTCACTTCCTTTAATTCCCTCATCCCCTCTTCTCTTGATTATTGTCGAGCTAGAAAGCATCAACATGGGTAAATTAAAAAAAGATTGATAAATATGAAAACTATGTCTTATATTTATAATCAAAATTAATTTTTTAAATGTATCTTACATTAAGATCCAGAAGAGTATTATTTAGTATTGGTATATCAATTATTTTTATTTGTTGTTTGTATTAAGAAAATAGTTGGAAGAAGCAGTTTGATAAGCAAACAGTGGAAAAATATTCAGGGATGATTCTTCACGTTGGCAAAATCCCGCGCCCATTTCTCTTTTTTCCTTTTTTGAACAAATTAACAACTTTTTCCTTCTTCAATTGTTTTTCAGCTTCCCATGTACAAAATTCAAACCGCCCCAATAAAAGGGGTCTCCGCGTTTTTTTCTTCACAAGTGGATGGATTTTAGGAGTTTTTTTTTTTTTTTAAAGTTTTAAAAGCGTAGCAATGTTGGGGGTCAGCGTTAGGGGGGGGGGGGGGGACTATTTAAAAATGATTTCGTAGATAAATACGATGGAGGCAGAAATATATAAAGAAAAAAATTACTAAAAAAAAATTCACAGATTAATTATGAAGAACAACCTCAAATTTATCAAACAACACAGCAAAATTGGGATAAGGGTCTTATTTATCCGGAAGTTTTTTCGGTCATGAGCACTCAACACCCGAAAGTTTTTTTGGAGTAAAATTGTCGTAGAAGTTTAAAAACGTGGCAATCTTGTCATTCCGTTAATCTTAACCGTTAATTTGTTGCTCCAACTTTAATTTGTTGGTCTAATTTGTAAACTTCTAAGGTAAAATTACTCCTAAGAAAAAAACTTCCAAAGTAAAATTGCTCCAAAAAAACACGGAGCAAAATTGCTCCATTTTGTTAACTTAGGGGCATTTTTGCTCCAAAAAAACTTTTGGTGTTGAGTCTTTCCTAAGAAAAACTTCTAAAACAAATAGACCCTTACCCAAAATTATACAACGATAAAATGTTTTAAATTTACAAACATTTTATCATTTAAAATCTATAAACTTATTTAGATTGAATAAATATAGTTATGGCCTTATGGGAGAATACCATTTTACACGTGGAAAAAGTACGAAGGTGCCATCCATTGCGAATCTGGTCAATGGCAACGACAATTGAATACTAATAAATTCCGTGAATGAAGTAGCAGGGGATTGATTATTTTGTTCCCCGTTCCCTTATATGGTGGTGGGGTCAGAGGTCGTTACTGTACTTCCGTAGAGAAAGTTGGGAATAAATTTTGACAACAAATTATTTGGGGAAAATACCCCTCAAGTAAAATATTATTAAAAAAGTCACATGCACAATATTAACAACCATATTTTAATAATTAAATTAGTAAAACATAAACAACTAAATCAATATATATTAATAATTTGAGTTTTTTCTAACATCTAACTTTTTTTAAGTTTTTTTAACAATGTCTTATTTACTTAGGTTTTGAGGGAGATTTTTCCAATTATTTTAAAACCCAACCATAACTAATTTCTAATCGGAATTTTAACGACTTTCCTCAAGTCCTTGTTGCCCCACATGCAATGTTGACTTTGCCTTTACCGTCAAATTTACAAAAAAGATGTTACTTGATCTTTTAATATAAGAATTATATATATATATATATATATATATTAAAACAATTAATTAAATTAGTTAAGATGATTTTTTTTCCTAATACATTCTAATAATTCTTTTTTAACCCCTTCCATCTCAACTTTACTTGATTATTTTTTTGAAGCATGAATCAAGATAAATCAAGAAAACATTAATAAATATGGAAAGTAGGTCTTACGTTTAAAACTAAGATTAACTCTATATATTTTATATTAAGGATATGAGAAATATAATTTTAAATTCGATCGTTGTTTGTTTGAGAGTTTTTTTTTTTTTTTTTTTTTTTTACTATTACTTAATATTTTTAAAGTTTATTATGATTCTTTTAACTTTTAAAACGTGGTGAAAACTTCTTAATTCTTATCACGGTTAAACAAGATGATGGAAAATAATTATTTGCATAATGAAAAATAATTTTTAAGATATTGAAGCCACCGTTAACTTTTTGTATTACTACTCATGTTTAATCTCTTTTTCAGCACTCATCTTTTTAAGAAATTTTCAGTATTTAGCATTAAATTTTATCATTTTTTTTTTAAAAAAAATCCAAGTACTAAATTGAGCATTTGTAAAATGAAAGGATGAATAATTAAAAAAAAAATAAAAATACTTTGCAGAACTGACATGTCCACACCCATGATTTTACAAAGAGAAAATTTCAACCCCATGTCACAAGTAAAGAAAAACCACATGGAACCCAAATAATGTGATCATGGTATTGACCAAACGTAACCACACAAGTCTATTTTGGTTGGATGGTGATGAGCTTACTGTATACGATTTAGTTTCAAATATGCCAGACGATATTGCAGACTCTGATAGTTACATGCATCATCACTCAATTGTTGAGGTGGGTTGAGTGAAGAAGAAAACATATACAAAGAGTCATATGTAAGACTAGTCAATGAAGACGAAATCATGAAGCTCAACCCTACATTTCTCCCTCTCAATACATACAATAATAACAGCAGCAATAACAATAAAATTTTATCTCGATAGATGGAGGCAGTTACATGAATCGTCTCTCATCATTGTGTTCTGTTAAAAGTCGTATCTTTAATAGATTATTAATTAAAAGATTTCGCTCTATAACCTTATTGATTATTCATTTCGGTCTTCTTATCTCTTTTCTGAGGACTCCACATACTTAATCGTCTCTCCTTATCAGTGCATCTAATAGCCTTCTTTAAACATGTTTAAACCAATTCAAATAATTTTTCATCGTTTTATTTTCAATAGATACCATTCCAACTTGTTTTTGTATTTGATCATCACAAATCTTACCCTTTTTTTTTTGTATGATCACGTATTCATCTCAATTACCCAATTTATGCTTGTATTATACCTTTAAAGTCTAAAATTTATTATTATATAACATCTATGGTTTTATAACAATGCCATAAAATTTCCCTTTCACGAGGTATTTGTCCACTCATTACGTTAAATTGTCAGAATGGACACGGCAAGACCATGGAATCACCCAACACTTCAAACCTCCTCAATCAACGTCCCTCTATTATTAATTTATTATAGACCACGCTTCTCTCTCCTCCATCTTTTCTAATATGAAATTCACGGCAAATTATTATGAAATATTGTAATTTAATTTAGGTCTTGTTTTGATTCCTTATCCCAAAACAATTTTTTGTTTTTTTTTTTTTTTCAAGTAAAAAAACTCATTTAATAATTGGCTTTTACCTTTTAACTAAATGTTCCGCCAAAAAAAAAAAAAAAAGCAATGTGTTTTAAAAAATAAAAAATCAGAATAAATTTTACTTCTTTTTAATAGCTTTGTAAAATTATAGAAAAATAGCAGAAAAATATCACTTGAACTTCAAAATCATGTTGACAACAACAATAATGAGTTAACAAAAATAATAAAGCAATTGATAACTCATTTTGTTGTGAAATTATCTATCTAAAATTTTGAAGTTTAAATAGTATTTTCTTAAAAAAAAATTTCTAAAATTATTAGGTAAAGAAACCGAGAATAGATCTTTTAATTCCAATCTGGCAAATATATAATTCTAACCAAAACAATCATGTCACCGCCACTCTTCTCGATTCATTCTTCTTCATTTAGTTGTAATTGTTGACATTGACGTCATCCATTCGGAAGTAGCTCCTCTTCTTTGCCTCCTCATTTGAACTTGGGGTATATGGCTATTTGGGTTGTGGTCAAGTGGTTTATGTTCAATTTGATTTTTATAGAAGTAAGATAGGATAAAAATTAGATTGTAAGTGTGATTTATATTTAGATTAAGGGGTTTAAACTTCTTATGTTACATAAGAAGAAAAAGATTCCTATACACATGAAATGGTGGAACACACACACACACACATATGTAATTCCATCATTTTGTTGCTTATCTTTACATTTCTTTACAACTTGAGTAGTGTTTTTCCCTTAGATTAATAATGGCAAAATTGGCTTCTTCTTTTTTCTAAACTAGAACGTGTTTGGATTATTATTTGAGAGGTCTATTGAAATAAAAAATGACTGAAAATGGTATATATATCTTATAGAATACTATATATATATATATATATATATTAGTTTTATATATTATGATAATTAAAGATAAAAATTTAAATTTAAATTAAAAAAGTTAAATTATTATTTAAAAAATTAATAAACGATAAAGTCTTTTATTTTCCTTTCTACAGTCACCAAATTCCTTATATAGTTATATGCTATACTGGTCTCTTTTGAAAATAACTTGTCTCATATCCTTCATTATTTCTTTAAGCTATCATACCTATTTTTTATTTGTTTCTTGTCATACGATTTTCCTGCTTTTTCATTAAATCCACAGACAATATATTCTTAAACCCTTCCTTCGTAAAACTGGCGCGAAAAACAGTTGCAATATACCCAGCTGGAAAAATTTTAGAATTGGGTTCCTCCGCCATATGTTTGGAACAGGGTGAGCAAACAACAGAGAAGGGAATAATGGAAGTGGGGATTTTTGGGCTATTAAAAAAAACTTAATTCCGCGTTCCATGCACACTCATAATATCTTTGTGGAAGGCACGCAAGTTCTTGGAGCCACAGAAAATGCAGGAAATGTGCTAGTCAATTTCACAAGTTGAAGCCCCTAGTCAATTTTGCTTGGTTGGTGTATTTATATATACATACATTCTACTCTCTCTGCTTTTAATTATAGGATAAAATTTATAGTATAAAATTGCACTATAAATTTTAGGATTTAATATTTTCTTTTTTGTTGCAAAAATATTTTTTCTGCTACACTCACATAAAAGTGAGTGAGTCCCACTAATATTTTCTCTCTTTTCTCTTTATAATAGGACCCACTCACTTTTTTTTGAGTGTGACAGAAAAAAAAAATTCTACTGTAAAAGTAAAAACATTAAATCCTAAATTTTATCCTATAATTAAGACTTTACACTATAAATTTTGCCCTATAATTAAGACCAAAGATAACATATTTTAAGCATTTTGTCAGTTTAATACCGCATGCCCGAGTTACCATCCTCCCACATAAAAAAAAAAAAAAAACTATAGCATATTTATATCTTTTCTTTCTATCGATCATTCCAACAGATTTTTTCTTCTTCCCCAAATTCCAAAAACTATTTTAAAAAACAATTTTATAGAATTATTCAAAGAATATATTTTTTTTTTTAAAAAAAAAATCAAACAAGTACTTATTTTTCTTATTAAATATACGAAAGTCTTACTCGGTTTTAATGCTAAGTATGTTGCTTAGCTCTCCCAACTCATTAAATTTGAACTATTAGATCTGATTTGGACGATCCAGATCTGAGTAAAAGTCTATATTTTTTTAAATAAAAATCATTTCAAAAAACTCAAATCTGAACCAACTAAAATCAGATTTTGACGACCCAAATCTAATTAATTAGGAGAGCTAAGCATACTGCTTCACATTGAAAGCAATTCCATGAAAGTCTACCTTGTTAATTAATATCCTTGGACCTTGGTCAAACTAGAATGTACGAATAGATTGTAGACCATTTGTTAATTAGAACCGGTTTCCCTAATTTAGTAAGGAAAGCTCGTGTTAGGCTGTTAATATTTGATTTTAGATAGTTCAGATCTGATTTTTTTAAAAAAATATTTTTTTAAAGAATAGTTGTTAGACTATTATCTTTATTATAGATTATATATCTATTAAAATAATTTTTAAAGATAATACATGTATTGTGCATTTGTCTTTTGAATATTGATTTAAGAAAAAAAAATTGTTTGTTCTAAATTTTTTTATTTCCTTAGACACCTATGAATTCATATCACACTTAGTGTAGAATACTATATCCAGATTGTATGAAAAAAAAAAAAAAAAAAAAAACTATATCCAGCACATGTTAAAAATATATTTTAGCAGCTACATAAGTTACATACAAGATTTTTTTTTTTTTTTTTTTTTTATATGAAAAAATTTTTTGGAGGGGTTCGACATCGGATCCCCCCACAAGGCAGGGCACGACCGGCTCTATGAGCACTTACTCGGGACTTACGAGATCGCCTACCAAAGGAGTTCCAGCGACGGCAGAGGGGATCGAACCCACGACCCAAGGGCCTATCAAAGGAGTTCCAGCGACGGCAGAGGGGATCGAACCCACGACTCAAGGGCCTAGTCTAGAAAGCCGTCAAACGGGCCCGGCCCGTCGGGCCGCCCATTTAGCCCCGGCCCGTTACGGGCCGGGCCTCAAAAATAGAAGAAAGAGATGAAGTCGGGCCCCGTAGGTCGGCCCGGACGGCCACGGGCTTTTACGGGCCGGCCGCGGGGTACTGCCGCCCGTTTGGCCTGTCCGTTTGGCCGTCATATTTTTCTTTTCTTTTTTTTAAAAAATGTTGAGTCTTAAAAAATTTCTTTGATATATTTTCCTAACAAAATCCCGAACCGAGTTGGAATATAATGTTTATGTCTTATAACAATGTAGAGTCTTACAAATTTTAAACTAATATATTAATATTGTTATTGACTACTCCTATGATCCTTACACTATAAACTATGTTCATGTCCCTTCCACTCCTTGTCTCCTCCTCGATCGCAACTCTTCTCAGCTCTCGCATCTCACTGACCATAATTTATGTATATTAGTCGTATGCTTTTTATATTTTATGTAAGTTATTTTAGAACATAATTTGTTTTTGATTATGAATTCGTGAATGCTTATTTGTTGGATGATTGTGTTTTTTGGATATAAATGTTGACAACATTTATTTGATAAATTAGATGATTTATGTTGTAATTTAGAGCTTTAATTGTTGTAATTTACTAATTATATTTGTGTGAAAAACACGGAAAAAAAATAATTAAAATTTAATAATAATTTCAGCCCGCGGCCGCCCAGCCCCGGTGCTCTCGGTAGGGCTTTGAAAAACAGTGTTTTTCTTACTCCGGCCCGGAGGGCCGGCCACGATGGGCCCAGGCCCATCACGGGCCGGCCGATGGGCCGGCCGCTCGATTGACGGCCGCCCTAGTCCTGGATCCTTACCATCTATCGCCAACTCTCATCGTTGGCATACAAGATGTTTAAAATTAGAAAACTATACTTCAACTAGAGGTGGAAAACGGGTAAGCCCAGCATGTTTGGGCCAAACTCACATAAAAGGGTTATATTTCAAAGCTCGACCTTTTTAACTCACGGGCTTAGATGCCCTGTGCTTCATTGCGCCCTTGGCATCTAGGGCCAGCTTAGGAGCCGACCGTCCCCATATCGCGGACTCGATCCCGCCCCCCTCCCCCTCTCATGTATCAAAAAAAAAAAAAAAAAAAAAAAAAAAACTCACGGGCTTAGACTAACTTCCTGACTTTAAGACCGTTTAATATTAAAAAAAAAAAATTGGCATTTTCTTAAGGAAATTAAATTGAAACACTGAATTTGTTAACTTATTACATAAATATTATTAAAATATTAAATTTTTTATCTTTCATTTAAATAGAATAAGTCACCACTTGCCTTAAAACAAAATTTTTCATGAGATAGAGACTCCACCTTCTTTATCTTACATCAATAAAAAAATGACTCTTTCAATATTTCATAAAAATTTATTTATAGAATTATTAAGAAACAAATGAAAGATTCTTAAAAATTGAGTAAAGTTTTTTCTAAAAAAATTAATTAGAAGATTCTTAATTAAATATAATGTCATCAACAAGCTTCTCTTAGAGTTTTAATAAGAATTAATCAATTTTTCCTTTTAAAAATGTTCAAATAACAATACTATTTGATTTCAAAAATACTTCCAATTTTAAAAAATCATTCGCCTCAAAGCAAAACTACTCTTGTAGTAATTTAATAAAAATAAAAAAAAATTCACTGGTGGAATTTCATCACAAAAGATAATAGAAAGAGGAGGGAAGAACTCAGCTGTTGGAACAGCCATGTATTTATCGAGTTCAAAAGAAAGATAGCCACCACGCTGATTTCTGCTTCACTGAACCAGCGCCAAGTTTTATTGTTCATTCTTGTTCTTCAGTGACATGTAAGTGTTCAAGAAGAAAGAGGCGCAGTGCACTAATTCACTTGTCTTCATTGATATGTAGTAGAGGCCTAGAGGGGTTATCTTTATTTCTATGAACAACGAAAATCATAAAAGGCAACAAACGCAATCTCTTATTTCCTCTGTTTTACCGCTGAAAAACATGAGATTTTTTTTTTTTGCCACGAAATAAATGCTTCGCCCTCAAATTCAAATTTGATCCATAAATTTGAATTTCATGCAAGTAAACTCATGTTAAATTCGAATTTAATTTTCTTATTTTTTTCCTTATTATATTAAAATTTAAATATAAGTTTGTTAATTTAAATCCAAATCCAGTAAATAATCTTTTATTATAAAGCTCTTTGAATCAAGTTTCTAATGAAATGAGGCCCATTCAAAAAAATTTATAATCTTAAAGTTGGATTTAATTTGGAAAACAAAGCTAAAAACATTTGAGCTTTAATGATTTAAACGAAGGGTCTAATATTTATGCTTTTACTTAAAAAAAAAAAAATTTTGTCACACTCATATAAAAGTAAATGAGTCCCAATGTAAATAGAAGAGAGAGAAAATATTAATGGGATCTACTCACTTTTATGTGAGTGTGGCGGGAAATTTTTTTTTTTAAGCAGCAAAAGTATAAACATTAAACCCTTAAATAAGATATAAAATATCTAAAACGATTTAAATGAATATCCATTCCTAATGTTCCTCTAACTTTGATATAATCCATTATCCAATAACTATCGGTGATCTATCAAATATCTAAATTTACCATGATTTTTATATCTATTTTGAATATTTATATTTAATTTCTTCTTCATTTATTTTTTTTAATGTTTAATATATTGTTATATTTTTTTATTCTTCTTCCTCTTCCATGCTGGAATTGATCTATCTCGCTGGTGCAATTCAAAGCTAAAGCATTCATCTACGATTTATAAAAAAAGATACATTTTTCTTTTTCATTTTAATTAATTACTTTTAAGAATAAAATAGATATTTCTTGATTATTTTCTAACTGCCACTTCTCTATTATCTTTCTAAAAAATAATTCATCTCCCTTCAAGCTATCTTCCCTCATACTACAAAATCTTTCCTCCCCTTTCTTTCTCTTCCTCAATTCCTTCCCCATTTTAAATTTCCTCGTACCAAACATGTTAATGTTTTTTTTTTTTTTTTTTGATAGAATGTTCAGATATTTGAATCGGGCCTAGTCTTTGAAATGGATCTAAGCTGCCTTTGAGCCCACAAACATTGGTTATCCATCATCACTTCCCACGCACCACTCGCTCCCGCGAACGCCATCACGGTGAAAAAGCGGCACTTCACGTTTCGGCACGTGTAGCTTCGCTCCGATCAACCCCTTTTGCTTCCGGCAACGGCGTACATCGGAAAATACGAGGTTTTGTAAGCGAAAGGTATGTGATAATCATCAGTTTTCCTAGTCTCAGAGCTAATTCTTCCCCTCTGAAGATCGGTTTGGGTGAGTGGGGTTGGGAATTTGTAAGAACAGTTCCTTGACAATGTGGGGCACAAGTGAGTGGGTTTCAGTGTTACGAGAACACGTATTGTTTTATGGATACCATGCGCTTTCATTTTGAGCAATTATAACTTAGTTCTTTCCCGTATTATGTAATTGTTGCTTTGTTGTTTTTCAACACTCTGGTCATGGGGTTGAGTCATGAAAACACAACCTCTTGTAATAAAAAATGTAGGGTAAAGCTGCTTACAATAGATCCAAATAGGGCCATATATAGTGGGAGCTTAATGCACCGGGTTGCCCCTAGTTATTAACTATTTCGAATCTGTTCCGAGTCTCAATTGGGTTTCAAATGCCAGTTCTGTCTTGAAGCAGTCTGATCTAGATTAAATTCTGCCAAATATGTTGTGACTTCGCAGAGTCTAGCTGGTTTGTATATAAAAACTATTATCAATCTTGTTCTTTAAGAAGAGACTTAGAACTTACCCAAGAAGGGTTATGATAATGGGCGGTGGTCTTATAATGTTCAGAGCATGGCCCTCTTAAACCTTAGCTACTTGCTGGATTGAATGGACTTGGTGGAGTTCCTTTCTATGACATGGTGATGAATCCAACTTTGCCTATACTCATTTGACATATAATTTTGCGTGCTTCTATTCAAAAGACCAAGATGGTTTATCCTTGACTTCAATATAAGCTATATGCAAGTTTCTCTTGTTCGCACAATTTTGAATTCAGTTATCTATTTGTATTTGCAGTGTTATGTTGTGTCTTCAATCTAATGAATCATTCTCCCCAAACCAAAGTGTACTCTGTAGCTTGCAGGCTATTGTACCCATTTTTTGGGTGAACATTTTACCTGCTTTATTACTTAGATGCTATTGCTCTATGCATGCCACTTGAACAGTTGCCAGGCGATGAAAATCCTCAATATATTATGATACTATGAATGCTTTTGGGCTCCAAATTAAAAAATAAAAAATTTGAATGTTTTTGGGCTTCTTTGATCATGTGGTAGAACAGTTATAAATCTTTTGGCTTGTTAGTTAAAGGGAATCTAATCTGACCTTAATATATTCATTTTACATGTCTCATTCACTCTTAAACATCAAGCAGGATGCCTCCATTTCTGTTGCAATTCATCAAGAGAAAAAGTATGGCAAAAAAGAGGAAAAGAAAATGCAAAAAGATAATACTGAAGGGGAAATGTGATGTGGACTGGTCAAGTCTCCCTCAAGGTATCGTTGAGATGATTGCGGACAAACTGCCTTCAATTGATCGCGTATCCCTCAGTAAAGTTTGCAGAAGCTGGAATGATGTTCTTGTTAAAGACCTTCCTTGTTGGCAAAGCCATGGACTTCCTTGGCTTCTAGTGTCAGGTGAGCAATCTAAAGAAAATAGAACTTGTATCAGCATACTTGATAATCGGGTTTGGGAGTTGAAGTTGTCAGAAGCATATGGAAAGTGTTGTTGGGGATCATTTCAGGAGTGGCTAATTATGGTAAAAGATATGAACAATTTCATTCTTGAAATTAAGTTGTTGAATCCTTTTACAAGAAGCCAAGTTACTCTACCCCCAATATGGAACCTTTACCACAAGATAGTGCTCTCTGGGCGTCCCCTTGAGAATGACTTTGTGTGTATGCTTCTGCATAGTCAGCACAAGGAGCTGGCTTTTTATATGCCTGGTGTACAATCATGGCTTAAACACAAATTGATGGGTGAACCATTTGAAGATGCTGTATTTTGTAAAGGAAGTTTTTATCTCTTAGATAAAAGTTCTAATGTATGGCAACTTGATGCTAAAGGTATCTGCTCTAGCACTAGTAAAGGTGATGTTCATTTTGGATCATTGTTTGAACCAGAAATACATTTTCATGAGATAAAAATGCCAGATTTGCTGCAGTTGAATGAAGTGCGAATATTAGGGAGGCATGATGAGAATCACATTTTAAGATATCTTGTGGAATCTTGTGGGGAGGTTTTCCTCGTTTGTAGATATTTTCACCTGAAACAAGATCGAGTGCTTGAGACACAAAAATTTGAAGTATATTCATTGGATCTTTGTCAATTGTCTTGGAAAAAGATTGAGGATCTAAAGGATCGAATGCTATACTTAGGAAAATGTTGTTCATCATCATTCTCCACCGAGGAACTTGGAGTTGGAATCAGCAACAGCATTTATTTTACCAACGATCAGGCCACTCCTTGGTGGAATGAGTGGGATTCAGACCATTTGAAAGATATATCAACTCGTCTCGGCTTGGTCAAGAATGTTGGTAGAGACTGGGGCAATTTCAAGCTTGGAAATGATGATGGTGAGCCTTTTGGCTTCCGTGGCAATATAGAGAAATGGCCGTACACTTGGTTTACTGCACCCATATGGTGGTACTGCAAGTATGTTCCTCCTATCCAAAGAGTTTAAGGGCCACTATTTTTAAAATTAAGGAAAAAAGTGATTTTGGTTAAGTTTAACACTTGAGTTTTTGGGAGAAATCAAGGTCATCATGAAGGTTTTGTTGGAGAAAATAGCTTCTTCCAACACTTCCCTAATGTGTTTAGCTTAAAATTTCCCAACAAGTCTCATACTCCCAAGTCCCAACAGCTTTCTCACATTTAGCTTAACTGAAATTACTTTTTTTATAAATCTTAAACAAACTAGCCTGGTCAAGTCACCGTTGTATAGATAGTTAAAGTTGGCTTGCATTTTTGAAGCACCTTTCTAGAGCTAGCAGGTGCCTCTCTGTTTTGGTAAGACTGATGTTTTTTTTTCCTGGCTAGTGGTGGGCAAGCCAACATGTGTGTGTATCCCCTACAGTCAACATGGTTGATGATTTGTATGTAGGTTGAGACTGCTTGTTATCCTTCTGTGTCTATAATTTGGTTTATCTTTCAAAGTGGATCTTATATTAAGGATTGGAGGTAAGGACAGCTTGGTTTGTTTGTGCTTGAATATTATCTTAATTGTCCTTTACTTCAAATTTACCAGAGAAACTAATTTAAGATGCTATCCCTCTAATTTATTCGTTAGATCATTAGAACCATATTTTTTAAACTTAAATAATCTTTTACTCATGATTATTTGGCAATAGAACCATATTTTTGGCGCTTTCAGAAATAACTTATTTTTATTTTTTTTAGAAAAAGTCACATAGATCACTTATCTTTCTTTGCTGAATTCTGCCAATAATAGATAGGTGAGGGAATAGCATCATGGCCATGAGGGGTTATGGATGAAGAATAAATTCCAGATTGATGCTAAGTATCAACCAATCCTTTTATGATTTGAATATGCCAGATCATAATTCAACTTCAGGTGCGCGACCTAGGTCGGATTTGGATTAGTTAAGGTAAAGTTCTTGGATACTGGATGGGCAAAAAAAAAAAAAAAAAAAAATCAATTCCACTCCCCTAAACCTAAAACAAAATCAAATGAAATAAATAAATAAGCATCGTTTTCAGGGCATCGCCACTCACCCTTCCATTTTCTTACACTTTTTCCCGCCCGCTCAATATAATAAAATATTGTGATTGATTTGCCCTCAAGTTTTTTTTAGTGATCACATCAAAAAAAAGTTCTGTAATTTATATTTCTTTTTAAAAAGCTTTAATTTCATATTAATTTGGTCCACTTAAAATATTGATATCAAATTTAGAATCAAATATAATGTAAATGTACTATATTCTACTTTAATAAATTTATTATTACACACTCACATTCACAACTTATACAAAAATATATCATTTTAAAAAAAATTATTAATCACTGAATAAATTAATATTTCATTTTTTTGCTACTATATTAATTTAATTTTTATATAATAAAAAAATATTCTAGATCGATCGTTCATTCATTGCAAAACAACTAGAACACCTATTTTTTAAATTATCAACGGAGGCTAACTTCTTCAATGAATTTGATTCGCAATAATACCATGATAATATTTAAATTATCATGATTCTTCCAAGCATGAAGGTTCTCTTCTGGTCAACAAAAAAAAAGTATGGGGGTTCTATGCTTTTTCTGTGGGCACTCATTAGTATATTCACTAATTGACAATTTTCTTGGTTAAATTATAAATATTTCAATATTTAGTGTGATGTCGGTAACCTTTTGAAGATGATTCCAACCACTAATTGACAATTTTGTTGTTTAAATTGTAAATATTCCAATATTTAGTGTGATGTCGGTAACCTTTTGAAGGTGATTCTCTTGGATTTCTATAATTAAACTTGTGTAACCTCCCACGTAAATGGCTTTTTGAGGGTTTTTCATGATTAACACACAAACCTTCTAAATATTACATAGAGTAAATACTCTTTCTGGTCCCTGACAAAAAATACGGACCCCATTTTAGTCTCATACAAAAAAATCGATAGTTATTTGTCTTTTTTAAGGGACTAAAAAGGACCTTTGAAAATTTGTGAGGGATCAAAATGTTAACCAATTGACCCTTATTCGTTTTTTTTATGGACTAAAAATGACTTTTTTTTTTTGTAAGGGACCAAAATAGGGATCATGTTTTTTGTTAGGGATCAGAAAGGGTATTTACTCTATTACATATTATACAATTATGTAGATTTAATCTTTGTTATAAATCTTGGATCTTAGATAGAATTTTAAGGACTTGTGGCCTATAAATGGTGGTCTTGTATTAAGTATTGGAGGCATCCAAATGAATAAGATATTACTTCATCTTTCACTCCAATTCTCTCTTTCTCTCTTTATTTCAATTTCTTACGTTTTCTTGATTTCATAACAGATTATTAAATTTAAAAAAGGAATAAAATTGGATAAATAGTTGGGTGCCCACAATTTAATGATAATGATTTATTATTGATTGAGTGAAGTGACCAATTAAGTATTGTGGTCCAGATAACTGGGTGAATTCCCCACTAATCAGTGATTCTATAAAGATTTTTATTTTTCAGATTCTCCTTCTGCTAAATAATTGTCAATTTTTCAGACCAAAACAAAAATATTAGGGTCATTTTTTTCCAAACACAATGAAGGGTCACTTAATTTTGATTTTTCTTACAAGAACTATTGTTATATCTAATTTAAATGTAAGGTATTGTTATATCTAATTTAGAATCTATGCAATAAGCCAATAATTTAATTTTTATACTTCAAGAATTTTCATGCAAGGCTCTCAAATTTTTTAAAAAAAAATTTGTATAGCCATTAAAAAAAACAAAATTTTTATAGTTATAATTATAAAGTATTTGTTTTATTTTCTGACATTTTTTAGAGATGTATACTTGCGTAAGTCTAGCGAACACACATATCACATATCGCTAGTTAAATTATCCTTGAATGATTTAGACTTTTTCAAAGTAAAAAAAAAAAGGTAAAAGAAAACTAATGAATATATTATCTAAAATAATTTAATTTAGTCAATTTAGGTTAGATATGCATTTAATAGTTATCACTAATCTACAGCTGACCAAAAAAAAAAAAAAAATCACTAATCTACGGGGAATCTAATGTATGGCACCAAGAATTGTTTATACGTGATTATGAGACATCTTTGTTGACTTGGTTTTGGCTACAAAATAAACACATGCCCGGTCAAACAAAAATAATTCAAGTGAAAGATATTAAATATTAATTTTAAGTATTTATTAATTTTTTCGTTGATTAAAAAATTCAAACAATTTGACTAGGAAACGGGTGAATTTATTATGGTTTAAGTAGATGGATATGTCAAAACAGATCTACGAAAACGAAATCAAATCCACCGAAACTAATGGAACAAGCCAACATTGACCAACTTTATTGTCGAATTTATATTTATTTTTCACTTTTTGTCCAAATTAGAGAACTTTAATATTTTATAATGCAGATATGTGACACTAGAAACTCTAATAAACTTATATATTTATTTTTCACTTTCTTTGGAGAGATTTTTTGTCCAAATTAGAGTTTTAAACTTTAATATTTTATAATGCAGATATCTAATAAACTTATAACTTATTTCACATAAATTTTTTGTCATGTTCAAATACTTTCTTTTTCCAACTTATTGGATATTCTATATTCTAAATAATTAATAATTATGGTATGTTGTATTTCAAAAATCAAAATAGTTCTGTCTAATTTGATCGTATTTCGATAATTAAACTAAACCAATTTTTTATGTATAATAATAACAAACAATTTTTTTGTTGATTTAATGACCAATTTAATACTTATAATATTTACTTTTTAATTAAAATATAATAAGTGGGTACTTTGTAACGCCGGTCATAATTATAGGATAATATTGGAAGTTGATCTTGATCTTAGATATAACACATGATTTATATATTTATCAATTTTTTCATAATTATTCTTATTGATGCTCTCTCAACAATAATCAAAGAGAAAAGGGAATGATAGAATTAAGGAAGATGATTATGATGTTTTAGAAAATACATGTGATATTAACTAACTTAACCAATTTCCTTAATCTAATCAAATTAAGTAAACATATATTATATTAAAGACCGGAGGAGAGGAGTAAGATTCAATATGGCACACCAAGCATTTCCCTAAGTTTATATAACTTCTTTATAACAATACAAAAATGTTCTTTTTCTTTTTAGGTTGAAACTTAATGGACTTAATAAAATGATAAAAATACATTGTGTGAATGATAAGATACAACTATATAATGTCGAGCCTAAACTACCTTAAAATCTGACATAAATATTAAAGTAGCATTACATCATACGATCCAAGCTAATTACATTATTTTAATTAAGTATTTGATAAAAATAATTGTTAGAAGGAGCAATTAGTTAAGATGATTAGTGTTAATCACCTAGTTATTTTTTTAATTACTAATCACCTAGTTATTAGATGGCCCTAAAACTCTATATAAAAAAGGGTTTTAGTTTATAAGTTAAAAGAGTGAAAGGATACTGATCGTGCAAGGTTAAAAAAGAGATATTGATCTTGTCAATTAATTTAAAAGAAGAGAAAAGGTAACTTAGGTCTCCTTTTAAGGAGAAGTTTATTTCAAATACTTCCTCATGTGGGGTTGGTTTATCACGTTAAGTGGATGATCATTATTAAATTTAAGTGGATTGATTTGTCCCTTATAAATAAATATTACTCCCTTTAGTCCTAATTATAAGAATTTTGTGCAAATTATGTTATAAAAATATTTCTATAATTATAACTAGAGGGAGTATTATTGATAAATATTTTTCTTGATGAAATACAATCATCAGATCTTAGTAAAAGAATTTGACAATTTTAGGTACGAGGATTTTGACCACCGGCCGTCAATTCATGAAAATGTTAAAAGGTAGTGAAACTCTAAAGTCTAAAGTAGGTCATCATTTAAATCTTCATTTTTTATTACTCCAAAGTCCATACCTATCCTATATAACTATTACTGTTATTTTTGTCACTTTTTTTAATTGAATTTTGTAACTTATAAAAATGTAAATTTGCAAACTGCTACCCATGTTATTTTTACTCAATGTTGATTCTAATAATCAAATTTCCATATACAATTTTATAAATATCCATTCATTATTTTGCATACTTTCAAAGGAAAATGACACTAAAGTACCCCAAAAATAAAAAAAGGAAACAGCAGGATCATGAATTTCAATATTCCCTAATCAATCCACTTCTCCTGATTTGTAATTTGGAGATGTATGTTGTGAAAAGACATCAATGCTCTCATCTTTTTTGTAGAAAAACAAAAAGAAGAAGTGCCTCAACATCCCTTGACGATTGGTTACTGGTTATTGGAACACTGACGACACGAAAAAGCAAATTAGTAAATAAGAGAGCAAGAGTATTAAATAACGAGACATAAGTAATAAATAACAAAAATAAAGTAGTAAACATGGTTTTGCAAAATACTTTGGTTTTGCCATTAATTATTCTCATTTTTCTATTTACCACTACACTAGTGTAAGAGCTTCAATCGAACTTTGACAACCAGCAAAACCAATATACTTAATAAATAGCAAAATAAAAGTAGTAAATAGGGTTATTACCAACTATTTTCTAATAACTATTCTGATTTCTCTACTTATTATGGTTTTGCAGCTATATACCACTCTTGTTTTTCTATTTACTACTTTGGTTTTGCCAATCATCGGTTGGCGGCCGGTTGTTGGTGAGTGATGTTGCCGTGCCTTTTTTTAATAAAAGTATGAGGCCGGTGATATCTTGTCGCAACATTTCCAAATTTCAAATTGGTACAACCAAAATGATTTGGGATTATTAAAATTTAGGACCCGACTTGTCTTTTTGATATTTTAAGGATATTTTATTGTCAATTTTTATAATTAAGTTGAAAACTAAACATTGAATTAAAATCCAATTATTAAAATTATACAAAATAAAATTGTCCGAAATTAAATGAAAAAAAGACATATTAATACTATTTCAACTTTCAAACTCTAGAAAAATCCATTAATGCATGCAAAGGACAAAGAGGGAATGGAGTGAAAATCTAAGTTTTTTATGTTTGAGAGAAAAGACCAAGAAGCTCTATTACTCAATTTTTTTTTTTTTTACATATATTGTCAAAAACCATTACTCTTTTGATTAGTCTCAATACCCAATTGGTCACAACTTAAAACTATGTGTTAATATTTTTATACATTTTGTTAGTACTCATTGATTTTGTCAAAATCATTATAGATTTTGTCAACAATACCATTTATTTCATCAATCCTATTACTCAATTGCTTGCAATACAATATTTTTATTAATCCTTTTACACATATTAACATTCTAACCGACACAACAAACAATAAATTACAATGAAGCAAACCTAGCCTCAATCTTTAACATTTCCCTCTACTGCAGTCAAAATGAAAAAAAGAGAGGTAAAAACAACAGAAATAGAAAGAAAGATTGAAAAGTAGGGAAGTGTTTATGCAAAATTGTCTATTTTTGTAGAGTAGGGAGGTATTTAACAAGATAAGGTTGTTTATTGAACATGAAACCCTCTTATTCTTATTGGACATAGAAAGCTCAAGACCCAAACCATAGAGAACTGCAAGCAATTATCAAAAAACTCAATGACAAAAGGATTTATGAATTCTTACCGCAAACTAATTTAATCATAAACATGTCAACAACAAAAATCACCAGAAAGAGCAAGTGTGAGGACACCATCACCAATCACCAGGCAATTTCCGATCAAAGCTATAACAAGTAAAATCCTCTACAAAACGTTGTGCTTCTCCAACTTGGTCTTCAATCACAAGGCAAAGCTTCTCTTTGAAAAATAGATCACGTCATCTAGGCAACGGACGATCAGATGGGTTTAGCTCTCGATCTCCCAAACGTCGATTGCGTCGTCTAGGCCACGACCAATCATATGGGTTTCGTTCTCGATCTCCAAGGCCACGACCGATCTCAAGGCCTTTGTTCCCAACGTTGATCTCATCGTACAAGACTGCCTCTCCTTGTTTGGATTTGACGGTTGCCACATTTAGCCCCAATGGTAAGAGCAAGATTTGGCGATTCGAGATGAGAAAGAGAGAGCCCAGAGGTAGATGCAAAGGAAGAAGGCCTCAAGGCATGCATGCAGAGAGAGGGGGAGAGAGGGAGGGAGTTTGGTGAAGTCGCAAAAGAGGTCAACTTGGTCATGGCAGAGGAGGCAATCAGGAGGGAGGGAAAGAGGAGAGAGATGAGAGTGAAGATACAGTATGTTATGAAATAATATATTAGTACTAATGTATATATCTGAAATCATGAGATTGTAATCAGATCCCATATAATTAGGGATTACACATATAATCATCATTATGAGCCATTATGTATAGGCTCCTCCCTCTTGTATAAATACCCATACATTTATTATGAATAATACACATCTTTCTAATTTATTTCACTTCATGGTATCAGAGCTTGGTTAGTTCTTGGCCAATTTGAGTTTTTCAGTGGCCGCTGTCACTATATAGTAACAGTGGCCAGTCTCTCGTCTCTGGCGTGTGTGTGTTAGTCTCATTTCAGTTTCTGTTGATTCTTTGGCTACCCTTTGGTTGTTCTCCTTTTATGTTTGTGTTGTTTTTTGCTGTTTTTTGGTACTGTTCCTTCTGTTGTTTCATGAAGAGTGAACCGTCTCGTCAATGATTGTCATCAGGGGGAAGAGAAAATGTGAGAGAAAGTGTGTACCTCGTTTGTTGCTGTGACCATTTTCTAGTTGTGCTTCATTCTCCAACGTCGAGCCTTCATTCTCGGTATGTATAGGCCGGTTCTTTGCTTCGAAGGTTGCGTTGTGAGACTGAGTTTCTACTATTTCAGCACAGTCGGCATTTCGTTTCGTGCATGTTCACTTATCTCTAGTGGCTGGGTTCTTCGTTTGTTCGTTTTCCAGGACGTTCATGAAGTGTTCTTTTGTCTTGAATATCGTGCTTGTGGTTTGGTAATTTCATTGGCATCTGCTGTATTTTGCTTCGCCTATGGTGAGGTGTTTGTCTCAGGTGAGATAGTTTGGTAGTCCTTATTTGACCCGTACGTTGCTTTGCCTCCGGTTAGGTGTTTGGCTATTATTTGTGGTTTGGAGTTTTCTGATTGGTCCCTAGTGAGACCGTTTGGTCTTCGTCCCTGGTGAGACATTCATTGTTGCTTGTCTCTAGTGAGATGTCTGGAAGATTTTTGTTTGGTCTCTTATGAGATGTTTGGAGTATTGCTGGTCCCTTATGAAACGATTTGGTGGAGCTCTTGGTAAATTGGTTGGAGCGGTTCTCTTTAATTGGTGGCTGCTCACATTCAAGTTGCTTACCACTTGAGGGGGAGTGGTGTGAGAATTTTGTGATTTGTTACTTAAAGTTTTTTAAATTTGAGTTGACTATCTTTGTAACAAGTTAGACATGATTAGCATCTATGCTCCAACTTGAGGGGGAGTGTTAGGAAATAATATATTAGTACTAATGTATATATCTGAAATCATGGGATTGTAATCAGATTCCATATAATTAGGGATTACACATATAATCATCATTATGAGCCATTATGTATAGGCTCCACCCTCTTGTATAAATACCCATACATTTATCATGAATAATACACATCTTTTTGATTTATTTCACTTCAAAGGATCGAGAGAATAGGTCTTAAGAAAATGAGAAGAAGAAAAAAACTGGAGGTGACGGGGGAAGAACGAGAAAACCTAAAAAATGTGTATAGAAAAAAAAAATATTTTAGAGAGGACACAACCTGGGCTCTGGTACCATGTGACTAGGCAAAATGGAAAGAATGAATGTTGTGTCCTATATTCATATACGAACATTATATATATATACAAGATAAGAGAGCCTCAATAGTAATGGCTCATAATGACTATTAATGAAGATTATTTATAATCCCTACAAATCAGGGATTCCTATAAATATAATAATGACTATTAATGAAAGATTATTCTTAATCCCTACAAATCAGGGATTCCTATAAATCAGAATACAATTTGCTATGTAATTCCTGTCACCGCCCCGCAAGCTGGAGCATGGATGTCTTGGATGCCCAGCTCCCCGTAAGCTGGAGCATGGATGTCTTGGATGCTCAGCTTGGACTTGAGTTCATGAAACCGAGTAGGATAAAGTGGTTTTGTGAATATGTCTGCAACAAACGGTCTCACAAGGGACATAATATACTTCTCACACGTCTCGTCGGAGACAAACACCAAACGATCTCATCCGGAACCAAAAAATACTCCAAAGGTCTCATCAAGGACCAACACTAAACGGTTAATAAAAGTGATTAGAAGAGAAATCATAATACAATTAAAAAAAAAAGTGATTAGAGGAAATAATATGGAGAAAAAAGAAAGAAAGATGAAGAATCATATTATGTGAACTACAAAAAAAAAAAAAAAAAACAATACGCTCATACAATGAGTAACCCACTTAAGTTAACTCTAAAACCTAGAAGGAGACCATGTTAACTCCTTATTAGGGAGAGACCATGTTAACTCTCTCTTGGAGGGAGACCAAGTTAACTCCTCTTTAAACATGGTGAGAGCTCCACACCAGAGGCATAGAACGAACAGGTGAAGAAATTGTTGCAATGGAGGGTGAAGCAATCAGGGGTGGGCGGAAGCAAAATCGATCATGATGGACGGAGCAATCGAGAGAATATGTCTCGAGAAAACAAAAAAAAAGGATCAATCGAGATAATAGGTCTTGTTAACGAGGAAAAAAAAAGAAAACAAACTGGATCAATCGAGATAATAGGTCTCGAGAAAATGAGGGGGAAAAAAGGATCAATCGAGATAATAGGTCTCGAGAAAACGAGGAGAAAAAAAAAAGCAGGATTAATCGAGATCAATCGAGATAATAGGTCTCGAAAAAACGAGGAGAAAAAAAAAAGCGGGATTAATCGAGATCAATCGAGATAATAGGTCTCGAGAAAACAAGGAAAAACTTAAACAATCGAGAGAAGAGGTCTAAAAAATCTGAGAGAACACAATCCTCGAGAAAACAAGGAAAAACTTAAACAATCGAGAGAAGAGGTCTAAAAAAAAAAATTCAGAGAGAACACAACCTGGCTCTGATACCATGTGACTTGGTAAAATGGAAAGAATGAATGTTGTGTCCTATATTCATATACGAACGTCACATATATATACAAGATAAGAGAGCCTCAATAGTAATGGCTCATAATGACTATTAATGAAGATTATTCCTAATCGCTACAAATCAGGGATTCCTATAAATATAATAATGACTATTAATGAAAGATTATTCCCAATCCCTACAAATCAGGGATTCCTATAAATCAGAATACAATGAAGAAATGAAGAATGAGGGGGCATTTTGGTAAAAAGAAATTCATATTCCTCTCCAATCACTTATCTTTTATTTTCATGTGTTATTAGACTTTTTAGGGCCCGTTTGCTACATGGAAGATTTAAAAAAGGAAAGGAACTTAGAGGAGAGAAAGGAATGAAATGGAAGATTAAGAGGAAACTTAAAAAGTTGAGCTGTTTGGTAGACATGAGAATAGAACTTGAGTTAAGGAAAAATAAAATGTTTGGTAAGAAGAAAATGAAGATGATTAAGTGGGAAGGAGAGGTAAAATACCTATAATACCCCTGAAAAATAAAAACCATCACTCGGTCTCTCACTCTTATCTTTGCCTCTCTCACGCTCGTCTCTCACTCTCCCTCACATCGCTGGCACCTCTGCTTCCTCCATTGTCTCCGGCGCCTCTGCTTCCTCCGTCGTCTTTGGCGCATCTTCTTAATCCATCATCGCCGGCGCATCTTCTTCATCCACCATCACCGTCGCCTCTCCTTCAGATCGGCGCCTCTGGTTTCTCATACAAGGGGTTTTTGGTCCTATGAAATATCTTTCCTAGGAAGATCCTTAGATCCCACCATTTTCGGAGGATTTCATCTTCCACGTTTAAGGGAAGATGATGCTCGGTGGGAACTCAAGTTGGAAGGAGAGTTGCACGCTAAATGGTTTTTTTCGGGGGAACCCAGTTAAGTTCTCATTCCCTCAGGTGAGTTCCCTGTACCAAACGGTTCATTAAAGTTTTGTAAGTTTAATAGTATTTAAGTGTATTTTTTCCAAATAAATTGTGTAGCTACCGTTGCTTTGAAAACTTTATCCTAATTCCAAATTGACATGTCTAATAATGAACTCTTCGACAAAAACAAAAATTAATGAACTGCTAATTACCAAGCGATCTGGCAAATTTTAAATTCTTTCTCTCTTTTTTAGAGGAATCGTTTTCTAATTTCTTCCTCGTTGCCCATTCATTTAGTCAGAGCCTGCTTTTTCCCCATCACATTCTTCTTCCCATTCTCTCAATTGCCGCATCTTCTGTGCCATTTGCTTCGATCCCTTCCGCTTTCTGAGATATTTACTCTCTTGCCCTTCGTCGAACCCACCAGCCCTCCTGCACTCTCCAACCAGATCCATTTTCTGCTTCCATCCACGTTGGGGTATTATTTAATTCAATTTCCCATCACGTTTTCATCTGCTTGCGGATTCATAGAACCTGCAAACCCTTCGTCAAAAGCCCCTCATTTTCTCCTTCATTTGCGTTATTCCCCCGATTAATAGCCATTTATGCAAACTTTTCAATCTCGAAGAAGATTGTCGTAATATCATTGACTGTGCATATACTTTGGCATCGTCGGATACCAGAAAAGAGAACTTTTTTGTTTTTCTTTTTTCTGGGTCCTTCTCAGAGTTGCATTTTTGTGCTACCTTTTTTTTTTACTGGGTGCACAAATGTTGGGTGCCGGATTACAATTTGGTCTCTCCCGCGGAGAAGATCGATTTTATAATCCGGTGAAGGCACGTCGGTCTGCTCTGGAGAATGATAGACTACGTAGAGCTCACAGCGATTTGACGGCTAGTCGTTTAGAATCTGATGAAGCCAAAAAGTCAGTTTGTGTACCTGTGGTGAAACCATTGAGTAATTTAGAGCGGTTCCTGCAGGCGATCGCGCCGTCTGTGTTTGCTCAGTACCCCTCTAAGGTTACAATTCTTACTAGCACTCAGTTTGATTTCTTAAGTTGGGTGGGTTTTATTTATTTATTTTTCTCTTGTTCTTTCATTGGTTGGTCACTAGAAGGAAGTTAGCATAGGCGAGTGATAAAATTGCTTTTCATTGATTTCTCATACTCTGATTAGGCATTTGTAACATACCAAATCTATGTGAAATTTAAAAAGAAAAAGAAAAAAAGAATCAAAGCTTTATGTAGTTTTGAATAAACTGAAGGAATGAGGAGCAAACTTTAGTGAAATATTTTAGGAGGAATCAATTTTCTGGTAATTTGTTAGTTGCTGCGTCACTTGTGGATGGGTGTCTGGCGCCATGTGCTTTTTATCCACTGTGTTTGTTAATATCTATTTGTACTGCTATCTGGATATTGCAGACGACCATGAAAAGTTTCAAGGCATGTGATGGAGAGTTTCTACCTTATTTTGTTCTTGGTGATTTGTGGGAATCTTTCAGGGAGTGGAGTGCATATGGTGCAGGAGTGCCCCTTGTACTTAATGATAATGATAGCGTTGTTCAGTATTATGTTCCCTATCTTTCTGGAATTCAAATTTATGTGGATTCAGTGAAACCATCTCCAAAGTCAAGGTAACTGTAAACCCTGTTCAAATGATATGTATACTTTTTATTTTTCTTTGTGAAGTTTGTATGTAAAGTTACAGTGTGACAGTGTGTTATTGAATGCTTGATTGTCATTCTTCAAAATTTTCCTTTTCATTCAAAGTGTTGATACATGATGTTCTCTTTTATATTGCGATGGCAGTGCCAATGACATGATAATTAGGTGTATTGTAAGTCTTCAACAACATTTTTTATTTTTTCCTTTAGTTGCCTTCTATTTCATTGCTTTCCCTTCCTACACTTTATGCTTATTTATGTTGTCGTCATTTTATTATTTGTCTCCCTCGTAGATGTACTACCAGCTTGTTTCTACTTATTCTCTTTAAAATGGAAATTGAATTCTTTATTATGGTATTCTATGTGAGTAGAATATGTGAAGCAGTGTGAGTGCACATGGACCTCAAGGAAACTCTGTAAATATGGTGCCAATTTTGACAGCAAATTGGCCATTGATTGTATCTGTGAATTAATCAAATACACCTTTAAATGTTGATTGTTGCTGTATCAAATGATTTTGATCATATCATAGAAATCAACCAAGTTGGCCAATGTTGAAAGCTCACTTTCTGACTCTGTCTCTCTCTCCCACGTTTCTTACTATTAATTTGGTTCACTGGCTCTAATTTTTCAATACTATTGAATTGTCACCACAGCTAAAAGTATTTCACTTTTTGACAGGCGACTGGGTGAGGATAGTGACACTGATTTCAGGGACTCAAGTAGTGAGGGTAGCAGTGATGGTGAACCTGAAAGAGGATTGAAATATTTGAGGGACCAAAGAAATCTTCATCCTTCAGAGGAGTTATCTCATCAGATTGATAGATTATCCTTGAGAGACCACCGTAATACCCCTCAGGATGGCTTTTCTAGTGATGAAGGTGAGGCAGTTAATTCTCAAGGCTACTTAATTTTTGAGTACCTTGAACGGGACCCTCCTTATAGCCGTGAACCTTTGGCTGACAAGGTGTGTTAACTCTTGATCTTGGCTTTCTACTCAGTCAGTTACTCCGAAATCAAGTTGTCATTCATTATCATTAGCTCCCTTTGATTTAATCTTTTGATTATATTATCTGTTTGTGGCTTGGGACAGATATTGGATCTTGCTTTTCGTTTCCCTGAGCTGTCCAGCCTTAGAAGTTGTGATATACTACCTTCCAGTTGGATTTCTGTGGCATGGTACTATTTCTTACCACTTTGCTTTTTTGATGAGCTTATAGATGTGCGAGCAACTCAATTTTCTTTTCTTCTTGTAGGTATCCTATTTATAGAATACCGACTGGACCAACACTGAAGGATCTTGATGCTTGCTTTTTGACGTTTCATTCTCTTCATACACCTATGGGAGGTAGGATATGATTCTTCATTTCTGTTGCACTGAATTTGTGCTCTGTAATGAAATCTTAGAAAAATAATTAAGGCCCATGAGATTGCTAGAGGTTAATGAATGAACAGCTTTATTAATATCCATGACAAACAAATTGTTATTTTTCCCCCCCTCCAATCAGTTGCATTTATGAGATTGAACACACATTTTTCAGGTTCACAAGGAGCAGGAGGCCAGGCCCCAATAGTGACATGTCCTAGTGAGATGGATGGCATGCCCAAAATGTCTTTACCTGTTTTTGGTCTTGCTTCATACAAGTTCAGAGCATCTATGTGGACTCCAAACGGTGGACATGATTGCCAACTAGCTAGTGCTCTCTTGCAGGTTGCTCATGATCGGTTAAGAGAGCTTCAGGTCAATCACCCAGATTTTCTGTTTTTCTGCCGGTGATGCCGTGAACTTGGATCTTACTTTGGCTGTTAAGTTGCAGTCCTAGCTTGGCCCCTTTTTCAAATGCTAGATTCAAAGTAAATCCAGAGTTTCTCACTAAATTTGATGGGAAGAAAAAAGCGTAAAAAGAAACTGGTAAACTATTTCCCTGCTTTGATTATAAAAGCAGTGAAGCTTTGGACATGCATATCTATAAAGGCTACTCTGGGGATGTGTTTATGGTATATTGCAGAGTTTGAGAAGCTTTACAAGTGCTGGATTATACTTATGGTCCATCAATTGTTACTGGGTCTTTTGGAACTATATTTATGATTAAGTTAAGAGAAGAGGGTGTTTTTAATCCTTATTTCCTGATCAACAGTAGGGTCTAGCTTTAATTTATGGGGGAATTTTGACAGAAAAAGCATGTTAGATCTGCTTTAATTGCCCCAGATATGTTGTTGAATTATATGTAAAACTTGTTTTAGACTAGTTTTGGTACTAATAAAATTGTTGTTAGTAGGATAAAATGTTGGGTGTAAAATGATTTTCATGATTATGTTATGGTTGATTTTAAGATGATGGTGATGTACACGATATCTTTTTCTTCCTCATTCTTATTTTGTTTTTCGTATCACGGATCTTGGTTCGCTCTTTATGGCATTTCAACTAGAGTCGGCAAAACGGGCCAAGATAAGCCCTAGCCCTTTAAGGGCCGGACTTGAAAAATGGATGAGATATTTGAAATTAGTCCGGAGGGGCCACGATGGGCCTCGGGCTTAAAACAGGGCCTCGATGGGCTTCGCTTAAATAACAGCCCTGCAGCCCCTTTTTTTCGTAGTTTTTTCTTTTTTTCCTTTTTAAATTTATTAATTTATATATATTTGTATTTGTTATAGAGTTATTTATCCATTTAACTACAAATACATAATAACTATGCTCTAATTTTATTATTTGATTTATTATTTGTTGCAAATAAAGATTATGGATGTGTTCATGATGTGGGAGAAGAATTTCATGATATTCTTACTCATGAGCAAGAGGTTACCACTCAAAGTGAAGAATAATCAAATGTCGTTAAAATTGATAATAGTGACGAAGATGACGATAATAATAGTCATCGTACTAATGTCGTTTAATGATATGCTTTTTTATGTTTTATGTGAGTTATTTGTGAACATAGTTTGCTTTTAATTATGAATTAGTGACTGTACTTATTTATTGGATGATTCTTGTTGTAATTTACTAATTATATTTTTTTAAAAAAAAAATTGGAGGACAAATAGTTAGAATTTAGAATAGTAATTTTCGGGTCCCGTTGCAGCCGGCCTGTCGATGCTCTTCGGCCGGGCTTTGAAAAACAGTGTTTTTCTTACTCCGGACCTGGAGGGTCGGCCCTATTAGGCCCTGGCCCTTCACGGACCGGCCCTGATTGCCAGCTCTAATTTCAACTATAAAAAAAAATCCAATCCCGACTCTCATTAGTAACTTCATCTTGATAGCAAAAGCCTGCCTCAACAACAACCATTCTAAATTACTTTCTGCTATCTCAACAATATTTTAATTTCATGAGTAAAGTAATCTACAGTGTGTTTGTGGAGGAGGGGAAATATCAAAATCTTGAATTTGTTTCTCAGCTGATTCTCCATTTTCTTTGTGGTTGCTGTTTTTTGCCAGCAAGTTTTTTTTAAAAAAAAAAAAAAAAAAAAAAAAAAAAAAAAATTATTTCATGTAACCCTTTATGAACAATGTTTTGTATAATTATGTGTTGCATTGTTGCTTGAAACTAAGCCACCAAAATGCCCCAAACACTATAATGTCAATGAAATGGTCTTACCAGCCGTTCAACAATTGCTTTATAATTGATCTGTTCTTACTAAATTTCATCTATTTTATGTTCAATTTAGAGTTATTTGACCAATTTTGTCATATCAAAGGGACTTTTTAGTCAAGAGATATTTAATTTTAAAACAAATATATATATTTAAATTTAAATTGCTTCTTAAAATGAAATGTAATATTAATATTAAGTTGTAAGGTTGCCTTTTTCCCTTTACAATTTCTGATCTCTAGTGGGTCTCAATAAGATTCAAACCATGATGAAATTTTGACCATCTCTCAAAGGAAAAAAGACAAATGGATTTCACAGTATTCTCAACAAATTCTTCGATTTCTTCCAGAAGCAGATGAAATCGTGTGATTCTCACAATTTGATGAATAGTTGCGACCTTAAAGAATACTCATTCCGGTTATTAATGTAATATCTATTTACTAGTTTGAGTAGATTAAAGAAATTAGTTAATTTAATGGGTTTATTCTAAAATCTTCTAATAATCTTTTTTTATTCCTTTCATCCCTTTTTTAATTGATTATCATTGAAGGAGCATCCACAGAGATAGATTACAAAAATATTGACATATATAGGAAATAAGTCTTACAAATTAATTTCTCAATTAGATTTTATGTGCGTTCAAAGAAATGCTCTGCTTCTCTTACTCGTTCTGTTTGAAGAAATGAATGTGTAGAAACCAATCCAAATTGGATGAAATGAATGAACTGCAATGAAATCAAGTTCTCCTTTCTCTCAAAATTAACATAAGCAGCAAACTATCACTACGAAATAGACAGTTGTAGAACTTATCTACTTAACACTTGAACAAACATTTTAACGTACTACACCTTACTTATAACACCTCAGAACATCTAATAGCTACGTTGAACAAACATTTTAAGACGGACAAAAACACAATACAACCGGCTAGACCTCAATCGAAAAAAAAAGAACCCAGAAACTGTAAAGCCATTAAAATTCATGTGTGGATTTGACCCCATTTCTTTTGAAGAACAAAGCTTTCAACAAGTGGGAAATGGTGAAGCACAAGCATCAGCAACCTTTCTAGCGTTAGGAGAATTAACAAGCTTCTGGAGATTAGGGTTCTTCATGTAACCACAAAGGCAAGGCCTTTGTTCTTTGAGTTTTGTGCAGCACAGAGACGTTGGAGGTGTTGATGAAGTGATGGCACTCGCACATGCACTGAGCTGAAGGGCATTGCAGGTCACTGCCATTGAAACCTCTGTTTCTGCACAAAACAGAGCAAGCATCACCCATATCAACTTCACATATGATATCTTCATTTTCTGAGAATTAATGAAGAACAAGACTTGAGTTTCAGAGTTGGAAAGAATGTGACGCTCAGATGGATAAATGAGTGGAAATGTGTTGGCAATGAAATGTAAGGTGGGTTTCTTCACTATTTATAGAGAAAAATTGAAATCATTTTGTGGATGTTGCTGTAGCAGAGCAGGCATGCTTGTGAATAGATAGTCTCTTTACTAAGAAATCTCTAGATAGACAAAAAGATGAACAAATAAAATTGCCATCCCTGTTCCCTTAATTGCCTTGTGGATGACTCATATCATGACATGGTTTTGTGGAGTACTTTGTTCCCTTAATTGCCTATTTGAGCTGCTTTTATTAGAGTGGGGACGCCTTGCTAGCTATTGCCTACATCATTATTCACTAATAGTCCCCCCAGTTTTATTTATAAGAATTGGGTAATCAAATTACGGGTTTAAGAAAGAGATTAAAATTAATTAAAAATAATAAATATGTCTTAAAATAAAATTTGTTTCAAGTATGCCCTTATTTATAAGGCGGCAAGTAAAAGAGAGAAACAGAGTAACATAAGTATCATCAATCTTTTAATTAATGTAATTTATATAATTAATGAAGGGCACAAATGCAAAAACCTTCACCCTTATTTATAAGGCGGCAAAAAAAAAAAAAAAACATAAGTATCATCAATCTTTTAATTAAGATATATAATTTGTGGACTCTTTTAAAAAGGATTAAAAATAATTCAAATTTCAAATTTTCTTATAGAATCACAGAAGGGAATATACTGTATATTCAAAACCAATACTAATTTCTATTGGAAACTGATGAACCTCAAAGAGAGTCTAGTCCCAATGGAACATAGATTATCAAAATATTTTGTATATGAAATATGAGTGGCAATTCTTTTTTGCATTTAAAAGATATCAAGTCTCAAGTCACAATTAATCTTGAATATAGAAGTGGAGGAAAAGTTTAATGGAAAGTTTCTGTAGCATGTCACGCTTAATTACTCCTAATTAGCCACTTTCGGCGATGCGAAATGTGTAATTAATTAAGACTCATTGGGTTTCGTTTCGTTTGACCTTTGGTCAAATTCATGAGGCCCTCCTATCATGACCTTCACTGTTTTGCCCAAAATAAAAATCATTAACATAAACTTCAGGAAAAATCACATTCAAGACTCAAAACAACGAGTTAATTGCAGTCAGATTTCTGATTTTTTTTTTTTTAAAAAAAAATGAATTGTAAATATGAATTTAAACGATTACAAACAGGAATCTCAATTGCAAATTGAGAGTTATATTTAAAACATAAATGTATTACCTGCATTTTAGACTTCTAAATTTACAATTGCTTGGATCAATATTTGCAACTGGAATAGCTAGCCGTTCACAATAAGATTTTGAATTTGAAAAAAAAAAAAAAAAAAAAAAAAAGGTAACAGTTTTGAAGAATTCGACTATTCACATGGACTTACGTGTCCTCATGACATAAGCAAAGGAATCAATCAGTTTACTATCCAAATAAACTATTACATGTATTAGGCCATTTACATAATGCTTTGGTCCTTTGATAGACGCAGTTTTAGCTAAAAAAAACTGAAGTTGCACCTTTTAAAAAAAAATTATTTAAGGATGCTGATTAGTATTAAAAATATATTTCAAAATATCTTTTCAAGATCCTAAAATAATTTTTCGATAGTCATAAAGTATTTTTTTTAGTATTATTTTTTTTTTATTAACCATTTAGTACCTTTAAATTTTTATTTTTATTTTAAAAGGTGCAGCTTCAATTTTTTGAGCCAAAACGATACCGTTTAGACGCAACGGATGGGGAGCATCAAATGACCAAAGCGGATCCTCACATAATGGATCAATTTAATGCATGATTATATTGTTTCCTCTTCGATATGATTGAGGTTGATACTTATACGTATAAAAGAAGTCACTTCAAAATAAAATTATTGGATAATAGTTCTTCCCTTATCAACTTAATGATGTATCATATAATTATAGTACTAGTATCATATAATTATATATTATCTAAAACATATAATAAATGGAAAATCAAAAATAATTCATTAATTACACAGTGTAATGGGATAAACCCAATTATATATTATCTACATAAAAAAAAGTAACTAATTACACAGTGTAATGTGGATCATGAATTACAACGATATGTATTCATAATCAATGGGAACTTGGAAGAATGAATGTATTAATAAGTGATATTGGGGTCAAAAAATTGTACTAAATGATACTGTATGTAATGATGTAATCATCAACAAAATCAACATCATTATTATTCAAGAATTTCAACTTTCAAGTTTGATTTTTCTTTTTTTTTTTTTTACCTTACCGTAAACTTGGCCCTGATAAGAAATTGACTCCAAAATTTTGGAAAACCTATTTTGATCTTAACTGAGTCGGACATGGTTCCTCATGTATTAATAGTTTTTATTTGATATTAAATCATGTGAAAAGGCAATGGGGCTAAGTCAAGCAGAATATGAGTTAGTTCATCACAAGGTGGTGAACTAAGATTGGAATACCTGCATAAAGAGATATTAGCATTTAGTATGTGATAGTGCCTCTAATGAAAAGATATTTGCGCCTCTATAAGAAATTTAAAAATTTAAAATCAATAATAAGTGAGCCGTGTACATGAATTTTTTTAAAATAAAAAATAAAAAGGGATTTATTGAGCGTCTTATTGCTATGATGTCATAATAAATTCGAACACTTGCCCCGAATTGACTTCCATATCAGAATTGTTCTAGTGAATAACTAAAGAAAATAGAATAGATAGGTGGGAGATATAGAAGAGAAAGAAACTTGGGATTCACAAAACCTATGTGGATAGAAACTAAAAAAGAAATATCGAAGTCTTTCTGATAGTTTGATAAATCATAGTTGATACCTCTATTTTTTATGAAGAGAATGAATTTTTTTATCGAAGGATCAGAAAAAGATGGGTCCGGACCTCTTGCGGGAATGATTTGGAAGACCCAATATTCCCTTTTTATGTGGAAAAGGTATGTATCAATAATTATGAATTCATGTATGGACAATTCTTCAATATCTTGTTCATTCACAACAAATTAAAATATTTTCTTTGTGTGGTGGTAAAAAAAAACATGTTTTTTTTAAAGAGAGATACTATTTCACCAATCAAGTCACAGGTATCTAACATATTCATAATTAACGATTTTCCATAAAGTGGTGATGAAAGGTATAACTTGTACAAATCTTTCCATTTTCCAATTCGATCCGAGTGAGTGCATGTCAATTTTGAGATTTAAAAAAAAAAAAAAGGTTATGCATGCAGACGTCAAAGTTCATGTATAGGAGTCATACGCAATTTAATTATTAGCTGAATAATTTAATTAGACTATAAGCATTTAATTATTTTAATTTCCAATAGTTTTTAAATACTAGAATATAATGTAAGAAGAAGAAGGGATAGGTTTAGGTACGAAAGAAGGAGGGAATTTCTAAAAAGCTTGAAGTGCATGCAAAAGGCATACCTTCCCTCCATAAATCTATCTCTATGTAATGAATTTATATTAAAATCTTTGTTTCCAAGTTTAGAACAACCCTACCAAATTAACATATATATAGCGTTCATGGATCATACGAAATGAATCATTCAGCATTATATAATCATCGTCGTAAAGAGAGGAAAATTATATAATCAAATACAAGTTTGGATATATCTCAAAATAGTCACAACACCATGCGAAACCGTTCTTCTTATGAATCTTCAAAACAGCCCAAGCTTTTTGGTTATAGCAGATCGCTGCACGCCGTCCTTGGTGGCGGAAAGAGTAAGACACTTTCTAGCTTTTTATATATATATACACACACATACATACATACATACATATATATATATATATATATATATATATCATTTTGTATGATTACATGTTATTTATACTTGAATATTCTATTTTGGCACCAAAGAAGCAGAATCATTAACAAGAAGAATGAACATGAATATGCAGTGGCAGATATAATGCTATGGAAGGATAAAAAGAAGACAGGTGCCCTAGTTGGAGCATTCACCTTCATTTGGTTCCTCTTTGAAGGCTTGGAATATCCTTTTGTTACCCTTCTCTGTCACCTACTTGTCGCCTCCATGCTCCTCCTCTTCCTCTGGTACAACGCCGCCGGACTCATCACTTGGTACGCAAACAAATTCATATATATGGTCATTTAAACCGATAATACTTGAATATGACTTAGCTATTTATCCCTAATCAAATATAGTCATTTCCTTCTTTATTCTTTATCAATGACCATTGGTTTGAATAAATGAATTACTCTATAACCTTTTAAATAAGAGTTAATGTGTAATTTTACCAACAAAATTCTTCTTGAGAGGTAGAAGTCTGACACAAATAAGTTTTGGAATGACAAAAATATACCAATAAACAATTTAAAAGAGTGAAAATTCACCAAAACCGATAAATTTGATTAAACATCCATTAAATTATAAAAGAATAAAACTCTGACGGCATTTAGTCAAATTTAACAATTTTAGTGAATTTACACCATTTTAAATTTTTTATTTGTATTTTTATCTATTCCAAAACTTATTTATACTAGACGCTCTTTCGAGAAATACTTTATTGGTAAAATTGCACATTAACTTTTTAAATAAAGTCATAGCTTTAACCTTAAAACCCGACAATACTCGAATCTATTATCAGATAGCATAAAGAAAATTAATATTTGATGATCGTTCTTCTTAATTGGCAGGGAACCCCCCAGGGTTCAAGATCTTCAAATCTCAGAATCCACAGTCAGACACTTCTGTGCAAGACTCAACTGGTTCTTGAGGAAATTCTATGAGATCTCCGTTGGCAAAGATCTCTCCCTCTTCTTTGCGGTACTACATACTCATAATTAAATTAAAATCCAAATATTGATTATATATTAATTTGATTATATGCTTTGATTAATCCTCAAATATCCTTATTAATTAATTTTGAGTGTTTATTATTGTTCAGACGATCGCTGGTCTGTGGATCTTGTCAGCCATTGGCAGCTATTTCACCACTTTGAATCTGACGTACTTCGGTAAGATCTGAAACTGATGATCTATATATATCTGCATCATAATTAATAATTAAGAAATTTTATTATTCAGCCCTATTAATTAATTAATTAATGATTACCATTGATTTTGTGTAATATTGAAGTGTTTCTGGCCATGGTGAGCTTACCTGTGATGTACGAGAGATATGAATATGAGGTGGATTATCTGGCAAGTAAAGGCAATCAAGACTTGAGAAGATTGATGAACACACTCGATTCTAAAGTTCTCAACAAGATTCCAAGAGGACCTGTCAAAGAAAAGAAATATAAATAAATTAAAACAGAAGATAATATAATATTGTATTGAAAAATTTCATTTTGTGTGTTTAATTTCCCATTACTTTACTTCAGTAAAATGTGTGCTTCATCATGTTCATGTATTAGCTCGATTTGTAAATTTCTAACAATGCCTTGAAATTATGATTGATTGAATCTTTGCATGTGTTCCTGTAGAAAGAATAGTAACATGAAATATGGGAGTAATATTCACGATTCATACACATATAAATTACAATATTTCAAAATCATTTCTTTTGAATATATTATTGGTTCAAGCTCTGAATTATTCTTATGGGCTTATGGCTCTGTGTATATATATATGCGACTTTTGAGACTTTAATATTTCTTTTTTTCCCACGGGACTTTAATATTTCACAGCAATCTTTCTATCATCCATATATTATTCATACTACATACATACATACAAGTATTTTCTATTGGCCAATGAAAAAAAAAAAAAAAAATCTGTGTGGCAGTTTTAAATTTCACCCCTTCAACTCATATTATCCAAATTTAACTTGCACGGTTGATAGTTAATTTCTATTTTTAAAAAAATCATTTTTATGACTACAAAATGTATAATAAAAATAATAGTTTCACTAGCACCAAAAAATGAATCGATCTCAGAAGTTCTTAATAATTACAAAACTACTATTGGTCATATTTTTTAGATATTATCTTTTATAACCGGTCTAAATATGACCCTCTAAACAGCATATTTGGTACTATTGTTTAGCTGAAATATTGAATAAGGTTAAAGTAAAAAATATGTACACTACAGTAATACTGTAATGAAGGGAAGAAAAAAGGGAAAAGGAAGACAGATTAATTGCAATAAATGTGGGAAGCAATAATGAAAGGAAGATATTTGAGGAGAAGGGGAATTCATACAAATCTCGGGGTCATTATTTGGATATATATATAACCAAAAAAAAAAAAAAAAAAGAATGTGGCTGTTAGCCTTCACATAAATTCATTGGTAATGCATTATTTATTATATATACAAGGGTCCATGAAAGTTATCATAGAAAAAAGTGTACATAATTGGGGGGAATTTTATTATAATCATAAAGAAGAGGAAGAAAAGGAAGGACTTGTATTGCTTGTAGTTAGTGATAAATGGGGAGGCCATGGAGAGATTTGAAGAAAATAACACAACAAGAAAGTGGTGTCAGCTATATATGGCGATGAAGTTGGAGCAGTAATTTTGTGTGTTGTGGGCAGCTTTGTTCACACCCACTTCTCTCTGCTCTCATCTTCTTCTGTTCAGATGGCGCCTCCGGCAACAACACCGGCAGAGCCGCCGCGTTGAAGGGCCATCACAGGTCCTCCGCCACTGCTTGCGGCACTGCCTGTGGTAGTTGATCTTCTTTCACCACCAACCATATCTTTGTTCCTTATCAAATTGATGACAATGTAGTACTGCCATGTATATTTTGAATCCTACTATGATCTATCAGCCTCTGTCAAAGAGAATTTAATCTTATCATTTTGACTACTTTCATAAGTTTTTGTTCCAACCCTTAATAAGTACTACCTCCGATTCTAATTATAGGAACTCTTTTATAGTACAAATTATACTACAAAAATGTTCTTATAATTAGGATCAGAGCAAGTACTGAGCACCTCATATTTTGGCCTTAGCATTAGAGCTAATATAACACAAAACTACTGAAAAGTTAATCATGTTATAATTGCCATGCAATTAAATCAAGATTTTCCAGAGTTCTCATAACAAAAGTCTTGGCATGTTATAATATTGAATAAACTAACTGCGTCATAGAAAAACTTGGGGCAGCATAACTTTACTGTATTATTGATTTTTTCCCCAATAGTAATTAGTACTAATAAGCTGCACAACAAATGTACTTCTCCAATACAATTATTGGGGGCACCGAAAAACAATTTAATTAGAGAAATAATAATATCAAACAATATATCCGTCAAAGCTGGAATAGCTCAGTTGGTTAGAGCGTGTGGCTGTTAACCACAAGGTCGGAGGTTCAAGCCCTCCTTCTAGCGATTTCCTTTTATTTTTCCCACACATGAAATGGGCCTGGCAAAATGTCTATCTTCTTTAATTTTGGGCCAAAATACACATCCATTAGGGTGACCTGATGAAATGGGCCTGGAAAAATGTCTAAACAACGCCACTTTGGGCATTATTACGAATTGGGGCTATAGGCCTAGAAAATAAACAAAGCCATTTTGGGCATTATCTTATTGGGCCTCTCTTCATCAATTATAGCCCAAAATACACATCCATTACGGGTGACCTGATGAAATGGGCCTAGAAAAATGTATAAACAACGCCACTTTGGGCATTATTACACATTGGGCCGGTGTGAATTGAAAGTTTTTTTTTTTTTTTTTTTATAAGAATGGTGGTGAGTGTCTGCGCAACCACTCCTAGCAGGCTCTAAAGAAGAAAGCACGTTAATGACCCTTTCAATAATGGTAGCCATAAAAGCAAATTACGAGTGGTTTACCACAAATAACCCTGCACTTCTAGGGAATCTAGCGCCACATTCCACTGGACCAACTACATGTTGTTGGGAATTGAAAGTAAACACCGCCATTTTGGGGATTATCTTATTGGGCCTCCTTTCTTTAATTTTGGGCCAAAACACACATCCATTAGGGTGACCTGATTAAATGGGCCTGACAAAATGTATAAACAACGCCACTTTGCGCATTATTATGATTTCTTTTCTTTTCTTTTTTATATAAAAAATTTAGGAAAGGGATTCCGGAGTCGGCGGGCGCTTGGGCGTCTGCGGGTAGTGCTCGGGTTAGAGAAGACACACGTCCACCTCTTCCCTGCGTTTCACCGCTTTCTGACCCCTAGACGCCTTCCCCGCCGCTCACCAACTCAAGGTGATCGAACCCCTCCTTTTAGGTGAGAAAGTCCTACCCCTTTGCCAGTTGAACCCAAGGATAAGGGGTGCATTATTATGAATTGGGGCTATAGGCCTAGAAAATAGGTAAACAAAGCTATTTTGGGCATTATCTTGTTGGGCCTCTCTTCTTTAATTTTAGACCGAAACACACATCCATTAGGGTGACCTAGGGTGGGCAGGGCGAGACCCTTGCCAAATGTCCTGCCTAAAAGATCCTTAGGCAGTCAAATGCAGCCCAGCCCGATAAAAAGCCTTAGGCCCTGTTTGTTACAAAGAAAGTTTGGGGAAGGAAAGGAAAGGAAAGGAAGATTTGAAAAATGAGGGAAGATGGTTTGAGTTGTTTGGTAGGAAGAAAATGAAGAGGTGGTAGTTGGTAAAGAATTAGAAAACGCCTATTTTAATTTCAAAAGAAATTAATTCAAAATAAAAAAGAAAAATATTTTTTTTGCTAAAATATATTTTTAAATAAATATTCTTGTTAAATTCGAACTCATGAAAAAAAAAAAAAAAATTCGCCAAATTTGAACTTTCCCGCCAAATTTAAACTTTTCCGCCAAGTTCAACTTCCCGCCAATTTGAATTTCGGGTAAAAATCAAAAAGACACTTTCCTAGGAAGATTGCAGTTTTCCTTCCATTTTCGGATGGAAAGCATCTTCCCTCAAATAAGGGAAGACAGTCACATTTTGGAAGATCTTGACCGACTTTCTCTCAGAATAACAAACACCCAAAATCCATAGGAAGATTGTGATCTTCCCTTTCCTTCCCCTCCATTCTTTGTAACAAACGGGTCTCTTAATATTCTTGGGCTAGGCAAGGCAGACCTTCCATGCCCAAGTGGTGAGACCCTGTCGCAACGTATATGTAAAAACCAGCTTCAATCATACATAATGAACAATATTGTAAACTTGAAATGAAATCAATAATTCTACATTTTGAGTATTCCAAAATAAATGTACTACTTGAGTCTTGAAATTAAAAAGACAACTATATCTTTTAATAAATAGTCAAATACCTACCTATAAACAAAAATAAAAAATATATAATACTATTGCATCAAAATATATATATATATATATATATAATGGGTTTAAACGTTTGTTATATCACGGCGACATAAAATTACGTCAAATCACCCTAAAACTACGTTGTTTTGAAAGTTAATGGAATTAATGAAGGATATTTTTGTATTTTTGTTTTTGTATTTATTATATGAATTTTACCAAAAGATCATCCATTAATTTTCAAACCCCAAAACTAACTGCTTTAATTCATTAATTCCTCTTACTCTAAAAACGACGTAGTTTTGGGTGATTTGACATGCTCTTATGTCGACACGACAAACAGAACCCTATATATAATACTATATATATTACTGGGTACGGCCAAATAGGTAAGGCGGCATACTTTGCCCGATGGCCAGCCCTGCCCGGAAAAATGTCCAGCCCAGAAAAAATTGGGCTACCTTTTCATGGGCTAGGCAAGATTTTTCGATGGGCTCGAGAGAGCGCACAGGGTCATGGGCATCATAACACCCCTGACCTGACGAAATGGGGCTGGCTAAATGTATAAACAACGCCACTTTGGGCATTATTACGCATTGGGCCTGTGGGAATTGAAAGTAAACAACGCCATTTTGGGTATTATTACGCATTGGGCCTCCTTTCTTTAATTTTGGACCAAAACACAGATCCATTAGGGTGACCTGATTAACTGGGCCTGACAAAATGTATACACAACGCCACTTTGGGAGTTATTACGGATTGGGAAAGTGGCCCTTGAAAATCGGTAAACACCGTCGATTTGGGCATTATCATATTGGGCCTCTTATCCTTAATTTTGGGCCAAAACACACATCCATTAGGGTGTCCTTCACCACCAAGCTGTATCGCATGGCATCGGTTCATGAAATTGACGAAACACAATGAAAATAACGAGATACTTTCCCCCACTTTTTACATGAAGTCACCCTTCTTAAATTTGTTGCCATCGCCATAAAAGATTTATTTTTCTTCATTTAAAGCAATAATCTTAAGTACACCTAGATGGCTCTCTTTTCAAATTGTTTGTTCTTCAGTTTCTTACTTAAACGAGTGGTTGGGGAATAATAATTTTATTGTGAGACCCAGATGCATGGTTGAGTTATGATAATTTCTCTATTTTCCTTTATGAATCGACATAGGTTCATTTTGTATAAAAAAATATTGAATAGTCCCGGGGTGATTTAAGCCAGTTTGATAGGTGGTAAGATAAATATTTTCCATAAAACTGTTGTAAATCTCAATAATAAAGATCAATATTCAAACCTTTTTTCACTATAAATCAGTATTTCATTGTTGGGATCGCTTCTTCTTTTTCTTGTTGACAAGTTCAACAAGTCTTTGAAAGGTGTTAATTATTTTCCAGCGAGCGGTGATAGATTTTGTTGGGATATGTGCGTTTTCTATTGGAGTGAGAGTTGAATCGGATTTGTATGAATTCGAAGCTCTGTTCATAGCGAAATCTCTCTCACAAACACGAGACAAGTTCAAATCATATCAGAAGCGAGAAACAACTAACAGATATCAGTGAGTCAGGAACAAATTAAAAGATGCAGATAAAACAAGTAAAAACTAAGTAAGATGCAGCAATAATAGGATTTGTATGAATACAGATATACCTGAAAGAGTGAAGAAGAAGAAGAGGGAAATCGAAGGGGAAAATCAGGGGTATGGGAGGCATAGGAAAGAGAATATGCCCAGAACGAAGGAAGGACGCATCCTCTTTCCTAGCTTCCCACACCAATGGCTTTTCCCGTTACTCATCACCAGCCATTTCTTCCTTATCATTTTTTCCCCTCCCCATCTATCATCTCCTTTATATGCATCCCACATTCTCACCTAACCCTAATTCAGGGCCATTTTTGGATTTTCACTTCTTCTTCGCCACCCTCCTTTATTATTTATTATTTATTTGCCGCATTATCCTCTGCTTTTCTTTCTTTATGCCACGCCATTCCCACTAAATAAATATTTATTATATGGTATCAACAACGACAACGGATTACGATTCTCTGCTTTGCCATGTCGCTCTCATCCTTAACCCAAAATGCACGTCGTTTTTTGGGGAGGACGTGCAAGGGAAGCTTTTCATTTTCACTATTTGATTTCGAACGGTCACGGTCTAGTTTAATTTTTATATTTTAAATACATTTTCATTTTACTCTATGCGAAATTAAAAATGAAAATTATTTATTACTATCACTTCTCATATAAATCAATTAATCATTTAAAATTCACAAATTAAAATTTTTAAATATGGACGATTCAAATTAAAGTTTACATGGTTGATATCTCATTACAGTGATAAGAAATCAGTTGTTTATCAGTATAATGAGTACGGAATACGAACCAGATACTAGATGCCATTAAAAAAATATTTTACAATGCTAAGTGTATTGAAAATTAATTTAGATACTAAATGCTATTGAAAAAAATATTGATATCGAAGTTTTTTTATTTTTCCCCTACCTTTTTTTTTTTAAAAACCCAAAATCGGCATAGGAGAGAATCCTAGTCCAACCACAAAACCATCAACCATATTATTTAGGGATGATCATGTTTAGGTCTCAACCAAAATAAATAATATCATAAAAGTCACACAACTTGTTAGTGATAACTAATCCACTTGTTAATGATTATTGTTTTACTTATTATTAACAAGCTCATCAGACTTTTCTTATATTTTTCTCTAGGTTGGGACCTAAACAAGATTTTCCCTATTATTTATGCAAATATTACACATGCACACTAGTTAAGTAGCCAATTATATACTCCTCTTATCCTTTTTATAAAACATTTCTAACATTTTTCACATAGATTAGGAAAATTGTTAAACTTCGTGAACTCTACTATAAAATTTAACAACTTTTCAACTTTACTCATATTTAATATACCTTATACCCCATCAAAAAATTTATCACAGTAAGAAAATTAAGGATAAAATTATTCATTCATATGAAAAGTTTTTCTCTCTGTATGATAAAAAATTTCTTCTATCTCTACCTTATATATAGAACCAGATCAAGTTTTATATTGGGTTAAAGGGCAATTTTGTCAAGAAGTGTTTCTGGATATAATTTTGCCTTGGAATTGTCAAAAAGGGAGCAGTTTTGCCTCTTCTGTTATCTTAGTTAATTTTAAATGTTGGTTGATAAAATATGTTAAATGTTGGTTTATAAAATACAGGCGGTTAATGTTATCCACATCATTTATGTTAAAGTGAAAATTTACCTCGAAAGTTCTAAGTCTAACTTCGGAAAAAAAAGTGGATAATACATAGACTTCCAAAGAAATTTGTAACTTAACAAAACTAACATTAATGATATGTAGATTGTCTGTTTAGTATATTAAATCAACTAATAATAAAAATTAACCGAGATAACAAATAGAACAAAATTATCTCTTTTTTAACATATCCGAGGAAAATTGACTCAATTTTAACATTTATGGGATAAAATTACCTTAAAGGAAACTTTTAGAAAGAAATTGCCACTTAACCCTTTTATATTTAATTTTTCCAAATCTTCATGGCAGAGGGAGGGAGATTGGGTTGAGTGATGACGAGTGTAAATTCATATAAAAAAGAGTCACAGATGTTTAAGCTGTGATTGGTTGAAGGGGAGGTGCCCCTCCCTAGTATGAAAAGTCAAATATACCCTTGATGTGATATGCTTTCAAAGTTAATGCACGAAAAACGATGTAAAAAAAACTATGTAATTTTTAAAATTTACCAGGGGTAATTTGGTCAAAACATTTCTTCCCCCCCCCCCCCCCCAATATTTACTTTTTCCAAATCTTCATGGCTGAGGGAGGAGATTGGGTTGAGTGATGACGAGTGTAAATTCATATAAAAAAGAGTCACGGATTTTAGGCTGTGATTGGTTGAAGGGGAGGTCCCTCCCTAGTGTGAAAAGTCAAATATACCCTTAATGTGATACGCTTTCAAAGTTAATGTACGAAAAAACGATGTAAAAAACTATGTAATTTTTAAAATTTATCAGGGGTAATTTGGTCCCCCCCCCAAAAAAAAAAAAAAAAATTTAATTTTTCCAAATCTTCATGGCTGAGGGAGGGAGATTGGGTTGAGTGATGACGAGTGTAAATTCATATAAAAAAGAGTCACGGATTTTAGGCTGTGATTGGTTGAAGGGGAGGTGCCTCCCTAAGTGTGAAAAGTCAAATATACCCTTAATGTGATATCTTTCAAAGTTAATGCGACGAAAAACGATGTAAAAAACTATGTAATTTTTAAAATTTACCAGGGGTAATTTGGTCAAAACTTTTCTCCCCCCCCCAAACCTGGTAATTTGGTCAAAACTTCCCCCCCCCCAAAAAACCTCCTCTCAAACCAATCACAAGCCTAAGGGTATTGAGTTTTAGATTACTTTTTCAATGTAATTGATCATATTTTCTTTCGTCTATTAAATCCTTTTTATAAAAAATTTGTTTGTTTTTAAGAAGTATTAATTATTTTTTATGTATGTCCCTAATTAATAAGCGTAGTAATTGAGAGTATTAATTAATATAATATTATACTCTCTTTTTGCTCCTTATTATAAGGTATCAACTAACAAGTTTATTTGGTCCTTTTTATAAGGCACTTGCTTGTTCCTAATGAGCATTAATTATTTGTTTCCATGTCTACCCATAATTAATGAGGGTAGCGTGTGAGAGTAATAATTAATATAATATTAGAGTTTAGTGCAATTAGTAGGGGTAATATTGGAAATGACTTATATAGTAGGACAACTTTATTGACTTTAACTGTTTTTATTGGTTTGTGAGAAAAGTTAGTTGGTGCCTTATAATAAGGACTAGAAGAAATAGTTTAGTACAATGAATAATATTAGAAGTTATATAAATTGTAGGACAAATTTATTGAGTTTAACTATTTTTATTGATTTATAAAAGTTTTAGTTGGTGACTTATAAATTATAATAAGAATTTGAGGATAAATTTTATTGATGTACCCCAGTCTTTGTCATAATTGATACGGATAGGTTTGGAAAGTTATTAGTGGTGGGTCCGACATGGCAGAAATAAAAGTAGAAGGAATCACATGCGCTGGCGCGCACTTCCCGACGGAGACTCAATCTGACAAGTGACAAGTGACCGACAACCCACGGCTCTCCACTTCAATTTTCTCAACCCTCTCAATTACGTAATCGTATCTTGTCCATTACGCCTATGTCCTATTTATTTACCCGTCGCTCGGTTGTTGTATTTAAGAGCGTTTGTTTATCTCACTAATAATTTTTTTTTTTATTTAATTGTTTAAAAGGAAAATGACAGTAAGGTCCCAAGAACTATAGAAAATTACAAAAAAATCATAACAGAAATTCACATATCAAAAAAGTCTCTGCAAGAACTTTTTTTGATATTATTTATATTGAAATAAAATCTATATTTTTTAAATTTTGTTATAAATATAGCACTTCCTATGTAAATATGCTTTTTCTGTTGTGAATATAGCATTTCTTGTTGAGAATTTACCCTTTTTATATTGTAAATGACTTTTGTACGCTTTTCGGGGATTGAGTTTGACACAAAATCCAAGTGTTTAAATTTTATTGTGAATTGACTTTTCTTTGTGAATATAGTTTTTTTTCGTTGTGAATGGTTAGGTTTTTTAAATTTTGTTGTAAATATAAGACTTTTTTATTGTAAATAAAAAAAATATCAAAAGATATATGAATTTATGTCTGGAATTTTTTATAATTTTTTATGGTCTTTGGGACTTGACTGTCATTTTCCCTTGTTTATATATCCTCTTTCATAATTTTTCACTATTACTCTCTCAAACCCATTTATAAATAGGGGCATTAAAAAAAAATATATATAATTACTATTTTTGGTTCTTATTATAAGACACCAACTAACAAGTTTATTTGGTCATTTTTATAAGGCACTTACTTATTCCCAAGGAGAATTAATTATTCTTTTTCATGTATGCCCCTAATAAATAAGGGTAATGGGTTAGAGTAATAATTCATACTCTCTCTGGTCCTTATTATAAGGCACCAACTAACTTTTCTCACAACCAATAAAAGTAGTTAAGTCAATAAAGTTGTCCTAGAATCTAAGTAATTTTCAATACTACCCCTACTAACTGTATTAAACTCTAATATCATATTAATTATTACTCTTATCCACTACTCTTATTAATTATGGGCAGACATGAAAAAAATAATTAATGTTCATTGAGAACAAGCAAGTGTCTTATAAAAAGGATCAAATAAATTTGTTAGTTGGTGTCTTATAATAAGAACCAAAGGGAGTATGATGTTAGAATTTAGTGCAATTAGTAGGGATAATATTAGAAGTTACTTAAATTGTAGGCCAACTTTATTGACTTTAACTTTTTTTATTGGTTTGTAAGAATTGTTAGTTGGTCGCTATAATAAGAACCAGAAGAAGTATTACATTTAATTGCTTTTAATTGTTTCTTATAATCTTTCGATTTGGCTAAAAGGCTTTGATAATCGAAGTACATGGTTTAATTAAAATTAATTTAAAATAATAAGTATGTTTGAAATAAAACTTTCTTTACATGTATGAGACCTTATTTATAAGGTGACAAGTAAGAGAGAAAAAATATAGTAGATATAGATATTATCAAATTTGTAGTTAATGCAATTTATACAATTAATGAGCGGCAATAATTAAAAAAATGATTAGATGTTTAAATAACTCTTGTTGACTTTTTATAAAGAAGACTAAGCAATTTAAATTTTAGGTTCTTATAAATAAAATTTTATTTCAAACATAATTATTATAAAGTACCAATTAACAAATTTCATAAACTAATAAAAACAGTTAAAGTCAATAAAATTACCCTACAATTTAAGTAACTTTCAATATTACTCCTAATAATTGCACTAAACTCTAATATTAATTATTACCCTCAGCCATTACCCTTATTAATTATGGACGTATATGGAAAAAATAATTAATGCGTTTTGAAACAAACAATGTCTTGTAAAAAGGGACCAAATATAATTCTAAGTTGATGTATTATAATAAAAACTAGATGGAGTAGTTTTAGTACGGTACATTTCACGTGTAAAAATTTATTTGATCTTTTTCATTACTTAAATTTTCAGAAGTTGATTTTTTTTCCAATTTTTCTAAAAAAAAAATGTTGAGAATTCTCCCATGGTAAAATTTAATGTTTAAAGATACTTAAGAATCTATGTTTTCAAACAAGTGCAACGCATTTTCAGTTGCGTTCAACGGGTAATTTTCTACGCAGTTGAAAAAGAGATCGATAATCATGGGTCCTTATACTTTTTTTGGGTGACGAATTTGGCAACGAGGGATTTGTTGGGTTAATATAATTTTTGATCTATTAAATTTATCTAATGTTTATTTCAGTCTTTCAAAACGTAAACTGGTAGATTTTTTATTAAATTATAAGAATCAATAATGAAATTTGAAGAACAAAAAGTGAGGATAAAATTGAGAGACCAAATATTATATTAGAAAATTTGCTAGTGATTCTCCCATCATAAATTTTGAGTAAAATATTCTAATCACCCTTGTATTTTGCCTTAATCACACAAACATCCTTTATATTTTGAAAACTCATATAAACCTCTTTTAAATAATAAGCACATTACACAAACCTCCCATGGATTTTGAAGATTCCATTTTCATCTATCCAACCGTTAATTTGACTTATAATTTTTTTTTTACCAAAATACCCTTATTTAATATAAGAATTATTTAAACATTTATATTGACTGAAAACATTAAACAACCAAGAAATAATTTTAATATGTTTTTTTCTTCAAAACATCTACTATGTTATAGAATTTATTTATTTATATTATATTATAAAATTTTTTGGTATAAAAAAGTTTATAATTTTAATTTTTCATCATATTTGTTTGAGATGATAAAGGGCAATTTAGTTAATAAAAATTAATTGTAATTAAAATTTTTAATTTTTCATCATAAAACTTTTTTAAATTGGCTTTGGAGCTCTTGGCGGTCGACCACCATCAAGATGCATTCGTTGTCTAGCAAGCGCATTATATTTAAAAACAATAAAAGTGAGGGGGAATTAAAAATTTCAAAATCTTTTTTTTTTTTTTTTTTTTTTTTTTTTTTTTTTTTTTTTTTTTAAACCACAACAAAGACTGATTTGAAACTATTGAACTTGGTATTTGTTGTTCCCATGAACATCTTACAAAAAGAATTTTTTTTTTTTTTTTAAAAAAAAAAAAAAAATCTCATTCTAATAATTAGTAATAATTTTCAATAACTTATTTCAGACAAAAAGGAAGTATTATTATTATTTGCCAGAAATTCATTATTATTTCTTATAAATAATATTATAACTTATAAGAACGACAATAAAGAGATAACAATAAAGAATGATCAATTTATTGTCATCAACTTTAATTGATTAAAGATGACCACAAAAAACATGTAATTTAATTAGAGGGAATCAGTTCTGTAGAATTGATCCCATTGGGTTCGCTGAGCATTAATTCGCAGTGATTTTTTAAAAGTATTTTATTTTCCATTTTTTAAAATGGACACTGGAACATATTCAAAAGAGAAAGTAGTGGGGTGGCACAACGGGGGGAAAAATCCAAAGCATGGTCACCCAAGTTTGGCTATAAAAAACTAACATTTAATCAAAATATCAACTATGATCTCTCTCCATTTATTGAATTATTAAAACAATTCTCTCTTTCACAATTCCTCATCAGCTGGAAAAAAAAATCCAAACTTGTTTATTTTGCCGTCCAAAACAAGCCTAACTAAATGGAATGATGTCCATGAGCATCATTAGAGATAAGTAATGACTATTAATTAGATAGCACACAAGATTTTGCATATATCATCCACAACAAGTATATGAACTTAGTATATATATGAGCTCCAAGGTCATTTGTACTGTTGAGACTCCAGTCTTATAATGAAAGAGGACACAGTAAAATCATCCAAGCTAAGTAGTAGCCCTTTCTATACCTGTGTATGTTCATCATTCACAAGGAAGACTTTCTTGGGTTATATATATATAACAACAGATAATAGAGTTTACAACAACTGAAAGTTAATTAGAAACACAAACAATCCGAGTATTACAAAACCCATCGAAACATAATATCAACTACAGATCCTTAAAAACTCCGAAAAACAGAGTTAGTTATCGAAACATAATATCAACTACAGATCCTTAAAAACTCCGAAAAACAGAGTTAGTTAAGTTGTATGCTACAAAAAGACAGATGGATCAGAAGACTCAGAACTGAGGATGACCCAATACGAAGCTCGAGTTTATAATATATACATACATACCTTAAGATGATGAAGGAGAAGATGTTGCTGATCTGATGGTTAGAGATTATGTGAAGGAGAAGATCAAGGGTATGGGAGGCATTGGAAAAAAACAGACCAAAAATCAGTCCAAGAACACAGACAAATATTAATCTATTTATTTCCAAACCTCCCACACCTGTGAGTCTTCCCTTTGAAGAAGACGAAGAAGGAAGTAATGAAGGAGAAAATCAAGGGCATGGGAGGCATTGGAAAGAAAATTCATGACAAAATATTCATTTCTTTCATTTATTTTCTTTCCAAGGCTCCCACACCCATGACTTCTCCTCTTTAACTCTCTGTGACTCTCAAAATCAACTCTCAACTCAAACCTATAGTTTACCATATATATGCGCTCCACAAAACCCTAGCACGGGGTTACAAATGCCTTTTCACCTCCTCCACTTTTCTAGTTTGTTTGTTTATTACTACTTTATTTGGTGTTGATCTCTTTGGCCGTGCTTTGGTTTTGGAATCACGAGGGAGTGAGTGGAATCTTTATTTATTTCTTTCTTTTTGGGACGACATGAGTCAGTGGAATTTGGCTCTGCGCATCTCACCTTTACTATGGTTTGTTCTTTTTAGTTTTTATTCCACAAAAATTTAGGTAAATTAGAAAAAATATTAAGATAGAAGTCATGGTTGAACGTTCACCTGAACTTCCAAAAAAAATCTTATAAAACTATCAATCAATTGCCTGGGCCTTATTTGGTTATATTCTCTCTCTCTTTTTTTTTTTTTTTTTTTTTCAAAACAGTTTTCTAATAAAACAAGTTTTCAAAAAGAAAAATGTTTATACATTTGTTTTAAAAAAGTCCATCTGAAGAAAATTCACTTCTAACACCGCTATCCCAAACAGGCACATTGACATCGATAGTAAATAAGTGATGACCTTAAAAATAAAACCAAAAAACAACTTAAAATTATTTTTGTTTAGGGAAAATTATAATAAATGACACGAGAAAAATAATACTTATTAAGAAAAGACCATAAAAATGGTAATTATTTTGAAGGATTAGAAATTAAAAATTAAAATAGAAAAGACTAAATTGCCCTTAGCCAGGATTTTTTATATTCTCTCTAACTGGATTAGAATCTAAAGTGATTGATGGATAATAACAAATAGAGATTAATTCAAATAATTTGTTCTTTTTCAATTGCATAAACAATAGAGAACAATTGAAGACAAGGTGAGATCATGTGCTTTCTTGGCTAAATGATCAGCTGCTAAGTTAGCGTTTCTATTGCACCAAACTCGTCTCCCAATATCAAGGTGACTTCACCTTTCACTAGCCAAATGACCAACTGCTAAGTTAGCATCTCTTCTACTGTATCAAACTCGCCTCCCGGTTACAATAAAGGTGACTTCACCTTTGATTGTCTAGTGGTTTTGCTTGAAAGATTTGCAAAACTATATCCCAAACTCACCTCACAGTAACATTCTACTTCACCAAACTCGTCTCCTAGTATTTGATGATCTTAATTTTTTTTCCGTCTCTCTTCTAAACTTCTACAAACATATTCTTTCATTTATTATTGTTCCCCACCGTCAATAATTAACTAAATGTATTGTTTTTGATTGATATGAAAAAATATTTTTATGCTAAGATCGTAATATTCGATATAGACCGTCAAATACAGAGGAATGACAACTCCAGTTTGAGTTGTGAAAACAACAAAGATATCTATTAGAAAAGAAGGAAATCAAAAAAATGAAAGCAAAGAAGGAAATAAAGAAAGAAACAAGAAAATAATTTATCAAACTCAACGATTTCAACGAGATTTATCGATTAGGAAATTTCTTATATTAGAAAAGAATCAAGACCAAACAAAATAAATATAGAGTTGAATCGGAGCAAAGAAATAAGATGGAAGAATTTACATGTATTTGTAGTGAGCAAGAGCCAAAAAATCACAAATGAGTTATCAAGGGAGATTGGGAGAAAAACAGGCGCGTTCTTCATTCTTGTTTTAATTATTCAGTTATCAAGGGAGATGGTAGAATAATAGAAGCGTGCCCTAATGTCTAACGTCTGTAAGCGGGACTACGAGAGGGAATAAAAAAGGGGAAAACATTTTTAAAAAAAATTGGGGGCCAAAGGAGTATGATTATCCAGCTTGCATGTCGAACTTTATGCCAAAGGGTGTGAAAATGATATGAGTTGATCTTGATGGATTTTTGACATAATTGCGATAATCAATCAATCAATCATATTTAATTTCTCATTATCCATTAAATTTAATTAATTGGTTGAACAATTCCCACATTCAGTAGCTCAAACCAAAAGATCTCACATTCCCATATTTAATTTGCATGATTACTTTTTTTTTGAGGGGCCATCATCAAAGATCCACCACTGGCTTAAATCAAAAGATATCACATTCTCACGTTCAATTTGCATGCCTCATCAAAGATCCACAATGATTGCCACTGTTCTATGATAATTATCTTATAAGTATTTTTTTTCTTGGGTCAATTAGAGATTTTATTTGATACTTGCTTTTTGATTTTGAAACTTATTTAATATTATTGCTTTTGGAATATATCCATCAGGAAATTGGTTCAACAATAATAGAGCCTAGAAAATAATGGATTGTTAGTATTTGTTGGAGATTTTTTGTTACTTTGATATAGGTGGACAATTCATTAATGAATTGAGAGGATTATTACGCTATGAAGGAGGGAGAACAATTGGCAAAATGATTGAACATGGGCTATCATTAACAAAACTAATAATCATGATATCGTCTTGCTTTGGGAAGAAATAAGTGAGAAGAGGCTTACATATAGTTTGAAGTTTGATCCCCCTCAGGTAATAGACCTTATTGATGATGATGGAGTGAAGCAGTTGATAAAATACAATAAAAGTTGCTCATTTGTACATTACTGAAGATCAAAATAGAACAACAATAAGCCAATCAATACAAGAGTAAAATTACTTAATAATATTATGTGTCTATAAGTTTGACATACTTTCACATTAGTGCATTTAATAAATAATGGTGGGTTAAATGCAAATGCAGTGCATACATATCACAAGGACAACCACAATTGGCTACTCCCGCAAGTGAAAATATTATTACCACTCTTAATGCAATTCAAAGTGTCGCTGCAACAATACATGAGTTAAATTCAATAAAGTGGCGTGAATTAATTGTGGGAAGTGGACATATTTTTGACGACGCAACTGCTTTTATGAAAGCACTATAAAAATAAAGTGTTGCACACAAGTTTAGAACAAATTTTTAAAGAACAACCCTTATATTGCAAAGTGTGATGTTGATGGATGTAAGTGGAAAATCTCAGCCTATGCAATGGCAAATAATACTCCATTCTTGCATGTGAAAACCTTAGATAATGAACATGATCATTCAGCACAAGTTACAATATTTTCTTCTTTTTTGTTTTTCTTGTTGGTGTTGCTTCCAATCTTCTCTTGGTTCTCCGTCACTGATGACAGAAGGACATTCAAAATGTTGCTAGATTTAGTGATTTGGGACCGGTTGTTTCATTTGGTTTTTTTCTGAAACACTTTTAAGACCGGATATTTCAAAAGTTCAGTCTAAATTTTTAAGACCAATCATTCTCCGGTCTTAAAAGTTATAGACTTTTAAGACCGCTTGGAACAAGTCCGATTGCAGATTCGGTCTTACAATACCTCTTTCGTCCGATCTTAAAGCCTTTTTTTGCACTAGTGTTGGAAGGTGAAAGAGAGAGTTTTGGATAACATTAATGGGTCAATACAACAATCATATATGTTAAACCCATTTATGCAACACCCATTTGCCCTTTCAAAATGGTTGTTGATAGATGAAGTCCACTTGGTCACTTTTGCAACTGTAGGCTATGATCTTCCACAAACATGCAGTAACCAAATGGGTTTTTGCTTAGATGTAGACCAATTGTATATATTGACACTTATCACCTACTAAGCGGCCCATATTTAGGGACACTTTTGGCTGCATGCCTGCATCTACTTATGATGCTGATAATGATTTGTATTCGTTGGCTTATGCCATTGTAAATGGAGAGGCCTATGAAGATTGGTTGTGGTTCATGAGAAATGTGAAGGAATTGATTGGCTTATTGATTATAAACACATAATATATTATAGACACAATTATTGACTATTATTATGTAGAATTTGATTCCCGTTAAAGCACACTTTTTATGACAAGGGAGTTTTGAGAATCTATTGTTATATAATTCTCAAAATTTGTGATAATGAAAAGTGATCAATCTAACCATTTAAAATATGTTAAACAGAAGACCATTCAATGAATTCTTTATACAAACAGTTAGGCCACAAGTTGTTTTGGAGTTTGTTGGAACTATTGATAAATACTCATTAGAATGATCTAAGCAATGGCCAAAATTTTCTATCATCAAATATAAATAATTGCTCTTGTATTGTTTAGGGTATACACTCATTCATTTATAATACAGTGGCACTCCTAAACCTATGAGAAAAGCATCCAAGACTCTAATTCTCTTTTACTGAACTACCAAAAAAAAAAAAAAAAATCCTAATTGCATATGGTTTTCTGGCCAGGCTGAAGACTTAGATTTTGAGGCAGAGTTTTAGAACCAATTCAAGCACTTTTGTAGCCTCTAAAGCAAGCTTTTTTATTGTTCAGGAGACAAAATGATGACAATTGAATCTAAATACAATCCACTTCATCCCTTGAACCCCACAATTTTTCCTCCTCCATCTGTAAAGGTAAAATGGTGTGCCTCCTTCAAGTCCATATGGTCTATAGACTATGATGTTGCTCTTTTCTTTTTTTGATAGGAAAATTTTAGGAAAAGGGTTGGGCTCACCCACAATCCAAGAGCAGGGCGCTTGGAGCCCAATCCACCGAGAATATTGGTGCTCTTTTACCTACCCAACGTTACTATGGTGTCATAGACTCAGGATCTCCTCCGCCTTGACCGACTCTAGGATCGAACCCCTTCCTTTAGGTGAAGAAGTCTGACCCCTTCGCCAATTGAACCCAAAAACGAGGTGAAGAAGTCATTCTCATTGAATGACGGGCGTGTTGCCATGCCACATCGAACAATAATGACCACTAGCTTACACCGTTCAAGCAATAGTGATGGTTGGTCCCGGCTGATCTTATAAAATTTGTTAGTATATATATATATATATACACTACAAACTATAAATATATATATTTATTATATGATATTTTATTTTGTCACAAATTTGGCCCCAACAAATTTTTTATCTCCTCTGTAAGGATAATATTTGTTTCATTACTCATTAGGCTCTGAGAGGAAAGTAAAATTCTTGTTTGAGATACTGAAAAGATTAGTATCATCTTATATATTGTTTGATTTATAATTATCGGTTATTATTTATTTATATTTTCAAGGTTATTTCATATTATTTAGTAAATACTCTCTCTAGTCTTATTTAAGGAACCAACTAACAATTTTTACAAGTCAATAAAAACAGTTAAAATCATTAAATTTGTCATAAAATTTAAGTAGTTTTCAATATTATCTCTATTAATATACTAAACTCTAATATCATATTAATTATTACTCTCTTTTTTGCTCAAAAAATATATATTAATGATTAATTTTTATTAATTATACTTTCACTCACTACCTTTTTAATTATGAGTATACATAGGAAAAATATTTAATATTATTTGAAACAAGCAAGTGTTTTATAAAAAGGACAAAATATACTTGTTAGCTGATGCCTTATAATAAAAACTAAAGGGAGTAGTTCAATATGTTTTTTTTCTGACCCGGACTAAAAAAAAATTCTGGTTCCATGACTACATTCAAGAACCATTTTCTGGTAACTACAATTTAATTTGATATGTAATATGAAAAGTCAAGTTAATTTCAACTTTATGCAATAAAAAAATGAAGTTATTTAAATTAGTCTCCATTTTTCATTATCCATCAATCACTCCAGATTCTCGGATAAAAAAAGATCCATATTTAGTTAGAGAGAATATAGAAAATCTGGTTGAGGACAATTTAGTTTTTCTATTTTAATGTTCTAATTTTTAGTCCTTCAAAATAATTATCATTTTTATGGCATTTGTTAATAAATAAATAATATAGGGCGTAGTTTGTAATATTTGCACTACAAACTACATCCTATATTTATAAGCTGGAGGAGTACTATTTTTCTTACATCTTTTATTATAATTTTCCCTTTTATATTTGGCTTTTTTCCCTATTTGCCACCTTTTTAATAATTAATTACTATTTTGCACTCTTTTTGCACTACAAACTACATCCTATATTTATAACTGGATAAGTACTATTTTTCTTACATCTTTTATTATAATTTTCCCTTTTGGTTTTTTAAAATATTTTATTTTGTTTTTTGTTTCAAAAACAACTCATATAAAAAAAAATCCAAACAATTTTGTTTTTTTTTCAAAAAAAATATGAAAAAAACCCTTAATATTCCTTCTAAATTATAAATTCAAGGCTAGTATGTTACAAGGAAGATTTGAAGAGGGAAATAAAGGTTTTGAGTGATGGGAAGATGACTTGAGGGGAAAATGAGTTGTTTGATTGGAAGAAAATGAAGGGATAGTAGTTGGTAAAGAATCATGAAATACTTATTTTATCTTTAAAAGTAATTAATTTAAAATAAAAAAGAAAAATAAGTTTTTTGCTAAAATATATTTTTAAAAAATATCATCTTATCAAGTTTAAATTTGTCTAAAATATTCTCTCCCAAGTTCAAACTTATCGCATAAGTTTAATGAGGGGTGAATATATACGAAAATGTCATTGTTCGCGTGGGAACTTAAGATCCCACCAATTTTAGTGGGATATTATCTTCTCACACACTATCTCCTGGTCTAAATATATAACAAAGTTTATAGTATAATTTATATTATAAAATTTATCTTATATTTAAGACTAAAAAGAGTATAAAGAAAGATTGGTGGGTCTCATATAGTCTGAGTATGGTAGTAAAAATGTAGATTTTACCTAAAAACGGAATGAGAATAAAAAATCTTAAAACGTAAAATCGTAACGTAGTAAAATTGTAAAAACGTAAAAACGTTTGGAAAATTAGTAAAATCATTTTAATAAAAAAAATCATAAAAATATCCTGAGAACTTAAAGTTTCTAGAAAAATTTCACAACTAAACAACAAAATTTCTTAATCTTCGTTCCCCTTCCCGCGAAACATGCCCTCAATTGCTGGCAAAAAAAAATCTAAATTCTCAAAAGTCGCAATTAGGTAGTAATTTCGAGAAGCCCTTACTGAGTTGTCATTATAATAACAGGACTAGTTGAGGCGTCCCTTTTCAGATGTCAGTGTTCACTGTTCATTCATTAATAGTTATTGTTGGGAACGGAGCTCCAGCTCGCGGCCGGTACGGGTTGAGGTTTTTTACTTTTCTATTTTAGATAAAATGAAGTATGCTTATGTAATTTTAAAATTCTAAATTAACTCCTTTTAAAATTATTAAAATTCAAGAAATTTATTTATTTTCTACTAATTTAGATGGTATTTTTTTTATTTTCCCTGTAATAAAATATGAAAAGGTATAAAAGCAAAATAGTACGCTTATATCTTCTTATGTTAAGTATTATTAGATGTGTGAATATTAAATATCGATCATAGCAACAACAAAAAATCCATATTTGTGGCCTACATGTTTAACGGTCTCCCTGCCCTACAATAACTTTATAATGAAGGAACCCTGACATCTGAGAAGGGACGCCTCAACCAGTCCTATTATTATAATGACGACTCAGTAAGTAACTTCACGAAATTTCCTTGAAAATGATGTCACCCCTGACTAAGCATCCACACATTTTTGAAAATATCTAGAAAAATGGGAAGAAAATGGCTTGAAATCAGAAATTAAAAAGGGAAAATTACACTCAGGTCCCAAAGAACAGAGATATTTATAATTAGGTCCCTCGAATTCATGAAATTACACAAAAGTCCCTAGGGACTTCTGTGTAATTATTTGTAGAAGCAAAATTATTTTTTTGCCCAAAGGAGAAATAGCCTCTAGGCCCGAGAATTAAAAAATCGAGGTTTTCAAAAGTTGTTGTTAAAATAGGAATTGGGTTGTAAATATAGAATTTTTTTGTTGCAAATAAACTCCTGGACCTCGTAATTGAAAAAAATACGGGTTTTCAAAAGTTGTTGTTAAAATAGGAATTAGTTGTTGTAAATATATAATTTCTTATTGCAAATGGCCTCTGCACCTTAGAATTAAAAAAATCCACATTTTTAAAAGTTGTTGTTAAAATAAGAATTGGCTGTTGTAAATATAGAATTTCTTGTTGCAAATGGCCTCGGACCTCGAGAATTGAAAAAATCCGGGCTTTCAAAACTTGTTGTTAAAATAAAAATTTCTTTGTTGTAAATATAAAATTTTTTGTTGCAAACCTAGATTTTTTCAATTATGAGGTCCAGCGTTTTTCCTTTGGGCAAAAAAGTAATTTTGCTTCCACAAATAATTACATTGAAGTCCTAGGGACTTAACGTGTAATTTCATGAATTTAAGGGACCTAAATATAAATATCTCTGTTCCTTGGGACCTGAGTGTAATTCTCCCAATTAAAAAAAGGAAATTACATTTCGAATTAATGTTTAAAAATGTCTCTTTCCTTTTTTGCCCCCTTGAAAGTGTCTATTTCTTTATATAATTTTGGGAAAATTCCAAATAAATACCGTTTCACTGAAAAACCCGGAAATTAGTTGAATTTGTAAAAGGACTCGGAGGTGACACGGACTTCTAAGGGATATGCAAATTCATGGAAAATTACTACAATGCCCTCCTATCTTCTTTCTTTCCTCTGTCCTCCTGTTGAACGAACCAGGCCTTCGATCCGCCGTGACTGCGCCGCCGTCTACCTCCACCATCGACGTCGACGCCAATGCGACACCCACCGCCACCTACGCTGCACCCATCGGCAGCATCGTGAAAAAGAAAAAAAAAATTGAGGCACGCGTTCGGGAGAGATCGAGAGAGATTGGAAGAAGAAGTCGGAAGGGAAGGAAGGAAGGAAGGAAGGAAGGAAGAAGAAGAGAAGGAGGGGAAAAAAAAAGAGTTCACTGTTCGAGCGAACAGTGAACACTGGAAGTGCGGAGAATGAATGAAATAGAATAGTCTGGCAGAATCCCTATGATAGAGAAAGTGCGGAGCCTCCCACTTGTCGGGGTTACCGGGCTGGCTAACCTAATTATGAATTTCTATCAATGTCGGGATAGACAGAGGTCTAGGATAGTACGCTATCGGAGTGAGACCGGGGTACAGTAACGAAGTTAGACCGAAATGAACGACTCAATTCCTCTAGAAGAAAGGAGAGAGAAAGTGTGCACTTCCAGTCACTCGAGTGTTTTAAAACACTTGGAGTGTGTTTTAAAACACTCGAGTGTTTTTTTTTTTTTTTTACTCGCCTTGCATGAAATGGTAAATGACGTTTGTGAAATTGTAAATGGCGTTTGTGAAATGGTAAATGGCGTTTGTGGAATTGTTAAACTGTCTCTTTTTTTTTTGTTATCCATAAAGAGTAAAAAATGGCACCTGGGAAAACAATGGTAATTGGCATTTCTGGAATGGTAAATGACGTTTGTGGAATGGTAAATGACGTTTGTGTCATAACATACATGAAAGAAAAAAATGGCCTGGGAAAACAATGGTAATTGGCGTTTGTGGAATGGTAAATAGCATTTGTGTTATAACAAGAAAACAATGGTAATTGGCGTTTGTGGAATGGTAAATGACGTTTGTGGAATGATATATGGCGTTTGTGCAATGGTAAATTACCATTGTTTTACAGAGTTCTCTTTCATATATGTTATAACACAAACGCCATTTACCATTCCACAAACGCCATTTACGATTCCACAAACACCAATTACCATTGTTTTCCCAAGGTGCCATTTTTTTTTTCTTTCATGTATGTTATGACACAAACGTCATTTACCATTTCACAAACATCATTTACCATTCCACAAACGTCATTGACCATTTCAGAAACGCCAATTACCATTGTTTTCCTAGCTGCCATTTTTTACTCTTTATGGATAACAAAAAAAAAAAAGACAATTTAACCATTCCACAAACGTCATTTACCATTTCACAAACGCCATTTACCATTTCATGCAAGGCGAGTAAAAAAAAAAAAATAACACTTGAGTGTTTTAAAACACACTCCAAGTGTTTTAAAACACTCAGTGGATTTGGAAGTGCACAAGTGAACTCTTTTTTTTTCCCCTCCTTCTCTTCTTCTTCCTTTCTTCCTCTTCCTTCCTTCCTTCCTTCCCTCCTTCCCTTCCAACTTCTTCTTCCAATTTCTTCCAATCTCTCTCTCGATCTCTCCTGAATGTGCGCCTTAGTTTTTTTCTTTTCTTTTTCACGATGCCCGATGGGTACAGCGTAGGTGGCAGTAGATGGCGGTGGGTGTGGCGTTGGCGTCGACGTCGATGGTAGAGGTAGACGGCGGCACAATCACGGCGGATCTAGCGGATCGAAGGCCTGGTTCGTTCAACAGGAGGAGAGAGGAAAGAGAGAAGATAGGAGGGCATTGTAGTAATTTTCCATGAATTTGCATATCCCTTAGAAGTCCGTGTCACCTCTGAGTCCTTTTACAAATTCAACGGACCTCTGGGAGTTTTTCAAATTGAAACGGTATTTATTTGGAATTTTCCCTATAACTTTTTTGGGAAAATCCACCTTAAAGCCTAAATAACCAAAAAATTGTTAAAAAGACCCAAGAAAAATTTATATGTCAAAAAAGGTCCAGGACATTTTCTGGTATTATTTCATGAAGCGTTTGTTATTAAAGTGTACTGATATAGCTGTTAACATGTACTAATTTAGTTGTTAATGGGTTCTGATTTAGTTGTTAGGATATTGTTGTTAACGTTTACTAATTAGTTGTTAATGTTCTGCTAATATAATTGTTAATGTTTATGAAGTAATACCAGGACTTTTTTTTAGATTCTTTTGACAATTTTTTTTATTAATTTGGGCCTTGAGGGGGATTTTCGCTAATTGTTTTCATTATATTTATTGTCTAAATGCCTAATTTTATCCTTAATTTATTGTTGTTTGAACTGTTATTTTCTTAGGCTGCACAATTATTAAGTAGTAGTTAAGTTAGAAAGTTATTAAATTTGAAGAAATCACAAGATTTTTGTATTTCCGTCCGATAAAACATGTGGAGAGTAGTTTATAAATTAGTAAATGAGGTTAATGAGCATATCCTTAACTCAGAAGCAAAGATGATAGAGAAAGACTCATGAGAGAACTAGAAATTGAGAGAGAGTTGGTTTGAGACGCTGCTATGACATTTGGCGAAAATCAAGGTTAAAGGGCGTGCGCGTCTCTCACATATATCCTTCTTTATTTATTTATTTCTAGACCTAAGTATTTTTTTTTTTTTTTTTTTTTTTTTTTTTTTTTTATTGAAGGCACGTCGGGTATTAAAATTTTGGCATTTCTCTTTATGAAGATTCAAACACTGACTTGCTATATTGTGAGAGATTAACTCATTTGGTTAAACCTACCCTACACCCTTTGGGGTTGGTGTCCCACCTATATCTTTCAGCGGTGTAAACTCTGAAGTCTCAATTTTCTTTTCTTTTTTTTTTATTAATAAAGGCAAGCCGGAGCTTGGAAAGAAGAGTTAGGGAGTAGACCATAAAGGTCTAACCCTTAGTACATCAAACTAGAAAGAGCTAGCGGCGGCAGGCCAATTGGTCCTTAAGAACCCTATCAAGGCAACCTGTGGGGACAGGTAGAATTAGCACTATATCTGCATCCTCAGGGGCATCATAACCCTGTTTGGCCATATAGTCAGCACAATGAATGTTGTCTCGAGGAGTGTAGTGAAGCTCGACATTCCAATCCCGGAATAGAAGATCTCTAGTCTCTTCGATAATGTCTCTTAATGGATGATCAGTACAACAGTCCCTCATAAGAATGTTGATTGCATCAAGAGAATCAGAGTAAAGGAGCCCATCTGATGACACACTTGAATCCCAGTCATGATAGCATATATCTTAGCTTTAGTAACAGATTGGAGCCCAAGATGCCTGTGAAACCCCATCAGCCATTGGCCTTGAGAAGTCCGTATCACTCCTCCGCAAGCTGCCTGGTGTTGAAGACGCACCGAGCCATCCACGTCAATACGAACCGCATTTGTAGGGGGCGGCGTCCAAGTCTTTTTCACATCCTGCCAAGATGAAAAATTTGATGAGTTAGAGTATGGTTGGCAGAACTTTCCATAAGGAGATAATTACACAAATGGAGCATCTCCCTGGTATTCATGCTTTCTCCTTGAAATAAGTATTTGCATCTGAAGTCTCAATTTGATCTCTATATTATATACTTGTTTTAGATTCTTAAAAGTGTTTATTTATATAAATGGAGGCAAAACTTCTTTTATATACTTATCTTATGTACTATAAATGGCGATTGAAAAGCTGTTTTTAAAGGTTCTAATTACTATTCCAAACAAGGATTACTATAGGCCGAGCCCAATAAGAAGAGAAATCAAGCCCAATATAATTAGGTCGATCCAAGAAACATAATGAGAAATGTAAAGTGCAAATATGAACCGTGACATAGGTGACTTGCAGTGATCCGGATCTGGATTCTCTCAAAATCCCTCCTCTCAGTAACCCTCAGAATTATGCATTTTTGCCGTTCAAAAATTGATCTAACCTTTCATAAAGAGACACGTCATATACTTTTTAAATTTTCATCTTTACCGCATGCAATAGTTTGAAATAAATGAGGTGTCCTTCTTTGTATGGTTAGATCAATTTTTTGACGGAATATATCTGAATACTAAGGGAAGGGATTCTGAGAGAATTCGGTTCGGCAGTGGTCCCATAACAGGTTTTAATGAAGGGAGATCATTATAAGCTCCTAATAAAGAAACATAATCATGGAATGATTCAATATTAAGTGAATAACATGTAATAACAAATTTTAATATATATAAAATAACATGTCAAAATGTCAACGCTATTACTTTCTCTAGTCTTTATTATAAGACACCAACTAACAAATATATTTGATCTTTATAAGGTACTTGTTTATTTTTAAAGAATATTAAATATTTTTTTTTCATGTATGTTCATAATTAATAAGGGTAGTGGGTATGAGTAATAATTAATATGATATTATAGTTTGATGCAATTATTAGGGGTAGTATTAAAAATTATTTAAATTTTATGACAAATTTAATTAATTTAATTATTTTTATTACTTTATAAGAATTATTAGTTGGTAACTTAGTCTTTTATAATAAGGAATAGAAATAAGAGTTGAGTAATTTGTTATGAGAATTTTTTGTTCGTTACATACTTTTCTCACGAAATGGTATTGTCCCTTTAATGAACACGGACAAGTGACCCCACAAATCAATTAGTGCTTCACGAAATTTCCTCGAATCTTCGCCCTACCATCCCCCATTTGTATATTTATTACTCTTTCCAGTTTTAATTATAAGACATAGTTAAGTTTTTTGGAGAGATAAAAAAAATTAATTAAATTACTTTATAGTATTTTTATTTTTATTTTTTTCAAATCATTAGTTTGAATAATAAGCTAATATATAATCTAATGATACACAACCTATAATATGATTAAGTAACTTATTTAATTTTCTAATCTCTTTAAAAAAAAAGTTAACTATATTTTATGATTAAGATGGCATTCTTATTTATTTATCCATGTCAACTCATTTATTTATCATACGAAAAGCAATTTTATTGGTTAGCGTGTTTGGGGAAATGGCGAAATGCAAAAAAACCAAAAAGTAAAGCGATTTGATTCTCTCTCTCTCTCTCTCTTTTTTTTTTTTAAAAAAAAATTTAATTTAAAAAATAATAATAATAAATAAAAAACTATCAAAATATGGCCACTTGCATTTACTAGGTAAGGGGTAAAAATCATATGTACCTTTTTTAAGAAAAACATGTAACACCATGTATTTTTTATGTGTAAAAATGATTAGGTGGTTATAAATTAAGTACAAAAATACGGTTAGACTATTAAATTTAACTGGTTTTTTACTAATTGAACGGTGAAATGGCTTTCAAAATGCAAAAATGGACAATGATATGACTTTTAATGTGTAAAAATACACATATTGTTTGACCAAAAGAGGGCCAACAACACATGTTTGTTTAAGTGTAAAAATATTGTTTGATTTGTAATTTGATTTTTTTTTTTTTTTATCTTTTCAATACCACTAAGTATCTTAAAGTATTTTTTAATACCATTCAATACTATAAAATATTTTGTCCAGATCTTAAAATAATTTTTCAAGATCATTAAATATTTCTTAGTACCAATTAGTACCTGAAGTATTTTTTTATTATCATTCTGTACCCTAAAATATTTTTCAAAATCAAAAGTATTTCTTGATCTTAGTCAAGATCAGAAAGTATCTTTTTTAGTACAGTCAATTATCTTGAAATATTTTTTAATATCTGTCAATTCTTTGAAGTATGTTTTTAATATCAATTACTACCTTGAAGTATTTTTTTAATACCATTCAGTACCATGAAATAATTTTTCAAGATCTTAAAATAATTTTTCAAGATCATAAAGTATTTTTCAGTACAATTCAACATCTTGAAGTATGTTTTTGGTCTAAGTCAGTATTTTAAAATATATATTTCAAAGTATTAGTAGTATTATTTTTTTCACATAGAAAAGTCAAACTTAACGGCAAGATATTATTGCACCTAAAATAACCAACTTGATATTGGACGCTGTTTTAAACAAAATACATGTACTTCCTCCGATTAATTATAAGATATAGTTAACATTTTTGGAGAAATTAAAAAATTAATTAAATTATTTTAGAGTATTTTTATTTTAATTTTTTTCTTCAAAGTAATTAGTTTGACTAATAAACTACTATCTCCGGTCCTAATTATAAGACATCGTTGACTTTGTTTAGAGAGATTAAGAAAGTTAAATAAGTTATTTAATCATTTTATATGTTTTGTATTTTTAGATTATATATTAGTTTATTAGTCAAACTAATTATTTTGAAGAAAAAAATGAAAATAATACTCTAAAATAATTTAATTAGCTTTTTTAATTTTTTAAAAAAGGTTAACTATATCTTATAATTAGATCCAATTAAAACTGGAGTCTGAGGGAGTAATATATTTTCTAAAGTTACACAACATATGGAATGATTAAGTTATTTAGCTTTAATCTCTCCAAACAAAGTTAACTATATTTTATAATTAGGATCGGAGGTAGTATATTATTGGCTAAAGTATATTTTTAGTCCTTTAAGTTTATATGAGATATACTTTTGATCCCTTAACTTTATAAAGTATACTTTTAGTCCTATAATTCTAACACCGTTAGTTTTGCTATTAGGCTTAAATTTAAAATATGGGTAAATTCAAGAATATATAAAATTTGTGTAATTAAATCGTCATCACATCACGTCAGCGTTTTCTATTAGCAAAATTAACAGTGATAGAATTTTAAGACAAAAAGTATGCTTTATAAAGTTAAGAGAGTAATCCTTTAGCCCATATTATTACATCGTAAGAGCCACATCATTATCCAGAAAAAAAAAAAAACAAAAAAAACAAAACAACCAGTATTATTATACCTAATTTTTGTGACCACATGATCACTATTAGGCTCTTAGAATTCGGATTTTGAAGCTCCTTCTTTACCCTACGAAAATACATTCTCTCGCTTCTTCCTCTTCCTCTTCCTCCTTACTGCTTAGAGGCCGCTGAGTTTGGAACCTTCGAACTTTTTGAGATCAAAGCGAAATGGCTGAAATCTCATGGACATGGAAGAAGACATGAAAGTCTTATTTTTTGTGTAGATTTTCGTCACTTCTATGTAAATCTACTACATTTGTGGTTAAATATGGAGTTCGGTTTGATTACCTCCCCCTCCTCTCTCTACTTCTCCTTCTCCTTCTCCCTGAGATTTCTTTGATTGCTTTTGCCTCTTCTTTCAACTGATTAGTACCTGATGCCTCTGACGAATAATTTTTCACTTTAACTCTTATTTTTATTATCACGTTGTTAGCTTATTACCGGAGAATTGAAGACCAACTCCAATCTAACATTTGCTTAATGGTGGGATGGAGAGAAAATTATGGTCTGTAATTTTATTTATTTTTATTTACTTCGTCCCTGGTATTTTATTTTCTTCATCCCCATCTATCATTGAGGGTCTGTTGGGTATTTCAAACTTGCAAGGTTTTCTGGCCGTCCCAGTACAGTAATTACGCTCCCTTGAACTATTACAATAAGGAATGGATCCGATCCGTTTCAGAGTTTATGGTTAAAACCGTTCGGTCCCAGTCCATCTTCGGTGCAAACCGAGCCGAGTCCAGTGGAAAGTACAAGGAAAGGATTCGACCGATTTCATAGATTTGAGATTCATAACAAAGCATGGAGATTCTAATCAGATGACAGTCTATGAATAGTAAAAACACAAACAAAGAAAAAAGAGGAAGTGATTTACCTCGAGATCTGAAAGGAGGGAGAGAGAGAGATAAGAGGAAAGAGAGGAACAAGAGGGAATGATAGGAATGGGTGGAATCGGAAAAAAAACAAGAGAAGAAGGGATTCTTCTGTGTCTGCGTTTTCCCGATCCTCCCATTCCTACAACTCCCTCCCGCTTTCTCGCTTTCCATTCTCTCTGTTTTGGATGAATGAAGTGATTACACTCAGCGTCAGCCTCTATTATTATAGGGGTGATGTGAACGTCGTCTTCTAGGGTTTCAATCAGTTTCCGCGAACCTTCAGGTTAGGTCTAGTTCCTAAAACAACCCTCTTGTTTCTCGGAAAAATGAAGAGGCAAGCAAAACGACAACAGGGGTATACACGGGAATCCATTGTTTCTTGATTCCGACGAAAGTAAACGCATCCTCAAGACTTCAAGCACCATTTAGGGGACCCTTACCATGGATTTTTGCCCCACCTATAGGACCTCCAAAGTCTTCATTCCCATTTTTTTAGTCTACTACTCTACTCATTTTATTTCGTTTACAACTATAATTCTATTAAATTGATTTCATCTAAATTCTAAAAGACAAAGTATAAAATGTTACTGTTTCTTTTTAAAAGTGCAAAAAAAGTCAAGCGTGAAGAAGAAAATTTCAATTATTATACTCTTAAAAATACAATCATTAAACTATTTATATAGTCAATTATGTGGGCCTTCGTGTGCAACACATTTAACTACATGTATTGGGCTAATGGGCTTGTCCTTTTTTGGGGTTTACGCTTACAACTTCTACATTTCGGATCAAATAGGTTAGCGACTAAAACAACCCTCAACCTTGTCTTTACAAAAAAAAAAAAAAAAAAAAAAACCCTCAACCTTGTAACAACAACAAATAAAAATTTCTATCAAAAAAAAAAAAAAAAAAAAACAAATAAAAACCCTCTAAAAGAAAATAAACAAATACATTTAAAACTTCTTACAAGTTAAATTAGGACAAATTTTAAGTACTTACTAATTGTCATGTGATCACATAAAATATGGTATATGCATAACTTTTACATTTCTCCATCCCATTATTGTTACTACATTTTAAAACATTACTTTATTTTACAATTTTATTTTTTAAAAATTATAGTATTAATCTCTTTCTACCATATTGACATTACTCGTTCAAATCATAGCGACTTTAGGTCCTAAATTCACAACTCAAAATCGAGGGTATGCAGGTCCCTTACAGATAACCAACGACCACGGAAAAAATAGATTCAGAATTAAAAAAAAGTGCAGACCACTTCATAAAGGCTACTATACTGAGACAAAAATAAAAAAGGATTTATTCATAAAACTAAATGCCAGAGTTTGTAACATCAAACAAGTACTCTATAAAAGATTGGGTAAAGGGCGATCCAAAGATAACTGACTCCAATTGTAAATTGCTCACTTTGAAAGGGTATCGATCAACACCATTACAACGAATCATCACCTTTTCATTTTTTTCCCAGCCAAACAGTTTCAATTGCCACGCATGGGCTTGGGATAACCAAAACACTGCAAGGGCGTGGAATTCACAAACTTCATACTCTGAGGAATAAACAGACAGACAGAGATACAATGAACGACCACATCCTCTCCAAAAATCCTGCTCAAGGGGTTCAGAAGGCCTATTTTTTCGTCCTCTACTTAAGGATAGTATGTATGGAACTAATTATTCTTATCTTATAATTTTTGTCCAGGTATATATGTAATTACACAATCAAGAATATCATTATGTACCACATTCTGAATTTTCAGTCATATAACACTTTCTCACCATGGTTATCAGCAGTTGAATTGGCGTTATTTTATCTGCGCAGGTTCATTGCCCTGCTGGGCTTAGGCTGTGCCACGGCTTTCTCTTGTTCAGTGAGTGCGTGGCGGAAATGGCATCTGTGGCCATATGGGCATACAACACCAGCAAGGACCATCCTGCAGACCTCAGTTTTGTAGCGTGGATGGCGTATGACTGGGCGGAGTTCACCAATACCATGAGCGAATTGGCACTGATCCTTGTAGGGGCATGTCCCTGTCTCCTGCCACTTGTTGCAGAGCTCCGTCTTGAACATGCCTTGGTTATACACCACCATTTCCAGAGGCTCTTCCTCCTTTTTCCCTCCACGCACATATACCTTTTGCTGTATCAAAATTTAAACAACAATTACCAAACATTATTTTTCAACAAATAAGGACATATACCTTATAGAAAGAAAACTCGATTTATCTCCAATTCACTTGTTTACATTAGACTTTAAATGTTGTTATATATGCTTTATATTTTGAGTCCTTCCCTTTGTTTGGCCCTGTTATATTTTGAGTCTTCAACTATATGTATATATTTTTGTCTTCATTGGACAAATGATTTTTAAAGACTCGATGAAAACTTGATTTCTTCTGTTACTGCATTTTCGGTTATATCATATGCTTTTCAGATAACGCATTCACAAATTTGGCCAGAGACAGGGGTATGTATCTTAGGTCCTCTTATGTATATGCATTATGCAACCACACCCCATCTCAAAAGGTCCCCACAATATTTTTCACAACTAAGTTACTTTTGTTAGGCAACTAAATAATTAAACCAAAGGGTTACTTTGCAATCCCAAAAAAATTGAAGCTTACCCAGGAAGCAAGCAAACGAAATGTCACGTACATATGAAGAAGGAAAGATTAAACCCCAAAGAATATATAGATGAGGCAACAACCAAACTACTCTGTCGTTGCAGCTACCAGCAAATGACTAATGATGTAGACAAGCAAGCAATGTTTTCTTCATTTTGAAGAAAAACGGGTAACAACTAACAACCATACACCAAGCAAGCAAATCTATTCGGTAAATAACGATAAAGCAATAATCACAGGAAAGAGAAAATAAGAATATAAAATAAACAGTAAGTCAAATATGGGATTTTCTTACAACGACTTCAGTTGGAGTCAAAGATGTGCGCGGCCGAGTAGCGGCCTTGGTGCGATTTCCATTGCTGGCACCACCGGTTACAGGCTGAGCAACCTTCAAGTACCCATTTGACCTCACAGATATACTCTTGGGCAGCGAGAACCTTTCCACTTCGACATTGTTCTCAATCACGCTTGTTGGGCTCTCGTTCAAGGCCTCTTGATCCTTATTCCAATTCTCACAGTTCTCTTTTCCATCCCCAAAATTGTCCTCAATTCGTATGCCACGAAACCCATTTATAACGTCAAACGCTTCTGTTTGACCCGAGGACCCATCCAATTGATTCTGGACCGAAACCTGAATGAGGAGGCTCAATTGGTTGTTCAGCTCCATATTCGCAGCCCGAAGTTGGTTGTTCTCCTGCCGCAGAGCCTCGATCTCCTTTGAGGTTTCGGCCATGCGATTTAGCCACATGCTATGGCGGTTCACCATATCTTGATGGTTCTGTACGGCACAGGAGTCGTACAGGGGACTCTGAATCATCGAGTCACTGTACTTCAAGGGACCGTTTCCTTCGTACGAGTGAAGCGAGAGATCGACATTGTCTTTCCCGGACAGGGATAGCTGGTCAGAAAACAGAGTGGAGTAGATGCCACTATAAATGTCGCCATTCGACTGCGTTTGACCAGAAGTAGCGATGCTTGTTCCGGCTCCGCCATTTGGAGAAGAGCAACCGTCCTTATTATGCATTTTCGCTATACAAGATTCAACAAGCGACAAAAACAAGAAAATTTCAGAACCGCGAAAATTAATCAAGCAATCGAATCTTGAAACAACTCTAGCGTACTAGTTAATTTCCACGTTACCGAAGCCTAATAACTCGTTCAAATCAAACGCATAAAACATTTCAAAGATTCTAGCTAATCACATTCCCGAAATTCAAGAAATATCACATTCGAATTCGAAATGCATCGAGAAAATCGAATCGGAGAAATGAAGTAAAAGAACGAATAAACAGTGAGGGCGAAAAAGAAAAAGAAGGAACCATTACCTTGCGAGTCAAGAAGAGAAAGTGAAGCTGGTCCTGTGTTATTTAGAGAGAGAAACGAATATGAGAGAGAGAGAGGAGGGGGAGGGAGATTTTATAGGGAGCATGGTTAGGAGGGAAAAAGAAAGTGTTTGGTGGGAGAGGGAAACTCACAGAAAACGAAAAACAAACCGTCTTCAACACACCTTCTAACAGAATGCAATACACTATTCGTAGCTCGGGGCAAAATTCCAGGTTGGAATCTTTTTTCCGTAATTACCCCCAAGGAAAAACTTAAAATATCGGTATTCTCATATTCTGACGATCACCTCCCAGGGTCGTTTAGTAATTTGATCTCGCATGAAAAATTGCCCGGGGTTTGAGCGCCAATTTTGTCTGTCGAATTCCAAAACTACCCTGGATTTGAAATTAATCTACAATTATGCCATTGTTAGAAATAATTGCATTGCTTCATTCACATTTTTATTTATTTTCTTGAATTTAAAAATGAAGGAAATTTGGATTCTACAAACTAAAATCTGGCCAAAAGAATTCCAAATAAGTTATATAAGAAAATTTATAATTGTCCATAGTAATCGATGGATCAAAAAACTTTGTAAGGGAATGAATGAAATCTGGATCTTTTCATTTAACAAGAAAAGTGTCGTTTGATTAAAAATTAGATAAATTTTTTTTTTAAAAATAAGTATGGAGACAATTTATTTTTTATATCAATATTTCTTAATTACATGTGCATAAAATCTGCAATGGAGAGAAGAAGGGGAAAAAAAAACTCCTTTTGACTCAATTTTGATGGATGCATTAATGCATGTGAAGCTCGACTATAAGACCAAAAAAAAAAAAAAAAAAAAAAAAAAGAGGCATATTGGTAAGTTTTCTGAAAAATAAATTTTTAATTTTATTGATATAATGGTATTGATGCTAATATACTGATGAATAAAAAAAGCAGTAATGTAAATGTGAAATTAGTATAGGTAAGGTTATCTACATACGTTGCATTGCTTATGTGGATTGTGCAATTTTATAGAGTTTTTATGTTTTCCGCAGCAGTTTTTTTAGTGTTTTTACTTTATACATAAATATAGATTACCTTATTTAAATTTGAATTCAACTAAACAAAATCTTACTTCTTCCCTTTAAATACAAGACCTTACTTAGTATCTTCTTTAAAATTAACCTGACTCAACAGCTTTTAAGCGATGAATGTGCAATTAAATGATAACAGCATGCATTTTAATAAATTAATATTTTAAATCCTATTAATTGAAAAAAATTAATCTTTACAGATCGTTTTTTGTAGCAATTAAATTGAAGCATCCTTAAAGATTTAATATCATCACTTAAAATTGTTGAGTTGGTATTTTCCGTTAAGTTAGACTAACGGTGTTAGCATTAAGGGACCAAACGTGCACTTTACAAACTTAAGAGACTAAAATGATACCAGAGTCAAACATAAAGGACCAAATGTGTACTTTAGCCTAAAAATAATTACATTTCAATATATATATAGTAAGACATTTTACAAAATACCAATAATTAATTACTTGTTTCTAATGGAGGAAAGTAATTTTGATATATTTCTATTGTTATTGTAGGCGGAAAAAATAAATTGCCTTCCAAAATTCATAAAATGTCTTACATATAGAAATATAGGAATTTTTTTTTTTTTTTTAAAAATTATTACAATTACAACATAGTACTTAGATTTAAATCGAGAATACTGATTGTATTTTGGAGTGACCCGTGAGGGAAAAAATTCACTGTATCATTTATGGGAAGATATCCGTAAGCTAAATATAAAGATCATGTTTTAATTTTAGCAGTTATATTCGAGGGGAGCATGTCTAAATTGATTGATTGTAGTATATTTTTTTGGACAAAGATTGATTGTAGTATATATGTAAGATGTTTATTATAAGTTTTAGGGGTTCTTTGAATTAGCATTATAAAAGCGTATTCACATAAATTAAAATAAAAATTTTCTTACATACTTACCTAATATACTATAGATTACATTGAAAAAATAGTTTCTACCGTTAATCTAAATACAAATGTAATCTATCAATTTACTAATTGGCGCATCACCTCATTGATGTAATAAATAAATGAAACAACCTGTATTTCAAGGCTTAAATCGTACACTAGGATGGAGCAAACTAAAACCAAAAAAACAGATAGCAAAAAGGATAAACGACAAAAAATATATATATATATAAATTGTAAAATATTTTCATAAAATGAGTTATGAATTACTTATCAAATGTAACTATTCCATTATCAATTATAGACAACAAATTTAATTTGAGATTTTTCAATTTTTAAGTTATTTTTTGTCATTTTTCCTTATATGGGCAGTAAATTTCTATATTTTGTTGTCTGAACTTATTGATAGATAATGTTTAAATATATTTTTAAGTATTTCCTCCATCTCTAAATATAATATCTTAATTTTTGGATTTGTTTATCCCCTTTATAAGATCTATTATGAGTTTGTTTAAATGTTAAATGCATTTTTACCTATTCCACCCTCCATCAATATACTCTAATTCATTGTCTTTAATTGTACCATATATTCTCTCCGATATTATTTCTCACTTTCATCTACCCACTTATAAATAATAAGGGCATTTCTTTTTTAAGAAATTAGATATATTTCTCACATAGTTATTATTGTTAACTATTCTAACATTTTTTTCAACCAAACAATTAGGTTATTAGAATCTTATAGGATGAATGGAGTACTATTTAAGCTTTAAGGTATGTTTTACCCCAACCACTGACTAGCCCAACTTTTTGTGCACCAAGAGAGGCAAAATCAACATGTTCACAAAGTAATTGTCTTGATCATGAGGCATTTGTAATTAGATTATTGTCTGCAAGATTAAGAGAAGTTAACCATTGTTTTTTTTTTCCTTTTAACAAAACGATAAAAAGATACAGAAAACCATCAATTGATCCTGAGATAAGATCAGATTGAGGGCTCAAAGTCTAAGAACATAAACGCATTACAATATACTAACATAATCATGAACATAACAACATGTAAAACAAGGAGTGGCAACCAATAAGTCCAATTAACTGTCAGCATTTTAAAAACCAGCCAAAGCTTGAGTCGCATTTTAAATCAACTACGATACTGTCAAATATGACACTGCTTGAAGTCCCATAAAGCAGGAATAGAAACTACTCAGCGACATGGATATATAGCACAAGGGACATGAGAAGACGCCACCCTAGACCACTCTCTGCTCATTTTAAAATGAATAAATACAGCAACTAAGAATCACATTTAAAGAAGTAAAAAAAAAAAAAAAAAATCTGGGCATAATATGTAAATCCATGAATAGGGTCCACCAATGGAAAGTAAAGGAATGAAGAAACATTAGGAGTTAGAGAAATGGAAGCAATTGACGAAGAAGAAATGCTTGAAACTGAAGATAAAGGGAGGGGAGGTGGGTTCTGTTGCTGGTAAGATTACCATTTCTCAAGTAATGAATTTGATTAGGACATTGGTCATGTAGGAAGATAGAACACATCATTATTTATATATTAAATAATATTTTTTAAAAATATTAATAGGGCTTTGCTTCTTTATCACATTTACAACAACTTATTCGTCTCCTAGCTTCTCTATCAATTTCTTATATCAACTTGTTTGGTGACTCAAATAACATCCCCATCATCTACATTCTCTCCTAGTCACCAGAAATTTAATCAAAATTACAAAAAAAGAAATCCAAATGTTTGTTGTTAGAAACAAATAAAAGTACATTTGTTTGGTTGATGAAAAGAGTAAAGAAGAGGTAATGTCACTGTTAATAATATTTATTCCTATGTTATACTTTTATATAATAAAATAATAAGTATTGTTGACTAATGATACAAATAATCTGACAAAGATTTGTGTCTCATTTTCCATCATTTAATTTCCATATATGATCTTTTGCTTCACATATTATTTGGCTAGCTATTTCAGGTGAACATAATTGAATTTTAAAAAGAGAGAAAATGTTGTTATATATAAATTAAAAGTAGAAAAACTAATTTTTTAATAATTTTTATTATCTATTATCATTCCCTGTTTAGAAAAATACTTCAAGGGGTATTTTTAAAATATTTATTATTAAGTCTCTTCAAAGTATATAAAAACTAATTATCTTTTGTTGCTTAATTAACGATGCATATCTAGCTTTTAATACTACCTCCAGCCTCTTTTATAAGTTAGTTCCCATATTTTTTTACGGAACCATGTAGAAACATAAAAATAAAAATTCTCCCTTAACCATTCTAAATAAATCTTTAAAAAAGTTTCATAATTTCCTATATCGACATTAAAAAAGATGCAAAAAATAGTCAAATGGTACTACCTTATAGTAATGTTTCATACGATTCAGTACTGTTTTGTGAATTACGTGACTTCTTAAAACTTTAATATATTTATTAATTATTAATGATTGGTTATTGATAACAAACATGAAAAGAACTTTTCAAATGATGTTGTCATTAAGTTTTCGATAATGTAACAAACTACTTCATACCTATATATTTAAAAATTTGAGTCAAATCAAATATGATCTATAGCAAAATTAAGTTGGTTTTTTTTTTTTTTGCTTGGAGGGGCTTTGTTGTTTAGTGTGAGGCGGTTGTTAAGTTAGGGAGACAATTCTTCTCAATGAAGAGCCTTTCATGAAACAAACAATGATGGTAGTTCCGAGAGATTAGCTTTCACTTTCATTACAGCTAATTAAGTTTTCTATTATAACTAATCTGATTTCATGGATATAATCACTAGCCAGTCAATACGTCGATCATTATCATCTGAATTACGTTAATATGTACTACCTCCAATTTTAAATATAGGACAAAGTTTCTAATATAATTGGAATTAAAAAATTTATTTTATATTTAGGATCAGAGGAGTATTTATTATCAAGACACAAAATTAGAACTCCATCGCTGAAAACTAGACTAGTCAAACTTTGACTCTAGTTGGTTAGTAGTATATTATACGCTTAACATACGTTTGGTCTATTGATATTATTAACAATTCTTTAGTGTTTTTTATTATATTTTTTTTATAAATCCAAAAAAGCAAGAAAAAAATGAATGGGTTTTTTTAATTAATATATTTTTCTTTTGTTCACTTGTTATATATAATCGAAATTTATCTAAGAGTACCAAAAAGAAGTAGTTGTTTAGGATGGTATGTAACTACATATTTGGATTGTTCAATGTCACATTTGAGTAAAACGTGCAGTGAATTTTTTTTTTTTTTGAAAAAAAAAAAAAACACTCGACAAACACAAAACAACAATCAAATCCATTAATCAAAAGATTTATGATTTTTTGGGTCAAAAAAATGTTTAATGATTTTAATCGGACTTATTTCTTTTCCAATATGTTTAATAAAATGTATAATTAAATGTCACTATTTATAAACTATGAATCTTGTAGTGCTCTTAAGCTCATCAACTTTTTCCCCTTAATTCTAAATTTATACATATAAAAATTATTTATGTGTTTAGTGTATATTTGCGATTGGCAAGAGCAGCTGTTCCACCAAAATTATAATTTTTCGTACATTGAAACATGTGTGACTGAATCTCAGTTTGCTTTTAAAAAAATTGAATAGTTTCACAATTTGTGAAGGAGAGGCTTTTTTTTTTTTTTTTTTTTTTTTTTTTTTTTTTTTAATTGTCTGTTTAATAAATTAATCTATGTATACAATTTAGGTCAATTCAAAATAATTTCAAAATAAAAATAAATTAAAGTTATTTATATTAATCGATTGACTTAATGGACTCAAATTAATTCAAAATAAGAGAATTTGGATCTGTTTTAGAAAAGCACTAATCCTAATAACCATTTTTTAATAAAGAATGTATTTCAGGGAAAAACTAAATTCTGAGTAAAAAAAAATCAATAACACGCTTAATTGTGGAATATTTAAATGTACTGAATAAAAAGTAAGAAGCAAGGATGATTGAAAATAGAACTTCGGTTAGCAGAAAGGATCATGCAGCCTAAAAGTGAGATGTACTATACCAACAAAGGGAGCCTTCTCATCGTTTAAGGTTTGTTCACGGGCTGGAACAAAAATGAAGAATCCATCATTTAAATTAGTTATTTTTTCATTTTTTTTAAAGGGGCACATATATCATTTTTCTTCGCCAAATGTGGAGTGGGATAGAGTCAGATGGAGCCATGGTTCCAGCGTCATATCATTGATTGTATTACTTGTATACACCCACCCTGTGAAAGAAGAGGAGAGGATAAAACATACTGAAAACCATCCATTGATAGTTGTTTTTTTTTGTGAAATCTACGTATCATATTCTTTTTGTAGGTACATCAAAAATTAGAGAGTCCATATGAAAGATGCTTTGGAGATGACCCGTTCTTAAAAAGATCAAACCCTTCATGTGGCTATTCACCCATGACACATGTAGTAGATAACCAGGATCTCTTGAGGAAAGAGGGCTTTGGTCTTTTGGAAGTGGACGGGTCTATACTCGATAGTGGTAGGTGTGGTGGCTACATTTGAGACTCAGATGGTAGGTGGTTAGGAGGCTTCAGCCGCAAGCTCACTATTGTTCCGCCGGCAATAGCAGTGCTCATTGGCATCATACATGGACTGAATCTCTGTTGGTCCAAAGGCTATAGAAAAATTTTCTTACTATCTGATTCTATTGAGACTGTCAATTATACTCTTAAGGGTTGTGACATGGGCCATCTGTTTAAAGATATAGTAGATGATGTTAGGTTTTTACTCAATAAGGATTAGCAGGTGATAGTTACTCATGTAAATAGGAAAGTCAAAGTTATAGCTGATCAACTAGTGAAGTACTCTTATAGAATATATGGAAACTTTTGTGTTCTTGATCACCCTCCTCCTTTTATTTAGAAGGCGGAGGTTGATGAAGAATACGATTTTTCTTTCTTTGCCTATTCTGATTTTTTCCCCCTCTTGACGTATTTTGTTCTCTTTTGAATTAATGAATTCAGTTCATACTAAAAAGAAGAAGGATTTTTCTTCCCAGATCCGAGGTCATGCTCTTGTCATCTTTTGATTTTCAAGACCTGTGTGGTAGTAAAAGGTGGTTTGTAAGCGGTCCGTCTCTCTCACTAGTTTCACACACACTTATATATTTCTTTATAAAAGTGGATCTCACTAAATTCTTACCAAAGAAAAACAACCTCATTATTTATGTTTTTTTTTTTTTGGGGGGGGGGGGGGGGGGGGGATATACAATTCGGATCCCTTATACCATAAGGTTATGTTTTGATGGAGAGGGAAGTGGTGGAGAGTAGGGGAGAGAAGATTTTCAAAAAATTAATTTTTCCCCTATTTTTAAGAGTTTTTCCTTCTAATATTCTTTTCCCCTAATTTTCTATCTATCCAAACATATGATAAAAGTTAAATACTCCTTGGATCATAAATATAAGACAAAGTTTATAATTCAAGAGAAAAATAAAGACAAACAAGCCTAATAAGAAGAATCATCATGTAAACCCTACATACAATCATTTATTTATCTCATTTTCATTTTATGAATATGTAAATAATTTGATTTTTTTCAAAAAAAAGTTACTCTCCCTAGTTTAAACTGCCTTGCCTTTGGTCTTTAATATAAAAGTTAGTTGGATGTTGGATTTGATCTTAAATATAAGACATATTAATTCATTCTGTCTTCCAAATTTATAATTCGTTTCCTAAAATATCCTTATGAATTGAATTGCTCACATACATTAAAGGGGTTTTCATCTAAAGGTAGTTAGGATAAAAGATGGTGTATTTAAAGAAAAACAACACATATTTGTTATAAATAACTAATATAACTAACTTTCTTAACCTACCCAAATTAATTATTTAGCTCTTATATCAAGGACCAATGTATAAAAAGAGATACATGTGTAAATCTATCATTGGAGAGAAGGGTAAGTCATGGTGACACAGTCAAAAACCAGTAAAAGAAAGAAGTGTGATATATAGAAGTTTGGTAAGTTCATAGTTGAATCCTTTGAAAAATAACCGCACCTAAATTTCCCTTACCTTTTCTAAACCGTTTCATTTTGAATAATTTTGAACTTTTTATTTGGTTTCCTTATGTGGCGTCAAACTTGAAGACGTGGCCCAACGCAGCCAAAGAAAACTCATACCATATTAGCTCCACTATTCTCGTCATAAACATGATGAGGACCGTACGTCCTTCAAATTAAAATCGTTTCACGCACACACACAATTCTAAAGAGGCCTTCTTGTTTATTACTTTGATAATGGAAGGTGGAAGAGTGTCACTATTGAATTGTGTTCCAAGCTTTGCACAAGGCAGTGACATTTTAGTTGTTCATAGTGACACTTTGTGTCTTGGCCATCTTTCTTCACTGCTTCGCCAATGCTCATTTAAAGGTATCATTGTAACTCAATCTCTATAGTATATACCTTGTTCTCTAATAACTTTTTGACCCAAGGACTTGGCCTAGTATCTTTGTATCTATGTGAGTATGATAACCCCTTTTTTTTTTATCTCTCTCTTTAACTTATCTGTGAAGTACTTTAAGATTCTCTCTATTGATATAGCTGTGTTTGCTGGGAGGAGTTCATCCTCCCAAAACCATACCACATTTTGGTTGAAACGATATGCTTTAGCCAAAACATGGTTTTAGGGGAAGAGAGAAACGTCAACCCTCCAAATATGTTATCCTTTTTCTTTGTAAGTGGGAGGTTATGTGTTTGATTCCACTTGTAGCCTCAGATAGTTAATGTCTACTCTTCTAATTTTTCCTGCCTAAAAAATCACATCATGACTAAATGATGGGTCATAATAAATTCGAATTTGGGATCATAAAATTAAATACTCTCTTTGGGCTTTAATATAAAACATATTTACCTAATTTGATTAAATTGAGGAAGTTAGTTAAGTTAATTAATATGATATTTATTTTCTAAAACACTTTAATCATCTTCCTTAATTCCCTCAATTCCTCTCCTCCTTGATTATTGTTGAGAGAACATTAATAGAGGTAAATTAGGAAAAGATTATCAAATATGAAAAATATATCTTATATTTAAGAACGATATCAACTCTCGAAATATGTTTTATATTAACAACCGGGAGGGAGTAGTTTGTTTGTTATGTCTGCCATCTCTAATCTACAGTAATATATCTGAATAAATCTGTAACTGATAAATGAAGAAATGAGAAACAACAATGTTATGGTTAAGGAGCCATACATTCTGCCAAAGCTGATGTATCAATGGTAGTTTCTGCATTAAAATACCAAAACTAGATTAACATAGATATATGTAACAAGTAATTATAATTTTTTTTGTTATTATGTAGTTACCGCTACAAATCAAGCATCAGCAGCTATTGACATGGTTTGTCAACAAGAAGGAAGGTTCAAACTTGTGATGGCTAAAGCCAACATGCCTGACATGAACACCATTTCTTTTCTCAATACACTTCTTCTCAAGCATATCACTGTCATCTGTAAGTTCTCCAATTTTTTTGAAGTTCATTTGATTAATCTCAAAGACTATTAATCACTCACAAAAACAAAACAAAAAAACTATTTCTTTCAATGACTACTTCAATTGAAAAGCTTATTCTTTTATATGTTATGCTAAGAGAATAGGGAAAGAAGAAAAGATCAAACTTTAGATTACCATGGCAACAAACTTGAATCCAATAGCTTAAGCTTTTAAGCAAAATCTCATAAAAGATGATTTATATTTTAGTCTTAACACTTATCATACATCTTAATGATGGTCAGTTATATGCTCTGGACAAGATGATTGTGGAGCAAAGGAAGCTTTTGATAGAGGATATTGTTATCTCCTACAGGAACCAATCCAATCAGAGCATCTCATATCTTTGTGGCAACAAGTCTATAACTCAAATAATAGCAACTTAGCACAAGAGATTTACTCTGCAAAATCTAAACGAAAGGTAAATATATTTCACAAAGTAGTTTCAGCAGATTAAGAGTAGATATAGATGTACTACCCTCCGCTCTTTAATATCAGAGCTATTTAACTAATTTGGGTAGATTAAGAAAATTAGTTATTTATAACAAATGTAAGTTAGTTTTTCTAAAATGCCCTTTTTAATCATGTGTATTGGAACTATCTATTGATGAAAAACCCTTAACATGTGCAATCTTATAGGGTTACTTGGGGGAAAAATTATAAATTTGGTAGACAAAGTAGATTAAGGCCTTATATTTAGGATTAAAGTAAAACCCCTATCTAGCTCTTATATTTAGAAGTGTAAGGAGTGTCTTTGTTTGGATGTGAAACTGAATTTAAGTTGTACAGTATTCACAGTAGTCAGTACATGTTTGAAAATTAGTTTCATTAAATCTCTAATCAGCGGAGCCAGATCATTGAATATGACAACCTACGTAAAACAAAAAGGGTAGATTAAGTTTACTGTTCTGGTTGAGGAAATCATGGGAAATTACAAAATAATTAGTGTTGATTGACTTATTATTGCCAGGTACATGAATCAAGTGAAGAACAAGACAATACTCATAATAGCGTGAGAGTCAAGAAAAAAGGGAAGAGAGCATACAACTCAAACCAGGTGAAATTAGACGACAATAACAATCATCATGCTGCAGAAATGGAGGGAGAGGAAACAAGAGAGCATAACGACAATAATCGGTTCCCTCAGAAAAAGCCGCGTATTTCTTGGACTTCGGATCTGCATCATAAGTTTGTACAGGCCATAAGGGTTCTGGGGGAGAACAGTACTATTACTTCTAAATTCATTTCATCTTTTACTTTGTTCAGTACTATTTGTGATAATTCATGAAACAACCTGAATGTTTGTGTTTGGTTTTAATTTTCTTGTAGATATTCGTCCAAAATTGATACAAGAGATCATGAATGTTCCTTACCTGACATGTCGCCATATTGCCAGCCATCTCCAGGTACTTTTCTATCACACAAGTCTTCCTTAAATTCTGCACATATTAGTATATAATCCACAATTAGTGCCTCCATCAATCTGCTATTATTTTGTTCTCTCTTCTTCTTGTTGCTTTGCTTCCATATTTGAACATAAATTCCTTTACAGAAATTCAAATCTGAAGTAAGGCGTCTTCAGGATAAGTGTAGATCATCAAACTTCAGGGATGGAACCAAGTCATCCTCATCAATACAGAGCCAGTGTAACCCAGGTGAGTTGGAATTTGAAGGATTCTGCTTATAAGTAAAGACATAAAATGATAAAAGTAATGTTAAACACTGAGATCCAACCATTAAAGCAGAAAAACAAATATTTCCAATCAAGAAACAGTTGAATATGACTATATTGTTAGCTTCTCTGTGTATTTTCTGTGCATTTCTCATGTGTACATCATGTGAATTTTCACAGGTTACCCCACATCAGCCGCTTTACAAAACCATTTTCCAGTGAGCTTTTCTGGAACCGAAGATCTAGAAGCTGTAGTGAGAGGAGCTGTGCCAGATCGTTTAATGGATAAAAACCAGTATGATGACTTTGGAAATGGATTCACTGAAGATGATAGTTCCCAAAACTTTGACATACAAACGAATCCTATCTTCAGAAACAGTTCTTGTCCACAGAAGTCTAATAGCAGTAAACATTGGCGTGCCAAGCCATCTGCTATATTAAGAGAACTCGAGCCATGTGCTTCAATGAATCAAAGCGAACGCCTAACTGAAGATAAAAACATATTAAGAATTCTTGGAGGAGATAGCGAAGGATATGACTGCTTTAGCAGGGGTCCAGATCATATAACCCAAAATTCTGAGATAAAAAGTAGTTGTATCCATGGGTACAATACCTTAGATAGTTGCAATCCTAGCTCTGCATTTTGGGAGGACATGAATTAACTGATCAAAATAATACCCTGACAGAACATGACAGTGTCTTGAGATTTGTTGGAGAAGGAGATGATTGTTTTGGTAAGGGACTATGTTCACAAAACTGTGAGATGCTAAGAAATTCAGTCCTTGGTTACAACTTTGGTCAACTGAAGTCTGATAACTACAACCCTAGTTGTGATAGACTTTTGAAGTCCAAGGTTGATGCTTTAAACTCTAAGATGCTATGGAATTCTGTCTCTGGAAACAGCTCTAGTTCGCCGCAGTCTGATGCATATAACTGTTGATATTGTGATGCTCAAGTATGCTATATTTGGCGATTGTTCATTTGCTCTTATATTCTTATTTGACGCCTCTAATCATCATCATCATCATACTATCCCAATAAGTGTTCTGGTTTCATGTGCATGTAGGTCTCTTACAGGAGCTTCATGTCAGAACTGTACTTGGATGGATTCTGGAGTTTATGGTGACGTTTGAAGCAAGTCGGTTTACAGCCACTAAAGTATTGATATAAAAGAAACAAGTTAGACTCAAATATCATTGGAAATAAGGTTTTCTTTTCTGTGTTTGTGATGTGGAAGCATATATTTATGTATGCATTTACGTCTGCCATAGAGAAAAAAAACACACACACACATATATAGCCTTATTTGAATCTGTATCTTTATACATATCCCAATATACTGTATATGTGGACCAAATGTAAGATAGATAGATAGATATATAAAAAGGAAGTTTACAAAAGTCTATCTATCTACTTTGTATTTTTGTCTTCTTCTATTTATTACACAAGATAACTATTTGCATAAAACTTCTACACCATATAAGATACATGTACTTTTTTTGTTGACTTTTTTGTTTTATTTTTACAACTTTTGGCATTGTTGGCAAAATATTCACCTTACACGTTGCATCCCTTTACACTTCTTTGCTTCGATTTTTTAAGTTGTCAGCACGTCTCTATGTATATGTATGTATGTATGTATGTGTGTGTATATATATCTTACACATAAGATCAGCTTATATGATTCATTTCTTTATTGTGTACTGTGTAGCACAACAGAGAATCATTTTACTTGTTTTTTAAAAATAGTTTTTGTTATTTTTCATACATTTCATCCAATATCAAGGATTTTTTTAAATATTATTTTTTAGAAAATAAACAATTATACAACAAAGATTTATAACTACTGGACTAAATTACGAGAAAATAAAATATATGACCAAATTAAAAACATGTTCAAACTAGCGTGCCAAAGTAATAATTTAACTCCATCTTTTTAATGAAAATATAATTTAATTTAATTACTATTTTATTTAACTTCAAATATATCATGTACTTATGCTCATTTATATTTTTATGTGCATAAATAGGTGTCTTTATCCTGGATCGTTAACAAGGATTAACACAAAATAGATAATTTCAAGGTGCAGTGCGCCCTTTAGAGATCAAAGAATGAAATAACCACATGGGGAGTAACAATTAACCAGGAATTTATTCTTTAAACTCATGATTTTATAAATGTATCTGATGACTCAACATATTCATTTGTGAACCAAAACAATTGGATCATAAAGAGTTTGAGATTAAATTAAATAAGTAAAGTTTATACTCCGTGTGGAATGAGCATGGGCTGAGTTAGGGATTTTTAAGGACCGGGCCAGATCGGGTTGTAGGTCAACCCGAGGTCTGGTCTGATATGACCTCAGGCTGAAAAAATCAGCATGAGGTCGGTCCGGTGGGTAGCTTGAGCTCGGGCTAGACCGGACGAGAATTTGCCTAGGACTGGACTAGTCAGACTAGTCTAGTTTTTTTTTTAGTATTTTTTTTTTTTTTTTTTTTTGGCCTTCTTGGAAGACAATATTTTAGCTGTGGTTTCACCTAACTTCCGAAAGTAATAAAAAATGACTTAGTGAAAAGTGATTCCTATAAATTAAAAAGCACATTTAGGATGTCTAGATTCCGGTGAGCGAACGTGGTATAGTAGTTTACAAAAAAAAAAAAAAAAAAGACCTTGGGTCGACTCGGACTAGACCAGTCCAAGGGGTCTAAGCCCCTGGACCGAAGTCCAGTCCAACCCGAATAGTTTGGTCTGGTCAAATTATCTTGGACCAATTTTTTTTTACCCCGAATTGGGTTGGGTCGGACCAAACCTTAGGTTTTTTGGATAACCTTAGGCTGAGTGCCCCGTTTAATACCAAAAAAAAAAAAAAAAGTTTATACTCCGTGTATTAGGATAAAAAATTGAATGTTGAACAGCCATGACATTCTAAAGAGGAGATAGATGATCGTTTCTGGTACAGAACTTGAGGAAATAAACTCCTCACATGTGTAGTTTTATGACATCAGGTTTATAAAATCGAAGTTCGAATGGCTGAAATACAATCTAATGTGTTTGATCAAAAAGTGGGGTTCATATAGATTCAATAAGAATTTTGAATATAACCAGCATTTAATCGAGACTCAACTATAAAAACACTATTCTATCAATATATTATACAAAATTTATAGAAAGCTATTATTTATAAAGTAGGCGAATGTGTAGATTTAACCATCAACAATTTGCTATCAACACCCATAAGAATTATTCATTCCGATCCTAATTATAGAAACATTTTTATAGTGTAAATTACACTACAAAAATGTTTTTTATAATTAGGACTAGATGTAGTATCTATTTTCGGGTACAAAAGTAAACTAAACAATTTATTTGGGAGCATATATAACAATGCCATTAAGGAGACTTAACTTCCGTTACTTTTTACGTTGTAGGTGCCACCAATCTTTTCTCTATTGTTTTAACAGTTTTTTAATGGAAAAGTATCACTTAGACCCATGGAAACAATTTTATTTCAGTTAATCCCTAAAAGATTATGAAGTTCATTTAGGTCAAAATGAAATTAAGTTTTTCAATGAAAAGATAATAATGTCTTCACTTTATGTTTTTCATAAGAGCATTTGCAAGATAAATATGAGCATTTTTAAAACAAATAAAGGGAGTTAAAGAATACCAAGGAGTTAACAAAAATATCTTGGCCGCAATTTACAAAAGAAATAAGGGTATTCAAAAGAAATAAATGCATTCACAAAATAAATAAGGTGATTTAAAAGAATTTAAGAAGCTAAAAAAAAAAAATTTACAAGTCAGATATATAGGTATTTACAAGACAAACATTCACATATTTTTCTTATAAATGTCTTTATTTGTCTTGAAAATGCCTATATTTGTCTTAAAGTGCTTTTATGAAAAATAAAATAAACTAAGGATATTATTATCTTTTTAGGGGTTTAAACTTCTCATGTTGCATGAGAAGAAGAAGATTCCTATACACACATGAAATAGTGAGACCCATATATATATATATATATATATATGTGGGTCCCACCATTTTATATATGTGTGAATAGGAAAACACTTTTCCTACAACATGAGAAGTGTTTTTCCCATCTTTTTATTAACAAAACTAAATTTCATTTTGACCCAAGGGACACTGTGAAATCTCATAATCTCTTAGGGGTTAATTGAAATAAAATTGTTTCCATGTAGTTTAAGTGATACTTTTGCACTAAGAAAATGTTAAAATAATAGAGAAAGAAGACTAGAGGGACCTACAGTACAAAAAGTAATGGAAGTTAAATGTCCTTAACAACATTACCATATTTACCCCAAATAAATTGTTTATATATACTTTTACATCTGAAAAAATATAGTTTTTATGGGTACCCATAGCCAAATTGTTCATTGTCGAATTCACACATTCGTCCCATAAACTATCAATAATATGACTAACCTCAAACTCTATGAAATATGAGGCCCATCTTCTCAAATACTACCTCTAAATTAAAATATAAGAGCCAAAATTGTAACAGTGTGTGGCTTTGTATATAAGAGCCACTTTGCTTTTGTCTCATCATTTAATGTTTTTTTTAATAAAAAAAATAGCCCTAATTAATTATATGTCTCTCATTTATCTATTTGTCCTTCTCTCTCATATCTATTTCCACGAATTCTCTCTCTCACTCACCCTCTCCATAAATAGGGACTTTTTAAGAAAGTAAGTTATATGTTTTACATATTTATTGTGTTTGACCAATTTTAACTAATCTTTCCAATTACATAATTTAGTTATTTGGCTTTTATATTTTGAAGTGGAGGTAGTATCAGTGTTACACTAAGTACCACTAACTAATGACATTATCTTACCATTCAGCACTCTAATTCTTGCAATTATTGTTTTCAGAACAAAACTATAGTTTCTAATTTGAAACACAGCGTCTTGATATGGTTATCTGTTGAACAATGTCGAAGCCAATTGGAAGTGACTTCCTTAAAGGCATTTTTTGCATTCACAATGACTCAAACTCAAAATATCATACTTACACGATCAAAACCCCTTCTACTACCCAGAACCAACGTCTTTTGATGAATTTGAAACACGGCTAGGCATTGCATCTAAATATCTATTTTGCCTGTTTAGAATGATATGTAAAATGAAAAGAATTGGTTAAATAAATTGCCAACATACTGAACAAATTTTATTACCAAAGAAATCTCTCTACATCTACGAAACTTCACTTATTTATATTGGTTATAGGGCCTTTAAACCAATGCCTACCCCAAAGTATCCAGTAAGAAACTACAAGAACCAGCAAGCATCCAACAGCAACTGGGGTGTAGTTGAGTGTCTCAATAGTTATTGGGTAAGAAACAGGCAATGAGAAGAGGACAGAGATGGTGGCCACCCAAAGAACCGCGACCCAGCCGACGATGACCCCGTACCGACCCAAGTTGAACGGCCCAGGGATGAAGGACTTCTGTGCCAAAGTCACCCTAAAGAATATAGGAAGAGCATAGGCAATATAGAGGCCAATCGTCGCTATGGACACCATAGCATCAAATGCCACAGTGCTTCCAAGAGACTGCAGTGCAAGTAGAATTTAGTAAGAGGACAGTGCAATGAAAAGAAAATGGTTAATACAGTGTTTGATCTTTATAGTTTGGCCTTGTTTTAGTTTTGATCTTTATAATTTTAAGCCATAGGTTTTGGTCTCTCAAGAAGCGACATAGTTAACGTTTTAGACAGAAAGAAACCTAAGAGACCAAAAACTTTTGACATTATAGGGACCAAACCAAAATGAGGTCAAACTATAAGGATCAAATATTGTATTAACCCAAAGGAAAAAAGAAGCTGATGTTGTAAAGAACTACAGAACAGATGGAACATCGTGACCAGAGTTCTTATGGTTATCCCATAAATTAGGATTTATTTGTATTAGATGATATATAAATTTTTACAGGTTGCAGTAGAATAAAGAACCTATAAAAATTTGTTTGGAAAGATGTGAAAACCATTCCAAGGGTTTTTCTTATACTTTTAAATTATGCAGACTGATAAAGTGATTTGGAATTTCCGTTTTCAAATTAAGGAAATTGTCACTTGTCAGTTTGTATTTTGTCCATATTTCAAACCTGTCTGGCTTCATCCCTTGCTGAACATCAACCTTTAAGTCCAAAGGTTCAATGGAAAACTAAGAAGAGATTTAAAAGGAAAACTCTTGTATCCTTTTGTTTGTCACCAGTAACAAGACAATTCCAAATAAAGGATGTAAACAGATTATCATCATTGAGAAAAAAAATTCACCAACTCCAATGAAAAACAGATCATCATCATCAAAATGGTATTTTTACTTACCGTTAATGCCATGCAAAATGATATCAATGCAGATAGCCAAACTGCATATATGGGGACATCCTGCTTATTCACTTTATGCCATAATGATGAAAATGGCATGGCTCCGTCTCTAGAGAAAGCATAAGCCATCCTGTTCAAATGGTGAAGCATTGAAATCATAAGAGAGATTGACTTCCTCACAAATGAAAAATCACAACTGGAAACTACTGTGTTTACCTTGAGTTGCTAGTAACTGAACTCATACCACAGAAAAATATGGCAACAGCAACAACTCCAAGGCAAATAATGCCCCCAACTCCACTTCCATACCTTCTCTTGAATGCTTGATAAAATATTTCAGCAATGGCATACCCACCGGCATCGTTATTTTCATCCAAAAGGTGAGAGATATCAGTAACAGCAAAGGTAATGCCAAGTATATAGCCCCATCCAACAATAATAGATATCCCAATGGCACTGATGATTCCTTTGGGTCCATTTCTATCAGCATTCTTGGTTTCCTCTGTCTAAAAATAGGAGTTAGATAAAGAGGAGGTTTAGTCCAAATCATCCAGAAATTTTAATGAAAGCATAGAAGTTAAAACATGGAAAAACAAAAAGTTCAAATTGCCAAGACGGTTCTCTGCTTTAAGATGACTACAAGAACTCATTTACACATCATATTGCCATGATTTTTTCTGCGATTCAATCCAGAGGGATCAAGAAGTGCATAGTCTCAGAGAGCAGCTATTGAAGGGATCACAATTCTGTAAAAGGAAGGAAAAATAGAAAAAAGATTTACCATATGAGCAGATGCATCATATCCAGTCAGAGTGTACTGACTCATTAGGAGTCCCAGGAGAAATATGTATACTCTGCTATTGATTCCTTCTCCATTATCAGTATTGAAATGAGTGAAGACAAACTTGGCACTAGCTCTTTCCGTTGCAACAGATGGAATGAGAATCATAAGCAAGAAGACACCTAAAAATTGGTCATTCCATGATAGGTAAATAAGGGCTTTCCCCAAACACTAAAAGGAAAGACAAATTATAAAACAGGAAGTTTGTTCTTCACACCTACAACATTCCAGATAGCAGCTAACTGCCCAAAGAATGATAATATCGAGATAGGAAGGCTGTTTAATATAGCATGTAGGAGCAAAATTCCCCCATGGAAACCGATAACTACATACTTGGATGCCTCATATCCACCGCCATTTTTCCCTCCTGTACTAAGGAGAATAATAACCTGAATCAGTTGTGCCAGAGAATAATCCACACTTGTTGTCACAGCCCACTGAAAATTAAAAAGAGATCCACAGTTAGAGCTTGAAATGTTACAACAGAAAATCTCCACACCCCACACAAAGTTTGACCCCTCCAGGAGCAGTAAAGGATGTTGAAAATCAAGTTTTTACGTCTCAAGAATACCTGACCAACAATATTGAACCTGCAAGAAAGTAAAAATCATTCAATGTCCATTGGAGAAATATTGTGGAAAGGCAAAAATGACATTGTCTTTTATGATTGGACCTGTGTCTCTTATTAAGGATTCAAATTCAATTTTAGGCTCAATGGCATAACCATCATGCTGTAGGCTAACCACATAAGAAAATGTTGTATAAAAGAGCCAGAGAAACACGAAGTTAAATCAAGTTGTAGGCAAAGCCTAACTATTGTGCTGTAGGGTAGCTTAGTTTCAGTAATGGAGCTTAATGTTTGACGTAGGAGATTAATTTTCACTTCAATTGTCCGTATTTGGAAAGTAAAGGTTAGAGTATTTGTATTCTCAATGCATCGAGACAAAAACTCCCCATATTTCAATGTAGTTTGGGCATTCAACATAGTGATTGATATTTCTCAGGGACATAATATAATTTCGTGGTGATATAACCCAGACAAGAAATAGGTAAATAGATAAAATAGTAAATACTTAGTTATGTGTATCACAGATCTGAATCTGTGGAAATGAGAATCGAACTCTCGAGAGGAAGAGAGAGAGAGAGGAAATGAAGACAGAAAGGAACGAAGAATTAGAGAAGAACTGAAATGTATTTGCATACTCTATAATGTGTACATCACTGATACATATACAAGTGTATAAAGCTAACTTGAGCTATGTACAGCTGGCAAACTACTTAACACCAACTAAATTAGTTAAGAACTAACTAGTATTTACACATAACATGTTTCAATGTCATTAGATGAGAGAGTTCAATGCCCATGTCAGTGAGACTCCCCACGGAAACAAAGAACAAAGATGAAGTTTCCCAGTAAAATCCAGGACAGTGTTGACCTATTGGATAGGATCATAAATGAAAAGTAAGGGCTTAAATCCAAAAGTGGAGTCAAGGAATGAATGTCATGATAACTGAAGCACGAAGGGTAGGCTGGATCTAAGTAAAGATCAAAGGTTCAACTCCATGGCAACTAAATAACAACCATAAGATACTTGTCTTGCATAAGCCTCTATAGTCTAATGATTTCTCCTTCCAATTAAGAACAAGGTCAAAGAATCACATGTTAAATGCTATATTATAAAATGAAACATGTGGCAGACGAAATAAAAGAAGATGAAATATTACCAGCCAGTAATCCAGGAGGCAAAAGGTGCCCATCCCGGGCCAGCAAGCTTGGCACTCCAGTAGTATAACCCACCAGAAGTTGGGTAAGAAGAGCAAATTTCAGCCATTGACAACCCAACTAACATGGTGAAAGCACTAGCTACAAACCAACCATAAACGATAGACACAGGGCCCCCATAGTTTAACCCAGTGTTGTAGAGAGTTGTGACACCAGTAACCACTGATATAATAGAAAACGAAAACGCAAAATTTGAAAGCACCCTGAAATTGGAAGAAAGGAAGGGGGAAAAAACAGAACATAATCCGTAACAAGCCCTTTGAATTGGAAGCCAGCGTTAATACAGAGAGAGGAAAGGAGGGAACTTTACGATAGATCACGCTTGAGCTCTTGTTTGTAGCCAAGCTCATGAAGACGGGCATGGCCAGAATCAAGTGAAGCACCGCCGTGTTCAACTTCATTATGAGATGAGAGCACCATCTTCTTGACCTCGCCTTCTTTAGAAACGGGGAAACTGATAAAGAGGCTCAAGTCTTTTGGCTTGTTTCGGCGTAAAATGATGAAACGGAAACTCTGAAAGCGAAATGATTTCAGGAGAGGATGAGAGGGGACCAACTAGTTTGTACCAAACTGCAAGGGTATTCATTGTCAATAAAGAGGGAATTTTTTTATCTGGTTCCATTTTTCTTTTTTTCAAAGAATCTAGCGGGGAAAAAGGTGATGCTCTTACCTCTAGGAAGGGAGAGGATTTTCCCGTTTTTTTTTTTTTTTTTTTTTTTTACATTATCACATGTTCCATTTAAACCGTTGATTGATTAGAAAGATAAAGTTAAGAAGTTACTGGTTCCCATACCACTAACTAAGTGAGTTGAAAGATTATAGCGGGGATATAAAATGATGCTCTTGCCTCTAGGATAACGAAGAAAAGCATCTGATCCCGCCTACTTAGTAAACTCAACGAACTCGTTAAACATTGAGCATGTGAAAGATTTGATTTCTTTTCTAGTGAAAAATAGAAAAAAAAAAAGATAAATTAGAGATATTTATATTTTTTCTGTTATTTTATTTTCTTTAAAAATATTTTATCATTTACCTCCTCCTTCCTGTCTCCAGCCTCCAATGACCTTGAAAACAACAGGTTTATATTTAGCGATAGCCAGACTATTTGAGCCGTTGAGTTTGAATTCTTTATTAAGTTAGGATGTGAAAATGTGATGCGATTTTTTGATTTTTTTTAAAAAAAAAATCACTCACATACTAGTATTGACCTTTCTCATAGAAAATCTCTCGCTCGCACATTTTTCACTATTGATAAACCTTACTTAGTTCAAACTAGGAACTTCTCTCATTTAAAGATGCTTTACCTGAACCTTAATATTATATACTACCTCTAGTCTTTATATAGTTCATAATTTTTACTCAAACTAATTTAAGAGATTTATTAATTGATTTAGTATAATCTAATTATATATATATAAGTATTTAAAAAAATCATATAACATATATTATAATTAATTTTTTTTAACTTTTTTAAAAACGGATCTTTTTATATTAAAAATAAAACAGTATGTTTGAAGTGACTCTTTATTTGGATTGCATGTCTTAAATTGACATGATCAGTAGTAGTAGTAATTGCATTTCTGCATGAACATGTCTGTCTTACAACTGAAGTAACCAATTCAATTTGAAAAAAAAAAAAGAAAATAAGATTGGCGAAGCTAACGATATCTAGGATAGCTGTCTCTCTTGTGCAAAGAATCTCCATGGTCGGTGCCTGATAACATTGACCGTCAGATGTGAAAACGGACGGTACGGATCTTCCTTGAATTCAGATATTTATTTCATCTAATAATTCAGATCTAATTATCAAAATGGATATAATTTTTTAAGCAAATTATTGAACATAGATTCATAGAATTATTTATTTATTTAATCTAACAGCTATTCTCCATTCTACGGAAAATATCTGTTTGACTTTCAGCCTAAACATATTTTACTAATACATAAGTTTTTTTTTTGGTTACTAATACCCATAAGTGAATCATGATTCATGAGCGCTTTTTATGGCCCTTGAAGAAAGGATCACAAGTTGAACAAAAAAAAAAAACCCCACTTTTTTTTATTTCATTCATCATTCATGTGCGTGAAAACAATTATTATATCAATCATATGATAATAATGTTTTGCTATTAAAATAGTACTACTTCTGGCCCCTAATTATAAGACAATATTTGAGAGTTGGTTTTTGTCTTAATTATAGGACAACATTTTAATTTTTTGTGAATTTCTTCCTAAAATACCCATATTTATTCTTTTAAATGTATTTGGTTTTTCAGGAAGATATGTATATGGGTGCATAATCTCTTCCAGTCAATGAAACTTTAAAATTGTTGAGTATATAGACACACACAAACACACACACACATATATATGTGTGTGTGTGCGCGTGCACGCGAATATGCATATTTGTGTGTGGGTGTGTGTTTATATGTGTGTGTATATGCATATGTATGTAGATATACACAAAAAACATATATATGTGTGTGTGTGTGTAGATATATATGCACACAAACATCTGTGTGGGTGTGTGTGTTTATATATGCATATGTGTGTAGATATATATATTCACAAACATACACATGTGTGTGTGTGTGTATATATATCTGTGAGAATGTGGGTGTGTGTTTATATGTGTGTAAATACACACATATATATGTTTGTGTGTGTGTGTGTCTATATATACGTGTGTGTGAATATATACGCACATATATATGTATTTATAACCAGATCATTATTTCAATTAGAAAGTATGTGGAAAGAAAAATTTTAGGCGAAGGAGGTATGTAGTAGGGGTTGTTGATTCACTTTTACTTTTGTCATTTTAAATTTATATAAGGGCATTTTAGGAAAATGAGTAAAATTAATTAATTTAACTCATTTCCTTAATCTTCCCAAAAACAAGTTAAATATGCCTTATAATTAGGACCGGAGGAGTACTATTTTAGAAGTTAGGTGAAGGGATAGAAGAATAGAAGTGGACAAAGTGTTTCCCTTTTTCGTTTATTATCACAATTTCCAAACCATGTCCCCACGTGGTACGTGGAGCTGGCATGGGAATTTTGATGAAACTAATTTTTTATTTATCATATATATGTAATTGTAATAAAGACTTGTGACATGTTTCATAATATAACATGTTTTGTTTAATATAATAATTTTTGGTTTAATGTTTATCTATTACCCTTAAGTATTTTTACATTTTAAAGTATTTTTCATATACACTCGACACCATAAATTATTTTTTATGTTTTGGTGTTAGATGCACCATTTTTTTTTTTGAGTTATCGAACCAACCTAAAATAATATTTTAAGGTGTCAAGTACTTCAAAAAAATACTTTATAATACTGGAAACACTTAAAAAAAGTATTTTTGAGGGTTGGATACACTACAAAATACATTGGTAAATGCACTTTAAATAATACTTGAGGGTAGTATATGCACCTCAACCATATATGCCACTGAAATAGTGAAGAACTCAAGATGATAGGAGCACGCGAGTAACACTAACAACAAAATAATACAGCCTATAATGATAAAAGGAAAAACACACAAACCCACATTTCACCAAAAGGTGTCAGATCAAATTCCGTTCCAAAAAAAAAAAAAAAAAAATATATATATATATATATCTTCGATCTGAGAGTTCATTTTTTCTTACACGTGAGGATAATTTGATTCTACCTCACTCTTTTAATTTTTTTCATTAAAATAGATATTATATTAAAAATAAGAGTAGGATTATTATTTTTTTTACAAAAAAACTTAGTTATAGAATGACCCTTAGTCATCAAAGTCTCTTGCAATGATTTTGGTATTTAAGAATTAAATAAATATTATATAATATTTACGGTTTAACCCGGTTTGACTCGATCTAACCCTTAACTCAATACTCGACTAGTTCAATCACCGGTCCAGGTTTTAATAACTTGATATTTATTATTCTTTTTTTTTCCTTATATATATATATATATATATATGATTTGTCTTTAAAATATTAAAAATGATAAATGTGTGACTAAGAGTGAGAGTGGGTAAGAGAACTAACGGGAGCAGATCCTCTCAGCGGCTATCTTTCTTAGAAGGGAAAATGCATTTAAGGGCTCTTTTTGGAGAAAAAAAAATCCTAAAAAAGGCCCCAAGATTATGAAAATCCCGAGAAAAAGTCCTCAGTGAGTTGTTAATAAGGTGATATTGTTGTTAATGTGACGATTTGGTTGTTAAAATATTGTTATTAATTTGACTAATTTAGTTGTTAACGAGTATTAATTTTGTTGTTAATTTGATTGATTTAGTTGTTAAAGTTTAATGAATTTATATCGGGAAAAGGTCATTTTTTTTTTTAAGTTTCATAATCTTGGGACCTTTTTGATTTTTCTCAAAAAAAAGAGCCCCATATGGATTTTCCTCCTTAGAATCCCTCATATTCTCAAAATCCTGTCCGTCAAGATAACCAAATGGCTCACAATGCGCCATATCATTAAGACTATTGTAAAATGAATGTGAACCATTCATGTTAATCAAATCGAGACCGTCCATTTTCAGAATCTCCAAAACGTGTTCCGGATGCCTCAAACGCCACACAGCGTCGTCAACCTCCAGCGACTTCATGGCGGATCGAACAGAGCCTCAAATGCCAACATGTTCAGATGCAAAAAAAAATCATTTTTTTCTTAAAAGACTTATGAAAGATGAAATCAAAGAATCCTTTGATTTTTTTACATAGCCAATGTCCCAAAATTATCCATTATAGGAATGGATTTTTTTTTCTTTTTTTTCAATTCGAACAAAAAAAAAACTCAGACTCGAACTCACTGACCAAGTTTTCAATAGGGAAGATTTCTTCTGTCGTAACCTTTTCTTTTCAAAAATAAACCTTGTGATTTCAATTTTTTTCAATAGGGATGACCATTGCGATTTCATGGATCCTCTAGGCTTAGGAATCATTGGCATGAGGAAGAGAGGGATGAAGAAGAAAGGCGAAGATACTGAGGAAGATGCATAATGTGGAGTAACTTACTGTGGGAAAAGCTGGGGCTTCAAGTATGCATCAGAAATCTTTGTTTGTGTCGAAGGGCCTGTTAGTATCCCGGAGGCCGGAGGGGTAGACTTTGACATGCTGACCATCTTAGGGTTTTGGCACAGGATTGTATCTAATAAAATGTATGGTTCAGATGTAATTTTAAAGCTTCATGAGGTGTCTCCTTACTAGACATCAGATTGATCACTTTAAAGCTTCTGAGGGATTCTAAGAAGAAGGCTACTGAGAAGATCCTTCCCTCCTCAGTATAGCATTTCCAATATGGTTTTTGCATGTTTGGAGGATATTTTATCATTCTTTTTTCCTTTTATATATATATGATTTGTCTTTAAAAATATTAAAAATGATAAATATGTAACTGAGAGTGAGAGTGGGGAAGAGAACTAACCAGCCGGTGAGCCAAGAAGCAAGCGGTCCCCAACGGCGCCCACACAGCATCCCACTCCACAAATAGAGCCCTCCAGAAGTCGGAAACGCAGAACAAATCTCGGCCATCGATAGACCCACTGCCATCGTTATCCCTCCCACAATCAACCATCCGTACACCAGCGTCACCGGACCTCCATACCTCAGTGCCGTGCCGTACAACGTCGTCACCCCCGTGAGTACCGAAATTACCGAAAACGCCATCGAGAAATTCGCCACCGCCCTGCATTTCGCACAATCCATCACAATGCCGTTTTCTCGGAAAACAAAATCGGATAGAAATGAGAGAGAAGAGAGAAGAGAGAATCGCGAATTTGACTTACGATAGATTGCGACTAAGCTCTTGCTTGTAACCGAGCTGCTTGAGTCGTAGGTCACCAGGATTGTTCACGTCAGCGTCGGCTTCTCCTATAGCGGCAGCGAGAGGGAAGTACGAACCTCCTTCATCTTCTGAAATTTGAATTGTACCCTCCATTTGATTGCAGTTAGCGATTCCTTTTCCTTTTTGGTTGGATTTTCTAGTTTTGTATGGGAAAGGAAACAAAGAATGGAGCATTTAACTTGCTGCTGAAGATAAGTTCGTACAGATCGTTTATTGCTGAAGATAAATAATAAGCTAACTAACACAGACACGCGCACACACGCACATCCACATCCACACATAGACACACACACACACAATGTATTTTTCACTTTATAAATTAAAATAATGAGTTTGGGAAAAAAAATACTCTATAATAATTTAATTAACCTCTTTAATTTTTCTAAAAAAAAAGGAATCAGCTCTATTTTATATTTAAGATTAGAGGGTAATTTTTTTTGGGTAGAAGTGTTTATTCAAAAGAAATAGGTATTAATCATATTAATGATTAAAGGCTATCACCAAATTATCAAATAAGGATATTTTTTTTTAGATAGAAAAAAATACTCTCGGTTTCTTTTCATAGAATATCTTTCAAAAGATTTTAGTATTTTTATTCATAAGAAAATAAGAAGTTTTTTAAAACCCAAGTAGTAATTAATTTTTTTTTTTTTTCAAAAATACTCTTTAATAGGTGTTTTGGATTAATAAAAAGATAAGAGTATTTAATACTCCTCTGGTCCTTAATATAAGACATATTGTTAGCTTGTCTGTGTATTTTCTGTGCATTTCTCATGTGTACATCATATGAATTTTCTCAGGTTACCCCACATCAGCTGCGTTCCAAAACCATTTTCCAGTGAGCTTTTCTGGAATCGAAGATCTAGAAGCTGTAGTGACAGGACCTGTGCCAGATGCTTTAATGGATAAAAACCAGTATGATGACTTTGGAAATGGATTAACTGAAGATGATAGTTCCAAAAACTGAGATACAAACGAATCCTATCTTCAGAAACAGCTCTTGTCCACAGAAGTCTAATAGCAGTAAACCTTGGTGTGCCAAGCCATCTGCTATATTAAGAGAACTTGAGCCATGTGCTTCAGTGAATCAAAGCGAAACCCTAATTGAAGATAAAAACATGTTAAGAATTCTTGGAGGAGATAGTGAAGGATATGACTGTTTTAGACGGGGTCCAGATCATATAACCAAAAATTCTGAGATACAAAGTAGTTTTATCCAAAGGTACAATACCTTGGATAGTTGCAATCCTAGCTCTGCATTTGTGGGAGGACATGAATTAACTGATCAAAATAATACCCTGACAGAACATGACAGTGTTTTGAGATTTGTTGGAAAAGGAGAGATGATTGTTTTGGTACGGGACCATGTTCACAAAACCGTGAAATGCTAAGAAATTACAACTTTGGTCAACAGAAGTCTGATAACTCTACAAGGTTAGTTGTTATAGACTTTTGAAGTCCAAGGTTGACGCTTTGAAGAATCAGAATCAAAATTTAACAGAAAATAATAATATCCCTAGATTTCTTGAAGAGGACTGTGATATTGCCCTAAACTCTAAGATGCTAAGGAATTGTGTCTCTGGAAACAGCTCTAGTTCGCCGCAGTCTGATGCATATAGCTGTTTGGAAATGCACCCAGTTCAGATGATACTGTGATGCTCAAGTATGCACTAGTTTTTAAAAAATCGTTTTTGTTATTTTTCATATATTTTTTAAATATTTTTTTTTTAAAAAAATAAACAATTTTACAACAAAGAATTATAACTACTGGACTCAATTACGAGAAAATAAAATATATGACCTAAATTAAAAATTTGATGAAACTAGTGTGCCAAAGTAATAATTTAACTTCATTTTTTTAAAATGGAAATATAATTTAATTTCATTACTATTTTGTTTAACTTCAAATATATCATGTACTTATGCTCATTTATATTTTCATGCATAAATAAGTGTCTTTATCCTGGATCGTTAGTAAGGATTAACACAAAATTGATAATTTCAAGGTGCAGTGCCCCCTTTAGAGATCAAAGAATGAAATAACCACATGGGGATTAATAATTAACCAGGAATTTATTCTTTAAACTCATGATTGTATAAATGTATCTGATGACTCAACATATTCATTTGTGAACCAAAACAATTGGATCATAAAGAGTTTGAGATTAGATTAAATAAGTAAAGTTTATACTCCGTATATGGGAAAAAAAAATTGAATGTTGCACAGCCATGACATTCTAAAGAGGAGATGATCGTTTCTGGTGCAGAACTTGAGGAAATAAACTCCTCACTTGTGTAGTTTTATGACATCAGGTTTATAAAATCAAAGTTCGAATGGCTGAAATACAATCTAATGTGTTTGATCAAAAAGTGGGGTTCATGTAGATTCAAATTCAATAAGAATTTTGAATATAACCAGCCTTAAATCGAATACCAAATTTATAGAAAGCTATACTATTTATAAATTAGGCGGATGTACAAATTTAGCCATGAACAATTTCAGGATAAGTACCCATAAGAACTATATATTTTCAAGTGTAAAAGTAACATATACAATTTATTTAGGAACAAATATAGCAATGCGATTAACGAGATTTAACTTCTATTATTTTTTGTATTATGGGCCCCATTAGTCTTTTCTCTATTGTTTTAACATTTTTTTAATGGGAAAATATCACTTATGTTATGAATATACCAATATTAGTGTGAATGTCCACAACCTTTTCAAGAAGAGTCTTTTGGAGTTTCTAAAGCCATGTAACCTATGATATGAATGGCATGGGAGTTTTATATGTAACTTACAAAACTTCATAACATACCATTATGTAGATTTACTCCTTTGTATGTAACTCTTGTAATGGTGTTAAGGATTCATTGCCTATATATATAGTAGGCATGTATCAAAGTTGAAAGAACACAATAAAAAGAAGAAGCACTCTCACTTTGCTCTCCATTTCTCTCTTGCATTTCTTCATCTCCCTCATCTTAAATCTCTCTTGTTATTTTACTTAGTTTCATAACACGTTATCAGCACGATTGCTATAACGAAGGTATAATTTCTTTAACGATTTCATCTACTTTCTCTAATGATTTTATTATATGTTTATTTATAAATCTGGGATAATCTCAACCACCATATGGAATTAAAAATACTCTTTTACCGATTGGTTTTTATACATCGGGTTCCATGGTTAAGATTGGAGATTATTTACTATTTTATATAGTAATTTTACTATTTATATTATTGTTACTAGCATAACATTTAAATTGAGCATTTTACTTTTATTGTTGCTAACATAACATTTTACTTTTATTGTTACTAACATAACATTTTACTTTTATTGTTATGTTATTATTGCTAACATTTTATTATTGTTTTAATTTGAAATTTTATTATTATTTTGGTAATTTGACTCCTACATGGAAGGTTGTACCTCCTACATGGCAGTCTAGATTTAATTTTTAAGCTTTTTATTGTGGTAATTTGACTCCTACATGGAAGGTTCTACCTCCTACATGGAAGTCTAGATTTAATCTTTCCTTTTTATTGTTTTAATTTAATTTGAGATTTTATTATTATTACTAACTTTATCATAACATTTATATTATTGTTACTAACATAACATTTAAATTAAGCTTTTACTTTTATGTTACTAACATAACATTTAAATTAAGCATTTTATTTTTATTGTTGCTAACATAACATTTTACTTTTATTGTTATGTTATTGTTGCTAACTTTTAATGTTATGTTATTTTATATTTAATGCAATCTTTTTTATTTTATTAATATTATTATGGAGAAGCCATACACCTTTGTTTTCCTATTCTAAAATTATATGACCCAGAAGTCCTATCATTTTAATTTCTTAATTTATGGCGGAAGCTATATAAATTTAATTTCGTTACGAGAACTATATGGCTGAAGCCATAAAGTTTTAATTCTTATTATTATACTTTACTTGTTGTCTTTCTAAATTTTCATATTATTATCATTAGTATTTCTATGTTAATAATTCTTGTTTATTTTTTTATTAGTCGAACCATGACAAACACAACAAATCCGAACCTTGCAAAACTTGAATTTGTGGCTCTTGACATTCTTTGGAAATAATTATTTATCTTGGATCTTGGATGCGGAAATCCATCGAATGCCCATGGTCTAGAAGACACAATTAAAGAAGGAAATCAAGCATCTAATCAAGATAAAGCCAAATCTATGATTTTCCTTCGCCACCATTTACATGAAAGTTTAAAGATTGAATATTTGATGAGTGAAAGACCCACATTTGGTTCTTTGGAACAATATAAAAGAAAGGTATGATCACGGAAGATGGTCATCCTCCCAAAAGCTCGTTATGATTTGGATGCATCTACGTCTACAAGATTTCAAAACTGTGAGCGAGTATAACTCAGCAATGTTCAGAATTACTTCTCAGTTAAAATTATGTGGAGAAAAAGTTAATGATGAAGATATGTTAGAAAAAACATTCTCCACATTTCATGCAACCAATTTGCTCTGCAAAGCGTGATATCGTGAAAAAGGATTCAAGAAATATGTTGAATTAATTTCTTGTCTCCTCGTGGCCGAACAAAATAATGAGCTTTTGTTGAAAAATCATGAATCACGTCCACGAGTTCGACTCCATTCAGTGAATGTAGTCACTAATGAATATTTTAGTGGCCGAGGACGTGGGCGTAAAGGTGGCCACATACGTGGACGTGGTCGTGGTAGAGGACATAGTAATTATCGTTATCATGGTGGTAGAAGTAATGATTATAACTCTAATACCCACGAGAAGAGGAAATATGATGAAGGCGAGAACAATGACGATGGTGCTCCTTCAAAAGTTGTTGAGAATAAATGTTATCGGTGTGGTATGAAAGGGCCTTGGGCACGTACTGTCGTACACTGAGCATCTAGCAAAACTTTATCAAGCCTCCATTGAAAAGAGTGCAACTAATGTGGAAGCAAACTTAATTTTTCAAGATGACAATGTTGAGGCACACAAGAATGATGATGGTATTAATGGCAGTAATGCTATGGCACACTTGGAAGTGGTTGATTTTTATGATTAGATGAGTTTGGTTGGAAAAACAATATTTTGTTTTGTTTTAATGTTTTTTTTTTAATTTAGTTTCTGCCTTAGTTTTTGCTTTACTTTCATTTCCGCTTTCATATGCAATAAGATCATGGTTGCTCATCATGTATTTTGAATTTGTTTTAATACAATTTTTCTTTTTAAAATACTTGAGCTTTAAAGTGACATATAGATTAATTGGCCCATCATAGATTGATTTGTCTTTGAAATACAAATATAAAGGAAGTATGATTATATGACTCACACTTGAGGGGAGATAGTTAGAAAACAAGTGTGAGTTCAAATACAAGTATGAGCTAAATTTTGAAAAGTTATGTACTTCTCACATAAAGTCTAATAGATCTCCCAAAATGGATGTCAGATTATGATCAAAAGTTTATGATTGATTGAGACATATGTCACAATAAACCAGAAGTTTACTAATCCAAAGAAATTTATTGTTGGCATGACTTGTTTGATCATCCAAGTCATATAATACAAATAAGATTACATTTTGACATCCATCGAAGAACCAGAAGATTCTTCAAGAATAACCAACATATTATTTATGAATTATGTACTACTTGTTCTCAAAACAAATTGTCTATGAGAATATCATTGATCATGTAAAGCCTCCATAAATAGTTAGATCAATTCTTATGAGAACAAAATTTTTATGTCGGTATGTTTGATCTTACATATTGCAGCACTTATAAGCCAACAAAATTCTCCCGATATAATTGGCTTTAGGTCGAGCAGACAAATTCCATCTTATAAAGTTTGTATGTGCGATGATTATTAATCCACCACAATGCACATAGATGGATATGGAAAGAAAGTTGAGATAAATGTTGTATAAGGACCTTCTTCTTCTTGTTTGTCTCTAAATGAAACAAAATAATGTTTCTAAAGGAAACAAATGGATTAAGGAAACTTATAGTGTATGATTAGTCAATTTATATTTGACATTATTTTCTCAACATAAGGGGGAGAAATTGAATAGCTGGATAAGAGAATACATGGAATGCATTATCGCAAAGTATATATCCTCGAATAAAGAAGTATGAACCGGAAGTTCATTAGGTTATGCATTCATGATATATTTGCCGGATAGAATTACTGACCTAAATGAGATTTATTAAATCTTATATTCCAGCTAAAAATGCTCCAATTAGTAACATGCACGAAGCATGAGTAAATATTCTGTTCCAAATATAAATATTATAGATAAATTGGAGCATATGATTAAGATGATCATATTAAGGAGGCAAGTACTCGAAGAAGAGTCTTGAGACATAACTTATTGGAAAACCTCAAGAGAGGTTCGGTACACGAGTAATATTGATATTGTTATGTCGAATTGGAAAAATAGAACTAGGAAAGATAAAGTTGTCGACAACAATTTTGATGATGATATCACGTGATCAAATGAGGATATTATATAAAGATTATTGGCCAAGAGGATAAGTAAAATTGAGAGTGACGCAAATATAATCATATTATAATAGTTAAAGACCGAAGTCCAAATTGGAATATATGATTTTGTGGTGGATACGATAAATCGGCAATTTATGAATGATAAATTATGCGTCTATTAGATATTGTTATATAGCATATGCATATTACTTATTAAATTATGAAGATTGAATAAGAATCTTCAAAGGATCCAAGAGTGCTAGTAGCACATGTCCTGAAGGACTCAAGATGCCAGAAGCATCTAATTCAAAGTTCTCGAGAACAATATTTAAGAAGTTTTGTAAGACTTAAAACTATTAGAGCATGTATGATATAATCGTTTTAATGAATATCTGTTGATATGCATCTAGATATATCTTATAAGAATGCCTAGAAATCATGTTAGTATTATTATAATTTTCTTTGGAAATATTTAGTTCTTGCAGTACGCAATAGAATGTTTGATGACCAAAAAGAAGATATGCTCAAAAGACATTGGAAGTAATGTAGTCATCGGGGGAGTAATACTTGATGTTGTCAAAAGAGGGATTCGATACACGCTGTACTCTTTTTCCCTTATCTAGGTTTTGTCCCATTTGGGTTTTCCTAGAAAGGTTTTTAATGAGGCGGCGTTGGACAGTGTATCAATGGATGTTGTACTCTCTTTTCTTTGGCTAGGTTTTTATCCTTTGGGTTTTTCCTAGTTAAAGTTTTTAATGAGGCACATTCATAATGGACATTCAAGGGGGAGTGTTATGAATATACCAATATTAGTGTGAATGTCCACAACCTTTTCAAGAAGAGTCTTTTGGAGTTTCTAAAGCCATGTAACCTATGATATGAATGGCATGGGAGTTTTATATGTAACTTACAAAACTTCATAACATACCATTATGTAGATTTACTTCTTTGTATGTAACTCTTGTAATGGTGTTAAGGATTCATTGCCTATATATATAGTAGGCATGTATCAAAGTTGAAAGAACACAATAAAAAGAAGAAGCACTCTCACTTTGCTCTCCATTTCTCTCTTGCATTTCTTCATCTCCCTCATCTTAATCTCTCTTGTTATTTTACTTAGTTTCATAACAACTTAGACCTTATAAAAACAATTTTATTTCAGTTAACCCCTCAAAGATTATGAAATTTCACTGCACCCATTGAGTTAAAATGAAATTAAGTTTTTCAATCAAAAGACAAAAATGCCCTCACTTATGTTTTTCATATAAGAGCATTTACAAGATAAATATGAGCATATTGAAGACAAATAAAGGCATTCATAGAGAACCAAGAAGCTAACAAGAACATTTTAGTCATTCAAAAGAGAAATAAGAGAATTCACAAGATAAATAAGTGCATTCACAGGAGAAATAAAAGGATTTAAAAGAATCCATGAAGTTTAAAAAAAAAAAATTACAAGTCAAATATAGGCATTTACAATATAGACATATGAATGACCAAACTAGTCATTCATATATTTATCTTGTAAATATCTTGATTTATCTTTAAAATTTTCATTTTTCTCTTATAAATGCTCTTATGAAAAAAAGAAGAAGATATTATTGTCTTTTTACTGGCAAAACTTAATATCATTTTTACCCAAGAGGTATCGTGAAATTTTATAATCTTTTGAGGTGGTCTACGTGATATCTTTCCACTAAAAAATTATTAAAATAATGGAGAGAGAAGAGTAGAGGGATCCATAATATAAAAAGTAACGAAAGTTAAATCTATTTTAGCTATATATGCTCCCAAAAATATTGTTTATATCCACTTTTACACCTGAAAATATATAGTTCTTATGGATATTTATAGAAAAATTGTTCTTTGCTAAATACACACGTATGCCATGTAAACTATCAATAATAGGAATAACCTCAAACTCTGAAATACGAGGTCCATATTATCAAATCCTGTACAAAATATAAGAGCCAAGTTTGTGAGAGTGTGTGATTTTTTATGTAAGAGTCACTTTGCTTTTGTCTCATCATTTTATGGTTTTTTTTCCCTCTAGTTTTAGCCCTAATTAATTATATATCTCTCTCATTTATTTTTTCCACTCCTTCTCTCTCATATCTATTTCCACTAATTCTCTCTCCCATTTACCCTCTCCATAAATAGAGACTTTTTAGGAAAATAATTTATATATTTTACATATTTATTGGCTTTAACTAATTTTAACTAACTTTTCGAATTACGCAATTTAATTATTTAGCTCTTATATTTTGAAGGGGAAGTAGCATCACTATTGTACTGTGTCCCTAAGTACCACTAACTAATGACATTATGTTACCATTCAGCACTCAAATTCCTGCAATTTTTGTTTTCAAAACAAAACTATAGTTTCTAATTTGAAACACAACGTTATGGTTATCTATTGAGCATTCTATGAGTCAAATGAAAAAAACTCTCCCAAAGACATTTTTTGCATTCACAAGAACTCAAATTCAAGACTTCGTGCTTAAGCGGTCAAAGCCGTTTCTCCTAACTAAAACCAACTTCTGTTGATTAAGATGAAACATGGCTAGGTATTGCATGTAAATACCTGTTTTGCCTGTTTAGAATGCCATGTAAAATGAAAAAGAATTGGTTTACTAAATTCCTAACATACTGAACAAATTTTATTACCAAAGAAATCCCTCTACATCTACTAAACTTCACTTATTTATATTGGTTATAGGGCCTTTAAACCAATGCCTACCCCAAAGTATCCAGTAAGAAACTACAAGAACCAGCAAGCATCCAACAGCAACTGGGGTGTAGTTGAGTGTCTCAATGGTTATTGGGTAAGAAACAGGCAGTGAAAAAAGGACAGCGATGGTGGCCACCCAAAGAACCGCGACCCAGCCGACGATGACCCCGTACCGACCCAAGTTGAACGGCCCGGGGATGAAGGACTTCTGTGCCAAAGTCACCCTAAAGAATATGGGAAGAGCATAGGAAATATAGAGGCCAACCGTCGCTATGGACACCATAGCACCAAATGCCACAGTGCTTCCAAGAGACTGCAATGCAAGTAGAATTTAGTAAGAGGATAGTGCAACGAAAAGAAAATGGTTAATACAGTGTTTAATCCTTATAGTTTGCCCTTATTTTGATTTTGGTCTTTATAATTTCAAACTAAAGGTTTTGGTCTCTCAAGAAGCCAAATAGTTAACATTTTAGATAAAAAGAAACTTGAGGGACCATAAACTTTTGAAACTATAGGGACCAAACCAAAATGGGGACAAACTATATGGATCAAACATTATATCAACCCAAAAGAAAATAAAAGCTGATGTTGTAAAGAACTACAGAACACATGGAACACCGTGACCAGAGTTCTTATGGTTATCCCATAAATTAGGATTTGTTTGGATTAGATAATATATAAATTTTTACAGGTTGCAGTAGAATAAAGAACGTATTAAAATTTGTTTGGAAAGATGTGAAAGCCATTCCACGGGTTTTTCTTATACTTTTAAATTATGCAGACTGATAAAGTGATTTGGAATTTTCGTTTTCAAACTAAGGAAATTGTCACTTGTCAGTTTGTATTTTGTCCATATTTCAAACCTGTCTGGCTTCATCCCTTGCTTTTAAGTCAAAAGGTTCAATGGCAAAATAAGAAGAGATTTAAAAGGAAAAATCTTATATCCTTTTGTCACCAGTAACAAGACAAAACCAAATAAAGGATGTAAACAGATGATTATCATTAAGAAACAAAATTCACCAACTCAGATGAAAACCAAATCATCATCATCATCATAATGCTATTTTTACATACCGTTAATGCCATGCAAAATGATATAAATGCAGATAGCCAAACTGCATTTATGGGGACATCCTGCTTATTCACTTTATGCCATAATGATGAAAATGGCATGGCTCCGTCTCTAGAGAAAGCATAAGCCATCCTGTTCAAATAGTGAAGCATTGAAGACATAAGAGAGATTGAATTCCTCACAAATGAAAAATCACAACTGGAAACTACTTTGTTTACCTTGAGTTGCTAGTAACTGAACTCATACCACACAGAAATATGGCAACAGCAACTACTCCAAGGCAAATAATGCCCCCAACTCCACTTCCATACCTTCTCTTGAATGCTTGATAAAATATTTCAGCAACGGCATACCCACCGGCATCGTTATTTTCATCCAAAAGGTGATAGATATCAGTAACAGCAAAGGTAATGCCAAGTATAAAGCCCCATCCAACAATAATAGATATCCCAATAGCACTGATGATTCCTTTGGGTCCATTTCTATCAGCATTCTTGGTTTCCTCTGTCTAAAAGTAGGAGTTAGATAACGAGGAGGTTTAGTCCAAATCATCTAGAAATTTTAATGAAAGCACAGAAGTTAAAAACATGGAAAAACAAAAAGTTCAAATTGCCCAGCCAGTTTAGTGTATAGTATCAGAGAACAGCTATTGAAGGTACGCAATTCTGTAAAACGAAAGAAAAATAGAAAAAAGATTTACCATATGAGCAGATGCATCATATCCAGACAAAGAGTACTGACTCATTAGAAGTCCCAGGAGAAATATGTATACCCTGCTATTGATTCCTTCTCCATTATCAGTATTGAAATGAGTGAAAACAAACTTGGCACTAGCTCTTTCCGTTGCAACAGATGGAATGAGAATCATAAGCAAGAAGACACCTAAAAATTGGTCATTCCATGATAAGTAAATAAAGGCTTTCCCCAAACACTAAAAGGAAAGACAAAAATTATAAAACAGGAAGTTTGTTCTTCACACCTACAACATTCCAGATAGCAGCCAACTGCCCAAAGAATGATAATATCGAGATAGGGAGGCTGTTTAATATAGCATGTAGGATCAAAAGTCCCCCATGGAAACCGATAACTACATACTTGGATGCCTCATATCCACCGCCATTTTTCCCTCCTGTACTAAGGAGAATGATAACCTGAATCAGTTGTGCCAGTGAATAATCTACACTTGTTGTCACAGCCCACTGAAAATTAAAAAGAGATCCACAGTTAGAGCTTGAAATGTTACAACAGAAAATTTCGACACCCCCACAAAGTTTGACATATCCAGGAGCGGTAAAGGATGTTGAAAATCAAGTTTTTACATCTCAAGAATACCTGACCAACAATATTGAACCTGCAAGAAAATAAAAATCATTCAATGTCCATTGGAGAAATAATTGCGGAAAGGCAAAACTGACGTTGTCTTTTAAGGATTCAAATTCAATTTTAGGCTCAATGGCATAACCATCATGCGGTAGGCTAACCACAAAAGAAAATGTTGTATAAAAGAGCCAGAGAAACATGAAGTTGAATTTAGTTCTAAGCAAAGCCTAACTATTGTCCTGTAGGCTAGCTCAGTTTCAGTAATGGAGCTTAATGTTTGACGTAGGAGATTAATTTTCACTTCACTTATCCGTATTTGGAAAGTAAAGGTTGTATTCGTATTCTCAATGCATCGAGACAGGTACTCCCCATATTTCAATGTAGTTTGGGCACTCAGTATAGTGATTAATATTTCTCAGGGATCTAATATAATTTCGTGTGATATAACTCAGACAAGAAATAGGTAAACACATAAAATAGTAAATACTTAGTTATGTGTATCACAGATCTGAATCTGTGGAAATGAGAATCGAACTCTCGAGAGGAAACGAAGACAGAAAGGAACGAAGAATTAGAGAAGAACTCAAATGCATTTGCATACTCTATAATGTGTACATCACTGATACATATACGAGTGTGTAAAGCTAACTTGAGCTATGTACAGCTGGCAAACTACTTAACACTAACTAAATTAGTTAAGAACTAGCTAGTATTTACACATAACGTCTTTCAATCTGATTAGATGAGAGAGTTCAACGCCCATGTCAGTAAGACTCCCCACGGAAAAAAAAAAAAAAAAAAGAAGTTTCCCAGTAAAATCCAGAACAGCGTTGACCAATTGAATAGGGTCAAAAATGAAAAGCAAGGGCTTAAATCCAAAAGTGGAATCAAGGAATGAATGTCATCATAATGAGTCATTAATTCTTAGGCTCTTTTCTTATGTATAAATACCCATCTCTTATACGTGAATATACACATATTTGAGAATATATCTCTTTCTCTATCTCTCTCTCTCTCCAGCTTTACATGGTACCAGAGCTCTAGGTTCTGCTTCTTCGTTTTTTTTTCGCCACTACCATAACTGTTACTGTTTGGCAACCCAATGAGACAGAGAGCGTTGCGGTCTGTGCTTGGTTGTCTCTTGCTACACGCACTGCCCCATCGTGCTAAGGAGGTCCCGATCGGCGAAACCCAGCCAGCCGCTCAGCGTTTCCCTAGAGCGTGGTGACTCACGTGCCTCTCGGAGCTCCGCCGCTTTTTGCACGCGCCGGTTTGTGACACTGTTTTCAAGCGATTTTTTCATCGCCGTTCATCGACTCACTAAATCCGGCTGGCCCCAGGTTGTTTCGTGCTCATCTCTTGCGGGTTCCTTTTGGGCACTGATCGTTTCCTCACACGTGTGCTGCTCTATTTCAGGTTGCAATGGTGTGTTGTTCTTTTTGGGTCCTTGGTTTCGTGTTTTCTATGCTGCTTTGGTCCTTGTGCAATGGTTTTTTGGTCCTTGGTTTTCCAATTTGCAAGTTGTTTGCAGTGTTTCTGTCCTTGGCTTCATGTTTGCAGTGTTGCTACTGCACTTGGTTCTGTTTTGGGTGGCTTCTTCTGAGTTGTTTAGTCCAATACGAGGTATTGGGTGTTTGGTTGCTGTTCTCTTTGGTTTATCGTGTTGTCCTCTTTGGTGAGTTTTTCTGCTCACTGTTGGCAATAGTGTTCTCGGCATTGGTCTTTTTTAGTGGCTGGTGATCTTGCTTGAAGAGTTTGTCGTGGAGCTCAATTTGCTTCTAGTGAGGATCGATGTTGAATCTAAGTCTAGTTCTTTAGTTGCTCTACAAGTAATATTGCTTCTAGTCTTGCTACTTCTTCCTCGAAGTGGATCATCGATTCTGGTGCTAATGATCATATGACAGGTAATCACCATTTGTTTTCGTCGTATGCACTATATGCCAATCCTTCTAGTATAACCATTGCCAACTGTTCTTATTCTCGTGTTCTTGGCTCTGGCACTGCTAACCCTACCCCGTCGTTTCCTTATCCCGTGTCCTTGATGTCTCTGGCCTTGCATTTAATATTTTGTCTCCTAGCAAGCCCACTCGACAATCAAACCGTTTTATTACTCTCTTTCCGACCATTATTTGATTCAGGATCTCACGTCGAAGTGAGTTATTGGTCGGGACTATGAATCCCGTGGCCATTACTTCCTTGAGGATCAGGCACTGCATTTAGTTGCTTACTCTGGTGGTTTGTCCCCTTTTGACATACATTGTCATTTAAGTCATGTGTCTTTGACTTCTTTGAAGAGGATGTATCCTCAATTCCATCATTTGTCGTCTTTAGAATGTGAGTCATGTCAATTTGCTAAACATCATCTTGTTCACTTGGCACCTCGAGTTAATAAACGAGTTGCATTTCCTTTTTATTTAGTTCATTATGATGTTTGGGGTCCATGTCCTATTGAGTCCAAACCTGGTTTAAGGTACTTTGCTACTTTTATTGATGATTTTTCTCGTACCACCTAGCTCTATTTAATGAAAACTCGTTCCGAGTTGTTTTCTCACTTTTGTAATTTCTACGCTGAAATCAAAACTCAATTTGGTGTATCTATAAAAACCTTACGGAGTGACAATGCCAAAGAATATTTTTCTGCCCAATTTCAAACCTATATGCTCCAACATGACATGCTACACCAGTCCTCCTGTCCCGATACTTCGGCTCAAAATGGTGTTGCAAAACGGAAGAACCGACACTTATTAGAAGTCGCTCCGGCTCTCATGTTTCAAATGATGTTCCCAAGCTTGTTTGGGCTGACATCGTGTCTATTGCGTGTTTTTTATTAATGTATGTCTTCTCCTATTCTCAATGGTGCCACTCCATATACCACCTTGTTTCTTTCCAAAGCCTTCTTTCTTATTGATCTTAAAATCTTTGGTTGTGTCTGTTTTGTTCGTGATGTTCATCCCATTGTTACCAAACTTGATCCCAAGTCTCTTAGGTGTGTCTTCCTTGGGTATTTTAGGGTTCAGAAAGGTTATTGGTGCTATTCTCCTACTCTTCGGCGTTATCTTGTGTCTACAGATGTGACATTCCATGAGTCGATCTCGTTCTTTCTTGTCTCTCCTCCACCTACATCCCTTGTCTCTATAGATGACATCTCTGACAGTCTTGATGATCTCTTGGTTTATACAGTTCAACTACCACCAGTGCAAGTATCTGACTCGGCCCTGCTAAACCACATATCTATCATGTTTATCGAAAACGCCCCAAGGCGAGTACTGTAATCGATCAAGTTCATGACCCATCAGTGCCAACTTCGGTGTCTAATCTAGAATTCATTCCTTCTACTCCTTCCTCTGAGCCGGACACAGTGCCTGATATTTCTGACACTCCTGATACTTCTGATCCTTCTGATACTTCCCCATTGCTATGCGCAAAGGTAAACATACTTGCATCTATCATATTTCTTCCTTTGTTTCCATAACCATTTGTCTCCTCCATCCTCTTCCTTTATGGCATCCTTAGACTCTCTCACTTTTCCCATTACTCTCCAACAACCCTTGGTCCATCTCAGTTGGCGTGCTGCAATGGAAGAAGAAATGGTGGCCCTTAATAAGGCAAGTACCTAGAATCTCATTGATTTAACTCTTGGTAAGAAGGCTATTTGGGTGTAAGTGGGTGTTCAAGATCAAAACAAAAGCTGATGGCACCTTGGAACATTTGAAAGCTCGACTGATTGCTAAGGGATATACTCAGACCTATGGTGTTGACTATTCGGAGACCTTCTCCCCTATGGCCAAATTGTCCTTTGTTAGCCTCTTTATTTCTACAGCAGCCAATTATGGTTGGGATCTTCATCAGTTAGATGTTAAGAATGCGTTCTTGAATGATGATCTTCTTGAGGAAGTATACATGGAGCAACTACCTGGTTTTGTTGCTTAGGGGGAGTGTAGGAAGGTATGCCACCTTCAAAAGTCTTTATATAGTTTAAAGCAAAACCCTTGTGCTTAGTTTGACATGTTTAGCTCTATGGTTAATGTTAGTTCTCAATATGTTTTGATGATTAACAACAAATGTAAAACATGTTTTGAAGTTTGCAAAGTCAGTTTAAAAACATTCTGATAGTTGCATACTGCAGTATAGGTTTGCTTACTGGAGTATTGGACATCCAGAGAGCAACCAAGTTCTTCAAGTTAAGTCAATACTGCAGTATAGGTTTGCTTACTGGAGTATTGGACATCCAGAGAGCAACCAAGTTTTTCAAACTAAGTCAATACCGCAGTATGGGTAGCCATACCGCAGTATTGGACTTCCAGAAAGCAACCAAGTTTTTCAAACTAAGTCAATACCGCAGTATGGGTAGCCATACCGCAGTATTGGACTTCCAGAGAGCAAAAGGATTTTTCAAACTAAGTCAATACCGCAGTATGGGTAGCCATACCGCAGTATTGGACTTCCAGAGAGCAACCAAGTTTTTCAAACCAAGTCAATACTGCAGTATGGGTAGCCATACCGCAGTATTGGACTTCCAGAGAACAAAAGGATTTTTCAAACTAAGTCAATACCGCAGTATTGGACTTCCAGAGAGCAACCAAGTTTTTCAAACCAAGTCAATACCGCAGTATGGGTAGTCATACCGCAGTATTGGACTTCCAGAGAGCAACCAGGATTTTCAAGCTAAGTCAATACTGCAGTATTGGTAGCCAAACTCGAGTAAAGGTTTTGTCTTTCAAACACAAGACACGTATGGTTTGCCTCTGAAAGGTGCATACTCGAGTATCCCATTGGATACTGCAGTATAGACACTTGTATACAGTGCCATACTTGAGTAAGCATGAACATACTGCAAAGATACAACGGTAAAAACTGATTTTTGAATTATACGAATTTGCAAATCATTGTTGTTTGATCTTATTGCTTCCATAATTCATTCAATCATATTCCTAGCTATGTTTAACAAGTTTGTTGAGTGAATTTCGATAAGATCGATGAAGATTATTGAAGGTCAAAGCCATAAAGCAAAAAGAGTACAAGCATTTAATGCACCTCTGCAAATCAACCTACTTTCAACTAATTCATCTGAGCACGCCTTCTAAACGTTAAAGAATGCTTACTACAACAAGCAAAGTAATCTCCAACGGGCAAATTCTCAGAGAATCACACCAGATCAAATTAACACCTGGATTAGCAGAAGTTTAGAGAGAGAAGATGACCGACCTTAAGCTAATCACCTACAACGGTTGGATTCATCTAGCAACGGTCATTTAATGATCTCTGAGTATAAATAGAGTTGCATTCAAGTCTTTCCAATAGATACACTCGTTGAAGACGAAAATCATTCAAGTCTCATATTTATTTCTTCGTTTTATCTCGTGTAGTATCTTGTGATACATTGAGCTTCGGTGCTTATCATTATCTACTCTTAGAGAGAGTTTGTTTCCTTGTATATCATTCATTGTAACAATCTCAAGTCGGGTGACTTGGAGATTGGGAAAATCGAGTACAACTTGTAAAGGGAGTGTGTCCTAGGTTGAGGAGCATTCTTCGTTTACGAGTGGGTATCGATTGTAATCGTCAGTACAACTTGTAAGGGGGAGTTAGTCTAGAGAGAGGATAACTCTTGAGTACAGAGTGTGTGTATCGATTGTATACAATTACCGCTTGTAAGGGGGAGTGAGTCCTAGGGAGAGGATCATCCCGAGTACGAGTGTGTAATTGTAATTGAGTGATAGTGGAAAATCCCGCAGTGTTTCGGGGGATCGGACGTAGGTCAAAGAGTTGGACCGAACCAAGTATAAATCCTTGTGTCCAGCCTTCTTCTTCCTCACTGCGTTTACCTCTGTTTTTATAACTTCAAAAAGAGCATTTTCTGAAAAGTTTTAAAATACCCAATTCACCCCCTCTTGGGTATATAGCTCCACTTACGTTAAGAAGTTTGGTCTGAGTCAAAGTAAGTGTGACAATTCTATGTTTTGTCAGTGGAAAAATGCTGGTATGATTCTCTTAGTGGTATATGTTGATGATATTATTATTACAGGTAGCAGTGCTTCGAGAATCTCATCACTCAAGGCCTTTCTTAATTCTCATTTTGAAACAAAGGATTTGGGCTCATTAAAGTACTTTCTTGGGATTGAAGTTATGAGAAGTAAGAAAGACATCCTTTTGACACTAAGGAAATATGTTCTTGATTTGCTAAAAGAAACCAGGAAACTCGGAGTAGCACCGAGTAGCTTTCCCATGATTCCTAATCCCTTCTTGGACATTGATGATAGCATACCGTTTGATGAGCTACCTGAGGATGTGAGGAAAAAAAGTTAACTCGGAGAAGATCAAGACGTTTGTCTATCCTAAGAGATACCGTAGATTGATTGGGAAATTGAACTATCTCATGGTGACTCACTCCGATGTAACCTTTCTAGTTACTGTGCTGAGCCAATTCATAATTACACCAACTGTTGCTCAGTGGAAAGCTTTGGAGCATGTCTTACATTACTCGAAGGGCTCACCTAGTCGTGGTATACTCTATACGAATCATGGTCACAACAAGATGGAATGCTTTTGTAATGCAGATCAAGCAGGGTCAAAGGCTACTAGAAGATCCACCACAGGATATTGTGTGTTTATAGGTGGAAATTTAATATCCTGGAAGAGTAAAAAGCAAGATGTGGTTCTTCGGTCGAGTGAAAAAGCTGAGTATAGAGCCATGGCTCAGTCAGTACAGGAAATTGTGTGGATTCACCAGTTAATGAAGGAGGTTGGTCTTGCCACGTCATTGCTTGCGAAACTGTGATGTGATAATAAAGCTTCTCTACACATAACCTCCAACCTTATATTTCATAGATGTATAAAACACATTGAAATTGACTGTCACTTTGTACGAGACAAGATCAAAGAGAACTTTATTTTTATAAGGCACGTGCGGTCTAGTGACCAATTAGGCAATCTTATGACTAAGGCCTAAAATGGAACTCGTGTTAACTATCTTTGTAACGAGTTGGGTTTGATTAACATCTACGCTCCAACTTGAGGGGGAGCTTAGGAAATATATGTAAATATATTACAATTGAACATATAATCAGGGATTATGATTGATTAGGATTCTATCATCATAATGAGTCATTAATTTTTAGGCTTTTGTCTTATGTATAAATACTCATCTCTTATACGTGAATATACACATTGATAATATATATATATATATATATATATATATCTCTCTCTCTCTGGCTTTACATATACCTGAAGCAGGAAGAGTAGGTTGGATCTAGGTAAAGATCAAAGGTTCAACTCCATGCCAACTAAATAACAACCATAAGATACTTGTCTTGCATAAGCCTCTATAGTCACATCTTAAATGCTATATTATCAAATGAAACATGTGGCAAACGAAATAAAAGAAGATGAAATATTACCAGCCAGTAATCCAGGAGGCAAAAGGTGCCCATCCCGGGCCAGCAAGCTTGGCACTCCAGAAGTATAACCCACCAGAAGTTGGGTAAGAAGAGCAAATTTCAGCCATTGACAACCCAACTAACATGGTGAAAGCACTAGCTACAAACCAACCATACACGATAGACACAGGACCCCCATAGTTTAACCCAGTGTTGTAGAGAGTTGTGACACCAGTAAGCACTGATATAATAGAAAACGAAAACGCAAAATTTGAAAGGACCCTGAAATTGGAAGAAAGAAAGGGGAAAAAAGCAGAACACAATCCATAAGAAGCCCTATGAATTGGAAGTTAACGTTAACAGAGAGAGAGGAAAGGAGGGAACTTTACGATAGATCACGCTTGAGCTCTTGTTTGTAGCCAAGCTCATGAAGACGGGCATGGCCAGAATCAAGTGCAGCACCGCCCTGTTCAACTTCATTATGAGATGGGAGCACCATCTTCTTGACCTCGCCTACTTTAGAAGCGAGGAAACTGAGAAAGAGGCTCTAGTCTTTTGGCTTGTTGCAGAGTAAAAAAATGAAATGGAAACTCTGAAATCGAAATGATATGAGGAGAGTATGAGAGGCTACCAACTAGTTTGGACCAACCTGCTGGAGTACTTATTGTCAACAAAGAGGGGATTTTTTTTATTTGGTTCCATTTTTCTTTTTGTCAAAGATTGTAGCGCTGAAGGAAGACGCAAGCAGCTGATCCCGCCTACTAAGGAAACGAACTCGTTATGAACATGGAGCATGTCAAAGATTTGATTTGTTTTTTTAGTGAAAAATAGAAGGAAAAAAATAGATAAATTAGAGATATTTATACTTTTTCTGTTATTTTATTTTCTTTAAGAATATTTTATCATTTACCCCCTCCTTCCGGTCTCCAGCCTCCAATGACCTTGAAAGGTGAAAACAACAGGTTTTATATTTAGCGATAGCCAGACTATTTGAGCCGTTGAAAACTTGAATTCTTTATTAAGTTGATGTGATAATGTGATGCGATCCTTATTTTTTTTTAAAAAAAAAAAACATTCACTCACACACTAGTATTGACCTTTCTCATGGAAAATCTTTCGCACATTTTTCACCATTGATAAACCTTATTTGGTTCACACTAGGATCTTAATATTATATACTACATCTAGTCTCTAACATTAAGAACTGGAGATAGTTCATAAGTTTTATTCAAACTAATTTATTTGATTTATAAAATGATTTAATATAATCTAATGATAGATATAAATATTTCAAAGAAATTATGTAGCATATGTTATAATTAAATAATTTTTTTTAAATTTTCATAATCTTTATAAATTAGTCAACCGTACTTTATATTAAAAAACATATATAGTATATTTAAAGTTACTCTTTGTTGGGATTGCATCTTCTTTAAATTGACATGATCGGCCGTAGTAATTGCATTTCTGCATGAACATGTCTGTCTTACAACTGAAGTAACCAATTCAATTTGAATTTTTCTTTAAAAAAGAAAATAAGATTGGTGAAGCTAACGATATCTAGGCAGCTGTCTCTCGCGTGCAAAGAATCTCCATGGTCGGTTCCTGATAACATTGACCGTCCGATGTGAAAACGGACGGTACGGATCTTCCTTGAATTCAGATATTTATTTAATCTAATAATTCAAGATCTAATTATCAAAATGGATATAATTTTTTAAGTAAATTATTGAAAATAGATTCATAGAATGATAAATTTATTTCATCTAACGGCTATTGTCCATTCTTTTGGGGGGAAAAAAATCTTTATGACTTTCAGCCCAAACATAATTTACTAATATCCATAAGTGAATCATGATTCATGAGCGCTTTTTATGGCCCTTGAAGAAAGGATCACAAGTTGAACCAAAAACCCCACTTCTTAAAAAAAAAAAAATTTCTTTCATGTGCGTGAAAACAATTATTATATCAATCATATGATAATAATTTTTGCTATTAAAATACTATTTTGGAAGTAAGATGAAGGGATAGAAGAATAGAAAGTGGACAAAGTGTTTTCCTTTTTCGTTTATTATGACAATTTCCAAACCATGCTCCCACGTGGTACGTGGAGGTGGAGCTGGCATGGGAACTTTGATGAAAATAATTTTTTATTTACCTTATATCTAAGGATGAGAGGAGGAGACACTGACGCCTATTAGAAATTTTTACGACCGGAGAGATAAGATTTTTCCAATCATTTTGAGAGAATGAAAGGAGAAGACGTGTTATTATTAGGCTTTTGATTTAGGCGAGAATGCAAGATTTGAGTGTGCACTCGAGTATTCACTTGAATGCATCCAGTGAGAGTGAGTGCAAATTTTAAATAATATTTTATCTTTTAGGGATAAAATGGTATTTTACTTCATTTTTCTATCTTATTTTATTTTAACTAAACAAAAAAAATTTCTATCAATCCATTTACTTTTCCAATACAAATTAAACACATCAAGACAAAATATTTTCCGTTGCATTCCATTTTGTTCATTCCCATTCCTACCTTTTAATTGATCCAAATGGGGCTTAAGACAAAATATATGGCCTTATTATATTTTTATTATTGATTTATTTCACAATATGAGTGTTATTTTGGGGAGATTTCATAAAAATGTTCTGGGAACGTTGGAAGGCTTTTTGACCAAACTAAAGAAAAAAATAAAAAATTTACCGATTAATGCACATTGGAAACTTTTTACCAAAATAAGCGCAGTTAGTGGCGCAAAGGACAAAGCCACGTTTCTAGTGGCGTGAATGGGGTTCACGCCACCGACATTTTTCGACACAAAATGTCGGTGGCGTGAACCCCGTTCACGCCACCCGACATTTAAATTTTTTTTTTTTTTTTTTTTTTTTTTTTATATGTTGAATTAGACCCACGAATGTGGGTCTAATTATTGATTGCCACCTAGTGGCGTGAACAAGGTTCACGCCACTAGGTGGCGTATAATAGGTCCACGCCATTGATGGCGTGGACTGCTTTCACGCCACCGACGTGGCGCATCCTCCCTTGCGTGGCCGGGCGTGAACATTAGTATGGTAAAAAGTTTCCAATGTGCATTAATCTGGTAATTTTTTTCTTTTTTTTTTTTAGTTTGGTCAAAATCCCAACGTTCGAATTGTAGATCATAGTTTTGTTTGTTACACTTCATTAGCTATTTACAACATTTGATGACCAAATGACAATATGTTGTTGCAGGAATCCTTGTTTTGACATTTTCAAGTATTAAAGGTATTTAATTACAATTTTTCCTTTTATTTTTATTAAACAATTATTGGTTTCATCCTGTAATATTTTGTTTTACGTACCAACCCACTTGTTATTCTTTTTTTGCCAACAATGCCCCCACTAGTCGTAAAAAAATATAACAAGCAAGTCCAAAATAGGTCTAATAATATCAAATCAACTAAAATAAAATATCCAACATTCAATTTAGTATAATTATCTCAAAAGTTAATAAATTTATTAAAATTTATATATTTTTAAAACAAAACAATTCAAATCAAATTGAGTGAATTCGTATATAATTTATAATATTTTTGTATTATTATCCGGTTTGGGGTTTGTGGCCCTCCTCCCAACACACATATAAAAATATTTCTATACGTGTATTTGTGAAAAAATTTCTTTAGTATATAAATTATGAAGATCTTGTGAATCTGAGTGTGAAAATTAGCTTTAAATTGATTATAATTTAAACTCAATAGAACTTTAGAAAATAAAAATATGATAAATCCAACCAAACCAAATCATTTAATTCGATTCGGTTGAATAATTTTAAGGAAAAAACATCCAATTATATTTTTATTAATCCATGGGTTAAGTTTGTATGATTAAGATTGAGATTTAACCCAACTAACTCATGAACACTCCTAACCTTCTTTTTTTTTTTTTTTTGGCCACCCAGTTCATTGGAAACTTCGGCTCCAACTAATCTGGATTTTCCCTGAATCACGCCCACGGTCATGAGGAAAAAGCTCGCAATACCATTTTCTCTATTCTCACGCCTCAAACCAAGAACGTGGAACAAAGTCCAATGGATGTTGGTTGAACACTCCTAACTGTATAAGGAAGTTTTTGATAAGAACTGTACAAGGCATTTTTCTTTTTCATTCCTTTGCTTGCTTCACATCTTATGTGTAGGGCTCACCTTTTGGGCCTTCCTCATTTCCAACTCCAAAGCGCCTTAAACACATTTCCAACTTCTTAAAGCGTTCGATCCTTAAACACATTGATCCGTAAGTCCCTTGCATGTTTTCGAACCCTCCAAAACTTTTTAATATAAAAAAAAAAAAAAAAAAAAAAATGGCTTGCATGTTTTTGTTAAAAGTTATTATCAAGGTGGCTAATTAATTAAGACTTAGGCTTGATTAATAGAACTAATATGGTCCATAATGTCTACTCCGTCATATCCTTAATTATGATAATTTTCCTTATAATAAGAAGAAAAATGACTCTTATCAACCCTTATAATAAAGACTTGTGACATGTAACATAACATATTCTGTTTAATATAACAACTTTTGAGTTAATGTGTATTTATCACCCTTAAGTATTTTTACACTTTAAATTATTTTTCATGTACATTCAACAACATAAATTCTTTTTTATGTGTTGGTGCTAGATACACTAAAAAATATTTTAAGTTAATGAACCCCACTTAAAATAATATTTCAAGGTGTTGAGACTCCTGGATGCACTTAGAAAAAATATTTTTGAATATTGGATATATTGCCAAATAGATTAAAGTGCTAAATGCACCTTAAAAAAATACTTGAGGGTAATATATGCCACTAAACCCATAATTTTCCCCCAACTATCTCTAATTAATTATAAAACAAATGCCACTGAAATAGTGAAGAAGTCAAGACGATAGTAGAACACGAGAAACACTAACAACTAATAACTACAGCCCAGAATTATAAAAGGACAAACACGCATTTAACCAAAAGGTGGCAGATCAAATTTCGTTGCGAAAAAATCTTCAACCGATTCATGTGAGAGTTCATTTTTTCTCACACGTGAGGATAATTTGATTCTAACTCACTCTTTCAATTTTTTAATTAAAATAGATATTATATTAAAAATAAGAGTAGGAGTATTATTTTTCTTTAAAAAAAAAAACCCTTAATTTTAGAGTGACCCCAGACATTAAACTGTTGATTGAGATGCGTCCTCCACCCGGCTCAATTCGAACGAGAACACAAATTTAAATATTGGGAAGCGTGTTTGATGGAAAAGGTCAAAAACCCTTTATACATTATAAGTTTAAGTCTTTAAAGGAAAAATACTTGACCAAATTAAAAACCAAAAAAGAATGAGAAAAACCTAACCTTTCTCAAAAATAGTTCATCGCATCAACTATTTTCTCTATTGTATAAGGCATTTCTAATATGGTTTTTGCATGTTTGGAGGATATTTATCATTTTTTTCCTTATATATATATATATGATATGTCTTTAAAATATTAAAAATGATAAATGTGTGACTGAGAGTGAGAGTGAGAGTGGGGAAGAGAACTAACCGGCCGGTGAGCTAAGAAGCAAGCGGGCCCCAACGGCGCCCACCCAGTATCGCGCTCCAGAAATAGAGGCTTCCAGAAGTCGGAAACGCAGAACAAATTTCAGCCATCGATAGATCCACTGTCATCGTCATCCCTCCCAAAATCAACCATCCGTACACCAGCGTCGCCGGACCTCCATACCTCAGTGCCGTGCCGTACAGCGCCGTCAGCCCCGTGAGTACCGAAATTGTCGAAAACGCCGTCGAAATTCGCCACCGCCCTGCATTTCGCACAATCCATCACAATGCCGTTTTCTCGGAAAACAAAATCGGATAGAAATGAGAGAGAGGAGAGAATCGCGAGTTTGACTTACGATAGATTGCGACTTAGCTCTTGATTGTATCCGAGCTGCTTGAGTCGTAGGTCATCGGGATTGTTCACGTCAGCGTCGGCTTCTCCTCTAGCGGCGGCGGGAGGGAAGTACGAAGCTCCTTCATCTTCTGAAATTTGAATTGTACCCTCCATTTGGTTGAAGGTTTTGTTTGGGAAAGGAATTCAAAGAATGGATCATTTTAGGACCCGTTTGATCATGGGTTTAAAAAATAAATGCGTGACAAGGCTCTTCTTACCTATCTAATTTACTGGTTAAATCACATCGGGAAAAAGCTTCAACCACTAATTCACACTAATTCAAAAAGACACTGACTAACTAATTGTCCAGATCTTTTTATTAATAACGCTAAATAAGTTATTAAATGATATTGTGATCATTAGATCAGTATATCGCTTAGTTAAATTGATTAGTTTTGAGAAAAAAATAAAAATAAAAATATTCTAAAGTAATTACATTAGTTTCATTATTTTTTTAAAAAATTCAATTATATTTCATATTTAAGATGAGGGAGTAATTTTTTTAATGAAGGTGTTTATTCAAAAGAAATAAATATTAATCAGATTAATTATTAAAGGCTACCACCAGATTATCAAATAAGGATAGTTTTGGAAAAATATATATATTTATAACATGGGATTAAGATTTCTCCAGTGATTGGATATAAGACTCTTTCCAGTAAGCCTCAAACTACACCGTTTCACATTAAATAAAATTAAAAACATCTAATTTGCTTACTAAATAGCGAGAACAGGCTGAGCTCCGTGAGACCTTGAGAGGAGATCACCTGATCAATCTTAATCTTCTATAGCTTCTTACTTCTTGCTATTGCTTTATAGTCGACGGTGGCATTCCTTACTCACCACCATCACCACCGGCGACCTAAGTTATTCCAGAAAGAGAGCCGTCGATCAGGCGTAGAAAGAAACCGGAGGCTGGAAACGGTGAAGAAACAGAGGTGCTGCTAGAGAGGAGATCATTGTTCATCATCTTCTACACTATGCTTGCAACCGTTGTCACTGTTCCAGTTCTAATCTTCAACGATGGGACCAGTTCAATTTCTGCAATTGGTAGATTTTAGGGTTCTTTCATATTTTTGCATCTTCTGGAGAAGATTTTCATCATTGCAAGGAAAACCAAAAACAAAGGGATCCAAATGAGGCTCTCTTAGCACAATCATTTATTGGTTATCTAAACGGATGAGCTTGGATCCGCATATTTTGAACAAAAAGAAATTATGATATGAGGAAATAGAAGAAAAAACATGAATCTAAACGTTATAGAAACGGCTTACATGGAGAGAGATAAGACGATCGCTGATTTGAGTGTAGATCCGAATACAATGAGAGCAAAGCAGGTGAAGAGCGAAGAGATCGAAGTGAACCTAGGAGAACAAATGATGGCTTTCGGTTTGGGGTTTAGGGTTATTTGGGAGCAAATTAGATGTTTTTTTAGTGAAACGGTGTAGTTTAGGGCTTACCTGGAGAAATCTTAATCCCTTATAACATATTCAAAAATTATATTTATAACATATTTATTTATACAATAACTTTAATGACACATTATTAAAAATTTTGAGAATTAGTTATCCACTTTTATAAAAGAGATGAAAGGGAGCATTTATCAAGAATAATTGAGTCAAAAATCAAAAGTACTTTTTTTTTCCCAATAAAATTGTAAATCCCTCTAAAAAGAAAGAAACAACAAGAGTAATAGAATTAGAAGAGAGAGAGATATATATATATATATATATTTACTTTACTTTCTGAATTTCTATGAGCATGCGATATATTAATTATAAAAAAAACACAAAATAAATTACTTTAAAACTTTCATAATTTGATTGTTTCTAGGGAAAATGATAAATAAATACCATATGAATTTGCAAAACCGTTAGAAGTCTCCCGAATTTGTAAAAAGACCGAGAAGTACCAAGGACCTATGAGGAATACGCAAATTCGATGAAATTACCCTTTTACCCTTAATTTTAAATAAATAAATAAAATAAAAATTCCTCGCCGAGGGCCGCCAACCAATGGCCACCGGCGAGGGGGGTTTAGGGTTTTTTTTTTTTTTAAAAAAAATGTATTCATTGAAAGTGTGGGGGGTGGGGTTCGAACCTCCAACCCTCCACACATTCATGGGGCCAAGTGGCCCAACCAGTTCCTTTGATATACATATATATAGACACATGAACAAACATATATATTCTTATTAACATTTTTTCAACAGTATTTACAAAACTTGTAACGGTATTTACAAATCCAGTAACGCCATTTACAAATTTAGTAACGCCATTTACAATTTTTTTTTCAAGTTTACCTTTTTTCTTTTTTAATGCCTTTGAGTGAAAAAAAAAATGCACTATCACAAAATTAGTAACGCCATTTACAAATTTAGTAACGTCATTTACAACTTTTTTTCAAGTTTACCTTTTTTCTTCTTTAATGCCTCTCGAGTAAAATATATTAAAAAAAAAAAAAAATGCACCACATCATATATGTGCTGCTTAATAAAATCACACCACATCAATCTCATTAAATTTTATGTGGGAGAGAAGAGAGGATTGGAGAGGCATTTTTAATTAAACAAGTAAGATTTAATAAGATTGATGTGACATGATTTTATTGGATAGTGCACAGATGATGATGTGATTCACCTATGCAAGAATTTTTCCACAAATAAGTCACCACCAAATTTCTTTCCCTAAATAATAAGGGCCCGTTTGGATGGCGGAAAATTGGAAGAAGGAAAAGGAAAATGAGCATTTTCCATCACTCGCGCCGTTTGGTTCGCATTTTCCCGTCAACTGCTTTCCGGCGGGGCGATTTTCCCTTATACATGGGAAAATGGGTTCCCACCAATTTGGTGGGAACCCATTTTCCGGCGGTGAAGAAAATCAAAAAAGACGAACTTACCCTTTGCAAAGCGTTTCTTGTGTGTCTTCAACTTCAACCCAAATCTTGAGAAGGAGGAGGAAGAAGTCGGGATGGTGACAATGGCGGACCCAACCGCCTCTTGCATTTTCGGCAAACTAGATCTTGAGACGCAGAGAAATACGTTCAATCATGGGAAACCAAACGCTTATGTTCTCCTTCACAAAATCATCACCCACGCCATCACTCCCAATCGTGTTCCGCCGTCTCATAGAATAATTATTTACAACTTCATCTGTTTTTGCTCTGTGAGAGGGAGGCTCAAACCTAAATCTTCCCCATCTGTTTTCCTCTGTTTTTGCAACTAGAAAACAGAGGTAAGTGTTTGAGCTTCATCTCCTTTTGTCTCCATTAAAAACGTTACTGGGTTAATGAATATATATATATATATATATATATATGTAAGCTATACATATATAACTACAAGAGGAAATGAAAGGGAAACTTGGTTTTGCCTTGGGTGTGTATGAGACGCTGGGATATATAAAAAGGAAGAGAAGGATTTTTCGTGATGTGTGTGTGCAAGCTAATATTCTAAAAACCGAAACTTGATTAATTTATCGAGGTATAAAAATTGCCGATACATTGCTAATAATGTTGGATATATATTACTTATATATATATATATATACATATATATATATATATATATATCGATGAGCTTAGGAAAAAGAAAGAGAAGGAACTATGCGTGTTGTGTCTCGGTGTAAAACTAGCATACACTTGAGTGTGAAACCTCACACTCAAGTGTACACTTGAGTGTGAGGTTTCACACTCAAGTGCCCCAAAAAAAAAAAAAAAAAAAAAAACATATGTAGCATCAAGTGCAAAAAAAAAAAAAAAAAAAATGCACGCTTTACACTGGAACACTTGAGTGTGAAATCTCACACTCAAGTGTACACTTGAGTGTGAGATTTCACACTCAAGTGCCCAAAAAAAAAATAAAAAATTCATGCGTGCCCACAAAAAAAAAAAAAAAAAAAAAAAAAAAAAAGCATACGTACGAGTGGACATTGTGTGTGATATTTTCACTCCATTTGTCCAATGTGTGAGAACAGTGATTTTGTGTGGTTTATAATAATATTTTCTTTTGGGGGCAAAATGGTATTTTGTCTTATTTTCCTACCTTATTTTCTTTCAACCAAACAAAAATTTTCCTATCTACATATTTTCTTTTCCTATGCCAACCAAACGCATTGAGGCAAAATATTTTCCATTCCATTCCACTCTTTTCATTTCCATTCATTTCCTTTCCTACCTCTTTTTGATCCAAACGGGCCCTAAGTAACATGAAAGGTGACTAGGGTAGTGGGATATAACTTTTGGCTCCAGCTGGAATTAATACTCTCTTTGTTTTCAGGTAAAAAAAATACTCTCGATTTCTTTTCATAAAATATCTTTCGAAAGATTTTTAGTATTTTTATTCATAAGAAATTAAGAAGTTTTTTTAAAACCTAAGTAGTAATTAATATTCTTTTCAAAAATACTCTTAAATAGGTGTTTAGGATTAATTAAAAGATAAGAGTATTTAATATTCTTATGGTCCTTAATATAAGAAATATTTGAGGAATTGATGTTGATCCTAAACATAAGACAAAATTTTTGTATTTATCAATTTTTTTCTAATTTACTCCTATCGATACTCCTTTAATAATAACCAAGGAAAAAAGAGAATGATGAATTGAGGAAGATAACTAAGATGTTTTACAAAATATATATCATATTAATTAACTTAACCAAATTTTTAAATTTAATTAAATTAGATGAGTAAAGAGTATTCGAGAAAAGTATGAAATGATGTTAAAAGCATCAATATTTTCTTTTTGATACCCAAAGCATCAGTTATTTTTAAAATTTGAATAAAATAGATAAATTTTTTAAATGAAAAAAAGGAAAAAAAAATTAAATATAAAAGGACAAGTTGCCTTAATTATTTTAAAGGAAAGTTAAAATGTGAAAGAAAAAGAAAATTCTTTGTAGGCCTTGAAGGGCTACTTGTAACAACCAAAAAAAAAAAAAAACCCTAGATGGGGGATTGAATTAGGTTTAAATATAAAATCTCAATCTATTTTATTTGTCTTCACTGTAATCTATTTAACTTCTAAATTAGTATATAATCTAACGTTGTGATGGGAATCTTAAAAATATCAAATCGCATTAGTTACCTAATTTACCTCATTTCTTTAATCTTGGTCAAAAGTTAAAAGTAAAGAAAAAGTATTTTTTAAAGTAAAGGGAAATTTTTTTGAAGGGCGTTAGCCTAACCATTTTGGAAAGAAAAAATGTTGTGACAACTTAAGTTGTCAGAGAATACTAATAGAGTATTTCTAAATCAACAAAGTCATCTCAATCAAAATTAAACCTACACACCACATGAATAACAACAGCATATGATCCCAGAAGGCAGCTTATCTGATTTTCGCAAAATGAGAAGCAATGGTTCGTGAAAATTCTGGGAAACAAAGTTCAAAGCCACCTATCTGCACTTGAGATTCAAAATTAGCCTAAACTCTTAAGAGATTATGGACATTTAGTATCTTCCCTTTCTCTTTACTGAACTCTGAATGTGAGTCAGATATTGGCTTGTTGAGTTTCTGATCATTACAATGTGGGATATATTTGTACAATCTGAAGCTCATCATCAGCTTCAAGTGCCTAAGCATATGATATGCCCTTAAAGACTGTCATTGTTGATGGCATAGGACTGAAGCCCATTTCGAGATTCGGCCAACATCTGGAAATATGCATGAGGTCCCCATCCTACATAATACAAGTAAGAAAAGTAAAATTAAGTTACACTTTGACTAATCATTCTTCTGTCTTCTTTTTTCCTATCTGATGATAACTTACAGTGCATTATCAGTATCTTAAGAAAAGGCAGGACTGAAGGATGAATGTGTCACAATGACTTGTATTGTGTGGTCGTCGCATTATCACTATCTTATCCCATTAAGTGGAGTTGACTACATGAATTACATGACGTCATTACATTCTATAAATAACCAAACCATTGGATTATTTTGTTAAACCTTCCCTAAAAATTCTGTCCTATGGGTTCTTAAGAGGGATATCCATTGGACCCTTCCCTAAAAATTCTGTTCTATGGGTTCTTAGAGGGACATCTCATAACGGCAGCAAGGAGCATAGACATGTTTTCATGTTTGAGTATGTATTTCTTTGGCAGACATCTTCAGATGCTAATAATTAACATAAAAAACCATATTGCTGATGCAGATAAAAGAATAAAAACAAGATAAATAGGAAAAGCAGAGAACAATATTATTAATTAGAGTCTGAAAAATATGACAACAATCCACGGTCATACCATCAATGTCATACGGAGGTGGAAAGAATTGTAAGTAACAAAAGGAAGCTGCCACTATCCCTGCATAAAAGAAACTCAAATAAGAAGCTTGACATAAAAAATGAGATGAAAAAACGGGTATGTTTGAATTTGTGATAGCAGACAGCAGGCAAAAAAGAAGTACCTATAAAACCTCCTGCAAATACATCTTCCCAATGATGCCAATAATCATCAACTCGAGAGACTCCAACCAGAGCCGCCATGAGTATTGGCAAGAAAACTATACAGCGCTTTGCAATGTGACCCCTACGATCAAATGCCCTAACTTTTCCAGATAGATACCAAGCGAGAAAGCCAAGACCAGCAAAAGCCCCTGCACACAATAAGTGAGTCTTTACAAGACTATGGGTCTGTTTGGAGAGAGCTTTAAATAGCTTTAAAAAGTAGCACTAGAAAAAAAGCAAAAAAATAAAGTGTTTGGGTTAAGTTTTAAGTTAATGAGCTTTTTTAAAAAAAGTTCCTAAAAGTCAGTTAAGGAACAAATTCCATGGGGTAGTTTTTTCCAAAAAGCTCTCAGCTTTTTGACATGGGCTCCGCCACTTCTACCACTATCAATCCAAGCACAAATTATATTTACAACCTAACTTTTTTCTACAGGGAAAAATTCAGATAAAAAATAAGCCATTATTCCAACCGCTAACTCAAATAGGCCCTATATCATCAGATTCTACGAAGCCTGAAATTCTTATTTAGGAGGGAAAATTGAAATCTATCCCCAAGATAGACCAATAAACCAAAAATTTGAAACTGATTAATCTAAAATTTATAAACATTTTAGACCTTTTGTAGTAGTATGATTTTATGTGGACGCTCAGAGTCTTCGTTCGCTTTTTTTCCTGGAAGCTAAATTGTCCATGATTTCTTAATAGCTTGGGATGTTACTGTAACCGGAAACAACTTATGCTTTGACTTAAACCATCAATCATTTAAACTGATTAAGCATGCAAAAAATTTCAGTAGGATTGATCAAAGTACATACAAGAGGTATGCCCACTTGGAAAGCTTTTGTATCCCTCCTTTATGACACTCAGACGTCCAGTGCACTGAACAGCTCTTGTTAACGGTTCGAACACCTGAAATATCTCACACCAATTCGCCATGCCAATCTTAGTGAGCGCATTATTAAGTAAAAGCAATATGCATCACAAGGAAATGATGTTAACTATTTAATCTAACTGGTCTAAAATTTACAGCACAGAGAACCCACCCCTTTGCCATCAGGAAAACAACGCCAGAAGAAATCTGGACGTGGCCGTCCAACGCCGTCTTTGATAGCATCAGTTATAACCGCAGTAATGAGTACAGAATATAGAAGACCTGAACACACATTTGGCAATACGTAATAAGATTATGCTCAAACCAGAGTGACGAGGGAATGTTTCAAGAAGTTCAAAACGTACCCAATATAGCCTGATGGAAGTCATAAACATCCTTGCGAATGATGTAGTAAACAAGAATGACAAAAAATGGCACCAGTATTGCTATCAACTGCCCAGAATATAATGAAAGTCAAGAGTTTATCTTTTGATTTGATCTTGCTGAGCATCTGATAGAAATTTCTTTTTAATGAAATTGATCCCAGGAAGAAAAACTTACTGGAACAGCCCAAAATGGAATTGTATTGTCTTGCAATGGGAATCTCATGTCTGTCGTCATCCACTCTCCAACAAAGCGTTGAAATGGATTTATCACATTCAAAATGACATCAATGACCGCAAGAAGCAGGAGAACCAACCAGTCATGCAAATGTCTTCTTGCCACCTTTGCTCCATGTGATCGGATGGTGTGCACACCCAAATGGATTTCAGGCATTTCTAATTGGGAGGAAAGAGAGTAGCAAAAGTCATGTTAGAAACTAAAGAACCAGAAATCAAAGGAAATAAAGTGAGAGCAAAGACAGAATGGATTACATAATAAAGAAATGTCAGAGACAGAGCTGCGCAGAAAATAACATGCTTTTCAGTTCGTAAATGGAGAATGAGCCCAAATTTACATACAAATGTTCATTTTTTTGGTGTTCAAGGAATCAGTGATGCTTCTTCAAATGTAATTATGTACAATTATCATCAACATTAAACTCAATAACCCTTCTATCTTACCAATATTTATTTACTGTTTCTAATATTTTATTTCCATATTATTAGAGGTTATATTGAAGATATTCTGCCTATCTGTAGCTTTTTCCTCCTTTTTTCTTGGTAAGAGCTTTTTCATCTCCTACAAGTAAACGTACATTAAACAGCATTTTCATTGGAGGTAGGAACATAACCTTCGATTTAATCCACCCAACCCCTCACGTGATTGTAATTACGATCACAAAAATTAATATCCTTGTGGACAAAAACAGTTACTCCTCCAAAGCTACTTCCGTTTCTATCATTTTTCCAAATCTGATTACAGACAACTATTTGAACATCATATGGTTCTGATGATGTATAATAGTAATTATTCTATTATATTCTCGTCAGTTTAAGCAAACTTCTCTCCTATCAATGGAAGAAAGAAACCTATTTCTGAGTCACTATGACAACTTTTGGCTCTTGATTTTGAATGTTCCAATTCTGCAGAAAAAATCATAAGTGAGGCCAAAAAGAATGCTTCCTCAAGTAATTTGCAGTTTCAATAACAAGCGTAAAGTTGCATAACTGGAAAGAATTTCACTCCAATTTGTAGGAACCGCTAGCGAGAATCATCAGTAAATTATAGATAGCAGAGGATGACAGAAGATTATAAATACTAACTAAAATCTCTAGCCAGTCATGTCAGATGGAATAACTCAACTCGTAGATAAAGAATGAAAAAGGCCAGGATTTCTAATTCAAATTTAAACTAATCTGTAATACTCGTAATTGACAACAGAAGGAAAGAAAAGAGGCGTAATAGGAACTGAAGAAAGAAAACAAACACGCATTACAGTATAACTTCTGAGAAAAGAAAACCACAATAAAAAAACCGTAAATCAAACACGTGAAGAAGCAAGGAGAAACACAATGCAGAATTGATAAGAGAAAAATTGAGGAAGCAAGGGGTCGTTACCTCCACGAAAATTGTAAGCGAGCGAAGAAGGAAATGGGAATTGAGGAAGAAGAAGAGGGAAGGCGCGTGGGAGGAACGTGGAATATGAAGGAATGAAGAAAAGACTCTAATGGCTGATTTGTTGATAAGTGACTCTTTTTGTGTAGTGTGCGCTCTGCGATGTTGAGAAAAGCCGGGAAATGAAGAAGACCGGTGGGCCTGATAGCGACAAAAAGGAAAACTGAAAAAGAAGATATGCTTCATATTTTTTATCCCTCAAATTTATTTTTATTCTAGTTTTGGTCCTTCAAATTTTAAATCATAGATTTTATTCATCAAGTTTTTCTTAAACATTGATCCCTATAACTCAATAAAAATTAGGACTATTTTACCCCTAGAAGAATCAAAACCAATAGTTTAAAACTTAAAGAACTAAAACTAAAATGAAAGTAAATTCGATGAACCAAAGATTACATTAACCTGAGAATTATACCATGTTTCAAATTTAAAAGTGTATTATTTTTTAAATATTTTAATTTTTTCAATTTTCAATTATCTCTGCATGAATTTAGTGTTCCAGTAGGATACAATATTATTGAAAATCACTTAAATTCGTAGTATGTATATAGAGCCTCTCCTAAAAAAGTTCACTTGAATTTTATAACAAGTTTAATGCATTTAATTTAATTGTTTTTATTTGTGCTAAATTAATTAAAAATGTCTTATGTATAATAAAAATAAGAGGGAGTAATTTTTTTCCTAAACTATTCACATTAATTGCACATATTAAAAGAGCCTTCATAGAGAAATAATTTCAATACAAATGGTTCAAAAAATATATTTTGATAAAACCAACACACGTCATTTTACAAAAAACGAAATTAACAAATTTTTTTAATCTTTGTAAATAGTTTATCTAGCTCATGAGGGTGTAGTGTGTGTGTACCACGTGATGTTAAAGAAAGTTGTATAGGTTCCATTGTGACAATATTTCAAGTTTTCAACTAGCTTACGTGGCTAATTATTTCTGCATGTTTGATGCTTCTCTCTAAAAACCCATATTGCATCTTTTCCTTTTTTTTGGGGCTAGACATATGAGTTGAGCTATAACTATTTAATGCTAATGAAACCCCAAAAATGAGTTCCAATTAATAAAGAAATATTGAGCATGAAATAAATTAGGTTTCACTCTACCAAAGTTCAAACTTTGTTCCCAAATAAACTAAATTATATATATATATATTAATTATAATACATGTTTAATATCAACTATATATCTTAGAGTGGGTGAACCATAGGTTATCAAACTCAAGAATTTGAGCAAATTGACAATTGATGTAAACTCATATCTTGATCTCGAATTGTAAACTCGTAAGAATTTACTTTTATCATAAAATAGGTATTAATAGTATATAATTAAATAATTAAAATATAAAAATGACGAAAATTTGATTTAAATATATTTTAAATTCAAATAATTGAAATTAAATATATCAACATTCATATTTTATTATATTAATAAAGAAATTTTTATAAAATTCATATATAAAGCCATTGAGGATGACAAAATTGAAAAACTAACACAATTTTATAAGCTAGAAACGTAAAAAGCGGTAAATTCGTTGTATAAACTCTTGACTTTAAGCGAGTTTCAACTAAACAAATTTACTTGAGACTCGACTTCGATTTAGTAAGGTAGAAACATAAAATCGTAAACTCGGAGAGTTAACTCGCAAGTTTGACAATAATGCATACATTGTAAATTAAACAAAGGTAACAACAATGCATACATTGTAAATTAAACAAAGGTATCCCATTTAATCTATTTATTTTTAATAGATTATCAACTTTAATATCTATCTCATTGAGTAAGTTCAACAACTCGGGTCTCTCAACTCACCAAAAAATTTACAACAGTTTCTCTGTTTTTTTTTTTTTATTTAAAAAAATTAAGGAGTAATTAATTAATTCTCATGATAAGATTCATGTAAAATTCAATCAATTAGCCCAAACAATTAAATCCAGATGCTTTAAGACTTAAGCACTCAAGGACCAAAATGCTCCTTCAAAACTTCAACAGCCTCATAAAATAATTACTTATTGCTCAGTCAATAGAAATCTCACCAAAATGATTAAAAAAGGGCATTGGAGTTCTGTAAACTTCATGAAGAAGAGCATTTGAATTGAATAAGTTCTTTTATAAATATTTTTTTCTTTATATTATCATCCAGGATTCAGTTCGAGATTCATGGTGGTCCTCCTAATACAAGTGATTTCTCTATAACTTGAACTTCGGACTCAAAACGATCTAGTGAGACATTACACCGCTAGACCACATTTATGTTATTAACATGGTAAAGATACCACTAATTATGTAGATTGATCTTGTTAGTGGGTGATATATAAATTGAGCAAGTATATTAAAATTTGAAATTCATACCAACCATTATAATCAATATATAAAAATAAATGTCATTTTTCCACAGAGTACCATTTTAAAAAAGTAAGTGTTACTTCCGTGTTTAAATATAATTTTAAAATGCCCTAACACACATATGCACAAAAGAGTTTTCTTATGAATAACTAAATGATGTGATAGCTTATAAATCATACTAAAGATGATTAATTGTCCGTGGAAATTGGATGTCATAGAACTGCAAAAATATATTCATTTATTTCTTGGGATTTTTATTTTTATTTTTTTTTTATTTTACGAAATAACCTTTTTTCATCACTTTTTAATGGAAGAAAAGATATATGAAACAATAAATGAAATATGAGGATTCAAAATGTCCCCTCAAAATCACTTAATTCTTTAGAAATCCTTAAAGATTTTTTTGAGATTAAGTGTTTTTCTGGAATGACTTAAGTATCCACACTAAAATTAATTGTCATCTTAGTTGTTGTTCTCATTTGATGATTGAAAGGTGTTACTTGTTAAATTGTTATTATTTTATTTAGTAATAAATTTCGCCAAAATTAGTTGTTAATGACTTAGTTATTATTATTTGATAAGTTAAAATTGTTATATATTATATTGTTGTTTTGTTTTTTCACATAAAGGACTTTGAAATAGTTTCATTAAAAAAATATCTTACTAAAATTCTTAAGAACTTAACGCCAATTAGACCATTTCAAGATACTAATCTTACAGCTGGTGAAACCTTCCTTCTCTAGATTCTCAACTTATCTCAATTGGCTTAAAATATTTAATAATATAAATATATAATAAGTTAATAACATGAGGATCAATTCAATAACATTTTCAGCATATATATATATATATATATATATTTTTTGGGGACCTTTTTAAGAGTAGTAAGAGCGATTGTTGACTTCATCAATCCTTGCCCTTTGGTTTATACTCAAAGTCTACCAACAACTCATTGGCAAAAGAATTCAGGTTCGTTCTTTGTATTATGCTTTAAGATTTAGATTTTATAATTAGTTTATATTCTTAAATAAATGATTGACTATGGGCTTGGTTTTCTTTCATTATCCTTCATCATCTTTAAATCGTCGATCAATCACCATAACCTTTTGATCATCTTCCCAATCAATCGATTGAGAAAAAAGATGAATCCTCTTCCGTCATTATGTGATTTCTAGATTGGATTTTTTTCTTTTCACCAACGTTTCTAGACTCGATTTTCAATCATCATGAGATTTTTTTTTTTTAAAAAAAATAAAAAATTCAAGGGAAGGGGGAAAACGTTTAGAACCGGCTACTGTGGACTAAAACAAGAGGCTCTAAAAGCCAATATTCTCATTTTCACTCATGCAAGTACTGTATATCTAGATTCGCTTCACTTTTATTTGTCTCATTTATATAATATTTACCTTTATATTTTCAATTTTCTTACAAGAAAAATATCATGACTACATCTAGATATTTTTTTATTTTTTAAAGAAAAAATTAAGAAAATGATTTAATTTTAGAGATTATACTAATACTTCACACTAATTATCTCTTTGATGCAAATGTAGAAACATATATATTCACGGGACCACGGGTAATATAGATTTAACATAAATTAAATGGATCATAATAGTCATATTTTTTTAAAATGGGTCAAATTAGAATCTGTGACCTCTCTCATAAAGAGGGTATTGTGCGCTAGATCCAAGGATTTTTAACAAGTTGTCATTAAACTTGTAATAACAAACTAGAGGAAAAAGTGATACTTGGTGATAATTCATACTTCTTCCCAGGTCCTAATTATAAGACCTAGTTGATTTTTTTAGAGAGATTAAGGAAGCTAATTAAATTATTTTAGAATATTTTTATTTTATTTATTTTTTTCTTCAAACTAATTGTTTGATTTATAAACTAATATATAATCTAAGGATAAATAACATATGAAATGATTAAGTATCTTGTTTAGCTTCCTTAATATCTCCAAAAAAAAGTCAACTATGTCTTATAATTAGGACCGAAAGTATTTTAATTACTCCCTCTAAGTCCTAATTTATAAGTCCACTTTGACCAAATCTCACATACCAAGAAAAGTAAGTTGACACAATGATTATGGGATAAATTTTCAACTTTATTTTTCATTTATGATTGAGTACTTTTTAATGTTTCTTCTCTCTCTATCTTCATAGGTGCAATTAATATGGGTAAAATTGTCATAATTTTATTTATTACATAAAACTGGACTTATAAATAGGATCAAATTTTTTGGTCAAACTGAAATGGATTTATCACATTCAAAATGGCATCAATCAGCGCAAGATGCAGGAGAATCAACCAGTCATGCAAATGCCTTCTTGCCACCTTAGCTCCATGTGATCGGATGGTGTGCACACCCCAATGGATTTCAGGCATTTCTAATTGGGAGGAAAGAGAGTAGCAAAAGTCATGTTAGAAACTAAAGAACCAGAAATCAACGGAAATAAAGTGAGAGCAAAGACAGAATGGAGTACATTATAAAGAAATGTCAGAGACAGAGCTGCGCAGAAAATAACATGCTTTTCAGTTGGTAAATGGAGAATAAGGCCAAATTTACAAACAAATGTTCATATTTTTACTGTTCAAGGAATCAGTGTAATTATGTACCATTATCATCAACATTAAACTCGGTAACTCCACTTACTACCATTATCATCAACATTAAACTCGGTAACCCTTCTATCTTACAAATATTTATTTACCCTTTCTAATATTTTATTTCCAAATTAATAGAGGTCATATTGATGATATTTTGCCTATTTGTAGCTTTTCCCTCCTTTTTTCTTGGTGAGGGCTTTTTCGTCTCCTACAAGTAAACGGATATTAAACAGCATTTTCATTGGAGGTAGGAACATAATCCTCGATTTAATCCATACAACCCCTCACGTGATTGTAATTACGATCACAAAAATTAATATCCTTGTGTACAAAAACAGTTACTCCGCCCTTGTCATATTCCAAAGCTACTTCGGTTTCTATCCTTTTTTTTTTTTTTTGGCTATAAAATGATGGCGTAAAGCCTACATTACAAATAACAACACTACATCTCCGGGGAATTTAATCCCAAACAATCTTAGTCCAACCAACCCCTCAAGGTCATAGGACACTCATCAAGAAGACTAGAATTCGAAATACCCCTTTTAGTTAAGGCATCCGCAATCCTATTACAAGCTCTAGGAACAACCCTCACATCAACTTGCCAATTCAACCCTAATAATTCCCTGGCTTTAATTATAAGGTTGCTACAAGTGGAACAAGACTGGTCAAGAAGCACATTAATAACACTATCCGCATCTGATTCTAAAATTAACTTCTTATAACCAAGATCCCAAGCCAATTGAAGGCCATCAACAATAGCCCATTCCTCTGCAAAGCGTTACAATCCCCAATGGGCCGAGAAAATCCCACCCTCCATTTGCCCACCCAATCTCTAACCACTCGCCACATCACTGCCTTGGCCAGGCGAGAAGTGCTAGCCCCATCAACATTCAATTTCAACCAACCTTTAGGAGGTTTCTCCCACCCAAACCTTCGGTCATCCCCCCTCAAAACAGTGTTACACGCATAACCATCAACACAAACTTAGTCCACATTAGAGCAATAGCTAAACCTAGATCTCGTGGCTTAACAAAATTGCAATAAAAAACACAATGGTTCCTCCAATCCCATAACTTCCAAATAGCCACACCAAAAAATAAGCTCCAATAATCATCCCATTTATAGCCTACCTGATTGTTCAAATTAAGAGACAACCATTCCATGAGACCACACAAGAGAAGAAGTAAGAAGCATACCTGCGTTGGACCAAATTGGTCCACATAGACCTGGCATACGTGCAATCACGTAAAATATGCAAGATATCCTCCTCCTCCGTGTTACAGAAACCACATAAAGCAGAGACATTCGACCAAGAACACCTCCATGCATTAGTAGGTAGCTTATTCAAAGCCACTTTCCACATAAAGACTCGAACTCGCCCGCTCCTTGCCATTTCCATATGTCCTTAAAAAGTTTATCCTTAAGAGTCAGAGGATTAGGTTCAATAAGGAAATAGGCACTCCTAATTGAGAAAAGACCATCCCCAGAAGCTCCCCACACCAAACAGTCAAAATCTGCATCCACTCTAGGGGGAAGGACAACAGCAATCCTTCTCATACCTTCAGGATCGATGACTGAGGATATTTTAGCAACATCCCAAACTCCTCCCTCCACCCAATCAGCCACAACCGAATCTTCCTCCTCCACCGATAAAGGCCGAAGAAGAAAGTCATTAAGCACAACACCATCACCCACCCAACAATCATGAAAGAAATTGGCGACCAACCCGTTCCTAACAAGCCACTTGGAACCTCGATCAACCACCTCCTTCTGATCGCATATGAACTTCCATAATCCGGAATCCCCTGGCCGAGAAGACAAGAGGGACTCAGGGTCCCTCATCATATACTTGTGACAAAGAATATCTGCCCACGAGTCCACATTCCCTGCTAAGAATTAGCTGCTTCTTACCTGCTTAGAGTCGAAACGCATCGTTTCATTCGTTCCCATGGAAAGAGAACCAAAAGCAGTAAAGCACCGTTTCTCGTTGCCTTCCTCTCTCTCTCTCTCCCCTTATCTCTTTCGGTCTTTCCTACACATTCTCTCCCTCTTACTCTCTCACTGCATGCTTGATTCCTAATCCTTCACCCATCACTCCAATTCTGATCTTCACTCCTACATTATTTGTGTTAGCGTCGGCCCAACATATAAGAGCATAAGGAAAAAATAATAATAATAAAATAAGATAATAATAATAATATAACATCACAACTCCTACACAATCTCATATCAGTGAAACATATGTAGTGGAACACGTTAGTACAGTAAGCACATCGTGGTTTACGTGAAGCACAAGATTTGCGAGAGAGAAATCAGATCTCTACGGCAGTCTCCTCTATGGTTTTGGCACTGAGTACATAGTACTGCCAAGATTGCATCAACTCAGCTGGTGGCTTGGACCTATATCTGATAGTATGTTCCAGATCCTTACCAGTCAAGCAAATAATATTCCAGAACTTGCCCCAATTTCTTGCATGAGCTATGAAAAACAATATCTAAAGTAAAAGAAAAAAGAAATTATGCCAGTTGCAAGCTTGGACAGAGACACATGAATTTCATTTCTTCCTGATACTGTTATCCACCATCTATACAGAATCAATAAGCCTCTTCAGAAAGGATATTGTTAGAACATCTTCTACAAGTAGCTTCTATGACCAAACGTAGACATTACTTGTTGCTACCAAGTAATTAATCATTTTCTGGCAACATTAAGCAACGCTAGACAACTAACAAGAAAATTTTCAAGCTGGTAGCAACTCACAGTAATTGGATCTTCTATGTCAATCATTCCAATATTATTGACTAACATTTCACCATATTCTCCAATGCACCATACTGCAACTCGGACAAAACTTTCCTGATGAAAAATATCAAGCAGCGTTATTATTTAATGGAGTAAGGAAAGAACTGATAGCAGGCATAGATTTCATTAAAATAGAATAAGCACCTGCCCAGTTGATGTTTGGATTGCCTTATATAATGCCCTTATTGTATATCCTTGAAGTTCAAAAGCATTGCTTATCACCTCAATAAAGGCGTGCCATGTTTCATCTTTTACAAAATTTCCAGCCTACTAGCATTGCATAGAGATCAATACTTGCACTAAACAGAGTTAAATAAAAGAGCACAAGATGAACACGAGACATAAAAAAATCATCTCAATACAACAACAAATTAATTTAGTCAAGATTGTGGTGATAAATACAAGTTGCAACCACGAAATAATAAGTATTCAAGAAATCATATATAGGATGCGGTTTGTCCATTGATACATTAACCACATAATCAGGAAGTCATAATATTATTAATGGTCTGGTTAAGATTGTTGTGGATTACTGCTCATTTTGAAACCATACATATATATATTAAACAAACAACAAGGCAGCAACGTGTTTATAAGTGTATTCATATATACATATATCAGCTAGGTTGTGTTTTTTTTTTTTTTTTTTTTATATAGAACCAGCAATATATCTATAAGCTTCCCTTCTTTCTTTCTTATACAACAACATAATATGTGTGTGTGTATAGGTCCTATTTCCTTCACTCATCCATACAAACGTCCTAGCATTTACGAGGTCCATCAATGGAAAACTACTTAGACAACAAATATAGAAGATTTAGTATATGAAACATGCAAATGATTAAGTGTTAGATATATTACCCAACCAAAAACTATAAGTCCCGTATGTGAAGAAGGAACTCACGACACTTTCACCTCTGTTTTGGTGAGTTAAAAACGAGCAAGCAAATGATTCATGGCTTGGCTTTCTCCCTCTCCCACGCTCTAACTCTCGGTCTCTCATACTCACACATTTGCTTTCTCCTTCTCGGCTTTTAGTTCCATTTGGAACAATGTGGATACTGATATATAATGGACCAATGATCTGGTCCGAGGTGCATGAGAACAGTCCGATGCAAAACACATTGGTCCGAGAAGGGAACGCCCAATTTATAATGAAGGAAAGAGTGGTGTTTGGCTCAAAAAGCATGGAAGAGGGTTTGGAGAAGCATGGAGGAGACTGCCGTAGAGATCTGATTTCTCTCTCGCAAATCTTGTGCTTCGCGTAAACCACGCTGTGCTTACTGTACTAACGTGTTCCACTGCATATGTTTCACTGATATGAGATTGTGTAGGATTTGTGATGTTATATTATTATTATTATTATTTTTTTCCTTATGCTCTTATATGTTGGGCCGACGCTAACACAGATAATGTAGGAGTGAAGATCAGAATTGGAGTGATTGGTGAAGGATTAGGAATCAAGCATGTAGTGAGAGAGTAAGAGGGAGAGAATGTGTAGGAAAGACCGAAAGAGATAAGGGGGGGGGGGAGAGAGAGGAAGGCAACGAGAAACGGTGCTTTTGGTTCGGTGCTTTACCGCTTTTGGTTCTCTTTCCATGGAAACGCATGAAACGATGTGTTTTGACTCTAAGAAGGTAAGAAGTAGCTAATTCTTAGCAGGGAATGTGGACTCATCCACCCACAGCCCCTTCGCACCAGAGACTAAATTCCATGCCAACTTAGCACCACAAGCCTTATTAACCGAACTGAGTCTTCTAAACCCCAATCCACCATACTCCTTAGGTCTAGTAATGTGCTCCCACCCAATTGGGTGAAAGTGTTTGCCAGCCTCATCATGTCCCCATATAAAGCTCCTCTGAAGGCGTTCAACCTCCTTGCACACGCTAGCAGGGAGCCGAGCAACTAACATAGAATATAGAGGAACCGTACTAATAACCAACTTCGCTAGAGTAATCCTTCCAGCCATAGAGAGACTATTAGCTTTCCATACACTCAACTTTGCCTTAACTCTATCGATCACGTACTGGAACTTCTCTCTAGGTCTTCTGTTGCTAGATAAAGGAAAACCTAGATATCTTCCAATCTCGCTAGAAATATGCATTTGAGTCACTTCCTTGACTTGCATTTTGACATTCATTGGCACTCTTCAGGTGAAAAACATAGACGACTTGCCAACATTTACCTTTCCACCTGAGGCCCTCATGAACTGCTGGACACAACCCATCATACATGTCGCTTGTCTTACCGAAGCAACTCCAAATAAAAGTAAATCATCAGCAAACATTAAGTGGGAAGAAGATGGTCCACCTCTAATAACAAAAATAGGCTCCCACCTGCCCTCCTCCACAGCATCACATATCAAATGCGAAAGTCTATCCATACACATAACAAACAGTAACGGAGATAACAAATCACCTTGTCTAATTCCCCTGACGGGATAGAAGGCGTTAGTCTTGGATCCATTCCACAAAACATTATAAGAAACCGATGATACACAGTTGATAATTAAATCCACAAAATCTCCATTAAAGCCCGCCTCCAGTAACACCTGTTTCAGAAACGCCCAACTAATTCTATCATAAGCCTTTTCCAAATCGATCTTTATAGCCATGAGACCCTTCTTACTTCTATTTTTCTCCATAATATGGAGAATCTCTTGCCCTACAACAGTGTTATCCTGGATACATCTGCCCTTAATAAAGCTAGATTGTGTTAGTTCTCAATGTGTTTTGATGATTAACAACAATTGTAAACATGTGTTGAAGCTTCTGCAAAATCTGTGAAAAACCATTTATCAGTTGCTTACTCGAGTAAAGGAAAGCTTACTCGAGTAAAGGACTGTTAAAGGATTGCCCAATTGAGTTTTACACGAACTTACTCGAGTAAGGAGAAAATATACTCGAGTAAAGGTCATCCGAGAAAGCAAATGCGTTTTTCAAAAGGTACCTACTCGAGTAAAGGTTCACATACTCGAGTAAAGGTCAACCCGAGAGCAAATGTGTTTTCCAAATTAAGACTTACTCGAGTAAAGGTTTGCTTACTCGAGTAAAGGCCATCCAGAGAGCAATCAATCTTTTCAAGATGAATCAATACTGGAGTATAGAAATATATACTCGAGTATTGGACTTACCGAGAGCAAATGAACTTTTGAACTTGAGTGTATACTCGAGTAAAGAATTTGCTTACTCGAGTAAAGGGTCTTACAGAAAGTTCCCAAAGTTTTATAAACTCGTGCTTACTCGAGTAAGAGTTCCCATACTCGAGTAAAGAACTCTTAAAATGTTTTTCAACTTAACTCATGCTCGTGCTTACTCCAGTATGAATTTGTTTACTCGAGTAAAGAGCATTTTTCACTTAGAGTTTTCAAGCAAATAGTTGCTTACTCGAGTAAACCATTAACTTACTCGAGTAAAGACTTTGGTTTCAAAAGTTCAAGTCTCGATGGTTTACTGAAGTCGCTTACTCGAGTATCCTTTTGATCTTGCGGTAAAGACTCTTTCCTGATGACTTACTCGAGTAACGAAGAACATACTCGAGTAAACAACGCTGAAACCAATTTTTGAATTATACGAATTTGAATATCACTCTTGTTTGATCTAATTGCTTTCATGAATCATTCACTTATGTTCCCGAGATAAGTTTAACAAGTTTATTGAGTGAATTTCGGTTAGCACGAGATGAAGATTATTGAAGGTCAAAGCCATAAAGCAAAAAGTGTGCGGTGCATTTAATGCACTTACGCAAATCAACCTTCTTTTGGTTAACCCACTTTGAGCACGCATTCTCAACGGTCAAGAATGCTTTCTTCATCAAGTAAACTCTTCTCCAACGGGAAAATCCTCGAGTTCCACCTCGGATCATATTAGCACTGGATTAGTTGGAGGTTAGAGAGAGAAGATGACCGGACTTAATGCTAATCACCTACAACGGTTGGATTCACCATTCAACGGTCATTTAATGTTCTCTACCTATAAATAGAGTGCATTAACTTCTTCTCAAGTTGAAACAACTACTAAGAGCGAAAATTCATTGATTGTTATTTATTGTGTTCGGCTTTCATCTACATTGTATCAATCGATACTTGCACTTCGTGTTCATTTTATCTCGCTCCGAGAGAGAGCTCTATCGTAAATCATTTATTGATTGAGATAACCATAAGTCGGGGACTTAGTGGTTGGGTGTATTGATTACAACTTGTAAGGGGGAGTGAGTTCTAGAGAGAGAACTACTCTTGAGTACGAGTGTGTAATCGGTTTGTGAGTATAGTGGATTGAAAATCCCAAGTGTGACTTGGGACTTGGATGTAGGTCAAAGATAAGGCTGAACCAGGATAATTTCTATTGTGCAAGCTTTCCTTCCCTTCCTCCTCTTGTCTATCTCTCGGTTTCATTACTTCAAAACAGAGCATATCTCTAAAAGTTTTTAAAATACCCAATTCACCCCCCCTCTTGGGTATATAGCTCCATTTACAGATTGGAAGGGAGAAATCAAATCCTTCATAACACCGCGCAATCTCGTAGCAATTAACTTAGTCAAACATTTAAAGTGCACCGTACATAAGGAGGTAGGCCGAAAATCAGATACAAACACAACATTGTCCCTTTTTGGGATTAAAGAAATGAGTGTTCTATTAGCCTCAACAAGGGAGATTTTACGCTTGAACGCCTTTTTGACAAAATCACATAATGTAGGTCCCACTGTATTCCAATTAGATTTATAGAATATCGGGGGAAAACCATCAATACCTAGGGCTAGGGGTGAGTAAGTGACCCGCTACCCGCCCAACCGCCCGCACCCCGTAGAATTTTCTCCGGATTAAGCCCTCCCAGATTGGGCCCGTCACGGGTACGGGGCTGCCTCGTACCCGTTTTAATTATACGGGCGGGTCACGGGTTGAGGCACGTGTCACCCATGACCACCCGTACCCGTTTAAGTGGTTTTTTTTTGGACTTCCCCTCAGCGCTAAACCTGATCGACACGAGAGAAAGAGTCGGATCGGTTTAGAGATTCGAGAAACCACCGGCCCATCTCGGCCATTACGTCCACTTTCTCCTAAACCTCGCCCTACCCGAGTCACGATCCACGAAGTCACAGCGCCGAGACAGATTTTATAGACACAACACAAACTTGCGTGTGTTTCTTAGGAGTTTAAAGCCAATCCAAACTTGTCACACTAAACCAAACCGATCATGAATGAATCGGTCAAATACTATGGTTTGGTTTTTCTTTGAGCGAAAACGATTAGTTTGGTTTTGTTGATTTTTTTCCCTCTTGAAACCTAAACTAAATCGAACCGAGCGGGTAGGTGTTACAAAGACTTGTTTCTTTGTGATGATTTAATGAAATCATTTTCTTTCCTTATTATTGTGCCTGTTCTTTTAAAACAAATAATAAATTACAAAGACTTTTGTTTGAAGTTTGAATTGATGAATATTAATGTTTGTTGGTGAATTTTTTATGTTTGAAGTCATCAAGACATTAATAGCTATGTGTATATTTTTTTCATTCCCTCCCACCACATATTTTGAGTTTTCTTCTTTTTTCATAATGCTGTAACCTTTTTCTTTAATTTTTTTGTTTTTATAATGGATTGGTTTCATATTCATTGTACATTTGTACCTAACTTAATTAATGGTGTGTATTAATGTTATTTTGATTAGTAGTACATTAATTATCATAGTTTATCTTTTAGCTAGTTCTTCCTATCCTTTTTATAAATAATTTTATGAGGGTTTTCATGATTGTATTCATAAAAATACAACCTAGTATTTAGAGTATTTATTACAAATATTTTTTATTCTCGTTGAAAAGGTTTATTTATTAATGGAATAAGTATTAAAACTCAATAATTAATTATTAAACGAGGACGTTTGAGAAAGAAATATACATTTGGAACATATACTATGACAGTTTAAGCGTTTAACAAAAGTTTAACTACATGTTTTAAAAAATCTGTTTGGGCCCAAAAACTGCTCTTGGCCAAAAAATGCAACAACACTATTTATTGCATACTCTCTGCTTTTTGCATACTCTCTGCTTTGTAGTACTTGATCAGTATTTACAATAAAGCTACTCTTTATTTCCAATTACCCTTTTTTTTAGTCATTTTCTTATTTTCTCTCTTAATCTCTACGAAGTCAATACCCTTTCAAGAAAATTCCCTTCCAACGAATTAGTCCATAAACAAAAGTAGTCCCTTTTTATAGGGGAGGTGGAGGGTTTGATCCTCCACAAAGTTAGTTTTGCCTCCATTCTAATTTTTTTATTTTTTTTAGAAAAAAAAAGATATTTCTATAACTAAGTATCATTTCAAACTAATTTTATTATATTTAATTATTATTGAGAGAATATCGATAAGAATAATTTTAAAAAAAATGATAAATATAAGAGATATGTCTTACATTTAACATCAAGACCAACATTCCAATCAAATCTTATATTAAAAACCGAAAGAGAAATAATAATAACTTAAAGTTTAGAAGATGACACATACAAGGGTAAGATAAAAATTAGAACCAAGACACATAAATAGGGCCGGAGTTCTGTGAGATCAATCCATGCTCTCTCACAGAGTAAGACATTATAAAAACGACACGAAACATGAAGTTTCTACTACTTAAGGTCAATATACAAATATATATATATATATGCATGCAAAAAAATATAAATTACTACTCAAAATTTAATGAACAACTTCATATTTAAAAGATATAAGTCACATAACTATATAAAACATAAGTCCAAAAACAGAAAAAGAGTTTAACAACTCCTACAACCAAGTTCCAAAACATCAAAAGAATAAACTTTAACAGTTTCTAAATTTTGTCAATTGATTTAAATCAAATATATCATCTTGCATCGGTTGCATGTTCTCAATGTCCTCTTCTTATACTCTTATAACAAGTTTATTTACAAAACTTTGAATGTCCAAATTATGACCATCCGCAGGTTCCCTCACTTCAACTTCAATAATCAAGCTTTCCCTATCATGGACATCAACATTTATGTTGTTTATATCTTCTCAATTTTTATCATGAAAATTTATGTTTTTTCATGGTGTTTTTACTGAAGACTACTTTTACTTCCATTTTAACACGTATCACTTAAAAAAAACGTAAACTTTTACGTTTTTTCACTAATTTTTTACAACAATCATAGTAAGTCATCTTCAAAGAATAATAGACAACGTTGTGACTCAAAAGAAAAATAGGCCAACCCAAAATAATTCAGAGCTAGCCCTTCGTTTTAGCTGGGATTTAAAAGTTTAACAGTTGCTAAATTTCATGCTTTGTGGGCTTTATGCATTAGTTTTATACTTCGATTCCATTCTCAACACCTCTGATCAAAATAGAGACGACTTTGCCTTCATGGGCCTGCATGCAATAACCGAGACCAGTTAGTGTATTATTTTAATCCACCTGTTTTACCTAAGAACTCTTCCTGCATAGCCATTTTTTATATCAAAAAAAAAAAAAAAGAACTCTTCCTGCACTAATTATAAGAGCTGGTTCAGCCAAAGGAAGTTAGCATAGATGGTAAGTGATTTGATTAAGTCCCAAAGGGATATGTGTTCGATCCCTGCTGCCGTCGCTGGGACTCCTTTGGTAGGTGATCTCGTAAGTTCCCATTAAGTGCTCAAAGAGCCCGGGGCTGTGCCCTAGCCTTGGTGGGGACTGATGCCGAACCCCTCCAAAACTTTATAGTATCAAAAAACAAAAAAAAGAGCTGGTTCAAAGGTCTAATTGCCTTAAACATAAAATTTCAATCCAGTTAATCTTTAATATTTATCCCTTTTTTAAAACTAATTTTCTTAACTTGTAACTGATATATAATATAATGATATATAAAAGTATTTTAAGAAATTCATATCACATTAGTTATCATTAAGTATTTTATCTAACTTCCTTAATCTACCCAAATTAATTAAATACTACTACCTTCGGTCTGATTATAGGACAAAGTTTGTAGTGTAATTTGCACTAAAAAATTCGTCATATAATTAAGACCGAAGGGAATATTATACTACTATTAAAGACCGAAGAAGTAAATAGTTTTAGTATGTTCAAGTATTCAGTCAAGTTATTCTAATAAACTATAATGTATCTCAAGTATTGACTAACTTCATTCCTTACCCTAATATTTGTTGTGGACACAACTCATATTCCACCTTATCTTATTCACCTTAATTAAAATGATATATTCTTAGATATACGAACACTTAATGTTTTTTTAAGGGTTACATGTATTGTAGTCAAACTCACGAGTTGGTTTTACGAGTTTATCGCTTTTATTTTTCTATCTTACTAGATCGAGTCGCGTTTGATAAACTCATGTCAGCTGTAAATTCGGCTAAACTCACGAGTTTACACACCGAGTTTATCGTTTTTATGTTTCTAATTTACAAAATCGTATTAACTCACTTTTATATTCGTGTTGACTTTTTCAATTTTGTCATGCTCAGTTGACTTTATATATGAATTTTATAGAAATTTCTTTATTAAATATAATAAATTATTAATGTTGATAAATTTAATTTCAATTATTTGGATTTAAAATATATTTAAATCAAATTGTTGTCATTTTTTATATTTTAATTATTTAATTATACACTATTAATGTCTATTTAAAAATAAAAGTAAACTATTACGAGTTTACGACTCGAGTTGACGATACGAGTTTACGTCACTATCACGAGTTTGCTTAAACTTGCGAGTTTGATAACCTTAGTTACATGTAGTGTCTTTAGAAATAATTTAAATATGTTCACACGACATATGAGATTTGCAATTATGGTAGCTACGATTTTGTTCATAAATAAACAAGGGTGTTTGATAAAGAGAGAGTTAGAATGCCTAATATAACTGCTTCATAAAGAGAAGGCAATGCTTTCACATCTCAAAGTCCTACCCTCCTTGCCTCTGCCACGCCATGCTCTATTCCATTTCCAATATAACATAACTATTATTATTCTATTAACAGGTTACGGTCCAATTTTATCTTCAAAGCTTTTGTATAGGACTGTTGGATGTTTGTAAGTTTATTTATCAATTTCGTCACGAGAGACCTAAAAAAGAAGCAATATCACCGTTAAAAATGTTAACGGTCAGTATTTTTTTTTTTAACAATCAACGTCAATTTTTCATTGATTGTGACAAATGTGCTCATTTTTTTAAATGTTTCCAAAGTGAAACTGATCCTAAAAATATTCGGATACCCACGGTTCCTACACAAAAACTTTCGGGATAAAATTAAACATTAACCCATAACTCTTGTAGAGATTAAAAAACTAGTTATTTAAAAAATGTGTATTGGTTTTTTAAATACTTATTTTAATAATCCGTATTGAAATTCTTTTTGGCCAAAAACCAATATGCGATTAATAAGAAGAATTTAAGAGAAAATACTGTAAGCGCTCACACAAAAAAATATGTCAATGAGCATTGAAACTACTATCAGGGCAGCTAACTGTTGACTATTATAATTTTTTATTTGGTATAATTAATATATTTAATCCACGTATTATCAAGTTTAAATAAGAGGTAATTCTGTTAGTACTTTTTTTCTTTGGTGAAAGATTAGCATGTTTCGTTATCTACTAGGCTTAAATTCTGGGGAAATTCCTAATAAAAAACTTTACAACTCCAAAAAAAATAAAAAGGTGTTTCAAATATTTATAATCTCAAAGAGATGTTAGATTCAATTTGTCTTTTTTTGATATTGAAAAGAAATGACTAAATTGCCTTTACATATTGTTACGGACTTATATGAGGCCCATTTAATGAATGGCCCAACAAGGGACAACTTACGTGACCTAGATATGGCGGCATAGCATTTGGGTTTGGAGGCACAAAGGCCCGTAACTCCAAACTCTAACCCTACAAGTAAACTCTATATATAAGAGGTAAACCCTAGAGGCGTGGCGGATCTTGGGATAAATATTTGAGGGGTCAAATATTTATCCCAAGATCTTTTTTTTTTTTTTGCCATTGATCGTACCATATTTTTATATGATTTTTAATGATAAAATTAGGATTCCTAATACATTCTGTCATAATTATTGAACTTAAAATGTCTTTCTTGTAATAAATTGAGATTAAGAGTAAATACATTAAATTAGGATTAAAAAGGACAAAATTGTCAAATAAATTGTAATTACTCTTAATCATTGATTTTCTAAGAATATTTGATGTTAGATTAATTATTTTGGATTATAGATGCCTAAAAAAATGAGATCAAATTTGAAAATAAAAGTTTGAACTCAAGTTGCAAAAGTTTTAGTTTAGTCCCTCTACGAAACTTTTTAAAAGTTCCACTTAGTTCCCTGTGTGCAGCTGCTACGTTTTGGCGTTTCTAGAAATTAGGTTTGACTTCTTCCTAATGAATAGAGCAGACCTAATACATTACAGAAGAGGGGAGAACCAGCGCCGCGAGCTACAGAATACCTGGACGATCACACACGACTCGACCTTCGCCCTTCATCTTCTTTCTCGCTGGCGACGTCACCCTCCACCACGGTCGCCGGTGAGCTTCCTCCATCACCAATGATGTACCTTTGCTCCGTCACTCTCCACCACAGACACGAGACCCATTCCGATTCATGAAGCGACACGCGACTGAAGCATCGACCATCACCTTCGATCCTTCCTTCCTCTATTTTCCATTTTTTTCCAAATGACCTTGACTCTTCATCAAAGACCCGTAACTACCACCAGTGTCCTCTCTCTCTTGTATTCATTTATGAATTTCTTGGGGGGGCCATGGCCCCCCGGACCCTTATTAGATCCGCCCCTGCCTAGAGGTATAATTATTCTCTCTCGATTGTTATTTTGCCGTCACTGTGCACACACATCCCCTCCTTTTGCGAAAGCCGTTTAGTTCCTATTCGTGTATAGTGATCTGCTATACTCATAGATATCTAATTCATAGATACCTAGGAGAGAGTTACTTGATCCAAGATTAACATACTAGTTCGATGGACTAAACATCTCTGTCCATCTAGACAGAGCACATATATATATATTTTTAATATCACCCCCACCTGCGCCACTAGCCAACGTCCACCCTTGCCGGCGGTCGAAGCTCCAGTGGGCGGCCGAGTGCCGAAGCTCCGGTGGAATATTCCACTATATTCCCGTCGGGAATGAATATTCCAATCTAAACAAACATCCCAAGTCTTTTGGACTTTCCTCGTGGAAATTATTGTTTTGAAGAAAGATAACCCTTAGGAAGGAAAGATTGCCAATAAAAGGAGATATAGTACTTGATAACTGATATCCTTTCAAGAACAAATGTGTAAATCTGTGATGCTTGTGGCTACAAGAGATTCTATGGTGAAGTGATGGTTATGAAAATTTAATGCATTCGAGTGATCTTCTCTTTGAAATAGCTTTAGAAAGCTTATCACTGCGAAGGATCACTGTGGTAAAGTAATAGTGATGATATTTTTGAAACATCACTCGAGTGGTCAAGTTTGAAATCAGTTTCCGTAAAAGTGATCACTATATGGTTCACTATGGTGGTTTGATACCGATGCACTTTATATCTCATAATTCGAGTAGTCAGTGATCTCTTAGAAAATGTTTTCCAAAAATCAAATCACTATCTTGGGCACCATGATGAAGTGATAGTGATGATAATCTTTCACATCACTCAAGTTGTCGCTCGAGTGATCATTGGCTATCACTTCTAGTGAGCATTGTGGTGATGAGTTATTTTTAAAAGAAGCACCTTCATCACTATTTTAGAAGTAAGTTAACCAAACTTTGTCTCATCATTCAAGTGATACAATGATTTTTATAGTAATGGGTTTCAAAATGCTTTAAACTAGTGTGCCAACTTTAAAGTACTTTCTTAATTTTTCTTAAGCTTTGTTAGCATCAAAATATAGGATCTAACAATATTGACATTATAATAAACTCAGCCAAAAGTCTATCAATATTATAACATGTCAACAAACATAAGATTTGAGTAATTTAAAAAAGATTCTAATATTGATAGACTTTTGGTTGAGTTTGTTATATATATATGTTATGTCATTATATATATTTAATGATGGTGTATCCAAAGACCTTAAAGTATTTTTTTAGTAGGACTCGTATTCTAAATTTATAGTGCCCCTCGCGCTAAAAAATAGGGTTAAGGACCATTTTCGCCAACGAACTATATGGCTAGGTGCACACAACACAATATACTTTATGTAGGACCTTAAATGCATATAAAGTTATAAAAACAGCCATTGTACACAAACGCCGTTGGAAGCCCCAAACGTCAGGTGTAAATGCGAAGACGTCGTGGCATACTCACACAACACGTGGGTGTGAGTCAGCTTAATTAAAAACACGGGGAAGGAGAGTCGAAGGATTAGAGCTCATTTGGGGGAAAAAGGGGAGAGTAGAAGGAGAGCTCAGCGAAAATTAGGGATCGGGGGAAAAAAAGGGAGAGTCGAAGGAGAGCCTCATTGAAAGCCGTCGGACTCGTCGAACCTGGTTTGGGAGACTGTGGTGAGATCGTCGCTAGTGGTGAGGAAAGATTAAGAGATTGTTGACCTGGAATCCGTCGACTGCAATTGTGGTTGAAGAAGGTCTACATTAATTGGTTTGGTATTACGTATTATTGGTGGCTTAATGCTTAATTAGAGAACTTTGTTTGAATCCATATGTGTTAATCTTTTCAATTAATTGCATGCTTGACTTTAAACGGGTGTAATGGCGGGAGGGGAAAGATGATGAGGTAGATGATTGTGTAGAATTTGAAAATATCCCTGGAGTGAAGATTATATAGAATATTTAGGCGAGGTAGATGATGAATTTGGAGATATTCTGTTAGAGATGATTATGTACAAGATTTAGGTGACGTAGATGACTTAGGTGGGATAGTTGATTGTCATAACATTGGTAGGGATGATGGAGATGGGTTTGATAGTTATGATGATAGCTATGTGGAGCATTCAAAGTAATGTAGTGATAGTGAAGAGAGTTTAGTTGATGATTATGAGATACATGAAGACCTTGAGGATACATCTAGTGATGAGGGTGAGCGAAATTTTAATGCGCCTCTACAAGTGTGGGATAGTCGAAGGGAGTGGGATGGCTGTGGAAAAAATGCCTTCTTCACATTAGGTATGACCTTCTTGGATAGAGGGGAGTTGAGAAAGGCCATTGATAACTATGCTATTGAGAAGGGGGTGAGTGTGAAAATAGTGAAAAGTGAGAAAAAGATGGTCATTGCCACTTGTGTAGACGGCTGTCCATTTAGGTTGTATGTCAGTAGAGATAGTGTAGGTACTGGGTACATGGTGAAATCGCTGAATCATGAGCACATGTGTGCTAGAGTTTATAAGAATCAAAGGGCAAGTGCAAGGTGGCTAGCTGAATACTTCAAGGAAAAAGTCCAAGCTAATCCTCAATACGTGTAAGCGAGATGAAGAAGGACGTGGAGCGTGATTTGAAAGTGTTTGTCAATGAGATATAAGTGTAAGAGGGCTAAAAGAATGATAATGGAGGTCATGGATGGGGGTTTTGCAGATGAGTATGCCAAGTTAGAAGCTTACTGTAATGAGCTGAAAGTATCAAATCCGGGATCTGATGTTAGTGTGGAGTTAAGTGGCGATGCTTTAGATCAAGGAAGGAGGGTATTTAGGAGAATGTACATCTGTTTTAATGCATCTAAGGTATGTATGTCGGATTGTCTTACAATTCCTTTTACATGTTGCAATTAATTGATGTCTGTTAGTGCTGTGTATGAGTTAATTGCTGGCTGTTAGTGCTGTTATTGCTGTGCGTGAGTTAACTGTTGTATTTTAATATGAAATAATGACCTGTCTTATATTTTTAGACCTTCAATTAATTGTATAACTGATTACATAACATTTCATAGCTGTTAGGCCTTGTATATATTTTGGGATATTGGGGTAGGTGTCTCTAATGTCTTTGTCTTATGTTATTAAACTATTAGGTCGGTTGGAAATTAGGGTGCGGGCCATTTATTGGGCTAGATGGGACTTTTTGAAAGGGAAAGCTAGGGGCATTTTGTTGACCATTGTTGGTTTAGATGCAAACGATAGTATGTTCCCACTAGCTTTTGCTTTGGTCGAGAAGGAGACAACCATTAATTGGAGTTGGTTCATACAATGGTTGAGATCCTCTCTTGACCTGGACGACGGTGGAAAAGTTACAATAATGTCTGACATGCAAAAGGTATAGTTTTTTCCATATATGTGTGCTTAAGTTATTGCAGCCAGACATTGTATAACCGATCTGTTTTTCATGTAGGGGTTGCTACAAGTTTGTCGGTGATGTCCTTCCCCTATTTGAACATCGACCGCGTGTGCAAGACATGTTTATGCGAATTGGAGCAAACGGTGGAGGGGAAATGAGTGAAGAAAAAATTCTTCAGTTGCGCTTGGAGCACATACAAGGAACAATTCAATGACAACCTAAAGGCATTGGAGAAAGTGAACAAGGCAAGTTTTGAAGGAGTAGTGAGTTACCCCTTTGTTAAGGGATGGGTAAGAGCCTTTTTAGTAGTAGATGCTTGTCTATGGTTGTAGACAATAATGTCAGTGAGAGTTTTAATGCCTGGATTATAGAGTATAGGTATTTTCCTGTAATTAAAATGATTGATGGCATTAGGATTAAGTTGATGGAAAAATGGGCTGCTAGTGAGCAAATAGTAACCAATTGGAAGGCCAACTATAGTCCAAAATGTATTGAATTTTTTGAGACAAATAGATACTTGGCTACAAATTGTAGGATATTCTTTAATGGTGATGATGGGTATGAGATCACTGAGGGGAAGGATAGGCACACAGTTGACCTTAGTAGGAAATTATGTACTTGTCAAGCTTGGAATTTAACAGGTATCCCATGCCAACATGCAATTTCTGCAATGTATCATGCCAAGGTAGAGCCCAGCACTCAAATTTCACGGTATTACCATAGGGATACATATCTAGCGACCTATAGAACAAAATTCCAGCTTTGTTAGAGGACAAGTTTTTTAGGAAACACACAAGTTTGGGCCGTTGCTACCCCCACCCATATGCAAATTATTGGGCAGGCCTCCAAAGAAGAGAAAGAGGACTGAAGAACCACAAAGAAGGTTGAATAGATGCACCGCCTTGTCTCACGCCATGAGTAGCCAAGTTGATGACAACAATGCTTCAAGTTCAGCACCTCGACTTGAACGAATGAGTAAAAAGGGCACTGTTATGAAGTGCAGTGTGTGTAAAATTGCGGGACATAATAGAAGCACATGCAAAGAGGTAATTTGGTTATCAAATTATTCGGATTTAATTTAATTCCTACTGTATTGATATGTTTGTTGCTGAACATAGCAATAGTTTAAGGGTCCAGACCATGCTATGGTAAATTAATGGTTCAGATAATGCTAAATTAATACGCTGCCCCTGTAATAGTTATGTAGTCTTATATTTTGAGCCATTGAATTAATTTTCTCTTATTTGTTGACTATTTCAGGCACCCCATTCAAGAAATCCTCGTCACGAAAGAAGAAACCTGATACGCAATCCGGTCAACAAGAAGCGTCATCGCAAGCCACCCACCAATGGCTAAATTTTGCAAGTACTCGGCCAAAGTTTAACGCCTCGTGAATGCGGGAACCAATCAACGGGAAGGAAACGTTGTTATAGACGAGTAAGACCATGTGGGTTTGGAATAATGGTTGATGAGGATAGTGGTAGAAGTGTTTATAATGTAAGTTTCACTTGCTCATTTCAATATCTATGTGGTAATGTTAGGAACTACTTATATATGACCATGTGCATTTCTTTATTGTAGCCTGGATTAAGGACTGAAAAGGTCATTGAGGAAGGTACACCGCTGAGTTCATGGATAATCCAAACCCTACAAAAAAATTTCCAATTCCTAATGAGGAAGAAATTAGGAAGTCATCACCGCCACACCAAGCGCCAATGATGGTTCCGGGAAGATTGACTTCACTTCTAGTTATCGATTCGCCACTACCTGTGAACCCACCTGGATTGCGGTGGATGGGCCAACCAAGTATCAGCAGCTCGCAGCTCCGTATGCAAAAGCAGCAGATCATGGCAAGACGAACATCACAACAGCAGCAACAAGGGGAGCAGATTATGACCAGGAGGCTGGATAACTCTACCAACTAGACTTGTTTAGGGTGCTTTTTGTTTGGGTCCCTTTATGTAACTTGAAAGTAAGAACAACTGCTGTTTTTGTATATTTTGGGCTAACTTTAGCAAGAACAACTGCTGTTTTTGTATATTTTGGGCTAACTTTAGCAAGAAACACTTGTTTAGGGTCATTTTGTATTTATATTGATCCTTCGAACTTGCAAACAGTGTGCTTGCCTATATACAGAGTTCATAGTCATAGTGTATGCATAGTTGGGCAATTAAATTCTGCCTTGTTTGGTTGCAAACTCATTTGATTCGCACAATCAATACTTTGTGGTGTTGAAGATACAGAAATGAAGTCTGATATAATGACTCGAGGCGTAGAAACAGCTGACTCGAGTTAATCGATTAATTGGATTCAAAGTATTGATTTGAGAAGGCTTTTTAACTCGAGGTTCTAAGTTCTTGACTCGAGGCTGAGAATGACTCGAGGCACACATGGGTAAGACTCGAGTTAACCTTATTCTTGAAATCTAAACTTATAATTCAGATGACTATTTGACTCGAGGCACGGAGAGCTTGACTCGAGGTTTGACTGAGACTCGAGGTTTTCTGATGTTTGTAGAAGACTTCTTTTGAACCCGAGACACAATGACTCGAGTTACGCCTTGTGCCAACTCGAGGCCAGACTGAATCGAGGTGAACTATTGGGAGCCTCGAGTTAGTGTAGTGAAAACTGGAAATGCCTTTGAGATTCAAAGACATTGACTCGAGGCATGAAACTTTCAGACTCGAGGAGAAGGGAAAACGCGAGGCGTGGAAATACTTGGCTCGAGTTTGTGCATCGTTGAAATCAGTTTGATCATTGGAAATGCTATTTGACTCGAGGCATAAGCTTCTGTGACTCGAGTTAATCAACTCGAGGTTGTATTTGAAGAGACTCGAGTGAATTCTGCAGATTTATGATGTATCAGGTCTCTCCAACTCGAGGCAAACACTCTGACTCGAGGTAAAAAATGCTCTCCATTGTTCAAACTCTCGGGAAGGCCAATTGACTCGAGGCAGACACTCTGACTCGAGGTAAAAAGCTATCTCAAAGTGTGATATTGAAAGAAACCCGAGGCTATGCTGAATTGACTCTAGAAATTCGTGTGTCAACTTTTGAGGGCTATATCTCCCTGGTATTAGCTCTGTTTTGGTTAGTTCAAGTCTTGATGGAAAGCTCTGTGTGTCAGCTTTCCAATGACACCAATTTTAGCTCAATTGGATTTGTAGTTTGTGACATACACCCAAAACATTGAAGCTTGGTTCTGACTGTGACGGTGATGTTTGTGTCAATTTGTAAAATTCATATCTCCTTGATATAAACTCATTTTGGCTTATATTATATATCAAAATGACGTGTTGGATGTCTAGTTTTATATGCCACTGGTTTTACATCAATCCGATTCCTAGTTTGAGAGATATCATTTAATTACTGAAGGTCGCCAGAGCTGAACGTGGAACAGAGTGCACCAGAGTTGCTGTAAGTTGGTTTAACTCGAGGTAGACTGATGCTTGCCTCGAGGTAATCATCCCAGAAAGCAAAAACTCGAGGCAAACAGGTCCTGACTCGAGGTAAACATCCCAGAGAGTGAAAACTCGAGGCAAATAGGTCCTGACTCGAGGTAAAACCTTCAAGGAGCGAAAATCACTTGGAAATCACCCAGACTCGAGGTGGAAGAGTGCCTGACTCAAGGTAATGACCCAGACTCGAGGTAATGACTTTCTCAACTCGAGTTAATCATACCAGATGCCCAAAAACACTGTAGCAAAGTGCTTGACTCGAGTTAGATCATCCTTAGGCTCGTTTTTGCTCATTTCAACTTCGATTTGAGCCGTTCCAACTTCCATATCTTCGTGGGGACTTCTAGAATCAATCTAGGAACTTGTATGATGATTTTCTCATTCCATTGAGCAAGTTCTTCTTTCTTTAATCTCTTTTCTTGATTATTCTCCATCATTAAACTTCACATCTACATTAAATGTAAGAATTAGTCAAAGTAATGAATGTAGTATTCAAGCTTTTTGCTCTAGATAATGGCATCTATATAAGACATCATCAAAACTAATCATAACCAACACTATGAATGTGTTCATGTTTGCTAACACGTTTATATTGAGTTGCTGCAACTTGAAGCTTTTAGTTAATTGGACAAATTTCTTAGGTAGTTTGACTAAATATATTTATGTGTTAATCTGAATGCTTAATTGGTTTTTTTTTTTTCCTTTTGTGTGTGTTTGTGGTTCCTTCCCCTTATTGATGAAAATATTGAATGTACTATTAGTAGAGGAATATGTTTTCTATCTAAGCTTGTGTTGGTTTCTTCTTAAGTTTCATTATTTGAGTTCAGGCTGAGTTGCAAAAAATGAGAGTTGAAATGTCTAATTTGATTAGACAACTGCATTACAAGTGGACTCATGTCCAGGTAAATAACTTCATCGTTTTCTACTGATTTCATCACTTAAGAGGTATACAAAAGACTTGGTCTATGAGTGCCCAAGTGTGCTATAAGGCATAGTTGAACCTAGAGAAACAAAAAACTATTGCATACTACACCTACATAACTACCTAATTTCAACCACAAATAAATTACAAATACAGATTACATCTTCACATATAATACACACAACCAAAGAAATGTAAAAAATAACAAAGTCATTGCTACTTTGAACTTGTTTTCCCCCTTCCTAAGTTCCCTATCATATAACTCATTTCTGCATTTAAGCTTCCTTAATTCACCATGTATTGAATCAAGCTCTTCATCAAGTCTATGCCCATGATTTGCTCTTCGGAGATTGCAACTTTCATCATATAATTTGTCAATGTCGTCTAAAAGCTCCTTAATCACGTTATTTGGCCTTTCTCCGAACTCGTTATCATGCCAAGCGAAGAAACCACACGCCCCATCCCTGTGTACACAAATTGATCGAGATGAAAAAAAATTGCCCAACCAAAGATAATAATTGCAAATTGAATTTAATATAAAATTAAAAGCAGCATTTTATTTAATTATTGGGTTGGAAGGGGTGGTTTTTAGGCCTTTGGGACTAGTACTAAGACTCTTTTTTTGTTGGTCGAAAGAATAAGACTTAAGTTAAACACACATCCATTTACAATTCTCATTTCATTTTAGGCATTACTTGAACCTGTTATTTTAGGCATTACTTATATTTGTGACTTAAACTTCATAGCTGATGAATCATTCATAGGTGAAGTTCACTCTATGCCCAAACACCTCCTTAAGCTCTAAAATATGCAAATCCCAATTTCCCAAACACCTTTCAGGCAAACATATTATTGGTTTGAAAGTCAAGATTGCAATGCAAAAGAAAAGGGGAAAAAATGGCAAAACACTCGTTCAGTATCATTAAAAATCATTTTCCTATTGGAGAAAGTGAATGTCCATTGGATAAATGCTATTATCAAGTGCTCTTTTTTACTCCATTTTTTACAAAACGAATTAGATCAGCTCCAAAGAATACACCTAACCTAAATACTGATACAATCACAATCATATGCTTATTCTTGAACATTCTCATCGTGAAAATTTGTTTCAAACCTAACATTCTCATCATGGGTTTTTATGGCTTCGGTATGGATTCCTCTTATCCTAAAGAGGCGCATATCTGGGTGGGGGTAGCAGCAAAAATCATTCAATGACATGAACAATTTGTTTCAGCGGCACACAAAGAAAAATCTGTTTCGAATTTATCTTTCAGAATTTATCAGACAAATAGTATCTTTACTTGTCCTCTAATTCCAAAAAGGGAAACAAATAACTCAAAGGATTCCAGAGACGAAGACCTACGAGATGAAGACCATGTAACACTGGTTCTTAGTTTATACACTTATTAGGTTTTACTTTCTACCTGCCCTGTAATTCGTAAAATCGAACCTCGAAGGCAACTATAAACAAACAGAGCACAAATAGAAACAAACACTGAGACCTACGAGTGAACCGCGAACTTGGGTTTCTTACTTGGTTGTACAATGGGCAGCAGTAGAACCTCCGACCACGGGTTGCCGCGTCGGTCCACGCCGTCCATCTCGAGCCACCATTCCGTGATTGCAATACCTCCTCGGAGGTTCATAGTCCTCCTCGCGACTCGGTTGTCGGCGGCACCACCCTCCGCTGCGTCTTCCACTCGACGATGACGCCGATGACATCTTCAAGATTGCCTTTTCTTTTCCGTCGACGATTATGGCTTTTGCGTGACGGCGATTTCTCCCTCACTCTCCTTTTTTTCCCAAATGGACTGAACCAAGTAATTCCTTCTTTCCATCTCCAGCTCCATTTTTCCTTCGACGTTTTGGCCTTCGACTCTCCTTCCCGTGTTTTTAATTAAGCTGACTCACACCCCACGTGTTGTGTGAGTATGCCACGTCTTCAGCATTTACACGGACGTTTGGGGCTTCCAACGGCGTTTGTGTACAATGGCTGTTTTTATAACTTTATTTGCATTTAAGGTCCTACATAAAGTATATTGTGTTGTGTGCACCTAGCCATATAGTTCATTGGCGAAAATGGTCCTTAACCCTAAAAAATATTTTAAGCACAAAATTGCACCAAAAGTACTTTAAGATATTGGATATACTATTGAAAAATACTTTTGGGTGTTGGATGATCTACAAATTAGTTATGATATTTAGTGCTATTTACAAAATATTTCAGGGTGCTGGATGTGTCTCTTTTTAATCTCAAGATCTGTACGGATATAAATGTCAACTTGATTTTAACCTTAAAACCTTTACACATATAAATGTCAACTGGATTTTTTAATATATGATTAACAAGAAGAAAGCTGTGCTCTCAAAGTCTCTCAACCATAAATAACAAGAACACCAATATGGAGAATAAGTAAAAACAAAACATCCACATGTCACATATGACAGCAAAATAAATATGCCTAAGATAACAACGTTTGGCTCATCCCAATCTCAATTTGATTATTTCAAGGAAATTGATCAAACACGATTCCCTTACCTGCAACGAATAAATCTAAGAATGAGAAGCAACCATCATGAAATATATATAAAAGATAAAATATAATAATTAAAATCGCAATCAAGAGCCAATTTTTTTTATAGTAATATTAATATCTTTTGATAGGAGAAAAAAGAGCAATAAAATTGGAGGCCAGTAGAAATGATTTCTATTATTTTTTTTTTTTAAAAAAAAAATCGGTTATGAGCTAAGCATTGGATAGAAATAAAATGTGAAAACATGGTTTCTTTATTATCCTAAATATCATGTTGATGAAATATGTGTGTGCAAATCAACTCAAACCTCAGGCCAAAAGCAAAAAAAAAAAAAATCCACTGAAATATAAAAAATATTGAATCTAGGTGGTGTTGTACTCACCATAAAGGGAAAAAACTTTTGAGAGAATTTAGCTCCTTAATGACATCGATTGCGCTCATTCTTTCATGAGGTGATTCCATTGAACATGTAAGTCCGATCTTAAATAAAGAACGCAAGCATTTCTCAACATTAGGATGGATTTGCATCATGTTCTCTGATAAGTCTCCTGATGCTCCCACTGTATGTTCTAATTCTCGTGGAAGAATGGTTGGGGTCACAATTTCCAAAAGCTTGTCAGGAAATGCAATTTTCACATATGTTTGAAGATTGTGGCCACCGTTAGATATATCCTCAGTGGGTCTTTTTTTAGTTAACATCTCTAAGATAAGAACGCCAAAGCTATACATATCACCTTGCATTGATACCTCAGACCCCATTCCATATTCTGAAATATTGTAAGCATACTAATTCTCTTCATTATATAATAAATGATTAATGAAACAACTGAAAATAAAAAAAGGTCAGTCTGAAGGCATAATGAATATGAAGACCTCGTAATAAAAAAAACCAAATGATACCTGGAGGAATATAGCCAACAGTACCCTTTATACCAAGCATGCTGCTTGGTTCATTAGAGACAACGGAAACAGTTGAGAGTATTCTTGCCAATCCAAAATCACTCAAATGAGCAACCATGTTGTCATCAAGAAGGACATTGCTTGGTTTTAAATCACAATGAATTAGAGGTTGCCCATATTCATAGTGAAGATAGTTTAACGCAGACACAATATCCATAAGAATATTTATTATTTGATCGAGGAGCAAAAGTCTTTGATGATTTGGATTTTCTGTTGTAGGATGCAACCAATTCTCCAAATTTCCATTCACCATATACTCATAAACTAGAGCCTTAAACTCATTTCCCTTGTAATCTATGCTAGAGCAGCATGTTACAATCTGTACCAGATTTCTATGCTTTGCATTTCTCAGTGCATTACATTCAGCAACAAAACTCTTGTGAGCTCCCCTTGTTTGTAGGTTGATGACCTTTATCGCGAAAACTTCTTGAGACTCAAAACTTCCCTTATATACAGAGCCAAAACTCCCAGATCCTATCAAGTTGTTGACGGAGAATCCATATGTAGCATTGTGCAAACTTTGATATGATACTCTAGAAATCATGTCAATTGATGGTGAACTTGGACAAGATTTATTTCTTCTCTTCCTTCCACTATAAATAGTAGCAACAATGGATGCCAGAAGAAGAAAAACAATCACACAACATATTGACACAATCAACTTGAAGTTTTTATGTCCAGTAAATTTGATAGGGCATGGTGGCAGCTCCAACTTTGATATGCCTCCACAAAGCTTGTTATTCGCCACAAGTGATATTGCACTTGCATTGTGAAAGACACCTTTGCTTGGTACCTCCCCTTCAAGCACATTGAAGGAAACATTTAGGTACTCCAAAGAAGCAATATCTTGTAGACCTTTTGGAATCATTCCAGACAAGTTATTTTGTGACAAGTCTAAATATCTTAGACCCTTCAATGAAGCCAAAGATATGGGGATAGTTTCTTGAAAGAAATTCCTTTGCAAAAAGAGGAATTCTAAGCTTTGGCAATCTCCAATGGTTTGAGGAATTTTTCCAGAGAATTGATTATGAGAGACATCAAATTTTCCTATATTTTTCAAGTTTCCAAACTCATCAGGGATATCACCACCAAAAGAGTTATGTGACAAGTTCAATAATATTGATAGAGATGAAAGAGTGAGCAGCTGGATTGGTATAGCTCCACTAAAATTGTTTTGTGACATATCAAGATATTGTAAACTTTCACAATTCCTAATGCTTGCAGGAATTTTTTCTTCTAACATGTTATGTGACAAATCTAGGTAAAATAACTGAGTGAGATTGCCTATGAAATGTATTATTTCTCCAGAAAGTTTATTTCCCCACAAAGACAAGTATTGCATGTTATGAAACTTCCCGAAAGTAACTGGGATGATGTCAGTGAAATAATTCATTTCTATGTCTAGCGACGTCAAGTTAATGAGGTTTCCTAATTCCATAGGAATTCTACCACATATTTGATTTTGTGAAAGGCTGAGGGTTGTGATCTTGGTTGACAAATTACCTATGGTTTTTGGTAAATGGCCCCCAAACTTATTTTGCTTCAAATATAGCGTTTCTAACTTACTGCAGTTGCTCAAAGAATTTAGAAACTCCCAGTCTTTTGAAGAATTAGTTCCCAAACTATTACCAGCTAACTCTAGAAATGAGAGGTCGTGCAAATTTCCAAGATTTGGAATTTGCCCTACAAAGTTATTTTCTCCCATAGAGATCTCTACTAGCTTAGTTGTGTTTGCAATGGATGTTGGGATATGACCTGAGAATTGATTTATTGCAAGTTCCAAGACTTGGAGATTAGGGAGGTTGGAGAACATATTGGCGGGGAGAGGGCCATTGAAATGATTTGTATCAAGTACGATGTCAGTGAGAGATGACAAATTGTAAAGAGCAAAAGGAATTGTACCTGAAAGCTTGTTGACACCTACATAATATGCTGTCAAAACTTTCAACTGGCCTATTTCTTTAGGTATACTCCCTTCCAAGTTATTATAACTCAAGGAAAGAATACTAAGAAAAGTAAGATTCCACAAGGAAGTTGGGATTTGTCCGGTGAAATTGTTTACAAGTAGATACAATTCTTCAAGCTTATGGAGAGAGCCAATCTCCATTGGTATTTTGCCAATGAGTTGATTCCCTCCAAATGATAAGATCTTGAGGTTAGAGCAACTTGTGACATTGATTGGAAATTCTCCTTTCAATGTATTATTATCAAAAATAAGTATTTCCAATCTGAACAAACGACCCAGGTCTTTTGGAATTTCTCCGTGGAAATTATTGTTTGGAAGATCGATAACCCTTAGGAAGGAAAGATTGCCGACAAAAGGAGATATAGTACCTGATAACTGATATCCTGTCAAGTTCAAATGCGTAACTCTGTGATGCTTGTGGCTGCAAGAGATTCCATGCCAATCGCAGAAGTGTGTGGATGAATTCCAAGAATCCATGATCCGATATGGATCATTGGATATTGATTCCTTGAATTTGATTAAAGACAAACGATCAGTTTCGTTGCTCAGTGATGAAGCAGGGTTCCAGTATTGAAATATGAGAATAAAAAAAATAAATAAGTGAAGGAACATAATTGAGAAACAGTAGGCTTGCTAGTGATTCGAGAGTTCTTTGTATGGAGAAGCACACTTTTTGCTCTGTTATTAGTCGGATTTAAATAGCGAAAAAAATGAAAGAATTTCCATGCCAATTTCCCGAGCAACCGACATGAAAATTAAATAAAGAGTAAAATACATCAATCTCCCCTCTATTTACTCTAAATGGGGTAGACCTCCCTTCTTTTCAAAACCTATATGAACCTCCCTCAAAATCAAAATATATGTTACATAAACCTCCCTTCTAGTTTTGAGATTCAACTTCCATCCATCTAACCGTTAGTTGACTATTAAATGATAACATTGACTCATTATTTTGACAAAAATGCCCCTCCTTAAAATAAATATTACTACTTATCATGTAATCTTTGGCAAAAAAGTAATCACTTAATTACATATCTTTATTCAATTTTTTATAACAAAACTAGTATATATTTTTATATTTTTGTCATACTTTTAAAATTATCATATTATAAAGTTAATTAATTTTATCATTATAAATTTTAATTTTTGATAAATTTAAATTCTTAATCTTTTTTATTTATTAAACTTATCAAGTGATTTTTAAATACGCATGATGATATTTTGCAATAATACATACATACATATATTCAACTAAGTTATATAATTATAAAATGATATTATTATGGGATTCACATATTAATTATCTTATAATTTAAAATTTTTAAGAATATTTCATTCAACATATATTCTTAAAAATAATTACTCAAATTTTGAACAAGTTATTAATATTTAGCACATACATAGATTACTAAAACTTATTCTAAATTAAATTTATTAAAAATATTAAATCGATCATTAATGAACATTAATATTAAAAGATAAATTAGGGAATTGGTATAATGAGGGGTAAATTAGTAAACAACATTTATTTTAATATGGTTTTTAATTTAAAAATATACATGAAGAATCTTTTTAGAATATTCTTTAACGGTGTTAATGATTTGGACTAAAGTGTATGTTTTCAAAATAGAGGGGAGGTGCGTGTAATTAAGGCTTGAAGGGTGGTTAGAGTATTTTACTCTTAAATAAATAAGCATGATCGAAAAGTCTTGCTCAAGCGAAAAATATTATGAGTCGTAGGGTCGTCGTGGAAAGTTCGAAGTAGCCTAACATATTTACAGCAACAATTAGTCAACAATTAGTGGGGTGGGTTTGTCTTTTTGAAAACTTTCTCTCCTAAAAATTTACTTTTTATGAGAACTTTCCTCACGACAATACAATGAACTATGTTGGGATACTATGAAGAATCCATGTTTTCCTCTCGTTACAATATTTGGTATGGTTTTATTATTATGAAATAATATTATTTTATTACAAAAGAAAATAATATTCCCATTGAGAATATAATAGTTATTTAACTGTGTTTTTACTCAACTTTTTTTTTTTCAACTCAACTTATGGTTTTTATGACCTCTTTGCAGAAAATGTTTTGAGTCATATATGCAACTATTATATATCATTTTATACACTTATTAAATTAGTTTGGGTAAAAATAATAAATTTAGCAAATAAAATGAGTTGAGATCTTATATTTTGAACCAAATCCCACCCTAACTAGTTTTTATATTAAGAACCAAAGCTAGAATTAATTATGAAATTAATATGAAGAAATGGGAAAAAATGATAGTCGCAATCTGTTTTGACACTGAACCCAAAGTATTATGATAATCTCATCAGCTACCAAACATCCTTGTAATGCCAAAATTAATTATAAATCAAGAACCATGCTTATCTCATAAGCTACCATTATCAACTTTTTAATTATACTCTTCTAAAAATTTATGCAAACACCCTGTTATTATATCTTATAAATCATTTTCATAAGCTTTGTTTTACCTAGCACGAATCCAAGTGCGCCTGAACTAAATGGGAGTTGTTTAATTATGAAAGAGGAATGGAAATGATATTAAAATTTGGACAATAATTTTAGTTATTGATTACCAAAAGGTTGAAAATATGAAAGTAAATATAATGTGGTACAAGTTAACAAAAGTCAGGTATGTTGTTTATGAGTATATGTAATACATATTGGAGATGGACATAAATGAGTTTTTGCTTACAAGTGTTAGGCATCATAAATAGATCATACGTTGTTCTTATTCTTACAATCACAGTATAAAAAAGATGTTAGGACATTTAAAATAAAATAAATACATGAAATGTATTTTTTTTTTTTTTAATTTTAACATTATGTATGGGGTTGATTGAGCCTTTAATGTTTTGTGCAGATTTATTATTGACGATTGTGAATCAATGAATCTGAAAACCCAGGATACGCCCATGCATGGAAAGTAGACGATATAGTCATGCTAATCAACAAGGAATTATAAAATTATAATTTTTTTAAGAATACTTTATTTATGAATGGTAAAAATAATAAAATATTCAAATTAAGCTTCAAGAAATTTTGGAACGTGAAAAGAAATCTATATGATTTTTCTTAATTATACAAAATAAAATAATTTCCTACTGCAAAAGAAAAAAGAAGGAAATGTACTTTTAGGAGTATACATACGGTAGCTAATTAATTTTGTCTAAAATAATTATGATTTTATGACCCTTTCTCAGTAAACAAAATACCAAAAGGGGTTGGTTGTATTTTAAATTAATTTTTTCCTAATTTATTTAACAATATTATTAATAGTACGTAAAGAATTAAGAATAACGTATCCAAGCAGGTATGGAAGAAAATGTCGACAGACTTAACCGAGAGATAAAACATATTATTATATGAATCGAAATAGGAGCTTAGTGCCAATCTTTTGAAAAACTCAGAAGCCAAATGGACGTTTTGACTCAATTATTGATGGAAATAAAGCAATAATGCCCGACAACGCCATGAGTGTTGATATATAGATTAATGAGAGCTTTCCCTTACGCCATGAGTGTTGTTTAGATTGCAAATACTAGTCATTCCCATGAGTATCAAATAATTAATATTATTTTTCTGCTGAAAAAAAAAATAATAATAATATTTTTTATTACAAAAGAACGTTTTCCGAATTTGGAGAATAACATTGCATTATTTGATAATTTATTATACCTATCTAGCATTTTTGTGAGAATAGTGCGTTTAAAGGGGGAAAAAAGAGTTTTGACCCATTAATTTACATATTTTATTCATATGTTTGGGGATAAAAAAACAAAACAGATTATATATCTATTTATGAAACATTTTTGTATTGCATGCTTTTAATTTTTTTAAAAAAAATATTATATAATTTTACATATATAATGAACATATATATGACTTATGAAACATTCTTAATTTATAGAATTATTTTACTTAAATTAATTATGATCAATACTAAAAACTAAAATTATTGACTATATATAATAATTTCAAAGTCTTGACTCATTATGGCTTATACTCTTTAAGTTGGTTCCGTCCCTCTCTGCACATGTTCCTTGACTATATAGAACACAAGGAAGCCATTTATTGATTTATTTCCATCAATTAAATGAAAATTTACATTTTTCTTCTTTGAATTTCTTAAAAGACTGACACTGAACTGATATTTTAACTCATATAGTATTAAATACGAGTAAATTATCTTTATTAAAGTTTAGTCTTCTTGACCACCAAAACAAAACGGGAGACTTTTCCTCCCATCCCATGCTTATCCCTTTAATTCCATTATAATTAATTCATTTTTATGTACTAAGATTTCTCAAAAATTTTTATTAATGTAAAATAACAGTAATTTTTTCTCTATTATCTTTTTCATACAACTCCTTGTGGAATTTTAAAGGAAAAGTTAATTCCTTGGTCCCTATAATTTTACTTAATTTTTAATTAGGTTCTTTTATTATTATTGTGTCATTACATTTTTTTTTTTTTCCAAATTGTAGGAATTAGTCCATATGCTCATATATAATATGTTAATTAGGGCAAATATTGATGCTGACTAAGCTATATATAAATTGCCACAAAATACAAAAAAGATTTTTAAAATTTTATTTAATATCAACAGAAAAACAAGATATTGTACTTATAATTGTCTCCTTTTTTGACCTGATACTTATAATTGTCTCCTTGAATCTATTTATAATTTAGGGAAAATACCACCTGAACTTTAAAATATAAAATTAATGATTTCCTGTAAAAATGAGTTGTCAATTACTATACTATTGTAGTCAATATACATATACTCAAGTTATGTTGGTAAATTTATAAAATTATTTAGATGATATTATAGATACTTATATAATAGTATAAATTAAAAATTAAAAATAAATAAAGAAGAAGAAGAAGAAGTAGAAGTAGATAGGCCCTGTAGGCTTGTAGGCTAAGCTTTATGAAAATATACCTAGTCTATTTATTTAAATAGACCTTGCAATAAGTTTAAACTTAGTCTATTTACTAAATAAACTAGGTTAGGTTGTATGCCTCTATTAGGGGGCCAGACGTCTTACTATGCATAACTTAAGAGTCAATTATAATGTCTTTGAACTCTCATCATCTATTAACAAATTTAAATAGCAAAATGAAAATCTCATTTTGTGCCTGAGAGATACTTCATTTAAAACAACAATTACAAAGTTGCAAATAAAAGAAGTATTGGGTGTGTGTGTATTCTTGATCATCAAGTTATCCTGTGCCCAAACGCAAAAAGTTATACAAATTGATTATTTAAGAATGATATTTTGGTAAATAGAATTGATTGAAAAAAGGTTTAATGCTGGTTTTTGAGAAACTAAAAATGTAATTAAAAAAAAAAAAAGAATTTCCATGCCCTTTTCGTAGGAAACTGACATGGAAATTAAATATTTAAGCATGAATATTACGAGAGTAAGGAAAAGTGTTCGTCAAGCAACAAAGATTTTTAGTCGTCAGCGTGGTCGCGGAAAGTCCGAAGAAGAAGCCAAATATATTATTAATAGGTGGGTGGTGGAAATCCTTGTCACACTCTCATTATAATATTTGTTTGTTATGTTTGTTACAAAATAAAAAATAGGTAAAATTAGGGAGAATGACTGAGAAAAAAAAAATATTTATTAATAAGATTCTTAAAAAAATAATTTCCATGCCCGTTTCGCAGGAAACTGAAATGAAAATTTAATATTTAACATGAATATAATGAGTGTAAAGAAAAGTATTCGTCAAGAAACAAAGATTTTTAGTCGTCACCGTTGTCGCGGAAATTAAAGTCTGAAGAAGAAGCCAAATATATTATTAATAGCAATGGGTGGTGGTGGAAATCCTTGTCATTCTCTCATTATAATATTTGTTTGTTAAGTTTGTTACAAAATAAAAAATAGGTCAAATTAGGGAGAATTTTTGTTATGTTTGTTACAAAATAAAAATAGGTAAAATTAGGGAGAATGACCATGAAAAAAATATTTATTAATAAGATTATTAAAAATTGTAATTATTTTGAAGGACCAAAAATCAAAATATAAATTTTTAATTACAAAATTAATCCTGCTCAAGCTCCCTCCATTTTCTCTAACCCCATCTTATATAATTTATTGCTAGTATTATGTTATTGGAACTTATTCAATATTTTTGTATTTGAAATATGGAAAAAGTATTTCTCGCATCCTTTGGAGGTAGAGTTATCTCTGACCCAAAAGCTACGTCGTTTTGAATTAATGAAGGGTTTGTTAGTAATTTTAGGTGAATTAATGAAGAGTGTTTTAGTAAAATGTATATGATTAAGAAATAAACAAAATTACGAAACATCATTCATTAATCCAAAACGGCGTAGTTTTTAGGTCCATTTGGAGAAATCTTTTACCCTTGAAATATATTCATAAGGAATTTGGTTTAGTGATCATAGAAAAACTATTTTTTTTAAAAAAAAACATAGTAAATCACAATTCCAAGATAAGGTGCAATAATAGAGAATTTCTTGTGATTGTTTTAAGTTTGTAAAAATAATCAAAACCAAAGAGAGGTAGATTACTCATTATTTTTAGATTTTAGATGCCATTTTAATTTGGGTAACTTTTAAAGATAATCCGATATGCATGTGAGGGAATATCATAAAAATATTGAGTTACATATTTATGTTTTTTAATCAAAAATATATATATGGATGTATCATGAAATTTGAGAACTAACCATCAAAAAAATATTTTTTTTTTTAAAAAATAAATATTTACTTTCCTCGGTCCTTCTTCCTAATTGTCCCTAAAAAATAAAATAAAAATATTATTTTTATGAGAATATAATAGTTATTTAACTGTTTTTTTTACTCACATTATGATTTTCACGACCTTTTTGCCGTAAATATGAATCATATATGCAACATTTAGTGAAATTTTACGTTATTATTATATTTCTATTTTATTAAAGGTAGGTATTGCCACTTCTTTAAATTTATTTTTTTTTCCAATCCTCAACGCACTTCTTTAATTTTCTTGTTGTTAAGTACATGTATCCTTATATTGAAAGTTTGTTTGAGACATTATCGGATATTAAACGTGGGCATTTTCTAGTGGGGATTAAAACCTACTTCCTCAATTTTTATTTTTTTTTTTGGTTGTTCATCAGGTATCCAAAGTTTTACCCTGACTAATCCAGATCCGACCAGCGTCGTGCATCTGGCTATGGTAGGAAAGTGTGCCAACGAGGCTTTTTTGCATTTACAAGGCTCGAACTCGAGGCTTTAATTTTAAATCTTAAGAACAACTTAATTTTCATAATTTATCAAATTAAAAATTTTATCAATTAAGTTGTTCTAAGTTAAAAAAAATATAAGCCATGTTAAAAAAAATATACGTGGACCGATTTATTCTAATATACGAGTCAGAAAATTACAGGAAGGGATGGTTTCGTATAGAAGTTTAAAGACTAAATCAATAATTAAGGAAACAAAAACAAAAAATTAAATCTTATCTTATTTTAAAGGGCTAATATCATCTTTGGTGGCTATAGTATACAGTCATATTAGTTTTGGTCCCTGAAATTTTAAACAGATAACTTTAGTCCCTCAAGTTTAATCCATTTTAAACCATTAGTCTCTATAATTTGAAAAAAAAAAAAAAACATTGACAGTGTTAAGTTTGATGATGTGACAACAAGACCATTAAAGTTGCTCATATGGGTGACTGATTTGCAATATGATGGGATAATTTTGCTGATTAGGTAATTACCTGGACGTATTAAAAAAAACACAGACCTTGATTCCAAATTTATCTAGTTTGTTTTTTTTTTTCATATTTCTAGGTCATTATCTAGTCAACAAAATTACCGAGTCAACCAATCATGTAAGTAATTTTAATGGTGTTAGCGTCACATCATCAAACTTAACATCGGGAATATCCTTATCAAACTATAGTGACTAACAATTTGAAACAGAGTAAATTTGAGGACCAAAACCATATATTTGAAACTTTAGGACCAAAGCCAAAATTACTGTAATTTATAAAGACCAAAAATGATATTAACCATATTTTAAAACACCCCAAGGAGCTGTATGAAAAGAAGAAGAAATGAAAATGTATTTTCTCATATGGAATTCAAAATATGTAAATTTAATCATATCCTTGTTCTTAGCATTTAATAAAATTACATTTCTCACTTTTTAGTTACTGTGTCTAACGACAACTTTTATTTTGCATTAAGAAAAATTTGAGAAAATTATAATAAAGGACCTAACATAAATAATATTTATTAAGAATGACAATAAAAATGATAATTATTTTCAAGGACCATAAATTAAAATATTAAAATATAAAAACTAAATTGCCACTGTGTTATCTCCATATCTTTTCTTCCTAGTCTTTGCCATTTTCAGTAAGGTTTTTAAAGTGTAGGGTTCTTGCGTACAGAGCAACTATCTAAGGGAATCAATTATTAAAGCAATTCAAGAGTGATCCAAATGCTATTCAAGTATTTCCCTTATGCACATAATACTTATTGTTTTTTTCCAGATCTGGCAAAAACAATATATTAACCATGAGATACAATAACAAACGTAAAATATGCCTATTGTAGCTTAGAAAAGAAGCGGAAAAAAAAAATTAAGATCAACAAAAACTAGAATGTTATTGGGGAAAACTATGAGAGGTGAAGAATTGTGAGTCACACACTTAGATACAAGTCATCAATAAAAACAAAAAATGTTAATGCAAATTTTCTTACAAAAAGACCCTCTCTTTGTAATAAAATTTTACATATTATTGTAGTGAAACCACTAGTCTGTCAAAGGTGCATTCACCTTATTTTGGAAGAATGTGGTAATTTGAATCGGTATCTATTTGTTATTAATCATCAATCACTCCAAATCCTTAGTTAAAAAAAAAAAAAAAAAAATCACTCCAGATCCATTTGAGAAAAGATAGGAAATCTGGCTAAGAACAATTTATTTTTTCTATTTTAATATTTTAATTTTTGGTCGTTCAAAATAATTATTATTTTTATGGTCCTTATTAATAAATATTATTTATCCTAGATCCTTTATTATAATTTTTTTCTAAAAATTTTGATAAATTATAGTACATAAAAATAATAAATTAATCATGATGAACTTTAAGGAGATAAGCATGGGAGGAAAGGTCTCCCTTTTATTTTATTTTATTTAATTTTATTATTGAGAAAAGTCTCCTAAAAAAGATAAAACTTGAATAAAGAGAGTATACGCGTGTTTAACACAACAAAAAGTGCTATTCTATGGGTTGAAATTTCATCCGTCTTTCCAAAAGTTACAAGACGAAGCCAAATGTATGTTTTGATTGTTTTCATTTAATTAATGAAAATAAATAAATAAAGTTTTCCTTGTTTTCATTCCTGTTGGCGTTCAGACCGGGGCGGAACCAACTTATACTCAATTTTTTTTTTTTTTTTTTTTTTTTTAAGATACCAATAATCAGAGTACCAAATTACGGAAATAAAAAAATTAGTTGAAGATAATAAATAAATAAAAAATGTAATTCGTTTTTCAATAACACAATTATTATTCATAAAGAAGGTGGATGGGAGAGAGAATGAGTGGAAAAAGTGACAAAAGAGAATGATTGGGAAAAAATGAGGAGATATATATAATTAATTGAGTATAATTAAAAATTAAAAATTAAATGCTTAGACCTCTGCAAATACTTGTATCTTATAAATAGGAAAAATAGATTTTTGTGTGAGAATTAACATTTTCAAAAAGACACTGACTTAAGATACCAACAACCATCAATTGTTGCTATTAATAATATATTCTGTGGACTTTCCATGAAGACGCTACCCCCTAAAAACCTTTTTCTGCTTGATGTTTACCGGTGATTAAGGGGTCTCTCTTAATTTAATTTCACGCTTTTGGACTTTTACAAATTATTGTAGATTTGTAGGGAACGGAATGGGAAAAGTTGAAAGAAGCCAAATCTATTAACGGCCATAATTGGTGGTCGCCGTCTCTTTTGAAAATCTTTACACGAGGTAAATTACTTACTTCTAATAAAGGGGGCCTATGCGTGTTTAACATGCACAACATAGAAGTATTACTTTCTCCTGTCCGTGTTACAAAAATATCATTCATAGGCTCGAGAGATTTCTAAAATTAGATTGTAGATTTTTTCAGATTGAGATATAAAAATAATTTATTCAAACAGAAAAATGCTAAAATGTGTACATTTTTTTGCCAAGATCAGAGGCAGAGCCAGAAATTGCAATTAGGGGGCGAATATTATAGAATACAATCAAGTGTTGCTGAAATTACATTTTAGCCCTACAAACATTTCAATATTTTTATTTTAGTCCCTTCACGAAACAAATAGTGGGGACTAAAGTGAAAATATTGAAATTTGTATAAGGCTGAAATATAATTTTCTAAAAATTGGGGTTTATTCTATAATTTTAGGCGGCGTGGACCACCCAGGCTTTGCCCCTGTCAAGATGGCACATGAGGTGAACACTGAACCGAATTTATTACAAATTCCACCAGCTTATTGTTTGGATCAAATATTAGTGATTTAGGTTAATTTGGTTGACAATGTATCACTTCTATTTATATTGTGTAGTAGTGTCGATAAGACAAACTCAATAACTTGTCTTATTAATTCCACACACCAAAAAAAAAAAAAAAAAAATCCTAGTAATGATTAATTTTTTCACTCAGTATTTCTAACTAAGTATATAACTTCCTCATTTATAATCAAATTAAACTTCTCTAACTAATGACTTTTATTGAGAGTAATTGTGATATTTTATTAGAAATAAGTAGTTTTTAATAATATATAAAATTATTACTAAGTGCTTATAATAAGGATTTGCCGAAGTATATTATATGTATTAAAATTAAGAGAGAATGACGAATAAATACCAAATAAAATTTTAAAACCTCAAAATGTCTATTAAAATTTGTAAAGGATATAAAGGTGAAAGTGATCAAATTGGGATTTTGAAATATTGATGAATTTATCATTATGCTCTCTCTTTCTCTTTCTCTCTCCTCTCCCTCACTTCCTCCTCCTCTTCCGCCATTGCAACACAGACTCTCTCTCTCTCTCTCTCTCTCTCTCTCTCTCTCATGTTTATCTAGCTTAATAGTGTAGAAAAGGTGGGATTTTTCTTTAGGGATACTTGTCGATAAGTCAGGAATCCCCTTCTCTATTTGCATATAACCTTTTTAAAATAAAAAAAATTGGGTGTTTGATTTAGAGTGGGAGGTTTTGGGCAACAAGCTTGTAGCTTGGTTATGGATCTGATAAAAGCACGCAAAAAATGTTTTTTGATGGAAAAAAACAAGTTCTCAGTCTGAGAATTGTTTTTTACAAAGTGGGAGGCGAGGTTTAAGATTGAGGTATAGTATCTAGGTTTTGAGGAAGAAGAAGGAGAACAATAAATGTGAGATTTAACAAAAATCGTAATAAGATTTAATAGATTAATACGTGGAAATTGGATGACATGGAACAGCAAAAATATACTACCTCCGGTCCTAATTATAAGAACACTTTTGTAGTATAATTTACGATAAAAAAGTGTTCTTATAATTAGGACCGAAGGAAGTAGTAATTTATTTCTTGGGCTTGTTTTACGAAATAACATTTTTTCCCTCACTTTTTAATGGAAGAAAATATATATGAACCAATAAATGAAATATGAGGATTCAAAATGTCCCCTCAAAATCACTTAATTCTTTTGAAATCCGTAAAAAAAAAAAAATTTTTGAGCAAACCTGAAAGATTATTTTTGAGATTAAGTTCTTTTATGGAATGACTTAAGTATCCACCCTAAAACTGATTGTCATCTTAGTTGTTGTTCTCATTTGATAATTTAAAAGTGTTACTTATTAAATTGTTATTATTATATTCAGAGTTGCTTATGATTGATTCTTATTAATTTCATGCGCTGCTAGTAAAAAACCCTCCTTCTCTAGATTCCTCAACTTATCTCAATTGGGTTTTATATATATATATATATATATATATATATATATATATATATATATATAGATACACACACACAAATATAGGGTTTATCGTTTGTCGTGTCGGCAGCGTAAAAGTTATGTCAAGTCACCCCAAAACTACGTCGTTTTGGGAGTTCATTAATTCTCATAACCTCAAAACAACGTCGTTTTGGGAGTTAGGGGAATTAATAAAGGATATTTTGGTTTTTTGGTTTTTGTATTCATTACATAAATTTTACCAAAACAACATTCATTAATTTCCTAACTCCCAAAACGACGTCATTTTAGGGTTAAGGGAATTAATGAAATCTTAAAAAGAGGCGTAGTTTTGGGGTGACTTAACATAATCTTATATCAAGTGACATAACAAATAATAAACCCATATAATATATATATATATATATATATAAATTCAATAACATTTTCAGAATAATTTTTTTGGGATCTTTTTAAGGGTAGTAAGAGCGATTGTTGATTTCATCCATCCTTGCCCTTTAGTTTATACTCAATGTCTACCGACAACTCATTGGCACAAGAATTCAGGTTCTTTGTATCATGCTATAAATATCAAGTATTACAAAAAATTATAATTAGTTTATATTTTAAAATAAATGACTACGTCACTATGTGATTTCTAGATTCGATTTTTTATTTCACTAACGTTTCTTGACTCGATTTTCAATCAGCATGCGAATAATTTTCTTAAAAAAAATAACAGTCCTAGGGAACATATATATTCTAGATTCTCTTCACTTTTATTTGTCTTATTTATATGATATTTACCTTTATATTTTCAAATTTTTTACAATAAAAATATCATGACTATATTTAGAATTTTATTTTATTTTTTAAAGAACAAAATAAGAAAAATGATTTAATTTTAGAGATTATACTATTACTTCACCCTAATTAACTCTGATGCAAATGTGGAAACATATATATTCACGGAACCACGGGTAATAAAGATTTAACATAAATTAAATGGATCATAATAGTCATAATTTTTTTAAAAAGGGTCAAATTAGAATCTGTGACCTCTTTCATAAAGAGGGTCTTGTGTCCTAGATCTAAGGATCTTTAACAAGTTGTCATAAAACCTGTAATAACAAATTAGAGGAAAAAGTGATACTTGGTGATTGTTCATAATTTGTTAGTGTGGAATTCTTAAATAATTCGTGTAACACCCCATTTTTTAAAAGTGGAATCATATATTTTTATTAGAGTAGAGCATCGGAGCAAGTAAGAGAGTGAGTAACTGATAAGTATGTGGCAAAATATTAACTTTGGTGTATCCGGTTGGTCATAATAACGGTACATTTATCCGAGTATTCAAAATTCTAACTATGTAGAAATATAAATACATCTCCAAAATAAAACTCCAGCTGAGTCCTTCAAGCGTGCTGCTTACCCTTGTCACGCTCCCCGATCCTCCGGATCCCGAAGCTATGGTAAGTGTTGAGGTTCAATACCCATTGGACCTCGTGTAATGATTAACCTCATGCTCAAGTATAAACAATATATGTATGTATGACACATATTCATAACAATACAGCATTAACCAATACATAGCACACAGTAGATGCAAGGTTACAACAATACATAAGCACACAACAGATGTAATGTCAACACAACAACAGTACATAGCACACAGCACATGTAAAGTCATCCATATTTACACTAACCAGTGTCACGACAGCTCCTCGTGTCCTCAGCGCTAGGAAAACTCAACGGCATTATCAAGACTATAACCCGTATAAAGCTGAATGGATAAACAGTGATCTAAGACAGAGTCTTAGACACGGTACATGACCCAAGACCAAGTCTTGTCCATGACTCTATGAAATCATCTACCACATATAAGCATACAAGAGACATCAGAGTTAAAGTTACAGTACGCATCCGTACCTTAGTCCGTAGAGTTTAGTGGTACGTTTGTCTGTCGGTATGTTTCCTCAGATAGCCTATAATAGTATCACTGCATTATTCCTTTATAAATAATATTCTAAGAGATATTTTAGCTACTATTGACCTTTTTACCCATGGTGGATTTGTTATTCCAATTATATCCCTTTATTTCTAAAAAAACGTTGATTTAGCAATTCTGAGCAGATTTTTTGATGACTTTGAAAAATCATAATTAATTCTAAAAAACTCGAAACGAGGTTCCGTAAAATCCCTCAGAAACCTTAGCATGTCTATGTTTGAGGAAAAATACTAGTTTTCACCCAGAACTAGTGAATCATTCCCATTTTAACGTTCTTCAACCTCTGCCCAGGATTTTTTCCAGAAAACATAGCCTTATTTCAAGAATTGTTATCTCCTTGCACAAAACTCAAAATGATACATTCTAGGTATATTTGACAAGCTCTAGATGTCTACTCTAACCATGAAAAATTTCAGAATTAAATGACTTCATCTTCTTCATAATATAATTAAATGACTTCATCTTCTTCATAATGTAATGGCTTTAACATGACTGACTCCAGAAAAACAGTAATTCGAAATTTCTACCACCCTCACAAATTTTGATCTATTGTTTCCCAAAAATTATTCCATACTATGTTTTTACCTCGTCGGGCATCTTTCAATGCCATGAGGTCTAAAAACAATTAGAATCTGTGACCTCTTTCATAAAGAGGGTCATGTGTCCTAGATCTAAGGATCTTTAACAAGTTGTCATAAAACTTGTAATAACAAATTAGAGGAAAAAGTGATACTTGGTGATTGTTCATAATTTTTTAGGGTGGAATTCTTAAACAATTCGTCCTAAAAAAAAGAGTGGATTTTTTTTTAAAAAAGGGGGTATTCCTCTGATCCTCAATTTAAGAAAAATTTATTTTGTGTTGTTTGATGCTCTATATGAAGTTTGGGAAAAGCACTACAGTAGTAACTTTTACTAAAAATTGTACCCAATTAGAGCAAATGGAAAAATATTTATCAATGTAGGGGAGTTAGTGGCGTCGCGTCGGCGACGCCCCAGTAATGGCGTTGATAAACCCTAATTTTATATATTTTATCCCGCCTTAATCATTTATTTTGGGGACTATTTTAGGCTAATTTAGAATTATTAGATAATATTTGGATTGTTAGCCAATTTTAGGAAATAATGTAAATCTGAATTAATTATGAGATTGTTAAGCTTAAATTATTAATATTTTGATTGTTATCTTGTGATTAAATAATATTTCTTAAGATATGATAGATTATAATTTTATCATATTAGAAGATCCTATGGTGCGAGAATTTTTCGGGGAAGCTAAAAAGAAATCAAATGATGAAATTTTATTGGGCTTCTTATATTTTAATGGGTTCAAGTTGGTGCTCAAAAAGCCCTCTTTTCCTCCCATAAAATTAACCTAGCTGCCTATTGATTATTCACGCTCTCTAGGAGAGCGCATACTTGAAGCACGAAGAAATACACGCCAGGGAGCGTAGAGCAAAGATGGACTGAGGAACGATGAGTTATTTGGTAGGAAGAAAATGAAAGGTGGGCAGTTAGTAAATAATCAGGAGATACATATTTTACCATCAAAAGTAATTAATTCAAAACGAAAAGGAAAAATGTTTTTTTTTTTTACAATTTGAATTTGATACGAATTTGCTTGCTTTAAATTCGAATTTATAAGTCAAATTCGAATTTTATGATGAAGTATTTATTTCACACCAAAAAAAAAAAACAATTTTGTCTAAAACACTCTCATCAAATTTGAATTTGTCGCATTTTCTTGCCTTATAGAAAATAAATGTTTTATGAAGGGTAAATATATCCAAAAGCATCATTGTTCATTGAGAAAACTTGTGTTCCCATCAATTTTTGTGGGATCTTATCTTTCCACTTTTAAAGGAAGATTAGTGGGCTCAAGAATTTGAGTTCCTGAAAAGATTAGATGATAAAAATGTTGGGTTAATGTGCTCTTTGGTCACTTAAGCCCAATAAGGCTTAATTGAGACTACAACCCAAGAACTCTAAGGCCCGTGTGGATTAGGGTTAGGCCTTGGGTGTAGTAGCATATAAACTAACTTGTCGGTCGCTTGAAAAGATACGGCCGCACAAATAGTTAGGAGGCTCTCATTAGAAACAAAAAACCTAGAGGCAGACGTTCAGATGAACGGTTGCCCACACAACCATCTCATCCCCCTCGAGAGATAGTCGGAAGATCAATCATAGATCGCACGAGGATTTGTTCGTATACGAGGATTTGTTCGTAGACAAGGATTGTTCTTGAAGAATCTTTCAGATAGCGCTTCAATATCCAGGTAAGCAAAACGATGAAAGGTTTCATCTTTTCCTACATCGCGTGGTACGATACGCTTCCGCGTTTCGATAAGTTTCCAACAAAAAATATACCAAACAAGAAAGCTTGCTCACTTTATCTTCGCTTCCCATCGTTACGTGTAGAAAACGGGCCCTTAGTATATTATTTTAATTCACATATTCTACCTAAGAACTCTTCCTACACTAATTATAAGAGCTAATTTAAATGTTGGTCTTTGCCTTAAACATAAAACTTGATCAACTTATTTTTAATATTTTTTTCTCAAACTAATTTCTTTAACTTATAAATTGGTATATGATATAATGTTATATAAAATTATTTTAGGAAATTCATATCACATTAGTTATCATTAAGCTATTTATTTAACTTCTTAAATCTACTCAAATTAATTAAATATTATTGTACTACTATTAAAGACAGAAGAAGTTACTAGTGTTAGTATGTACAAGTTTTCAGTCAAGTACCCCCTGTCCTTGGGTTTAACTAGTAAAAGGGTCGGACTTTCTCACCTAAAGGGAAGGGAGTTCGATCCTGGAGTTGGTTAAGGCGCTGGGGAAGGCATCCTAGGGGTCTACGAAGCAGTGGAAACGCTGGGCAGAGGTGGAGGCATGTATACTCTCTAGTTTAGTATACCCTGTGGACTGGGCTCCAAGCGCCCTATCCTTGGACTGTAGGTGAGCCCAACCTCTTTCCTAAAATTTTTATAACAAAAAAAAAAAAGGTTTTCAGTCAAGTTATCCTAGTGAACCATAGTCTATCTCAAGTATTGACTAACTTCATTACGTACCCTAATATTTATTGTGAACACAACTCATATTCCACCGTATCTTATTCACCTTAGTTACAATGATATACTCTTAGATACGCCAACACTTAATGTTTTTTTAAAGGTTACATACTTACATGTAGTGTCTTTAGAAATAATTTAAATATATTCACACAATATATAGGAGATTTGCAATTATGATAGCTACGATTTTGTTTATAAATAAAGAAGGGTGTTTGATAAGGTGAGAGTTCCAATAACTGCTTCATATATAAAGAGAAGGCAATGCTCTCACATCTCAAAGTAGAGCGGGAAATTGGTAGAGTCCATTGGGCCGGTTCGTTTAAGCCCTGGCCCTGCAGGGCTCGGGCTTGAGAAATAGGCCATAAATTTGAAATTGGCCTGCGGGGCCTATTTTGTAGGGCCTAGGGCGGTTTTGTAGGCCGTTTAACTATAGCTTTTTAAAAAAATATTATTTACTTAGACTTCCACTTAATAAATGTGTTTATTTGTAATTACTTAGTTTCTTTTAGCTTAAACTATAACCCTTTTTTTATATTTATTATTATTACGTGTTAAAACACATAATTAGTTATAATAAATTTTAAAGAATAGATCTTTTCATATTAAATAAACACATACTTTGGTATTACAATATTATATAAGTAATAAATTATAAATATATTTTGTGTAAAATAAGTATAATTATTTTTTTACTGTCAAGTAAAATCATGCATGAACCAGAAGGAATATGCGAGACACACAAAATTATGAGAGGGAAAGGCACTTTGTCGTGGGTATACATAAAGCAATTCTTTTGTTTAATATTTTTTGAAAAAAAGGAAAAAAAAACATATTCTTTGTGTTTATTTGTTTTTTTATTACAAATTGATGAATGTGTTTATTTGTTGGATGATTTACATTGTTTAGATATTAATGTTGATAACATTTATTTGATATATTAGAACTTTAATTGTTGCAATTTACTAATTATATTTCTTTGAAAAAAATCAAAGGAAAAATATTAAAATTTGGAATAATAATTTCCAAGCCCTGTAGGGTCGGCCCTGGCCCTGGTACTATCTAGTTGGGCTTTAAAAAACAGATGTTTTCCTTATCCCATGCCCTGTTAGGCCCGACCTGTCGGATCGAGCCGACCACGATTCCTGACTCTATCTCAAAATGATGGAGAGGCAGCATGGTTCCCTACCCTCCTTGCCTCTGCCATGCCCTATTCCATTTCCAATCTAACATACCTATAACCTATTATTTCTACCAAAGTCCAATTTTATCTTTAAAGCTTTTGTGTAGGACTTTCGCCCCTAAGATTTAAAAAAGAAGCAATATCGGCCTATTTGGTAAAATGTTAACGATCAATATTATTTTTTTAATCATCAACATTAGTTTTTCAATGATTATGACAAATTTGTTCTTTTTTTAAATATTTCCAAAGTAAAATTTATCCTAAAAAATTCGGATACATGGCTCTTACAGAAACTTTCGAACAAACTTAGACGTTAACCCATAACTTTCGTAGAGATTAAAAAACTAGTAATTTTAAAAAAATCTATTATTTTTTTAAAATACTTATTTTAATAATTTGTATTGAATTTTTTTTTTTTTTTGGCCAAAAACCAATGTGCAAATAATAAGAAGAGTTTAAGAGAAAATACGTAAGCACTCTCACACAAAAAAATACGTCAATGAGCGTTGAAACTACTATTAGGGCAGCTAACTGTTGACTATTATAATATTTTATTTGGTATAATTAAGTATATATAATCCAAGTATTATCAAGTTTAAATAAGAGGTAATTCTATTAGTACTTTTTGTGTGAAAGATTAGCATGTTTCATTACCTACTAGGCTTAAATTCTCGGGAAAATTCCTAATAAATAAACTTTACATACAACTCCTAAAAAAAAAAAACAGGTGTTTCAAATATTCATAACTTCGGAGAGATGTTAGGTTCAATTTGTTCTTTTTGAAATTGAAAAGAAATGACCAAATTGTATTTACATGTATATTTTTTAAAAAAAATATCACCCCATCGATCGTCAACGCCCAACGACCACCCTTATCGGTGGTTGAAGCTCCGGTGTATTTGGGTGCTGAGCTCTAGTCGGAATATTCCACTATATTTTTAAAGTGGTGGGGGTGGGGTTTGAACCGCTACTAGGCTTCAATTATGGGGAAAATAAGTGGTAATTCTATTAGTATTTTTGTGTGTGAAAGATCAGCATGTTTAGTTATCTACTATGCTTAAATTCGGGGAAAATTCCTAATAAAAAACTTTACAACTCCTAAAAAATAAAAAAGTGTTTCAAATATTCATTATCTCAGAGAGATGTTAGGCTCAATTTGTCTTTTTTTAAAACAAAAAAATTGAAAAGAAATGACCAAATTGCCTTTACACACACACATTTTTTTTTTTAAAAAAAAAAAAATATCACCCCCACTGATCACCAACAACCAACGACCACCCTTCTTTGGCGGTCGAAGCTCAATGGGTGGTCGGGTGCCGAAGCTCCGTGTTAGTACTGGCTGACACCCAAGAGGAGGGTGAATTGAATATATGATAAAAACTTAGGAACTTTGAAAGTCTTTCTGCATCTCAGTAAATGCAGTATGTATGACAATAATGAGTTATAAACCAACAGTCAGTCATTCAAACATATATACTAGAAATATAAGAATTTAGGGAAGAGAATATGCAAACTGTAATTTATTCTGGTTCGACCCAATCAAAGATGACCTACATACAATCTGTAGGCCCCTCCTGAGATTTCAAATCCATTGTCTTCCTCAAGTTTTAACTGGGTACTTGAGAACCACTACAATCCCACATGTTTAGCCGGGTACTTGTGAAGCCATTTACAGGTCTCTCACTGAGATAAAGACTCCCCCTTATACACTGTAAGGATACAATCTGTTTCCCACTCAAGATTACTCAATCTTGAGTGACTCTCAGATAGAATGATTACAATGAAAGTTTACTTCTCTCTAAATGAAGTAGATAATGATAAACACTGAAGTAAAAGGTGAGAGTAGGATTACAGAGCTTCGTAAGACACTGAGTATTACATTGTAGGAATAGGCTCTCTATATATGTTTTCGTTTTGTTAAATTCTCTGTCTTGAAGCTTCCCTATTTATAGGCAATTGTCATTTGTCTGTTGTGAGCATTTGTCCGTTGGAGAGAAATAGTCGTTAATGCATTTAACTGTTTTGTCATCTTTCTCGTTCCATGAAATGCTTCACTATTTATATTCGATGAAGAACATTTGACCGTTAAGCACAATCTTCTCATTTTAGAATAAGACCATTGTAAAGCTTCAAGCCTTCTGTTGTGACTTGTGAGTGATCAAACTAACCGTTAGATTGATAAAGCTTTCCGTTAGAGATAGACTGGAGTTGTTGGAAGGTACATGCTTCCAAGTGTTTCCTTAGGGTTGCATAAGGTGATGGTTTGTGTACACTCTTATTGTTTGGTGATTCTATTTTCTTCACATGACCTCCACCATATTCATAAGAACTCCTACGGTTAAAGTAAACATGAATATTTTGAAAATTGTTGTAGTTTTTAGGGTTAAGGTGCATCCAACACAACGAACTATTGGTCCGGGGAGCGTCCAACACAATTAACTATTAAGTGGACCAAACCTGACAACAAACTTTTAAAATGGAGTGCTTGACAACGTAGTTAAAAAAAGTTAACGCCGTTAGTAAAAAGTTAACGTCCGTTATCTAAGGAGCGCCCAACACAACAAACTATTATTCCAAGAGCGCCCAGCACAAAATTCTAAATTTTACTAAATTAAATAATTTTTTCTCAATTGTCATTATTAAAAAATACTTGTATATTATCTATGGATAAAAATTACTCATTCTTCAATTTTGTCAAAATTATAATTTGCTAAAATAAACAAAAGTTTTGATTAAAAATATAATTATATAATTTAAATAAAACTCAAGGTGTTTTATAGTTTATTACATATGTTAAACAAAAATATATATATGATTTATTTTTAGTTTAGAAAAAATTTATGTGAGTTAAAAAAATTCATTTAATGTTAATAAAATTTAAAAATTTAACATAGATTTTTTAGATTTTTTAAAATTTTATTAACATTAAATGAATTTTTTAGATATAGAAGGGTCTTTTTTCCCAAAAAAAAAAAAATTATAAGTCACTTTCAAATATTACCCTATCATACTTAGGATTAAATTGAGGCATTTCTCTAATTTCTATATTTAAGATTAGAGGTATTAAAATGTTTCTCTATTTTAAATACTCTATGGACGAAGACAAGGTTAATAAGTTGATTATCTCTTCCCCATCCTAATAAGATAATTGGAGGTGACTTATAATTGTCTACAAATTTAACATAGATTTTTTAAATTTTATTAACATTTAATGAATTTTTTAACTCACATAAATTTCTTCTAAAATAAAAATAAATCATATATTTTTTTTGTTTAGCATATATAATAAACTATAAAACACCTTGAGTTTTATTTAATCATATAATTATATTTTTAATCAAAAATTTTGTTTATTTTAGCAAATTATAATTTTGACAAAATTGAAGAATAAGTAATTTTTGTCCATAGATATTTATACAAGTATTTTTGAATAATGACAATTGAAAAAAAAAAATTATTTAATTTAGTAAAATTTAGAATTTTGTGTCGCTTGGAATAATAGTTTATGTCTTGGCGCTCCTTAGATAATGACGTTAACTTTTTTTTTGCTAGCGGCGTTAACTTTTTTTAACGGCGTTGTCGAGCGCTCCATTTTAAAAGTTTATTGTAGACGCGCTCCTTTTTTAAAAAAAGTTTGTTGTCTTTGGGACGGTCCACTTAATAGTTAATTGTGTTGAACGCCCTGGACCAATAATTCGTTGTCCCGAACGCACCTTAACCCTAGTTTTTACTATATATGTTGTTATTTAATGATTTAGTAATATTTCTATTGGATAATAAATCTCAACGTTTTAAAGTTCATCCAATAATAAATATAGCATATGGAGAGGCATGCATGTCTAGATTACTTTAATTGAAATGAATAATTAAGCACGATGCAGAAAACATTGCATGGATCACTCTGTGCAATCCAATACATGTCCCACTTTCCTTGCTCCAAGCAGGGGTGGATACGGGGGCTAGGGTGGGCTCCCGCTCCCTAAAAAAAAAAAAAAAAAAAAAAAAAAAAAAAAAAAAAAGACCAAATAATGGGAATAAGCTTATAACCATGACAATGTTTTTTTTTTTTTTGATATAAAAAAGTTTTGGAGGGGTTCGACATCAGTCCCTTACCAAGGCAGGGGCACAGCCCCAGGCTCTTTGAGCACTTAATGGGAACTTACGAGATAACCTACCAAAGGAGTCCCAACGACGACAGCGGGGATCAAACACACATCCCTTTGTGACTTGAACAAATCCCTTACCATCTATGCCAACTCTCTTTGGCATAATCATGACAATGTTGAAAAAAAAAAGGAATAAGCATGATGACAGTTGTACAACCACAACCAAATACTTCATCCAAAAAAAAAAAAAAACCACAACCAAATAATGAGAAATGGGCCCAACACCAACACCAAGCATCCAAGCCATGAGTTCGAATGAAATTGGGGGGAGGGGGAGCCCATATATAAGTCGCAGCACACACTACACGTCTACAGACTACACTAAAAGTTAAAACCCTTCCAACCTTTCGTTTTTTTATTCACTCTACGACCTATCGCACAGTCGGCACATGTGCACAATCACAGAAGACTAGAAGAAGCAATTCGCACAGTCGCACTCACACATAGGATTAGAAGATTAGGGTTTAGGTAAGCGATATAATTTATCCCTCTTATCTTTTAGTTGAATGGAATTTGTTTTATGAAAAATTTAGGGATTTGTTAGATTTTGAAATTTTTAGGCTTCTAGATGATCATTTTCCTTTTAATGGAGTTAATGTGGCTTGAGTAAAATTTGTATGGTTTATATTTTTACTTGAGGGGTTGATTTAAGGAAAATAAAGTTAGGGTTTAGTTAGAAAATTTGTGATTTATCATTTATGATATAGAGTTTGTGATATGGAATTTACGAAATGGAATGTGTGATATAGAATTTTGTGAATTATATCTCTATGTGAAATGGAATATGTGATATGAAATTTTGTGAATTGATTTATGCTCTCTGTGACTGAATTAATTTTGTGAATTTTGTAATCAAGAACATGCTTCGAAATAAAATGGAACACTAATTTTTAATGATTATTTGATTATATACATTGAAAAAAGAAATTGTTTTGAGTTTGAATACGGAATCAATTGTAGATGAGTTTAACAATATGAAAATACGTAGAATAAGAGTAAAATAAAGTTATCTTAATTTCTGTAATAGATATTTTTTTCAATTTTTTTTGTATATTAAGTTTGTATTGTATTTCAAGTATTTTTATTTCTAATATAATATTTGTTATTCTCACCCCATCATTAAAATTCCGACTCCACCACTAGCTCCGAGCCTATTTTGAAGACACTTGTTGAAACATCCTAGTTTGAACACTCCTCCTATCTTAAATATATAATCCCATTGGATTTTGGTCTAAAATCTACAACCATTTTTCATTATATCCCTCATATTTATCATTTTCCCAAACTAATTTGGCTAACATATAAAATATAATATAATATAAAAGTAAAGATGAATATTTTAGAAAGATAAAGTCACGTATCTTATAATTAATTTTTTTTAATCTACTTAAATTAAAAATAAATAAATGTTACATTAAGGAGAAGGTAAAAGAACTCTTGAAATGACATCAATCACCGCAAGAAGCAGGAGAATGAACCAGTCATGCAAATGTCTTCTCGCCACCTTAGCTCCATGTGATCGGATGGTGTGCACACCCAAAATGGATTTCAGGCATTTCTAATTGGGAGGAAAGAGAGCAGCAAAAGTCATGTTAGAAACTAAAGAACCAGAAATATACGGAAATAAAGTGAGAGCAAAGACAGGAGTACAAAATAAAGAAATGTCAGAGACACAGCTGCGCAGAAAATAACGGAAGCACCTGAGGTGCTTCTCCCTCTAGAGGATTCTCTCTTTATTTTTATTTTTTATATCTCTCATCAGTTCTATTTAGATTGTTGATTAGAAAAATAAGAAAAATTAAAATAATATATGACTTTTTAGATTGATTGGATGGATATGATTTAGAGATTATGAGGGATAATGAAAAAAACTCAACTCGTGCTTCTCCCTTATGTATTTCTTACATGCTTATCCCTCTAATTTTTTTAATATTTTATATATTTTATTTATTTAGATTAAATTATATGTTGTTTTAAAATATTTTTTTGCACCGGTATATTAAATTAATTAGTTTCCACCCCGCATTCGTAAATATTTGTCTTGTAATACCAAGTATCTTGAAAACTAATGAATCTAAGATACTTGATTGAAAAAAAAATTCGAGAAAGCAACATATAATTTAGGGAGAATCCCATATAAATACGGTTTAAATAGGAAAATTCTTATTTGGGTTACTAAACTTAATAAATTATTAATTAGGTTATATGACACAATTAAAGATTTAGAATTTCGGCCAAATTATCTCTATATCCCACATTAATTATCCTCTCTTCTTCCCCCTTCAAGCTCATCGATCCTCTCTTCTTCCCCAAAAATACCAATCCCAGCTGGATGCATGGTCTTCTCCACAATTATATTTCTGACAACTCGAAAAACCAATCCAAGAAAAACTAGTATGGATCTGGCATTATTTGACATGGTCCCCATAAAGATGCAAAAAACCCTCCAAAAGCTCGCTTCTGCATAATTGCATTCAACACAAAATTTTCAATGTGCATTTTCCCATGATGATATCCCATTGACATGCTACGCGGAAAGTGTTATTAAAATTTTTTTTTTTTTTTTTAAAAAGGAGATCTATGCTTCGCAAGAGAAAATAATTCCGATCCCTATGAATTGTTCAGACTAGAGATATAACACAACATATATGGAGAATAAACATAATCATATTGTTCCTCTTACACAAACTTCAGATTATGTAGTTCAAAACAGTAGATACTAAAACTGGCTGAAAGTTTTCACCTCAACAAAATTCATAAATTTGGGGTCACGATTTACCACCAATCGATGAACTGCAAAATGGTCATGTATAAACCTCTACAATAAGAACCGAGGAAAACCTAAAAGCAAAAAGTCAGCCAACTAACAATTTTAATCTGTCAGGAAAACCGAAAATGATCCCATCTCGTATTCGACCTTGTGCTTCTCTGATTCCTCGAGAGGAACATAATATTTGGCCAGACGGGTCTTCCCCTGTCTGTTCTGCAAGAGTATGAATCGGATTTGATCATTTTTTAACCCATCATATCTTTCCCTTTTCCCTTTGGATGATAGATGAAGGATATTATTGGAAAATTTTTAATATTTAAATATTCTAAGACCCAATTTAAGATTTGTTAAATTTACCAACCTAATTTAGGATTTTTTTTTTTTATTTCAACCGTCTTTATATGAGATTTTCCCTATAATGTAATCTAAATAAATAAAAAATATAATTTTTTTCTTTTTTAAAAAAAAGTCTCATCCCTCTAACTAGAAGGATAAGTATGTAAAAAGTACATAAAGAAAAAGCACTTAATATAAACCCCAAGAAATCAGTGATGCACCTTCAAATGTAATTATGTACCATTATCACCAACATTAAACTCGATACTCCAGTTACTAGCATTATCAATCAACTTTAAACTCCGTAACCCTTCTATCTTACCAATATTTATTTACCCTTTCTAATATTTTATTTCCATATTATTAGAGGTCATATGGATGATATTTTGCCTATTTGTAGATTTTTTCCTCCTTTTTTCTTGGTAAGAGCTTTTTCGTCTCCAACAAGTAAACGTATATATTAAACAGCATTTTCATTGGAGGTAGGAACATAATCCTCGATTTAATCCATACAACCCCTCACGTGATTGTAATTACGATCACAAAAATTAACATCCTTGTGTACAAAAACAGTTACTCCGCCCTTGTCATATTCCAAAGCTACTTCGGTTTCTATCTTTTTTCCAAATCTGCTTTGTTACCCGAGCAAGAGTTCATTCAAGGCTCCTCGAGACCCAAAGAAATGAACAATAAACTCTCCTACGGACAATTATTTGAACATCATATGGTTCAGATGATATATAATAGTAATTATTCTATTCTATTCTTGTCAGTTTAAACAAACTTCTCTCCTATCAATGGAAGAAATCTGAGTCACTATGACAACTTTTGGCTCTTGATTTTGAATGTTCCAGTTCTGCAGAAAAAATCATAAGTGAAGCCAAAAAGAATGCTTCCTCAAGTAATTTGCAGTTTCAATAACAAGCATAAAGTTCCATACCTGGAAAGAATTTCACTCCAATTTGCAGGAACCGCTAGCGAGAATCATAAGTAAATTATAGATAGCAGAGGATGACAGATGATTATAAATACTAACTAAAATCTCCAGCCAGTCATGTCAGATGGAATAACTCAACTGGCAGATAAAGAATGAAAAAGGCCAGGATTTCTAATTCAAATTTAAACTAATCTGTAATACTCGTAATTGACAACAGAAGGAAAGAAAAGAGGCGTAATAGGAACTGAAGAAAGAAAACAAACACGCATTACAGTATAACTTGTGAGAAAAGAAAACCACAATCAAAAAACCGTAAATCAAACACGTGAAGAAGCAAAGAGAAACACAATGCAGAATTGACAAAGAGAAAAATTGAGGAAGCAAGGGGTAGTTACCTGCACGAAAATTGAAAGCAAGCGAAGAAGGAAATGGGGACTGAGGAAGACGAAGAGGGAAGGCGTGTGGGAGGAACGTGGAATGTGAAGGAATGAAGAAAAGACTCTAATGGCTGATTTGTTGACAAGTGACTCTTTTTGTGTAATGTGCGCTCTGCAGTGTTGAGAAAAGCCGGGAAGTGAAGAAGACCGGTGGGCCTGATAGCGACAAAAAGGAAAACTGAAAAAGAAGATATGGTTAATATAATCTTTCTTCTCCAAAATTTGTCCGTCTTTTAATTTTGGTCCCTTAACTTTTAAACTATAGATTTTGACCCTCAAGTTTTATTTATTTTAAATATTGGTCCCTATAAATCAATAAAAACTGGAACTATTTTACTCTTAGAAGAATTAAAACCGATGATTTGAAACTCAAGAGACCAAAACAAAAATGAAGGTAAATTTGAGAGACTAAAGATAATATTAACCCAAGAAAATATACCAAGTTTCAATTTTAAAAGTGCATTATTTTTCTAAATTTTTTAATTTTTTAATTTTCAATTTTAATTTATACCTGTGTATGAATTTAGTGTACGATAACATTGAAAATCACATGAATTTGTGGTGTAGATAGAGCTTGTCCTAAAAAAAACCACTTGGATTTTGTTTAATGCAATTAATTGTTTTTATCTGTGCATATGAATTAATTAAAAATGTCTTATGTATAATAAGGATAAGAGGGAGTAAACTTTTTCCTAAACTATTCATATTAATTTTAATTGCACATGTTAAAAGAGTCTTCATGGAGAAATAATTTCAATAGAAATGATTAAAAATATATTTTAATAAAACTAAAACACATCTTTTTACAAATAACTAAATTAACAAATCTTTTTAATCTCTGTAAATTTTTTAGCTAGCTCATAAGGGTGTAATTTGTGTGTGTGTGTATACTACCACATGATGTTAAAGAAAGTTGTATAGGTTCAAGATAAATATACCATTATGTTGGTTGGCCTTGCTAGTGGATTATATGTAAATTAAGCAAGCACATTAAAAATTTGAAATTCAAACCAACCATTTTAATCAATATATAAAAATAAATGTCATTTTTTCACAGGGTACTATTTTTTAAAAGTAAGTGTTTCTTCCGTGTTTAAATTTAATTTTAAAATGCCCTAACACACATATGCGCAAAAGAGTTTTATAATCTTAGCATGAATAACTAAATGGTGTGATAGCATATAAATCATACTAACAAAGTAACAATGATTAATTGTCCGTGGAAACTGGGAGACAAAAATATATTAATTTATTTCTTGGGCTTTTTTTTTTTTTTTTTTTTTTACACGAAATAGCCTTTTTTTTCCTCACTTTTTAATGGAAGAAAAGATATATATGAACCAATAAATGAAATATGAGGATTCAAAATGTCCCCTCAAAATCACTTAATTCTTTTGAAATCCTTAAAGTTTTTTTTTTTTTTTTTTTTTTTGAGCAAACCTTAAAGCTTTTTTTTTTTTTTTTTAGATTAAGTGTTTTTCTGGAATGACTTAAGTATCCACACTAAAATTACTTGTCATCTTAGTTGTTGTTCTCGTTTGATAATTGAAAGGTGTTACTTGTTAAATTGCTATTATTTTATTTAGTAATAAATTTCGCCAAAATTAGTTGTTAATGACTTAGTTATTTTTATTTGATAAGTTAAAATTGTTTTGTTTTTTCACATTAAGGACATTGAGATAATTTCATTAAAAAAAATAATCTTACAAAAATTCTTAAGAAGTTCACGCTAATTAGACCATTTCAAGATACTAATCTTACAGCTGGCGAAATCATCCTTCTCTAGATTCCTCAAAAAAAACTTATCTCAATTGGCTTAAAATATTTAATAATATAAATATATAATAAGTTAATAACATGAGGATCAATTCAATAACATTTTCAGACTAATTTTTTTGGGGACCTTTGTAAGAGTAGTAAGAGCGATTGTTGATTTCATCAATCCTTGCCCTTTGGTTTATACTCAAAGTCTACCAACAACTCACGACAACACAATTCAGATTCGTTCTTTGTATCATGCTATAAAAATCAAGTATAAAAAAAATTATAATTAGTTTATATTTTAAAATAGGGAAAAAGATTTCGCGCCGAGGTGATCGATACCCAGTTTTCGCAGCAAGTTTAACTATGTCGTTTTTGTCTCCCTTTTAATCCATTAAGTGACGTGAAAACTGGGACACGATTCTTTGCTCTTTGTTTTTTTCTTTTACGAGGGCCCCACCATGAAATCAAAGTTTAAAAACTTAGCGAAAATTTAACCTCAATAAACATGAATTCAACCTCATGCGAAAATCCAAAGCAAGATGCGAAATTTTTTCTTGAAAATAGTTCCTATAGACACCGTAATATTTGAACAACATAGCTATCAACAAGAAAAAAGGGTTTCCTAAGTTTTTAAACTTTGATTTCATGGTGGGGCCCGCGTAAAGAAAAAACAAAGAGCTGCAACTGTGTCCCAGTCTTCACGTCAATTAATGGATTAAAAAGGGAGACAAAACGACGTAGTTAAACTTGCTGCAGAAACTGGGTATTAGCCTCAGAAGCAGAAATCTTTTTCCCTTTAAAATATGGGAAAAACACTTATCATGTTATAGGAGAAGTGTTTTCTCATATCACACACGGAAGAGGATACTCTCATCAACACTCCCTCATTATCCCTCATCATCGCGCATCCCCGGACCGTCCATTTTTTGATCCAACGATCCAGATGGATTTTTCAAAAAACCGTATGCGGTAAAATTACCGCATGCGGTTTCTTGGGAAACCCATCCAGATCGTTAGATCAAAAAATGGACGGTCCAGATGCGCGATGATGAGGGATAATGAGGGGATTGCTGATGAGAGAAACCGGATCCTGTCACACACACATAAAATGGTGGGACCCACATATATATATATAATGATTATATATATATATATATGTATGTGAGTCCCACTATTTCATGTGTATGTAATAATCTTCTTCTTCTCACACAACATGAGAAGTTTAAACCCGTTAAAATAAATGACTATGTCACTATGTAAGCCAATATTCTCATTTTCACGCTGTATATCTAGATTCTTTTCACTTTTATTTGTCTTATTTATATGATATTTACCTTTATATTTTTAAAAAAAAATTTACAAGAAAAAATTTATTTTTAAAGAACAAATTAAGAAAATGAATTAATTTTAGAGATTATACTATTACTTCACACTAATTATCTCTTTGATGCAAATGTAGAAACATATATATTCAAGGGCTTTTTTCCTAAATTGCCCCTTTTTAAATAACTAATTACCATTTTGCCCCTGTTTCCAAACTATTTCCCAATGTGCCTTTGTTTAGTCGACTAAAACACGGGCGTTTAATTTTTTGATTTCGCGATTTAGTCGACTAAGACCGTGGCTTAGTCGACTAAATCGTGGATGAGAGATTTTTTTAAACTCTTATTATGTTAAACACAATAGATTTCCACTTTTATTGCTATATTAATTAAAATATTAACAATATTATAGGAGAGATTATAGGAGATTATAAATTATCAAATAAATTAGTATCTCCATTGATAAATTCCCCTTTCATTCTAATTAATTAAATTAGAGTTTTTCAAATATATAACATCCTACAATTTAGTATTAGTGGGCATTTATTAATAAATTAGTACCTCCGTTGATAAATCTTATGTCCTTAAATTCATCAAGAAATTTTATTGGTTTTATTAGTAAATATCTTGAATTAAATTATTCATCATAGGGAAATTAAATTGTAGGATGAGATCATTATTGGGTACATGCTTGGTTTCTAGAAAGCAAATATATTTAATAATTAAATGATGAGCTTTATTTAAAAAGGATAGTATAGAGTCCTAAATTGTAGGATGTTATATATTTGAAAAATTTTAATTTAATTAATTAGAATGAAAGGGGAATTTATCAAAGGAGATACTAATTTATTTGATAATTTATAATGTCCTATAATATTGTTAATATTTTAATTAATATGACTAAATAAAAGTGAAAATCTATGGTGTTTAACGTGATAAGAGTTTAAAAAAAAATCTCTCAATCACGATTTAGTCGACTAAGCCTCGCGATTTAGTCGACTAAGCCACGATGCTTAGTCGACTAAATCGTGGGGCCGATCAAAAAAATTCAACACCTCACATTTTAGTCGACTAAAACTTGGTTTAGTCGACTAAACAGAGCACATTGGGAAATAGTTTGGAAACGGGGTAAAATGGTAATTAGTTATTTAAAAAGGGACAATTTAGAAAAAAAAAAAAAAAAGCCTATATTCAAGGGACCACGGGTAATATAGATTTAACATAAATTAAATGGATCATAATTTTTTTCAAAATGGGTCATATTAGAATTTGTGACCCCTCTCATAAAGAGGGTTTTGTGCCCTAGATGTAAGGATCTTTAACAAGTTGTCATAATAACAAATTAGAGGAAAAAGTGATACTTGGTGATAATTCATAATTTGTTAGTGTGGAATTCTTGAATAAGTCGTCCTAAAAAAAAAGAGTGGAAATTTAGTAGGAAAAAACAGATATTCCTCTGATCCTCGATTTAAGAAAAATTTATTCTGTGTTGTTTGATGCTACATGAAGTTCTGTTTCAACTTTTGATCGCGCCATGAGAAGCTACGGAAAAGAATTAAAAAAAAAAAAAAAAAAAAAACCACAAGATTGATGTTTTACACGACTATTTTTCGAAGGAAAAAATTCAAGTACTTTTAATGGGTTCTTGTATGAAAATATATTTTAAGAAATGCATACAACTTTTTATTAAGAAAATAGTAGAATTTTTCTATAGTACATAATAAAGATGAGCAAAAAACCTGGTGGTCCAGGTAATCTAATTTAGAAAAACAAATTTGGCTTGACCAGACCATACTGGTCTTCTTAGACTTTATTGAATTTCAAGCCAATGCCTTAGACCCTTAGTCTGGTCTAATCTGAATATTTTTTTAATTCACACACTAAACAGTACGCACACTAACACAATCACGTGACACTGCCACACACGCACTAACACGCGGCTCTCATCTCTCAGCATCAGACCTCGAAAGACTCGCCAGTCGCCACAATCTCACAAGGCTGTCATTAGAGTTGAAATCGGGCTGCGCCGATCGGCCGCCATAGTTCTCTACCAGAGGCAAAAAAAAAAAAAGCATGAAATTTGAAATTGGCGCAGGCCGGTTTCAGAGGCTTTCGGACTAATCAGACCGGCATTTCGTTAAACGTTATTCTTTATCAGAAGATTTTCATTTTTTTAAAAAAATAGTCAAAGAGTGAATGATAGTCTTCGCTTAAAGTGAAGACAATCAAATATCTATGAAATTGATGATAGTGATGAAGAAGGTGACAATTGACAATGATAGTGGTATGCTTTTATATTTTATATGAGTTATTTAATGTTCTTAGATTTAACGCTTCTTACGTTTTATGTCGCAAGAATTATGGACAATGGTTTGTTTTTTATTACAAATTAATGAATGCGTTTATTTCTTGGATGATTTGTATTGTTTAGATATTAATGTTGATAATATTTATTTGATAGATTAGAACTTTAATAGTTGCAATTTACTAATTATATTTCTTTAGAAAAAACCCGAAAAAAAATAGTTAAAATTTGGAATAGTAATTTTCGTGTCTGTAGGGGCGCCCTCCCCTGGTACTATCGGGCGGTAGGGCTTTGAAAAAAGATGTTTTCCTTATCTCAGCCTTTGTAGGGTGGCCGCTTCCCGATTCCCGGCTCTAGTGTCATCTCTCAACACACCAACATGGGCACATGACGACACCGAAGGAAGTCAAGGAACCCTACCTCTCCCCAAGTTGTTGGAGATTATTATATATTTATGATCAGGTTTTAATGTTTTGTGATATGTTTTATATGATTATAGGTATTGTTATTAGGATCAAATATTGTCTCTCAAAGAAGGAAAAAGAAAACACCACATAGGTCATGAATATGTAGTCTATTGAACCGGTGTGGTCCAACTTAGCTCGGGTTGGTGCTGGACTAAACAAGTCCTCGGACTATCTTGTACAACCTGAGGTACTATCTAAACTATGCCTCTGGTTAGGGCCAAACCTAATCTAGTCTAGTCCATGATCCGCCTTATTTAACACAATTTTTTTAAAAAATATAAATTTTAGGAAAGGGGCTGAGTTTACCCACATTCCAAGGGCAGGACGAAGTCTTCCTTCCTCCTAGGTAATATCACTATGGGCAAGATTTAGCGTGCCTATTACTCTCGTGCGTTTACTTGGCACCCGGTGAGAGGATGTCTCCTCAACATCTTGACCAACTCCAGGATGAAACTCCTTCCTTTTGGTGAGAATGTCCAACCCCTTTACCAATTGAACCTAAAAAAAAGGGGTGTATTTAAAACACTTTTTTGCCCCTAAAGTATTTAACACGCTTGATGTATTGTCCTAGGGATAAAGTTGTAGGCCCCATGATCATCGCTTTGGGCTTATTCACAAGATGCCCAATATAAGCAGGCCCAAGCAAGGTAGGTCCACACACTCAGCCCACAACCAAGCTACACTCACAAATGACCTAGTAAACCCACCACCAGACGAACACCTTGACCCACGAATATAGCAACTACCTCCTCAGCTGGTCCAGCGTTATAAATAATTAAGAGTCAACCAAGCACACTCGACCCGAGGATCTGCCCAGAGCCCACTCATCTCGTCACTCTCAGCTTTGTACTTGATCCATATTTACAATAAAGCTACTCTTTATTTCCAATTACTTATTTTTATAGTCATTTTCTTATTTTATCTCTTAATTTGGAAATAAAATTCCATTCCAACACATTATTGCATAAGCAAAAGTAGTTCCTTTTCACATATGGCACGCTGGTCATTTCAACTGTCAACAATAATAATTTATTAGATGATAATAAGAGTTTAGCGTAAAGATTTATAATGGGAGTCTTATATGGATGATGCTGCATACTAAAATATTCAAATGTAGTAATTCACCAAAAAAATATAAATAAAAATGTAATAGTGGAGAGGGATAACATTGTTTATTTATTTAAAAAAAGGAGGAATAGTTTAAACCAGGAACCTTCCAAGGAATGATAGTAAGCAGCATTATTATTACTAACATACACCAAGATGGATAACCAAAAGCCTTATATTAAATTTGAGATTAAGTGCCCTCCGTTGAACCTAACTTAAAAAAATTATTAGACAATGCTAAATATTAAATTATTCTTAAAATTTAAATGAAGATAATATAAATCAAAGTTTATTATTATTATATTTTTATGCTATGTCAATAAAATCATGGGTTAAGGTGCATTTTTGCCCTTAAAGTATACGCCCATGAGCAATTTTGCTTTGAAGTTTTCACAGAAGAGATAGCAATGTTGCCGAAGTTTCAAAAAACGTAGCAATGTTGCCCCTCCGTTAAAAATCCTAACGGTTAACGTTATGGTTTTTAACGGAGGGGCAACATTGTTACATTTTGAAACTTCAAGGGGGCAACATTGTTACATTTTGAAACTTCAAGAGGCAACATTGCTCCCAAAAAAAAGTAGCAATTTTACCCATGAAGTTTCAAAACGTAGCAATGTTGTCCCTCCGCTAATGGTCACCGTTAGGGTTTTTAACGGAGGGGCAACATTGCTATGTTTTAAAACTTTAGGGGCAACATTGCTACATCGAGAACTTCGGGAAAAAATTGCTTCTTGGCGAATACTTTAAGGCAAAAAATGCACCTTAACCCTAAAATCATACATGTTTCCTTGTACAATGTGAAAAGTTTTATAATCTTTTTTAATAAATTGTAAATAGTATGACTATTGATATATTAATTAAATATTAGGCACAATTTTCTTAGTGATATATAAAGGGTCAATGTGCATCTATCACCGTAAAACATTTTGTAGTATATCCAATATCTTAAAAAAAAAAAAATTAAGTACGCTTAATAACTTAAAACTATTTTTTGTGTCTTAGTGGTGGATGGCTGGATGCACTAAAAAATATTTTAGGAGCCAGTCAACCTAAAAAATATATTTCAATGTGCTAGATGCACCATAATATAATATATTAGGATATTAGATGCATCACAAAATATTTTAGGATGTGAAAGTAGAAAAATGTTTCATGTTGTTGAATACTTTAAGGCATAAATAAATCACACTATTAGTGTCTTGTAAATAATAAAATTATATTATATACATACGTGTGTGTATATTGAATTGAAATATACTTTAAAATTAAGATATACTTTCCAAGAGGTATGCCCACACTGGAAAGCTTTTGTATCCCTCCTTGATAACACTCAGACGTCCAGTACACTGAATAGCTCTTGTTAACGGTTCGAACACCTGATCATATATATCCCACACCAATTCACCAATGCCGATCTTAGTGAGCGCATTATTAAGTAAAAGCAATATGCATCACAAGGAAATGATGTTAACTAGTTAATCTAACTGGTCTAAAATTTACAGCACAGAGAACCCACCCCTTTGTCATCAGGAAAACGACGCCAGAAGAAATCTGGACGTGGCCGTCCAACCCCATCTTTGATAGCGTCAGTTATAACCGCAGTAATGAGTACAGAATATAGAAGACCTGAACACACATTTGGCAATGCGTAATAAGAGTATGCTCAAACCAGAGCGACGAGGGAGTGTTTGAAGAAGTTCAAAACGTACCCAATATAGCCTGGTGGAAGTCATAAACATCCTTGCGAATGATGTAGTAAACAAGAATGACAATAAATGGCACCAGTATTGCTATGATGCTATCAACTTCCCAGAATATAATGAAAGTCAAGAGTTCATCTTTTGATTTGATCTTGTTGAGCATCAACATAACATGCAATATCAGCATGATAGAAATTTCTTTTTAATGAAATTGATCCCAGGAAGAAAAACTTACTGGAACAGCCCAAAATGGAATTGTATTGTCTTGCAATGGGAATCTCATGTCTGTCGTCATCCACTCTCCAACAAAGCGTTGAAATGGATTTATCACATTTAAAATGACATCAATCACCGCAAGAAGCAAGAGAATCAACCAGTCATGTGTCATCTTGCCACCTTAGCTCCACCTGATCGGACGGTGTGCACACCCAAATGGATTTCAGGCATTTCTAATTGGGAGGAAAGAGAGTAGCAAAAGTCATGTTAGAAACTAAAGAACCAGAAATCAACGGAAATAAAGTGAGAGCAAAGACAGAATGCAGTACATAATAACGAAATGTCAGAGACAGAGCTGCGCAGAAAATGACATGCTTTTCAGTTGCTAAATGGAGAATGAGCCCAAATTTACAAACAAATGTTCATATTTTTACTGTTCAAGGAATCAGTGATGCACCTACAAATGTAATTATGTACCATTATCATCAACATTAAACTCGATAACTCCACTTAAGCATTATCAATCAACTTTAAACTCGGTAAGCCTTCTATCTTACCAATATTTATTTACCCTTTCTACTATTTTATTTCCATATTATCAGAGGTCATATTGATGATATTTTGCCTATTTGTAGCTTGTTCCTCCTTTTTTCTAGATAAGAGCTTTTTCGTCTCCTACAAGTCAACGCATATTAAACAGCATTTTCATTTGAGGTGGGAACATAATCCTCGATTGAATCCATGCAACCCCTCACGTGACCGTAATTACGATCACAAAAATTAGTATCCTTGTGGACAAAAGCTGTTACTCCGCCCTTGTCATATTCCACTACAAAAAAATCACTGTTTTGCGACGAGAAAATTCCGACGCAAAAACAGTTTGCGACGGAATTTGCAACGGATTATTGTCCGTCGAAAAAAACAGCGTTGCAAACCGTTTTTATGATGGAAATTTGCGACGGAAAATCTTTTCCGTCGCGAATGTGAGAATTTGCGACGAAAAAGTCTTTCCGTCACAAACTTTTCAATTTTGCAATGGAAAAGTAGCAACGGAAAATCTTTTCCGTCGCAAAATTCATTTTAATTAAAAATATGGGAAAAAATAAAAAATATAATAAATTACGAAATAAAAAAGACTTGTATATCATAAAAATATATTGTAACAATTATAAGAGTTTACATAGCAAAAACAAAATAGAAATAATAATGTTGCAACCAAAATGAACTAAAAAAAAGTCTAAACATAAAAAGTCTAAATAGCAGCAGTAGGGTCATCGATCATCATCACCAGGAGGTGATCCTATACCCTTGTCCTTCAATATGGACTGGAGTAGTTCCCGCATCTCCTTAATCATCGCTCCTTGCTCTCTCACCGTCTGTTTTAAGGCCTTCACCCTCTTATCATGTGCGAAACCAACATTACGAAGTCAATTTATTTTTTGTACTTTATTTAAATGGACGAGGGAATAAAATGTAACAATTGATAACAAAAGTATTATGTTTACTTGAAGATACACCTCCACCATGGCTGGATGAGCGCTTCGAAGATGACTTCATTGTGCTGGCAGAGGCACCCATCTCGAAGACTCTCCCCTTCTTGTCAAATCCGCCTGCAACCTGAATGAAGAGACTCTCGTTATTGGAATGAGAGGATGACAGGTCGTTCTGAATCAGCGAGTCTCTCTCTTACAACAACTGTTGATAACTCTCCTACAAGCACAAAAATACATCACAAATAAGGCATGTAAAATGAAATAAATATGTTACTATTTGAAACAAATAGAGTAAATACCCTATTTGGTCCTTGGAAAAAATCACGGACCCCTTTTTGGTCCCTCAATAAAAATAACTCATCCCGTCATCCCTGTAAAATCCAAAAATCTCCCACGTTAGTCCTTCCGTCCATTTGCTCCTAACGGCGTCATTAACACGGTGATGTGTAACGTTAAGTGTCCCACGTCACATGCCCGGAGGAAGGCACAAAATGACGTGTCACCATCTTCAATCCTCAGCAAGCCACGTGTTCCCTGACCAATGACGTCGTATTCCTCCATTTTGTCCCTCCATTTTGCCACTGAAACCAAAACGAAAACAACACAACCTTCTCCCTCCATTTCGTCGGTGAATCTCTAACATCAAGGAAAACAACTGTGTCGGTCTCCATTTAGCCATTTTGATTTCTTTTGATTTCTGCGCGGTGAGTGTGGTTGCTACTGGAGTTTTGGCAAGACTATGTTCAGAAATAAAACAGAAGACCTGCGTATCCGTTCGAGGTAAATATTCTGACTGTTAGTGTATAATCCAAACAAAGTTTTGATTTGATTCTGTGGTCCCATGTACAATGGCAGTGTAGCGGTCCATTTTTTTATGCCAAAGGTGGTCCCTCCTAAAGATTAGGGTTTAAAAAAAGTGAAAAGTGCTTCTTAGTGTCTGTGGGCCCTGTTTGGTGGTCCCTTCTTGCGTTAGTAAAATGTTCCCCTTTTCTTGACTAGTTTCCATTATTTTTTCTCGTAAACATCTGGTATTACGGTGTGTTGGTTTGCATTATGCATTTGGATTAACAGGATTGCTATTATTTGGGTTTTACAAATGGATGACTATATAGTCATTGTGTATCACCATGGGGGATTGTTAGTGAGGAATGACGATGGGGTCTTGGTGTATATAAATGGCAGAGTTGATGAGTTGGCTAAGGTGGACGTAGACTTTGTTAACTTGAAGGACATTGAGGAAATGTTCAAGGATTATGGATATGAAAAATGTGATAGGACGATGTGGCTGAAGCCTGATGAGCCTGATCTGGAGCATGGTTTACAACCTCTCTGTTTTGATTCTAACATCAATGCCATGTGTGCAGCTGCCTTGGATAATGGCAATAGGATCCATATTTACTTTGATCATTGTATTTCAGTGCCTTACATCATATCTCCTGCGCATTCACATGATAGTGAGGAGGATAATGGGATGTTTTCTGGTGATGAGGAATCTGATTCATATGAAAGTGCTGAAGATGAGGCATATAAGCCTCCTCCCCATGGTGTGGAGGATCTATCAGAGGAAGATGATGAGGATGCTTGCAGGCCAAAGAAGAAGAAGAAGCCTGCTAGACAGAGCAATGAGGATAATAATGAGGAGGATGCTTGTAGGTCAAACAAGAAGAAGCCTTGCTAGACAGAGCAATGAGGATAATAATGAGGAGGATGCCAATAACTCCTTTGAAGAAATAGGTATGAAGATGATTCTGAAGAGCTGAAGACCCCTTATTCAAGTGACGATGATGTTCATGATAGTAAAGAGTGGCCACAGTTTAATGAGAAGGCTGAATTTGGACATGTTTATTTGGAACTTGGAATGGAGTTTGTCAGTTTGCAGCAGTTTAAAAATGCTGTCAAAGACTCTAATATTAGTCTTAGGAGGCAATTTATATGGTTGAAGAATGACAAGGTCTGAGCAAGGGCAAGATGCAATGTGGAAGAATGTGAATGGTTGATCTATTGTGCTTGGAACAGTAAACAGAACACTTTCCAAATCAAGAGTTTCAATGACAACCACATTGGGTTGCCAAGAAACTAGAGAAAAGGATACCTGACACAAGGGTGTTCCAAAACAATATGAATATGAAGGTGAAATACATTACCCACTTAAATATGAAGAAGGTGAGCAGCGCTTTGCAGAAAGCCAAAAAAAATATTGAGGGCAGTGAGAAGGAACAATATGGGAGGATAAGGGAATATCTGTCAGAGCTCCTAAGGAGCAATCCTGGCTCCACTTGTGGGCTACAAGTCCTACCTCAACCAGTCCCACAAGCTCCACCGGTATTCAACAGAATGTACATATGTCTTGATGCCTGTAAAAAGGGATTCAAGGCTGGTTGCATGCCATTAATTGGATTGAATGGGTGTTTCTTGAAGGGATATTATGGAGGGCAATTATTGAGTGCGGTGGGGGAGGATGCAAACAAGCAATTCTATGTAATTGCTTTTGCTGTGGTTGATAGTGAAACAAAAGACAATTGGAAATGGTTTTTGACCCTACTGGAGGAAGACTTGGGGGACCATGTAGTGTATGGTTGGAATTTTATTTCGGATCAACAGAAGGTCTATGCATATGTTTTGTGTTTGTTTTTTTGTCCATTTAGGGCAGGTGATTATACAACATTGTTTGTTTGTTTTGCTATATGCAGGGTTTGGTTCCTGCATTGAAGGAGCTAATGCCTCGAGCACATCATCGGTTCTGTGTCCAACATGTCTGGAAAAACTTCATGAAGCAATGGAGGGACAAGCAACTTAGGGGACTTCTTTGGGAGTGTGCAAGATGCACAACCATCCCAAGATTTGAGAGAAGTATGCAGAAGCTGAAAGCTTTGAATGAAGCAACCTGGAAATACTTGGATAAGATTCATCCTTCAAGCTGGGTTAAGGCATATTATAGCCATAAGCCTAAGTGTGACAACATCACCAACAATATGTGTAAAGTGTGAAATTCGAAGATTGGTAATTACAGGTGCAAACCCATTCTGTCTATGTGTGAGGAATTGAGATCCTATATAATGCGAAGGATGGCAGCACACAAGCGGGTTTTAGGAACAGTGAAAGGGGAAGATAGCACCAGCACAACAGAAAAGGTTGGAAAAGCTAAAAATAGCCAGCAATGTCCACACTCTACTTGGACTGGAAATTTGGTCCAAGATATGTATGAAGTAAGTGGTAGGGGTGAAAAGGTTGGGGTGAACTTAACAACTCACACTTGTGCATGCAATGTTTAGCAGCTGATTGGTTTGCCTTCTGAGCATGCCATTGCTGCAATTGCTTATAAGAATGAACCAATAGAGAACTATGTACACCAGTGGCTCACCATGGATGCCTTGCATGCAACATATGCAGACACTCTAAATTCGGTTAATTCCCATGATTATTGGCCTTCATCGGATGAACCCAAACCATTACCTCCACAACTGAAAAGACCAGCAGGCAGACCCAAAAAACACAGGACAAAGGACCCAACTGAAGATCAGGAACAAAGTACAACCAGGTTGAAGAGGACACATGCAGTGAAGTGTCCCAAATGTGGTCAGATGGGCCATTATGGTAAGACATGCAAGGGTCCTGTTGCTCCACGACAATCCACAAAAAAATCTGCACCAAGGAGCATAAGCATTGAGACACAGAGACCAAGAGAGATACCACTCAGCCAAGGAGGCCCTACTCCAGAAGTAAACTCCCAACCAAAGGTAGGCAGCAGTCCACAACCCTCCATACCAACTGAATCACCTTACCTCCTATCTGCTAAAACAATGCATGCAGCTAGCACTGGAACAAGAACCAGGTTTATGTCTACACCTGGATTTAGGCCACCAAGGACAGCTGGAGGAAAATGAACCAGAGTGAAGTAGGAGGGCATTTTTTGGTTGTATTCAGGGGAATTTTTTGGTTGTATGTATTAAGGCATTTTGCGAATGCTCTTTGTTAGTGGCCATTTTTAGAAATTGTATCTAGGACAGTTGTGGCCTTTTTTTTTTTTTTGGATATATATAATTAGGCCATCATTTGGAAATGAACCAGAATGCTAGATTTTTTGTTGTTGTTATTGGTCATGTTATGTTCACATCATATATTGAAATACATATCGATGATCTTTGTTATATTAATTGTTTTATTGGATGCTCTTTGTATTTTTGGGACAGTCCTTTGGATGCTCTCTGTTTCTTACTTGTAAACATTAGATTCAATAATGTGCTTCAATGCATATGATTATGCAATATACCTAAGTATGGTTAAGTGTATATGATTAAGTGTTTCAGTGTACAATAATACTCGAGTAATATGACAGATTTTCAGTGCATTTCAGGTTACAATACTCGAGTATGCCACTTACATACTCGAGTAATATTGGGAATTTCATAATATTGGAAGAAGTAACAGTCCAATACTCGAGTACCCATGAAGGAATACTCGAGTACTTGCAAGGTAGAGACTCAAAAGTTGCTATGAAATGAGTCATACTCGAGTACCCATGAAAGAATACTCGAGTACTTGCAAGGCAGAGACTCAATGGTTGCTATGAAATGACTCATACTCGAGTATCCATAGGAAATACTCGAGTAATATCGAAGAGAAGGAAGCCTTGTATTTGTCCTCAACACCAATACTCGAGTAGGTCAGTGAAATACTCGAGTACTGGCGAACTGAAGAACTTCTGCAGATCAACAAATACTCGAGTATATGGAAGCAATACTCGAGTACTAATCTCTTTCACCTAAGAAACTCAACGATATTCAAGTACTCTCAGTGCACGGGTATTTCTATTCTGTACTCGAGTAGCGTCGAGCTACGCCTATCGTATGTATCTAAGCTTTCTGTGCATACTCGAGTACTTAAGCTAAATACCCGAGTAATATCACGGCGCTTAATCCCTTCCGACTTTCAGTTTTCTTTTATTCCGTTACTCACTCCGTCTCTCATTCACTCACTCTTCCCCTTTTCTAAACCCTAAAGCCATCTCCGTTATCTCTACCAGCCACCTCCGTCAACCTCCCGCCATCTTCTCTCCTTTGAACCGTTGGGATTCTTGTAATACCTCCACAATGACACAGTCTTCTGGCTCATCCGAATAGCCATTAACGAAGAAGCCGAGATCAACCTACCAACGCAAACCAAAATTACCTATACAATCCAAAGCAAAATCCAAGTCAGTCACAATTGCTGAACCCACTCAACCCGTTACACGCTTCCAGACTGACTCTCTCCCCTCAGACAAAGGAAAAAGAAAAAACAAAAGCGAAATCATCCAAGTCGGTTCAACATTCAAATAGCAAATCCCACACGTTCTCCATCTCAATCGAGAAAACTTCCAACCTTGAAGGAGAAATTGGACCCTTTGCTCAAAAACTTATTGGTCAGATTAGTGCACTCCACTGTCCTCCTGGTATGTGTGAAGATCCTATGATATTTCCCAATGATAGTTCATTCACTGTCAATTATGATCATAGGCCTTTTTGTCCCACTGTCTACTTGAATTTAGAGGAATTTAAAAAGGAATGCAATTTGGACTTATCACCATGGCTTAGATCATACATGCCTCTATTAGGAATTCAAACACATTATTGTCCACAAGTGGTCAAAATCTTTTATCACAATATGCATATGGCAAAGAAGGATCATGAGCATGATGAAGATGTTCTGGTTACCTCTGTTCGAGGAAAGGAAATCAGATTTTTTGCTAAGGATCTTAACACCCTTTTCGGTTTTACACATGTGCCTGAAGATCCTCCTAAACTTTCTGATTCTGAGTCTATCAAGATTCTGTTTCCTAATGCTATCTTTGATGGTGATATCTTCAAGTTTAGGCCAGGTCAAATGTGTGAAACATATAGAGTGATTTGGTATTTGTATACTCGCAATATGGTTAACAAGGGACAGAGTTACACTCATTTCGTCCTGAAGGATTTCCAATTGTTTGCCTCTCGATTGCTAAGAAGCCAAGAAATTTGGGTAAATGGATTATCTCAGAAATGTTGCTCTTTCTGTCATCCTCGAGGAAAAATACAATCACATTTCCCAATCTTGTATCACAAATCATTGGGTATTACAATATTTGGTATCTTATTACTGGTGAATCGGCCGTCTTTCCAAAGAAATTTGGAGAATCCAATCTGCTTTTCATGAAAATATCCTTTACTGAGGCCACGGGACAGAAAAAGGAGAAACAAGCTAAGGATCCTATGCCTTCTACCTCCAAGCAACCAGAAGAACCTCGGTCATCCCAAGCTGGCACTCATTCTGCTCCACCATCCTTCACCCAGGCATCTATCCAGAATCTGGTCAACATCATCTGTTCAAAACACTGTGAACCCTTTTATGGAATGTTTTCGGAAGATCAACTCACAATTGCTCTCGGCCATGGCAAATGAAATGAAAGCAATGACTGCCTTTGTGGAATCCAAATTCCTTTCCCACAGCGAAGCAATGAGACAGGAATTTCAAACACTCACTGCAAAGCGAAGGATATTCAACAATCCGTGCTTGACTTGGAAAAGACCATTGATGTCTTGGCCATCAAGCTATATACACCTTCTACTGGAGCGTCTACATCTGCTCAGGCTGCTCCTATCCTTGATCTTGTCACTACCCCTACCATTGATCCCGCTATACCTGTCTCTACTCCTCCTACCACTGCTCCAGTTGTCTTAGCACCTCCATCTGGTCATTCTGGGCAAGCAGCTTCCCCCTCTTTGATGGATGACAAAGGGGGAGAAAAAGCAAGCTAGATTGGTAGATTAGATTGTTGGGATAGCTACTAGATGATGTTTTGAATCTTGTACATCACTTGTTTGTGACTTATTGGTACTTTGAAATACTTTGATATATCTATGCCTGTGAAGCACAGTTTGGCACTCTTTTTTTTTTATAATGCAATATCACACCTTGCTGTAAGAAACTAACTGTGTGATTAGGTATTGTCTTTGCTATACTAGTTCTGATACAATACTCGAGTATTGGGTAAGAAATACTCGAGTATTGATGTGATACCGAGTACTAGAAACATACTACTCGAGTATGCTTATTTTAAACATAATATCTACTCGATTGTGCAATACTCAAGTATGGGAGTCATGATACTCGAGTATGGGAATTAAATTCTCAAAGTGTATTTTGCTGACATACTTCTCTGAGCTCATCTGTTTCAGGATAAATCAATGGATACTCGAGTATGAGAAGAGTAATACTCGAGTATATGAAGATACCCGAGTATTGATCTGTGATACTCGAGTATTGGCGAGGAACAAATGGTTCACCAGCAAACACGATCTTCTGTAACGTTGCTCTAAACTTTTGATTATTCACTTATATCTTCTTAAATCTCATTCATTATTTATTGCAATATCATTAATCATAATGATGAGTGATTTTCAGATGATTTAGCAATGGTTAATGAGATACGACTCGTAAACAGAGACAATGCATTGAACCCAATGCGAGATTGGCGTGATACTTGAGCTGATAAAAATGAGTATGCTTAATTGGTTTGTAATACTTGCTCTGTTTATGAGATTCAGTATGTCTAGCAAAGCAAAATGAACTTGTTGAATTGCAAAACGAAGCAAAATCATCATCATGCACTCATTTTCTTTATAATTTGCTTACTACACATTTTCCACTAATGAGGTTCATCCCAAATGTAATATGCAGATTCTCTTTTCAATTTTTTGTCCTTGGATTGCTGTTATAATGACTAAAATAAAGCAATTATTACTTATCATTCATCAAAATGAGATTTTTTTCACTTCATCCAAGACATTACCAATTTTTTCACAAATTAGTAGCTACACTTCTTTCTCATTCTAGCCTACCCCCAACATAAATACAAATGGCTCCCACAACTACAATAGTTACAGCAAACACCCTAGCACACCTACCAGGAGGCTGATTTCCTTCTCCACCCTATCAAATTCGCAACCATCTTCATTGACAAATTTGAATCATCTTTGTTTGCTGCTCTCTAATCTTCATTTCATGCTCATTCAGCTTCATATCCATATAGTTCAACTTGAATTATTCAGCTCCAGCTTATTCATTCTCCAATCTTCCAAATCCATTGAATCATTACCACAATCATCAACCCATTTGAAAATATCACAATACGGCAACTTCTCCTACAAACGAATAAAAACAAACTCATTAAAACATTCATACAAGTTATCCACACGAGTGACCTACCTCGAAAATAGACAATGTGTGAAGTAAACATAAAGACCTTGAAATTGGGACATTCGAAGAATGCTCTGTTTGGGTTTCTCAGAGTTTTGGAGGTATACACAACACTTGGCCTCCCACATTTGCACCTTGGAGCAGCTGTCCTTCTTTGACTTCTGGTTCCACTTGAGCCACCCCTCCTAGGATAAACATTCATCTTCTCAACCCTATATATGCCTCGAAATGCTGCGGCAGGAGAATGGAGGGCGAACAATTTCCACACACAAAGCAAAACTCAAAACCCCAAAACCTGGTTTTCTCCCCAACGTTAGCAAAAGATTGAAGATGAGGGACATTAAAGAAGCTTTGTCCTAACCACATGGGTTGCTAAGGATTGAAGATGGTGCCAGTTCGGACAACTAACGTTACACATCACCTGCGTTAGTGACGCCGTTAGGAGCGAATGGATGGAAGGACTAACGTGGGAGATTTTTGGATTTTACAGTGATGACGGCATGAGTTATTTTTATTGAGGGACCAAAAAGAGGTCCGTGATTTTTTCCAGGGACCAAATAGGGTATTTACCCAAACAAATAATAAATCTAATTAATGCCTCACCATGAATTGCTAGGACTTGGCAGTAATCCAACACCTCCCACCACATTCAGTCTCCTGGGAATGGGTTCGCTCAAAGGTGGTCCAACGAATCAATTCTGTAGGAACTTCCCCAGACTCTACCTATAAACACAAATGATGATCGTTAATTAATTACTTCAAAGTACAAAATACTGAATGCTGAAATAGAAAATAAAGTATACTTATAATTTTTCGTCGATGCTCACTAAATGGAATGGAGCCGCCAGTATATGGAAGTCCATCCATTTGGGCCCTATTTAATTTATTTCATTCACTTTGCTTTATAAGTTTCTCGTCGGTGGCCCATCTTTGAAATAATTGTTCTGTCGTCTCAGGTTGAATCCAAGTTTGATTGCCCTTATTATGTCTCAATTTATAAAACTTATCAGACAACCACTTGCTTCCCTTGAACTTATAGGCTTTTTTTAAATTTCCCCGATGATCAAGCAACCACTTAAAATTTTCCTGAAAATCAATAATAAACAATTAGTGCTCCAAAGTATAAAAGTAGTTAATCATTTTGCATTTTGATAAGAAGAAATTAATAACCATGAATCACATAACTTACCAATAACTCACTGAACCAAGCCTCCCGATCATCCTGAGGAATCTCCGTCCAACTGGCCCAAGTCTGATTGAAATTACGGAATATTTGGTCCCCTATGAAATTCGTCACCGTATTATAAGGCTCAAACCTGAAGACAAAGAAAATGTTGCAAATATTAGCATACAAACTAAAGGTAAAAAATCATAACATTACTAGTAACTTTACATGACTTACTCGGTGGTGCCGACAGGACGTATCTACCCCCAGCCCTGTCACAGGATCAACTGATCCCCAGACTGGTGTGTCGGAGGAACTACCTTCCCTGACCTGGCTCTAAGGCGACGCAGTGTGTTGAAGGAAGAAGTATTGAAAATGTTAGAACATAGATGATTAAAGGAAACAAAATATACATAAATCAGTCAAAAATCATAAATTAAACATGCTCTACCCCTTACTGTGGATAAGTCGAGTGACAGGCACACCTGTACCGCCCATACCGTAGTCGGTAGTAGACAGTGAAGATGAAAAATAAAGTGGCGGCAGCTCTGGGGAAGAGCTAAGCCCTTTTCCTATAGAGGGGGTCGATGATGTTTCCCTACCCCCTCTGATAGGACGGGGCTGGGCTCTACGACCACTACATGATCTCTTTGCTGAATGCTCCATCTCTAAACACTTATAAACATTATGTCAAATTATATATTCATATAAGAAATATACTTAATATGTCAATAGCGAAATAATGGAGTATCTAGTATAATAAAATGACATAAACAAAAAAAACTAACACAAATCAACCGGATGATTCCTGTTCTTCGACCTCTGCTTGCACACCTTCCTCCGGCGTCTCATAGTCGTCGAATTTAGATTCACTATCAGAGTAAATCTCTTGTGCCTCATCATCTGATTCTTCATTGTCAACATGGATAGGAATCAACTCTAACTCCTCAGCGGAATCAAAGAGATTGCTTGGCAAATCGTCCTCGGCAATACTTACGGTAAGTACATGTTCCAGATCAGTTTGGAATGGTTCAGTCATATCGTCATTTGTTTCTGACTCTTTCGACTTGGGTATAAAATTCCATGCTTTGGTTTTGATAACTACCATCCACCTTTGGCGGGATGGGGTATGATGTATAATAAACTTGTTCCGCCTGTTGAGCAAGAATTAATGGGTCATAACTAACTGTATATCTCCTTGAAGAGTGGATCTCAACATTTCCATATTTGTCCACTTTTGTTCCACATGGAGTGTTACAAACCACTCACATTGAAATAGAGTCATTGACTTATCTCACTTGTAATCCAGCTGAATTATGTCAATTAACTTCTCGTAGTAGTCGCCCTCGACCCCGTCAACATGATCACCTCGACAACATACACCGTAATTGCAACCTTCCGTATTTTCGTTCACTTCAAAAGTTGCAAATCGATAACCATTGGTTACATATTTTTTGATCCGGGTAACAGAGGTTGCAGATCCATAGGATAAACTCCATACGACATCCTGGGGGAGCTGATTTGTTTTGCACGAAGTAGGATCGTAACCAATTAGGAAACTCGGTGTTCATGAATTGATCAACTTCGAATCCGAGATCAAAGGATTTGTCAATCGGACCCAATTAGAGAAGTGACTGAAACAAAACAAAAATTAAATTATTACTTTAACACTTACGTAAGTAACAGTAAGAAAAGAGGAAATCTTACTTTAAGTACGGGGCAGCCTCTTCACAGTTGTTTAGAATGTACCACTCTGCTACTTTCTTATTGCTTCCTTCCAGAGTTAACCTACAATGTTTTCCCACAACTCAACCAAGAAAATTAAATATTGATATCTGACCACTCGGTTCACAGCCATCATCGTTGCAAGGTACCCCTCTCCATCTTGATATAACGTCGGGGGATAATAGTATGAGCCAAATTTAGTAGCCTCTTCGACTAGATACGCTTCAACGATAGATCCTTCAACGTACCTTGGATTTTTTTATCTTGTACTTAAGTGTGCGTAAAAACCTACAAGGGACAATCAGATGGTATTTATAAACTATAGCACAATGTGTTTCAACTAATCACAAACATAAGAAATATATATATTACTTTTCAAACGGATACATCCATCTATATTGTTGCGGACCTCCTACCCTTACTTCATAGGCCAAGTGAACAGGCAAATGTTCCATTGAGTCAAAGAAGCTAGGAGGAAACACCATCTCTAAAGCTGCTGTAACTTATCAACATTAAGCTCAGAAGCACAAATTTCTCTAAAGAACAAGGAAAATTCTATTAGAATAGTGCATATATGCTTCGGTAGTGCTTTGAAGTCCCACGACAACAATCTCTGAAAGAAAACATGACAATCATGACTCTTCATTCCAAATAACTTTGCCTCATTCATGTCAACACATCTTGAGAAGTTTGATGCATAACCGTCTGGGAGTTTCAAACCTTTAACCCATCGCAACAATTGTAAATTCTACTCTTTGTTCAATGTATACGACGCTCTAGGTTTGGAAATCCAGCCCTTGACATTCTCCACCAAATGTAAAATAGGCCTTTTGCAAATCTATTCTATGTCATGTCTTGCGTTGATTGTATACTTAGTCTTACCCTTGGTGTCCATCACGATGTACAGAATATTACAAAACACATTCCTCACAATATGCATGACATCGAGGTTGTGTCTTAACAATTGATCTTTCCAATATGGTAGCTCCCAGAAGATGCATTGTTTGTTCCAATGATGCTTAACACCATATCCCTCAGGTTCGCTGGAAGCAACTCCCTCTTCAACACTTTGAATGTGCTTCACCCTCTCCCATATTTCATGGCCACTTAAACGAAGAGGTTTATCTGATTGTTAAACGGATGATCAACGGGCAGGAATCGCTAGTGCCTATCAAACCAACAGACTTAATGACTGTATTGCAAGCTAAAACCCATGTTCTGTTCGAGACATACCGGACATGCAAGCTTCCCCGACGTTTGCCAGCCATTCAATATTCCATATGCAGGAAAATCATTTATCATCCATATTAAAGCAGCCCGCATGTTGAAATTCTGGCTCAATGATATATTGTATGTAAGAACCCCTTCACTCTACAACATCTTCAACTCGTCTATCAAAAACCTGAGGTATACATCTATTTTCTTTTTTGGGTTGGATGGCCCAAGGATTAACGTGTTCAAGAACAAAAACTCTCTTCTCATACACATAGAAGGTGGGAGGTTGTACGGAGTCACAATCACATGCCAACAATAATAATTTCTACCCGTCTTGTTGAAAGGAGTGAACTCATCCGAACATAAACCAAGACAGACATTACGAGGATCGGCTGCAAACAAAAGATTTGCCTCATCAAATTTCAGCCAAGCTTCGGCACCGTATGGATGCGTCACAAAATTTTCATCCCTACGATGCTCCTAATGCCATCTCATGTGAGCAGCTGTTTGTTGTGATAAATACAATCTCTGAAGTCTGGGCACGGGGGGAAAGTACCACATCTTGCTTAATGCTTGAAAGGTCGTTTTCTTTCCATTCCTCACAACTTTATACCTGTCATGTTCACAGAATTTACAAGTAGTCCACTCAGCATTATCCTTGTAATAGAGCATACATCCTTTAAGGACGCAATGAATATTTCACATCTAAGCCCAAGCTCTTTCACCTTTTTCTTTGCTTGGTAAAAATCTTTAGGTAGATTATTATCATTTGGAACAACTTTACCCATGATCTGCATCATTTCGTTGTAATTCTTCTCACTCATGTGGTGAGCACTCTTCAAGCTTAGTATTGTTAGAGTAGAAGACAACGATGAATATTCACTATTTTCAATGTGTTCACAACCTTTCCATAATGGACGTTGCGCATCTTGAAGCATTTTATAGAACGTATCAGCTTCCGGATTAGGATCCTCTTCCATGTATGATGGTTGAGTATGTGTATTGGTCTCCTCTCCCATGAGTATCGGCTTCAACATGAGTAACGGGATCAAAATATTGGCTAATCGACGGTCTCACGACATCCATAACCAAATGTTCATATTGATTAAGGTTGTCTCGATGACTAGTGTCCCCATAATAACCACTTGGTGTCTGTCGAACCTCACCATGATATTCCCAACATTCATAATCGTTTATGAATCCTTTTTTACACAAATGGATTTTGACCGTGCTCGGATCTTGAAATTGTAAACACCTACATTTCACACATGGACAATTGATCACGGTACTTAAATTAGTTGTGTTCGCCAAAGCAAAGTGGATGAACTCTTCCAAACCCTCCAAGAATACTTGAGTAAGTTGTTTTTTCTGAGTTAGACGATTATACATCCAACTCCTATCGCGATCGCCTTCCATACTTCCCCAACCGAACCCTACACAAAGACTTCTGGAACAAACACAATAATACTAACTAATTCAGCTACTAACCTAAGTGGCAAATACAACTGGCCCCTTATGTCAACCAATTGTCACTTAATCAAGAAAGTGGCAAACAAACACATGCAGTGAACAAAGAAGAGATCCCAGCAAGCAACCAAAAAATGAGGATAGTACACTAGAAAATAGGGACATACATGTGGACGGGACAAAAAAATAATGATAAAGTACAGGTGAAAATAGCAACATATTACAAATTTTTTGGACAACATATATACTATTATTTCATCATAATGCAAATACACAATTACATCAGGTTTGTAGTTTGTTACCTCAATTCCAAGCAACCGATTGCAGGAAAAAAAAAAAAGACAAGGGTGCCCTATTTATTTATTCATACATACACTCACAAGCTTAACACACATGTCAAGTACTCCCCCATACTGTTCAACATATCCTCTATAAAAATTTTAAACATTTAAGTCATCATTAATATAAGGTTAAGTTGACTAATTTAGAAATATTAAAAAACTAAATAAATTACATGATCTCTCATAAATACTTAATTATAATTTTATTAATCTTTTTAAATTAGTCCGTTTATTCTCATATCCTCCAAAAATGAAGAAACATATATATAGGTTTGAGTGTTTGTGGTGGTGGTTGGTCCCCTTTCTATTATATTCATCTAAACAAAACTTGCCTAAAACTGAAATAGAGATAAGTTTTTGTGTGTGTGTCTGTGTTTGCTTAGTAATTAGATCGGTTAAAATTTAAAGAATGGATCACATTAAAATAAAACACATATAGAAGTATTCACAATATATATATATATATATATATAATCATTGAAGAGGTGATGATAAAATAGGTGTAATTAGCACACAAAAATGTAGAGACCATATGAACAATGAAATAATAGGGAGAAAATTAGTTAAGTAGAGTAATGGAGAGAAATAAAGATAGGACTTGTCGGCATATAAACATAGAAATAATCAAATAATCATATATATTAAAGCAGATAATAATGAATGTGTCTGAAAGTATGAGAAAGAAGAAAAATAGGAAGGTAAGTGAGCTTATGGAATAAGTTAGCACGGAGGATAGAAAACGACGAGCCGCGACCATGTGAATAAAGAGATAACATGTGAATTAATTTAAATTAATAATACCTTATTTATGGGATCACCTGGCACTGGAAGCAAGACAAGGGACGAATGATCGACGACCAAACGAGCGGCGACTGAACAAGCGAAGGAGGAGAGAAGAGATGAACGGCAAAAGAGAGAAAAGTCGGTAGCGAACTCGAAATAAATCGAACTCGAAGATAAATTAAGTGATTTTGCGACAGACCCCTTGGTTCATCGCAAATTCACTGAATTTTGCGACAGACGCCAGTGCCCGTCGCAAAAAGATCTCCTTTTTGTGACGGACTTCGGCGTTCGTCGCAAAATGGGGGAAAAACGGTGCCTCTTCCGGCGCCGGTTTGCGGCAGACCAAGGAGTCCGTCGCAAATATTTGTACGCAAAATGGGGTAAACTGGTGCCTCTTGGTGTCGGTTGTGACGGACCAAGGAATCCGTCGCAAATATTTGTACTTTGTAGTATTTTTGTGCTATTTTGCGACGGACTACCTTAATCCATCGTAAAACTCTGTAAATAGCGACGAAAATTTATGTCCGTCGCAAAATGCCTCATTTTTGTGACGGATATTTGTTCCGTCGCAAATGCACCATTTTCTAGTAGTGTTCCAAAGCTACTTCGGTTTCTATCTTTTTTCCAAATCTGATTTGTTACCCAAGCAAGAGATCATTCCAGCTCGAACCCCCAAAAAAAAAAAGAACCATAAACTCTCATGCAGACAATTATTTGAACATCATATGGTTCAGATGACATATAATAGTAATTATTCTATTATTGTCAGTTTAAACGAACTTCTCTCCTATCAATGGAAGGAAGAAACCTATTTCTGAGTCACAATGACAACTTTTGGCTCTTGATTTGGAATGTTACAGTTCTGCAGAAAAAATCATAAGTGAAGCTAAAAAGAATGCTTCCTCAAGTAATTTGCAGTTTCAATTACAAGCATAAAGTTGCATAACTGGAAAGAATTTCACTCAATTTTCAGGAACCGCTAGCGAGAATCATCAATAATTAATTATAGATAGCAGAGGATGACAGAAGATTATAAATACTAACTAAAATCTCCAGCCAGTCATGGCAGATGGAATAACTCAATTCGCAGATAAAGAATGAAAAAGGCCAGGATTTCTCGTTCAAATGTAAACTAATCTGTAATACTCGTAATTAACAATAGAAGGATAGAAAAGAGGCGGAATAGGAACTGAAGAAAGAAAACAAACACGCATTACAGTGTAACTTCTGAGAAAAGAAAACCACAATTAAAAACCGCAAATCAAACACGTGAAGAAGCAGAGAGAAACACAATGCAGAATTGATAAGAGAAAAACTGAGGAAGCAAGGGGTAGTTACCTGCACAAAAATTGAAAGCGAGCGAAGAAGGAAATGGGAATTGATGAAGAAGAAGAGGGAAGGCGCGTGGGAGGATCGTGGAAGGTGAAGGAATGAAGAAAAGACTCTAATAGCTGATTTGTTAGTAAGTGATTCTTTTTGCGTAATGTGCTATCTGCAATGTATGCGCAGGGCTGGGCAGCGAGACCCCTACCCAATAAGGATTATTGAGCAGTAAAAATACAGCTTGGTACCCGGTCCTATCTGATAAAAGCCCTAACATTTTTGAGCCAAGGGCTTCCCTGCTCAAATAGTGCTACCTCGCCACACCCTATGTGGAAAAAAAAAAGTTTCAATCATACCTGATAAACAATATTGTAAGCTTCAAATGTAATCCATAATTATACATTTTAGAATATTTCAAAATAAATCTATAACTTGAGTCTTGAAATTAAAAAGACTACCATATTTCTTAACAAATAGTCAAATATACATACATCAAGAATTAAATAACATCTATAGTCCATTAAATACAGGGCATCGTTAGTAATACAATGGTCAAATGGACTAATAGTCAAATACTCAATGGATATATTAGGGTATTGGTAAATATATAATATAATAAGTCTATTAACTATTACGTAAAAAAAATTTATATCAAATATAATAATATATATACTTACCCGGCAAGGGCCCAATAGGCAAGGCGGCATACCCTACCCAATGCCAGCCCTACCCGCAAAAATGTCCAGTCTGATTGTGGCCAATTTTTTTGGGCTTCTTTTTTCTAAGCTGGGTAGGGCGATTTTTTGCTCGGCTTGGGCGGGCGTCTGCGGGCTCTTAGGCTTCATGCACACCCCTATCTGCAATGTTGAGAAAAGCCTAGGAAATGAAGAAGACCGGTGGGCCTAATAGCGATAAAAAAGAAAATTGAAAAAGAAGATATGATTTATATAATCTTTAATCCCTTAAGTTTGTCCTTATTTTAATTTTAATCCCTTAAGTAAGTTTCAAACCATAAGTTTTGGTCCCTTAAATTTCATTTTAAAAAAATATATATATATTTGTCCCTCTAACTCAATCAAGACTTAGACTATTTTACCCCTAGAAGCACAAAAACAATTGGTTTAAAACTTAAGGGACCAAGACCAAAATGAAGGTAAAATTAAGGGACCAAAGATGATATTAACCCAAGAAGATATGCCAAGTTTCAAATCTAAAAGTGTATTATTTTTCTAAGTATTTTAATTTTTTTTTCATTTTCAATTTTAATTTATATCTTTGCATGAATTTATTGGGTCAATAGGGATAATATTGAAAATCACTTGAATTTGTGGTGTAGATAGAACTTGCTCTAAAAAAATCACTTGAATTTTACGACAGGTTTAATGTATTTAATTATTTTTTATATGTGCATGTGAATTAATCAAAAGTTTCTTGTGTATAATAAGGATAAGAGGGAGTACTTTTCTTCCTAAACTATTCATCTTACTTGCACATATTAAGAGAGTCTTTGTGAAGGAATAATTTCAATACATATATTTTAAAATATATATATATTAAGAAAACTAACACACATTTTTTACAAATAACTAAATTATCAAATCTTTTCAATCTCTGTAAACTTGTTATCTAACTCATAAGAGTGTAATGTGTTATCTTTTGTAACATACCATATGATGGTAAAGTTGCATAGGTTCAATTGTGACAATATTTCAAGTTTTCGACTAGTTTACGTGGTTAATTATTTCTGCATGTTTAATGCTTCTCTCTAAAAACCCATATTGCATCTTCTTCTTCTTCTTCTTCTTTTTTGGGGGCTAGATATATGAGTTAAGCTATATATAATTATTTCATGCTAATGAAACCTATGGTGCCCCAATTTTGAGTTCCAATTAATAAAGAAATATTGAGCATTTGAGCATCAAATAAATTAGGTTTCACTCTACCAAAGTTCAAACTTTGTTCCCAACTAAATTATATATACACACATACTAAGGAGAGGTGATTAACTCAATGATAATATAGCAAATTTTTAACTTTTCCCTCATTTAAGAATGTATATTTTTCAACTCTTTCTTCTCTCTCTATCTTTAAATCTTTTTTGTCAAATCTCTCTCATCTTTTTCTCTTTTCAACATGGCTAGTCAATTTAAAAGGAAAAAAAAATACAATTTGATAACATGGCAACACCTACTCACTCCCCCTCAATGAAAATCATATTGTCGTGCCATTTTAGTGTAAAAATTTTGGAAAAAAGTGGCAGGTAAAGGAATTTTTAAAAAGTCACCCAAGCAAGTAGAACTTATAAGAGATGAACCAAGAGGAAATATGAACACGCAATTTAAAAACTCTGTGGTGATGGAGGTATGAAAAAGTCACTTGAACGAGATGCATGGGAAATGAAAAAGTTGGGGGGGGGGGGGGGTGGACAATGAGATAAATTATTGAATGAAAAGGCAGTGTGGTCATTGGTGCATCAAAGAGACGTCTTCCAGGAGTCAGGTACCATTATTACCTATATTAAATAAATTATTAATTTATGAGTTCAACTAATATAGGTAAAATTTTCACAATCTCATTGATTATCTGAAATTGGACTTATAAATATGACAAAATTTTTTGGTTTAAGTGGACTTATGAATAGAACCAGAAGTGGTATGATTAACAAGAAGGAAGCTCTGCTCTCAAAGTTTCTCAACCATAAATAACAAGAACATCAATATGGAGAATAAGTAAAAACAAACTACGCACATATCACATTTGGCCGCAAAATAAATATTCCTAAGCTAACAACATTTGGCTCATCCCAATCTCAATTCGATTATGTCAAGGAAATTGATCAGACATGATTCCCTTACCTGCAAAGAATAAATCTAATGAGATGCAACCATCATTAAATAAATATAATAATTAAAATTACAATCAAGCGCCAATTTCTTTTCATAATAATAGTAATATCTTTTGATAGGAGAAAGGTAGCAATAAAATTTGAGACCAGTAGAAATGATTTCTATTAGTTTTTTTTTAAAAAAAAAAAAAAAAAAAAAAAAAAAAAAAAAAAAAAAAAAAAAAAAGGCTATGAGCTAAGCATTGGATAGAAATAAAATGTGAAAACATGTTTCTTAATTATCCTAAATATCAAGTTGATGAAATATATGTGTGCAAATCAACTAGAACTTCGGGCAACCCAAAAAAAAAAATCAACTCAAATATAAAAAAATATTGAATTTTTGTGTATCCAGCAGGCTAAAATAATTTTTTTTTTTTTAGTAGCATGAAATACATTAAGTACTAATTTGTGACTCATCGAGCACCTTAAAGATTTTTTTTTTTTTAATTAACACTCGAAATTCTAAAGTATTTTTCTAGTAGTTTTTTTGTTTATCCGGCACCCTAAAGTATTTTTTCAAGTAGAACTCTATATTCTAAATTTATGGTTTTTGTTGCTGCTGAAAAAAAAATACTTCAATGACAAAATTGCACCAAAAGTACTTTATGATATTGGATATACTTTTGGGTGTTGGATGATCTACAAATTAGTTATGATACTAAGTGCTATTTAAAAAATATTTCAAGATACTGGATGTGTCTTTCTTTTTAATCTTAAGACCTTTACAGATATAAATGTCAACTTGATTTTAACCTTCAAACATTTACTCATATAAATGTCAACTTGATTTTTTAACATATGATTTACAAGAAGGAAGCTCTGCTCTCAAAGTCTCTCAACCGTAAATAACAAGAGCATCAATATGGAGAATAAGTAAAAACAAAACATGTACATATGATGTATGGCCGCAAAATAAAAATGCTTAAGCTAACAACATTTGGCTCACCTAATCTCAATTCGATTATTTCAAGGAAATTGCTTATACACTATTCCCTTACCTGCAACAAATAAATTTAAAAATGAGATGCAACCATAATTAAAAATATATAAAATATAAAATATAATAATTAAAATTACAATCAAGCGCCAATTTTTTCATAATAATATTAATGGGAAAAACACTTCTCATGTTGTAGGAGAAGTGTTTTTCATGTCACACACACATAAAATGGGACCCACATATATATATAATTAGCATTATATATATGGGTCCCATTAATTTGTATGAATCTTCTTCTTCTCATGCAACATGAGAAATTTAAATCAATATTAATATCTTCTTATAGGAGAAAAAGAGAAATGAAATTTGAGACCAGTAGAAATGATTTCTTTTAGTTTAAGAAAAAATCGGTTATGAGCTAAGCATTGGATAGAAATAAAATGTATAAGAAGGTTTCTTAATTATCCTAAACATCAAGTTGATGAAATCTATGTGTGCAAATCAACTCGAGCCTCAGGCCAAAAGCGCAAAAAAAAAAAAAAAAAAAAAAAAAAAAAAAAAAAAAACTCAACTCAAATAAAAAAAAAAAATATTGAATTTAGGTGATGTTTGTACTCACCATAAAGGGAAAAAACTTTTGATAGAATTTAGCTCATTGATGACATCGACTGCGCTCATTCTTTCATAAGGTGATTCCATTGAACATGTAAGTCCGATCTTAAATAAAGAACGCAAGCATTTCTCAACATTAGGATGAATTTGCATAATGTTCTCTGATAAGTCTCCTGATGCTCCCACTATATGTTCTAATTCTCGTGGAAGAATGGTTGGGCTCACAACTTCCAAAAGCTTGTCTGGAAATGCAACTTTCACATATGTTTGAAGATTGTGGCCGCCATTAAATACATCTTCAGTGGGTCTTTTTTTAGTTAACATCTCTAAGGTAAGAATGCCAAAGCTATACATATCACCTTGCATTGATACCTCAGAACCAATTCCATATTCTGAAATATTGTGAGCATATTAATTATCTTCATTATATAAATGATGAATGAAACAACTGAAAATAAAAAAGGTTAGTCTGAAAGCATAATGAATTTGAAGACCTTGTAATAAAAAAATCAAATGATACCTGGAGGAATATAGCCAACAGTACCCTTTATACCAAGTGTGCTGCTTCGTTCATTAGAGACAACGGAAACAGTTGAGAGTAGTCTTGCCAATCCAAAGTCACTCAAATGAGCAACCATGTTCTCATCAAGAAGGACATTGTTTGGCTTCAAATCACAATGAATTAGAGGTTGCCCATATTCATAGTGAAGATAGTTTAACGCAGACACAATATCCATAAGAGTATATATTATTTGATCAAGGAGCAAAAGTCTTTGATGATTTGGATTTTCTGTTGTAGGATGCAACCAACTGTCCAAGTTTCCATTCACCATATACGCATAAACTAGAGCCTTAAACTCATTGCCCTTGTAATCTATGCTAGAGCAGCATGTTATAATCTTTACCAAATTTCGATGCTTTGCATTTCTCAGTGCATTACATTCAGCAACAAAACTCTTGTGAGCTCCCCTTATTTGAAGGTTGATGACCTTTATCGCAACAACTTCTTGAGACTCAAAACTTCCCTTATAAACAGAGCCAAAACTGCCAGATCCTATCAAATTATTGATTGAGAATGCATGTGTGGCATCATGCAAACTTTGATATGATACCGTGGGAATCAGGTTAATTGTTGAAAAACTTGAAGAAGATTTCTTTCTTCTTTTCCTTCCATGATAAATAGCAACAACAGATGACAAAAGAAGAAAAGCAATCACACAACATATTGATACAATCAGCTTGAAGTTTTGATGTTTTCTTTGTCCGTTGGATTTGGTAGGACATGGTGGCAACTCCAACTTTGATATGCCTCCACAAAGCTTGTTATTCCCTACAAGTGATATTGCACTTGCATTGTGAAAGACACCTTTGCTTGGTACCTCCCCTTCAAGCATGTTGAAGGAAACATTTAGGTACTCCAAAGAAGCAAAATCTTGTAGGCCTTTTGGAATTGTTCCAGACAAGTTATTTTGAGACAAGTCTAAATATCTTAGACCCTTCAATGAAGCCAAAGATATGGGGATGGTTTCTTGGAATAAATTCCCTTGTAAAAAGAGGAACTCTAAGCTTTGGCAATCTCCAATGCTTTGAGGAATTGTTCCAAAGAATTGATTATGAGAGACATCCAATTTTTCTATATTTTTCAAGTTTCCAAACTCATCAGGGATATCATCGCCAAAAGAGTTATGTGACAAGTCCAATAATATTGATAGAGATGAAAGAGTGAGTAGTTGGGTTGGTATGGCTCCACTAAATTTGTTTTGTGACAAATCAAGATATTGTAAGCTTTTACAATTCCCAATACTTGCAGGAACTTTTTGTTCTAACATGTTATCTGACAAATCTAGATGAAATAACTGAGTGAGATTGCCTATGAAATGTATTATTTCTCCAAAAAGTTTGTTTCCCCACAAAGACAAGTATTGCATGTTATGAAACTTCCCGAAAGTAACTGGGATGATGTTAGTGAAATAATTCATGGATATGCGTAGCAACGTCAGGTTAATGAGGTTTCCTAATGCCACAGGAATTTTACCACATATTTGATTATGTGCAAGGTCGAGTTGTGTGAGCTGGGTTGACAAATTGCCTATGGTATTTGGTAAGTGGCCCCCAAAATTATTGTGATTCAAGAATAGCTTTTCTAAGTTAGTGCAGTTTCTCAAAGAATTTATAAACTCCCAGTCTTTTGAAGAATTACTTCCCAAACTAATATAATCTAACTCTAGTGTTGAGAGGTCATGCAACTTTCCAAGATTTGGAATTTTCCCTACAAAATTATTTTCTCCCATAGAGATGATTACAAGCCTAGTCGCGTTTACAATGGATGCTGGGATGCGACCTGAGAATTGATTTACTCCAAGTCCCAAGAGTTGAAGATTAGGGAGGTTGGAGAACATATTGGCGGGGAGAGGACCATTGAAATGATTTTCATCAACAACGATGTGAGCGAGAGATGACAAATTGTAAAGAGAGAAAGGAATTGTACCTGTAAGCTTGTTGTCACCTACATTAAATGCTGTCAAATTTTTCAACTGGCCTATTTCTTTAGGTATACTCCCTTCCAAGTTATTATCACTCAAAGAAAGAATACTGAGAGAAGTAAGATTACACAAGGAAGTTGGGATATGTCCAGTGAAATTGTTGTGAAGTAGAAACAAACCTTCAAGCTTATGGAGAGAGGCAATCTCCATTGGTATTTTGCCAATGAGTTGATTCCCTCCAAATGATAAGCTCTTGAGGTTATAGCAACTTGTGACATTGATTGGAAATCCTCCCGTCAATGTATTATTATCAAAAATAATTATTTCCAATCTGAATAAACGACCCAGGTCTTTTGGAATTTTTCCGTGGAAATTATTGTTGTGAAGAACGATAACCCTTAGGAAGGAAAGATTGCCAATAAAAGGAGATATAGTACCTGATAACTGATAACCTTCCAAGACCAAATGTGTAACTCTGTGATGCCTGTGGCTGCAAGAGACTCCATGCCAATCGCAGAAGTGTGTGGATGAATTCCAAGAATCCATGATCCGATATGAATCATTGGATATTGATTCCTTGAATTTGATTAAAGACAAATGATCAGTTTCGTTGCTCAGTGATGAAGCAGGTTTCCAGCACTGAAATATGAGAATAAAGAAAACAAACAAGTGAAGGAACATGGTTGAGAAATAGTAGGCTTTCTAGTAATTCAAGAGTTCTTTATATGGAGAACCAGCTCTGTTATTATTGCTCTGCTATTAGTCGGACTTAAATAAGCATGATAGGAAAAGTCTTGCTCAAGCAGAAAAATATTATGAGTCGTAGGGTCGTCGTGGAAAGTTTAAAAAGCCTAACATATTTACAGCAACAATTAGTGGGGTGGGTTTGTCTTTTTGAAAATTTTCTCATAAAAATTTACTTTTTATGAGAACTTTCCTCACGACAATACAATGAACTATGTTGGGATGCTATGAAAAATCCATGTCTTCCTCTCATTACAATATTTGTTATGGTTTTATTATTCTCAAATAATATTATTTAATTACAAAAGAAAATAATATTCTCTATGAGAATATAATAGTTATTTAACTGTTTTTTTTTTCTTCACTCAACTTATGGTTTTTATGACCTCTTTGCAGAAAAATGATATATTTAGTTTGGATAAAAATGATATATTTAGCAAATAAAATGGGTTACATTTTGAAGCAAATCCCATCCTAACTAGTTTTTATATTGGGGACTAGAGGTATAATTAATTATGAAATTAGTATGAAGAAATGGGGAAAAATGATAGTGACAAATCCGTTTTAACACTGTGAACCCAAAGTACTATGATCATCTCATAATAAGCTACCAAACATCCTTGAAATGCCAAAATTAATTATAAGTCCAGAACCATGCTTATCTCATAAACTACTATTATCTACTTTTCTATTATACTCTTCTAAAAATTTATGCAAACACCCTGTTATTATACCTTATAAATCATTTTCATAAGCTTTGTTTTACCAAGTTCGCCTGAACTAAATGGGAGTTGTTTAATTATGAGAAATATGGGTGATGATTTCATGATTCATTTTAATCAAAATTGAATGGGAAAAATTAATTACTGAGCCCTGCTGCACCTAGCAATTGCTAGCCCATATATGAGTCGACCTTCTTATCCTCTTTTAATATTTTTTTTTTTTCTTCTAAACTTCGCGTAGCTTAGCTTTTCTTTTTTTAATGTAAATACTGATATTTGTTTAGTGTTTATCACTTAATCTTTCTTTAGTTCAAGATGATTTCAGAGCATTTTATAAATTTAGCTTTCTTGTTTTCAGTCCCACTAGTTTCCTATGGTTATGCAGCATTTTTGAAATGCTACTTATTCTATTAATGGACAACTAAAAGTTTTCTATTAAAAACAAGGCTCTCTTTCTTTGTTCAGCTCTAGCTACCACTTCCAAGTATATATGTTCATTATTTCTTATGTTTTTTGCGCAAATTTATTTTTGATGTATTTTATATTAAACTAGATGAATTACCCTGTGCGATGCACGGGCCTTTCATTAGAAAGGGGAATGGAAATGATGATATTAAAATTTGGACAATAATTTTAGTTATTAACTACAAAAGTTTGAAAATATGAAAGTAAAAGATATCTGGTACAAGTTAATAAAAGTCAGGTATATTGTTTATGAGCATATGTAATTCATATTGGACATGGATATAAATGAGATTGAGCTTACAGGTGTTAGGCAATATAAATATGTTATACATTGTTCATATTCTTACAGTCATGTAGCAGTATAAAGAAAGATGTTAAGACATTTAAAATAAAATATATACATCAACTGTATTTTAAAAAAATTTTAATATTATGTATGGGGTTGATTGAGCCTTTAATGTTTTGTGCAAATTTATTCTTGATGTATTTTATCTTAAATCTATCCCAATGAATCTGAAAAACCAGGATATGCCCATGCATGAAAAGTAGACGATATATTCAAGCTAATCAACAGGGAATTATAAAATTATAATTTTTTTAAAGAATTATTAATTTCTGAATGGTAAAAATACTAAAATATTCAAATTAAGCTTCAAGAAATTTTGGAACGTGAAAAGAAATCTATATGATTTTTCTTAATTATACAAAATAAAATAATTTCCTACTGCGAAAGAAAAAGAAGGAAAATGTACTTTTATGAGGATACATACGGTAGCTAATTAATATTGTTTAAAATAACTATGATTTTATGACCCTTTCTCAGTAAACAAAATACCACAAGGGGTTGGTTGTATTTAATTAATTTTTTTAATTTATTTAACAATATTATTAATGGTACGTAAAAAAAGAAAAAAGAATAACGTATCCAAATGTCGACAGACTTGACCGAGAGATAAAACATACTACTCTGGTCCTATTTATAAGTCCCTTTTGACCAAAAAAATTTGGTCCTATTTATAAGTCCTCTTTGACCAAATAAATGAGATTGTGACACTTTTACCCCTATTAATTGTACTAATGAAAATAGAGAGAAAAGAAAAAGTTGAAGGTAACCAATCATAAATGAGGGTAAAGTTGAAAATTCACCTCATAATCATTGAGCTAACTACCTCTCCTTGGTATGTGTGATTTGACCAAAAGGGGACTTTATGAATCGAAATATGAGCTTAGTGCCAATCTTTTGGAAAACTCAATAAAGCCAAATGCACGTTTTGACTCAATTATTGATGGAAATAAAGCAATAATGGCCGACAACGCCATGAGTGTTGATATAGGAAAATGGGCCTATTTGGGTTGATGGTAGGAATGGTGACTTAAAAGTTATCGACCTTAAAAAAAGTTCGGTAGGAAAAAAAAATCAGGTTATAGATAATGATTTGTGTTTCATTGATGGTGATAGAAGTGGTAGAGCTCACGTCAAAAAGTTGAGAGCTTTTTGGAAAAAGCTAGATTCTTGAGCTTTTTTCTTAACAAGCTTTTTAAGCTTTAGAAGCTTTAAGTCCAGGTGAACTTAACGTCGAACCCAAACACACCACGTTGAGCTTTTTCTCCAAAGCTCATTAACTCTACCGCAAACCCTCCTAACGCCGATTCCAAACAAGCCCAATGAGAGCTTTCCTTACGCCAAGTATTGTTTGGCTGCAAATCCTAATCGTTCCCTATCAAATAATAATATTTTTCTGCTGGAAAATAATAATAATATTTTTTATTACAAAAGAACGTTTTTCGAGTTTGGAGAATAACATTGCATTATTTGATAATTTATTATACCTATCTAGCATTTGTGTGAGAATTGTAATACCTCAAAATTCATATGCCTTTTAAATATTATAGTTTGGACAAATAATACCTATTTAGAATAAGAAAGTATGTTATCTCTAATTAGTAATTTATTTGTTTATTTTCCTTGGAATTTAAAGAGGCAAAAATCCAATTTTATTTTAGGGATCATAAATTGCCCTATAATTATTGAATTAATATATGGTGCATAAATAGCCATGAAAAACTAAAAAGTTGTGACGAAATAATTAAACCAATTAGAGAAAATTACCAACAATTAGTGGATAATTCAATCTATGTTAATTGAATTATTTTCATAAACATTCACAATTAATTTAGTGGCATATGTTAAAGGCATAATTAAGGATGTATTACCTTAGTTAAGAAACAAGGGCTAGTGAAGGGCTAGAATTAGCATAGAAGTGGTTTCTAATTAATCTTAGAACCAATCATATTTTGACAATTACACTTAACTACTTTATTAGGGATGCTAATTAAGATTAGATATGGAGGGCTAAGATTAAATTTAATAAAGCCAAATCAAAGGCCTTAATTAAGCCTCATAAAGCTTAATCCATGAGAAAAGGTTTTGACCAATGAGAGAGAGAGAAAAAAAGAATTAAAGCAAATTTGATAATGGTTTGAAATCCAGTAAATATCTGATGTACACAGTAAAAACTCAAAACAACAAATAAAATGAGAATTTATACAAATTTAAATAGTTGTGAAGAAGTAGGAACCTTGGAGAAAATATAAGGACTTATCTTGAACCCACATAATTTAACCTCGAAAGTAAGTCTAGTAAAGGCTATTTTTGCAAACATTAAAGAATAAGCTTAGTACAACCAGGGAAATCTAATTAGACCATAAATCTTGATATCCAACTACTAATCAAGATACATACACAGAATTCAAAAGTATTGGTAATTGATCAAGTAACCAAAAATAGATTTCATTAAAGTAAATTAATCAACAATAACACCTAAGCTTTGATGATGTCATCAAGACGACATCACAAGGATGACATCATAAGAGCACATGCTTTATAATGAAGGGTGAGGATTAAAACTTCTTGATTAAGTTTAGATCAAATGGTTGAGATTAAGGAAGTGGCAAATGGTGGGGCCCACATTGGGCTTGAGATTACCATTTTAACCTTGAGATTTTCCCTATAAATAGAGGCCTTGCCTCTCCTCATTCTTCACACCAAATCAACCACCAAGTGGTGATTTCTAAGAAGGAGGAAGGAGTTCAAGAGCTTCAAGAGGTAAGCTTGTCTTTAGTTTTTAGTTTCTAGTTTAGTTTTTAGAATTCTTAGATAGAAGTAGTGTAGATCTTAAATATTATAGAATAAATTTTATTTACATGTTTTTATGGTCAAAATTGGCTTAGTTTCGAAAAAATGATGAGAGAGGTTATATAGCAAAATTTTTGGAAGGAAATCATTAAAGTAACGAAGTTCGACGAAATTTCATCAGTTTTGAAAATTCTGGAATTAGTGATGAACATGCCAAAATTTCATATTGAAAATACAGTCATGAAATTCTGGAAAAATTCATGGATAAATTAGACATATAGGGATTTTTAAATATGTCAAGAACATGTTAAAATGATTTCTGTACAATGAGATAAAAATTCTCAAAGTTAAGCTACATTTTTCTGGAAAAATTCTGGGCAGTGGTTGAAGATCATTAAACTGGGAATGAATCACGAATTCTGGGTGAAAACCAATATTTTTTCTCAAAAATAGACATCCTAAGGATTCCAAGGAATTTTACGGATCCTCGTTTCGATTTTTCTAGAATTAATTATGATTTTTCAAAGTTAGATAAAAATCTGTCCAGAATTCTGGACCAGCGTTTTTGAAAAATTAAATGTGATAAGTTGAGAGATAATCCTACCAAGGGTAAAAAGGTCATTAGTGACTAGGATATCTGCTAGGAAGTTATTGGGAATTAATAGATATGACATTACCGTTATGGGTTGAACACGATCACAGTCCAAACGTCAACGTACCGACATCATGACTAAGGTACGTCCGTGTACTGTAACTTTAACTCTGATGTGTCTTGTATGCATATATGTGATAGAATGATTTATGAAGTGATGGACAAGACTAGGGCTTGGACCAGGCACTGTGACTAAGTTTATGGGGCTTAGATCACCTATTTATACATTCAGCTTTATACGGGTTATAGTCTTGATAATGCCGTTGAGTTTTCCTAGCGAGGACACGAGGGGCCATCGTGGCAGCGGCTAGTGCAAACAGGATGACTTTACATGTGTGTGTGTGTGTCTTGTTGATATGTTAATCTTGCATCTCTTTGTGTGCTTATGTATTGATTCTTCGATGTAATGTCATGAATATCTATCATCCATATACTTGTATTACTTGAGCATGAAGTTAATCAGATTACTCCGAGGTTCAATAGGATTGAACCTCGCCCTCTTAACATAGTGTCGTGGTCGGGAGGACCGAGGATCGAGGAGAAAGGCAAGCGGCACGCATAGGGACTCAAATTTGAAGACTTTCTTCTTTTGTTATTCACTTTTGAAAACACTCGGTATAACGTACCGCTATCGTAATCGCCGGACTTACGGCATTTTAAATATAAATATCAGTTACTCAATCACTCCGATGCTCTACTCTGATGAAAAAAAAATTATTCCGCTTTTGAAAATGAGATGTTACAAGAATAGTGCGTTTAGAGGGGGAAAAAGACTTTTGACCCATTAATTTACATATTTTATTCATATGTTTGGGGATATAAAAAAAAAAAAAAACAGATTATATATCTATTTATGGAACATTTTTGTATGTCATGTTTTGTACATCATGCTTTTAATTTTTTTAAAAAAAATATTATATAATTTTACATATATAATGAACATATATATGACTTATGAAAAATTCTTAATTTATATAATTATTTTACTTATATTAATTATGATCAATAATAAAAACTAAAATTATTGACTATATATAATAATTTCAAAATCTTGACTCATTATAGCTTATACTTTATAAGTTGGTTCCGTCCCTCTCTGTACTTGTTCCTTGACTACATAGAATACAAGGAAGCCCTTTATTGATTTATTTCCATCAATTAAATGAAAATGAACATTTTTCTTCTTTGAATTTCTTAAAAGACTGACACTGAGCTGATATTTTAAATCATATAGTATTAAATACGAGTAAATTATCTTTATCAAAGTTTACTCTTCTTGACCACCAAAAGAAAACGGGAGACTTTTCCTCCCATCTCATTTATAATTCATTCATTTTTATGTACTGAGATTTCTCAAATTTTTTATTAATGTAAAATAAAAGTAATTTTTCTCTATTCTCTTTTTCATACAACCTCTTTTTTAAAGGAAAAAAAGATAGGCTAGCTCTGTAGGGTTGAGGCTAGGCTTCATGAAAATATACCTAGTCTATTTATCTAAATAGACTTGGCAATAAGTCTGAGCCTAGTCTATTTATTAAATAAGTTAGGTTAGGCTATAGGCCTTTCAAGAGGCTGACTTATTTTCATCTTTTTACTACGCGTGCCTATTTGGCTTAACTTATTTTTAGTTTATCTTCTCCTTATAAGTAGAAATTAGGCCAAACCCGATTTTACAAAAGCTCTTATAATTATTTTACAACAATGAAAAAAAAAAAAAAAACTCTTATAAATAAGCTCCTAAGAGAAGCTTATTTTATAAGCTCTTTTTTTAAAAAAAGAAAACCCTATAGCACAATCTCTTTTCTTTTATAAGTTCTTTTCTTTGCCAAACAGCTTATTTTTAATTTCAGTTTTTAAGTAATTTTTAAGCTAAAAAATTTATATAATCACCAAACAGTTTTTAGCTTTTTTTTAAAAGCTCTTTTTTTTTTTTTAGCTTTAGCTTAAAATTAGCTTTTAGTTTAAAAATAAGAGGATCTAAACGGGCTCACTTAAGAGTCAATTATAATGTATTTGAACTCTCATCATCTATTAACAAATTTAAATAGCAAAATGAAAATCTCATTTTGTGCCTGAGAGATACTTCATTTAAAACAACAATTACAAAGTTGCAAATAAAAGAAGTATTGCGTGTGTGTGTATTCTTGATCATCAAGTTATCCTGTGCCCAAACGCAAAAAGTAATACAAATTCATTATTTAAAAATGATATTTTGGTAAATTGAATTGATTGAAATAAGGTTTAATGCCGTTTTTTTTTTTTTTTAGAAACTAAAAATGTAATTTTTTGTTTTTTAAAAAAAGAATTTCCATGCCCGTTTCGTAGGAAACTGACATGAAAATTAAATATTTAAGCATGAATATAATGAGAGTAAAGAAAAGTGTTCGTCAAGCAACAAAGATTTTTAATTGACAACGTCGTCGCCGAAAGTCCGAAGAAGAAGCCAAATATATTATTAATAGCAACAATAGGTGGGTGGTGGAAATCCATGTCATTCTCTCATTATAATATTTGTTTGTTATGTTTGTTACAAAATAAAAAATAGGTAAAATTAGGGAGACCCCAAAAAATATATATTTACCAATAAGATTCTTAAAAATTATAATTATTCTGAATGATCAAAAATCAAAATATAAATTTTCAATTACAAAATGAATTCTGCTCAAGCTCCCTCCATTTTCTCTAACCCCATCTTATATCATTTATTATTAGTATTATGTTCTTTGTTTATTAGATGATGACAATGAGTACATAGATGCAATTAAAGAAGCATCATTGTGGACATCTGGGAATTACCTACGTCAATTTTTCACTAGCATGTTATTAAGTCATTCCCTATCTCAGCCAGCAGTTGCTTGGGAGGAACAGACTAAACATATTATTTGTGAAGATTTGTTGCATATTAGTCTTAGCGACCAACATTATTCAAGTATAAAACTGACTTTATTTTAAAATTCTACTCTTAAAATTAATTAATAGATTATGCATGTGCTTCCTGAATTAAGTTGCATTTCATGTAAAGATTTGTGAAGACATTTTTCACATCTTATCTTTTTTTATAAAGATTTGCAAATTTCAATTGCTGATAAAGAAGATGCAGGGCTATCTTACATTGAACAACTTTTACTACGGATGGTAGAAGCCTAGATGACTATCCATCGATGCCTAGATCGAAAAAAGACAACATCATTGACATTTCAAGCCAGTTCATTCTACAGGAGTTAAACTACAATAAAAAAAAAAAAATTAAAAAAAGGAGAGAGAAGACTCCAAAAGAATGCATCGAATAATGACTGATGAGCAAAATAAAGTATTTGATGAGATAATGGGTGCAGTTTCTTCAAAAGTAAGAGGTTCTTTCTTTGTGCATGGCTTTGGTGGAACAGGTAAAACGTTCATATAGAATGCATTGACAGCTTCTGTAAGAGCGGAACAATAAAATCATCCTTAACATAGCATCCGGTGGAATAGCAAAGCAACTCTACTACCATCAGGTAGAACTACGCATTTAAGGTTTTGTATTCCTGTCGACATCAATAAAGATTCTACATGTTCAATTACACATAATTCACCAACAGCAAACTTAATTTGACCAAATGTTGAGGGATTTAATGAAGTGTGGTAGCATATTTGGAGGAAAATGTGTCGTTATTGGGGGTGATTTGGGCAAATCGCCAGTTATACCAAAATGTGGACGAGCTGAAATTGTAGATGCAGCTAACAACGCTTCTCATCTTTGGAATGAATGCAAATTACTGCGACTAACTAAGAATATGAGGTTGAAGTCTTCCCGTGATCTAGTAGAACAAGAAAAAATTAAATCATTTTCAGAATGGTTGCTACATGTAGGAGATGGGGACATTAGGTTACTACATGATATATTACAGACATCACGATGCCCTCAGAGTTGTTGTTTCATGATGATTGTAATCCAATTGGGTGTACCGTTGAATCTACTTACCCAAATTTAATAGAACGTGTAGTGGATGAAGATTACCTCAACAATAGGTCAATTCTGACCCCTACAACAGAAAATATCGACATATTGAATGAGTACATTTGTTCTTTGTTGCCAAATGATGCGATAGATACTTTAGTTCTGACTCTATAAGTCGTACAGATAATGCTAATGGAAGCTTTGAGGATTTATATGACACAGAATATCTAAATGCAATTAAATGCTCAGGGATCCCTCACCATAAATTGGTATTGAAAGTTGGTGGTCCAGTTATGTTAATAATGAATATTGATCAAGCAATAGGGTTGTGTAACGGTATAAAGCAACTTAGGAAGAACGTCATTAACGTAAAGGCGTTGAATGGCATTAGTCTTGGTAAAGATATTTTGATACATAGAATGGATATGAACCCATCTGAATCTAAATTACCTTTCAAGATGAAAAGACTACGTTTCCTATCATTATTTCATTCGTAATGACGATAAACAAAAACTAAGGTCAATCAATGTCCAACGTAGATCTTTACCTACCCGGCCTAGTCTTTTCACATGGGCAACCATATGTTGCACTATCGAGGGTAAAGAATTTCAATGGGTTGAAAATACTAATATCGGATGAGTTCAATAAATGTAGTAGTACAATAATAAATGTAGTTTATAGAGAAGTATTTCAAAACTTTGTATTACACTAATATCATGAAGTCAGTCTTGCTTATCACCATAAGATTATGTAACATGCATCATGTAGATGATGTAACGAACTGGTGAAATAATAACTTTATAGCATTTGTTATTGATTTTATCTCATTTACAGTTTTAACATATCCGTGCATCGACGGTCAAAAGTCTTATCAATAGCAACAATAGGTGGGTGGTGGAAATCCTTGTCATTCTCTCATTATAATATTTGTTTGTTATGTTTGTTACAAAATAAAAAAAATAGGTAAAATTAGGGAGAATGACCGAGAAAAAAAAAAAATTTATTAATAAGATTATGAAAAATTATAATTATTTTGAATGATCAAAAATATAAATATAAATTTTTAATTACAAAATGAATTTTGCTCAAGCTCCCTCCATTTTCTCTAACCCCATCTTATATCATTTATTACTAGTATTATGTTCTTGGAACTTATTCAATATTTTTGTATTTGAAATATATTCATTAGGAATTTGGTTTAGTGACCATAGAAAAACTATTTAAAAAAATTTAAAAAAAAATAGTAAATCACAATTCCAAGATAAGGTGCAATAATATAGAATTTCTTGTAATTGTTTTAAGTTTGTAAAAATAATCAAAACCAAGGTAAATTACTAATTATTTTTAGATTTTAGATGCCATTTTAATTTGGGTAACTTTTAAAGATAATTCGATATGCATGTGAGGGAATATCATAAAAGTATTGAGTTGCATATTTATGTTTTTTAATCAAAATATACATGGATGTATCATGAAATTTGATAACTAACCGTCAAATAATTTTTAAGATCTTTATTACTAAATATTTATTTTCCTTGGTTCTTCTCCCCAATTGTCCCTAAAAAATAAATTAAAAATATTTTTTTATGAGAATATAATAGTTATTTAACTGTTTTTTTACTCACATTATGATTTTGACGACCTTTTTGCCGTAAATATTGAGTCATATATGCAACATTTAGTGAAATTTTACGTTATTGTTATATTTATATTTAATTAAAGGTAGGTATTGCCACTTCTTTAAATTTATTTTTTCCAATCCTCAACGCACTTCTTTGATTTTGTTGTTGTTAAGTACATGTATCCTTATTTTGAAAACTTGTTTGAGCCATTAACAGATATTAAATGTGGGCATTTTATAGCGGGGATTCAAAACTACTTCCTCAATTTTGAATCAGAACAACTTAATTCTCATAATTTATCAAATTAAAAATTTTATCAGTTAAGTTGTTCTAAGTTAAAAAATATAAGCCATGTTAAAAATATATATATATATATATACGTGGACCGATTTATTCTAATATACGAGTCAGAAAATTACTTGAATCGGATGGTTTCATATAAAAGTTTAAAGACTAAATCAATAATTAACGAAACAAAAACAAAAAACAAAAAATTAAATCTTATCTTATTTTAAACGATTAATATCATCTTTGGTGGCTATAGTATACAGTCATGTTAGTTTTGGTTCCTGAAGTTTCAAACATGTAGTTTTAATCCCTCAAGTTTAATCCATTTTAAATCATTAGTCTCTATAATTTGGAAAAAAACATTGACAGTGTTAAGTTTATGATGTGACAATAAAACCATTAAAGTTGCTTATATGGGTGACTGATTTGGCAATATGACGGGGTAATTTGCTGATTAGGTAATTACTTGGACATATTAAAAAAACACAGACCTTGATTCCAAATTTATCCAGTTTGTGTTTTTTTTTTCATATGTCCAGGTGACCTAGTCAACAAAATTACCGAGTCATCCAATCATGTAAGTAACTTTAACTGCGTTGGCGCCACATCATTAAACTTAACACCGTTAACGTTCTTTTCAAACTACAGTAACTAACAGTTTGAAACATAGTAAATTTGAGGATCAAAACCACATGTTTGAAACTTTAGGACTAAAGCCAAAATGACTGTAATTTATAAAGACAAAAAATGATATTAACCTTATTTTAAAACACCCCAAGGAGAAATATGAAAAGAAGAAGAAATGAAAATTTATTTTCTCATAAGGAATTCAAAATGTAAATTTAATTATATCCTTGTTATTACCATTTAACAAAATTACATTTCTCACTTTTTAGTTGCTGTATCTAACGACAACTTTTATTTTGCATTAACAAAAATTTGGGAAAATTATAATAAATGACCTAACATAAATGATATTTATTAAGAATGACCATAAAATGATAATTATTTTCAAGGACCATAAATTAAAATATTAAAATATAAAGACTAAATTATCACTTTGTTATCTCCAGATCCTTTTCTTACTAGTCTTTGCTATTTTGGCGGTAAGGTTTTTCAAGTGTAGGTTTCTCGCTAATACGGAGCGACTATCTAAGTTAATCAATTATTAAAGTAATCCAAAAGTGATCCAAATGCTATTCAAGTATTTTCTTTATGCACATAATGCTGAATCAAATAGGCACATAATACTTTTTTTTTTCAGCGAAAACAATATATTGATTTGTGAGATACAATAACAAACGTAAAATATGCCTATTGAAGATTAGAAAAGAAACGGAAAAAAATTAAGATCAACAAAAACGAGAATGTTATTGGGAAAAACTCTGGGAGGTGAAGAATTGTGAGTCACACACTTAGATACAAGTCATCAACAAAAACGAAAAAATGATAATGCAGATTTTCTTACAAAAAGGCTCTCTCTTTGTAATAAAATTTTACATATTATTGTAGTGAAACCACTAGTCTGTCGGAGGTGAAGCCGCCTTGTTCGGAAGAATGTGGTAATTTGAATGGTATCTATTTGTTAATAATCATCAATCACTCCAAATCCTTAGTTTTAAAAACATCACTCTAGATTCGATTTGAAAGAAGATAGAAAATGCAGTTAAGGACAATTTAGTCTTTCTATTTTAATTTCTGGTCCTTCAAAATTATTATTATTATTATGGTCCTTCTTCATAAAAATTATTTATCTTAGCTGCTTTATTATAATTTTTCTAAATTTTTTGAGAAATTATAGTACATAAAAACAATAAATTAATCGTGATAGACTTGAAGGAGATAAGCATGGGAGGAAAGGTTTCCCATTTATTTTATTTTATTATTGAGAAAAGTCTCCTAAAAAAAGATAAAACTTGAATAAAGAGAGTATACGCGTGTTTAACACAACAGAAAGTAGTTTTCTATGGGTTGAAATATCATCCGTCTTTCCAAAAGTTCCAAGACGAAGCCAAAATTTGATTAATGGAAATAAATAAATAAAGGTTTCCTTGTTGACTATAACAGACTACTCCAAAAAGAAAATTGACTGTTTACATTTCCGTTTTCAGAACGGGTGGAACCAGCTTGTACTCTGCAAATGCTTGTATCTTATAAAAAGGAAAAAAACACATTCAACAATAGTGTAGTGAAATAATAGAGAGAAAGATAGAGAAAATATATTCTCAAATGAATATGTTTATTCATATGCTCAATAGGGTATTTATACATAAGAGAGAAGACAAGAGAGTAATGACTCATTATGATGATTGATTTCCTAATCACTCATAATTCCTATAATCCCTAATTATATGCGATACTAATTAATTATAATATATTGATACTAATTTATTTCCTAACACTCCCCCTCAAGTTGGAGCATAGATGTTAGTCATGCTCAACTTGTTACAAGAAAATATAATATAAATTAATCCAAACAAAATAATTTTCTTCTTCATGAGATCTTGAATCCATCAACAAGTTCGGCCACATCCAAGAATAGTTCAACAAAATGTCACACTGAGGACATTCAAAAGAAACGATCCAAACACCTTCACCAAGAGTTCGAATAATAGAGCACCAAACCAAAGTAGAAGCTGCAGCAAACGGTCTCACAAGCGACCAAACAATACTCGAAACGTCACAACAGAGACAAACACCAAAGAAACACTTCACCGAGGCAAAGAACAGACGGGTCACACAAGGACCACCAAACTCCTCACCAGAGGACATAAAGCATGGCATTCAAGACAAAATAGCACTTCATGAAAGTGTTGGAAAACATAACAAACAAAGAATCCAGCCACTAGAGACAAGTGAACGTGCACGAAACAAAATGCCGACATTGCTGAAACACTAGATACAACTGAACCCAGTCTCATAACGCAACCTTCGAAGCAAAGAAACGGCCCACACACCGGGAATGAAGGCTCGACGTTGGAGAACGACCAGAAAATAAGTGCAGCAACCAAATGACAGCAAACGTCACATTAGTGACCAAATGGAAGCAACAGTCACCCAAGTGACCAAATAACACTTCCACAATCAGAAACCAAGGAGGTCTACACACTTTCTCTCTCCCCCTGTGAACAGTGACTAACACGGTCATTGTTCACGAAACAAGAAACGAAACAACACCACACTCAACCGAGAAAATCGACAAAAAGCGAAGAAGAGCAAAACAACAAAACTCAATTGCCAAATGCAATCTTCTAAACATGAAAGCGGCCTAATCTTACTTTGGAAAAAAAAAAAAACAAAGATGGCACTTGTACGAGACGCGTTGGCTAGCCATTATTCTTGTGAAAACTCAAATTAATCAAAAACAATACAATTCCAAAGCTCAACTCTGATGCCATGTAGAAATCAGAGAGAGAAAGATAGAGAAAATATATTCTCAAATGAATATGTTTATTCATATGCTCAATAAGGTATTTATACATAAGAGAGAAGACAAGAGAGTAATGACTCATTATGATGATTGATTTCCTAATCACTCATAATTCCTATAATCCCTAATTATATGCGATACTAATTAATTATAATATATTGATACTAATTTATTTCCTAACAAATAGTATATAGAGCTTTTAGTATTGATTATAATGCAATTAAAAATGTGTAAAATATTTCCACATCTCATGGGACTATGGGAGCTTTCCAACAAAACAAGACTTAGGATTCTTCAAAGGATCCCAACAAACTTCTTTTTTGTGTGAGAATTAACATTTTCAAAAAGACACACTGACTTAAGATCCCAACAACCACCAATTGTTGCTATTAACAATATATTATTTGGCTTCTTTGGACTTTCCACGAACACGCTTCCCTCTTAAAACCTTTTTTCGCTTGAGGTCATGCCTATATATTTATTTAACTTTCATGTCGGTTTTTCTTGCGAAACGGGCACGAAAATTCTTCTTCTTTTTTTTTTTTTTTTTTTTTTTTTTTTGAAAAAAAAAAGAAAGTAAAATTACACTTTTATTTTCTCAAAATAAAGACCAGCATAAAAACTTATTTCGATCAATTAATTTTATTTTCAAAAATATCATTATTATATAGTTTCCGATGATTAAGAATGGAGGTAGAGAGAGACAAAAGGGAAAGGGTGTGATATAGTCATTTCGTGTTACTCATTTACGTTGGGTTAATGATTATTCTTTGTTTTTTCACCATCTACTATAAATCATCCATTCATATTAAAAAATTTATTAGTGAAAGTAATTAGATTTTTTTTTTTCAGGTATATCTAAAACTTTAAATTATATAAATAGTTAGGTGTAAAATTGCATTAAAAATATTTTAAAGTGTTAGATACACCATAAAAAATTTTAAGACACTATGATGCACATGAAAAAATATTGTAAGGTGCTAGATCCACCTTTAACGTTTAAATTATAAGGTCCCAAAACAATTTTCAATTGTAATGAGTGAATAAATAATCGGAAATTTTATATTTACGAAGTTGTAAATAAAAGGAGTCATTCTATTCTCCAGGTTCCATGTGAAGCCCTCAGGTGTGGTAGGATAACTTTATTATTATTATTTTTTTATTAGTGGTTAATCAACATTATATACTACCTTTCTTTTTTAATATAAGATCTCGTTCACACACTATGAATCAACATTATATACTGCCCTAAAAAGTGGATTCTTTTTAGGGATAGCGTGGTTACATGATCTGGCATATAACTTACCCTCCACTGCGTTTCTTTCCTAGCCATGTGGCATTTTAACAACCTACGTGGACCTTCCATCAGCTTTGGGCAAATTTGCTACCTTTTTTATACTTTCGGGGCAAATTTGGTACCAAAAAACTTTCAGGTCTTTGAGTGCCCCTTATCAATACTTCCGTGACAAATTAGGTATTTAACCCCAAAAAATCCTACATGGCAAATGTCCATTTGACCTTCCGTCGAGTGTTAGGCACATTTGATACCTTTTTCATACGAGGCAAATTTGGTACCCTAAAAACTTCCGGGTGTTAGGCGCTCTCTTAGCAAAACTTCCGTAACAAATTAGGTATTTAACCTTTAGGCTAATTTGGTTGACAATGTATCACTTCTATTTGTGTTGTGTGGTGTTGATATGACAAACTCAATAACTTGTCTTATTAATTCAAAAAAAAAAAAATTCCTAGTAATGATTAATTTTTTCACTCAGTATTTCTAACTAAGTATATAACTTCCTAATTTATAATCAAATTAAACTTCTCTAACTAATGACTTTTATTGAGAGTAATTGTAATATTTTATTAGAAATAAATAGTTTTGAATAATATATAAAATTATTACTAAGTGCTTATAATAAAGATTTGACGAAGTATATTATATGTGTTAAAATTAAGAGAGAATGACGAATAAATACTAAATGAAATTTCAAAACCTTAAAATGTCGGTTAAAATTTGTAAAGGATATAAAAGTGAGAAGGATCAAATTGAGATTTTAAAATATTGATGAATTTATCATTATGCTCTTTCTTCCTCTTTCTCTCTCCTCTCCCTCTCTTCCTCCATTGCACACACACACACACACACACACACACACTCTCTCTCTCTCTCTCTCTCTCTCTCTCTCTCTCTCTCTCTCTCTCTCTTATTTGTTCATCTACCTTAATAGTTTGCGAAAAGGTGAGATTTTTCTTATGGGATACTTGTCGATAAGTCCCAAGAATCTCCTTCTCTATTTTCGTAACCTTTTTAAAATAAAAAAAATTGGGTGTTTGATTTGGAGTGAGAGATTTTGGGCAACAAGCTTGTAGCTTCATTATGGATTTGATAAAAACACTCAAAAAATGTTTTTTGATGGAAAAAAAACAAATTCTCAGTCTGAGAACTTGTTTTTATAGTGGGAGTCGAGGTATAAGATTGAGATATAGTATCTGGGTTTTGAGGAAGAAGAAGGAGAATAATAAATATGATATTTAACAAAAATAGTAATGAGATTTAATAGATTAATCCGTGGAAATTGGATGACATGGAACAGCAAAAATATAGTAATTTATTTCTTGGGCTTGTTTTACGAAATAACATTTTTTTCCTCACTTTTTAACGGAAGAAAAGATATATGAACCAATAAATGAAATATGAGGATTCAAAATGTCCCCTCAAAATCACTTGATTCTTTTGAAATCCTTAATTTTTTTTTTTTTTTTTAGCAAACCTGTAAGATTATTTTTGAGATTAAGTTCTTTTCTGGAATGACTTAAGTATCCACCCTAAAACTAATTGTCATCTTAGTTGTTGTTCTTATTTGATAATTTAAAAAGTGTTACTTGTTAAATTGTTATTATTATATTCCGAGTTGCTTGTGATTGATTTTTATTAATTTCATGCGCAGCTGGTAAAACCCTCCTTCTCTAGAGTCTTCAACTTATCTCAATTGGCTTAATATATATATATAATAACATTTTCAGAATAATTTTTTTGGGATCTTTTTAAGAGTAGTAAGAGCGATTATTGATTTCATCAATCCTTGCCCTTTAGTTTATACTCAAAGTCTACCGACGACTCATTGGCAAAAGAATTCTGGTTCTTTGTATCATGCTATAAATATCAAGTATTAAAGAAATTATAATTAGTTTATATTTTTAAATAAATGACTACGTCACTATGTCATTTCTAGATTCGATTTTTTATTTCACTTGTGTTTCTAGACTCGATTATCAATCAGCATGAGAATAATTTTTTTAAAAATAACACTCCTAGGGAACATATATATTCTAGATTCTCTTCACTTTTTTTTGTCTTATTTATATGATATTTACCTTTATATTTTCAAATTTTCTTACAAGAAAAATATCATGACTATATTTAGAATTTTTATTTTATTTTTTTAAGAACAAATTAAGAAAAAGGATTTAATTTTAGAGATTATACTATTACTTCACACTAATTATCTCCTTGATGCAAATGTAGAAACATATATATTCACGGGACCACGGGTAATAAAGATTTAACATAAATTAAATGGATCATAATAGTCATAATTTTTTGAAAAAAAATGGTCAAATTAGAATCTGTGACCTCTCTCATAAAGAGGGTTTTGAGCCCTAGATCCAAGGATCTTTAACAAGTTGTCATAAAACTTGTGATAACAAATTAGAGGAAAAAGTCATACTTGGTGATAATTCATAATTTGTTAGTGTGGAATTCTTGAATAATTCGTCCTTAAAAAAAGGAGTGGATTTGTTTTTTATTTAAAAAAAAAAGGGGATATTCCTCTGATCCTCAATTTAAGAAAAAATTATTCTGTGTTGTTTGATGCTACATGAAGTTCTGTTTCAACTTTTGATACCGCCATGAGAAGCTAAGGAAAATAATTCTAGCCGCAAAAAAAGAAAAAAAAAAAAAAAACCGCCATAAGATTGATGTTTTACAAGACTATTTTTCGAAGGAAAAAATCCAAGTACTTTTGATGGGTTCTCGTACGAAAATATTTTTTGAAAAATGAACAAAATCATTTATTAAGAAAATGGTATAATTTCACTATAGTACATAATAGGGATGGGCAAAAAACCTAGAGGTACATGTAGCTCGGGCGAGTGAGATTTTTTTGGCTTGTAACAATATTAGGCAAATCAAACTGGACTGAATTTGGTCTTCTCAAGCCGACCGAACTTCAAGCCAATGCCTTAGACCCTTTAGTTTGCCCAATGTGGCCCGGATATTATTTTTATTTTTCTTTAATTCATACACTGCACAGTACACACACAAACACAATCACTTGACACACCACACACACACAGATACATGGCTCTCATCTCTCAGCATCAGAGCTGAGAAGACTCTCGCCAATTGCCACAAACTCACAAGGCTCTTGTCTCTCGACACACCAACATGAGCACATGGCAACACCAAAGGAAGTCAAGGAACCCTAGCTCTCGAGTCAAGTTGTTGGAGATTATTATGGATTTATGATTTATTTTTAATATTTTATGATGTGTTTTATATGATTATAAGTATTGTTTTGGTCTTATTAGGTTCAAACTTGCCTCTCAAAGAAGGCAAGAAAACACCAAATAGGTCCTGGACAAGCAGTCCACTGGACCTGTTTGGTCCAGCTTGAGCTCATGCTAGTGCTGGACCAGACCAGACCTCGACATGTCTTGTAAACCTGAGGTACTATCCAAACCAGACCTCTGGTTATGGCTAAACCTGATTTGATCTGGTTCATAATCCACCCTAGTACGTAGGACAATATTATTGTATTTAGGGTTAAGGTGCAAAATAACACATAAGCTTTTACCCAAGGTGCGCCCAGTGCCATATACTTTTCGGAGATGCAAAAATACACATGAGCTTTTAAAACCATAGCAAAAATGCTCATGCCATTAAAAAAGGGTAAACTCTATTAGTGGGACCCACATTATTTAAAAAATTAAAATGTCTACAATTTCTAAATTCCTCTCCTGCCCTTCACTCTCCTGCCCTTCCTCCATTCTCTTGTCTTCTTCCAACCCTTTGCTTGTCGGGTGTTCTCATCGAGCAGCGGAGGCTCCAGTTCGGGAATCACAGGTTCCCGATTCACGCTAGCTTCGCTGGATTCGCCCGAAGATGGCATCGGTTCCAACAAGACACGTTCCTCGAAACTTCTCAAGCCGAGGTAAACTCTACTTCCTCCTTCATCTTCTCCATTCTCTTCTTAGATGCCAACGACGGCGTCGAAATCTCTGTCTTCCAAAATCAATCCTTCTATCCTCCACCTTCTATGTCTCCCTCTCAGCCTCCTCCCGCCACGGTGTGCACCTTCTTGTGGTAGTGGTTGGGGTGGTTTGAATTCGACCTGATTTGAACCACCAAAGAGGCTTTCATCGTTTGAAGCCTCAAATCTATAGGACGTTGGAAGAGATAAGAATCACCGCATTCGCTAGTGGAGATTTCAACGCCCTGATTTATTGCCTTCACTTTCTTGTCTGTAGTAAGCCTTGGCTGAAGGTGGTTCATGGTGGCTCCGGTGTTGTCACCCCCTTCTTCTTCATCGACCGCCTCCTCTCCTTCCTCAGCCTTCGCTACCACCATTGACCTCACCAAGAACGAAGCTACACCACCATCCAAGCCACGATCTCTTCCTCCTTCATCCTTCCTCACATCCAAGCCACTGCTATCCAAGTTGTATCTGACCACCATTAATGGCCTACAAGGAAGCTTCACAACTCCAACCATACAACTAACACCAACGATTGTGTTGTTCATTCTCTCCTTTGATTTTGAGTTGGTTTTGAGATTGATTTATGCATTTGAGTTTCAATTTTTGGGTTGGGTTTAAATTTTGGACTTAATTCTGATTTCATAGGAAAGTTCAAGCCCACAGAACGTTTTTTGATTTTTTTTGATATTTAACAATCAGAACTTTGGGCTTACGCACAAGATGAGCAATACAAGCAGGCCCAAGCAAGGTAGGTCCACAGACTCAGCCCACAACCACGCTACACTCACAAATTACCTAGTCAAACCCACCACCAGACGAACACCTTGACCCACGAATATAGCAACTACCTCCTAGTTTCTACCCAAAAAAAAAAAAAAAGCAACTACCTCCTACCTCCTAGATCTATTCAGGGCCACGAAAGGCGGAACTAAACCACCAGCTCCGTTGGTCCAGCGTTATAAATAAGAGTCACCCAAGCCCACTCGACCCAAGGTCTGCCCACTTCATCTCTTCACTCTCAGCTTTGTACTTGATCAGTATTTACAATAGCTAGCGAAAATACATATGAGCTTTTTCTTTAGGAGCGTCAAGTCTTATGAAAGCTTTTTTCTGGAGTAAAAAACACGCGTGGTTACGTTTTGGGAGCAAAAATACCACGGACAGTTAGTTGACCATCAACTTGGATGGACGCAATATCTGGTGATTTGGATTAATGGAATAAAAAAAAATTCAAAAAATAAGAAAAAAATTTAAAATAATTAGGAAAAAGAGACGACGATCCAGAAGACGTTGCACTAGATGAAGCCATGGAAATTGAAATCTTTTTCTCCTTTATTTCTCTCTTTATTCTCTCTTCCGCATCAAAATCCCCAGCCGCTGGTGGCATCAGATCCAATCGTCATTAACGGAAAAAAAAAAAAAAAAAAAAAAAAAAATTTAAAGCCCACTGCAAGTTCATCTCTCTCTATCTATATATACACCCCCTGACCAGGGGCGGAATCAGGGGGTTAGGGGTGGCCCCCGCCCCCTAAAATTACAGAAGTAGACCCAAAAGTATAATAAATTATCATTTGGTCTCATAAAATTTTTAATATTTTTAATTTAGTCCCTATTAAAGTGTCTTATAGAGGGATTAAACGAAAAATATTGAAATATTTATGGGGTTCAATCATAATTTTCTAAAATTTTGGGTTAAATTCTATAATTTTCGCCCTCAATTTCAAATACTAACTCCCTTAGATTTTATACTGTAATTTTCGCCCCCTTATTTACAAACCGCCCCTGCCCCTGCCCCTGCCCCTGACCCCAATTGATGTGTCTCGCTGGAATCTCTATTCCTCTCTCTCTCTTTCTTTCCAATCGTCATTTATTGTTTCTTCCTTCTGTTCATCTCCCACGCAGACAAAAAAACCAACTGCTACACGATCTCCGTTAATTTAGTTTTTATTTTTTAATTCTATCCGAAAACTAGAACCTGCAAGTCAAGCCAAGGGTGTTTGTATATTATGGAAGACGTTTTTTTTTTTTTTTTTTTTTTTTGATAAGATATGGAAGACGTTTTATTTCCGCAGAGTTTTCCTGTGCCTTCTTTTTGAATCCTCAAAATCCGAACTGGGCACGACCCATGTTTGTTTCTACACACTTGTTATTGCCCAGCTCATTATAATTATGGCCTTAATTTCATGTTTGTTGTTTGTTTCAATACTGTTATTGTAGCACAAATTAATACACTATTTGTTCACTTTCTGGATAATGCGATCAAGTAGCGGCAAGAGTAAAGATCGAAAGGAGTTTTTTTAATTTTTTTCCTAAGTATTTTAATTTTTTTCTTATTTTTCTAATTATTTTAATTTTTTCCTAATTTTTTTATTAGAATCAGCATCCAAATCAGCTTGTCAATCCAAATTAGCGTCATGTTAGCGTTCCATCTAAGTTGACGGTCAACTAACCGCCCGTGGTATTTTTGTTCTCAAACGTAACCACGCTGTGCTTTTTCGAGAAAAAAGCTCGTGGTCTTTGGGTGTTCGCAGGAGAAAAAGTTTCGTGTATATTTTTTTTCCTTAACCCTATTTACAATAAAGCTACTCTTTATTTCCAATTACTTATTTTTATATTCGTTTTGTTATTTTATCTCTTAATTTGGAAATAAAATTCCCTTCCAACAAATTATTGCATAAGCAAAAGTAGTTCCTTTTTAATATATCAATACGCTGGCACGCTGTTCATTTCAACTGTCAACAATAATAATTTATTAGATGATAATAAGAGTTTAGCATAAAGATTTATAAGGGAGTCTTACCCTGAATGGATGATGCTGCATAATAAAATATTCAAATGTAATAATTCACCAAAAAATATAAATAAAAATGTAATCGTAGAGAGGGATAACATTGTTTATTTATTTTAAAAAAATAAGGAATAGTTTAAACCAGGAAACTTCCAGGAAAGATTGTAACCTGCATTATTAATTTATTATTACTAACATATACTAATAGGGATAACAAAAAGCCTTATATTAAATTTGAGATTAAGTGCCCTCCGCTGAACCTAACTTAAAATTTGAATTATTAGACAATGCTAAATATTAAATTATTCTTGAAAATTGAAATAAAGATAATATAAATCGAAGTTTATTTTTTTATTTTATGTTATGTCAATAAAATCATACATGTTTCCTTGTACAATGTGAAAAGTTTGATAATCTCTTGTAATGAATTGTAAATAGTATGACTACTGATATTTTAATTAAATATTAGACACAATTTTCTTAGTGATATATAAAGGGTTAACGTGAATCCATTACCGTAAAACATTTTGTAGTAAAAAAAAAAAAAAATAGGTATGCCTAATACCCTACGGTATTTTTTGTGTCTTGGTGCTGGATACACTAAAAAAAAAAATTAGAAGCTAATCAACCTAAAAAAATATTTTAAAGTTCTAGATGCGCCTTAATATAATAGTTCAGGATATTAGATGTACATGACAAAATATTTTGAGATGGCCAATATACATAAAAAAAAATTCATGTTGTTGGATGTACTCTTGCTCATAAATAAATCACACTATTGATGTCTTATATAAATAATATGATTGTTATATGCATATATATATGTGTGTATTGAATTGAAATATACTTTAAAATTATAATATAATTTATAAAAATAAGAGAATTTTTTTATTTTATTTTTTTTTTTTTGTTAAAGTGCATTTTTGCCTTAAAGATATCTTATTTAAAGAAAGAAGAGTTTTACTAAAGTTTTTGACGTAGCAATGTTGCCTCTCGTTAAAAACTTTAACGTTGACCATTAGTTGAGTAGTTAGGGTTTTTACGTTTTAAAGAGGGGCAACATTGCTCTTTTTTTGAAACTTTGGGAAACATTGCTACGCGATGTTGAAACTTCGGGGACAAAATTGCTTTCAGGGGAAAGCATACTTTAAGGGTAAAAATGCACCTTAATCCTACTTTTTTTAACAACTATTTTATGTTCTTATATAGTAGATAGACAGTGGGACATCATAATTATTATTACTCCGTCCGTTTTTAATTATAGGAAACTTTTATAGTACAATTTAGTATCTAGGGAGGGGAGGCAGTATATGGTAAGATTCTACTATCATTCCGTCCGTTTTTAATTATAGGAGACTTTTATAGTACAATTTAGTATCTGGGGAGGCAGTATATGGTAAGAGTCTAGCCGGGACCCAATGTAGATGTGGACATGGTGGTCTAGGATTAGATTAGGGAGAATATAGGCTAGAGTAGAGACACACAGAATTGATGACCTAGGCACCATAGGCCCGCCAATTAGTGGGGACCACCCATCAGGCCTGCCCATAGGCGGCGTCACAACTTGGGTGTTGTGGGGCCCAACATGACTTTGTTGGGAGGAAGCATATATTTTCAAAAGGAAATTTCAGAAAAATATAATTAAAAATAAGAAAAATGAATTGATACATAAATATCATATCTTAGAATTGAGGTAAGAATTTGAGATTTTCAATTCTGATCAAATAACTAAATTGTCTTGAGTTAAACTGTAAAACATGAAAATAAAGTTGTTAACATAAAATATGATATTATTAATATAAATATAGATGTTGTTATTGATCCATAAAACTTGTTGATTTCAAAATTACTTTTGGACATGTGTTGATTTTTGGAATATAAAATTGTAAAACATAAAAGTGAAGTCGTTGCTGTAACATATAATATTATTAATATAAATACAGATATTATTATTAACCCATAAAACTTGTACCATGAACAATTCGGTCAGAATGAAAATCTCCTGTTGCTCCCTTAATTCTGATCAAAGATTTAATAAATTAACAGAACTAATTTATCTTTTTCTCATTTTTAATTGTTTTATTTTTAGAATTTTCCCTATTTTCAAAGGTGAATTTGTAATTTCTGATAGATTTGTAAGGCCCACTTTTTGATTAAGAATCTAAAATTCCCTTTTAAGTGTCTTCACCTACCGACCTTCAATTCCCTCACGATAGATACGATCATTTCACACTTGACTTCTTTCCTCCCTTCATGATGCTTCTTCTATTTCTTATCAGTGGGCCCTTTGAAGATTCCTTCCTACCAAAATTTTATAATTATTTTGAAATTTAATATTATTAAAATAGCTAGAGGCACTACTTTATTTAGTTTAGCAATCGCTATAATCAGCTCGCTGCTATAATAACATTATTAAAATAAAAAATTAATTTGTTGATCTTAAGGTTTGCCTATTTTTAAATAAGGTCCTGTAGTTTATTCTGTTTGAATTGGATCATTGTAGTTTGATTAGTGACACGCATTCATCCCCAAGTGTAAATAATTTAATCCTATGGACTTCATAATTTAAATAAATTTTTCAATAATTTAATTTATTTAAATTTTATGGACTTCATAAAATTTATTTTGTTTCATTCAACACTATTTTAACACCTATATATTTTTATAAAAGGTTAAGGAGCAATTTGACCAATAAGCTTTTACCTTAGAAATGAGCCAAAGATAAATAACTTTTAAGTATCAAAAATACTAAAAAACTTTTAAAAAGTACAATCAATACAAAAGAAAGCTTTTACTATAATTTTTTTTTTTTGGTGCACTAACACAAAAAAGTTTTACTCTCTTAAGGTAATAGTTCGTTGGTCAAATTACTCCTTAACCCTCTTATTAATTAAAATTATCAAATCAAACCACAATAGTTATAGTGGAGGGTTGTTTGTTAAGCACGATATCTTAAGCTTAAGTTTACAGAAATATTAAAATAAAATATTTAAAGTAGCTATCTTAATTTAGTCCGACAGTGTTTAAATTTGATCATATCCTCATAATCATGTAAATAAAATTATTGAATCCAAACAAAGACGTAAATTGTATTTTGAATTTGTATTATCTATGTTTTAACCCCATTATAGTGACACGTCAATTGTTCAAACTTGGTTTATTTTTAATTATTATTTTCACGACGTCAGGATCAACTATATTCAGTTTTATTTTTTAACCTACTCAGTACTCACCTAGCTTTTTTACTATTCACGGCATACGTGGGACCCTTAAAAAGTGCGACAGACTCCATGTTGAACCCTCCTTTTAGGTTTTAACAAATAAAAATTAAGAAAATAAGGAAACTCCAGCCAAAATGCTTATAGTGGGAGGGCGCAGTATGTGTGTTGTTGAAAATCGAAAACATTATGTATCTGTACTAATATTTTTTTTAATTAATTTTTCAGGAGGTAAGTGCTAGGCTCCTTATAATTAAGTTTTTTTTTTCCATAAACAATAATATAAAATTGAATACTTGGTCACCTGTTAAAAAAATAAAAGTTCCTATTCGCACCCACATGAGTTGATTAATTTTTTTAATTAAAAGAAAACAAGATTTTATAATTAATTTAATTTAGAAAACAAAACAAAATAAAATTTAAATTTAGATAATTTATAATTTAATAATTTAAATTATTCAATTCAACAACTAATCAAACTTCTTTTAGTTGACATTATTTATGTCTTCCTCTAATATTCTTCTTGAGTCCTTAATATAAGACATATTTACCTAATTTGATTAGATTAAAAAAGTTGGTTAAATTAGTTAATATGATATGTATTTTCTAAAAACTTAATCATCTTTCTTAACTCTCTTGTCTTTCTTCGTTGATTATTGTTGAGAAAGTATCAATAAAACTAAATTAGAAAAATATTATTGACAAATATAAAAAATTTATCTTATATTTAGAATTAATATTAATTCTTTAAATACGCCTTATATTAAGCGTGGAGATCGTATATGATCTAGGATAAGCTAAGCTAAGTGTAATACACATACACCCAACGGGGACATTTTCTTTTTAAAAAATATAGTGGTTATAGTTTAGTTAAAATAAAATGACGTACAATCTTTTTAATACATATAATTGTTGGATGTATCCACAATATACCAGATCAATAATTGTCTCTGTATTAAGGCTTTTGTCTTTAAACTAAGATCCAAATAGAAATTGAAGTTAGTGCAGCATTTTCTTTCGGGGGCTCATCACCATCGAATGAGACACGGACAATGAATTAGGGGAAAAAGTGTAGGAATCACTGAGAATTTATGGGGAATTAAAATGATGTTTAAATTATTTTTCAGATTTTTTAGGAAAAAATATTATGAAGTCCCAAAAAAAAATGTAAACAATAGAAAATTCCATAACAAGTAAACCACATGAAAATGTTGTCATTTTCTACAATGAAATTTTCTATATATATTTTCCATTATTTTCTAAGAGGATAAAAAATTTTTTTTTTTTTTTTTTTTGGTTTTGAGGTAAAAAAAGAATTTTGAAATTATAAAATCTCAAATCAAGTTTGTTAAAAAAATTGATAAACAATAAAAAGCTTATTTTTTTCAAGAAATACCTAATTTAAAATTTTGTAAATTAAAAGTTCTATTTCTATCTTTTTTATATTTTTAATTGTATTTTCAACAAAAGCAATTCAGTGCTTCCATGTGAAAGCTACGGGATGACGAGGACCTTTTGACAATTGTGCATGCATGAAGCCATGAATGGTTCCTTTCATATGACATGTCACATTCAATCCTAAATATAAGATATAAGATATAGATAATTATTTTAGAGATATTAAAGAAATTAATTAAAATACTTTAAAGTATTTTTATTTTTTTTTTCCTCCAAACTAATTAGTTTGGTAGTAAATTGATATATAATTTAAAAACACATAACAATGATATAATTGAGTAATTTATTTATTTTCTTAATCTTTTGAGAAAAGTCGATTCTATCTTATATTTAGGGCCAAAAAGAATATTATATTATCAAATATTATATACAAGTAGCATATATAATTTTTATTCATAAAGTTGAAATCTTAATTAAAAGAAATCAATTTATTTTCCACTTGAATTATTTATCACCGGCTTGAAAAGGATGTCTTCTATGACACCCTAACAAGTATATTTTTTCCCTAAAGATGAAATAAGGAATAGATTCCTTTTACATTGTCAAGTATATTAGCAGGTCCCTTTTTTTAATATATATATATATATATATATATCATAGAGTTTTTTTTACAAAAAATAACATTAAACATTCAAAATTTATGACAAATAAAGCTTTTGGCAGCAGGAGGAATGCTAAAAAATTGCATCAATGCTTAATCTGGCATTACTTGTATGAACTTGGTTTAATAACTGAAAGGCATTTTAGTAATTGAACATTGAAATTTAATTTCCAATTAGCCACTTGATTATGCAAAGCAATTTCATATTTTGCTGGACTTTCTTTGCTACAAAATTACTTATATATGTGAAGCTTTAACGTGATTCACCCATTAAAACGGTTATTGAGAATGAACACTTAGTCCAGATCCATAGTCCATATAGATACTAGAAACACCAATATCTCTTATGCACTTCAAAATTTATATAAACTTATAAAATAACCAATTTACTTAATAATATTTATTTTTAAAAAATAATACTATAAGTCAAAATTTGGGCTTGGACTAAGCTCAAGAAAAAAATGGATATTAACTTTGACTCTTTTAGGCATGGTTAATAATAATAACCCTTTTATCATCAAGTTTAAGTTGTTGGTTGAGATCAATGTAGTTAAAATCGAGATTTTATGTAAAATTGGAAGAGGGATAAAAAATCTTAAAATGTAAAATCATAACGTAAAAAAATCATAAAAACATTAAAAACGTTTGGAAAATTAGTAAAATCATTTTAATAAAAAAATCGTAAAAATATAAAATAGCAGTGATAAATCGAGATTTTAACTACCGTGGTTAAGATGATAAGCAGTCTCATCCCATAAGAAGGAGGACATATGTTTAAATCATGAAAAACGTAATTGTTAGTAGGGTTTTAACCATAACGCTCTCATCTCAACAGAGACTAGGCTCAAATTCAAAGTAACTTAGGAGTATCATGGATTTGTACCCAAAAAATGTAACTAATACTTGATACTCGTATATGGATGGTATATTAAATAAAAATTAAAGGTTGCGTTAAGATCAATTGAATAAAAAGTTTGTACTTTTGATTTAATGGTATGCTACATTAATACATTTAATGAGGGAAATTCCATCAAGGGAAAGAATTGGCATAAGTGTTAAAATAAATGACACAAAACTGTCAAGTGTCAACGCTCATGAATTTATTGTTAAATAAAAATAATTTACTTTTTTTGGTGTTAGTGTTATGGGTTATAGACTTAAGGGACCTGAAGAGTACCATCGTCGAGGCATTCTTGAAAAAACGATCCTAAAAATAATTTACTTTAATTTAAAGTTTGTTTGAATGCAAAAAAACCTCAGTTAAGAGAATTACGGAATTACCCCAAATCCCCAATCCCGCCTAACCTCATTTAAGAATAGGTGTTTTTTTTTTTTTTTTTCTCTTTCTCGAAAGAATAGGTGTTGATTGTACAACAAATTAAAGTTTGTTGTTTATTACACTAATTCGAACTCCAACCGAATTCAATCATATGACTATATTAAAAAATGTTTAAATTTAACTAGCAAGAAACCAACAAATTAAAATAGGTACCCCTCTGATTTTATTTATAAGTCTATTTTGATTAAAAAATTTGGTCTATTTATAAGTTGGTTTCATATAATAAATGAGATTGTAACAATTTTACCCTTATTAATTATACTTTCAGTAAAGATAGAGAGAGAAGAAATAGTTGAAAAATACACAATCATAAATTAGGACAAAGTCAAAAATTTATCTTATAATCATTGAGTGAATTATCTCTTTTTAGTATGTGAAATTTGGTTAAAATAAACTTATAAATAATATCAGAATGATAAAACGTGAAAAATATTAAAAGTAAATTACGGTGTAGACTATAGGGGATGGTAATTAACAATTAAACTAATACAATTATAATACGAAGTTATGGTTGGATCAATGGTCTTCATGATTTTTTTTTTTTTTTTTTTTTTTTTTGCTCGTGGGATGGTCTTCATGATTTCAGTTACTCCTTTTGTCTCCAAAGGACACAGAGCCACGGCAACAAAATTATATTATATTAATGATCAGTATAAAAAATTATAGTAGTACTGTAATACCAATTATCAACACGACCCCAAATAAAAAATTATAAGAATCAATGTAACAAGGGTATAATAGTCTAATAAGTCAAGAACATACGACAAACACTGACGAAGACACACAACCAACTTCACTGAGCTGTCCAACTTTCGCAAATAACTATGCACGGAAAATCTTTATATCTATATATATATATATATATATATATATTATATTTTAATGTAGAAGGATGAACATGTTTATACGGTAAGGTAATATAGTGCCCCGTTTGGGATAGTTGTGGGAGAAGTGGCTTTTTTTTTTATGGACTTTTTTTCTGATGGACATTTTTTTTATTTGATTTGTGTTTGGGATAGAATAATAGAAGTAGGCTTTTGTTTGTGATAACTTGTTTGACATAGGCTTTTAAAAAAGATAGATAACATGGAAAATGATCGAAAATGGTATGAATCAAATTCACACACACATATGTGTTGTATAAAATGTGATAATTTGGGATAAAAATTAAATATAAATATAAATTTTCCAAATAAAATAGTAAAATTATATTAAATAAATTACAACACAATAAATTAATAATTAACTGTTGATTGAAACTTAGTAATAATTTTGAAACCCAATAATAACTCTGGAAGTAGTGTATTGCTTTGCTTGCTATATGAGATAATTTTGGCATTTTGAACTTTTCAGCAAAACAATGTTTGGCAAGGATCTCAGCATTCTCAGAATCATACAAAAAGAAAAATCAGAAATAGTTCTGGTTAAGTTTCGTCAAGCCCTATAGTTTCAAGACCATGGATAAAAACAATCCAAGACATTAATTGCAAAAAATGGAAACTAAGATCAGTAATTCTTACATTTAGCAGTCTCGAGCGAAAATTTATTCAATGACCTAACGTTTTTAATTGTCAGGTGAAATGATGGTAATTTAACAAATGGACCCCACATAAAAAATTGAAGTCCATTGCCCTAATGGGATCAGAAGCCACAAATGGGAGCTTCAAAAAAATGCCCATTGCCCATTGAAGTCCATCAAAATAAAAGTGTTCCCAAACACTCTTAATTTTTTTAATGAACTTATTATCCCATCTAATAGGATAATAAGTTCATTAGATGAGTTCCCAAACAGGCCCATACTCCATCACGTTCTTAACATAAGCGCCGCCATGCCTGTTTGGATTAGTAATAAAAAATTAATTTTGTACTACGTTATGATTTTAAAATATGAAAATAATTTTTTTCTAAAAGCATAAATTAATTAATTTCAGAGAAATCAAAGATTAACTTAATATATATATGGGAAAAGTATTTCTCCGCATTCTTTGGAGATAAAGTTATCTTGATTAGTCCTAAAACTACGTCGTTTTGAATTAATGAAGGGTGTGTTTGTAATTTTAGGTGAATTAATGAAGGGTTTTTCTGTAATTTTGCATCTTCATTAATTCACATAAAATTACAAATACACCCTTCATTAATTCGAAACGACGTAGTTTTAGGGTCATTGGAGATAACTCTATCTCCAGTGACTAGAGAAATCCTTTACCCTATATATATATATATATATATATATTTGTAAAAGTAGTTTGTATAATGAAAAGTAAACGATACGGACTAACTTAATTACCTTAAATTCATTTCTTATATAATTTCTCTTTACAATATAATTAATAAAGATATTTGTGAAAAAAAAAATTTAAGATTATTAACATTTTACAAAGTGCCCTACTTAAGACCTAGAACCCTTATTGAAACCGTTTTAGGGTCCTGTTTGTTTTGAAGGAAGAGGAGGGGATAGAGGGAAAATGTAAATTATTACTTTGTTTGGATTGATTGGTGGACAAGTAGATGAGGGATTTTTAATAATTTCTTGCTCAGTTTAAGATAGGATAGGAGAGGAGGTAAGGGGTTATTAACTCTAACATATTTGATTATATTTTTTATTTACATGTTATATGAATTAATTTACATATTATCTAATTAATATAATAATATTTTTATCCATAATTCATATAGTAATCCATATTTTTAAAAATTAATTTTATAATAGTATATTTTTTAACTATATTTTTATTTTATTTATAACAACATTTTTTCATTTTTCATAATTATATATATTTTTAAAACATATATTATTTCAAATTTGATAAAAATAATATATTTTTATTTATAATTATATTAACATATTTTATAATTATAATATATTTTTGTTTATGAAAATTTATTTTTCATTTCAAATAAATTTTAAAATAATATTTTTTTTTATTTGTAAAAATGTACTTTTAAAAAAATGTTATTTGCATCTAATATTTTTTAATGATAAAATTATATTTTTGTTAAAATTAATTTAATAATAATATTTCTTATTAAATTTGTATGAGCACATGTTATAATTATAATAATTTTTATTAATGCATATATAATTATTTTATTAAATTATTTTTATAATAATATATTTTTAATTATAATAATTGTTGTGTAATAATATTTTTTTTATTATAAAATATTTTAATTTATGATAATATTTTAATAATATAATTAAGAATTGGTGGGAGTACTGTATAAAAATTATGTTTTTTTATTTACATTATTTTCCCTTATAACTAATCTAAATATTGAATTTTTAATTTAATAAATGACTGGTTAAATTAAATGATAATATTGTATTTCCTCATGTCCTTCCTTAGTGATGTGAAATACATAGCTGAAGAAAAGAACAAATGAAACGATTTTTTTTGTTTGTCAGGAAAAAAAAGGAGAAACATTGAATCCTAATCCCGCCTAATATCCCTCTTTGATTTATAACACTACCATATAAGTTTGGTTTGATCACTTTATGGCTTTATGCTGGTTAAATTCATTTCAAGAAAAAAAAATCGTGTTTAGAAATATATTTAAAACTTAAAAGACCTAATATATTTTTATTAAAAAAAAATCAATATTCTTCTGGTTTTACTACAGAGAAAAACCGAAACTACATTTTTAGTTTATTAAATGACTGTTTAAATTAAGTTATATTTAAAATTAAATTAAACGGGAGAATTCTATATAAATCCAATCAAAATATCAAATTCTAAATTTAGGCTTATAGTATTAATAAATTATTGATGAGGCCAATAGGCCTAATTAAGGATTTTTGAGTTTTTCACTTTTTTGGGTTTAAGGGTAAATAGGTTGGACACTTTTACCAAAGGGAGGGGTTTGATATTAGAGTTGGTTAAGGTGATGGAGAAGGATCCTACCTTTTAGGTGTCTTGGTAAATACCTGAGGGTAATAGGCGACTCATCTCTGCCCAACATTGATATCACCTAGAATTAAAAGAGATTTTCCTTTACCCTTAAATCGTGAATGAGCCCAACCTTTTTCTAAAATTTATGTATAAAAAAAGAAAAAGTCTAGAACACCCTCCTATAGTTTAAAAACAAAAATTGAAGGTAGATATAGCTCATTTTTTTTATTATTTCAACCATATTTAATTAAGGTTTCCTCTTTATTTTTGGTTAATTAGTTAGTTTGTTTTTATAAAACAAAAAAATATTTATCTATATATACAATATAAATTTTTTTTAAAAAAAATAGTGCTATTTATAGATATAAAATTAGGGAAAAGTATTTCTCCAAATCATTTGGAGAATGGAGATAGAGTTATCTCTTGTTACCCATAAAACTATGTTGTTTTGAATTAATGAAGGGTATGTTTGTAATTTTAAGTGAATTAATGAAAGGTGTTTCCGTAATTTTGCACCCTTCATTAATTCACATAAACTTACAAACACACCCTTTATTAATTCAAAACGACGAAAGTTTTAAAATTATTCAAATTTGAGATAACTCTATATAATCTCCAGTAAAGATAGTATATAAAAATAAGAAAATCCTCTACCTATAAAATTATTCAAATTTTATACATTCTATATAATCACAGCAAATATTTTTGTCCAGTAAAGATAGTATATAAAAATAAGAATATATCTATATGTACAATAACCTTTTTTTTTAAACAGTCGTACTATTTATTGATATAAAATTATTCAAATTTTTGCATATCTCATATAATTGCAACAAATATTTTTATCCAACCAAGATATTATATAAATATGAATATAATGAGTGGATTCATTCTTCTGTTTCATCAAAAACCTTGGTATGTAATGGGTAGCCAATTAGATTAATGTTAGTTGAGTTATTGTATTTTAATTGATCGGACTACAAATAATGTAGCAAACCAGACTCACACAAAAATTTCTCATAATCCAAAATAAAAAATGAGAGACGAAAGAGAGAATTGAATTAGCAAACAAAGGTGATTTGAGAAAAAAAGAGATGAGTTTGAGGAGACAATGTGAACATTTAACAACATTTTAAAATCCCTAATTACATCTCTTGACCTAATCAAATTTTTATTTAAAGTGAAGGTTTAGATTTAAGACTTTGGTATTTTCGGCTGGAGTTATATAGTATTCTCTCTAAATTAAAAAAGTTATTATCATAGACGAGGATAATATTTCAGGGGGACGGATATTTATTGTGTAGCCAAGAATCTCGAGATTTTTCTCTGCGGCATCAAATCACGAAATTAATAATCTCCTTCCATCAGAACTATCAAGATGTCTGAGCTCTAAACACCATCGCTTTCACGAGAAATAGTGTAAGAGTGTCACATTAATTAAACTCTATTTAATAAAAACACAATAATTCATATTATTTTAATTTTAATTGATTGGTGACTCATATAAAAAATTCAAATTTTTGTTTTTTTTTTTAAACTAATATTAGTTAACCATTTTGTTTTAGTTTTTTTTTTTTTTTTTTTTGAATTGATATGTTTATTATTCTTAAAAATAAAATAAAACTTGAATTTTCACAAACCAGCTAGAATTAAAATGATATGAGTTATTGTATTTTTATTTTTTACCGAATAGTTTAGTTTAGATGAAATGATATTTCTCCCCTTTTAGTTTTATTTTACTTGTTCTTCAAAAATAATTTTTTATTTTAATAATAAACTATAATAAAAATGATATTGTTGAAAATTAGTAGTAGAAGTTTCTTTGTTTTATTAAATATAAAATATAATCCGTACTATTATTTTGTTAATATTGATTGAATGGAAAACTCAAATTTAGTTCTATTCGTTTACATCCGTCAGTTCTAATTATCCAATCAAATATTATCAAAGATAATTCTTATTATATTAATAATAGTATAATATAATTTTGAAATTTTATTCATATGAAAAATTATTAAAAAATAAAAATTCATATAATGAGTTTTTTTATGAATTTTTTATAATAAAAATTCATTGCTCGTAGGGAAAGAGGAATAGCTGGAGTCGAAGGAGAAATGAGGAAGATCAAGGCGCTCTTGAGGGAATAAATTATTTTATTCAAATTAGATTTTTATTTAAAAATAAAATAATGTAACTAAAAAATGTTACGTAGGATTAAAATTAAGTGATGCACTGCCCTTTGGTAATTAGCATTTAGCATTTAATTACACATTCATCACTTGATTAGTCAATATTTTTCATTAAATAAAACTAAAGGTGTAAAGATTGTGTGGCTAAAAATATATTTTATATATTTCAGGAACTAAACTAAAACCAAATACAAATATAAAGGATAAAATGTATATTTTAGCCATAGAAAAATTTATCTAATGGATTGATACTGATATTTCTACATACTCAAAATCAAATAAATTAAAAGTAATAAATATCTCAAAAATGATTTTTTTTTTTTAAGCATACCCTTATTTATAAAGGAGTAAATAAGAAATAAAAATAGAATAGTAATAAGAAAAAATATATAAAAATAATGTATTAAAAAAAAAAAAAACAATGAGAGATACTAGAATTAATTAGACGTAAAAATTGTAAAAACGTATCAAATGATTAGACAGTAGAATTTTATGAAAAGAATTAAGACAATTTAAATTTAAGGCTCTTATAAACTAATTATAAAATATTTTTTCAAATATATCCAACACAAATTACCTAAATTGTTAATTGTTAAGTGTGGAATTTTAAAAAATACTACTACTTTAAAATGACAAAGGCCCCAAAAAATACTTCAAGACACACCTGAAAATAATGATGGAGCCACCTTACCAAAAAAAAAAAAAAAAACAGCTGGAGAGGAACCGGGTGTCGCGTGAGTAGTAACTATAAAGAGCATCAAGCTTTCGCTCTTGTTCCTCTTCCCACTCTCCTTTACTTCTCTCTCCTCTCCAAAGGAGGCGGTACCACCGAGGAAAATCCTCCATTACCACCCATGGAGGCGCCTCCTCCTCCGCTCACTGCTCCGCCTCTCGCCGCCGCCGTCACGCCGACGATGCCACCCTCTCATCTCAATTACCCTGACTCCGTGGATTCTTCTCCTCGTTCCCGCAACGCCGACTCCTGGGATGACCCTTTCCCTCCCGCCGCTGCCTCCACCAAGCTCCGCCTCATGTGCAGCTACGGCGGTCACATCGTTCCTCGCCCTCACGACAAGTCTCTATGTTACGTCGGTGGCGATACTCGTATTGTTGTCGTTGACCGGAACACCTCTCTCTCCGACTTGTCTTCGCGCCTCTCTAAAACCTTCCTTGATGGCCGTCCCTTCACTCTCAAATACCAGCTTCCTAGTGAAGACCTCGATTCCTTAATTTCTGTCACTACTGATGAAGATTTTGATAATATGATCGATGAGTATGATCGAACTGCTTCGAATTCGTCGGTTAAGCCCGCCAGAATCCGCCTCTTCTTGTTCCCGACGATGCCTGAATCGTCTCAGTCGATTGGGCCTATACTTGATAATTCGGCTAAATCGGATGACTGGTTCCTGAACGCGCTAAACGGCACAGGAGTGAACAGAGAGTTTTCTGAGTCCGGTTCTGTAAATTGCTTGCTGGGTCTCGATGATGAGGTTGGTGGGAATAACCTGGACTCGGTTTCTAGGGAAAATGAAGTTGCTCAACAATCTGGATCTTTCGGTAATGGCAAGAATATGACGAAGCAAGGCCAGGATGTTCACTCTGTGACTGATTCCCCTATGCTGGAAACGACCTCGTCTTTTGGGTCTACTTCGTCGTCACCTTCGCTGGCGAATTTGCCGCCGATTCGGGTTCATGTCGTGGATGATAGTAGTGTTAGGGTGCAAGATCAGAAGGCAGTCGGAATTGAGGATCAGTTTGCTCAAATGGGTCTTAGTGGTGGTGGTGGACAGAGGCCAGATGAGGGGTTTGTCATTCTGTCTTCTCCTCCTCCGATGCCGGCGAACATCACAGCCCCGGTGGCTGTGCCGATTAGCTCCGCCGTTGTTTCTGCCGGGGATTACCAGAATCGGGTTTTCGCCGACGATGAGAGAACAGACCACGGAGTGCCTGTGGGTTACAGAAAACCGACGACACAGCAGCCACAACCACAGTCTCAGGCCCAGCCTCAAAATCTGCCTCCTCAATTTCAACAGAAGTCAGCCGGCGTTGTTGATTTGCCTTCGCCAGATTCAGTTTCAAGGTATCTCCAAACTCCTCTAATTTTAGATTTTCGATTGTGCTTATTTAGATTATATAGTATTGTTTTCTATATCGTTAGATTCTGTATACACGAGTGTGGGATTCCATACCAATTAGCTTAGCTTATATACTTAATTAAGTGCTTGGTATTTGTTATAATTCTGCAGTGATGGCAGTGTTTCAAATCCATTGTCACGCCCAAAGCCTGTAATCTATCAAGAACAAGTTCAAATTCCCACTGCGACTACAAGGTTTCCTAGTAATCCTGCTGATCCAGTAAAGTTTAATATGTCTGATCCTCACGCTCGGATCCAGATGCAGCAACAGGTGCAGGACCCTGGATATGTATTGCAACCACAATTTGATCCGCAGCAACAACCTCAACAGCAGCAGAAGCAGCAATACATACCAAATTCCCATTTTATTCACCATACTCCTGCCGGAGCCATGCAGATCCCAGCATATTATCCTGTATATCCTTCCCAGCAACAATCTCACCCTCAGCATCACCCTCAGCTCGATCAGCAATACCCAGTTTACTACATGCCGGCAAGACAGGCACAGCCTTACAACTTATCGATGCAGCAGCAGCAGCAACAACAACAACAACAACCTAATATTGGTGAAACCAACATGGCCATTCCTTCTGGCCGACCCCAAGCTCAGCCAAATCCGACCATGGCTCCATCATCTGCAGCTTACAATCCTGTAAGAAATGTTCCCATTCCGAAGGCTGAAATGGCTGCTGGCGCATACAGAACAAGTGCAGGCATCCCCCAATTAGTTCAAGTCCCTTCTGGTCAGCCTCAGCATCAGCAACAATTCGTTGCTTACTCTCAAATTCATCATCCCTCTCAGACTGCTGCCCCTAACACTGCTGCCCCGGCAAATTATGCAGCTTATGACTATGCCGATCCGGCTCATGCTCAGATGTACTACACCCAACATTTGGCTCCTACCATGCCTTCACAGTACCAGACCATGGCAGCTCCACCTGTTGTGCTGCCAGAAGTTTCTTCTCAGCTTCCTTCTGATAGCATCAAGCAGCAGATAAGAACCTCACAGCCAATATAATAGGTTCTTAACTAAAGAAACAATTTTGAAGAAACGGGTTTGGTTTCTCCCTTTAATTTTTATACTACTTGATGTCTTGCTATGTTACCTGTTTGTGGTCTGGAATTGTGATTATATAATAAGAAGAAACTCGTTTCCAACTTGTAATATTTCTTGTAAGTCATAAGTTACTGGAAATTAAAAGTGTTTCAAGAGGTTATACTGTAAAAGTTCAAGAATCCTCTGTACTTGGAAGTTTATACTATCATTATTGAATGATTGACTTAAATTAGAGGGGCATTCTCTTTTGGCATGGATCTCTCATTGATGCTTTTTGTGAAATTGCTGACACTATTTTGTGCGACTTAATGTAATTTTCTGCCGCTGGTCCCTTCTGAGGTTTTGACCATGAAGGACCACTGGGAAATAAACGTTTTTCTTGGTTTTATTGGACCATTTCTTCTGAGAAATTGTTGGTATCTCGCAGGTGATGTGGTTTTGCTACACATTACATTACCTAACAAAAACATTAAAAGTTTGGTAAGTCTAAATTGGATTGTTCTTTGACTTGGTTACATTTTGAAATTTGGTTTGATCATTAATGGTAGCCTATTCTTCTCACATGTTCACTTCGTAATTTTCTGAACCCTATGCATGTCGGCTTCTACAACGCAGAATATAAACTGAGTAACATGACTGATGATATACACTAATTTGACACTTCTGTAAATATTTATGTTTTTACGGTCGGACTTGCATCACAAGTCACAACCTAGTCATCATCAGCAATTATATTAAATCCGGACTGGTGATTGAACCGGTAGGGGTATTGGGTCAAAGGTAAATAGGTAGACCAGAGTTAACTCAGAGCCAAACCGGTGAAAATGTGAAGTTTTTATGGTTATTAATATGAAAATTATAAAGAAAATAAAGGATCGATTTTTTTTATTTTAAAAATCGAGAAACCAGGTTAATGCGGATCAGGTTCTGACTAGTTCATCAATTTTTCGCTTTTCAATCAGCGGTCTAGACCGGGTTTAAAAACATTGATCATTAGTCAAATTTTTTTTTGATTCTTTAACAGATGATGATTCTTTTAAAGAATTTCATAATAACAAAAAAAAAAAAAAAACACCTTTAAATTTATTTCTTTAGAAGAATATATGCACAATAAAAATAGAATGGATGGATGTGAATTATATCCTCTTTTGTTAACCTTAAAATGCAACAATTAACATAGTTTTCACAAAATACTGTAAACAACACAACTTAATTTTCACTGTTGAAAAGTTGGCTTACACTAGTTATATGATTATTAGACGTTAAGTTCAATGAATGTTTGAAAATTTTATTTTACTTAAAATAATAATTCATGGGATAAAATATCAAGTTTTGAGGTTCATGTAATAATATGACCGTAGAAATGATTGTATTTCGCCCAAACAAAAATATTTGTGATTATGAATTGATTACTTAGGTGCCTTATATTTCATGTTATATATATTCATGATAAAAGGGCGGACGCATGTATAAGGTAGAAATGATTGGCCCAAGCAAAAGTATCTACCTATGAATTGATTACTTAGGTGCCTTTTTTTCAGGTATAAGGTTAGGTGGAGCAAGTATCTACCTATGAATTGGGGAATTTTTTTTAAAAAATTTAATAATTAAATACTCATCTCTAATACATCAAGACAACACTTCATAATCGGATGAGGATGAATGGTTGAATTATTGTTTAGTGCCTTATATTGAAAAAGATGTATTTGATAGCATTGATAATAAGGCAATTATGATGGAATTCTAAAAAATAAGGCCTAAAAAGATGGTATTGTAATTATTTTTATCGTAAATATATTTTTGTTATTAAAATATATGTACTTGAACTTATTGAGTACCCACCATTCATTGTAATTTATGTAGCTACATTTCTAACCGCACTTAGCCTTACTTTTCTAAATGACAGGTTTGTAAAATAACTGCCTCTTTTATTACATCATCAGTATTCACTTGATTTAATAAATATTTTTTTGATATTCTTTTCTTTTCTTGTTTATATTTTTTTTTGTTTTTTAATGCATTTAAAATTTTCCTTAAAAAGAAAAATTCGGGGGTGTTACCCTTGAACACTGATTCCCCATCACTAGCACCCACCCTTATAAATTTTTGGATCCACCTTGATATGCATGACATGGATTTAGTATTGATAATGGTTCAAATGAGTTGCCTTTCTTTTTAAGTATTGAGTTTAAATATCTATGCAAAACAACTTTAACTTTAAATAACTCGCACTTAGTATATCCTCTCCATAGGGTTTGAATTCATAACCTCAGGTTTTGAAAAAATATTATAAGAGTTAAGAGCATAGGTACTTGGTGCTAGTTGGGCCACGAATCCCCAACATAGATACAAAACTATTCAATAGGAGTAAGTGATTATAATTTTCATATGGAGGTAGGTACCGGTAAGGCGATAACCCATTAGCACTAAAGTTAGGGCACGCATTCAAACTTAAAGAACGGTTATAAAAGTATTTACAGGTCGCCCACCAACGAAACCCTTACATTGGTCAGTAGATATTGAACCTATTTCTTTTTAGGGTGTAAATCGACATCTTAACCAACTGTATCGCTCCTCGTTGGCTAGGAGTAAGTTTATGTATGTGATATAATACACCTTAATTTGAATTAGTCAAGGTCCAACACTCCACGCGCACACACAAATTAACTTGAATTAAATATGTTGAATATACAAACAAAAGTTAATTACTGAACTACCCATCCACATGTTATTATGATCTGATTCTTCCAATATTGTTCATGATGACTTAAGAGTCATATTTGTAATTATGAGATAGTGGAATAGCATAATCAAGAGTCATCTTGGAAGGCAAGAAAGGGAGTTGATAAATTTTGACATATGGTAAAGGCTCCTCTAATGATGCTTCAAGCCGACTTCACAGGGACAGTGCTTTGGATTCGGTGTTTTATTTTATGTCCATAATCATGATTAGGACATTAACTTCATAATTAGGACTGGACGGAGTATTAGTTTAATGGTTTGCTCTTGCTTAATTTTACAACATTAACTTCTAAATTTAAGGTTTAAAGAGGGAACATTGAGCCACTCATGAATCAGCAATTTGTGTTTTTATTTGCCTAAGTCTAAAACTCCAATTGTTGTCATCATCCTCAATTAATTAATTTGTCCCTTTTCCTCGATCACTTGCTACTTTTAAGAAATTATTAAGTGTCAATATCTTGTCACCTTATTGGAGATTCCATACACTTAATTACCATGAATTTATTTTTTTTTTTTTTTTTTTTTTTTTTTTTTTTTTTTTTTTTTTACTGTTTTTCTTATATGGATTCAATTTAATGTGTTATGGTGATTAATTTTAGGAAAAATTTCTTTCAGGTTCTAAAAGATTAAGAAAATGTCAAAAAAGTTTTAAGAGAAATTCATATGTTAGAAAAGTCTCGTTAACAACTCCTTTTATGGGATCAACAATTCTTTAGGATTTTTCTGATATTTGAATTTCCCTTGAGACTTTTTTAACATTTTGTTGGTCCTTTGAGACCTAAAAAGAATTTTCCCTTAATTTTAAGTATTAATGCATCACCTACCACTCTTAAGATTAGCTTTACTATTCATCCTTAATTTTGTAATTTAGAATTTGGTCTTCCGATCCACAGTTGAAAAGGACCAAGTCATATGAAGAGATAAATCTAATAACTAAATCACTATTAAAATATATGCTTCTTATATTAAAATAAAAAATAAGTACAGGCTACAACCTCCTTAAAATTCAAAAAGAGTTACATTAAAAAAAAATTTGAAGAAAGTTTTAGTGTACTATTTTTTTTAAAAAAAAATTGTTCTAAAAACATAAAATGAATCTTGGAGAATGATATCTAAGTCCTCAATCAAGGAAAATAATACATTGATAAGTCCCATAAATTATTAATGGTCACTGATTGACTTATTAATCCCCTATATTCACTTTTTGACTTTTCTCATATTATTTTTTTAATTGAGACTCCCAATAAAAGTTATTCTCGAAACTTGCCTTCAGTCTTTCTTGTGGGACCAAATGCTAAAATTTGGTAATCCATATGAAGTGATAGGAACATGGGAAAATTCTAAGTGTTGGAGGTAAAGTTTCACTTTTTCAGGTGGAGCATAAATTCAGGACATATGCAATGCTTATCAATTTTCAAAGACAAAGACAGCCACAAATGAGGCAGGCATGTTTATTCTATTCTCCGTTTTTTTATTATATTTTTATAGAATATTTTTTTGATCAAGTTTTGGAAACGAAAAGTTAAAATAATTTATTCAAATCATTATTCTAAAAAACATATATAAAATAAGAAAGTAAATGGTAAAAGAATAGTTTGCTTTATTAGTATAATTGTATTTAATAAAAATGTAATTTTATCCCCCTTTTTCTTTGATTGAACTCTCTCAATTGATTTTCAATCAAGACATATTATCCATTGAATTATGATATTGTTTAGCAAACCTTTGGATTATGATCTAATGATGTTGAAATATAAACCTTTTGCATATTTTTTTTTTTAAAAAAATAATCATGCTCTGCCACATGGTAACTTTACTTTCTTTGTTTGGTTTTTTGAAAAAAAAAAAAAAATTTTAATCAAGTGGTGTTGAAATTTTCTGCCCTTTTTCTTTAATTTTGTATTAAAAAAAGTAACAAAATTTTAGAAAAATGTTCATTTTTGTAAATCACATTTTCAAATATTTAGATTCCTTTGATTGAACTCTCTCAATTGATTTTCAATCAAGAGATATTATCCGTTGAAAAAATAAACTTGCTCTGCCACATGGTAACTTTTCTTTCTTTGTTTGATTTTTTGGGAGAAAAAAACATTTTATCTTATTAAAATTTGGTTTGCTAACTTATTTTAATGACAGGAGTTTAAATCTAACAATTAGTTGATGCATTACGAAGGTTTTGAGCAACAATCAAATAGACAAAAGTGTGAGCCTATTTAGTTTGTCGTGAGGTTTAGAGTGATTCTATTGGAATTAGTTAGAGTTATTCTAAAACAAGATCTTTTTGCAGAAAAATATTGTAATTATAAAATAAATAAAATTTAAATTTATATTTTTTTTTTTTTTAAAAAAAGATAGTACTTGTCTACTTGATATTCACATAATCATAAATTTTAATAAAAATAATAATTTCAAAGTCCAATGCTAATAATGGTATTGGATTATATGCACAGTGAACAGCATTAAGGCATTTTGAGGGGGGGGGGGGGGGGGGGGAAAAACATATTGGATAATACATTGAATAAAGAAGGCTAAAATATGGGAAACCATTACACAGTGCACTACCAATTCCTTGCTAAACTCAATGCCGGTGACAGTTAATATAGAGTCACATCTAAACATCAAGTCACACTGACAAACATTAATGACCTTACTTAAAGACGAAAGAATGCTAGAGAAGGCACTCTATAATATAAACGGTATGTTTGGATCAAAGAAAAGATTGGAAAGGAATGGTATGAAAAGGAATAGAAAAATATCTTGCTACGTAGGTGTTTAGTTTGCACTATAAAAGAAAATATGTTGATAATAAAATTTTTGTTTGGTTTGAAAAAAATGAGGTAGGAAAATGAGGTAAAAGACCATTTTATCCCGGAGTAAAAATATTAGTATTTAAATGTCTATGGGTCCCATTCACCTTTTATATTACATCCAAAGTCACATCAAAGGCGTTTCTGTCTTTAGGCATTTTCCCTCCCCAATTTTGGGAAGAGAGTCTTCTCATGATCTATTTTTCTCATTATCCTGTATGAGTTCATCTTGGTCGTTAACTGGGAAGAGGAGAGAAAAATCAAAGTAGTATTATGATCTTTCAGATTGATTGGATGAACATGATTTAGAGATGATAAAGGATGATGAGAAAAAGACAATGAGAGAAACCTGACCCCCAGTTTTGGTGGGAAGACAGCTGGTGGGCCCTGGAAAATATTTTCCATGGAAACAACGAACCAAACAACCACCACCGGCAGGAAAATCCAATTTTCCCCAAACCCTGGGGGCCCTAATAAGGACTAGAGGTATAGCTTGTCTTCTTGCCCTGGCTGCCCTCATAGGAGACGCAAATTGTTAGAATCTAGGTGAAATAGAAGAGAAGAATAGAGAAACAAGAAGGAAAGAGAAGGGCCCGTTTGGATCAAAGAAAAGGTGGGAATGGAAAAGAATGGAAATGAAAGGAATGAAATAGAGCGAGAAAATATTTTACCTCAATGCGTTTGGTTCGACCTTTGGAAAAGAAAATAGGTTGATAGGAAAATTTTTGTTTGGTTGAAAGAAAATAAGATAGGAAAATGAGTGAAAAGACAATTTTGCCCTAAGATAAAAGTCAAAAAATACCACATGGCGGGCCCCTCCATCATTTTCACACTTCGCCCTTGTCAACACAAGAGAGCACTTGAGTGTGAATATTCACACTCAAGTGAACACTTGAGTGTGGAATTTTGCACACTCAAGTGTGCACCTCTAAAAAAAAAAAAAAGACCACCGTTTTAAGCACAGAGGCAATCGATGAAGCGTCTTCTAGTGAGTCAATTGGCGCTCCTGCTCCTTCACCTCGTCGACCTAGGTTAAGGGTGAAGAGATCACTTCCGTCGAATGGGTAAAGAAAACACCTTTGTCCAAATCACTACGCCTCCTCCATGCTCCTTCACCTCCGTCGAATTCTTGCTTCACCGCCTCCGACAATGGAGAGGAGGAGGAGGAGGGACCTACACCATCACACCACCGTCACTTCTCCTCTGTTCTCTCCCTCCATGGTTCTACTGGCGACCTTCATTCTATCTTCCCACACTACCACTTGTGGTAAAGAAGCGAGCTAGAAAAAGGGTAAGCGAGTCTTTTGATCCGCCGAGAAAATGGGTTCCCACCAAATTGGTGGGAACCCATTCTCCCATGTATGAGGGAAAATCCCCCGCCGCCGGAAAATAATTTACCGGAAAATGCGAACCAAACACTTTCATCCGATGGAAAATGCTCATTTTCCTTTTCCTTCCCCCAATTTTCTTCCATCCAAACGGGCCCTTAGTGTGTGTTTGGTTTGAGGGGAGGGATGGAAGATATTAATCAAATTACCATTAATGAAAAGAATATTTTTTTTTTTATTGAAATTGTATTTTTGAAATATTGAAGATTTTTCATAGAGAATTTGGTCAATATGAGGTAAAAAAGAATCTCTCTCCTCCTCTCAACTCAAACCAAACACAATGTTAGCCGAGTATCTGGAACCCGAGACTGAAAGGAAAGGAAATTTCATTCATACTCCAGAAAAATCCCGACTCATTACAATACTAACATTAAATACTGGGCATAACTGGCTCCAACTGCTCCTATAACTCATAACTACATACACACAATCTACAACTGAAACATAAACACAAAGTACCTAAACATGACACGATAACCGACACCTAGGACAGACATGAAACATAAAGAACATGGGATTACTGGTTTGCCCCACGATTCTTTTCTTCCTGGTGTAAACCAGTAGAGGTCGTGGCCCCTTATCACAAATCCTCTTAAACCTGGGCTGACTCATCTCACCTTCCATCTGAGCCAGGTTTAGAGTCATTCATCTGCATTCTGCACAATTTCAAAATGCAAATAAAAGCTTACTACTAAATAACATGACATAAACAAAATGGGCAAAAAAATTAAAAGCTTTTCAAGAGAAAGCACCAAGCGCTAAGTTTAGCTAATAGGAAAATTGTGTTGGTTTACCCAGCAGTCTTGAAGAATGCTTCTTAATATGTTGAAGAGAAAGGATGTTGATGTGATGCTGTAGCAAAATTTAACAGAAAATAAATGCTATTACCAAGTCTTCATATATTATAATTGTGGAAAGATGAAAATAGTAGTAGGAAAAAAGCATGGATGAATAAAATACCAAAGAAAACAAATTTCAGATAACTTTGCCGGAGAATTCATGATCAGCAAAATGCTTAATGAATACAAACTGATCTAGCATCAGGCACAACCAGAGATAAAAGGATTCACAATCATCAATCTCAAAATATTCAATATATTCACGATGGGCAGACCCCAAAATTTTATGTTCAACGGCGCTCTTTCACAATGCCTAGAAAACCAGAGAAGGACAGCGGAGATTGAGATGCTGCAAAGATGGAGGGAGAGATGCAGACAAGACATAATGACACGGAAGAAAACACTGAGGAAGATAAGTGAGAGAGTGGGAATGAGATTGAAGACAGAGATCTGGGATGAAAGTGGGATGGGGAAGTTGAATGAAGAAAAGAAGCAGTTGAGAAAATAGAGAAGGGGTTGGAAAGAAAAAAGAAGATATTAAAAGGAAGCAAGCAGACAGTTTAAATATAGATGAGAAAACAAAGAAATGTATGGAAAAGGGAAAATGAAGTGACAAAAGTTTCAATAAAACCCAGCCTAGGAAAATAGGACTTATGAAAGATTGAGAGAGGAGATATGGCTCAAGCCAGATTTTAAAAATGGCTTCCAACTAAAGTATTAATACACATAATGAGAGATGAGACGAGGATACCATTATAACATGAGAAAAGTTTCACTTCATTGAGTTGAAACACATCATTTCACAATTGAAATAGCTTCCTCCTCAATATTGCTTTCCTAAACTCAACCTGCCTTCATCCCACAAGTTAAGAACAGGACCATGCCTATCAAGGTCACATCATGACTGTTTATATCATCAAGTCCTTTCACTTCTGAGAGACATGTAATTAGCAACAAAATCTACTTGGCATCCAAATATCATAGCTTAAATTGTTTTCAGTTTGGCAGAAAATATGAAGCTATCTTCCCATCCCCTTCAGCCAATATAATAAGTCTATCTAAGGAGTATAAGGTTGGGGCAAAAACCTTAATCAGTATTTCTGAACGCCATCAGTGAAAATTTATTCTCTTCTCAATGTAAGTTCACAGGTTCATCAACTAGCCACTGATATATAAGAAATGCGTGCAAGCCATCTGCAGCTTGGATAAGTGAGATTAGTTCCTGCAGATGAAGAAACGAAAAGTCACAAACAATCATGCATGTATAATAACAAAAGGAAGAAACAAAACCTCTTGGTTCATTTGTTAAACTGGTAATAAGCCAATTTCCGAAAGAATGAAACATCTATGTTGCAATTGGAGTTGTCTATGAATCACATTTATCAATTTGACATCTTACCAATTTCACCATGGCTATCAATTTGACCAAGTTGACACCAGGCAGCATCATTTTCCGAAAGAATAGACAAATAGTAAGGTTAATCATTGCTGCAAGACTAAGCACAGAAGAAACTCCTTGACGGCGTTGTCAGCTGGTGAAGAAGCAGTACAGCATAGAGCAGCACCCCTGATGGAACTGGCATGCTCATCAATCGAGAGTCTTTTCATGGAATTATTATGTTTCAGGTATCTCCAAGACTTTCTGCAAGTATGTTGCTAACAGAATCTTGCAAGGAGTTGTTAAACATCAACGTTTCCTGACTCTTTTCTTCATTGACATCAGATCCAATCAACAATTTATGAGTGATAGCATCCGGAACCCAACCCTTTTCTAACATCAAATCTAATAATCGATGAGCCTTGTGTTTCTTATCCTCTTTCCAAAGTCCATTTATCAGTAAGTTATACATTGCTGAATTCAGAATTTCACCATCTAAAAGTTTATCAATTGCACCAGAAATCATATATAACTGAGAATGATAAGCAATAAATTCCAGTTGATCATATAATCTATCTGGATCAGGGAAATAGACCTTCATTAACCATCATGTTAAAAAGTAAAACATATTGGTTTGCTCGATTTTGCTGACTCAAGCTTTGAAGAAGGATGCAGTATGCTTCCATATCAAGGTTCCAGCCCTCTATCAGCAATCTTGAGAGGATAACAAATAGATATTTTTCCTTCCCTGATTTTGACAACTCGTGCATCATAGTAGTGTGGACGTCAATAAGACAAGAAATGCCAGAATAATAAGCTAGCTGCCATAGCCTTATGGCCTCATTGACCTTTCCTAAATTACAAACACTCTTAATCAACTTGTAGAAGGAAAGGGGATCAAGTGAGCATCTCTTTAAAGCCATGTAATTAAAGACTTCAGTGGCCTCTTCAGTTTTGTTAATGTCACATAAGCCTCCAACTAGTTCAGAATAAGATGTAAAATCTAAAGGCCAGCATCTGGCACAAACTTGGCCAAACAATTCCATTGCATTTTCATACCTTTGGAATCTACAGTTGCCAATTACAAGAGCAGAATATGTGATATGGTCAAGTGTAACTGAAGATATGATCATTCTTCCGAGAAGTTCGTATGCTTTTCTAGTCTCTCCATTATCACAATGCCATCTGACAATAATATTCCAAGAATAACAATCAGCTATATTTTTCTCAGACATTGTTCGCAGCAAAGCATTAGCTACCTTAATTTTACCAGCATTGCAGCAACCCTCAAGCAGTGCATTGTAAGGAGGAGTTTCAACAACTTGTTTATCATCCAAGAACATTAAAGCCTCATCGAATTTCTCTAACTCACAAAAGCAGTTCACCGTATCAACAAATACATTAAGAGCTAGAGGAGTACCACTTTCTATCATCTCATTTATGAGGGATACAGCAGAATCCAACTGAAGATTCTTGCACAAACACTGTACAAGAAACTCGTAAATGAAAGAATCAGGTGTAAAATCAGAAACTTTCATCATCTCAAACAACTTTACTGCCTCCTGTAGTTTATTCTCCTGGCAAAAGAGAGGTATGGAACATCTATAAAAACTTAAATCTGGCACAAACCTGAGTTCAAGCATTTGTTCTAACACTGAAGTAGCTTCATCCACTCGACTTTTTGCAAAAAGACCCTTTACAAGAATCTCATAGGTCTTACTATTCGGACTGCATCCTTTTTTGTGCATCCTTCTATATTGATCCAAAGCCAAATCAACTCGATTGGCCGCAAACAATACCTCCAACAAATAGTTTAAGGTTTCGATTGTGGGTAAGATTCCTGCTTTGACCATCTCTTTGTAAACAAACAATGCGTTTTGAAAATCTCCATTTTCTTTTGCAAGAGCACCCAATAGAACATTAAACACATGTGCTGGGGGCTTATAACGGCCAAAATCCATGTTCATAAAAACTGTCATCGCTTCGTTAAGCCTAAAATGACCAACAAATGTGCAAATTAACGCTACAAGGGCTTCTTCAGCTCCTGGGCATCTATCCTTCACCATATTTTGACAGAGAGCCCCCATCTCCTGAACATTTCCAGCCATACCTAGTTTCAGAATCATTTGATAATATGTATTGGCGGTGTGTCGGAAACTCTTCTGAAGAGCAGCCCAATTGAATATCTTCACTGCTGAATTCAAATCGCTTGTGCGGTTCAAAACCTGGATTAAGTTCTCCGGTACAGGTTTGCTCTTCAAAAAGTTAATATTTTGCTCGAATTCAGAAGAGTCCTCTGGATTTTGAATCCTTTCTGGTACATCTTCAATATGACTAGCGCAGGAACTTGAAGAAATGCAGGCACTGGGATATAACCATTTATGGATTCGACAAGCATATGCCACAGGTGCGAGCTTTATAATCATCAAGCAATGCATAGATTAGCCAAACGATTGTAGTTTCGAAGAAGGATTGAAAAAAGAGAAAACCAGAGAGAGAAGTAAAAACAGAGAAAAATCAAAATCAGACCTTAGACCTTAGAAGCATGAGATCAATAAGGCTGAATTAAACAAGATAGATATTAATATCCCTGCATTGTGACAGATACAGATTGATTTATATTTCTTCGGTCGTCCAACTCTATGTCAATGTGAAATCGCGATGGCACCTGCCTTTGTATAGTCTCCAAAGACAAGTAGAATTGGCAAATTAATCAAAGAACATGCGATTGACGGGCCTGGTCGTATGCTCGTAATATTCAATCAGATCATCAGGATTCAGGAGTGAACGCATTTCATTAGGGACTATCAGCGGCCAGCGCCGATGACGGATTCTTTATCTTGAAGGAGAATATTTTGAATTTGTTAACAAAAGCAAAGGAAAAAGTCAGTAAAATCTAGAGAAAATTCCAAGTTTCAACATAAAAGAGTGAACAGATTTTGCAATCAAAATTTGGTCTATATTATGTTAACTACACTTGAAAGCTCATTTTAGGTACAATTCCTTATATAACGTGGGATATAATATTATCACCACCATTTTATATTACTACTTGAAATCATTTATCACTTTTTCATCGTTAGAGTCATTATTACTTTTTTACTGTTATATCAGAATCTCATC